>OY856411.1:758537765-761260265 GCA_963693085.1 Alisma plantago-aquatica
CATTAATTATAAAATGGGCCTTTACATGTTGTATTTGGTATATGTTGTAATAGACCACAATAATACAACATATTGAAACTCGTTGTTATATCCCGACATGAGACAACTGAATCCAACCTGTTGTTATATATTATAATTACACAACATGTTGTGACCTGTTGTAACATCCACACATAACAAATCGTTGTAATAGACCGCCATTACACAACGTAAACTAAACCATTGTAATATACCATTATTACACAACATGATATCACATGTTGTACTAGCTACATGTTGTAAAAAACCATTGTCACACAACGCGCTATACATTGTTAGAAATATGGGTGGATTTTTGTTTGAGTGGTAGGTTGAACAAAATCCTATTTTGTGTGGTCATGTGAATGATAGTTTTTCACTCTGGGTAGATATTTTGACCTGAAACCGACCCAATCTCAATATATGCATATACTAAAATACATATGGAATAATTACCCCCTCACTACAACAAAATCTGTCATAAGTCAGGGCTACCTAGTCAGGAATAAAAGTCCTCACCAAACTGTTCCCAAGGCTAATCCCTTACCAGTGGTGGCGGCAGGGGGGGCAAGAAGGGGCAAGTGCCCCCTTCCAATTTTAATTTTTCTTAACATATATATGTTTTATAAATGTAGCATGGTATCAAAGTTAATTTTTCTTTTTATATTTTATCCGCTTCACACGCTTATTAACCTATTTTCAAATTATGTAAACGTTATTTATAAATAACATTATTATCAATATGATTTTAAGTAAGAATTAGAAATATAAACACATTAAATTAGGGTAAACAATATAAAATAAGTGACATTTTTTATTTTTATAAATACATCTCATTGTTACATAATTAACAAGTAATGTGTTTCTATTAAACATATTAACAACAATACCAAATATACATCCATTAATGTTAATTGGTGAACTATTAGTTTGCATCAATTTTATAATGATTAGATAAGAAATTGATATCTATGAGTAACAAAATACTTTATGATTTATAATTAATAGTATACTTTGTTACATGTTAAATAATTTTATATAATTTATAAATAATTAATTAAATGTATTGTAAATATTACAAGTACATAGTTGTATGGTTATTGAGGAAAAGTAAATCAGTATCTATAATTTTTTGTATACTTTATGGAATACCAAATACTTTATAAAGTATATATAAATAATTAAGTATGTAACAAATATAGCAAGTACATAGGTAATATTAAAATAAAAAACCAATATCTATAATTAATAATATACTCTATGGGATATCAAACAGTATTATATTATGTATAAATAACTAAATGTATAATGTATATAGCAACAACATAGTCCATAGATGTATATGTTATGTGTGCGGATTTATACTGATTCTTTTCTATTACTAGTAAACACACACGTGCACCTGCACGTGTCATACTGAATATGTTTAATTTACATTGGATGAAAAAATAGTCAGATACTTAATATGTTTAAATATTATATTTTTTATCTCAAAATTTTATATTTTAAAATAATAACCACGTATGTTCTTAGTTAAACAGTACATCAAACACATTATGTAACATATTTTTCCTTCGTAATCTATTTGCAGAGAATCGGGGAGAGGGACCGTGAACGTTTTTTGGTGAAAAATGTATCAATAAAAAGAAATATTTGGCTTACTATTAATCAAGTTGCATAGATCACATAGTCATTGAAAGGTAAAACGAAAAGATTAAATATAAAATTATTTTCCTTATTTATTTATTGGGTGGTTGGGTGATGAAGATAATTGTGGGAGGAGTTGTTGGAACGTGGATGGTGATAATTGTGGGCAAATGTGGTTGAATGAGTGAATGATGGAAACAACAATATCATTTGAATTTTTTGAGAGAAAAATAGGAAGAGACGAAGAGAGGTGGTGTGTTTATTATTTTGAGATGTTTCATTTTTGTAAAGAAGTTAGAGAGAATAGAGTTTTAATGAGATATGGAGAGGAGAGAGCGGGTGGAGAGGGGCTTGGAAACGTGGGATTAGTTGAAGAGACGAAGAGTACGGATGAAGGGAGAGGGAAACATGGGGATTAGTTAGGGAGAGAAAAATAGACGCCGATACTCCATCCTTCCCAGTTTCTTCTCGCACCCGACGACCGCAGACGCTCCATCCTTGGTTTCTTCTCTATGTTCCATCCTTCCGTCTACGTCGTCGATTCTGCAGTACGCTGCACCCTAACCACTGTCCGCAGGCCGAGCACATACACCCGGGGCTACAACTGGCAGTCCGCTAATACAAATCATCACTGTTCTTCGCTCTGCACAAAGCATAGACGGCTGACTCTCCTGCTGGCTGTCGTCTTCCAGCCGCCAAAGTTTTTGGTCATTTTGGTTCAATTTTGTTCTCATGTTTCTTTCTCGAATGTATCTCTCCTTCAACCCTTGTTTCATTTTCTGTAATCATCCACGTTATCGGAGGGCTGTTGATTGCTCCCGTTATGTATTATCAGGTGTAAAACTTGCTACTCGTTTCTCTACAAATACCGTATTGGAGTTCCCTTCTAGAATTATTGTTTGATCGTCGTTTCCGGACCTACTGTTCGGTCATTTGCTTCTGAACTTATTGTCCAGTGGTTAAATTTTAGACTGTGTAAGTGCAAATATAAAGTTATTTCATTTTTAACCTCCTGTGCTAAAGGAAGAAGATCAGACTGACAATGTATGCATTACCAACGGAACAACTTTTCATCATTTTTATTAGAAATGTAGCATATTTTTTCTGATATAAGATCACTATATAAGAAATTATTAAATTTTTGGTGACCATAGTTGTAGCCCAAACAAGTTCATTCTCGATTACTCACATTAATAAATGAACATATATGCCAAATTTATGTCATGTGAAGATTAAATCTTTGTTGTTTGTGATCAATTATCCTTGACATGAGAAAGATGGAAGTGAAAGTGGCAATCCTTCAACAAGTCTTGTTCAAGTTCTACTTTTAATTATTTTCCGACGTAATAGAACATAAAGAAAAAATATTGATATTTGTTTCATTGATTACTTTGGAATTATATGCATATAACAAGCTACAATGTTCTTAGTAATAAACATTTTCTTACATTTGTAATACTAGTTAAAATGTCATTATCATTAAGAAAATATCTAAATATTAGCATCGAGTTCCCTTCTTTATTTATAAAAGTGAATTTGCCAGAATACTTCTTAATCAGTGTTATATTTTTTTATCTTTACGGAAATCTTTGTTAATATTTATTCTTTTTAAATTTGTGACGTCTCTCTTTTCTGCTATGCTTATGCTATATCAATTTAGTAGAAAAAAAACTCAAGATTAAAACTATAAAAGTGTATATTGTGTTTAAAATTAATATTTTATTCCATCATGTTATTTAATATTTTTATACAGTAGATAAAAAATTTAATAAAAAATAATCTTCATGACAAGTTGCTAGTATAATTGCAAACATTACTTGTTTATGTGAGGGTTTTAGATTTTGTTCTAAACTTATCAATTATTTGTGTAGAAAAATTATTTGGATTAATTTTAATGGTTAGGGTGTATTCCATACTCTAGTGTCTTTCTTCTCTCACATACCAACAATTAAACACATTTAACGACGTACCCACTTTTATTGGATTTTTTTCACCTTTGTAAAATTAGAATGAAGAATCGCACATAGTGGTAGGAAACTTTAAAATATTAATATTTCCAGTAGCGAAGCCAACCCCCTAATTGGGGGGCACATATAAAAATTATGTTAAGTACATAAGTGGAATTCATATTGAGTGCCAATATGTCTCAATCGACCTATTTACTTGGATCGAGGTAAGAAAATAGATGTATCTTACATAAATAAAAAAAAGAAGTTGAAGACATAACTCATTACTTAGTGGAGTACTTAATTTTAGATATATATATATGGATTATTGTATATGTATATTATAATATGCTACATACATTTATGATTTTCTAACATTAAAGATGAGCTTGAAATGGTGACATCTGATATTGAAAAGATTTAATCTTTTTATAAAACCAACTATTCTATTAATTTTTTTTTCATAAATATAGGTCGTTTAAAAAACACATCAATTTATTGTTCAATATTTATTGTGTGGATTATTATATTTTTTAATCAAACAAATAATTTCCTACTTTATGGGCTTGACAACTCAAGTAATTAAAAAGTAAAATAAAGCTAAGAAAATTGAATATCTAAGTAGTACAACGTGAAAATTCCTATTATTATTTAAAAATTAAAAACAACACTATAGCAATTTATTTTAAATAAAGATACTTATGATGGTGTTAAACTTATTTATTAATTTTACCTAATAAACTCAATAAATGTAGTGACAATATATTGTTCACTAGATTATTATGATTGCTATTTCTATGTAGCGTTGGAAATTTAAATATAGAAATTATGTTATCTTTGACATCCTGATGAAAAAAAATGTATAATTTAGAGGAGTAATATCTGCACAACTTGCGAAGAAGTATAATTTAAAGAATTAATATCATAAGATACATGCAATTACATTATTAAAACAAATATTGATTGATGTATAAAAATTCAAAATAATATAAATATATTAAAAATGTTATTAAATTAATTTATTGTGAAACCATGTACTAATAAGACTATCATATTTCATTTGAAGTTATTTTCCTAACATACATTACACTCATAATAGAAAAGAATCAGCATAAATCTGCACACATAACATATACATCTATGGACTATGTTGTTTCTATATACATTATACATTTAGTTATTTATACATAATATAATACTATTTGATATCCCATGGAGTATATTATTAATTATAGATATTGGTTTTTTGTTTTAATATTACCTATGTACTTACTATATTTGTTGCATACTTAATTATTTATATATACTTTATAAAGTATTTGGTATTCCATAAGTATACAAAAAATTATAGATACTGGTTTACTTTTCCTCATTAACCATACAACTATGTACTTGTTATATTTATAATACATTTAAGTAATTATTTATAAATTATATAAAATTATTTAGCATGTCATAAAGTATACTATTAATTATAGATCTTAAAGTATTTTGTTACTCATAGATATCATTTTCTTATTTAATTACTATAAAATTGGTGTAAACTAATAGTTCGTCAATGAACATTAATGGATGTATTTGATATTATTGTTAATATGTTTAATAAATTATATTCTTAATAGTGCTGCTTGTCAATGTTGTTTCTCTTGTCTGATTTAACATGTTACTCCTCCTTGTAATTCCCCTTTGTCCTCAAGCATTATATCTCTTTATATATATATATATATATATATATATATATATATATATATATATATATATATATATATATATATATATATATATATATATATATATATATATATATATATATATATATATATATATATACACCATCATGCATTAACATCAAGCAGCAATTTGCCATTTTTAATTTTGATTAGAAATTTGCCATTTTTTAAATTTGATTATGTATACGCATACATTGTATTAATTTTTTTATACTTCCATCCTCTTATTTGCTAACAAGTTCTCACAATTATTTGGATAATAAATTCATATTTTTATACAGTGTCCAAAGCAGTCGAGCAACACAGATTGTGGGTATTATGTGCTGAAGTACATGAGAGACATCATTGATGCAAGAATTAGAAATATTCCTAAATGTGTAAGATACTTATCATTATATTTTGTTAGTTCGTTCAAATTTCTAAATAAATTGAAAAAGACAATATGTTGATATATTTGTCATATGATTGTAGTATTATTCGAAGTATATTGGCAGCTGCTTCAACCAAGAAGAAATCGACGAGGTCCGAAGTGAGTGGGCGACATGTGTTCTTAAGAACACATAAGATTACGTGACATGAGGGGGAGTCATTTATTCTTTAGCACAGACCAATGTGAAATTTTGTTTGTTTGTTTTCAGTTCGATTCTAGAGTGGATACTCAGTACTTTGTATTATTCAATCTTTGTATGGATGATAGAATATTTATTAAATTTAGTACAAGTTTCTCTCATGGTTTGATGGAAAATTTGTTCATTATTTGTGAAATGAAAAAAAGTCTAATTTCATATTTATTACAATTTATTAATAATATAGTTAATTTGATTAATAAAATTGGTTAGATATAAGACCTGTCAAACTCTAATCAAAGACAACAATTAATGATATGTTGTAAAATGTATGATACGACAACAAATAACACATGTTATGTTATCCATACCTATTACAACAGGTGTGTCTGGAAAAAACACACATATTACAACGGTTGAATGTATAGAAAGACAACATGATTCAACTATTGTATTAACTTACCTATTACAACGGGTGCACTGCATGTTGTAATAAACCTACCTCTTACAACATGTGTGTTTAGTGAAAGACAACATGTTTCAACTATTGTATAATATATATTACAACGGATAAACTACATGTTGTAAAAAACACCCATATTACAACGTGTGTGTATATCAAAAGACAATGTGGTTTAATTATTGTAGTATATATAGTACAACGGGTGCACCACATGTTGTATAAAATACCCATATTACAACATGTCATTCATCAAAAGACAACATGTTTTAACTGTTGTATAAAATACATCTATTACAATACGTGATCACATGTTGTATAAATCACTCTCCATAAGACCACGCAATCTAATACAACGGTTAACACCTGTTGTAAAATGAAAAAAATGAACAGTTGTAAAAAGTATTTTATGTAGTAGTGCACCTATTTTGATAATTGGTCTCCTAGAATATCTAGGAGTTTATAGGGGCTCTTACATCATAGAGTATGGACAATAGGGTTATCCACCTTTGGTGCCATTGCCCTCCTTTTGTCCCGAATCGCATCTACTTGTTATCGAACGTCAAGCTCATCGCAGTTGCATGAGCTTTATGAATATATAATCAGAATGTTTATAAAAAAATAATATTGTGCAATTTTATTTTATTTTAATATGTTGAAATTTGTTGCGTTCTTTACCAATCTTTTATACTAGTTTAGTGTAGTGCAAAAGTGGTGGGGTTGTTGGTCAACGGATGACTAACTAGTCGCGGCTGATGGGTTTTGATCTTGTTGACCTTTAAGAACAGCTGCAAAATACGTTCACTTATGAAATTTTTTTACTTAAACAGGAAGTTCATCAATTAGTACTATTATGCGAGTTTGCATCTTGGGCCAACCAATAAAAAGGAAATTGTTGGAGCGCCGATGGAACTAACAGTTTGAAGCCAACGAAAACCCGGGTCACGCATGATCCGCTGTTTCAAATTTATTTGATGACTGATGAAATGTTCTTCTGTATAGTCGACGGCTGGATTGCTAAGCAAACGACAAATTTCGAATTAACAAACAGACGATTATTTTAGTTACTTTGAACCAACTAGACTTTTACCTCATTTCAAACTAAGAAAAGATAATGCGAGCACCGACAGAATTCGTGTTTAGTGAATCGATGAAATTATAGTTTTACGAACCGACTGACGGAACAAAACAAATGAGACTGATGGGAGTTCCTGTCACACGCAACCGATGAAATTTTAAGGATTAAAAACCAAAATAGCACGGTTTAATAAAAATATTGACATATATAGCATCATTAGAAATTTATTTCCAGGAATAGCCCGGTTTGGACCAAAAGCGCCAAGATGTTGGCGTTTTAGACCAAAGGCGCCAAGATGTTGGCGTTTTAGACCAAAGGCGCCAGGATGTTGGCGTTTTAGACCAAAGGCGCCAGGATGTTGGCGTTTTACACCAAAGGCGCCAGGATGTTGGCGTTTTTGCCTTTTTTTTAACATCCAAGTATGACATCCAAGTGATACTATGCACAAATTGCAAAGAATTGGTACAAAGATTAGATGATTCTGAAGAAAATAAAAGAGTTATCTTAACAAAAAGAATATGAAGTTTGGAACAATATATAAAGAAGAAGTTGGCTCTGCATTTAACAAAATAAGTCTTATACTAGAAAGAAGAACAAATTCTTCTACATTGTCAAACATTTTACGGTTCAACGGAGATAGAAACAAAGAAGTTATCATATGTATCTGATAAAATCAATCCTGGCATCCGATAACAGCAACCCTGGCATCTAATAGCATCAACCCTGGCATCTAATAGCATCAACCCTGGCATCAAAATAAAAATAATTATTTAACTACATATAGTTCTTCTATAAGTAAAGAGTTAGGAAAAATTATGCATACCTAACGTCTCTTACTTCCTCTACCTCGAGTTCGTGGTCCCGAAGAACGTCCTGGGTCTGGAGAAGCCTCAATTGGACTCAACTGTGACTGCTGACCTGCACGTGTAGACCTACTTGGAGGAAGTGGTGGTGTTAGTGGACGAGTGGATGGCATAGTTGTAAACATTGGAGGTGATCCTAAAAATGAAGAACTAGTTGATCCCGAAAATGAAGAAAAAGCTACATTTTGGTATTGGCTAAAAGTTGGTTGGGACCAAGATAAGCTGGAAGGAACCCCAAAATGGTCAGATGATGATGAAGGGTAAGAATAAAACATTCCAGGGATTGAGTAAGGTGAAAATTCCCTAGAGTGTCCCGCTATTGTGGACTGCCCTAGTGATGTGGAGTGTCCAGCTGGTGTGGATTGTCTTTGTGAGGCTGAGTGACCTGTTGGTGTGGAGTGTCCTACTGATGTGGAGTGTTGTGCTTCTGTGGAAGATGGAATAGGAGAAGCACTAACTGAAGTTGTCACAGGATATGAGAAACTCAAATTGGGCTGCATGTGACTTGGCATTTGTTGAAACCATGCACTCTGAATATTATATATTTTGTCACGTGCTCTCATCCAATCCTCAACAGGTGTCTGATCTGTTAATGTTTGCAATGATTCCCTGATATCCATTTGACTCTGGACCTGCAAATAACATAGTTTACTTTATCATATTTCATATAAAAAGAGGTATATTTATTCAACTTAATGGATACTCATTACTTACATATTCTCGCTCCACGTAACCTCGAGGATAGTAAACATTTTGCGGCTCAGCTGGTCGTTGTATGTGATACTCAGGATTGTACCAATTAGGTACTTGCGGCACAGTTGAGGGGTCAGGAAGATGAACTACATGAGTTTGCCTATCATTCCACATGTTCAGTTCTGTGCTGTATTGGTTCAACCAATCAGTTGTGCCTCGACCTCTACCATCAATTCTTTGGTATTCTGGAAAAGGTTGGGGTTGAGGTTGGATACGAGCACCAAACTGTTTTAGTACTCTATCAGGAACATGCCATTCCATTACTGTGAATGATATCATAGGAACTCGAGCCATCCAAATATCTCTACCTTCACGACATATGTCTGGCAAAGTTGCCAACAATTCTTCACTATATGGTGTCCACATTAACTGCATTATAAGTTATCGTTACCAAACAAGTTTCATTAAATGGTATAAGTTAACTTGTAGATAAAATATAAATTCTCACTTGACTAGACTCCTGTGTATCAAACTCATTAAGGTAGAATCTTACTGTCCCTTTTGGAATACGTACATGCTCCATGAGATGGTTCCATCTATTATCATGTTTGAAAAGATGATTAGGAGATGAAAACTTTTAATATAATGTATTCAACATATAGATGGTAGCGACAAACCTGTATCCTAATGGAGCATCTTGTGGCCACTCATGAATTTGATCCATGATCACTCTGCCTGGTCTACCAATATACAATCTTTCCCAAGACCACAACTGTAATAGGTGGACACACCCTGAGATACGCTTCTGTTTAGAACCAGGACGACATTTATGCAACTGACGGTATAGAGTAGCTAAAACAGCACTCCCCCATGAGTACATGCCACATTGCTCAAAATTTACTAGAAGTGGAAGGTAGCGAAGATGGACTTCATTTCCAGTACCGTCTGGCAAGAGGAAGCAACCAATTAGGTATAACAAGTATGCACTGGTGTACCGACGCTTGACCATGTCATCTGCATTTTCCAAATTCATATTTGAAAATGTGGAACGCAACCAACTCAGATGAACAGAACCTTGATCAAGTCCATCTGGATGTGACCCCAGAATAGCATCACAAAGGGCTGTCCAAGAACTATATTGGTCATCATTTGGCCCTATTGGATAGTGAGCTACAACAGCATCACCATTAACCTTTAACCCTAGCAACACTGCGACATCTTGTAAAGTGATGGTTAACTCTCCTAGAGGAAAATGGAATGAGTTTGTGTTTGAATGCCATCTACGAACAAGTGCTGTGACCAAGGCAGAATCAAAAAGGACTCTAGACAATTTCGTGACAGATGCAAATCCAGCTGTGCGTACATAACCCAAAACATCTACATCTGTCAACTCCCACCTACCAACCTCCATGGAATGACATGTGATCCGCAAATTCTCATCATCGTTCACCATGCCTAGAAAATAGTCAAATAAAGGAGACCTTTAGTGAGCGTGAATTTCAAATAAATATTATTAGCAAAGTTAAATTGCATAAATCACCCTCTATTTGGGGAAGTTAGGAGGCAATTTTATTCATCCCGACCTCCTCATACGAGCAATACAAATAGAATTACATTCACGAGTTTTACATAATATCCTATCCTACTACTAACCCATAGTTTCCTTGCATTTATCCTACAACTAACCCTTCAACTGTAAAATCAAAATGATTTATCCTACAACTAACCCATAGTTTCCTTGCATTGGTCTCCAAATTAACCAATTTAGCAGATATTTTTGGTGTGAACGAACTAGTTAACTTTGCACCTAAGTTTCTTCTGTGAAAGAACATTGCTACCAAACGATAATAAGTGCTGCAAATAAGGGCTTGAATGGGAAGGTTGCGAGCACGCTTTAGAACTCCATTTATTGAATGGGAAGGTTGCGTCACCATCATTATCATCAATAGAAACATCATGATCATTTTGGAACTGACTCATTCTCTCATTTGGTAGATTATATCTCTCAACATAAAGGTCAATAATCCTCGCTTTTGATATACTAAGAAGGGTTTTCCAACTATCCTCATCAACGACATCAATAGGAAACAAGTCATAACTAGGACGTATATCTTTGGGAAAGTTATAGCTTAGACGAAGGCCATACATCATTGATTGTATATCAAGAATCTGATGCGTGTATGCCATCATTTCAGAAAAAGTGGTTGTTGTCGCTATTTCAATAGGTATGCAGACCTCATTACCATAACGGATGACAAAGTTGGCCATTTTCCTGAATATTTTGAATAGTGAATGTTAGATATAATGACACAATTATTTAAAAACAAGTTATGGAGTTTTGAAAAAGATATTATTATAATGTTATGAAATTTTGAAAAAGATGTCTATTATTTTGAAAGATGTCTATTATTTTGAAATATATTTTATTTTGAAAAAGATATTATTATAATGTTATGAAATTTTGAAATATATTTTGACTCATTCTCTCATTTGGTAGATTTACAGGCCCTCTAGTTGTTTGGACTTCACATTGTTCAAAAATCACAGTCTAAACTACACAACCACCAAGAATATCCATTCAAGATAATAAAATCACAGTTTAAACTACACAACCACCATTCAAGACTAAAAACGATCATCTCTAATTATCAAGAATATGCATTCAAGAAAATAAAATCACAATTTAAACTACACAAACACCAAGAATATCCATTCAAGAATTTTGTTGGATCTCTCCACATCGGCATTATCATCCTCGCAATAAAGTGTTATACATTGACATGTTACGAATTTTGTTGAAGTCAATTTTGAAAACTTTCCCTTTGATATTTTACATATGATTTTAAAAATAGTTTCTTACGGCTTGGTGTTGATATATAAGATTTGAAAAATACCAAAACGACAACCTAAAATGATATATCTTTTGAAAAAAATATCTTTGATTTGAAAATTTTGTTGGATCTCTCCACATCGGCATTATCATCCTCGCAATAAAGTGTTATACATTGACATGTTACGAATTTTGTTGAAGTCAATTTTGAAAACTTTCCCTTTGATATTTTACATATGATTTTAAAAATAGTTTCTTACGGCTTGGTGTTGATATATAAGATTTGAAAAATACCAAAACGACAACCTAAAATGATATATCTTTTGAAAAAAAATATCTTTGATTTGAAAATTTTGTTGGAGCTCAGTTTGAATACTTTTCCTTTGATATATTAGATTTTATTTTCAAAAATAATTTCTTTCAACTTGATATTGATATATAAGTTTTGGAAAAAACCAAAGACAACAATCTGTACATATGATATCAAAATATCAAAACATCGTTCATACATGATATCAAACCACACACAATTGGCATAGATATGTAAACATTCAAATTAATACAGTCCAAATTAATACAGTCCAAATTAATACAGTCCAAATTAATTACAGTCCAAATTAATACAGTCCAAATTAATACAGTCCAAAATAATTACAATCAATATTCCAGTTCAAAAAATTCTCAATCAAACACAGTTCATATGAAACAAACTCCACACCAAAAAAATCCAGATTATGTACAAATCAAATTACATATAGTCCTAATTTGTTACGGTCCATATAAATTATAAGATGAATATGTAAATTAAACTTACTGTCTCACACGAAGCTGTCGCAGACTAATGCTCCAAGAATCACTAGCCTAAATATAAGAAGTAATAATATGTTAGATAAAAAAACATGTTGTATGCGTAGATAGTGTTGCAGTAGTATAGCCAGAAATATATATATTAGATGTAGCCCGATTATGGTTTGAGTTATTTCTAACAAATTTAAACCTTACATATCTTCAAACTCAATCCTAAAACAAACATACAGTTTAGAGATACATAAACAAATTTAAACCTTAGGGCTAAAACGCCAACTTTCTGGCGCCTTTGGTCTAAAACGCCAACATCCTGGCGCCTTTGGTGTAAAACGCCAACATCCTGGCGCCTTTGGTCTAAAACGCCAACATCCTGGCGCCTTTGGTCTAAAACGCCAACATCTTGGCGCCTTTGGTCTAAAACGCCAACATCTTGGCGCTTTTGGTCCAAACCGGGCTATTCCTGGAAATAAATTTCTAATGATGCTATATATGTCAATATTTTTATTAAACCATGCTATTTTGGTTTTTAATCCAAATTCTAATGAGATTTACTATACAAACCCATTTTGGAACCCAAAACGAAATCTCAAGTATTCTCAACCACAAGTTAGAAGCTATACAAATAAAATATATTATTTTGATGAAAATAATACTTTTAACTCTTTGACTTCCCTTTCACCTATATATACCTTTAGAAGGTATAACAAATAAAATATATTATTTTATTTGTTATACCTTCTAAGATGTGATAGAGAATGCTTGAGATTCTGTTTTGGGTTCCAAAATGGTGTCCACCTAGCATATTTCAATTATGAACACATGAATAGTCGAATAGATTGAGTTTTCTGCACATATCAACTGATGGAAATTCTTGTTGACTAATGAAAAAAAATACTTTTAACTCTTTGACTTCCGTTTAAAGACCCTTCCCCATTATTATATAAAGAACCTCTTATCAAACTTCTTATTGCTATTTGAGACTGACAAAGAGTCATTGAAAATCAATGAAAAATTTGCTATTTGTGGATGCATGTTGGTGCATACCTTGGATCAAACTCTCTTTTGACGGTTTCAAGCCTTCTAGTTTACTTTCTTGCTTCCTAGATGTAAGATATTTTCTAAAAAAAACTTGTTGTTTCCCCTTCTATCCTTTATCATGATTGAAATTCATGGCATTATAAGCTAAAAACTTGTGCATATAAATAAAAATTTGTCTTTTCTTCTGTCTTTGTTCCAGATACATCGTTTTCTTTGGGGAAAGGGGCTTTTTTGAGCTTTTGAAGGTTAAACCTCACATTTATGTTGCTCCTTTTTGATATAACCCTTTGATGTATTTCTTACCTACTTATTACATACATAACATTCAGGTTGTTCTAAAAATCAATAATTTGTTTAAAGATAACATTTCATGAATTGTTCAGTGTGAGTAAGATGGAGAGACAAATTTTTATATCTTCTTTAATCTCTAAATATATATTCTGTTGTGAGTTTGAGTGCTTATTAATACATGAATATACTGAAATTCAAAATATGTGTGTATATATTCCTACAAATGTCAATTTTTTGGTGTCTATGTACCATGTCATGGAAATAGACCACATGTAGTTCCTTACTATTTGGAGAATGTTTTATGATGAGTTTAAGACTTTTCCTTTGTTGTTATTCTAATGAATAGTTGGTTGGACGGAATCCTACTGGTAAAGGTAGCTCATCCATTCAAGGTTTGGTCCACTTTATATCTAAAGCTTAGCATAATATTTACATCCATTGGAATTTCAAGCTTAAATTTTTGTGTTACCTTGATTACTCCTTATGAAACTATCAGCACAGTTTCAATAAATATTATGAACTCTAATATCATATCGCTAGAACTTGGGGTCTCACCCTATATTTTCTACATCTATTAGGTGACCAAAAGTGTGATTGGACCTTTGGTAGAGAGAAGCCTCGTTCAGAGATAGTATAGCTAAGATGTTGGTTTGGTTCTAGTTAGAGTCCTAGAGTCGTTTGTGTACTCTCATGTCTTGGAAAGAGGATTTGTAAATGATGTGTATCGACTCGAGCTTCTTACTTCTATGCCATGCAAAATGTACATTTTATAAATATCTGACAAGTGATCTTTTGTATACATGTGGTTGAGAAAACTAGAGCTTGAGACCTCTTGGTAACAAAACATCTTAACACTAGAGTGTCCCTATCTTTTATATATATATATATATATATATATATATATATATATATATATATATATATATATATATATATATATATATATGAAAGTAATGCGGACATGGGCATGCTTTAGATCTATAACAACATAGTGAAATTCATACTTGATTTCATTATACCTAAAAACAAATCAATATTAGTCAAACCATGGGGATGATGGGTGAAAGATGAACACGTACATGAACATGAATAAACCATTTGGTAAAAGATAACAATATCCTAATCTAAAACATGTTGGGCCCAATCATACAACATGTTGTGAATGTGAGAAGTTATCAAATTGATCCAAGAATTGTGGCTTTGGATAACTCACAAGCCTTGCAATGACATCAACATGAGGACCCCATATTGCATATTAGTAATTTCATAGAGGGATGTGACACATTAACACCCAAAAGGTGACAGTCACATTTATAGAGCAAGAATCCATAGAGATATGAGATGAGATGATAGATTCATTATTTGGAGGGTACTTTCCACCACAGAAGACCATTGAGCTGGTGAGGAAAATACAAAAATCGGACCAACAACCCAACAAATCATATTTAGGAAGCGACCTCACCATTGAATAAATCTTTTCAACCAAGGAAATATTTTCTATTATAGTGTCCATAAAGGCGAGAGGGCTAAATGAGCTGGATTATTTTTAATAGTACATCAAATAGGTTCAAGAGTTTCTCAATAACATGGCCAAGATTCAGTCTTGGGGCAATGATAATGAGAATATAGGGTTAGCAAAGAGTGTTTTGGAATTAGGGGACATAAAAGAGCTTAATTAACTGATGAGATACCTTATAAATTAATTGGGAACAATGAAATCTAACCCAAATGGGGTGAAGAGGAGAAGTGAATTTACATGACACAATCCAACAACATGAGGAATGATTAATATCCTTGGTGGAACAATCTCAAGTTTTCATGTAGGGATCCAAACAATTTCCAGCGTAATCCATCACATGTACAACCACCTCCACAATAATAGTTGGAAAGAGGTTTTCCTAGATAGGTTTAAGGAATTGTTTAGGAAATTCATGAGAATGAATGAGACCTACATTGGTCAATGACACGGAGAGAAGTGAAATTAAGGGTCTCAAATAAAGAGCCTAGAGGCACATATTTCCAAGCAATCTACTGCCATTATTGAACTGAAGAAAACTAGCAATACATGTTTCTTGGGTAATATCGATGTTCAATACACAATTATTAGTCTAATATAATCGATCTTTGCAGAAGAAAATGGACACAAAAGTCTTCTACAAGGAAAGATGCATGAAAACATAAATTGTCTTTTGTGAATGTTTTTGATATAGTTGTGGATGAGGAAGTTGAACAGTCCCATCAGCCACCCAAGCCAGTATAAGAGGACATCATCTATAATGCATATTCAAAAGGAAACAAAAACATGAATCTATGTACAAACCATCTCTCCAACGTTAGATAGTAGTGTTTCTTCTATTTCCACATAGTCTGAAGAAGATCAATAGTTCAAGAAGTTCCTCGATTGCAAGAGGCATGTCAACCTATCTTTGGTTGAAGACATTGAATGCTTTCCTACATAAGGAAATTCCTTAAAGGTGTAATAAATAGAAAGAGTCAAATCACAAATTTAGATGTGCTAGTGGTTTATGAAGAATGAGCATGCTGATTCATTGAAAATTTCCAAAGAAATGCTAGGATCTAGAATGTTTCAACATACCATGCTCTATATGCATATATTACTATAGAGACGATCTTTTTGACTTTGCAGTGAGTATTAAAATCAAGTTGCTCAAGACTTTAAAGAATATGGGGTTAAAATAGAAAGGAAAAGAAACATGGCAATACATCTTGTTGATAAGTCCTTTGTCAGATGTTATGGCATATTTGAGGATGTCCTTGGCAATGTGGACATGTTTGTTTTTATATCTGACTGTGTGGTGATTTAAATGTTGGAGGAATTGATTTTTAAATGCTTTTGGGAAGAGCATTCCAAGCCATAGTAGATGTTACACTTGAAATAGGAAGAAGATGATATAGTGGAGTTCAAACTCGGTGAACAACATGTGAAGCTTGAGAGTGCAGAAGGGTGCCTTTACTTTCAACACTCTGGCCCGAATGTATCTTTACTTCATAGGAAGCCTTTCCAAGATGTAGCAAATCTCATGCACCAAGTGGAACAAGGGTCCCTACATGTGGAGGCTATGGAAGAAGTTTGCATGAAGTTCTTATCCACATCCCTAAAATACCAAGAAGACCCAATAGACTTTAACGCTTTATTGAGTTTTATTCAAATATGCACTTTTTGCTTATTTATTTCTAATTTTTCTCCATAATATTGTTGAAACACCCAAACTATTAGAATAGAGGAAGTCAAGATTCCCCCTATTCGACCCATCTAGAGGATTGAAACCATCCGCCATCTTCCAGATGGTGGATTGGTATGATCCTAGAGCATGCCCAATCAGTGCATCATTATAATCCAACATCACTTCAAATCTTCCATAAGGAACCCACAAACCCTAGTTCTACCCCATTAACAGTCCCCAATATCCATTATATTTCGAGCCCCTTTTTAGTTATCCAAAATACATTGGATCAACTAACCCTATCTTTACTTTCTATTTTGTTTGTTCTTAGAGGATCCTTCGTCTAGAAAAATAATTTTTGAGCATTTTTAGGATGAATAACAATAATCTTACATATCTGATCTGTTCATCTCCAAATGTTCCTAACTTCTCTATCTTTTGATAACTACTTCAATCTTTTCATAATTGCTTATATGTCTATATGTATGAACTACTCTACTATCATATGGTATGTTTGTATTGGTAGATCTAACTACTTGAATAGAACCTACGCTTCATCCTCAACCAATTCATTTTCGTATCATCTCTCCTCTTCTTTCCTATGCATCGATCCTAACCACTAGGGATGGATCTCTACTGTGGGAGATCCTAAGGAGATTAGGACCCCTATCTAAAAATCTAGGATATTTAGGGAAATGATGAGAAATCCATGACGATCCATAGCCCCAAATATTTAAAAAAATTATATGATTGTCCACTTTTTATTTATTTTTAACCCAACCTGAAATAGTATTAACTCAAAAAAATTAATCAAAGGGTTCAATACCAATTAGACGATTGAGATGGGGGTGCTAGACCTTCCCCACTCATTACAAGATATTGAATCTGATTTTTGTCTATGCTTTCCATATTTCTTTCCCTTATCCACATTTAGGTGGAGCCAAAAATTGATTTTTTATGTTTTGTCACTGATTTAAACATCTGTCTTGTTTTTCCTTGAGTCTTTGAGATTATCATGTTTTATTATTTTCTTACCAATTTTTGAATTAGTTTCCTCATAAGAGACTTATATTTGTTGTATGGTTACAAGACAAATATATAATAGAAAAACAGAATTCATGACAACGATATGAAATGGATATAATCATGCAAGTTAGATGGAAATCTTAGTGAAGTGACATTGAGTTTTATAATAAAAGGTTCTTTAGAGCCCACAAGTTTTATGATTTTGTTCTTTTGGCAGTGATATTGGTAATTAAGGTGGCTTCAACCATTGTAGTAGTTTCATTTGTATGACACCTTTGGGTGAGTAGTACATTTGAGAATGATGTGTATCTAAAAATTAAGTTTGGTACATGCTAAGAGATGTTGTTCCTTATTTGCATAAAAAATAAATCTTGGTATCGAGAGAAGATTCTATCTCACGACATAAGTTGTCTTCTCATATAATATAAATAAATTTTGTGATATATTTATTCAACTAGATTTATAGTCTAAACGTGTTGCCTAGAATTCTAGTCATTGAATGTAGAATGTTTTTTGATGAGATATATTTTTTAACAAACATATAAGCTTTACCTCATTGCTTTCATCTTTGCTCATATATTATACAAATTATTTTCTTACCATGTTCTTTGAGTTTGTTGTGTTGTTTAACCTTGTAGAGTCACATCCTATATCTTCTTCTTCTTGGTCCTCCTAAGAGAATCATGTGACTGAGCATTTTTAACTTAATTTTCAATGGGATTTCTTTCTAGAGAGTTCTTCTCTCACTGGTTGATCATTTATTGGAATCTACTACCAAGTTTAGCACCCCAAGACCTTTACCGCAATGTTCTAGGTCAAATAAAATACCTAGAAGTCTTGCTATGATATTAAATTGAAAGTAGTTTAGAGGGGTGAATGTACCCCTTTGACTTGTTTCAAACATAAAAAGGGATAAATGAGCGAAACTTATTGATATCTCATAGAGAAGGAGAAGGGAAGAAGGATATTAGTATACGTGAAAACAATGAAAGCTAAGGTCTCAAATAAAGTAAAGCTTTTCATGTGGATTCTATCTCATGATTCCATACCGATGAACATTAGACATGTATGTAGACATATGGCGATTGATAATACATGTGAGTAGTGAAATGAGAATGATGAGACAAGTTTACATGATGTAAGGGATTGCAATTATGTTAGAGAGAGGTGTTTTAAATGATAAGATCCCACAAGACTTCTTCAACACGGAGCTTGGCAGCCGTCTTAAGAGCTCCATGAGGGAGGATGACTACCAACACAATATGTTTATAATTGTGTGTTGGTATATATGGTACTATAGGAACATCCACATATTCAAGCATTGCCTTAGACATTTAGATTCAATATATTCTAAAGGAATTATAAGATTGACATCAAGATGAATACAAATGTTGCATGGGAAGAAATAAGGCAACAACTATTGCGGTAACTAGGGAAGACAAAGGGGCTTGTCTAGGTGGATATGGGGGGAGTGTGAAGGCCACATCAGATGCACATGCTGAGATCATTGCAATTGATATGGAATTGGAAATCGTGAGTGTATATTGAGTTCATCATTTAGAAGTCAAAATAGACTGCAATAACCTCGGGTATGCCAGTTGGATTGATAGGATATAAAGGAAAATAAATAGGAAGGATGTGTGTACAATTAAGTACGTGAAGTGTAGCATTGCAGTGAATGCCTTGGCCAAATATCACCTGAAAAATAGACATGGCACTTTCATGTACATTAGATCTCCAGATGATGTATGGACTTGTATTGAGAAGGATAGTTGTAATGGTAGTACTACTACCATATTAAATTCTTGTTTGAATTCTAACATTTGTAGCCACCATTGAATTCTCTCACAATAGGAGTGCATGATGAATAGGAGAGATCACGACTTACATAAAAATATAAGTGAACACATCTATTTTAGGTAGTTCATGCTTTAAATGCCATAAGTTTATCCATTAGATGGTTTTGCAACCACTTGGATTTTGTAAATCAACTTATCCTATGGAATAATGACACTAAATAAAAATATGAATACTTGAACAAGTAACAACTCACTTTCTATTGGTCGCATGATATCACACAAATATATCCTTAGCTTGTAGACTCAAGAGACCAACACCACCTTCTTATATTGTGATGGATACAGGTAGACATGACCTTCTTTTTTATATATATGAATGATAGAACAATCTTCCTAGATTTTTATGGACTAGGCAGTTTCCACCTATTTTATGTTTTGTGCATGGAAGAGCACCACTTGAGGTCTTCTTCCATGAAAGCACACAAAACAATTGTTGCTTCTTTAACTTGAAGCGCATGTGGTTGTAACTCAATAAAATTTTGATGTATATATGATGTTGTAATATACATTGTAAGCATGAAGGACTATGAATCTATTGATCTAAGTTTGTATAATTACAGGGAAAATAATTTGTATGAGATGATGCACACTTGAGAGCTATAGGATGACAACAAATGATTTCACAAATACACATATAATCAAGGTGTTTCTATCAGTCAAGTGTCATGAGAAAGTACCAAGAGGGTTCTTGTTTATGTGAATGATTTAAGTTTATACTTAATGGTCCTATAGGAACGTCTAAAGGAAATATGAATACTATGAGAGGTCAAATTTCCATTCTAATGAATAATTGTGCAATCAAGAAATTATATTGAGATGAACTGTTACTTCAAATGAGATACAATTTTATAAAAGTAAATAAATTTTTTTGAAGTTGTGAAGATCAAAGGTCATTATCCCAAAGGCTATGTCCTATATTGAAAATATATTAGCAACCCACTAGTAGAACATTTGCTTCATCTAAGATGTTTCTTGGTCAAACTAAACATTAGACCAAGAATGATCTAGAGTTATCTAGAAATCAAGGAATAAATAAATCAATTGGAAAAGTGTGTGGAAAGAGGCATGCATAGATATTTATAATTTCGAACATAATGTCTTTGTCCTTAGATGGGAAAGGGTAGGGAGATGCGACAAAGTTTTGAGAATTTTTAATGGATAGTTAATATTACCTTTTTATTGGAAATATGATGATAGAAGATAGTTGTGAGGTTCCTTGGTGATTATATGTTGATGAGTTTGTGCTTGATTCATTTTGTCAATGTGAGATAAAAGATATTAATTGTAGGGGAATGCTTTGAGATACTTGTGATATCATTTGATCATCAAACTAGAATGTGGAAAGTGGTCATCAAATTTTGAAGAATTGTTTTTAGGAATCTTTGAATAATTAAACCTCTTTATTCATAAGGAATTATGAAGAAATGTTTAAGGAATTTTGTCACAAACTATGAAATTAGATTAGATTTTATAGGAATAAAAAAATTGTTATATGTTTATTGAAATTCAATGTTGGATTTAAGCTAAGTGTTTGACGTCATTTTCAAACTTTTATGAGAATGGAACATGACCACTTTTTTAAATTTCTTTTAAAATTCAAACTATAGGAAGATTATGTGAATTTTTGTAAATAAAAATTAAATATATTGTGGAGATTTCTAATGAAGTGGGATCCCCACAATATTGTTAGATTGACTTATAGGAATCCACAAAATCAACTTTGTACATTCAATTAGAGCGACAATAAAAAATCACAATTCTTGGAAAAGAACATACAAGGTTCAGAGCAAGGGAGAGGACTCAGATGGTCAAATACCATTTTAATTTGTTTGTCTGACCCAAGGAAATCATGTGTTGGGATCTTTGTACTACACGACACGAGAGACCCAATGCGTGCAAATGAGTACACAACACTAGACATTCCAAAAATGATGAAATGGTTGAATCCCCATAACATCCTAGTGAGATAAAGCTAAAAATTCTCTCTTCTCCACAACATACTGTGCTGAAAAACATCCAAGAGTTCTCTACTTTTCCTACTGGACACCATACTCTCCACTATAGAGAACAACTCCACCACAAGTTTTGACAACATCCTCAAGCTATGCACTACTCTAGCCAAAACAACTTGATCTCTTCTATGAGACTACCCTATCAGATCAAGACTAATACCCTGTAGGGACGGATATAAAAAGAACCACATGAAACACATAGAAGTTCATCTTCCTGAATATACTTCTCCAACACCGTCATTGCACCTCAATTTCATATAAAGGTGCAATTACACACCGAGTGAGAAACTGTTATAAATTTTTGGTCAATATGCATATTGGAGGACTCATATCAGACACCTCTCCACAATTACTAGTTGACCTAGCTCCATCTTGTATTAAAGACTCATTATCAAAGGATTTAAGGAGCATTGTCACCCTAACAACTTCTAAACATCCAAAAATGTATCATCTCCTACACCCAATAATATGGATACCACGTTACCATACACATATATCACACTAAATGACAACTCCAAGACTTCCATTCAGCTACCTAGGGCATGGATATACCTACAAATCAACATACTATTGGGAGATATCACCATTCTGATGGGTAACCGTATTCCAATTTTAGTTTACAGATGATTATGATAAAGTGAGTTGACCATCGCGGTATGTGGTGAGACGATCATAAATCTCTACATTAGAAAAAAATGGATCAACTTTTTTAGGCCTTCTGATCATCAAATGATCACTGCATGGGTGACTAGATACTACATGAGAACTCATACAAAACTTTTGCTTATATTCTGCATGCCTAGAGATCTAGTCTACTCGGGACTAGATTCATTAGGGAACCATTTGTTTGTTCAGGATGTCTAAAATCTCCACAGGCACTAAAGTCAACCCACTACAAGTCGATTCATCCACCACCACTAATTCCAACTCATCTATGGTAGACACAATGTTATCCCAACAACACATCAGCTCATCCATATGCATGAAGACCTCCAACAAGGATATGCACATGTTTCACCTAGGTTCACACCTCTTCCCCTTAGTCATATCCATCTTCACTTTTGGTTTTGGGTTCTTTTTGTTCTTTTTTCACTGTTCCCCTCCATCTAATCTCTTATCATATTCTCCCCATCCACCCACTTCCTCTCCTTCCCACACCTCTCCTGATCCCCACCCAACCTCATCCACCTCTCATCATACCATCCTTTCTCACCCCTTATCCCTCTCTCTCACCACCTATTCCTCCACCTTTCCTCCTCTAAACTCCTCTACTAACTCTTTCCACCTATCCTTATTATCCATTCATTCCACAGACCCACTTTATGCATGGACCTTGCTATATCACTAACATAGAGGACCACTCAAGGCTCTATGGTTCTCTCATGAGGTATGCCTGTGGCACCTCCAACATCATTGCACCTTTCTTGCTTTTTGTTCTTTTGCCACAAAATTGGACACAACTCCTACTCTTTCACTCATCCCATATCTCATACACCTTTATGCCACATCCCATGTAGCATGCATATCTCTTTGGGTCTCAATAATTCCCACCCTTCTCAAAATTCCCCTCATCATTATCCCTTAATATCTTTTCAATTTCTTCCTCTTACCACTCTACTATTTCGACTTCCACCACCCATCTTTTATCCAACCCTTTCTCTTCTCTTCTCCATAAAGATGACCAACTGGATTGTCTACTTTTGACATCTTATAAACCACCTTCTTACCCGACCAACCTTGTATTGATCTTCACTGACCCACCAATCTAACCCCCTACTAGATCTCCACCACCCATTTTCCCAACCTCCTCTCACACTCTCTAGCCTACTTTTATTCTCATATCTACCCATCACTTCCCATCATCTCCTACCAATTCCTTTCACCCATTTCCACCATACAACATGTCTCTTACCATTAAATCCATTGTTGATTTACCTATTGACTCTCTTCTAGTTCCATGCACCTTATGAAGGTTTCTACTTGCCGTAGTGTCATGGTCACCATCCAAAAAATGCAATTTTCATGATATACTTTGATTACAAATTTGGGAGATTAGTATTTCATGTTCATAATAAATACTCAAATGTTTTTGGTAGGTCGGTCATTGTAATATAAGATCAAGGAAGAAGTTTCTCACAATTTTAAATACCTAGTGGTTTAGACAATTGATTTAATAATTCTCCAATTTTTACTTACAAGGTAGATTTGGAGTGCTTATCGGTTTTGGTTTTGACTTTATCTCTTTCTCAAGAAAAGATAATGGAAAGACACGAATAAAAATTTTACCTATATAAGTGGTACTTTTTTGTATCCACAAAACTATGAAAAATAGATGTTTTAAGAAAGGATAAGAAGAAAGTCGAGATAAGAAGAGTTCATTTTGGAGTTGCGAATCAAGAATTTTTAGAATTAGAATAATTAATATTGGGAAATTACCACCTTTAGCATAAACGACAATCAGGCTTTAAAATCCAATGTAGATTGGGAACTTTCTAAGGAACGTGGAACAAGTTAATATGATTGGAACCTTTACGTATATGTAAGGGGATTTTGAGGCAAGCATACATGACCTGCAAACATTCTCCCCTCTCATGGTTGGCCACATGTTAATCGCACGTACGCAGGTGATAAACATGTTCTATTGCCTTTAGGATATTAAAGAAAGTGGTACAATGCATATATCCTTCCAAGTACTTGAATGTGATAAAGCCGAAGAGACCAATCAACATAAGGAGTCCAGTATGACCATGTTTCTGAGAAGAGTTCCGAAGGATATTAAAACATATAAATCCATTTATAGGTTGCGAGGAGGTTTCATTACAGAAAACTTTAGCCGCTGGAAACGGAGAGAAGATGAGACGCCTGACTTAGAGTCGGGCATTTGTGATGTCGCTAAGTAGATACTGATACCGTGGCTTCAGTATATAATATCTCATCCCTGGTTCTCAAACATAATGGCCATACCACTATAGATTAGGGAGTAAAGGATGGATGTACAGAACCAACACAAAGAGTAAAGAAAGAAGAACAAGGGGGGCAATGATTGAGACAAGTAAAGGCCATCGACATCGTTCCTTAGACCAAGGATGGTTTAAGGAAAATCTTGAAACTTGCTGGAAGACCTTCTTGATTTGGCGATCGAGCAGCAATGTATCCAATCAAGAATAAATTTGCCAAGGACTGCAAGGGAACTGAGTCTTTTATCACCATCATGTGAGGAAGTGTTGTGGGCATGGGTCATTAGGGAGACTAGACGGCTACAACGACGTGGATAGGTGCAAGGACCTGGAGCATTACACACAAAGGTGGTTCCGTTCACTCTAAGGAGTCCAGAACGTAGAGGGACATGAGGTTTTTGTGGCATTTTCATTGCCACAGAGGAGGTCTCTACCTCTCCAGAGTGTAGTTGCAGCCGACCATGAACGTAATTGCTCTGACAAGTAGGGGAGAGCTGCTCTCGGGTTGGCGGGTGAACAAAGGGTCGGATCCTAGGGAGGATCCACGACCATGAGAGAGTAAGAAGAGTAGAGGTGTTGCTTGATAAGCCCTTGAATATCAAATCGATGGCCCAAATTTACTTTTGAGGTATTTTCTTGTTCTAATCATATCTTGTGATCTATAAGTCTGACAATATTAAATAGGGTCTCGTTAGAAAGATATCAAAAGTCTAGGTTTCCACCAAAATGTTGAGTTCATGATATTTTGATGTTTTCTAGGTAGAATATTTTATGAAATGAAATATGTATGACAATGATGTTAACAAAATAGATTTTGATCCGAATGTAGTATTTTAGTGAAACAAGCTTTCATTATCTTGTGTTGAAGTCTACACTAAGAACAAAAGGTTTGATATGCATGATTCAATGTGTATAAATGTTTGTATTGATTTTATGTATGAGGGGTACTTTGATAATTTGAGGCACAAACAATGATATAAAATTGAAGATAATGATAGGAAATCCTCTTTTGAGTTATGAATCATTGATGTACTATCATATTTGAGTTGGGATGATTGTTTATACATCATAAGGAGTTTATATGGGAGAACTAAGCTTGTGATGATATTTAAAGGAGCATGATGAATTGTTAATAATGAGGGTGTTAATTAATGTGGAGATTGTATATTTGAGGATACATGATCATATCAACTTTTATTAGATGATACCTTGATGTGTATCATACATGAGGAAATCCTAAAATGCATAGAAAGACATATAGAGTCTATTAGGATAACACGTGATTTCTAAATATGGTTTTGATATAAGTATATCAAATCTATTATTAGGAAGGCCTTCACTTGACAAAGACGTTAAAGTGCATTAGTGTTTTATCAATCTCACAAGAGTTTCTTCAAGAAAGGTAAGTGGCCATGTTCATTAAATTTCATTATTATTACAATTCAACCTAGGCATTCCTATATAGTAACTTTGAGATTAAGTTACTTTGAGACTTCAATATTTCATATCATGTCATACTTTGAGAAATTAGACGTCATTCACTTTGAGTTATGTTGCTAGATTATCAAAATTTCAAGTATTTGTGATTTATATAAATTTTAGATACTCAGTATTTCAATGCTCAGTTCAATATAGTTTCTCAGGCCTTTAGACTCAAATGCATATATTTGATTTCTGAATTGAATTAAGCCATCTACTAAATAACAACTTCTGATTAAGATCTATCAAACAATAAGAATATCAATTTATATTTAGGCTTAGTTTCAATTTAATTTTTAAGAATGGAGATTCAGAATTCATGTTCCGTTATCAGTATTTGATATCATTATAAGATAAGTTTACTTCAGAATTTAGTAAGTTCATATTTAAGATAATTAAGTTAGAACCTTCACATAAAATATTATATGATAAATCCTCATTCAATTAGTCCTAGGATGATTCAGAGGCATCTGCTACCAATTTAGAAGAGCGTTTACTGTAATTCAAAGGTACTTCAACACCAATTCAAAGTGTAGTCATGCCAATTCAGAGACACCTTAGTGTCATTCAGCGGCATGTGGTGCCAATTTAAAGGTACCTTGATACCAATTCAGAGGCATGAATACGCTAATTTAGGAGGATTTATTGTATTATGGTGGCCAAAAATAAGATAAAAGACATATTAATTCAACGTAAGTTTACATCATTCATACCTTAGTTCAACTTTTAGTTAAAGTAAATTTATGTTTATCATACTAGACATTCAATGTAACTCTCTCTAACCTAGGTTTCCCTTTGTGCATGGCTGGGGACAATATGTTTGTGGGTACTAATCTTCAGGAAGAGAGGTCAAGATAGAGGATTCATCTATAATTTAAAGAGGTTTTCTAGGTGGGATGCCATCTACATGATCTGAGACATTAAGATAGAGTACATGTTTTAGCATCATGTATATAGGCATTTTTATACAGTTTGATGTAACCATGCTTCTTTTCCTGAGAATTTATTTATACACATTATGTAATGGTTTCTATCTTTCATTACTACAATGCATATCATGTTAGTAACAGCCCCTAGTTGAAAAAAAGATAAGAATATCAGGGTGTTACAATATGGTATCAAACCAATAATGTAGATGGCCATTGAGAAAATTCTCATATTCTTAGTTTAGATTATCCAGTAGCAGCCAAGTGATATTAGACAAATTTACAAAGACAGATAGTAACCTTCATTATAAAAGAAGTAAGTGTTAGATAGTAGAATCCGAGTTAGAGGTTTAATCAGGTAATAGAACTTGAGATATGTATTAAGGTTAGTGTCTAGATGCTTTAGACTTTTTACGTTAACTTTATATTTGTGTATATCATGTACTCTCTTTTCGCACATGTTTGTGGTATGGAACACAAACTTATGGGGTTTTCTAAAGAGGATGTTATTGATGCATGGGTTTTTAGTCAATTTCACAGGAATATTTTCTTTGATTTTATGTGTTGATTTGTAATTTATTTGATTAATTATGCATGAAATGATGTCAATGGCATGTTCCATCTAAATACATCAAATTATGTGATTTTCATTGTTTAATATGGTTTAATATTTATCTCGAGCATTTATCCACATTCTTGTGCATTTTTTGGTACAGTTCATCTTCACAGAGTCGATACTACGAACACCAGAAGTCAGTGGTACTGAGTTCACATCAGTACTGGACTAGAAAAGAATCGCACAGACTCGATACTACTGACACTCTAAGTCAGTAGTACCAAAACCTCATCAGTAAAGCACAAGGATGATTCATGAAAAGTCAGTACTACCGAGTTCACAAACTTGGTACTACCAAGATGGCATCAGTGAAGCAGTTCTTAGGCGACCTAAAGACTTGGTGGTATTGAGACAAGTCGATAGTATCAACATTGTCATGAGTCGTGGCTACCCTAGAAACTTGGTACTACTGAGTACCAAGTCAGTACTGTTGAGTCTGTCTGATTTGGCAAATCTGAAGATAGCAATCTAATCCAATGGTTGTCGTTATTTCCTACCATAAGTGACTCCTATGACCTAAGGGGAGTTCGACCAGACCAGAGGAAGGTAGCCATTTTCTATTGCACGACACCATAGAGAGAGGGGAGAAGAGAAAGTAACCATAGGCTTCATCCAAGATGATCCAAGCACCTCCGGAAGGCAAATCTACAGCTAAAAGACAGCATAGTGCATGCACGACGTAGGGGATCATCCTGGTCAGCTATTCTCTAGGGGTTACTTAGTTTTTCTAAAGTTTCCCACATTTTTCTCTTTGTCTACCATGTATTCGTCAATGAAAACCATGCAAGGCTAAACCCTTTGTTTCCTTACGACCCGGGAGTAGCCCGGATATGCATTGTAACTGATTTCCATGCATTAATATCATCTTTATCCCTATTTTCTGGATATAAATCTATGAAGTTGCCTTGTTCTGTTTATTCCTAATCAACATAGATAAATTATTAGAATCATAATCAGTTTAGGAGAGAGGTTAAGGGTTGGAAATCATAGATATACCCATTTATTGTACCCCTTGGAAAAAGAAGAGAATAAACAGGAGGAGAAACCCAGAGTTTAATCATAAAGCACCTAACAAATCAACCAATTGCTATGGAAATAGGATTGACATTAGAATAGGTAGTGAACTACACTGCGGGAGTGGGTAGTTCTGACTACATGCTCTTTATCTAGGGATAGGGGTAATAGATATTGGTGTATGGAATGAATTGCAATGTTATCTATGGTGAAACCATAATCCTAAGGAATTCCCTAAAATTGAGTAATTTAAGTGTTAAGCTTGTTTTGTTCTATTTTTATTTCTATTCAATTAAACCAATTCAATTTCATTGGCCTAGCTGATTTGACCATAGTTAGTAGTATTTTTCTAGAGAGCATTTCCTTGGGTTCGACTCAGGCCTGAAAAGGACCTATATTACTTTGATACATCCACTTGTGTATAACGCACGACAAACATGTGTCAAGTTTTTGGCATCGTTGCCGGGGAAACAGTAAAATCCTGTGGTTGGCCACTCTAGGCCAACCCTTTTTATTTTTTATTTTATTTTTCTATTTCACTTTAAGATGATTCATAAAATCATTATTCCTTCTAGCTCCACTAATGTACTCTAATAATTAGTTTTGCTACTTCCAAGTATTGGTGTATGGTACATACTCGGGCCCATGATTACGGAGAGACATCTTCATCGAGTTTTGGGCAAGTAGAACTCCTTTATAGAGAGAGGGAAGTTGGAAGGTCTATGGATAGATTCAACTGAACTCCACCACGGACACATCCACCTGAAAGACCTATAACATCAGAAGAACCAGAGTCAGCAGAAATGGGGGATGGAGCAGAATAACAGAAGATATGGGAGAGGATCAGAGCCTCTTCCTCAACAGCTCAAAAGGGACCAATCAAAAGACAAGTCATCAATGTGGGTAGCTACAAGATTGACCCATGGTTGATCTCTTTAGTCAAATACCAAGCTTTTCATGGCCACAGTTCTGAAGACCTGATGGTGCACATCTGTAACTTTGTGGAGAACTATGATATGGTCCAAATAGATAGACTCTCGGAGACTGTCATATATCTAAATATTTTCCCATCATCTTTGGCAGATAGTGTAAAGTCATGGTTTCATAATCTTGATGATGAATGTATCAAAATTTAGGACCAGATGATTGAAGCCTTCTTTGAGCGTTACTTTCCCCCATAGAAGACTGATGAATTGGTGAAGAAGATCCATAATTTCCAACAATAAGTTGATGAATCCTATTCTGAAGCATGGGAGAGATTCCAAATTATGTTGCAGAAAGTACCTCATCATGGTATAGATCTGTTGAGACAGGCAAAGATCTTCTATTACGGTATGTACAAGGGAGAAAGAACTACACTTGACAGTGCGGGAGTGGGTTCTTCCTCAACAATAAACATGCATGCAGTCATGAGATATTGAAGAATATGTCCAAAAATCAATCATGGGTAGTTGACAGAGTGCTTCCTAAAATTGTCAAAAGCATCAGTGATTCCAAGGTCAACTCTGCATTAAATGAGAAGTTGGAGTTGATTGCTAAAAAGTTATGTGCTAATGATGAACCACCTTCAGAAGAAAAAGAAGAAGAGTGTAAGTTTGTGTGCCAACAATAGCAATATAGGAGCAACAACTACGCATGGAGGAAGGATCCTAAGTTCTCCTGAAAGGATCCTAACAGTTTCCAATAAGACCCATCTCAGGCGCAACAACCCAAGCCACAATAGTTTGGTGGCCATGCACAATATCAATAAGAATAAAAGAAGATTGACCATATTGAAGAAATTCTCGAAAAACTGGTCAGTCAGAATGAAGTGCTTATTGTTCAAACTCAATGATAACTCCATAACCAAGGGATGAGGATCCACAATATAGAAACTCATATTTCTCAAATAGCAGCGAATGTGGGTACTTTGAAGCAGCTAAACCAACAAGGGTTCCCAGCTAATACTAACGTGCCTTCTGGAAATTAACACATCAAGGCAATCCTACTCCACAGTGGTAAGACATTGTTGAATAAGGAACCAGCAAATACAGATACAAGTGAATCTATAGGAACAATAATTCAGACTGTGACAATAGATGTGACTGAGTCGTATAATTTGGAACATGAGAAAACAACTGAAGAGCACATTGATGAGGAGGATACTAGATTAAAAGCATATGTCCTACCTCACCAGAGGACACCAGTGACTCCAGTACCCCTTCCAAATAGCTTGAAGACAATCGAAGCAGACCGGTAGTTCCAAAAATTCTTAGAGGGCTTTAAAAAGTTATCTGTCAATATTCCACTCATTGATGCAATTATGAGACTTTATGACAATTGTCAAGAGTTAACATATGTAAGGTATGTGTAACCTGAAGGTGGGTAGTCTCCTATAGTTTAACCAAATCTTGGGGAAAGAAGTCCCAAAAAGATGGGTAGTATTGTCACACCCTAATTTTAGAGCCAAGCAAGTACTTGATTTAGTTCTTGGTGAAATTAATATAGGATTGATTATTGTTACAATAAGGTTCCATCTGATTTTTATGATATATTTGGATCACAAATTTGGGAGATTAATGTAAGACCCAATCTATATGATCAAATATTTAGAACATTTGTGACAGAAAATATAAACAAATATTTTCATTCATGGAATGTTCTCAAAATGCATGGTGTCTTTTTTTTAAATGATACATATACATTGAATACTATAACTTTGGTAAAGCAAATATTCATCTTCCAACAGAGGGCTATCTCATGCAGTCTCTTCTAAAGTCTTCTCTGATCACCTTCCCATGAGTTACCAGAGGGTACAAAAACCACACATGGGCCCCAATAAGGAAAACTAGGGTTATCAAAGCTAGTACAAAATCAATCTTTGGAAAGTAAAATAATATGAACCTATCTACAAAGAATTTTATTGGAAAAATGCAAAGGATAAAAAAGGTAAGTATCAAAAGATAGAGAAGGGTTTCCAAATTCAATAAGATTCAATGTTCAATTTTTGAAACCAGTCATTTGATTTTATCTATAGATAGCACATGTGAATGTCTATGTTGTCGGGGGAAGCCATGTATTTTCTTCATGAAAATGACAACACACCAATTGCATTTCTAAGGGATCTCATGTCCATCTCTCTATGAATAGTCTTGGAAGCATTATTCCACCAAACTATGGGCAATATCCTGCCCTTTTTGATGTTTAAACAATGTGCTAATATTACTTTCAAGATTTGTTGTTGGTGGCTTTCAAGGAGGAGGGCTAAGGTTTACAACCATTTTAAGGCAAATAACATATGTTATTATGCATGAAATCAAACAGGGAAATAACTTTCTAAATAGAAATAGAAACTTCGTACCTTTGTATTAGTATGCAAAAATGTCAAAATTCTAAGTATTAACTCCATGGGAAAATCAAGAGAGAGATATCTACAATTTTAAACAAATAATTGACACTATATGGCTTGGAATTAGGAGTTGTTCAAATTTCATTTTATTAGTGTTATAGGTGGCTAGAGTTTTCCATTTATAAGTTTGATTAATTTATTTCCCATTGTACTCTTTTCTAGGGTATTACTTAGTTATACATATAATCAACATCTTACAATTAAGTATAGTATCATCATGTGATTATATTAGAATACCAAAGTCTTGACGAACTCTCGATCTAGAGTTTTTGATCCATTTTAATTATTAGATTCTTCTTTATCTAAGTAAATCTAGTTATGTATAGTTTAGGCATAAAAGTATTTTCTTTGCATATTTTCTTTCTTTCATATACCAAATTTCCCAAATCAAATCAATTTATATAAATATCATTCCTGAATCTTTATTGCATTCCCAAATACCACATTATGTATATTTGCTAGGGTTTCAAATAAGTGTCCAAGTTATTCCTTTCACTTTGAGTTTATTATTGCACATTCTTTCTCTAATGTCCATCAATTACTAAAAAAGGTCCATATGTGTCTTAAGTTACGCATGTATTGGAAATTAGACGTGACTTACAGCTTAGGTATTCTATTATTTTTTTGTGAGACCCAAACTTTGTATTAAAAAAGGGATGCTATTACACAAAGAGTCTAGAGATTGTTGTGGAAAAGCATCCAACATGGTGGTGTCCCCATCATAACCCATCCCCAGTTTTGCCAGAACATGAGTAGTTACATTAGTTTCCCTACTCACATGGTTGAAAGAGATGCTCACAAAGTATTTTTTAAGTCTCTTGTGTGCTCCACCACCTCCATAATTGGCCCTTTCCCCACTCTATTATAGTTGATGTGTTGAATGACAATGAGTACACCAGATTCAACCACTACGTCTGAGATCCTCATATCCATTGCCAATTTAACCCCCAGGAGTACTGCCCTCACCTCTACAGTGAAAATAGACCAAGAAACCCCGACAGTACTGTCTTTTGCGGCTACAAACCTACTGACATGGTCTCTGATAACTTCACCCAAGATGATCAAAGGACCATCTAGAAACGTGACATCCATATTCACCTTGAGGACGTTGAGAGGTAGATAACTCCAGTAGGCTCAACGTCTGATCTTCAAAGAGCCCTCCTTTTGATATCCATGCTAATTTAACTTTTTACTATACAAAAATATAAAAGAATCATTTATATATAACTGAATATAAATTCAAATATATAACAATGTTTCTATTCATCTTCAATCAAAACAATAATATGAAATAAAAGATGTGTCGCATGCTATCTTTATGCACTTATTTTTTCATTACTTTCTAGTCTTCTAACTGTAATACTTATAGGGTTTCTCTCTAGCACATTCTCCACCGCATGTCTGGCCAGGGAACCCAGAGAGGAATAGATAGAGTAGCTCGATACTGGTCAACCTAGGTATTTAGATATCAGGCCAGGGTATCCAAAACTCAGACCTCCCATAGCTATAGTTACCACCTCCTAACTGCAACACTTATGACTCTAACTTTATATCCTATGGTCCCTGAAGACTCAGCCTAAGCTCTGATACCAAGTTGTTACACCCACATCCCATGATTACCACTAATCATGAGCTCAGGGCATACATTTTGAATCAAAAATAATACAAAGAACACCCTTAACTTTTCTTTCTTTCAAGCTCTTTGTTTACTAACATCAAACACATAAACAACTTTATAAGGGAAATTAAAGCTTGATTAGTCTAATCTTATCTCAAAATTTAAGAATCATATATAAACATTCATTTAGTTTCTCACATTTCCATGTTTATACGACATGATAACCTAATACAATATATTTTATTAAGGAAACAAAGTTACACATCATCATTTACAACTCTCTCACTACTCTATAAGGACCTAGAGTGACAGGGACCAACTAAACTTAACTAGTTTCATACTTGACTCCTATGGCAGATCAACTCTGACATTGATATTCTTCAGATCCGCATGGTTTTCCTAAAAAATGTGAGTAGAGGGGTGAGCCTACTCACTCAATGAATGAGTACTTCAAAGAAACAGTTTAAAGAACTTTAGTTATCAAAACATATATTATTGAGCAATTATATAAGTGGAGCAGTAATGAGCTATACAAGAACTAATCATTTGCAGACATACATATGGTAGTTTATTCTAGATGATTATAAAGAGTAAATCAATCATTGAACATTCTTGATCAGTCGCAATAATTCAGAAACATACAACTAGAAAGATACTCTAGGAAATTCCAAGGAATAAATCAATAACAACACACACTTGATTAATCTCACATTCATCGTATTATACCATGAACTCTCATGAGGTGTATGACAACATGTGAAAGCATCACAACAAGCTACTATCTCACTATATAAGGCTTGGAAGCATGCATGAGTTCCTAAGCCTATATCTTGAGTAAGACCCCATCTGTAGTGGGCCCTGCCACATATGGCTCTCAATGGCTAATGGGAGTAGCTGGATATTTCAGACTGCACCTCTCAACCTGGGTACTCAGACAGTTAGTCAAACCCCTCAGGCTTGTTGTGCACCAGTGGACTTACTATAGATATCCACTAATTTCCACAACTCATAACATGGGTACCACTGACATCCCCAGTTGAAGTTGGATACTAAACATTTAAGGAGTCTGCCCTCATTGGCCTAGACCCCCACACCCAACTAGTGCACTCCTATCTTACCTCAACCTATGTGAGACCTTCGATTGGAAAGATGTTTCCTCCTCACAATGCAAGACTCTCGTGAAGAACTCTATAGTGTTCAGGGCATCTAAAAGTCTAATTCACTCTTTAGATTTATTATTCAACCATCACATTAACATTTCTTAATTTAACATTGCATTACATAAATTACCAAAACCCGTAGCGTAAACTGAGCAATTATGCAACACCCCTTATCTCTCCAAAGAACATTGAATTGAAAGCACTTTATTCATTGAATACCCTATCCTTATATTTTCATACACCGCATTCACATATCACACAACTAGCTTAAGGACTTTATGCGTTGTAATCTTTCATTGATAAAAGATAGTTTTCAACAATACACATACAACCAACATATATATATGAAACCCTGGAATGAGCTCAAATAGGGTTTTCAATCCATTCACTGAAATATCACACATTAAGAATAACCTTGAATAAATGAACTTATAATGATCAAAGAATCAAATCATTTGAATTGCATGATGTTTATTCATAAATCTCTAATTGTCCATTCATCTAGGGTTTCACCCTCTTTACTGAGATATAAAGAAAATAGTAATAACATGAAATGAAATACAATATAGTATCTAACATATATATTTACTATGCATTCAAAATCAATGATCATTCATCAACAAGGAGATTCAAATAAGCAAACTTCTTTATTCAGTTATACAACAAATTTCAAGCTTACCGAAAACCCTAGATTTCACACTATTCTTATAACATATGCACTAAATTTAGGAATTCTCTTCTAAATGATTTTTATCCATTTATAATATGATTTTATCATTTGAAATTCATCACAATAGAGAAATAATCTATTTATATCATATTACAAAAACTAGAACTCAATGGTAGTTTAGGGTTTGTAGTCACATATAAAGGAATAGAAAATCTATTAATAATTATCTCAAATTTTGTGCAATCTACTATTCAAAGGAAGTACCCACTCACTCTAAGGAGTGAAAATACCTTAAAACACAACCCAAATATGAAATTCTCAAACTCATATCTAAACCCTAGCAAATCACCACTTTCTCCTTCCTTTGAACTCAAAAACCCTAGGAATGAAGATTTATGGAGGAAGAGTGAAAAAAGGGAGAGGTTTGATATGATTTTGAATCAAATCAAAGGAGTGGTGGAATATTGACATGTTAGAGAAGATTCACCATGGAAGGCTATGTAAAGAAGCCAAACTTACTTGATTTCATTATATCTCAGATAGTGAAACCCTAGGTCAACATCTCCACCACTTTCTCCTCTCAAAACCTTAGCTCTCCTCTTTCTCTAGAATTTCGTTTCTTTGAAATGAATCATGAATTATGAGATCTCCTAGTGTGTTAGGTTGATAAAATAGAGCAATTGAGGTTCTTGGGTAATTTGCAAGTTGACCCCTCACTATACTTTCTCTTATTTCAACTGAATTTTCTGTCATAAAAATGTTACTGTAATTTGTTTACTTCAAAGGTAAAAACTCCTATAAAAGTTAATAAAATTAACATGTTGTCTACAAAATAATATAAGAGTTCTACAAAAAAATCAGATTATTCTGAGCCACCAATAAATGATAAAAAAATCAAATACTACATTGTTGAACAATAGTTTGCAGCATGGTCAGTCAAAGTATTGTTCGATCAAGAAACACATTCAAAATTTCAAAGAACATCCCAATATTCTGATATTTTTCAATAATACGCACGATTGAGTTATCCATACTATATCCAAATTTCAAGTAAATCCAACTAACATAGAAAATAGTAAAAGCATTTACCGTATTGCTATACCTATTAGATTTTGTATTTATATACAATCATACCCTAATTTTGGCGATTAGCGTTTACACTTCTTAAACCCTAATCTATAAGAATAAAATCACAATTAGAGTTACTCATTAAGTTTGAAACATCACAGTTGATCTACCATCATTAATCAAGTTTAAGTGATGATCAATCTAATTAGGCATGTAATCATGCCGGTAAACTCTGGTTTACCAATTAAGCTCAAATGGGGTCATAATAAAGGTGTTTAGGATGTTTGATGTGATTGGGACATATGGTCGTCCATAGGATGTGTATGTGGGGTGATCTATGGTGTTTGTTTTTTAAAAGAGATTGGAAGTTTTGCACGATGCGAGAGGTATGATATGTCGATTAGTAACATGTTGACCTCAGATATCAGGGTTTCATGTGGAGTTAGCCCTAGTGTTTACAATGGTTGTGGAAAAAAATGTGTTCCCGTCTCCCTCTTTCATTAATCTAGTTTTTATCTTTGTTTTTAAATGGTATCATTTTTGTGGTTAAGGTTTACAATTTCTTCTTTGATAGCTAGGATGTGTGCTAGATCAGCCAGGGGGTTGCTATCAAGTTTGAAAAGTTGTGTTTCTTTATTGAGAAGTATTTTGTGGATATTTCAAAAAAAAATTTGTTCCATTTCTATAGAGTGTGTTGGATTTGCTTGGGATTTTTATATATGTCTTTCAGTGTCATGAGGATGTGTAGGGATGGGCCAGTGAATTTGTATCAAAACATACAATCATGGGTGTTACATCCAAAAATTTTCAAGAGAGAAAGATTTTCTTCCCCATGAAATGTGACTGTTGTTGATGATGAGGAGGAGATGGTCAAGAATGGGTCTGGTAGATGTGTTTTATAATTTTAGAGGATAGGTTCATATGAAAAGATAAATTGTTACTCATAAGGGGTTGCGGTTCCATGTGAGCATAGAACTTTATGTAGATATGTTTGTAAGCTTGTAGTCAATAATGTGTTGATGAAAAAGTTTATCAGATATGAAGAAACATGATGTGCTATAGTATTGGGTGTCAAGTCTATCTTGGCAGTTTGTAAAAAGGTTGAAATCTCCACCTGGGAGCTAGGATGTTGATGCATAGGTACCATACAAGTCATAAAGTTCAACTATGAATGTTTGTTTGACCTGGCTAGGTACAACATGCACACCTATGAAATTACATATGGTGTTGTCTTAGAGATTTTGGGCAGTGATGGTGATACTATCTTTAATGTTAATTGGTTTGTAATTTTAAAGATGTTATTTACACCAATGGTGATGCCCCCCATTGAATCTATTTGGTGGAATTTGGATCCATTCAAGTGTGTGTTTTCCACCTATGGTTTTGAGAAAGAAAGGTGTGAGATGAGTCTTAGTTTCTTGGGTGGTGATAATATTTAATTTGTTTGAATATAAAACCTTCTAATGGAATTACTTATTTTGGTACATGAGACCCCACATACGTTCCATGATGCTATTATCTTGAAAAATAAAATATGTGCTCTAGTCAATAAGATAGAAGATGAATGATGGGGTAATTACATGTTAAGAGTTTCTATTTGTTTGGTGGATAGGTGTATGGGCCTTATGTCATTCCATCCCATGAATCATGCTCTTTCAGACAAAGAATATGAACATGAGTTTCGTTTTGAAATTGAATGCCTAGCTTAGATGTAAAACTAGTAAAATCATAAATATCATACCATGATGATAAATCATGATGTATAAAATTTGCATGAGTTTTGATATCAAGAAATATGTACACCAAGTTCATTATATGAAGATGATGAGTGTGATGATATAGTACCTAATTTGTCCATAGAAAATAAATTCCTATTCATGTGTCCCTCTGCTAGTGAAATAAGAAAATAAGTATATGGACAACATATGGTGGCTTGGTTGTCTTGTTTTTGTTTGGACTTTGAGATGTCTTGAATTCTTTGATAATTGTTGTCTTGAGGTGATCAACAGTGTCCTTGTCTAGACATGGTGAGGTGGTGGTGGTGAGGTGGTGGTGGTGGGTTGTTGTGGAATAGAAATGGATTTTACGCTTCCATAAAGGATGCATAAGTATTTTTATGCATGGGGTGGGATATGTGGGTGTAAGAAGTGGGATCCAGAGGGGAACCACTCCCTACTAAAAATTTGAAGAATAAAACTTCAATCCAAACACACCCAGAAGGTATGATGGAGTGGGTGTAAAAATTTCAAATTTTATTAATGGTATTCAAAACAATCAAAGTATAGCAGTGGAAGAAAATTATTGACTATATTCAATTTCTCATAAGGTTACAAAAGTACATATTAATCTCCCACATAGGGTTTACATGTTATAACATAAGGATTCATATAGAGAAAAATCTAAACCATAACAACTTTGTCTCCAAGCTTTAACTCCTTAAGCTATATCCATAACTTTATGCCATGTCCTCCTTGTCCTTCACCTAGGGTTGGAAGCATACCCCGGTAAGAAGAGAAAAAATAGATGACATCAACAAAGGCTAGTATGTGCATATTAAATAGTTAATTGAGAAATTTATAAATAATAAAGGACATCCAAGTGTAAAATGCTTCCCATAGAAAAGAAAAGTACCACCCAAGTGGATATCAAGAGAATTGATTTGCAATAAAAGAAGATACTTTCCATAAAACCACATAAAAAATATTGTTCCATATATACATCCACTACCATGGTGGGAAATGAAGCACATATCAAGAAAGTAGGGAACACACCCCATAATCATCATCAATAACCTGCATGCATGTAAGATCAGCATAGACCTAGCATAATATAAAGACATAAGTCAACCAAGTCTCACAAACTTGAAACTTGGTAGAGAACGGCGTACTGCCAAACTCCCAATATATAAAATGGGCCAAACCTTACAAATTTGAAACTTGGGTATGGGGCCACCTCCATCCCAAAAGAGCATACTGCTTGAGCAAAAAATTACACATCTTCCCATCAACAAAACCAATGCAATTACACTACTCTAGTTGTACTGAATCACATAGCATGTTAAATTTAGAGGCAAGTAGAAAGTATAGTCAGATTATACAAACTAGTCACCACATAAGTGACCAACATATACATCCACCTCATAAGTGGGCAAAAGACATCACATGTCATCTTCTAGAGTTCCATCATGTACAAAGCATACGAAAAGAGTCCAAAAGATTATCCATGATCACATGATCAATAACAAATAAGATAGTTCACAAGAACCATGATATCAAAAGCAAAGAGTAATGTGTAGGCTAATTTCCATAAGACCAAGAGAAAGAAAATATAGGTTAATTTCTCAACATAGAATAATAGGGGATGAAAAACATACCTTTCTTCAGAGTCTATACAAGTCCAAGATAGATCTAGATCCAAGTCTAGGTCTCCAAAGCACCTATTAATCATGTATGTGAAATTAGGGTTAAATTTACATTAATTTCATAAACCCTAAAAATTCACCTTTTTATTATATGTGAATTAGGTTACCAAAACGATGCCATGTTTTATATTATCTTTTTTTGAGTTCAACACATTTTTTATTGTATTTTTATAACTTATATATATTTTATTATGAATTTTACAAATTATAACTTATTTAGATTAATTTATTAAAATATTTATCATTAATGATTAGGTTTAGGTGACAAAACCAACACCACAATATAGCTCTTATTTTTATGAATCCAACGACTATTTATCCATGTTTTTCTGATCAGTGAGTGAATTATTATGAATTTTGTAAGATTTGACAAATCATAAAATTCCATGTGGCAAAACATTGGAGAAAGAGGAAGAAAGAGAGGGAGTGGGCCACACAGACCGAGTTGGCCCAATCAGGGCTTGCCAACTCTGTCAGCCCCCATGGACAGCTGGGCAAGTTGCCCCAGCATGGAAGGAACCCAAAACCAACACAAAAAGACAATAATGCCCCTGAACAAAAATCAAAACCACATCAAACATGAAAGGTGATCTGGTAAAATGATGCTAAGCTTTGTCTCCGATAGAACAGCTTGCGTGCGAGAAACTTGGTCCTGATCTAGACCTTGAATTCCATCGTATGCACAGATTCAAGCAAGGGCAATGATCCCTCCAAGAACTTGGCATCCACGCGAACTAACGAGCCCAAAATCATGATGCCAGGGTAGTTAGAGACCTAGAAGGCTACCTACAGCCTAGGAGAAAAACCACCATATGAACACTGACTGGTAAGAATGAGACGTTGGCATGATACCATCATGAGGTGGCTACACCAAATCGCGACAGACACAGAGGTTTCCTGCCTGCCCAAGACTCAACGAGCAGGAACCACTAAATGAAGGGTAACCAAGACAAAGAGAGGCAAACACCAGACCGAGCTCCGGGGTAGAGAAACACAGTAGAAACCAGGTCCTGGTTGTGAATGGGAAAGGAAGATTTGAGCCTAGAGATGATTACCATGACTCTAATTAGCCTTCGGTGGTGAGAGGAAGCAGTGGTTGTCGTGAGTTGCCAGAGATCAACTTGGAGTAGGTTCAACAGGAAGGAGATGATCACAGAGCAATTGAGGATAGAAGAGTAACATTCGGAGGCTGAGGAGCATTTCTGAGCCCACATGTGAAGGTGGGGTACAATTTGGTGGTCTCTACAGAAACTATGGAGAAACTTTTAGAGTCATTTAGTGTCACGCCCCGATCTCACACAAACCACAAACCACAAACCACGAGATTAGGGCGCGACGGATGGGATTTACACACAAGCCAACCACTCATCACTTTTTATAACATTTTTAAGACATTAAAAATGATAACCAAATTTATGCTGTAAACTAAAACTAAACAAACTGCAGAAGCATTTATATTAAACTGACAAGAGTTATAAACGAAGTCTACAGCATATTACATTGTTTGACATAAAGTAAAGCATAACAGGTAATTTACATATTTTTCACATTCGCCTTACATATTCTCTCTCACCCACACCATGTTCTAAGGATCGAGGGGAAAGGACTAAGAGACCTCTAACTAGACTAACTACAAACCATCTATAGACTAAGCGTTAGGATGAAAAGATCCTTCAGATTCCTGTTGCTGATATTGACCTGAAAATGTTTGAGTAGAGGGATGAGCCTACTCGCTCAGTGAATAGTAATTAATTTAGCTATCACTAAACAACTCATCAGATAGATAAAGTTTAATAAAGATAAGTGCAGGACTAAGCAGGGTAATTCTAATGACATAGCAGGGTTATGGATAACAAATTCATTTCTATGCAACAACAGATATTTTAAACAAATAAACTAATTTAGAGAATTGGCACAGCAGTTCAAATCTCTTAACATATTAAATTTACTGCGATCCTATATGATTCATATTTATATTTTATTATTCCCTAATCATATGCAGTGTACTATGCATATAAAGATCTGTAGCGAGCTACGATCCCACTGTACAAGACTTAGCGCCACACCCGGGAAATGCTAAGTCTGATGCCAGTCCTACTCTGCCACGGGACCACAGGCTCTCCGGCCTCAATGCACTACTATGAGTGCTCTAGACTCGTCCTCACTAACCTGAGCACACAGGCGGAGAGTCTCACGGGGTTACCACCATGACTCCGCACGGTTCTTGTTGCAATAACCCCTATTTCCTCCAGTGCCACCATGACTCCGCACGGTTCTTGTTGCAACACTGGCTCTCTGTCCTCGTGCCACCGTGACTCCGCACAGTTATTGTTGCAACACAAGTTTCACCCCTAAGAAGCAGACCTCTCAAAGGGGTTCTACGGTGTTAGGGCACCTAAATCTATCATCATTATTAAAACAGTAAATATAAATTGTCATCACTCAATCATAATTGCACATTGAATATATTTAAGAACACTTCTATCTCTTTCAACTTTATACATAATTTCACATCATTCTAAACTTGTCATAATAGCAGACATTCATTTAGAGCTCAACATATTCACAGCAGTATCAGTACAGTCAACATTCGTTTATTTTCTTCAGTTACACTAAGTAATTTAAGCTCTAAAGAATTAAACACATCTCTTTAATCACATTCATACTGTTTAGAAATTACCCTAATTATACCGAAGCAATATTTACAATAAAATCGAGTTTGATGGTGATAAATAAATGAAATACTACTCACCCACTTCGGTGTGTTCGTATACACCGAAAACATCCACAAAAACGCCTAATTCTGCTTTTCTGCAACTTTGCACGCCGTGCAACTGATTTGCACCCCGTGCAATCTGGGCAGAAACACTTCTATTCTATTTTTCTGCAACTTTTCACCCCGTGCAACTGATCTGCACCCCGTGCAACTGATCTGCACCCCGTACAACTGATCTGTACGTCGTGCAAACTGGCCGACTTTCTATCCTATTTTTCTGTAACTTTGCACGTCGTGCAACCTGTGCAGAAATGGAAAACTCATTGAAGATGAACTCGATTAAAGCCGAATCAAGGACTAACAACTACTGGTTTGTGCTTACGAACCTCGGACAAACTCAAGGGCACCGATTTGGTGCTGCTCCTCGCACCCAGGAAGGCTCCTGGCCGCTCGTTGCAGCTGGCCGGCCGGCAACTGCTACTGCATGTCGGCGCCCAGACTGGTTGTGGTGACGCACTGCTAGGGCGAGGAAGAAGGAAGAGGGTAGGCGGAGGTAAATCACCGGTCAAGCTCACCCAAGAGCTTCCTTAGCTGGTCGCTGGGTGCCACTGGCCGTGCTGCAACGCAGCAGGTTGGGCGCAGCACGGGCGCTGCTAGGGCACGACTGGAAGAGGAAGGGAAGAAGAGAAAGAAGAAGATGGGGACGGACGGGTTAGGCGCTGCTAGAGGCGAGGCTTCGAAGCCCTAGAATCGCCCAAAGCACCCCTCCATCACCCTAGGCGCGGGCTCCCCTTCCTGTTCTATCGGGCCGCTGAGTCGGTTCTATTCTGTCGGCTGGGTGAAGAAGAGAATAAGCGTAAAAAGGGAAACCAAAGAATGGAATAAGGTTATTAACCTAGAAAATGGAAAATTGCAACCTAGGTCCAAGAAAACTGAAAAGGATGTAACTTTTGCCTCGAGGGCCCGAATCAGATGATTCTTTTTGCAAAACATCGATCATGGAATCCACTACGACCTCGAAGCAAGAAATCTTAATTAGTATCTTATCACAACTAGTCAAAGCACCAATTGCATCTTGGCATTTAACTTAACTCAACAATTAACACTGAAATTGTCATTAGATACCTCGGATGATTTCATCTCAACTATTAATTCACGACATAGGTTAGATTGGTTATCCATGATGTTTAACAGAGTGCTTAGCACTAACTGAGGTGCTTCATGTAATTCAAGGTATTTATTGGCTAACCCTGATATGGGTTGTAACAATCTCCCTCCCTTATAAGAATTTCGTCCCGAAATTCCTAAAAGAAAAAGAAAAACTTGTTATGCATCTCAAACTCAAGTTCCCACGTGGCTTCTTCTAAGTTATGGTTCCTTCATAAAACCTTCACTAATGGTATCTCGCGATTCTTGAACTTCTTGATCCTCTGATCAACTATCGGTATTGGTCCCTCAATATAGGACACAACTTGATCTGATTCCAGATCAAACCACAATACATTGTCTTTCTAGAACTGTTATAACAGTACTCAAATTATGGTAATTACTGAGAAATTATCATACTATACATGCAGGCAAGCTAAAGTTTTTTTTAAATAAACAGAATGCATGTCAATTTGGCACTTTATACTAAAAATCATGCAATTGAACTGTTAAACATCACCAAATCTCATACTGAGAAAGTTTGATATCAAATTACTTGATTCATTGTACACCCTATCCTTAGGGTTTTCAGCTACCTCATTCACTTGTCACATGACAACACCCTATTCTTAGGGTTCCAGTTATCTTATCTATTTGATTGCAGTTCAAATCACAATACGGTATCATTTTAGAACTGGCAGAGCAGTATATTCAAAATCTTGTAATTACTGAGTAATCCTTATATCATGCATGCAGGCAGATTTAAAATTCATAAATATCCCAAACTCATATCAATTATCTGAAATTTCTCAAAGGACGTGCACATTAACCCAAATCCTAGTTTGTGCATCACATAACTTAATTAAGAGTTGCTTACGTATCATAACACAAATAATTAATAGTACTTGAGAATTTTCTAGTAATATCTCAGAGAAACGTGTCAGTTCATGTAAATGTTAAGTCACACTTATTAACATAACAGGAAGCATGCAACTAGGTTTATTTGCATATTTTAATGCTATCGTATTTTTCTAGAAGTCATGCACCTGATGATTTACCAAATCTATATTGTCTGGGTTCATACCCAAACCATATCATTATCAGTTGTGTATTTCTAAACTCAACATTCACACCAAGCAATTTGGGTTTTGATGAACTATATAAATTCACTGGTCCAAACTACACTTTCTACCATATATCTTAGTCAAGTTTCGAGTCATCAAAGGTTGACTTAATATGAAGAAAGCGAGCAGACTAAATTAGTCTATCCACAATCATTCATATCGAATCATAACCTCTAGGTGTCCTGGGTAACCTTACCACAAAATCCATTGTAATATATTCCCATTTCTATTCAGGCATAGAAAAAGATTACAAGGTAGCTATAGGTTTCTGGTGTTCAGCCTTAACCTGCTGACACACTTCACATCTAGCCACGTACTCAACTACATCCTCTTCATACCAGGCCACCAATACAATTCCTTGAGATTCCTAAACATCTTAGTGTTGCCTGGATACATAGCATACATCAATGCATGTGCTTCCTCAAGAATCTTTCCTTTCAAATCATTATCTCAAGGTACATGCAACCCGTCATGCTAAAACAACACATCATCATCTAAAAACCTGAATTCCGGTCTTTTCCCCCTATTGCGTCATGCACGATCTGTTGCAACCCACTGTCACTCTGCTAAGGTTCCTTGATCTAATCTTAAAAAGTAGGTTTGACTTGCATCTGTGCAATCAAACCGCTCTGTTTTGTCACCCGTATGTCTAGGTTCAACTTTCACACTTCTACTAGCAGGTCTCTCTTGAAACATGCCATAGAGAATGCATCAGTTGTTGAACCTAACTTCCTGCTGAGGGCATCTGCTACCATATCCACTTTTTCCAGGATGATGGTCTATCATTATATCATAATCCTTAATCAATTCTAATCATCTCCTCTATCTAAGATTTAGGTCTTTATGGGTAAAGGTATATTTCAAGCTCTTATGATCTATAAACACCTGGCACACCTCACCATAAGGATAATAACATCATGTCTCATAAGCATGAACTACAACAACTAATTCCAGTTCATGTAACGAGTAATTCTCCTTTTGTTTCAATCACATTTGTTACATTTCAAATTTGTATCTTACTCTTTTCTTCTGAATCATTTTCATATTGTTTATATACCCTTCAAGTTAACTACCTTTTAACCCTGGATTACTATTAATACTAGTTTACTTTTCATAGCGCAAATCTCATGATTTTGTTTTATAGAGATGCTAGTATTCAAGGTCAAATCACTAGCGACATCCCTTGAACTACTTCAACTCTAATCATTCTAGGGTTTGGTCCTTATCAGTAACATAGCATTATTGTGCGTATGTGTGGTCGATCATATAGGTCAATTTGAGCTGCTTGGGTCGATTGCATATTAACCGAACACTCAACTTTAATTATATTGGCTAAAAATTCAGTTTTTCACATTAGTTTCTGTAATTCGCCTACTAAATAGCTAACAGAAACTCCAAAAATTCTGGAAATTTTATATGTTATACCTAATAAAGTTTCAGACCTCCAGTAAAAATTTGAGATCATTTCTAATTACCAATAAATAATTAAAAAACAAACAGTGCACTGCTATATTGCAGTCTGCATCAGATTCGGTCGAGTTGTCCTATTCATAACTCGACCGACACCCTCACTGTTAAGATCTCATAAGTTTACTCAAGTCTTCCTTATCTTATCACTGAAATTTCCTTCCTCTTACTTGAACATCCAAATAAGTTACATTCTCAATTTACCCTGCTAGGGTTTCATCATCATATTGTGTGTCATCATTTTACTTACTTAATCGTCTCTACCATGGTAGTTATGCACCATATATGATTTATTTTATAATTTACACGTTTCTTCATGTATATCATGTTGCTCCTCCAAAGGCTCTTTATTTCTATGTAAGAAGTACAATAAAGTATTTTATTCTATTACATGATCCATTCCAGGGCGGATTGTTACTATCTTAGCCCTTACATACTATTCTCATATCTTTACCATATTCTCATATTTAGAGTTCATATAATACAGATCATTAATTTTAATATGAACCTTATATCGTGTTCTTTAATTTCCAATTATTGATTTCTCATATGAGGCTTCAACATTGGGCCTCGATATCGATTCCAGCTACTTCTTAGCTGCTCTAATCTTTCCCTTATATCTCAACATCTTAACGTATGTACATTCTTACTATGTTGCAGGTCTAAATTATCCAGAGTCTACCTTCATTATATTCTTAATAAGAGTCGTTATATCCCAGTAATGCATCCTGCCAGCCGGACCAGGCCGAACCTGTAGTCCTGAAGCCAAGAGCTACTCAGGATTAGCCAACTCCTATTAATCTCAAACATGTGGAAAGAATATCCACCTAGGGCAGACTCATTTAAACATAATTTCGGGTCTATTTTAATACAAAGAATGCAAACACTAAATAAATCACTTTATGACACAACAATATAAAAGAATCATATTTATTCTACTAACTGAAAATCTAATTTCATACATATAAAAGCATTTCTAGTGATCTCCAATCAAATAAACAATGTAAGGCAAGAGTTGTATCATATCCTATATATTTAATCTCTTACTTCCTACATTAATTTCTTATCTCATAACCCTAAGATTTCTAGGGTTTCTCTCTAGCCTATCATTCCTCTGTATACCTGGCCAGGGCATCCAGAGAAGAATAGACAGAGTAGCATGATACTGGTCAATCTAAGTATTCAGACACCTGGCCAGGGTATCTAAACACTCAGACCTCCCAGAGCTAAAAACACATCACTTCTTATTTGCCTCACTTATAACTTCATCTTTTGACCCTAATGATTCTTAACGACTCAACCTAAGCTCGTTACTTGGTTCTCGTAACCACATCCTCTTCCTGCTATCTGCAATAGTATAACAGAACACTTCCTGTTAGAAAATTACAGATAGAAGAAAGACACTTAAACCTTAATCCTATTGGTCTCTTATCGTCCCCTGACCTTGAGTAACTATGTACTCAAACCAAAGCTCTGATACCAAAATGTCACGCCCCGATCTCACACAAACCACAAACCACGAGATTAGGGCGCGACAGATGGGATTTACACACAAGCCAACCACTCATCACTTTTTATAACATTTTTAAGACATTAAAAATGATAACCAAATTTATGTTGTAAACTAAAACTAAACAAACTGCAGAAGAATTTCTATTAAACTGACAAGAGTTATAAACGAAGTCTACAGCATATTACATTGTTTGACATAAAGTAAAGCATAACAGGTAATTTACATATTTTTCACATTCGCCTTACATATTCTCTCTCACCCACACCATGTTCCAAGGATCGAGGGGAAAGGACTAAGAGACCTCTAACTAGACTAACTACAAACCATCTATAGACTAAGCGTTAGGATGAAAAGATCCTTCAGATTCCTGTTGCTGATATTGACCTGAAAATGTTTGAGTAGAGGGATGAGCCTACTCGCTCAGTGAATAGTAATTCATTTAGCTATCACTAAACAACTCATCAGATAGATAAAGTTTAATAAAGATAAGTGCAGGACTAAACAGGGTAATTCTAATGACATAGCAGGGTTACGGATAACAAATTCATTTCTACGCAACAACAGATATTTTAAACAAATAAACTAATTTAGAGAATTGGCACAGCAGTTCAAATCTCTTAACATATTAAATTTACTGCGATCCTATATGATTCATATTTATATTTTTATTATGCCCTAATCATATGCAATGTACTCTGCATATAAAGATCCGTAGCGAACTACGATCCCACCGTACAAGACTTAGCGACACACCCGGGAAATGCTAATTCTGACGCCAGCCCTGCTCTGCCACAGGACCACAGGCTCTCCGGCCTCAATGCACTACTATGAGTGCTCTAGACTCCTCCTCACTAACCTGAGCACACAGGCGGAGAGTCTCACGGGGTTACCACCATGACTCCGCACGGTTCTTATTGCAATAACCCCTATTTCCTCCAGTGCCACCATGACTCCGCACGATTCTTGTTGCAACACTGGCTCTCTGTCCTCGTGCCACCGTGACTCCGCACAGTTATTGTTGCAACATGAGTTTCACCCCTAAGAAGCAGACCTCTCAAAGGGGTTCTACGGTGTTAGGGCACCTAAATCTATCATCATTATTAAAATAGTAAATATAAATTGTCATCACTCAATCATAATTGCACACTGAATATATTTAAGAACACTTCTATCTCTTTCAACTTTATACATAATTTCACATCATTCTAAACTTGTCATAATAGCAGACATTCATTTAGAGCTCAACATATTCACAGCAGTATCAGTACAGTCAACATTCATTTATTTTCTTCAGTTACACTAAGTAATTTAAGCTCTAAAGAATTAAACACATCTCTTTAATCTCATTCATACTATTTAGAAATTACCCTAATTATACCGAAGCAATATTTACAATAAAATCGAGTTCGATGGTGATAAATAAATGAAATACTACTCACCCACTTCGGTGTGTTCATATACACCGAAAACGTCCACAAACACGCCTAATTCTACTTTTCTGCAACTTTGCACGCCGTGCAACTGATTTGCACCCCGTGCAATCTGGGCAGAAACACTTCTGTTCTATTTTTCTGCAACTTTGCACCCCGTGCAACTGATCTGCACGCCGTGAAAACTGGCCGACTTTCTATCCTATTTTTCTGTAACTTTGCATGCCGTGCAAACTGATTTGCACGCCGTGCAACCTGTGCAGAAACAGAAAACTCATTGAAGATGAACTCGATTAAAGCCTAATCAAGGACTAACAACTACTGGTTTGTGCTTACGAACCTCGGACAAACTCAAGGGCACCGATTTGGTGCTGCTCCTCGCGCCCAGGAAGGCTCCTGGCCGCTCGTTGCAGCTGGCCGGCCGGCAACTGCTACTGCAGGTCGGCGCCCAGACTGGTTGTGGTGACGCGCTCCTAGGGCGAGGAAGAAGGAAGAGGGTAGGCGGAGGTAAATCACCGGTCAAGCTCACCCAAGAGCTTCCTTAGCTGGTCGCTGGGCGCCACTGGCCGTGCTGCAACGCAGCAGGTTGGGCGCAGCACGGGCGCCGCTAGGGCACGACTGGAAGAGGAAGGGAAGAAGAGAAAGAAGAAGATGGGGACGGACGGGTTAGGCGTTGTTGGAGGCGAGGCTTCGAAGCCCTAGAATCGCCCAAATCACCCCTCCATTACCCTAGGCGCGGGCTCCCCTTCCTGTTCTATCGGGCCGCTGAGTCGGTTCTATTCTGTCGGCTGGGTGAAGAAGAGAATAAGCGTAAAAAGGGAAACCAAAGAATGGAATAAGGTTATTAACCTAGAAAATGGAAAAATTGCAACCTAGGTCCAAGAAAACTGAAAAGGATGTAACTTTTGCCTCGAGGGCCCGAATCAGATGATTCTTTTTTCAAAACATCGATCATGGAATCCACTACGACCTCAAAGCAAGAAATCTTAATTAGTATCTTATCACACCAATTGCATCTTGGCATTTAACTTAACTCAACAATTAACACTGAAATTGTCATTAGATACCTCGGATGATTTCATCTCAACTATTAATTCACGACATAGGTTAGATTGGTTATCCATGATGTTTAACAGAGTGCTTAGCACTAACTGAGGTGCTTCACGTAATTCAAGGTATTTACTGGCTAACCCTGATATGGGTTGTAACATTTATTATTTTATTTTATATTTTGGGGAAAAACTTAGATCTTTACTTTCCTAAATGAATTTAATTAATTATTATTATGTGAATAATGTGAAACTTGAATTCGAAGGAAATTAGGACCCAAGGAACATGATTTTTAACTTGGATGCTAGTTTTGGTATTTCCTTTAATGAGTTATGACACAGTTAATATTTGAGCCTATTATCCTCACATTTATCATCATTATTATTTGTATCCATCTAATTATGTTCAAAACTTCTCCTAAAGATTTATGTGTGATGATTAAGCTCAAATTATCATGTATTCCCCTTGTGACACTTTTTATATTTCCTTATTGGCTTAATTACATGCATTATCTTATAAGGGTTATACTAAACATCTTCTAGATCTATACTCAACCTTGTTTGGCTAAGACCAAAAGATAAAACTTCTAGGGTAGGGTTCTAGATCTGGTATATTACAGTGGGTGCTTGTGGTTGGTTGGGCTTTGGTTCTGGTTGATAATATTTTCTTTCCCATATCATTTTAGACTCAATGGATCTTTCACGTAGTTCAACATTTTGGTTCTTTTTGGTATTGGATGGGTAGAACCATGATGGTGGATGGCAGGAAAGGTCTGAGAAGGTATGGGTGATAGTGATGGACTTTCAACAATTAACTTGATGGTGTACACTATTTATCTAAATCAAAACTTGATAGAGGATGGTAGTTCAATGGCTTTTATAATGAAAAAGACACAAAAGGATTTGATATAGTTTTTCAATTGGACATTGTCAAGACTGACAAAATGAAGAGTGACACATATAAAATGTGTGATGGATCGAAAGATATCAACCTCCCATATGTTTTGGGGAAGGTTAGAGATGGAGACCCATCCTGAACATCCAGATCCTACAAGAGATCCACCTTTGTCGGTCAACCACTTTGATAGAGTTGCTTGAACAAAATTGCCACCACATGGGATAGTCATAACCTGACCAAAGATATGGTTAAGTTTGGTTCCCTCTAGAATAGAGTATAGAAGTTTTGAAGGGGTAATGATTGTTGTTTTCAACATAGTTTATTGAGGAATGAGGTGTGCAATAGCATGTGTAACATATAGTATGCTAACAATGTTATTTCTTATGCACATTAGTAGAAGGATAAAAAGAAATATATGCAACAAGGTATACATGATCATACATATAAAAGAAACAACATGATTATAAGAGAAAACTAGAAGTTAAAGATGACATGTGGAATAGTAGTATATGGTAAGGGGATTATGGAAAGTAAGAAAGGGTTTGAAACATAATGGAGTAATATAGATTATAAAAGAAAGAGGTTGCAAGATTCTAGAAAGTGCTAATTAGTCAAGTATCCTTGTTGATAATTAATTAAACCAACATATGAGAAATGTATTAATGAATGCTTGAAGATAAGAATTCTAAGTCTCAAATTCATCTTCTCTTTCATATCCTCCTTAATGAGAGCAATGTGGGAATGAAGTGATAAGAAAATGAATCATATATGATGCATAACCATTGTGGTAGAGACATCTAGTGAATGTAATAATGACATACAATATGATGATGAAAACCTAGCAAGGTAAATTGAGAATGCAATCTATCTGAATGGCCAAGTAAGAGAAAGGAAATTAAATTGATAAGATAAGGAAGACTTTAGTAAAACTTGTGAGATTGAAAGTTTGAATTTTAAATTAAGGGAGAAAAGTCACATCACAATAACATCATGCTACTGATAAGGACCAAACCCTAGAATGTTTAGAGTTGTAGTAGTTCAAGGGATGTCACTACTGATTTGACCTTGAATACTAGCATCTCTATAAAACAAGATCATGAAATTTGCACTATGAGAAGTAAATTGTCACTGATAGTAATCCAGGGTTTAAAGGTAGCTAATCTGAAAGGTTGATGAACAATACAAAAATGATTCAGAGCAAAGAGTAAGATATAAATTTGAAATGTAACATGTGTTTGAAACAAAAGGAGAAATAAAATATGAGTGAAGTGTGACATGAAATAAATTCTTACAGTGATAGAAAGAATGATGAATAATCTATTTGTACCTTGTATCTTTCAATTTTAGGGATGTTTAATCTACACGATTAAAATGAGAAGGATAAGTAGAAAGAAATAAGTAGTAATGAATGAGGAGAGAGATAAGAGAAAATAATGGCTTTTAGTAATATGTGAATTTGTTTTTAGAAGTATAATTTGTTGAAGGTATATTAAGGGATGTAAATTAGTTCTACGTATGATTTCAGTGTATATGTGCAAGCAATATGTTAATTTCAGGTGTCTGATAGTTGTAGTCATTCATACCAGTAATCCATCTTAGTATTATACAATTGTGGTATGGTGATATGGGTTGAATAATGATGAAACAAGTGAAGGGTTACCCTGAGTAAGGTAGTCTTACCTATTCACTCATATGAATAGAAGGGATGATAACCATATTGTATTGATATGTAACCCTAATGAGGTATAACTTTTTATACCTAGCTTTAATATAACTAAGTGATGGTAATTGGGTATGAATAGTCTTTGAATGACTAATACAATCATGGAGTACTCTGTTACTATTGTTGAAACCCTAGTATGCTATAACACGATGGTTACACCTTGAGTTATGTGTGGGTTCATACTTGAGAATAATATGGAATGTGATGGTAATGCTTCACCTTATGCATCCATGATGCAATGGAGCTGCCGTGAGTAGTATTGTACAATTGTTGTTTAATCATGTCTTCCAACTCAAGACTATTTTTCTTTTTGAGTAGCACAATTGTAAAATTCAAAACAACATGGTGAACTCTTTTTTGTGACTTAGAGGTAACACAGAACAATAGTACATATTGAGCCGTATGAATTGAGATATTTGGATCAGATTATTAATGTTGAGGTAACACCTCAAGAGTATGAAAATATTGAAATGGTTGTTTCTCTCTCTATCCTATGATTGATTGTGGCATAGAGAATTCATTTGATATCATTGAGAACTGTTTCAAACATGTTGTGATTAGAAAAGAAATGAAGGACTTAATGTTGAAAACTGCATTCACGTATGAAATACAAGAATATAATGACATGTAAGATTTCATAAGCTTAAAATAAACCTTGAAAGTACTTTTCTTGCATATTTATGTTTCAGGGGTGAAACCTTTTTAAGGGGGGAAGAATTGTTATGACTGTATATGAGCTTAATCAGTAAGTTAGGGTTTATGTGGATGATTACATGCTTTATTAGATTGATAATTACGTAAACATGATCAATGATGATATCTCAATCATGATATATTAAACCTAATGAGAACCCCAAGTATGATATCTCTTTGTATAATTAGGGTTAAGATTTGGAAAACCTAATTGGCCCAAATTAGGGTTTTGATGACATTTGAATACAAAATTTGATAAGTATAATGTCTCGCTAAATGATTTTTAGTATTTTATGTGTAACTCTGATTTAAATAAAATTTGTATATGATTTATATATAAAAAATGTGAACAATATTGAAAAATATCAGAATTTGTGAAGAATGTTCTGACCTATTTATCAGTCGAGTTTCAAACTCGACCGACCATATTTTTAGATTTGATATAGAAGTGTGCCAATTGAATTTTATCTTTTTATTTCTATATCTAATTGATCTCAAATTTCAACTGTAGTTGTTAAACTCCATTATAGACACCTTATTAAATTGACGTAATTTTTGGATGATTTTTTAACTCTTTAGAGAGGGTGTCGGTCGAGTTCTGTGAAGGACAAACTCGACTGACCATGTTGCTGACTGCAATATAGAAGTGTAGTTTTTTATTTTTACCAATTTAATGGTATCACAAAATAGTCTCAAATTTTATTTGAAGCTTTATAATTCAATTAAAAACAACATGATAAATTCTCAGAATTTTTGGAGAAGGTTTGATCTCTGAAATACACAAATTATAGTAATATGTTTTTATGATAGAAAAATCTGCTGAAATAAGAAAAAGTTGAGTGAGGGGTCAATGTGAAATTTACCCAAGAAGCTCAATTTCTCTATATGGTCAACCTAACACACTAGAAGCTCTCATAATTCATGATTCATTCCAGAGAAACGAAATCCTAGAGAGAGAGAGAGGGAGAGTTAGGGTTTGAGAGGAGAAAGTGATGGAGATGCTGATCTAGGGTTTTGCAGTCTAAGGAATGATGAAATCATGTAAGTTTAGCTTCTTTGGATATAGTTTCATCGTGAATATTCTCTCCAATGTCAAGATTTTGTCCCTCCCCTGATTAGATTCGAAATCATATAAAATCAAGTCCTTTTCTCACTCTTTCTTCATACTCCCTCATTTTTAAGGTTTCTGAGTTGAAAGGAAGAAGAATCAGGTGAATTGCTAGGGATTTGATATGAGATCGAGATTTTTAGGGATGAGCTGTATTTTTAAGGTGTTTTCACACCTTAGGGTGAGTGGCAACTTCCTTTAAACAATATATTACATGAAAATTGGTTAAATCATCCATAATCTTTAATTGCTTAGTATGCAACTACAAACCCTGAATTGTGTGTTTGGTCTAAGTTGTTGCAAAATGATTTGAAATGGATTCTTCCTCTATTTGGATTAATTTCAGATGATAAAATCATATTAAAAATGTATACAATACATCATAATGAGAATTCCCTAAGTATTCACAGAGGTTATAAGAGTAAACTAAAATATAGGGAATTTGTTTGTGACTGAAATTGTTGTATAATTAAATAGAGAAATTTGTTTATGTGGATCCCCTTGGTTATGAATGATTTTTTATCTGAATTCATAGTGCATATATTTCAGATACTATCTTGGATTTCATTTAAGGTGAATAGTGTTTGTTTGATATCTCAGTAAAGAGGGTGAAACCCTAGATGCGAGGAAAGTTGGATATTTGCGAATAGATATCGTGAAATCCATTTGAACAAATTTTCTTGACATGATAGACGTTATTTGTTCAATTTTATTATTGATGCATGTTATCTCAGTGAATGGCATGAAAACCCAAATTCAACTCAGTTCCAAGGTTTCATACATATATTGATTTTATATGATTTGTTGATAGTAGTCTTTATACAATGAATGTTTATGTCACATGAAATCCTTATGAGAGCCATGTGATAAGTGAATGAGGTAAATGAAACCCTAAGGATAGGGTGTTCAATGAATCAAGTATTTTGATATCAATGTTCTCAGTGTGAGTTGTGGTGATGCTTAACAGTTTAGTTGTGGTAAATATTATCAGATGGTCTATGAAACGAATGGTTTACAGAGCTAAACTAAGATATGTAATGTGATGATTGATTTGTGAATGTAAAGATGAATTAGACATGTAGGTTCCCTGAACACCGTAGATTCCCTATGAGAGGTCTGTGTCGTAGGGATGAAATGACCTAACCCTAGTAGTATCTAGTATATGGGGGTCAAAACATACTAACATGTGGTACGGGGGATGAATCCCTAATGGAAGTCTTCTTAATGTACAACATGTAGTGTCGAACATCAACTAGAGATCCTGGTGGCACTAGAGTATAGTAAAGCCAATAGGTGGCTTGACTCTCCGCCTGTGTGCTCTGGTTAGAGGAGGAGTCCAATTTTTACGACATAATTGGTGTGCCGAGGCCATAGAGCCATTTTCATGTTGCAGACCAGCGACATAGTCAGGCTTAGCAATTCCGGGGTGTCAGCTAAGTCTTGTACGGTGAGATCATAGTTCACTACGAGTCTTCATATTTAGAGTACACTGCATATGATCATGGCATAAGCTAAAATATGATAATATAAGTTTAAAAGAGTTTCTTATAAGTAAGAAAGGCTAAGAAAGATTTGAGTATACTTTTCGAGCAATTATTCTTTGTATCTTTCTGAATTATTAGTTCTCTTTGAAATTAATCAAGCATGCTCATATATTGATTTACTATTGTTGATATCTAGAGTATCCTCCACATTTATGATTGTCAATGATCAATCTCTTTAAAGCTTATTGTTGTTATAATTGATATCGGTTGCTTAAAAGTATACCTGTAATTACATGAGTGCTTTAGATTGTTTCTTTGAAGTACTCATTCACTGAGAGAGTAGGCTCACCCCTCTACTCACAATTTTTAAGGAAACCATGTGGACTTGAAAAAGGTCAAAGCATCAGAGTAGATCTACCACATGAGTTTAGTATGAGATTAGTTAAGTTCAGTCAGTCCCTGTCACTCTAGGTCCTAGTATAGATGTGAGAGTGTTGTAAGTGATGTTTTGTATCTTTCTTTTCTCAATAAGAGAGAATGTATCTGATTATCATGTCGTATGTACCTGAGAATGAATGTTTCGAAGTGTATCGTTTATGTTGAGATCATATTAAAGTAATCAAAGTTTGATTCTCTTGTAAAATTAGTTTATGTGATTGCATGAGAGAAACAAAATGAAGAAAGAAAAAAAAAGTTAAGGGTGATCTTTGTATTATGTGAAATCCTAAATTTATGCCCTAATCTCATGATTAGTGGAAATTGTGAGATCAGGGTGTAACAGTTCATGACCAAAATGATGCATATGGCAGATTGGATGCCAGCACCAACACCTTGGGCACCAGTTCGTTATGAGGGACATGGATCTGGTAAGACCTTTGAGTAGTTATGCCCGGTAGGAGTCACTGAATATGTCGGTATAGCTGACCCAACAGATGCAGATTCTTGGCTCACTAAACTGGAAAAAGTCTTTAGAATCCTTAGCATCCCTGAAACTGATAAGGTTAGGCATGCTATGTACATATTAAAAGGAAGCGATGGCCATTGGTGGGCCATTGAAGAAGAGAAAAGACATGGTGTTGAGGTCAGATGGCAGAAATTCTGATGTGAGTTTGTCAGTAGATACTTTCCCAAGACTTATCTGTATGAGAAAATCTCACAGCTTGAGCGGATTAAATAAGGACCGATGAATATTAGTGAGTATGAAGCTAAGTTTATGGAACTTCTGAGGTTTTGTCCACACATGGCTACTACGGATGAGGAGAGGATTCAACATTTTGAGAAGGGTCTGAACGCTGAGTTAACTACACCTGTAGCTGCTCTTGAGAATAAAGAGAGGTTTTCCACCTTTGTGGAGTCAGTTAGGTGGATAGAGAGGTCTGTGATTGAGAAACATGAGGCTAGCATGAGGAAAGTACATGCCCAATTCTAGGGACAGAGGTCTAGAAGTTTTAAGAAACTGAGATTTCCTACACCAGTAGCACCATAGAGGTTCAGTGCTCAGACACATTGGACATCAAGTAAGGGTAGAGTCCATAGTTTTCTACCCAGTGAAGCCCATAGCATGACATCAATGTCATTGACAGGACCATCTAGGTCACAATAGGAGAACAATGATTGCTTCAAGTGTGGGCAGACATGACATTGGATAAAGGATTGTCCAGTTAGAGACAGGGAGGTAACCCAACCACCGAGGCAGAGTCAACAAGGCTCTCAGAGGCAATAGTTTAGTAGTGGCACATGAGGACGTGGACAAGCATCCCAAGCAAGATCATCAACACCAAATAACAGAGCACGAAGTTGACAATAGGCAGTGACAAGTTTCTATGCTATGAATCAGCCGGAGATAGTAGTCATTCCACGAGTTGTTATAGGTCAGATGGAATTGATTCATTCTATTTGTCTTCATCCTACTTCGTATCTATTTTGATTGATCTGGGTGCTACACATTCCTTTATCACTCGAGAAGTGATTCATGACTGCAATATGACTGTTAGTCGTAGAACAAATAATTTGTTATTAGAAACTTTGTTAGTCGGATCTGCAGTGTTGTGGGAGGTATGTTCTCCCCGTGTTCTTTCTTTTTCAGAACACAACATTCAAGTGGATCTTATATCACTTGAGATGCACGGGTTTGATGTAATTATTGGGATGGATACCCTAGAAAAGTATAAGGTTGTCTTGGATTGTGGTTCTAAGCAAGCTATGTTCACAGACAATGATAAGACATGGGTCTTTCAGGGGGACAAAAAGATTCTTCCAACCTGTCTGGTATCAACAATGGTAGTAGAGAGGCTGATGCAACAAGGATGTCAAGTATTCTTGGCACATGTGGTAGACACCAAAGCAGAGAGTCCTAGTCTTTTTGAAGTTCCTGTTATTAGGAAATTCAAGGAAGTATTTCATGAAGAATTTCCAGATATTCATCCACCTTGAGAGATTGATTTCGAAATTAATCTAATTTCGGGTACGCAACCAATAGCCCAAACACCATATAGCATGTTGAGATGGTAGAACTCAAGAAACAGTTACAAGAGTTCTTGAGAAAGGTTTCATTCGACTGAGTACTTCACCATGGGGTGCTCTAGTTCTTTTAGTTAAAAAGAAATATGGATCTATGAGATTATGCATAGACTATAGACAGCTTAACAAGGTGACTATAAAGAACAAATATCCTCTGCCAAGGATAGATGATCTGTTTGACTAGTTGCATGGTGCAACAATATTCTCTAAGACAGATCTAAGCTTAGGATATCATCGGTTACGTATCAATGAGGATGACATACCTAAGTCAGCCTTTAGGACAAGGTACGGTCATTATGAGTTTGTAGTTATGTCATTTGGACTAACTAATGCACCAACTGCATTTATGGAGCTGATGAATAGAATATTCTAACCATTCCTTGATCAGTTCATAGTGGTCTTCATAGACAACATACTGATATATAGTAGAGATGGTCAACAACATGAACAACACCTTCGTCAAGCCTTGACTTTGTTGAGACAACACAAGCTATATGCTAAGTTTATCAAGTGTGAGTTCTGGTTGTCAGAAGTGTCTTTTCTAGGACACGTTATATCTGCTTTAGGTATTCGTGTTGATCCTAAGAAAGTGGAGTCTGTTGTGGAATGGGAATATCCCAAGACACCAACTGAGATTCGTAGTTTCCTAGGTCTGGTAGGTTACTACAGAAGGTTTATTAAAGACTTTAGTTCCACAACATTACCCCAAACTAGGTTGACCATGAAGGAGGTTCCTTTTGTATGGAATGACAAGTGTTAGCATTCTTTCCAGTTGTTGAAAGAAAGGTTGACTAGTACACCTGTGTTGGTTTTACCTGAGCAGGGAAAGGGTTACATTGTTTTCTTTGATGCCTCTAAGACTGGTCTAGGATGTGTGCTGATGCAGAGTGATCATGTAGTTTCTTTTGCTTCTCGACAACTTAAGAAACACAAGGAGAATCATCTGATACATGATCTAGAGTTAGTTTCAGTGGTCCACGCGTTGAAGATGTGGATACATTATCTTTATGGAGAAATGTGTCAGATTTTCACAGACCATAAAAACATAAAGTACATCTTCTCACAATACGAGTTAAATATAAGACAACACCACTAGATAGAATTAATCAAGGACTACAATTGTACAATTCATTATCATTCAGGAAAAGTTAATGTAGTGGTAGATGCACTGAGTAGAAAATCTTCATCTCCACCCATAGATAAAACACAGTTGAATTCTTTAATGTGCTTTAAATGGGACATGTTTGTCTCTTTGAGACAAATGAATGTATAGTTAGAAGTATCTTTGTTATCATGATTAATGGTCGATATGCATGTGAAACCTACTATGAGACAATAGCTTAAAGAGGCACAACATGTTGATACTGTGATTCAGCAGATCAGGTCAGAGTATGGTAGTGATAAATAGGACGGTTCCCATGAGTCAGAGGATGAGGTAGTCTGTTACCATGGTAGGATGGTAGTACCTTATACCAATGACTTAAGAAAGATAGTTATGGAGGAGGCTCATTCATCCATGTATGCAATGCATCCAAGGAGTACTAAAATGTATCATAACTGAAAAGATATGTACTGGTGGCCTGGTTTGAAGAAGGATGTAGTTGAGTTTGTTATGCGGTGTCTAGTGTGTCGGCAAGTTACAGAAAAACACCAGAAGCCTATAAGAACATTGCAACCCTTACCTATACCACAGTGGAAATGGGATCACGTGACAATGGAATTTGTGGTTAGTCTACCCAAAACAGGCAAAAGTCATGATTCCATTTGGGTGATAATTGATAGGTTGACTAAGTCAACACATTTTCTTCCTGTTAAAACAACCTATACTATTGAAAAACTTGCACAGATCTACATAGATGAGATATTATGGTTGCATGGAGTTCCAACCACAATTGTGTCTGATAGAGGTCCCCAGTTTACAAGTCATTTTTGGGAACGACTACATAAAGCCTTGGGTACGCAGTTAAACTTTAGCATAGCTTTTCACCCTCAGACAGATGGACAATCTGAAAGGACTATTGGAGGACTTTCTTAGGGCATGTGTTCTTCAATTTTTAGGAAGTTGAGACTTACACTTGATCTTAATAGAGTTTTCCTACAACAATAGTTATCAGACTAGTATTGATATGACACCATATGAAGATATATCATATGTGGAAGGTCCAATGATGATTCTTGATAGAAGAATCAAGAAGTTGAAAAAGAAAGACACAATTCTTGTGAAAGTTCTATGGAATCACTGTGGCATTGAAGAAGCCACATGGGAGTTGGAGGAAGAAATGAGGAGGAAGTACCCTTCTCTTTTCTCCTGAGATTTTGGGGACGAAATCCCTTTTAGGGGTTGATAAATTGTAACATCCCTGGCCTGGGTTATGCCATAAACCTGGAAGTTTTACTTAAGTAAGTTATTTATAAACTTGTTTTAATCTTTTGAATAGTAATTAAGACTCAAGGAAAATTTAGTTTTCAAGTTTGAGCTTATTTGCAAACTGTTTGTGCATTATATGATAGTTTGGGTGTAATTTGCAATTTACCCAAGATGAGGGGTTATATTGTAATATGTCACATTTTGAACATGCTTAAAATGCTTTAGCATCGTATGAGAGAGAATGATGCTAAGGGGTGGCTTGTCAAAAGCCTAAGTTCCAAGTTAGAACTTGTTTGAATAATGCTTGTGCCTTGTGTACCAGTTTTGGTGCAATTTGCAATTTACCCAAAATGTAGGGTTGATATGAAAATTACCACATCTAGAGTGTCCCTACTCTCTCTTAGAATCATCTATATGAGATAGAGAGAAATATGCACCATGTTTGAATCATTTTTGAGTGGTAGCATTTTTGATGATGAAAAGACTAAGAGAAGATGTATAGTTGAAGCCTTTATATGAATTTTATCGAGTTGTAGAGCTTATATGGGGATGACTATCAACCAAGGAGCCATAGATCAGGTCCCATATAATTTTTTCAACTCTTAGCCTTTTCCATGATGGGTTAAGCACCTCAAGGAGGTGATGGATATCAGTTTGCAACTTTCCTTAGAAAAAGTGTATCGGTTTGTGAATAAAGTGATGTTGAGTTGAAATATCTTGCTCAAAAAGATAACTAAGGGATGAAATCTTATCCCTATATTATCCTCAAGAGTTTTTTCATGTTAAGATAAATATGTTTGGATGTACACGTGTCAACCATACATGGACATGTGGCACCTAGTAGTGTAAAATGATGACACCTCTTATACACTCTCTCTCATGAACCTCAATTATATATACCACTCCTTTCACCTAGTAGTGAATTTTTTGAATCTTATCACTCCATTTCTCTTAGATATCATGCAAATAGTTAATGATCAAGGAGGATCTTGAGCCATTAATCTTAAGGTGAAGCCATGGTCATCTTCAACCTTAGTTGAAGCATGAATCTCGAGTTGTGATTCTTTCTTTCTTTTCTTCTTCACCAAGTTCTTAACTATGGTGATTCCTTGCATGTAGAGGAGTTGTGAATGGGTATTGGATCTTTGATAAGTTGATGTTCAATCTTGGGAATGTGAAGCTTTGGATCTTGGAGCTTTAAATTTATTCTTGAGGTGGGTTATATAATTTGAACCCAATCATGTTATTATTCACCATCAATCTTGCCATACTTGATGATCTACTTCCAATTTGGAGTTTTCTTGAACAATTGATGAATCCATGAGTTCTATTAGTGACATAGGACTATTTTCCATGAACTAGAATAGTAGGGAACGAATTCTAGAGCTTGAAGATGATGACATCATCATGGCTCAACCCGATATCGGGTTGAAGTACCTCTAACCCAATATGGTGTTGAAACTCAACATGGTAATATGAAACCTGATATATCTTAGAACCCCACACCCCTATTGGTTTGCACACTTGGTTTGGTTGAGACTAACCTGTTGTCTAGGTTGTCACTTATCACATGGTGAAGGATAGGCCGATATCATGAAGGTTTGAAGAGTTATGAACATAAGGGTTTAACCCGATATGCAAACCGTAATTTTAAGCAACCCGATATGGTGTGAAGCATACACACACGTCTTTTCCCGAAATGGTGTGAAGCACACACACACCTCTTTTCCCAATATGGTGTGAAGCACACACACCTCATGCCCAATATGGTGTGAAGCACACACACCCCTCTTTGCCCGATATGGTGGAAGTACCTCAATCCAATATACTTGATTGAGTAATACATGAAGTGTGTTATGCCAAAGATACATTAAGATGTATAGAGTTCAATGCATTTTGATAATTGTAAGCCAATGTACCTTGAGAGAAGGATTGAACCAACTTAATCAAGTATTATCTAATCATTATCATAGTGAGGATGAGAGAGAAACTAATACTTTGTGTGTTAATCATTCAATGAGCATACATTGATACCCCTATATGTGTAGAGCTATGCATTAGGGTTTTGATTCTTGATAATACGAATTAGGGTTTTGATTCTTGACAATATAAACTTGAAACCCTAATCTGTTAAAGAGGGAAACCCTACCCTAATAGTGGAAAGGTTGTATTTCTCTTATATTGCATGGTAATGATATGCACTTGATATTGCTTCTATCATGAAATACTAACCATGCAGGTATCATGAGATGATGAGCATAGCCAATATGAGCTATGATGTTTCATATGATACAGACTAAATGGCCCTTATGAGCTATGTAAAATACTTTTGCAGTAAGTATTATGTATACCTGGGTCTGAGGACCTAGAGGTAATAGTTACCTGATAAGAGGTAATAATGTTCAATGATGAACTAAGGGTTTGAATACCCAGATCTAGAAATTATGATGATGATAATGTTAAGGGATGAGAATTCCCAGTAATGTGATAAGGGACTAAGATCACGAGTGTTATGTATTCAATGTGTTCTAAAGATTATAAAAGTACTTGATAAACGTATTACACCTTTCTTTGTAGAATCTGTTATAATTCTGTCTTGTAACTTGGTTTATGATAAAAGATACTGTAATACACCTAATTAATCAAGTGGAATCTTATCATGTAGTTTCCCAAGTCATAGATCCATTCGGTGTTAGGATTTGCTGAATGGTGAAACGATTTTAACTCTGAGAGCATATTTTTGAATATGTGGGGGTGATGGACGAACATATCCTTACGTCTAGATAGGGATTTCTGTGTGATTTCCCAATGAATGCCTGGGTTTCCGTGTGATCTCCCTGATGTAAATGTATTAGGGATTGATGTGATATCTCTCCGAAGAGAGTGCATGTTGCAGTTGTAGCTCTATAGTGAAGATGTCACTATATCTCGTCAAGCTAGTTGTAGTTTGACATATGGTCACTGCCATTGGTCTTGTACTGACTGAGACGGGTGAGTTCTTGGTAGCTGACTCTTCCATTGACCTTGTATGGTATCGATGCTTTATGTAGTTGTGGTCGGTTAGATCATGAGTAGTATACGTTATCTCCACTGGGTATAAGTGTGATTGTGAACATGTAATCAGCCGTGTAGCGTATTTGCTTAAAGAATGAATATGGAAAACATTGGTTGATGCTTCATTACTTGTATGCATCTTAGTTGATAGATGTTATATATGTTCTTCATATTCCTTATAAAGTAAATAGATGATCTATAGCTCTATTATGGATAGTTGAATTGTTTAAAAAATACTATTACTTTGCACTGCAATTAAACAATGATTAAACATGCTTATTTACATAAAAGATCCTCTGCTCAGTTTTATACTGTTTACCTATGATAATAATATTGTTGGCGGAGAGTTATATCTCTCACTGGGACAATTATCTCACCCTGTGGGTTCCACAATTTTTAGGTGGACGTGCATAAGGAGGTAGAGACTATACTACAGAGGAAGGACAACAACAATAGGGACAACAATAACAGTTCAGGTTGAGTGTGATGTCTATCGTGTCTTGTAGATAGAAGTCTTATGTATCGTCTATGTACTCTCAGGTCCTTGAGAGTTAGTACGTAATGATTTTATAAACGATATGAGATTTTAGCTTGTATGCCTTGAGGTATTATGTTGCTTATGTATATGTTTGGGTAAAACAACTGGTATATGATATCCTCGAGATAAGGTATTACAATGTGTGTACAATGTGAACCATGATGTATATATTGTTTTGGTTCTTTCTTTAAGAGTTTCCTAGAAATAGATCCCTTTGTAAAACGGTTTTAATTTTTAATGATTTTCGTTAATCCACTACTAATGGTTATTCCACGCAATTAGTGGTGGCGATTTGGCTGTCGGTTTGATGGCGGGTTGTCACAATTGTCTTCGGTTCACTATTTGATTTTTGTATGAAAGAGAATATGAGAATAGGAGGGTAGTAGTGACATTTATTTTTTTAGTTTAGTTGTTATCTCTAATCCAATTTTTTGTTATCTCTAGTCCAATTTGTTGTTATCTCTGGCCAAATTTGTTGTTATCTCCAGCCTTTCTATTTTTATCTCCAGTCTAATTTGTTGTTATATGTGGTCTAATTTGTCGATATCTCTCGTCTAATTTGTTATTATATCTTGTCTATTGTGCAGTTATTTCTGGTTCAATTTATTGTTATTTGTGGTCCACTTTGTTGTAATCTCCAATCAAGTTTGTTGTTATATTAGGTCAGTTGTGTTGTTAACTGTGTTCCAATATTTTGTTTTCTCTCTGCTCCTCATTTCACTCATCACAAAGAGATGTGTTGTTATTGTTGGTCCATTTTATTATTATTTCTGGTCCAATTGTTGTTATCTTTAGTCTAGTATTTTATTTTTGTGAGAGAAAGAAAATATAAGAGGAATAGGAGGAAAGTAGTGCTATTACTTTTTTTTTCTTTCTAAAATTGAGTTGTTGTCTCTGGTTTAATTTGTTACTATCTTCGATCTAATTTATCCTATATTTGGCCTGTTGTGTTGTTATCTCTGATCCTCATTTCACTCGTCAAAAAAATGTTTTGTTGTTATTGGTCCAATTTGTTGTTGACTCTGGTCTAGTTTGTTATTATCTTTGATCTAGTATATTGTTTTATAAGAGAGAGAAAATATAAAGAATAGGAGGGAAGTATTTCTATTAGTTTTTTTATCTGAGTTGTTATCTATGGTCCAATTTGTTACTATCCTTGGTCTAATTTTTTATTAAGTCTGGTTCGGTGTATTGTTATCTCTGATCCAGAATTTTGCTTGTTTCTCTCCTCCTCAATTTGTTCACCGCATAACAATGTGTTGTTATCGTTAGTCCAATTTGTCACTATGTTTGATCCATATTTTATTTTTATAAGAGAGAAAAATATATAAGAACAATAGGAGGGAAATAGTGCCATTAATTTGTAGTTGATTGAGTTATCTCTGACTCAATTTGTCGTTATCTCAGATCTAATTTGTTATTATATCTAATTTGTTGTGTTGTTAATTTTGATCCAATATTTTATTTTTTCTCTCCTCATTTACTCATCACAAAGACATGTGTTGTCATTGTTGGTCCAATTTATTATTATCTCTAGTCCAGTTTGTTGTAATCTCCGATCGTATATTTTTTTAATAAGAAAGAAAAATATAAGAGGATCGGAAGGGGAGGTAGTTATATTAATTTTTTTATATTGAGTTGTTATCTCTAGTATAATTTGTTATTATTTACGGTTCAATTTCTTGTTATGTCTTTTTCCTTGTGTTGTTACTCGGATACATTGTGTTGTTAGCTCTGGTATGTTATGTTATTATTTTTCTCGAAAGTTTATCGAAATTGGTCTTGTTGTAATCTATTTTCTGTGACAAACATAATGACTTTTGTTTTATCAAAAATTAATTACAGATTGAAAGTTATAAGTAAAATAATTTTCTCTCACCTCTTTTATTCTCTTTTCTTCTAGACATTATGTCTCCTCGTTTAAATTGTATATGTTATTTTCACAAGAGTGTATCCACATTAGTCTTATTATAAAATATTTACAAAAAAAAGCAACGTTTTATTTTGTCAAACGATACATTATGAACTGAAAAATTGGTAACAAAAATAATTTTTTTCTCCTCTCCTACTCCTCTCACAGCTTGCCCATCAGCCCGCCTTAAACAGCGCACCATGCTACTTTGGAAGCATTAGCTCGTAGCGGATAAAATTTGTCTGGAATCTCGTCCAACCTTACCTCCTCCGTATAGCATATCTCTAAATGCAGGTGCATATATTACGTATGAATCGGGGCACACCTAGACTGTCATATCGTATCAATTGGGTATGGACCCTGATCGTGCCACTATATTGTTGCATACAACTTGGGCTGTGTCTGGACGGGCAACTTCATTAATAACACTCTTTATACAGACTATGTACCATATAAATACCAGTCACAATCCGGTTCTGAATGTGCTTTATCAAGATTTATTGAAAACATCTCAGTCGTTCAATCTCAAAAATCCATCTGGAGATCATTGTTTACAGTGCGTTTTACTGTATATACGGATGTCCAGGGGGGGGTTTGGGGGTTGAATAGTTGAGATGTATTTTCAGAATGTTTTGAAAACAGTACTGGATCCAGCGTCTATAGATACTGGCAATATGCTGTCACTGCATATCGTAACTTGAGGTCATGGGGGGACGGTGATGGCTCCGCAGGCAGGCAGATTTCGAGGCCCACAGCGAGTCTATCTCATTAAATAAATAACTTCATCGTGATAGATGTATTCAACAGCAAAGAAAAATTCAACCGTAAATCTTTACTAGTAAATTTTGAAGGAGTCGGCAAAATATGCGCCAGCCACACAATGCATGCCTCCATGTCACGAGAAGCTCCTTTACTAAGTGGATATCAGATTTAATTCATGGATAGTTATCCAGCATGGCAACAAACTGATGTTTAAATCCCAGACTCCCTTGCTCATTATCTTATCATGGATAGGGACGCATAGAGAAGTCCCGACAGGCGTATCTTTTGTATACCACTTTGTGCCTTCCCACTTAATCAAAATTGCAAAACTTTCAGCATTCATGTGTATGCATCACTGACCCACTTGGCCCTTAATGACGCGGAGGATGCTACTTGGTGCCTTACTGTCCGTTGCCGACTAGTGAACCAAATGAAATGGATCGCAGCGGAGGTTCTTTGAGTAATTAAAACAGCATATGTAAAATTTTGTAATTATATCTACTTACACATCAAACATACACATTGTAAATTATATGCATCTTGAAATTCAATGGCTAAATGGCAGATAACAATGCATGCAGTTTTAGGAGCATAACGTTCATAAAAAATACACCTTTCGATGGATGGTTACAAGCTTTTCATTGATATTATTCTAGCTAGATAGACTCCTAATCTAAATATACAAGTAATCAAATCCGTATGAGTCGATTATGTAGTGAGCACTAAAAATATGTCAAACACAAAAGAACTATACCTAAGTTACATGCAACTTGTAGCTTGTAGAGATTGAATCCCGAATTCAGAACATGTTAACTAGCCAAAATTTGCTAACGAAATTCAATCATAAATATTATGCTACAAACTGTAGATAGGATTACTTTTAAAAATTGCTTACCAATCCAAAATACATCTTCTTTTTCCCTAAAAATGCTTGTTTTGTGGTTCTTTAGATACCACATTGATGAGGAAGAAATTATGCGATCTTCCTTTATGTTTTAGGGTGTGAACGAAAACTTTTCCAAACTTCTTTTCTAAAAGCACATTGAACTTAGTATGGATATTAAAAGTGGCTCATTTATGCTTAAAGATACTCTTTCTATACCCTAGGCTTGCCTGATATGTGCCTAAAGATAGACACATTATGAATTATTTTTCTAGAATAGTGAATGAGGAAGAATTGAAATGGATTAACTATTATTCTGATGGTAATCTGGAATGTTTGTAAGATGCCCTCTTAATTTTGAAAGGGCTTAATCTTCAAAATATATACAAATATGCCCTTAAAATGATCTTTTATGCCATTTTGATATTATTTTAGTAGAAAACAAAATATAAAACATTCCTTACTTCTTGGATATGAATTTAAGATGATCATATGATTTCTTGATAACTTGTATACTTCTTTAATTTTTTTGAACTTATATTTGATATCTTAGTGTGGCTCATTTATGATTTAGAATGGCCTTTTGGTGCCTAATTTTGCATTTAGTGCAACTTTCACATACTTGTGAGATTTAACTTGAAATTTGGCATGGTAATTTTTCCCACCACATCAATATAAACTTTTATTTCATGTGCATGTGGAATTCTATGAGTATTTGGCCTTAATATGGCCTTAATTATTGAAATGTGGGCATTGATAAGGCCAATGACGGTCAATTGCAACCTGATTGAACAACTTGATATAAGTTGCTATATAATTTATACCTTTTGGAACTATTATTCTTGATTAATGACCCAATTGCACATATATACACCTTAGTAACTTTATTTATGAAATTCAAATATGAGTAATTGATTGAATTGATCATGTGTGACCCTAATCACATAGTACCCTATAATTGGGGTTATGGATGACTGAAGTTGAGGATGTAGCCTTGGCTTTATGGTGTTGTAATGTATGATTCATATTTCTTAACGCTTATTATAATGTTCTTGTATCACCTAAACCCACTGTCCAAGGTTGTAGTAGAATTTCAAGAATGGCGCCCCCCCCCCCCGCCCAAAGACCACCACTAGTCATTGCTCAAGCTTTATCCTCACTCACAAATAGACCGAGATCAACTTCTTGACATGTTACCATCCTAGTACTACTCTGGTATGAGAACTCTTAAGCATAGTCTTCTTAGTGATGAGCCCTCTAAAGGTGCACCATTGTGATATGGGTAGTCCAATAATTCCTTTTAAGTTCATTTTATCACAAGCCTCAAATCTTAGGATGTTACAATATCTCCAACTTAAACTCTTGACATCTTTGTTAAGACTAAACTATATGCCCTCTTAATCATTGCCCCATTTTATGCAGACCCAAAATGGCCCATGGACACCCATCTCCCATTCATGTTTGCCAACACAAGGGTAGATCACTCTTGACTCAATAGATAGCCCTTTCCAACATGCCTGGACGACATAGATGAAGTATGACATGCCAAATGCCCATGTGGGTCCAACCTACCAGAGGGGTTTTGGCTCTGATACTATTTGTAACACTTGTGCCTATTGTCCAAGGCTCTAGCAGAGTTTCAGGATTGATGACTGGACTCATAGACCATCATTAGCCTCTTTTATGCTCTTCATCCTCACTCATGCACAACCTGGGATTAACTTCCCAACATGTCACTCGTCCCAGTACAACTCTGGGTTGAGCCTCCTTATCCATAGAGTTATTAGTGATCACCTCCCTAAAATTGAGGTACACCTTGGTGATATAGGTAGCCCCAATAATTACTTTAAAGATCACATTATCTGAGGCCTCAAATCCTTAGATGTTACAATGCTAGTGTGTGATGCATGTTTCTTCAGGATGCTAATATGATGTTGTGATGCATTATGCATGTCTCATCGATATCTCATGATACTATGAGAAGGATGATGCATGTTTTGCAACATCCTAATGTAGCATGATAATATACAATGCAAGTGTTGTGATCATCCTCAAGTAGTGTTTTCATCTAAGATGCATGTTTTATCATAATACTAATATGGTCTTTTAACGTATGACACATATTTTATTGGTATCATATTATAGTGGTTGAATTATGATGCAATTTTACTTGACATCTCGATGTGGTGTTGAAATGTACGATGCATGCTTCATCGACAACCTAATTGGGCGTTGTAAATGATGCATGTTTTGTTGGAATCTTGCTATACTATTTTGATGTACGATGAAAGTTTTGTTCATATATTGGTGTAGTGTTGTGATTCATGATGCATGTTTCGTCAATGTCCCAATGTTGTTTTGTGATGTACAATGCATGTTTCATCAACATATTGATATGTTGTTGTCATCTATGATGCATGTGTCATCAACATCCTATCATAGTGTTTTCAATAGATACATGTTTTGTCATCATCCTAATGGAGGTTTTTAGGAACAATATAGGTTGTTTGGCATCCTTGCCTACATGTTTATTCAAAACCTATTATAGTATCATGATGTACGATGAATGTTTCATCGACATCCTAATTTAGTGTTGTGATGTACGTTGCATGTTTCATCGGAACCCTTATGTAGTGTTATGATGTATGATTCATATTATGTCAGTATCTTGATGTAGTGTTGTGATGTACGATGCTTGTTTCTTAGCATCTTCTTATAGTATTGTGATGTATGATGCATGTTTCATTGGTATCTGTATGTAGTGTTGCAATGACCAACACATGTTGTGTCACTATATTGACATGATATTAAGATCTTATATAATGATATAGTATGGACTTCATGCTTACTATCTCATGGTATGACTTTATGTATATTTAATCACACAAGGAAACAATCTTTAATATATACATCCATTAGTTTATAAACGATTATGCTTACTGTGGTAACTGTGAAATATTTAAATTCTTTTGAAGCATTGATAGTAAATCTATCTTTCTTTTATGGAAGATAGTTTAACTATGCTATCCTTGTTATCATAATTTGAATTATGAATTAATATGGATAATTGAAGCTTCAACTGAGTACATTGTAATCACTTTGTTATTGGTAGTTTACCTTCATGTGCTACTTATCCATGTTAATATATTTGCAAGAATAGTCTTCTAACTAGGAATCTTTTATAGTTTCATGTGGTTCTTCCACTATGGTTTAGGTATACTTAAAAGGACGTCATAAACAAGAAGTAACAACAAATAACATAGTTTTCTCTAGTTTCATTGTACTCTTACTTTCTCAAGTGATGGGTGGGTAGTTTTGATGTATGAGATTAGTTGTTCCCTTGAATGTCTCCTTATGATCATTAGTTGTGAACATATTTTAGTAATAATATTCTTGTAGGATCTAGGATGGGCTCTAGAGGGGGGTGAATAGAGTTAAATGCACTTAAACAAAATATATTAGACCTTCAAGATGTTTCTAAGATAATTTGGCAAGTATGAACTTTGAGTGCAACTAAAACATACATAGAAAGGGAGAGAGAGGCTAAAAAAGCACAAGAACACAAGCTATGTAGGGTGGTTCCAATCTCCAAACAAGGAGAAAGTTAGTCCACTACCTAGATAGGTCAAGCTCTAGGATTTTTCAACCATTGCATACTTATATTGCATTGTAAGACATACAACAAGACCTTCTGTTTCCTGGCCAAGGATGCCCAACCTTCCCTTTAAGAAGAAGGGAACCAACAACTTACCTAAGGACTTACCTATCAAGGACCGAGTCTTCAACCTCACCAAGGACATACTCACTTTTGCAAGGAGTCTTCTTACTTCACCAAGGACTTACCCACTCTTGCAAACAAGTCTTATGCGTTGAAGAAATTACCCACTCTTCTTGGATCTCTTGTCTTTGACTTCACCTTTTCCAAGGAGAAGCTTTCACCAAGGGACTCCTTCTCTTCTTCTTCACCTATCTTATCCAAGAGAGAGAATCTCCATCTTCATCGTCATGGTAGAAATGAGAGATTGGGAGGTGGAGGAAGTGAGATCCTCACAAGATATACATGTAGGACTAGATATCTTACAAATCCCCTCCTCACTATAATGGATGTAGCAAGTGATTCAGATTTAGAGTGTAAGGAGGCTCTTCGAGGCACTCAATTATAATAGAGGGACCATCATAGTGCTTGGCTAACCATGGGATGAATCCCAAGGGGTCCTATTTATAGTTGGGGATGCCTACTAGCTAGTAGAAACACTTAAGGGAAAATACTAGCTGTTTGGGGGTGTTGATACGTATTGTTTCAATTTTTGCAACACTCCAATGACAAGAAACACTTTTTTCTGTACTTTTCATATAGTGCAATCGATCAAATTTACTTTTGGGAAACTCAATCGATTGCATTATGTGACAAAGCAAATTTGAAGCATCAGTCAAGTTTACCCTAGATGAAACTCAGCCAATCACTTCTATCTGATTTGCCAGTGCAGAGTGTTGGTCGAGTTCTATGTTTTGGAAACTTAGTTGTACCTAGACATTCTTAAAATGCATCAAGGGTGTCGGTCGAGTTTGGCACAGGAGAAACTCAATCGAAGAGGCATTGTATGATGTATTTTGGAAAATTTCATTAGAGTTCTTAAATATTTGACCTAAGTGCTCCTAATTTTTCTAAGATTAATTACAAGTCATACAATCATTACAAGTGATTTACAACATGATTCTAATGGATTCACATCATATTCCACAAAAGTGCACTTGCATTGATTTTGACTTGTCTTTTCTCCAAGTTGGGATGTCCAAGTTAGGGCATCTGGAGTTTGTCTTTTCCTAATCTAAAATCACTCAAGTAGAAGCATTAGACACAAATAAGTGGAATGGTTAGTCATCATCAAAACAAGGGTTTAGTCAATTTATACCTTGAGTCAACATTGACCTTGAGTCTAAAATTCTATCATACCTTCTTGGTAATAGATCATTGGTAATCCATGTTGAAGATATTGATAAACAAATTATAATTTTCTTCATTTGCTTGAATTCTCTTTGAATCATTATGATGATAAGTAGTAAGTTTTTGTATGATGTCATGTGAGGGTTTTATGATGTTTGCTTTTGACTGGGTCTCTATGGGGTTCATGTTATTCAGGTGTTCCAAATAGGTTTTTGATGTTTGCTAGTTTTAATGCGTTTTTTAAGAATTTTTTCTAATAATCAAACTAGGATTGATCAACATACATTTTTTAGCTACAGTAAAAATGTTGGTTGACCAAATAGAAGGAATCCTCATTCAATGAGTGGGTGATTACTACCTAGATTTCAAGATTTTCAAGCAACAAAAAGACCCATAACTATAGAGTCTATTTATATCCTAGATTGTTTATATGTATGACATAAGAAGCCTAATACCATTTGAAGGAAGACTCTATAATGCATTCCTCACTAACAATGATCATAATTTGATAGTTTACAATACAAAAAAAGATATCAAAATTTGATGATGAATCATTTGTACTCCCTGATCATATGTAATCAAATCTATTGTATGAATTAGGAGAGGTCAAAACTATGTTCTTGAAAAACTAATCCAAAATTTGGTTTTGAAACCATTACCTCCAAGATGGAAGTATGATTACATAAATGACAATAAAAAGATGATTATTATTGCAAAAGAATCAACTTTTAGAAGATGAAGAATTAATACTTTTAGCAAAACTAGATAATTATTCTAAGGCTATTGGTTATTCTATACAAGATATAGGGGGATTATTCCTTCCATATGTATGCATCAGATACCCATGATCAAAGAAGATGCTAATTTGACAGAAAATTGACGTTGATTAAACCCCACCCTAAAGGAACTCATGCTAAAAGAGTTAATCGACAATTAGGAGCATGGATAATTTATCCCATCAAGGATAGCACTTGGGATATACCAGTTCATATTCTACCAAAAGGGGCCAAACTATACTGGTTGTAAATGAGAAAAATGAACTCCACTTCTTTCAACCACCACCAGTTCATGAATATGGATGGACTACCATAAACTCAACACATCAATCATGAAAGACAATTTCCATTCACCCTTCATTGATTAAGTATTAGAAAAACTTTCACATAATTCACACTTTTGTTACTTAGGTAGTTACTCTAGAGTTTTCCTATTCTTAATGCATCATGAAAACTAGGGGGAAACTACCTTTACATGACCCTATGTAACATACACATATTTAAGGATACCTTTTGGTCTTTGTAATGCTCCAACAATCGTCCAGTGATGATCTAGTTGTAGTCTTCATGGATGAATTTTTATTTTACACTAGTGATTTTGATTCATCTCGTTATAACTTTTCCTTGGTCCTTAATATTTGTAAAGAAACAAACTTGGTTTTGAATTAAAAAAATTGTCATTTTAAGGTCACACAAGGAATAATTTTTTGCCACATAGTATCTACCAAGGGTATTGAAGTTGACAATGTGAAGGTGGATGTGATTTCAAATTTACTAACCCCAACTTCCATAAAATATGTACACAATATCCTAGGTCATTTCATATTCAACAAAATATTTATAAAAGATTTTGCAAATATATCTAAACTATCCAGAAATTTCTTTTCAAATACACTTCATTCAAGTATGATACAGATCATATGCCATCTTGAATTGAAAACACTTTAAACTTAGAAGCAATCATACAATCACCTAACTAAAGTTAACTATTTGAAATCATGTGTGGTTCCAATGATTATTCCTTAAGAGATGTCATATGACAGAATAATGGTAATTCTCTTCATGTTGTCCATTGTGCTAGTAAGATGTCATATGAAACTCAAATGAGTTATACAAAAATTGAAATATAACTTCTTATTGTCATTTTTACTATAGAGATTTTTTGAGCCAATTTAATCATCTACACTAGTTATACTACTTTGAAATATTTTATAGCAAAAAAGGATGATTCATTGTGACTAATTAGGTGGATCCATCTACTTAAAGAATTATATTTCATAATTAAAGAGAAGAAGTGGTGTCACATCTTTTTTCTTCACTAATATCAAGGATACCAACTTGGGAAGATGATGATGAATTACCTATTAACAAAACTAGTCCTAGAGAAATCCTTCTTTCAAATACAAACTTCAATAATCCTTATTTCATTGGAATTGAAAAAAACTTCCACATGTGATTTTCTTCCCCTCCAGGCATCGTGAATCAAGAATGTTAGAAACTCCTACTAGATTTAAGATTCTTCTATTGGGATGACCATACTTATTTAAGAAAGGGCATGAAGGTCGTATTATAGTGGTGTATCTTTTATTAAAAAAGTTGTGATATAATTAGAAATTTCTATTCAACCTCGTACATGAGAAAATTCAGAGTTTATATACATCCTTAAAAGTTTAACAATCTAGGTTCTATTAGCCAACTAATTTATGAGACATTTCTACCTTTATTAAAGACTATACAAGTGTCAGGAATAAGTTAATTTATTTGGACGTGACGCAAGTCCTATAAACATGTGGCAGGGAATTGAGATTTGTGATGCTTGGGAGTGGATTTATGGGACCATTTCATCTTCCACTAGATTCCTATATATTGTTGTGAACAATTAGAGTCCCACAATGCAACATGCAATGCAGCAATCTCGAGAGGAGCAATGTGCTTCCTCTCCCCTTTATTAATAAGAGCACTTGGCTAAATTACATAGAGGTCCAACAGTAAATAGAAATTACAAAACATAATAAAGTTGAATATAAATAAGATATATTAACACTCCCCCTAAAGTTAGAGCGTACACATCGTGTATGACCAGCTTGTTTCAAAAGTTCTAAAAGGTTGTTGGACTCAATGTCTCTGATGAAGTGGTTGTCAACCTTTATGTGCTTAGTCTGTTCATGGAAGATTGGGTTCTTGGAAATATATATTGTAGCTTGATTATCACATCTAAGCTTTGTGGGAGACAACATAAGAATCTTTAATTCAAAAAGCACAAAATGAACCCACTACAACTTCCAACAAGCATAAGCCATTTCTCTATACTTAGCCTCTGTGCTAGATCTTATAACAACATTATTCTTTTTGCTTTTCCAGGTGATATGGTGATTTCCTAGAAAAGTACAATACCCAAAAGTAGTCCTCTCTTCATTCAGATTACCAGCCCAATCTGCATCTGAATAACCAATAAGAACAAGAGTAGACACATGAGTCTTGGGTCTGTAATAGGTGATCCCCTTACCAGGTGCTCCTTTCAAATATCTCAGAATATGATAAACTAGTGTCCAATGTGACTGTTGTGGTGAGCTCATATGTTGAGTCACTACTCCTATAACAAAGGAAATGTCAGGGTAAGTAACTGTCAGATATATCAGTTTACCAACAATTTTCTTGTAATTTCCTGGATCTAGATAATCAGTATCATCAGTCGTCTCCTTCACATGATAGTCCATAGGAGTAGACACTGTTGGACTCACTCATACCTGCTTCATGTAATAAATCCAGCACACATGTCCTCGAAGACAAATTAGTACCTGCATGAGATCTAAGTACTTCAATGCCCAAAATATACCTTAGTTTTCCTAGATCCTTTGTATGAAAATGCCCATGCAATCCTTCATTCACATGTGATATGGATATAGAATCACTGCTAGTGATAATTATATCATCAAGATATATTGTAATAATAATATATCCAACAAAAGAACTAGAACCGAATAAGGAGTGATCAGTCACAGAATGAGAAAATCCCATCTTTAGTACAACATCACTGAACTTACTAAACGAAGCTCCAGAAGATTGTTTCAACCCACATATGGCTTTCTTCAATCTACACACCTTTTGACACTCGCCCTGAGCAACAAAACCATGAGGTTGCTCCCTGTACACCTCTTCCTGTAGATAACTACGAAGAAAGGCATTCTTGACATCAAGCTAAAATAGAAGACAATAAAAAATAGTAGCCAGAGGAATAATGTAACATCCCTGAACTAGGTTATGAGTTAACCCTAGGTGTTTTGCCTAATTATGTAATTAAGATACTGGTGATTATCTTTTTGCATGTAATTCAGTTCCTGAGGAACATACTTTTCCTTTTCTGTCCCTTTTAAACAATGTTGAATTGATTGTTTTGTAATACAGGGACCTATGTGCAATTTACCTAGTTAGAAGGGTTAACTTGCAATTTTCACATGTTGAGATGTTCCTCTGATGTTGAGACATCATAAGAATGATTATGGAAAAGTTTGAGGGATTTCCCAAGCTTGAGCACCAAGGTGCAGCTGTGGAAGCAATCCCTGTGCTTGAAAACCCTAAATTGGAGTAAAGTGCAATTTACCCAATTTGAGGGGTGAAATTTGTAAAATACATCATCTAAAATATCTTGTAAGACTCTTTTCATCATTTAGAGAAGAAATGATGAAGAAGTCACTTCAATTGAATAATCATATAATGAAAAACACCTTTGTGATTGAATAATCAAGGTGTAAGTACTATAGCCCTTTTATGTGTGTGCTTTAGTAATAAGTTGATCTTCTTGCCTTCATTTCTTGACCTTAGAAGAAGGTTGTCCTTAGAAATAAGATGAAGGGACGATCATAGAAGAAAGGGAGGACTTGGATGAAAATAAGGAAAACCTATGTGACTATGTTGAATTTCCACCTAAGTATATAAGCCTTTTTCCCCTCTTTACAAGGGAACATTTATTTCGTTTCCTTCACTGTTCCCCCTTGCTCAACCGACTAAGGAGAGCTCTGGAGCTTAGGAGGACGACCAGGGGAGTGCAAGGTAGGTTTGGATCCTTCCTTTTTCTTAAATTCTTGGATGAAACTCAAATTCAAGGTCAAATTCATGGCTAGCTCACTTAGCTCTATCTTTCTAGCCATCTCTTCTCAACTTTCCTGGGAGGATTCACCTTGGCCGACCTGTGGAGCTTCTAGGACGCCATTAAAGGCTTGGATCTCGAAAGCTTGGAGCTCAAGGAGCAAGCTTTAGGCGGGTTTTATAACTCTAAACCTATGCTTTGTTATATACATCTTTTCTATGCTTTTAGTTGCTAGTTCTTCTTCTTCCCTATCTCCCCTTGCTTCCTTGCAAGCAAATCCGTGAGGAACTGTTTCTGTTCTTGAGTAAGAAGATGAGGGCGTTATTTCCTATGCTTATCCACGGTTTTCCACTTTACCATACGACCTCAACCAATTGCCCATACGGTTTGCAAAACCGTTTGATGGGCAAACGGTTTCAAGGTCGTATGAAGGCATACGGTCTCAAGACCGTATGGCCGCGTTGACCAAGCATGGACCGTATGGGAATCCTGTTCATAATTATGAAGGTTAATCACCCACAAAATTTGAGAGGTTAACTCCAAAGGAATCGTGAGATATAGGCAAAACAATTAGCACATTCAATTGAATTTAGTTCTGATTTTCAATCTGCTTAATTTTCCCTTTTTGGGCAAACGGTCTCAAGACCGTATAAGATGGTTGACTAAGCGTTGACCGTATGATATTACTGTTCATAATGATGTTAATTAATGACTCGCCAAATTTTATGGACTAATTCCAAACGAGTTAAGAGTTGAAGGTTGATTACTAGGGCAAACCCTAATTGAAATCAGTGCTGAAATCACAATGAGCTAATTTGAGATTTTGGGTTGATTAGCCCAAACGGTCTCAAGACCGTTTGGGAAATCATCCAAACGGTCTCAAGACCGTTTGGGGATCACCCAAGACCGTATGGAGGTCTGGGGTCAAGTATAGTTGACCAATTGAACGTACAAAGATACCAAATTACATTGCAATTAAGTATTGATGTAATGATCAACTCAATAAATCAAACCTTGATGAAGTTTCACTAGAGTCCAAAGGATGGATGGGCAAACGGTCTCAAGACCGTTTGGAACTCATCCAAACGGTCTCAAGACCGTTTGGTGACAACCCAAGACCGTTTGGAGGTCTAGGGTTAAGGTAATTTGATCAATTGAGGGCCCAATTACAATGGGTTATTGAAATAATCAAATTGCTGATTTGTGACTTAATTAAGGTTCAACCCCTATCAAATCAATCTAGATTTTGATGAATTCTTGGGGAAACGGTCTCAAGACCGTTTGGAGTATATCCAAATGATCCCAAGACCGTTTGGGCCAAGTTTGAACCCAATTGGAGGTCAATTGATGGGTTCAACTTCGATTTGATTCACATTGTTGAGTGTTGATGGTTGAACGTTTATAGACCTTAATTGAACCAACTCCAACCCTAATTGGATATCAATTGAGGGTCAATTGAGTGACCAATTGGTTAAGGCTAACCCTAATTGTCTCAATTGGTAAGTGGTTAGCAAGCTTGAGACCAATTTATGGCTTCAACATAGGAAACCCTAATCGAGTTTACCCTTTAAACCACCTTGGAGGTCCATACGATCTTGAGCTTTTGAGGTCATTCGACCTCAAGACCGTATAAGGTCATTCGACCTCAAGACCGTATAAGGTCATTAGACCTCAAGACCGTATAAGGTCATTTGACCTCAAGACCGTATAAGGTCATTCGACCTCAAGACCGTATAAGGTCATTCGACCTCAAGACCGAATGAGTCCATTCGATCTCAAGACCGAATGAGTCCATTCGACCTCAAGACCGAATGAGGGTAAACGGTCTTGAGTGTTATACGGTCTTTAAGTCAATCAAACCCTAAACGGTCTACAAAGCTTAAACGGTCTACAACCTTATACGATCTCAGGATCGTTTGAATGTTGAAGGTGTGAAACCTATTGGAGACTTTTGAAGTTAAGTCTGCCTAATGCCTTGAAGGCTTAAATGGTTTAATAGTTGTTCAACCTGAACCCTAATGATACCAAAAGACACTAAGGGTCAAGTGGTTAGTAAATTAACCCATGATGATGATCAATGTGTAATTTACCATAATACCCTTGAAAGGTTCAATTGAGTGAAACCTTGTTCTAATCAAACCCTAATCACTCAATAGTGGTGATTTGGTCTATGTTAATCAAAGAGGACTTAACCCAACCTGATCTAGATTGGTGTTATCACCATCTACAAGTATGAGGAGAGAGAAAGTATCTTAATAAAGAGAAAGTACCCTTTTATGATGGAAATTCAAGTAAAGTATCTTCAATACACATGAATGTGCATGATTAGGGTATGATCCACCTATGTGAGATCATGGAACCCTAATTATGATAAATGATGAATCTTAAACTAATCAGAGAACTTAGCTCTTATGACAAGAGTGGAAAGTATATTCTTGTTTTGAATTACCTTTATCAGTTGAATTAACCATGCATGTTCTGATATGAAGGTGATCATATCCAGGTAGGAATGATGATACTATATTCATTGAAAGCATGTTGTTAGCTTTATGAATAGTAAAATATCTTGATGCCTTGTTAGTGGCATCCTATGTTTTAATGGGTCGTAAGAGCCATGAATACCATCAAGGTCATGCTTTAGAGATGACTTGTGATGAGTATACTGAGAAATGATGATTGATGTGAGTTAGGTTTGTTACATTTAGTATTCTACTTTCATAGCTGTTATGCTACTATTATTATTTGAAGGATAATGTATGATGTAAAAGAATACTGAATGTACCTAACTAATCAAGTGAAATGTAGAGCCCTGATCATAGATCCATCATTGTCAGAGATCAAATGATGGTGAAACAGGTTTTCCTACGGGAACTCCTGGATCACATACTGTTGAGTATGTGGGGTATATGGATGTGTAGAACCTTACATCATAGTGTAGGAATTTGATGTAGATGTATAATCCGTCAATCCTTCACTACAAAACTCATACCGTATCAGTGGATGGTCAACATGAAACCTCATGATGATGAGGAAAGCAAAGATATCCGTATCAGTGGAAGATAAACATGAAATCTCCTGATGACGAAGAGAGTACAGAACGCCACTGTAACTCTAAAATAGCGAAGGACCAGATTACCCTGGTGAGCTATAATAGTAGAGACACAAGATGTCCTACAAGTGATCCTCTTACTGACTGAGGAAGGTGAAGGTCATGAGAATCCGACTCTTTCAATGACCTAGTATGATACTAAGGCACTTAACAGTGATTGGTTGGAGTATGAGTGGTAAACCTCATCTCCACAGGGCATAATAAAAATAATGTTTGAAAAACATACTCTACAGCGTAGTATACCTGTTAGAGGTAACTATGAGCTAATTGATTGATGTTACACTGTATAGTGCTTATATTCTTCATGTTTCATAAATGTTGAACTCTTATTTACAACTGCATCTGCTATTGAATACTTTGTAAGCTTTTACTGCTTAAGTTATTCTTTGATGTTAAAATAAAGCTTCTGGCGGAGAGTTATAACTCTCGCTGGGACAATTATATATAATTGTCTCACCCCGTAGATTTCAACTTTTTCGGTGGACGTCGAGGACGGAGGAACAAGTCTACAGGTGACCAGTCCCAGCAGCAGTAGCACCAGGAGCAGCAGTAAATCTCAGGTGGAGATTTAGCCTGCCATGTGGTGTAGTTAGAGTCAGTCCTATGTGTCCTATGTACTCTCAGGTCTTGGAGTCTTTTGGTTATGAGTTCTTGAGATTTTGTATCTTGTTGTATATAATTACTCAAGAAGTAATTATCATGAGATGTAAATAGTTTATCTCCTTTTATGAAAATTAGCTTTATGGATTCAAGCTCTTGTCTCGAAAAGTTTTAATTTCCCATGATTTTGTCTTCCGCTGTTAATCGATTCGCTTCCGCTAAGTGTAAATCGTGTTTATATCGTGGTTTGGAGATCAGAGCCCACAATTAGTGGTATCAGAGCTCTAGGTCCGTTGAGTCTACAGAGGCATAGGACTTAGGATGTCGAGTCTATCCTTAGTATCTCTTCCTTATCTAATAGAATCTTCTGCTCCTCAGGAGAAGAAGATACATAAGGATGGCAGAGCCACATGATGAGTACGTGACAAAGAGTAGTTCTAGTGCACCTCGAGGCGGTACAAGGGTTCTAGAAATAGAACAGCCTACACCTGAGCCACCCCAGTTTGACCCAGCTGATATGGGTAACTCAGCAGTTCAGACGATGTTTGGGCAGTTTATGATTGCCATGACACACATCACCGACAGGATGCCCATGCCTGCACCTAGGGCACCTTCCCAGCCCGAAGGACAAGGTATCGGTAAGACGTTCGAGCGACTTCGTTGTGTCGGAGCTACCGAGTACTTTGGGACTGCTGCCCCCGCATATGCTGATCTGTGGTTAACAAAGTTGGAGAAGGCTTTCAGGATTCTTATTATCCCGGAGGCTGAGATGGTTAGACATGCTGTCTATCTTCTCAAAGGTAGTGCTGGTCACTGGTGGAACATGGAAGAGCAGAAGATACCTGGAATAGAGTTCTCGTGGGAAGAGTTTTGTCGGGAATTTATCAATAGATATTTTCCAAAGACCTTCCTAGATGAGAAGATCTCTCAGTTTGAGAGATTGAGGCAGGGCATGATGAACATTAGCGAATATGAAGCTAAGTTCATGGAATTGCTGCGGTTCTGTCCGCACATGGCTGCCACAGATGAGGAAAGAATCAGGAGATTCGAGAAGGGTTTGAATGCTGATATGTCAACCCCTGTGTCTGCCTTAGAAAACCGAGAGAGATTCTCTACCTTCGTTGAGTCAGTCCGAAGGATAGAGAGATCTGTGGTTGAGAAGAGGCAAACCCAGAAAAGATATCCACAGTTCCAGGGTTCTTCATCTAGGGATTTCAAGAAACCTAGATTCTCTGCACCTAACCCTCCACCACCCAGATCGAGTTCTCAAACTCAACGGTCACCAAGCAGAGGTAGAGGACGGAGTCAACCACTTCAAGGGACTCACAGTTCTGCATCGATGTCAGTTACTGGACCACCCTGAACACAACAATAGGAGAGGAGATGCTACAACTGTGGTAAGGTGGGACACTTGATGAAGGATTGTCGTTCTAGGCCTGTCAGTGTGACACAGCCTCCGAGACAGAATCAACAAGGATATCAGAGAATGCAATCTCAAGGAGCAGCTCGAGGACGTGGACAAGCGTCTCAAGCTGGATCATCAGCACCACCTCAACACCAGGCGACAACGAGGTTCTATGCTATGAACCCACCAGATGTAGTGGTCAATCCACGGGTAGTGGCAGGTCAGATGGAACTTTTATATCCTGATATGTCTACATCCTGTTTTGTATCTGTTCTGATTGACCCGGGTGCTACGCACTCTTTCATCACTCATAGAGTGATTCGTAACTGCAATGTGACTGTTAGTCATAGGGCATATAGTTTGTTGTTGGAGACTCCGTTGAGTGGGTCTGCCGTTTTGCAGGAGGTATGCTCTCCCTGCATCCTCTTCTTTTCTGACCATCGCATTCAAGTGGATCTTATACCGCTTGATATGCAAGGATTTGATATAATCCTCGGGATGGATACCTTAGAGAGGTATAGAGTTGTCTTGGATTGTGAGTCCAAGTTGGTTGTGTTTGCTGATGAAAGCAACACATGGATCTTTCAAGGTTAAAGAAAGATTCTGCCCACCTGCCTTGTGTCAGCTATGGTTGCTGATAAGCTGTTGAGGCGAGGATGTTATGCATTCTTGGCCCATGTGGTAGATGTTACCAAGGAAAGTTCCAATCCTGCCGAAGTTCCCATAGTCAGGGAATTCGAGGATGTGTTTCCTGAAGAACTTCCTGGTATACCACCACTTCGGGAGATTGATTTTGAAATCAATCTGATCCCAGATACGAAACCCATAGCCCAGACTCCGTATAGGATGGCGCCTGCCGAGATGGCAGAACTCAAGAAACAGCTTCAAGAGTTACTTGAGAAGGGTTTTATCCAACCGAGCACTTCACCTTGGGGTGCTCCGGTCTTGTTTGTTAAAAAGAAAGATGGGTCAATGCGGTTGTGCATTGACTATAGACAACTCAATAAAGTAACAATAAAGAACAAGTACCCTCTGCCGAGGATTGATGATCTCTTTGACCAGTTGCGTGGTGCAACAGTCTTTTCAAAGATAGACTTTAGGTCTGGATATCATCAACTTCGTATTAAGGATAGTGACATATCCAAGTCTGCCTTTAGGACAAGGTATGGTCACTATGAGTTCACGGTTATGTCGTTTGGACTAACCAATGCACCAGCTGCATTTATGGAACTCATGAATAGAGTTTTCCGACCTTTCCTTGATCAGTGTGTTGTCATCTTCATAGATGACATTCTGATCTATAGTAAGGATGCTCATCAGCATGAGCAGCATCTTCGCCAAGCTTTGACCTTGCTAAGAGAACACAAGCTGTATGCTAAGTTTAGCAAGTGTGAGTTCTGGCTGCCGGAGGTATCTTTTCTAGGACATGTGATATCTACCTCGGGAATTCGTGTTGACCCTACAAAGGTAGAATCTGTTCTACAGTGGGAACAACCGAAGACACCGACGGAGATTCGAAGTTTCTTGGGGTTAGCTGGCTATTATCGAAGGTTCATTAAGAACTTTAGTTCTATAGCCTTACCCTTGACCAAGTTAACCCAGAAAGATATTCCTTTTTCTTGGAGTGATAAGTGTCAACAGTCTTTCTAGTTGTTGAAGGAGAGGTTGACAAGTGCACCTGTGTTTGTGCTACCTGAACAAGGAAAAGGATATGTAGTCTTCTGTGATGCCTCCAAGAATGGACTTGGATGTGTGTTGATGCAGGATAAACAAGTGATTTCTTTTGCTTCTCGACAGCTTAAGAAACACGAGGAGAATTATCCGACACACGATCTGGAGTTAGCTGCTATGGTTCATGCCTTGAAGATCTGGAGGCATTATCTCTATGGAGAGACATTCCAGATTTTCACAGACCACAAGAACCTTAAGTATATCTTCTCTCAACATGAGCTTAACATGAGGCTACGTCGTTGGATGGAGTTAATCAAGGATTACGACTGTACGATTGATTACCATCCAGGCAAGGCCAATGTTGTTGCAGATGCCTTGAGTAGGAAATCAGCAACATCAACCATGGATAGAGCACAATTAAACTCTTTAGCGTGCTCTAAGAGAGATATGTTTATCTCTTTAAGGCAAGACAATGTACAGTTGAAGGTGTCATTGTTAGCCGGGTTGTTGGCTGAGATGCATATTAAACCTACCCTAAGAGAGCAGATTAAGGAAGCACAACAGGTTGATGCTGAAGTTCAACATATTAGGTCAGAGTATGGAAATGAGAAGCGAGATGGTTTCCATGACTCAGATGATCATGTAGCATGTTATCATGGGAGGATGATAGTTCCAGATATGGATAACTTGAGGAAGTTAGTCCTGGAAGAAGCTCATTCTTCGATGTATGCTATGCATCCAGGGAGCACCAAGATGTATCGTAATTTGAAAGATCTATATTGGTGGCCTGGAATGAAGAAGGATGTTGCTGAGTTTGTTCTGAGGTGTCCTGTGTGTCAGCAAGTTAAAGCTGAACACCAGAAGCCTGCAGGAACAATGCAACCTTTACCCATACCACAGTGGAAGTGGGATCATGTTACCATGGACTTTGTTGTTGGCCTACCCAAGACAAACAAAGGACATGATTCCATTTGGGTAGTTGTAGATAGGTTGACTAAGACAGCGCATTTCTTATCTGTCAAAACAACCTTTTCTGCTGAAAGGTTATCACAGTTGTATGTGCAAGAGATAGTGCGTTTGCACGGTGTTCCTGTCACAATAGTTTCTGACAGAGGTCCTCAGTTTACAAGTCGTTTTTGGGAACACTTACACAGAGCCTTAGGCACCAATCTAAGGTTTAGTACGGCCTTTCATCCACAGACTGATGGACAGTCAGAAAGGACCATACAGACCTTAGAAGACCTGTTGAGAGCATGTGTTCTCCAATTTACCGGAAGTTGGGATCTACACCTAAGCTTGATAGAGTTTGCCTATAACAATAGCTATCAACATAGTATTGATATGGCACCTTATGAAGCCTTATATGGTAGACGTTGTAGATCACCTTTGTGTTGGGTTGAGACTGGTGAGCATCAGTTGTTAGGTCCTGATCTTGTGCAGCAGACCACAGAGAAGATTAAAGTAATACAACAACAGATTAAGACTGCACAGGATAGGCAGAAATATTATGCTGACAAACGTCGTAGACCCTTAGAGTTCCAGGTTGGAGACAGAGTGTATCTCAAGGTCTCGCCTTGGAAAGGAGTCCTTCATTTTGGAAGGAAAGGGAAGTTAGCTCCTAGATTTATGGGGCCTTATCCAATCATTGAAAGGATTGGAAAAGTAGCCTATAAACTAGAGCTGCCACCAGAGTTACAGAGGTTACATCCTGTGTTTCACATTTCTATGCTAAAGAAATGTCACCCTGATACTGAGTCAATTCTACAACCTATGGAGGTAAAATTGAATGATAATATATCTTATGAGGAAGGACCGATGTCAATCCTTGATAACAAAAAATTAAAAAGTTAAAGAAGAAAGATATAAGCCTTGTGAAAGTCCTCTGGAACCACCGTGGTGTTGAAGAAGCCACTTGGGAACTAGAGGATGAGATGAGAAGGAAGTATCCTGCCCTTTTCTCTTAATATGTTTTATCAATTTCGGGGACGAAATCCTTGTAAGGGGTGGATAATTTGTAACATCCCTGACCTAGGTTATGAGTTAACCCTAGGTGTTTTGCCTAATTATGTAATTAATATACTGGTGATTATCTTTTTGCATGTAATTCAGTTCCTGAGGAACATACTTTTCCTTTTCTGTCCCTTTTAAACAATGTTGAATTGATTGTTTTGTAATACATGGACCTATGTGAAATTTACCCAGTTAGAAGGGTTAACTTGTAATTTTCACATGTTGAGATGTTCCTATGATGTTGAGACATCATAAGAATGATTATGGAAAAGTTTGAGGGATTTCCCAAGCTTGAGCACCAAGGTGCAGCTGTGGAAGCAATCCCTGTGCTTGAAAACCCTAAATTGGAGTAAAGTGCAATTTACCCAATTTGAGGGGTGCAATTTGTAAAATACATCATCTAAAATATCTTGTAAGACTCTTGTCATCATTTAGAGAAGAAATGATGAAGAATTCACTTCAATTGAATAATCATATAATGAAAAACACCTTTGTGATTGAATAATCAAGGTGTAAGTACTATAGCCCTTTTATGTGTGTGCTTTAGTAATAAGTTGATCTTCTTGCCTTCATTTCTTGACCTTAGAAGAAGGTTGTACTTAGAAATAAGATGAAGGGACGAGCATAGAAGAAAGTGAGGACTTGGATGAAAATAAGGAAAACCTATGTGACTATGTTGAATTTCCACCTAAGTATATAAGCCTTTTCCCCCTCTTTTCAAGGGAACATTTCTTTCATTTCCTTCACTGTTCCCCCTTGCTCAACCGACTAAGGAGAGCTCTGGAGCTCAAGAGGACGACCAGGGGAGTGCAAGGTAGGTTTGGATCCTTCCTTTTTCTTAAATTCTTGGATGAAACTCGAATTCAAGGTCAAATTCATGGCTAGCTCACTTAGCTCTATCTTTCTAGCCATCTCTTCTCAACTTTCCTTGGAGGATTCACCTTGGCCGACCTGTGGAGCTTCTAGGACGCCATTAAAGGCTTGGTGCTCGAAAGCTTGGAGCTCAAGGAGCAAGCTTTAGGCGGGTTTTATAACTCTAAACCTATGCTTTGTTATATACATCTTTTCTATGCTTTTAGTTGTTAGTTCTTCTTCTTCCCTATCTCCCCTTGCTTCCTTGCAAGAAAATCCGTGAGGAACTGTTGCTGTTCTTGAGTAAGAAGATGAGGGCGTTATTTACTATGCTTATCCACGGTTTTCCACTTTACCATACGACCTCAACCAATTGCCCATACGGTTTGCAAAACCGTTTGATGGGCAAACGGTTTCAAGGTCGTATGAAGGCATACGGTCTCAAGACCGTATGGCCTCGTTGACCAAGCATGGACCGTATGGGAATCCTGTTCATAATTATGAAGGTTAATCACCCACAAAATTTGAGAGGTTAACTCCAAAGGAATCGTGAGATATAGGCAAAACAATTAGCAAATTCAATTGAATTTAGTTCTGATTTTCAATCTGCTTAATTTGCCCTTTTTGGGCAAATGGTCTCAAGACCGTATAAGATGGTTGACTAAGCGTTGACCGTATGATATTACTGTTCATAATGATGTTAATTAATGACTCGCCAAATTTGATGGACTAATTCCAAACGAGTTAAGATTTGAAGGTTGATTACTACTAGGGCAAACCCTAATTGAAATCAGTGCTGAAATCACAATGAGCTAATTTGAGATTTTGGGTTGATTAGCCCAAACGGTCTCAAGACCGTTTGGGAAATCATCCAAATGGTCTCAAGACCGTTTGGGGATCACCCAATACCGTATGGAGGTCTGGGGTCAAGTATAGTTGACCAATTGAAGGGACAAAGATACCAAATTACATTGCAATTAAGTATTGATGTAATGATCAACTCAATAAATCAAACCTTGATGAATTTTCACTAGAGTCCAAAGGATGGATGGGAAAACGGTCTCAAGACCGTTTGGAACTCATCCAAACGGTCTCAAGACCGTTTGGTGACAACCCAAGACCGTTTGGAGGTCTAGGGTTATGGTAATTTGATCAATTGAGGGCCCAATTACAATGGGTTATTGAAATAATCAAATTGCTGATTTGTGACTTAATTAAGGTTCAACCCCTATCAAATCAATCTAGATTTTGATGAATTCTTGGGCAAATGGTCTCAAGACCGTTTGGAGTATATCCAAACGATCCCAAGACCGTTTGGGCCAAGTTTGAGCCCAATTGGAGGTCAATTGATGGGTTCAACTTCGATTTGATTCACATTGTTGAGTGTTGATGGTTGAACGTTTATAGACCTTAATTGAACCAACTCCAACCCTAATTGGATATCAATTGAGGGTCAATTGAGTGACCAATTGGTTAAGGCTAACCCTAATTGTCTCAATTGGTAAGTGGTTAGCAAGCTTGAGACCAATTGATGGCTTCAACATAGGAAACCCTAATTGAGTTTACCCTTTAAACCACCTTGGAGGTCCATACGATCTTGAGCTTTTGAGGTCATTCGACCTCAAGACCGTATAAGGTCATTCAACCTCAAGACCGTATAAGGTCATTCGACCTCAAGACCGTATAAGGTCATTCGACCTCAAGACCGTATAAGGTCATTCGACCTCAAGACCGTATAAGGTCATTCGACCTCAAGACCGAATGAGTCCATTCGATCTCAAGACCGAATGAGTCCATTCGACCTCAAGACCAAATGAGGGTAAACGGTCTTGAGTGTTATACGGTCTTGAAGTCAATCAAACCCTAAACGGTCTACAAAGCTTAAACGGTCTACAACCTTATACGATCTCAGGATCGTTTGAATGTTGAAGGTGTGAAACCTATTGGAGACTTTTGAAGTTAAGTCTGCCTAATGCCTTGAAGGCTTAAATGGTTTAATAGTTGTTCAACCTGAACCCTAATGATACCAAAAGATACTAAGGGTCAAGTGGTTAGTAAATTAACCCATGATGATGATCAATGTGTAATTTACCATAATACCCTTGAAAGGTTCAATTGAGTGAAACCTTGTTCTAATCAAACCCTAATCACTCAATAGTGGTGATTTGGTCTATGTTAATCAAAGAGGACTTAACCCAACCTGATCTAGATTGGTGTTATCACCATCTACAAGTATGAGGAGAGAGAAAGTATCTTAAGAAAGAGAAAGTACCCTTTTATGATGGAAATTCAAGTAAAGTATCTTCAATACACATGAATGTGCATGATTAGGGTATGATCCACCTATGTGAGATCATGGAACCCTAATTATGATAAATGATGAATCTTAAACTAATCTGAGAGCATCAATGATGATGTTCCTCATACATGATGATGTTATGAGTTCAATTCACCATAATGTGAATAGTAAACCCTAATTCAAGGGTGATGACGTGCAATATGAGTAGTAAACTCTAATTGATGAGAATCAGAGAACTTAGCTCTTATGACAAGTGTGGAAAGTATATTCTTGTTTTGAATTACCTTTATCAGTTGAATTAACCATGCAGGTTCTGATATGAAGGTGATCATATCCAAGTAGGAATGATGATACTATATTCATTGAAAGCATGTTGTTAGCTTTATGAATAGTAAAATATCTTGATGCCTTGTCAGTGGCATCCTATGTTTTAATGGGTCGTAAGAGCCATGAATACCATCAAGGTCATGCTTTAGAGATGACTTGTGATGAGTATACTGAGAAATGATGATTGATGTGAGTTAGGTTTGTTACATTTAGTATTCTACTTTCATAGCTGTTATGCTACTGTTATTATTTGAAGGATAATGTATGATGTAAAAGAATACTGAATGTATCTAACTAATCAAGTGAAATGTAGAGCCCTGATCATAGATCCATCATTGTCAGAGATCAAATGATGGTGAAACAGGTTTTCCTACAGGAACTCCTGGATCACATACTATTGAGTATGTGGGGTATATGGATGTGTAGAACCTTACATCCTAGTGTAGGAATTTGATGTAGATGTATAATCCGTCAATCCTTCACTACAAAACTCATACTGTATCAGTGGATGGTAAACATGAAACCTCCTGATGACGAGGAAAGCAAAGATATCCGTATCAGTGGAAGATAAACATGAAATCTCCTGATGACGAAGAGAGTACAGAACGCCACTGTAACTCTAAAATAGCGAAGGACCAGATTACCCTGGTGAGCTATAATAGTAGAGACACAAGATGTCCTACAAGTGATCCTCTTACTGACTGAGGAAGGTGAAGGTCATGAGAATCTGACTCTTTCAATGACCTAGTATGATACTAAGGCACTTAACATTGATTGGTTGGAGTATGAGTGGTAAACCTCATCTCCACAGGGCATAATAAAAATAATGTTTGAAAAACATACTCTACAGCATAGTATACCTGTTAGAGGTAACTATGAGCTAATTGATTGATGTTACACTGTATAGTGCTTATATTCTTCATGTTTCATAAATGTTGAACTCTTGTTTACAACTGCATCTGCTATTGAATACTTTGTAAGCTTTTACTGCTTAAGTTATTCTTTGATGTTAAAATAAAGCTTCTGGCGGAGAGTTATAACTCTCGCTGGGACAATTATATACAATTGTCTCACCCTGTAGATTTCAACTTTTTAGGTGGACGTCGAGGACGGAGGAACAGGTCTACAGGTGACCAGTCCCAGCAGTAGTAGCACCAGGAGCAGCAGTAAATCTCAGGTGGAGATTTAGCCTGCCATGTGGTGTAGTTAGAGTCAGTCCTATGTGTCCTCTGTACTCTCAGGTCTTGGAGTCTTTTGGTTATGAGTTCTTGAGATTTTGTATCTTGTTGTATATAATTACTCAAGAAGTAATTATCATGAGATGTAAACAGTTTATCTCCTTTTATGAACATTAGCTTTATGGATTCAAGCTCTTGTCTCGAAAAGTTTTAATTTCCCGTGATTTTGTCTTCCGCTGTTAATCGATTCGCTTCCGCTAAGTTTAAATCGTGTTTATATCGTGGTTTGGAGATCAGAGCCCACAATTAGTGGTATCAGAGCTCTAGGTCCGTTGAGTCTACAGAGGCATATGACTTAGGATGTCGAGTCTATCCTTAGTATCTCTTCCTTATCTAATAGAATCTTCTGCTCCTCAGGAGAAGAAGATACATAAGGATGGCAGAGCCACATGATGAGTACGTGGCAGAGAGTAGTGCTAGTGCACCTCGAGGCGTTGCAAGGGTTCCAGAAATAGAACAGCCTGCACCTGAGCCACCCCAGTTTGACCCAGCTGATATGGGTAACCCAGCAGTTCAGACAATGTTTGGGCAGTTTATGACTGCCATGACACACATGACCGACAGGATGCCCATGCCTGCACCTAGGGCACCTGCCCAGCCCGAAGGACAAGGTATCGATAAGATGTTCGAGCGACTTCGTCGTGTCGGAGCTACCGAGTACTTTGGGACTGCTGACCCCGCAGATGCTGATCTGTGGTTAACAGAGTTGGAGAAGGCTTTCAGGATTCTTATTATCCCAGAGGATGAGAAGGTTAGACATGCTGTCTATCTTCTCAAAGGCAGTGATGGTCACTGGTGGAACATGGAAGAGCAGAAGAGACCTGGAATAGAGTTCTCGTGGGAAGAGTTTCGTCGGGAATTTATCAATAGATATTTTCCAAAGACCTTCCTAGATGAGAAGATCTCTCAGTTTGAGAGATTGAGGCAGGGCATGATGAACATTAGCGAGTATGAAGCTAAGTTCATGGAATTGTTGCGGTTCTGTCTGTACATGGCTGCCACAAATGAGGAAAGAATCAGGAGATTCGAGAAGGGTTTGAATGCTGATATGTCAACCCCTGTGTCTGCCTTAGAAAACTGAGAGAGATTCTCTACCTTCATTGAGTCAATCTGAAGGATAGAGAGATCTATGGTTGAGAAGAGGCAAACCCAAAAAAGATATCCACAGTTCCAGGGTTCTTCATCTAGGGATTTCAAGAAACCTAGATTCTCTGCACCTAACCCTCCACCACCCAGATCGAGTTCTCAAACTCAATGGTCACCAAGTAGAGGTAGAGGACGGAGTCAACCGCTTCAAGGGACTCACAGTTCTGCATCGATGTCAGTTACTGGACCACCCCGACCACAACAACAGGAGAGGAGATGCTACAACTGTGGTAAGGTGGGATACTTGATGAAGGATTGCCGTTCTAGGCCTGTCAGTGTGATACAGCCTCCGAGACAGAATCAACAAGGATCTCAGAGAATGCAATCTCAAGGAGCAGCTCGAGAACGTGGACAAGCGTCTCAAGCTGGATCATCAGCACCACCTCAACACCAGGCGACAACGAGGTTCTATGCTATGAACCCACCAGATGCAGTGGTCAATCCACGGGTAGTGGTAGGTCAGATGGAACTTTTATATCCTGATATGTCTACATCCTGTGTTGTATCTGTTCTGATTGACCCGGGTGCTACACACTCTTTCATCACTCATAGAGTGATTCGTAACTGCAATGTGACTGTTAGTCATAGGGTAGATAGTTTGTTGTTGGAGACTCCGTTGAGTGGGTCTGCCGTTTTACAGGAGGTATGCTCTCCCTGCATCCTCTTCTTTTCTGACCATTGCATTCAAGTGGATCTTATACCGCTTGATATGCAAGGATTTGATATAATCCTCGGGATGGATACCTTAGAGAGGTATAGAGTTGTCTTGGATTGTGAGTCCAAGTTGGTTGTGTTTGCTGATGAAAGCAACACATGGATCTTTCAAGGTGAAAGAAAGATTCTGCCCACCTGCCTTGTGTCAGCTATGGTTGCTGATAAGCTGTTGAGGCAAGGATGTTATGCATTCTTGGCCCATGTGGTAGATGTTACCAAGGAAAGTTCCAATCCTGCCGAAGTTCCCATAGTCAGGGAATTCGAGGATGTGTTTCTTGAAGAACTTCCTGGTATACCACCACTCCGGGAGATTGATTTTGAAATCAATCTGATCCCAGATACGAAACCCATAGCCCAGACTCCGTATAGGATGGCGCCTGCCGAGATGGCAGAACTCAAGAAACAGCTTCAAGAGTTACTTGAGAAGGGTTTTATCCGACCGAGCACTTCACCTTGGGGTGCTCCGATCTTGTTTGTTAAAAAGAAAGATGGGTCAATGCGGTTGTGCATTGACTATAGACAACTCAATAAAGTAACAATAAAGAACAAGTACCCTCTGCCGAGGATTGATGATCTCTTTGACCAGTTGCGTGGTGCAACAGTCTTTTCAAAGATAGACTTGAGGTCTGGATATCATCAACTTCGTATTAAGGATAGTGACATATCCAAGTCTGCCTTTAGGACAAGGTATGGTCACTATGAGTTCATGGTTATGTCGTTTGGACTAACCAATGCACCAGCTACATTTATGGAACTCATGAATAGAGTTTTCCGACCATTCCTTGATCAGTGTGTTTTCGTCTTCATAGATGACATTCTGATCTATAGTAAGGATGCTCAGCAGCATGAGCAACATCTTCGCCAAGCTTTGACCTTGCTAAGAGAACACAAGCTGTATGCTAAGTTTAGCAAGTGTGAGTTCTGGCTGCCGGAGGTATCTTTTCTAGGACATGTGATATCTGCCTCGGGAATTCGTGTTGACCCTACAAAGGTAGAATCTATTCTACAGTGGGAACAACCGAAGACACCGACAGAGATTCGAAGTTTCTTGGGGTTAGCTGGCTATTATCAAAGGTTCATTAAGAACTTTAGTTCTATAGCCTTACCCTTGACCAAGTTAACCCGGAAAGATATTCCTTTTTCTTGGAGTGATAAGTGTCAACAGTCTTTCTAGTTGTTGAAGTAGAGGTTGACAAGTGCACCTGTGCTTGTGCTACCTGAACAAGGAAAAGGATATGTAGTCTTATGTGATGCCTCCAAGAATGGACTTGGATGTGTGTTGATGCAGGATAAACAAGTGATTTCTTTTGCCCGGATTGAAAAGGTAGCATATAGACTAGAGCTGCCCCCAGAGTTACAGAGGTTACACCCTGTGTTCCACATTTCTATGTTGAAGAAATGTCACCCAGACACCGAGTCAGTTCTACAACCCATGGAAGTAGAATTGAATGATGATATATCCTATGAGGAAGGACCAGTGTCAATCCTTGATAAAAGAATTAAAAAGTTAAAGAAGAAAGATATAAGTCTTGTAAAAGTTCTCTGGAACCACCGTGGTGTTGAAGAAGCCACTTGGGAGTTAGAGAATGAGATGAGAAGGAGGTATCCTGCCCTTTTCTCTTAATATGTCTTATCGATTTCGGGGACGAAATCCTTGTAAGGGGTGGATAATTTATAACATCCCTGACCTGGGTTATGAGTTAACCCTAGGTGTTTTGCCTAAATATGTAATTAAATCTTTGTGATTAACTCTGAGCATGTAATTAAGTTTCTCAGAAACATATATTTCAATATTTGCTCCTTTTTATTTAAAGTTGTAGCATTATTTTGATATACAGGGACCTATGTGCAATTTACCCAGTTGAAAGGGTTAGCTTGCAATTTGCACATGATGAGATGTTCCTCTGATGTTGAGACATCATGAGAAATCTTTTTGGCAAAGTCTGAGGGATTTCCCAAACTTGGGCACCAAGGTGCAGCTGTGGAAGCAATCCCGGTGCTTGAAACCCTAATTTGGGGTAAAATGCAATTTACCCAAATTAAGGGATGCAAATTGTAAAATATATCATCTAATGTATCTTTCTAGATTCTTGCCATCATTTAGAGAAGAAATGATGAGGAAGTCACCTCAATTGAATTATCAAGTTATGAAATATACCTTGTGATTGAATAATCAGGGTATATGTACAATATCCCTTTTTTGTATGTACCTTAGTATTAGATTGATCTTCTTTGCCCTCTTTTTCTAGACTTTAAGAGAATTTTTTTCCTTAGAATAAAGAGGAAGGGACGAGCAAGTAATGAAGGAAGGACCTAGTTGGATTTATGGGAAACTTATGGGCCTTTAATGAAACCTCACCCATGTATATATACACTTTACCTCTCAAGCAAAGGAACCTTTCCTTCGTGCATATCACTGTTTCCCCTTGCTTGGCCGACTAAGGACTGTCTTGGAGCTCAAAGAGGAACGACCAAGGGTGCAAGGTAGGTTTGAATCCCTCTTCTTGCCTAATTCCATGGTTAGAACTCGAATTCAAGGTCAATTTGGTGACTAACTCACGAAACCCTATCTTTCTAGCCATCTCTTTTCATCTTTCCTTGGAGTTTTCACCTTGGCCAACCTGTGGGAACTCAAGGACGCCATTAGAGCTTGGATCTTGAAAGCTTGGAGCTCAAGGAGCAAGCTTTAGGCGGGTTTTATAACTCTAAACCCATGCTTTACTATATACATCTCTTATATGCGGTTAGATGATAGTTCTTCATGTTTCCCTACTTTTCTTTGCTATTTTGCAAGAACATCCGTGGGATATCCATACTGTTCTTGAGCTAGGAGATGAAGGCGTGATTTCCAAGAAAAATCCACCGCTTTTCACTTTCTTAAACGGTCTCCCTAACTTGCTCTCTCAGTCTCAGGACCGCGAGGTGAGCAAACGGCCTCTGGACCGCGAGAGGGCAAGCGGTCTTCACGACCATTTGGACCCGTTGACCGAGCGTGGACCGTATAAGAAATATGTTCTTAAATATGTAGGCTAATCACCCTCAAAAATTGATAGGTTAACTCCAAAGGAATCAGGAGATATGTCCTTTTTAAGTAACAACTTTAATTGAATTTATTCCTGATTTTCAAACGGTCTGAAATTGCCTTTTTGGGCAAACGGTCTCAAGACCGTGTAAGGTCGTTGACCAAGCTTTTACCATATAAAATTACTGTTCAAAATTATGTTAGTTAGCAACTCACCGAGTTTTATGGTCTAATTCTAAACTAGCTAAGAGTTGAAGGGTGATTACTAGGGCTAACCCTAGATGAAATCAGTACTGAAATTATGGTGACTTAATTAGGGTTTTTAGGGTTGATTGACCTAAACGGTCTCAAGACCGTTTGGGGGTCATCCAAACGGTCTCAAGACCACGAGGTCAATCAACCATGACCGTTTGGAGGTCTGAGGTCAAGAATAGTTGACCAATTGAAGGTACATTTACACCAAATTACATTGAAATTAAATATTGATATAACCCTCAACTCAATTGATCCAATCTTGAAGAATTTTCACTAGAATCCAAAATTTGATGGGCAAACGGTCTCAAGACCGTTTGTAACTCATCCAAACGGTCTCAAGACCGAGAGTACAATCACCCAAGACCGTTTGAAGGTCTAGGGTTAAGCTAATTTGATCAATTGAGGACCCAATTTCAATAAGTTATCAAATTGATTAAAATACTGATTTTGTGACTCAATCATGGTTCAACCCCTATCAAATCACATTAGATCTTGATGAAATCTTGGTAAAACGGTCTGAAGACCATATGGGGTCCACCCACATGCTCTCAAGACCGTTTGGGCCAAGTTTGGGCCCAATTGGAGCTCAATTGAAGGGTTCAACCTTGTGTTGATGCACATTGATGAGTGTTGAAGGGTGAACATTGATAGACTCTAATTGAATTGTTTTCAACCATAATTGGTCAACAATTGAGGGTCAATTGAATGACCAATTGGTTAAGCATAATCTTAATTGACCCAATCCATAAGTGGTAAACATGGCTCTGACCTTTTGAGGGCTTCAACATTGGTTGACATCATCGGTTGTAACCATTGAACTTGTTGATGGTCCAAGCGGTTGAGACCATGTGAGCCTCGCGGTCTCAAGACCGTGAGGGGGCTCGCGGTCTCAAGACCGTGAGGGGGCTCACGGTCTCAAGACCGAGAGAGGGCTCACGGTCTCAAGACCGAGAGGGGCCTCGCGGTCCTGAGGTCAAAGGTGAGCAAACGGTCCACACCACTCTCGCGGTCTTGAAATCAATTGAAGGCTCACGGTCTTGGAGTAGTTGAGAGGGCTCGCGGTCTTGGAGTAGGATGAGGGCTCACGGTCCTGAGGTCAAAGGTGGATCAAACGGTCTACTCACCCTCGCGGTCTTGGAAGTCAAATTGGCTAAACGGTCAACATATTCAAACGGTCTCAAACCGATTGAAGGTTGATGGTTGAGATCGATCAAGGTGATTCATGATTGACTTCACTCAATCAATTGAAGATATAAATGATTCAATGATGCCCTAATCTAAAACCCTAATGATAACCTAGGATATTAAGGAATTAATTGACTAAGGTTTTGACCATGATGATGATCAATGGGGTGAATTACCAAATACCCCTGAAGGGGTCAATTGAGTTATATCTTGCTCAATTCAAACCCTAATTACATGAGAATGATGTTTTTAGCCATAATGACTACATCCAACTTGATCTAGTCTAATGTTATCATCAACCACTAGTATGATGAAAGAGAAAGTACTTTAGAGAGAGAAAGTACTCTAGAGAGAGAAAGTACCCTAGAGAGAGAAAGTAACCCTAATTGGATGGAAACTTAAGTGAAGCATCTTCAATGCACATGAATGTGCATAATTAGGGTATGATTCACCTATGAGAAATCATAGAAACCCTAATTATGATAAATGATGAACCTTTAACTAATTTGAGAGCATTAATGATGATGTTACTCATACATGATGATGTTATGAGTTCAATTCACCATAATGTGAATAGTAAACCCTAATTCAAGGGTAATGGCATGCAAATAAGTATTAAACTCCAATTGATGGGAATCAGAGGATTTAACTCTTATGACAAGAGTGGGAAGTATATTCCTTATTTTGTATTACCTTTATCAGTTGAATTAACCATGCATGTTCTGATATGAAGGTGATCATATCCAGGTATGGATGTTGATATTATATTCATTGAAGGCATGTTGTTAGCCTTATGAATAAGAAAAGTAACTTGATGCCTTGTCAATGGCATCCTATGTTGATAAATGGGCTGTGAGAGCCATGAATACCATCAAAGTCATGCTTTGGAGATGACTTGTGATGAGTATGATGAGGAATTATGATTGATATGAGTTAGGCCTGTTACATTTAGTATTCTCTTGTTTTAGCTGTTATGCTACTGATTATTGTTTGAAGAACAATGTATGTTGTTAAAGAATACTGAATGTACCTAACTAATCAAGTATAATGAAGAGCCCTGATCATAGATCCATCATTGTTAGAGATCAAGTGATGGTGAAACAGGTTTTCCTCAGGGAACTCCTGGAGCACATACTTTTGAGTATGTGGGGTACATGGATGTGTAGAACCTTACATCCTAGTGTAGGAAAGTGATGTAGATGCGTAATCCGTCCATCCTTCACTATAATTCCATACCGTATCAGTGGTAGGTAAACATGAAACCTCCTGATGATGAAGAAAGCACAGATATCCGTATCAGTGGAGATAAACATGAAATCTCCTGATGACGAAGAGAGTACAGAACGCCGCTGTGACTCTAGAATAGCGAAGGACCAGTTTACCCTGGTGAGCTATAGTAGTAGAGACACGAGATGTCCTACAAGTGATCCTCTCACTGATTGAGGAAGGTGAAGGTCATGAGAATCCGGCTCTCTTAGTGACCTATGTATGATACTGATGTGACTTCTCAGCGATCAGTTGGAGTATGATTGGTATGCCTCATCTCCACAGGGCATAATGTTGTTTGTAAAACATAATCAACCACGTAGTATACTTGTTAGAGATAACTCCAAGTTAGATGATTGATGTTACACTGTTATAGTGCTTATACTTCTTCATATCTCATAAATGTTGAGATCTTGTTATAGTTGCAACTGTTATCTAATACTTTGAAGGCTTTACTGCTTAAGATATTCTTTGATGGTATATTAAAGCTTCTGGTAGAGATTTATAACTCTCGCTGGGACAATTATGTAAAATTGTCTCACCCCGTAGACTTCAACTTTTTAGGTGGACGTCGGAGACGAAGGAACCAGCCTACAGGTGACCAGTCTTAGCAGCAGCAGCACCAGCACCAGGAGCAGTAGTAATCTCAGGTGGAGATTTAGTCTGCCATGTGGTGTAGTTAGAGTCAGTCCTATGTGTCCTCTGTACTCTCAGGTCTTGGAGTCTTGTGTTAGGTGATCTTGAGATTTTGTATCTTGATGTATATAATTACTCAAGAAGTAATTATCCTGAGATGTAAACAAGTTTATCTCACTTTATGAAAGAAGTTTTTATGGATCCAAGCTCTTGTCTCGAAAAGTTTTAATTTCCCGTGATTTTTGTCTTCAGCTGATTATCGAATCGCTTCCGCTAAGTTTTAATCGTGTTTATGTCATGGTTTGGAGATCAGAGCCCACAGAGATGGGGAAGGCTCTGGGACTGGAGTCACTACCTCCTCTGGATCCTATTTGTCTCGATTGTTGTAAACATGTGAATATTGCTGAATTAAGGTACCATTTGTTGGATGTTCTTCCTAAACTATAGTATAATCTGGGATGATAGGTGGAACTCTCTCACTAATATTTGATGGTGGCACTCTCTCACTCTCACATAATTGACCCCCACTTACTGGGAACACTAGAGAAATATGGAATGGACTCATGAGAAGTTACATCCCTAGACACAAACATACGACAGAGTTTGGGACAATAACACTTGTACCCCTTGGTAGTGTTGGAGTACCCAAGAAAAAGAGTCCTAATCGACCTAGGGGATAATTTATCATCCTTAGGATCAAAATTGTTGACAAAGAACATACAACCAAACACTCTAAGGGGAACAAGAAAAGGCTGGTCATTAGGACATAAGACAGAGAATAGAGTACATACTTGAAGCATAGAAGAGGGCTGCCTATTAATAAGGAAACATGCAGTAAGTAAAGCATCAAACCAAAATGTTTTAGGAGCATTGGATTGAAACATAATTATTCTAGCAATATCAAGAAGATGATCATTTTTACTCTAAGATACCCCATTTTGTTGAGGAGTGTGAGGAAATGGCATATGATGTATCATCCTAATAGAACTACAAAAATCAGCCATAGCACTTTGAACATATTCCAACGCATTATCATATTGAAGAATTTTAATATTGCAATCAAATTGGACTTTTATTTCTTGATGAAAATGTTAGACAATGGATAACACATTCTCTCAACTCTTTAACAAATAAATTCATTTCATGATAGAAAAATCATCCACAAAGGAAGCAAAATAGCAAACACCATTATAGTTTTTGTCTTTTATAGGACCCCAAATATCATTGTGGACTAATTGAAAGGTACAAGAAGCCCATTTATTGACACGATTGGGATAAGACATTCTATGATGTTTCCCCAATTCACAGGACTAAAACTCTAATGAAGACACATGTGATAACTCAGGTTCTAACTTTCTCAAGCTCTCCAAAGAAGGATGTCCATATATATAGTGCCATAGTAAGGGAGAACCACTCAAAAAGATAGTCGGAGCAGGAGTAGATACATGGCAAGGTAGATTTTCACCATGGAAGAGGTAGAGGAAGAGGTAGAGATCACCTTTCCTAGCCCCCCATCAATCATACTCACACTCTTGAGATCCTGTAATACAAAACAAGAAGGTCCAAATGTCATTGTACTTTCATAATATCAATCAATTTTGCATCAGAAAGAAGATTAAATGGAAATGCAGGCACACAATTTACAAATTTAAGATCAATTCTAGGAGTCCAAGAAACAAATTCACTAGCTAACACTCTCCTCACTGTACCATCTACTATTGTCACAGTTTGATGAGGAATATGCGAGTAAATGGAATGAGGCAGTCTCCTCATACCCGTCATATGTTGTGAACCTCCAAAGTCAACCACCCATGAAGAAGTTGAACCAGAATCTAGTAAAGAGGTAGCCTGATTACCAGTAGTAGATGCCAGGTTTGCTGAAGAAGAAGATGATCCCAAACTCATATGCTGAGTAGCCAGAATAAATCTATCATATTCCTCCTCAGTGGGTGTGATGCAAGAAGATCCATAACTCAAAGTAGGAGGCTTAGAAGACTCAGTAGTACCGATATAGTTTGCTACCCCCACAGGTGGGGCAGAAGGTCTGCCATGCTTCTTCCAACATTTTTCAACTGTGTGTCCAGGTTTGTCACAGAAAGTTCACTTAGGACATGTGCAACATCCTCGGCCTATACCTATACAACCTCCTCTAACTGTAGCAGCTACAGATGCATGAGAATCTCCAGGAGACGGGATAGTTGTAGGATCAACTGGTTCAAAATTTGACTGTAACATCTGGTGAGTAAGCTTCTTCCAAGTTGGAAAGTTTGCCAGAAGCTAGGATGACACTACGGGCTGAACTGCATGAAGAACTAATGCCAGATAAGAACTTGGTTGTAATCAAGTCATCTCTATCTTTGACTTGTTCCATGACAATCATTGGATTATAGAAGCTCAGTTCTTGAGCAATAGCTTGGATCACTCCAAAATATTCTTCTAAAGGCTTTTCTCCCCGTCGTTCTACAAATAGGTGGTCATATATTATAAATTGATGAAGAACATTCTTTTTTTGAGAGTAATGTTTCTATACTAAATCCCATATCTCTTTGGAAGCATTGCAAAACATGAATGTAGAAGCAATTCTAGGTTTCATGCTCCCCCATTTCCATGTCTTCATTAGACCATTATGACGCTTCCATTTAGCATAGCCTTTGTCAGTAGAAGCAGGATTGTAACATCCCTGACCTGGGTTATAAACTAACCCTAGGTGTTTTGCCTAAATATGTAATTAAACTCTTGTGATTATCTTTTGGCATGTAATTAAGTTCCTAAGGAACATACATTTTCATTTCTGTCCCTTTTAAACAATGATTGTAGTATTGTTTGGTAATACAGGGACCTATGTGCAAATTATCCAGTTAAGGGGTTTAACTTGCAAATTTCACAAGTTAAGATGTTCCTCTGATGATGAGATATCATATGAGTGATATGATTAGGTAAGATGGATTTCCCAAGCTTGGGCATCAAGATGCAGCTTGTGGAATGATCCTTATGCTTAAAAACCCTAATTTGGATTAAAGTGCAATTTACCCAAATGTGGAGTGCAACTTATAAAATACACCATATAGAACATCTTTTATGACTCTTGACATCATTTAGAGTAAAAATGATGAAAGGGACACATGAATGAGTGATCAAATAAGAAAAATGATCTTTGTGTATAAAATTCACTAAGTATGAGGATGGGGACTTGTCATATATGAACTCTAGTTGAAAGTTGGTTTTCTTTACCCTTAGATCTAGAGTTTTGATGAGATTTACATAAGTTTTGATAGCTTGGGCGTGCCTTAGAAATAAGGAGGGACTTAGGTGAGAATTTCATGTTTTAGAGGTCCTTATGGTGGAAAATAGCCTGAAGTATATAAGCCTTCACCCTTGCAAACCAAGTGAACGTATCCTTTATTCTCTTCATTTCTCATCTTTCTCAAAATGGCCAAGGCAGAGCTCTGGACCTCAGGGAGACGACCAACTAGTGCTAAGGTGAGTATGAACCATCTTCAAGCTCGAATTCATGGAGGAATTCTTCTTAAAAGGTTGGTTCTATGGTTAACTCACTTAGATTCTTTGTTTTAGCCGACCATTACCATCTTTTCCTTGAAGAAACAACCTTGGATGACCTGTGGAGCTTAAGACACCATTAAAGGCTTGAAGCTTGGAAGCTTGGAGATCTAGGAACCACGTTTGAGGCGGGGTTTATAACTCTAAACTCCTAGCTTTATTATGCATATCTTTGTTCTTACTTTTAGTGCTTAGTTCTTCTTCTACCTCCCTTCTTCCTTGCACTTTTGCAAGCAAAACGGTGGTGTAACTGACCTGAACAGAGGTTGAGGATGATGGGCGTGGATTCCTTGGTAACTTTATCAAACGACCTTGGACCCTTTTGGTCCAAACGGTTGCAACCCGTTCAAGGTCAAACGGTTTCAACCCGTTTGATCTCAAACGATCTTGCAAGATCGTTTGGATCAAAACGGTCTCAAGACCGTTTGATAGGGTTGACCAAGGGACGACCGTTTGAGGGTCTGTTCATAATATATTGAATTTCATTTCTACAAAGAATTATAATCTAATTCCTAACCAATTGAGAGTTGAAGGCACTTCAACACCCTAACCCTAATCGGGATGAAATTGCTGATTTCAAGAATAGATCTTGTTGAGTTTTGGGTTGAAGGACCCAAACGGGTTCAAAACCGTTTAGGGGTTCATCCAAACGGTCTCACACTCGTTTAGTGACACCCCAAGACCGTTTGGAGGTCTAGGGTTAAGGAAATTTGATGGTTTGAGGGACCAATTTCAATAGGTTGATGAATTGATAAAAATGCTGATTTTAGACCTATTTAGGGTTCAACCCTTATCCAACCAACTTGGTTTTTGGTCAAATTTTGGGCAAACGGTCTCAAGACCGTTTGGAGGTCACCCAAACGATATCAAGACCGTTTGGGCCAAGTTTGGGCTCAATTGGAGGTCAATTGATAGGTTCAACCTTGATTTGATTCACATTGTTGAACATTAATGATTATCCGATTGAAACCCTAATTGAGATAGACTTAACCCTAATTGGCTTTCAATTGAGGGTCAATTTGGTGTCCAAATGGTTAAGGCTAATCCTAATTGACTCAATTTGTAAGTGGTTAACATGGTTTTGGCCAATTGAAGGCTTCAACATGGGAAATCCTATTTAAACATAACTTTTGTGTCACCTTTTATGTTCATGCGGTTTTGAACCCATGTAGGTCCACACTCGTTTAAGGCCAAACAGGTTCACACTCGTTTAAGCTTAAATGGGTTCACACTCATTTAAGGTTAAATGGGTTCACACTCGTTTAAGGTCAAATGGGTTCACACCCGTTTGAGGTCAAATGGGTTCATACCCGTTTAAGGTCAAATGGGTTCACACCCGTTTGAGGTCAAATGGGTTCATACTCGTTTAAGGTCAAATGGGTTCACACCCGTTTAAGGTCAAGTGGGTTCACACTCGTTTAAGGCTCAAATGGGTTCAAGGTCGTTTGAGATTAAACGAGTTTAAGGTCGTTTAAAACCTAAATGGGTTGAAGGTTGAAGGTTAAACCCTAAACTAATTGAAGATTTTCAAAGTTGTTTATACTTAATCACTTGAAGGTGTAAATGGTTCAATGATGATCTAATCTAAACTCTAAATGGTAACTTAAGACATTAAGGGACTAAGTGACTAATGAATTGACCCATGATGATGATCAATGGGTAAATTACCAAAATGCCCTTGAGGGGTTAATTTGAGTGATACCTTGTTCTAATCAAACCCTAATCACCTGATAGTGATGATTTGGTTTATGTTAATCAAGGATGACTTGACCCAATCTATCTAGAGTGGTGTAATCACCATCTACTAGTGAGAGGAGAGAGAAAGTACCATTTATGGTCAAAACTCAAGTAAAATACCTTCAATGTACTTGAATATGCAAGATTAGGTATGATCCACTTATGTGAGATTATGGAAACCCTAAATATAACAATTGGTGAATCTTAATCTTATCTGAAGGCTTTAATGATGATGTTTCTCATACATGGTGATGTTATGAGATCAACTCACCATGAGGTGAATAATAAACCCTAAATTCTAGGGTGATGACATGTAATATGAATAGTAAACCCTAATTGGTGAAAAATAGGGAACCTAACCCTTGTAAGAGTACGAGGGTACAACTTTTGATATGAACTTCTTACTATTATCAGTTGAATTAACCATGAAGGTTCGTATACATGATAATGATCGTATCCAGGTAAGGATTATGATTTCATATTCATTGAAAGCATGTTATTAGCTTTATGAATAATGACATATGCTGATGCCTAGTAAGTGGCATCTTATGAGAATGATAGGATGTGAGAGCCATGAGTATCATCAAGGTCATGCTTGTCAGATGACTTGTGATGAGATGATTGAGAAATGATAGTTGATAAGAGTTAGACTTGATACATTTAGTATTCTACTTTCATAGCTGCTGTTCTAATGATTAATGTTTGAGAACATGTATGATGTTAAAAGAATACTGAAATGTACCTAACTAATCAAGTATAATCATACCATGTAGAGCCCTGATCATAGATCCATCATTGTCAGGAGTTAAATGATGGTGAAACAAGTTTTTCTAAGGGAACTCCTGGATCACATACTTTTGAGTATGTGGGGGAATATGGATGTGAATACCCTTACATCCTAGTGTAGGAATTGATGTAGATCTATCTTAATCTATCAATCCTTCACTATGTGTTTATGTCGGGGTGATGTAACACTAATCTCCTGAGGAAATCTTTTGTACCGCATCAATGAGAGATAAACAAGAAATCTTTCGATGGCGAAGAGAGTACAAAATGCCACTGTGACTCTAATAGCGAAGTACTAGAATACCCTGGTAAGCTATAGTAGCAGAGACACTAGATGTCCTGCATGTTGATCCTCATACTGACTGAGGAAGATGAGGTCATAAGAATCCAGCTCTTTTGATGACCTATGTATGATACCGATGCGACTTAATAGTGATCGGTTGGAGTATGAGCGGTATACCTCATCTCCGCAGGGCATAATAATGTTTGTAAAACATAATCAACCGCGTAGCATATCTGCTTAGGTTGAACTACAAAATACATTGGTTGAAGTTACATTACTTAGTATACATGTTCTTCATATTCCTTTAATGTTGTTGTTCTAATTGATAACAATCTGCTACCGATCACCTTAAAGCTTTTATTTCTTATGTTGCTCTTTGATTGCTATAATAAAGCTTATACTCCAAGTGAATCTCAGGTGGAGATACTGACTGCTAAGTCATGTAGTTAGAAAGTCTTATATCGTCTCTGTACTCTCAGGTCCTTGGAGTCTTTTGGTCTGAGATTTTGGGTTTTAAATCTTGAGATTTTGTATCTGGCTGTGTATGATCACTCATGAAGTGATCTAAGAGGAATATAATCTGTTTACCTTGTTTCTTATAAAAGGAGTTTCATGATTTCAGGATCTTGTCTCAAAAAGTTTTAATTTCCGATGATTTTCGTATTCCGTTGTTAATCGAATCGCTTCCGCTATGTTTATCTTGTGTTTTGGAGATCATAGCCCACAAGGAGGATAAGAATCAACATGTTTTGCCTTGTCTCGGGATTCTAACATTGTATGGACATCATTCATCCACAAGAGATAATTCTTCCAGTTCATCTTGATGGAGGGGGTATGTGACATATCGTTGTACACGGAAGATGCCTTGGTGTCCTCCATGATCTAAATGGAAAATAGAATGACTAGATGATAGACGTCAAGAGAGAAATTATGTGATAGCACATCAATGAATTAGATGCATGACTGGCATGTCCACAACCCCCAATAGAAAATACCCTAATCAAACATGGAGAAGATGAGATTAGTAATTCCCAACGTAGACGCGGACCCTTCAGTTTGGAATTTAATCTATTGGATTAACTAAAGAGGCATGTTGATATGTTGGTCAACGGCTGCCCTTGGTCTCTGGTGGCAGGGAAAACTTCTATTGTCGGGCTCACAGCTGGTGGTAGTTACTGTTGTGCTTGCGGCTGACAACAGTTGTTTCTAGTCTGTGGTGGCCAGTGGTGGCGGTGGCTGATCATACACTGACTACTGTTGTTGGTGTCTTAGGGTGGGGCATGGTCTAACTTAGGACAAATCTCACACTGGTACCATGTGAACAATTAGAGTGCCACAATGCTACATGCAATGTAGCAGTATGGAGAGTAGCAATGTGCTTCCTCTCCTATTTATTCATAAGGGCACTTGGAAAAATTACATAGAGGTCCAATAGTAAATAGAAATTATAAAACATAATAAATCTGAATATAAATAAGATATATTCACAATTGTCATTGCATTTGATTATGTATCCAAGTGGATTGAATCTATCCCAAAAAAGTCATGCAAGGAAAAGTCCAATATGAGACTTTTTTGAAAGAAAAATTATCTTCCCAAGATTTAGGGTCCAACATGCATTCATATTATATGAAGAAAATTTTTGGTGGCAGACAATATAATACTCTACTGAGGAAGTAAGGTGTAACACATAAGGTATCCACTCCCTATCATCCTCAAATGACTGGATAAGATTAAGTTTCTAATCATCAAATTATGCACATATTTGAAAAAATGGAGTAGGAGTTAAAATTATGGGTATGATAAACTTAGTGATTCTCTATGGACAAATTGGACCGCTTCAAGAACTCCTATTGGCACTAATCCTTTTAAACTAAATTAAGGTAAGGCATGTCATCTTCCCTTCGAACTAGGACACAAAATTCTTGATTGATTAAGAATAAATATTTTAATATAGGTTAGGTTAATTAAATTTCTTTTGTAGTAACATGAGTGAGAATAACTATGTTTTAATTGATCCATCAAGTCTTTCCCTCAGATGTTTGTGAGCTGATTGTGAACACCCCTATTAGCACAAGATTACCAGAAGATATTCTATACTGGTGGCTGGAGAGGAGAGGTGCCTTTACTATGAGGTCGGCATATTGGTTGGGGATGTGGGGAAGGAGGGAGTTTACTGCATCTAGACAGGCGTCTACAGAGTAGATCTGGAAACTTGTGTGGGATTCTTCATGGCCACCGAAGGTAGCACATTTTCTTTGGCAGGTTACTACAGGTGGCATGGCTACTATGGGAAGGTTACTTGACATACACTGTCATGCGGATGGCATTTGCCCTCTATGCCATGAGGAGAAGGAAACCATACAACACATGCTATTTTGTTGTGTGGAAGCCAGAAAGCTTTGGAGCTCATCACCTGCGGCCTTTATTATTGCATCATCCCATATTCAATCTACTAGACAAACTATTATGGAGTTGCGGGATGGGTTATCCCAATATGATTTCATGGAGGCAGTAGCAAATATGTGGGGACTGTGGACCTACAGGAACCACAAGGTCTTTCAGGAGGATGGGAGGAGTCTTGCCATGTTCACTAAAGCAGCTCAAGCATATCTTCTGGATTTCTCAAGCATCCGGGAACTTCAAACGGGGCAGCACCAAATACATGACAGAGGTGGGGGTAAGCATTGGATGAGGCCGTGGATGGGGACAGTTAAGACCAACACTGATGCAGCTGTGAAGGCGGGCACGTGGATAGGGGTGGGCACCATATGCCGTGACCATCTGGGTCGAGCGCTAGCAGCCAGTAGTTGATGACTGTAGAGAGGAGGAAACATAGACATCTGTGAGGTGGTGGCAATATTGGACGGTGTTCAGCTAGCCCGGAGGCTTGGTTGGATGTCGATTGTGGTTGAGTCAGATTCGACTACAATCATTGTTGTGTTGAATAATCCAGAGGAGAGAATGGACCATCTTGGCATGTTAGTAGATGATATTAGAGTTCTTGTGGCAGGTTTTATTTTGGTTTCTTTTGTGCATGTTAGCCGATCCTGTAATTTGGTGGCTCATGAATTAGCAAAGCGCGCAAAAGCTGGGAATTTCATGTACAACAATGAGGCTGGGGGCTTCCCCCAGTGTCTTCTGAATCTTGTAACTTCTGATTTTTATGATGAATAAACATGATCGACCTCGTTATAAAAAAAATGCTCCAAAATCTATATGTAACAAACCAAATCCTACCTGAAAATAAAATTGAATGAATTGAAATATGAGAAGGTGGTTTAGTTGTTGTATCAAACCCTTTTATGTAGTTATTTCCAAAAAAGTTGAGATGAAAATGGTATGGATGTTTACTTATTTGCATGTATGAAATGGTGAAGTTGATATTTGTAAGAACCCTAACCTAGTTTTCTCACTGATCTTGCTTGCTTAGCATATTTATATGCTTAAAACCTTAATCTAATCATGTTATATGTTTTAATAACATGTGACGTGCTTATTCTTCCAGTTTGGTCCAGTTTGCATGATGTTTGAGATAGTTATGATATATGTGTGCTTGTTTCAAGTTACAATTTACCCATGTTGAGGGTTTATCTTGCAATTTTTCAAATGTTGGTTGTGCATCCTATGTTTTGGGATCATGAGAGAGAGAATGATTCATATGGGCGCCGTGTTGGACCTTGGTTAATGAGGTGGCATCATGTCTTGATGCTAGGGTTGCATGGATGCTTGAGTTAATGATGATGTCAACCATGTTTGTTCATCCTTTGAAGTGTTGTGACCAAAGTGCTTTCTTAGTTGTGTTGGTAGTGACTGGTATGATTTGTCCTTGATCTTGATTGCTATGTTTTGACTTGTGTTGATGTTGTGGCAACCATTTTCTTTTGGTTAACATGGTATAGCAGTCGCTACCATGTTGGATGCCCTAGTTTTGCTTCAACTGAAGTGTTTTGGGTTTAGTGGACCTAGTGGTCGCTTCCCCAACTTGGCTCTAACAATCTTTGATGCATGCTTATCTTGAGTGATTGCATGTCTGATCATTGGAGGGACAAGTGTCACTAGTGTCTCTAGTATCTTGACACCTCATCTCCTACACCTTTCTCCTACACTTTGGTATTTATACCCCTCCTTTTGCATGCAAGTGACCCCTTCATCTCTCTCTTCCTTATCCCTTCTTTCTTAGAATTGGCCCTTGTTCTTTGTGATGTAAGTGGAGGTGCTTGAGCTAGAAGAAGGAGGCTGAACCCTTGCATGTGGTGAACTAGGGTTGGAGCATCTCTATTGTGGTGATCCTTGATCTTGGTAAGTAGTCTATCCTTCTTGATTTCATTTTTCTTAGAACCCTGTTTCTCTTTATTCTCATGTCTGATACTATTCTCCATGGTTGTTGTCTTGGGGAACTTTTCTCCAATAGAGGTTGAAACCATAGTTCTCCCATGGTAGTACCTTAGTGAGATGAAGATTTCCTCTTTCCCCTTTCTTTTTCGGCCTAGGGTTTGTACCCTCTTCTCTTTGAGTTTCCTTTTACCTAGGTTTGTTCTTCTTCTCTTCAGGTGATCTTGCTTGGCCGTGGAGTTGATCCAAGCAGTGGTTTTCTTCTCTCTCTTGGAGATTTGTGGCTTGGGAGTTGATGTTCACCTCAAGGCGCGTTATATAACTCTCTCCCCTACTATTGCTATACATAATCTTACATGCAAGTTAATCTTATGTCTAAAACGTGATGTTAACTTGCTTGATGAAGATATCTTGATTTACGATTTTTGATTATGTGGCAGACTTTGCATAGAATAACTATTTTTCCTAATCCCAAATTCTTGTATCCAAATGGTATGGATAGTGGAGTTATTGGTTCTTATATGCACTCTTGGAACATTTGGTTTTATCCCCAAGAACTTGGCTCGATTATCTTGTTGAAAGATGGAGGTATGATTCCCTCATGCATGTTCTTAACACTTGGTTTTCTCTCTCATGTCATGGGTTTATGTTGATCCTTGTGATGATCAGATTCTAGGGTTTTGATGAATATCATCTTCATGAGGTTTTAACCTTGGTGGCGCTTGGGATTCTTTATTTTATACATCTGTTCAGTCGACATGTATCCTTGGTTCCATGTGGTCACTATGACCATGTTGGCGGTGAGCTTGGGTTTTGGTCTGATCACCATAACCCTAACCCTAACCCTAACACCCTTAGACACTTTGCTTTCCATGATGGTCATTGTGTTTTCTTGACCTTGATGGTCGTGGTGCTTTCCCTATTTTGATGGCCGTTTTGTGATGACCGCTATAGTTGATGCATTATGATGTTCAAAGTGATGTTTGTAGTGGATATACATAATGCTCATTTTTGTGGTCGATATACCTAATGCACTACATTGCGATCTCTAAACTGTTGTTGGTTATTATCGCTACATGTGTGTTGGTCACTACATGCATTGTGGTCTCTACATAGGTTGAGTTGAGATGGTCGCTACATTTTGAGGGGTCATGTGGTTGCTATGTTTAACATGTGGTGTGGTCTCTATGTTTATCATATGTTGAGGTCTATATACCTTGATGTTGTGTTGGTTTCTAGAGGAGTTATACCTAGTACGATTACTACACCTTGTTAGTTACATGATCGTTTGGTTATAATAGCAATGTTTGATCTAATAGCTTCAAAGAATGTGGGAATTGGTGTAATATAGGGTATGATGTTAAGCACTATTATGAAAACCCTAATTGGTTAGCTATGAAAAACCCTAACCCTAAGTTTGAGTACACGACATAATGTTTATCTTATGTATTTGATTTGCATGTAATGAAGTATTTTCTCTCTCCTACTTGTGTAACCCTAATGCTGTAGGTTGAATGAACATCATAGCTTGTGATTGCTATGGTATCTCTTATATAACCCAAGGTGATGATTATGAGACTTTATGAGGCATGATGAAATAATAATGTATGCAAGAACTATGTGAGTATGACTTATGACCTTGGCAGAGGCTTAGTGCCTAATTTGAAGTGATATCCTCTAGTGATATGATGAGAGATTTTTTTATCCCACGGTGATGTGATAATGGTGATGGCCTTATGTGTGGTAGTGAGACAATTTCATGTGGTCACATGAATAGATTTATGCTTAATACATTTTATATCTTCTAGAGTTGTAATCTACCCTTATCTTTGTAGAATCTGTTTAGGGTTTTGTACTTTGTAAATTGATTGATGTAGTATAAAGGATACCCAATTTTCTTAAATAATCAAGTATGACCCTAATCATGTAGTATCCATGTGCCATAGATCCATTCCAGTGTCAAAACTTGTTGGATGGTGAAATGAGTACTCCTAAGGGAAGCCCAGAGAACATATTGTTCAGTATGTGAGGTGCAAGTGAACAAGTGTCCTTGACATCTTGATTTCAATGATTCAGAGGATGGTTGCGGTCATGTCTTGGCAAGAGAATGAATATGGTCGTATCTCAGTATATATGTTGTGATAGAGGACAAGTGGTTGTACCTCAGGTGATTGGATGTATGTACCTTATTCACTAGTGTCGTGACCTATATACCAAGGTAGACTAAGTTGTTCTACAGTTGGACTTTATATGTCATTATGGCAGACTCATACTAACTGAGAGTAGAGGAGATCATAGGAGTCTGACTCTCCTAGATCTTGTATGGCATTGATTTTGACTTAACAGTGGTTAGTTGGAGTATGAGTAGTATACCTCATCTTCATGGGGCTTAAAAGACTTAATACATCTGTATAGTATATCTTTTTAGGGTTAAACACAATTCATATTAGTTGTTTCCCTTTCCTTGTTTCTTATACTATTCAGTTATATTATAATATGGTAATAGAAATCAACTATTATAGATGTTCTCCATATTCCTTATATATGTATATGATGTTATACTTATTAGTTGTACTTGTTTAGTTTGCTTAACGTGTGTAACTGGTTTTAATTATTCATTTAGTTGAATCCACTGATCCTGTTAATAATGTTAATTTTTTGCTTAAGTATATTTGTGTTTACAATAGTTGTTGGCGGAGAGTTATATCTCTTACTGGGACGTCGGTCTCACCCTGAGGGTTTCCACATCTTTTTAGGCAGTCATCAACGACGTGGTAGATACAATGATGTTTAGGAAGAGCAGCAAGGAGATCAATGAGATCAGAAGGTTGGATGTGTTGCTAGTGTTTTGTAGTAGAATCCTATGTGCCTTCCCTATACTCTCAAGTCTTGGAAGGGGTGTTTTGTAGATGTTGTATATCGATACAAGGTTTTTGGTAGTAGACCTTGGTTGCACATGTATGGCTTGTATATGTGGATAAGATATCTGTTGTAACAAGTGTGTGAAAAGACAACCACTGTATAGTGATGTAATACCTTTATGGAACGATATGTGATATATGTGATGACATGTTGTGAACCTTGATATATGTATGTTTCCACTCAAGATGGTTATATAAGATCAGTTTTAGTTTACCTTGTTTTGTGATAATGTGTTTGTTTAGTAGTTGATATCGTGCTTTTGTTTGAGTTATCTCAGTTGCTATGATTGATGTGTCACACTTTGGTTGGTATTAGAGCTCTAGGTTCACTAGTCTACATGGACATAGGACTAGGGTCGTGTCTATTCTTACGTTATCCATTATATCTGATTGCACATTCTGCTTATGGAGAAGAAGAAGAAGAAGAAGAAGAAGATATGTCTGCAGAATACAAAGAACATGCCAAGAGTTGTGTTTCTACACCAAGAGATTGTGTGAGGAGGTAGGAAAGAGTAGATAGGGCTTCCTGAAGTGCCTCAATTTGACCCAAAAACCATGGCTAATCCCTCTTTTTAGTCCACACTTAGACAATTTATGGCCATGATTTTGCATATGGAGGATAACACACCCACACCTTAAGCTAGGGCTATGATTCCAAATGTGGAATGTCAAAGTCTAGGAAGACCTTTGAGAGGTTGTAGTGCATTGGAGAGTTTGAGTATGCGAGTATGGCAGACCCGAGAGATGCAGATATGTGGCTGATAGAGCTGGAGAAGGCCTTTAAGATCCTCAACATCCCTAAGGAGGGTAAGGTGAAGCACGTGTTGTACCTACTGAAGGGCTATGTTGACCATTGGTGGGCCATTGAGGAAGAAAAGAGAGCCAGTGTAGTGATAAGTTGGGAGGATCTTTGACAAGAGTTTGTGAGCAAATACTTTTCAGAGACATACCTAGATGAGAATGTCTCATAGTTTGAGAAGATTTGATAGAGATCTATGACAATCAATGAGTATAAGGCAAAGTTTATGAAGTTGTTGAGATTTTGTCCTCACATGGCTATAAATAGATAAGGAGAGGATCTGGCATTTTGAGAAGGGTTTGAGCAAAGAGTTAATGACTATGGTGTCAGATTTGGAGAACAAGGAGAAGTTTGCAACATTTGTGGAGTGTGTGAGACAAAAAGAAAAGTCAACGATGGAGAAGCATGAGGCTAATGCTAAGAAGAGACTGGCTCAGTTTCAGGGGAAGACTTTTGGAGGATTTAAGAAGCCTAGGTTCTTGTCACCTTAGTCACAACAGAGATTACTAGTTCAATCTCAGTGATTATCAAGCAAAGCAAGAGGTCATAGCTTTCTATCACCAGGAGCTCATAGTGCGGCAACAATATCAGTGACAAAGCCATCTATGCCACAATAGGACTCAAGGACTTGCCATAAGTGTGTACAAGTAGGGCACATCAGATGGTCTTGTCTTATGAAGGATGAGGAGGTGACATAGCAGCCGAGAAAGAGAAAACAAGTGTCACAGTAGTGATAGTAGTTCATAAGTGGAGGAGATAGAGGATGCGATCAGGCATCACAGGAAGGATGTTCTGGGCAGGCCAACAGAGGATGGGGGTGACAACAGGAAACAACTCGATTCTACATCATGATCCAACTAGAGGGAGTGGTCAATCCATGGGTCGTGACAGCTAAGATGAAGTTATTTCATTTTGATTTGTCTTCTTCCTACTTTATATCTGTTTTGGTTGACCCAGGTTCGACACAATTTTTTATCACTATAAAGATGATAAGTAGTTGATCTTTTCCTGTTATTCATAGATGTGATAGTCTTCACTTAGAACCCCTTTAGTTGGTTCACCTAGTTGCGGGAGGTGTGTCCATACTGTACTCTTTCTTTCTCGAGATACAACGTTCAAGGGGACCTTATACCACTTGACATGCACATATTCAATGTGATCTTAAGGATGGGTACTTTAGAGAAGTACCAGGTGGTCTTGAAGTGTAGTTCCAAGGTAGAAACATTCTTTGACAGTGATGTTTTGTGGGTCTTCCAAGGAGATAGGAGATTATCTCGATGTGCTTGGTGTCAGCGATGACAACAAAGAGGTTGATGAGGAAGGGGTGTGAGGCCTTCTTGGCATTTGTGGTGGAAACCAAGGTGAGGAGTCCTAGTATCCAGGAAGTGCCAGTGGTATGTGAGTTTGAGGATGTGTTTCCTGATGAGTTTATCGGTGTTCCCCCACCTTGAGAGATTGGCTTTGAGATCAATCTGGTTCTTGGTACACAACCGATAGAGAAGTCGCCATATATGATGGGACCAACTAGGATGCAAGAGTTGAATAAGTAGTTACAAGAGTTGCTAGAGAAGGGCTTTATCATACTAAGAACTTCCCCTTGGGGTGATCCCATTTTTTTTGTGAAGAAAAAGGACAATTCTATGACATTATGCATTTATTATCGATAGTTGAACAAGGTGATGATCAAGAACAAGTACCCTTTGTCGTGGATAGATGATCTGTTTGATTAGCTGAGAGGTGTTGCAATGCTCTCTAAAATAGATCTGGGATCAGGATACCATCGGTTGTAGATCAAGTGGGATGACATACCCAATTCATCCTCTAGGATGAGGTATGGTCATTATGAGTTTGTGGTTATGTCGTTTGGCCTAACCAATGCATCGACAGCTCTCATGGACCTGATGAATAGGGTTTTGGCCTTATCTTGATCATTTCATGATTGTTTTCATCAATGAAATCTTGATATACTCCAGAGATAGAGAACAACATGAGTACCATCTACGACATGCTTTGATGTTGTTGAGACAACACAAATTGTATGCCAAATTCAACAAGTGTGAGCTCTAGATGAAGGAGGTGTCTTTTCTTGGGCATGTGATATCCACTAGAGGAGTCTGTGTGGATCCAAAGAAGGTCCAATTTGTGTTAGAATGGGAGCATCCAAAGCCACTAGAGGAGGTTTGTAGTTTCCTAGGCTTGGATGGATACTACAGGAGGTTTATTAAGAACTTCAATATCATAACTTTACCCCTAAACTAAGTTGACGAGGAAATGTGTGTCTTTTTTCTAGGGATGACAAGTGTCAACATTCTTTCTAGCTCTTGAAGGAGAAACTGACCAGTGCACCAATGTTGGTTCTACTAGAGCAAGGGAAATATATATCATCTTTTGTGATGCATGAAAGAATGGTTTGAGTTGTGTGTTGATGCAGGATAGGAACATGATTTCTTTCACTTCATGAAATCTTAAGAAACACGAGGAGAACTACCAGACACATTATTTGGATCTTGCAGTGGTGGTCCATGCTTTGAAGATTTAGAGACACTACCTTTATGGTGAGAAGTGTCAAATCTTCACCAACTACAAGAACCTTCATTACATCTTTTCAAAGTAGGAGCTGCATATGCGACAATGACGCTTGATGGAATTGATTAAAGACTATGATTTCACTATACACTATCATCCAAGGAAGGAAAATGTGGCGGCAAATGTTCTTAGTAGAAAGTCTTCTTCGTCATCATCTATTGATAAGGTGCATTTGTGTTCCTTGGTGTGTCATAAGAGAGATATGTTGGTGATGTTGTGTTAGATGAATATAAAGTTGGAGGTCTCCTTGCTGGAAGGTGTAAGGAGTAAGACTTAAGAGGGCATCCACTCCCTACTTAATTTAATAATAAACTCATCTATCCAAACATACTTTTGAACATGCTCGAATAAAAATATTTTTTTATATCAAAAGATGATATACAAAAAGAGACCATAGTATATCATCGGAATAAAATTTCATGACTATATTCAATTTTACAAAAGTACATCATCATCTCCCAAAAAGGATTTTCATTGATGATACTACATTGAAATCAAAGTAGAGAGATACCCAACTATCTCAACTCTATCTCCAAAAGATATCCACCTAGGTCCATGTAACCAAGTCTAAGTCTTCCAAGTCCTACACCTGGGGTGGGAAGCATACCCCAGCAAACAGAGAAAAGTAGAAGCTATAAAAAAAGCCAGTGTGTGAATATAAAATATGGATGTGTACTATTATGAAATAAAAGACATCAATCGTATCTAGTCTTCCTATAGAAGAGGAAAGTACAACCCAATTGGGTATCCAAAGAATATTATTACCAATGAGATGATAAACAAAAGAGATTTCTTACCTTAATTAGAATATAAGAGTTGTGCCTCAAAAGCACACATGAAACATGGGCACAAAACCCATCATATTAATACCAACATGCATGCATGTGAGATAAGCATAGCACTAGTGTAATATAAAATCGGTGGCAACTAAGGCTCACAACCTTAAAAGCTAACAAAGAATGGCACACAACCAAACTCCATTGGCATACAAGTTGGGTATGGGGCATATGATCCTCCATCCCAAATATATAAAAGTACATGAGGATGAAAACCTCAGTGCATGGCAGGGGAATAACACCTAGTGTCTAATAATAAAACACAAGGGAATAAAATCACATGGGAATAAAACCCAAATAACCAAAGTATTACATTACCCTAGGGCTATTGAATCACAAAGCATGCTTAAATGTAGATGGAAGTATAAAGTGTGGTCTTTTATAGAATAGATAAGGTTTCCATCACAGAAATGGAAAAAGAAAGCATCAACCACATGAGTGCACAAAATTAGGATTTCAACAAGAATACAAGTTAGAATCAAAAGAAAGTTCAACAGAGTAGGATTATCATAATATTAGAATCAAGTAGAATATTTCACATGTAATAAATTCTCATAAGAGAGATATTGTATGGGCTATCAAGAGAGAGATAATTTAGGATAATTGCTCAATAAAGAATAATAATAGGGGATGCAAACATACCTCACATGAAGTCTACATATATCCAAGGTCAAAACCATAGGTCCATCTTAGTCCACAAGCAACCTATTAAAAGGAATATATGAGATTAGGGATAGGTTTATATTACTTATATAAACCCTAAAAATCACATTTTTATTATTAGTGAATTAGGTTATAAAAACCATACAATAGTAGAGATTATATTTTTCTGAGTTCATAGCACATTTTACTAAATTTTGTCATACTTATATATTATTAACTATGAAATCTAGATATATTATCCAATTAGAAAAGTCCATTAGAAATCATATATTAATAAAATCAGAATCAGACAATGTAACTGGAATCATTAGATAGATTGTAACTTTTTAATTCCAAATCATATTTGGTCTTATTTTTCTGATAAAAAGTAATTTAATATGAATATTACCATTCTTGGGCAATCAAAAATTCGTAAAAATCCACTTATATAATTTAATCCATTTTCATATAAAATAGAGTACATGGACCAATCTGGTTTGGCTAGCTGGCCTAGACCTCCAAAATGTCTGGCCCACAATTCAACACGGTCAAAAGATAGTCTTACCCCTAATAGAAAAAAAGTAGTGAAGGAAAGAGAGGGGTAGGCTAGGTAATCCATAGAGGGCCACCTTCCTCCCTTGCACTTGAATGGCACACATCAACCACAACTACTATCCACCTCGAATCCCACATCATGGGAGAATAAAAGGCCATCACAGCAAAAAATCAAGATCTCCATTGTGCTCCTCGGTGTTTTCCAAACTCAGGGATCCTCAAGAACAATTTCTACAACAACCAAAAACTGAAGGGTAGTCCTTGCCATATGTGATGCATGAGAAAATAAAGAAAGCCAATGAAGAGTGTAATATTTCAAGACAACAAGGCAAAACATTTTGATCGGGCTCATTGGGTCGAGGAGAAAACATGAGTAAAATTTCCTACCCAGAAGGAGATGATATGCCACAAAGCAATAACTAGAGCTTGGAACATAGGGCAGGGTGATCAAAGTTGCAAAGACCAAGAATAAAAACCAAACCAAACTAAATCGCACATGATAAAGAGGGAAGTATCAAAAATATTACAGTAGGTTTAATTGACTGGAGATCATCAGAAACATCCAAGAGAGAACCAGGTAGCTAGCGGCATAGATGGAATTGGCGATGGAAAAACTAACTCTTTGAGACCTAATTGATGGTGGAGATGAGTCCAGAGAGTAATGGTGGAGGATTATGGATGTTTATATATATACAACTACAAAAGTTGTGTGATATGTAAGTATTGGAAACAAGAGGCTAAAACCCCATATTGGGCGTTTCCTAGATTCAACAATTTAGGGTTCGAGAAAATTACGGACAGATTCATAAAGGAGTGATGATTCTGTTGGAGCAAAAATCTCATGAAAAGGGTGCAGTTGGTATAGAGAAAATGGATGAGGGGAAAACTATGTACACATCGCACCTATACACGATACAATCGAGCTCCTACCAAGGTAGGAGACAAACTGGGTGTTGCCCGATTGAAAAATAAGATGGTTATGAAACAATTAGAGACTTAGCAAGTTTAGGAAAGCAAGAAATAAGAAATCATAAAAAATACACCAATTGAATATTTGTATATTTGGTACTTATTCATTCCATTTTTTCCTATTACATTTAAGGGCTCGAACAATGCTCAAATGAAGACATATTTTGTAACTACACTAATTAAGACTTATAGATTCCAATTCTAGCCTTAGTTTTTAATTTTTGGAAACATTTACTATTTTATTTAACATTTTGGACTTTAAGTCATATTCTCTCTCCTAAACTTCTCTGGGTTAGATAAGATTGTCCAAATTAGATGAAAATTCACACATATGCCAATTTTAGCATGTAGATTTCAAATTGTGGTTTATTTCCACTTTTGAAGATTTTAGTAATTTATTTAACATGTTTGGCCTTTTCTCCTATTTTCTTCTCTATATATTTTTATGATAGTTATTGTTGTTCAAATAAAGTGAAACTTGGCAATCAATCTATATGGAACCCAAGGAACACACCTTTACCATTATATTTTACTTTTGAGATGTCCTTTTATGAATTATGGAACCATGAGGAGTTTTGATACATTATCATTGTATTTATCAAAATATTATCAACACTTAATTAAGTCCCATTAAAGTCACATTGTTACAAAAAGACTTATATATTATTATTATGCATCGAAATCCACCTTTTACTTGATGAAAATATTTAAATTATTAATTCCACTTAAGTTTGTATGATTGCACATGAAAACTCCAATTTTTATTTTAGCACATGTATTAATCATATTTTCCTCCATTATATGCGTATTAGTTAGCAAAGGAAATATATGCACCATGGTTCATGAATTTATTTACAATGCCGACACACAATCAAGTTATTATGTAAATGTGTTTTAGTTTTATCAATGTTTATTCATATCTAAGAAATCAGTCTCACTAACCTTCTAATCATAGAATAGGGTAGGATTTCTAGGTTAATGTTTGTTACAACACTCCACCCCATAAAAGGATTTCATCCTTGAAATCATCAAACATTATGAATCATTATACTCCACCCTTTAAAGTTTTCACCTAATAAGACATTTTTATAGATATCATAGTAACGTATAGATCATTTCGTTATGAATATTGTAAATTTTATTTCATTGACCACACATCCAACTAAGAAATAATATCCAACTAGGGTTGAGCTTTAGGTACTTGTGTTACTAACCTAACAAGCCTAAAGGGTCACATAGGCATTTACTAAGTCATAGGGTACAAAACAGTAAGTCGGTTGAACCTTTGTTACAATCCATATCTTCCTAGTCATCACATCATGACCCAAAACTAGGGTTGAGATTTCTATACTAACTAACTCTATAGTTTCACTATCAAAACTTCATCACATTTCTTCATTGCAACTTAGTTCAAGAAAATCTTGATAAAATCTAGAAAAAATATTTTTCTACATATACTAGTATAATGCAAAATATATTTTTCTTCGAGAAATCATGGAACATAAAACAAAGATGAGCTAAAAATCACTTCAAGAAAACTAAATCAAAATTTTACTCATATATGATTTCCTTATCAACTACTTCTACATTCTAATAATGTTGCTCCATCCTAAAGTTAGATCTTATCATCTAAAGGGATATGTCACCACCAACCTACATTGTAGGGTAAGACCACCTAATTCCTTAACACATTAGGGTTTTCTAACCATGATTATTAAGTGTACTTCCTATGACCCTAAATCGACCTTTTATGATATCATAAATATCATAGGTTATTGCGATGCAAGGACTATCTTCTATTATAAATTCCTATATGAAGAAAGGAAATATGCTCCCTATTCAAGCTTCTGCCAATATGGGCGTTTCGCATATAGTGTTTGCTGATGATCTTCTTCTTTTCTCTAAGGTGGATGAGGACAATGCAAAAGCTATGAATTCTATTCTTATGGACTTCGGTAGGGACTCTGGTCTGAAACTAAATACTGGTCTGAAACTAAATACGAGAAAAAGCCAGTTGTTTGTCAATAAGAATACCAATGTGAGTAGAATTCAAGGGCCCCTGAATATTCAAGTCTCCTCTCTTCCTGTTAAATACTTAGGTGTTTCATTATTTATAGGAAGATTGAAAAAAACATGTGTGCTCCCATTATTGATAAGATTAAAATAAAAATTGACTCCTAGAAAGGGAGACTGTTATCCATTGATGGAAGGGTTGAATTGGTCACTTCTACTCTTTCTAGCTATCACATCTTATGATCATCGACTTTTCCCCTTCCTAGTTCAGTGGTTTCCTCCATAGAGAAGATGTTGAGAGATTTTATTTGGAATGATGCAGATACAAAGAGACAACTCCCCTCTGTGTCTTAGGAAAACATCTATAAAACTAAGGAGGAAGGTGGCTTGGGTGTGAGGAAGGTTGAAGATTGGTGTAAAGATGGTATACTTAAAAATCTATGGGATATTTCCAGTGATAAGGAATCCTTATGGGTAAAGTGGTCACATGAGAAGTATATTAAAGAAAACTCGATTTGGTCCATTGGGAAAAATAGCAAAGCATCATGGTTGTGGAAGAAACTTCTTAATTACAGGAAGTTGTTATGCGATAGTGTTGACTTCCAAATTGGTGATGGAAGTAAGTGGATGTTGTGGTTTGATCCGTGGATGACTGATAAGAAGTGCCTTATTGATAAGGTGAATCCACAATTTATTTTCAGACTGGGTAGAGGATCTAAATGTAAACTAAGCCTTTGTATCCAAGACAATAGGTGGCAATGTTTGAGTTTCAGTGAGAGTGATGAGGTGTAGGTTGCTCTTAGTAGTTGTACTAATTGTAGTAATACTTGAGATTCCATTTAGTTCAATGGTGGAACTAGCTTCAAGTTAAGGGATGGTTGGTATATTACGAGAAGCAAGTTCCCAAAACTAATTGGGGTAAATGGATTTGGAAATGATACATTCTTGGGAGATATTCATGTGTGTTATGGAAAGCCTTCCATTAATAAGTTACCTACTGTGGATTATCTATAGAGGATTGATCACAATTTTGCTTCTAGATGTATTCTGTGTAGACAGTGCATTGAGAACAGGGATCACATTTTCTTTCATTGCTCCTTTGCTTCTGAAATCTGGGGAAGATTCATGGAGAAGTATGGTTCCAGATTATACTCATTGGATGACCTTCTGAAGATGGAGAAGGAGGAGAGAGTTGCAGCTGCTATGTTGATCTACAACATCTGGAGCAAAAGAAATGGCAGATTATTTGTAGGTGATGAAAGGGAGGCTCATGTTGTTTGGAGTAGATGCAGTAGTGATATTCATATGATGTATAGATAGGTTACCATGACACTTTGGTTTGTATAGCTTTTTGTTTTGTTGTTTCTAGTTTCTTATTCTTTTCCTTGTGGTTGCACTCTATAATCACTAGACTCCAATTTTGGTTCAATGGAAAGAGGCACGCTATTCTCAGCAAAAAAACATAGGTCAATTCTAGGATACTTAGAGGGTAACTATGCAAGGTAAATGTTCTAATCAGGGAGATAAATTGAAATAGTTAGAAATCTGACCACTATGGCTCTCATACCATCTTGTGAGTGAAACATGAGAGGGGATCCACTCCCTACTTAATTTCAAAATAAGCTCATGTATGCAAACATATTTTCAAGCATGCTTGAATAGACTTATTTTTTTCTCAAATGATGATATACAAAAAGAGACCATCATATAGAAGCAGAATAAAATGACATGCTTGAGCTGATCGTTTGGCTCTCGAATAGCTGTTTCACCCTATGAGTCGATCAGTTGGTAGTGTAGTTAGCCAATCTATTTCTTGAGTTGAATAACTAAACACTTTAGTGATAAATCCAATCATCATCTAAGATTAAAATCCTTTTCTAGATGAGTTCTTATGTGTGTGACCCTATCGATCCCATATCACGTTGGTAGTGAATGTCCATAACTAATTATGACATCACAAGCTGAGAGTGGTGCGTAGTCTAACATCAGTTCTACCCAAGTGAATGGAAAGTTGGAGAACAACTTCAACCTACATTCTATGTAAGATGTTGTAGTGATTATATAATTAATTTGTCTCTGATATCTAGAACAAACTCGAGGCATGGAACCATCATCCTCTCAATGTTCAATCCATGTTCCTTGAACCAACACTACAACAAAAATACCCATTAGTGGCCTTTTAGAACCAACACTACAACAAAAATACCCATTAGTGGCCTTTTAGAAATGCCACTAAAAAAAATAAATGCCACTAAACATTTTTAGTGGCATTTTTTGACATTTAAAAAATGCCTCTAGTACCAATGCCACTGGAAAGATAGTGGTGTAATTTGTAAATGCCACTAAACGTTTGGCTTTAGTGGCTTCCAATAAATGCCAAATAAATGCCCCTAAAATATCATTTGGCATTTATAAAAATGTCGCTATCCATCAATTGGCTTTTATACAAATGCCACAATTTTGTATTATGTTGTTGTATAAAAAAGTTCTTATTGAGTTTAATGGCGTATAAAAAAAGCCAATAATGACATAATAGTTCTGTATTACTACATTTTTATGGCTTTTAGTCATTCAATTTTCAATTCATTATCATGATTTCTAAATGAATGTCAATTTTAGATGAACTCACTTTTTTGAAAGTATGAATATTTTTTATTTATTATCAAATGAGAATTACATGGGGAGGACATTTTACCTTGCCCCTTTATATTGAATACAACCAATGATATACTTTCATAAAATATTTTTCTATTCAATACAATAACTTCTACATCATTGGATTTTTCTCTTCCCTGATATGACTTTCTACTTTTCTACATGTCGACTTCAAAGCTCCTTTAAATCTGATGCAAAAAACCTTATCAAAACATTGACCAAGCCCCTTCAAAGTAGGTATAATATTGGAGATAGTAGCAAATCCAATATGGTTTGTGTGGAGGTACTGATTTGTCTTCATAAAGACTCGCCTGTAAGACATCAATATCATGATCCCCATCATCAGTGGTGATCAAAACACGAGTAGTACCAGACTTGAATTCTGACATGATATCATCATGTTCCTTCTCAAGCATATCACCATGCATAAAAGAAAATGTAAAGTTGTTGTTGCACATCTTCTCTGTCAACCAGACACCCTACCAAAATTATCAAAAAGAAGTTGATTAAAACACTACAATTTTCTAAGAGTATGCCATAATGAAAAGATAATAGTGGAGAACTACAATTGATTTAGAGAGAACCTACCAAGATAGAGTAAAGGATATATATCAATAGTTTTGTCATCTCTTTTAAACTCAAATAGAAAATCAAAGTAAGAAAAGATCCATAGAGGAATTTTGAAAGCTATTTCCTTGTGTATTCTAAATTAATTGGCCCAATTCCTTCTAAGCTGATGTATACATATATCATTATAACAAGGATAAAGCTACGAAAGTTTTCACTCGGTTGTGAACCTAGTAGAAGATGAAATCGTGATGGAAAGAAACCCCATAGAATTTTAGCAAGGAAGCCTGGAGGTGTAAATAACACCATCATAATGGGGAGTTGGCCATGTTGAAGGGTCAACATTGCTCATTAGTGTGAGTAGAAAAAAATGCAATCATAGTTGTACTATCTTGGCGGGGTCATCTGAGCACTTAAAGTAGCAAGTGGAATGAAAATGTGATGAATACTACTAGCTACAACAGAGGTTATCTATGAGAGGTAGCTTTGTCCATGTTTGAGCCATCTCAACAACAAATGTTGAGTCTAGGAACTTAGATCTAAGAAGGCTTCTCTGGAATCATAATACTAGATCACAGAGTCAAAAGCCTAAAACATATAATATAAAAAAGCACTTAGCAGTAAACATTAGAAGAACTTATAAGCAAACATCAGTAAGTATCAATATGAATGAAAGATGATTTAGAAAGGTTGCAACATTTTTCAGTGGAACCACACATATTCTTAGCTCAAAACTAGAAAGACTACCAATTGACATGATTCCTGCATCTTAGCTCATAACACACTACATTCCAAACCTGACTATTGTCACAATTGAAATCATACTCTATTATACAGTTTGTACATACAATGTCTTATCTTCACATACATCAATTATGTTCATGTTGTGCCACCAATCATCCATTCTTCCACAGGGGAAGCTAGATGAGCAACCTACCAAACAAACTATTAGTGGTGAAGTTTATGTACATGTTGTAAATGTGAAAAAAGTAAGTTGCAACAGCTGATCAATGATCAGATGTGAATGCTATGAACCAATACTGCTATTTTGGATAGAATGATCATTAGTGTAATAGTAGCAAGAAACAACAACAATATTTGATGCCCACCCATGCACTGGAAAACAAATTGTGAAGGACTCTTTTTCATTTACTCATCATCTCAGGAATTTGTACCTCTTTAGTATGTATTTTTCGCACTTCAACTGACATCCCTCTACTCTCACTGATCTCAACTCCAGTCCAGGAGAGAATGCCACTTTTCCTATTTGCTTTCTAGCTCTCCTTCTGCCATGCACTCATCGCGTTAATACTTAATAATTTTCATTTAATAAATACATATTTCTAAAAAGTGAACCAGCATTTGGACCAATCTAATTTAATGTTCAATAGTTTTAGCTGAAAAATCCGAATGGCGCACCTACTTAAAAGAAAATTAAAATCAAGAAATAGAGGTATAGTCCATATCAAGTCAGCTTGAGATGTCTGTCCATTGGAGACATAAGATCAGCCACAAAATGACCTTCTATTTTTTGGAGTATTATAGATTGTCTTATAATGAAATGTGTCAATGAGTGGTCGTATCTCCACAACTAGTTTTAACAGATCCCAGAACTTTTATACCTATTATTTTACAACTAACTACGGACTCTATGCTTGGCACCTTATTATCATTCAGACTTTCCTTTAATAGTATTGCTAAAGAGCATGTCCGTAGCTACATATTAGTGCCAACCACTGACCAAGATATTGAAGTTAGTGACAAAAAAAGGAAGGCAAATTTCCTCTTGTAAAATTTCCCAGCGTAACAAAATGGCCATTTTAAATGATTAGGAGACTAACAATGAATGCTTATTAGAAAGTTATACAAAAACATATAAAATTCTATTTTCGATTGAGAATGATTATGAGACTAATAATGGAATAATAAACACCTATAGTACTATCACTTAGGTTATATGGAGCATTCTACTTTGCTGTCTCAGGTACCACACTTAACTTCACATTGAAAACATGACTGTTCGAATGTACATTTTTAGAATATAGATCTTCAGAATGTACTTCCAAAACTATTGTTTTCTACATTTTTGGAATGTACATCTTTTATAGTGCATTTAATTCTTCTCAGACTATGAAAAAGTGCAACCAATGCTGAATAAAATAGAAGGTATTTTGGAAAGTGTCCTAAAGCCATTGTAGGCATTTCTAGAGTAGGCGTTGCACCAGGACAAACAAAGAAAGGTACCAAATCTGCAAATGGAGAAAGGTAACATTGATACAAGGAACTGAGAAAATCATGGATACGATTGATATGTAGACCTTTTGGATACAAGAAAGGTACCAAATCATGGAAGTTCTTGAATCATGTCTGAGCGCTTGTAGTGCTAAATAAAGCAGTAAGTCACTAGCAGATGACTGATATTTCATATTAACTATTATGCATCTTCCCATGAATGCTTGACTGACTTGATTTCATTGATCCTAACTAAGGAGGTTTAAAGACCATCCATGCGGTTATTATTTCTCTTTGATTAAGTCTTTAAGAAGTTTATACAAGCCATTTAAGAAAATTAAACAAGCCAGCTCATTTTTCATAATATAAACACCATACAATTGAAGTTAATGTAGTTAGTGCATGAAATGTGTAGTTGACAAAGTTTTACATTGTAGAGAGAAAAATCAAGTTACATTGTAGAGAGAAAACTTTACATTGGGAACATGAGGTAGAGGCTCGGTATGCAAACTGAGATAAAATAGGAATAAAACCAAACCATTCAACCACACACATATATTGGGTTATTAGCCATAACCATGCTACACATCCACCATCAAAATCACTTTTAAGGTGATGCATGTAAATTGCATATATATATATATATATATATATATATATATATATATATATATATATATATATATATATATATATATGTGTGTGTGTGTGTGTGTGTGTGTGTGTGTGTGTGTGTGTGTGTGTATATGTATATATACATATACATATATATAAAGAATTAACTTTACATTGGGAACAGGAGGTAGAGGCTCGGTATGCAAATTGAGATAAAATAGGAATAAAACCAAACCATCCAACCACACACAGATATTGGGTTATTGGCCATAACCATGCTACACATCCACCATCAAAATCACTTTTAAGGTGATGCATGTAAATTGCATATATATATATATATATATATACATATATATACATATACACACACTCACATATATATATACACAGAGAGAGAGAGAGAGTCAGGCTAGAATACACTCGATTGTATTGATCGCACACTACACTCAAGTGGTGTTTGCATATCAAGACTATTTTTTTGCAAAATGTAAACCATTGATCTTCATTGTCATACTATAATTAAGCTACATGAAAATTTTGAGCTCATTTGGATGAGTATAAGCCACTCATCTGAGGGCAACAAAATCGATGCACAAAACTTATTTGAAATGTATAATTTTTGTGGTGTTCCTAACATGACCTATAAATGTCCAAATGGGCTCAAATTTTATATATGAGCTATTCACATGATGCTTAAGAAGATCGATGAATTAAATTCTTAAAAAATATTGCATCATGGAAAACTACTTGAGTGTATTCTAGCCTGACTCTCTCTCTCTCTATATACATATATATATATATATATATAATATATATATATATATATATAGACACACACATAATATTGGGATTATGTGGTCTTTGATCGGATACGCATATGAGACAGTTTAAATATTCACATTGTATGCAATAAATAAATGATAAAACCAAAAATCTGGTCATATGGTTTATCCCAAGACATATTAAATTGATGTGGCTCTATTACCATTATTGGGAAATACGGGCACAAAGAAAGGCAGTGAAAAAAAAATTATATGTATTCCCCATAATAGCAAGATCGAGTCAACTACTATGAAATAAGAAGTATGGTTTAATGAGTTTATACCTGGTCCTAGAGCAAGTCCAATGACTACTACTCGTTGCAGTGAAACTATCTTCTAGTTGATCATGGACGATGTCTACGTAGCTCATGGTCTTCACCAAGGACAACAAACTCGAAGAACTTCTGCATAAGCTCCTGTGGTCTTGCCACATAGTGCAAGCTGATGTTGCCCTCCTAGCAGAAACCAAAGGAATCCTGCCTCTAGTGTAGTCCACACAAACCAACTAGAACTCATGTCATTTTTGTAGAACAAACATGAAGGAGTTGTCTCCCTCATTGGTGTACTAGTCACCAACTTGCTTATCCACAACATTGATCATCAGTTATTCTCTCCCTCTCTATCCCTCCCTAGCGGGTAGGACTTTCTTGGGATCTCTTAGTTACCATAACCAGAGAGGACAACAATTGTCAGATCAACTGATTCTCAATTGTGTGTATTAGGAAGCCCCTAATACCCCCCTATTTATAGGCGAGGTTAGGCTCAGGGTTCCCGATTGAAGTAGGAGTGGAAAGGACCAGAAGATGTTGAATTTTTGAACTTGTGAAATCTAAAACTATTGTTTCGCAACCAAAATGGTCATCTCACATGTGAGACGGTCAGTTCGCAGCTTGAACCGATCATTTTGCATGTTTCCTAGTCGCACATAAATTTGGCAAAATTGTTTCTACTTAATGTAATCATTAATATCTTGTTTCCTATTGTCTCTCTCACTCGAGTCGATTGGTTCACCTAGTGAACCGATTTATTAGTGCCTTATTCATGCAAAACTCTAGGCGATTCAATTCCAATCAGCCTGACACTCCAAACAACTGTCTAAACTCTTGAGCTAATCATTTGGCTCTCAAAACGACCGTCTCACCCTCTAAGTCAATCGGTTGGCAGTGTAGTCAGCTGATCTATTTCTTGAATTAAATACCTGAACACTTTAATAATCAATCCAATCATCATTCAAGATTAAAATACTTTTCCAGATGAGTTCCTATGTGTGTGATCCTATAGGTCCCATATCACGCCAGTAGTGAATGTCCATAACTAACTTATGAGATCACAAGCAGAGATTGGTTCCTAGTCGCACATCAGTGCTACCCAAGTGAATGGAATGTTGGAGAACAACTTCAACCTATAATCTATGTAAGATGTTGTAGCAATTGTATAATTCCTTTGTCTCTAATATCTGGAATGAACTCGAGGCATGGAATCGTCATCCTCTCAAATTTTCAATCCATGTTCCTTAATGTGACCTCAATATCATATATTGATTCACATGTGCATGCACATTTGTTTCTCAGTCTCGCTTATCAAGTGTCTAAGATATCAAACTCCAGTAGGAGGGACAAATCCCATCTACATCACTCACAGTCAGTCCCCATGTGTCAAAGCCACCCAATCATCACCTTTATTGCAACCCGTATTTGAGGATTATGTTCGATGATGTCAATGTATACCCAACGACAAGCTGTGAGTGTAGTGACTTCATGTCTAAGAATCACAATCACCACCTTCACCATGAGAGATGACTATGACCACCAATGATGGTTTCCATGTGTCACTCTCAAGATGGGTTTGTCTGATACAATGTTCCATAACATGTATCTATGTGCTTGGTTTGATATGCCATATCATGACTAATGAGATTCTATCATCAACCAATCGACACTACAGTTTTATGTGTTACTGATGTCTATCTACCACAATAACAACTAACTAGGGACATAATAAGAATGTACATACTTTTAGCATTTGTATGATCTCATTCTTCAAGTCACGCACTTGAAGACATATGTCGTTGAGTATTGTCATTCTTTAGACATTCATATTGTTTCCTCATTATCTCATAACTTAATGAAACAGAATGAATTGGAAACTTTCCTGTATGAGTATTAATCAAATCCTTTTATGATATGTGCCATGTCAATCATCACATGATTGACTCTATGGGCATATCTTACCAACAGGGTTGTCATTCTTGACATTTTACTAGAGCCTTGGGAAGTGGGCCTGGGTGATACAAGAACATTATAATAAGTGATGAGAAAACCTTATAATAAGTGTCTCAGCTTCCTCCATGAACGATGATGCTACAAAACCTTAACCAACACTATATCCTTCTACTTCAAATTCTTCATCCTTCTATCAAGGATCAACACGGGACCTTCCATATACGACCTGCACTCCTCCAAATCAACCTCTACAGGCTACATCACCAACTTTGTGTCAGGATGACACTTCTTCAACATTGAAACATAAAAGATTGGATGCAACCTGTGCAACTCAGGTAGTAATTCCAACCAGTAAGCCACCTTCCCAACACACACCACCATAGGGTTTGGTCCCACAAACATGGGAGCCAACTTACCCTTCTTCCCAAACATCAGAATGCCTTTCCAAGGAGAGACTTTGAGGTACACATTGTCCCCCACTTGGAACTCCAACGTCTCAGATGATTATCAGCATAAGACTTCTTCCTGTCCTGGTCTACCTTCAGCCACTGTCGTATTTTCTTAATGTTATCTATTTTTTGTTGTACAAGCTCAGGACCTAAAAGATGATACTCACTTATTTCATACCAACACAAGGAAGACCAACAAAATCTCCCATATAAAGGCTCATAAGGTGTCATGTCGATACTCCTCTAATAGTTGTCACTGTATGCAAATTTTATTAAACTGATGTTCACATACCAACTGCCCAAAAACTATAGAGCACAAACTCTCAACAAATCCTCCAATGTCAGTATAGTCCTCTCAGACTGACCATTTGTCTATGGGTGAAACATCATACTAAATCTCAACTATGTACCCATCGTTGTGTGCATACACTCCCAAAAGTGACTGGTAAACTAAGGACCTCTTTCAAATACTATCATCACTGGGATACCGTGTAAACATACTATCTCATCCACATACACCTGAGCCAACTTCTCAGTTATATACATTGTCTTCATAAGAAGGAAATGTGTTGACTTGGTCAAACTATCAACTATCAACCAAATGGAACCATAACCTAGGGTTGTACTATGGAGACCAACTCCAAAGTCCATAGTAATATGATCCCATTTCCACTATGGTATAGGCAACAGTTGCAACATTCCTGTAGGCTTCTTATGCTCACCCTTAACCTATTGACATATAGGACACCTTGCCACAATCTCAACCACATCACACTTTAATCTAGGCCACCCATACTGATCCTTAAAGTTATAGTACATCTTAGTGCTACCTAGATGAATATCATACATTGAGGAGTGTGCTCTTCTAAAAACATCTTCCTCAGACCATCAGCATCAGGAACCACTAATCCAGTATGGTAAAACATTGTCCCATCCTTTGACTCATGGAAGTCATCACACTTCTCACTGCAAAACTCTACTCGTATCTATTATATCATACTATGATCCTATTGTGCATCTTTGATATGTTGTCGTAATGTGGGCTTCACTTGTAACTAATCCAACAAGCATGTTGTAACAAACCATAACCTAGAAATTCTTTCCTATTCCATGATTAGAAGGTTACTGAGACTAGGTTCGTAGATTCAAACAAACATGGATAAAATTAAAATGCATTTACATAACAACTTGATTATGTGTCGACATTGTAAATAAATTCATGAACCATGTTGCATATCATTTCTTTGCTAACTAATACTCATATAATGGAGGAAAATATGATTAATACATGTTTTAAATTAACAATTGGAGTTTTCATGTGCAATCATACAAATTAAAATGGAATATATAAATTAAATATGTTAATTGAGTTAAAGGTGGATTTTCATGCATAATAATAATATAAGTCTTTTTGTACAATGTGACATTAATATGACTTAATTAAGTGTTGATAATATTTTGATAAATACAATGGTAATGTGTCAAAATTCTTAATGGTTCCATAACTCATAAAAGGCCATCTCAAAAGTAAAATATAATGGTAAAAATGTGTTCCTCTGGTGCCAATTAGCTTGGTTTCCAAGTTTCACTTTAATTGAACAACAATAACCATCATAAATATATTTAGAGAAGAAAATTGGAGAAAAAGCCAAAAACGTTAAATAAATCAATAAAAGCTCCAAAAGTGGAAATAAACCTTAAATTCAAAATCTACATACCAAAATTGACCTATATGTGAATTTTCATCTAATTTGGACAATCTTATCCAACCTAGTGAAGTTTAGGAGAGAGAATATGACTTAAAGTTCAAAATATTTAATAAAATACTAAACGTTCCAAAAAAATAAAAACTAAGGCCAAAATTGGAATCTTCATGTGTTAATTAGCCTATTTGCAAAATATGGCTTTATTTGAACATTTTTTGAGCCCTTAAATGTAATAGGAAATAAATGATATGAAGTACCAAATATACAAATATTAAATCGGTGCATTTATTTTTCCTTTTATTTCCTATTTTCTAGCTATCACACCTACTTTCCTAAACTTGCTAAATCTTGGATTGTTTCATAACCATCTGATTTCAATCGGGCTTCACTCAAATTTTCTCCTACCTTGGTAGGAGCCCGGTTGTATCATGTACAAGTGTGGTAGGTACATAGTTTTTCCCTCACCCATTTTCTCCCTATTAATTGCACCTTTTCATGAGTTTTTTTCTTGAACAAAATCATCACTCCTTTTAGAATTTGTCCATACTTTTGTTGAACCCTAAATTTCCAAATCTTGGAAATGCCCAATACGGGGTTTTAGCCTCTCATTTCCATTACTTGCGGATCACAAAACTCTTGTACTTATATATATAAAAACATTCAGAATCCTCCACCATCGCTCCATGTACAAATCTCAACCATCAATTTGATCACAAAGTGTGAGTTTTGTCACCGCCAATTCCATCTACACTACCAGCTACCTGGTGCTCTCTTAGCGTTTCTGATGAACTCCAGTCAATTAAACCTATAGTAAGATTCTGGATCCTTCCCTCTTTTTATCATGTGTGATTTAGTTAGTTTGGTTGGTATTATTGGTCTTCGCAACTTTGACCACCCAACCCTATATTGCAAGCTCCAGTTACTACATTGTGGCATATCAGGTCCTTTTGGGTAGGAAAATTTACTCACATTTTCTCCTCGACCCAGCGAGCCAGATCGAAATGTTTAGCCTTATTGACTTGCACTATTGTTCTCTTCATTGGCTTTTATTTTTGCTTGTGTATCATGTATGGAAAGGACTACCCTTCAGTTTTGTCATTGCAGGGACTCTTCTTGAGGATCCCTGAGTTCGGAAAACACCAACGACCGTAATGGAGTTCTCAGTTTTATGCTATGATGTCTTGTTGTTCCCTTACGATCTGGGATTTGAGGTGGCTAGTTATTGCGGTCGTTGTGTGTCGTTATTGTGTAAGGGAAGAAGATGGCCCTCTATGGATTACCTAGTCTACACCTCTCTTTCCTTCACTACTGTGTTTTCAATTAGGGGTAAGACCATCTTTTCACCATGTTGAGTTGTGCACCAAACATTTTGAAGGTCCAGGCCAGCTACCCAAACCAAATTGGGCCATGTCACTCTATTTTATATGAAAATGTATTATATTATATAAGTGCTTACAATTTTGCAATTGGTTAGGAATTGTAATATTCATACTAAAATATTTATCGATAAAAAATAAGACAAAATATCCTTTGAAGTCAGAAAGTTGTAATCTATCCAACGATTCTAGTTTCATTATTTGATTCCAATTTTATAAATATATGACTTCTAATGGATTTCCTAATTGGATAATATATCCTCTCTTCTGATAATTTATTCCATGTGAAATATTCCACTTGATATTGATATTATGATCATCCTACTTTGTTGGTCTTTCTTTTGACTCAAACTCGTATTCTTGTTGAAACCCAAAATTTTCCCACTCTTGCAATTGATGCTTATTTTGTCCATTTCTGTCATGGAAACCTTATCTATTCTATAAAAGACCAAACTTTATACTTGCCTCTACATTTAAGCATGCTTTGTGATTCAGTAGGCCTAGAGTAGTGTAATACTTTAATTATTTGGGTTTTATTCCCCTAAGTTTTATTATTAGGCATTGGGTTTTATTCCCCTTCCATGAACTGAAGTTTTAGTCAACTTGCACTTTTATATATTTGGGATGGAGGATCCTATGTCGCATACCCGACTTGTATGCCATGGGAGTTTGGTTGTGTGGCATTCTTTGTTTAGGTTTTAAGGGTGTGATCCTTATCCACCACTAATATTGCACTAGAACTATGCTTATCTCACATGCATGTAGGGTTATATTAATTTTATGGGTTTTGTGCCCAAGTTTTGTGTGTGCTTTTGAGGCACAACTTTTGTGTTCTAATTAACACAAGAAATCTCTTTTGTTTATCATCTCATTGGTAATCATATTCTCTTGATACCCGCTCAGGTTGTACTTTTCCTCTTCTATGTGAAGCCTTGATATATTTGATGCCCTATATTTTATAATATTTTCAATGCATGTTTTATATGCACATACCAACCTTTTGTTGATAGCTTCTACTTTTGTCGATTTGTTGGGGTATGCTTCCCACCCCAGGTGTAGGACTTGGAAGACATGGACCTAGGTGGAGCTCTTTAGGAGATAGAGTTGAGATAGTTGGATATCCCTCTACTTTGATCTTGATGCAACAACTTCAATCTAAACTGTTTATGGGATATGATGATGATGTACTTTTTTGAGACAGACGTTTGGAGTGTCAAGATGACTGGAAATGAATTGGCTATATATTTGCAAGAATAAGGCACCAACCGACCGGCTCACTGGGTGAAGTGATTGGTTGGGGTGAGTGAGAAGACCGGTTCACATGGTGAACCAATCGCCTTGGTTGGGATGAAAGAAGGTTCTAGTAGCTTTCCCAAATTCATGAAAAAGATTACTTATTTCACTTGTTGAATTCTATTGGAACACGGAATTAATGTTTACATTAATTAGAAATGATTTTTCCAAATTCATGTGCGACTAGGAAACATGCGAAACGACCAATTTGAGATGCGAACAGACCATATCCCAAGTGAAATGACTGTTTTGGTTGCAAAAAGACTGTTTCAAATTTTGCAGGTTGCGAAAATTAAAGATCTACATGTCCTTTCCACTCCCACTTTAATCAGGAACCTTGACCCTAGCCCTATCTATAAAAAGAGGGGTACTGGGGGCTTCCCAATACACACAATTGAGAATCAGTTGCTTTGACAATTGTTGTCCTCTCTAGTTGTGGTAACCAAGAGAGCCCAACCAAGTCCTATCCGCTAGGGAGGGATAGCGAGGGAGAGAACAATTTTGGATCATTGTTGTGGGAGAGAAAGTTGGTGACTAGTACACCAATAGGAGAGACAACTCTTTCCTGTCCATTCTATAAGAACATCAAGAGTTCTAGTTGGTCCATGTGGATTACTCTAGATGCAGGAGTCCTTTGGCTGCTATTAGGAGGAAAACATTAGCTTGCAGTATGTGGCAAGACTATAGGATCCGTTGCAAAAGCTATTTGAGTCTATGAGTCTGTGGCAGGACACTTGATACATCATATTTCCAACCTTGGGTATCAACATTCTTAATACATGCAAGCATCAACATAGTCCATATGCCAATAGGGGTCAACATATAGATTATAAGGAACATCCACATCAAGATAATCATATGGGAGGATACTTCCTAATTCAGGAGGGGAAGACATTAGATAAAGATCCATATCACATTTGGGACACAAGGAAGACATCAAGAAATTTTAGAAAACATTAGGTCATTATGCATGTATCAAGTGTCACAAGTACCAAAATAATACAAAGGGGATATACATTAGGTATTTATGTCACTAAGAATGACAAGATTAGTTGTTTCAGATATTCAAGGTAATTAGGTGCATAAAATAGGTCAAACACACCATTGAATCAAGGTGTAGTCAAAACATTCACATAATACGAGTACATTCAAAGCATTAGGTGTCATATGACCTCAACATAGAAAAAGAAGACAATGGTGGATATGAGTACCACATGGTAGCATAAATCTATAGATTTCCAAGTCAAGATGATATTAGAGTTCATATTAGATGCAAAATTAGCAACTTAGGGAAAAGTGCATCACTAAAGTCCCAAACTAGGAACATACGTACAATTAGCATCAAATATATGACAAAAAGGATGATTAGGACCTTCATGTACTCCTACATGTATATAGCTTACTGATTTGGGGATTGGAGAGTAGATTTAGCATCAAGATCCAAGCTTTAATCATAAGCATACATTAAACATGGTCAAAGAAGGTAAAATTTATTATTTTAGCAATCAAGTCATTAAACCATGTCTAGGTTGTAGATATTTTTTGAGAGGATCGAACTGATATATAGGTTCATATATTTTGGCCTTAGAATGAGAAATATATGGATTTTTGAAAATCTACATAAAACCCATATAGAAAGTAGGGGGTGTCACATTTAGCAATCAGGTCATTAAACTAGAAGATAACAATCATCTTTTTGAAAATCTACTGAGTCTATTGTTTGTGGTGTAGACCAGGAGCTGCACAAATACCGTCCAATATCAACTAGAAGATAGTTGCACTGCAACAAGTTGTAGTCACTAGACTTGCTCCAAGACCAGGTATCAACTCATTAAACCATCCTTCCTGTTTCATAGTAGTTGACACGATCTTGTTGTTATGGGGAATACAACTAGTTAAAATTTTTGTTTCTGCTACCTTTCTCTATGCCCACATTTCCCAACAGATCCCCCCCCCGCCAAAGACCACCACTAGTCACGGCTTGAGCTTTATCCTCATCTCATGAATAGACATGGATCAACTTCCTGACACGTCACCATCCTAGTACTACTTTGGTGTGAGAATGGTTAAGCATAGACTTCTTAGTGATGCGCTCTCTAAAGGTGCACCATGGTGATATGGGTAGTCCAATAATTCCTTTTAACTTCATTTTATCACAAGCCTCAAATCCTAGGATGTTACAAAATCTCCCACACAAACTCTAGACGTCCCTGTTAAGACTCAATTGTATGCTTTCTTAATCATTGCTCCTTTTTATGCAGACCCAAAATGGCCCATGAACACCCATCTCTTGTTCATGTCTACCAATGCAAGGGTAGATCCATCTGAACTCAATCGATAGCCCTTTCCAACATGCTTGGACTACATGGATGAAGACCGGCACGTCACATGCCATTGTGGGTCCAGCCTACTGGAGGGGTTTTCGCTCTGATACAATTTGTAACACCCAAGCCTATTATCCAATGCTCTAATAGAGTTTCAGGAATGTCGACTGGCCCCATAGACCATTACTAGCCTCTTTTGTGCAATTCATCCTCACTCATGCACAACTTGGGATTAACTTCCCAACATGTCACTAATCCTAGTACTACTCTAGGTTGAGCATCATTATCCATAGAGTTATTAGTGATCACCTCCCTAAAATTGAGGTACACCTTGGTGATATAGGTAGTCCCAACCTTTTAAGATTCCTTTATTTGAGGCCTCAAATCCTTCAATGTTACAATGTTAGTGTGTGATGCATGTTTCTTCAGGATGCTAATATGATGTTATGATGTATGTTGCATGTCTCATCGACATTCTATAATATTGTGATATGGATAATGCATGTTTTGTAGCATCCTAATGTAGTGTTTAATGTAAGATGGATGTGTTGTTAGCATCCTCAGGTAGTTTTGTCATCTAAGATGCATGTTTCGTCAAAATCCTAATATGTTTTTTGATGTATGACACATTTTGTTGGTATCCTATTATAGTGGTGTAAATTATGATGTAAGCTTCCTTGTGATCTTGATGTGGTGTTGTAATGTACGATGTATGCTTCTTCGGTAGCCTGATAGGATGTTGTAAATGATGCATGTTTTATTGAAATCCTTCTATATTGTTGTGATGTATGATGTAAGTTTTGTTGATATAATGATTTAGTGTTGTGATGTATGATGCATGTTTCGTCAATGTCCCAATGTAGTGTTGTGATGTACAATGCATGTTTCATCAACATATTGATATGTTGTTGTCATGTATGATGCATGTTTCATCGACATCCTATTATAGTTTTTTTAATATATACATGTTTTGTCAACATCCTGATGGAGGTTTTTTAGGAACGATGTAGGTTCTTCAGCATCCTTATGTAGTGTTGTGATTTACAATGTATGTTTCTTCAATACCTATTATAGTGTCATGATGTACAATGAATGTTTTGTCGACATCCTAATGTAGTGGTGTGATGTATGATGCATGTTTCATTGGCACCCTTATGTAGTGTTATGATGTATGATTCATATTATGTTGGCATCTTGATGTAGTGTTGTGATGTACGATGCTTATTTCTTAGCAGCTTGTTATAGTATTGTGATGTATGATGCATGTTTCATTGGCATCCGTATGTAGAGTTGCAATGACCAACACATGTTTTGTCACCAGATTGATATGGTTAATTCTAAGATCTTATATAATGATATAGGATGGACTTCATGGTTACTGGCTCATGGTATGACTTGGTGTATGTTAAATAACACAAGGCAACAATGTTTAAAATATACAACCATTAGGTTATAAGTGATTATGCTTACTGTGATAATTGTTCTATATTTAAATTCTTTTAAAGCATTGATAGTAAATCTATCTTTCATTTATAAAAGATAGTTTAACTATGTTGTCCTTGTTATAATAGTTTGAATTATGAATTACTATGGATAGTTGAATATTCAACTAAGTACATTGTAATCTCTCTATTATTGGTAGTTCACCTTAATGTGCTACTTATCCATGTTAATATATTTGCGGGAATAGTCTTCTAATTAGGAATCTTTTATAGTTTCATGTGGTTCTTCCAAAATGGTTTAGGTATAGTTAAAAGGATGTCATAAATAAGAAGTAACAACAAATAATATAGTTTTCTCAAGTGTCAGTGTACTCTTACTTTCTCAAGTGATGGGTGGGTAGTTTTTGATGTATGAGATTAGTTGCTCCCTTTAATGCCTCCTTATGATCATTAGTTGTGAACATATTTTTGAAAAATATTCTTATTGGATCTAGGATGGGATCCAGAGGGGAGGGTGAGTAGATCTAAATGAAATTAAAAAAAATGCATTACACCTTCAAGATATTTATATGATAATATGGAAAGTATGAACTTTGATAGCAACTAAAACATGCATAGCATGGGAGAGAGAGATTGAACAAGAAAAAAACACACAAGCTATGTAGAGTGGTTCTGATCGACAAACTAGGAGAAAGTCATTCTACTACCTAGAGAGGTCAAGCTCAAGGATTTTGCAACCATTGCATACTTGTATTCCATTATAAGACATACAATAATACCTTCTTTTTCTGGGCCAAGGATACCCACCCTTACCTTTAAGGGGAAGGGAGCCAACAACCTACCAAAGGACTTACCTATCCAAGACTGAGTCTTCAATCTCACCAAGGACTTACCCACTTTTGCTGGAGTCTTCTTCCTTCACCAAAGTCTTACCCACTCTTGCAACAAGTCTTTTGCCTTGAAGGAATTACCCACTCTTCTTGGATCTTCCGCCTTTGACTTCACCTTTTCCAAGGAGAAATTTTCACAAAGGGACTCCCTCCCTTTTTCTTCTTTACCTATCTTAGCCAAGAGAGTGAATCTTCATCTTCAACTTCATGGTAGAAATGAGAGCTTGGGAGGTGGAGGAAGTAAGAGCCTCACAAGATATACATGTAGGACTAGCTCTCTTATAAATCTCCTACTCACTCTAATGGATGTAGCAAGTGGTTAAGCTTTGGAGTGGAAGGAGGATCTTAGAGGCACTCAACTATAATATACGGACCTTCATAGTGCTTGGCTAACCATGGGATGAAGCCTAAGGGATTCTATTTATAGATGGGGATTCCTACTAGACAATAGAAACACTTAAGTATGAATACTAGCCATTTGGGGGTGTTGCCACAAATTTTTTTTTAGTTTTCCAACACTCCAATGACCAAAAACACTTTTTCTGCACTTTTCATACAGTGTGATTGATCGAGAATACTTTTGTGAAACTCGACTATTTGAACTATGGGATAAAAGGAATTTGGAGCATCAGTCGAGTTTATCCTAGATGAAACCTGGTCGATCCTTAAATCTGATTTTCCAACAGGGTGTCAGTCAAGTTTTGTGTTTTGGAAACTCGACCGAACCTGGACATTCTCAAAATACATCAAGGGTGTCGATTGAGTTTGTCACAGGAAAAATTCAACCAAATAGATACTCTATGATATATTTTGGAAAACATCGTTAAAATGCTTAAATATTCATTTTAAGTGCTTCTCATTTTTTCTAGGCTTAATTACAAGTCATACAATCATTACAAGTGATTTAAAACATGATTCTAATTGGTTCACATCATATTCCATAAAAGTGCACTTGCATTGATTTTGACTTGTCCTTTCTCCAAGTTAGGATGTGCAAGTTAGGGCATTTTGAGTGTGTCTATCCCTAATCTGAAATCACTCAAGTAGAATCATTAGACACAAATAAGTGGAATGGTTAGTCATCATCGAAACATAGGTTTAGTTAGTTTAGACCCCGACTTAACATTGACCTTGAGTCGGCAATTCTATCATACCTTCTTGGTAGTAAATCATTAGTAATCCATGTTGATGACATTGACAAGCAAATTATAATTGTCTTCATTTTCATGAATTCTCTTCAAATCATTATAATGATAAGTAGTATGTTTTTTTATGATGTCATGTGAGGATTTTATGATTTTTCTTATAATTTGCTCTTTGTGGAGTTCATTTTTTTCAGGTGTTCCAAATAGATTTTTAATGTTTTCTAGTTTTTATGGTTTTGTTTTGAGAATTTTTCGTTATGATCAAACTAGGTTTGATCAACAATATGGGTCCTTACATTTTCTAGCTACAATAAAAATGTTGATTGACCTGACGAAAGGAATCTTTGATCTATGAGTGGGTGACTAATAACTAGATATCAAGGTTTTCAAGCAACAAAAAGACCCACAACTATAGAGTATATTTACATCCTAGGTTGTTTATATGTATGCAATAAGAAGCCTAATACAGATTTCAAGGAAGGCTCATATAACACATTCCATACTAACAATTATCATAATTAGATAGTTTATAGTACAAAATAAGATATCAAAAAAAGTCTTTGAACTACTTGATGATAAACTATTTGTGCTCCATGATCATATGTAATCAAATCTATTGTATGAAGTAGGAGAGGTCAAAACTATGTCCTAAGAAAAACTAATCCAATATTTAGATTTGAAACCATTACGTCCAGGATTGAAGTATGATTACATAAATGACAATAAGAAGATGATTGTTATCACAAATGATCAACTTTTAGAAGATGAAGAGTCAAAACTTTTAGCTGAACTAGATAATCATCCTAAGTCTATTGGTTATTATATATAAGATATTAAGGGGAATTATTCCTTCCATATGTATGCATCAGATACACATGATTATAGAAGATGCTTCTTTGATAGAATATTGATGTTGATTAAACCCCACCCTGAAGGAACTCATGCTAAAAGTGTTAATCGGCAATTTGGGGCATGGATAATTTATCCCATCTTGGATACCAATTGGGATATCCTGGTGCATGTTGTACCAAAAGGGGTGGAACTATACTGGTTATAAATGAGAAAAATAAACTCCTACCTCTTTCAACCACCACCGATACGTGAATATGGATTGACTACTAAAAACTCAACACATCAATCTGGAAAGACAATTTACATCTACCCTTCATTGATCAAGTATTAGAAAAACATTCACATAATTCACACTTTTTTTACTTAGGTAGTTACTCTAGAGTTTTCCTGGTCTTAATGCATCCTGAAAACTAGGGAAAACTACCTTTACATGTCCCAATGTAACATATACATATTTAAGGATACCTTTTGGGATTTGTAATGCCCCAACAAAGATACGGTGATGATCTAATGGAAGTCTTTATGGATGAATTTTTAATTTACTCTAGTGATTTTGATTCATCTCTTTATAACTTGTCCCTGGCCCTATAGAATTGTATAGAAAGAAACTTGGTTTTAGAATTTTCAAAATTGCCATTTTATTGTCACACAAGGAATAGTTTTTGGCCACATAGTCTCTTCCAAGGGTACTGAAGTTGACAATATAAATAGAGATGCGATTTCAAACGTTCTAACCCAAACTTCCATAAATTATGTACACAATATCCTAGGAAACTTCATATTATAAAAAATATTTATAAAAGATTTTGCAAATATATCTAAACTATCAAGATATTACTTTTCAAGTACACATTATTCAAGTATGATGCAGGTTGTATGGCTTCCGTAACTAAAGACACTTTAAACTTAGAAGCAGTCATACAATCACCTAACTGAACTTAACTATTCAAAATCATGCACGGTTCCAAAGATTATGCCTTAAGAGATGTCATATGATAGAATAACAATAATTCTCTTCATGAATTCCATTGTGCTAGTAAGATGTTTGTGAAACTCAAATGAGCTATAAAAGAATTGAAATAGAACTTCTTACCATCATTTTCACTATAGATATTTTGAGCTAATTTATCATCTACACTGGTCATACTACTTTGAAATATCTAATATCTAAAAATGATGCTTCATCATGACTAATTAGGTGGATCCTTCAACTTTAAGAATTATATTTCAAAATTAAAGAGAAGAAGGGGTGTCACAGCCTTTTCCTTGACTATTATCTTGGATACCAACTTGGGAAGATGATAATGAATTACCTATTAATAAAACTTGTCCTGGAGAGAGCCTTCTTTCAGATACAAAGTTCAATAATCCTTATTTCATTAGAATTGAAAATACTTCGCACGTGATTTTCTTCCCCACCAGGCATCATGAATCACCAATGTCAGAAACTCCTACAAGATTTAAGATTCTTCTATTGGGATGACCATACTTATTTAAGGAAGGCCATGAAGGCCAAATTACAGTGGTGTATCTTCTATTACTAAAGTTGTGACATAATTAGAAATTTCCATTCAGCCTCATACTTGAGAAAATTTGGAGTTTATAAAACATCCTCAAAGGTTCAACAATCTATCCTCTATTAGCCAAATAATTTATGAAATATTTCTACCTTTATTAAAGACTATACAACTACCAGGAATAAGGTAATATATTTGGACGTGACACAAGTCCTATAAACATGTGGTGGGAAACTCAGATTTGTGATACTTGGGGAGTGGATTTATGGGGCCATTTCATCTTACATTGGATTCCTAGATATTGTCATTGCATTTGATTATGTATCCAAGTGGATTGAATCTATGCCAAAAAATTGTGTGAGAAGTCCAATATGAGACTTTTCTAAAAGAAAAATTATCTTCCCAGGATTTAGGGTCCATCATGTCATATCAGATAAAGGAATTTTTTTGGCAAACACTATACTGAGGAAGTAAGGGGTAACACATAACGTATCCACTCCCTATCATCCCCAAACTACTAGACAACATTAAGTTTCTAATCACAAAATTAAGCACATATTTGGAAAATGGTGAATAGGAGTCAGAAATATGGGTATGATAAACTTAGTGATTCTCTATGGACTAATTGGACCTCTTTTAGAACTCCTATTGGCACTAATCCTTTTAAACTGAATTAAGGTAAGGCATGTCATCTTCCCTTCAAACTAGGACACAAAATTCTTGAATGATTAAGTATAAATATTTTAATATAGGTTAGGGTAATTAAATTTCTTTTTTAGTTACATGAGTTAGAAGAACTATAGTTTAATTCTAATGAATGCTCCAAAATCTATATGTAATAAACAAAATCCTACCTGAAAATAAACTTGAAAGAATTTAAATATGAGAAGGTGGTTTAGTTCTTATATCAAACTCTTTTTTGTACTTATTTCCAAAAAAGTTGAGATAAAGATGGTATGGACGTTTCAAGTTATATGCATGTATGACAATAGTGCGGTTGATATTTGTAAGAGCCCTCACCTAGCTTTCTTGCTAATCTTGCTTTCTTACCATAATTAGATGCTTAAAGTTTTAATATTATCATGTGATATGCTTTAATGACATGTGACATGCTTATGATATCAATTTGGTCCAATTTGCATGATGTTTGTGCTAGTTATGCTATATGTGTACTTGTTTTGGACCAAGTTACAATTTTTCCATGTTGAGGGTTTATCTTGCAAATTGTCACATTTTGGTTCTGCCTCCTATTTTTGGTGTCATGAGAGAGAGAATGATGCATAGGGGTTTCTTCTTGGACCTTGGTTGATGAAGTGGCATCATGTGTTGATGCTAGGGTTTGCATGGATGCTTGAGTTGATGATGAGTCAACCATGCTTGTTGATCCTTTGAAGTGTTGAAATTGAAGTTCTTTCTTGGTTATGTTTGTAGCAATCGATATGCTTTGTCTTGATCTTATTCTCTATGTTTTGACTTGTGTTGATGTTGTGGTGATTGTTTTCTTTTAGTTAACATGGTGTAGCAGTTGGTACCATGTTGGATGCCCTAGTTTTGCTTCAGTCAAAGTGTTTTGGGATTAGTGGACCTAGTGGTTGCTACCCCACCTTGGTTTCAACTGTAGGGAAATATTTCTATGAAATAGGCAGCAGAAATAATTTTTTTACTACCATATTCCCCATAGACCAATGGATAGTGTCAATCACTATAAGATGGTGTTATAATATTGGTATAGTTCCTTTATCACTTATATCCAGATCAAACTCGAGGCATGAACTAGTCATCTTCAACATTCAATCTTGTTCCTTGAACTAGAGCAGACTGTCTGAGATATATGTAAGCTCAATATCATATATTTACTCACATGTGCATGGCCATGAATTTCTAAGTCTTGCTAATCAAGAGCCTAGGATACCATGCTCCTATAGGAGGGACAAATCTCTTCTACATCACTCACAATCGATCCTCATGTGTCACAGTCATCCAATCATCACCTTTATGACAACGCATGTTTTGGGATTGTGTTTGTTGATGTCAAAGCATACCGAAGGATGTGTGATGAGTGTAGTGACTTCAGGTCTAAGAACCACAATCACCACCATCACTATGAGAGCTTACTATGACCACCATGGTAAAGGATTCCATGTGTCAGCCTCATGGTGGGTTTGTCTAATACACTATTCTCCGACATGTATCAATGTGCTTGGTTTGATATTGTCACATCATGACTAATGAGATTTTGTCACCAACCAACTCACACTCTGATCTTACGTGTTATTATTGTCTATCAACCCTTCACAATAACAACTGACTAAGGACATAATGAGAAAGTATATGTATACTCTTAATGTTCGTATGTTCTCATTGTTCAAGTCTTGTACTTGAAAACATATGTCATTGAGTTAACAACATTCTCTAGACATTTATAATGTTACATCATATCTCATAACTTAATTAAATAGAATAATTTGGAAGATCACCTTTATTTATTAATCAAATTATGTACATATTATGCCATTAAAATCATCATATGATTGGCTCTCTGGGCATACATACCAATAGTCTCACACTTTCACTTAGAGACAATCACCCATGAATCTTATTCCAAGTGATCTAACATGTCCATCATGCTTCTGCTATGAAAGTGCTTTTGTCACAGGGTCAGTAATATTGTTCTCAGTTGGTACTATGCAAATCTTTACATCTCCTCGTTGTATGATATCTCGTATGAGATGGAACTGCCTTTGTATATTCTTTGAGTGCTGATGCGATCTAGGTTCCTTAGCTTGTGCAATAGCTCCATTCTTGTCTCAATATAGCTCAATTGTGTCGATTATGCTTGGAACGACCCCAAGTTATGAAATGGACTTCTTGAACCATACAACCTCTTTTTATGTATTCGATGTAGCAATATACTCAGCCTTTGTTATAGAATTGGCAATTGTCCCTTTCTTGGAACTCTTAATAGCTTACAACTCCATTGTTTATACAAGACATGTATGCCAATTGTGACTTGTAATCATCTTTGTCAATCTAGATGCTAGCATCAGTGTAACCTCTTACCACCAACTCTTCCTCTCCACCGTAGACCAAGAACTAATCCTTAGTCCTTCTCAAGTACTTGAGGATTTTCTTCACAGTTGTCCAATGAGCATCACCTGGATCTGAATGATATCTGATCGTCATGCCCAAGGCATATGAGACGTCTAGATGGGTACATAACATTGCATACATGATTGATCCAATTGTTGAGTTATATGGAATCAAACTCATTTATTCCCTTTCTTCACAGACTCAAATAGCTTTTGCAACGGATCCTGTAGTCTTACCACAGACTGCAAGCTAATGTTTCCCTCCTAGTAGCAGCCAAAGGACTCCTGCATCTAGAGTAATCCACATGGACCAACTAGAACTCTTGATGTTCTTATAGAATGGACAGGAAAGAGTTGTCTCTTCTATTGGTGTACTAGTCACCAACTTTCTCTCCCACAACAATGATCCAAAGTTGTTCTCTCCCTCGCTATCCCTCCTTAGCGGATAGGACTTGGTTGGGCTCTCTTGGTTACTACAACTAGAGAGGACAACAATTGTCAAAGCAACTGATTCTCAATTGTGTATATTGGGAAGCCCCCAATACCCCTCTTTTTATAGATAGGGCTAGGGTCAAGGTTCCTGATTGAAGTGGGAGTGGAAAGGACAGGAAGATCTTGAATTTTTGCAACCTGCAAAATTTGAAATAGTCTTTTTACAACCAAAACAGTCATTTCACTTGGGAGATGGCCGGTTCGCATCTCAAATTTGTCGTTTCGCATGTTTCCTAGTCGCACATGAATTTGGCAAAATCATTTCTAATTAATGTAAACATTAATTCCTTGTTCCAATATAATTCAACAAGTGAAATAAGTAATCTTTTTCATGAATTAGGGAAAGCTACTAGAACCTTCTTTCATCCCAACCAAGACGATATGTTCACCGTGTGAACCAGTCTTCTCACTCACCCCAACCAATCACTTCACCCAGTGAGCCGATCGATTGATGCCTTATTCTTGCAAATCTCTAGACAATTCATTTCCAGTCATCTTGACACTCCAAACGTCTGTCTCAAAAAAGTACATCATCATCATATCCCATAAACAGTTTAGATTGAAGTTGTTGCATCAAGATCAAAGTAGAGGGATATCCAACTATCTCAACTCTATCTCCTAAAGAGCTCCACCTAGGTCCATGTCTTCCAAGTCCTACACTTGGGGTGGGAAGCATACCCCAACAAATCGACAAAAGTAGAAGCTATCAACAAAAGGTTGGTATGTGCATATAAAACATGCATTGAAAATATTATAAAATATAGGGCATCAAATATATCAAGGCTTCGCATAGAAGAGGAAAAGTACAACTCAAGCGGGTATCAAGAGAATATGATTACCAATGAGATGATAAACAAAAGAGATTTCTTGTGTTAATTAGAACACAAAATTTGTGCCTCAAAAGCACACACAAAACTTGGGCACAAAACCCATCAAATTAATATCAACCTACATGCATGTGAGATAAGCATAGTGCTAGTGCAATATTAGTGGTGGATAAGGATCACACCCTTAAAACCTAAACAAAGAATGGCACACAACCAAACTCCCATGGCATACAAGTCGGGTATGGGGCATAGGATCCTCCATCCCAAATATATAAAAGTGCAAGTTGACTAAAACTTAGTAAGAATCCTAATACAAATTTCAAGGAAGGCTCATATAACACATTCCAGACTAACAATTATCATAATTAGATAGTTTATAGTACAAAATAAGATATCAAAAAAGTCTTTGAACTACTTGATGATAAATTGTTTGTGCTCCATGATCATATGTAATCAAATCTATTGTATGAAGTAGGAGAGGTCAAAACTATGTCCTAAGAAAAACTAATCCAATATTTAGATTTGAAACCATTACGTCCAGGATTGAAGTATGATTACATAAATGACAATAAGAAGATGATTGTTATCACAAATGATCAACTTTTAGAAGATGAAGAGTCAAAACTTTTAGCTGAACTAGATAATCATCCTAAGTCTATTGGTTATTATATATAAGATATTAAGGGGAATTATTCCTTCCATATGTATGCATCAGATACACATGATTATAGAAGATGCTTCTTTGATAGAAAATTGATGTTGATTAAACCCCACCCTGAAGGAACTCATGCTAAAAGTGTTAATCGGCAATTTGGGGCATGGATAATTTATCCCATCTTGGATACCAATCGGGATATCCTGGTGCATGTTGTAACAAAAGGGGTGGAACTATACTGGTTATAAATGAGAAAAATAAACTCCTACCTCTTTCAACCACCACCGATACGTGAATATGGATTGACTACTAAAAACTCAACACATCAATCTGGAAAGACAATTTACATCTACCCTTCATTGATCAAGTATTAGAAAAACATTCACATAATTCACACTTTTTTTACTTAGGTAGTTACTCTAGAGTTTTCCTGGTCTTAATGCATCCTGAAAACTAGGGGAAAACTACCTTTACATGTCCTAATGTAACATATACATATTTAAGGATACCTTTTGGGATTTGTAATGCCCCAACAAAGATACGGTGATGATCTAATGGAAGTCTTTATGGATGAATTTTTAATTTACTCTAGTGATTTTGATTCATCTCTTTATAACTTGTCCCTGGCCCTATAGAATTGTATAGAAAGAAACTTGGTTTTAGAATTTTCAAAATTGCCATTTTATTGTCACACAAGGAATAGTTTTTGGCCACATAGTCTCTTCCAAGGGTACTGAAGTTGACAATATAAATAGAGATGTGATTTCAAACGTTCTAACCCAAACTTCCATAAAGTATGTACACAATATCCTAGGAAACTTCATATTATACAAAATATTTATAAAATATTTTGCAAATATATCTAAACTATCAAGATATTACTTTTCAAGTACACATTATTCAAGTATGATGCAGGTTGTATGGCTTCCGTAACTAAAGACACTTTAAACTTAGAAGCAGTCATACAATCACCTAACTGAACTTAACTATTCAAAATCATGCACGGTTCCAAAGATTATGCCTTAAGAGATGTCATATGATAGAATAACAATAATTCTCTTCATGAATTCCATTGTGCTAGTAAGATGTTTATGAAACTCAAATGAGCTATAAAAGAATTGAAATAGAACTTCTTACCATCATTTTCACTATAGATATTTTGAGCTAATTTATCATCTACACTGGTCATACTACTTTGAAATATCTAATATCTAAAAATGATGCTTCATCATGACTAATTAGGTGGATCCTTCAACTTTAAGAATTATATTTCAAAATTAAAGAGAAGAAGGGGTGTCACAGCCTTTTCCTTGACTATTATCTTGGATACCAACTTGGGAAGATGATAATGAATTACCTATTAATAAAACTTGTCCTGGAGAGAGCCTTCTTTCAGATACAAAGTTCAATAATCCTTATTTCATTAGAATTGAAAATACTTCGCACGTGATTTTCTTCCCCACCAGGCATCATGAATCACCAATGTCAGAAACTCCTACAAGATTTAATATTCTTCTATTGGGATGACCATACTTATTTAAGGAAGGCCATGAAGGCCAAATTACAGTGGTGTATCTTCTATTACTAAAGTTGTGACATAATTAGAAATTTCCATTCAGCCTCATACTTGAGAAAATTTGGAGTTTTAAAACATCCTCAAAGGTTCAACAATCTATCCTCTATTAGCCAAATAATTTATGAAATATTTCTACCTTTATTAAAGACTATACAACTACCAGGAATAAGGTAATATATTTGGACGTGACACAAGTCCTATAAACATGTGGTGGGAAACTTAGATTTGTGATGCTTGGGGAGTGGATTAATGGGGCCATTTCATCTTCCATTGGATTCCTAGATATTGTCATTGCATTTGATTATGTATCCAAGTGGATTGAATCTATGCCAAAAAATTGTGTGAGAAGTCCAATATGAGACTTTTCTAAAAGAAAAATTATCTTCCCAGGATTTAGGGTCCATCATGTCATATCAGATAAAGGAATTTTTTTGGCAAACACTATACTGAGGAAGTAAGGGGTAACACATAACGTATCCACTCCCTATCATCCCCAAACTACTAGACAACATTAAGTTTCTAATCACAAAATTAAGCACATATTTGGAAAATGGTGAATAGCAGTCAGAAATATGGGTATGATAAACTTAGTGATTCTCTATGGACTAATTGGACCTCTTTTAGAACTCCTATATGCACTAATCCTTTTAAACTGAATTAAGGTAAGGCATGCCATCTTCCCTTCAAACTAGGACACAAAATTCTTGAATGATTAAGTATAAATATTTTAATATAGGTTAGGGTAATTAAATTTCTTTTTTAGTTACATGAGTTAGAAGAACTATAGTTTAATGCTAATGAATGCTCCAAAATATATATGTAATAAACAAAATCCTACCTGAAAATAAACTTGAAAGAATTAAAATATGAGAAGGTGGTTTAGTTCTTATATCAAACTCTTTTTTGTACTTATTTCCAAAAAAGTTGAGATAAAGATGGTATGGACGTTTCAAGTTATATGCATGTATGACAATAGTGAAAAACACTAGAGGGGGGGTGAATAGAGTTTTAAAACTATTTTAACAATTTATTGAACTCAAACAACCACAATTGAAATTAGAAGAAGGAGACAGGTGTTTAGAGTGGTTCCAACTTTAGCAAATACTAAAGTTGTCAGTCCACTACCCGGTTGCTTACCCAATCGGGATTTTGAAAGTATTTATTTTATTACCTTCTCAAGGATTTATACAAAATACAATACTTTCCTTTACACCCCTTGAACAGCCTTCACTTGAAGTAGGTGCACCAACTTGAGGTAGCCTTCTTGAAGTAACTCCAAGCTCCCCCTTGAAGTAGCCTTCCTCTCTAGAAGTAACCTCCCGTTCCACCAGCCTTCTGAAGTAGCTCAAGGTCTCCTTCTTCACCAAGAAGATCTCCACCCTCTCCAATCCGCAGCCTCCAACCTAGGAGTAGCAAGGAGAGTACAAACAGTAATAGATAACAACAAAGGAAAAAGGAAATTACAACTTATCCTTTGTAGCCCATGGCTTGATTTTCCTAGATCAAGCGTATAGATCTCCTAACCAAGTGTGTGGACTTGTGATTGCAGTGGGTAGGAGATGCTAGCCTATAGGACACGAATTTTGAGCTAAAGAAGGAAGTAGCCAATTTTCACAATGCTCAATTTGCTCACAAACAGATTGCTCAAAGTATGCTCAAGGACTTCTCAAGTGTAACAAGTGAGATTGAGTGTCCTATGGCTTGTCCTATTTATAGGAATGGTCTAAGGATGCTTAAGGACGTTCTAGACAACTTCTAGGGGTTTCTAAGTGCTTAACTAGCCGTTAGGTACAAGTTTGTTGCTTTAGCAACGGCTAATTAATTTACTCTGCAGTTGTTGTCAGAGTTCATCTCGGTCGAGGAATGGTCGACCGAGATACCTACTCGGTTGAAGTTTTGTTGACCGACAGGCTCTCTGGATCAAGTGATTTGCAACGTCTATATCCAACTGCCAACTACCTTGTCAGTTGTGTCTAACGGCTACTTTGGATCTTTCTCGGTCGAGAAGATTGTCGACCGAGAGTGTCTCGGTCGAGGAGTTGGTCGACCGAGATTGATCCTGTTTCAATGTTTCAATTTAGGCACTAATTATATGTATGAGTGTGCAAATGTGATCCTATTTGAAGGGGATGACTTATCTAAATGTGGTGTTTAGCTAGGGAAGATCTAACGCTTGATTTACATGAAATCTAAGTACTTGTACATTATATATTTGTACAAGTTTTTACAAAGCGATTACATTTCATGAAAATATAAATATGTAAGCATATGGATTTCCCTAGTACTTTGTCATCCGCCTTGTTCCTGCACACTTAAGTAGCTCGTTAGATCAATAAGAATGAAATGTTTGTCATAATCAAAACAAAGGGATTTATAGATGTCCATTTAGCCAACAATCTCCCCCTTTTTGAAGATGACAAACATTTCCAAAATAGAAATGAAGGAATTATAAAACAAATGAGTTTCATACCTGAAGATTGCCTTTTGTAGCCATTCTTGTTTTGCAAGTGAGTGCTTGGCCTTTTTCTTTAGTTATTATAGTTTTGATCTTTATTTTATTTTTATATTCTTTTCTCCCCCTTTGTCATTTCAAAAAAGATATCCATGTTGAATATTTGATATTACTTCTCCCCCTTAATTTTCTACTATGCTCCCCCTTAGATAGATATCCCAAGGTATAAATGCTTTGCAATAGATGTCAATTTAGCCATAACTTTAAATTTTAGGTATTTGCAAAGATTGCATCTTTTTTTTTATTACTCCCCTTATCTTGTATGCTCTACAATAGTCTTATAATCCATATTCAAATGATGCCAAAAAGATATCCATTAGTTTTGCAACGTGGAAAGATAGCCATAACCAATTTCATTACAAACATGGAAAGATAGCCACATCATGTAGAGATAACCCTTTTATTACAGTTATGCAAAGATTACATTACAACTAATACAACTCCAAATCTCACAGGAAAGACTTAAGAATTACATCAACATCAGGGTCTTTCCCAAAAAAAGGCTCAGCTCCATAATACTGGACCAAAGTTTGCCAGTCCAGAGCACCTGTCTTGGTTAAGGCATATGCCTCCAAGAAGGTTGGAAAACGATCAAATCGGAAATGAGCAGCAATATCTTGTAGTTGCATTGATGAAAACTGAGTATGCGTGAGATCTGTAGATGGTGGAGGTGGGGGTTGATAGTAGTTGTAAGATGGGTTATATGGATTGAGCATGCCAGGATTTAAAGAATAAGGATATTCATCTGGTTGGTTTGGAGAAAGGGTTTGCATTCTTTGATTTAGATAAGTCATGGCATGATGGTTATAATCTAGTTGTTTACTAAGATGATATTGTGACCCAGCAACATAGGTTAGGGTGTTTTGGATGGGATCATAGGGTAGGTTGGTAGGAGGAGGTGGTGGTGGTATATTTTGGGTAGATGTCTCTCCTTCCGTCCTAGCCCTCTTATGACCGAAATCAATTCCCATTTTTTCTACAGTATTCTTACTTATTTTTTGTGGTCTACGCTCCCATGTATAACCCATATCCTCAATTTGTGTCTTAAGAAAATGTTGAGTAATTTGGCATACAAGATCAGCATATGGAGGATTGCCAGAAAACTCAAGCATGTTTTTAAGAATAATGCGGATAAAATTTGTGGGAATACGTTGGATAATGGCATAGATTAGACACATGCGAAAAATAGGAACTTCAGACTTATTTGCTCTAGGATGTATGTTTGTTGAAACAATAAGGTTTACAATCCTAGCTGTAGGTTTGAGATTGATAGCGTAGTATGTGCCCCTATCTTCGTGACAGGTTGTATTTGATTGAAAAATTGTTCTTTTGATGTCACTAAGACTAACGGTATGGTCATCTTGGGAAAATTGATTAAGTGGGTTTCCAGTGGTAAGGTCAAGGGTGTCTTGATATTCATCTAGGTCAATATTTAGCATGTCAAGAATATCCTCTTCAATAAATCGAAAGCTATGCCCATTGACCATAGTATAGAAGAAGATGGTTTCATTTTCAGAGTGGGAGATGAGGTTAGCATAGAATTCATTCACTACCTTGGTGGAATAGGAAGGGAAAGAAGGGTTGATGAATTCTTTCAACTTTTGCACCTCAAAAAGGTCCTCCAAGTCGACGATGTTGAGGAAGTCCATAACTTCAACTGGTCGTCGTGGGAGAGGAGCTTTGGAGGAGAGCCGTAGATAGCGATCACCAGCATCTCCGTCGACGAAGGCAATGTCGTTGATGATCGTCAATGGTGGAGTAGCTTCCCTTCCTTTCCTGCCGGCGACCTTTTTCTTCCTACGAGCAGATGATGAGGCCATTGCGTTGCTTGAAGGTGGAGAAGAAGCAAGGAAGTCTTGGGGACGAGGATGCTAAAGATTTGCACAAGAATGCACTAGAGAGAACCTATGGAAGCAAGAATATGAAAGTGTGAAGAAGTGACCCATTTTTGGTCCCTTTTATAGCAATCCAGTGACCGGGTCGGTCGACAATTTGTCGACCGAGCGTCCGCAACGGTCATATTCCAGACGCGCCACTCGGCCGTCCAACGGTCGACTTGCAACGGTCGGTCGTCAACGGTAACGGTAGGATTGCAACGGTCATATCCCAACGGCTCATTCTCGGTCGAGCAATTGTCGACCGAAACTGTCTCGGTCGAATAATTGTCGACCGGAAGTGTGTCCGATGTTAGGTCTGTCTAGATTCTGTCGGTCGAGAGAGGTGGGCTGACCGAGAGGTTTTCGGTCGAAGAATTCGTCGACCGACAGACTTACTGGGTACGAATTTTTAAGCTGATTTTTAATGCAAATGATAGACTAAATTTGTAGAGCATATATATTTTCTAAGGGAGTAATATTTTGGTTTTATTATTGACAATATTGGGACAATTTTGTGATCATAAATTAATTGTGCTTTTAATCACAATAAAATGATATTCAAATAGTTATTGTGTCAAACTTATTTTAGGTCGATTTTGACTACGACCATAGCGCCCCTTGGTCAAATTTCATTTTAACCAAGAGGCAAATTTGCAGATTTTCAAATTGAATATATCGAGTACAATATCTGCATAAAATTTGATTAAGCATCAAGTTGAAGCATACTACTTAATATGATTAAATGAAGGCACAATTAATATCTCAAGTCTTCAAAGATACTAATTTAGAGATTTTGTCTTATGTGTTGCAAGCAATAAATCGTTTTGCTTGCCGAATATATCATCACGGATCCATGCATACAATTATCATTATCTATGCGTACCAAATAGTGAAAGCATATCCATGATGTAATGATAACAGCATATTATGATAATTCCATCACATGATTTGTATATGGATAGACCAGAAAATACTTTAGGAAAAATCATGTGAAAATAGAAATTTTCTTTTCATTGAACTAAGCATAATTTCAGTTTAAACTTAAATCATTTAAGGAATAAACTAATATTAATCTCATTTAAATTTGTAGGGATGATTTCCAAAATATATCCAGTCATCAATCACAAATAGATAGCAATTTCATCAATTTAAAAAAATTCAGCAATTTTGTAGCAGACTGGAGATCAATGACATGCTCGGTCGACAATTTCTCGACCGATGGTCTCTTGGTCGACAGTCTTTCGACCGAAAAGATTTCTGGAACTGTTAATTTCTTCCAAGTGAAACATAATTATGCAAGTTAAATATTTAGATACTTAAATTTATTTGTTATCCCATTGTGTTGAGTTGAGATAGACATAGAAATATGCAACTAAGGTCCTTGGTCATATCTCAACTTGATTCTGTTCATTTAGTTTGGAGGTTTTGGAACCCAAACTAACTCGACATCTTTTCTCTTGTAAGGGCATGAAAAAGAATATTGACCAAGGCGCAAACAATAATGACAACATATTGAGTCAACCTCATATCTTTTTCTATGGTTGTGTTATGTGTTGTCCTTGGGTGAAGATATTCCTTTAGGTACATATATAGATTGATGGGTTTGTGACTTTCTCCAACTAGGTTGTTGATAGGATTTCCCTTTAGGCTTGTAACCTAGTCCTCTTCTCCCAATTTGATGATAGGAATTATCTAAGATTTGATCAAGAATGCCATTATTATTTAAACTACCAACTTTTTGTTGTAACTTGGCAATCTCATCCATTCTCTTCTTGATATCTAGTTTTGCTTGGTCTAGATTAGATGACAATGAGTTTCGTTCTTTGACAATAGTGTCATAATCTATATGTGTGCACAATATGGGTTGTTTTTGAAGATCGTTCACTTGAGTTTGCAAATTAATCTTCTCTAAAGAAAGTAGATTGCAATTTGCCTCTATAGATTTTATCTTACTATCATGATCTTCAATGATCTTTTTAAGATCTTCATTTTCGGATGTCATAGCAAGAAGCTTAGCATGTAATTCATCATTTGCTTTATTATATTTCTTTAATTTCTTCTTGCACTCAACATATTTAATATGTGTTTCTTCAATACTAGCAACTAGTTTTTTCTTTAGATAAATAAAAAAGACTTACCTCTTCTTCTTCTTCACTAGTTGTAGCAATAAGACAATCTTTGTGCTCATATTCCTTCTTTGATCTCCATGGGCATCTAGTTGTTGTGTGGCTTGTTCCTAAGCACCAATTGCAACATGTTGTAGTTTTGTCCAAGCAGCACCTTTTGTTGTGATTGTAATCACCATTACCCTCCATTCTTCAAGACCTAGTTAGGGTTCCTTGAAGCCCTCTCTGATACCAATTGAAAAACACGAGAGGGGGGGTGAATAGAGTTTTAAAACTATTTTAACAATTTATTGAACTCAAACAACCACAATTGAAATTAGAAGAAGGAGACAGGTGTTTAGAGTGGTTCCAACTTTAGCAAATACTAAAGTTGTCAGTCCACTACCCGGTTGCTTACCCAACCGGGATTTTGAAAGTATTTATTTTATTACATTCTCAAGGATTTATACAAAATACAATACTTTCCTTTACACCCCTTGAACATCCTTCACTTGAAGTAGGTGCACCAACTTGAGGTAGCCTTCTTGAAGTAACTCCAAGCTCCCCCTTGAAGTAGCCTTCCTCTCTAGAAGTAACCTCCCGTTGCACCAGCCTTCTGAAGTAGCTCAAGGTCTCCTTCTTCACCAAGAAGATCTCCACCCTCTCCAATCCGCAGCCTCCAACCTAGGAGTAGCAAGGAGAGTACAAACAGTAATAGAGAACAAGAAAGGAAAACGGAAATTACAACTTATCCTTTGTAGCCGAAGGCTTGATTTGCCTAGATCAAGCGTATAGATCTCCTAACCAAGTGTGTGGACTTGTGATTGCAGTGGGTAGGAGATGCTAGCCTATAGGACATGAATTTTGAGCTAAAGAAGGAAGTAGCCAATTTTCACAATGCTCAATTTTCTCACAAACAGATTGCTCAAAGTATGCTCAAGGATTTCTCAAGTGTAACAAGTGAGTTTGAGTGTCCTATGGCTTGTCCTATTTATAGGAATGGTCTAAGGATGCTTAAGGACGTTCTAGACAACTTATAGGGGTTTCTAAGTGCTTAACTAGCCGTTAGGTACAAGTTTGTTGCTTTAGCAACGACTAATTAATTTACTCTGCAGTTGCTGTCAGAGTTCATCTCGGTCGAGGAATGGTCGACCGAGATACCTACTCGGTCAAAGTTTTGTCGACCGACAGGCTCTATGGATCAACGTCTATCTCTAACTGCCAACTACCTTGTCAGTTGTGTCTAACGGATACTTTGGATCTTTCTCGGTCGAGAAGATTGTCGACAGAGAGTGTCTCGGTCGAGGAGTTGGTCGACTGAGATTGATCCTGTTTCAATGTTTCAATTTAGGCACTAATTATATGTATGAGTGTGCAAATGTGATCCTATTTGAAGGGGATGACTTATCTAAATGTGGTAGTTAGCTAGGGAAGATCTAACGCTTGATTTACATGAAATCTAAGTACTTGTACATTATATATTTCTACAAGTTTTTACAAAGCGATTACATTTCATGAAAATATAAATATGTAAGAATATGGATTTCCCTAGTACTTTGTCATCCGCCTTGTTCCTGCACACTCAAGTAGCTCGTTAGATCAATAAGAATGAAATGTTTGTCATAATCAAAACAAAGGGATTTATAGATGTCCATTTAGCCAACAAATAGTGTGGTTGATATTTGTAAGAGCCCTCACCTAGCTTTCTTGCTAATCTTGCTTTCTTACCATAATTAGATGCTTAAAGTTTTAATATTATCATGTGATATGCTTTAATGACATGTGACATGCTTATGCTATCAATTTGGTCCAATTTGCATGATGTTTGTGCTAGTTATGCTATATGTGTACTTGTTTTGGACCAAGTTACAATTTTGCCATGTTGAGGGTTTATCTTGCAAATTGTCACATTTTGGTTCTGCCTCCTATTTTTGGTGTCATGAGAGAGAGAATGATGCATAGGGGTTTCTTCTTGGACCTTGGTTGATGAAGTGGCATCATGTGTTGATGCTAGGGTTTGCATGGATGCTTGAGTTGATGATGAGTCAACCATGCTTGTTGATCCTTTGAAGTGTTGAAATTGAAGTTCTTTCTTGGTTATGTTTGTAGCAATCGATATGCTTTGTCTTGATCTTATTCTCTATGTTTTGACTTGTGTTGATGTTGTGGTGACTGTTTTCTTTTAGTTAACATGGTGTAGCAGTTGGTACCATGTTGGATGCCCTAGTTTTGCTTCAGTCAAAGTGTTTTGGGATTAGTGGACCTAGTGGTTGCTACCCCACCTTGGTTTCAACTGTAGGGAAATATTTCTATGAAATAGGCAGCAGAAATAATTTTTTTACTACCATATTCCCCATAGACCAACGGATAGTGTCAATCACTATAAGATGGTGTTATAATATTGGTATAGTTCCTTTATCACTTATATCCAGATCAAAATTGAGGCATGAACTAGTCATCTTCAACATTCAATCTTGTTCCTTGAACTAGAGCAGACTGTCTGAGATATATGTAAGCTCAATATCATATATTTACTCACATGTGCATGGCCATGAATTTCTAAGTCTCGCTAATCAAGAGCCTAGGATACCATGCTCCTATAGGAGGGACAAATCTCATCTACATCACTCACAATCAATCCTCATGTGTCACAGTCATCCAATCATCACCTTTATGACAACGCATGTTTTGGGATTGTGTTTGTTGATGTCAAAGCATATCGAAGGATGTGTGATGAGTGTAGTGACTTCAGGTCTAAGAACCACAATCACCACCATCACTATGAGAGCTTACTATGACCACCATGGTAAAGGATTCCATGTGTCAGCCTCATGGTGGGTTTGTCTAATACACTATTCTCCGACATGTATCAATGTGCTTGGTTTGATATTGTCATATCATGACTAATGAGATTTTGTCACCAACCAACTCATACTCTGATCTTACGTGCTATTGTTGTCTATCAACCCTTCACAATAACAACTGACTAAGGACATAATGAGAAAGTATATGTGTTACACCCCGATCTCACAATTTCCTCAAATCATGAGATTAGGGCATATGATAGGATTTATATGTAACACAAAGAACACCCTTAACTTTTCCTTTTCTTAAAAACTCTTATTTCTTCGCATTGAACCACATAAAACATCTTAACAAGGGAATCTGAACATTTCTTTTACTAATCAGACTTTAATAGTAAAGATACATGTATAAACATTCATGATGTCTCTCACACCTTATGCACATAAAGCTTGCTAATTAGCATACATATCAAAAGAGGAACAATATTACACATCGTAGTTACAACTCTCTCTCTTATCTCTTACTGAGGACCTAGAGTGACAAGGACCGACTGACTCAACTAATCTTATACTTAACTCTTGTGGCAGTTCTACACTGATGCTCTGACCATCTTCAAGTCCACGCGGTTAACCCTAAAAATGTTTGAGTAGAGGGGTGAGCCTACTCACTCAGTGAATGAGTACTTCATGGAAATAGACTAATGCACTAATGTGATTACAGATATAATTTGAATAAACGATATGAAATTTAACAACAATAAATACTACACTGAGCAGTTCTAAAACAATATAATTGAAATAACAAAGAATGTAAATATTGCATCCAAAGAATAGTTACTAGAAGACTATGCTCTACTCTTCCTTAACTCTTTCATTTATAAAGGACTCTATGAACCCATATGATCATATTTTAGCTTATGCCCTGATCTATGCAGTGTACTCTGCATAGAGACTCACAGTGCACTACGGCCACACCGTACAAGACTTAGCGACACACCCGGGAAATGCTAAGTCTGACTACTGTCCTGGTCTACGTCAGGACCTCACTGCACTCTCAAAAGAGTGTAAACTGGACTCCTCCTAACCTGAGCACACAGGCGGAGAGTCTGGGTTACCACCGTGACACACGCACAAATTATTGTTGAATAACCCCTATTTACTCCAGTGCCACCGTGACACACGCACGGATTATTGTTGAACACTGCCTTTCTGTCCTCGTGCCACCGTGACACACGCACGGATTATTGTTGAACACGAGTCACCGACCATCTAGACACACGCTAGGTAGGTCGTTTCACCCCTAAGGCGCAGACCTCCAAAAGGGGTTCTACGGTGTTCAGGGCACCTAAGTCTAACATTAACATTATAGATACATTCTAATCAGAAATCATAACTCATTTAACATTTCTCACAAGGCTCACACGGCCTGCCATATCATATCATAAGAAACATCATAACTCATGTATTCAACATATATCATGTCTCAGTAACATCCCTTTCTAGGGCATGTCATATCTCATCACCTGCAATTTACGAGATATGTATTGAAAATAAGATACCCTGCAGTATGTAGATATCATCTCAGAGAGAACAAGCATATAAAGTTAAATGCACTAGAAACATACAATTCAACAATTAAGCATCACCACATCTCATATCGAGACCTTTCATATTACCATAACATGATTCATTGAACACCCTATCCTTAGGGTTTCATTTGCCTTTTCATTCATCACATGCCAACACCCTACTCTTAGGGTTTCATCTACCTCATTCACCTTTTCATTTGCCTCATTCACTTATCACATGGCTCTCATGAGGATTTCATAGGATATAAGCATTCACTAAATAAAGATTATTTTCAACAATTCATATACAATCAATATGGATATGAAACCGTGGAAATTTAACTAAATTTAGGGTTTCCATACCATTCACTGAGATATCATGTATCAGGAATAAAATTCAATAAGATAACCCATGAGGTACATCCTATCCACTTATAGGATTACCAGTCCTCTTTATTTAACTTTGACCCTTAAGTATTCATTTAGGGTTTGCTTCAACACGGTCGTGGTATCACCCCACGGCCGTGGCACATTCACCTCACCACGGTCGTGGCTCTTTCCCCACGGTCGTGGTGTATAGAGATCAGGGTTTCAAAAGCATTTAGTACGGCCGTGCTACTTAGCACGCCCGTGGCATAGACCCTTCACCACGGTCGTGGTCACCCACCACGGCCGTGCCACAGCTCGATTGAGCTTCAACTTAGTGAAATCAAAGTCATGGACTTAGTGACGAATCCCAAAGGGTTTAGATATTGAAATATGATAGCCTTAAGCTTGATTAAGAGCATTTAGACCTAGGTTTGGTTTAAGTCTAGATATCTCTTCAATTGGATTAAAACTCTAGTGAGATCTCAATTAGGTTAAACCCTAATTACATCATACGGTATAAATCTGAAAGGCACTCTTACTAGGATGTGTTGTATACATTTCTGATATGAATTTACCATTTAAGAGTCATTCAAACAGAGAAGGAATCCATATCATATCAATTAGCAACAACTTATATCAAACGGACATTTCAGGATTTAGAATCACATGCTAAGCATTTAGGGATTTAAATGCTATAATCAAATTCGTGCATTAGAATGTTTGAAGGAAGAACCCACTCACCCTAAGGTGTGAAAACACCTCAAAACTGCAGCTCAACTCAGGGAATCTCGAATTCCTATCAAATCCCTAGCAAATCTCCCAATTCTTCTTCCATTCAACTCGGAAACCTGGAAAATGAGGGATTATGAAGAAAGGGTGAGAAAAGAGGGAATTTCGACATCATCTTGGATCAAATCAGAGCATGGACGGAATCTTGGCATGACAGAGAAGATTCACCATAAAAGTCTATGCAAAGAATCCAAACTTACTTGATTTCACCACTCTTGGGACCGCAGAACCCTAATTCAGCAATTCCCCCACTTTCTCCACTCAAGCCCTAATTCTCCCTCTCTCTCTAGGAGCTCATTTCTCTGGAATGAATGACGAAGAATGAGAGCTGCTTGTGTGTGTGGTCGTTCATATAAGTCAATTGAGCTGCTTGGGTCAATTGCATATTGACCCAACACTTAACTTTTATTATATTGGCTGAATATTCAGTTCTACAAAAGTTACTGTAATACGTTTATTTCAGAGATCAAACCTTCTCCAAAAATTATGGGAATTTAGAAAGTTGTTTATAATTGATCTATAAAGCTTCAGTTAAAATTTGAGATCATTTGGAGTTACCAATAAATAATTAAAAATAGAACAGTGCACTGCTATCCAGAAATCTGCAGAAATGTCATTTGAAGCAAAAATGCCTCAGAACGGCCGTGCTAGCTGCCACGGCCGTGCAAGATGGACCCAGCACGGCCGTGATACCTACCACGGCCGTGGTGCATTGTTTTCAGCAGATTTGAGTATAAAAGTTGGTTAATAGTTCAATTCTTTCAAAACGACCGTGTGGCCTTGCATGCCCGTGCCACCAAAGACCTAGCACGGCCGTGCTACCCACCATGGCCGTGCTACCCAAGCATACAACTATCATTTCTATTTTTCTATGCCTAACTCTATCATTCCTTCCCAAATGAGCTTATTTGTTGAAAACCCTAATTCAACCGACTAGAGTTTATATATCTCAAACCCTAATTATACAAAGAGATAGCATGCTTGGGGTTCTCATTAGGTTTAACATATTATAATTGAGATATCATCATTAATTAGATTTAAGCAATGATCAATCCAATTAAATATGTAATCATCTAGGTAAACCCTAGTTTACCAATTAAGCTCAGATGGGGTCGTAACAATATGTATACTCTTAATATTCGTATGATCTCATTGTTCAAGTCTTGTACTTGAAAATATATGTCATTGAGTTAACAACATTCTCTAGACATTTATAATGTTACATCATATCTCATAACTTAATTAAATAGAATAATTTGGAAGATCACCTTTATTTATTAATCAAATTATGTACATATTATGCCATTAAAATCATCATATGATTGGCTCTCTGGGCATACATACCAATAGTCTCACACTTTCACTTAGAGACAATCACCCATGAATCTTATTCCAAGTGATCTAACATGTCCATCATGCTTCTGCTATGAAAGTACTTTTGTCACAGGATCAGTAATATTGTTCTCAGTTGGTACTATGCAAATCTTTACATCTCCTCATTGTATGATATCTCGTATGAGATGGAAATGCCTTTGTATATTCTTTGAGTGCTGATGCGATCTAGGTTCCTTAGCTTGTGCAATAGCTCCATTCTTGTCTCAATATAGCTCAATTGTGTCAATTATGCTTAGAACGACCCCAAGTTATGAAATGGACTTCTTGAACCATACAACCTCTTTTTCTGTATTCGATGTAGCAATATACTCAGCCTTTGTTGTAGAATTGGCAATTGTCCCTTTCTTGGAACTCTTAATAGCTTACAACTCCATTGTTTATACAAGACATGTATGCCAATTGTGACTTGTAATCATCTTTGTCAATCTAGATGCTAGCATCAGTGTAACCTCTTACCACCAACTCTTCCTCTCCACCGTAGATCAAGAACTAATCCTTAGTCCTTCTCAAGTACTTGAGGATTTTTTTCACAGTTGTCCAATGAGCATCACCTGGATCTGAATGATATCTGATCGTCATGCCCAAGGCATATGAGACGTCTAGATGGGTACATAACATTGCATACATGATTGATCCAATTGCTGAGTTATATGGAATCAAACTCATTTATTCCCTTTCTTCACAGACTCAAATAGCTTTTGCAACGGATCCTGTAGTCTTACCACAGACTGCAAGCTAATGTTTCCCTCCTAGTAGCAGCCAAAGGACTCCTGCATCTAGAGTAATCCACATGGACCAACTAGAACTCTTGATGTTCTTATAGAATGGACAGGAAAGAGTTGTCTCTCCTATTGGTGTACTAGTCACCAACTTGCTCTCCCACAACAATGATCCAAAGTTGTTCTCTCCCTCGCTATCCCTCCTTAGCGGATAGGACTTGGTTGGGCTCTCTTGGTTACTACAACTAGAGAGGACAACAATTGTCAAAGCAACTGATTCTCAATTTTGTATATTGGGAAGCCCCCAATACCCCTCTTTTTATATATAGGGCTAGGGTCAAGGTTCCTGATTGAAGTGGGAGTGGAAAGGACAGGAAGATCTTGAATTTTCGCAACCTGCAAAATTTGAAACAGTCTTTTTACAACCAAAACAGTCATTTCACTTGGGAGATGGCCGGTTCGCATCTCAAATTGGTCGTTTCGCATGTTTCCTAGTCGCACATGAATTTGGCAAAATCATTTCTAATTAATGTAAACATTAATTCCTTGTTCTAATATAATTCAACAAGTGAAATAAGTAATCTTTTTCATGAATTAGGGAAAGCTACTAGAACCTTCTTTCATCCCAACCAAGGCGATATGTTCACCATGTGAACCGGTCTTCTCACTCATTCCAACCAATCACTTCACCCAGTGAGCCGATCGGTTGATGCCTTATTCTTGCAAATCTCTAGACAATTCATTTCCAGTCATCTTGACACTCCAAACGTCTGTCTCAAAAAAGTACATCATCATCATATCCCATAAACAGTTTAGATTGAAGTTGTTGCATCAAGATCAAAGTATAGGGATATCCAACTATCTCAACTCTATCTCCTAAAGAGCTCCACCTAGGTCCATGTCTTCCAAGTCCTACACTTGGGGTGGGAAGCATACCCCAACAAATCGACAAAAGTAGAAGCTATCAACAAAAGGTTGGAATGTGCATATAAAACATGCATTGAAAATATTATAAAATATAGGGCATCAAATATATCAAGGCTTCGCATAGAAGAGGAAAAGTACAACTCAAGCGGGTATCAAGAGAATATGATTACCAATGAGATGATAAACAAAAGAGATTTCTTGTGTTAATTAGAACACAAAATTTGTGCCTCAAAAGCACACACAAAACTTGGGCACAAAACCCATCAAATTAATATCAACCTACATGCATGTGAGATAAGCATAGTGCTAGTGCAATATTAGTGGTGGATAAGGATCACACCCTTAAAACCTAAACAAAGAATGGCACACAACCAAACTCCCATGGCATACAAGTCGGGTATGGGGCATAGGATCCTCCATCACAAATATATAAAAGTGCAAGTTGACTAAAACTTAGTAAGAAGCCTAATACAAATTTCAAGGAAGGCTCATATAACACATTCCAGACTAACAATTATCATAATTAGATAGTTTATAGTACAAAATAAGATATCAAAAAAGTCTTTGAACTACTTGATGATAAATTGTTTGTGCTCCATGATCATATGTAATCAAATCTATTGTATGAAGTAGGAGAGGTCAAAACTATGTCCTAAGAAAAACTAATCCAATATTTAGATTTGAAACCATTACGTCCAGGATTGAAGTATGATTACATAAATGACAATAAGAAGATGATTGTTATCACAAATGATCAACTTTTAGAAGATGAAGAGTCAAAACTTTTAGCTGAACTAGATATTCATCCTAAGTCTATTGGTTATTATATATAAGATATTAAGGGGAATTATTCCTTCCATATGTATGCATCAGATACACATGATTATAGAAGATGCTTCTTTGATATCTTTAACTCATGTATAACTGATACACTCTGATTACTAGGATTCAATACCTTGGTATCCACTATACGTTCTATAAAGAACTCATAACTTGGTTTCATCCACTCCACAATATCATAACCATCTAAGAACATATAGGAGGAATACTCCTAACTCTTAGAAGGATAAAAAAGTAATGCTCATTAAAAAATACAAAGATTTTGGAATAGTAGTCCAAGGCAATCACACATCATATCAAGATATCCATCCCAGATTACAATGAATCCATGTGTACCAAGTTCCATGAGATCCACTTGGAGGTTACACCTCAAAAATAAAGAACATAAAGGGGAGCACACTTCCCACATCACTACAACATTGTCTAGGGGTCACTAGAAAAAGGTAATCAGTTCTATCTTCCCCATGAAAGTTACACTTTTTATGCATCATGTTACCCTTGTACAACTTGGGTTCCTTGCCATTAGCATAGGAATTATTAAGATTATCACATATCATTTCTCTTTTCTTATTAACTCTTCATGTTATCACGTTTCTTCAACCACTAGTCAAGAAATAATCCATCATATTCCATATTTTCTTCGTTAAACAAGGAATTTATCCCTAGATTTATTTCACATACCATGTATATATTACATTAACACATTCCTACACACATAGGTTGGTCTGAGATTAACTCAGGATCCACTTGATTCCTATGTCATGTTCTTATATAATATGAGTTCTCTCTTTCTTATGTGAAGTTCATACCTTAAATCACTTTATTAGCACTGACTTGTCTGTATTTTATTTTATTATCTTCTTGAATTACAACTTCAAAAACTCGTATTTTAGCTTATTTGTATTCAGATTTGGGTTTCATGGTGTTGTATCTTTCTCTTATAGTTACCAAATATTCAAGGGAACGATGAATTTTTCATCTTCTTTAGAGTAAATTGAGATATATGCACCATGATTTCTAATTTGTTATGCTCTTTAGATTGTCTCAATATGACTACTTGATCAGAGTAATAAAAAAGATAACAATCTAAGAGTTCCATTCTTACCTTTTCTTCAATACTTGAATACCTATCCAGGGCATCCAAGTACTGAGATTAGGCAGTATGCATCATGTTTTTATGTCATATTCCTAACTTAGACATCATCCTAGTCCTAAGTCCTAGTGTCCCTATAGACTCAATGAACCTAAAGCTTTGATAACAACTTGAGAGAACTCGTTACACTAAATGAGATTACTCAAAATACAAAACACAATTACTCCTTAATGAAACACAAACCCAGAAAATAGGGTAAATTAAAATTGATTTCAACAATTCCCAATTTCTTAGAAACATTTATATAAAAGCCTAGAAACTTGCTTTAATTCACATAATGCTCAATATTCTTTACAACTACCATGTAGCCTCAACTACAAAATAAACTTTGCAAAGGTACACTATCCACATATTCAACATATACAAGCATCAACATGTTGTAGAAAGCTTGATTCAATCGAAACATCATATACAAACTTTTCATCTGGACTTGAGAGTACAGGGATGACTCTAAGACACGCTAGATAACTAAACAACCATCTCTAGGGTACATTACCTCTTATTATTCTCACTATCATGATATTGTTGTCATTGTTGTCGATCACCTAAAAAATGTGGTGACCCATGAGGTGAGACCCAGTCCCAGCGAGAGATATAACTCTCTCCAATAGATATTGATTACAACAGATTAAACAATAGATAATTGAGTAGTTGGAGTATTTAATAATCAATTGTACATATTGAACAGTTCAAGAATGCTAAACAGATTAAGAAAATAAGATTACCAACAAGTATGATTATAAATGTATATAAAAGTAACAGATAAATCCATTTCTGTTATCAGATATCTACTCAAGTTTCATAAGATTGCATCTAATAACAATCATAATTATTGACCTGATTATCACCATATGCCTTACTAACAACACAAGCAATCTAGAAGCATAAGAATCTTTGATATGTCTAGTAGTATGACATGGCTATCAATATTGGCATAATTAATAAAGTGAACCAGTCTACATAATAAGTAGAGATAACATCATAGCACAACTATCTACATAAGCATAATTAGAAATTTAAGCATTTCTGATTACATAAGCATGGCTAGCAGTACTAGACATTGCTAGAAGCATAATATTAAATATCAGTGTCAGTATATTTGACAACATAAACAAGTTTACAATAGGAGCACATCTACAACACAAGCATATCTATCATGTCTCATTGTACTATATATCATCTCTATATAAGAAGATCAAACAAAGGTTATCATCTAATGTGGGGCGTTGTGTATAACCCTAAACAGATATGCTACACGACAATATTACATCTTTTATTATGTTGGCCTAAGGAATTTGAGGAAACCACTCAAAATCCAACTAACCACTAATAAGTCAAAATTAGTGCCATACAAGATCTATGATAACTGGATTCCTAAGATCTTCTCCACCCTTAGTCAATATGGGTCCGCCACAGTGACACATAAGGTCAAGCTCCTAACAACCTAGTCCATCCTTGGTATAGGTCACAATACTAGTGAAAGGAGGTGGGTATGCATACCCTACCATCTGAGGTACAACCACAGTTGTCCTCCAATCTCATCACATATATAATCCCCAAGACACGACTACAGTTGTTCTCAAACAGAGGGCAAGGTATGACCACAGTCATTCTCCCTAAACACTTGGATTCAAGATGACAAACACCCCACATACTCAACAGTATGTGCTCTGAGTTTCCCTTAGGAATACTCATTTCACCATCTGACAAGTCCTAACACTCATATGGATCTATGGCACATGAAACTATATGATTAGGGTTACACTTGATTAGTTATTGCCAATTGGGTAAATTAAGGCTTCATCAGACATTTGGACATACAAACCCTAGTTTATTCCTAGAATGAGTATGTGTATTGCAACTTCAGAAAATATAAAATGTTTGAGGCATAAATATTTATCACTTCGTCACATACTATCATCCATTGCAAGATAATGGACCACACTTGTCATCATACTATTACACGATACCAATATCTTATCATAAGTTCCAGGGTTTTAACCCTTATTGGAACATGAAGAGGATTTCACCTCAATCAGGGCATCAAACCTGCCCAAACATCATTAAGACCATCACATTATTCATAGCAAGGTTATACTCATCATTCCATGCCTTAAACAAGGCTTAAAAGATCATCAAAAAATATGTATCTAAAGGTATTATTGTGGCAAGGCACTATGATAGAACTACATTGTGGTTAAAATACAAGAAGAATGTAATCCATTGTCACATTAATCATGTAAGAGGGCTGATTATAACTAATCATCATCATTTAAAATTACATTAAGTTTAGGTATAGCAAACCATATCACATTGAAGTTACACACTCACTTATTATGGTCATTTATTAAATATAACTATAGAAGAGAAAAGGTATAACAACAAATTAATGATATTGAACCATTGAATTCACATCACTAGGACCCACATATAATATTATGGGACTCATTCTAATCCATTAGATTTTGAAGCATCCAATATCATTCATTGGATCGAGTTCATTGTTCAAAGTTATCAATTGAAGTATAGGTCTAACCATTAGATCAATTAAACCAAGGAACCATTGGTTTAAGGTTTAGTCGAATCTACAATTACATCCTTAACTCACCATATGTGGTGATGATCTAATCCACCATTATTTGTGATCATTAAGTCACCATCAATTATTAGATCAACACTATATTCATTTAACACCATTAGATATTAAGCTAATGTCATAATCGATTGATAACATCATTAGAAAATCAAACCATTGCTCATTGATATTACAAGAGAGCCTAACACTGACCTAAGGTGTGAATATCATATCACACCATCATTCATCACCCTTGGTCATCACCTTCAATTGTTATGAAGACCACACCATGGGCTCATGTGTTTAGAGAAGAAACAACCTAGAAACCCTAATATGGACTATCGGTTGATAGGTGCTTAGCACCATAGGTCATGATACCAACCTAAACTAAGTCATCCCCTTCCTTAGGAAGACTGTGCACATAATTATTGGTTCATTCAGAACTAGAAACAAAATAGGAAACACCATAAAAATTGAAATCCCAAGCAAGCTTAGCTTCTTAATGCTTAAATCATCATTTTTAAGCAAGAACATGACCTAACAAGCTTATAGTAACAAATATAAGTAAAGAGGGTTATAAAACTTGCCTCTAGTGAGAATAATATACTTCTAGCAGCAAGAAACTCGATCCAAGAAGGTAGAAAACCCAAAAGGAAGCTCTGAACTCGGCCAAGCATGCACTCTTCGTCACAAGGAATCAAAACCCTAGAAGAAGAAACAGTAAAGGTAGGATATTTAGCTCTATAGCAACTTTTACCATGGAACAGAAGATTTTCGACCTGGAGGAAGGTCTAAGGAAGGGGAAGAGCAATAAAAAATGCCTTGTTCTAAAATCCTAGAAGATGACCTTAGAAACCCTAGGTAGGGCTAGATGGAGCTCTAGGAGACTTTCTTCTCCAAAAAGAGGATGTATTCCACCTTAGACCACTTTGTTTTGTAGCCAAACAAAATGATGTCAGTGCTCTAAGCTAGAGGAAAGTGGGAGTGAGCAATGATTTTGATTTTGGAGATAGGAAGGGGTATATATAGCTTCATGGATAAGGAAGGGGTCAAGCAAGAGGTGTCCATGAGCTTTCCATATGTTCATATACTAGAGCTTCTATGTCCATGCAACACCTCCCTCACTTACCACCTGCACTTTGTCTCCTTTATCCATACCCTTATACTTATGTTTATCCTTATCCTTATCTTGACCCTTATCCTTATCATTATCTTTACCATTACTCTTATCCTTATCCATAAAAGGGGAAACCCCTAAAATGTCCTTGAAGAGGAACACCTCCAAACCAAGCACAACTAGGATCCCCATAGCCCAAAAAAGTCGAGAATGATAAGGAAACCTATAAGGATCGTAATTCTTGTGACAATATACAAAGAAAACCTCCCAATTGGGTAAATTGTAGGAAAGTCCAGAATGTACATAAAATTGCATAACTTTCTCATATAATGTCCAAATTGGACCAAATTTGAAAATTAAGCTTGTCTTATGATTCCAAAGGATTTAACAAAGTTAAATTAATGTTATAAGCATTCAAATATGGTAATAAAGCTTTTTCAATAATTTAATAAAGGTTAGGGGTCTCACAACATGTGTCCTTTTAGTTCTCTCGTATCTTGACACCTCATGATCTTAACAACCCTCCTACCCTTAAGTATGTATGATATTTCTTACACATGCAAGTATCCCTTTTATCTCTCTTCTTTCTTGTGTCCAACCTTGATCTTGGTGGAGCAAGAGGTGTCAATCTTGGAGCTTGGTGGCTGATCATCTTTGCATGTGGTGATCTAGGGCTTGATCATCTTCCTTGTGGTGGTTCTTAGTGATCCTTGACCTTGTTAAGTTGTTATCTTTATTTGATATCATTTCCTTTAAACCCTACCTCTTTCTTCCTTCTCTTAATTGTGAGACTATGTGTTTCCATGGTGACTATCTTATGGAACTCCTCTCCATAGAGGTCGAGACTATGGGTTGACCATGGTAGTACCTAAATGAGATGAAGCTTCCCTATTTCTTCTTTATTTTCGACCTAGGGTTTCTTCCCTTTCTCTTTTGATCTCCCTTGACCTTGGTGTGTTTTCTTCTCTTTAGGTGACCTTGTTTGTATGTGGGAGTGGATCCAAGCTTGGAGTTTCCTTCCTTCTCTTGGAGCTCGTGGCTTTGGAGATTGATCTTCATCTTAAGGCGGGTTATATAACTTTCCCCTCTTCTATTGTTTTACTATTATCATAGTTTCATGCTACTATTTCATCTCTAAATCATGATCATAATATGCTAGATGATGCTATCTTATTTTAGGGCTTAAGATTTTGAAGTATTCTTATATATATTTCTCTTTCTCTTAACCCTAATTCTTGTACCCAAAATATAAGTGTTGGTGTAGATGTTGATTTCTTACATGCATCTTGATTATTGGTTCCATCACCTTGTTTAAGTTTTTTCCATCATATGTTAGATGGAGATTTTGGTGCATGTGTGTTGGACGTTTAGTTTTCTCTCTCTTAGCACGGTTTCCTTGATGATCTTGATGATGGTCATTTCTAGGGTTTTGATGCTCCTTCTTGCATGAGTTTTCATCTTGGCGATGCTTGAGTTTCTTGATGTTAAGCTTTTGTTTTGGTCAACATGTATCCTGGTTCCTTGAAGTTGACATGACCATGTTGATGGTGTGCTAGGGTTCTCGTTTGGTCACCATAATCCTAACCCTAAGCCACTTTGGTCACTACACGAGTTTTTGTGTTGGTTACTACATATGAACCTTGTGTTGGTCGCTACACATGGTTTGAGCATGAGGTTGCTACATATGTATATACTCTTTTGCGGTCTCTACTTTGGTTGATGTTTGGGTTGTGGACTCAATAAAGATAACCCTAGCAAGGTGGTCACCACATCTAGTTTCTTGAGGTCACAACATCTGTTTTAGTTGTTGGTCGCTACACCTTGTTTTCCTAAGTGGTCTCTACACATGTTGAGTCGTGTGGTCACTACACATGTGAGTCATATGGTCTCTATGTAGTTTGCTCGATACATAATGTTGTTTTGAAGGTTTGATTGATCATAATAATAATGCGTCAACCTAATTGCTCCAAGAATATGGGAGGTGATGTGCCTTGGGTTGATGTTGAGGGATGTGATAGAAACCTTGATCATCTATCTATGGAAACCCTAACCCCAGTCTTGATTGAATGATATAATGTATATCATTCTTGAAGTGATTATCATGTAATCATGTTTTCTCTCTCATACTTGTGTAACCCTAATGTTGTAGGCTAATTACTCATCATTGCTAGTGACTGCTATGGTATCTCTTATATGATATAGGGTGATGATTATGAGTCTTTATGAGGCATGTTGAGATAATGATGTTGTGCATGAATTATGTGATTGGGTCTTATGACCTGGTAGAGGCTCAATGCCTAATGTGAGGTGATATCCTCTAGTGATTTGATGAAGAATTATTATCCCATGATGATGTGATAATGATGATGACCTTGTATGGCAGTGGTATCATATGGTAACCTAGAATTTCTCCCTCCCCATTCATAAACATTCCCTCTCCTTTTGTGACTCAACCAACTTGATCTAATTTTGGTTCCATGTTTTAGGCATTGTAATGGGTAATTGAGGTCACAGTGGCTCTATGATCCAAATAGTAGCACTACATTACATGTTTTACCTAACTTTCATACTATGATTGGCCATCCTTTTCCATTATTTTTTACCTTTATATATGAACTCTTTTTCCCTCTAAGGTACTCCATATTTTAGAGTTTTCAATCATGAATCTACCAATGCAAGAATCACGTCAATTGGACCTATAAGATTTGAGTTATGGGGTTAGGAAGTTTTGCATGTTTAATCCATTTTATGCTCTTTTTTCTTTATGGGCCAACCTACATGGGCCCAAACCAAAATGCAGACCAGACGCCTAACCCTCTTCTTCCTCTTTGAGAAAGAAACACACAGCTAGAGGGACCATCTCCCTCCTCCAGCCAGATCAAGAAACTTGTGTTGGAGCCTTATGATGAAGGAATCCACCCCAAAACCTAAAATCATGCACTACATAAAGTGTCATGTGCTTCTTTTCTAGTTGGGACACCCTTTCTAGTCATCAACTCCTTATGCTCTCTCTCCTTTCCATTCATTTTCATGGGCTTTCCCCTTTGTCTTTTTCTTTTTGCTGGTTGCCTTCAACAATTGTTCGTCGCCCATCCTCAGTGGAGGCCAGCATCACAAGAGCCCTCAAGAGTTGGCTTTGTGAGGGAGGCACACCTCCATCCACCACTCTCTCATGACGACACTTATTTTAGTCAGTTGAGTAGGTCATGACTGGTGGCATAGAAAGACCAGTCGGCAGCATCACAACTCCATGCCACCTGGTGGAGGTCCAAAGGTTAGCAACAATACCTAGGGCAGTAGGGTCACATGGCAACGCACTCTGGACCCTGCTGACCTAGACTAGCCATTCCCCAAGCTACTCTAACTTCTCTGACCATCATCGGGCAAAGAGGCAACCTTCCTTGTTTGAGCTCTATTCTCGTGGGGGAATATAGAGATTGTGATTGAGTGGGACGTGGGAACCCGACGTAGCAATGATTAGGGGTCCATGACCCCACGTTCACATTTGGTAGTGGGTGGGAGTGAGCTACCATAGTGGGAGGCTGAGTGTGGGGCCCTATGCGACCTGTCAATGAGTGTCACGTAGCTCAGGGGTGCCCCACCAGATGCAGGAGCACGAAGAGGCAACGGTGACCTTTGGATCGGCTGCCTACGGTGCCAATTTACCAAAAATGGAATGTGGCACCCCCTACTTTCTATATGGGTTTTATGTAGATTTTCAAAAATCCATATCTTTCTCATTCTAAGGCCAAAATATATGAACCTATATATCAGTTCGATCCTCTCAAAAAATATCTACAACCTAGACATGGTTTAATGACCTGATTGCTAAAATAAGAAATTTTACCTTCTTTGACCATGTTTAGTGTATGCTTATGATTAAAGCTTGGATCTTGATGCTAAATCTACTCTCCAATCCCCAAATCAGTAAGCTATATACATGTAGGAGTACATGAAGGTCCTAATCATCCTTTTTTTCATATATTTGATGCTAATTGTACGTCTGTGCCTAGTTTGGGACTTTAGTGATGCACTTTCCCCTAAGTTGCTAATTTTGCATCTAATATGAACTCTAATATCATCTTGACTTGGAAATCTATAGATTTATGCTACCATGTGGTACTCATATCCACCATTGTCTTCTTTTTCTATGTTGAGGTCATATGACACCTAATGCTTTGAATGTACTCGTATTATGTGAATGTTTTGACTACACCTTGATTCAATGGTGTGTTTGACCTATTTTATGCACCTAATTACCTTGAATATCTGAAACAACTAATCTTGTCATTCTTAGTGACATAAATACCTAATGTATATCCCCTTTGTAGTATTTTGGTACTTGTGACACTTGATACATCCATAATGACCTAATGTTTTCTAAATTTCTTGATGTCTTCCTTGTGTCCCAAATGTGATATGGATCTTTATCTCATGTCTTCCCCTCCTGAATTAGGAAGTATCCTCCCATATGATTATCTTGATGTGGATGTTACTTATAATCTATATGTTGACCCCTATTGGCATATGGACTATGTTGATGCTTGCATGTATTAAGAATGTTGATACCCAAGGTTGGAAATATGATGCCTAGATCGTAGGGGACATCTACCTGTATTAGAATGTGACTCTTTTGTCTATAATTTCCTGATCAAAATCATGCTTGATGCTTGGATCCCTTGTCTTGTTTGGATCATGACCTTGTATGCCCTATTATGAGCCTTTGACCCTATGATGTGCACTAGTCACTCAAACCTTGAAATGATCATATAAAATAGAGGGAACCATAGAATGACTTGAAACTTGAACAACACCTTCTTGATGACTCCTAATTCAATAAGAGATCATCAAACACTTAAGTAACCAACTTGAAACCTAATTTGGAAAAAACCCTAAAATGAAGCTAAATATGGTTAATGATGAGAATCTAATACATTGATGTAATATTGTGCTAATCAGGTGTTGTGTATGGCTAGATGATCAAGGATATGTTAGGTTATGAAACAATCTGAATCAGGTACGGGCTTTAAATAGTTATATGACTATGGCTTTCTTGCTTGCAAATTGATATGTATGTATGCTTATTTACTTTCTCAATATTGTCATGTAGTATGATAGTATTGTACTCGATGCATGTCTGGTATTGTGGTTCTATAACTTGCACACATTATATATAACTCCATCATACAAATGTTGAAATAGGGTTTTTCTCAATGACTTTGGTTATTGAGGTCCTCACGTATAAAAGGGTTAGTTAATCTTGAGAACCCTTATGCATCCTTCCAATGTGAAGTTGATCAAAGGCCTTATGATACATGATATTGATGGTATAATTGGAGTAAAATGACATAAAACATGGGATCTCATTTTGGTAAGCACTTAACTTGTTTATTCTTGCTTGTTTAATTCTACAAATATTTTCAAATTATGCAAAGCTTATGTATATGTATCTTTTAGCCATGTACTCAACACCTCGTGTGCTTGACCCACCTTGTTTCACATATTTTATAGGTTCAAAGATGGCTAGAAGTTGATGGGCTTGGTGATCTATGTCATGTGTACTTGTTGTAGTATCCCTGGTATACATGAGCATATTGGTAAAATTGTACTCTTGAATATGTATTGAAAGCTTGTAACAAGACAATGTTGTTTAATATATATTTTTGAATGTTGAGATTATGATTGGTGGTTTTATATTGTTATGTGTTCATTTATTCTAAGATTAGCACTTTTGCATTTGCATTTTGATAATGCCATGATAGGCACAGATGCCTAGGTCCTATCTACATTGACTTTATAATCATTTGGAGTTGGGATTTGAATAAAAAATGGTTATGTGACAGATGGTATCAGAGCATGAACAATAATACACCAAACATTGCTCACATGAAATACAACCTTATATTTCAACCGTAGAAACTTAATGAGTTTTCCTTTTGGACTAAGTTGACTTAGCCTCTAGGTTAGAACCTAATGTTCTAGAACTAGGTGTAGACTTGTATAATCCTCAAAACCCTTTCTTTTCTCCTCCTTCTATCATGTAGTATGGGTTGTAGGTTCAGGAGGGGGATAAAAGGGAGATCTTATTACAACCTTAGACATATGTTCGTAGCATGTGCTTAGGGTATCTACAAAAGTGTGCATCATGTTCTTGCTAGTTCTCTAGGTGTCATGGTACTAGACTTCCTAATGAGTGTGGTAACTCATTTTGGTTTTTGTTTTATTCGAATGGAGTATGGTGGTTTTTGTCACTTGTTTCAACATTGGAGAAATCTATTTCAAGTATTAATATATTTACATATGAAAATTGTTACCACACAGAAAGGCAGTGTCTATGCAACCTATGAGAAAGAGATGTAACATCAATGTCTAGATGAGAGAGTGTAGATGATAGTTGTAGCCTCTAGAGTTGTCTAGAGCCATGATAGAGGTTAGGATAGTGAGTATCCTATATGTCCTAAGATGATGATGATTATAATTAAGATGATAATGATGATGATGATGATGATGATGATGGCATTAATAATGATGTCGATGTAGATGATATGTGCTTGCTTCAATATGACCCAACTTTGTTTTTAAGAGAGTCAAGTATGTTTGATGATATGATATGAGTTTGACCATGAGACCCTAGATAAACCTAGCACCTTGTACAATGTATATGACTTGGTTGATGTGCTAAATATAACTAGAGGGATTATATGCTTGCTTGTGCCTAGTCTCATCTATGATAAGATATGATGTTTGAGATACAGTTTCATACCAACATATGCCTCAATCTCTTTACAAAGGAGGACCTCTAGCATGGGATATATGAAAAGGGTGACCTCTTGATATGATTCGACCCACCACAGGAGAAGATTAGGGTATCTAAACTCCAAAATATGTGAAATGTTAGAAAATATGCATGATGAAATCTATGATGATGAGTCCCTAGCTAGAATACTTCTAAGTATGTGACTTGAGTCACCTAGTGGGTGGTCCCTTGAAAATGTTGAAACCTAGATTTCCCATGAAAAGGTATAACCCTAGAGAGAGAGGCATTTGAATATCTGACGCTTGTTATACAGGTGAGGGAGATGTCCCAAGACCCTAAGATGATGACATGACATGTTATCTCCATGATGAGCCTCATAATTGGGTTAGTGGTTTGATGTAGAGGAATATAGTGGTTTCTCTCGTGTGGTATGTTGGGTAAAAGATTTTGTGGGTAGATGTTGGTAGTTAGCATGACATATATAGGACTTAGCTAGAGTGGCTTGAGCTTGTTGATCTCCTTCTAGATACAAGTGAGATAATTATGAAATCTTGACGTTGACTATAATGTTGTCCCTCGAATAATGCATGATACATGAAGTAATCTTACTTATGCTAAATGTGAATATGCACGATACGCCACTCTCATAAGCTAGACCTAGTATGAAATCGTACCATACATGAAAGATGTAGTTTTGAAATCATGAACCTCGTACGGTGATGACTAGAGATTTTAGTTTGAATAATCAGGGTAACTTGCCTAATCTTGTACCGAAATAAAAAATAATTAACTTGATATGTCTATGATGTTGGGGTCATAACTCAAATAGACATGATGAATAAATTTGTTTAATTTCATATCCAAAATGAGAAAAGATGAACATAATTGGGGTTAGTTGGTAGATTTTTGAAGGAAAACTAAAACATGTATGAAATCTAGTGTAATGATGATATATACACATTTAACGGTGAAATCATTAGGAAGTAAGCATTATGAGTATGCTCGTTAGAGAATTGATAATATAGATTTTGATATACACATTGGCCTCGTATGAAGATAAGAATAAAAACCCTATTGTAAGGATAATAAGGGATGGGACAACCCCAATGCCATGATGATGTCATAATATGATGGGACCCTAAGTAATATGTATATAATTGATATGAGTACACCCTTGAGGATAATAACCTAAGGGTGCATGCCATCAGGGAAAGTACCTAGAAAACCATGGTCGAATACCTAGACTCGATGAAGTTTGACTTTGACTTTATGATCTTTGACGAATTTCGAGGATGAAATGTTTATTAGGAGGGAAGGATGTGATAACCTAGAATTTCTATATCCCCATTTGTAAGCCTTCCCTCTCATTTGTGACTCAACCAACTTGATCTAATTTTTGTTACATGTTTTAGGTGCTCTAATGTGTAAGCTCTATGATCCAAAATGTAGCACAATATTACATGTTTTACCTAAGTTTCATTCTTTGATTGGCCATCCTTTTCCATTATGTTTGACCTTTATCAATGAACTCTTTTCCCTCTAATGTACTCTATATTGTAGTTTTTTTTATCATGAATCTACTAGTGCAAAAATCACATCAATTGGACCTATAAAACTCCAGTTATGGCATTAGGAATGTTTGCATGTTTAATCCATTTTTGATACTCTTTTATATTTTGTGCGTCAACCTACAAGGGCCCAAACCAAACTACAGCCCAGCCACCTACCACTCTTCTTCCTCTTTGGGAAAGAAACACACAGCTACATGGATCATCTCCCACCTCCTACCAGATCAGGAAACTTGTGTTGGAGCCTTAGGATGAAGGAATCCACCCCAAAACCTAAAATCTTGCACTACTTAAAGTGTTATGTGCTTCTTTTCTAGTTGGGACACCCTTTCCAACAGCTAAATCCTTACGTTCTCTCTCCTTTCCATTCATTTTCATGGTTTTCCCCTTTGTCTTCTTCTTTTACTGGTTGCCTTGGACAGTTGGTCGCTGCCTATCCTCAGTGGAGGCCAACATCACTCGAGCCCTCAGGATTTGGCATTGTGAGGAAGGCACACCTCTAACCACATCTCTCTCACAAAGGCACTTGATGCGGTCAATTGAGCAGGTCACGAATGGTGGCACGGAAAGACCAGCTGGCAGCATCACAACTTCTCACCACTTGGTGGAGGTCTGGAGGTTAGCAACGAGCCTTAAGGCAGCAGGGTCACATGGAGACGTGCTCTGGACCCGCTGGCCTGGACTAGCCATGCCTCATGCTGCTCTAGCTTCTCTGACCATCATCGGGAAAAGGATCAACCTCCCCTTTTTGAGCTCCATTCTCTTGGGGCAATGTAGAGATTTCAATTGAGCAGGATGTGGGAGCCTGACACAGCAATGAGCAGGGGTCCATGACCCCGCGTTCGTGTTTGGTAGTGGGTGGGAGCAAGCCACCATCATTAGTGGTCGGGTGTGGGGACATGTGCACCCAGTCATCGAGTGCCACACACTCAGGTGTGCCCCACCATATGTAGGAGAGTGAAGAGGTGACAATGACCTTTGGATGGGCCACCAACGGTGCCGATTCACCAAAAATGAAATGTAATGCCCCCCGCCTTTCTATATGATTTTTATGCAGATTTTCAAAAATTCACATCTTTCTCATTCTAAAGCCAAAATATATCAACCTATATATAAAATCGATACTCTCCAAAAGATCTATAACCTAGATTTGGTTTCATGACCTGATTAGGATACTACATCTCCTTATTTGCTGAAATACAAACTTTGACCATCTTTTACCATGTTTAATGCATGCTTATGATTAAAGCTTGGATCTTGATGCTCAATCTACTCTTGAATCCCCAAATCAGTAGGCTTTATACATTTTGGAGTACATGAAGGTCCTTATCATCCTTTTTGTCCTATATTTGATGCTAATTGTACATATGGGCCTATTTTGGGACTTTAATGATGTACTTTGCCCTAAGTTGCTAGTTTTGCAACTATTATGAGCTCTAGTCTCATCTTGACTTGGAATCTATAGCTTTATGCTACCATGTGGTACTCAAATCCACCATTGTCCTATTTTTCTATGTTGAGATCATATGACACCTAATGCTTTGAATGTACTCCTATTATGTGAATGTTTTGACTATACCTTGATTCAATGGTGTGTTTGACCTATTTTATGCACCCAATTACCTTTGATATCTGAAACAACAAATCTTGTGATGCTTACTGACATAAATGCCTAATGTATATCCCCTTTGTACTATTATGGTACTTGTGACACTTGATACATCTATAATGACCTAATGTTTTCTAAAATGTCTTGATTTGTCTTCCTTTTGTCCCAAATGTGATATGGATCTTTATCTCATGTTTTCCCCTCTAAAATCAAGTAGTGTCCACCCATATGATTATCTTGATGTGTATTTTCCTTATAGTCTATATGTTGACCCCTAGTAGCATATGGACTATGTTGATGCTTGCATGTATTAAGAATGTTGATACCTAAGGTTGGGAATATGATGCCTAAACCCTAGGGGACATCCACCTGTATTAGAATGTGTCTCTTGTTTCTATACTTTCCTAATCTAAATAATGCTTCATGCTTGGATCCCCTCTCTTATTTGAATCATGACCTTGTATGGCCTACTATGGGTCTGACCCTATAATGTGCATTAGTCACTCAAACCTTGAAATACTAATATAAAATAGATGTAACCTCAGAATGACTTGAAATTTGAACAACACCTTCTTGATGACCCCTAATTTAGTAAGAGATCATAAAACACCTAAGTAACCAACTTGAAACCTAATTTGGCCAAAACCCTAAAATGAAGCTAAATAGGGTTAATGATGAGAATCTAATATATGGATGTAATCTTGTGCTAATAAGGTATTGCTTATGGATAGATGATCAAGGAAATGTTAGCTTATGAAAAACTATGATTCAGTTATGGGCTTTAAATAGTTATATGACTATGGCTTTCTTGCTTGCAATCTAATATGTATGTATGCTTGTTTACTTGCTCAATGTTGCCATGTAGTATGCTAGTATTGTACTTGATGCTTGTCTCATATCATGGTTTTATAACTTGCACACATAATATAGAACTCCATTATAGAAATGTTGAAATAGGGTTTTTCTCAATGACTTTGGTTATTGAGGTCCTTCAAGTATAAAAAGGGTTAGCTGATATTGAGCACCCTTACACATCCTTCAAATGGGAACTTGATGAAAGGCATTATGATACATGACATTGATGGTATAATTGGAGTAAAATGACATAAAACATGCACTCTCATTTTTCTAAGCACTTAGTATTGCTCATTTACTTATGTAAATGTTTTCTAATTATGCAAAGATTATGTATATGTATCTTTCAGCCATGTAAGTAGCACCTTGTGTGCTTGACCCACCCTGTTTCACATATTTTATAGGTTTAGAGATGGCTAGAAGTGGATGGGCTTGGTAAGCTATGTCAGGTGTACTTGTTTTAGGATCCCTAGTATACATGAGCAGATAGGTAAAATTGTACTCTTGAATATGTAATTTAAAGCTTGTAATAAGACAGTGTTGTTTAATATATATTATTGAATGTTGAGACTATGATTGGTGCTTTTATCCGGCTATGTGTTCATGTATGCTAATATTTGTTCTTCCAAATTTGCATTTTAATACCATGCTAGGGAACGACGCCTAGGTCCTATATCCATTGACTTTATAGTCATTTGGAGTTAGGATTTGGGTAACAAACCGTTCTATGACATATCCTCTAGTGATGTGATCAATGATGATTATCCCAGGATGATGTGATCAATGATGATTATCCTAGGATGATGTGATCAATGATGATTATCCCAGGATGATGTGATAATGATGATAGCCTTGTATGGTAGTGGTATCATGTGATGATATAACAAGGTTTATACCTCATTCATTTTATATCTTATGACGTTGCAACCTACCCTTATCTTTGTAGAGTTTGTTGTGGGTTTATACATTGTAACTTGATTGATGCACTAAAAGACACCCAATTAGAAACAAATAATCAAGTGAAACCCTAATCATGTAGGTTGCCCCAAGCCATAGATCCATCTTCAGCGTTAGTATTTGTTGGATGGTGAAATGAGTAATTCCTATGGAAAATGTGGAGTGCATATTGTTGAGTATGTGGGGGTGCAATTTGAGGATATATCCTTGCATCCACAAACATGGATTTGGAGGATGACTGTGGCCATGCCCCACAAGGAGAAGGTTGAGGTTGTATCTTAGATGATATGTTTTCAGGGATGGTTGCAATCATACCCTGGAAGGAGAACAACTATGGTCGTATCTCACTTGTGGCATGCCTATATACCAAGGCAGACTAGGTTGATTTGTAGTTTGACTCCAAATGTCACTATGGTGGACTCAAATTGATCAAGGGTGTGGGAGATCATAGGAGTCTGACTCTCCTAGATCTTTTATGGCACTAATTTTGACTTAGCATTGGTCAGTTGGAGCATGAGTGGTATACCTCATCTCCACAGGGAATAAATAAAATATGTAATACAACTATGTATTATATCTTCTTAGGGTCAAACACGATTCACATTGGATGACCCCTTGCCTTGTTTCATATTATTTGTTTGATAATGGTTATATTTTCTTACGGTCAAACATGACTTATATTGTTTGGTTGATAAGGTTTATACATGTTCTTAATATTCATTTTGGGAATATATGATATTGTATTGATTAATCGTAGCTACTTAAACTGCTTAACCCGTGTTATAAGTTTTCGTTATATCATTTAGCTAAATATGCTCATCTTGTTAATATTTCTTTTCTTATATAATCTATTTGTGTTAATAATCGTTGTTGGTAGAGAGTTATATCACTCGTTGGGACGTTGGTCTCAACCTGTGGGTTTTCACATCTTTTAAGTGGTCGTGCATGATGAGGTAGAGATTGTGCGATAGAGGAAGAACAACAAGGAGAGTAGTAGTTGTTGAAGGTTAGATATGATTCTAGTGTTTTGTAGCAGAGTCCTATGTGTCATCCCTAAACTCTAAGTCCTTGGGGAGGTTTTGTAGATGTTGTACATCATACAAGGTTTTGGTAGTATGCCATGGTTGTATAGATATGGCCCATATACATGAACATGTTATCATATATAACATGTTGCGACTAGTTATCCAGTGAACAACATTATGTAATATCCTTTGGCATGTTGTATGATACATGTGGCAAAAGTGTGTGGTTTCATATATGATATATTTCCACTTTTGGGTTATATGAAATTGGTTTTAATTTACTATGTTTCTCGGTAATCTAGATGTTTAGTGTTAATTTCCCGCGCTTGGTGTTGAGTTATCTCTCTCATGTGGTGGTGGGCTGTCACAAATTTTTTGCACTACAAAGAGTTTTCCTTGTCCAATCTCCAGACCAAGTGTTTTTGCTACCATATAGTTTGTTGAAAAATCAAAATAGAAATCATTATTCAAACATCAAATAGTATCAAGATTGGTATTACTAGAATCATTGACTTTGAGACTGAGAATTTTCTTTTGATGCCTTCTTGTTTTCGTAGAAGAATAAAAAAAATAGAATTTGTGTCCCCTTCTTTAAGCCATTGAACATGAGACTTTTGTCTCAGGAAAGATTCTTCTATCTTTGAACTGATATGAGCTAATTGTCTAGCATCTTTAGCAATATCTCTCAAATTCACATTGAAAGGTGATTGATCAGCTCTGGATTGGGGAGCATTTTCATAAACTCTATATTCTCTACATATATCAAAAATATCACCAATCGAGGCTTTATTACAAGAAATAAGCTTATTTTTTAAATGATTGAGTTTTCTATAGAGGTGGTACATAGAAAAACCATCAATATCGATTTTCCAAGAATCCATAATAATATGGATAAAGATATCATGATCAACACATGCATTAATACATCTAAAATGAGACCTGATGTGTCTTGCCTTGCCAATCATAAGAAGGATCCTTCTATGATCACTAACTGAGCTAGAAGTGATTTCACCACTGATTTTAGGAATTGTATTGAGAAAGGCACTACTATATAAGACTTCATCAATTTTCAAAGTGATACAATTATCACCACCTTTTCAATTATCCCATGTAACCATTCAAATCAATTCAAAAATCCCACAAGACAGAACACAGATATTAAAATCTTCCATTGATTTTCTTGTAGGAGCTTGCTTACTCACTCTTTCACATCTCTTCCTAACAACATTAAAATCACCAATGATGAGCCAAGACTTATCAACAAGACAATCATTAATCCTCTCAATATCATCCCAGATAGACTCTCTTTCAGAATCCCCATTATGACCATAAACAACCACTAGAAGAAATTTATATCGTTCACCTAACTTTTGGAATGGATAAGTTGGATAGATTCCTATAATTTGTCAGACTGCAATTTTCCAAAGCACCACTACTCTACCAAGAACATGCAAATTATAATTAGAAAACCACTATTAGTGGGGAAAATATCTCTCCAATAACATAGAGATTTTTTGATGCCTCAATTTTGTTTCGACTAGAATCACAATATCACTCTTGGAACATTTTATTTCTTGGATGCCCTTGATTTTGTTACCTATATATCTGACATTCCAAGATGTGATAGATAAATACATATTTATTTGAGCACTTGAGTTGTTGAGCTGACAACCTTAGTATGTGGTTCTTCATTGATAATCTCCAGGAAAACGAAACTATACAAGGTTAGTCATGCAATGAAAAATGACAGCATCTTAGGTATTATGTCTATTGTTTTCCTATTGACATTAGGAGGAGATCTACTTCTTTGGGATACGTCTTTGAACCCATCATTGATAACTTCTCAATTAATTGTAGGCTCAATACTATCAGTAAGAAAGATTAGAGATTGAGTAGAGGGAATATAACTCCCTTCATTTTTTGTTTTCTCATCTTTTTTTAATGGAAAATTGGAGATTATTTGTTACTTTGACAACCTTTGAGTCATCCTTCATTAGCATCACCAAAATTATTAGTAGGTGCAACATTATCTATAATAGTGACCGAATCATGAGTGGAGAGAACAACACTAGTTCCATTTCATGTTTTCTCATCATGCTGATGAATAAGCTCAACATGTGATCTAAAGCTAATTTGTTCAGAGTAACAACTGCTTCAACAAATTCTTTCTTTTGGCTCGGTGCAATAGATGGATTAACTTTTTCTTTCCAGATATGTTTCAATGGTTCAATAGATGGATTAGTTTCTCTTACTATAGAAGCTTTTTGTCCAGAAGGTAGACATAGAGATCCATTATGTCTAAAGAATCCGCAACATTGACACTTGTAAGGAGTCCACTCATATAAGATTTTAATAGTATGAGACTCACCTTCATCCCTCAACATGGTAATATGATTTTAAAAATTAGTATTAGATTAAAAGAGGACATGTATACTTGCACATTTTATTCTAGAGTGGGTTTTTATGGGTTCATCAGTAATCAAAACACCCATAAATGATTGAATCCTTTCAAACATATGGCTATCCCACCAATCAAGAGATGAGAAATATAACCAAACCCCGACAAGAACCTCTTTAATCTTCTTTTTCATAATTGTGTCACATTGGTTCCACATTGAGTGAATGAGAGGCATATTCTTCATGAACCAATTTTGATAAACAACATGGTTGATATATGTTAGGTTAGTGAATTTGATAAGAAATGTGCCATCTTCTTTTATAGAACTTCTAGAGAACTCTTGGATTCCATAACCATTTAAGATAGTTTACTAAAGTTGGGATGTGTGGAATGAAATCCACTATATAGAAAACCAAGGTGTTGTGCCACTTACTAGCATTCTCACTCACTTTGGATTTTGGGTGCAATAGCTTTCCATCAACAAGAGAAATATCCTTCACATTAGGAGTCAATGGACCAGTAGATCTAGCTAAGTTTGAGTAGTTTTTCCATCCCCCTAGTTGTTCCAAGGAACCTACTTTTGTAGGTGATTGAACTCTAGTGTAGCCCTAATCAATTCTTACATTTGTGGTTTGAATATGGCTCTAGATCTTATTGTTCCACAACTAGTGGTGTTGTGTTTCCCAACCATTCATCCCCAGTCGCACTTCTTGGCTCTGACATGACTCCAAGTTTTGTTTATTGCTATTCTTGAGGACAAGAAAACTTTAAGTATGAAATGTTTGATCGCATCCATTTTTCACTATTCTCAACTATATTTAATTTTATTTTATCATAAAATAAATAGAAATATCTAAGAGTTATGCATGAATCTTTATATTTTCTAATTTCTTACAAAATGATTAATGAAGTCACTTTTTGACTAGAACTTGACCTAAAATCATGACTCATTTGACTAGTCAACTGAAGACAATTTTTTAGCTTTCTTCAACATGTGAAAGACTAATGAAACTAAAAAAAGGCTTCACCATTATTGAAGATATCACCATCATTATTCCAAGCTATTTGACTAGCTAGTTTCTTCTATACTTAGATAGCCAAAGATTTTACTAGACCGCATCAAGACAAGTAGTAAGTAACTCAGACAAACATAAGTGGTATATGTCTTGATATCAAGTTTTACTACATGTTGCAAGTCTTAAAAGTCAATTCAATTATATGCTCCAGCTCATTCCACTAAATAAGATGAGCAAATTCCAAAGTGATCAACAATATAACCAATGAGACGTCCAAGCATTTGAGTCCAGTAAATACCAGTTTAAGACTTGATCCAAGTATTTTCTAAGAACTCAAATCCCAAATTTGGTAGTCTAAAGCTTGACCCAAGGTTTTTACAATAACTTTGATATAGAGAGTTTTTTTATCTCACCTCAACCATACATGCATAGAAGAACTTGATATCAACCTCAATCTCGAACTTGGAATCCTCCCTATCAAATTCCACTTGGGTACATACAAAAGGATTTTTACACCCTTTATCCAAGACACGTGCCTATAACCAAAACCCCTTAATCAACACTCTCAATAGTGAAACTATATGTTAAATGTACCTACCTCGATATCTTTGTCTATGCTATGCACTTGACAATGTGACATTTCTACAAACACTACCTACAATGCGCCCAAGACTATCCTACCACTTCATTCCTCGACCTCCATAAAGCCCAAAAAATATAGGCTACTTATTATACTTGATCATGCCACTATGTTGCAAGATTGTATGTACTACCATCGGTTGGTTCCTCCTTTAGCAACCTAGAATTTTTTTCTCAACAACAATCTATACTTGGTGGTAAAAACCCAACTATATCATAGGTCATTATATGCAAAATTAGAAATGAGCAGATAGTTTCTGTCTTTGGATTGTAATCCCTATTTCTCAATCTTTATTTATGTTATCCCAAAACTATCACTTTAATATATATTTTAGTTGAGTTCTCCTTCCAAATATACTTTTACATATAATGTCTCTTTACCATTATCTATTGTTGAACAAAGGTTTGAGAAAAGATTCATCTTGGCCACAAAAGAGGAGGGAAACATTAAATCCTTTGGTTGCCTTGCCATAACTCATAGGTATTGCCATTTATCCCTGATAGAGGCGACATCCACTAAATCATCATGTCATTTCTCATACTCACAAGAGAATTGAGTCAAGGGGATCCTAATAGGTTATTTAGTGGATTATAATTTGTGTTTTTAAGATTGTTACATGTGAAATAGAGGATCCATCTAGAAGTTGAAGTCGGTGACCTACATGTTAATCTCCAAATATTCATCATTTATTCCTAGTTTCAAATCAGCCAATCTAGTTTACTTTCTACTACTTCTCCCATTTTAGATCTAGACACATCATGACAGATCATTTTATCTTTGTATCAAAGTAGCTAATACAAAGTTGTCATAATTTGTGATTCTAAGTGAAATCCCATGAATGACCCAACTCAACTATGATTGATCTTATACACTTGTGAGAATTGAATGTGTGTGATCAATTTATTCCCAAATATGAGAGAAGAAGCTCATTTTTTATGGAATCTTAATCTCATATTCTATCAGATATACACCTTGTTTTATGTTCCATATACAAGCACAGTCGTAATAAAGTTTTTGAAATAGGCAAAGACTCACATGATAATCTTTGTATATTCGACAACTTCATCTTAATTGATATTTTTATTTGAACTATAGAACATACCATGCCTAGCACACAATTTCCTCTGAGCTACTAGACTCACGAAAACCCTCATCACCATTATGCTTTGAGGGTGATACTAGATCTTATTCTTGGTTGCAACCAAGGGATACAACAGAAGTACAATATAGTTAACATATTTCATATTGTTTTCATTTCTCAATTTTTTTTTAAAAATATCACATTATCAAATTCAAAACATAATGAAAAGATATGCACCCAAAGAATCATTACTTCATATTCCCATCAATATCATATAGTTTGAATGCAAGCACCCAATCAAGAGGTAAATAACAATATGTAATTATCCCAAGGGGGGCCTCAAGCAAATATCAAGAAATAATTTTAAACGCATACCAAGTTCAGATTCTTAAGTAATTTGGGGGTCGCTTGATTTGCTCAAATCTAGTCAAAGGCATAAAACCACAACATATATTAGGTTAAAGCTATTATGAAAAAATCAGTTTCATAGCTCATATAGGGTTGTCCTAACCCATACATAAACCCAAGTTTCTATTACTTAACATATTTCTACCATCAGTTTTGAAGATGTCTTTCAACTTATTATTCTTTCTGTAACATCTAAGTAGGGTACACAATCAAGATTAGATTCATTTGACATAATTCAATCAATATCGAAACAATTACTGACATTCTTCCAATATTGAATAAACATCATTAGGGTTCAAATATTCAAATATGATATGCAAACTCCAAATCATATCATATATCAATGTTATCCATAACTAGAAATCATATATATCTTATTTGATAATCATCAGTCTTAATATTGTCTCAAACTCAACACTAAGGTGACATGGGTGTATATCAGGTTTTTCTAAACAAAAATCGTATGTTGCATACTATGTTTCGACAATCCTACTATTTGATTGATTTTAAATGTGTACTTTAAGATTAATATTGGTCATTGCATATGGCTATGTGGGGTCCTATAGGGTACACATGTGAGTCATGGTCCACGCATTCTCTCCAGTAGATTCTTATCTCATCCTTCTATGATACCTCAATTTCACTAACACATGAGATGAATCATAAACAAAAATTCACATTTGTTTGCATTTGGAAGTGTCATAGACATGGTATTCATCACAATGATAATAGAAAACAAACCATCACAATTAAAATTAAGTAAAATTTTCATCCATTTTGTCAACAAAACTTTACTACAGAATTTCATATAGAAATAAATTTATACCTGAGTATAAAATATGAAGTTAAAACTTAATCTCTTGGGTTTTCTAGATAGCATTCCACCAACATATCCTCTAAAATGTATAGATTTAAATTCTATATTGTCTACTTTTCTTTAAGATTTTCACATGCATACCTCTCTTCCTCATCTAATCACAAGTAGATTATTTTTTTACAATAAGTTCCATTTAATTCTAATATGTAAAGAATGAATACAGTATATTTAAATAGAAACTTAAACCTAAAAATTGTACACTGGCACTAGATTAATTTATCTTTTGTACACAACTATTTTTTTGTTGCCACCATTATACAATAAGTCAAACCTAAAATAGCATGACTACACCTTTAGATTGGTTTCAAGCACCTCAACATGACACTAAGGCATATCTAAATTGGTGCATATACTCCTCTAATTTATAAATGGAGTACCTTCAAATTGCTATGGCAATGCCTCTATAATTGCACAATGTCCTTCTAAATTTGCATTGATGTGCCTCAAAATGGTTATGTGCCTTTGAATAGTTTCAGGGTGACTACCAAGGACATATCATATAGTGTTATGTTCTAATGATATTATTGATTACATAATCTAAAAACTATTTATTGATTATAAATATGTTATTAATCAAGAAAATACAAAACTCACAATAACTGAAATTGAATTCATATTAATAATAGAGTACTTATAGAATGAATAAAACTGAGTCAACTTAAAATTTTATATTCATAGTATGTGGATAAATTTTAATTCAGATTTGTGATTTAAGTAAACAACATAATTGAATCCTACACACAGATGTATGATATATGATGCCTTAGTCTAAAATATCAAGAAAATATAATGAAATAAATTTTAAAAATACAATTTTTGTGAGAGTGACTTAAATATTAATTAAATTAAATGTAATTACTGATAACATGATTGTAAATGAAAACAAGATACAATTGGAAAACTACCACTTTTGACTAAAATTAGAAGACATTGTGCTCACCAGGAGCATTTGGATGGAAACTTTTGACCTAAAAGATGACACACTTAGATCACTTCTTACACCCTGGAAGCTATCCATGGTGGTCAATCTTATATCAGGAGTCATTGAGTGCATTCTTCTAAACAAAAAGATCAAATTGTTATGGCGGTTGATGGGGATTGGAAAACAATTGACCTAGAAATTATTACTTCTTAGTACAATTAACCATGAAGGGTGATTATGTAACATCTTTTGTAAGTGGGACATGTCCAGTATAAGGTTCATACCTTACATTCATCAATGGGAACCCAGCTTGTTCCAGATGATAATTACCTCAATAAAACGGTGGTGTGGGTATGGATACCCAACCATCCACTCCATATTTACAACACAATCTTCATGGAAAAGGTATAGAATGAATTGGGGTCACCATTAGGGTTGATCTAAATATTGTAATGAATAGAAGGGGAAAGTTTGCACGAATAGTAGAGGAAATGGATACACATAAGCATCATATGCCTAATATCTACAATTATGAAAATAAATATTAACTTGAATACAAAATAATCAATTATGTATATGAAATTCGGGAATATTGGTCATGTTGAGATATCTTGTATTGCTACACAACATTGTCAACTAGAGAAGAAGGAAGGACCAATAAATACAACATGTTCCATAATGGCAAATGTCACACATTTACTTTGTGTAAAATTCAAGTGTATGTGATGAAGTAATATTGGGATTTGAGTTAAGGGTATCTGACACAAGGAATCAAGAAGCTAGAGACTACTACTAACAATACCAAATCATATATATTGATGGAAAAGATCGAATTGATTGCAAAATAAAATTTAAAATTAACATACAATCAAGATTTTTTTTTGAAATTTGAGAGATGGATTTTGTATGAAAATCAATTTCAAAACATTACAATTTATACATAACTTAATTCTACAAAAAGAAATAAATTTTCATTTATTAAAAAGCATTTGGAACATGTAGTTGACATTACCCTTTTTGTAGTGTAATCCAATATTTAGCCTAGTCCAAAGCCCTCTTTTGCAGTGTTCAAGTGAAAAATTAAATGATTAATGATCTCTCTCCAAATATTTAAGCTCACAATTGCTAGTCCTCTTTCAAAGTACATTATTAATTATGTCAATATAAATTTTCTAACACTTAATTCCTCTTTGAAGTGATAAAGAATGTGAAGCATACCTTCAAGGGTGGTTGTGGAAATAGGATCCTCATGTGTAGAGTTATATGTTTTATAAAAGAAATATTTCCTAAATGTTGTGTTGAATCTATCCTCTGTTTAAATTTTGGAAAACATAAACTTGATAAAACACTAGAGATATTAGTAAATCATCCACGATAAGTTCTTCAATTTAGGAGGTTGAAGCCTCTACAATGGTTATTCAATCTCTTAAATCCAACTTGTTCCAAAAAGGGTGAGATTATCTTCAAAACTTCTATAAGGTGTAATTTAAGCTTTCCTGGAAGAGTATTTCAAGAATTGGAAGTAATGCTTACTGATCCAAATAGTTATGGAGACATCTAGGTCAGAAAGTTACTAAATTAATATTTGGAAGGTCATCGTTAATATATTATTAACCATTGACAATCTATGAAAAAGATGTATGTACCTTGACTCTATTTGTATCATCTTCCGAAGAGGTAGTGAATCAATTGATCATTTATTTTCCATACTGATAGGTTAGATTTTTTGTCACACACATATTCAACAATCACTAATAGATCATGAAATTAGGACATAACCTGAGTTCAAGCAAACGAAACATTGCTCTTAACCCCCTTTTTTCAAATTGAACCGTGTACAAACACAACCACTAAAACAATATTATAAGAAACAAAACATTGATTTTTTGACCTGGTTTCAAAGATAAAAGTATATATTAAGATATGCATACTATTTTTCAATAAAACATATTATTGTCTTGACTATTATATACAAACACAATCATGATCAAATATTGTTACAACTTCACTCATATACAGTTCTTTGTAGTTCAAAACAAGGACCTAGAGTGACATATACTGACTACCTAGACATCTCTAGCATTTGACTTGTGGTAGGCCTTCTAATATATAGTTAAATATCCATATGCTCAGGGTGTACCTAAAACTTTTATGAGTAGAGTGATGAGCTACTCACCTAGTGAATGAGTACTTCTAAGAAACAATTCAAAGCACTTATATAGTCAAAATATATATTCTTGAGAAACTACATTCAAAGTAGAAAAATAAAGAACCATAAAAGAACTAATCATTCACATCATATAAATGAAAGATTACTCTAGATATTTGCAAAGAGTAAATCAATATTTGAACATAATTAATTAATCTCAAGGGTGCTAGTCATTCATAAACATACAAGTGGTAGATTACTTTAGATAACTGCAAATAATAAATCGATAATTGAATGTACTTGTTTACTCTCTTATTCATCCTATTATTCACTGAACCCACATGAAGTGTACTAGGACATGTGGAAGAATCATAGCAATCTACACTCTCATCATAAAAGACATAGAGTAGACCCAAGACTCTAAGTCTACACACTAGGTACTTGGTCTACAACAGGCCTTGCCACCCTCGACATCTAACTAAGTAGACAAAAAAATTAGACTCCTCCTCTAAACATGTGTACTCTATAGGAGAGTCAAAAGCACTTTGACTAAAACCTTTCAACTCTAGTAGTTCTATAAGGGTAGACTCATATAGTAGTAACTGAACATGATACATCTGGGATCTCTGGTAAATGTTGGGTACCTAGCTGAAATTGTACTGAACTTGGTACCAAAGGGATCTTGAGTTAGTGTCAGATACATTGGGTATCATTAGAATCTCCATTTAATGTTGGATATCCCTACTATTAATTAATAGGTCATCCACATCGGGCTTAACCCCTTGTGTCCCACCAGCACACTCTGACTTTCTCTATTGGATACTACCAATGGTTAAGTTGTTTCCTACATTGTGATGTAGACATCTTCATGGAATCTACATTATTTAGGGCATTTAATGTATAATTCACTTTTAATTTCACTTGCAAATATCTCATCAACATTTCTTAGTTGAATCTTATTTGAGTTCTTGTCATATATTTTTTTAAATGTGTACTATAAACTGAGTTGTTGATCTACTTCACTTATCATACATAAAAATGTTAGAATGAAAATACTTGTCTTACAGAATAGTCTATGTCATTTTCTGCATTCTCACATATAACATGATCACATATATGAATTTACTGTATCATAAACTTTAATCAGTAAAAAGACTATATGTACTAGCTCATATACAACTAAACAAGTATTTCAAACACTGATATGAAACTGAGCTAGAGCTTCCACACCATGCACTCAAATGTCATACATCAAGAATAAATTGATTGAATAAAATGAAAATCTTCAAATGAGTCATTTTACTGACTTCCATTGAGTCGATTTACAAAAGTCTCAATTTTACTCTCATTCGGGGTCCACCCTTTTTACTAAGATATAAAACAAACAATGATAACTTCAACTAAACCCTTAGTGAATATCTAACTTATCTTTACCAAATATTGAGATAAAATAGTAGAATACTATATTATAAGATTTAGATCAGCAACGCATGTTACTCATCTATATACTATGAATTCATATACAATTGAAACCCCATGTTTCAATATATTATTCTAACTTATATAGTAGCTTTAGGAATCCTATTGTAGATGACTTGTATCCAATTCTAATATATTTTTATCATATGAAATTTATCACATCAGGAAATAATCCATATATAAAGAACCTTGTAAAGCTAGAACCAAAAGGCAAATTTAGGGTTTGTCATAGTATATGGTAGGAACTATATGTTTTAGTCAATTTGATTCATTCTAATAAAATCTATTGTTAAATGGAAATAACCACTCAGCTATGGTGTGATACACCATAGGGAACATACCCCAAATTAGAGGGAATTGATTCTAGACATGAAAGAGAATATTCACCATGAAAATCTATCTAAATAAGGTAAACTTACTTTCTTTTAGCGGTCCTGGGAAGATAAAACCCTAGATATGCGTCTTCACTGCCTTCCTCAATTAAACCCAAATTCCCAATTTCACACTATAATTTTCTCTCTCCAGAATGAATCATAAAATATGGTAGCTACTAATGTGTTTGGTTACTCATATAGATCAATTAAGGTGCTTGGGACAATTGCAAATTATCCCTACCTTGAATTTTGTTTTATTTCAATAGAATTTTCTATCATAAAAGTTACTGAAAAATGTTATATTTATCAATCAAAACTCCTCCAAAAAATGTAAACATTAGTACGATGGCTGGAATAAAGTTCCATTATTTCAATGAACATTTCAGCTGATTCTGAGTTACCAGTAAAAAAAATTAAAAGTTAAACACTACATCGATATACTGCAGTCTGTAGAATGGTCGTTGAATTGCTATTCCACCAACGAATAGAGTAAAAAAACATCAATATATTCTATGAATTTCCACTAACATGCATAATTGAGTTATTTAAACTATGTCCAAATTTCAAATAAAATCTAAGTTACAAAGAAAATATGAAAAATCATCTACTACACTACTATTCCTATTAAGTTTTTGATTATATACTATCAAATCCTAGTTTTGGCCGACTAGGGTTTAAACTTCTGAAACCCTATTTCTTAAAAATAAGAGCATACTTAGTGTTTATCATTAGGTATGAAACATCATAATTAGACTCTCATTATTAATCAAGCTTAATCGACGATCACTATATCTAAGTATGTAATCATCCAAGTAAACTCTAATTAGATGTCTATGTTGAAATGACGTCATTATAATCTCTCCTCCTTTAAAGTTTTCATCCTGGAATATAAATATGAAGGAAAAATACATTCAAGGTTTCTTCTTAAATTCTCAAATCTTATATTTGACTTACTCTTGTTTTTCTTATCTAAAAACCAAATTCAATGTTGAGACCTTTTTTTATCTTCCAATTTGATATAGAGAGAACTTTTTATGTCACAATTAATTACTAAGAAAGAGACAAAAAATGTGTGATATCCAATCATGTCATAATCTCTAGAGGTGTTACCTTAATATTGGTAATCCAGTCTAACTATCTGAATTTATACAATTCACTCTATATTATTGTTTTGCATCACATTTGAATTAGTAAAGGGAGTTCACTTTGTTGTTTTTAAGTTTAGTATTGTACTACTCAAATATCAAAGCATTCATAAGTGGCAAGAATAGGACTATCTATAATGTTATAATATTCAGCTGGAATACTCGTATGAATGACTAAAATCATAACTATTCTTTAATTTCAATGTATTTCTTGCACATGTACAAATAAAATTATAATTAAAACAAATCTACGTATTTTTATATGCCCAAAAAGTTTATACTTTTGAATACAAATATATATTATAGAAAATTGCTTGTTTTCTCTTACTTCTTTATTATGCATTATTACTTATTTGTTCCTATATATCCTTATCATTTTCATTTTATAAAATAAACAAACATCTCTAACATTTAAATGTTCAAGGTTAGAATGAGTTATCCATCATTCTTGCTAACACTAGATGAACCAATTTTGTATCACATTTTTCTCATATCACACTTCTTTTTTGTTCAAATCACACTTCCTACATTTCAAATTTATTTCTTATCCTCTATTCTTAGTCATTTCTATATTGTATATTTATCTTTGTCATTTGCTACCTTTAAACCCTAGATAGCTAATTCTCTTTTTATAATATGGTTATTACTCAAAGTCAAATCAGTAGTGACATCCTTGAACTACTAAAACCCCAAAGAATTTATGATGTATTCCTTATTTTAAGGCTAACCACATAGTAACACGATTTTTCCATTCTTAATTCAAAAGTCAGACTTTAGTGATCTAGAAATTTACTAAAGTATCACTTGTCTTTATCACTTGAACCTCTTTTCCCTTATTTCACATCTCTAGTAAGCTACCTTCTTTACTTACTTTGTTGGGGCTTCATCATTCCATGATGTGTCATCATTACATTTAGTAGGTGTCTCTGTTATCATAGTTACACATCATTTGGAATTTATTTCCTTGTCACTTCATACCCATGCTATTTCCCTTAGGGAAGATACAAAAGGGAAGATCATTTTGAGATTTAGAATTCTAGTCTTGAATTATTCACTTAACACATTTCTTGTATCTAGGTTTAATTAGTTATCAGCAAGGAGACTTTACTATTTAGCATTTTCTTACATCTCACAATCTCTTTTTTTCATATATATTACTTCCTCATGTTTCAAATCCTTTCTTTGTTTTCCATCATTATTTCCATGTATGCTACACTTCAATTTGTCATCTCAAACTTTTATTGATCTCTCAAGATCGTGTTCCTCATTCCTGAGTATGATTCTATACTTCATGTCATATGTTTCCTATTATCCTTTACATTATCAACTTGAATTTCTAATTAATATTCTCCTACTAGTTTTTGTATATGCTAAATATGTCAGATATCGTTTACTTATTGATATGACTCACACAAGAGTCAAACATTTTTTCAAGCTTTTTTTCTTCAGCAAAACACATTTACATGACTCATTAATTTATTTTGAATAATATTTTTTTGTTCTTCTAAAACTAGTTTCATGTCATCACAAATAACTTATGGAGTACATAAACTACATAGTTACTCGATTTAGAATTTAAATCTGAACAATATTAAGGATGAATGTATTAGGGTTAAAAATACAAATACACACTTCATTTTCCTTATTATATCATGTAACCATCTTTTCTCAATCAAGCTCACCATTTGCAACATTTCCTTTTTTTTCATCTTAGTACTTATCATGAACATATATTTTACATGTTCATCTAGTCCTTTAATTTTCATAATTCATAAAATTCTTCACTTTTGTGTACTTATTGTATTCTTTAAAGTGTTTCTTCTATGTTTCCTTTGTTTTGAAGTACATAAATGCATTTTGCTTAATTATATGATCTAATCTTCATAATTTATTTATTATATATTGGTCTTCTGTGTATTTTACTCTTATCTTTTCCACATTTCATATTTAGAGACGTCATTTGATACTAACCATTAAGCCTTAATCCCAACCTTATATCATTTCCTTTTTATTTCTTTCTATTTTTGTCTTCTTATTTGACATACTTTACTATCACGAGGCTTTTCAACATTAATCCATCCCTTATGTGTCTTTCAATATTCTTAATTCCTTTCTTCTTTACTTTTCTTCATTTTAAATTGAATAAATTGCTTAGTAAATTATATGATTCATTTTTTGTTATCGATTCTTTCTTATTCATTTTGTGTTTTATATACTAATTTTGAATTGAAATAATCTTTCTTCCTTTATCCTCAAATTAGGGTTTGTTATTTGATCCCTAGACATTTATATAGTTAATAATTCCACCTTTACATAGTTAATAATTCCAACTAATTCTTAGTGACTCTAGTTTTTTATTATCCTATATTTCAATGTATTAGTGTATGTACATTCTCTTTGCATTATGGGTTTTCCTCTCTGTGATTTACTCCTATTATATTATTAATTGGAATCCTTGGATCCCAGTAACGCATCCTATCATCCAAACCAGGTCAAACCTGCAGTCCTGAAGCCAAGTTCTACTTTGGATTAAGCAACTCCTATTTATCTCAAACTTGTGAAAAGAATGTCCAGTTAGGGAAAACTCTTTGAGAGATAATTTCTAATGTAATTGATACAAATAATATAACTAATAATTGACTTCATATGTACAACAATCCTAACAAACCATATATATTATGAAAGTTGAATATCTGGATTCATAAAGATAAGAACATTTTTATTCTTCTCAAGTTAAAAGAATAGTGCCAAATAAAAGTCGTATCACATTCTATCTTTATGTTATAATTCTTTTCTTACATTTAGGTCTTCTACCCATAATATGTCTAGGGTTTCTCTGTAGCCCATCCTTCCTTTGTATATTTGACTAGGGCATCCAAATAAGAATAGATAGAGTAGCTCGATAATAGTCAACCCAAGTATTCAAATATCGATCTAGGTATCTAAATACTCTAACTTCCAAGAGCTATAACCACATCACCTCCTAACTACCACACTTATGACTACGGCTTACTAACTTAGTGGTCCTTGACAACTTATCCTAAGCTCTAATACCAAGTTGTCACACCTAGATTCCATGATCACTGATATATCATGAAACTAGGGCATAACTTGAGTTCAATTAAAATAAACACCACTCTTAACCTCTTTTTCTGAAAACTAAATTGTATACAGAACAAAACCACATCATGTATAAGAAACAATATCATTATTCTTTGATAGGATTGACAACATAAAATTATAGACTAATGTATCCATACTATCTTTTAACATTACATGATTCTTTGCTTGACTATTAAATACAAACATTTTCATGATCAAACATTATTGTAACATCATTCATATACAACTCTTTGTACTTCTGAACAGGGAACTAGAGGAACAGGGATCCACAACATGAACCTCTCTAGCATCTAACTTGTGGAAGGACTTCTGCAACACCCTGATTTTCATATCACATGAGCAGAAGCAATTTTTTTTAACTAGGGAGTGTTACAAACATGATATACATAATAATAATTATAGACAAGAACAAATACAGACTAGTGTAAAATACATTCTCGTAAATTATCAATAAAGAAACTTAATACCATATTACCACCTCATACAAATCCCATATCAAAGTTGGGACGGTGTATATGGTGCCCCACCAAACAAACCTCCTAAAGTTGCAACTGCATCCTCTTGTCATGACTATATCCTGAAGTTTTGTACCTGCGGACATCTCATCCCCAACCATGCACCATGGGAAATCTAAGTTAGAGTAAGTAGCATTGAATTTCTAATAAGATCAACATGCATATACTATAATTGAAAGTTGAACTAATATCTGAAATATGTAAACTTATGTTGAGTCCATGTGTCTTTTATTTATTTCTTTTATCTGAATTGTGGCCAACATTATATGATAAGTCATCATTTATTGACACCTCAGTGTCCTCTATGGTGCAATGCACCCTCTATTGACATTGAAGTTTCCTAAATGGTTCAACACACCCTCTATTGGCACAACATGCCTTCTATTTACACCGAAGTGTCCTCTATGGTGCAATGCACCCTCTGTTAGCACTACATGCCCTCTATGACACACAAAATGTCCTCTAAAATCATATTGGGACTCTCTGGTGAGGACTTATCATGTAATGTGTTAATGTTCTGAAGTCATTTTCCATCTCTATTCTCTTATCTATGAATCTATTATCTTTGATCTGTGAATCTTAATTTCTTATCTCTATCTCTGTATCTTTGTTCCTAAAATTTGAATCAAATCTAAAATTGAAATTTGAATCTAAATATGAATATGTTTCTTAATTATCAAATAACTAAGATTGATTCTGAGACTCTTATTAGGTATGTGGATCTAATTTATGACTACTCACAATGAGTAATCTAAATCTAAAATCTAAAATATAGATTCTTGTTGTCTAACTAAATGTTAATCCAAAACTTCGATGTAATAGAATATCTTAATGAAATTCTAAAATCAGATATATGGCATCTGAGTATAAAGGCTTGAGGAAATGAACTAAACTAAATAAATAAATATTAAGTATCTAAAAAGTAGCTTAAATACCTGAAATATATAATCTGAGAGTTTCCCTACATAGCTTCATCTGAACAAAATCTAATTACTAAAAGCATTACCAGATATGAGCTAAACATTAATAATTGAATGTCTAAAAGTAACATAATCTCTAAGTTACTTTGTGGGAAAGGTGTAGGCTGAAGCAGGACAATAATGAAATTCATTGGACATGGCCCGCTTACCTTTGATACTGATGATATACCTAATGTAATCTTGATTCCTCGTTCCATAACTTGATCACCTAGAGGTCATAAGTCACGTTTATTCCATTTTTCATTTCTAAATCTCAAACCCCCACCACCTTAACCTTGCAAACTAAATTATCGATCTTATTTAGACCAAACATAACTATGTTCCAAAATCATCATAAAATCTCAACATTGAACACATATCCAAACACATTATATAATCACTATAAACTCCATACTCAAATAAACCACATTAAATACATAATGTACTATACGCAAACATGTTAATTCATATTCAAGAGCAAACTTTCAAATATAATTATATGACTCTAGTTATTGTGATACATTTGAATTTGTAAATAATTATCTCAAGAGCTCTAGTTTATAATGATTAAGCAGACATGTAATGTAATATCTCATTAAGATCTCTTGTTAAGAATTACGTTATATGATTCGGTTTATGGATATTGATGAGATATTACATTACATGTTTTCTTAATCCTTATTAACAAGATCTTTTGAGTTACTTATTTATGATTTCAACTATACCATAGTAACTAGAGTCATATAATTATATTTGAAAATTTGCTCTTGAATCATGAATTAATATGCTTGCATATAGTACATTACGTATTTAATGTGGCTTATTTGATGTGTTTGGATATTATTCAATGTCGATATTTTATTATGATTTTGGAATAGAGTTATGTTTTGTCAAAAGGAGATTGATAATTTAGTTCACGAGGTTAAGTTGGTGGGGGTTTGAGGTTTAGAAATGAAAAATGGAATACACATGACTTATAGAGTTTTGATGACCTCCAAGTGATCAAGTGATGGAATGAGGAATCAAGAATACATTAGGGATATCATCGGTATCAAAGATAAGTGGGCCATGTCCATTGAATTCCTTTATTATTCTTCTTCAGCCTACACCTTTCCCACAAAGTAACTTAGAGATTAAGTTACTTTTAGACATCCAGTTATTAATGTTTAGCTCATATCTAATAATATTTTTAGTAATCAGACTTTGTTCAGATGAAGCTATATAGTGAAAATATTAGACTATAGATTTTTGGAATTTAAGATACTTTTTAGATACTTAGTATTTATTTATTTAGTTTAGTTTATTTTATTAAGACTTTAGACTCAGATGGGATATATCTAATTTCAGAATTAATTAAGATATTCTATTAAATCAATGTTTTAGATTAACATTCAATCAGACAACAAGAATCTAGCTTTCATATTTTAGATTTAGATTACTCATTGTGAGTAGTTATAAATTAGATCCACATACCTAATAAGAGTCTCATATCTAATCTCAGTTATTTAGTAATTAAGATAAGATTCAAAGTTCAGATTTAGATTTAATTCAAATTTCAAGAACAAAGATTCAGAGATAAAGATAAGAGATTAAGATTCAGAGATCAAAGATAATATATTCAGAGATAAGATAATAGAAATATAAAATGACATCAGAACATTAATACATTATATGATAACTCCTCACGAGAGATTTTCGGGACGATTTTAGAGGACATTGTGTGTGTCATAGAGGGCATGTAGTGTCAACAGAGGGTGCATTGCACCATAGAAGACGCTCCAGTGTCAACAGAGGGTGTCTTGCACCGTAGATGGTGTCAACATAGAGCATGTAGTGCCAAGAGAGTTTGTGTTGCACCATAGAGGACACTTCGGTTTCAATAGAGGAGGAGTTGTCATATAATGGTGGCAACAAATCAGATAAAGTGCATAAAATAAAATACACATCGATTCAATATAAGTTTACAACTTTCAAATATTAGTTTAGCTTTTAGTTATAGTATATTCATGATTATCTTATTAGAAATTGAATGACACTTATTCTAACCTAGGTTTCCCTTTGTGCATGGTTGGGAACGAGATGTCCGCATGTATGGAACTTCAAGAGATAGTCATGACAAGAGGATGCAACTACATATTTAGGAGGTTTGTTTGGTGGAGCTCCATCTACACAGTCCAACTTTGATATGAGATTTGTATAAGGTGGTAATATGATATTAAGTTTCTTTCCTAAGAATTGACGAGGATGTATTTTACACTAGTCTGTATTAGTTCTTATCTATAATTATTGTCACATATATCATGTTTATAACATTTTCCAGTTTTAAAAAATTACTTTCGCTTATGTGATATGAAAATCAGGGTGTTACAATATGGTATCAGAGCAATGATGCAGATGGCCATCAGAAAAATTCTCATATTCTTAGTTTATACTACCAATTAGAAACCAAGTGAGACAAGACTTTTTAGGAAGAAAAATTAGTAATCCTCGTTATCCACAAAGTGAGTGAAACATTTAGTTAGGAAAAAGATGATAAATATGTATTAGGGTTAGTGTCTAGATGCTTTTGAATTTTGTGTTAACTTTAAATTGTGCATATCATTCTCTCTCTTTTTCCCAAGTGTTTGTGGTATGGGACACAAGCTTATGGGGCTTGTAAAGGGGATATTATATGCATAATTATTTACTTATTATGCTTGTTGCACTCTTTCTAATGCATATGGTATGGGACATATGTACTGTCAGGTGAGATAAATATGACAAGACATGGAACTTTCAGGTGTATGATTGGCCGACATGCAACTGGAGGTGACGAAAAAAGTTGGCATAAAAAGTTTGAGATAGAAGGTCACCTAAACCTAATCACACACCTATTAAAACCATAGAATGCATACCAAATGTAGATATTTTGAAATAGATGAATGTCTTGGCTTTGAAGTGGAATAATAATTGGAGGGAGATAAGGTTTTTTCAATTTGTAGTTGATGATAATTAGATAACTCTTGATGCCCTTAGGACCTTCATTCCAAGGAGGAATTGTATTCGCATGTCGAATCATGATGGTCATTAAGGAAAATACTTGAGAATAATAAAATTGGTGTTATGAACCAAGTTTAAGATTAACGTATGATGATTCCAAGAGGTGTCTAGAGGTCAATAAGTTTATACATGAGGATGATTTCAACATACTGTGAAATAACACATGTGCTAGTATGGATCAATGATTTAGGATCACTATAATTTTGGGTTTTAGATGATTTCCACATGAGATAAATCCTAGAGAAGTATCTTGAATAAAATTTGATTTAACATTCCTGAGGATAAGAATGGTTTCATGAGAGAGTAGTGACTATTAGTACCTTAAGGATCACCTGACCTAGAGCACTATGATAAGATGGAGAAAGTCATTATAAATAATAATTAAGATAAGACACACACATTGAGTATTTAGATCATGGTAAGACCATGAGGTTAGAATGCATTAATATTCATATAAAATCAAATATAATGTAATGAAATGAGATGATGGGGTTAGACCCAGGCCTTAGTGCAAGTCAACTCAAGAGACATGACCTATGTTATTAGTGCATGTCATGAGGCCCAGACCCTTAGGGTAGGCCAATTCAGATACATAATTCCGATCCTATGTGCAGGTTACATGACCCAGGAACATTTGCATAGGTCATGATATTTAGGTACCAGAGTACATGTCTCCATAGAAAGATCCGTAAAAGAAAGAATTAAAAGTAAAGAAATAGTATTCTTCTATGATTAAGATTTTCATACATATTTCCTTATTGGTTGTACATGATAGTTTGATAAGGTCATTGGATTTAGATAATTATCTACAAGAAAGCCATAGTTTAAAGGTTTCTATGAGACTATTGACAATTGTCAATAGTTAGTGAATTTCAGGTATGTGAAACCCTAAGGTGAGTATCCCTCTATAGTTTAGCTGAATTCGAGGACAAAATTTCCAAAAAAGGTGGCTGGTATTGTCACACTCTAATTTTTAGAATAAACTAAGTATATGATAAAGTTATTGAAAAATTCAATATAAGATTGATTTATGGTTATTATAGGGTTCCATCCAATTTTCATGATATTTGGATATAAGGGGAAAAAAGTAGTTAGAAATGGTCTTTTATGTAAATTGGTCAATTTTGATGTTTGATAATCGTGGAATATGAACTTGGGAGTGTTCATACACTTGTTGAGAAACAATAAGATCATGGTTCAAGTACGGTAAATCTTGGTAATTAAATTTGAAGATGTATAGTTGGTTTATGTAATCATGTTCACCTATTGTTAAGGATAGTTTGATGATTTTAAATATATAATAGATGTGAACTAGGTTGTCACACACATGTAGCAATGAAATTAGAAGTGATTTTTTGTTCTTTCTGATAGTATTAGACATGGTACAATTTTGGTGAATTTTTTATAGTTAATCTTGTAATTCAATGTGTTTATATGGACCAGGGTACAAGTGAAATCACACACACTATAGTATTATAGTCTAGGTAGTGAAGTAGGACATGAGGGTTTTTGTACAAGAGGATAATATGTATATGAGGTGTTGATTAAAATTTTGGACCGATTGAGATTAAGGAGTAGCCTATGGAAAATTTAGGAGAAATAAGAAGAAATGTATCATTTTATGGCCTAATTGAGAAATGAACCATATAAATTGATGTTGAAACAGGGTTCATGCCCAAAGTGGTGGCTCAACTAAGCAATGGACCACTCAAGAGATGCTCACATAAAAGAAGGAGACTCATGAGTCTCATTTCTAAAAGAACATGACTCAAACAGAGTTTGATGGAAAGGGGATCTATTTTCCAAATCTTGGAAGGGAAGAGCTATAAAAATAGTAGTTTTTGAAAGAATAGGGGGTGGCAGCTTCAATTCTAAGGTTTTCTCTTGAAACTGAGATAGCAAGAGGGAGAATAGAGAAGAATCGAGGGGGAGTTGTGAATGGTGGCGCTAAGGGCCACAGCTGTAAGGATCATTGGGCCTAACCTACCCTAGGCTTGAAGATGAAGATGCCATAGTAAATAAGATATGGTTGAGGTCATGGATGGTCATGTGTTTTAGAATCATGGCATTTGGTTCGAACAAAAACTCATTGACAGTAGACTCTACATTGGCAGTGACATGACTTAGTGAAAACATAGTAGTCACGAGCCATGAGAAAGGAGATACGGGTTAGGTGGATCCAGATATAGGTGGATCCCACCCATGACCCATGAAAGCACCTCATTTGTACACCCAAGTGGCTACATGGTCACCTGTCAGCTATTGGATCAGATTCAAATGGCCACAACTTGTTGAAAATGTATTATCTTTAAAAAAAATCATAACTTGGGATGTATTGGTCCATTATGAATGAAAAAAGTATCAATAGAAAGAGTTTTGAATGTATTACATTATAAAAATTCCTTTAACATATGAATTTGATGTTTGAGCATATATATATTTTATGTACCACAAGATATATGATTTTAAACTTTTGTGTAGTATAAGCAGTTAACAACTCTAGAAATTCCTGAATATCTTATAGTACATATATTTTAATATGTGAAACGTGATTAAAAAGCCTAATCTTTCTGATTTTAAGTTTTTTCTATGTTTTTATTCAAACCCTAATAAGGGAATAATGGGTACTTCACTCATTTATTGACAACCAAATGATCTAATATTTTTACCTACATGCTTTGTGTCAGCCATGACAGTAGAGAGGCTGATGAGGCAAGGTAGTGAGGCTTTTCTAGCACATGTGGTGGATACTAAGGTGAGGAGCCCTAGTATTTAGGAGGTGTCTGTTGTTCATGAGTTTGAGTATGTATTTCCTGATGAGTTTCCCGGTGTTCCCCCACCTCGAGAGATTGATTTTGAGATCAATATGGTTCACGGTACACAGTTGATAGCACAGACACCGTATAAGATGGCACTAGCTGAGATGCAAGAGCTGAAGAAGAAGTTACAGGAGCAGTTAGAGAAGGGCTTTATCATACTGAGCACTTCTCCTTGGGGTGCTCCCATGTTGTTCATGAAGAAGAAAGATGGATCTATGAAGTTATGCATCAATTACTGACAGTTGAACAAGGTGACAATCAAGAACAAGTACCCATTTCTGAGGATAGACAATTTGTGCAATCAGTTGAGGGGTGCATCTGTGTTTTCAAAGATAGATTTGAGATTAGGATACCATCAATTGTAGATCAAGGAATATGACATAACCAAGTTGGATTTTAGGATTCGATATGGTCACTATGAGTTTGTGGTTACGACGTTTGAGCTAACATATGCACCACCAACATTCATGGACCTGATGAATTGAGTGTTCCGACCTTATCTTGATGAGATCATAGTTGTGTTCATAGACAATATCTTGATATACTCTGGATACAACCAGCAACACGAGACGCCAAGCTATGGCTTTGTTGAGATAGCATAAGTTGTACGCTAAGTTCAACAAGTGTGAGTTTTGGCTGAAAGAGGTGTCTTTCCATGGGCATGTGATATTTGTTGAAGGTGTGTGCATGGATCCCAAGAAGGTTCAATATGTGTTAGAATGGGAGCATTCGAAGACACCAACATAGGTTCTTAGTATTCTTGGCTTTGTGGGCTATTACAGGAGGTTTATCAAGAACTTTAGTTCCATAGAATTACCTCTAACAAAGATGGTGAGGAAAGGTATGCCTTTTGTCTGGGACTACAAGTGTCAATGTTCTTTCCCACTTTTGAAGGAGAAGTTGACTAGTGCACCAATGTTGGTTCTGCTAGAACAAGGGAAAGTCTATATTGTCTTTTTTGATGTGTCAAAGAATGGTTTGGGTTACATGTTGATGTAAGATAAGAACATGATTTCTTTTTCTTTATGACATCTTAAGAAACACAAGGAGAACTACTCGACGCATGATATGGAGATTGCTATTGTGGTCCATGATTTGAAGATTTGGAGACACTACCTTTATGGTGAGAAATGTCAGATGTTTACCGACCATAAGAACTTATAGTACATCTTCTTGAAGCATGAGCTAAATATGCGGCTGTGATCCTGGCTGGAGTTGATCAAAGATTATGATTGCACCATAGATTACCATTTAGGGAAGGTGAATGTGGTGGCAGATGATTTGAGAAGGAAGTCTTCTTTGTCATCATATGTTGATAAAGCATAGTTGTGTTCTTTGGTGTGCCATAAGCAAGACATGTTGGTGTCTCTTCGCTAGATGAATGTGAAGTTGGAGGTCTCCTTGTTGGCAGGTGTGTTGTCTCAGTTACAGGTCAAGCCTACATTAAGACAGCAAATCAGAGATGCATAGTATGATGATGATGTGATACAATAGATCTGAGTAGAGTTTTGCAGTGAGAAGCGTGATGGCTTCCATGAGTCCAAGGATGGGATAGTGTGTTACCACGGTAGGGAAGTGGCACCTGATGTTGATAATCTGAGGATGTTGGTATCGGAAGAGGCTCACTCTTTTATGTATGCTATGCATTTGGGAAATACCAAAATGTACCACAATATGAAAGATTTGTATTAGTGGCTTGGTTTGAAGCGTGACGTAGCTGAGTTCATGGCAATGTGTCATGTGTGTCAGCAGATTAAATTTGTGCATCAAAAACCTGTAGGGACTTTGCCACCATTACCTATATCGTAGTGGAAATGACATCATATCACAATGGACTTCGTGGTAGGTCTTCCTAGGACAGCCAAAGGTCATGATTCCATATGGGTGATAGTGGATAGGTTGACCAAATTAGTGCACTTTCTTCAGGTGAAGACAACACATACAACAAAGAAGCTTGCACAGATATATGTCGATGAGATAGTTTGTTTGCATGGTATCCCAGCTACCATCATGTCTGACAGAGGTCCCCAGTTCACCAGTCACTTTTGGGAGTGTCTAGATGTAGCTATGGGTACGTAGTTGAGGTTCAACACAATGTTTCACTTGCAGACAGATAGACACTCTGAGAGGACTATACAAATGTTGGAGGATCTATTAAGAGCCTGTGTTTTGTAGTTTTTGGGCAGTTGGGATGTGCATCTCAGTCTTATAGAGTTTTCTTACAATAATAGCTATTAGAGAAGTACCAATATGGCACCTTATGAGGCTTTGTATTGGAGGCGTTGTAGATCTCCATTGTGTTTGTATGAGACCGGTGAGTATCAGCTTTTGGGGCCTAATCTAGTACTATAGACAATAGAGAAGATTAAGATGATATAGATACAGTTGAAGGAAGCCTAGAATAGGCAGAAATCTTATGATTATAATCATCATAGGCCCTTGGAGTTCCAAGTGGGAGATAAGGTGTAACTTAAGGTCTCTCCTTGGAATGGTGTGTTGAGGTTTGGGAAGAAGGGTAAGATGGCTCCCATGTATATGGGACCTTACCCTATTGTGGCACGTGTTGGGAAGGTGGATTATAAGTTGGAGTTGCCACCTGAGTTGCATAGGTTGCATCCAATGTTTCATGTTTCTATGTTGAGGAAGTGTCATTCTGACATAGAACTTGTGTTGCATCCTGTGGAGGTTGAGCTGGATGAGGATGTGATGTATGTGTAAGGTCCCATGTTGATCCTTGATAGGAGGGTGAATAAGTTGAAGAGGAAGAATATCATTTTGGTTAAAGTTTCATGGCATCACCGTGGTGTTGAGGAATCCATGTGGGAGCTTGAGGAAGAGATGCACATGAAGTACCTGTCTCTTTTCACATAGGATTTTGGGGGAGGAATCCTTGTTAGAGGTTTATGGTAGTAAGACCCCTGACCTATCGTAGTGCTTTATCTTTCTTGCCTTGCTGGACAATATTCTTAAACCTTACTTTAATCTCTTGAGATGCCTTAATAACATGTGACACGTTTATGTTTTCAGTTTAGTCCATTTTGGTTGATGTTTGAGCTAGTTATGCTATATGTGTGTTGCTTTTAGACCAATTTCCAATTTACCCATGTTGAGGGTTTATCTTGTAATTTTTCACATGTTGGATGCATCTCTCATGCATTAGCATCATGAGAGACAGATTGGTGCTTAAGGGTACCTTGATGGACCTTGGTTGATGAGGTGGCATCAAATCTGTTGATGCTAGGGTTTGCATGGTTTGCATGGATGCATGAGTTAGTGGTGGTGTCGACCATGTTGTTGATCCTTGAGTGTAGCACCTGATGTGTTTTGAGTTTCTTTGGTGTGTTTTGACCGAAGAACCTTTCTTTTGGTTGTTTTGTAGCGACCTAAGGTGTTGTGGCTTTGTGCATGGAGTAGTTTTGCTATCGCTACATGGTGATCTCTTGGTTTTACTTTGATTGAAGCTGGGTAGTGGACCTAGTGGTTGCTACAAAACCTTGTTTTCATCACCCTTTGATGCATGTATATCTAGAGTTCTTGCATGGCCACACTTTTGAGAGATAAGAGTCATGAGAGACTCTAGTATCTTGACACCTCATATCCTTTCACCTCTATCCTACCCTTGGGTATTTATACACCTTCTTTCACATGCAAGTATCCCCTTTAGATCGCTTCTTTCTCTATTCTTGCTTGAGTTCAGCCTTGAGCATGGTGGTGCAACTGTAGGCCTTGATCTTGAAGAACGTGGTCATTTTCTCCTTGCATGTACTAAGATTGGAGCTTCTCTCTTTGTCAATCCTTCAGTGATTCTTGTTCTTGGTAAGTGGTTTATATCCTTGATCTCATTTTTCTTGAAACCCTACCCTTTCTTTATACTATTGGCCATTAGATTATGGTTCTCCATGGTGGCTATCTCAAGGAACTTCTCTCCAACAGAGGTTGAATCCATGGTTCTCATATGGTAGTACTTGAGTGAGATGAAGATCTACTCTTTCTTATTTCTTTTTTGGACTAGGATCCTTACCCTCTCCATTTTGAGCTTCCTTTGACATTGGTGTGTTCTTCTTCTCTTGAGGTTATCTTGCTTGGAGTTGGAGTAATCCAAGCTTGGCATTTTTCTTCTCTCTTGGAGCTTGTATCTTGGGAGGTGGACCTTCACCTTAAGGTGGGTTATATAACTTTCCCCTCTTCTATTGTTGCACTTTCATCTTACTTGCATGTTACTATTCTGTCTCTAAAACATGATTATAAGTTTCTAGATGATGCTATATTTATTAGGGTTTAAGATTATGATGTATTCTTTTATAGATTGTTCTTTATCCTAAACCCTTATTCTTGTACCTAAAATCTAAGTGATGGTAGAGTTGTGGTTTCTTACATGCATCTTGATTGTTAGTTTTGCTACCATGTTTTGGTTCAGATACTACATGAATATGGAGGTCTTGACTCTAGTTTTCATGAGTTGGGCGCTTGGTTTTCCTTCTCTCATCATGGTTTTCCATGTTTACCCTTGTGGCGCTTATTTTAGGGTTTTGTTGATCATCTTTTCCAAAAGGTTTTATTTTTGTGAATCTTTGGTTTCTTGGTGTTAATAACCTATTTTGGGTTGCTACATATCTTGACGGTCTCTACATATGTTGGCCTTGCATTGGTCACAATGATTTCTGACCTATGGTGGCTAGGGTGGTTTGGTCACTACAAACCCTAATCCTAATATGTTTTGGTCTCTATGCTTGGGATGGTTCTCTTATTTCGATCGAATGACTACAGTTGACAGATGGTCTCTAGGATATAAGTGATGTTGTCACAATAAGGTGCTAACCTAGTGTGGTTGCTACATCTAGTTCAGTTGGTTGGTCTCTACATACATCCTATCATGGTCGCAAACTGCTTCCTACCCCTTGTGGTCGCTACATGTGTCGAATCATGTGGTCGCTACAAGGTTGAGGTCACTACATTTTGTATGTGCCTTTGATGGTCATTACATGGTGTAACCCTAGTGGTCACTACACATGGTGTGACCCTAGTGGTTGATACACATGATGTAACCCTAGTGGTCTCTACTCATGTGAGGGTGTTGGTCGCAACACCCTAGTTTGGTTGCTACATATTGTTGTTTTCATGTATGGTTGTTTATGATGATGATGCTCAACCCTAATGTGCTCCAAGAATGTGGGAAGTTATGTACCTAGGGTTTGATTTTTAGTTCTATTATGGGAAACCCTAATCGTAAATCTATGGAAACCCTGACCCTAATTGGGGCATATGATGTAATTGCTTATCTTGCTTGAATGATTAGCGTGCAATAAAGGTTTTTCTCTCTCTTAGTTGTGTAACTCTAATGCTATAGGTTGAATACACATTATAGATTGTGATTTCTATGATATCTCTTATATAACATAAGGTGATGATTATGAGCCTTTATGATGCATGATGAGATAATGATGTTATGCAGGAACTACATGATTAGGTCTTATGACCTGGTAGAGGCTTTATGCCTAATGTGAGGTGATATCCTCTAGTGATGTGATGAGGGATGGTTCTCCCAATATGATATTTTAATGGTGATGGGCTGGTACAAGGCTGTGGGATAGTATCATGTGATGATGTGATGAACTTTATGCTTAATACATTTGATATCTTCTGACATTATAATCTACCCTTATCTTTGTAGAATTTGTTTATGGCTTGTACGTTGTAACTTGATTTATGTGCTAAAATATATCCAGTTGGTAGTAATTAATCAAATGGAACCCTATTCATGTAGGTTGCCCTAAGCCATAGATCCATCTTTAGTGTCAGTACTTGTTGGATGGTGAAATGAGTAATTCCTATGGGAAACTCAGAGTGCGTATTGTTGAATATTTGGGGGTGCAAGTTGAGGATATATCCTTACATCCACAATCATTACTTTTAAGGATGGTTTTGGTCATGCCTCGGAAGGAGAATAGTCAAAACCATATCTCATATGATATGTTTTTAGGGATGGTTGCAATCATACCCTGGCAGGAGAACAGTTGTGGTCATATCTCATGATTGTCGTGCCTATATACTAAGACGGACTAGGATGATTTGTATTTTGACTCTATATGTAATTTTGGCAGACCCAGACTAACTAAGTGTGTGGGATACTTAGGAGTCTTCTCTCCAAATCTTGTATGGCACTGATTTGGAGTTAACAGTGGTCATTTGGAGTATGAGTGGTATACCTCATCTCCACATGGCATTAATAAAAGATGTAACACATCCATGTAGTATATTTGTTTTGAGTTAAACATGATTCACATGTATGTTTCCCAATTCCTTGTTTCTTATACTACTTAACTGTTATCTTTGATACATTTTCCTCATATTCCTTCGATGAGTATATGATAATATGTTTATCATTTTTAGTTTCTTAAACTGCTCTAATCTATGTTATTAGTTTTACTTATTCATTTAATTGAATTTTCTCATCCTGATATATGTTATGTTCTTACTTTAGTATATCTGTGTTTATAATAGCTATTGGTGGAGAGTTATGTCTCTTACTAGGATGTTGGTCTCACCCCGTGGGTTTCCACATTTTTAAGGTGGTTGTGCATGACGAGGTAAAGATTGTGCAGTTGAGGAAGAGCGGTAAGGACAGAAGTAGATGTTGAAGGTTGGATATGGTGCTAGTGTTTTGCAGCAGAGTCCTATGTGTCGTCCATGCACTCTTAGGTCCTTAGGGGAGTTTTGTAGATGTTTTACATAGATACGAGGTTTTTGGCAGTACGCCATTGTTGTACATGTATTCCTTGTATATATGAACAAATTATCTTTTATAGTAGGTTTGTGGTAAGATGTCCATTGTATGATGATGTTTACACCTTAATGGTATGATATTTGATACATGTGGCATAGTTTGTGGACTTCCAAGTAATATGTTTCCGCTTGATATGGTTATATTAGATCGGTATTAATTTACCGTATTTTTTGGTAATCTGGATGCTTAACGTTAATTCCATGTTTTGGTTTGAGTAATCTCACTCGTGTGGAATCAGGTTGTCAAAATCCATCTTATCCCTAGGAACATCAAGATTAGATTCATCTTGCTCTGGTCTTTCTAGGACATAGAGATTTCACTCATTGGTGAGAATGCTTCTCAAAGCCCTAAATCAAACATAGAAGTTAATCTTGTTTAGTTTGTCATACTCAAGGACTAATCACAATGTTTTTGTGTTTGCCATTAGATTCTACAAAAGAAATTTTGCAACTTTGTCAAAACATTTTTTATTAATTTGATTTGATAAGTTTGATGATATTAATTAGGCTTGAAATTAATTACACTCTCACTATTTTGTTCAAATTGAGAGACTTCACTACTAATTTGGAAGATTGCAATGTTCAATCTTCTATTGAGTCAAGACCCAAAACAATTGAATTAATACCCAGCCAATGTTAGCACCATAACAAATTATTAAGGTAGGAAACGTTTTCCAATAGCATTTCATGCAATTCTTGGATAGATGGTATGTGAAACTCTTTTCCATAGTCCATTTGCATGCTTTTAGGCAGTTAATCTCAATAAGGTCATTTGTTAAGTCTGAAATAAAAATAAATACGATAGTAATGCATCCTATTTGGCATCCCACATGACTGTCATCACACTTCCATGAGATAGACATCGTGCCATGCTTGGCGTGCTCACACATAGTCAATTAAGCTTTTCATGTGTGTTTCTTATGGAAAGCATCTAAGACTTAATATTTGATTGAGGAATTTTATATAAGTACATATAAATATCCAATCACCACATACTTATAATATGTATCATATACATGCTATATCCCACAAATGAAACATGCAATTATAAAACATGAGTGATGGTTATGGACATATCTACTATAATTCCTTGGAGCCACAAGGAATTACTACCACCTAATACATCACATGTAGAGAAATCTTTTGTTGATGAAGATATGTGTTGGAACCAATCCAGGCTGATAGATTCAACTCTTGAACCGATTGGCTTGCCTCCTAGTTGGTCAATTGGTATGTCAGATCAATCATTTGTCTCCAGTCCAAACAACATCTGGTCACCTCTAGTTGGTCAGTTGGGCATCCAACTGATCGGTTCGACACCTCCTGTCATTTTTTCTTCTCGCTCCTCTAGACAACTGGTTCATCTTTTGAAATGGTCGGTTGGTCTTGAGCAAAGCGTCCTCTTTACCATAACAAGAATTAAAATTATCCTAAACATATTGCATGATAATAAGGAAACCTCGAGTTACAGTCTAGGGGAGCATAGGAAGGAGAGAATTTGTACTTTTACATATGAAAAGGATAGAGAGTCTTGATATGAAAATTGAGATATAAAATAGGATAAACAACTATCCAACCACGAACAAAGATCTAGAAGGTTATTGGCCATAACCATGCTTAATATATACCATCAAAATACCATTTAGGGTGATGCATATCGATTGCATATATATCGTATAATATCATATATATATTTATATTTATGGGATTGTATGTGGTATTTAATTAGATATGCACATTAATCATTTTAATATTCATATCCTATGCAATAAAATATATACGATCACATCGATTTAAATCCCTGATGCACTATAAATTTATGTGGCTCTGATACCACTATTGGGAAATCGAGGCAACAAAGAAAGCAACGGAAACAAAAATATTAATGCCCAATTCCCAAATCAGCAGATTGGATCAATAAAAATGTATCTAGGAAGGAAGGTAGCAAGAGATATACCTGGTCTTGGAGCAAGTCCAGTGACAATCTTTGTAGTGGTGTGCTTCTTTTGCAAGTTACACATGGAAAATTGTCGGGGTGGCACCACCACGGACCATGGTGGTTCTTGTCCTCCTATCAAGTGGAAACAACCTCCTCACCTCTATCATAGTCCATGTTGACCACCAAGAACTCTACGTTGTGCTACTAGAGCCAATGAGAAGGAGTTGTCCCTTCAAATGTTAGGGTGCTAGCACTAACTCTCCTAACTATATCTACCTTGCTATCCCTCCCTTTTATAGGTAGGACTTGCTCGATCTCTCTTGATTACCACAACCAGAGAGGAAGATAATTGTCAGATCTTATTGTTATGTACAAGAAGACCCCAATACCCCTATATTTATAGGAAGACCAAGGTAAGAGTTTCCAGTCGAAGAGATGAAATTTCATGAATGTTTTGGAAGCTACAAATGGTGAACCAATCAGTTCACATATGAACCGGTTGGCACATATTCTTTCCTATTTTCAAACACATTAACATTCAACATTTGATTAAGAAACAATCATGCAATCAACATCAGTCCTTGAGCCAATCAAATTGACCACTGAACCATGTGATATAGATGATGAACTGGTCATTTCAATTTGAAACCATCATTTCATATCATGAAACAGTGGTTTCATATCATAAAATGGTCATTTCACTTGTCTAGCTCAGGAAATATTCAACCAATGTTGTTTGAATTGACCTGACACTTGAATCGGTCAATTTAACACTTAACTGGTCGGTTCACAGTCTAGTCAGTCAATTTTCAAGCTTATTTGTTAAAATTGAATACCTAAACACTTCAGTAATCAAGTAAAACATCATTCATGAATAAAATCTTATTCCAAGTTTATCCTATGTGTGTATCCATATAGGTCCCAAATTACATTGGCAGTGAATGTCCATAACGAACTTATGATGTCACAAGCAATGAGAGGTATCTCACAACACATTATTTCTACACAAGTAATTTGGAAAGTTGAAGAACAACTTCAACCTACAATCCATGATCAATGTTCCATTGATCGCATAGTTCCTTTGTCTCTCATATTCGGATTGAACTTGAGGCATGGAATCATCATCCTCTTTAACATTCAATCCATGTTCCTTTAACTAGAGAAGACAGTTTAAGATGCATGTGATTTCACATATCACATATTGAATTACATGAGCATGGCCATACATTTCTTCATCTCGCTTATCAAGTAGAGTGGATATCAATCTCTTGTAGGAGGGACAAATCCCTTATACATCACTCACAGTCAATCCCCATGTGTCACAATACAGTCGAGCTTACCTTTATGGCAAACCTTATTTAAGATCACATTGGATGGTGTCTATGTACATCAAATGACATGTGATGAGTATAGTGACATCATGTCTAAGAACCACAATCACCACTATCACTATGAGAGATGATTCTAACTACCATGCAATGGTTTCCATGTAACAGACTCAAGGTGGGTCTGCTCGATACATTGTTCTCTAACATGAACATGTGTGCTTGACTTGATATCATATATCATGAATAATGAGACTCTATCATCAATCAACACACAGTCTAGTCTTATGTATTACTATTGTCTATTTTTCTTCCACGATAATATTTGACTAGGGACATAACAATAATGTATGTACTCTTATCATACATATGATCTCATTTTTCAAGTCCTCAACCTGAAGACATATGTCATCAAGTAACATCATTCTATAGACATCTATTATGTATGTGGCATCATCTCATGATTGAGAAAAACATAATAGACATAATTACCTATATCATTAACAAATCGGGTATCCAATGTCACATTCCAATCATCATATGATTGTCTCTCTGGGCATACATACTGACATGGGATGCATTATGGCAAACACCCTTATATAGTTGAAGGATATAGTGATTCAAGTTGGATTTCCATGAATTCTAGGAGTAATGGTGTCTCAGTTAATGTATTCCTATTGGGAGGAGGAGTTGTTTCCTAGAGATCTAAGAAATAGATCATATTGTCTCAGTCTACTTTTAATGTAGAGTTGTATGCTTTATATGAATTTGGATCAGAAGATGAATGGCTACATGAACTTATATCCATCTTACCTATGATATTCAATGACTATTTCCAAGATAAAAAGTCTCAAGTACAATAAAAAATAGCGTAGACACATCTAATTTAGACTCAAGTTTGTGAGGGAATTAGTGTCTAATGGGGTCATGGTCTTGGACTACGTCAATACCAAAGATAATACAGTTGATCCTTTCACTAAAGGTCTTAACCTGGACTTAGTGGAGAAATCTAGGTTGGGGATGGGAATGAAATTCCTTATTATTCACAGATAGTAGCAACCCAACCCAATAGAGTGGACATTGTTGGAATTTTAAAAGAAAGTCTCAACTCGTCAATCACCTGCAAGTGTACGGGATCAATTTTAGTCAAGTGTCAAACAAAAGGAGCTAGGTTATCTAGGTTCAAAATCATTAGCTTTCATTAATCTAAGTCAAATTACAAAGGTTGATTTTGATTACAGATAGCTAAAGGATGACTAACAACAAAAGAGCTTAAGTTAAAGGTTGAATTCATAATTTTAGAGACTTGGAGATTAGATTTCACAACCACAACATCACATCATATGTAACTACAAAATTAAAGTATGCCACCAATTCACAAGGAGGCTGTCATCACCATGCACCTGTTGGTGACATGAGATGGTTCTCAACTTCACATAACACTCCCATGACTATGCTTAGTTTTAAACACAACCATAAACCCTCAACATTCTCCAGCCACTACTTTGGTCAAGAGCACATTGCCATGGATCCCACTCGCTACTCCCTCTTACATTCTCTCAAAGAAAAAAGAAGCATAAAACGTGTATAAAAGGTGGCCAACCAAGAATACAAACTAATAAATACCATAGGCATCCAAGGCAAGCAAATTAACTAGCATTCAATATAAATTTCGAGTTCACATGAGAAATGGAATGGGAGTTACTCTCCCATGCCCAAGAAGAAGGTTCTACTCGCACATAATGAAGAAACACAAACACATAGTAGAATTTTTAGAGTTTTGTATAGCTAAGAGAAGAAAAAGCTAAAGGAATCAAAGGTGTAGTCAAGGGGAAGTATAACTCCAGCTAGAGGACAAAAATCCACCCTTGGAGCTTCTTCAACTTGAACAATCCTCCCTCCTGAGAAGCTTGAGTGAGAAGAAAAGCTCTACTACACCTTTTGGAGAAGAAAATAATGAAGAATGAAGGTTCTTTCTCAAGAAACCTCTTCTTCCACCCCAAAATTGCCCTCCTTTTGCTCTGGAACATCTCTTGGATGAAAAGTGTTTCAACTGTCAAGTGATGTACGCCCCAAATGGCTGGACTTGCTTACAAAATGAGGGGCGGTTGCTACTGAAATCTGCTAAAAACTATTGAAGACATGTCATGTGTTGTCATGTAACCGGTTGCTGAATTACATCGTCACAATAAGTACACGACATGTCTCCACTAGGGATACACCATGTATCTTCTCCTGGAGTCGATCTGGGAAGATGGCACACGCCGTGTGCTATTAAATACATGGTCGTGTGTGTTGGCAGCAAGTTGAAGTCGGCCTTTGGATCTTAAGGACACGTCATTTCTTAATAAGGATATTTCATGTCGTTTGCTCTGTAGTTCAGGCACCGAGATCGCTGGAAAATTACATGCCCATGTGTTAAATAACACATGGCATGTTCTTTGTTGTGTGAGCTTTTTTTGGAAAGTTACATGTCGTGTCTTATTAAAGACACGTCGTGTTCGGTGTTGTTTCTTCAGGATGAACTCTGAATCTGCTGCAATTCAAACGGAGGTCCCACTGAGGTCGAATTTGGGTTAGACTATCTTCAATTTATCATTTTCAACGTGTGCCTATGAACGACATCATGCAACAAGTAAAATAACTAAAATATGACAAGTTAAATATGATTAGAGGCTAAATGGGAGGAAAAATGAATTGAGTTTGTGTGTGAATGTGTTCAAAAAGTACATGTGAAATGCGCACATCAAATCCCCCTAAGTTTGAACTATTGCTTGTCCTCAAGAAAAAAGAGCATAGAAACACAGATGAAGGAATTGCCAAGCTCATGCGTAGATGAAATGAAATAAAAGATGTAAATGAGGCCAATCAACCATAATCATCAGGTTCATATTCATAGCCTTGATTTCAACTCAGACATCCAAGAAAGAAAATTAAATTCAGTGTGAGTGGTAATGATTAAATGAAATAGTCATCAAGGTAACACTAAATGGAACTTGGATGACCAAGCCAAAAAATCAGTGAGTTTGCAACTAGACTTCTGGCTATTGTGGATGCAAAATATGGAATCTTAGTTAATGTTAGCAATTTTTTCTCTCTATTCTTGTATTCCCAAAACATATGATTTTAGATTAGGGGTTCTGGCACTCGGTTTCTAATGTAGACTTATGCACGCAAGGAGTGTCGATTGGGGTATTTTACCCTCTTTTAGGACATATCACCTAACTGTCGTTGCAAGATCAGACTTATACTAGGTTAGTATGACATGTGGGTGGTTTTATCCATCTTTTATCAGGTCATTAAGGTGAAGTGAACCAAAAGGAATTTGAATTGGTCATGGGTTTCACTTATTTTTTCTAGATAAAGAAAGATAACTAAATTGCATTAGCTAGATTCCATACATTTAATTTGAAATTTTTTTACTGAAAAGGGTGATTGTAAAGTCACTAAAGGTTTGGTAAAATCATCTTGTATTCTAAGTAGTGTTTCAAAGTTGACATATTCACAAAATTCATTACCAATTACATATATTATGCAATCCAGAATGAAAAAGATGAAAATTCAAGCTACAAACAAAATTCCAAAATTAATCACATGTTGATGGCCATAAAGTTTCATTTGATTCATGCATGCTCTTTTCAATTTATTCAAATGATAACTCCTAAGAGGGAGGGAAAAATCATTCAAATGGGAAGAAAAATAGTTCACTACACAGGATAGGCCCCATATCATACTAAACTTGCCATGAGAAAAGTAAAAACTAAAAACAAAAACTGAAGACAAGAACTAGAGAACTATAAAATGAAAACAACTAAATAACTACAACTACATTACCGGCTGGTTGCACTCCCCCCTAAGCTTGAAATTTGTAGTGTCCTCACTATATCAATCTAACCTAAGGAAGAAGCAACCGGTTACCTGTGATGGAAGATATCAGCAAGAAGGGCAAGCACCCTCGTGACCAATAGGGAAAAATTGGTTGACCAAATCATCATCATCAGGAATGTTGACCGACATGGGTTTTGGAGTGGGATTTGGCTGCTGCTGGTGAGGCTGGAAAGGTTGGGGCATCAGATAGTGGTTTTGAGAGATATGCCACATATCCATGCACTGGACCATGTCATGCATCATTGAGTACTATTGACCCATCAGATCGAGATGGCTATCTAGATGGTCAAGCCTCTGTTGAACATGGCCGTAGAGATGCCTAAAATCAGGCATGGTCCAAGAGTACTCGGTCCTAAGTGCTTATGGATGGTGGCGGCACAATGTGCGTCTGAGCGGGAAGTGCATTTGGAGCAGCATTGTCATCAGTGGCATCTTCATCATCATCTTGGACACTAAGGTCAAATTTCCAATTGTCTTTGTTTATTAAGGTAAGTTCTCCAAGTCAGACATGTCAATATACTGATCATTATGAAAATATTATCTAAAGTTGGCATCATCATTGTGGACCCTAGTGATTGAACCTGTAGAAATCATATATAGAATATCCACCAGGTTTATGCCTAGTGCAACCTCCAAACTAGTCGGGTCTACCTCAAGCTTTGTGGCAAGGAGAGTGACCAATCCCCCACACATGATGTCCCCAGATTCTCTCTTCTTGATCTTCTTAATGTCCAAGAACCTAGTGAGAATGAAGTAACATGCATGGATCTAATAATCATAAACCATACCCAACAGAAAAATAGATCTTGTTTCCTACAGACTCCTTGAGTTTCTTTATTGGCAAAGACCCCTATACTGAGAAGGCGGTGGACATATCTAAAAATTGGGTTATTGATGGTAGATGCACTGGCCTTCTTGGCATTGTGTCTCTCCTCATTAGTGATTTCATTCCATAAGACATCACTATCAAAAGCTGGAGGGTATCCTAGAGAACTTTCATAGTGGCACTCCAAGAGCTCACATAATTGCTTGAAGGTGATTTTGTAGCTTTGGCCCAGTAGGCGGAAGCAAATAAAAGCATATGGTTCTAGCCTATTTCTCAGGTCCTCCTCAACCTTAAGAGTAGTAAGAAACTTGTAACAAGGCGAGGGTAAGTATTGGTTATCGAGCATCATATGTATTGGAGGCCAATTTCCTTCATATGCTCTTTGACCTCCTCCTTGAATCCCAGGGATCCCATTGTTTGATCACATGCAAAACGCATACGGAGGACCCTACGTGAGATGAGAAACTGGTACGTGGGGTCTTCCTCTGTGGTGACCTTGAATTGGGTCATGGAGACGTACGTGGGAGTTGGAGATGAACTTTCTCCATGCTTGTGGTTCGATGTCTACTTGACCGGGGCCATTATTGCTGGAAAAGCTGTTGAAATGACCTTGAACATAGTGTGTCAATAATAAAGACACGACGTGTCTTTAGACAGAAAGGCTTGCAAACTGGGAAAAGGACACGATGTGTCTTTTGGAGGACACAGAGTGTACCTAGAGCTCGACGGTGTCTGGAGGATGGGGATGATGGAAATTCTTCACATGGCGTGGACTCAACTCGTGTGTTCTAGAGTCAGTGAAGAAGGAGGTCCTAAAGGCAGAGTAGGCGGGTGAGTTGTTTTTCTTGTTAGGACAGAGGTGATCTTGCTTCGAGGTGTGCGGAGCTGCCTTGTGGAGCTTCAGAGCTATAGAAAGCGACAACACTGCTTGGAGTCTTTGCTCAGAGTTGATGGATCAACTTGGCTATTGATTCAGGGATAGAATCACCGCACACAGTTGAAGGGGTCAACACAGATGGTAGGACATGACTAGTTCAGAGTGAAAATGAGGGAGGCGGATAGAGATTAGGGTTATAAACCCACCTTCTCATCTTTAGACATGGAGTGTGTTTTTGCAGACACGACATGTTCTTTTGTATATATCACATGCTCCTTTTTGAAAATACTTTTACTGAAGAGGACATAGTGTGTCTTACTTAGAACACATTGTGTGTGATTCCAGAAGACAAGGTTGAAGTTGCCCTATTGATGATGGCATGGTGTGTACAAATAAAGACACGATGTGTGTTTCTCTGAAAAGATAGAGCCATTTGAATGAGCCTTTTGACGCACTATGTTTGAATTAAAACACATCATTTGACATTCTAGAGATATGTATAAAATCATAACTTGATAACAACATGACGTGTTCAAATAACGACACATCATGTGTCTTTCCAGAACACTTGCAATTGAATGTCGTAAAGGACACGACATGTACGGTTAAAAACATGTCGTGTGCTTTTCCAACTATTGTCTTCTATGGACATGCACATCGTGTTCAAATTAGCATACTCATGTACTCATTGAGTGTCTACATAGTTTTCTGTGTATGAGTAGCAACACGACGTGTGCAAATAAAACACATCGTTTCTTTTTGAATTTTAGTAGAAATTGTCTTCTTTGGATCAGCAACTGCAAAGATGATGATATGTATGTATGAGGGTTTACATTATTACATTCATCCATGACAAGTTTATTTTAAAAGGAAGTGTTCTTGAAGTTAAGCTAAATAAAAAAATATATCCTAATGTGGGGTCAACTCCCACAAGTTCCTCCGTTTAGAGTCTGGAGTAAGACTCTTCAACTCTTTGATCATGCATCTTTGAGGGTGCAAGAGGATTCCTTCTCAATCTCCTCTCTGTCGGTGTACAACTTGCATCTTTCATAATTAACTTTGAATGTTGATTGCTTCCCTTGTAGCTCAAATGACTCGTATGGATAGACTTTCAAGACTAAGAATGGTCTAGACCACTTAGATCTTAGCTTCCCTGGAAAAAAAATTTAAGCTTGTAATTGAACGGTAGAACACGATCTCCTTCTTTGAATTATTTAACCTTGATTCTTTTTTCATGCCATCAATTTGTCTTTTCTTTGTAGATATTTGTGTTCTCATATGCATCCATCCTGAGTTCTTCGAGCTCCTAGAGTTGTAGCCATCTTTTCTCCCATGCTTTCTTTAGATCATAGTTAAGGAATTTGATCGCCCACATTTCCTTATGCTCCAATTCTACGGGTAAGTGACATGATTTTCTATAGACTAGCTTGAATGGAGTTGTCCCAATTCGAGTTTTGAAAGCCATCATGTACACCCATAGTGCATTATCTAGCTTCAGTGCCCAATCCTTTCTTGAGTTGGAGACGGTCTTTTCTATAATAGCTTTTAGTTGCCTATTGGATATCTCCACCTAACTTGATGTTTGAGGATGATAAGGTGTGGACACCTTGAGCTTCACTCCATATTTACTAAGTAGTTTGTTGAAGTTTCTTTCATTGAAGTGGCGCCACCATCAGATATTATTGCTCTTAGAACTCTAAACCTGGGAAAAATTGTCTTCTAGAATAGTTTTATCATAAACTTGGAATCTGGTGATTGAGTGGGGATCGCCTCCACCCATTTGGATACAGAGTCGCATGTTACTAGGATAAACTTGTAGCTACATGAGGATGGAAATGGGCCCATATAGTATATGCCCCACACATCAAAGACTTATATCTCCAAGATTGAATTCAGTGACATTTAATCCTTCCTTGAAATCCATCTAGCTCTTTCACACTTGTCACAAGCTTTGACGAATGCATGTGCATCATGAAATAAACTTAGCCAATAGAAACCTTCTTGAAGAATATTAGTTACAGTCTTATCCGCTCCAAATTGTCCACCATAGGGGGAGGAATGACAATATAAAATCACACTTGCAATTTCTTCATCAGGAATGCATCTCCTAATAAGATCATATGCACATTGCTTAAATAGTAGGGGGGTCATCCCATTAATAGAACTTAACATCATGGAGGAACTTTTTCTTCTATTGATATGTGAAATCAGGAGGAAGGCGTCTAGTGGCTAGATAATTTGCAAATAAAAAAACCATGGCATAGCAAGAGAGTTCACTACATACAACTTCTCAATAGGAAAATTGTCATCAGTTGGAAATTTGTCTTCAACACCGGTTGATAGATGTGAGAGATGATTAGCTACATTATTTTATATCCCTTTATTATCTTTGATTTCCAAGTCAAACTTCTGTAATAGCAGTTCCAGCGGATGAGGCAAGGTTTTGCATCTTTCTTACTCATGAGTTACCTTATTGCCGCATGATTTGTGTATACAATGACCTTAGAACCCACTAGGTACTCTAAACTTGTCAAATCATAGACTATGGCAAGCATCTCCTTCTCAGTAGTGGCATAGTTTATTTGTTCATCATCTATGGTCTTACTTGCATAGTGTATGGTATGGAGTTTGTTTTCTTTTCTTTGTCCCAAAACTTCTCCTATATTGTAATCACTTGCATCACACATTATTTCAAAAGGAGCACTCCAATCTTGTGGTTAGATGATGGGAGCTGAAACTAGAGCATCTTTTAATCTTTGGAAAGCTATTTGGCAATCATCATCAAACATGAACTCAATATCTTTGGCTAGCAAGGAGCATAAAGGCTTTGTAATCTTTGAAAAGTCTTTTATGAATCCTCAGTAGAAACTGACATGTCCCAAGAAGCTATGAATTTCTTTCGCATTGGTTGAAGTTGACATCTTTTCAATAGCCTCCAATTTGGCTTTATCCACTTCAATTCCCCTATTTGAAATAGCACGGCCTAGTACAACCCATGTATGCACCATAAAGTGGCACTTCTCCCAATTAAGCATGAGTTTGACTTGCTGGCATCTCTGCAAAATTTTAGTTAGATTCAATAAACAATCATGAAAAGAATTTCCAGAAACACTAAAGTCATCCATGAATATTTCCATAATCTTTTCAATGTAATCAGAGAATATATCCATCATACACCTTTGAAATGAGGCATGAGCATTACAAAGCCCAAAGGGCATCCGCTTATAAGCATAAGTTTCATAGGTGCATGTAAATGTGGTCTTTTCTTCATCGGGTGGGTAGATGGGAATATGAAAGAACCCATTGCACCCGTCAAGATAGAAAAAGTAAGAGTGATGGGCAAGCCTTTCGTACATCAAGTCAATAAAAGGTAAGGGGAAATGTTCCTTTCTTGTGGCTTTATTTAATTTCCTATAATCAATGCATGTTTTCCATCCAGTGATGATTCTTGTTTGTATTAATTCATCATTTTCCCTTTTTATTACAGTTGTTCCTGTTTTCTTGGGCACAACATGTATAGGGATCACCCAAGGACTATCACTTCTTGGATAAATAATTCTGGCATCTTTATGTTTGAAATTTTCTTTTTTTTTATAACTTCCATCGTATTTTGGTTTAGTCTCCTTGGAGGGTCTATGCAAGGTTTGTCATTTTCTTCCATAGCTATTATATGCATACAGATAGATGGGTTAATTCCTTTTAGATCATCAATTGAGTATCCTATCACATCTCTATATATCCTAAGTTCATTTAAGAGTTTTTCTTCTTGATCTTCATTCAATTCAACATTTATAATAACTGGAGAGGTGGAGTTTGGGCTTAAGAAATCGTACCTCAACCCAGGTGGGAGAGGTTTTAATTCTACCTATATATTTGGAGTTGTTGTGTTGCTTCACTAATTCTTCTTTGATTCTTCCTCGGTTGGTGGAATCTTTAAGGTTTCAAAAATTTCCTCATTAAAAGTGACTTTTGTATCTTCTTCTTCAAGATCATCAAGAATTATTTTCTTCCTCAAGCAGTGTATCAATAGTATCTATTAGATAAAGGTAATCCATATAGATGGGTGCATTCATGACATCGTAAATAGAGAATACAAGTTCTTCATCTCCAACTCTGGCGGTGAGTTTTCCTTCTCTAACATCAACTAGACAGCCTGCCATACGTAGGAAAGGTCTTCCAAAGAGGACCATATTGGTTGGGTACTCACGAATGTACAAGACCAGAAAGTCACAAGGAATGAAAAACTTCCCTATATGTACAAGGACATCTTCAACCACTCCTCTAGGATGTCTGATCGAGAGATCAACTAGCTGAATCGTCATTGATGTTGGTTTAAATCTCCCAAGTCTAGCTTTTCCCACAAAGAACCAGGAATTAAATTCATGCTGGCTCCAAGATCAACAAGGCTTTTATCAAAAGTAGAGTCTTAAATCTTGCAAAGAAGAGTGAAATCACCTTGATCACCCAATTTTTCAAGCATGCAGTTTTGGATGATATAGCTTAGCCTTTCAGATAACATAACAGTTTTAGTTTGACCAGATCTCCTTTTCTTTGCTAGGATGTCTTTCAAGAACTTAGCATAAGAGGGAATTTTAGCTATGACTTCAACTATAGGTAGATTCACATACAACTTGTTCAAAATGTCCATAAAAGTATTGAACTTAACATCATCTTTGGTATTAGCAAGCTTGTGAAGAAAACGAGCATTGGCTTGGTAGAAGAATTACCTTGATGCAGATTTCCAACAAATTTCTCCCTTTGATTTTCAACAGTCTCTTCAACAGTGGTGTCAACGACTTCTTCAAATTTCCTCTTGGAAGGCAGTGTTGACCCACAAGTGACTGCCCCACTCCTTAGAGTCATGGATTTGCAAGTCTCCTTGGGATTCATAACCGGTTGACTGGGCAAAGAACATGAAGGTGCTCCTTGGTTGACTAAAGCTTGTTGAGCTATCTGGTTCTCTAACATCTTGGTGTGGGTGACAATCCCATCAACTTTAGAAGATAGTGGTGTGATGGCATTCTTCAAGAGATTTCCATGTGCCAGGAACTCATCCTTCTGTTGAATTTATGTAGTAACAAAAGTCTCAAGGAAATTGTCTAAGCTAGATTTTTTTAGAGGTTGAGTCATTTGTTGAAATTGCTTGAAGTTCATGTTGTTGTTATTATATCTCAGAGCATGTTGACAGTTGGCATTCATTAGCTGGTGATTTCTCATAGGTTGTTGACCTTGAGTTTGACCTTTCTGTTGTTGGTTTCACGAGTTGTTGTTCCTGTAAGAAAAGTTTGGATGGTCTCTCCATATTGGATTATAGGTCTCTGAGAAAGGACTATAGGCTTGTCTATTATTGAAGCTGCCTACAACATTGACTTGTTCTGGCATCTCAATGGTATTCATCTGTGGTAAAAAAAAAGATTTGTGGCTAGATGTTCCACACGCCCCCCACACTTGCTCAACTGCTTGAAAAGAGTGAGTGGTCAACTTTTCAAACTTCTGAGTCAAGGCATCAAGTTTGGCTACAATCATATATATTGTGTCTATAGTGTGCTTCCCACTAGACTTCTCACTTGAGTTGGTGGAAGAGAAGGGCTAATTGGTCCTTTCAGAACTCCACTAGTTTTGGTTGAGTGTCATATCTTCAATAATGGCATATGCTTCACCATAGGATTTGTTCATTAAGGCTCCATTTGCAGCGGCATCAATGGGCATACAGGTGTTGTAGAATAACTTGTTATAAAAAGTTTGAAGTAGTAACCAGTTGGTCAAACCATGATCAGAACAAAGGAGTTGCAGATCCTTAAATCTCTCCCAAGTTTCATAAAGCGTCTCACCTTCTTATTTCTTGAAGTTGGTGGTTTGGTTCCTTAGCTGGGATGTCTTGCTAGGAGGGGAATACTTAGCAGCAAAAGCATTTAGCAATTCATATGGAAAGCTTGGGCAATGATGAGAGCCACGCCTTGGTCGAGTCTCTAAAGGTGAATGGAAACAGGAGTAGGTGCACTCCTTCAGCTGAAATATCATTGATCTTGAAGGTGTTCATGTATTGTAAAAACTCTGCTATGTGAAGATTTGGATCTTCCATAGGAGTTCCTCCAAAGTGGTTTTGTTGGATCATCTGCACCGTTTGTAGGGTTGATGGAGAAGTTATTGGCTTCTATGGTAGGATGATCTATGGATCCACAAATGTTGATGGTAGACAGCACAATCAAATCTTTTAGTAGACGGTTATCCTCCATCTCTAATTCTTAAAGAGGATCGAGTGAAGGTGGTGGTGAAGGCAAATAATGTGGTGATGAAAGTTGTGATCCATCCAAACTTGAAGTGTTATCACTCTTCCTTGCTCTCCTATGGCTACTAAAAGTTTTCTCTATATCTGGGTCTAGGAAGATTGATGTTTGTAGACCCCTCTTAGATCGACGCATGCAACCTGAAAAGTAAAAGTTGAGTTTGAATCACAAAAGCAAAGAGGTACCACGATATGTGATATGAAAATGATGACTTAGTCTCAAGTACTTGTTAACTCTTTTACTCTAACTAAAATTACTGTAGCTCCCCAACAACAATGCCAAAAACTTGTTGGAGTTTTAAAAAAAGTCTCAACTCGTCAATCACCCGTAAGTGTACAGGGTCAATTGTAGTCGAGTGTCGAACACAAGGGGCTAGGTTAGCTAGGTGTGAAATCGTTAACTTTCATTAATCTAAGTCGAATTACAAAGGTTGAGTTTGATTATAGATAGATAAAGGATGACTAACAACAAAAGAGCTTAAGTTAAAGGTTGAATTTAGAATTTTAGATACTTGGACATTAGATTTCACAACCACACCATCACATCATATGTAACTAAGAAATTAAAGCATGCCATCAATTCGCAAGGAGGTTGTCATCATCATGCACCTCCCGGTGACATGAGATAGTTCTCAACTTTGCATAACACTCCTGTCTCTATGCTTAGTTTTAAATACAACCATAAACCCTCAACATTCTCCAGCCACTCCCGTGGTTAAGAGCACATTGCCATGGATCCTACTCCATACTCCCTCACATATTCTCTCGAAGAACAAAGAAGCATAAAGCATGTATAAAAGGTGAAGCATATAAGCTAATAAACACCGTAGTCATCCAAGCTAAAGCAAATTAACTAGCATTCAATATAAATTTTGAGTTCACATGAGCATTGGCATGGGAGTTACTCTCCCATGCCCAAGAAGAAGGTTCTACTCGCACGTAATGGAGAAACACAAGCACATAGCAAAATTTTTAGAGTTTTGTATAGATAAGAAAAGAAAAAGATAAAGGAACCAAAGGTGTAGTCAAGGGGAAGTAGAACTCCAGCTAGAGGAAGAAATTCCACCCTTAGAGCTACTTCAACTCAGACAATCCTTCCTCCCAAGAAGCTTGACTGAGAAGAAATGCTCTGTTACACCTTTTGGAGAAGAAAATGATGAAGAATGGAGGTTCTTTCTCAAGAAACCTCTTCTTCCACCCCCAAAACCGTTCTCCTTTTGCTCTGGAACTTCTCTTGGATGAAAAATGTTTTAAATAGAAAGTGATAACCACCCCAAATGGCTGGACTCACTTTTGAAATGAGGGGCAGTTGCTATTGAAATCTGTAGAAATTTTTTGAAGACACGGCTTATCTTTGTGGAGACATGTTGTGTGCCATCGTGTAATCGGATGCTGAACTACATCCTCGCAATAAGTACACGGTGTGTCTCCACTAGGGACATGATGTGTAGCTGATCCTAGAGTCGATATGGGAAGATGTCACATGTCGTGTTCTATTAAATACATGGTCGTGTGCGTTGATAGTAAGCTAAAGTCGGCCTTTGGATCGTGAGGACACATCGTGTCTTAATAAGAACATGTCATGCCGTCTGCTTTGTAGTTTGGGGACCAAGGTTACTTGAAACTTACGTGCACATGTGTTAAATAACACACGATGTGTTCTTTGTTGCGTGAGCTTGATCTGGAAAGTTAGCAGTACATCGTTGGACACTCCAACTAAATAATTGATGTTGTGTAGGTCGCAATAGGGGAATAGGGTTGTTCCCTGATATCAATAATGATATTTTTTTGGTTGCATGACCTTAATGCATCGGATTTCTTTTCTATCATGTCTTTGTTGTGTTGTTATCAACCTATACTCTTGCATCCAAGGTTCATGTTCAAGACCTTTCTTCACCTAATTCCTGCGGGGATCACAGTTAGATAACTCAGACAGATTTAAACCGAACTTTGTGGGGGGATTGTTAGATATATGGCTACTAGCCATCTACTTGCTATGTGTTAAGCCCAATGTAGTGTAGCTAGTTCATGAAGTAAAATGTAGAGTGTTGTCTTGTTCAAATGAGAAGATGTTTTATATCACATTTCTCACTTTAAAACTTTTATGGTCCTTCTATGTAGGAACACATGTGACAGTAGTGTCTAAAGGGTGTTAGGGGAGAGTATGTTCACCTTCTTGGTGGGTATCGTGACCACAATACACATGTGTTCACATGCACGCGCCACACCACGTCTTTCCTGGCCTGGCTTGACCAGGCCAGGCCGAGCACAGGTTCAAGACTTGTGGCTTGTGACTTATGCTTGTGGGTTGTGGGAATTGTCGTTTGTCCTCTTTTTACACAAGGATAAGAATGAGGCATGTCCAGAAGGATTGTGGGCCGTAAATTTCTTTAAGTAACAAGTTTGTTTCTCAAACGAACAGTTTAGTCTGTGCTCCTAACCTTATTTATTTTTTCTTCTCCTACTCCATTTATTCCTCCGGTTCTTATCTGGCTCTGGGCTGAAAATGTTAACTTAACTGCATATGTTGCTGATGTTTGTAACGAATTAATACAAAATTAACAACACTTGACTCTCAATATAATGAGTTCATCCAAACAAACAAAAATAGGAATGTAATAAGAGACCACAGAATATGAAGAAGGATAACTGACTCTTAACCCGACCCAAACATTACATAACCTAGTTCCTTAGAATCAGTTGGTTATAATTAGAGCTGGCAATTAGACGAGTCGGGTCAGGTTTGGTTCGGGCCATTTCAGGTCGGGTCATTCCGGGTCAAAGATAATACAAGTTATTTTATTCTTCCGGGTCAGGTCGGGTTTGGGTCGGTTTAGTATCGGGTTGGGTCCCTTTGGATCATTTTGCATTTTTTGGTCAACTCGGGCTCAGGTCGGGTTAATTTTAGTATAGATATTTTAGGTTAATTTATTGAGTTGAGTCGGGTTCAAGTCAAATGATTTCAAGTCGTCTTAATATCGGGTCGGGTAAATTTGCACTATTTCCTTGAACTAATCGATTTCGGGTCAAGTCATTTTCGGGTTAGGTACTAATCAGATCGGGTCTTCTTGGGTTGTGTATTTGGTTTGGATCTAGTTGTTTTGGGTTGGGTCTCGGTCTGTTAAGGTTGGAGAGTTGGCAATCAGGCGGGTCATCTTGGGTTCGGCCAGGGTCATTATGGGCCAAAGATATTTGAGGTTATTTTATCCTTTTATGTCGAGTCAAGTTTGTACTGGTTGGTCCCTTCATTTCATTTTGCATTTTTGGGTTAACTCGTGTTCAGGTCGGGTTAACGTTGATACAAGTTTGTTCAGATTCATTTATTGGGTTGGTTTGGATTCACGTCAAATCACTTCAGGTTGTTTTAATTTACACTATATCAATTCACGCTAAATCGAGTTTGAATTGTGTCATTTTGAATTGGGTAGTTATCAAGTTGGGGTTACTTGGGTTGTATATTTGTATAACCAAGTTGTTTTGAGTTGAACCTCATTCAAGTCACATTGTGACTTGTAATAATGAGTAATGACAAAAATTTACATTAATTAAAAAAATATATATATTTTTTACTTGTTATTTTCTTCTTTTACTATCTATCATCCCATATATTTCTCCTTCCTTTTCCTTACTATCAAATTATCAAGCAAACTATTTCTTGTTAAATAATATATCGATAAAGCCATATCAATATCTATTGGAAAACTAAAACTTGACTTCTTGCTAGTTGCTACTCGCTAGTACTCGGTCCAGTTGACATTGGGTCGGGTCAGTGTTGGGTGGGATTGATTTCAGGTCAGGTTGACATTGGGTCGGGTCAGTGTTGGGTGGGATTGATTTTAGGTCGGGTTGACATTGGGTCGGTCAGTGTAGGGTCAGTTTGATGTCAACTCGGGTTGATAATGGGTCGGGTTGGTGTTGGATCGGGTTGACATGGGGTTGGGTTGGTGTTGGGTGAGTTGATATCGGATCGGGTCAATGTCAAGTCAGGTTGTATCGAGTTGGGTCATGTCAGTTGTGATTTTTTCAGGTTGATTCGGGTCACACCATATCATCGGGTCGGGTGTCGGGTTAGGTTTTGGTCTGACAATTCCGGGTCATATTTAGTTTTGGGTAAACGTCAGGTCGGGTTGAGTTCGGGTTTATATTTTCTTCGGGTATAATCAGGTCGGGTTGCGGGTAGGACAGGTCAGGTTTCTCGAGTCAGTTTTTGCCAACTCTAGTTATAATCTCAACACAAGTTACTCTTGTCCCTGCCCGAGCCGTCCAAAACCTACCACGAATGAGTCTACTAGTACCACGAATGAGTCCAGGGGCGTAGCTAGGGCTCTGGGTATTGTATTAGACACGACACTAAGACTCCTGTCGGTTTCCGAAAAGCGTGACTGAGAAGGCATGAAACACCGCGTAACCGGAGAACGAAGATCTCAATTCCTCAGTCCAGAAATTCACAGATGCATAGTATATAGTATATTGTACGCACTGCGTTAGCAAGGAATGAAAAAACTGCCGTCAGTGAGGACCTATGCTGCATGAGCATCGGATCCTCTTCGCCTTAACATCCAGAAGAGTAGCAACAGACTCGATTTCTGAGGACATCGACGCCAGTAGGCTTAATATATGATCGAGTAATAGACTTGTAAATTATTACACATAAGTCACAACCAGAGTTATTCCCTGTTATGAGTTTTTCATGTTAGCGGTTCTTCTGGATCGTGTACATGATTAGTCCAAATTTGTTGTTGCAAAATGCTGTTGCGGACGTGCTACCATCAATCCGGGTCATTTACACACCCTAGTAATTTTTGTAGGGGTGGGATTTTGGGTTAAATGTACAGTTAGGATGTTCTGGAACAACATCTAGAACAACAACACGTCACAGCAGATTTGAGGGCGTACAAGATGGGTCGCTTCAGGAAGAGCCCTTTTTGGAAAAATAATAATATAGTCATAAAAATAAGGCCTTTGCATATGCTTTTATCCAAGACTCTTGCTCTTTGATTTTCATTCTTTGTCCACTGTCTGTCAGTCATTTATATCGGGAAGGCTCCGATCCAAGGAACATCATTAAACGTTCATCTTGACTTAACGCTAAGACTCGTCTCCAAGAAAACGTTGTAGAGGTATGCAACACACTAAACTTATTTTCTGTTTCTTATAATTTGTATGATCAAGATATTAAGATTGAATTGATACGTATATGTAATATTTTTTTATGGAATCGTGTGTGATTATAGTTAGTCATCTAATAAACTGACTACATATGTGTCAAATTATTCATCTAATACGTGCTTATATTTTGTCTCCGCTTGCCTTCAAAATTTTTTTTGGACCATATCTTCCGTTCTCAAACTAATTTAGGACATAATGTTGATCTTTAATTAAACTAGATGAGACCTCTATTTAGCGTTTATATGCTTTAATCTTTTGTAATTCTGAGCATGAGGGAATTCAATATCTGATGTGAATACAACTACACAAAAGAAAGCTTGTGTAGAAGTTGAGTTCAATCAAGACGATGTTGTCATTGACTTAAGACTTCGAAAATGAATCAAGTGTAAAATATAATTTAGAGACCAAGTGAGGAGAGAGTACTTGTTGCCTACTTATCTATTTTGGTAAGGAAAAGCATATCACAAAAATTTCGATTTGGCTTGCAATTTTAACTTAGCCTCCTTATTGTGATTTTTTAGATCCGCCACTGAATGAGTTTACTGCCAACTAATAACGTACACGAGCAGCTTTTGAATCGGTCATTAAGTCGCCTGTACAAGTAAGTCTAGTGTCGTAATGTGGGTATCCAGTAACTAAACGAAAACCTTGATGGTACCTGTTAGGCATCCATCAAGCTCGATGACAGCATTGATATGCAGCTTGCTGAGTGCTAAAGGTCCGTGGAATCTTGCTTGCAAGTAGTAATGAAAGATTCGGAAACACGGACAAACTCAGCAAAGTTAAATGACAAGTCAATTTCATGAACTGCTATCCTTCTCACGCATCTTCTAACGCCCATCGTTTATTATTGTGTTTGAACATGAAGATAAAGTATGATGCTGCATGCGTGCGTGCATAGTCAAAATGCATGGACTATATTCCTTTGTAAGATTTATTTTTTATACCTTTCAAACAGTAGTGAACGGCCTGCACACGAATGCTCACCTACTAAGCCTTTGCCATATTATTTATTATTGATTGTCCAAGACGAACACTGGAGTCCCCGGGCACACAAGTATATTCCTGCGGTTTTGATTAATACTTGTTTTAACGATTGAATTAGAGCTGCTTCGAAGCTAGCAGGATCTGGTCATCATATTTAATTCATCTGAATCCTCTTCGACATTTTTACTGTTGAACACACCAAACTTTTTTTTTCTTCATCTGTCTGTGTACGTGCGCGGGGTCGGGATGCAACTATTGAATCTTAATCCCAGATTTTAGGCAAAATAACTCTCAAATGTCAGAGCAATCACCGTCCTACAGCTCTCAAATCTCGTTTTCTTCCCCTCGTGATCTTAAAATTAATCTCGAGTTGTGTGTTAAGAGTAAGCTGAAAGGCGTCATTGCAAAAAGTTATGGACTTCTTCTACATTGTTATTCATTTTTTTTTTTGTACTCAGCGTGTTGCCTCTTTTGTATTGATTTTCAGAACTAATTACAAAACACACAAAAAACTACTCTTTACAAATGTCCGCAAACTGAAGACTAGAGAACCAAATCCTATCTGTACTGGTACTATAGCTATCAAAAGTCCTATGATTACGCTCCTCCCAAATGTTAAATAAGATGGAACAAGCCAAGGCTTTTCTGGGACCCCCAAAATTAATAAGGTCATCTTCCTTTACAGGACAGTCACCAAATTCTAAGCTGAATCTTCTTCATATAACTCCAGTAAAAGAACAATCATAAAAGAGATGCGACTTGGTCTCTACAGCTTTATCGCAGAGACAACACTTTGATGCAAGAGAATAGCCAAACCTTTGCAGCATATCCAGAGTAGCTATACAATTCAGGAAAAATTTCCATAAGAAGATAGAAACTTTCCTGGGCAAAAACTTGGACCAGATTCAAGTCCCCCAAATAACTTTTGGACTTACAGACCTGCAAGCATTCCATAACTCTCTTCTAGAGACAAAGGTCTTTCCCTTAAACAAAACATGATCATCCTTGTTCGGAACAGGAGGAGGCAAGCTTTCAAGAAAAACTTGAGCAACTTCAGACCCCCTAACTTCTGGGAAGCTCCAGATACATAACTCCTTGTTTACACAGGAACTAACTTTAGCCAAACCACCATCTTTCATTCGAAACTTCGCCAAACCACCATCTTTCATTCGAAACTTTAGCTGGTAGTCCACATGATCAGAGAAAAAAGTATTATAAGGGCACCATGGATCGAGCCATACCAGAAAGGATTCCCAATTACCAACCTTCAATTTTTTTTTTGGTCGATCAAAAATGTCTATTACTAAAAACCAAAAAAACTTTAGGTATATGTACAAGAGACGTAGCACCCCTAGAGAAGCAAAGACTACTAGTAATGAGCAGTACATAATGTAGCTCCATTACTTCTAACACTAGGAACAGAGGAATTAGCCAGTCTAACGCCTACTAAACAGAAACAAGAACTATATGACATTAATAAGAAACTTGGGCCACACCAACTAGGATGAAGGTATGCACCCTTGGAGAAGAGCCAAACAACATCTCAACGTCATGTAGCAGCAGTGTCCTGATAGATCAGAGCTAGACCTTCAATCACCTCTGATCGAGGCATGAAAGACCACAATCCATAGATCATATCCCCACCAAGCAGGAAACAATCTATCCAGAATGAATCACTTTGCCAGCAAAGGTAATATGTGCTAATTGTCTAAGATAACAGGGTCGATCTTTCCTTCCTCTAGATTTGAACAGCTACTTCAACCCAAACCATCAACTAGCAATATCCACATCTCGGAAAATGTGATAGATGGGAGGAAGGAACCATCGAAAATCTTCCAGGAAGGTCCGAGCTATCTGTCATCACTGAAGCATTACCATATATCCTTCGAGACACCATGTTGTAACAAATGAGTACCTAAGCAATGAGAAGGAGAGGTGTCTAGGTCATATGGAGTCATCAATCCAAGGAATCTCGTCCGCTCTAACCCTTCGTGTCTTCTTCTTCTTCTTCCTTAGCCTAGGACTCTTACTGAGCTTGAAGTCAAGATGCAGTTCTTGATCAAAATCGTAGGAGGTTATGGACTCTTCATCAGAAGTTTGTTCACATACTCTATTGAATTCTAACGAGAAGTCAGAAGATTTCGAAATCTAATTGCATTGCGGGGTGATCTTGAGATTGGAGATAGAAAGCTCCCACCCCAAGTCTAGACCTTCTGCTGCCGGACAGAAGGTTTCACAATGCATATCAGGTTCCATGATTTGCTCCTTGGACTTACTCGTACCCGCCATCCTTTTCTCAGAATGAGCTCTGTTTAGAATTGAGCTGCTAGCCTTGTCAAATTCCTTCAAACATCTGGGATGCGTTCAGGCTTCCCTAACCTTATCTGCAAGTCGCAGCCAAGTTGTTTGCGCCTGGATTCCATGGGGCACAAGATGAAACGATGCCCGAACCTCTTGCATTTAGAACAGAGGGTGGGCTTGGAGATATAATCAACGTGGAGCTTCTTCGGGATCTCATCCATCTCGATTAAGACCTCAGAAGGGAACCCTGTACAGGAATCAATCTCCACACACACAAGAGCTTCTTTGAGACAATTTGTTGACGGGTTTGCTTCATCGAAATCAACAGGACGGTTGAGTAGACTGGCAGTACTGCTGAGCCGATCCAGCATCCAGGGAACCTCCAGATTCACAATTTTCATCCATACAGTGAGTTTCTTGAAGGAGAGGGGTTGGAGTGGCTCGCCTGGTTCCCACGTGTGCGTGATAACTAGGGCGTTGTCCAACATCCACGGGGCCTCCCCCAAGATTCGATCTCATTCTGTATTAGTAGGGAGTTGGATAACAAATCCCTCTGGTTCTTCTGCCACTATTCGAAACTCGCCACTAGGTCTCCATCTCCTCTTAATCCACCCGTGGATCTGGCCTTTGAATGGCTTTCTCCCAGTGAATTGGATCAAGATGCACTCCCTCCAGTTAGGCATTGCTTCATTTTTGCTTGAGAATGAGAATACCTTCAATCTATTCTTCACGATAGGCTCCACGAACTTGATGATAGGGGTGTCCTCGCACACTATTCCCAGTCGACTGGATTGGATCCAATCGAGATCCGGTGGAGGCGGCGAGGATTCATCCCTTCCTTCTGGCGAAGGAGTTGAGGAAGTGGAAGGATTTTGGGTGGTGGTGGACGGAGACGTAGAAGCCTTCTGAACCTCACGATTCTGGGTTGAGGTAGTCGATTTCACTCCATTGGCCGCACTTGAGCCGGATGGAGGAGTCACAGTCGACTCAATCTCGGTCTCCCTCACTGCATCCGCACAAGTTGTAGGGTTTCGCCCTCCGCCCCTCCCTTCTCCGCCTCTCCCTCATCTCGCCATTGTGTTGCCAATTTGATTAGGGAAATGAGAGGTTCTCTTTTCCTAAGAAGTCAACAAGAAGTTTTAGCAGTGACAGACCAAACAGAAGAGTCCAGAATACACCTTTCATGTATCCATTTTACCCAAAGGGTATTCTTTTTTGTAGCAACATTCCATAGGTTTTTCAAAAGACCATCTTGGATCCAATCTTTAATATGGCAAACACCAAGACCCCCTTCTTCTTTTGGCCTGCAAATGTCATTTCAAGAAATAGAGTGTAGCTTCCACTTAGTATCCGCAGATTCATCCCAAATAAAACTTTTCATGATCTTCTCCAATTCATCAGTCATAGCAACAGGGAGGGGGAAGTTGTTGTACAGAACATGTGATAAGAAGCTAAGGTCGAGATAGTGATTTCAACCTTACCAGCCATGGAGAGAAAATGCCCCTTTCAATCGTCTAATTTCATCCTCATTTTATCAATGATAGGAGCACAAAGGTTTTTGGTAAGTCTGGCTGTGAACAGAGGTAAACCCAAGTATTTAACAGGTAAGTTAAAAGAAGGGATGCTCCAAGACTCCATATCAAGAGGAATAGCATTTTTACTTAGGAAAAGTTGACTCTTATCACAGTTCAACTTAAGACCAAAAAGCCCCTCAAAAGTACGAAGAACCTTAAGCAAATTTCTATAATTCTTCTCATCTGCTTTAAGGAATATCATCAAATCGTCAGCAAATAACAAATGAGAGACATTGAAGTTCTTAGAGGCTTGGACAGGATTAAGGATGCCTTCTTTAACTTGATGGTTAATTAACATGGAGAGGCCTTGCATAGCAATAACAAAGAGATAAGGTGACAATGGGTCACCTTGACTTACACTGTGACATCCCGCCATCACACAGACAATGAGATGCCACGCAAAAACACGCGGAACCACCATAAATCACATCTTACCAAAAACACGGGTTAATTAAAATTGATTGTGGAAAGAAGATAAAAGAGAACTATTGCATCCAGATCTTTATCTTGCAAAGAAATATGTTATATAAATATGCACAAGCATGGATATATGTCCACAGCTTATATGGACTAGTTGTCCTGTCAGTACAAGAGTTCATCACCTATTTATACATACATAACGGGCCACATCAGGCTAGCAGCAGGATATACAAAGCTACATCAACTATACATCATAAAACATCATCAAAACACCTCCAAGGACCTAAGAGTACAAGGATGACTCTAGGACTCTACTACAAAACAACCAAAACAGAAACATATCCATCTCTTGTCTCCTACTGCTCTTCTTGCTGCTCGGCCGCAACCTCACAACCACCACCACATCTAGCATGATCACCTAAAAAGGTTGTAAACCAATGGGTTGAGATACACAGTCCCAGCGAGAAACATAACTCCCCGCCGAAACTATAAAACTTCAGAAAAAGCAGGTAAAGTAGATAACTGATATCAGCAAATCATAAGAGCAGCATCCTGAGCAGAACTTATTTTATTAACAATCTTACCAGGGTATCCAGGAGGCATATGACCAGATATTCTTTATGAAACATGATTGACAAGATAAGCTTTATAAGAACTTATCACAAAATATAAGGATCATACAAATAACTGCAAGGTATAACTAGATCAACTATACAAGCAAGGGCTCAATCAATGTTCCGTGTTTTGCCCTAAGTAGTATATACTATTCGGCTAGATTACGTATTATCATGCCCTGAGGAAGTGAGTCATACCGCTCAAATCCAACCATCGGCTGTGAAGCCCAAAGCCGGTGCCATACAAGGTCAATGGAAGAGCCGGACTCCAAAACCTCACCACCTCGTGGTCAGTGCACGAGTGCTTAACAAGTAGGACCGTAGTCTCATGCTTAGGTGGCCGCAGCCACACAGGGTCAAACTACCCTCTGCCTAGCCCACCTTGGTACAGGTATCTATGCTAGTGATCCGAGCCACATGCCTGTTCACCGCACTCCATAATCATTGAGCCATGGGCCTGTTCACCATGCTCTTATAACACATCCTGAGCCATGGTCCTGTTCACCATGCTCTTTCATATTGAGCCACGTGCCTGAAATCACACTCTGGAGTCTATAACTGAAGTTGCACTCTAATCCTCCTATTTTTGGCTAGGAGCAACCATGCATATTCAACAATATGTGCTTCTGGGTTAACCCATAGGAGAATCAGTTTCACCATCACCAACTACTGACGATGATGGATCTATGGCCAGGGCAAACTACATGATATGTTCCACTATAATTAATTAGTATATTTTAAGTGGATTGTTGAGGCAACCAAGTTGTAAAACATAAACAACATTGAGTTGCATTATTACCATGGGATCTCAATCCCTCATCACAGACTACCACTGCCTCTCAAGGCTTACATCATCACCATGGGATAGCAATCCCTTATCTCAACATCAGAGGATAACACCTCAACTAGGCACCCAGCCTTTATCAAGTCAACAAACCTTTCACATTATACTGGGATACATGTTATCTCATTAACAAGGATTATCATCATTCAATGTTATTCAAAACACATATACCTCATAGCTCTTACCTGACTATGGATTCACTTGATTCACCTACATGGTTAGTATGCATATCAAGAGATATAACTGAACCACCAAACATAGATCTTTATGATTATCATGCTATTAGGGTTGAAGGTACATGATTGGAACAACATCCATGATCATAGTTACATGAAGCACAAGTTGTATCTATAGACAAATTACATTATTGTAATCAACCCACGAGCATCCACTATTCCTTTATCTTATGAACATAAACATGTATCTTATCATCTTACTTAGCACCAACTTTATGTATCAAACATATCACTGGTCACAACCTATCATTCATAATGCATCATCAATAGAGGTGCGGTCACAAGATTACAAACTCATCAACCTAAGCTTCTGAGCTAGGCATAACCCTCACCAAAGGTACTGCCTACCCTCACCAAAGGTGTGGCGGGCAGTGCATCCCTCACCCAAAGGGGTATCGGGTAGGATCATATCAGCTAGGGCATCAAAACCCTAAGGCACTAAGCCACCCATATCGGTCACCAACATAACATGCGCCCATGCACAAGGGATATCGTGCAACCAGGGGCCAAGAGCTGTGTCAGGAACCCATGGATATCGGGAAACCAGGTGCAAGATGATATCGGGCAACATATGGGTGTCACATATCGTCCATCACCCCTATCACCCATAATGGGTTAGGGTTTTATGTCGGGAAACCAACAAGGTCATGTCGTCCACAATTATATTGTCCATGGCTATGACGCCCAAGGTCACCACTGTATCGCCCAACAAGCACACAACTAACAAACGACACCATGGCGCCCAAGGTAACCTATCACCCCACAAGGCAGGCACCACATATCGGTCAACACTAGGGCACCTAACTAGGGTTCCACCACCCAAGCACCATATCAGGCAACACCAAAACCAACCCATATCGCCCAAGGCACAAAACAGATTTGTCTACCACACATCATGTCGGCCAAAGGCATAATGCCCACAAGCACCAACTAAGGTAGGAGTTCATATCGGGCAAAAGGGACAAAGAATGCTTCTTAGCATATCACCCAAGACTCAACCCTAGGAGAGAGGTATCATGCAAAGCACCACAAAAGGGTATCGTTCAAGGAACAAGGACCATATCGGTTTGGTCATCATCAACCTCAAGATCACCATCATCAAACCCTAATAGATCAAGAGAGTTGGCTCACCTCTCAACAACCAATAGAGAGGGGTTTTGCAAAACCTCCATCACATATCGGGCAACAAGGTGGATCATCCCCTTATCAGTCAAGATTCCAACCTTCATTAGGTCAACGTCCAACCAAGGCTCACCTCTTAAATCCATGGTGAGAGAAGAGTATTGCCCAAGCAACTAGAGCATAGAATCACCTCTCAACAACCAAGAGAGAGGGGTTTTTCCTACACCAGTAGAGCTTGAACTCACTTCTCAAAACCAAATGGGAGAGAAAGGGGTTTTGCTCAAGGAACCCTAAAGTCAAGGTTCGGCCACAAGGTCTAAGAACACATCAACAACATGACCACTATATATATAACAAGATAAAAGGGTACATACTAGGGCAAGAAACATATCTAACAAGATGCATGGCCGATCAAGATGACATATAAACATGCAACATGAAAAAAAGTAGTATATCTAGGGTTAGGAGTTATGTAATCTGCCTTAAGCAAGCTCCAAGCTCCTAGAACCAAGCTTCCAAGCTCCAAGCACCACCTTCGGCCACCATAAGAAGAAAAACAAAGCTTATAACCACCATGACCGAAGAACAAGCAAGAAGGAGAAGAAGGTGCCAAGGAAAGAGGGGGAGATGCTCACCACAAGAAGAGAAGCAAGACACACTCTAGGGTTTGGCCACCACTAGAGGAAGAAGAAGACTCCACCAAGGAGATCGGCCACCAAGCTCTACCAAGGAGAGGTATCGTCCACCAAGGAAAAAGGAAGGAAACTAAGGAACTAAAGGGATCCCAAGCAAGAGAAAGGAGAGACATATATAGAAGATGGTGAAGGGGAGACTAAGGCAAGGTGTCACCCAACCTAGGGACACTTGTCCATGGGGCAAAGCCACCTACTATCTCGCCCACCACCACATGTTCAAAGCTTTTGCCACATGCAAGCAACAAGAACCAAGTGTCCACAAGGGGGGTGACACAAATGATGCTAGGTCAAAGAAGGTCACTTGGCAGATACACCTTATGGGCGACACACCACTTGCCCGACACAACCACCTGGCTGATACACCATGGCCGACACAAGGCACCAAGCTCACCCTTGCCCGATACAAGGCCCAACAAAGCTAGGCAAAGCCCAAACAAGGCTCAAAAAGGCAAAACAAAGCCCAAAGCTACTCAAACAATGAGCCCAACCCATCCTCTCAACCCTAGAGGATGCAAGGAGAGAGAGAAACATCTCTTAAGGTGTCAAACTTGCACATCAACCCTAAAACTTGGGTTATTTGCAAGTTGCACCTCCAACTCTCAACAAAGCACAAACAAACCCTAATCATCATTTGAGGTGATTAGCAAGCATCTAAACACAAGGTTTAGGCAAAGCAAACAGGGTAAGCCCAAAACAAAGGTCAGGGTCCTTACAAGCCATAAACCTCTACAAAGGGATTTCGCCCCCGAAATCCGAAGAGAAAAGTGAGGGATACTTCCTTCTCATCTCTTCCTCGAGCTCCCATGTGGCTTCCTCAATGCTACGGTGATGCCAAAGAACCTTCACAAGCACCAGGTCCTGCCTTTTCAACTTCTTTACTCTTCTGTCAAGAATCATCACTGGATTTTCCTCGTAGGTCATGTCTTCTTCAAGCTCAACCTCAACTGACAGTATCACTGTCCCTGTGTATGGATGACTTTTCTTTAGCATACTGACATGGAACATTGGATGTAACATGTGCAACTTTGGCGGCAGTTCTAACTTGTAAGCTACCTTGCCAACCCATGCTATTACTAGATATAGCCCCATATACCTGGGTGCCGACTTGCCTTTTCGTCCAAACCTCAACACGCCTTTCCATGGTGAGACCTTGAGATACACTTTGTCTCCCACCTGGAACTCTAGGGGTCGTCGGCAATTATTTGCATACAACTTCTGTCTGTCCTGTTCCACTTTCACCTGTTACTGTATCACTTTGATCTTCTCTGTTGTCTGCTGCACTAACTCAGGACCCAAAAGCTGATACTCACCCAACTCATACCAGCATAAAGGAGATCTACACTTCCTACCATATAAAGCCTCATAAGGAGCCATGTCGATGCTCCGCTGGTAAGTATTGTTGTAGGCGAACTCTATCAAACTGAGATACACTTCCTAACTGCCTAGGAACTACAAAACACAAGCTCGGAGAAGATCCTCCAAAGTATGAATAGTCCTTTCAGACTGTCCATCTATCTGTGGTTGGAAAGGGGTACTGAACCTCAATTGTGTTCCCAACGCTTTGTGCAACTGTTCCCAAAAACAACTCGTGGATTGGGGTCCTCTGTCAGAGACTATCGTTGTGGGCACACTGTGCAAATGCACTATCTCATCCACATACACCTGAGCAAGCTTCTCTATTGTATATGTTGTCTTCACAGGTATAAAATGAGAAGACTTTATCAATTTGTCCACTATCACCCAGATGAAATCATGATTCTTAGCTGTCCTCGACATACCAACTATGAAATCCATGGTTATATGATCCCATTTCCACTACGATATCAGCATGGGTTGCAATGTACCTATTGGCTTCTAATGCTCAGCCTTGACTTGCTGGCATACCGCACACCTGGCCACAAACTCGGCTACATCTCTCTTCAAGCCAGGCCACCAATATAGGTCCTTCAGAGTATGATACATCTTAGTGACACATGAATGCATGGCATACATCGACATGTGCGCTTCCTTGAGCACTAGCTTTCTCAGATCATCAACATCGGGGACCACCATCCTACCATGATAGCAAACTAGTCCATCCTTGGACTCATGGAACCCATCATGCTTTTTGCTGCCAAACTCTGATTTGATTAACTAAACTGAAGCATCTGTCTGTTGTGCATCTTTGACCTACTGTCTAAACGTAGGCTTTATTTGCATCTGTGCCAACAATCCTGCCAACAAGGAGACTTCCAACTGTACATTCATCTGCCACAAAGAGACAAACATATCATGCCTATGGCATACAAAGGAACTCAACTATGCCTTCTTTGTAGAGAGAGAAGAAGACTTTCTGCTAAGTGCATCAGCTACCACATTCACCTTACCAGGATGATACTTAATGCTGCAATCGTAATCATTGATCAACTCCATCCAGCGACGTTGTCGCATGTTCAGCTCACTCTGCGAGAAGATGTACTTCAAGTTCTTATGATCTGTAAAGATCTGACACACTTCCCCATAAAGATAGTGTCTCCAAATCTTTAATGCATGGACCACTGTTGCTAGCTCCAAATCATGTGTCGGATAGCTCTCCTCATGTTTCTTAAGCTGTCGAAAAGCAAACGAAACCACATGATCTTCCTGCATCAGCACACATCCTAAACCTTTCTTGGAAGCATCGCAGAATACCACATAGCCTTTCCCAGGCTCTGGCAGTACCAACACTAGAGCACTTGTAACGAAAGTCGCCAAACCAACAACAAATCGTTACTAATTAAGCAGAATAAACATAAACAACAGATTAACAAAAATCACTAAAATTTAAAACCATTTTGCAAGGAGATCCTTGTCTAGAAAACTTTTACTGAAAGATCCAAAACGCATACATACCATGATTCACATTGTACAACATTGCGTCATCTCATCTTGAGGATAATATATAACAGTTGCTTTCTCATAACATATACATAAAGCAACATCAAACCTCGAGGCATACAAGCCAAAATCTCAGATTGTTCATGAAACCATAACGAACCAACTCCAAGGACCTGAGAGTACAGAGACGACACATAGGACTTCTATCTACAAGACATGATAGACAATACACTCAAAGTAAGTTGTCATTGTTGCCTCAGCTGTTGTTCTTCCTCTGTAGAAAGGTCTTCACCACCTCATGCATGTCCATCTAAAAAAATGTGGATCCCACAGGGTGAGACAATTGTCCCAGTGAGAGATATAACTCTCTGTCGACCATGTTATTATGATAGATTTAGCATTTATAAATTAGCAGAGGTTCTTTTATATTAACAGGCAGTATTATTCATTGTATGAACAAAATCAGATAATCTCCTTTCTTAAGGAGAACATTGCATATACCCATGGTAGAGTTATAAATTATCTATCTGCTTTGCAAGGAATGTAAAGAAACATAAATAGCATCTATCCACTAAGATGTATAACTGTATTGCGCATCAAACAATGTTTCTCGTATTCAATCCTTAAGTAGATATGCTACACGGCTTATTACATTTTATAATCACATGTATGCCCTGAGGAGATGAGGTATACCACTCATACTCCAACCGACCATTGCAAAGTCGAAATCGATACCATATAAGGTCAATGGAAGAGTCGGCTGCCATGACCTCCTTTATCACGGTCAGTACAAGACCACAGGCAGGACATCTCGTGTCACTGCTAAATAGCTTTCCAGGGTATATTAGCAACTTGTCTAGAGAGCTATAGCGGCAGCTGCACTCTCTTCGGCATCAAGAGATCTCATGTCTATCTCACATCGATCCGACATTCATCATCATCGGGAGATTCGTGATACATCCATCCCAACACATATAATGAAGGATTGAGAGATTTAATGTTTATCTCACATCAATTCCTCCATTAGGGCATACAGATATTTTCGTCCATCACCCCCCATATTCAAAAATATGCAATCTCCGGGTTATGCCGCGGAGCAACCTGTTTCACCATTCAACAAATTTTGGCACTGATGGATCTATGGTCAGGGTACTACATGATAAGATTCCACTTGATTAATTAAGTACATTACCGTATTCTTTTAGCATCAGTCAAGTTGTCAAACATGAATTATTATGACAAATGCTACAAAGAACAAGTGTAATACATCTATCAAGTACTTTTCAAACCTTTAGAACACATATAACGTTTAGGATCTCAATCCCTTATCTCATTACTGGGAATTCTCATCCCTTAACATTATCATCATCATGATTATAGATCTGGGTATTCAAACCCTTAGTTCATCACTGAATACTATTACCACTTATCAGGTAACTATTACCTTTACATTCTCATACCAAGATATACATGATACTTGTTATACAAGTATCTCACATGGCTCACAAGGCCCATTAAGTATCTTGTCACCTCTCACTAGGCAACAAATTATCACATGGCTCACAAGGCCATTACACATCTTGTCACCTCTTACTAGGCAAAAACTTATTCATATGGCTCACAAGGCCATTCCACATCTTGTCACCTCTCACTAGGCAAAAACTTATTCACATGGCTCACAAGTCCATTCATCATTATACTTTTTATACAAGTATCTAACATCCCTTACAAGGCTTATGCAATAAGAGAATTACAACCTTCCCATCATTAGGGTTAGAGTTTTCCTTTATAGCTGAATAGGGTTTCATGTTCATATTATTAATCCAAACCCTAATTCATTACTCCACACATCTAGGAGCATACTTTGATATCATAAGTATTCAATCATACTTATTTATTCTCATCTTTTATCATTAAATGATAATCAACACAAAGTATGATTTTCTCTCTCATCCTCACTAGGATATTGATTACATCATACTTCATTAACTTGGATTAACCCTTTCTCAAGGTATATAGCCTACGCTTATCAAAGTGTATTAAACTTATTACATCTTGATGTAATAATTGACATGACACCCTTCATGTTTTACTCATCCAAGTATATTGGATTTGAGGTGCATCAAAGTGTATCAACTTTGAGGTACTGGATGTGATATTTATCATGTCTTGATGTATCAATTCCCTCATTACTTTTAACTTACTTAAGTTCATCAATTTACCTTGTATTAGGGTATTTCCCATCCTAATACTTTATGCACTAACTCATCATATTTATTCTGTGGTGCGTTAGCCATAATTTACACACTTGAATTATCCATCTATCATTAGGTGGTAAGAACTCATCTTGTATTAAGACATTCTCCACTTAGGTGTCTCACCTATCAAGATATTAGTCACACCATTGCTTAGTAATACACTCTTTACTTCTAGGAGTTACCCTTATATTTACAAGGTGTCTCGAGTTGGAGATGTGCATATGTTCACCATATCGGGTTGTAGGTGTATACACACCACCATATCAGGTTGGGGGTGTATGAACACTCACCATATCGGGCTAGAGGTATTTGTATGTGTTACCCATGTCGTGTATGAGGTATTAAACCATCACCATGTCGAGCTAGAGGTGTACTCAATCACCATATCAGGTGGCTCACCATATAGGGTTGGTCGTGATGGGTTAGGATTTTCCATATAGGGCTCAACCCAATATATAAGTCGATAGGAGTGAAGTACACTAAGCCATGATGGGCTACACCATCCAATGTTGGGTTGCAACACCCATGTCGGGTTAGGGTTGGTTATGACGGGCACATGGTACATGTATGTGTCACCCCTAGTGTTTAAGAGGTATCAACTCATTACCATGTCAGGCTAGACATCAACTAGGGTTGTCTATCGGGCTACCATATCATGCAATACTTACTTTTCTTTACTCATATCAGGTTACCCAAATTAGGGTTTCATATCAACTTACAAGTATACATTTAACCTTGTATCGTACATGGAGTCTATACTTGACTCCTTATCGTGCAAGAGGTGTATACTACACCCCCATATCGTGCAAGAAGGTATACACTCATATCTATGTGCATCATCATATCGGGTTAGAGGTGCTTGCTTGTGTGCTTGCACCTGATATCACTTTTATAAAGTGATACCATCATCTTTAAGCTCTAGACCTTAGTTCTAACTATTATAGTTCATGGAAATAGGTATAAGCAACTACTAGAACTCACAATTTCATCAACTATTTCAGGAAATTTTGGAATTAAAAGTAGATCATTAAATATAGAAATTTAGGTGATGAATAATAACATGGTTGAGTTCAAGTTATATCACCCGCCTTAAGAACAAATTCAAAGCTCCAAGCTCCAAAACTCCATGTTCCTAAGGTTGAAGATGACTTCTCAAAAGTCCAAGGCTCTTTCATAACTCCTTCATATACAAGGAATCACCATGGATAAGCAATTGGTGAAGAAGAAAAGAAAGGAAGATCAAAACCCTAAAATCATGCTTCAATCCAAGGTTGAAGATGATCATGTCCTCACCTTAGGGTTAATACTTGAGCTCCTTCTTTCTCTAGCACATTTGCACAATACCTCAAAATCCTTTCACAATATGACACCACTTGTGGCCGATATCCCTCTCACTTGGGGCCAAAAACACTTCGCTATGGTCGCTATCACCCTTCTTGGCCGATATCAACCTACTTGGCCGATATGCTCTTACTATGGGTGATATCCAAGGACCTATGCATGATACCACATCACTCCTGCATGATACAAGATCTCTATGCATGATACCTTAGGAAAGGAGGGTGGTAAGGGTCGAAAATTTTCACTAAGGGGTGAAACTAGGGGGTATATATACTTGTTGCTCATGAAAGAAGGTAAAAATGAGGTGTCATCAATTTGAGCTAGTAGGTGCCACGTGTCCATGCATTGATGACATGTGTTCATTAATGCATCAACATTTATATTGACATGCAAAATAGTTGAGGGTGATCTAGGGATAAAGATTCGTCCATTACATATCCCTTTGATTAAGATATATCAATAAATTCATCACTTTATGCACAACTCATCACAACTTTACTAGGGAAGTTGTAACCCGACACAACTCACCTCCTTGAGGTGATTTACACGACATGGCCTTTTCCAAGAGTTCACAAAATGATATGAGGCTCCTCCTATGGCTCCTTGGCTGATAGGCACTCATATATAAGCTTTTCAACTTGATACAACTCAAGTTAAGCTTTCATATTCAACCCTTTTCTTGGTCATTTCATCACCAAGATAACCATCATTCATAATGGAATCAAACATGGTCTATCCTTCTTTATCTCTCCTCTACAAGATACTAGGAGGGAGTAGGGACACTCTAGAGGTGGTAATTTTCATATCAACCCCACATTTTAGGTAAATTACAATTTGTACCAAAATTGGTGCACAAGACGCCAACATTATTCAAATAAGTTCAAACTTGGAATTTAGGCTTTCCACAAGCTACCATCTTGCATCATTCTCTCTATCATGATGCTAAAACACATGAGTCATGTTCAACATATGACATATTGCAATATAACTGTGACATCCCGCTATCACAAAGACAATGAAATGCCACGCGAAAATGTGCGGAAACACCATAAACCACATATTACCGAAAACACGAGTTAATTAAAACCATTTGCAGAAAGTAGATAAAAGGGAACTATTACATCCAGATCCTCACCCTACAAAGAAACATGTTATATAAATATTTACAAGCCTTGATATATGTCCACAGCTTAAAGGAACCAGCTGTCATGTCAGCACTAGAGTTCATCACCTGTTTATACATACATAACGAGCCACATCAGGCCAGCAGCAGGGTATACAAAATTACAACAGCTAGTCATTGTGAAACGTCGTCAAAACACCTCTGAGGACCTGAGAGTACAGGGATAACTCTAGGACTCTACTACAAAACCACCAAAACAACAACATGTCCATCTCTTGCCTTCTACTACTTTTCCTCTTGCTTCTCGGCCGCAACCTCGTGACCACCACCATGTCTAGCGCGATCACCTAAAAAGGTTGTAAACCAGTGGGGTGAGACACACAGTCCCAGCGATAAACATAACTCCCCGCCAAAACTATAAAACCTCAGAAGGTTTAAAGCAGATAAAGCAGATAGCTGGTAAAGACATATAATAAGAGCAGCATACTGAGAAAGACTATTATTACCATCAATCATACCAAGATATTCATGAGGCCTATATCCAGATTTCCTTTATCGAGCATGATTGACAAGAGAAGCTTTATGAGAACTTATCACAAGTAATAAAGATCGTACAAGTAACTATAAGAGATAACTGGATCATCTTCATAAGCAAGGCCTCAACCAATGTTCCATGTTTTGCTCTAAGCAGTATATATTATTCGTCTGAATTACGTTTTATTATGCCCTGAGAAGTGAGTTGTCCCTCCTCAAATCCAACCTGCGGCTGTGAAGCCCAAAACCGGTGCCATACAAAGTCAATTGGAGAGCCGGACTCCATGACCTCACCTCCTCGTGGTCAGTGCACGAAAACCAAAGTAGGACCGCAGTTTCATGCTTATATGGCCTCAGCCTCAGGGTCAGCTCCGCAAGCTACCCATATCTCTAGCTCACCTTGACATAGGTGCTAGTATAATTTTGAGCCACGAGCCTGATCACCATGCTCTTGAGCCATGAACAAATTCATGCTCTAACTCATTGAGTCAAGGGAATGTTCACCATGCTCTTTACCATACGGAGTCTACAACCGCATTTGTACTCTAATCCTCCTATTTTTTGCTAGGAGAAACCTTGCATATTCAACAATATGCGCTCTATGTAATCCCACAGGATAAACCTGTTTCACCATCACCAAATTCTAACGATGATGGATCTATGGCCAGGGCAAACTACATGCTATGTTCCACTATAATTACTTGTTATATTTTAAGTGAGTTGTTGAGGCAACCAAGTTATACAGCATCGAGTTATATTATCATTGTCACTATCATGGGATCTCAATCCCTCCTCATAGATTGCTACTGCCTCTCAAGGCATAAACATCCTGGGATAGCAATCCCTTATCTCATCATCAGAGGATAACACCTCAACTGGCACTCACCCTTTATCAGGTCCTCAGACCTATCTCATCATAATGGTGATGCATGTTATCTCATCAATAAAGATTATTATCATTTAATGTTATTCAAAGCACATATACATCATAGCTCTTACCTGGCTATGAATCCATTTAATATACATGCACGGTTAGTATACATATCAAGAGAGATAACTTAAATCACTGAACATAGATCTATATGATTATCATGCTATCATGTTTGGAACAACATCCATGATTATATGAAGCATAAGCTATGTCAATCATATTATTGTTATCAAACCATGAGAATACATTATGCCCTATTTTTGTGAACATAACCATGTATCTTATCATCTTATGTAGCAGCATCTTAGATTCCCAACATACCCCAGTTCACAACCTACCATCATATCCCATTACTAACATAGATGTGGGTTCAAGGTGATTAATCTATTTATTAGGATTTTCGGGTTAAACATATCATTCACCAAAGATTCCAAATTCCCTCACTATAAGTGTGGTGGGTAGTGCCACCCTCACCAAAAGAATAGCGGGCAAGATCTTATCCCTCATTATAGCCTATCGGCTAGGGTTTTCAAACCCTAAAGCACTTATGTCACCATATCAGCCATCAACACTTCACCCTATCATGTACTAGAGAGAAATCAGCACTGAGTTGTGTCGTGCATCTTGAACTAGAGGTGTGTATCATGCACAAGCAGATAGGGTATCATAACTTATCCTATCAACCAAGAACCCTATCGTTTACTAGGGTTAGGGTTTGTATCGGCCAACCCTCTCAATAAGGATCATAACGACCAGGAGCATGGCGCCTAAGATACCCTATCGCCCAACCATCAAACCATATCGTCCAAGGGACCCTCATGTCAGACAAGGCACTCTATCGCCCAAAGAATCATGTCATCCATGGGCAAGGGGGCCACTAAGGCATCATATCTGCTAACTCAACTTAGGGTGTGTCATGCAAACACAAACCCCATGCCCGACACAAGGTTTACCCATCTTACTCATATCCTTCAAGGAAGAGGCTAGGGTGTTTCCCACCTATAACAAACAATACTAAGGCACCACAAGAAGGCTTATCATCTAACTAGGTCAAGCGCCTTATATAGGCCACTACTAAGGCACCCATTAGGGTTTCACCAAGCAAACACCATATCGGGAAACTCAAGACCAAACCATGTCGCCCAAAACAGAGATAACTTACCAGCCACCATGTCAACCAAGGGGACATCCAAAGCAAGGGATCATCTCGGCCAAAGCATATCATCCAAGGATACTAACAAGGTCAAAGGGGTCATATCGGACACAAAGCCAATAGGGCTCAACTGAACATATCAGCCAAGCTAAAACCCATAAAAGCGTGTATCGTGTAAGGGCACAAGAACCTCACCAAGATGGTCATCTTCAACCTCAAACTCTTTAGCAACAAACCCTAATTGATCAAGATAGTTGGCTCACCTCTCAACAACCAAGTGAGAGGGGTTTTGCAAAACCTCCATCACAAATCGGGCAACATGATGGATCATCTCCAACTTAGGTCATCACTCATCCAAAGGCTCACCTCTCAAATCCATGGTGAGAGGAGGGTGTTGCCCAAGCAACTAGAGCATAGACTCACCTCTCAACGACTAAGGAAGAGAGGGGTTTTACCTACACCACTAGAGCTCAAAGTCACTTCTCAAAACCAAGGAGAGAAAGGGGTATTGCCCCAAAGGAAACCCTAATCTATGGGTTCGGCCAACTAGGTCCAAAGGTACACAATAAACAACAACATCATCAACAACATGATCACTATATACACAATATTAAAGGTACATGCTAGAGCACGAAACATATCTAACAACATGCATGGCCGATCATGATCATATATGAACATGCAACATAAAAGAAGGTAGTATAGTTAGGGTTAGAAGTTATGTAACCTGCCTTAAGCAAGCTACTCAAGCTCCAAAGCTCCAGGCTTTAAGCTCCTAGCTCCAAGGCACACCACCTTTGGCCACCTCAAGGAAAAGAACAAAGCTCATAACCACCATGGCCAAAGAGCAAACAAGAAGGAGAAGGAGATGCTAAGGGGAGAGGGAAGATGCTTACCGAGGAAGCAAGACTCACCTATGGTTCGACCACCAAGCTAGAGGAAGAAGAAGAGAACTCCTTCAAAGGGATCAGCCACCAAGCACACCAAGGGAAGGTGTATCATGCACCAAGGAAGAGGGAGGCAACAAAGAACTAAAGGGATCCTAAGCAAGTGAAAGGGAAGGTATATATAGAAGAGGATGAAGGGGGAACCAAGGCAAGGTGTCGTCCCACTTAGGGACACTTTCCCAACGTCTTACCACCTTGCAAATCACATGTGCATGTCATGCCACCCACTATCAAAGGATAGCCACTTGTCCAAGGTATGGTGACACAACCAAAGCTAGGTCACATGGGTGACGCACCCATACTAGACAATACACTCCTGGGTGATACAGCTCATGGCCGATACACCATGGCCGACACAAGAACCCAACACACCCTTTCCTGATACAAGGCTCATCAAGGCAAGACAAAGCCCAAACAAGGAAAAACAAGGCCCAAGGCTACTCAAGCAACGAGCCCAACCCATCCTCTCAACTCTAGAGGATGCAAAGAGAGAGAGAGAAACATCTCTCAAGGTGACAAACTTGCTCATCAACCCTAAAACTTGGGTTATTTGCAAGTAGCACCTCCAACTCTCAACAAAGCACAAACAAACTCTAATCACCACTTGAGGTGATTAGCAAGCAACTAAACACCAGGGTTGGGCAAATCAAATAGGATAAGCCCAAAATGGAGGTCAGGGTCCTTACAAGCCATAAACCTCTACAAAGGGATTTTTCCCCCAAAATCCAAAGAGAAAAGCGAGGGATACTTCCTCCTCATCTCTTCCTCAAGCTCCCACGTGGCTTCCTCAACACCACGATGATGCCAAAGAACTTTCACAAGAACCAGGTCTTTCCTTTTTAACTTCTTTACTCTTCTGTCAAGGATCGTCACTGGACCTTCCTCGTAGGTCACATCTTCATCGAGCTCAACCTCAACTGGCTGTATCAGTGTCCCTGTGTCTGGATGACTTTTCTTTAGCATGCTGACATGGAACACCAGATGTTACATGTGCAACTCTGGCGGTAGCTCTAACTTATAAGCTACCTTGCCAACATGTGCTATTACCGGGTATGGCCCCATATACCTGGGTGCCAGTTTGCCTTTCCAGCCAAACCTCAGCACGCCTTTCCAAGGTGAGACCTTGAGATACACTTTGTCTCCCATCTGGAACTCTAACGGTCATCTGCGATTATCTGTGTATGACTTCTGTTTGTCCTATGCCACTTTCGACTTTTGTGGTATCACTCTGATCTTCTCTATTGACTGTTGCACTAACTCAGGACCCAAAAGTTGATACTCACTAGACTCATACCAACATAGAGGAGATCTGCACTTCCTGCCATATATAGCCTCATAATGAGCCATGTTGATGCTCCGTTGGTAACTATTTTTGTAGGCGAACTCTATCACACTGAGTTGTACATCCCAACTGCCTAAGAACTGGAAAACACAAGCTCGGAGAAGATCCTCTAAAGTTTGAATAGTCCTTTCAAACTTCCCATCTGTCTGCGGGTGGAAAGCAGTACTGAACCTCAACTACGTTCCCAATGCTTTGTGCAGTTGTTCCCAAAAATGACTCGTGAACTGAGGACCTCTGTAGGAAACTATCGTTGTTGGTACACCGTGCAAATGCACTATCTCATCCACATATATCTGAGCAAGCTTCTCTGTTGTATACGTTGTCTTCACTGGTATGAAATGAGCAGACTTTGTCAATCTATCCACTATCACCCAAATGGAATCATGATTCCTAGTTGTCCTTGGCAGACCAACTATGAAATCCATGGTTATATGATCCCATTTCCACTGCGGTATTGGCATGGGTTGTAACGTACCTACCGGCTTCTGATGCTCAGCCTTAACTTGTTGGCATACCGCACACCTAGCCACAAACTCGGCTACATCCTTCTTTAAACCAGGCCACCAATACAGGTCTTTTAGGTTATGATACATCTTGACAACTCCCGAATGCATAGCATACATTGATATGTGTGCTTCCTCAAGTACTAGCTTTCTCAGATTATCAACATCAGGGACAACCATCCTTTCACGATAACAAACCAGTCCATCCTCAGACTCGTGGAACCCATCACGCTTCTTGCTGCCAAACTCTGATATGATCGACTGGACTGAAGCATCTGTCTGTTGGGCATCCTTGATCTGCTGCCACAACATAGGCTTTACTTGCATCTGTGCCAACAGTCCTGTCAACAAGGAAACTTCTAACCGTACATTCATCTGTCGCAAAGAGACAAACATATCCCGCCTATGGCATACCAAAGAACTAAATTGTGCCTTCTTCATAGGAAGAGAAGAAGACTTCCTGCTAAGCGCATCAGATACCACGTTTGCCTTACCAGGATGATACTCAATGGTGCAATCGTAATCATTGATCAACTCCATCCAACAGTGTTGTTGCATGTTCAGCTCACTCTGTGAGAAAATGTACTTTAGGTTCTTATGATCTGTAAAGATCTGACACACTTCTCCATAAAGATAGTGCCTCCAAATATTTAATGAATGGACTACCGCTGCTAGTGCCAAATCATGTGTTGGATACTTCTCCTCATGTTTCTTAAGTTGTCGTGAAGCAAAAGAAACCACATGATCTTCCTGCATCAGCACACATCCTAAGCCTTTTTTAGAAGCATCGCAGAAAACAACATAGCCTTTCCCAGGCTCTGGCAGCACCAACACTGAAGCACTAGTCAGCTTTTCCTTCAAACTTAGGAAAGCTTGCTGACAACGATCATCCCAAACAAAAGGTATGTCCTTCCTGGTCAACTTTGTCAATGGTAACACGATCACACTGAAGTTCCTTATAAACCTCCAGTAGTATCCTGCTAAACCCAAAAAACTACAAACTTCTGTCGGCATCTTCATTTGCTCCCAAACTGTTACTGACTCCACCTTCTTAGGGTCCACTCTGACTCCTTCTGCAGATAACACATGACCCAAGAAAGTCACTTCTTTCAACCAGAACTCACACTTGCTGAACTTGGCGTACAACTAATGTTGGCAAAGAAGAATCAATGCTTGTCAAAGATGTTTTTCATGCTCTTGACTGTCCCGACTATAGATCAGGATGTCATCTATAAAAACTACAACAAACTGATCTAGAAGTGGACGGAACACTCCATTCATCAAATCCATGAAAGCAACAGGTGTATTGGTTAGCCCGAACTGCATAACCACAAACTCAAAGTGACCATACCTCATCCTAAAAGCTGACTTTGGTATGACCTCATCCTTAATCCTCAACTGATGATATCCAGATCGTAGATCGGTCTTTGAGAACACTGTAGCACCACACAACTGATCGAACATATCATCTATCCTTGGCAGCGGGTACTTGTTCTTGATCGTAACTTTGTTCAACTGTCGATAATCTATGCACAACCGCATCGACCCATCTTTCTTCTTTACGAACAGGACTGGAGCACCCCACGGTGATGTGCTTGGCCTAATGAAACCTTTATCCAACAACTTCTATAACTTCTTCTTCAGTTCTTCCATCTCAGTTGGAGCCATCTTGTATGGTGTCTGGGTAACTGGTTGTGTTCTTAGCACCAGATTGATCTCAAAGTCAATCTCTCGAGGTGGGGGAACTCATCGAGAAACATATCCGCAAACTCTCAGATAACATGCACTTCCTCAAGGCTAGGACCTTTTACCTTGGTATCCATGACGTGAGCTAAGAACGTCTTACATCCTTGCCGTAGCAACTTCTCTGCCACCATAGCTGACACGAAACATGTCAGAAGAATCTTCCTATCTCCCTGGAAGATCCACTTCTCACCGCCGTCAACAAACACTGCTTGCTTGGAACCACAGTCCAATACAACTTTATACTTTTCTAAGGTATCCATCCCAAAGATCACATCAAATCCTTGCATCTCAAGTGGTATAAGATCCACTTGTATACTATGTCCCAAAAAAGATAAAACACAAGATGGGCACTCCTCTCAAAGCATCGAGGAACCATCAAGAGGGGTTTCTAGCAACATGCTATCTTTCTTACAACTAATAGGTAAAAGATAGTTTTCAAGCATTGTTCGTGTGATAAAAGAGTGTGTAGCACTCGGGTCAACCAGAACAGATATAAAGCAAGAAGAAGATAAATCAGAATGAAATAACTCCATCTAATCTGCCACCACTCGTGGGTTGACTATCACCTCCGACTGACTCATAGCATAGAATCGAGCCATTGCTTGTTGTCGTCCACGTCTTCTGCTTCCTTGAGCAGATGATCCCGCTTGTGATGCTTGACCACATCCTCGCCCTCTACTACTACTAGGTTGTTGTCTATCTGACCCTTGCTGATTCTTCCTCGACTGTTGTGTCACTTCAACATCTCTCTTTGGGCAATTTGACCTCAAGTACCCAGTCTGTCGATAGTGGTAACATGACCTACCTTCTATCTGCGGCCTAGATGGCCCTGTCACTGTTACCGAAGTTGTACTATGATCTTTGTATGGTGAAAATGCATGCCCTCTTCCCTTACTCAGAGACCACGGAGATGGTGCATGAGAACTCTACATCATGGAAGGTGTTGAATACCTTGGCTTCTTGAAGCCATCAAACCTATGTCTTTGAAACTAAGCAGGCCTTTTCTTGGTCATGGACTCTCTTTTCTCCTAGACAGGCCGTTCAATCTTACGGACAGACTCCACGAACATGGCAAACCGCTCCCGATTTTCCAAGGCAGCAGCAGGTGGTGATAGCTCAGCACTCAAACTGTCTGATCCGCTCATCATCTGTCGCCGCCATGTGAGGACAAAACCTCAGCAAGTCCATGAACTTGGCTTCATACTTGGTGACACTCATCTGTCCTTGGCGCATATGCTCGAACTGGTTGATCTTCTCATTCAGATACATCTTCGGGAAGTATCAGCTGATGAACTCCCGTCGGAAAACCTCCCAGCAGATCACCTCATTGGGTCGCTTCTCCTCCTCGACGGCCCACCAGTGGCCAGCACTACCTTTCAGAAGGTAGACATCATGCTTTAATTTGTCTGCTTCAGGGATGTCGAGGATCTGGAAGGCCTTCTCAAGACCTGTCAGCCACAGATCTGCATCTGTCAGATCAGTCATTCCAACGTAATCCGAAGCTCTGACTCGGCGAAGCCACTCAAAGGTCTTCCCAATGCCTGATGATTCACCATGGGGATCCTATGCACTTGGAGGATGCATTGGCACTCTTTCCACCATGTGATTCATCATAGCCATCAACTGCCTCATAAGGTGCTGATATGCAGGGCTTTCAAGAATGGCTGGGTCAATTTGGGGGACCTCAGGCACCCGATCTTCATGTGACTGCACTCTTGCTCCATCAACTGATGCAACATCGCTGCTCTTCGTAGCATGTTCTTCATGGTTTCCAGACATCTTTAAGCTTCATCTTCCACTGAGGGAAGAAAGTTATTGTAAGAAAATCTAGAAAACTCACAAGAATAGACACAACCCTAGTCCTAGGTCCCTGTCGACTCAACGAACCTAGAGCTCTGATACCAAACTTATTGTGACATCCCTCTATCACACAGACAACGAAATGCCATGTGAAAATGTGTGGAAACACCATAAACCACATATTACCAAAAACACGGGTTAATTAAAACTGTTTGCGAAAAGCAGATAAAAGGGAACTATTACATATAGATCCTCACCCTGCAGAGAAACATGTTATATAAATATTTACAAGCCTTGATATATGTCCACAGCTTAAAAGAACCAGTTGCCCTATCAGCACCAGAGTTCATCACATGTTTATACATACATAACGGGCCACATCAGGCCAGCAACAGCGTATACAAAATTACAACAGCTAGTCATCGTGAAACATCGTCAAAACACCTCTGAGGACCTGAGAGTACAGGGATGACTCTAGGACTCTACTATAAAACCACCAAAACAACATCATGTCCATCTCTTGCCCTCTACTTCTCTTCCTCTTACTGCTCAGCCGCAACCTTGTGACCACCACCACATCTAGCGCGATCACCTAAAAAGGTTGTAAACCAGCGGGATGAGACACACAGTCCCAGCGAGAAACATAACTCCCTGCCGAAACTATAAAACCTCATAAGGTTTAAAGAAGATAAAGCAGATAGCTGGTAAAGACATATAATAAGAGCAGCATACTGAGCAAGACTATTATTACCATCAATCTTACCAAGGTATTCATGAGGCCTATATTCAGATTTCCTTTATGGAACATGATTGACAAGATAAGCTTTATGATAACTTATCACAAGATATCAAGATCGTACAAGTAACTGTAAGAGATAACTGGATCATCTTCATAAGCAAGGCCTCAACCAATGTTCCATGTTTTGCTCTAAGCAGTATATATTATTCGTCTGAATTACGTTTTATTATGCCCTGAGAAGTGAGTTGTCCCTCCTCAAATCCAACATGCGGCTGTGAAGCCCAAAACCGGTGCCAGACAAAGTCAATTGGAGAGCCAGACTCCATGACCTCACCTCCTCGTGGTCAGTGCATGAAAACCAAAGCGGGACCGCAGTCTCATGCTTATATGGCCTCAACCTCAGGGTCAGCTCCACAAGCTACTCATATCTCTAGCACACCTAGACATGGGTGCTAGTATACTTTTGAGCCACGGGCCTGATCACCGTGCTCTTGAGCCATGAACACATTCATGCTCTAACTCATTGAGTCATGGGCCTGTTCACCATGCTCTTTACCATACGGAGTCTACAACCATAGTTGTACTCTAATCCTCTTATTTTTTGCTAGGAGAAACCCCGCATATTCAACAATATGCACTCCAGGTCATCCCACAGGATAAACCTGTTTCACCATCACCAAATTCTGACGATGATGGATCTATGGCCAGGGCAAACTACATGCTATGTTCCACTATAATTAATTAGTATATTTTAAGTGAGTTGTTGAGGCAACCAAGTTATACATCATCGAGTTATATTATCACTGTCACTATCATGGGATCTCAATCCCTCCTCATAGATTGCTACTGCCTCTCAAGGAATCAACATCCTGCATCAACATCCTGGGATAGCAATCCCTTATCTCATCATCGGAGGATAACGCCTCAACTAGGCACTCAGCCTTTATCAGGTCCTCAGACCTATCTCATCATATTGGTGATGTATGTTATCTCATCAACAAGGATTATTATCATTTAATGTTATTCAAAGCACATACACCTAATAGCTCTTACTTGGCTATGAATCCATTTAATAGACCTGCATGGTTAGTATACATATCAAGAGAGATACCTTAAAGCATTGAATAGATCTTTATGATTATCATGCTATCATGTTTGGAACAACATCCATAGTTATATGAAGCATAAGATGTATCAATCATATTATTGTTATTAAACCATGAGCATACACGATGCCCTATTTTTGTGAACATAACCATATATCTTATCATCTTATCTAGCAACATCTTAGATTCCCAACATACCCCGGTTCAAAACCTACCATCATATCCCATTACTAACATAGATGCGGGTTCAAGGTGATTAATCCATTTATTAGGATTTCTGAGTTAAACATATCCTTCAGCAAGGATTCCAACTTCCCCCACTATAAGTGTGGTGGGTAGCACCAACCTCACCAAAAGAATAGCGGGTAAGATCTTATCCCTCATTATAGCCCATCAGCTAGGGTTTTCAAACCCTAAAGCACTTATGTCACCATATCGGCCATCAACACTTCACCATATCGTGTACTAGATAGAAACTAGAACTGAGTTGTGTCATGCAGCTTGAACTAGAGATGTGTATCATGCACAAGCAGCTAGGGTATCATAACTTATCCTATCGAACAAGAACCCTATCATTTACTAGGGTTAGGGTTTCTATCGGCCAACCCTCTCAATAAGGATCATAACGACCAGGAGCATGGCACCCAAGACACCCTATCGCCTAACCATCAAACCATGTCATCCAAGGGACCCTCATTTTGGCCAAGGAACTCTATCGCCCAAAGCATCATGTCGTCCATGGGCAAGGTGGCCACTAAGGCATCATATCAGCTAACTCAACTTAGGGTGTGTCGTGCAAACACAAACCCCATGCCCGACACAAGGTTTACCCATCTTACTCATATTGTTCAAGGAAGAGGCTAGGGTTTCACCTACCTACCTATAACAAACAATACTAAGGAACCACAAGAAGGCCTATCATCTAAATAGGTCAAGCACCTTATATCGGGCACCACTAAGGCACCCATTAGGGTTTCACCATGCAAACACCATATCGGGCAACTCAAGACCAAACCATGTCGCCCAAAATAGAGTTAACTTACCAGCCACCAAGTCGACCAAGGGGACATCCAAAGCAAGGGATCATCTCGGCCAAAGCATATCATCCAAGGATACTAACAAGGTCAAAGGGGTCATATCGGGCACAAAGCCAACAGGGCTCAACTAAACATATCGGCCAAGCTAAAACCCACAAAAGGGTGTATCTTGCAAGGGTACAAGAACCTCACCAAGATGGTCATCTTCAACCTCAAACTCTTTAGCAACAAACCCTAATTGATCAAGATAGTTGGCTCACCTCTCAACAAACAAGTGAGAGGGGTTTTGCACAACCTCCATCACAAATTGGGCAACATGATGGATCATCTCCAACTTAGATCATCACTCATCCAAAGGCTCACCTCTCAAATCCATGGTGAGAGGAGGGTGTTGCCCAAGCAACTAGAGCATAGACTCACCTCTCAATGACTAAGGAAGATAGGGGTTTTGCCTACACCACTAGAGCTCAAAATCACTTCTCAAAACCAAGGAGAGAAAGGGGTATTGCCCCAAAGGAAACCCTAATCTATGGGTTCGGCCAACTAGGTCCAAATGTACACAATAAACAACAACATCATCAACAACATGATCACTATATCCACAAGATTAAAGGTACATGCTAGAGCACCAAACATATCTAACAACATGCATGGTTGATCATGATCATATATAAACATGGAACATAAAAGAAGGTAGTATAGTTAGGGTTATAAGTTATGTAACCCACCTTAAGCAAGCTCCTCAAGCTCCAAAGCTCCAAGATTTAAGCACCTAGCTCCAAGGCACACCACCTTCGGCCACCTCAAGGAAAGGAACAAAGCTCATAACCACCATGGCCGAAGAGCAAACAAGAAGGAGAAGGAGATGCTAAGGGGAGAGGGAAGATGCTTACCAAGGAAGCAAGACTCACCTATGGTTCGGCCACCAAGCTAGAGGAAGAAGAAGAGAACACCTTCAAAGGGATCGAACACCAAGCACACCAAGGGAAGGTGTATCGTGCACCAAGGAAGAGGGAGGCAACAAAGAACTAAAGGGATCCTAAGAAAGTGAAAGGGAAGGTATATATAGAAGAGGATGAAGGGGGAACTAAGGCAAGGTGTCGTCCCACTTAGGGACACTTGCCCAACGTCTTACCACCTGGCAAACCACATGTGCATGTCATGCCACCCACTATCAAAGGACAGCCACTTGTCCAAGGTATGGTGACACAACCAAAGCTAGGTCACATGGGTGACACACCCATATTGGACGATACACTCTTGGGCGAAACAGCTCATGGCCAATACACCATGGCCGACACAAGCACCCAACACACCCTTGCCCGATACAAGGCTCATCAAGGCAAGACAAAGCCCAAACAAGGCAAAACAAGGCCCAAGGCTACTCAAGCAACGAGCCCAACCCATCCTCTCAACTCTATAGGATGAAAATAGAGAGAGAAACATCTCTCAAGGTGACAAACTTGCTCATCAACCCTAAAACTTGGGTTATTTTCAAGTAGCACCTCCAACTCTCAACAAAGCACAAATAAACCCTCATCACTACTTGAGGTGATTAGCAATAAACTAAACACCAGGGTTAGGCAAAGCAAATAGGATAAGCCCAAAATGGAGTTAAGGGTCCTTACAATAACCCCTCAACTTGGGTAAATTACACTTTGGTCCAAAACAAAGGAACATTGCTCAAACAACATTCAATCAGGACCAAACTTGGAACATAAGTGTGTCACATGATAACAAAACACCTTAGAGGATTATATTAAAGTTATAAGCAACTTTTTTAGCCAAAAAAATAGGGTTACCTCATAACCCAGGTCAGGGTCGTTACAAGTTATAAACCCCTAACAAGGATTTCGTCCCCGAAATCCCAGGTAAAGGGAGACAATTATTATTCATTTATTATATCATCAAGTCTCCACATAACATCTTAATGTCATGGAGATACCATAGAACTTTGATCAACAAAAAGTTCTTCCACACATGATTATCATAGAATTTGTCACACAGGACACATACTCCACTGTCTTTTTCATTATTAACTGTAGAGTCAACTCTGTATCAGGTAGCACTTTTCTTAGTCAGAGAAACATTATACATACCTTATTTAACTCAGGTGTCAAACCTCATTGATTTGTCACCTTTCTCAACTTACAACTTTTTGTGACATGATTCTTGATTCTGGGGAGTCTTCCATACTCCTCATTCAGTTTAGCGTTTCACCTTCAAGGAAAGACCAGAGTTACGTTCTGTCACCCACTTGGGACTACATGTCTTATCATACATTTTTAGCTTTGATAAGATTTTTCTCAAATGATTCTACAATTATTCCTTCAATTAATACATCGTTACTAAAGTTATGTTTATGCAGAGCATAAACCCCTAACATATGATGTCCATACTATTTTATGTAACTAGACTAATTTCATAGTTGGCCATTCCAGGTAACCAACATAAATCATCTGATTAGGAGTTATGTTTTTACTTTCCCATACCACCTGATATTTCTTAGATACCAGAATTCCTTACTTTGGTATTTATTACATGTGTCAAAAACACATCGCATCTTCATCATTTCCATCTCTCTGTTGTTATTACCAAAGCCACACATATAAAAGGATCTTTCTTTCATCTTGGAACATTACTTGTTACACATATCTTTATCTTGGAACCAAAGTCCAAGGTAAACTGATATTTTTCTAAGTATCCATCAATGGATTATTTCTAATTCATGCACATCAAGTGTCATAGTACTCACTTGATTGCCATGTCCCTAAAAGGAGAGAACACAAAGAAACATATTCCTTTTATCACCCCATCATTACCCAGGGTTATTTATCAAAGAGAAGAGATTATCATCTCCTCTGATTATTGCATGAACTTTCAATGTTCATGAGTCACTTACTCTTATTTCATCCTAGGTTCCTTGCCATCAGCATAGGAATTATAAAGACAATAACATGTCATCACTCCTTTCTTTGTTATTGTCTAACATGTTCATGAACATTTTGTGATTTTATCACATTTCCCATTTCCACATCATGGGAAAAGATCTTTACTATTCACACAGGCTTTATCAGACAGGGATCATCTCCCTTGTCCTCATTCTCCTTATTATGAGGATTATACTTTTTACTTCCTCATACACATAGATTGATCTGAGATCATCTCATATTCCACTTTATTGCACTTAGGATGTGATACAAATGTCCATACCATATTTCTAGTTTCATTATACTCACTAGATTGTCTCAAAATGATTACTTGATCAGGGTAATCAGAAAGATAACAATCTAAGAGTTCCATACTCAACTTACCTTCAATAGTTGAATACCTGGTCAGGGTATACAAGTACTGAGATTAGGTAGTATGCACTTTGTGTACTATTATATTCCTTACTTTTTGTATCATCACAAACACAGGATTTAACATTCCTAGATTTTCTCCAGGCATCACTTCTATATCTCATCCTCTTTCACACAAATAAGAGCAATTATAGAACATTTAAAAGAATACTGAACAGAATATAAATTCTAGTTCTCATCATTACTTCCCTATGTTCCCATAGGGAAATCAATAGGGAAATCCATAATAGCAATCCTTCTTATAATTATCAGATAACATCAAGATAAGGCATATCGAAATGAAAAAGCTCTATCTGACTGTTACCCCTCGCGATCATCTACCGCTTCAGGTTGACTCAACACATAGAGTCAAGTTGTTTCATGTTGTTGCTCTTGCCTTTATACATTATTGGGCTGTAACTTTTGTAAGCCCTTCCGAGTTTACCTCGGTTGTTGAGTCATTTCCTCCCTTCTTTTCAAGGAAAAGAGTTTAGTATGCTCAACATGTCCTTACCTATAACATGTCTTATCCTCGTACCATGATCTTATCGGTCTTATTACCGATGTAGCAACTAAGTCATGGGTTCTTACAGGTGGAAATTTAGGACTTTTTCCTTTACATAGTGATTACTACCCTGGTGCACTAGGCATTTATTGCATTGGTGACACTAAAAACTTTGGCTTTTTAGAAAAACTAGACAAATGTCTATAGAATTGTAATGACATTCCCTTAATTCTCGGCTTATTGTCCCTTCTTGGGCACTGCCATCATAGATATACTATCTGTCTAAACTTATGGCAGAGTCTACTTTCTTGCCATATGTTAATCTTTCCCACATTTCTACTATTCCAACATGACCATGTCATTCAGGAACCCTTTTTTAAAGCTCAAAGTTTTTGCATTAAGAACTGGTAACCTAGATTGTAATGCTAGTATCCAGTCTGCTATATGTATCATTGTTGTCCTAACCAGCCCAATAAGAGCATAAAAATAGGATTCTCTATCCTGATTGGGTCAAGATGGGAACTCTTAGGCACTTGTTCTCTCTTGCTTGATCCCTTGTACCCTCTCCTGGTGCAACAACATTGCTCTCAGCAATGTGTTCCTCATGTTCCCTAGTCATTAATAAACTTTACTCTTTCTTCTACATAAGCAGAAGTCACTATAGGGTATACTGGAGGACACTAAAACAAACTCAACACCTTAGTCCTATGTCTCTATAGACTCAGTGAACCTTAAGCTCTAATACCAAAACTTGTAACGATAGTCGCCAAACTGACAACAAATTGTTACTAATTAAGAAGAATAAACATAAACAACGGATTAACAAAAATCACTAAAATTTAAAACCGTTTTGCAAGGATAACCTTGTCCAGAAAACTTTTACTGAAAGATCCAAAACTCATACATACCATGATTCACATTGTACAACATTGCATCATCTCATCTCGAGGATAATATATAACAATTGCTTTCTCAAAACATATACATAAAGCAACACCAAACCTCGAGGCATACAAGCCAAAATCTCATATTGTTCATGAAACCATAACAAACCAACTCCAAGGACCTGAGAGTATAGAGATGACACATAGGACTTCTATCTACAATACATGACAGACAGTACACTCAACCTGAGCTATCACTACTGCCTCAGCTGTTGTTCCTCCTCTGTAGAAAGGTCTTCACCACCTCATGCATGTCCACCTAAAAAAATGTGGATCCCACGGGGTGAGACAATTGTCCCGACGAGAGATATAACTCTCCATCGACCATATTATTATCATAGATTTAGCATTTATAACTGAGGAGAGGTTATTTTATATTAACAGGCAGTATTAATCATTGTATGAATAGAATAAGATAATCTCCTTTCTTAAGGAGAACATTGCATCTACCCATGGTAGAGTTATAAATCATCTATCTGCTTTGCAAGGAATGTAAAGAAACATAAATAACATATATCCACTAAGATGTATAATTGTATTGCACATCAAACAATGTTTCCCGTATTCAATCCTTAAGTAGATATGCTACATGGATGATTACATTTTACAATCACACTTATGCACTGAGGAGATGACGTATATTGCTCATACTCCAACCGACCATTGCGAAGTCGAAATCGGTACCATACAAGGTCAATGGAAGAGTCGGCTTCCATGACCTCCCTTGTCTCGGTCAGTACGAGACCACAGGCAGGACATCTCGTGTCACTGCTAAATATATTTCCAGGGTATACTGGCAACTTCTCTATATATCTACAGCGGAAGCTCCACTCTCTTCAACATCGAGAGATATCGTGTTTATCTCACATCGATCTGACATTCATCATCATCGGGAGATTCATGATACATCCATCCCGACACATATAATGAAGGATTGAGAGATTTAATGTTTATCTCACATCAATTCCTCCATCAGGGCGTACACATATTTTCACCCATCACACCCACATATTCAAAAATATGCGATCTCTGGGTTATGTCGCAGAGCAACCCGTTTCACCATTCAACAAATTCTGACGTTGATGGATCTATGGTTAGGGCACTACATGATAAGATTCCACTTGATTAATTAAGTACATTATCATATTCTTTTAGCATCAGTCAAGTTGTCAAACATGAATTATTTTGACAAATGCTACAAAGAACAAGCAAAATACATATATCAAGTACTTTTCAAACCTTTAGAACACATATAACGTTTAGGATCTCAATCCCTTATCTCATTACTGGGAATTCTCATCCCTTAACATTATCAGCATCATGATTATAGATCTGGTTATTCAAACCCTTAGTTCATCACTGAATACTTTTACCACTTATCAGGTAACTATTACCTTTACGTCCTCATACCAAGATATACATGATACTTGTTATACAAGTATCTCACATGTCTCACAAGGCCCATTAAGTATATTGTCACCTCTCACTAGGAAACAATTATCACATGGCTCACAAGGCCATTACACATCTTGTCACATCTTACTAGGCAACATCTTATTCATATGGCTCACAAGGCCATTCCACATCTTGTCACCTCTCACTAGGCAACAACTTATTTACATGTCTCACAAGGCCATTCATCATTATACTTTTTATACAAGTATCTAACATGCCTTACAAGGCTTATGCAATAAGAGAATTACAACCTTTCTGTCATTAGGGTTAGAGTTTTCCTTTATAGCTGAATAGGGTTTCATGTTCATATTATTAATCCAAACCCTAATTCATTGCTCCACACATCTAGGAGCATACTTTGATATCATAAGTATTCAATCATACTTATTTATTATCATCTTTTATCATTAAATGATAATCAACACAAAGTATGAGTTTCTCTCTCATCCTCACTAGGATATTGATTACATCATACTTCATTAACTTGGTTTAACCCTTTCTCAAGGTATATAGCCTACGCTTATCAAAGTGTATTAAACTTATTACATCTTAATGTAATAATTGACATGACACCCTTCATGATTTACTCATCTAAGTATATTGGATTTGAGCTGCATCAAAGTGTATCAACTTTGAGGTATTGGATGTGATATTTATCATGTCTTAATGTATCAATTCCCTCATTACTTTTAACTTACTTAAGTTCATGAATTTACCTTGTATTAGGGTATTTCCCATCCTAATACTTTATGCACTAACTCATCATATTTATTCTGTGGTGTGTTAGCCATAATTCACACACTTGAATTATCCATCTATCATTAGGTGGTAAGAACTCATCTTGTATTAAGACATTCTCCACTTAGGTGTCTCACCTATCAAGATATTAGTCACACCATTGCTTAGTAATACACTCTTTACTTCTAGGAGTGTTTTACCCTTATATTCACAAGGTGTCTCGAGTTGGAGATGTGCATATGTTCACCATATCATGTAGTAGGTGTATAGACACCACCATATCAGGTTGGGGGTGTATAAACACTCACCATATCAGGCTAGAGGTATTTGTATGTGTTACCCATGTCGTGTATGAGGTATTAAACCATCACCATGTCGAGCTAGAGGTGTACTCAATCACCATATTAGGTGGCTCACCATATAGGGTTGGTCGTGATGGGTTAGGATTTTCCATATAGGGCTCAACCCAATATATAAGTCGATAGGAGTGAAGGACACTAAGCCATGATGGGCTACACCATCCAATGTTGGGTCGCAACACCCATGTCGGGTTAGGGTTGGTTATGACGGGCACATGGTAGATGTATGTGTCGCCCCTGGTGTTTAAGAGGTATCAACTCATTACCATGTCAGGCTAGACATCAACTAGGGTTGTGTATCAGGCTACCATATCATGCAATACTTACTTTTCTTTACTCATATCAGGTTACCCAAATTAGGGTTTCATATCAACTTACAAGTATACATTTAACCTTGTATCGTTCATGGAGTCTATACTTGACTCCCTATCGTGCAAGAGGTGTATACTACACCCCCATATCATGCAAGAAGGTATACAATCATATCCATATCATTTTAGTGAAGTAGGTGCATCATCATATCGGGTTAGAGGTGCTTGCTTGTGTGCTTGCACGCGATATCACTTTTATAAAGTGATACCATAATCTTCAAGCTCTAGACCTTAGTTCTAACTGTTATAGTTCATGGAAACAGGTCTAAGAAACTACTAGAACTCATAATTTCATCTACTATTTTAGGAAATTTCAGAATTAAAAGTAGATCATTAAATATAGCAATTTAGGTGATGAATAATAACATGGTTGAGTTCAAGTTATATAACCCACCTTAAGAACAACTTCAAAGCTCCATGATCCAAAGATCCACGTTCCTAAGGTTGCATATGACTTATCAAAAGTCCAAGGATCGTTCACAACTCCTTCATATACAAGGAATCACCATAGATAAGCAATTGGTGAGGAAGAAAAGAAAGGAAGATCAAAACCCTAAAATCATGCTTCAATCCAAGGTTGAAGATGATCATGGCCTCACCTTAGGGTTAAGACTTGAGATCCTTCTTGCTCTAGAACCTTTGCACGATACCTCAAAACCCTTGCACGATATGCCACCACTTGTGGCCGATATCCCTCTCACTTGTGGCAAAAAACACTTCACTATGGCCGATATCACCCTTCTTGGCTGATATCAACCTACTTGGCCGATATGCTCTTGCTATGGGCGATATACAAGGACCTATGCAGGATACCACATCAATACTGCACGATACAAGATCTATATGCATGATACCTTAGGAAAGGAGGGTGCTAAGGGTCGAAAAATTTCACTAAGGGGTGAAACTAGGGGTATATATACTTGTTGTTCATGAAAGAAGGTAAAAATGAGGTGTCATCAATTTGAGCTAGTAGGTGCCACGTGTCCATGCATGGATGACATGTGTTCATGCATGCATAAACATTTATCTTGACATGAAAAAAATTTGAGGGTGATCTAGGGATAAAGATACGTCCATTACATATCCCTTTGATTAAGATATATCAATTAATTCATCACTTTATGCACAACTCGTCACAACTTTACTAAGGAAGTTGTAACCCAACACAACTCAACTCCTTGAGGTGCTTTGCACGACATGGCCTTTGCCAATAGTTCACAAAACTATATGAGGCTCCTCCTATGGCTCCTTGGCCAATAGGCACTCATATATAAGCTTTTCAACTTGATACAACTCAAGTTAAGCTTTCATATTCAACCCTTTTCTTGGTCATTTCATCACCAAGATAACCATCATTCGTAATGGAATCAAACATGGTGTATCCTTATTTATATCTCCTCTACATGATACTAGGAGGGAGTAGAGACACTCTAGAGGTGGTAATTTTCATATCAACCCCACATTTAGGGTAAATTACAATTTGTACCAAAATTGGTGCACAAGTCGCCAACATTATTCAAACAAGTTCAAACTTGGAATTTAGGCTTTCCACAAGCCACCACCTTACATCATTCTCTCTATAATGATGCTAAAACACATGAGGCATTTTAAAAATATGACATATTTCAATATAACCCCTCAACTTGGGTAAATTTCACTTTGGTCCAAAACAAAGGAACATTGCTCAAACAACATTCAATCAGGACCAAACTTGGAACATAAGTGTGTCACATGATAAAAAAAACACCTTAGAGGATTATATTAAAGTTCTAAGCAACTTTATTAGCCAAAACAAATAGGATTACCTCATAACCCAGGTTAGGGTCGTTATAGCACTAGTCAACTTCTCCTTCAAACTTTGGAAAGCTTGCTAACAATGATCATCCCAAACAAAAGGTACATCCTTCCTAGTCAACTTTGTCAATGGCAACGCGATCATACTGAAGTTTCTTATAAACTTCCAGTAGTATCCTACTAAACCCAGAAAACTACAAACTTTTGTCGGCGTCTTTGGTTGCTCCCAGTCTGCAACTGACTCCACCTTCTTACGGTTCACTCTTACTCCTTCTGCAGATATCACATGACCCAAGAAAGTCACTTCTTTCAACCAGAACTCGCACTTACTAAAATTGGCATACAACTGGTGTTGGCAAAGAAGAGTCAACACTTGTCGAAGATGTTGTTCATGCTCTCTACTATCCTGACTGTATATCAAGATGTCATCTATAAAACTACAACAAACTGATCTAGAAACAGATAGAACACCCTGTTCATCAGATCCATGAAAGCAGCAGGCACATTGGTTATCCCAAACGGCATAACTACAAACTCAAAGTGACCATACCTCATCTTAAAAGCTGACTTGGGTATGTCCTCATCCTTATTTCTTAACTGATGATATCCAAACCATAGATCGATCTTTTAGAACATTGTAGCACCACGCAACTGATCAAACAGATCGTCTATCCTCGGTAATGGGTACTTGTTCTTGATTGTAACTTTGTTCAACTGTTGGTAATCTATGCACAAATGCATCGATCCATGATTCTTCTTTATGAACAGGACCAGAGCACCCCACGGCGATGTGCTTGGTCTGATAAAACCTTTATCCAGCAGCTCCTATAACTGCTTCTTCAGCTCTGCCATCTCGGTTGGAGCCATCATGTACGGTGTCTGAGCAACTGGTTGTGTTCCTGGAATCAGATTGATCTCAAAGTCAATCTCTTGAGGTGGGGGAACATCGGGGAACCCATCAGGAAACACATTCACAAACTCTCAGATAATAGGAACCTCCTCAAGGCTAGGACCTTTTGCCTTGGTATCCACAACGTGAGCTAAGAACGCCTTACATCCTTGTCGCAGCAACTTCTCTGCCACCATAGCTGATACTAAACATGTCGGAAGGATCTTTCTATCTCCCTGGAAGATCCACTTCTCACCTCCATCAACAAACACTGCTTGCTTGGAACCATAGTCCAACACAACCTTATGCTTCTCTAGGGTATCCATCCCAAGGATCACATCGAATCCATGCATATCAAGTGGTATAAGATCCACTTGTATACTGTGTCCTGAAAAGGATAAAACACAAGATGGACACTCCTCTTGAAGTAACGCGGGTCCAACAAGAGGGGTTTCTAACAACAGACTATCTCTCTTACAACTAACAGGTAAAATACAACTATCACATGTACTACGTGCGATAAAAGAGTGTGTAGCACCTGGGTCAACTAGAAATAAAGCAAGAAGAAGACAAATCAGAATGAAATAACTCCATCTGACCCGTCACCACTCACGGGTTGACTATCGCCTTCGGCTGACTCATAGCATAGAATCAAGTCATTGCTTGCTGTCATCCACGTCCTCTTCTTCCTTGGGCAGACAATCCCACTTGTGATGCTTTACCACATCCTCGCCCTCTGTTACCACTAGACTGTTGTCTATCTGACCCTTGCTAATTCTGCCTCAGCTGGTGTGTCACTTTAACATCTCTCTTTGGGCAATTTGTCCTAAAATGCCCAACCTGACCACAAAGATGGCATGATTGGTCTCTCTGTTGTGGCCTAGATGACCTTGTTACTACCACTGAAGTTGTACTGTGAGCTTTGGATGGAAAAAATCCACACCCGCTTCCCTTACTCAGAGACCACTATGACGGCGCATTGGAACCTTGTATCACAGAAGATGCTGAAAACCTTGGCTTCTTGAAGCCATCAAACCTCTGTCTCAGGAACTGAGTAGGCCTTTTCTTGGTCATGGACTCTCTCTTCTCCTTGACAGACCATTCTATCCTTCAGACATACTCCAAAGCAGCAACATGTGTTGTCAACTCAGCGCTCAAACCTTTCTCAAACCGTCTGATTCTCTCGTCATCTGTCATCGCTATGTGAGGACAAAACCTCAATAGGTCCATAAACTTGGATTCATACTCGGTGATGATCATTGATCCTTCGTGCAGACGCTCAAACTGGTTGATCTTCTCATCCAGATACGTCTTCGGGAAGTATCGGCTGATGAACTCCCGCAGGAAAACATCCCAACAGATCACCTCACTGGGTCACTTCTCCTCCTCGATGGCTCACCAGTGGCCAGCACTACCCTTCAGAAGGTAGGCAGCGTGCTTAACTTTGTCTGCTTCAGGGATGTCAAGGATCCGGAAGGCCTTCTCGAGACCTGTCAGCCACATATCTGCATCTGCTGGATCAGTCGTTCCAGCATAATCCAAAGCTCCAACTCGGCGAAGCCGCTCAAAGGTCTTCCCAATACCCGATGTTTCACCATGGGGAGCATGTGCTCTTGGCGGAGGCACTGGCAACCTTTCCACCATGAGATTCATCGTAGCCATTAACTGTCCCATAAGCTACCGATAGGCAGGGTTTTCAAGAATGGATGGGTCAAGTTGGGGGACCTCGGGCACCCGATCTTCATGTACCTACACTCGTGCTCCATCAACAAATGCAGCATCACTGCTCTCGGTAGCATGTTCTTCATGGTTTCTAGACATATTTAAGCTTTATCTTCCACTGAGGGCAGAACGTTATTGTAAGAAAATCTGGAATACTCACAAGAACAAATACAACCCTAGTCCTAGATCCCTGTAGACTCAGTGAACCTAGAGCTCTAATACCAAAACTTATTGTGACATCCCTCCATCACACAGACAACGAGATGCCACACAAAAATGCGCGAAACCACCATAAATCACATCTTACTGAAAACATGGGTTAATTAAAACCAATTGCGTAAAGTAGATAAAAGAGAACTATTGCATCCAGATCTTTATCCTACAAGGAAACATGTTATATAAATATGCACAAGCATGGATATATGTCCACAGCTTATATGGACCAGCTGTCTTGTCAGCACAAGAGTTCATCACCTGTTTATACATACATAATGGGCCACATAATGCCAGAAATAGGATATACAAAGATACATCAGCTATACATCGTAAAACATCATCAAAACACCTCCAAGGACCTGAGAGTACAGGGATGACTGTAGGACTCTACTACAAAACAACCAAAATAGCAGCATATCCATCTCTTGCCTCTTACTTCTCTTCTTTCTGCTCGGCCGCAACCTCACGACCACCACCACGTCTAGCACGATCACCTAAAAAGGTTGTAAACCAACAGGGTGAGACACACAGTCCCAGCAAGAAACATAACCCCCCGCCGAAACTATAAAACTTCAGAAAAAGCAGGTAAAGTAGATAATTGATATCAGATCATAAGTGCAACATCCTGAAAAGAACTTATTTTATTAACAATCTTATCAGGGTATCCAGGAGGCATATGACCAGATATTCTTTATGGAACATGATTGATAAGATAAGCTTTATAAGAACTTATCACAAAATATAAGGATCATACAAATAACTACAAGGTATAACTAGATCAACTATACAAGCAAGGCCTCAATCAATGTTCTGTGTTTTTGCCCTAAGTAGTATATACTATTTGGATGGATTACGTATTATCATGACCTAAGGAAGTGAGTCGTACCGCTCAAATCCAACCATCGGCTGCGAAGCCCAAAGTCAGTGCCATACAAGGTCAATGGAAGAGTCAGATTCCATGACCTCACCACCTCATGGTCAGTGCACGAGTGCTTAACAAGCAGGACCGCAGTCTCATGCTTAGCTGGCCGCAGCCACACAGGGTCAGGCTACCCTCTGCCTAGTCCACCTTGGTATAGGTATTGGTTCTAGTGATCCGAGCCATGGGCCTATTCACTGTGCTCCATAATCATTGAGCCATGGGCTTGTTCACCATGCTCTTATTACACATCCTGAGCCATGGGCTTGTTCACCATGCTCTTTCATATTGAGCCACGGGCCTGAAACCGCACTCTGGAGTCTACAACCGAAGTTGCACTCTAATCCTCTTATTTTTGGCTAGGATCAACCACACATATTCAACAATATGTGCTTCCGAGTTAACCCACAGGAGAACCCGTTTCACCATCACCAACTACTGACGATGATGGATCTATGGCTAGGGAAAACTACATGATATGTTCCACTGTAATTAATTAGTATATTTTAAGTGGATTGTTGAGGCGACCAAGTTGTAAAACATAAACAACATTGAGTTGCATTATTACCATGGGATCTCAATCCCTCATCACAGAATGTCACTGGCTCTCGAGGCTTACATCTTCACCATGGGATAGAAATCCCTTATCTCAAAATTAGAGGATAACACCTCAACTAGGCACTCAACCTTTATTAGGTCAACAAACCTTTCACTTTATACTGGGGATACATGTTATCTCATCAACAAGGATTATCATCATTCAATGTTATTCAAAACACATATACCCCATAGCTCTTACCTGGATATGGATTCACTTGATTCACCTGCATGGTTAGTATGCATATCAAGAGAGATAACTGAACCACCAAACATAGATCTTTATGATTATCATGCTATTAGGGTTGAAGGTACATGGTTGGAACAACATCCATGATCATAGCTACATGAAGCACAAGTTGTATCTGTAGACAAATTACATTATTGTAATCAACCCACAAGCATCCACTATGCCTTTATCTTATGAACATAAACATGTGTCTTATCATCTTACTTAGCACCAACTTTAGGTATCAAACATATCACTGGTCACAACCTATCATTCATAACACATCGTCAACAGAGGTGCGGTCACAAGATAACAAACTCATCAACCTAAGCTTCTGAGCTAGGCATAACCCTCACCAAAGGTACCGCCTACCCTCACCAAAGGTGTGCGGGCAGCGCATTCCTCACCCAAAGGGGTATCGGACAGGATCATATCCCTCACCAAAGCTCTATCGGCTAGGGCATCAAAACCCTAAGGCACTAAGCCACCCATATCGGTCACCAGCATAACATGCGCCCATGCACAAGGGATATCATGCAACCAGGGGCCAAGAGCTGTGTCGTGCACCCATGAATATCATGAAACCAGGTGCAAGATGATATCGGGCAACATATGGGCATCACATATCAGCCATCACCCCTATCGCCCATAATGGGTTAGGGTTTTATGTCGGGAAACCAGCAAGGTCATGTCATTCACAACTACATCGTCCAAGGTTATGATGCCCAAGGTCACCACTGTATCGCCCAACAAGCACACAGCTAACAAATGACACCATGGCACCCAAAGTAACTTATCGCCCCACAAGGCATGCACCACATATCATTCAACACTAGGGCACCTAACTAGGGTTCCACCACCCAAGCACCATATCGGGCAACACCAAAACCAACCCATATCGCCCAAGGCACAAAATAGAGATGACTACCACGCATCATGTTGGCCAAAGGTATAACGCCCACAAGCACCAACTAAGGTAGGAGTTCATATCGGGCAAAAGGGACAAAGAACATTTCTTAGCATATCGCCCAAGACTCAACCCTAGGAGAGGGGTATCGTGCAAAGCACCACAAAAGGGTATCGTGCAAGGCACAAGGACCATATCAGTTTGGTCATCATCAACCTTAAGATCACCATCATTAAACCCTAATAGATTAAGAGAGTTGGCTCACCTCTCAACAACCAAGGGAGAGGGGTTTTTCACAACCTCCATCACATATCGGGCAAAAAGGTGGATTATCCCCTTATCAGTCAAGATTCCAACCTTCACTAGGTCAACATCCAACCAAGGCTCACCTCTCAAATCCATGGTGATATAAGGGTATTTCCCAAGAAACTAGAGCATAGACTCACCTCTCAACAACCAAGAGAGAGGGGTTTTGCCTACACCACTAGAGCTCGAACTCACTTCTCAAAACCAAATGGGAGAGAAAGGGGTTTTGCCCAAGGAACCCTAAACTCAAGGTTCGTCCACAAGGTCTAAGAACACATCAACAACATGACCACTATATATATAACAAGATAAAAGGGTACATACTAGGGCAAGAAACATATCTAACAAGATGCATGGCCGATCAAGATGACATATAAACATGCAACATGAAAAAGAAGTAGTATATCTAGGGTTAGGAGTTATGTAACCCGCCTTAAGCAAGCTCCAAGCTCCTAGCACCAAGCTTCCAAGCTCCAAGCACCACCTTCGACCACCACAAGAAGAAAAACAAAGTTTATAATCACCATTGTCGAAGAACAAGCAAGAAGGAGAAGAAGGTGCCAAGGAAAGAGGGGGAGATTCTCACTACAAGAAGAGAAGAAAGACACACTTTAGGGTTCAACCACCACTAGAGGAAGAAGAAGACTCCACCAAGGAGATCGGACACCAAGATCTACCAAGGAGAGGTATCGTCCACCAAGAAAAAAGGAAGGCAACTAAGGAACTAAAGGGATCCCAAGCAAGAGAAAGGAGAGACATATATAGAAGAGGGTGAAGAGGAGACTAAGGCAAGGTGTCGCCCAACCTAGGGACACTTGTCCATGGGGCAAAGCCACCTATTATCTCACCCACCACCACATATCCAAAGCTTTTGCCACATACAAGCAACAAGCTCCAAGTGTCCATAAGGGGGGTGACACAAATGATGCTAGGTCAAAGATGGTTACTTGGTCGATACACCTCATGGGCGATACACCACTTGCTCGACACAACCACCTGGCTGATACACCATGGCCGACACAAGGCACCAAGCTCACCTTTGCCCGATACAAGGCCCAACAAAGCTAGGCAAAGCCCAAACAAGGCTCAACAAGGCAAAACAAAGCCCAAAGCTACTCAAACAATAAGCCCAACCCATCCTCTCAACCCTAGAGGATGCAAGGAGAGAGAGAAACATCTCTCAAGGTGTCAAACTTGCACATCAACCCTAAAACTTGGGTTATTTGCAAGTTGCACCTCCAACTCTCAACAAAGCACAAACAAATCCTAATCACCATTTGAGGTGATTAGCAAGCATCTAAACACAAGGTTTAGGCAAAGCAAACATGGTAAGCCCAAAATGAAGGTCAGGGTCCTTACATACACCATTAGAAGAATAAAACATTCTAGAAGGAGAACCATTTTATAAGTACTTGGGAAGAAGTTGAGTTAAAGCAAGCTTCCACCCAACTAATCCAGCATTGGGGAAAACCCATTTTACCAAGCATAATAATAATGAAACTTCTATTAACCAAGTCAAAGCCTTGGACAAGTCCGCCTTAACAAAAAACTTATAAGATCTGTGAGCATTGAAAGAGCTTAAAATCTCATTAGCTAGCAAAATAGCATCACCAATGCTTCTTCCTTTCACAAACACCATTTGATTGAGGCTTATAATATCAGGCATGATATCTTGAAGTCTGTTCACCATAATTTTGGTAATGACTTTGTATACAATATTGCATAAGAAGATCAGCCTAAAATCTTTAATAGTAGAGGCATCTCTGACCTTGGGGATCAAGGCAATAAAAGAACAATTGCATTCCCCCAACAACTTGGAATTAGAGAAGAAACTTTTGATAGCTTTTATAATATCGCCACCCACTATATCCCAAGTCACCTTGAAAAACATAGAGTTAAAACCATCAGGTCCTGGTGCCTTATCCACACCCATACCTTTATATGCCTTTTCAATCTCTTCAGTACAAACCAACCTCCTCAGAGAATCAAATTGTAAACTAGAAATATGGGGCACGTGCCACTCACCATTCCACTGACTAGTGTCACAGCTTGAAGAATTAAAGATGTTGTCATAGTAATTAAAAATATGATTAGAAATAAACTCTTCATTTGAGCAGAAAGAACCATCAATTTCTAGGTTATAAATGGTATTCCTTGTTCTCCTAACTTTGAGAGAGGAGTAGAAGAAATTAGTATTTATATCCCTAGATTTAAGCCACTGCACTCTCAATTTTTGTTTGAAATAGGCCTCCTCATCCTTAATAGCAACAACAACTTCCAACCTAATGGCATTAACTTTAGACTGTAGAGAAACATTGGGAGGGTCTCTATCTGCCTAGATTTGAAGAAAATGAACCTCAGCCTCCAACCTCTCAGCCTTAGAGGAGAAATTTTCAACCTTTTCTTTATTCCACTTAATAAGGGCCATTTTCACAGCATTAAGTTTTTTGTATACCTTATACATAGGGGCTCCAAAAACATTCAAAGCCCATGCATTTTTAACAATGTCAAGAAAATCCTTGTTAGATGACCATGAATTAATGAACCTGAAGGGACATAAGAATCTCTTCCTATTGTGAAGATGCAAGATAAGAATCTTATGATCACTAACAGAATTGGAAACAACTTCCCCCCAAAACAGTAGGAAAAGAATTAAGTAGACTCAAATTCCCAAACATACGATCAATTCTAGAGAAGGTGCTCACACTATTTTTACTCTTACTATCCCATGTAAAGAAAGGACCCTTACCATGGATTTCATATAAGCCAATGTCACGAACTGTATTGTTAAAACCCTCCATACTCATAGCAGAAGGAGGGTGTTTCCCTAACTTTTTAAAGGAATGCCTAATAGCATTGAAAGCGCTCAGGACACACTAGTCCCTAGAGACAGAGAGATTACAAATATTGTCCCACAAAAGAGATCTTTCCCTATCGTCATTAGAGCCATACACATCAGTTAAATGGAAGCTCTCCTCACCCAAAGAAACTTTACAATGGATAAATTGTTCACCATCCGTCAACTTATTAATAGATATGGCCGAATCCTCCCACAAGATGATGATTATGATATATGTGTAATAGTTAGAATTATCCAAGAAATGAGCATCTCTCCAAAGATCCTTAATATCATATGACAAGATGTTCTTATAGAATCTAGGTTCCAAAATGATGACAATATACACTGCAGACCTCCTAATTTGTTCCTGGATACGTAGAGTCTTATTATGCGCTCCTCTAACGTTCCAATACATAATCGAGAAAGGCCTAACCATTATTAAAGACCTGATTCCCTATAGATTCTAGGTTAGTCGAACTGACTTCATCTATGCCAGTATCCAATAGAGAAAGTTTATTAGGAGTAATCTATATATTCATACTAGTACCAACACTTTTAGAGAAATTTCTGGGTGGAGATCTTGATTTAGAAGTCATCCATCTTCCTTCAACTAGAGTCACAAGCATCGGGCTGCTATGTAGATTTATCACTACATCTCCCACCACAGATGTTGTCGGGATATTAGAAGAATCTACCACAGCATTAACAATGACTTCTGGTTGAGGAGAATTAACAAACATTGGGGCTTCAGCATCCGGGCAGTCACAGAACTCATCTACTGTAGCAACAACTTTCTCTTACCTTTTTGTTGCTAGTTAATAGTGGGAGGAACATCTCTCACACATTCTCCCTGAATATTCCCAAACGTTCCACAAGCTTTACAACATAATGGAAACCACTTGTAGACAAGTTTAACAGTATCAATAATATCATCATCATCACTGGTAAGGTTCACCTTAGATGGAAACAAGGATGATGCTGAGATCAGAACCTAAATCCTTGTGAATTCTAATCTTTTCAACTCCCTTGTAGGCTTATCATCTCTCAATGGCTTGTCAATGAAGCTTCCAATTAGGCTGAACATATCTTCATCCCATAACTCCAAGGATAGATCGTGAACTCACACCCAGACTGGAATTTCAGTGAGTTTGAGTTTCTCCAGGGGTTCTCCCCTTTGCCACTTCTCAAGAAGAAGAGGTTTACCAGCAACCGACCATGGCCCCTGCTCCAAAGCAGTACACATATCCCCAGGATCAGAGAAATGAATGACAAAGAAATCATTATTGTGAGATAAAATTTCAAAATCTTCCTGGAGATGGAGAGTAATCCAGTGCAGCTTCAGTCCAACAACATAATTGGCCACTGTATTCTCCCACTTCTTCATATTTCTCTCAGTGATTGACCTAGGGTAATGAATTGCTCCATCCTTCAACTCAATAGAACAATGCTTTAGGGAGGAGCAGTCTGCTTCCCCTGGCCCCATACAAACTTCAGACCAGCTCCTTGATTCACTAGAAACCTAGATCTTTTATTGCCATTAATTCCTCAGTAGTGTACACTTAGCTTGAGGCCTAGGCATGGTAGATCGACCTGCATTCCTAGCGCTGCCACCCCCATCACCAAGGCGTGAGACCGGATTGGACGCCATTGGGAGAGAGAAAGGTTCCTTATGATTTTTTTTCTGTCTCACCTACTCTTCCTTTTCATCTGGATCACCTTCTATATGCAGTGTATTCATGCATCCTCACAAGATGTAAAACACCAATTTTGACTATCTATGCTTAAAATAATCAAACATCAACCCCTCTAGTTGACAATTACTTTTTTAAAAGGGATCTATATTGCATTTATTTATTTTATCACGTAAAAATCACACTCTAACTATTTGATCAAGACAAGTTTCATATATTCATTGACCAAGATTTACATAATTTTAAGTGAAGTGACATTTATATTTTGTTAGGAATTATGGTGGGCAAGTGACAATGTTGTGCAAGACTGAAAGAGTAAGATTTAACATAGAAAACTCTCCTAAAGACAAGGAGAGAAAAATCACAGGACAATACTGGCCAACAAGCACTATATAATCAGAATTATAACTCACACTGTCTAGATTTAATCAACCCTAAATCTGAAAAGCTCCACCACACCTGAGAACAAAGATAAGGAAGAACAAAATTACATCCAATGTGTACAAACCCTCCCTTTTCACTTTTTCTTCTCATGACACCACTGTCGCTGTTGGGGACTACTTGTTGTCGCTACGACTACTAACTAAGTCGCCACATTTCTTGATGAGGTCGCCTACCTTGTTTCCGTCTGCAGTACTCGTTCTGGTTGGCGCCTCCAACTAGAACTCTGACGTGTTGTCAGAACTCTCTCCGCCTGAGAGACTCGATACTCATACTTCATTGATCGGACGGATCCTAGTCGTTGACGTGTCACTAACTGTGTGCCACCAACCATGTGTGTCTTCTACTACTCAGATCTACCATCGTGGTCGATGCACCACCTCTGTGTCGCCGATTGATGCACGCCCTCTGTTGACTGGCCAGACTATCATTGTTGTCATAGCCACTGACTGATGAGCGTCTTCCTCTACTCGGATCCTCTACCGTAGTCGATGTTGATGTCATAGCATCAACAAAGTTCCACCAACTAATGGCATACTCCACTGCTTGGACCCACCTCCTTTGTCGATGCACTACCGCTATGTTGCATACCGCCAACCGCTACTTCACCTCAAGGCAAAGTCGTTGGCCCTCTCTCATCCATGAGAGAGCTACTATATCGGTGCAACCAATGTGTCACCAACTTTCACCCACTACTTCGCTTCAAGGCAAATTTGTTGACCTTCTCTTACCACAAGAGAGCACTACCGGTTGTTATTGTTCTTTGGATCTTCTACCACAGAAGGTACCAACAACCAACATATAGTGGGATCACACACCAATAGGTGGGATATCTCAGTGGCCTCCCTAGGGCCTCTATTTATAGGCATTCAAGCCATATGATTGCAACTAGGAATAATATTCCAATTCTTAATCCAATTTCAAACATTAATTAATCCCACACATAGGGATCCGTCTTCTTTCCTTCTTGAATTCAACTCCTATTAGGAATAACAACACAAACCAACTCCTATTAAGTCCAAATCCCAATATGATGTGGGACGAAATCTTCTATATCCCAACATATCTTTTTTCCTTTAACATCACAGACAGACACATTTAAGAATATATAAGATCAAATTTTATAATGAATTCTACATGCACTTAAGATATTACATAAAAAGAACGTAAACATTCTCATTTAACCTTATATCCCCCTTGAGTAATAGAAATGGCTTAATTCTTCCATGCAAACTAACTAAAGAAATTAACTTTATAATGTAAATCATTCAGAATGACGATGAAGAACACATTGGTGACAAGTGTGTATGCTCCTAGGAACAATAATGCTTAGAAGTAGATAAGATAGAGTTTGAAAAATATTCCAAATATGTCACATACATATTTAATCTATGCCAAAACTATAACAGATGTGTAGGTCAAACTCGATGATTAGTCTTGTCTACCCATACAAGGTGGAGCTATTCCATGTTCGTATAGATCCCTCCAAATAGACTTCACAATAAGAAGGTACATGGTTATTGGTGTTAATGCATTGAGCATGATTACTTAATAGATAGATATTCCACCTACTTTAATGATCTCTTAGAGAAAGACTCGATGTACAATGGAAGTCTCTCGTGTCACTCCGCATATACTTGAAAAGGTTGAAGAATGCCTAATATTCCTCATTTTGAATACGATGGAGGTTAATGGCTACCACAAACAAGACATATTATAATAGAGGTGATATGATCTATGTTGAATCAATATGAACTAAGTATGACCACGATCGAGATCTTAACCTCACTTGTATCTATAATCTAGAAACCTAGAATGATATGAGATTGTAAAATACCCTATATTTCTTGTAGTGATTAAGAAAATTGAATTATTTAGTACATAATATTGCAATATAAAATGTTGAGTGGTGTATTACAAAATAGTAATACATATGTGTGATAACCTGTTACACTAAATGAGATTACTCAAAACATAAAGAACAATTGATCACTAATTAATCACATATCCAAAAATATGGGTAAATTAAAATCGATTTTAATGTCAGCACCTGCTCCGAAACATTTACATAAGAGCGCAACATCTTTCTTATATCCATACTATGCCAAGAATTTGCTACAAATTGTTCTATCATCTTAGCCACAACATATATACACAGGAGAACAGTATTCATATATGTCACACAAACAAGCATTAATATGCTAGCAAAAGTCTAATTTGTTTGAAACACCATATACAAAATTTTTCTCGCCTAGACCTGAGAGTACAGGGACAACTTTAGGACACACTAGGCATCTAATTAACTTTCTCAAAGATTCATTACTATAGCTCCTCTTTTCTGCAACATGTTTGTTTTTGTCACTTCCGATTACCTAAAAAAATGTGGCGAACCACAAGGGTGAGACCCATATCCCAGCAAGAGCTATAACCTCCAACAACATTTATTGATTCCGACATTTTTAGGTAATGAGACGGTTTAAGCAGTTTAATCATATATAACAAATAACTTCAACAACATTGGTGATTAACAAAACACATAGAGGAGTAGATAATAATCATCCTCATTAGCCATACTATTCTCATATCCCTATTAACGGTATAAGGAGTCTAGCAGTATGAGCATCTCTAACATCATGAATAAGTCTAGTATCATATGCATAGCTAACAACATCAACATGTCTAACAGATTGAACATATCAATATCATAAGAAGAGATACAACATAAGCACAATTATCTGGATAAGTAGGATTAGCAGTATATGCATCTCTAGTTACAAAGGCATGGCTAGTATGCTAAACATAACTAACAACATGAGATAGCTAGCATCATGATTATAATCAGTAGTAGCAGTATAGTTATTAACATAAGCATAGCTACTTTATGTATGCATCTACAATCTTAAGCATATCTACAACCTAATTATATCTACTATCTCTTAATTGCACTAAGCATCATCTTTATGTGAAGATAACAAATAAGGGTTATCATCCAATGTGAAACATCATGTATAACCCTAAACAAATATGCTACATGGATGTATTACATCTTTTATTATTCCCTAGGGAGTTTGAGTCGTACCACTCAAAGTCCAACTGACCACCGCTTGGTCGCAATAAGTTTCATATAGGATATAGGAAGAGTCAGACTCCAAGATCTTCTCCATACTCAGTCAGTATGAGTCTGCACTGCAGTGACATATAGTCAAACTGCAAAACAGTGATATATAGTCTTGTAACTTCTAATCACATCATGTTATAATCACTGAGACCCGACCAAAGTCATTCTCAAAAAGCGAGCTAGGTATGACCGCATCCATCCTCCCAAAACACTTGGTGTCAAGATGACAAGCACCCCGCATACTCAATAGTATGCACTCTAAGTTTCCCTTAGGAATACTCGTTTCACCATCCAACAAGATATGACACTGAAGATGGTTCTATGGCATAGGGCACTACATGATTAGAGTTTCACTTGATTAGTTATCTCCAGTTGGGTGAATTAAGGCATCATCAAAAAGTGGACATACAAATCCTAATTCACTTCTAGCAAGCATATAAGTATCATAACTTCAAAAGATATAAAATGTGTGAAACATAATTTCTCATCTCATCATCACATGGTACTATTCACTTGCCATTCATGATACTACACTAGTCATCATGATATCACAAGATATAAATCCTTTTCACAATATCACAGGGTATCAACCTTTATCAATACAAGATGATTACACCTCATTTAGGGCTCGACCATGCCCAAAGGTCATTAAGACCATCATACTATTTCCTGCAAGATCATCATTATCTTTTCATGCCTTATAACAAGGCTCAACAACATCACTTACATATAATACATCAGATCAGCATAATATTGCATTAATGAGCTGGGAGATATTCATAAACAATCATAGCAGGGTTGTATTAACATTAAGAATATTCCTTTATTACATCAACATGCAAGGAATCTAGATATGATTACCCTCATCACATTCATAATGCACATGTTTAGCATAAGAAAGTATCAACCATGTAGCTATGATAACCACCAATTAACACATTAAGGTTATGATTGTATTAAGGAGGTTATTTCACCATCATTCCATCATATAAGAATGTTAAACATGAATACTCATCTTTATCTATTTACATTAGAGTTAGGTTCAATAAAATAAATTATATTAATGTTACTAATTAGCACTCATACCCAAACCCTAACTCACAGCATCCCCATTGGAACATGGATGCATAAGGTAAAGCATCACCATCACATTCCATACTATTCTCAAGTATGAACCCACACATAAATCAAGGTGTAACCATCAGGTTATAGCATACTAGGGTTTCAACAACAATAAGAGTGTACTCTATGATTGTATTAGTCATTTAAGGATTATTCATACCCAATTACCATCATTTAGTTATATTAAAGCTAGGTATAACAAGCTATACCTCATTAGGGTTGCCCATTAATTCATTATGATGATTATAAATCATAATCATATGAGGGCAAGGGTAATACTACAAGTTTAAGGCATTGAACCATCAAATTCTCATCATCAAAATCATAACATTACACTACATGCTTCACCCAAAACAATGGGAATATTGAGGCATCAACTTATAACCATTAAATGTTGAAAAGGTAAAGCCATTGGTTGTTTACATAAGTAAACATCTTGAACAAATCACCTACGAAGTCATTGATTTGTGCTCTAGAAAGATTCACCATCTAACCCTAGACATCCCTTGATTAACAACATAAAAAGTTCCATTGAGAGTAGGGTAAAACCCACAAGTGATTGTTTATTTAAAACAAGTCGTCAGTAAATGAGCTTCTTAAGTTGATCTCATAAAGGAAACCATTTAAATCACTTTATTAGGACCAAAATATTATATTTAGGAATCATTCTAATTCATTGGATGAATAAACATTAGACCTTAACCATCAGGTCAAGTTCATATATTAAAACCATCAATTGGAGTATAGGTCCGACCATTGCATCAAATGACCCAAGAAACCACTAGTTTAAGGCTTAATTGATGCTATAACTACATGCTTAACTCACCATAGGTTGTGGATACCTGATACACCATCAGTAATGACCATTAAGTCACCATAGGTTGTTAGATAAGCACTATATTCATTAATCACCATCAAATATAAAACTAATATCACCATTGATTGATAACATCATTAGGGTACTTATTTGTTAATCACTAAGCTTCTAATTAGGCCAACACCTGACCTAAGGGGTGAATGTCATTTGAAACCCTTGGTCACCATCATCAGTTGTCATGAAGACACCACCATCAGTTGTTGCAATGGTACCACCATTGAGTCATGTGTTTATAGAAGAAATCAACTTTAAACCCTAAAGTTGACCATTAGTTGATAGGTGTTTAGCAACATCGGTTATCAAACCAACCTGATCCAAGTAATATTATACCTTAGGAATAACGTACACATGATCACAGGTTCATGTAGAACTGAAATTAGAATAGGGAACATTATAACAATTGAAATCCGAGTCAAGCATAGCTTTTTAGTGCATGGATCATCATTTAAAAGTAAGAACATGAGCTAGAAATCTTATGGTAAGCAATAAATGTAGAACAAGTTATAAAACTTACCTCTAGTTAGAAGATAAACTCCCAAACATAAGAAAACACGAGCATGTAAGGTAGAAAATCCAAGCATAAGTTGTGAACTTGTCCATCTAGCACCTTTCTTCATCAAGTGAGCAAACCCTAAGCATAAGGAGCAAGAAAGGTAGGGTTTTAGAGCTTTAGAGAAATTTCTACCATGGAACAGCAAGGTTCTGACCTGGAGAAAGGTAGGATGAAGGATAAAAAAGAAATAAATGAAGGAAATAAGGGGATTCTTACTCTTTTAGGTCAAGATCACTAGAAGGAAGCTTTTTAAACCCTAAAAGAGAGCAAAACAAAACCCTAGGAGCTTCCACCAAGAAATTCTCCTTCTTCTTCTACCTTGGATAGGTCCTCCACAGATAAATAGATAGAGAACAAGGTTATTAGCAGGAGAGAAGTGGTGGAAAGAAAAACTTTCATTTGATAGCTCAAAAATAGATATAAAGCTCTAGGATAAGGGAGAGAAGAAGCATGAGGTGTCTAAAAAGCTCTCCATGCATCCATGGCCTTGAACTATTAAGGATATACAAGAAGCCACACAAGCAGCTGACCCACCATTCATGGATACCTTCTTATCCCTTGTTTCTTGATTTTGCAAGCAAAGCAAATAAACCATTTGCTTGATAGCTCCTAAAGGTAGCTCATCCATAAAGGGGCAAATCCTAAAATATCCTTGAGAAAAACACCTCCAAACCAAGGTTCAACTAGAAGACCCATGGATCAAGAAGCTCAAGAATGATGAGAGAACATCCAAAGAACATAATGAAAGTGATAAATTGCAAATAAAACCTCTCAATTGGGTAAATTGTAGAAAAGTCCAAAATGTGCATAAAATTGCATAACTTGCTCAAATAATGTCCAAATTGGACCAAATTTTAAACTTAACCTTGTCTAATGATTTTAAAGTATATCACAAGGTTAGATTAGGGTTATAAGAATTCAACTATGATAATTAAGCTTGTTAAACACTTTAAGCAAGGTTAGGGGTCTCACAACCAGTATGTTTTAAGAAGGTATGATATACTAGAACTACAAGGATGTATACTAATATGGGACCTACAACATCTAAATTTGTCAGCTTTGCTTGACTTCAATCTGATCATTAATTTATAACCCAAACATCCATATCCTTGGCATAACCGAAGTCCAAACCAAATTTTTATAGCTAAAAATGGTCGCTTTCCACACACTACTATTAACATATAAGGGTTCACATATCAAATTGACAGCTATATCTGATCATCATGGCTTGAGAGGCAATTATACAGTATAATCAACAACCTAAAGAGGGAGGTTCAGGTTGGTTACTAAAATGTTATTGCTTTATTTTTATTTACAAACATTTGAAGAATAAAGAATAAAACTATTTTTATCCATAGAATTGAACATTCATTCATCCGGTCGGTTAGGATCCATCACTCATTCTTAGAAATACTTGTCTAAGGTGATGTGTTATTGCCAAAATTACAGTCGTGGCACAGTTAAAGAATAGTAGATACTCATCATCATCATCATCATCATCATCATCATCATCATCATCATCTAAGTCTTAGTCCCAACTATGTTGGGGTCGGCTACATGGATTCTTCATTTCCATTCATCTCTATCATGGGCCATATTCTGGTTAAGAGATTCAAAGTCTCTCTTTATAAGTTCATCCAATGTTAATTTAGGCCTTCCTCTTCTTCTATTTATTGTGCTTGACTCAATAATATTATTTCGTATAGGCGCATTAGTCGGTTTGCATTGCACATATTTGTATCATTTGAGTAGGCCCTCATACAACTTGTCCTCAATGCTCACCACCCCCACTTTATTCCTGATATAGTCATTTCTCAAGTAATTGTTTCTTATCTTCTCACACATCCATCTCAACATATGCATTTCATCCACGTTCGTCTTGTTGAGACCTTGTTACTTTACCGCCCAACATTCACTCCTATAGAGCATGGTTGGCCGTATAACTGTTCTATAAAACTTACTTTTTAACCGGAGAGTGATTTTTTGATCACATAAAACTCCAGTTACACTCCTCCATTTCAACCATCATGCAGTGATCCTATGCCATACGTCATTTTGAGCATCCCCATCTATTTGAATAATAGAACCCAAGTGACAGAATTTATCACATTTTGGTATATCTACTCCGTCCAACTTGGCTCCATCATTCGTACTGCGAGATTGGTTGAAATTGTAATGTATATTCTCAATTTTGCTTCTGCTAATCATCAATCTATTTGATTCCGATGCATTTCTCCATCGTTCACTTTATCATTCAGTCCATCTTTAATTTTGTAAATTAAAACAATATCATCACCAAATAACATACACCTATAGATATTAATTGCACCAAATCCGCCTTGTTTTTTTTTTCTTTCTAATCATCCTAAGTGCACAACCACAGGAGAAAGTACATCCGCAACATGACCTCCACTTTGAGCAGTTATGAGGTTGCAAAATCCGTACAGATTTTCCATGTGTATGGTAATATTTTATAGCGTTTCCATCCCTAGATCGATACTAGTATGTGGCGAATGAAGTAGGTCTTGGAAACCCCATATTGAATTCCGTCATTTTCATGTATCGAAATAGACGAGGGCATGAGTCATTTCCATATAATTCCTTCATTTAATTTTTAATAGTTGAACATGGTCCCAGTCGGCAGAGATTTTTCAGGAGGATCTATCAGTTATCCCATTCGCAGAGGCAAGTTGAAGGGTACGAATGATCCGTTCACAGCTGTTAAGAAGCCTATCCGATGAATGTGTATTAATGACAGGATGATGTAGTCCTGTAGTTTAGCTGGGATATTTAGCATAATCCGTTGATCTTTTTTGTGAATGGCAACCGGGGGCCGATAGCGCCAATGGTTTTGGTGATTCAGCTGACGTCCTTTTTAATTTTGTTTAAAAGGTTGTGATGATGAATCCGCCCAATTAGACTGTTTGGTTTAGTAACGTGTCTCCTAAAATATTATTAGAAGAAGAAATAAGACATGATGGGATATAGAATCTGCAGCACACTACAACAGTATAGATAAGGGAAAAAGAGAGGTGGCCTGGTATCATGACGGGGCATTAAAATGCTGCTCCACGCGAACCGGTTTGCCACGTTTTCCACAGAAAAACAATATAGGAAAGTGTAATGCGAATAATAAAAGGATGGGGTGATGCTGCAAATGCAGGAAGTGAAGTCCGGTCGGGGGAAGAACGGTCGAAGGTTAGGTTAGTGGATGATCAAGGAGCAAAAAGGTCTGTCTGCTGACGATCGATAGTAGTAGTGGGTTGTCTCTGGTTTGCGAGCTCGGCAGAGGTGACGTATGTGCCGTGGAATCCGTACGGCACTCGGCTTGGTTGGTCATGGTGGACGCGTCGACGGCTACGAGCTCCGACTGGCCGGTCCGGTCTGTCGTGGACGAAGCTCATTACGTACCCTTGATCCTCCGTCAGCGTGGAAGCTGTTGGCGCGTGGCTCACAAGCTGTCGTCAGCCAAACCAGAGCTTGATAACCGAGTGGATGATGAAGGAGCAAAAAGGTCGGTCGATAGTACGTAGTAGTGGGTTATCTCTGGTTTGCGAGCTCGGCGGAGGTGACGTATGTGCCGTGGAATCCGTACGGCACACGGCTTGGCAGGGTGACGACAGCTTGGTTGGTCATGGTGGACGCGTCGACGACTACGAGCTCCGACTGGCCGGTCCTCTCGTCGTGGACGAAGCTCATTACGTACCCTTGGTCCTCCTGGTGGGCTCCGTCAGCGTGGAACCTGTTGCCGTGTGCTGGTACGAACGTTGGCTCACCGCCGAACCTGCCTTGACCGTACGTGAACCTTGTGACTTCCCCGGTTTCTAGATCGACCTTGGCAATCCCTGAGCATCTGGGCCATGGCTCGGCGATGGCTAAGTACACGAACCGCGTCTTCCTTCCGAGGCTTGACTTGTTGACTTGCCCCGCCTCCAAGTTGACGTCTGGTACGATGACCCGCCTCGTGGACTCGCCCGTCCTAAGGTTGAGCCGTATCTCGGAGAGCTCGCTCCGCAATGGCGGGTCGGCCACGACGTCGTCGGAGAAGATTGCATCTGGAGGCGACATGCATGAACCGAGCACGACGATCTCGTCGGTGCTGGCTTCCTCCCACGCGTTCCAGAGGTGGAAACAGTAGCACCCCGGTACGTTGACCCATTTGATATTCGTTTCGTCGGTGTCGTACTTGGGCAGTATCCCGAACCTTGCCGTCTTTGTGGGTTCGTACCGGACAGGTGACCCGCCGCGGAACATCCGTGTGAGGTCGAAGACGACCTGCTGGTCCGGTATGACGACGCAGTTGTCGGTGATTGCGAAGTCGTGGATCATGGTCGGGCCGTGGAGTGTTATCCCGACGTCGGGGGACTTGTCTCCCGTATTGGGGTCGACCCGGAACGACCTGAGGTAGGGCTTGTTGACGACGTCGTAGCTGAGCGCGAAGAGCTCTCCGGTGGCGGGGTCGATTTTGGGGTGCGCGATCATGGAGGTCATGGCGGCGTCAGCACTTGTGCATGGGAATTCGTGCCTGGATACAGTCTGGAGGTCTCCTTGGGTCGTGATCCTGACGTGGTAGGGCAGGTCATCCTCGGACATGGCGAGTAGACGGCCGTGGAAGTAAATGAGTCCGGCATTGGCTACACCCATCCCTTTTCCAGCATCCAAAACCCCAGCCGCCGCCCTCATGTAGAAGAGCGCGAGCCTTGCGATTCCGGAGTGGCCGTGCAGCTCGCCAATGGATTTGGGGAATATGGGCCGTCCAGCGGCTTCTTCCTGCTGGAGTCTGCTGGTGCGTGTATACCTACACGAGTAGACGGCCTCTTTCTCCCCAGTGAACGACACGGCGTGGACCATGCCGTCGCCGTCGAAGAGGTGGTGCCCTCCATTGGGGTGGAACATGGGATTTGCCCCGTTTCTGAGGTATACGCCGTGTATGAGGCAGTCCGGTATGGTTCCGGTGACGGAGGTGGCACTTTGTGGTGGGGATTCGGGTACTGGAGAGAAGTTTCCAGGGATCTGTATTGCTGGGTCCGCGGACCTCGGTAGCGGTCGGGCCCTCTCTAGCGGTGCGATGATGTGGGCCTCGACTGCGTCGAGGGCGAGGGCCGCTATCTGCTGTAGCGGGTTGGTATTGGTTGGCTTGGCGGCAGATGGAGCCGGTGGTGATTGGGGTTTGAACAGCTGGTGATGCAGGATGGAGTCGAAGGCAGCGTTTTTCTTCTTACTGCTGTCTTTTACCAGAGGACTCGCCGTCGCCGGGGCAGCGGCGGCGCGTGAAGGCGCGAAATTGCGTTGCCGGGGTTTGACATTTGACTTTGTCTTGGGAAAGTCCACCAAAAGGTGGGCTCTTGCCTTTGGCAAGTGCTGTATGTTTGTCATGGTGATCCGCTAGCTGCTACAGATACACTTTGGGGGGGAATCGAAGGATGTGAGAACTAGCAGATGGTTGAAGACAAGACAACGGCGTTGGCGGCGGGAGGGAATCGAAGGAGATGGGTTGAAGACGAATCGAGCTAGCTCGTCGTCCCTTGCGGCTGTGTGCCGAATACGTGATTGGCTTTGCTGGTACATAAATGCTCGTCTGTGTGTGGTATATATACATAGGAGGATCGGAAATGCCACATAGGGTTTATGGCGAGCTAGCTACTAGGCTAATAAGTTGGAACTTTGGCGGTGGTGGGGGACGCCGCGGTAGGGGGTAGCGAGGTGGGACGGCAAGGAGTTCACGTGGGCCGATGAACCATGCTCCTGATTTCGTGGGTGCCGATTGGTTCGTTGTGGGGTCAGGCCACGCGCGCGAGCTCCAAAGCCCTTTTGTAGATGGGCCCGGACCATGCGCTCCGTTATCTGGGCCCGGGTCGATCGACTCTAGAATGGTGGTGGATTACGATATGGGCACCGCCGGACCGCTCCGCAGCAAAGCGGACCAGGTGCATAGCGTCAGCAGCAGCGAGCGGGGGTCAGGTGCAGAACGGTCCACGTAGTACTTACTAGTTTTATGTTTTATGTGAAGAGGAAGAAGGAAAGAGAGGAGTGTCAATTTGGAGAACGATTTCTAGCTTGAATTCAATGAGGCTAGAGAGGGAGAGGAAGAGAGAGCGACCAACGAACATCTGAGCTGCTGAGCGAGTTGAAAGTGGAGGGAGGACTTTTTGTCTCTACTCTTCGTCCCAGTCATCATCCAACTCACTACTACATTCGCTCTCAACTATCAACTGCCCCTGAACCCACAGCAAGTGGACTGCAGAGACAATAGATGATCGATTGCGCCACAACACGATTTGGATTTTAATCACTAACAAACATTAGTGTCAACGCTACCAATTCTACTACCCCACAACGAGCTATGGCAACACTAGAGAGAGAGAGAGAGTGAGCTTGCTTTTGACGACGACCAGCCTTGTGGATCTCAGACTGTACACCTCTCCCCCCCCTACAAACGCCTGGAAGTAGAGAGGTCCACGTGGTGCATCTGGGAGGCTGCGGCGGTGGAGGTTGTGGTCTGGTCACCGGACCAAAGAGAAGGGGAGTGAAGCCCACGACACGACTAACCCCGATTGGTTAGTTAGGTGGGTCTGCTAAATAAATACCATTACTAGTACTAGCAGTCCCGCCCATGGTCGGCCCGGCCCAGAATCACCACTCGGATCTTCGAGCAAAACGTGACTCACTTCCCCCCCGGACTCCATGTTATTATAATATAATAATATATTGCAAGGAAGCGTACGACAGCAACAGACACCGTCCATCTTTGGCTAGGACGTGGTTGCCCACCAAACAACAGCGGCAGCATAGCCTCCTCTCATCATATATGTATGGGGCCGCAGGGAAACGTGGATCCTTAAAACTCACATACAGTATGTTCTTTCGGCCCACCAACAATACATTCCATCTGATCGGATCCTTAATTCCCCCATCACATGCTTTATCCCCTCACCCACACTCCCAGGCAACGGCTGCCTCCACCCAATCACAAGGACCCAAACCTACCTTTCTCCCAAACGGCCTCCCCACATCCCTCCCTCCTTTATTTACTGTCCACACAGTCCCACCAATACTGGGATCATCCAGGTGGTCCCAACCTAATTTGTGGTCACGTACGTAAGAGAGAGTAGTGGGCTTCCCCATAAACATACAAACAAAAGCCTTCAAATGCCCACCCTACCAAGGGATTCCCACGACACGTCCAACAACTTTATAGACATATACAAATATCCATGTAGCACATAAACACATCGCTTTGCAAAACAACCTTCTTCTTTCGAAATCTTGGATGATTCTTGTCTTGTCAACAGGAAAATCTTTTACACATTTCTATCTAACAACATCAAACATATCCAAACCACACCACACTCCGCAATGCAAAAGTACATGGAAGGATTAAGTGTTACATTCGTGGGGAGTTTCATCCATGTCCATGTTGGTATGTATGCCCACAAAGCCGATTCATATGATGATTGGATTGATTCATTTGTTAAATATCAAAGGCAAGCTTCTAAATTATTCTAGCCCAATCTATTATGAGATAAATAATGGAGCAGAATGAATGTCTAAAGAATCACAATACTCAATGACATATGTCTTCAGGTTGAGGACCTGAACAATGAGATCATACATATGCTAAGAGTATGTACATTCTTGTTATGTCCCTAGTCGGATGTCATTGTGGAAGGTTGATAGACAACAATCACACATCAAGACTAGAGTATGTACATGTTGGTTGATGACAATGTCTCATTAGTCATGATATATGATATCAAACCAAGCACATAGATATATGTTAGAGAACAATGTATCAGACATACCCATCATTAGAGTGACACATGGAACCATGATATGGTAGTCAAAGTCATCTCTCATAGTGATGGTACCCGAAATCACTGCACTGGTCGAACATGATTGGATACACTTTGACATCATCAAACGCGGTCCTTAAACATGGGTTGTTATAACGGTGATGATTGGGTGGCTTTGACGCATGAGATAGACTGTGAGTGATAGATAAGGGATTTCTCCCTCCTAAGGGAGTATGATGACCAGGCCACTTGATAAGTGATACTGGGAAAGGCATGTGCATGCACATGTGAATCAATATATGATATCGGGTGAACCGATCGGCTCATGGCCAGTGAGATGACTGCTTCATTATGGTGAACCGATCGGTTCATTTGTCTAAACAAGCAGTGTTGGATTTTTCCAGTTTTGTGAGAAAAAGGTTTTTCGTTTCACTTGTTCAATTCGATTGGGACAAGAATTCATCTTTGCATTAATTAGAAACAAATAAGGAAATTCAATTGTGGGAAAAAGGTTTTTCATTTCACCAGTCATTTCACACTCCGAACCGACCGATTCACAAGTGAACTGATCGGTTCACCTTGCCAAATGACCATTTTAGTTATGAAACAACTGGTTCGCCTGTCGCAGTGCAAATTGTTCATAAAAATTTCAGACCCTTCTACTCCCACACAGAATGGGAACCCTGACCATTCCCTCTACTGTAAATAGAGGGGTACAGGGGGCTTCTCAAAAGAAACAACTCAGAACATCAGTTGCTCTGCGAAGTTATTTTCCTCTCTGGTTGCGGTAAGCGAGAGAGCCCAAATAAGTTCTACCCATCTAGGGAGGAACAACGACGGAAAGACAACTACATAACATCAACTGGTTGTGGGAGAGTGTGTTGGTGACTAGTACGCTGATAGAAGGAGACGACTCCTTCTAGTCCATTCTTCAGGACGACTAGAGTTTCCGGTAGTACGTGTGGACTATCTATAGAGGCAGGAGACTTCTGCCACTCAGGAGGACGACAGTCAACCACAGTCTTGGTCAAGACCAGGAGCTGCACAGATACCATCAAAGATAGGTGGTTGAATACTACACTAGCTATGAGGTATTATCGCTGAGCAAGCCTCAGGACCAAGTATATCTCGCTAAAACCATCCTTCCCATTACACAGACTGGTTATGGGTACATGGTCAACTAAAATTTTTGTTTTTACTGCCTGCTCTGACCATGTAAAACCCAACAGTGGTATCAGAGCCACGTCAATACTCTATATTTTGGGATAATCGATATGATTGGATTTTGGTTTTACCGTCTTTTATTTATTTCATACGATGTGAATTTTTAATGACTAACATGATCCTAAACTAATATATACATATATGATATGGTATATATGCAATCGATACACGTCACCCTAAAATAGTTTTGATGGTAGATGTGTAGCATGATTATGGCTTATAAACCCTATGTGCATGTGTGTGGTTGGTTATGGTTGTTTGCATCTCGGTCTACGCACCGAGCCCTCTTCTTATATTCTAAATGTAATTCGAGATTCTCTTCTACCTTTTCTCCCCTCGAATGTAACTCGAGGTTTAATAAAGATTATGTAAAATAGGATTAGTTTTATTTCTTGTTATGATGAATACTGAAGATGACCGCTTGATGGACCAAGATGACCGACAAGGAGCTGTTGGTGGCCTGATGAGGAGCCCGACGACCCAGCAAACCGACTATCTGGAGGATCCAGACGATCAGTTGGTGACAACTAACCGACCGCCCAGGAGGCGAGCCAATCAGTCATAGGATGAGCTAATCAACTCAGAACCGCTTAAGCACATATCTTCATTACCAACAGATTGCATGTGATGTAGACCTTAGATGACTGCAGTTCCTTATGGCTCCAAGGAACTACAATAGGATGGCCATAATCATTGCTTTATCGTTATTGTATTTTTTAATTTGTGGGATATAGCATGTATATGATACATACTATATATGTGGAGATTGGATACTTATGCATATATAAGCATATTAAAAATCCCTCAACAAAATATTAAGTTTAAGATGCCTTTCAAAAGTAGCACACATGAAAAACTTGATCGACTAAGTGTGGACACGCCCTAGCGTGGTGTACCATCTATCTCGTAGAAGTGTGATGGTGAATATGTGGGTCTACCCTTGCAGGGTGCATATTCATTGTGTTGGCATTTGGGTCGGACTTAACAAGGTGACCTTCATTAGATCAAGCACCTTGAGGCATGCAGATGTTCATGACAAAGAGTTGTGCATAACATCTATCCAAGAATTGCATATGATGCAATTGGTAATTGTTACCTACCTTGATAATTGATTATGAACGTTGGCGTTGGCCGAGTAATAACTCAATGGTTTTGGATCTTGGCTCACTAGAGGGTTGTATGTTGCAATCTTCTGAATTGATACTTGAGGGTTATCAATTTGATCAAAATAGTGGGAGCGATAATTGATTAAAGACCTAATTAATATCATCAATTTCAAATCAAATCAAATCAAAAGAGTTTTGGACTAAAATTGCAAATTTCCTATTTGTAGAATAAATGGCTATAAAAAGCAATCACTTTTCATTGTGATCGGTCCTTGAGAAGGACAAGCTAAATGGGAACAACTTCCACGACTGGTTTAGGACGTTGAGAATTGTTCTCACTAAGGAGCAAAAGCTCTATGTCCTAGATAAGTGAATCGATCGGTTCACACTCCCAACCGATCGATTAACAAGTGAACCTATGGGTTCCCCTTGCCAAATGAACATTTCAGTTATGAAACGACCGGTTCGCCTACCGCAGTGCAAATTGTTCATAGAAATTCCGGACCCTTCTACTCCCGTACAGACTGGGAACCCTGACCATGCCTTATACTATAAATAGAGGGGTACATGGGGCTTCTCAAAAGAAACCACTCAGAACATCAGTTACTCTATAAAGTTATTTTCCTCTCTGGTTGTGGTAAGCGAGAGAGCCTAAACAAGTTCTACCCGTCTAGGGAGGAACAACGAGGGAAAGACAACTACAGAACATCAACTGGTTGTGGGAGAGTGTGTTGGTGACTAGTACGCTGACAGAAGGAGATGACTCCTTCTAGTCCGTTCTTCAGGACGACTAGAGTTTCCGGTAGTACGTGTGGATTATCTATAGAGGCAGGAGACTTATGCCACTCAGGAGGATGACAGTCAACCACAGTCTGGGTTAAGACCAGGAGCTGCACAGATACCATCAAAGATAGGTGGTTGAAGACTGCACTAGCTACGAGGTATTGTCATTGAGCAAGCCTCAAGACCAGGTATATCTTGCTAAAACCATCCTTCCCATTACACAGACTGGTTATGGGTACATGGTCAACTAAAATTTTTGTTTCCGCTGCCTACTCCGACCATGTAAAACCCAACAGTGGTATCAGATCCACGTCAACACTCTATGTTTTGGGATAATCGATATGATCAGATTTTGGTTTTACCGTCTTTTATTTATTTCATACGATGTGAATTTTTTAATGACTAATGTGATCCTAAACTAATATATACATATATGATATGGTATATATGCAATCGATACACGTCACCCTAAAATAGTTTTGATGGTGGATGTGTAGTGTGATTATGGCCTATAAACCCTATGTGCATGTGTGTGGTTGGTTATGGTTGTTTGCATCTCCGTCTACGCACTGATCCCTCTTCTTCGATTCTAAATGTAACTCAAGATTCTCTTCTACCTTTGTTCCCCTCAAATGTAAGTCGAGATATCATAAAGATTATTTAAAAAAGGATTAGTTTTATTTCTTGTTATGATGAATACTGAAGATGACCGCTTGATGGACCAAGATGACCGATGAGGAGCTGTTGGTGGCCTGATGAGGAGCCCGACGACCCAGCAAACTGACCGTCTGGAGGAGCCAGATGATCAATTGGTGACAACCAACCGACTGCCCAGGAGGCGAGCCAATCAGTCGTAGAATGAGCTGATCAACTCAGAACGGCCTAAGCACATATCTTCATCACCAACAGATTACATGTGATGTAGACCTTAGATGACCGTAGTTCCTTGTGGCTCCAAGGAACTACAATAGGATGGCCATAATCATTGCTTTATAGTTATTGTATTTTTTTATTTGTGGGATATAACATGTATATGATACATACTATATATGTGGTGATTGGATACTTATATGCATATATAAGCATATTAAAAATCCCTCAACAAAATATTAAGTTTAAGATGCCTTTCAAAAGTAGCACACATGAAAACTTGATCGACTAAGTGTGGGCACACCCTAGCGTGGTGTACCATCTATCTCGTGGAAGTGTGATGGTGAATATGTGGGTCTACCCTAGCAGGGTGCATATTCATTGTCTTGGCATTTGGGTTGGACTTAACAATGTGACCTTCATTAGATCAAGAACCTTGAGGCATGCAAATGTTCATGACAAATATTTGTGCATAACATCTATCCAAGAATTGCATATGATGCAATTGGTAAATGTTACCTACCTTAATAATTGATTATGAACACTGGCGTTGGCAGAGTAATAACTCAATTGTTTTGGATCTTGGCTCACTAGAAGGTTGTATGCTGCAATCTTCCGAATTGATACTTGAGGGTTATCAATTTGATCAAAATAGTGGGAGCGATAATTGATTAAAGACCTAATTAATATCATCAATTTCAAATCAAATCAAATTAAAAGAGTTTTGGACTAAAATTGCAAATTTCCTATTTGTAGAATAAATGTTTATAAAAAACAATCACTTTTCATTGTGATCGGTCCTTGAGAAGGACAAGCTAATTGGGAATAACTTCCACAACTGGTTTAGGATGTTGAGAATTGTTCTCACTCAAGTTCAAAAGCTCTATGTCCTAGATACACCAAAGCTAGAAGAACTCGCTCCCAATGCACCAAAGGCTAAAAGGGATGCTTACAAGAAGCATATTGAAGATGTCATTGATGTGAAGTGCTTGATGTTGTGCTTAATGAACTATGAGTTGTAGAGACAACATGAGAACCTAGACGTCATTGAGATCGTTCAACATCTCAAGAACATATATCAAGACCAGGCACGACAAGAGAGATATGATGTCTTCAAGGCATTGTTCAAGTGTGTCATGGCAGAAGGAGATCCAGTAGGCCCTCACACACTCAAGATGATTGGGTATGTGGAGAACCTAACTCAAATGTGATTCCCTCTGAGCCAAGAGTTGGCTACTGATGTGATACTACAATTGTTGCTAGAATCTTACAGTTAGTTTGTGATGAACTACAACATGAACAACTTTGACAGGACACTGATAGAGTTGTTGGGCATGTTGAGGACAGCTGAGGCACACATGAAGAAAGACAAACCCAAATTTGTGATGATGATCAGCAGAAAGAAGGGAAAGTCTAAAGGCAAGGGCAAGGGCAAAGCAAAGAAAGGTTCTGATACTAGCCAACAGCCCAAGTCATCTTCAACTCTCAAAGCCAAAGGAGGCAAATGTCACCATTGTCAAGAGCCAGGACATTGGAAGAGAAATTACCCTCTCTACATAGATGAACTAAAGAAGAAGAAGGAGGGGATGGAAGTCTCCACCTCAGGTATTATGAAATAAACTTAAAATGCTTCTTTATCTTAGTTATATGATACCAATATATAGATCTGACATATATGATGTGCATGATCTAAAAAGAAGTGATGGCCTTTATGAAAGGACCAAGAAGGAACACTCATAAACATTGGAGCAAGTGTTGCTTCCATAGATAGTAGTACCTTTTAGTTTATTTCAGACCAAAGGGCATGTAATAGAGTTATGAACTGCTATTTCATTTTTATAATAAATAAATACATTTTATTTTTGCATCTTGCAATGACAAGGATGTCTATCAATAAAGTTCATGTTTCAATTTCAAAGATATGATCTTTTATGGCAATGTCTTATTTATCTTGTGGTACTTAATATGCATGAGATTAAATAAATAATACCTAAAAGTTATTGATGACTCAAACAATAAATTAGCATTATCACCTAAATAAATGAATGATAAATTCATATCTAGGTTCCATGTTGATGGTTAAACTTGTAATGACCACATTTGTGCTTAATTGGTAAACTAGGGTTTACTTGAATGATTACATGCCTGATTAGATTGAACATCGTTTAGACTTGATTAATGGTAGTAGATCAATTGTGATGTTTCAAACCTAAGAATAAATTGTAACTATGATTTTTGTTTGAAGAATTAGGGTTTGAGAAATGTAAACCCTAATCGGCAAAAATTAGGGTTTTGATAGTACACGAATAAGGAATTTGATTAGGATAGAAGTGTGGTATTTGATTTTTAATATTTTCTAAAATTTTTTTATTTAATTAAATTTTTGATATGATATGGATAACTCAATCATGCATATTGGAGAAAAATTTCAGAATATTTGAGTGTTCTTTGAATGTGGTTCTCAGTCAAACTATACTTCGACCAAAATGCTGACAAAATGCTTTTTAGTAGTGTAGTGTTTTATTTTTAGTTATTTATTGGTAACTCAAATGATCTGAAATTTTCACTGGAGATCTGAAAATCAATCATAAATAATATGTAAAATTTTCATAATTTTTGGATACGTTTAGACCTTATCAGTAGATGAATTACAATAATACTTTTATGACAGAAAATTCAGCTGAAATAAGAGAAAGTATAGTGAGGGGTCAATGTGCAATTAAGCCAAGAAACTCAATTTCTCTATATGGTCAACCTAAAACACAAGGAGCTATCATAATTTGTGATTCAATCCATAGAAACGAAATCCTAGAAAGAGAGAGGGACAGTTAGGGTTTGAGAGGAGAAAGTGATGGAGATGCTTACCTAGGGTTTTGCGGTCCGAGGAATGATGAAATCATGTAAGTTTAGCTTCTTTGCATATATTTTCATGGTGAATATTATCTCACATGTCAAGATTCCGTCCCTCCTCTGATTTGATCCAAAATGGTATCAAAACTTCCCTTTTCTCACTCTTTCTTCATAATCCCTCATTTTTAGGGTTTCTGAGTTGAAAGGAAGAAGAATTGGGTGAATTGCTAGGGATTTGATATGAGATCGAGATTTTCAGGGATGATCTATGTTTTTAAGGTGTTTTCACACCTTAGGGTGAGTGGGAACTTCCTTTAAATAGTATATTGCACGAAAATTGGTTAAATCATCCATAATCTTTAATTGCTTAGTATGCGACTACAAACCCTAAATTGTCTGTTTGATCTAAGTGTTACAAAATGATATGAAATGGATTCTTCCTTTGTTTGAATGAATTTTATATGATAAAATCATATTAGAAATGTATACAATGCATTCTAATGAGAATTCCCTAAGTATTCATAGAGGTTATAAGAGTAAACTGAAATATAGGTAATTTGTCTATGACTGAAATTATTGTATAATTAAATAGAGAAATTTGTTTATCTAGATTCCCTTGGTTATGAATGATTGTTTATATGAATTCATAGTACATATATGTCAGATACTATCTTGGATTTCATTTAAGGTGAATAGTGTTTGTTTGATATCTCAGTAAAGAGGGTGAAACCCTAGATGCGAGGAAAGTTGGATATTTGCGAATAGATATCGTAAAATCCATTTGAATAGATTTTCTTGGCATGATAGACTTTATTTATACAATTTTATTATTGATGCATGTCATCTCACTGAATGGCATGGAAACCCAAATTCAGCTCAGTTCCAAGGTTTCATACATATATTGATTTTATGTGATTTGTTGATAGTAGTGTTTATTCAGTGAATGTTTATGTCACATGAAATCCTTATGAGAGCCATGTGATAAGTGAATGAGGTAAATGAAACCCTAAGATAGGGTGTTCAATGAATCATGTATTTTGATATCAATGTTCTTAGTATGAGATGTGGTGATGCACAACTCAAGATTTTGGTTGAGGTGCACATTTTCCAAGAAAGTACAAATAATTTACAGGTGCAAATGATGATTTCTCGTATGTCAAGTAATTAACTCTTATAAGTGAGGACAAAAAAAACTCTTATCAGTGTATTAAGAAGTTAAATTGCATGATTCTAGTGTATAAAGTATCAAGTGAACATGTATTCTATTATTTAAGAATTTTAGTCTGCCTGCAGATATAAAATGTTGATTTCTCAGTATATTACAGTGTTTTGAGTATATTGCTCTGCCAAGTTTAGAATGTTATACATGTTGTGTTATAAACTTCAAATAAATAGACACGGTACCATAGAGATATCAGAGTCAAGTATAAGTAAGAGAAAGGTACAATGTAGAAATCTCTTTCCAAGAATAATAAAATAATAAACATTGGTTCCCTGAACACCGTAGATTCCCTACGAATGTCTGCATTGTAGGGAGGAAACGATCCACCCTAGCAGCGACCAGTATACGGGGATCGGACCGCACCCACAGAGTGTGCGGGGAGACCAAGCCCTTGAGGAAGTCTCCTATGAGAAGATAGGTTACCCAACATGAACCGGAGATCCTGGTGGTAACCCAGAGGTACCCACAGAGCGTACCAAGATGAGGTCCACAGAGAATCTCAGACCCTCTGCCTGTGTACTCAGCCTAGAAGGAGAGGTCTAGTTAAAGGCCAGCTGTTTAGCCACCTTAGTCAGACGTGACAGTTCAATTCAAGAAGACCCAGATTCAGTTCTAGGCTTAGCTTCCTGGGTTTTAAGCTAAGTCTTGTATGGTGAGATCATAGTTCACTACGAGTCTTCATATGTAAAGTACACTTCATATGATCAGGGCATAAGCTAAAATATGTTCATATAGGTTTAAAGAGTTTCTCATAAGTAATAAAGGCTAAGAAATATTCGAGTATAGTTTCCAAACAATTATTCTTTGTATGTTTCTAAATTATTAGTACTCTTTGAAATTTATCAAGCATGCTCATATATTGATTTTCTATTGTTGATATCTAGAGTATCCTGCCATATTTATGATTGTCAATGATCAATCTCTTTAAAGCTTACTGTTGTTATAATTGATATCAGTTTCTCAAAAGTATATCTGTAATTATATCAGTCCTTTAGATTGTTTCTTTGAAGTACTCATTCACTGAGCGAGTAGGCTCACCCCTCTACTCAAAATTTTTAGGGATATCACATGGACTTGAAGAAGGTCATTGCATCAGAGTAGATCTGCCACAAGAGTTAAGTCTGAGTATAGTTAAGTTCAGTCGGTTCCTGTCACTCTAGGTCCTTGTATAGATGTGAGAGAGTTGTAAATGATGTTTGTATCTTCATTTCCTCAATAAGAGAGAATGCATTTGATTATCATGTCGTATGTACATGGAAGTGTGAGAAACATAATGAATGTATGGATGTGTATCATTAATGTTGACATCATATTAGAGTAATCAAGGTTTAATTCTCTTGTAAAGTTTGTTTGTATGATTCAATGTGAGAAAACAAAGAGTTTGAAAAAGAACAAAAAGTTAAGGGTGATATTTGTATTATGTTAAATCCTCAATTTATGTCATAATCTCATGATTAGTGGTAATTGTGAGATCGGGGTGTAACAACTTGGTATCAGAGATTAGGATGAGTTGTTAGGGACCATTAAGTTAGTAAGTTAGAGTCATAAGTGTGGTAGATAGGAGATGTTATGATGTTATCTCTAGGTATTTGAGTATTTGGATATCCTAGCCCAATATCTGAGTACTAGGATCAACTAGTATCAAGCTACTCTGTCTATTCTTTCATGTATACCCTGGCCAAATACACAGTGGAAGGATGGACTAGAGATGAACCCTAGAAATATTAGGGTTAGAAACAAGATAAGTAACATGAATTAAGAGCATAAATATAAAATGAGATAGAACTTTCATTTCATATTGTTGTTTTATTGGAGATGAATAGAAAATCCCTTATATGTTTGAATGCATATATTCAATATTTTGAAATATATATGGGTCTTTAAGATTTGTTGTACACTATGCAGTTGTAGCATTTATTGATTACATTCTTTGTATCAAGTAGACTAGAAATGATCTTTGAATGAGCTTTCCTAAGTGGATAAGTTTTCTTCCACACATTTGATATGAATAGGAGTTGAGTAATCCTAAGTAGCTCTTGGCTTCAGGACTGTAGGTTCGGCCTGGTCTGGATGGCAGGATGCATTACTGGGATCTAATGACTCCTATTAGTAACATAACAAGAGTAAATTCTGGATAGATTAGATCCAAATTCTAGTATGAATATATATACTCTAAGATTTTGAAGTATAAGGGAAAGACTGGGATAACTAAGAATTAGTTGGAACTGATATCTAATATCCAACTTTGGGGCCTCATATGAGAAACCCTTAATTGGGAATAAAGGAACACGACATAAGGTTCAGATTAAGTTTAATTATTAGTATTATATGAACTCTAAATATGAAATATGGAAAAGATATGAGAAAAGTATGTAAGGGGCCAAGATAGTAAGAATCAATCATGAGGAATGGATTATATAACTGAGTACAATGTTTTTATGTACTCCAAAGCAAAGGGAAAATAGAAGAAAAGAGCTAAGTACACAATAAGTACATAGAAGTGAAGAGTCTTCAGAAGAGTTAAAGTGAAGAGAACTAGATGATCATGTAAATAATAAAACTAGGATAAGAAACTTAGTTGAAACAAAGAGAAATGTTAGAAATAATGAGATTGATTAAGGAATGAGGGTTATGATATAATTGAGAGTATGGAATGTATACCTTTATTAATCAGTTTAAGACATTCATTCTTACTTCCTTTGGATTCTAAGTCTCTATAGAACAACAAACTAGTTTCTCAAAGAAGAACAAAAGTGTAGCTAAATAAATGAATAAGTCATACAAAGGTAGACTATATTCAGGAAGGAAAAACTTGATTGAAAGAGAAACTATGTTTCACCCATGCATGAGCTGTTTGATTTAAAATGAAGGATACATAATGTATTAAACATGAGGTGATACTAGTAGAGAGATTATTGATTTAGAATTTCAACTTCACATTAGTACAAGGATAAAAGGAAATATATGCAACATGGTATACATGATCATACACATAAAAGAAGTAACATGATCATAAGAGAAAACTAGAAGCTAAAGATGACATGTGGAATAGTAGTATATGGTAAGGGGATTATGGAAAGTAAAGAAGGGTTTGAAACATAATGGAGTAATATAGATTATAAAAGAAAGAGGTTGCGAGATTTAAGAAAGTGCTAATTAGTCAAGTATCCTTGTTGATAATTAATTAAACCTACATATGAGAAATGTATTATTGAATGTTTGAAGATAAGAATTCTAAGTCTCAAAATCATCTTCTCTTTCATATCTTCCTTAATGAGAGCAATGTGGGAATGAAGTGATAAGAAAATGAATCATATATGATGCATAACCACCGTGGTAGACACATCTAGTGATTGTAATAATGACACACAATATGATAATGAAACCCTAGTAGGGTAATTGAGAATGTAATCTATCTAAATAGGTCAAGTAAGAGAAAGAAAATTCAATTGATAAGATAAGAAAGACCTTAGTAAAACTTTTGAGATCCAAAGTTTGAATTTCAAATTAAGGGAGAAAAGTCACATCACAATAGCGTCATGCTACTGATAAGGACCAAACCCTAGAATGTTTAGAGTTGTAGTAGTTCAAGAGATGTCACTAGTGATTTGACCTTGAATACTAGTGTAACATCCCTGACCTGGGTTATGCTTAAACCTAGATGTTTTGCTTAATGAAGTTGATTATATGCTATCTCTCTTATCTCTCTAAAAGTAATTAAGGCTCAAGAGGAACTTATATTTCAATTTTAGTCCTTTTTGAAAAATGTTGAAACAAAGTTTTGTTAGTTTTGGACTAAAGTGCAAATTACCCAAGTTGAGGGATTAACTTGCAAATTGTACATGATACAATGTTCCTCATGTGTTGAATCATCATGGGAATGAGTATGATGTAGTAGTATGGCTTCTACAAGCCTGAATAACAAGAAAGAGCCTGTTGAGCAATGTTTGTGCATTAAAACCTAGTTTTGATGTAATGTGAAATTTACCCAAAATCTACGGTTCAATATGCAATATACCACTTCAAGAGGTCCCTCATGATTCTTGGCATCAGGTAGAGAAAATAATTTGAGAGGGGTGCCTCATTTGAATCATTTTGAAGGAGAGAGAATCTTGATATTATAATCAAAATTTAAGCATAATTGAAACCCTAATTCAATTTAATGCAAAAATAATTACATTAATTGGATTGCCCTTCAACCAAAACTATAATGGTTGAGTTTGGTTATGTGTGTACGTCCTTGTGCCTTGAAAAGGCAAAGGAAATATCTACGTGAGTGGAGAACCCCCTCACATTAAGAAAAGAAAAAGAAATATCCACTCACTTATGGATATTATTATAATATGATTTAAGGTGCTTAGTTTGTTTTCCTTTAAATCATAGATAATTGAGTGGAATAAGAGGCAAAGAGGATATCCTCGTCCCTAAGGAAGATAAGGGGGCATATGGCAAGAAAGTTGAGGAGATAATTCCTACTTTCTCTCTCTTAAATGAATTTTTAATAAAATTCATATATAAGCTCCTTTATCTTTGAGGTGAAGGGATAATTTCGAATCCACTTTCACTTCTTGCTTGCAAAAACGACCAAGGGAGCTTGGAGCAACAGTAGGACGACCCCCAACCTGTTGGTAATCTTCTTGACCTTCTTTCACCTTGAATTCATGGTGGAAATCACAAAACAATGCATGATTTCTTCTCTATTTCACTCCATCTTCAATCTTAGCTAATCTTTTCACTCCAAAGCTTGAGGACGAGCCTTGGGAGGGTTTCAAAAGCTTCTTCCACCATTTTTGATGTGAATCTCTAAGCTTTGAAGCTCAATTTAAGGAGGGTTATATAACTTGAACCCTTGAACTTTGTTATTGATTCCATATCATCATCAATTGTTGATTCTTTCTTTGTATCTGAAATTTTATTTGGTTAATTGATGCAATCACCATGGAAATCACAGCAAGATTCGTGGGTTTATAGCTTGATGATGATGAAATCATCATAATCAAACACCTCCACAAATATCTATTGCAAACGGTTTCAACATGTGGTCCAAACGGTTTCACCAAACCGTTTGGTGACCAAACAGTTTGCATATTGTTTGGTGATTTGAGTTTCAAACCGTTTGGAGTGGTTGACCAAATGGAGAGGGTTGACCATTTTAGGGGGGTTGATGATGTGTTGAATAATGATCAAATAGATTTAATTGATGAGTTTCTAAAGGTTCCATGATTGGATGATCTACCAATTATAAACCCTAATTGGGTTAAGTGTTGAATCCTTAAGAGAATTGAATCGATTTTGGGTTGACTAGCCCAAACGGTCTCAAGACCGTTTGGAGGTCACCCAAACGGTCTCAAGACCATTTGGAGGTCAACCAAGACTGTTTGGAGGTCAACCAAGACCATTTGGAAGTCTGTAGAGAAGTATGATTGGATGGTTGAAGACCCAATGATATCATGTTAAAATACAATCAATAGCTAAAGTGATGATTGATTCAATGATGCAAACCCTAGTTGATTTTCACAAATTTCAATAAAGGTTTGAGTCAAATGGTCTCAATATCGTTTGGAGGGCATCCAAATGACCTCAAGACCGTTTGAGGTCAGGTCATGTTATGGTTTGATGATGATCCAACAATTTCAATTGAATTAGTTCCACAATGTTAATCATTGATGGTTCTTCAATTTCAATACCCTAATTGATGGACTCCTTGATTATAAACCCTAGTTCAATTGGGTTCAAAACCCTAATTGAAGGTCCAATTGAAGGGTGATTCAATGATTCAATTGAATAACAAATCAGTAGTTCAATTGATAGAGGGTTTAATGATTGAAACCCTGAATTGATAAAATTGAAAGACCTTGTTGGTCCATTCGGTTTTGAGAGGGTTTGGACCAAACAGTCATAAGACCGTTTGGGACCAAATGGTCTCAAACCGTTTGGAGACCCAAGTGGTTTCAAGTGTGAATTGTCCATATGGTTTCATTATTGTTTTGCTTAAACGGTTTCAAACCATTCAATGTCTGAGTGACTAAGACCGTTTGGGGTCTAAGTGACCAAGTATATTTGAGGTTTGATTGGTCAAACCATTTGAACACCTAATCTGACTAAAGGTCAATTAACTAATTGATTATTAATGATGTAAATCAAAGGTGATTACAATGGTTGTACCTTTGAGGTACTAGGGTAATTAGTACCTTGTTGGGTGGTTAACTCTTGATGCTTATGAAAGCAATGATTTGATATGTTGTGACAACCCTTCATTCAAGTTGTTTGGACCTAATCTAATTAAGATTGAAGTAATTGATATCCTAGAGAGGATGAGAGAAGAGGAATCCCTACATGAGTGACAATCATGTAATGGTTAAACCTCAACACTTTCAACATGAGCATAATAAGTAATCAGGGTATGATCCTTTGTAAAGAGATCATGAAACCTTAATTGAGAAGGTTGATGAAACCCTAATCAAGGGTGTGACATGTGAAACCCTAATTAAGGGTGATGTCAAGTTAAAACCTAATTTCAGGTAATGCTATGTGAAACCCTAATGTAGGGTAATATTATATGAAACCCTGATATATGAAGATGTTATGTGAAACTCTAAAGTAGAGTAATGTTATGTGAAACCCATATTTATGGGAGATGATATGTGAACCTTAATTTATAAACATGGAAAATCCTATTCCTAATAATGGAATAGTGATTAATATATTGACAAGTGTAACATCTAAATAGGTTGATAGTGGATAAACTTATATCAATAGTTCCTAACTCAAAGATGAGTCCATATCATTAGCAATGGTTGTATTTTCTAAATATAGTGACTTGTGACCAATACATTACATGATAAATGTGATGAATTGGTGTATAAAGTATTAGGATGGGAAATACCCTAATACAAGCTAAGTGGATGAACTTAAGTATGATAAAGGTGATGAGGTAAGTGATATATCAAGATATGATACATATCACATCCAACACCTTAAGATTTGATATACCTTGATGTATTTTAAATCCAATATATTTGGATGAGCGACACATGAAGTGTGTCATGTCAGTTGTTACATTGAGGTGTTATGCACTTTGATAAGTGTAGGCTAACATGCCTTATGACAAGGTTAATCCAAATCAATAAGCCATGATGCAATCATATTCTGGTAAAGATGAGAGAGAAACTCATACTTTGTGTTGATAATTCATTTAATGATGAATGATGAGAATACATAAGTATGATTGAATACTTATGTCATCAATGTTGGCTCCTAGCTGTATGGAGCAATGAAATAGGACTGGATCATTAAATAACATGATCTTAAGAACCTAAATGGCTATTTGTGGAAAACCTTAATTGAGGGTGATAATATGTAAGGGGAATCCTAACCCTAAAATGGGAATAGAGGTAATACTTTGTGTGGCATGGTGCTGATATGAAAGCATTATATCTGTTATCATGAGAACTAACCATGCAGGTATGTTGAGATGATAAGCATAGCCAGGTATGAGCTATGATGCTCTTATATTGAAAATGTTTTATAGGCCTTATAAGAATTCATATGCTTTGTTGCTTAGTGAGAAGTAATCTGAAATTAATGAGCCTTGTGTGCCATATGATGTTTTAACTATTGAAATTGTTTATGGGCTTCATAAGCCATAATATGCCTTGTTGCCTATTAAGAAGTAACAAGAGGGGAGTTAATCTTTGTGTGTGATGTGGAATGCTTATGTAGTAAGAATCATGCTTACCTTAGTCAAAATGACCTGAAGGTATTAAGTTACCTGTTATGTGGTAACCAGTATTCTATGTTGAATTAAGGGTTTGAATACCCATATTCTATAATCATGATGATGAACTTGTTAAGAAATGGAAATACATTTGATGAGATGAGGAATTAAGATCCCAATACTTTGTTAGAAGAGTATGTCTATAGGCCATGACTCCACAAAACAATCCCAGGCATTAGCTGTGTGTTCTAAGCCTGAAGAGAGTATATGTTGTGGCTATAACTCTATAATAAAGATGTCAATTTACTTTGGCAAGTTAATTGCAGCCTGACACATGATGTGTAAAATATAATTAGTTGTGTAGTGTATTTGCATAAAGTTGATATGCGAGAAACATTAGTTTATATTATACTGCTTAGTGCAGCGGATAAATGTTATACATGTTCTTCACATTCCTTATGGAATAAGTGATATGATGCTCTATCAGGTTACAATTGTAATGTTTTAGATAAGAATAATGTTTAATCTATTAAACAATGAATTAACTACTGTTAAGCAATTATGATTTCTCTGTTCAGACTTATCTTCTTAATCTGCAATAATAATGTTTCTGGAGGAGAGTTATATCTCTCTTTGGGGCAATTTTACAATTGTCTCACCCCCGTGGGAACCACATTTTTAGGTGGATGCGGACGAGGAGGCAGGAATCCTTCAGTAGGTAAAGGACAACAACAACAACAGTAGGAACAACAGTGAATTCTCAGGTGGAGACACTGGCTGATATGTCTTGTATAGATGTACATAGAGTCCTATGTGTCGTCTCTATACTCTCAGGTCCTCAGAGTAGTAGTTAATACTTTCGAGATTTTGGCTTAGTGCCTCGAGATTTCATACTGCTTGTGTTTAGTCTAACAGAGCAGTTGATGCATGCAATCCTTATAAAAAGATGATACAAGACATGTACATGTGAACCAATATGTAATTAAGTTACTCCGATTCTTTATGAAAGAGTTTTCCTATTTGTGGACCTCTTTGTAAAATGGTTTTAATTTTTAGTGATTTTTGGTAATCTGCTGCTTAGTGATCGCTTCCTCTTAGTTAATAACGTTTTATCCGAATGATGCGTCACAACTAGCATCTCTATAAAACAAGATCATGAGATTTGCACTATGAGAAGTAAACTAGCACTGATAGTAATCCAGGTTTAAAGATAGCTAATCTGAAAGGTAGATAAACAATATGGAAATGATTCAGAGTAAAGAGTAAGATATAAATTTAAAATGTAACAAGTGTGTTTTGAACAAAAGGAGAAATACAATATGAGTGAAGTGCGATATGAGATAAATTCTTACAGTGATAGCAAGAATGATGAATAATCTATTTGTACCTTGCATGTTTGAATTTTAGGAATGTTTAATCTACATGATTAAAATGAGAAGGATAAGTAGCAAAAAGTAAGTAGTAGTGAATGAGGAGAGAGATAAGAGAAAGTAATGGCTTTTAGTAATATGTGAATTTGTTTTTAGAAATATAATTTGTTGAAGGTATATTAAGGGATGTAAATTGGTTTTACATATGCTTTCAGTTGTACATGTGCAAGCAATATGTTAATTAAAGGCGTCTGATAGTTTAAGTCATTCATACTAGTAATCCATCTTAGTATTGTACAATTGTGGTATGGTGATATGGGTTGAATGATGATGGAACAAATGGAGGGTTACCCTGAATAAGGTAGTCTTACCTATTCACTCATATGAATAGAAAGGATGATAACCATATTGTATTGATATGTAACCCTGATGAGGTATAGGTTGTTATACCTAGATTTAATATAACTAAGTGATGGTAATTGGGTATGAATAGTCCTTGAATGACTAATACAATCATGGAGTACTCTATTACTGTTGTTGAAACCCTAGTATATAACCTGATGGTTACACCTTGAATTATATGTGGGTTCATACTTGAGAATAGTATGGAATGTGGTGGTAATGCTTCACCTTATGCATCCATAATTCAAATGGGGATGCCGTGAGTAGTATTGTACAATTGTTGTTGAATCTAGTCTTCCAACTCAAGACTGTTTTTCTATTTGAGTAGCACAATAGTCAAATTCAAAAGAACACGATGAACTCTCTTTTGTGACTTAGAGGTAATACATAACAATAGTACATATTGAGTCGTATGAATTGAGATAGTTGGATCAGATTATCAATGTTGAGGTAACACCTCAAGAGTATGAAAATATTGAAATGGTTGCTTCTCTATCTACTCTATGATTGATTGTGGCATAGAGAATTTATTTGTTATCATTGAGAACTGTTTTAACGTGTTGTGATTAGAAAAGAAATAAAGGACTTAAGGTTGAAAAATACATTCAAGTATAAAATACAAGAATGTAATGACATGTAAGATTTTAGAAGATTAAAATAAACTTTGAATATACTTTGTTTGCGTATTTATGTTTTGGGGATGAAACTTTTTAAGGGGGTGAGAACTGTAATGAACACATTTGTGCTTAATTGGTAAACTAGGGTTTACTTGAATGATTACATGTTTGATTAGATTGAACATTCTTTAGACTTGATTAATGATAGTAGATCAATTGTGATGTTTCAAACCTAAGAAGAAACTCTAAATATGATTTTAGTTTGAATAATTAGGGTTTGAGAAATGTAAACCCTAATCGGCAAAAATTAGGGTTTTGATAGTACATGAATATGGAATTTGATCAGGATAGCAGTGTGGTAAATTTTTTTCATATTTTCTACAAATTTTTGTATTTAATTGAATTTTGGATATGATATGTATAAATCAATCATGCATATTGGAGAAAATTTTCAGAATATTTGAGTATTCTTTGAATGTGGTTCTCGGTCGAACTATACTTCGACCAAAATGCTGACAGAGTGCTTTTCAGTAGTGTAGTGTTTTATTTTTATATATTTATTGATAATCCAAATGATCTAAAATTTTAACTGGGGATCTAAAACTAAATTATAAACAACATGTAAAATTTTCATAATTTTTGTATGCTTTTAGACCTTATCAGTAGATGAATTATAGTAATACTTTTATGACAGAAAATTCAGCTGAAATAAGAGAAAGTATAGTGAGGGGTCAATGAGCAATTGACCCAAGCATCTCAATTGTGATGTTTCAAACCTAAGAATAAACTCTAACTATGATTTTAGTTTGAATAATTAGGGTTTGAGAAATGTAAGCCCTAATCGGAAAAATTAGGGTTTTGATAGTACATGAATATGGAATTTGATCAGGATAGCAGTGTGGTAATTTTTTTTCATATTTTCTAAAAATTTTGTATTTAATTGAATTTTGGATATGATATGTAGAACTCAATCATGCATATTGGAGAAAAATTTCAAAATATTTGAGTGTTCTTTGAATGTGGTTCTCGGTCGAACTATACTTCGACCAAAATGTTGTTAGAGTGTTTTGTAGTAGTGTAGTGTTTTATTTTTATATATTTATTGGTAACACTAAATGATCTAAAATTTTAAAATGGGATCTAAAACTCAATCATAAACAACATGTAAAATTTTCATAATTTTAGGATGCTTTTAGACCTTATCAGTAGATGAATTACAGTAATACTTTTATGATAGAAAATTTAGCTGAAATAAGAGAAAGTATAGTGAGGGGTCAATGAGCAATTGACCCAAGCAGATCAATTTCTCTATATGGTCAACCTAACACATAAGGAGCTCACATAATTCGTGATTCAATCCAGAGAAATGAAATCCTAGAGAGAGAGGGAGAGTTAGGGTTTTAGAGGAGAAAGTGATGGAGATGATGATCTAGGGTTTTACTGTCCGAGGAATGATGAAATCATGTAAGTTTAGCTTCTTTGCATAGAATTTAATGGTGAATCTTCTCTCACATGTCAAGATTCCATCCCTCCTCTGATTTGATCTAAAATGGTGTCAAAACTTCCCCTTTTCTCACTCTTTCTTCATAATCCCTCATTTTAGGGTTTTTGAGTTGAAAGGAAGAAGAATCAGGTGAATTGCTAGGGATTTGATATGAGATCAAGATTTTTGGGGATGAGTTGTGTTTTTAAGGTGTTTTCACACCTTAAGGTGAGTGGGAACTTCCTTTATTGCACGTAAATTGGTTAAATCATCCATAATCTTTAATTGCTTAGTATGCGACTACAAACCCTGAATTGTCTATTTGATCTATGTTGTTGCAAAATGATATGAAATGGATTCTTCCTTTGTTTGAATGAATTTCAGATGATAAAATCATATTAGAAATCTATAAAATGCATTCTAATGAGAATTCCCTAAGTATTCACAGAGGTTGTAATAGTAAATTGAAATATAGGGAATTTGTCTATGATTGAAATTGTTGTATAATTAAATAGAGAAAATTGTTTATCTGGAATCCCTTGGTTATGAATGATTGTTTATCTGAATTCATAGTACATATATGTCAAATACTATCTTGGATTTCATTTTAGGTGAATAGTGTTTGTTTGATATCTCAGTAAAGAGGGTGAAACCCAAGATGCGAGGAAAGTTGGATATTTGTCAATAGATATCGTGAAATCCATTTGAACAGATTTTCTTGACATGATAGACTTTATTTATTCAATTTTATTATTGATGCATGTTATCTCAGTGAATGGCATGGAAACTCAAATTCAGCTCAGTTCCAAGGTTTCATACATATATTGATTTTATGTGATTTGTTGATAGTAGTCTTTATTCAGTGAATGTTTATGTCGCATGAAATCCTTATGAGAGCCATGTGATAAGTGAATGAGTTAATGAAACCCTAAGTATAGGGTGTTCAATGATACAAGTATTTTGATATCAATGTTCTCAGTATGAGATGTGGTGATGAACAACTCAAGATTTGGGTTGAGGTGCACATTTTCCAAGAAAGTACAAATAATTTACATGTGCAAATGACGATTTCTCGTATGTCAAGTAATTAACTCTTATCAGTGTATTAAGAAGTTCAATTGCATGATTCTAGTGTATAAAGTATCAAGTGAACATGTATTCTATTATTTAAGAATTTTAGTCTGCCTGCAGATATAAAATGTTGATTTCTCAGTATATTATAGTGTTTTGAGTATATTGCTCTACCAACTTTAGAATGTTATACATGTTGTGTTATAAACTTCAAATAAATAGACACGGTACCATAGAGATATCAAACTCAAGTATAAGTAAGAGAAAGGTACAATATCGAAAGAGCTTTCTAAGAATAATAAAATAATAGACATAGGTGCCCTGAACACCGTAGATTCCCTACAGATGTCTGCACTATAGGGAAGAAACGATACACCCTGGCAGCGACCAGTATACAGGGATCGCATCGCACCCACAGAGCGCGCAGGGAGACGAAGCCCTTGAGGAAGTCTCCTAAGAGAAGATAGGTTACCCAACATGAACCGGAGATCCCAATGGTAACCCAGAGGTACCCACAGAGCGTACCAAGATGAGGCCCACAAAGCATCTCAGACCCTCCGCCTGTGTACTCAGCCTAGAAGGAGAGGTCCAGTTAAAGGCTAGATGTTTAGCCGCCTTAGTCATATGTGATGGTTCGAGTCAAGCAGACCCGGATTCATTTCTAGGCTTAGCTTCTCGGGTTTTAAGCTAAGTCTTGTATGGTGAGATCATAGTTCGCTAAGAGTCTTCATATGTAGAGTACACTGCATATGATCAAGGCATAAGCTAAAATATGTTCATATAGGTTTAAAGAGTTTCTCATAAGTAAGAAAGGCTAAGAAAGATTCAAGTATAGTTTCCCAATAATTTTTCTTTGTATGTTTCTAAATTATTAGTACTCTTTGAAATTTATCAAGCATGCTCAAATATTGATTTGCTCTTGTTGATATCTAGAGTATCCTACCATATTTATGATTGTCAATGATCAATCTCTTTAAAGCTTACTGTTGTTATGATTGATATCAGTTGCTCAAAAGTATATCTGTAATTATATCAGTGTTTTAGACTGTTTCTTTGAAGTACTCATTCACTGAGCTAGTAGGCTCACCCCTATACTCAAAAGTTTTAGGGATATCACATGGACTTGAAGAAGGTCATTGCATCAAAGTAGATTTGCCACAAGAGTTAAGTCTAAGTATAGTTAAGTTCAGTCAGTCTCTATCACTCTAGGTCCTTGTATAGATGTGAGAGAGTTGTAAATGATGTTTGTATCTTAGTTTCCTTAATAAGAGAGAATGCATTTGATTATCATGTCATATGTACATGGAAGTGTGAGAAACAAAATGAATGTATGGATGTGTATCATTAATGTTGAGATCATATTAGAGTAATGAAAGTTTAATTCTCTTGTAAAGTTTGTTTATGTGATTCAATACGAGAAAACAAAGAGTTTGAAAAAGAACAAAAAGTTAAGGGGGATCTTTGTATTACGTTAAATCCTAAATTTATGCCCTAATCTCATGATTAGTGGTAATTGTGAGATCGGGGTGTAACAACTTGGTATCAGAGCTTAGGCTGAGTTGTCAGGGACCATTAAGTTAGTAAGTTAGAGTCATAAATGTGGCATATATGAGATGTTATGATGTTAGCTCTAGGGATTTGAGTATTTGGATATCCTGGCCCAGTATCTGAGTACTTGGATCAACCAGTATCAAGCTACTCTATCTATTCTTTCATGTATACCTTGGCCAGGTATACAGTGGAAGGATGGACTAGAGAGGAACCCTAGAAATATTAGGGTTAGAAATAAGATAAGTAACATGAATTATGAGCATAAATATAAAATGAGATAAAACTTTCATTTCATATTGTTGTTTTATTGGAGATGAATAGAAAATCCCTTATATGTTTGAATTTAGATATTCAATATTTTGAAATATATATGAGTCTTTAAGATTTGTTGTACACTATGCAGTTATAGCATTTATTGATTACATTCTTTGTATCAAGTAGACTAGAAATGATCTTTGAATGAGCTTTCCTAAGTGGATAAGTTTTCTTCCACACATTTGAGATGAATAGGAGTTGAGTAATCTTAAGTAGCTCTTGGCTTCAGGACTGTAGGTTCGAACTGGTTCGACTGGCAGGATGCATTACTGGGATCTAATGACTCCTATTTGTCATGACAGTCAACAAAACCGTTACTGATTAATGTGGAATTAAACATTAAAAGCAGATTACTGAAAATCACGAAAAATTAAAACCATTTGCAAAGATATCCATTTCCAGAAACTCTCATAACAAGAACCAAAATATTATATACAATCTGGTCCACAAAGTACATACCATGTACCTTCTCTTCTCGAGGATTACATACAACAATTGCTTTGTTAAATCTACACATATGCAAGATAAAACCTCGAGGCATTCAATGCCAAAATCTCAGATCGATCATTAAAGCATTAACTACTGACTCCAAGGACCTGAGAGTACAGAGATGACTCATAGGACTCATATCTACAAGACATGACAATCAGTATCTCCACCTGAGATGTTACTACTGTCCCTGATGCTACTGTCCTTCCCCTGTTGTTTGGTTTCTACCTCCTCGTCCTTGTCCACCTAAAAAGGTTGGATCCCACGGGGGTGAGACAATTGAAAGTGTCCCAGCGAGAGATATAACTCTCCGCCATAAATATTATTATTGTAGATAAACAGTTATAAACTGAGCAGAATAATCTCTATTGAATAGCAGCATTAAATCATTATTAAGCAAAATAGAGCAATATCATCTATTCATTTTAATAAGGAATATGAAGAACATGTATAATATCTATCTACTTCAGGATACAATAAGCAATGTAGCATCAACCAATGTTTTCCGTATTTCATCCTTAAGCAAATACACTACACAGCTGATTACATTTTATAATCATACTTATGCCCTGAGCAAATGAGCCCTACCGCTCAAATCCAACCTTCGGTTGTGAAATCCAAAGCTGGTGCCATACAAGATCAAAGGAAGAGCTGGACTCCTCGATCTCATCCATCTCGGTCAGTGCGAAACCACAAGTAGGACCGCAGTCTCTTGCTTAAGTGATGTCAGTCACAAGGTTAGCTCTCATAGGCTACCCATCCTCTAGCCCGCCTTGGTACAGGTCCCGACGCTAGTAAATATGAGCCACATGCCAGTTCACTGTGCTCTCTAAGCCATGAACACATTCATGCTCCATCACACTGAGCCATGGGCCTGTTCACCATGCTATTATACATATCTTGAGTTTACAATTGAAGTTGCACTCTAATCCTCCTATTTTTGGCTAGGCGAAACCCCACATATTCAACAATATACACTCCGGATTAACCAGCAGGTAAACCAGTTTCACCATCACCAACTACTGACGATGATGGATCTATGGCCAGGGCTCTACATGATAATATTCCACTTGATTATTTAAGTATATTACCATATTATTTTAGCATCAATCAAGTTTTCAAACAAGAATTATTATGACAAATGCTACAAAGAAATAATACTCTTATCAAACACTTTTCAAAACTTTATAAAACATTGGGATCTCAATCCCTTGTCTCATTACTGGGAATTCACATCCCTCAACAACATCATCATCATGTTTGCTGGATCTGGGTATTCAAACCCTTAGTTCATCATTGAACATGGTTACCACTATCAGGTAACTATTACCTCCAGGTCATCTAACCAAGGTATTCATGATACTTGTTACACAAGCATTTCACTTAGTTCACCAGGCATAATCAACTCCTTGTCACCTCTTACTAGGAAACAATTAAAATAATGACTCACAAGGTCCATTAACATCATGACTCATACCTGGTTATGCTCATCATCTCATGATACTTGCATGGTTAGTATACTTGATAACAACCATATCAATTACATATCAGTATTATGAAATACAAATATAACATCACTATTCCTTCATCAGAGTTAGGGTTTCTCATCTTTATCAATTAGGATTTCACATAACATCGCCCTATATTAGGGTTCCACATAACATCACCCTGTATTAGGGTTCCACATAACATCACCCTATATTAGGGTTAGGGTTCCTCATTCCATTTCAATTAGGATTTCTTAACCCATTACCCAAAATTAGGGTTAGGGTTTCTCATCCTTCTCGATTAGGGTTTAAAGATCAAACCCTAATTCAAAACTCCATGCATCTTGGAGAATGCATTGATATTACAATTAATATCCAAAACCTAACTCATCGCTTCATATGTTTAGAATTATATAATACCTTCATAAGTATTCAAATAAACTTAAGAATTGTAAATTTTCTTTATTGGTTAGGGTTTCCATTCTCCATTGATTAGGGTTTTATGATTACTTCATTAATCCAAACCCTAAGTTAGTACTTCCACATATCTTGGAGCACATAGCATTATTTAAGTATTAAATCATACTTATCATTGTTCCATATACTTAGGAACGCACCTCACCATCATACCTTATTTAGTTGACTTAACCTTTCACTAAGTACATGCACCTATGCTTATCATAGTGTATTGAATTTACTACTCTCATAGACATCAAGTGATAATCACTCTAATTATAATAATCACCTAAGTACTTTAGAAGTTCTTCCATTGAAATCAACCTTGAGATACTCTTCAACCACTTATGGAATTAAAAGTACTTACATGGTTTGTACCAATTAGACCTTCAAACGATCTTGGACCAATTGACCCTTCAAACAGTTTTGGACCAATTGAACTGTCAAACGGTCTTGGACCAAACCTCCAAACAGTCTTGAACCAAGCCTTCAAATGGTCTGAGACCGTTTAGATCTTCAAACGGTCTTGGTCCAATCCTTCAAATGGTTTGTGACCGTTTAGACCTGCAAACGGTCTTGGTCCAATCCTTCAAACGGTTTGGGACCGTTTAGACCTGCAAACGGTCTTGGTCCAATCCTTCAAATGGTTTGGGACCGTTTAGACCTACAAATGGTCTTGGTCCAATCCTTCAAATGGTTTGGGACCATTTAGACCTGCAAACGGTCTTGGTCCCTATATCCTTAAATGGTCTAAAGTCTGTTAGACCTTAAACAGTCTGGATCACTTGCTCATCAAACGATTTGAAGACTGTTAGACCTTAAACAATCTTGAAGATTGATCAACCCTAAACGGTTTGAGACCGTTTGATCTTTAATTGATTTGAATATTGATTAACCCTAAACAGTTTGAGACCGTTTAGTACTCAAACGATCTAAGACCATTTGGTCAATTTAGCTTGAAACCGTTTAACCCTAAATTAGGGTTATGATCTCAATTGATTTAGGGCTTTGAACCCAATTGAGCTAGGATTCTAAAATTAATTGAATTTTATTTATTTGAAGTTATTATGTCATGATACCAATCAATCCTTGAACCTATTGAAACCATTTAGTCTCTAATGGTTTGAAACTGTTTTCCCTCCAATCGGTTTTGAAACTATTTGGTCACCAAACAGTTTGAAACTGTTTGGTCTAAAACTGTTTGAAACTGTTTGACCAACACAATGAAACAGTTTGCTTCTAATTTTCTTGAGGTGTGTGCTAATATGATGTCATCGTCATCAAGATTCATACCTCCGATTACTACTATTATATATATGGAAAATTCATCAATTATTCAAGGAGAAAACAAAGGATCAACATATGATGAGGAATTAAAATCAATAATAACATTGATGAGTTCAAGTTATATAACCCGCCTTCAAAGTATCTTCAAATCTTCAAGCTTCACGTCTCCAATGGTGAAAGAAGCTCCTTGAACTATCCAAGGTCCATTTCCAACTTTTTGGATGCAAAAGATAGTCAAGGTTGAACATTGGATGGAGGAGAGAAGAAAATCAATGTGGAAATCCGATTGCAACCATCAATCCAAGGTTGAAGATCATCATGGAGCTTACCTTCAGATTGGGGAAAATTTTCCTCCTGCTTCTAGGCTCCTTGGTCGTCGGACAAAGCAAAGGAAGAAAGTGGTTTGCAAAATAGCCTTTCAAGTGAGAAGAAAATTGAATATATGTAATTGATTTTCTAGGAGAGAGAAAGTAGGGGAAAATTCACCCACTTTCTTGCCACATGCCCCCTCCCTTCCTTGCCTTCGAAGCCATCTTCCTTTTCCCCAAAAATCCTTTCATTTATCCTTGAATTAAAAGCAACCTCTTAAGCACCTTAATTAATATAATACTATTATCCATTTTTTAGTGGACATTACTTTTTAATTAACAAATGTGAGTGGGTTTCTTCACCTACTTAGGATATTTCGGTGAAAATCAAGGAATTTGAACGTCCTTGCACTATAGGATTTCAACTATAGACTTTTTAGTTGATGGGAACTTCAATTAATATATTTATTTTTACTACAAATTAAATTAGGGTTTCAATTATGCTTAAATCTTGATTATTTTATTATCAAGATTATCTCTCCTCAAAAGTAGTTCAAACAAGACGCCCCATTCTTTTTATTTTCTCTAAATGATACCAAGAAACAGTAGGGACATGATAGAGGTGTTATTTTACATATTCAACCCTAGGTTTTGGGTAATTTGCAAATTACACCAAAACTAGCATTTCAATGCACAAACATTATTCCAACAAGCTCATTTTTGGAACTTAGGATTGTGGAAGCCATACCTCAACATCATTCTCATTCTTATGATGCTATAACATCTTGAGGAACATTTATCATGTAACATTTGCAAGGTAACCCCTTAAATTGGGTAAATTGCACTTTAGTCCAAAACATGTAAAATATTGTTTCAACATTATTCAAATAGGATCAAAATTGAATCATAAGCTCTCCTTTAGTCTTAATTACTTTTCCAAAGATAAAGACAAGAATCTAAATAACTTACTTAAGAAAAACTTCTAGGGTTAAGCCTTAACCCAGGTCAGGGATGTTACAATTATCCACCCCTAGCAGGGATTTCGTCCCCGAAATCATCAAGATAAAAGAGAAGGGTACTTCCTCCTCATCTCTTCCTCCAGATCCCACGTAGCTTCTTCAATGCCACAATGATTCCAAAGAACTTTCACAAGAACTATGTCTTTCTTTTTCAACTTTTTGATTCTCCTGTCAAGAATCAACACTGGTCCTTCTACGTAGGATATATCTTCATTTAACTCTACCTCCACATGTTGTAAGACTAGCTCCGTGTCAGGGTGACATTTTCTCAACATGGATATATGGAATACTGGATGCAATCTGTGTAGTTCAGGTGGCAACTCCAACTTATAGGCTACCTTAACAATCTGTTCAGTGATTGGATAAGGCCCCATAAATCTAGGAGCTAACTTACCCTTTTTCCCAAATCTAAGAACACCTTTCTAAGGTTAGACTTTGAGATATACTATGTCTCCAACTTGGAATTCTAAAGGTCTTCGCCGTTTATCAGCGTATGACTTCTATCTATCCTGTGCAGCCTTTAACTGTTGTTGTATTACTTTAATCTTTTCAATTGTCTGTTGCACTAATTCAAGACCCAAAAGTTGGTATTCTCCTATTTCATACCAGCATACTGGAGATCTATAACATCTACCATATAATGCTTCATATGGTGCCATATCAATACTATGTTGATAACTATTGTTGTAAGCGAATTCTATTAAGCTCAAGTGTATATTCCAACTTCCTACAAACTGAAGGACACATGCCCTAAGCAAATCCTCCAAAGTTTGTATAGTCCTCTCAGATTGTCCATCTGTCTGTGGGTGAAAGGAAATACTAAACCTTAACTGTGTACCCAAAGCTTTATGTAGTCGTTCCCAAAAATGACTCGTGAATTGGGGACCTCTATCAGAAACAATTGTAGATGTAACCCTGTGTAACCGCACTATCTCATCTATATAGATCTGTGCAAGTTTCTCAGCAGTATAGGTTGTTTTGATAGGAAGAAAATGTGCTGACTTAGTCAACCTATCAACTATCACCCAAATGGAATCATGACTTTTGGCTATTCTTGGCAAACCAACCAGAAAGTCCATGGTCACGTGATCCCATTTCCACTGTGGTATAGGTAAAGGTTGCATTGTTCCTGCGGGCTTTTGATGTTCATCTTTAACCTACTGACATACTAGACACCGCATAACAAACTCAACTACATCTTTCTTCAAACCAGGCCACCAATACATATCTTTCAAGTTATGATACATTTTGGTGCTTCCTAGATGCATTTCATACATGGATGAATGAGCTTCCTCCATGACTAACTTTCTTAAGTCATTGGCATCAGGTACTACCATCTTACCATGGTAACCGACTACCTCATCATCTGACTCATGAAACCCATCATGTTTCTTACTACCATACTCTAACCTGATCTGCTGAATCACAGTATCAGCCTGTTGTGCCTCTTTGATCTGTTGTTTCAGAGTAGGTTTTATGTGCATCTCATCTAACAGTCCAGCTAACAAGGATACTTTAAGCTGTACATTGTTTTGCCTCAAAGAGACAATCATGTCTCATTTAAAGCACACTAAAGAGTTCAACTGTGCCTTGTCCATGGTTGGCGACGATGATTTTCTACTTAGTGCATCAGCCACTACATTAGCCTTTCCTGGATGATAATCAATTGTACAATCATAGTCCTTGATTAACTCCATCCATCGGTGTTGTCTCATGTTCAACTCATGTTGTGAAAAGATGTATTTTAGGTTCTTATGGTCTGTGAAAATTTGGAATGTCTCTCCATAGAGATAATGTCTCCAAATCTTCAACGCATGAGCCACTGTAGTTAGTTGTAGATCATGTGTTGGATAATTTTCCTCGTGTTTCTTAAGATATCGAGAAGCAAAAGAAATTACTTGTTTATCTTACATCAACACACATCCTAGGCCATTTTTAGAAGCATCACAGAAAACAATATACCCCTTTCCCTGCTCAGGTAACACTAACACATGTGCACTGGTCAACCTTTCTTTTAATGACTGGAAAGAATGTTGACACTTATCATTCCAGACAAAAGGAACCTCCTTCCTGTTCAACTTGGTTAGGGGTAATGCTATAGAACTGAAGTTCTTAATGAATCTCCTATAGTAGCCTGCCAGTCCTAGAAAACTGTGTATCTCTGTTGGTGTCTTTGGTTGTTCCCACTCCAAGATAGATTCTACCTTTTTAGGATCAACACAGATACCTGAGGAAGATATTACGTGTCCAAGAAAAGACACTTCTGATAACCAGAATTCACACTTACTAAATTTGGCATATAGTTTGTGCTTTCTCAGTAAAGTCAGGGCCTGACGAAGGTGTTGCTCATGTTGTCGAGCATCTCTACTCTAAACTAGGATGTCATCTTTAAAAACTACTATGAATTGATCAAGGAATGGTCAGAAGATTCTGTTCATGAGTTCCATGAATGCAGATGGTGCATTAGTTAGTCCAAATGACATAACTATGAACTCATAGTGTCCATACCTTGTCCTAAAGGCTAATTTAGGTATGTCACTCTCCTTGATACGTAGTTGATGGTATCCTGGCCTCAGATCTATTTTAGAGAATATAGTTGCACCACACAACTGGTCAAACAAGTCATCTATTCTTGGTAGAGGATATTTGTTCTTTATGGTTACTTTGTTTAGCTGTCTATAGTCGATGCATAATTGGATAGACCCATCTTTCTTTTTAACAAAAAGAACCGGAGCACCCCATGGTGAAGTACTCAGTCGAATAAAACCCTTTTCAAGCAACTCCTGTAACTGTTTCTTGAGTTCTTCCATCTCAGTAGGTGCCATTCTATAAGGTGTTTGAGCTATTGGTTGTGTACCTAAGATTAAATTAATCTCGAAATCAATCTCTCAGGGTGGAGGAATACTTGGAAGTTCCTCAGGAAACACATCCTCAAACTCCCTAACAACCGAAACTTCAAAAAGACTAGGACTCTCTACTTTGGTATCTACCACATGTGCCAAGAATGCAAAGCATCCTTGTCTCATCAACTTCTCAGCTACCATAGCCGACACTAGACAGGTTGGAAGAATCTTTCTATCCCCTTGAAAAATCCATGTATCACCATTGTCAGTGAACATAGCCTACTTGGAACCACAATCCAAGACAACCTTATACTTTTCTAGGGTGTCCATTCCAAGGATTATGTCGAAACCATGCATCTCAAGTGGTATAAGATCCACCTGAATGATATGTTCTGAAAAGGAAAGAACACAGGGATAACATACCTCCCGTAACACTATAGATCCAACTAATGGACTTTCCAATAACAAGTTATCTGCTCTATGACTGACAGTCATATTGCAGTCATGAATCACTTCTCAAGTGATAAAGGAATGTGTAGCACCCAGATCAATCAAAACAGATACAAAGAAGGATGAAGACATATCAGAATGAAATAATTCCATCTGACCTGTCACGACTCGTGGGTTGACCACTGCTTCCGACTGATTCATAGCATAGAATCTTGTCGTTGCTGGTTGTTGACCACTTGCCCTGTTGTTGGATGTAGATGAGCCGGCTTGGGACACCTGTCCACGTCCTCGAGTGCCACTGTTAAACTGTCATTTATGAGAGCCTTGTTGACTCTGCCTCGGTGGTTGGGTTACACTCACGTCTCTAGCTAGACAATCTTTCAATAGATGTCCCATCTTCCCACATTTATAAAAAACTTTGTTCTCATGTTGTGGTCTAGACGGTCCTGTTACTGACATTGATGCTGAGTTGTGGGCTCCTTCTGGTGGTAAAGTACAACCTCTACCCTTGTTGGATGTCCACTGTGTCTGAGTGTTAAACCTCAGTGGTGTTGTTGGTGTAGAAAACCTTGGTTTCTTAAAACTTTCGAACCTCTGTCCTTGGAACTGTGTATACACCTTCTTACTGTTGGCCAGACGCTTCTCAGTCATGGACCTTTCTATCCACCTAACGGAATCCACAAAGGTGGAAAACCTCTCTCTGTTCTCTAGAGAAGATACTGGTGTGGTTAAATCAGCGTTCAAACCCTTCTCAAAACTTTGAATCCTCTCCTCATCTGTAGCAGCCATAAGCGGACAGAACCGTAGAAGCTCCATAAATTTAGCTTCATACTCACTAATGTTCATTGGTCCTTGCCTTATCCGCTCAAATTGGGAGATTTTCTCATCCAGGTAAGTCTTAGGAAAATATCAACTAACGTATTCACGTCAGAATTCTTCCCATCCGACTTCAACACTTGGCCTTTTGCCTTCTTCTATGGCCCACCAATGACCAACACTCCCCTTCAACAGGTACACTGCATGCCTAACCTTCTTAGCTTCGGGGATATTAAGAATTCTAAAGGGCTTTTCCAGCTCAGTCAACATAAGTCTTCATCTGCTGGGTCATCTGTACTAGCATAGTTAGTGTCTCCTACCCAGTAAAGCCATTCAAAAGTCTTTCCAGCTCCATGTCCCTCATTGTGAGCTGGTGCCCTAGGTGCAGGTGGTGGCATCCTATCCGCCATGTGTGTCATAGTCACCATGAACTGCCCAAACAGAGCATGGAAAGTTGGGGTTTCTAGTGTAGCTTGGTCAAGCTGGGGATGTTCAGGTACTAGTTCTTCCCTATCCTGATCCCTTGCACCTCCTCCTGGTGCAGCAACACTGCTTTTAGCAGCATGTTCTTCATGTGATCCAACCATCTTCAAGCTTTACTTCTTCTCCTGAGAGCAGAAGTCACTATCATATAAACTGAAAGACACTAGAATAGACTCAACAACCTTAATCCTATGTCTCTGTAGACTCAGTGAACCTTAAGCTCTGATACCACTAAATTGTCACGACAGTCGACAAAACCGTTACTGATTAATGTGAAATTAAACATTAACAATGGATTACTGAAAATCACTAAAAATTAAAACCATTTGCAAAGAGATCCATTTCCAGGAAACTCTCATAATAAGAACAAAAATATTATATACAATCTGGTCCACAAAGTACATACCATGTACCTTCTCTTCTCGAGGATTACAACAACAGTTGCTTTGTTAAATCTACACATAAGCAACATAAAACCTCGAGGCATTCAATGCCAAAATCTTAGATCGATCATTAAAGCACTAACTACTGACTCCAAAGACCTGAGAGTATAGAGATGACTCATAGGACTCATATCTACAAGACATGATAGTCAGTATCTCCACCTGAGATGTTACTGTTGTCCCTGATGCTACTGTCCTTCCCTTGTTGTATGGTTTCTACCTCCTCATCCTCGTCCACCTAAAAAGGTTGAATCCAACGGGGGTGAAACAATTGAAATTGTCCCAGTGAGAGATATAACTCTCTTCCAGAAACATTATTATTACAGATAAACAGTAATAAACTGAGCAGAATAATTTCTATTGAACAACATGATTAAATCATTATTAAGTAGAATAGAGCAATATCATCTATTCATTTTAATAAGGAATATGAAGAACATGTATAATATCTATCTACTTCAGGATACAATAAGCAATGTAACATCAACCAATATTTTCCGTATTTCGTCCTTAAGCAAATACGCTACACGGCTGATTACATTTTAAAATCATACTTATGCCCTGAGGAAGTGAGCCGTACCACTCAAATCCAACCTTCGATTGTGAAACCCAAAGTCGGTGCCATACAAGATCAAAGGAAGAGTCGAACTCCTCGATCTCATCCGTCTCAGTCAGTGCGAGACCACAAGCAGGACCGTGGTCTCTTGCTTAAGTGACGTCAGTCACATGGTTAGCTCTCATAGGCTACCCATCCTCTAGCCCACCTTGGTACAAGTCTCGACACTAGTAAATCTGAGCCATAGGCCAGTTCACCGTGTTCTCTGAGCCATGAACGCATTCATGCTCCATCACACTGAGCCATGAGCCTGTTCACCATGCTCTTATACATATCTTGAGTCTGCAACCAAAGTTGCACTCTAATCCTCCCATTTTTGGCTAGGAGAAACCCCACATATTTAACAATATACGCTCCAGATTAACCAACAGGTAAACATGTTTCACCATCACCATCTACTGACGATGATGGATCTATGGCCAGGGCTCTACATGATAATATTCCACTTTATTATTTAAGTACATTACCATATTCTTTTAGCATCAGTCAAGTTTTCAAACAAGAATTATTATGACAAATGCTACAAAGAAACAATACTCTTATCAAATACTTTTCAAAACTTTATAAAACATTGGGATCTCAATCCCTTGTCTCATTACTGGGAATTCACATCCCTCAACAACATCATCATCATGTTTGCTGGATCTGGGTATTCAAACCCTTAGTTCATCATTGAACATGGTTACCACTATCAGGTAACTATTATCTCCAGGTCATCTGACCAAGGTATTCATGATACTTGTTACACAAGCATTTCACTTAGTTCACCAGGCATAATCAACTCCTTGTCACCTCTTACTAGGCAACAATTAAAATAATGACTCACAAGGTCCGTTAACATCATGACTCATACCTGGTTATGCTCATCATCTCATGATACCTGCATGGTTAGTATACTTGATAACAGCCATATCAATTACATATCATTATTATGAAATACAAAGATAACATCAATATTCCCTCATTAGAGTTAAGGTTTCTCATCTTTATCAATTAGGATTTCACATAACATCACCCTATATTAGGGTTCCACATAACATCACCCTGTATTAGGGTTCCACATAACATCACCCTATATTAGGGTTAGGGTTCCTCATTCCATTTCAATTAGGATTTCTTAACCCATCACCCAAAATTAGGGTTAGGGTTTCTCATCCTTCTCGATTAGGGTTTAAAGATCAAACCCTAATTCAAAACTCCATGCATCTTGGAGAATGCATTGATATTACAATTAATATCCAAAACCCTAACTCATTGCTTCATATGTTTAGAATTATATAATACCTTCATAAGTATTCAAATAAACTTAAGAATTGTAAATTTTCTTTATTGGTTAGGGTTTCCATTCTCCATTGATTAGGGTTTTATGATTACTTCATTAATCCAAACCCTAAGTCAGTACTTCCACATATCTTGGAGCACATAGAATTATTTAAGTATTAAATCATACTTATCATTGTTCCATATACTTAGGAATGCACCTCACCATCATACCTTATTTAGTTGACTTAACCTTTCACTAAGTATGTGCACATATGCTTATCATAGTGTATTGAATTTACTACTCTCATAGACATCAAGTGATAATCACTCTAATTATACTAATCACCTAAGTACTTTAGAAGTTCTTCCATTGAAATAATCCTTGAGATACTCTTCAACCACTTATGGAATTAAAAGTACTTACATGGTTTGTACCAAATAGACCTTCAAATGGTCTTGGACCAATTGACCCTTCAAACGGTTTTGGACCAATTGAACCTTCAAACGGTCTTGGACCAAACCTCCAAACGGTCTTGAACCAAGCCTTCAAATAGTCTGAGACTGTTTAGACCTTCAAACAGTCTTGGTCCAATCCTTCAAATGGTTTGGGACCGGTTAGACCTGCAAATGGTCTTGGTCCAATCCTTGAAATGGTTTGGGACCGTTTAGAACTGCTAACGGTCTTGGTCCAATCCTTCAAACGGTTTGGGACCATTTAGACCTGCAAATGGTCTTGGTCCAATACTTCAAATAATTGGGATCATTTAGATCTGCAAATGGTCTTGGTCCCTATATCCTTAAACGGTCTGAAGACCATTAGACCTTAAATGGTCTGGATCACTTGCTCAGCAAACGGTTTGAAGACCGTTATACCTTAAACGGTCTTGAAGATTGATCAACCCTAAACGGTTTAAGACCGTTTGATATTTAATTGATTTGAATATTGATTAACCCTAAATGGTTTTAGACCGTTTAGTCCTCAAACGGTCTAAGACCGTTTGGTCAATTCATCTTGAAACCGTTTAACCCTAAATTAGGGTTATGATCTCAATTGATTTAAGGCTTTGAACCCAATTGAGCTAGGGTTATGAAATTAATTGAATTTGATTTGTTTGAAGTTATTAGGTCATGAGACCAATCAATCCTTGAACCTATTGAAACCATTTAGTTTCTAACAATTTGAAACCATTTGCCCTCCTATCAGTTTTGAAACTATTTGGTCACCAAACGGTTTGAAACCGTTTGGTCTAAAACGGTTTGAAACTGTTTGACCAACACAATGAAACCGTTTGCTTCTTATTTTATTGAGGTGTGTGCTAAGATGATGTCATCATCATAAAGCCTCAGACCTCTGATTAATACTGTTATATATATGAAAAATTCATCAATTATTCAAGGAGAAAACAAAGGCTCAACATATGATGAGGAATTGAAATCAATAATAACATTCATGGGTTCAAGTTATATAACCCGCCTTCAAAGTAGCTTCAAAGCTTCAAGATTCACATTTGCAATGGTGAAAGAAGCTCCTTCAACTATCCAAGGTCTGTTTCCAACTTCTTGGATGCAAATGATAGTTAAGGTTGAACATTGGATGGAGGAGAGAAGAAAATCAATGTTGAAATCTGATTTCAACCATCAATCCAAGGTTGAAGATGATCATGGAGCTTACCTTCAGCTTGGGGAACGTTTTCCTCCTGCTCCTAGTCTCCTTGGCCGTCGGCCAAAGCAAAGCAAGAAAGTGGTTTGCAAAATAGCCTTTCAAGTGAGAAGAAAATTGAATATATGTAATTGATTTTCTAGGAGCGAGAAAGTAGGGGAAAATTCACCCACTTTCTTGCCACATGCCCCCTCCCTTCCTTGACTTTGAAGCCATCTTCATTTTCCTCAAAAATCATTTCGTTTATCCTTGAATTAAAAGCAACCTCTTAAGCACCTTAATTAATATAATACTATTATCCATTTTTTAGTGGACATTACTTTTTAATTAACAAATGTGAGTGGGTTTCGTCACCTACTTAGGATATTTCGGTGCAACTCAAGGAATTTGAACGTCCTTGCACTATATGATTTCAACCATAGCCTTTTTAGTTGATGGTCACTTCAATTAATATATTTATTTTTACTACAAATTAAATTAGGGTTTCAATTATGCTTAAATCTTGATTATTTTATTATCAAGATTATCTCTCCTCAAAAGTAGTTCAAAAAAGATGCCCCATTCTTTTTATTTTCTATAAATGATACCAAGAAACATTAGGGACATGATAGAGGTGGTATTTTACATATCCAACCCTAGGTTTTGGGTAATTTGCAAATTACACCAAAACTAGCATTTCAATGCACAAACATTATTCCAACAAGCTCAACTTAACATAATAGGACTCCAAGTTAATCCAAGAAATTAAAATTTTCAAATATACATCTTCAACTAACTTGTTTTAGTTTGGATTCTCAAAACCTAGAAAATTGTATATAATTAGTTGAGATTAGATCTAAATGTTACCTTGATATTCATATGTTTTATCTCAACTAAACTGAGTTTTAAATTACATAATTGAATTGGAAGTGATATATGTTTTATTTAGAAACAATTACTGAAAACAATACAGAAACAGTAACAATTTCGGTCAAGAAATTGTCGACCGAGATAATGTCGGTCGAAAACTTTTTCGACTGAGTAAAACTCTGGCAAGACTATTTAAATAAAAGACACTTAAATCATAATCAACTTAAGAAGATAATGAACTTTATATATTCTTGTGCTTTAAATATTTGAATGATCCAAATCAAAAGAAAGAATATATGAGCATCAAAACAAAATACTTTTCGTGATTAAATTATCAAGTATACAAGATAAAAGGATCGATTTTACTAAAATTGCTGCAAAAATGTTGCTTGCAAAGAAAAATGATACTGAAATCTATACTCTTACTACAAGTAGACATACTTGATTGGAAAAATAAGTCACATATCTTGAAGACAAATTTCTCAAGAATATTAGTAGTTTTTATCATTACATATATGTTAATAACATCCTTATTAAACTTGATGCAAACCAAAACTTGTGAAATTTTGAGTTGTATGCATATTGAAATTGATTATGCTTTCTTTGAAAATTCAAATGTTATCAAATTTCAATTGCTACTTTCTTGATGATTAAGCATAAATAGTCTATCTTAAAATTCCATTAGAATGATAAAGATAATTTGTTCTAAGAAAATTAAAAGAATAAATATCATTGTGACATCAAAATGTATATGCACTAATTAAGTCTGAGATATGATCAATAATCTTGAATTGAGTAACCTTATATCTATCTCAAATTCACACAATTGAATAAAAAAGTATTACAACACATAAACTAGAACATACAGATTGCTGAATAAAATCTGCAGAAACATTCTCAGTCGAGAAATACTTCAACCGAAAATAATTCGGTCGACAAATTGTTCGACCGAGCAAGAGTCTGGAAAATATGTTATGTTGTTTCTTATTTGCTATCAATTCAACAATAATAAAAAGTGATTTAATCAAGAATAAATCTTGGAGATCATCTTTGAAATAAGACATATTGATCTTTTGCATCATGAATTAAGATATAACACTATAAGATATTGCAAAAGTGTTATATGAAGACTGATTTTGAACAAACCTTATTCATTTATTGAAAAAAGTTTATTAAGCATATTCATTTACATGGTTTGTCTTAAATTTGAAAATCCATGAACCATAAATGAGATTATCTTGGTATTATCCTCTACATGGTTTGACTTAAAACTGAAAATTATGAATGGGTTTAATCAAGGAAGTTACTGTTTTATCATAATCCACATGGTTTTTCCTAAGTACTCCTTGGTATATCTATATAGGAACCATGTGTGTTGAAATTTAGCTTAAATGATCATAATTATTGCATTTATATGCTGATCATTGTATTATGGATATGCTTCTACTTTTCTATCATAATTTTTTGTACCATGATCATTGTGTTTCATTGGTTTGTCTAAAATAATCTGTGATGAATATATACAAACCATGAATGGATACTATTCATGATCATTGTGATTCAGATCATTGAAAATGCCATAGCATAAATGCATCTTGACATAATAGATAATGGTTATTGTAAATGATGATGCTATGACAAGACAAACAGTGTCTCTTAGAACAAAAATATTAATGTTTTATCTATTTGCTTGTTCTAAGAAATCAAAAGCAAATCTTGATTTTAAGATATGAATCTTGCTTTCAAGGATATATGTCTCTAAAGAATCTTATGATTAATCTGAAAATGAGGGTACAAGAAGAAATGGGAATTGATATTTATGTACCTATAGAAAAGCTTAAGAGATATCATTCAAAATGAATGTAAAACATACAGTTTAGGAAAATTAAAGACAAAGACTTCATTGTGATGCCTATATTAAGCTTTCAATTGATAAAACTTCTTCAAAATAGGTATCACTCAAAATGCTTCAAATTAATATACATTTGATCATATTACATAAAAACTTTGTATTTCACATATATTAACATAAATGTGTAATTCAATGAAAGTGCTTAAACTGTAAATCTGCAGAAATTGCCTCTTGGTTGAAATCAAATTTGACCAAGGGGCTCTATGGTCGAAGTCAAGGTTGACCTAAAATAAGCTTGACAAAATGCTTGTTTGTACATCATTTTACTGCACTTAATCTTAGTATCTTCATTCAAAATGTGTTTATCATATTGAAAACATAATTTTAGTGCATAACTCTCATAAAAGGTTATTATGATCTAATATTGATTGTGACATTAGAATCCTTAAATTATCTTGACTATAAGATTAAGGGGGAGCTCACACAAACTATCTTGATTATAAGATTAAGAATATTACAAAACTTTGTAAACATCATTTGAAGCTTGTTATGACCTTAGTATCCTTAAAAGTAGTTATGGTTATGAAAACAAAGAAATCTACAATATTCATGAATATGACATATATCTTGTTCTTAATGGAATTCTCTAAACAAATTAGGGCTTAACATCCCGTGTATTTGGTTAGAGATACATACATAAGCTTAAAGGATTCTCATGTCAGTTTTAGGGCTTAACATCCCTTGTAAAATGGATGAGAAATCAAAATACATATGCCATGGATCTAAAAGGATCTCATATCATTTCAAGGCTTAACATCCTTTGCAAATGATTGAGAAACAAATTGTGGCTAAATTCGACAACAAAAGGTTTACATTTATATTAATCCCTGCTTTTAAAAACTGAATATCATAGTTAGGGGGAGCATAGCATAAAATTAAGGGGGAGAAGTAAGAGTCATGCTAAATGTTTATCTTGGATATATTTTTGAAATGCCAAAGGGGGAGAAATAATATAAAATTAAAAACATAAAGCAAAATGAGTTTCATAAATCTCGGGCCAGCACACACTTGCAAACAAGAGAATGACTACAAAAGGTAAACTTTAGGTATGAAACTCATATGTTTTATATTTCCTTATTTTATATTTAGGAAATGTTTGTCATCTTCAAAAAGGGGGAGATTGTTGGCTAAATTGGACATTATTATAATCCCTTTATTTTAATGATGACAAACATTTCATTCTTGTGGTTTTAACATGCTATTTGAGTATTTCAGGAACAAGCATATAAGGTGGTGGATAACAAAGACTTGGAAGAACAATTTGATAAAATCACTTTATTTTCATTATTGTAATCAAATGTAAATGCTTGTGCAAGTATATAATGTACAAGTAATTAGATATCATGTAAATCAAGCGTTTAGATCTTCCCTATCCACTCACAACACTTAGATAGGTCATTCCCCAAGATAGTATCACAATTACACATTGATACACACACTTAGTAAATGAATACATTGAGTCAGTAATATTCTCAGTCGACAAATCGTCGATCAAGAAAATATCGGTCGACAAAAACTTCGACCGAGAAACTCTCGGTCGGCAAAATCTTCGATCGAGAATAGACCCTACTAGCCGTTAGACCCAACAGACAAGGTGGTTGAGAGTTGGAAATGAACGTTGTAAACACTTGCTCCAGGAAGTCCCTCGGTCGACAAATCTTTGACTGAGAAGAGTTCTGTCTGCACTTTTCAGGGTCAATTAACTAGCTGTTGTAAATGCAATTAGTGGACACATAACGGCTAGTTGAGCACTAAGAACCCCCTAGAAAGTGTCTAGAACGTCCTTAAGCATTCATGGGCCATTCCTATAAATAGGACAAGCCATAGGACACCCAAGATACACTTGTGCAACACTTGAGCTTACACTTGCAATTAGCAATCTGTTTTGAGCAATTGAGCAACACTGGCATTGGCTATTCTTTTCTTTACTCTAATTTTGTGTCCTATAGGCTAGCATCTCCTATCCACAACACTTACACTTCTATATACATTGGTTAGGAGATCAAAACACTTGATATAGGAAATCAAGCCTTGAGCTACAAGTGGTATTGTAATTTCTATTTTTTCCTTCTTGTTCCTTTTGTCTTTTGTATTCCCCTTGCTACTCCTAGGGTTGGAGGCTGCGGATTGTAGAAGGTTCTTCTCGGTGGAGAAGGTGGACTTTGGACTACTTCAAGAAGGCTGTTGCAACGGGAAACTACTTCAAGAGGAAGGCTACTTCAAGGGGGAGCTTGAAGTTACTTCAAGAAGGCTGCTTCAAGGTTGGTGCAACTACTTCTAGGTGAAGGCTGTCCGAAGGGTTTGGTGAAAGAATTGTAATTTTATGTAATATCCTTGCGAGGTAATAAAATTTAATTCTTTCAAAATACCGGTTGGGTAAGAAAACGGGTAGTGGATTGATTGCCTTAGTATTTCCTAAGGTTGGAACCACTCTAAATCCTTGTCCCTTTGTCCAATCTTTTTGTGGTTGCTTGCTTTGAGTTAAAATTATATTGAAATTATCATAAAACCCTATTCACCCCCCTCTAGTAGTTTTTCAACAGTGTGGTAAATGATTTTCCATATTTTCTACAAATTTTGTATTTAATTGAATTTTGGATATGATATGGATAACTCAATCATGCATATTTGAGAAAATTTCAGAATATTTGTGTGTTCTTTGAATGTGGTTCTCAGTCGAACTATACTTCGACCAAAATGCTGACAGAGTGCTTTTTACCAGTGTAGTGTTTTATTTTTTTTTATTTATTGGTAACACCAAATGATCTGAAATTTTAATTGGAGATCAGAAACTCAATCATAAATATCATGTAAAATTTTCATAATTTTTGGATGTGTTTAGACCTTATCAGTAGACAAATTACAATAATACTTTTATGATAGAAAATTCAACTGAAATAAGAGAAAGTATAGTGAGGGGTCAATGTGCAATTGACCCAAGTATCTCAATTTCTCTATATGGTCAATATAAAACACAAGAAGCTCTCATAATTCATGATTCAATCCATAGAAATGAAATCTTAGAAAGAGAGGGATAGTTAGGGTTCGAGAGGAGAAAGTGATGGAGATGCTGACCTAGGGGTTTGTGGTCCGAGGAATGATGAAATCATGTAAGTTTAGTTTCTTTTCATAGACTTTAATGATGAATCTTATCTCAAATGTTAAGATTCCGTCCCTCCACTAATTTGATCTGAAATGGTGTCAAAACTTCCCCCTTTCTCACTCTTTCTTCATAATCCCTCATTTTTAGGGTTTTTGAGTTGAAAGGAAGAAGAATCGGGTGAATTGCTAGGTATTTGATATGAGATCGAGATTTTTAGGGATGAGATGCATTTTAAAGGTGTTTTCACACCTTAGGGTGAGTGGGAACTTCCTTTAAATAGTATATTGCACGGAAATTGGTTAAATCATCCATAATCTTTAATTGCTTAGTATGCGACTACAAACCCTGAATTGTCTGTTTGATCTAAGTTGTTGCAAAATGATATGAAATTGATTCTTCCTTTGTTTGAATGAATTTCAGATGACAAAATCAAATTAGAAATGTGTACAATGCATTCTAATGAGAATTCCCTAAGTATTCACAGAGGTTATAAGAGTAAACTAAAATATAGGGAATTTGTCTATGACTGAAATTATTATATAATTAAATATAGAAATTTGTTTATCTGGATTCCCATGATTATGAATGATTGTTTATTTGAATTCATAGTACATATATGTCTGATACTATCTTAGATTTCATTTAAGGTGAATAGTGTTTGTTTGATATCTCTGTAAAGAGGGTGAAACCCTAGATGCGAGGAAAGTTGGATATTTGCGAATAGATATCGTGAAATCCATTTGAACGGATTTTCTTGACATGATAGACTTTATTTATTCAATTTTATTATTGATGCATGTTTTCTCAGTGAATGGCATGGAAACCAAATTCAGCTCAATTCCAAGGTTTCATACATATATTGATTTTATGTGATTTGTTGATAGTTGTCTTTATTCAGTGAATGTTTATGTCGCATGAAATCCTTATGAGAGCCATGTGATAAGTGAATGAGGTAAATGAAACCCTATGGATAGGGTGTTCAATGAATCAAGTACTATTGATATCAATGTTCTCAGTATGAGATGTGGTGATGCACAACTCAATATTTGGGTTGAGGTGCACGTTTTCCAAGAAAGTACAAATAATTTACAGGTGCAAATGATGATTTCTCGTATGTCAAGTAATTAACTGTTATCGGTGTATTAAGAAGTTCAATTGCATGATTCTAGTGTATAAAGTATCAAGTGAACATGTATTCTATTATTTAAGAATTTTAGTCTGCCTGTAGATATAAAATGTTGATTTCTCAGTATATTACAATGTTTTGAGTATATTGCTCTGCCAAGTTTAGAATGTTATACATGTTGTGTTATAAACTTCAAATAAATAGACATTGTACCATAGAGATATCAGAGTCAAGTATAAGTAAGAGAAAGGTACAATGTAGAAAGAGCTTTCTAAGAATAATAAAATAATAGACATAGGTGCCCTGAACACCGTAGATTCCCTACGGATGTCTGCACAGTAGGGAGGAAATGATCCACCCTGGCAACGACCAGTATACGGGGATCAGATCGCACCCATAGAACGTGCGGGGAGACAAAACCCTTGAGGAAGTCTCCTAAGAGAAGATAGGTTACCCAACATGAACCGGAGATCCCGTTGGTAACCAAGAGGTACCCACAATGTACCAAGATGAGGCCCACAGAACATCTCAGACCCTCTGCCTGTGTACTTAGCCTAGAAGAAGAGGTCCAGTTAAAGGCCAACTGTTTATCCGCCTTAGTCAAATGTGACAGTTTGAGTCATGCAGACCCGGATTCACTTCTAGGCTTAGCTTCCTGAGTTTTAAGCTAAGTCTTGTACGGTGAGATCGTAGTTTGCTATGAGTCTTCATATGTATAGTACACTGCATATGATCAGGGCATAAGCTAAAATATGTTCATATAGGTTTAAAGAGTTTCTCATAAGTAAGAAAGGCTAAGAAAGATTTGAGTACAATTTCCCAACAATTATTCTTTGTATGTTTCTGAATTATTAGTACTCTTTGAAATTTATCAAGCATGCTCATATATTAATTTGCTCTTGTTGATATCTAGAGTATTGTAATGACCCTGCCTACCGGTAACCCCCAATTAAGGGAGACCCATAGGTCAGAGCTGTTATCTCAATTAATAGGATCAAAGGTTCAGCAAATAATCAGTAATAATTACAAAATTCTACCAAACTATACTGAAAGTTGGAATAAAATAAAACTTTGCATACCTTTTTCAAAAACTTGGATATCTAACTTCTATCCACATCTGGACTCTATTCTGACTAATCCTCCTTGCACTTTATTTCTTAATTTCACAATATGCTACTTTACTATTTGTCTTTTTCAAGTTGTACCTAAAACACTGACAAACAAAACGTCAGTCAGCATATCGAAATATGCCGGTATGTGGGGACAACCAAAATTTCACAAATATGGCTAACAATCTAATTATCACAATCAAGGTAATTAACAAGCCAATTTACTCTTTCAATGTGACATTCTCCACCACTTTTGCCCTAACCCTAGAATACCCTCCTTAGGGTTTCTCTTTTGCTAATGACTTAAGGCCACCTTCTCAATCCCGAGCTTGGTTCCTGGGGTCACCTCTCATGGTGCCCATTAGTCCTACAATAAAGACCACCTTCTCAATCCCAAGCTTGGTATCTGGTCTCACCACTCATGGTGCCCATGGGTCTTCCCTCCTGGGCTTGACCTTTTGGCATCATCCATCAGGGTGGCATGTAGGTGTGAGAATACACACTTATATTATTATTGTGATAATCATAGTGACTTTATGATTTTGCAAGTATGAACATCCAAATTGTTAAGTTGCATTCAATGCGATTAACCATCTGGGAAACTCTTCGGGAAACTAATGCGAACAACCATAATTAGCCACATACCTGTCAGGCTGATTTGAGACCAAATTAATCCAATCATTGGAAGAAATCTAATAGGCAAGCAAGCACACAAAGAGATCCTGAAATATGCATACAATTTCCTATCATTGATTCTGCCATCAAGATCTATTAAACCTAGCTCGCTTCCTAGGGTTTCTAGTCCACTTTTTGGGTTTTATTTGCAATTAGGGTTCCTCTTCATTTTTACTATTTTAAACCCTAATTTTATACAATTACTCACAAAACCTAATTATCTCATCTATTCTTCACAAAAGATATTAAGGTTACCTTTTAACAACATATAACCTTAATTTTGGATTAAAGGCATACTTAACCATCAATTAATTCCATTATGCTCTTTTACAATAAAACTACCATTTTTATCCTTTTAATTCATGACAAGGTCATTAGGCCTAATTATCATCTTTGGTTCCTTTCGGATTAACATCTCATAGTTCATTATGATCTAATTCACATATGAACTCTATTTATCATTAATTCCACCTTTACCCATTAGAAAACCCTAATTTCCAAATTAAGGGTATTTATCCACAATTAGGAACCTTTATACTCAAAATAGCTTAGAACCATCATATCTTAGCTTTATTCATGAATTTGAATAATTAAAGCCATTAAGAGTCACAATTACTAACATTAGGGTTTCAAGGCCCATTAAAGCTCGTTTAACACATGGAACTCTAAATTAAACCAATTACATGCAAAGTTCATCCTTTTCGATCTTAATGTATCTTTCTATGATTAACAGGTTAATATCAACTTTAATCATCCATTAATCCCTACTAAATACATTAATCATCTTAAAATAGGGTGTCTTAAACATTAAATCATTAAAGTTGATAAATTCCACTACTTTTCGAATTTCAAGAGGATTTATATTCTAAAACTATTTTTAATGGATTCCTCTCATTTTTCTAAGCAACTTCCATATTTTACATGTATCGATCTGAGCTACCAATAAGAAGATACGATTTTTGCAAAAATAACTTACTTGGACCAATGGCGGGCCGCCACGTCACAAAACTCATGCAACGTTGTTGGTTTTCGAAACATAACCGAATTATGGTTATACCCTCAGTTAAGTGATCGGTGCTTCAGCCCGCAGAGGGGCAATTTTGTCCAATGGCCCACCATCTTCTTCCCTGCGCGCCCTAGCGCTGCGGTTGGTGTTTGCCGACTGCGGGGGGTCACCCCCTCTACCCCAAGGCCTGAGGGTGGCCGGAGACTGCCGCCCTACCTCTGTTGCCCTCCGTAGTAACTAGGGCACCTTCTCTTCATGGCCCAGGTGGCCATTTCCAGCGTGCCAAACCTGTGACTTCCGACTGGTCATACAGACCTGCTGCAGGTGATTGTGCGAGATTAAGTGATCGGGGATGATAGTCGATCATCCTCAGGTCATCGGGGAACACCAAGCCTCCATCAAGATGACTCCATAGCGCTCCATTGTTCCAGGGAAAGCACCAACCACATGGCTAGGGTTTGCATCGAAGAATAAGATGGGGAGAGAGAGAGAAACGTGTGGGATCGCCTTGGGGTCGACCACGAGCTCTACCCTTATATAGGGGAGGGTATCCATGCCCCAACTTGCTTACCCACAAAAAAATAGAGCCCTTTCCCAATAGGAATCCAATTTCTTTATTGAGAAGCAATCTTCTCTCTCCTATTTATCTCCTTGATAAACTATATTCTTTGTATAATTAGGAATTCAAAAATCCTCTCACTTATTCTCTTGGTACTTGCCTTTTAATCCATTGGCACGAAATTTCTATTTTCTTTTAGTAGAAAATACCTCATTTTTAACAATGCCACCAAATTCATTAATTATGCATCACATTATCCTCTTATTTTGTATTATTGGTATTTTCTCTTTCTTTTTCTCCATTGGGGCTCCTTGGACCCCAAGAAACTCTAATATTTCGAAATCCTTTTTAGTGGACACTCATTATCCTTCTCGTTGCATCTATGTCCACTATTTCTCATTATCCATTTTATTTCTTTATTAAAATATCTCTTTTCGAGGATTTCTCTTTCTCTCTCTTTTTATTTTCCTTTTTAATATCAGAAACCTTATGGATACGAAAGTCCATCAAAGATAACTGAATTATACCTCTTTCTACTTATTTCCCACATTTTATCATTGTTTTCAATTTCTTTCTTAATAAAGAAATATTTCATTGATCTTTTCTTTCCTTATTGCATTATCTTTGCAACTTTGGACTCCTTGGGACCCAAGGAACCCAAGAGGCATGAAATCCAACTTTGGATAACATTCTTTTGCCTTCTAGAGGTTTCTACATCTTTCTTTTCTCCATTTTCTTATTTACTTAATTATTAATGGAGTTTCCTTGGTCTTTTCCTTGTTATTGGGCCCAATAGCCAATAAATCCCACAAAACAACCAACAAGGCTATTGTAAACGAAATCCATTTATTCAAAACAAATTATATCATTATTTGTTTGACTATCTTTAATAGGAGAAACTACTTTTCTCACAAAAAGAACCCAAAAATTGGGGTTGTAACATCCTTCCCCTCTTATAGGAATTTTGCCCCCAAAATTCCACCAGGCACACAAACAAATAAGATAAGTCTTTCCTTTGTCCATCATGGCTCGCATGTGGCCTCACCCTTTCCATGGTGCTTCCCAAGAACCTTCATCATCTAATATTCTTCCATCTGAGTTCTTTCTTACCTTGGTATATCATACCTTCATAGGTGACTCAGGACATTTCAGCCTTTCATAAAGTTGAATAGATTCATGGCTCAAGACATGGCTTGGGTACCTCACATAGTGCTCTAGATCGGACTCATGGAACACATTATACATCATGTTATCATGAGGGGTAAGGCTAAACACAACCATCTCCACTAATCCATCTCAAATGGACCATGCAGCCGAGACTCAGCTCTCTCTTAGCTATAACTTAGAGGGGTCAGATTTCACATCACATATTCTCCCACAGCAAACTACATCTCAGTCTGCTTTGCATCATCTCACGACTCATGTCGCCCCTGGGCTCTCTCTCTCTCAGCCATTGTGCGATCAAAGAGACTTCATCTGCACACATTGTGGTCCTTTTCTGACCTTCGTGAGGTCCCTTCACCAACATCATCTTAATAAAGTGGTGACTAACACAACCTCCCCTACCGAGATTCTTTACATCTTGACACTGGCTATGTTGGTTATCATCACATATTACAGAGTACAAGAATTGTCTCTAGATATCACCCTAAATGAGCACACATGTTCTCATCAGACCCTCTAGCCTGGATCATACTAACCATTAGTTAGGGGTGATAAATTGTACTAACATCGAGTTCGTCTACTTCCACCTCATGGAAGTGAATCTTTAGGTTATAAAGAACTTTTGAACTCACATCATGGCATAGTCGAACCATCTCTCTCATATGTAGTTCAACTGGATCCATCCCTTGACAATATTCTTTCTTTCTCATGTCATCTAGGTAAGGCGATCTACCATAACCCATATTGCATCTTGACCTTCCTTGGTCTAGGGGAGACTTACCACAACCTCCATAGTGATCAACTCCCAATCCCCGTCAGGGACTCTTCATTCTCTATACCAACTCAATGGGTTACTGGTGTTTGTCCTTCACCTCTTGACATGCATGGCGATGAGCCACATGCATCTTTGTACACTTTTCATCTTAGGCATCAAAGTACTGCTATCACTTATTATCTTAGCAGTACCATGGTGTATGGTGAACTTAAAATCATGATCTCCTATATGTCATGATTCCCCAAGATTGATTCCTCATAAACCCTAAACCACTCTAGTCGTGGTTTCATCACCTTCCTTTCCAGGGAAGTGTATCTGAGGTTCTTCCACCATCCTTTTCCTGCATCAAGGCCTAATATGGCTAACCAAACCACTACTAACTTGTTCAACAGATCTCGTTACATCTGAGTGTTTAGTCAAACATATCCTCTTTCTCAAACTTAGGGCTAACCTAACTTCCTCTTCTAGCCTCTAGCTAAACTAGGCAACATCATCTCAATCAGAGCATCCATTACCACTTCACATCCTTAGGTGTTAGGTAATGTTGAAGACATACACCTTCACTTATTCTCTCAACTCAAACTCTAAGCCTTTCTTCATCAAGAAAACTTTGAGCTCATCCTCTTGGTTTTCAAACTCAACCCTGTATAACTCATAGCTCAAAACATCCTCATAAGATGACTAACTTATTTCTCTTGATGTTTGTAAACCATCTACATATCGTCTACTCCACAAGGGTATGTTATCATCTCTGTCCTCATACCTCTTAGCAACGTTCCAACTCACATCATCTTTATCCTTGGTGTATGGCATGCATACTGTCCTATCTCTCACTCCCATAACAAGAGGAAATAAGCATTTGGCGGTCATCCAAACACAAAGTTCTTCCTATTCCAGGAGTAGAGATGGTACATCCCACATTGCCAATACACCTTCAAATCTAAGTTGAAACGTGAAACTTATGTCTCTTCATAACAATCATCTTGATATCCAAGTTACTTCCATGGAAAACTGGTCTCGAACCTACTAGGGTCCACACACATTCCTTGGTCATCTCCTCTAGGTCTATAGGGTGCTGACACTTTTGGGGTCATCCCTCTTCCCTTATGCATCCAGAGAGTGCCCTACTCATCTGCCCTTTGGGTCTCATGAGTTCATGAAGGTGATCAATCTCCTAACCCATGGCCCTCAGACAATGATAGATGCTACCTCCCAACCCTATGGTCATGTGCAACTAGGGAATAAGGCAACTCCTACTTCCATCATTTTTATCCCTACCTGACCCTAGGATAGACTTAGGATTCTATTATAGTACATGTCCAACTTAGAACCCTACCCAAGCCTTCATCATCTCTCTCTGCATACATGGGCTGACTTTCATCCTTTCATAGGGGTCATGGCGACCTGCCTACCTTAGTCAGGCCCTATACCAATTACCTCCATGGTAACACATCCATATGCACTTAGAGATGGTTATCTATGGGTCTACAGGTTCATTCTCATACTATGTACCTTTCAATTAGCTTCTCAAGATTCTATGAGACCTCTTTAGGTTACCTCAAAACAAAACTGGTATACACCCTATAAAAGGGTCCCCTCTCCCATGATGGGAGGAAATCTACAAAGGTCACGAATGTCCTTATGTCAAGGGTTTACATCAACATGAGCATGATTAACCCTAGCAAGCTACTAAGGCACAAGCAGACCACCTACTAAACCATGCCAGGTCATACTGGTTCTTATTCCTCAACATTGGACCAAGAACAAACCTTCTCATGCCACCACCTTGGTCGTGAGGGATTCATCAACCATACCTTTGACTTAAAGGGGTTTCCCTTTCCTCTAAACATGAGGAGTGCCATGCTCAAATCTATAGAAACTCAAATCTCATCAGGGGCATCAGGTACACCACTTCCCCTCTTAGGCCTAGGAACCCTAGATTCACTTTTTGGGTGTCCACCTACATGCTCAACCTCTTAACCACAAACCAAACATGTACGAGGTATGACATGCACTTCTTGTCATCCTTCTACTCGAGCAACACTTCAGAGCGGAGTCCTCCTCAAGGACAAACAACAGGGTATAAGGCCTCACAACTTGTTACTAAACCCCTTCAGGGTCTAAGGAGCTCTTCTTCCTAACTCAGAAGGTAAACACCTATACCATAGGCACAGAGGTACCACTAGCCTCATATTCTCTCTAGGGTTTGTTTCCCCTAATGGAAACCAAGATATCATCAGCCTCCAGGGATCATGCATGAGGCCACCACAACCATCCACTTAGGTTACATCATCCCCCCAACTTTCCATTGTTCCTCATATCTCAGAGTCTAAGCTCCCAACCTTCTTGCTTGGGTCCTTCTCTCTCTCTCTCTCTAGAGCTAACCCTACAAACAACCTTACTACTAGAGGTCCTCTCTCCATGAAGGTGGATCAAGCTCACAAGCACACCCCTACATGGGTGAAGCCTATGCTCATTTCACGTTCACTCAAGATCATCCATAGCTCTTTATGCTTATCTCATAATCTATCCATCATACCCTTCTGACCAGGGTTTCAACCTACTACCGCACTACTAACGTACCCTGGGTGCATGTTATGCCCTACTCGCATACCCATAGGGTTTCCATAGGTTCTTCACTAACCTCATCATTGAAGGAGCTATCCTTCACTCTAACATGCACACCCTTTTCTAGGGTTGGGTCACCAAAAGAACTAGGTCATCCCACCCTCACATGGCTCGTATCGTCTGGGGAATATGAAAGCATGACAACACACCTAGTCTATCGTGACATCTAACTCATCATACCATCTCTCTCTCTAACCACCACTTAGGATTAGGGTAGCATCATCCTCAGAGGATGTGCTAGGTCTCTACTTATAATGGAGGTCTCTACCTCCAAGACTATCTTTCTCCATTCATCCTCCTGACAAGGAGGTCTAGCCTCAGGTCTCTCCTGTGGGCATGACAACACATGTCATACGACCTAAGCGTGTATCTATTCTTTAGTTTATGCTTAAACTATTAAGCTTATGTCCATGACATGTTATTTACATGCTTTTCATTAATTTGGTGGAGGATTCCTTAAACCTTATCAACCTTACCCATACCTCAAGAGGGTGAGGAAAAGAGAGAAAACCCTAATCCTTAAAATCCTTAATATAATTTGAGTTGAGAAGGGATGAACAAGATGAGAGAGTCCTAAAGGTATCTTATTTCGAGTCAGATCCTGAGACATTGGCCAGGCAGTCACACAAATTCGAGAGTCCTCATATTTCAAATAGTGGTACGGAGGAAAATCTTTCCAGCCCCCAGACGTGATCCTTTTCTAGACACCTCTGTCTTTTAGAAAATCCTCTAATAACTCCCTTGGGTTCTACATAGTTTGTAAAATTTAATAATTATTAAAGATTAAATGAGGAACCTATGCTCTGATACCAAATGTAACGACCCCGCCTCCCGGTAACCCCCAATTAAGGGAGACCCGTAGGTCAGAGCCGTTATCCCAATTAACAAGATCAAAGGTTCGACAAATAATCAGTAATAATTATGAAATTCTACCAAACTATACTGAAAGATGGAATAAAATAAAACGTTGCATACCTTTTTCAAAAACTTGGATATCTAACTTCTATCCACATCTGGACTCTATTCTAACTAATCCTCCTTGCACTTTATTTCTTAATTTCACAATATGCTACTTTACTGTTTGTCTTTTTCAATTTGTACCTAAAACACCGACAAACAAAACGTTGATCAACATATCGAAATATGCCGGTATGTGGGGACAACCAAAATTTCACAAATATGGCTAACAATCTAATTATCACAATCAAGGTAATTAATAAGCCAATTTACTTTCAATGTGACATTCTCCACCGCTTTTGCCCTAACCCTGGAATACCCTCCTTAGGGTTTCTCTTTTGCCAATGACTTAAGGCCACCTTCTCAATCCCGAGCTTGGTGCCTAGGGTCACCTTTCATGGTGCCCATTAGTCCTTAAATAAAGACCAACTTCTCAATCCCGAGATTGGCATATGGGGTCACCACTCATGGTGCCCATGGGTCTTCCCTCCTGGGCTTGACCTTTTGGCATCATCCATCAGGGTGGCATGCAGGTGTGAGAATACACACTTATATTATTATTGTGATAATGATAGTGACTTTATGATTTTACAAGTATGAACATCCAAACTGTTAAGTTTCATTCAATGCGATGAACCATTCGGGAAACTCTTAGGGAAACTAATGCGATTAACCATAATTAGCCACAAACCTATCAGGCTGATTTGAGACCGAATTAATCCAATCATTGCAAGAAATCCAATAGGCAAGTAAGCACACAAAGAGATCCTGAAATATGCATACAATTTCCTATCATTGATTATTCCATTAAGATATATTAAACCTAGCTCGCTTCCTAGGGTTTCTAGTCCACTTTTAGGGTTTCATTTCCAATTAGGGCTCCTCTTCATTTTTACTCTTTTAAACCCTAATTTTATACAATTACTCACAAACCCTAATTATCTCATCTATGCTTCACGAAAGATATTAAGGTTACCTTTTAACAACATATAACCTTAATTTTGTATTAAAGGTATACTTAACCATCAATTAAGTCCATTATTCTCTTTTACATTAAAACTACCATTTTTATCCTTTTAATTCATGACAAGGTCATTAGGCCTAATTATCATCTTTGGTTCCTTATGGATTAAGATCTCATAGTTCATTATGATCTAATTCACATATGAACTCTATTTATCATTTATTCCACCTTTACCCATTAGAAAACCCTAATTTCCATATTAAGGGTATATATCCACAATTAGGAATCTTTATACTCGAAATAGCTTAGAACTATCATATCTTAGCTTTATTCATGAATTCGAATAATTAAAGCCATTAAGAGTCACAATTACTAACATTAGGGATTCAAGGCCCATTAAAGCTCGTTTAACACATGGAACTCTAAATTAAACCAATTACATGAAAAGTTCATCCTTTTCGATCTTAATGTATATTTTTATGATTAACAAGTTAATATCAACTTTAATCATCCATTAAACCCTACTAAATACATTAATCATCTCAAAATAGGGTGTCTTAATCATTAAAGTTGATAACTTCCACTACTTTTCCAATTTCAAGAGGATTTAGATTCTAAAACTATTTTTAATGGATTCCTCTCATTTTTTTGAGCAACTTCCATATTTTACATGCATCGATCCGAACTACCAATAAGAAGATACATTTTTTGCAAAAATAACTTACTTGGACCAATGGCGGGCCGCCACGTCACCAAACTCATGCAACGTTGTTGGTTTTGGAAACATAACCGAATTATGGTTATACTCTCAGTTAAGTGATCGATGCTTCAGCCCGTGGAGGGACAATTTTTTCCAACGGCCCATTGTCTTCTTCCCCACGCACCCTAGCGCTGCGGTTGGTATTTGCCGACTGCGGGGGGGGGGGGTCACCCCCTCTACCCCAAGGCCCAAGGGTGTCCAGAGACTGCCGTCCTACCTCTGTTGCCCTCCGCCATACCCAGGGCACCTTCTCTTCATGGCCCAGGTGGCCGTTTCCAGCGTGCCAAACCTACGACTTCCGACTGGTCGTGCAGACCTGCTGTAGGTGATTGTGTGAGATCGAGCGATCGGGGACGATAGCCGATCATCCTCAGGTCATCGGGGAACACCAAGCCTCCATCTAGATGACTCCACAGCTCCCCGTTGTTCCAGGGAAAGCACCAACCACGTGGCTAGGGTTTGCATCAAAGAATAAGATGGGGGAGAGAGAGAAACATGTGGGATCACCTTGGGCTCGACCACGGGCTCTACCCTTATATAGGGGATGGTATCCATGCCCCATCTTGCTTGCCCACAAAGAAACAGAGCCCTTTCCCAATAGGAATCCAATTCCTTTATTGAGAAGAAATCTTCTCTCTTCTATTTATCTCCTTGATAAACTATACTCTTTGGATAATTAGGAATTTGAATATCCTCTCACTTATTCTCTTGGTACTTGCCTTTTAATCCATTGGCACAAAATTTCTATTTTCTTTTAGTAGAAAATACCTCCTTTTTAACAATGCCACCAAATTCATTAATTATGCATCACATTATCCTCTTATTTTGTATTATTGGTATTTTCTCTTTCTTTTTCTCCATTGGGGATCCTTGGACCCCAAAAAACTCTAATATTTCGAATTCTCTTTTAGTGGACACTCATTATCCTTCTAGTTGCATCTATATCCACTATTTCTCATTATCCTTTTTATTTCTTTATTAAAATATATCTTTTTGAGGATTTCTCTTTATCTCTCTTTTTATTTTCCTTTTTAATATCAGAAACCTTATGGATACGAAAATCCATCAAAGATAACTCAATTATACATCTTTCCACTTATTTCCCATATTTTATCATTGTTTTTAATTTCTTTCTTAATAAAGAAATATTTAATTGATCTTTTCTTTTGTTGTTGCATTATCTTTGCAACTTTGGACTTCTTGGGACCCAAGGAACCCAAGAGGCACGAAATCCAACTTTGGATAACATTCTTTTGCCTTCTAGAGGTTTTTACATCTTTCTTTTCTCCATTTTCTTATTTACTTATTTATTAATGGAGTTTCCTTGGTCTTTTCCTTGTTATTGGGCCCAATAGCCAATAAAGCCCACAAAACAACCAATAAGGCTATTGTAAATGAAATCCATTTATTCATAAAACATTATATCATTATTTGTTCGAATATCTTTAATAGGATAAATTCATTTTCTCACCAAAAGAACCCAAAAATTGGGGTTGTAACAAGTATCCTGCCATATTTATGATTCTCAATGATCAATCTCTTTAAAGCTTACTGTTGTTATAATTGATATCAGTTGCTTAAAAGCATATATGTAATTATATCAGTGCTTTAGACTGTTTCTTTGAAGTAATCATTCATTGAGCGAGTAGGCTCACCCCTCTACTCAAAATGTTTAGGGATATCACATGGACTTGAAGAAGGTCATTGCATCAGAGTAGATCTACCACAAGAGTTAAGTCTGAGTATAGTTAAGTTCAGTCAGTCCCTATCACTCTAGGTCCTTATATAGATCTGAGAGAGTTGTAAATGATGTTTGTATCTTCATTTCCTTAATAAGAGAGAATGTATTTGATTATCATGTCGTATGTACATGGAAGTGTGAGATACAAAATGAATGTATGGATGTGTATCATTGATGTTGATATCATATTAGAGTAATCAAGTTTTAATTTGCTTGTAAAGTTTGTTTATGTGATTCAATGTGAGAAAACAAAGAGTTTGAAAAGAACAAAAAGTTAAGGGTGATCTTTGTATTACGTTAAATCCTCAATTTATGCCCTAATCTCATGATTAGTGGTAACTGTGAGATCGGGGTGTAACAAAACTAGACTCTCTTAGTTAATGAACCATTAAGAGATATGAATGTGTTGTTTATTGGGCATGATGACAAGTCAATCTTCACTTGATGTTGTGGGAGAATGACTATTCTATTAGGTATAATACATATTGATGTATATACATACCTATTGGAGTAAATGCTAATACTTCAGATATGGTATTTAATGAAATACCAATATGAATATCTTGAAATGTTCAAGAATATCATAAATGAAGAACAAACTTGGTAATGTATTAATTCTTTGATATGATCAATGAACGAGATACTTAAACCAAATGTTTGAGGACCTTGTGAGTAACTATGATAATGTATCATAGAGAACTCATGATTAAGACATAATAATGTCTAAATCAAAGAGGGAATCATATTCTAAATAGTAAGAGTATGATCATCAAACAAATAACTAATCTTCTAGAATTCTTATAAAGAACATGCTTTACCCTAAATAAAGGTACAAAAGGAGATTAAGAATCACAAGTGTTGTGGGTTCTCAAATTCCTTATGTAACAGATACACCTCATATCTTGTAGAAAACACCTTGAGCTTGGTGATGAATTGGTCATATGATGATGAGCCAATAATCTATCTAGATGATGTTGAAGAACCATATTTTGAGTTATGGCTTGAGGCCATAAGAACCAAAATGACTTCCATGTGAACAAAATAACGTATGACCTTAATGGTATCACATATAGGGATAAAACCCATAAGTGTAATTGGGTCTTAAGAGTTAAGACTGAAATGGATGACATTTGAAGAGCTGATTGGTTGATATAAATTTAAGTGAGTTCAAGGTGTTGAACCTGATGATTTTATTTAACCAATTACAGTGGCTATAGGCCATAAAGGATCGCACTTGCTATTGGAACTTGAAGACTATGAAATTTGGCATATGGATATTAAAACCACATTCCTAGAAGGAATGACATGAGGCTATGTACGTGACACAACCTGAAGGGTTTTATAATTTTGTTAATGCAAATGCAGTCTATAAGTTATAAGAGTTTAATCAATATAATTGATTAAATACAAGCATCTCATAACTGGAGTCTTTACTTTGATTATATAGTCAAAAGGTTTGACTGATATATCAAAATAAAGAAGGGATCTGTGATTACAAAGATTTACTGGGAGTGTATTCATATTCCACATGATGATGAGGAATAAAACAAAACTAGTGTGAAAATACATTCTTTAAGGGAATAAAGAGAAATGTTCTATGTGATAGGAATAGAGACCTATAGAGATAGTTCTCAAAAATCTCTTGGCCTAATAAAGAGAGAGCATACATTGGTAGTATGTACTGAAGGGTTCAATATGCAAAGATTTAGTGGGAGAAAACTTGTGCATGTTACATGGAGTTAGTCTCTCAAGATGCCAAGTGTCCCAAATTCTTATGAAGAATAGGAACACATAGACAGATGCCTTATGAATTTGCAATTGGATCTATCATGTATGTAATCATCCCATTATCTTGTATGTGTTGGACATGACAAGAAAATGTATTTGAATTCTTCATCTTGTATGTATTGGACATGACAATATGATATGCTCATCCAGTTATCTCGTATGTATTGAACATAATGAGTGGATGTATGTCTACATGTAGTGAGAGTTACTGGAATACCATAAAGAGCTCATTTTAAGTATTTTTGAAGTATTAAAGGATTAATTCTGTGGTAATAAAAGGAAGAGTTGAGTGTAAATGAGTTGCATTGATGCAAACTTCCAAAATGATAGAAAAACGATTGCAAAATGCAAAATATAAAAGTTATATTCAATATATAAAAGTGATTATATGTTGTTAAATGGAAACGTTCCGAGAAAAATTAAAATCCATTTAATTCTAAAAGGGAATGTCGGGTATCCTTGTATTATGAACAGTAGAGGATGCTATATGGATCAAGAAGTTCATACAAATGAACTTATAGATATTCCAACCATTGATGATAAAGTAGAAATACTAAGTCAAACAATGGAGCTAATTGTTAGGCAAGGAATATCATATAGCATATTACAACAACTCCATGTCATACAAAATGTCGTACAGTGAGGAGATGTGAAACATGAAATATACTCACTAAAGCAAAATGTTGCTAACTCACTGGATTAGCACTAGCGCAACAGAAACATGTGGGACATGTTTAGAGATCACTAAGAATATGATTCAAAGGTGATTGGCTCTAAGTGCAAGTGGGAGTCTATTGGTATGTATGCCCAAAGAGCCAATCATATGATGATTGGATTGTCATATGTTTTGATTGATTTGATAAATATCAAAGGCAAGCTTCCCATTTATTCTAGCTCAATCGATTATGAGATAAATGATGGAGTAGAATAAATGTCTAAAGAATGACAATACTCAATGACGTATGTCTTCAGGTTGAGGACCTAAATAATGAGATCATACAGATGCTAAGAGTATGTACATTCTTGTTATGTCCCTAGTCGGATGTCATTGTGGAAGGTTGATAGACAACAATGACACATCAAGACTAGAGTGTGTGTTGGTTAAAGACAATGTCTCATTAGTCATAATATATGATATAAAACTAAGAACATAGATACATGTTAGAGAACAGTGTATCAGACAGACCCACCATGAGAGTGACACATGGAACCATGACATGGTAGTCAGAGTCATCTCTCATAGTGATGGTAGTGATTATGATTCTTAGACCTAAAATCACTACATTCATCGAATGTGATTGGATACACTTTGACATCATCAAACACAGTCCTGAAACATGGGTTGTTATAACAGAGATGATTGGGTGGCTTTGACGCATGAGATAGAATGTGAGTGATAGATAAGGGATTTGTCCCTCCTAAGGGACTATGATATTCAGGCCACTTGATAAGTGAGACTGAGAAAGGCATGTGCATGCACATGTGAATCAATATGTGATATTGATGTCACACATATCTCAGACAGTCTACTCTAGTTCAAGAAACATGAATGAACGTTGAAATGATGACAACTCCATGCCTTGAGTTCATTCAGGATATCAGAGACAAAGGAATTATACATTCACTGAAACACCAATCATAGACTGTAGGATTGAAAGTTGTTCTCCAACTTTCCTTTTCACTTAGGTAGCACTGATGTCTGACTAGGCACCACTCTTTTCTTGTGATGTCATAAGCTAGTTATGGACATTCACTGCCAACGTGAAATGGGACCGATAGGGTCACACACAAAGGATTAACCTGTAAGAGGAGTTTATCCATGAATGATGTTTGGATTGATTACTAAAGTGTTTCATTACTCAATCAAACATTCAATCAATAGACTTGACTTTGAATCATCAAGTTCAAATGTTGAGCCAACTGATTTGAGTGTCATATTGATTGATAACTGAATTGACTGTGTTCTGCACAATCTGGACCACCAACCGATCGGTTCACTGGGTGAACCGATCGACTCATGGCCAGTGAGACGACTGGTTCACTCTAGTGGACTGATCGGTTCATTTGTCCAAATGAGTAGTGTTGGATTTTCCCAGTTTGTGAGAAAAAGGTTTTTCATTTCACTTGTTCAATTTGATTGGGACAAGACTTAATCTTTGCATTAATTAGAAACAAATAAGGAAATTCAATTGTGGGCAAGTTTGGGAAGTGAAACAACCGGTTCACACTCCCAACCGACGGATTCACAAGTGAACCGATCAGTTCACCTTGCCAAATGACCGTTTCAGTTATGAAATGACCTGTTCACCTGCTACAATGCAAATTGTTCATGGAAATTCTAGACCCTTCTACTCCTGCACAGATTGGGAACCCTGACCCTACCCTCTACTATAAATAGAGGGGTACACGGGGCTTCTCAAAAGAAACAACTCAAAACATCAATTTCTCTGCAAAGTTTTTGTCCTCTTTGGCTGTGGTAACCGAGAGAGCCCAAGCAAGTTCTAACCGTCTAGGGAGGAACAACAAGGGAAAGACAACTATAGAACAACAACTAGTTGTGGGAGAGTGTGTGGGTGACTAGTACGTTGACAGAAGGGGATGACTCCTTCTAGTCTATTCTTCAAGACGATTAGAGTTCTCAGTAGTCCGTGTGGATGATCTATAGAGGTGGGAGACTTCTTCCGCTTAGGAGGACGACAGTCAACCACAGTCTGGGTCAAGACCAGGAGCTGCACATACGCCGTCAAAGATAGGTGGTTGAAGACCGCACTAGCTGCGAGGTATTGTCACTAAGCAATCCTCAGGACCATGTATATCTCACTAAAACCATCCTTCCCATTACATAGATGTTTATGTGATCTGTTGGTTATGGGTTTATGGTCAAGTAAATTTTTTGTTTCCACTGCCTACTCTGACCATGTAAAACCCAACAGTTCAATGTATCAGGAGAGAGAGAATAGCCGACAACGTACATCAAGGGCCCCAACGGGTTTGTTGAGATTCGATCACGTAACATGTGCTTCACAAGAAGCAGGTTTGACCAGCTGAGCTAGCTGGAAAGTGCAAGGATTAAGTGTTACATAACACTCCCTCAAACTACAAGACAACATGACTGATGAACTGAGCTACATGTCACCTCCAAGTATAAGAGGTCCCACACTCTAATATTGATATTTATGAAGTCGTGGATCAATCCCTCAAGTGAAGCTCCACTACCCCCACGTAAATGATTTCAGGAACCTTCTCACGACCCTCTGGATTGCTATAAGAGAACTCATTTCCCTTCTCCATAATCTAGACACATGTATGAAGAAGGGAAATTTCATAATATCAATCAAGGGAGATGGTTATTTTACATTCATTCAAAGTAAACAATATCATTTGAGCTACGTTCATTAATCTCATCTTTCCACCTAAATCTTCTCATTTGGCCATTTACACTAATTGGTATTTCATATTCAAGTATTTACCCAAAATAGTGCTTCACTAGGTATTACTGGATTTACTATCAAATCAATCCCATTCCATACTTTTTTTTATATTATTAGTCTTACACTTCCCCTATTTCCTCATCATTGATATCATTTAGCATATGTATTAAGAACTCATGACAATATCAAATTTAATAGAAATCTTAATATAAATATCTATCAGTGGTGTATCATTTTTCACAAACTTGGATGTGATATAACAAAAATCAATTCATAACTTCACTAAATATATATCGCTCAATATTTATATCATCTAATTGCAATACAATAATGAAAATTATACTTAAGTCGATGAAATACTTGCTTATTGATTGAGTTATACATAAGCATCCAATATTTATCCTTCAAGGATCCTTACAATGAAACTAAACATGAATTCCATAATATGGCATGAAAATAAAATCATCTAACTACTTAGATCATCCACTTTTAGGGTATGTTGTGTTCTAAATAACCATCTATTAGGATACCAAAAAAAAATAACCATCTATTTCCATGTATCAACTTCCGATAAGCTACATGATTTTCAAATTAAGAACCAACCTTTAAGGATTAAACCAAGTTCCCAACTCCACTGGCATGTTTCATTAATCATTATTTAATTCGAGTTTATCATTCATTTATTTATCCCATATATAATTTTCACATCACATTATTTCCATAATAATAATATCTAGTATTTCTTCCCACTTAGGTTTCAAGGCATATTGGCTTCGTCACCTTTCTTTCAAATTAGGGTAAACAAAATAAATTGAATACACAATATCAATGATTTAATCACACCATCCTGATAAGATCTATTCATTTCTTAAGTTTACACAACTCAAGCCACTTTTATTTATACCTATCTCACCTCAAATCCTTCATTTATCATGTTACATCACATCCACTGATATTAATGTTAGTTATCTATAGTTTGTCTATTCTTAGTCAAAAACATATAAAATGCAAGGAAATATAATGTTGGAATCAATTATGATAACATCATAGTTATGTCTCATACTTAGCTCATCAATATGTAATTGTTAAGTAAGATTTTCCTTTAAGTGGGGCCTTCCACTTATAGTTGTATTGTGGGCTATATAAGTGGTTAAGGTTGAGGCATCTTAGTTATGTTCACATCTCCTAATTATGTGATATATTCATAACATTAATATTTTGTACTATCAACATATTTATATATAAGCATAAGACTTAATTTTATAATCTGATCCCCAATGGGATATAGGATTCAGTAGAACTTTCTTTGTTCATACATCCATCCTTTTCAATATTAGTTATTTTATTGAGTCTCCTCATTCAAGAGTATATGATGGTTATTTTAGGTATCTATAAAATGTATGATCTCCTATAAATATTTTTTTTCATCATTTAACAACAAATCATGTGTATTCTAGTCAAAGCCACCTACCCGGCCAGCATAGCTCATGTGGTAGGCACAGTGTCTCCCTCCGGGGGGAACCCGGGTTCGAGCCCCAAGCTAAGCGCTGTATTTACCACCCGCCAACTATCCGGGCTATGGCTGGGCAAAGGACGTGGGGGAAGCCTGTAAAGGTTGTCATTATCCTTCTTTTTTTTAGTCAAAGCCCCCAATTTCATGCATAAACAGGCTAAAAAGATCATTTCATACAAAATCTGGTAAATTATAAAATTCTTATTCTCTTAAAAGTATGATATGTCCTAAGTGACTCACATTAGTAGGTTACTTTCATCATTTGGACAAAACCCTAGGTCACACTAATAGGGTCTCAAACCTAGTAAAAAAGATCAATTTTAACTCATTTCCCATATTTTGGATTAATTCTCAAGTAAGAGTTGATTAAAAATAAATACAAACATTAAGATTTCATTCTACAATAAAGAAATCACTACAACAAATTCCATGTCATTATAACATTGTTTGAGTTCTTTCACAAAAAACTTGGGAAAATACATAAATCAACTGATCTTTTCACAAAGAAAGTGATTTTGGATTTATAAACCTGAATTAAAATAACCAACAACCATTTCTTGTAATGTAAGTCATTTTATACAAGTATAGAAATTTCATCCAATAATATGAATTTTTGAGCCATTTTCACCCTAAACGGCCAAAAACCCCCAAATTAGGGCAAAAGCTCTTGAATACACGAGACTTCATAAAAAAGAATTCCATAACACAAATTCATGTTTAAACTAATTGTTTTAAGCATACTTATGTAAGATAAACATGAATTCTGGATTTCATAATAAAATTCGCATGTAATAAAAAAATCAACCAAATTCTAAATTAGGGCTAAATTAACGTCAAAGGTTCATATTGAGTTTATTGCAAACTTAAATATCTCAATGGGTGTTAAGTAACTCATACTGATTATAATAAGAAGGTGAAATACCTCCTCCCATTTTAAAATAAGGTAAATTATGTAACTTCACAAAATGTTCCACCAAACTTTTTTAAAAGTTGAAATTAACCACAAAATCCCTATCTTGGGATCCTTCCTAGAAGAAACAATGAGAAAAGAGATAGAATATGGAGGGATTGGGGTTTTTGATCAACTTTTAGAAATATTTTGGACACAAATATATACCTAAGTGAAGTTATAAGAAAGAATAATAAGTAAAGAACTTACTAGCGTCAACTTGAACTTGGGGATGAACTTGAGCTAGATCAACTCTAGGTCAACATCCATCCAAAATAAACCACTATAACTCTCTAGCTTCAACCACAATATTTTAGAGAAGAATGATCATTTTGAGGGTAATAATGTTGAAATAGGCTAATAAGTTCAGTTGTGGGGTTTGGATATTTTGCAAAAATGTCCATAAATGAAGTTTCCCCTTTCAATTTTGTTTATTATATCAATAACTTGACATATCTTGAGCATTTTGACCTCCAATTTATGTCCATTAAATTCTATAGATTCCATTTTCATTTTAGACTCAAATAGTAACCCTATTATAAGTGGTAACCATTAATTTATTAAATTTACTTACCATAATTATATTATTAACCCTATTTTAGGAAAATTCAAGACAAAAACCCTAATTCAACCAATATAGGGTTTTGTATACATGAAGATATCTAATCAACCATAATAGGTACTAACATGTTAATCAATCAATTTACACAATAAATCTAATTTTTAGTCTAATATTGCAAAAGTATACTATTAATGTTATGAATGTATCTGAGCTTAATTGGTAAACTAGGGTTTACCTAGATGATTATATGCTTAATTGGATTGATCATTTATTAAATCTAATTAATTATGATAATTCAATTATGATGTTTTAAACCTAATAATAACTTTAAGTGTTCTATTATTTGAGAAATTAGGGTTTGAGAAATATAAACCCTAGTTTTCTGAAATTAGGGTTTTGATGGTACATGAGTATGAAATTTGATCAAGATAGTAGTATGGTAAATAATTTATCATATTTTCTATGTAATTTGGATTTAATTGAAATTTGTATATAATATGTATAACTCAATCGTTCATTTCAGTGAAAAATTTCATAATTTTTGGATGTTCTTTGAAAGTCATTCTCGATCGAGATATACTTCAACCGACCATGCTGACAGAATGTTGTTTAGCAGTATATTGTTTGATTTTTAGTTATTTATTGGTAACTCCAAATGATCTGAAATTTTAACTGAAGATCTAAAACTCAATCATAAAAAAATGTAAAATTTTCATAATTTTTGGATGTGTTTAGACCTTATCAGTAGATGAATTATAGTAACAGACATTTCTACAGAATTCTGGATAGCAATGCACTATTAGATTTTTAATTATTTAATGGGAGTATAAAATGATATCAAATTTTAACTGAAGCTTTGTAACTCAATTATACACAACATTATAAACAATCATAATTTTTGGAGAATGTTTGATCTCTAAAATACATGAATCACAGAAACCTTTTTATGACAGAAAAATCTGCTGAAATAAGAAAAAGTTTAGTGAGGGGTCAAAGTGCATTTGACCCAAGAAGCTCAATTGCTCTATATTATCAACCTAACACACAAGGAGCTCTCATAATTATTGGTTCAATCCAGAGAAACAAAATCCTAGAGAGAGAGGGAGAGTTAGGGTTTGAGAGGAGAAAATGATGGAGATGCTGACCTAGGGTTTTGCGGTCTGAGGATTGATGAAATCATGTAAGTTTAGCTTCTTTGGATATAGTTTCATGGTGAATCTTCTTTCATATGTAAAAATTCTTTCCCTCCTATGATTTGATCCAAAATGGTATCAAAACTTCCCCTTTTATCACTCTTTCTTCATAATTCCTCATTTCTAGGGTATCCGAGTTGAAAGTAAGAAGAATCAGGTGAGTTGCTAGGGATTTGATATTAATTCGAGATTTTCAGATATGGGATACGTTTTTAAGATATTTTCATACCTTAGGGTGAGTGGTAACTTCCTTTAAATAGTATATTGTACGAAAATTGGTTAAATCATCCATAATTTTTAATTGCTTAGTATGCAACTACAAACCCTGAATTGTCTATTTGTTCTAAGTTGTTGCAAAATGATATGAAATAGATTCTTCCTCTATTTGGATGAATTTAAGATGATAAAATCATATTATAAATGTATACAATACATCCTCATTAGAATTCCCTAAGTATTCACAGAGGTTATAAGAATAAACTGAAATATAGGTAATTTGTCTATGACTGAAATTTGTTGTATAAGTAAATAGAGAAATTTGCTTATCTAGATCCCCTTAGTTATGAATGATTGTTTATCTAAATTCATAGTACATATATGTCAGATACTATCTTGATTCATTTAAAATGAATAGTGTTTGTTTGATATCTCAGTAAAGAGGGTGAAACCCTAGATGTGAGGAAAGTTGGATATTTGCGAATAGATATCGTGAAATCCATTTGAAGGGATTTTCTTGACATGATAGACTTTATTTATCCAATTTTATTATTGATGCATGATATCCCAGTGAATGGCATGGAAACCCAAATTCAGCTCAGTTCCAAGGTTTCATACATATATTGATTTTATATAATTTGTTGATAGTAGTCTTTATTCGATGAATGTTTATGTCACATGAAATCCTTATGAGAGCCATGTGATAAGTGAATGAGGTAAATGAAACCCTAAGGGTAGGGTGTTCAATGAATCAAGTATTGTGATATCAATGTTCTCAATTATTATTAATAATTCTTGCCATGATAAGAAATTAACTCTTAATTAAGTTATGTGATGCATAACTCAAGATTAGGGTTGATGCCCACATTTTTACAAGTAAATCTTGACGTGTCAAGTAAATTGACTTTTAATTGAGTTATGTGATGCATAACTTAGAATTTGGGTTGATGTGCTCGATTTTCAAGGAATTATAGATAATTTACAAGTGCTACTGATGATTTCTAATATATCTAGTAATTAACTCTTGTTAGTGTGTTACGATGATCAATTGTATAATTCCAGCATGTATGAGACAAGTTGATATGAGTTTAGTTTATTTAAAAAAAATCAATCTGCCTGCATGCATGGTATATGGATTACTCAGTAAACTATAATGTTTTTGAGTATACTGCTCTGTCAGGTCTAGAATGATATTCATGTTGTGATTTGAACTACAATTAAATAGACGAGATGCCATAGAAATACCAGAGTTGAGTATAAGTAAGAAAAAGGTTAAACATAGTAAGAGTTTTCTAGGAAATAATAAAATTATAGATTTAAGGGCTCTGACACCATATAACCCCTATGTGAGGTCTGCGCCTTAGGGGTGAAATGACCTAACCCTGGAAGCGTCTGGTATACGGGGGTCAAAACAAGCTATCTGGTGGCACGGGGGATGAAGCCTAGTGGAAATCTCCTTAAATTATAATTTGTAGTGTCCAACATCAACCATAAGTCCTAGTGGCACTAGAGTACAAAAAAGCGTGTCCAACATCAACCAAAAGTCCTGGTGGAACTAGAGTACAGAAAAAGCCAAGAGGTGGCTTGACTCTCCGCCTGTGTGCTCAGGTTAGAGGAGGAATCCAGTTTAGGCCAGAGAGCCATTTCCCTGTTGTAGACCAGGAGAGTAGTCAGACTTAGCATTTCTTGGGTGTGTCTGCTAAGTCTGGTACGGTGTGATCATAGTGCACTATGAGTCTTCATATGTAGAGTACACGGCATATGATCAGGGCATAATAAAATGAATGAGAGGTCAAACAAGTATGTACCGTTATTCAATTTTTCTTTGTATGTTTCTGAATTATTAGTTCTCTTTATGATCAATCAACCATTTCATATATTGATTCACTCTTATAGATATCTAGAGTATCCTGCCATATTTATGATTGTCAATTATTAGACTATTTAAAGCTTATTGCTATTATAATTGATATCAGTTACTCAAAAATATATCAGTGCTTTAGACTGTTTCTTTGAAGTACTCATTAACTGAGCGAGTAGGCTCACCCCTCTACTCAAAATTTTTAGGGAAATCACATGGACTTGAAGAAGATATCATTGCATCAGAGTAGATCTGTCACAAGAGTTAAGTCTGAGTATAGATAAGTTCAGTCAGTCCCTATCATTCTAGGTCCTTGTATAGATGTGAGAGAGTCGTAAATGATATTTTGTATGTTTGTTTCCTTAATAAGAGAGAATGCAAATGATTGTCATGTTTTATGTACATGAAAGTGTGAGAAACATAATGAATGTATGGATGTGTATCATTAATGCTAAGATTACATTAGAGAAATAAAAGTTTAATTCTCTTGTAAAGTTAGTGTATGTGGTTCAATGCGAGAAAACAAAGAGTTTGAAAAAGAACAAAAAGTGAAGGGTGATCTTTGTATTACGTTAAATCCTCAATTTATACCCTAATATCATGATTAGTGATAATTTTGAGATTGGGGTATAACAATTAAGAACAAAAATGTATATTGAAGGTTAATAAGGGTTTAGGGTTTCACAAAACACCCTTCCTTTAGTTTCACAAAGGGTTTAGGGTCTCACATCATTTTTTTGTATATTATTTTTGAGTTATTTAGCTTTATCATCACAATGTGTTCATTGGATTTTTGGTATTTATTGAGTATAGTACTTAATTTATCAATGTAAGATGGGGTTGAAATTTCTCACCATCATTGCATTCAATTTTCAATCAAGGGTATCATTTCTCATAATATTTCTTGTGTAACTCCATCACATTTATGTTAAATATAATTTTCCATATTTAGGGGTAATACCGCAATTTTCGTCAATGTATCCATTTAGCTTCATTTTCATGGTATAACCATTTTTCTTGGTTGTCTCTTCCAAATTGTATAATGCTTTTAAATATTCCAATTCTAATTCATTTTTTGTCAGTTATAATCAATTTCTTCCTTTTGGGTCTTTTTCCATCAAGTATATGTCTAATTTTCTATTTCTATCGTAATTTCTTAATTATAATTATGTGTTCTCAATTTTAGGATTTTATATCAATATTATGTTGTATTGTACTCCCCAATCTCCATTTGGATGTTTGATTAGAGAAACCATAAGAAACGGCCAGGTAGTTCCATATCGACTTAGCTTAAATACTCTGATACCTGTGTATGGTACTAGAATATTGAAGTCAGACAATATTAATTTCATTATTACTATATTCAACATATAGATTATCTTTTAACCCTAAATCCTATTATCCATGTAAAGTCGTCTAACTTAAGATCGAATACCATGTTGTATTGGACCAATCTTTTCCAAAAACATTAATTTCAACTATTAGTACATCCATAGACTAAACCCAACTTAATCTAACAAACATAACAAATTGAAAAAATTTGATTCAAGATGAAGTCAAGACTACATGACAATCATCTTTACATCTAAAAGCAAAACACCATGTTAGATTTAAAAGCAAACTATGATTCATCAACTATCATTTCATCGCATTCATTTAAACCCTTTTCAAACAACATCTTGTAAAACCAGTTTGACTTATTTGTATACACACTTCTACATAACAACATGGTGCATATTTAAAAGAAACAAGATATTATAATACAACACCCAAACCCATTTCCAAGAAAGTGAGGGTACACAAACATATATTCTAAAATAATTTATCTTTTTACTTCATTCATATCTTGACTTTTTCACTACTTTTATTACTCCTAAAAATATGTGAAACTACTCACATCAAAACAAAGTCCCAATGAATAGCAAAGAACCCAAAAAGAGATAGAAATATGTTCTTTACAATTAATCAATTAATGATTAAGAATAACTTAAACATAATCGACATGGAAGTCTAGACATAAGTAAAAATTCTTAAAAAAATGTATTTGATCAAATCAAACATAAATACAACAATCTAAAAGGTTAACATCTAGAAAAGAATCTATAATACCCATATGAAATTTATCAACTGATTCACATATTTAACTTTTCCCTAATAGCCTTGGTATGCACCCACCAAGATACAATTAACTAAAACCAGCCCATTTAGTTGCACTATAAGTTCTTAGGATTTACTAGCACCACCAAGATTGTCCTATCTTGGTTTCTGCAAGCAACAACTATAGGGGCTCAATGACCTATTACCTACTCAAACTGGGCCTTGGGATCAAATCCAAACAACAAATGAAACTAGTGAAACCGCTCCCCAATGTAAAAGTACACAAAAGAATGAGGTGTAACATATTATATATATATATATATGTTTCTTAAGCCACTCACATTTATTGTAATAAGTTGGAGAAATGTTGTGACTCCCCACACCAAAAACCATGAGATAACTCCAACTTAATATGGAAGAACAACTAAATAGACATATTACTGAAAAATAGTGAAAATTAAAACTGATTTCATTAAGCACCAAAGCTGCAAAAACATTTACACATAAGTCCTTACAGGACACCTACATCAGATATCATAGACCACAAGGTGCTTACATCAATATGTTCTTATTACATATGCCATCATCCGACTATAAGAGGAACCTACCCCATATATATATATATATATATATATATATATATATATATAGAGAGAGAGAGAGAGAGAGAGAGAGAGAATCAGGCTAGAATACACTCGAGTAGTTTTTCATGATGCAATTTTTTTGTCAAAAATCTAATCCATTGATCTTCTTAATCATCTTGTGAATAACTCATATAAAAAATTTGAGCACATTTAGACATTTATAGGTCATGTTATAAAGACCGCAAACATTATGCATTTCAAATTTGTTTCGTGCATCGATTTTGTTGCCCTCGGATTAGTGACTTACAATCATCCAAATGGGCTCAAAATTTGTATGTAGCCTAATTATAGAATGACAATGAAGATCAATGATTTACATCTTTCAAAAAATAGTCTTGATATGCAAACACACTTGAGTGTATTCTAGCTTGACTCTCTCTCTCTCTCTCTCTCTCTCTCTCTCTATATATATATATATATATATATATATATATGTGTGTGTGTGTGTGTGTGTGTGTGTGTGTATACCTCAAACATTTGCCATATCTTTACATCAAAAGGGCACACAAGCCAAAACCATATATTGATAGTACGATTACAAAACACATCAAAAATACCCCCAAGACTTGAGTGTACTTGGACGACTCTAGGACTCTACACAAAAGACTAGAAACTCATCCAACTTTGTCTGCTGTTGTTCTTGCTGCTACTCTGCTTCAGCTGCATGATCTCTAACTCCTTGTGCACATCCACCTAAAATATGTAGAGAAACCCATGGGGTGAGATCCAAATCCCAGAGGGAGATATAACTCTCCACCAATGCTATTATTAACACAAATAAGGTAATTACAAAACAAAATTAAAGCTACAACTATGATAAACAGATCTAGCTAAATGATATGTCTAAAGTAGATAATCATTAGTAAACAGTATCAACAATCTCAATTGGATTGTGGGACATCTTATCATCATCAAAGGAATACGAAGAACATATACATCTTCTACCAAATAAGAATTACAAAACCAAGGTAATGTTTCAACCAATGTTTTGTATTCTGAACCTAAGCAAGTATACTACATAGTTGATTACATATTTTATTATGCCCTGAGGATTTGAGTGGTACCACTCAAATCTAACTAACTACTAAGTAGAAATTAGTGCCATACAAGGTCAATAGAAGAGCCATAATCCATGATCTCATCAAGCCTTGTGGTTAGTACACAAGTACACCACAGAGACATACTAGTCAACTATCACCAATGACATATAGTCAAACTATGGAAGTCCTATCCCACCTTGGTACATGTCATAGCACTAGTGAAACTGAGCTATGGCTCGCAGCCGCACTCCTGCCAGGGTATGTCCCACAGCCAATCCTGTGAAACCGCATAAGCATCAAATCACTAAGATATGGCCCGTAGCCATACTCCTGCCAGGGTATGGCCTATAGACAATCATGTGAATGCATATACTCAACAGTATATGACTCCAAGATTTCACTAGGGAAATCCCGTTTCACCATCCAGCAAGTGCTGACACTGAGATGGATCTATGGCCCAGGGCAAAACTACATGATTAAGTTCCACTTGATTAGTTAATTCAATTAAGTGTCTTTTAGCATTAATCAAATTATAATGCACAAAGCCATAACAAAATCTACAAAGATAAAGGCATCATACAACTCCAAAAGATATGAAACTTATAAGGTGTGAACTTGTCACACCATTACCACATGAGACATGTAACACTGTCATTTACCATATCACCAATACTAGAGTGACATACTAGGGGATATAAATCCCTCAACTCATCATTGGGAAATGTCATCTCATAATAGGAAATAAGCCACTGCCAAGTCATAGGACCCATTCACATCATTCCTGTATCACAAGTGCTTCAACATGTCTCATGAAGGAACATTCAACCTGTTTCACATCATAGTCACCATAGCATACACTAACTATGATTATTAAGCTCATAATACCTACATGGTTAGAAGTTCATAAACAAGATGGATAACATCACACACCATATCCATTCCATGAAAGAGAAACAAGCACGATCATTGCACATTATTAGGGTTAGCATTTCTTCATAGCCGATTAGGGTTTACAAAGATAGGTTCAACCATCAACCCTATATTCACCACCTCCCATCATCTTGGAGTATATTAGGGTTAAAGAACATAATTAGAGTTGATTTGATATTAATCCAAACAACATATATTTGGCTTATACATTACTCATAAAAGAGTAACATTATGTATCCAAGCATACCCCTCAACCACTATCATCATCATGTATCTCGACACTACCAAACCACTAGGTCATGACCACACCACCTAGACCATGTTGCAACAATGACATCTAGAGTGTCTCAATCTCATGGCTATCTTGACCTCCAACCTTGCAACATGTCGTGACTCAAACACCACCCGGTTGTGACCTAAACAACACTAGGTCCAACCCATTAACAAGAGAAGCATCTCAACCAAGATTAGCTATGGTCGCGACCAACAAGGAGATAGGTGTCTCGACCATCCTAAGGAATTATATCTTGGTATCAAAACAAGAACAAAACTAAGGGGAAAACCATAACCATCAAGAAGGATAAACCCATGCAAACAATCATCCAAAATGCTAGGTCATGGATCTTGAAACCACCAAGAAAGGATCTCAACCAAGGGAGAAAAAACAATGATCAAGGTATACAAAATAGAAATTAACCTCCATTAAACATCTAGGTACATGAATACCATGTATGAGAGCAAGACCAAGGTCAAAAGATAGGGAAGAACCTCCACAACATATCAACCACAAAAATGGGTGCATGTAGGTTAGGGTTTCAGATTTATACCAAACCAAGCAAGATATCTCCACCAAACAAGTTCTAGTGTTTATCATTATCTAGTAGCATGATAAAGGACCATTTTAGAGAGAGAAGATAGTAGCGAACATGAATAAAAGAGTGCAATAATAGAGTAGGTTAAGTATTATATAACCTTCCTTAAGAAGATCACCACTAAGGATTCCAAGCTCCAAGATCAAGGGCTCCAAACACACAATCCAAGGGTTAAAGAAGTTCCACCAAAAGCTCCACTCTTAGACACAAGATCACATCAAGAAGGAGAAAACACCAAGGTCAAATATCATCCAAGAAAAGAGAGCCAAAAATCTATAGGCCAAGCCAAAAGAGAAAGGGCAAAAGAACGAAGAAACCCTCATCACACTTGGGTCTACCTTGTAAAAACATGGTCAATGTCCCTTATGATGAGGAGTTTCTATCCAAAAATGACCACCATGGAGGAAACATGGTCCAGGGAAAAGAAAAGAGAGGAAGATGGAGGTAGGAGATCAAAAGAAATGCCATCGAGGAAGATAAACACTTACCAAGGGTTGAAGATGGGTTATGGTCACCACAAGTACTGCATGCAAGAAGAGTTCAATCACCAAGCTCTAAGGTCAGATCTCCTACTCCACCAAGCTCCAAGAACATGCAAATGAGAATGAAGAAGATGGAGGGACAAAAGGGTTATAAGCATGGAGATATAATGGTTATATAGGTGGACGATGAGAGATAAGTCAAGGGATGATGTGGCAACAATCCAAGGTACCAAAGGGACACTTGTCCACTCAAAAGACCAACATGAAACAACTCTAGCCTAACATTCAAGACATGGTGATACACTCTCGGTTGGGTATTGAGCAACTTGGTCACCCACATGGTCATGGTCGTGACCCTCCCATGGTTCAACATCCATGGTCGTGACACACACACCACCATCACCACTTGGTCGAGATAAGGGATCACCTCAAACCCTAAGTCATGACATCCTATAAGAGGGAAACTATCTTGACCCAATACCACCTTAGTCATCACCCCACCATATAAAGGGGGTGTCTCGACCACGACACCCACCAATCCAACCCAAGGTTGCGACCTAGGTCAAGGCACCACACTATATATACATTGGTCGAGACACTCAACACTCATAGAAACCCTAATCACCACTAAGGGAAATACTCCTCAACCAAATCTCAAACAAGGCACCCACTTCTTTATCTCTCCTCCAGATAATGTCAAGAAAGATAAGGAACACTCTAGAGGTGATAAATTGCACATAAACCCCCTACTTTGGGTAAATTACAATTTGTACCAAAACTAGCACATAAAGCACAAACATCATCCAAACAAGCTCAAAATTGAAACTTAAGCTCTCCACAATCCCTAATTACATATCAAAAGATTAGAGAAAGGTTATAAGTACATGATTAATCCAAATCAAATAGGGTTACCCCAAAACTCAAGTTAGGTGTCTTACTAGCCATAAACCCTAACAAGGATTTCACCCCTGAAATCCTAAGAGAAAAGAGAGGGGTGTTTCCTCCATTTTTTTCCTTGAGCTCCCATGTAGATTACTCAACACCACAGTGATTCCACCGAACCTTGACAAGAACTATGTCTTTCTGCTTCAACTTCTTCACTCTTCTGTCAAGGATCAACACTAGTCCTTCCACATAGGACATATCCTCATCAAGCTCCACCTCCACAGGCTGTAACACTAACTCTATATCAGGATGGCACTTCGTCAACATACTCACATGAAACAATGGATGCAACCTTTGCAATTCAGGTGACAATTCCAACTTAAAGGCCACCTTCCCAACACGAGCCACCATGGGGTAAGGTCCCATAAACCTGGGAGCCAACTTACCCTTCTTCCCAAACCTCAGAACACCTTTCCAAGGAGAGAACTTGAGGTACACTCTATCTCCCACTTGGAAATCCAAGGGTCTATACCAACTTTCTGCATATGACTTCTGTAATCCTGTGTTGCCTTCAACTATTGTTGAATCACCTTGATCTTTTTTTTCATATACTGCACAAGCTTAGGACTAAGAAGTTGATACTCACCTATCTCATACCAACATAATGGAGACCTACAATGCCTCCCATAAAAGACCTCATATGGTGTCATGTCGATGCTCCGTTGATAACTGTTATTGTAGGTGAACTCTATCAGACTGAGGTGGATCTCTCAACTGCCCAAAACATGAAGAACACAAGCTCTCAATAGATCCTCCAAGGTCTGAATGGTCCTCTCAAATTGACCATTTGTCTGTGGGTGGAAAGTAGTGTTGAACCTCAACAGCGTACACAAAGTTGTGTGCAGTCTCTCCCAAAAGAGACTCGTGAACTGAGGACCTCTATCAGACATGATAGTTTCTGGAACACCATGCAAACACACTATCTCAACAACATAGATCTGGGAAAGCTTCTCAGTCGTCACATGAAGGGAAATGTGCTGACTTAATCAACCTGTCAACGATCACCCAAATGGAATCATGAACTTTAGCAATCCTAGACAGGCCAACGACAAAGTCCATAGTCATGTGATCCCATTTCCACTATGGGATAGACAACAGTTGCAACATCTTTGCAGGCTTCTAGTGCTCGACTTTAACCTACTGACACAATGCATCTTGTAACAAACTCAACTACATCCCGCTTCAAGACAGGCCACCAATGTATGCCTTTGATATTATGATACATATTGGTGCTACCTAGATGCATAGCGTACATAGATGAGTGAGACTCCTCTATAACCATCTTCCTCAGATCTTGAGCATCAGGAACTACAACTCTACCATGGTAAGAAATTGTCCTGTAATCTGATTTGTGGAAGCTATCACACTTCTTATTGCCATACTCTGATATAATTTATTGTATCACAGTATCAAGCCATTGTGCCTCTCTGATCTATTGTCTCAGTCTGGGATTCACCTTCAAATGTGCCAACAACCCTACTAGCATCGACACCTTCAATCGTACATTGATTTGATGTAAGGAGACCAACATGTCTCGCTTGTGGCATGCCAAGGAATAAAATTGGGATCTATCAATAGGCAAAGATGAAGACTTCCTACTCAATGCATCTGCCACAACATTAGCCTTCCTTGGATGGTAATAAATCATGTAGTAGTAGTATTTGATTAGCTCCATCCATCGTCGATGCCTCATGTTCAACTCCTACTGTGAAAAGATATACTTCAGATTCTTGTGATCGGTGAAGATTTGACACTTCTTTCCATAAAGGTAGTGTCTCCAAATCTTCAAGGCATGAACCACATCAGCTAACTCCAAGTTGTGGGTTGGGTAGTTCTCCTCGTGTTTCTTAAGTTGTTGAGAAGCAAAAGAAACTACATTCTTATCCTACATCAGCACACAACCTAAACATTCATGGACACATCACATAAGATGATGTATCATTTTCCTTGCTCAGGTAAGACCAGAATTGGTGCATTGGTCAGCTTCTCCTTCAATATCTGAAAGGCATGCTGACATCTGTCATCCTAGACAAGATGCACATCCTTCCTTGTCAACTTAGTCAAGGGTACATCTATGGCACTAAAGTTCTTAATGAACCTCCTATACTAACTTGTCAAACCCCAAAAGTTGTGCACCTTTGTCGGTGTCTTTGGATGCTCCCACTCTGTCACAAAATCAACCTTCTTGGGATCCACACAAACACCCTCAGTAGAGATAACATGCCCCATAAAAGCTACCTCCTTCAGCTAAAACTCGCACTTGCTAAACTTAACATATAGCTGATGTTGCCTCAACACTATCAACACCTGACAAGGATGATGCTCATGTTGCTAGATGTCATGACTTTATATCAGAATGTCATCTATGAATACCACCACAAATTGATCGAGAAACATTTTCGGTGCATTTGTTAGCCCAAACGGCATAACCATGAACTCATAATGACCATACGTCATCCTAAAAGATGACATAGGTATGTGATCCTCCTTGATCCTTAGCTGGTGATATTGTGACCTCAGATCTATCTTCAAGAACATTATCACTCCATGCAACTGATCAAATAGATCGTCTATCCTTGACAAGGGATACTTGTTCTTTATTGTCACCTTATTCAACTATCTATAGTCTATACACAACCTCATGGACCCATCTTTCTTCTTCATGGATATCACTGGAGCACCCCACTGCTTCATACTTGGCTCGATAGTTTGTAGCTCTTACAACTATCTCTTCAACTCTACCATCTTAGTTGGATCCATCATGTACGGTGTCTTAGCCATTGTTTGTATGCCTGGGACTAGATTGATCTCAAAATAAATCTCTCTGGGTGAGGGAACACCTGGAAACTCTTCAGAGAACCTATCCACAAATTCCCTAACATCCGGCACCTCCTGAATACTATGACCCTATGCCTCAGTATCCACCATGTTCCAAAAATTACTCACAACCCTGCCTCAATAGCTTCTTCGCCACCATCACTGACACCAGACACATTAGAAGAATATTCCTATCTCCTTGTAAGATCCACGTCTTATCACCACCCACAAACGTCACCTACTTGGAACCACAATCCAAGACCACTCTATACTTCTCCAAGGTGTCCATTCCAAGGATTACATTGAAACCATACATATCAAGTGGTATGAGATCCACTTGAATATTGTGCCTTGAAAAAGAAAGGATACAGGAAGGACACACCTCCTGCAACACTGCAGAACCAACTAACGGGGTTTCTAACAACACACTATCTCTCCCACGACTAATAGGAAAAAGATAACTGTTGATCACTTCACAAGTGATAAAAGATTGTGTTTCACTCGGGTTGACCAAAATAGATATGAAGCAAGAAGAAGACAAATTAGAATGAAGAACTCCATATGACATGTCACCACTCACGGGTTGACCACCACCTCCAGCTGACTCAGGCATAGAATCTAGATATTTCTTATTGTTATCCATGTCCCTTGTTTCCTTGAGTAGATGATCCAGCCTTTGATGCTTGACCACGTCCTCACCCTCCTGCACCCCTAAAATGCTACCTTTGTGAGCCCTATTGGCTCTGCCTTGGTTGCTGGGTCACCTCATCATCTCTCACTCAGCACTCCTGCCTTAGATGTCCTACCTATCCACACTTATGGGAAACCCTGGTCTCAAAGTGTGGCTTAGATGGCCCCGTCACTGACACTGACGATGTGATGTGAGCTCCAGCAGGTGGAAGGTTATGGCCTCTGCCTTTACTTAGTGACCACTGTGTCTGCAAATTGAACCTCTGTAGTGATGGCGGTGTAGAAAACCTCAGCTTCTTAAAGCCTCCTGATGACTCTCCCTAGGATTGTGCATGCCTCTTCCTGGAACTTGCCTCTCACTTCTCTATCATAGATCTCTCTATCCTCCAGACAGACTCCACAAATGTGGCAAACCTTTCTCAATTCTCCAAGACATCCAATGAGGTAGAGAACTCAACATTCAGCCCCTTCTCAAAACACCAAATCCTCTCATCATTTGTAGCAGCCATGTGAGGACAGAACCATAGAAGCTCCATAAACTTAGCATCATACTCATTTATCGGCATGGGTCCTTACATGATCCGCTAAAACTGGGATATCTTCTCGTCAAGATATGTCTGTGGGAAGTACCGACTAATGAAGTCATGTCGAAACTCCTCCCAACCAACCTTAGTATCAGGACTCTTCTCCTCTTCTAGGGCTCGCCAGTGGCCATCACTCCCTTTCAGCAGGTACACTGCATGCTTCACCTTATCAACCTCTGGAATGCTAAGGATCTTAAAGGATTTTTTAAGCTTAGTTAGCCACAAATATGCATCTGCTAGATTAGCCATCCCAACATACTCCACTGCCCCAACATGGCGAAGCCGCTCGAAAATATTCCCAGGACCCAAAGATGCCACATTGGGAAACGATGCCCTAGGATAAGGTGTGGGAATCCTGTCCGCCATACGAGTCTTAGTGCCATGAACTTCCCAAAAAGAGACTGAAAGGAAGGATTCTCAAGCATGGTTGGGTCAAACTAGGGGACCTCAAGCACCCAATCTTCTCATTCCTAGTTCCTTGTACCTCCACCTGGTGCAGCTACACTACTCTCAACATCATGCTATTCATTTTCTCTAGACATCTTTCAGATTTTCTACTCCTTCTACATAAGCAAAAGTAACTATAAGATAGACTGGAGGATACAAGAATAGACACAAACCCTAGTCCTAGGTCCCTATAGACTCAACAAACCTAAAGCTCTGATACCAACCAAACCTTGATGCCGCACGCCACAAACCACGAGATAACTCCAAATAAACACGGAAACAAAACTAAACAAATAGATTACCAGAAAGCACTGAAAATTAAAATTGATTTCATCAAGCACCAAAGTTGTAAAAACCTTTACACACAAGTTCGCACATGGCACCTGCATCAAATATCATAGATTATAAGGTGCTTACATCAACATGTTCTTATTACATATGCCATCATCCGGCTATAAGAGGAACAAGTCCCATATATATATATATATATATATATATATATATATATATATATATATATATATATATATATATAGAGAGAGAGAGAGAGAGAGATACCTTAAACATATGTCATATCTTTACATCAAAAGGGCACACAAGACAAAACCACATATAGATATCATGACTAAAAGACACATCGAAAACACCTCCAAGACCAGGGTGTACATGGATGACTCTAGGACCCTACCCAAAAGACTAGAAGCACATCCAACCTTGTCTGCTACTATTCTTGTTGTTACTCTGCCTCAACTACACGATCTCTACCTCCTCGTGCACGTCCACCTAAAAGATGTGGAGAAACCCACGGGGTGAGATCCAAATCTCAGCGGGAGATATAACTCTCCAGCAATGCTATTGATAACATAGATAAGGTAATTAAATAACATAAGTAAAGATAAAACTATGATAAACATATCTAGCTAAATGATACATATAAAGTAGATAATCATTACTAAATAGTATAAGCAATTATAATTGGATTGTGGGACATCTTATCATCATAAAAGAAATATGAAGAACATGTATATCTTCTACCAACTAAGCATTACAAAAGCATGGCAATGCTTCAACCAATGTTCTCATATTGTAAACCTAAGCAAGTATACTACATAGTTGATTATGTATTTTATTATGCCCCAAGATTTGGGTTGTATAAGTCAAATCCAACTAATCACTGCTAAGTAGAAATCAGTTCCATACAAGGTCAATGGAAGAGTCAGAATCTATGACCTCACCAAACCTCGTGGTCAGTACACGAGTACACTACAGAGACATACCAATGAATTGCAACCAGTGACATATAGTCAAACTATGAAAGTCCTAGCCCACCTTGGGATTTGTCATGATGCTAGTAAAATTGAGCTACGACCTGCAGTCGCACTCGTTCGAGGGTATGGTCCGCAGTGAATCATGTGAAACCTCATAAGCATTAAATCACTGAGCTACAGCCCATAGTCGCACTCCTTCCAGGTATGGCCCACAACCAATCCTATGAATGCATATACTCAATCTTATATGACTCCAAGCTTTCACTAGGGAAAGCCCATTTCACCATCCAGCAAGTGCTGACACTGAGATGGATCTATGGCATAGGGCAAAACTACATGATTAAGTTCCACTTGATTAGTTAAGTCAATTAGGTGTCTTTTAGCATCAATCAAATTATAACGCACAAATCCATAAAAAACTCTAAAAAGATAAGGAAATGATACACTCTAAAAGATATAAAACATATAAGGTGTGAACTTGTCACACCATTACCACATGAGACCTATAACATTGTCATTTACCATATCACCAATACCACAGTCACTTACTAGGGGATATCAATACCTCAACTCATCATTGGGAAATGTCATCTAATAATAGCCAATAAGCCACTACCAAGTCATCGGACCCATTCACATCATTCCTAAATCACAAGTTCCTCAACATTCCTCATGAAGGCACATTTAACATGTTTTACATCATAATAACCATAGCATACACTAGCTATGACTATCAAGCTCATAACACCTACATGTTTAGAAGTTCATAACCAGATACATAACATCACACACCATAGCTGTAACATCCCTGACCTGGGTTATGAGTTAACCCTAGGTGTTTTTCCTAAATATGTAATTAAATCTTTGTGATGAACTTTGAGCATGTAATTAAGTTTCTCAGAAACGTATATTTCAGTATTTGCTCCTTTTTATTTATTTAAAGTTGTAGCATTGTTTTGATATACAGGGACCTATGTGCAATTTAACCAGTTAAAAGGGTTAGCTTGCAATTTGCACATGATGAGATGTTCCTCTGATGTTGAGACATCATGAGAAATCTGTTTAGCCAAGTTTGAGGGATTTCTCAAGCTAAGGCACCAAGGTGCAACTGTGGAAGCAATCACGGTGCTTAAAACCCTAATTTGGGGTAAAATGCAATTTACCCAAATTAAGGGATGCAAATTGTGAAATATCTCATCTAAAGTATCTTTTTAGACTCTTGCCATCATTTAGAGAAGAAATGATGAGGAAGTCACCTCAATTGAATTATCAAGTTATGAGATATGCCTTGTGATTGAATAATCAGGGTATATGTGCAATATCCCTTTAAGTATGAACTTTATTATTAGATTGTTCTTCCTTGCCTTCTTTTCTATAACTTAAGATAAGGTTCGTCCTTAGAATAAAGAGGAAGGGACGAGCAAGTAATAAAGGAAGGACTTAGTTGGAATAAAGGGAAACTTATGAACTAATGTTGAGAATCATACCCCTAGTATATATACACTCTACCTCTCAAGCAAAGAAATCTTTCCTTCGTGCATATCACTGTTTCCTCTTTTCTTGGCCGACTAAGGACTATCTTGGAGCTCAAGAGGAACGACCAAGGGTGCAAGGTAGGTTTGGGATCTTCTTCTTGCCTAATTCCATGGTTAGAATTCGAATTCAAGGTCATCTTCATGGCTAACTCTTGAAACCCTACCTTTCTAGCCGTCTCTTTTTCATCCTTCCTTGGAGTTTTCACCTTGGCCAACCTGTAAGAACTCAAGGACGCCATTAGAGCTTGGAGCTTGAAAGCTTGGAGCTCAAGAAGCAAGCTTTAGGCGGGTTTTATAACTCTAAACCTATGCTTTACTATGTGCATCTTTATATGCGTTTTAATGATAGCTCTTAGTAATTCCCTACTTTTCCCTGCTATTTTGCAAGCAAACCCATGGTATATTCGTACTGTTCTTGAGCTAGGAGATGAAGGCGTGATTTCCAAGAAAAACCCACCGCTTTTCTTTTCCTTAAACGGTCCTAACAGTTTGCTCTCTCGGACTCAAGACCGCGAGGTGAGCAAACGGTCTCGAGACCGCGACAGGGCAAACGGTCTCAAGACCGTTTGGCCCCGTTGACCGAGCATGGACCGTATAATAAATCTGTTCCTAATTATATAGGATAATTACCCTCAAAATTTGGGAGACTAACTCCAAAGGAATCGGGAGATATGACCTTTTTAAGTCACAACTTTAAATGAAATAATTGCTGATTTTCAAACGGTCTGAAATTGCCTTTTTGGGCAAACGGTCTCAATACCGTGTAAGGTCGTTGACTAAGCGTTGAACGTATGATATTACTGTTCAAAATTATGTTAATTAACAACTAACCAAGTTTGATGGTCTAATTCCAAACGGGCTAAGAGTTGAAGGGTGAATACTAGGGCTAACCCTAGATGAAATCAGTACTGAAATTATGGTGACCTAATTAGGGTTTTTAGGGTTGATTGACCTAAACGGTCTCAAGACCATTTAGGGGTTCCCCAAACGGTCTCAAGACCGCGAGGGCAATCAACCAAGACCGTTTGGAGGTCTGGGGTCACGGATAGTTTACCAATTGAAGGTACAATTACACCAAATTACATTGCAATTAAATATTGACATGATCATCAACTCAATGGGTCAGACCTTGGTGAATTTGCACTAGAATCCAAAAATTTGGATGGGCAAACGGTCTCAAGACCGTTTGGAACTCATCCAAACGGTCTCAAGACCGAGAGGACAATCACCCAAGACCGTTTGAAGGTCTAGGGTTAATTATTTTGACCAATTGAGGACCCAATTGCAAATAAGTTATCAATTGATTAAAATACTGATTTAGTAACCCAATCATGGTTCAATCTCTATCAAATCACCTTAGATTTTAATGAAATCTTGGGAAAACGGTCTCAAGACCATGTGGGGTCCACCCACATGACCTCAAGACCGTTTGGGCCAAGTTTGGGCCCAATTGGAGCTCAATTGAAAGGTTCAACCTTGTGTTGATGCACATTGTTGAGTGTTGATGGGTGAACATTGATAGACCCTAATTGAATCGACTTCAACCATAATTGGTCAACCATTATGGGTCAATTGAATGACCAAGTGATCAAGCATAATCTTAATTGACTCAATCCATAAGTGGTCAACATAGATTTGACCTTTTGAAGGCTTCAACATCGTTTGATATTATTGGTTGCACCTTTGAGCCTTGTTGAAGGACCAAGCGGCTGAGACCATGAGAGCCTCGCGGTCTCAAGACCGTAAGAGGGCTCGCGGTCTCAAGACCGTGAGGGGGCTCACGGTCTCAAGACCGAGAGGAGGCTCGCGGTCTCAAGACCGCGAAGGGCCTCGCGGTCCTGAGGTCAAAGAAGGGCAAACGGTCTTCATGACCCTCGCGGTCTCAACTCAAATTGGTCTTCGCGGTCTCAACTTTAACTTGAACCAATGGGAGGCTTCGCGGTCTTGAAGCATAAGGGGGCTCGTGGTCTTGGAGCTAGAAGGAGGCTCGCGGTCTTGTAAAGTCAAAGTGGGCAAACGGTCAACACTTTCAACCAATCTCAACCCAATTGATGATTAATGATTGAAATCAATCAATGTGATTCAAGGTTGACCTCATTCAATCATTTGATGATGTAAATGGTTCAATGTTGCCCAAATCAAACCCTAATGATAATCTAGGATAGTAAGGGGTTATTTGACTAAGGTTTTTGACCATGATGATGATCAATGGGGTGAATTACCAAAATACCCCTGAAGGGTCAATTGAGTTATACCTTGCTCAATTCAAACTCTAATTACAATGAGAATGATGTTTTTAGTCATAATGACTCTATCCAACTTGATCTAGTCTAATGTTATCATCAACCATTAGTATGATGAAAGAGAGAGTACTCTAGAGAGAGAAAGTACCCTAGAGAGAGAAAGTAACTCTAATCACATAATGGTGATGTTTTTGGCTATGTTAGCCTATGATGACTCAACCCAACCTGTTTTAGAGTGATGTTGACATCACCTAACCTTATGATGAGAGAGAAAGTACTTCTAGAGAGAGAAAGTACTTCTAGAGAGAGAAAGTACCCTTTTTAAATGGAAACTCAATTGAAGCATCCCCAATACATAGAAATGAGCATAATTAGGGTATGATCCACCTGTGTGAGATCATAGAAACCCTAATTATGATAAATGATGAACCTTTAACTAATTCAAGAGCATCAATGAAGATGTTACTCATACATGATGATGTTATGAGTTTAATTCACCTTAATGTGAATAGTAAACCCTAATTCAAGGGTAATGGCATGTTTCTGAGCATTAAACTCTATTTGATATGAATTAGAGATTTAACTCTTATGACAAGAGTGGGAAGTACATTCCTTATTGTTGCATTACCTTTATCAGATGTATTAACCATGCAGGTTCTGATATGAAGGTAATCATATCCAGGTATGGATGTTGATGTTATATTCATTAAAGGCATGTTGTTAGCCTTATGAATAAGTAAAGTAATCTGATGCCTTGCCAGTGGCATCCTATGCTGATAATGGGCTATGAGAGACATGAATACCATCAAGGTCATGCCTTAGAGATGACTTGTGATGAGGATAATGAGAAATAATGATTGATATGAGTTAGGCCTGTTACATTTAGTATTCTTCTTTTATAGCTGCTATGCTACTGTTATTGTTTGAAGAACAATGTATGCTGTTAAAGAATACTGAATGTACCTAACTAATCAAGTATAATGTAGAGCCCTGATCATAGATCCATCATTGTCAGAAATTAAGTGATGGTGAAACAGGTTTTCCTTAAAAATTCCTGGAGCACATACTTTTGAGTCTGTGGGGTACATGGATGTGTAGAACCTTACATCCTAGTGTAGGAAAGTGATGAAGATGTGGAATCCATCCATCCTTCACTATAGTTCCATACCATATCAGTGGTAGGTAAACATGAAACCTCCTGATGATGAAGAAAGCACAGATATCCGTATCAGTGGTAGGTAAACATGAAACCTCCTGATGACGAAGAGAGTACAGAACGCCACTGTGACTCTAGAATAGCGAAGGACCAGTTTACCCTGGTGAGCTATAGTAGTAGAGACACGAGATGTCCTACAAGTGATCCTCTTACTGACTGAGGAAGGTGAAGGTCATGAGAATCCGGCTCTCTTAATGACCTATGTATGATACTGATGTGACTTCTCAGCGATCAGTTGGGGGTATGAGTGGTAAGCCTCATCTCCACAGGGCATAATGTTGTTTGTAAAACATAATCAACCATGTAGTATAACTTGTTAGAGATAACTCCAAGTTAGTTGATTGATGTTACATTGCAATAGTGTTTATATTCTCCATATCTCCTAAATGGTTGAGATCTTGTTATACCTGCAACTGTTACAGAATGCTTTGAAGGCTTTACTGCTTAAAATATTCTTTGATGTTATAATAAAGCTTCTGGCGAAGAGTTATAACTCTCGCTGGGACAATTATGTATAATTGTCTCACCCCGTAGGCTTCAACTTTTTAGGTGGACGTCGAAGACGAAGGAACCAACCTACAGGTGACCAGTCTCAGCAGCAGCAGCACCAGGGGCAGCAGTAATCTCAGGTGGAGATTTGTCCTGCCATATGGTGTAGTTAGAGTCAGTCCTATGTGTCCTATGTACTCTCAGGTCTTGGAGTCTTTTGTTTAGTGATCTTGAGATTTTGTATCTTGATGTATATAATTACTCAAGAAGTAATTATCCTGAGATGTAAACAGTTTATCTATCTTTATGAAAGAAGCTTTTATGGATTCAAGCTCTTGTCACGAAAAGTTTTAATTTCCCGTGATTTTGTCTTCCGCTGATTACCGATTCACTTCCGCTAAGTTTTAATCGTGTTTATGTCATGGTTTGGAGATCAGAGCCCACAATAGCCATTCCATGAAAGAGAAACAAGCATGATCATTGAACATTATTAGGGTTAGGGTTCCTTCTTAGCCAATTAGGGTTTACAAAGCTAGGTTCAACCATCGACCCTAGATTCACCACCTCCCATCATCTTGGAGTATATTAGGGTTAAGGAATATTACTAGAGTTGATTTGATATTAATCCAAAAAATATATATTTGACTTATATATTACTCGTACAAGAGTAACATTATATATCCAAGCATACCCCTCAACCACTATCATCAACATGTGTCTCAACCACTACCAAACCACTAGGTCACGACCACACCACCTAGACCATGTCACAACCATGACATCTAGGGTGTCTCCACCTCATGGTTGTATAGACCTCCAACGTAGAAACATGTCGTGACCCAAGACCACCTGGTCGGGACCTAAACAACACTAGGTCTAACCCATCAATAAAAGTAGCATCTCGACCAAGATTAGCTATGGTCGCGACCAACAAGGAGATGGGTGTCTCAACCATCCTAAGGAATGTTATCTTGGTCTCAAAATAGTAAAAAAACTAAGGGGAAAACCATAATCATCAAGAAGGATAAACCCACACAAACGATCACCAAAAACCCTAAGTCATGGATCATGAAACCACCAAGAAAGGATCTCAACCAAGGGAGAGATAACCATGATTAAGGTATCCAAAATAGAACCTAACCTCCATTCAACATATAGGAACAAAAACAACATGCATGAGAGCAAGACCAAGGTCAAAAGACAGGGAAGAACCTCCATAGCATATCAACCACAAAAATGGGTGCATGTAGATTAGGGTTTCAGATTTCTACCAAACCAAGCAAGATATCTCCACCAAACAAGTTCTAGAGATATCATTATCTACTAGCATGATAAGGGATAATTTTAGAGATGGAGTTAAGTATCAAACATGCATAAAAGAGTGCAATAATAGAGTAGGTTAAGTGTTATATAACCCACCTTAAGAAGATCACCATCAAGGATTTCAAGCTCTAAGATCAAGGGCTCCAAGCACATGATCCACGGGTTGAAGAAGGTCCACCAAAAGCTCCACTCACGGATACAAGATAAACTCAAGAAGGAGAATACACCAAGGTCAAAGATCATCCAAAGAAAAAAAGCCAAAAAGCTCTAGGCCGAGCCAAAATAGAAATGGAGAAAGAGAGAAGAAACCCTCATCACACTTGGGTCTACCTTGTCAAAACACGGTCTATGACCCTTGTGATGAGGAGTTTCTCTCCCAAAAAGACCACCATGGAGGAACCATAGTATAGGTCCGAGAAAAGAGGGGAAGATGGAGGTAGGAAATCAAAAGAAACGCCATCAAGGAAGATAAACACTTACCAAGGTTTCAATATGGGTTATGGTGACCACAGGCACCACATGCAAGAAGAGTTTGGTCACTAAGATCCAAGGTCAGATCTCCTTGCTCCACCAAGCTCCAAGAACAATAAAATGAGAAGGAAGAAGATGGAGGGATGAAAGGGTTACAAGTATGGAGAGATAAGGTATTATATTGGTTGAAGAAGCGAGAGAAGGTAAGGGATGATGTGTCAACACTCCAAGGTACCAAAGGGACACTTGTCTACTCAAAAGACCAACATGTAACCACTCTAGCCTAACATGCAAGACATGGTGATACACTCTAGGTTGGGTTTCAACCACCTTGGTGTAACATCCCTGACCTGGGTTATGTGTTAACCCTAGATGTTTTGCCTAATAAGGTTGAGCAGATGCTTAATATTATCTTGGGAAAAGTAATTAGGGCTCATGAGAAACTTATGTTTCAATTTTGGTCCTCTTTGAACAAAGTTGAAGCAATGTTTGCTTATTTTGGAATAAAGTGCAAATTACCCAAGTTGAGGGGTTAACTTGCAAATTGTACATGATAATATGTTCTTGTGATGTTGAGACATCATAAGAATGAATATGATGTAGTGGGATGGTTTTCACAAGCTTGGGCACCAAGATTAAGCTGTAAAGCAATCCTTGTGCATTAAAACCTAGTTTTGGTGTAAAGTGCAATTTACCCAAAACCTAGGGTTAAATATGCAAATTACCCCTTCAATAAGGTCCCTAATGTTTATTGGCATCATTTAGAGCAAATAAAATGAGAGGGGAGACTCATTTGAATTAAGTTGGAGGAGAGAGAATCTTGATATTAAAATAATCAAGATTTAATCCTAATTGAAACCCTAATTCAATTTAGAGAAAAAAATGAATGTATTAATTAAAGGGCCTTCAACAAAAATTAAAATGGTTGGATTCAGATGTGTGTGAATGATCTTAAAGCCTTGCAAAGGCACGATCATATCATAAGGAGGTGAAATTCCACTCACCATTATTATAAGAAAAAGAATTTCCACTCAAATATGGATATTCTTATTATAAGGGTTAAGGTGCTTAATTTCTTTTCCCTTAATTCATGGATAATGGAAGGGATCTCGGTGGGGATACAGATGTCCTTGCATGCAAGAAACCAAGGGGGAATTGGTGGCAATAATTTTTGGAATTAAAAGACTTTTATAAAGTATTTTCTCTCTCATCAATTTACTTATAAAAGTACCTTTTTCAAGCCAAAACAAAGGCTTTTTCGGATTTCTTTCTTTCCCCTTGCTTGGAAAAAGACCAAGGAGATGTGGAGGAGCAGGAGGACGACCCCCAATCTGTTGGTAAGGTTCTTTACCTCCTTTCACCTTGAATCCATGGTGAAAATCGAAAATCAATGCATGAATTCTTCATATCTCGATCCCCTCTTCAATTCTAACCAATTTTTTTCACTCAAAGCTTGAGGACGACCCTTTGAATAGTGAAAGCAGTTGCATCCACCATTGTTTCCGTAAGGTTGGAGCTTTGGAGCTCAATTGGAGGCGGGTTTTATAACTTGAACCCATAATTTTATTATTGCAATCAATTCCTTATCAATTGGTGATCATTTCTATATTTCTGAAATTAAGTTTGGTTGAATGATGCAATCTCCATGGAAATCACAGTAGATTTCGTGAGTTTGGAGATTGATGATGATTCCATCATCATAAGCACGCACCTCCCCAAATATCTAGGGCAAATGGTTTCAATGTTGGGACCAAACAGTTTCACCAAACCGTTTGGTGACCAAACAGTTTGCAAACCGTTTGGTGGTTTGGGTTCCAAACCGTTTGGAATGGTTGACCATTTGAAGATATATGTTGTGGTACTTGGATCTTGATCCAATGGTTTCAATTGGTTGATCTTGAAGGGTTCAATTGTGAATGATTCCTTAATTGCAAACCCTAATAGGCTAAGTGTTGAATTTGAAATTGATTGAGATGATGTTTTGGGTTGATTGACCCAAACGGTTTTAAAACCATTTGGGGATCACCCAAACGGTCTCAAGACCGTTTGGGGGTCACCCAAGACCGTTTGGAGGTCTAGGGTTAAGTATGGATAAGTGTTTGAAGGTCCAAAGGTACCAAATTGAATTGCAACTAAGTGCTGATTTGATAATCAATCCAATGGTCCAACACCCTAATTGGATGTCATGGATTTTGATGATGGAATGGGAAAACGGTCTCAATACCATTTGGAGATCAACCAAATGGTCTCAAGACCGTTTGTTGGTCATCCAAGACCGTTTGAGGTCAGGTCATATCATGTGATGATGATAGTTTATTGATTTCAATTGATTTGGTTCCACAATGTCAACCATTGATGGATCCTCGATTTTAAACACTAAGTGATGGTTTCTTGATTATCAAACCTATTTCAATTGGGATCAAAACCCTAAATTTAAGGTCTAATTGAGTGATGATTCATTAGTCCAATTGATGAATACTATAGTGGTTCAATTTATAATTGGTTCATGGATTGAAACATTGAGTCGATTGAGTGTTGAAGTTCCTTTTTGGTCCATGCGGTTTTGAGAAGGTTTGGACCAAACGGTCTCAAGACCATTTGGGACCAAACGGCCTCAAGACCGTTTGGGACCAAACGATCTCAAACCATTTGGAGACCCAAAGTGCAAACGGTTTTAATATCTACCTTGTCTAATTGGTTTTAAGTATAACTTGTTCAAATGGTTTTCAACCAATTGATTTATGAGAACTAAGATCATTGATGGTCTAAGTAATTAACATTGTGAAGATCAACATGGCTAATCTATTTGAGTATCTCATGTAATTGAAAGTCCAATATGGTGAATCCATTTGGCTACTTAATGCAATTGACTATTTCAATGGTTAACTCAATTGATCACTTTGTGGAATTGAAAGTTTAATTGGTCAATTCTTTTGAATTCCTTATATAATTGATGGTTTAATTGATTATACCATTTGGACATCTAATATGATCAAAGGTCAATTAGCTATGTGATTATTAATGATGTAGACCCATGATGATTATGAAGGTTAACCCTAGCTTTGTGTACTCAAGTAAAGAGTTGACTTAAATTAATCTTGGAATAAGTTAACATCCTAGAGAGGATGAGAGGGAGAGTGAATGGGAGAGATGATTGCTTACTTAATTAAGCTCTAATTCTCTCATTGTGAATAAATGTGTAATCAGGGTTTGATTCATATTATGAGATCATAAAATCTTCATTGAAAAGATGGATGTACCTTGATCCTAAATTTGAACAAGGTTATGTGAAACCTTAATTTAAGGGCAAAGCTCAATGAAACCATAATCTAGGGTGATGATGTAACCCTAACTTAGTGTCACAATGCAAGAAACCCTAATTTAATGGGAATTGTATATCCTAAATCTAATTTGGGTATGAGGAAAGAGAAACCCCACTTGGATGTGAATAGTAAACCCTAATCCCTAAAATGGGATAAAGGTATATGAAACCCTAATATTGAGTAGTGCCTTTAATGCTAATGTGAAGCTTTAACACTGGGTGATGTGTTGTGAAATCTTAATTTCACATAATACTAGGTGAAACCCTGATATAGAAGAATATTATGTGAAACTTTAATGATGAGTGATTCTAGGTGAAATCTATATATGTTTGTGAGAAGCTAAGTGAACCTCAAATTATAATTATGGAAATCATATTCCTATTGATGGAATAGTGATTAATGTTTTGACAAATGAAATACCTAGAAGGGTTGATTATGAATATCCTTATATGAATAGTCCCTGACTCAAGGGTGAGTCCATATCTTTGGCAATGGTTGTGTGTTCTAAAATAGATGAATCGTGACCAATACATAGCATAATGAATGTGATGATCTAGTGCATAAGTATTAGGATGAGTGATACCCTAATACAAGCTAAGTGAATAACTCAGGTAAGATGAAGGTGTTGAGGGAAGTGATACATCAAGGTATGATAGATATCACATCCAACACCCCAATTCTGATATACCATGATGTGTTCTAAGATCATTATAATTGGAATGGATGACACATGAAATGTGTCATGTCAATTGTTACATTGAGATGTAATGCACCTTGATGGTTGTAGGCTAACATGCCTTATGAAAAGGTTAATCCAAATCAATAGACTATGATACAATCATAGTCTGATAAAGATGAGAAAGAAACTCATACTTTGTGTTGATAATACATTCAATGATGAATGATGAGGATATATAAGTATGTTTGAATACTTATGATATATATTTTTGGTTTCTAGCTTGGAGAAGCAATGGAATAGGGTTGATCATTAATAATATGATCTTAAGAACCCAAGTGGTTATTTATGGAACACCCTAATGAAGGGTGTTGATATAAAAGAGAAACCATGAACCCTAAATAGGGAACAATGGTATTACTTAGTGTTGTATGGTACTGATGTGAAAGAGAAATCATGAACCCTAAAAAGGGATGATACTACTTAGTGTTGTATGATACTGATATGAAAGCATTTTAATTGTTACCATGAATACTAATCATGCAGGGATAATGAGATGAGAAGCATAGCCAGGTATGGGCTATGATGCTTGTTTATTGAGAATATTTTATAGGCTTTATAAGCCTTCATATGCTTTGTGTAGTAAGAATCAATGAGCTGTGTGTACTATGTAAAATACATTGCATAGCAAGAATTATGATGTCTTTGGTCAGATGATCTGAAGGTAAAAAGTTACCTAACAAGTGGTAATAAGTATCCTATGGTGAGTTATGGGTTCAAATACCCAGATGCTATAATCATGATGATGAACTTGTTAAGAAGAGGAAATGCACTTGGTGAGTTGAGGGATTAAGATCCCAACACTTTGTGAAAAGAGTATGGCTACAGGCCATGATTCCACAATGACAATGCCAGGTAGTAGATATATGATCTAAGCCTGAAGATAGTTAATGTTGTGGTAATGATGCTGTAGTGAATAAATGTTATACATGTTCTTCATATTCCTTAATGAATAAGTGACATGTGGATCTTTCAAGTTATAGCTGCAATGTTTTAGATAAGAATAATATTCTAATATGTTAGATATTGAATTAGCTACTATCAATCAAATATGATTCCTCTGTGCATATTTATCTTCTTAAGCTGCAATAATAATGTTACTGGCGGAGAGTTATGTCTCTCGCTGGGGCAATTTACAATTGTCTCACCCCCGTGGGAACTACATTTTTAGGTGGACGCGGATGAGGAGACATGAATCCTTCAGTAGGAGAAGGACAGCAGCAACAACAGAAGGGATAGTAGTGAAGTCTCAGGTGGAGACACTCGCTGTTATGCCTTGTATAGATGTAAATAGAGTCCTATGTGTCGTCTCTGTACTCTCAGGTCCTCAGAATAGTAGTTAGTGCTTTCGAGATTTTGGCTCAGTGCCTCAAGATTTTCACACTTCCTGTGTTTAGTTTAACAGGGCAGCTGATACTTGTAACTCACAGAAAGAGATGATACATAATATGTACCTTTGAACAAGAATGTAAATATGTTACTTTGGTTCTTTGTGAGAAAGTTTTCGTTTGATGGATCTCTTGATAAAAAGGTTTTAATTTTTAGTGATTTTTGGTAATCCGCTGCTTAGTGAATGCTTCCACATTAGTTAATTATGTTTTTATGAGTTGTATGCCACACTTGGTAAGCCAAATGGTCGTGGTCTTGACCCTCCCATGGTTGACCATCCATGGTTGCAACACACACACCACCATCACCACTTGGTCGAGACAAGGGACCACCTCAAACCCTAAGTCGAAACATCCTATAAGAGGGCAACCATCTCAACCCAAGACCACCTTGGTTGTGACCCCACCATCTAGAGGGGGTGTCTAGACCATGACACCCACCAAACCAACCCTACATCACAACCTAGGTCGAGACAACACACTATGTACATAGGTCGAGACACTCAACACTCAAAGAAACCCTAATCACCACTAAGGGTGACACTCCTAATTCTAAGGATCAAACAAGGCACCCACTTTGTTATTTCTCCTCTAGATGATTTCAAGAAAGAGAAGGAACACTCTAGAGGTGAGAAATTTCACATCAACCCCCTACATTGGGTAAATTGCAATTTGCACCAAAACTAGCACATAAATCACAAACATCACCCAAACAAGCTCAAACTTGAAACTTAAGCTCTCAACAAGCCCTAATTACATCTCAAAAGATTAGAGAAAGTTTCTAAGCACATGATTAAGCCAAATCAAATAGGTTCAACCCAAAACTCAGGTCAGGGGTCTTACAAATGACTCCCTCCTATCTAAAGAAAATGAATCATGGAATTTTATGAAAGGTTCAACCAAACTTCTTTAAATTTGATAATTACCACAAAATCCCTATATTGGGTTCCTTTCTAGATGAAAGAATGATAAAAGAGAGAGAATATGGAGATAATAGGGTTTTTAATCCACTTTTGAAAAGATTTTAACCACACTAATGGGTCTAATAAAGTTGGAAGATATATAAAGAGAATCCAGGAACTTACTTGATGCAAGAACTTGAGCAAGATGAACTCTAGATCAACATCCATCCAAAATTCATCCAAAATCACCGCTCTAGTTTCAACCAAAATTTTTTTAGAACAATGGTGGTTTTAAGGTGTTTCAGGTCAAGCTATGCTTTAAGGACATTTGATTTGCTTGGGTATTTTGCAAAAAGCTTGACATGTGAAATTTTTCTTATATTTTTTAGAACATTAATTTGGAACATCTTGAACATTTGACCTCCAATATCAGTAGAATTATATAGATTTTAAATTAATCATAGAGTCCATGTTCAACATAAATTCACTTATAAGCTATAAAAGTAATAAATTAAAGTTATATATTATTTTTCCAACACTTTAGCTCTATTTTAGGGAAAATTATGAAAATAACCCTAATTTCAAAAAATATAGCGGCTTGTCTATATGAATCATATTAAATCAACCATAACATGTAAGCAACATGTTAATGAATTAATAAACACAAACAATGCAACTTCACACTAATTTGGAAAAGTTGAGCTATTAAGTAGAAACTGCATATTAAAGGTTACTAAGGGTTTAGGGTTTCACATATATTATGCTATAACAACAAGGGTAGTGGACATTTCTCTTACAAATGTCTAACAAACCCTAATATTGGCACAAAAAAGATGTTACCAGAGTACAAGTCATTGTTCACCTAGCTCCCTTCTACAATTAATGCCCACACATCCACTGCAACAATTGCTATATATGGTTCTATGATTATGAAAGTATCTATAAAGTTGTAACGCATAAATGTTTCAATATCATCCACTATATCCCATTCAGGTGTGGATGGACTTCACAAAACCTCCATGTAGACCTCAGTATGAAGCAGAGGGTTCCTATGTACAGTACATCTAATAGTTTCACAAAAGATTACCTATATAACAATAAATCCTGACATATTATAGGTTACGGATGTAGAATTACCAACACTAAAACACATAACATCCATTTATTCTTCATAAGAAACAACGATAAAACCCCCTTCTTTTCTATGGCATCTAAAACTTCCCCAACTATAAATAAGTCATATTGGATCTTTGAATTAATTCTATGAGACTTAGAAAGGTCATGGCTAGTCGTCGTATCCTCATCTCTCTATAGGTCACCAATTACGGTCTTCCCATTGGCGCTTTTATGCCACAAGGGCTTTAAGATTTTATATTTTAGGAACACTAACCCCATACCCAATTTTTTTTAAATCCCACCTGATATACACCCTGCTTGAATGTACCATTATGGATCATATCATGAGCCTTTCCTTTACATTTTTATTGGTAAAGGCTTCATCAAGTAAATATATCTCTATAAGATCTATTGATCAAAGAGACATTCCTATAACGAATGGAAGGAGGTATAGCATCAGTTATTATCATGAGTCTCCCATTGCATCTTTAGAATGCATACATTATCAAAAACAATTCATCAACCACATGATCCAATCTAAATCTATATCCATCTGAATACCCTTCAATCTACTAGTCCTATTTAAACCTTCTTCCTTTATTTTGGTAGACAAGGTCACTCATTTGACCGATAATATGAGAACTTGGATAGGAAAACACATCTAGGACATCAAAATGCAAGAGGGGAACCACATGAATCCACCTCCTTCTTTACCAAGCTTTTGGACCATCTTCCACTTAGTATATCTCAAGAGACAAAACAAAATATGAATATGTTGATGACTTTGAGACTTTGAGCTTGAATAATGAGGTCATGTATTGGTTAGTAGAGATAATAATAACTCCATATTTTTCCATCATAACCCCATTTCTAATCCTAGTCAAGCAAATAACAGTTAGCAAGTATGTTTTCCCAAATAAGATCCCTTGATACCCCCATTGTGAAACAATTTCATTCCCCTATTTCCATTGTTCTTCCCCCTAAACTCAACTTCAATAAGGAAATATAGAGTATCCTAGGACCTAATTATGGAATTGGAGAGAGTGAAGACATGACTAAGGATTTAGATAACATCATGAAATTTATGATTGAGAAGAGCACGTCAGGCATTGTTACTGCTATTGAAAACAAAGAAAATATACTAAGGACGATATAATAGAATTTGGGCTCCAATAATAGGAGAGGGTGTGTTCCAACCCACTGATGAGATGTTGATGATTACACGTCAGATATATAAGAAGTAGAAAACAGTTTTTGTATCTGAACATAACCCATGTCGGGTTCTATTATGATTCTAGTGAGTTTTTGGAACAAAAATGGGAGGTCGATGGTCATGTTAGAAATGGAGTCGCTACCACATTTATGATGAAGAATAAGAAAATCATGAAGATTATTTGGAAAGTGGGTGGATAAGGATTAAAATCTAAAACAAAGAAAAAAGCAAGGCACAAAGTTATATGTGGGGAAGGTGTTAAGGACCCCCATGATGCCCTAACTCAGTATTATCGGTCTCTATGACTTAAAAATGAGATATTGACCCATGAAAAGGCATGTATGAACAAAAAATTGATAAAGGAATCATGCAAAGAGGGTCAATACATACATATTAAATACGGGATAATCAATCTTGGGAGCTAATATCAGTGTGCAACTTTAGGGTTGGAAGTGGAGAGGAAGAGAGAAGGATCTACATAGTAGCTTTCTTGAATATACCTTTATTGGATGTTGAAGTAGAAGGGGATGGATTGTTTTCTCCTTTATCCCCCAATTTAAGGGGAAATTTTATAGGATTTGTGGTGAAGGAGACATATGTCTAGGATTTTCTTTGGCAGGAGAGGATTTCACTTTCTCAGTTGGGGTTAGTATAGTTAAATACAACTACTAATCAAAATGATAATTTAAGAGTTGGGTTTCATGGATGGTGTTTTATTTTAGGGATAGGTAGATTCTTAGGACTAGGGTTTAGATTAAGTTTCTCTTAAAGAAAAAAGGTTACAGAAATCGTAGGGAGGCCCACCTTTTAGAGACTTATGGGTGTGTTATATTGATTCTTTATTGATGGATCAAAGCAAGAAAGGAGGGGAATTTACTTGGACCATGCCCCCACTTTCTAGGTCATATAGGAGTGCCTTTAATGGTGATTTGTTTGACTATTTCAAGGGGTAAAGGTAGGGAATGTGCCCCACATTGTGTTCTACTATGATTTTTGAATGGGTAGAACTTTGATTATTTTGTGGTGGGTTTTGGCCCCCGAAAGTGGGTTGTGTGTGTTGGGAAATATGACATCAGATAAGGTAGTTGAAATAAAAATTTAACTTGCCATATTTCCATTTGAGAATTACATTGCGTCAAAAAGTATGTAATGAGAAGGATGGCTACAAGGTTTATACATGGTTCTGGAGCAAGTCCATCGACAATCCCTTAAAGTTGTCTGTGACTTTCTTCATGTTGCACCTAGACAGTGTCAGCAATAGCCTCTGGTTGATCACCACGGATGATAGTTGACTTCACCCTCTTAGCGACATACAACAACATGCTCACCTCTATAGTCATTTACACAGACCACCGAGAACTCCTGTCATTCTGGATGAATGGACAAGAAGTAGTTATCTCTCCTAGTCAGCATGCTAGTGCCGACTTGCTCTCCCAATTGTCTCTCCCTTGCTATCCCTCCCTTTGACGGGTAAGACTTGCTCGGGATCTCTCAGTTACCACAACCTGAGGGGACAACAATTGTCATAGCTTATTGTTGTGTCTCTGGAAGGCCCCCAATACCCCTCTATTTATTGGAGGGTTAGGGTAGGCTTCTAGTCTGAGAGGGAGTTGAAGAGATAGAATTTCTTGAATTTTCCAGAACCTACGATTGTTGAACCAACTAGTTTAGTAATAAACTGGTCATTTCATGTGTGAGTTAATCGGTTCAACCCTTGAAGCGGTCATTTCATCATTTTTCCCAATAACAATTGGATTGGGATGTAATTTCTGATTAATGCACAATATGACATCAACAACAATTCTTGATTCAATCAAACTAATCAACCAACATATCAATTTACAACCTGAACTGGTTGATTTAGAGACCTGAGCCAATCTATTAATTGCTGAAACAATCTTCTCATGGTTCTGATTACTAATGTTAGTTCAATTGACTTGACACTTGAATTTATCGATTCAACACTTGAACCAGTCAGTTCACAGTCGAGTCAGTCAACTTTCAGCCATTGTTGTTTAAATTGAATACCTATATAATTTAGTAATCAAGTTAAACATCATTCATGAATAAACTCATATTCCAAGTGCATCCTATGTGTATGACCCTATAGGTTCCAAGTTATGTTGAAAGTGAATGTCGATAACTGATTTATGACATCATAATCAATGAGTGGTACCTAGAAAGACATCACTGCTACCCAAGTAACTGGAAAGTTAGAGAACAACTTCAACCTACAATCTGTGAATCATGTTACAATGATTGTATAGTTCCTTTATCTGTAATATTCCAATTGAACTCCAGGCATGGAATTGTCATCCTATTGAACATTCAATCCATGTTCCTTGAACTAGACCAGACTATCTGAGATATGTAAACTCAATATAACATATTGACTCATACCATCATGGCCATACATTTCTTAGTCTCTCTTATCAAGTGGTTAGCATATCGTACTCTTGTAGGAGGGAGAAATTCCATTTACATCACTCACAGTAATTCCCATAAGTCATAATGAACCTGAGCACCACCTTTATGGCAACCCTATTATTCAAGGTCATAGTGGATGATATCAAAGTATACTTAATGACATGTGATGAGTGTAGTGACTTTAGGTCTAAGAACCACAATCACAACCATCACTACGAGAGTTGATTCTAACTACCATTCAATGGTTCTATATATCACTCTCAAGGTTGGTCTATCTGATACATTGTTCTCTAACAAGTATCTATGCGTTTGGTTTGATATCATACATCATGACTAATGAGATTCTTTCATCAACCAATACATACTCTAGTCTTAAGTGTTATAGTTGTCGATCAGCCTTCCTTAATAACATCTGATTAGGGACATAACAAGAATGCATATACTCTTAACATATGTATGATCTTATTGTTCAGGTCCTTAACCTGAAGATATACGCTATTGAGTAATATCATTCTTTAGACATTTGTTATGTTACATCATTATCTCATAACTAAATAAAACAAAATAAATTGGAAGATTGTATTTATTATTAATAAAATAGTTTCAATATATGCCATTACAATCATGTTATGATTGGCTCTCTGGGCATACATACTAATAGACTCCCACTTGCACTTATAACCAATCACCCATGTACTTTATCCCAAGTAATCTAACATGAACTTCATGCTTTTGGTGCGAAAGTGATTTTGTCAAGGGGTTAGCTACATTTCTCATAGTTGGTATTCTGCAAATCTTCACATCTCCTCATAGTACAATCTCTCATATGAGATTGAACTGCCTTTGTATATGCTTGGAATGTTGATGCAACCTGGGTTCCTTAGCTTGTGAAATTGCTCCATTTTTGTTACAATATAGCTCAATTGCATCACAGATGCTTAGAACCACCTCAAGTTTAGAAATGAACTTCTTGATCCAAACATCCTCCTATGCTGCATTGGATGCAACAATATACTCGACTACTGTTGTAGAATTCACAATTGTCTGTTGCTAGGAACTCTTCCAGCTCACAAATCCATTGATGAGGCAAAACACAAATCCTCATTTCAATAAACAATCATATTTGTCAGTTAGGAAGCTTGCATTGGTGTAACCCTTTACCACCAACTCTTCCTCACCAACGTAGAAAAGGAATTGATCCTTGGTTCTTCTCAAGTACTTAAGTATGTTCTTCATGGCAGTCTAGTGACTCTCACCAAGATCTAACTGATATCTGCTCATCATACTCAAGGCATACAAGACATCTGGACGAGTACATAACATCGTGTACATGATAGATCCAATTGCACTTCATTTCTTCACAAGAACTAGGACATTGAGCTCTAGAGATGCTGACACCATGAGACATGGGCATGTTTCCTATCTTTGGGTTCTCTATCTTGAACCTCTTCAACACTTTGTCAATGTATGTGCTCTGACTTAGCCCAAGAAGCCTTCTATCTCTATCTCTATATATCTTGATTCCTAAGATATAGAATGCTTCACGTAATTCCTTCATAGAGAATGGATTTCCTAGCCAAGTCTTTACCATCTACAAAGTAGGAATGCCATTCTTCATCAATAGTATGTCATCTACATACAATATGAGGAATACAATTATGCTCCCACTAACCTTCTTATATACAAAAGGTTCACCTTCAGTTTGACTAAATCCTAACTCTTTGACTACCTTATCAAAATAGAGATTCCATTTCTGATATGCTTGCTTCAATACATAGCCAACAAATAGTTGATATGTGCAGACCGAGAATGGTCAACACGCATTTTGCTTTTTTTTCTTCGAATGAAATATCAGGAGACAAAAGTGGAAATAAGGTCATCCTCTAGTTTCCTTTTGTCTATGTTTACCTATAAAAGATTTTGTTAACATTACATATGGCTTCTATGACATAAGTGAGAGTCAATTCCCAGAATTTTTGACAATCAACTTGATTTCAACTACTTGATGAGGGATTAATAAAAAAACCCTGATATAATCTTTCAACATAGACTGGCCTTTGTAGCTTACACACTTTATTTTCATCCTTTGGGTTTGTAAAACCCTCAACTTGTGTCATGTACACATCCTCAAGAAGATTCTTGTTAAGGAATGAGGTTTTAACATCCATCCGCCAAATCTCATGGTCATGATATACTTCAATGGCAAGCATGATCCTGATGGAATTAACCATGGAAAGTGAAAAAGTTTCATCATAGTCAACATCTTGAACTTGTTTGAAACCTTTTGCAACCAATTTGCCCTTATAGGTTTGTACATTACCATACATGTCAGTCTTCTTCTTGAAGACCCACTTGCACCATATGGATTTTACCCCTTTTGATGGATCCGCTAAGGTCCATACCTTGTTGGTGTACATGGATTCATATTAAATCTCACGGCCTCAAGCCATTTGTCATACTATGGTCCCTTATTAGCTACAAGGTAGGTTGTTGGCTCATCATCTATGACCAACTCACCACCTTCTTGAGTCAAAAGATAACCAAATCTTTCAGGCTCTAGGCGTGTCCTACTTGATCTGTGCTAAATGAGGAATTTGAGATTTCGCAATGGTTTGTGAATCTCTATGTTCCTCTTATATCTCTATTGGTTCAATGATCTCTTATTGGTCTCAAACCTCTTCAATTTCTACTTTCTTCCCATTGATTCCTTTAGAAATAAAATTCCTTTTCAAGGAACACACCAATTCTGGCAATAAATAATTTATTGTCAGTTGGAGTATAAAAGTAGTATCCCCTCATTTCTTTGGGATATCCAAAAAAATAACATTTATCTGATTTGGGTCCAAGCTTTTTAGGAAACATTTTCTTGACATAATCTTCACATCCCCAAATCTTCATAAAAACACACATTGGGACGTTTCCTATACCATATCTTATATGTTGCCTTTTGAACTGATTTAGATGGTACACGATTAAGTGTAAACATTGTGGTTTCTAGAGCATAACCCCATAAGGAAGTCAGAAGATCATCAAAACTCATCATTGATCTCACCATATCTAGCAATTTGTGATTCCTTCTTTCTGATACACCGTTATGTTGTGATGTTCTAGGTGAAGTTCATTGTGAAATGATACCACGAGCTCGCAGAAGGTCCTCAAACTCTTGGCTTAAGTATTTTTAGCCTTTATTAGAATGAAGTTCCTTAATACTTCTACCAAGTTGGTTTTGTACTTCATTCATGAAATTATTGAACTTTGCAAGGGTTTCTAACTTATGTTTCATCAAGTAAACATAACCATACCTACTAAAGTCATCAGTAAAGGTAATGAAGTACTGACAACCACCTCTAGCATTTGTTTTAAAAGGTTTACGTGATCTGTATGTATGAGTCAAAATAGATCACTTGCCCTCTCACTATTTCCAGTGAAGGGAGTCTTTGTCATCCTGCCCAAGAAACAAAATTCACACGTCTCTACTGATTCAAAATCAAAAGAGTCCAAATATCCATCTTTATGGAGTCTAGAAATGTGTTTTTCATTGATGTTCCCTAGACCACAATGACAAATGTAAGCTTAGTTTGAGTTAACGAGTTTTTGTCTTTTGGCATGTACGTTATACACACTTGTCTCTAGATCTATCAAGTATAGACCATAATACATAGGGGAAATGCCATGAAAGATTCCATATTTACTAATAGAACATCAATCATTCTTTATAAGAAATTAAAATTTGTTCTTATCCATATAAGATACAAATATGATGTGCCTATTAATGGAAGGCACATAACAATTCTCTAACTCTATTACAAGCCCACTTGGCAAAGATAACTCATATGTTCCAACTGTACTGGAAGCAAATCTTACTCCATTAGCAATGTACAGGTCAATATCACCTTTCTACAAAGGTCTACATCTTTTCAAACCCTTCCCATTTGACAAAATGTGTGATCCACATCTGGTATTAGTATCCATGATGAATAAGTAGTGAAGTTAATCATAATAATGTATATACCATATGTAGAGATCTCTATCCCTTGACATAGAATCATCATCCTCTTCAACGTTCAATCCATGTTCCTTGAACTAGAGCAGACTATCTAAGATATGTAAGCTCAATATCACATATTGACTCATACCAGCATGTCCATGCATTTCATAGTCATGCTTATCAAGTTTCCATGATATCATACTCCTATAGGAGGGACAAATCCCATTTACATCACTCACAGTTGTCCCCATGTGTCACAATGCACCTGAGCATGACCTTTATGGAAACCCTTATTCGAGGTCTCAGTAGATGATGTCAGAGTACACTAAATGACATGTGATGAGTGTAGTGACTTCCGGTCTAAGAACCAAAATGAAAACCATCACTATGAGAGTTGATTCTGACTATCATTCAATGGTTCAATGTATCACTCTCAAGGTGGGTCTTTTTGATACACTATTATCTAACAAGTATTTATGTATTTGGTTTAATATCATATATAATGACTAGTGAGATTCTATCATCCACCAACACACACTCTAGTCTTAAGTGTTATTTTTTTTCTATCAACCTTCCACAGTAACATCTGACCAGGGACATAACAAGAATACATATACTCTTAACATCTGCATGATCTCATTGTGTACGTCCTCAACCCAAAGACATACACCATTGAGTAATATCATTCTTTAGACATTTATTATGTTACATTATTATCTCATAACTGAATAAAGTAGAATAAATTAGAAGATTGCCTTTATTATTAATCAAATCATTTACAAGATATGCCATTACAATCATAATATGATTGGCTCTGTTGGCATACATACCAACATAGTACATGGTAGGTATCCCACCTAATCTTAGTATCCATGGGAGCTTAATTGGCTTGACATGATAGACAAGTTAGATATGATCAGGGAATGTGATGTGTTAACCTAAGGTGCAACATATTGGTGGGAGTGGGGTAGCTAATTTTGGATAATGGGGAGCATGTGATGGACACATCCTGGGTTGGAGCCATGGTAACAAAATTCAAGGAAGGTAGTTTGTAGAAAAATATCCATTATCTGGATGTCTATTTTAGTTTACAACCTTCCCTTTGTGGGAGTTTAATGTCTAAATTGCATTATTTTGACCTCTAATAATGAAATACTAGAATCATTTTTTATTGAATCATTCAAATCTCATCTTGATGATTGATCACTGATCTAATCCTAATTATTATGGTTAGAAGGCTTTTTTGAGCATTGCATTGAATAACCTCTATGTATCCTTACATCCCTTATGATGTTATTCACATACATAATATTTTCATATTGGTTTTACTTGATCCAAGATTACTTTTAGTGCCTTTCAGGTAGATTCTAGTAACTATTATTACTTCATCGTTGAATTAGTTCTTAGTTTGAAGTTTGTTCACATATCATGATTTAATTCGTTAATCATTTTATTGATGATTGTCATGAATTTACTCATTTGGGAACTAAATTGGGTGTTCCCAAAAATGGATTATCAATGCTTACTCCTCTCAAGATGATGTCCGACGCAAGTTGGTGGATCCACTCATGATGAGGATTGAAGTCTTCAGAGTAGAAGACAAGCATCTTTGGTTGTGTGTGCCAAACCGATGACATTGTATGTAGGTTGGTGTTTGGGTAAAATTGAACTCATGATGGGAGTACACTTGATCCAAGTAGTTTTATGTTTCTTACTTGAGTAAGGCTTTATCAAATATGCTTATCAGAATGAGGCTTGGTTGTTTATGCTTTGTGTAACATAACTTTAATATGTTAATGGGATTACTTGCCTAGGAAATGTTTTAAAGTAGTATTTCTTATTAGATAAAGATTCAAATTGAGTTTTCATTTTAACAAGTCTTCTTTGACGTTGTAATTAAGGACAAATGGATAGTCTGGATATTTGGGATATATATTGGCTTTTCAAAGCTAAATGTACAATAAATGCCTCAAAATAGGGCTAAAATGCTAAAAATTAGGTTTTGGGTCCATAAACCCAGCCTAACAAGCCAGGGTGCATGTTAGGCATGGGCCTATATCATTGAACTAGTCAAAGATGTAGATGTGGGTGGGGGTGTACTTGGTTCACACCCTAAGTATAGAAGTACTTGGATAGGGTTGTAGATAGCATGTGTAGTTGTGTTTTCTTGAAGACAAAAAATAAGAGGCACACCTAGTAGGTGTGTGCCCCACTCAATTATGACTTATAAAACATTTCCCATGGGAAAGTATGTGTCTCATACATTTTGAATTATATCTCACACCATGTTGTCACTCTACAACAACGAATGAGAAAAGTTTTGACCTTGAACCTACTGTTTAGACTTCGGATCTCATGCACACCTTTTGTTGAGCCCCTATTCTAGTTGTTGAGATGGCTTTTGACTTTATCTTATGGGCTTTCCGCTTACATTGCAGGTGATACAAAATGTATCATTGAAGTTAGACACCTCATTGGAAGTAGGATCTAATTGATGAGGAAAAAAGGTGCTTGCTGACCTTCATGTGTAGGTATTGTTTGACATGCCATATGTCCCAATGGAACTTAGATGATGAGTGCAATGGTGTAGTTGTAGGATCCAAGGTTAACAACTTTAGGCTTAGTCAAGGATGTATCATGAAAATTCTAGATGAGATGGCATATAATTAGACTTATCATTTCATGATTGGTGATCATTACAAAGTGCTTAATATCCCCAAATGCAATTTGTGAATGGGTTGTTAAGCATGTAAAAATCCCATTTCTAATATCTTTGTTAGTTGGAGGGATGCATCAATGTAATTATGATGGTTGTGGAATTCTTTACACTAACAAAGTGTCCACCTTTTTTTCATGATTTGTAACATCGTTCAGCAACGTTCATGATTGTCTTCTTTGGACTGACATTATTTTACCAGCTCAGGGAACAAGTGTTTACATGGATGATTCCTATAGTAGAAATTGTTATCTCAAGAGAGTGCATATCTCGCCAGTTTTCTCATATATGTACCATTTCTTGAGGAGTGCTAAGTGCATCAAGAACATCAAAGGTAGAATTGGGTGTCCATGTTGAGTTGGTTACTGATGTAGCTCAATTGTGCATATTTTTACCGCCCATGAGGATAGGTACCTATATAGTGCATTTGTATCACAATACTTACTAGGTTTTTGGAGTTTTCATTCATCAAGATTGAGGTCAATCATCACAATGGCTAGCTATTTTGATGGACATATATTGTTGCAAGTTTTGGGTGATAGTGGGAGGAAGCATTGAGTCACATGCACTCATATTGGACATGTATTGGCACCCCATTTTATTTCATAGATTGAGACATTTTATGGCCTATAATCCCATGGTGTTCCTTTGATAGCAAATACACCCTCTTATGGATTATGCAGTACCAGACACGATTTTTATGAGATGGTGAGAAGATATGCCCAACAACCAAGTTGGTGTGATGTATGATCTTCAATGTTGTTGGGGTTGTTGGGTGATGCTAACCATAGAAACATTCCCACGGGTCTATAGTGGAACAAAGGAGTAAGAGTTTCTTTAGATGAGGTTTCCATGTGAGGAGGTCATATGTACTAACAAAGACAAGTTGCAAGAAGGAGCATGTACATAGTTTCTATTTGTTCTATAGTTTTTTTAGTTTTATTATTTTATTCTCATTTTTTATGAAGTTGCATCCATGATAACTTTAATAAAATTAATCACTATTTCTTACATTCAGTGTGGCCTTTATGACATACTAACCTGTAATGCTTATCATTATTTCATGTGAAGGGCTTAGAACTTGTAGAGGTAGTCCTAGCCTTAATGTTTATCAAGGCAACCCATGAGGGTGTGGAATGATGATGTTGTGCAAGTATTGAATGTGGGTGGATGAGATAAATACACTTCATCATTAATCTCACCTAGTGTGGTTGTAGGTAGGATCGATGTTTTGTTTTTTTTTGCAAAATTCTCCTCTTAATGAGTGTTCTCTTCTGGGAGAGAAAGTAAGACTTGGTGCCTCGCTTACTCTAGACAACAATTTTCTCATAGTTTGGACCAACTAGAAGTCTCTTATTTTAAATAATAACATCTATCACAAACAACATGGCATAGTGTTTTTGAATGTTGTGTGAGAACATGTGAAATTGGTACTTGAAACTGTGGGATGGAGCTTGGTTCTTCAGTGGTTGTTTAATTTGTGTTAGAATCATGACTTTTTAAAATAATTTTTGGGCCACATTGTCACAAGTACATATCTCACATATAGTGGTGCTCAAAGCCTTAGGATGTATGCTAATTTATGGATGTGCAAAACACACATGGATTGCCCAGATTTGAACTTCCAATAAATAGGAATTCAAAGGTGAAGGAGTTCATTGGCTATTTTATCACTAACATGGATGGCATTGGTTATATGACCTGGTCATTCCTTAGAACCTGATGGCTGGTGGTTGAGGGGGTATGTTTACATTTCTTGGATAAATGATACATATACCAATGAACCAATTTTATGTAAAAGTCAAGTGAATAGAGAAGAACCATCATCACCCAATTGAAAAGTAGTATGCATATCACATTCATCTATTTGAGGTCACATGATTAGAGAGCACACATTTCAACATGAATAACTGTGTAATCCAATTATTTGGTATGGATCAAGACCATATTAGTTAAGTGGATGACTTAACTGATTTACAATTCATGAACCAATAAGACCCAAATTGACATTCGTGGGATGTTTTGTCTCGATCTCAAGTTTTTGGTTGATTAACTATTGACTTCTATTGTGAACCATGGTTGTCACCATCCTAATCAAGAGGGGTTTGATATGTTGATTTGATACAAATTCCTATGTATATGTCATATCATTAACATTAGCACCTCTAGGTGTGGTTGGAATTGATCGACAACAAGTTGATGTCACCATCCTTGTCTTGTAGTCACATTGTGTTGCTAATGAAAACTTAGTGGATGATGTATGACCATTCCCATTTTTCTTCTTTGGGTGTCTGATTTGAGGTACATGTGTAGAACAAGGTCATCTTTCAAGAACTATAAAGGGTGTATCTTTGTGGCAATAGATCAAGACATCCAAGTTTGATATCACTATTATGTAGTGTACTAAATGGAACATTCATTATTTGGTTGTAGTGAGTGTTTATATGCAATCTTGAACCAAATATACTTTTAGATGTTTTTTTCTTGAAGTATACCCAAGGAAAGGACTTTTATTTCTATTGGCATGTGATCTTATTCACATTAACAAGAAAGAAAGGCATCACACCTATTGCGTGTAGATACACATCTGGTATGCCCATAATGCCATGGGTAGGTGTCGTGCCAATCCCAAGTGGACTTGCTACTCTTCATGAGTATCTTGACAATATTCTTGTTTTCTTTGTTAATTACATCATTCATTTGAGTCCAATAATAATAGTTCCTATGATTCTTTATGTCGAAAGAATCAAGGTAATCTTGTGCTTAATTCACGAAGAAATTGGTGAAGTTGTCGGATATGGTTTTACTACTAATAGTAAATCTAGTGATGATATTTTTGCAATAGAACTTGAAGAAGTATGAGGCATAGGTGAAAGAGACTGAGATGGATTCTACCCATTTGGTGAAGTAGTCAGTGACAACTATTATGAATTAGTGGCAATTGGAGGTCATTGTGTTGATCTTAGCAATCATGTCAACTCCTCAAACTATGAGCGGCCAGGGCATGGCCGTCTAGTAAAGGTGGGTTGGAGGCAAGGAGATGTGGTTGAGTGTGCAACTGGAGAAACTAGAATTCATAGATATATTGCATATAATTTGATTTTATTTTGATCCAATATTGACAAGGAGTTGTATCCTCTTGGATAGGGTAACATCACCCGTGTGATTGCCACATGTGCTATTGATGAGTTCTTACATAACATCTTTGGCTTCTAATTTTTTAGGGATCATCGATATGTTTGATTGGTCATCAGTTTAATGTCCCTCTTCAAGGATGTATTTCACTTGCATATATCTTATTATTTGTTGGTCAAATCTAAAGGAGCCATAATGAAAGTGAAGACCTTTGATAATTGTTCAATATTATAGTACCTTGTTTCCTTGAATATGGAAGGGGTTAATTCATTTTTCATGTAGTTGACTAGTCAATGTATCGTTATCCTTGATTTTTAAGTTACTAGTATCCTGAATATTGACCTAGGAGGCTAGAGTCACCTTTTCGTTCGTGTAGGTATTCTTGTCTCAATTTTAGTGGGTGAAATTGATATTGTCAAACTCTTCTCCTAGCATGTAGATAAACTTCTGAAATGGGATAATATGTTCTTGCTTCATTTTGTAATTTATTTTCCTAACTATGAGTAGGGAGTCATCAATTACATCTATCTCTGAATCCCCATCCATATGGCTACTTGAAGCTCAAAAAGGCATGCTTCATACTTGGTGATGTTATTGGTGGATCATATTGCAATCATCATGAAATTGGGATGAATTATGTTGGATTGATGACAATTAAATGCACTCCATTGATTACAAGAATGAGATTTTGTAACTTAATCAATCATAATGTAAACCTAACATGTTACACAACCTTGATTCCCCCCAAGAGTACAATGTCAATGTTGCACTTAGAACCAATCCCAGAAAGAGTAGGGAAGACTTACAAAACCTTCATTGGACTATATAGGTGAATCAAATTGTGGCATGAATTAATAGACTAATGTGATTAAACTAAAATAAAAAGATAAATGAACTTTAGGATTCAAAACAATCAGAGAAAGAGTCATGTATGGGCCTTCACCACCATGGAACATGTAATTTCTTGTAGATTACTTTCCAAGGACATTTAATATACGCATAATAAGTTTTTTTAGGTAGTTTCTAGTTCCTCATTCAATTATATAAGAATCATGTATTATTTAAAATAAATATACACTCTCACCAAGGTCCAACTCTCAATAAATAGATTACTTTCCAAGGACATTTATTATTGGCATACTAAGTTTTTTTAGGTAGTTTCTAATTCCTCGTTCAATTATATAAGAATCATGTATTATTTAAGATAAAAATACACTCTCACCATGTTCCAACTCTCAATAAACTATTAATCATACAAAAATGACCACAATACTCTCTTGTACTTACATATCTAAGAGAACAATTTATTTCCTTAATATAACCCAAACTCACCTATTAAGTTTTTTTAGGTTACAAAATAGTAAATATGATGACCAAGCATACCAAGTTTAATTAAGAATAAATAAAATGAAATATATCCAATAATCAAGTCAATACCATGAAAGTTATGTAAAACATATAGTTTGTTCCATGGGGTTCTCCCCATGCCTAACTAGATGATCTACTCACACTTCAGCATAATTAAAATGATTAACAAGGATACTTACTATATAGACATCACAAATGTATGATAGGAAAACAGCATATAAGAAACTCCATGATGGAGAGGGAGAGAATATCTCAATTCTTCCTATTTTGGATGATGGTAAGTTTGAAATTTGCTAAGATTTGCTCCATATCATTGCCCCACTTGTAATTGGGAGTTTCCTCCTACTAAGCACTTTATTTATTACTCCAAGATGTTTAATCCCTCCCCTCATTGTTGGGGAAGTATATTTATAATATTTCGTGGCTTGGGTTCTAGTTTAGGGTGTTTGATGGGAACTGTAATTGTTGTTTCTTCTACCTAATGACCCAATTGAATGGTTGTCAATCCAATTGATCATTTGATTTTTTTATTGTTCTACATGCCCTCTAGTTGACTGGTTGAATTCCCACTTGACAAATTATAGGCCCCAATCAACCATTTGAGCTCCCAATCGACTAGTTGATGATTTTTGGTGACGAAGGCTTCAATTTACTATAGCAAAAAGATCCACTAACCATCCAATCAATCATCTGAATGTCCATGACCATAAGGAGTGTGTTACATCATCTTTCTTGCTTTTAAAATGGTTGGGAATATTTCCAAACTTCATGTTATCATTATTGTAGATGTTGGGAAGAGTGGTCTTGGTGAAGATTGATTCCCATCAATTCATTTAGTTTCTTCATCATTAAACCCTAAAATCACATGAAATAAGGTAGGTATCAATGTAATAAAAACTAAATAGAAATTAGAAATAGAGAAAATGATCATGATGTAGGAATCCATGGAGATATAGAGATCCACAATGGAAGCAGTAAACAAGTAATTTTTGTTTCTCTACGTATCCATCCATGTATCTCATCAACAACAATATATCAGGAAGGAAGGGATGCGAGTTTATACCTTTGTCACTTAGAAAATCTAGTGGTAGAACTCACATGAATAGATAAGTAATATAATGTCAAAGAAGATCTCCTAATGTAACTACCAATGTGTCCACATCTTTATTTCATCCACTCATATGATAGGAAACTTCACTCTTGCACTCCAAGAGCTGATGCGGAAGGAGTTGCATCTTTGTTGGAAAATTTCTAGCATTACACAACCTCTCCTCTCTCCTTATTTCCTCAACATTAATAATAGTTGGTCCAAGTCATCTCAAAGGTGCCCCATTTTGTCTCACAAAATCTTATCCTCAAGAGTTGCCACAAAAGTGTTACTAAAGTTTTCACCAAAACCCTAGTCTTCATGGCCATATATATAGGAAAGGTCGGGAAGCATGGAATCCATAAACCTTGGGAAACAAAAAGGAACAATATCCTTTTTGCAAAAACCACCACTAGATAGTATAGTTAGGTGACTAGACTCAATCCAGTAAGCCAACTGGGCCTAGCCAAGCTAAGCTACTAGACCTAGTCCAAAAGGGAGATGGGAAGCAGCCAAGTCAGCCAATTGGCCTGGCCCAGGTAGTCTCCTAGGGTCAGTGTAGTTGGGCAATTAGACATAGTCAAGTCGGTCTATTGGTGTGGTCTAGTTGGGTTTTTGGACTGAGTTGTCCATTTGGACAACCACAAAGATTTAATTTAGTTTCCTAAACCTTTTAGCAACTAATTAATCATATACCCATTATTATACTCATTTACCTCGCACCCTATGCAAGCTCCAAATTTACATTGGTAGTGATATACATAATTGTATTATGATTTCACAAATAATGATTGATATCTAGTAAGACTTCATTTCCACCCAAGTAACTAAAGAATCAACTTCAACCTAGTGTTGTTATCAGTGTTACAGTGATTGTATAATCCCTTTTTCAAAGATATCAATATTGAAGCTGAGGCATGGAACATCCCCTTATCATTTGATCTATGTTCTTTGAACTAGAGTGGACTATTTTAGATATTGTGAGCTCAATATCATATATTGACTCATATGAGCATGGACATGTGTAAAGAAGCGAAACGACTTCTCTACTAAAAATTTGAACAATAGAACCTCCAATCCAAACACACTCAGAAGGTATGTTGGAGTGGGTGTAAAATTCTCAAATCTTTATTTAATGGTAATCAAAAGACCAAAGTATAGCAGCGGAAGAAAAACATGACTATATTCAATTATGAAACAAAGGGTTACAAACTTACATCATAAGGATCCAAGTAGAGGAAATCTAAACCACCTCAAGATTATCTCCAAGCTTCATCATCACAAACTAAGTCCAGGTCAACATGTCAAGCCGTCCATGTCCTCCACCTAGGGTTGGAAGCATACCCCAGCAAAAGAGAAACAAAAGGAAACATCAGCAAAGGCTGGTATGTGCATACTAAAAGGCAAATTGAGCAATATAAGGATAATAAGGACATCAAAATATACAAGGCTTCCCATGCAAGAGATAAGTATCACCCAAACGGGTATCAAGAGAAAAGAATTATATTCAAGGAGATACTTGCCATAACTAACAAATAATAAGAATGTGCTATCAATATAAACATCCACTACCATGGTGGGAAACAAAGCACATATCATCATCAACCTACATGCATGTGAGATAAGCATAGCCCTAGAACAATATAAATAACAATGGCGGTCAAGAATCACACATCTTGAACCTGTCATGGGGAATCACACATCCACCATCAAATTATTATAATATGGGCCAGGAATCACACATCCTGTCCTGGATTGGGGAATCACACATCCGCCATCCCAAAGATATCACAAAGTTGCCATGTTGCATAATGAGACAAAACCAATGAAATTATACTACTCTAGTGCTACTGAATCACATAGCATGTTAAATGTAGAGGCAAGTAGAGCAGTATAGTCAGATTAAACAATGTTGCCATCACACAATGGTCAACACAAGCATATAAGCAAATCCACTTCAAAGTGGGCATATATCAACAAGTAACTTCCACATCACAGTGGTCATATAATATCAAAAGTTCAACATACACCAAGGCAATAAGGAAAACAGATTCAAGAGATTATCCCTGATCATAAGATCAATAACAAAGCAAAGTAGTTCACATGAACCATGATATCAAAAGAAAAGAGCAATGTGTATAGGCTATTGTCCATAGGACCAAAAGAAAGACAATTTAGGTTAATGCTCAATAAAGAAAAATAGGAGATGCTAACATACATAAGAGAGATGAATAAGAAATTGCTCAATACAGAATTAATGTGGGATGCAATCATACCTCAACTTCAGAGTCAACAGATCCAAAACCACTTCTAGGTCCAAGCCTAGGCTTCCAACAAACCTATTAGCATATATATGGGATTAGGGTTAGGTTTCCATTAATTATTCAAACCATAAAAATCACATTTTTATTAATATATGAATTAGGTTTCCAAAACGATTCCATATTTTATATTATATTTTCCTGAGTTCAAAACATATTTTATTATATTTTTCTGACTTATAAATTATTAGTTATGAATTTTAGAAGTTAATTCATTATTAATTAGATCCATTAAAATCACTCCTTTAAATCATCAGATCCGGGAAACAAAACCAATACCAAACGAAAGCTTGCATTTTTCTGAATCCAACGAATATTTATTTGTATTTTTCTGACCAGTAATTAATTAGTTATCAATTTTCAAAAATCAGCCAATCAGATAATTAGATAAAGCCACGTAAGCGAGAAGAACCACTAAAAGCGGACTGGGCCCGCATGACTTGGCCCAATGTGAGCCGGCCAAGTCAGCAGAACAAGAACTCGTCTTACACGATCCAAAATAAAAGACAAGAGGTGAAAAGACCAAAATACCCCCGGACAGAAAACAAAAGATAAAGGAAACCGAAGGGCAGACCAGACCAGTCACCAAGGTCTTCTTCTTCGTTTTGACAGATACACAAGAACAGCGAGCCGCAGCAAACCTCGCCAGCAAAGGAACCCAAACGGGCATCAGACGCCAAAACAAGTCGGAAACATCACCGTCGAGTTCGCGGGATCTTCACGAACTTAGAGATCCAAAAACCAACGAAAATTACGGAGAAAAGCAAAGAAGAGCAAAGCTCAGGTTCCAGGTAACCGAAAAAAGGGGGAAAAGCGGATTACTTACCTTGGAAGCCAATTGATTGGTTCGCTAGCTTCGTGAAGGTACCAGCGACCAATACCAGCCCCAACCGGCGAATGCTAAAGCCCCAGGCTCAGGGCCGACCAGCCGGAAACAGAAGAAGACGGCCGGAGAAGGTAGCAACAGATGCAGGGCGATCGGGGACAAAGGAGCTCGAACTAGCCCATGGGGATGATGCAGGGGGTCACCACGAAGGTGAGGGGAGGAAGAACCAGAGGTCCGAGCACTTGTAGCAGCGAGGAGAGACGAAGAACGGGAAAACAGGGGCAAGAACAGAGAACAATGGCGGCGCCAGCTGTTTGGATGACTCGGGGTATAAATACCCATGAATCTGGGATCAAAAGCTGCGGAATATAACAAGGATCACAGAGGCGAAAGAATCGTCGAAAAAACTTAAAAATCGAGGGAGAAATCATCAACCAAAAATCACAAGATACAGCCTGTACTCCTACTCCGATCCGAGCTAGGAGATGACCTTAGAGTCGTTAGATCGCAGATCAACGGTCCAAAAGCAAGCCGTTAATGGAAAGCAGGCGTGACAAGGAAAATCGATTAAATGAATAAAGTGTGATTGCCATTATTTCTTATTTTCTCTCTCTTCGTTTAAGGGTGCAAACAAAACCCAAATTAGGTAAAATTTTACACAAAGGTTAATTAAAGCATGTAAATTCCGAATATAAAATTAGATTTGCCTTTTAAGAACTTTTAATGTGTCAAATAAATAAATTACTATTTTCTCTTCCCTCCTTAATTAATGGCTTTAGGATTATCCAAATTTTATGAAACTTGACACACAAGTCATATTTAATGTGTAGGATACGAATTTGCCATCAATTTTACATATTGGAGTTGTTTGCATCTTTATTTAATATCTTGAAGGTTTTATCCACTTTCTCTCTCCTAATTTCACCTTTTAAGCAAACTTTCTCCAAATTGGATGAAAATTCACCCAAAGGGTATATTTATTATGTAGATTACGAATCTAAGATTATTTTCCTCTTTTGGAGTCATTTATTATATTTATTTATTAATTACACCTTTTAGGTAATTTCTCTCTCCTAAATTACCTTATTATTTCAAGGTTGTCCAAATTAAATGAAAATTGACATGTAAGCTTATTTTGATGTGTAGATTACGAATTTGAAGTTTATTATTTATTTTGAGACTTTATTACATAGATTATGCTATTAGGCCCATTATAGGCCCATTAACCATATTATGCATCCAATTAAGTTATTTATCATCTTATTATCACCAAATGAATTTTATGACTTATTCGATTACATTATTCACACATTAGACAATTAGGATCATCCTAACCTCAACCTTGTTTGGAAAAACCCAAAAGATCAAAGTTCTAGGGTAGGGTTTAAGATTCGGTATGTTACAGCACTCCACCCCTTAAAAAGGATTTCGTCCTCGAAATCTATAGATTCAAACATCAACGATCAACTACTCTCCACCCCTTAAAGGGTTCAACCTAACAAGTCAAACTAAACAACTTTTAGATCTACCCACATCTCTTAGTTGTGAAAGTTCTAGATACTTTTATTATTCATGTATCCAACTATAGTCACCATCTAGGGTTGAGACTTTAGGTCTTTGTGTCTCTAACCTATCAACCCTAAATGATCATCCAAAAAGTCATAGGGTAGGTCAACTACACCATGATATCAATCCTAGTTGCAAACTAGGGTTAGATTCTACATCAAACTAGAGTTCTCTTAATTGTGACTTAACTCAAGGAAACATCGATAAATCTGAGAAAACTTTTGTACATATAGTAGTATAATGAAAGTAATTTTTGTCGATGAAATACTTTTCGATACAAATCCAACATGTGAACAAAAATCAATACGAGAACCAAGTCACAATATTTCCATATTTAGATCTCCTAACATATTCTCATCCTCAAAACCAAACCTTATTGCACAAAAGATCGTCATTAACAAATCTAAGGTCAACATCTCACTTAAAGGTAACTAACTAAGTCAAGGGTTCTAGAGGGAGACAAAATTGAAATAGTCGATTCCGACTACCATGGGCTCTGATACCATGCTGTAAAGAAGCGAAACCACTTCTCTACTAAAAATTTGAACAATAGAACCTCCAATCCAAACACACTCAGAAGGTATGTTGGAGTGGGTGTAAAATTCTCAAATCTTTATTTAATGGTAATCAAAAGACCAAAGTATAGCAGCGGAAGAAAAACATGACTATATTCAATTATGAAACAAAGGGTTACAAACTTACATCATAAGGATCCAAGTAGAGGAAATCTAAACCACCTCAAGATTATCTCCAAGCTTCATCATCACAAACTAAGTCCAGGTCAACATGTCAAGCCGTCCATGTCCTCCACCTAGGGTTGGAAGCATACCCCAGCAAAAGAGAAACAAAAGGAAACATCAGCAAAGGCTGGTATGTGCATACTAAAAGGCAAATTGAGCAATATAAGGATAATAAGGACATCAAAATATACAAGGCTTCCCATGCAAGAGATAAGTATCACCCAAACGGGTATCAAGAGAAAAGAATTATATTCAAGGAGATACTTGCCATAACTAACAAATAATAAGAATGTGCTATCAATATAAACATCCACTACCATGGTGGGAAACAAAGCACATATCATCATCAACCTACATGCATGTGAGATAAGCATAGCCCTAGAACAATATAAATAACAATGGCGGTCAAGAATCACACATCTTGAACCTGTCATGGGGAATCACACATCCACCATCAAATTATTATAATATGGGCCAGGAATCACACATCCTGTCCTAGATTGGGGAATCACACATCCGCCATCCCAAAGATATCACAAAGTTGCCATGTTGCATAATGAGACAAAACCAATGAAATTATACTACTCTAGTGCTACTGAATCACATAGCATGTTAAATGTAGAGGCAAGTAGAGCAGTATAGTCAGATTAAACAATGTTGCCATCACACAATGGTCAACACAAGCATATAAGCAAATCCACTTCAAAGTGGGCATATATCAACAAGTAACTTCCACATCACAATGGTCATATAATATCAAAAGTTCAACATACACCAAGGCAATAAGGAAAACAGATTCAAGAGATTATCCCTGATCATAAGATCAATAACAAAGCAAAGTAGTTCACATGAACCATGATATCAAAAGAAAAGAGCAATGTGTATAGGCTATTGTCCATAGGACCAAAAGAAAGACAATTTAGGTTAATGCTCAATAAAGAAAAATAGGAGATGCTAACATACATAAGAGAGATGAATAAGAAATTGCTCAATACAGAATTAATGTGGGATGCAATCATACCTCAACTTCAGAGTCAACAGATCCAAAACCACTTCTAGGTCCAAGCCTAGGCTTCCAACAAACCTATTAGCATATATATGGGATTAGGGTTAGGTTTCCATTAATTATTCAAACCATAAAAATCACATTTTTATTAATATATGAATTAGGTTTCCAAAACGATTCCATATTTTATATTATATTTTCCTGAGTTCAAAACATATTTTATTATATTTTTCTGACTTATAAATTATTAGTTATGAATTTTAGAAGTTAATTCATTATTAATTAGATCCATTAAAATCACTCCTTTAAATCATCAGATCCGGGAAACAAAACCAATACCAAACGAAAGCTTGCATTTTTCTGAATCCAACGAATATTTATTTGTATTTTTCTGACCAGTAATTAATTAGTTATCAATTTTCAAAAATCAGCCAATCAGATAATTAGATAAAGCCACGTAAGCGAGAAGAACCACTAAAAGCGGACTGGGCCCGCATGACTTGGCCCAATGTGAGCCGGCCAAGTCAGCAGAACAAGAACTCGTCTTACACGATCCAAAATAAAAGACAAGAGGTGAAAAGACCAAAATACCCCCGGACAGAAAACAAAAGATAAAGGAAACCGAAGGGCAGACCAGACCAGTCACCAAGGTCTTCTTCTTCGTTTTGACAGATACACAAGAACAGCGAGCCGCAGCAAACCTCGCCAGCAAAGGAACCCAAACGGGCATCAGACGCCAAAACAAGTCGGAAACATCACCGTCGAGTTCGCGGGATCTTCACGAACTTAGAGATCCAAAAACCAACGAAAATTACGGAGAAAAGCAAAGAAGAGCAAAGCTCAGGTTCCAGGTAACCGAAAAAAGGGGGAAAAGCGGATTACTTACCTTGGAAGCCAATTGATTGGTTCGCTAGCTTCGTGAAGGTACCAGCGACCAATACCAGCCCCAACCGGCGAATGCTAAAGCCCCAGGCTCAGGTCCGACCAGCCGGAAACAGAAGAAGACGGCCGGAGAAGGTAGCAACAGATGCAGGGCGATCGGGGACAAAGGAGCTCGAACTAGCCCATGGGGATGATGCAGGGGGTCACCACGAAGGTGAGGGGAGGAAGAACCAGAGGTCCGAGCACTTGTAGCAGCGAGGAGAGACGAAGAACGGGAAAACAGGGGCAAGAACAGAGAACAATGGCGGCGCCAGCTGTTTGGATGACTCGGGGTATAAATACCCATGAATCTGGGATCAAAAGCTGCGGAATATAACAAGGATCACAGAGGCGAAAGAATCGTCGAAAAAACTTAAAAATCGAGGGAGAAATCATCAACCAAAAATCACAAGATACAGCCTGTACTCCTACTCCGATCCGAGCTAGGAGATGACCTTAGAGTCGTTAGATCGCAGATCAACGGTCCAAAAGCAAGCCGTTAATGGAAAGCAGGCGTGACAAGGAAAATCGATTAAATGAATAAAGTGTGATTGCCATTATTTCTTATTTTCTCTCTCTTCGTTTAAGGGTGCAAACAAAACCCAAATTAGGTAAAATTTTACACAAAGGTTAATTAAAGCATGTAAATTCCGAATATAAAATTAGATTTGCCTTTTAAGAACTTTTAATGTGTCAAATAAATAAATTACTATTTTCTCTTCCCTCCTTAATTAATGGCTTTAGGATTATCCAAATTTTATGAAACTTGACACACAAGTCATATTTAATGTGTAGGATACGAATTTGCCATTAATTTTACATATTGGAGTTGTTTGCATCTTTATTTAATATCTTGAAGGTTTTATCCACTTTCTCTCTCCTAATTTCACCTTTTAAGCAAACTTTCTCCAAATTGGATGAAAATTCACCCAAAGGGTATATTTATTATGTAGATTACGAATCTAAGATTATTTTCCTCTTTTGGAGTCATTTATTATATTTATTTATTAATTACACCTTTTAGGTAATTTCTCTCTCCTAAATTACCTTATTATTTCAAGGTTGTCCAAATTAAATGAAAATTGACATGTAAGCTTATTTTGATGTGTAGATTACGAATTTGAAGTTTATTATTTATTTTGAGACTTTATTACATAGATTATGCTATTAGGCCCATTATAGGCCCATTAACCATATTATGCATCCAATTAAGTTATTTATCATCTTATTATCACCAAATGAATTTTATGACTTATTCGATTACATTATTCACACATTAGACAATTAGGATCATCCTAACCTCAACCTTGTTTGGAAAAACCCAAAAGATCAAAGTTCTAGGGTAGGGTTTAAGATTCGGTATGTTACAACATGCATTTCCATAACTTCTCTTATCAAGTGGTCAGGATATCACTCCAAAGGAGGAACAAATTCCATCTAATATGATTCAAAGTAATCCAAAAGTGTTACAGTGCACCCAAACACTACCTTTCTAGAAACTCATATTTAGAGTCATGTTGGGGTGGTGTCAAAGTACACAAAATAACATGTTATTATTGTAGCGACTTTAGGTCTAAGGATCACAATCACCACTGTCACTTTGAGATATGAGTTTTACATGTCATTACATGGCATCCATGTGTCATTCTCAAGGTGGTTTTGTCAAGTACACTTGTTCTCTAACAAGTACCTATGTATCTGATTCAATATCCAATATTATGACTAAAGAGTCATAGTCATCACTCAAGATACATACTGGTCCTATGTATTATTCTTGTCCCATATTATCAACAATAATAAGTAACTATAGGTATGGATATAACAATAATGTGTACTCTTAATTATAAATATAATCTCATATTTGGATCCTCAACCCAAACCATATGTCATCGAGTCATAACATTCTTAGGACATTATTATATTGATTCATTATCCCGATGCTGAAACAAACATAACAAGTGGAATTGCCTTTTGATTAATAACCAATCAAATACAAAATATTCCTTTTATAATAATCACATGATGGATCTTAGGACATATAACAAATAGTCTCCCACATTCACAAGAGACAATCACTCATGAACCTATGTCCAACTCAAAGTAATATGACCATCATGCTTTTTTCATGAAAGTGCTTTGGTCAAGAGATCAACAACATTTCGTTTAGTTGGCACTCTACAAACTTCACATTTCCTCACTGTATGATCTCTTGTATGAGATGGTAGAGTCATAGTATATGCTTGAAATTCTAATGTGATCTAAGATCCTTAGCATGTGCAATGTCTCCATTGTTGTCACAGTAGAGATCTATTAAACCTTCAATGGATGGAACCACTCCTAGTTCTCCAATGAACTTCTTGATCCGTATAACTTCCCTTTTTTGTGCTAGAGGTAGCAATGTACTTTACCTATATTGTAGGATCAGCCATTGTCTCTTCCTTGAAACTTTTACTACTCACAAATCTACTATTGAGAAAAAAACACAAACCCGTTTGTGACCGATAATCATCCTTGTCAGTTTGGAAGCTTGTGATGGTGTAACCTTTTACAACCAACTCTTCCTCACCACCATAAATGAGAAATTGATCCTTAATGCTTCAAAAATGCTTAAGGATGTTCTTTCAAGCAGTACAGTGACATTCACTAAGATCTAACTAACACCTACTTGTCATGCTCAAAGCATATGAGATCTCGGGATGTGTACACAACATTGCATACATGATAGACCCAATTGCATAATCATATGGAATCTTAATTATGCACGCCCTCTCTTCATAAGAGTTGGGACATTGAGCTCCAAAGAGACTTATTCCATGGGACATGGATAAGTTTCCTCTCTTAGACGCTTGCATGTTGAACCTTTTCAACACTTTATCAATATATGTACTTTGACTTAGACCAAGAATATCTTCTAGATCTATCCTTATAGATCTTGATTCCTAGTATATAAATATGCTTCCCCTAAGTTCTTTACGGATAAGGTATTTCCCAAACATGTTTTAACCATTTGTAGTGTATGGATGTCATTCTCCATCAAATGTGTCATCTACATACAATATTAGTGAAATAATTATGCTCTCACTCTTCTTGTAAACACAAGCTTCATCTTCATTTTGGACAAAGCTAAACTATTTGAATTTCTCATTAGGATTAAGGTTCATCTTCAAGATTCTTGAAACCCTTGTGTTGCGTTCTATACACATCTTCTAAGAGATTCCCATTAAGAAATGTGGTTTTAACGTCCATTTTCTAGATTTCTTGGTCATGATAAGCTACTATGGAAAGTATGATCCTGATGGTTTTAACCATGATGATTGGTGAAATCTTTTCAACATTGTGAACTTGTTTGAAACCTTTTACTACCAATTGACCTTTGTAGGTTTGTAAATTACTATTCAAATCAATATTCTTCTTAAAGTTCCATTTGCACCCTACGGGTTTTACCCCTTCAGGTGGATCTATTGTGGTGCATACCTTGTTGCTTTTCATGGACTCTATCTTAGATCTCATGGTTTCAAATCATTCATCAAAATTCGGACCCTCGGTAGCCTCATTGTAGATTATTGGTTCATCATCATCAATGATCAACACATTGTCTTCTTGAGTCATGTAAATCCATCCGTCTAGCTTAATATGTTCCCAAATATACCTTTTAGGTTTTTGTGTTATAGGAGCTTGGGTTTCCACAACAACTTGTGATTCCTATGGTTCTTTGTCGACCTCCATGGGTTCAACATCATCTTGTTGGACTTGAACTTGTTCAAGTTCTACTTTCCTCCCACATTTTCATATAGAAATAAATTCCTTTTCAAGGAATATACCAATTTTGGCAACAAGCAATTTGTTGTTAGATGGAATATAGAAACAATATGCCTTGATTTTTGTAGGATATCCAAAAAAATTATATTTTTCATATTTTGGTTGGAGCTTTTCAGAAAACTAATTTTTTGACATAAGATTCACATCCCCAAATATTTATAAAACACATATCAGGATGTTTCCCAGTTCATATCTCATATTGTGTCTTTTGAACCGATTTAGAAGGTAGGAATGTAAGTGTAAATGTTGCAATTTAAGAGCATATCCCCAAAAGAAGTTGGAAGAACAACAAAACTCATCATGGATCATACCATGTCCAACATGGCATGATTCCTTCTTTCTAGTACACCATTATGTTATGGAACGTTCTAGGTGGAGTCCATTGTGATACAATGCCACAATCCTCAGAAGGGACTCAAACTCTTGGGTTATCTATTCACCACCTTGATCTAGTCCAATTTCTTTAATTCTCTTACCATGTTAATTTTGTAATTTATTAATGAATTCCTTGCACTTCTCAATGCATTCTAACTTGTGTTTCACTAGATACACATAATTAAAATCTATTAAGATCATCAATAAATGTGATTAAATATTATGCCCACCTCTAGAATTTTTTCTAAAAGGTCCACATGCATCAAAATGTATGATTCCTAATATGCCACTTGTCCTTTCGCTATATCTACAAAAGGGTGCTTTTTGTCATCCTTCCTAATGAACAAGATTCATATGTATCAATTGGATCAAATTCAAATAAGTATGGATATCCATCTTTATGGAGTCTAGATATACATTTCTCATTTATGTGGCCTAGATGACAATGCCATAGATAAGTTTTGTTTAAGTCATTGAGTTGTGGTTTCTTAGTATTTATGTTATAGATATGTGTCTCAAGATCTAATAAATAGAAACCATAAGACATAGGGGCACTTCCATAAAAGATCTCATTTTAGAAATAGAATGCGGACCATTTAAGATATGAAGTTTCAAACCATTATTGTCCAAACATGAAAGATAATTTATGTTCCTATTTATGACATGTACATAATACCAGTTCTCTAACTCAATTACAAGCCCAGCGGGCATAGATAAATAGTATGTTCCTACAATAGCGTTAATAACTCTTGGTCCATTTTATATGTGTAGCTTCACCTCCTACTTCTATAGGGGTCTACTTCTTTTCAACTTATGCACATTTGAGCATATGCAAGATCTAGATCTGGTATCCAATACCTATGTTGAAGAAGTGGATGTTTTCTATGACACACACACACTTATATATATATACATACATACACATATATATATGAATTGGAGATCTCTAGCCCCTACTTCTTGTTCTTCAGTTCCTTAAGGCAGAGTGGAAAATTTCTTTTTAATGTCAAGCATGGTGACAATGGTGACAACTTCTTCCTTTAGGAACTTCTCCTTTTACCTTAAGAGCAGAAGACATTTGTCTAACATTAGAAACTTTTCATGGCTTTTTCTTTGTCCTTAGACTTTACTTTTCCTCTATTGATCATCATCACAAAATTGGGCTTGTCTTGCATTTGTGCCTCAACTATTCTCAACATGCTAAGTATCTCTATCATTGGCATAAGAAAAAAATTTCATGTCATAGTTCTTGACAAATTATTTGTAGGAATCTGAGAACAATTGTGGAATCACATATGTGACCAACTCTTGGCCTAAATGAAACCAAAATATATCTAGAATTTCCACTTACCCAATTAACTTGAGTACATGGGGTCCAACTAGATCACCTTCTGTCATCTTGCACTCAAATAATTTCCTAGATCCATCATACCTTTCTTTCCTTTCTTATTCTTGATACATGTTCCTGAGATGTGTTATCATTTTAATAACATCCATATTCTCATGTTGCTTTTGAAGTTCATGATTCATAGACCACAACATAAGGCATTTGATGTCCATAGCCTCACCAAAATTCTTCTTATGATATTCCCTTCTCGCTCTAGAGGCACTCCTAGTTGGTTCATTAGGTACAAATGTGTCCAAGACATTAAGCTTTTGCTCCTATGTGAGAATAGTTTTGAGTATCCTGAACCAGTCATTGAAGTTATTCCCATTTAGTTTTTCTTTATGAAGGAAAAATCACAGTGAAAGGATTGTCTGTAATTGCATTGATCTACATGGAAAATAATTGCACCACTCAAATAATTGATTTGATATGTTTATTTTTAAATAAAAAATCTAATACTGATGGAATTAGTTTGGTCTATAATTAATTATGCTCCCACTAATTTCTTTCAAATTAATAGACCTCACTATTAATTTGGAAGATTTGGATCATACACTCTTCTAATGAGACAATATTTGTCTTTCATCAAAGTATGAGTTAGTTGTGGATGATCACCCACAACTTGACTATTTAGGTAGGCAACATCTATCAGTTGCTTCTAATGAAACTCCTAATAGATAGATACACAACTCTTTATCATAATAATCTTTATTCCTCTAGGTGATTAATCCTATTAAGGTTACCTAGTTAAGTCAGACTCAAAATCCAATGCAATAGAATATGCACTTTGCTCTAGCAGACCCACATATCTAATTTAACACTACCACAAGATAGAAAATGCATCACACTTTGGCATTCCCATACTATATTGATTAAAATTTTCATGTTATTGCTTATTGAAAATCATTTAAGACTTTATCGGAAGGACTTTTTTGTGTGCACATAACCCAACATTACATATGCTCCTTTGTTTGTTCAATTTTTTGGCTATCATCTCCCTCATGAATGTCGGGAAAATCTTAAGGTAGGTTACCATTTTTGGTTCTTTTAGGAATCATTTGGCAAGCAAATCTCAGGGTTTGTTCGCTTCTCTGCTTATCTTTTTGATCTTGCACTCAACAAATGCATCCTTTAAACATTTAATTCTCATAATAAGGGACCAATATTTGGTAGAAGCTTTGAAATCTTCATTTAGGATTTGTATGTCTATCTTCTAATCCAATAGCACCTCACACTGTCTCCAGTGTTTGCTAGTTGTTAACCTGATACCCCGCCATAATGCCAACTTTATATATTGACATATATATTTCCACGTGCCACATATTTATAGCATGTATCATATACACATTATATTAAAAATAAATAATCACAATTATATAACATATAACACTAATAATGGCCAAAGTAATATAATTCATTGGATCCACATAGGATTACTATCCACCTAAGGTCTATTTCATCATATGCTTCTTCAACCTATGAATATGCATTTTATTGAACAATTGGATCCATGGGCATTACGTGGGTCCTCATGGTTTCCTCATTACACCAAGTCCTCAAAAGATTATTATATTCCTATCTCTATTACAAATTATGCAGAATCCTCAAGTTACATTCAATAGGAATAAGAAGGAATAGAAACATTACATCATTGGAATAAAAGGTGAGGCTCGACATGCAAGCGGAATACTTGTTAACCAAAAAAAGGAGCTATTTGTATCATGCACACAAACGGATATTTGGCCATAACGATGCACACATCCACCAAAAAACATTTTCTTTGGAGATGTGTATGTATATATATATATATATATATATATATATATATATATAAAGGTTGTACCTTTTAGTATAGGACAATCTCCATGAAAGTATTTGGAGTTAAAAAGATATGCATATTAATAGTTAATCATTCACATCATCAATAACCAAACAGGAAACATACAAGAAAATATGATCAAATTGATTTTGAATCTCGATATACCAAGATTAGCTTGGCTCTGATACCACTGTAGGAACCCATGGGGGGGAGAGAGAGTGGTAGGAACAATGGAAGCAAGAAAGGTTTTTTTTGTCTCTCCATGTATTCATCCATGGATCTCATCAACAACTATATATTGAGAAAGAAGGGATGTGAGTTTGTAACTTTTATATGGAGTAGATCGAGCGATGGAACTCACAAGAATAGAGAAGGGGATAAAACATTGAAGAAGGTCCCCCAACATAGCCATCAAAGTGTCAATGTCTCTATATTGTCCTTGCAGATGATATAACTCCATGTTGCATTCCAAGAGCTGATGTAAAAAGAGTTTCATTTCCATTGACAATGTGCTAGCATTGCACAACCTCTCCTCTTCCATTGATTCCTATATGGTAATGATGGTTGGTCAAGGGACTCTCAAAGTGTAACATCCCACTCTTTTTATGCAAAATTTCCAAATTATTCTATTCTCTACATGCTCTTTTTATAATAAGATAATTGTTGAGAAGTTAATTGCAATTTTCCCATGTTAGTTTTGCAAAATCATTTTATTATGTTCAATGGCCCTCTTAGTTAAAGAAAATATTTTCATATATACATCTATGCTCTTTTGTTTAAGAAAATGAGTATAAATGCTTTTATGACAAATTTTCTCTCCCATATGCTAACTAGTGAATTACTTGTTTATTTGATTGCTTAATGGCCTCCATTTTGTTAATTGAAAAGAAATAATGTTGAGTGCACATTTTCATATTTTGTAATTCTTATTTGAAGAATTAATGGCTTTATTTGCATTTATCATGGTCATTTAAGTGCACATAAGAGTTTTGTTATTTTAGGCCTAAAACGAGTACAAGCATAAAATCCAACCTTATTGGAATGTTCTAGACACTCTAATGTACCTATGGTTCAAATTTGAACCCATTATGACCATATTTGACCCCAATTAAATTGGGAAAGATTTGAATATAAATTGACCAAGATTTGAATGAATTTTGTTTAATTAGGAGTGATGGTGGGTTAAAAGACGAAATTAACTGAACAATTGTGTTTTAATGCACCTCTTTAACCTATGGGTGAAGTTTGAGGTCATTTGGACTTCAAATGACCCTCCAAATGTTAATTATACGTTTTATATGGTTTATGGTATACCAATCAATGTGTTATTTGTCACATTTATTCGATTTCCACTGTTACGCAGGTAATTCGTCTGTTTTAATTTTGTGCGCGTGTCGGCGACCGTTGGATCATGATCCAACGGCGTTGGGGTTGTCATCTACCTCCATTACTTCCGCGGGTAGGAGCCGTTCCTCTGTCCCGTATTCATCGGTCTCGAACCCCCTCGCCCCTCAACCGTTCCACGAGATCTTTTTGTCCCTGAGTTCGCCTCACCTTCCCATTTCGAATGAGCCAAGAATCATCCCCTAAATCCCCTCATAGGCAAAACGCCCATTAGGGCCTGCAGGCTCCTCTCCGCCTTTTTTAGCAGCCGCCTACCTACTTCCTCTCGTCCTCATCTCAGGATCTCAAGAGCACCACCGGGCCCTGCAAAGACCTCCCCCACCTTCAATTTTATCTCTGAAGCCCCCACTATCTCTGACCTACTCGAGTTGTCTTCTCCGGCGACCTTGGCTTCATCCAGCCTCCTCGATCCACCTCGGCTCGATTGCGAGCGTCGTAAGCATCCTTGGCACCTAATCTAAGTTTTGGCTTTTTCAGTTTGCCGCGAGAACCCCCGATCGATGGGTCCTATAGGGCCGCCATCGGACCTTGCCGGCGCCGACTACCGCGGCGCATCAGTGGTCTTCCGCCTGCGAAAACATGTGCTTTGACCTTGTCTCGCCCAGACGTTGGTTTTGCGAGCTTTACTCGATGGGTTCCCAACGATTTTGGTAGATTCCGAGTTGAGTCCTTTTTCTCCCTGTTTTACTGCTGCTTTGACGAGCCTCATGGCCACAGATATTCTCATCTCTCTAGGCTTGCTTTGTCGACTTCGAATGACCACAAGGAACTTTTCTCGCCCTTCCGTCCTTCATCATCTAGCCTCAGCAGCACATCCCCCCCTGCAGCAGCCAGCCATCGCCATAGCCTTGTCTTGGTGCTCCAGCACCTCTGGGAGTGTCTCTGTGAGTTCTTTGAGCTTGCCAGGAAACCGCGAAGGCAAGGGACCACTAGCCGATCTTCAAGGGACCGTAGGTCTCCTTTGTGGTGAAGGTCATGGAGCTCCAGGTAGGCGCTCGACCTTGGTCTGCGACATGGCTCGCAGGGGAAGAAACCAGGGTGTCCAATGACCCCTGAGCCCCGTGTTTTTCTTTTACCAATGCTGAAAACCGCAAGGGCAGTTGAGGAATTTCACACCCTATTTCCTTTGATCGCTGGGGCAAGCATCGCGGCCTAGTTGGCCAAGCCCGATTGGGCCAAGTCAGAGCTGGCCCACTGTTTTGGATATATATTTATATACATGGCTTTATCTCAATTTGTGATTGGTCTATTTTTGTAAAATTCGTAGTAAATCGCCTGTTTATCAGAAAATTATAGAAAAATATGTTTTGGAAAGGATTTTCGATGAGGAATCCGATTTTGTGGTTTTTATCGACTGATTTTGCTGTTTTAACATCTCAATATTTATATGAGAAAATTAGGGTTTAATGATATATGATAAATGATAATTATGTTAATTTCAGGTGATTAAAAGGATCCAATCGGTCAAACCAGGTTTGACCTAGGTGTTTTAGTTCAAGGTAAGCAGACCATGCCCTTGGCATAGATAATACTTGGTTTATTGAATGTTCATGATTTATATTAAGCACTTTATGTTAAATCATGAGTAATGCATGTTTTCCTCAATGTATATGATTATTGAATGTTGATTGTTGTAATCTAAGTCTAAGTATAGAAACCACAATTATGTTATGAATTATGGTTAAGGAACATTAAACCAAGATAAAGAGGGAAGAGATTCCCATCCATGCTTAAGAGGGAGAAATCCCAATTATGTTCAAGAGGGAGCAATCCCAATTAAGATCAAGTCAGGTTATTAAGAAGATAAGTCAAGTCTAAGAAAGATCATGATTAAGGGAATTTGATTTAGATTTATATGCACCTTGTTATGGGCTTTCCGAGCATTATGGGCTTTCCGAGCAATTATGGGCTTTCCGAGCATTATGGGCTCCTTATGGGGCATTAAGAGAGGAGCATATACTTCTAGTCAAATTCTTTATGTAAAAGATGCCAAGAAATTATTAATGTTAATGCATGTTCATGTTTATGTCAAATAACTATATATTTTACTTTCATGCTTTATAACATGCCAATGCCGCTTACTCACCATGTTTGTTTTTCCTTTGCATGGCTGGGGACGAGATGTCCGCAGGAGTTGGAGCTAAAGAGAAGGAATCATCTTGAGAATACTAAGGACCCAAAGATCTAAGGAGTTGTTGCCTGGTGGGACGTCCATCTATGGAGATCTTGTCATTTAGATAATTATCCAGTTTATGTTAGCATAGCTTTAGTATCATGATGTAGTTATCTTTCCAAGAAGAACTTTATGTATGAATCGATGTTTCTATGAATGCCAAGTGTTGTTTATTTCTTGATATGAGGTCATGCATGTGACAATCCCTCCCTGATATGCCAAGTACCCCACATTATGGATAATGTTGGGGATTAGGCTGTGCTTCCGTTGGTTATGTAAGAAACCCTAGGGAGGGGTGTTACACAAAGGTTCCTCCTTTTGTCTCACAAAAGTTTCCCCTCAAGAGTTGTCAGACTAGTGTTTCCAAAGTTGTCACCAAAATGTTTCCCGTCAGGTCCCTATATATAGGAAAGACAGAGAATCAGTATTTCTAATAAACCCTAGGAAACAAAAAGGTACAACAACCAATTTGCAACAACCACCCCTACACAGTCCATTCAGGTGACTGCACTCAATCCAGTCGACTGATTGAGACTAGCCCAGCAGAGCCGTTGGACCCAGTTCAGTCGACTGACTAGCCTAGTCTGAATGTGTTCTTAGACTCAGTCTAGTCGGGCTATTGGACTAAAAGTTATCCCATTAATGATTTAATTAGTACCGAAATCTTTTAGAAACCAACTAATCATATCCCATTATTATCATTTTCCCTATGCATCCTATAGGTGTGACCCTATAGGATCCAAATTACATTGGTAGTGACATCAATAGTCATATAATGATTTCACTGACAATGATTGGTATCTAGAACGACTTCATTGCCACCAAAATAATTAGAGAGACAACTTCAACCTAGACTAAAACTAAGGCATGTAAATGTCATCTTACTATAATTCAATCTATGTTCCTTGAACTAGATCAGACTATTCAAGATATTGTGAGCTCAATATCATAGATTGACTCACACGATCATGGCCATGCATTTCTATAGTGTCTCTTATTAACTGGTTGAAATATCACTACAAACGGGGGAAAGATTTCGTCTATATCATTCATAGTAATTCACAAGTGTTATAGTTCATTCAATCACTACCTTTTTAGAAACCCTTATTTAGAATCATGTTGGGACAATGTCAAAGTACATAGGACAACATATGATTACTGTAGTGACTTCAGGTCTAAGGGTTAGAGTCACCAATGTCACTTTGAGATATGACTCTAACATGTCATTACATGACATATCATGTGTCATTTCCAAGGTGGGTATATCCAGTACACCTTTTATCTAACAAGTACTTATTTATTTGAGTTGATATCCAATATAATGACTAAAGATATATGGTCATCACTGAACATACATACTAGTCTTATGTAATATTGTTTGTCCCATAATATCCACAACAATGACTGATTAGGGACATAAAAAGAATGTGTACTCTTAATTATACATACATTATCATGTTTGGGTCCTCAACCCAAGCCATATGTCATTGACTCATAACATTATTATGACATTATTATGTCTACTCATTATCTCAATAATAAAACAAAATAATAAGTAGAATTGTATTTTATTGATAACTAAATGAAATACAAATGTCCCTTTTACAATCATCAATTGATGTCTCTTAGGGAACATAACCAACACATGATATAATATACAAAATCGGAGGTGATTGACCATGTAAAGTATCCAACTAAGTCATATATCATGTGTTGGTTCGAGGGACCATTGAATATCAATGTTCATGTTTTGTCTTGACTATATGATGTAGTTGTCAAGGTTTTATAGGGAAGTCAATATCTTCATATGTTGGAGAAGTTATAGAATTTTCTTCTAGTTAATCGATAAGATCATGATCCTTGACAGACTTTATGAGGAGATAAGTGGTGCTGAATTTAGAAAGCTAGACATGCTACTTTGCACATCATTCAATCATAAGTGTACGATCACATAAATGGCACAATGGATCATGCCATGCTATCAAGATGTTAGGGTAGGATATTAATTAATGTCACATATTCTTTCTATCATCAACCAAAGAGAGGTAGTGATTTTCCAACAATGTTAAACTGCATCATATTTCAATGAAATGCTGGGAAATATAATAGATAACATGTTCGTTGTTGCTGAATTATTGATTAAGTACTCCTCATATTGATTGTGATGAGGCTGATTTCCTCAAGATCAGTGGAAAGCCTCATGTAGGTGGCTTGAGCATCAGTGGGTTGGTTAAATATTGGTTCAACTTGTCAAATGTTGCTCAAGATCAATTGTTCCAAATATTTTTGGAAATCTTGCACAATAGCTTGAAGATTAATCTACAAATTGATCTCAACTTCATAATGCATTGGTTGATATATATGATTATTTTGAGTAGACATATAATATCTTCCTCGTATGAGAAGTTGATAACTCAATTATTACTTTAGATATCCATGGATTGACCTCTATCCTCGTTGGATGATTATGAATCCCAGTAGGTTTCCATATGTGATGCCAAAAGTACACTTTGTTTTATTCAATCATAAGAACTATGTTGTAGTGTTTGGAACAACTTTCCCAAATAGGCTACTTACTATTATGCTTTCTTTGACTTTGTGACCATTTCTTCTTTGTAGACTTCCATTTAGATGTGCATGAGTTCATAAAAGAGAGATATCATGGCTTGTTGATAAGTTTCATTGGCGTTCTTCAGTCCAAATTACATAACTTTGTAGCATGAAAAGCCTCACTCTATGGTGAAATTTGTTTTCTCCATGTCTGATGATGCCATCTTGATTTCATTATATTGAAAAATTTTGTATATAAAGAAAACCACAACAATGAAACTTGTTCGTTGTCCACATTCTTTTCCTTAGTGAATTTGGGTATGGCCCTGAGGAATCAAGAGATAATGTGATTCACATAATGTCCTTTGCTACAATGATAACATTCACATTCACCTTCTTAAACTCATTCCTCCTCAGATTTGACGAGTATTTTGTCTATTCAGGATTGATTGGTGACACATAGGATCACCACACTCAATTTGTTGATGATGATATGATGGGAAAGTTGAGAATTATTCAAAAACGTGGGAACTTCTTGAGACAATTAGCATCACTAAATGTTGCATCTATCATGCCTAAACATACTTCATATTGAACTATGAGTTCTTCACCACTTTGAATACACATTGTAATCTCAACAAGTTGATGGAACCATTATAGTTCATTATCTTCTTCCTACGTGACACTAAGTACAAACTCATAATTTAAGATGTTTTGTGAGCACATGATATTTACATATGGCGGAGTATTTAAGTTAGAGGAGAGTTAAAGGGGTATAAATTTTCGTCCTAGACCACTGATGAAGACAAGCACCATGTTGCATATGATCGATCCTTCCACTTCTACAATCCCATCTCGTAGTACATTCTTTGCCTTATCAGTTCAAGGTTGTTTTCAAAGAAATAAACCCATGGGTCTGTAGGCATTATTGATATTTCTCTATTGTGGTCCATGTTTAATGATTATAAAGTAAATGTGGCTTATTTCTTATTCCACAAGCTCATCAAGGTGTAGAAATCCACAAAGAGAGACATCATGACAGGGGCCTGATTTCTTAGCTTCCTATGAAGCTAAAAACTTACATCAAAAATCATACATATATCCATAGGTCAACAAAGTTTGACATTAAGATGTTGTTTTTTTTCTAACTGTTGGTACAACACCTAAACGACAACAATAAATTCCTCCATTATTTTTATGGACATGGACATAAATCTTGGAGCTTCTAGAGCATGAGAGTTGTACAATAAAGAAAAATGATAATTAATGATGTACTTTTTATGTGGATGCATAGGGGAATCTAGTTGATTCATTCACAATCTAAGCGAGAACTTTTGCACAACAGTCTCCTTTTCCACTAGCCCCATCTACTGACACTTAGACAAATTATACATGAACCACTCATGACAAGGCCTCACATGTACAAGGATTTTCAACAAATGCTTTAACTTTCAACACACTCATATCACAATCCTACATCACTAGGACACTGAGATATCTACTATGGTCACTTAACATACCTAGTGGCATGTTGAAGTGGGTCACTATGATGCTTTGTGACTATCACCACTTGCCAATCAACATACGCATGGGGCCTAGGAATGCTACCAGACTCTTCATCACTATTCTCCATACCAGGGAAGGGATAAAAGTCTACATGTACTTGTATGAGCCATAGTCAGAAACCTAGTTGCATCCCCTAGGTTTGGGTCTATAGTGAGGAAACTATAGACTTCAAGCTTAGGGGGTGAGCAACTAGTCAGTATTGTAGTTTCATCTTAGAATTTTCTTTTTGTCATTTATTTTACCAAATTCATGCTTCATATTCTTTGTTGTCTGACAAAAATTTTGCATGTTTGAAGTTCTGTTTCTTTTGATGACTCCACTCATCTAGACTATGTTTTTTGCCCTCATTTTCTAATATCAATTGGAAATCACTTCAACATGTATCAAATGTTCATCAAAAATTTCTAAATCTAGATGATCCCACTCATCTAGATTATGCTATTCTATTGTCATTTTATAAAATAAATTTAAATAACTTAAACATGTATCAAAATTGCATTGGAAATAGCTAAATATAACTAGTTCTAAAAAATAGATTATAATGTTCTCGATTAAAAGCCAAAATGATTGGCAACATCTTCCTTGATTAACTCAATGTACCTAATGGACTTATTTTTCTGGGTTTATCAAGTGAATATCTTGTTAATGTGAATTTGGTGTCTATGAATGCTCATTGAGAACTTTTTGGTGATTTTATTTCAGTCAAAATTTATCAAATTAGATATAACCCAATTTATGTGTATGATTTCATATGAATCATGTAAGCAGGCGAGGGAATAACTTGGAATAAGATTACATGGTTTCGAATCAGAACTTGAATAATAATTTTTTTATATTTCAAAAAATATTTCATGAATCAAATATAACCCCACATAAATAGTGTAAGACACCCTTATGGTGTGTTCATATAGTTTGAACTACCAATCCTATTGTGATAGTTGAGTACTATTTTATAAAGAAGTCAAACTGCCCGAACCAAAATGACATGCATGCATAAGTTTACACTAGAAGTTGAGTTTCAAAATAGGTGCTCAAAAACTCTCTCCATACTTCCCACTTTTGTTCACACACATTAATTCTCTATGGAGCTACTTCTCTTATTGTCTTATATTCATGTAAGACAATCTTTTCTTATCTGATGCACATGCTTGAGAAGTAGCTGAATTTGTATCAATAACATACTACATACAGTGAAGATATCTATCTCCTTGTGCCTCTTAACTCCTCAATACAATATGGGTAGCATCCACTTTCCAACATTAAAAAAGTTTCATTATGTTCCCATAATTCCATTTACCTAATTTTGAAAAGGATTTGACTTGAGTTACTTGCTACATTGACAAAGTGCATACTAATTGGTCTTGTTGGTCTGATTTTTATATATTTCATCCATGTTTATATTTGTGATGAGTGCACTCTTCTTCTAATATCAAGTTGATATTGGTATTGGATTTTCCCTAGATTTGTTGTTCACTTTATATCTTCACCTTATTATATTAATCACAATCGATAACTAGTTTCATCGTGATAGAAAATTGATTTGGGATTGACGACGATTAAAATTTTAAATTTTAGGAATTGTCTAGATTACAATCTTATGGATTGATATATAAGTTGTGAAAGGTACTCATTTTTCCTTCTTGATTATCTATTATGATCTCTTAAGGACAAAAGGTAGTTTAAACATAGAAAAATTACAATAGAGCTTTTCATATTGCATTGTGTCAACTTAAAATTATGTGCTTGATGTCTAACTTTATCTCCACTAGACATGTAGTGCTTCCAATGATGACTTTTTGTTTTTTTTTGTTCTCTGTGGTTTTCATTGTAGGTACCTTATTTTCACCACCCCTCCCACTAGGGGAGGCATAAAATTTGATACTAAAAAGATACAACAGACCATGAAGATCAGATGTCATTTGAGATAAATTTGACAATTACAAAATGTGTAAGTTTAGTATACAATGTGTACCATACCATCAAGTAAAAATAAGACTCTATAGATAAAAACACATCATGTTTACACAATGATATGATGTGTCTACAGATCAATTCCATTTATTATCCAAGAAACAACATAATGTAAACATAACTTACATGTTGAGTTGACTATTGATTGACTTAGACAATGCTAATGAATCATAAACTAACACCTTGTGTTTTCAATTTGCACATGTGAAAATGTCTACTAAGGGAAATACTAATTTTTTTATTTGGATAATGTAAAAAAGTCATTGTCATCTGATTGAGTCAGGTGATCTGATGCATGTTAGGTCATTGTGATGACAAATGTGTAGAAAGTGATAGGAGGATGGCTTGCACCATTTCAAAGTGTCAGAAGATAAGTGAGGGTAGATCTTCTCCACTAGAAAGAATCATTCACATCCTTCTCTATGGATCAATCATTATCCACTTCATACAAATAAAAGGAGGAGATGAGAGGACATTTGTCGTGCTTTCTCATTTATTGCTTGGGTTTCCCTTTGTCTTCCAAAACATCCTTTCTTTTTCCCATATATGTCGGATAGTTTTTGTCATTATAAATAAAATAATGAACTATATTGATGTATCTATTTCCTTCCTATGTATCCATGACATGAGTGAGTAGTCTCTTTATCTTATATGTAGAGGAGTGTCCCTCGCTGTCATTTGATGTCAAACAATTTGGTTTTCTAAATTGATAGCATGTTTCAATTCTATATTGCAATGCATGTGTGTTTAAATTCATGTATTAATGACTCATCACCCTTAGTATATGTCTAGTGTTTTATAATGCATGTCAAGAGGGTGCTAGAATAGTAAGGAGAGTTTATTGTGGATGTTTGGCTTAATCGAAGAAGGTGGTTAGGTTGGGAAGGGATACCAAGAGATCCAGACCTGCTTAGTGACAGAATTGCTGGGTATAGAGATAAGCTCATCCATTTAGTGGCAAGTGAGATACTTGGACTACTTTCTTCCCTATAAGAACACTTACACATGTTCATAGATTCTTGTTTGATTTGAGCTATGTGGTGTGGTGAAACCCTAAGTTTAGGATACTTCTCCTAACATATTCATTCAATAAGAGTTTTATTCTAGTTTTTAGTTAATCAATTTATTTATGTCTTATAATTTGATGCAACCCAAATCTCCCTTTTAAAGAAATATAGATTGTTGAAAATGACTAGCTTTGTGTGTAACAAAAATGAGTTCTCTTTGGAGTGAAATCTACAACTCTCTTTCAATATACTATTGGGGGAGCAATTTGATTCACTATAAATCTAAAGACATGTTTCTCGTCACATCAACACTCCGTGTGTTTATACTAAATGACCTAACCATCACACGTGCCTACTTGTCTTGGGACCAATATTTGAATATCAAACATCTCTCTAACATTTCCAATTTTTGCTTCTTATATTGGTAACTAAGTTAGTACAGACACTTTTGAAATTTTCACTCCCCCTTGGTCTATTTCATCCACGGTTGGCTTCTTTAGAGCATCCTTAATAAGAGTGTCATAGTTTTTCTAACACCTATTATGTTATCGACTTTCCCATATTCCCTCCTTGATCATCCATGGTGAAAGCTTATGTAGTAGTTTTTTACCACCCCTCTACCCATGTATTTAACTTACTGAGATAGTCATGAAATTTTAAGCCTAGTTTATATGTTGGTACGAGAAGATAATCAACACATCCTTATTTTGGTTGTTGGAATTGAATCCTAGCTACTATGTCTACATCATGTTATTGTTACAACATGATTCAATGTGTCTTGTTTTATTTCCTCTTGATTCATGTCTTTATGTCACACATTTCATGTGCATATTTTTCTTTAAATTATAATATCACATATACACAAGAGTGAGGTTCCACTTTGCATGGTTGCATGCATTTAGGCCATCTCAGGTCAACAACCATGTTTTGGGAAAATTATTGTTGATGTTTATTTATCACTCTCTAGGATTGGCTCATATTTCTAATGTTCACACTTATTAGATACTTCAACATTGAATCATAAAAAAATTAGCCCTTCGAAATTTATTTTAGTGGAGAAGATTATAAGAAAGTCTATAAATTATGTTTTTACTTGAACAAACTCTATTTAGTGAGGAGCCCAATATTAGGTTTTAGAATGATGTTTACATGCAAATTAATCTAAATGATATTAAAATAAGATCAATCAGGAATCATGCATGATAAGAAGGTCTAACCTAAGGATTTTCTCCATTCTAGGTAAGTTGGTAATGTCGTTGTGTATTATTAATTACATGATTGCTTGTGAAATATGTATTATGATATGTATTTTATTTTAAATGTTCATTTTCATGTAAAGTAATGACCAAAGATCATGCTTTAATTGTATTTCCAGGATGCAAGTTTATTTGATAAAGTCCTATAATTACCATCATACACATGCTAGACTTATATTTATAGATCAATATATCCTTTTAATGGAAATCGTGTTTAAATTCAAATATTATGTTCATATTAAATGCCATGTTTGTGTTATAAGTTCATGAATTATGATCATGATCAAGAGAGATTATTCCAACACGTTAAGAGTTGATACTAAGTAAATGGAAATGTTAATGAAATGAATTTAAATATTTGTTATATATTTCACCTCAATCAAGTGCTTTCCTATCAATCAATGACTTTCCTAGCAGTATATGCTCTAAAGTGGCCAGTCATAGAGGGAGGTTCATATGAAGTATATCACAATTCAATCATGTAATTAACAAAGTAATATGATCAAGAAAACACAAAACAAAGCATATGATCAAGAAAACATGAAGCAAAGATATGTTAAGTTTTATTAACTTTAAGACTTATATTAATATTTCTTTCATCTAATGTGCACATTTTTGCTTATTGATGTATATCTTTATATTAGCATGGGCATGGGAGAAATGTCCCTAGACCAAAGAGCAAAGGATGTTTGAAGTGAGTACTTAAATAGTAGTAATTTTGAAGACTTAGCATGGTGGGTTCCATCTACAACTTAGAAGGTCCATTACCTAGTTTCTAAAGATTCTTTGTGCATTAGATTTCCAAGATTTAGTCAATTTGTGAAATAATTTTCATTTCAAGAACAATTGTATGGACATAATTGTTATTAGTGCATAGTGTTTTATTTGGATTGATCATTTGACTATTACCCTTTATGGCATGCTTCCAAGTCAAGTGACTCATGTTATGAACAACATGGGATTTTTTCGCTGACTTGTATATACTTGGAGGGGTGTTACAGTTCGAGTTTCGATCAAGTTAGTCTAGGTCAGGGAACAATATGGTCTCTGGATAATTTTAAAAGTTATTTGGGTCGAGTTAACTTCATGTCAAATAGATGATGAGTCAGTGCCTTTGTCAGTTGATTCAATTGGTAAGCCTAGTCGGTTTGTTAGACACATCGTATGGGTTCGACACCTAATTGAAACATCAGATGGAGATGTATATAATAACAATGAAATGCTTTTTTCGCGGTTTTGTGATAGGGTTTGATCTTTCTACGAAAAATTAAAATATAAAATAAAAGGTTAATCGGTTTCTGAGTTGGGCCAAGAAAACGTTGATCCAATGAAATGTCTCTAGTAATACAATTCCAATTTCAGAATGAAAAACAACCTAACGGGGACTAGACACAAACTATCTAAGTCTATCTTAATCAGCTTGGTGAATCCAAAAATGTCAGTATGTAAGGTGAGTTATAAGGACTTGGTATTAATTATAACATGGGTGCTTAGTTATATGAGTTAAAAAAATATGCTTTGAGTGAGACTCAAACCTGAATAACTTGCCTTCAAATAACATCTTGATACCGATTCAGCCACGTTGTACATATATAAATACATATATATTAATTTTGGGTGGGGGGCTTTAATCCGGTTGCCCGCATCCCTAGATCCGCCTGTGATCTTAATCCCATGCCAACGGAGCACGTCAATTTTCTTGCCAACCCAGTTATAGAAGGAAAAGCTTGCAGAATGAAAATGCTGGCAACATGCTTTTACTGTTTTACAAAATGTTTCATAAATGACGTCAAACCAAAGGTTACTTTACCTCATAATGTTATTCAAAGGACTGTCAACTTCATAAATAATTTTATATACATCGTTATCTAGGTTCCTGTGGCGAGGAGGGAGGCACGCACGAGGCGTTGTGCGCGCGCTAATGTTACCTACTGAAGTTTAATTGTCATTGGTTGGCAAGAGACGTCTATGTGACAATCTCTCTTTCTATCTTGAGAATTTATCTGGCGCAATGTTACCAACCAAACAACAGTGAGGGCATGCATGGCGACACACCTAACTCACAGCGAGGTGAGAGGTGAGCTGAACAAGGCCTAGATCGGTCAATCTCACATGAGATTTAACGGTGTGGTTGGTTCTCTGTTCTGTTGCTGCCACTTATGACTGGGCGGGCGGCAGAGTCCTAATCAACAGTGGATGGATGGATCACAGGATCAGGTAGCAGCTCGGCTTATCGGTTGACTGTAGTGAAGACGGAAGAAAGAAAACACGCAATGCTACGTTTGTCTAGCGGCAGCCATGGGTTCTCTAGCTAGTCTTTTTTGCCCCATTCCACTGCATTAATGCAAATATCCGCAGCCATTACTGCGCAGAAAGATTGTTCCGGTTGGAGGGGACCAAGAGGGGGAATTCAATCTGAGTGGATGAAAGTGAAGAAAATGAAAGGACTAAAAAGGAAATCCATTGATGTAGCCACCTCCGTTACTAGTTGATCGATTGCTTGAACAAGGATAATCCATCGCTTGATAGCACGATGCATGTGCACGGACTGTATAGAAGGACATAAGGAAGATAACACTACGTTTGCCTAGCGGCAGCCATGGATTGTTTCATTTATCAGTGTCTTTTTTTTAGTAGTAGTTCTCCAAACTTATGCATTTTAGATGAAGAAAAATGTGCAGAATTTTAAGTCCCTGGTTGCAGAATATATGCTTCTTCTATGTGTTCTTGTTTTTTATATAATTTAGTAGTATATAAGTGTGGTCAGGCATGGTGGACAAATTTTCATTGGTGCTTCTCAAACGGCCCATGAAAGAGTCTAATTGGGGTATTGTCACGCCTCGCACCATGCCAAAGTGGATGTAAACATTGAGATTTTCATACCCTCACGGACGAGCACATAATGCTTCATTTTGATATCTAAGATTAAAAAAATTCGGCAAAAATCAAATTAACACACATTTGACTTTTTATATACAATATTGTATTTTCAACAAAATGATGAAAATGACTACTACGGAATGTCCTTCCCGTGAAGGTTATGACCTTCACTATAAACGATTGCGTGAAGGTTAGAACCTTCACAACTATGGGAATCGTGGGACAAAGAACTTGTTCCATAAGAACCTCGCTCAATCTATGTGTGATGGTGATACCCTTCACAAAAACTGCTACAAAAATTAAATACACAATAATCTAGTAATGCGTGAAGGTTAAACTCATCTCCACAGTAGTATCTATGTGGGTTAGGGCTATCATCCAATCCATCCACCACCTTTTACAGCAGACACCTTTTTACAAGAATAGGCTGATGTAGTATCAAGTAGAATGATTGAATTTAATTATTAAATATGCTCATATGATACACCACATGATTCAACTTTAAATTTCATTGATACAGTGAAGAGCCATATAAAATAGTGTAAGTGATCCATGTCTTGGACAAAAATAAAAAGGACATAATCCTAGTATTTATAGAGAGATTTCAAGTTGATTCACATCATCCTTTTGTAAATAGAAAGCTATAAAAGCCATGTCTCTACAAGGAGGTCATATGTTCACAAGTGTCATTCATACTAAAAAAAGAACTATAACATAAATCCTTACATTATTAGCAACAATCAATGACTATAGTCCATCATATCATCATCATCATCATATCATCTATGAGAACTCATCTCATCATTTTTATTTGATTATTGAAAGTTAGAACTCAATCCAACACTAGAATTTGAAGGTTGAACTTGAGAAGAAGTCTATACATCTTGTAAATGTACATAACAAATGAATTTAATATAATACAACATCACTGCCATCAGAGAAGAAATAAAATGTTCACGAAATGTACAAAAATAAAAGGTTCACAAAACTGACATGGGCATGAAGGAATCCCCAACCACTGCCACACAATCAGTAGGATGTTTCACACACTTCTGTAGACATCCCCTTCCTAAACCCAACCAACTCCTAACCATACATCATATACATATATTGCACACATATATCCTTCCTCCATGAATCAGTTACATTCACCACCATCACAAGGGTGTTGTGGACGTTTTCATGATTATATAAAGATAACAGCAACTACCTCAAGATCAGGAGTTAGAGGGAACACACTGACAACAAAACATAATATGTTTGATTGGATGAAGAAGGAGATCCATGTTATGAAGAAGGAATTAAAAAATGAACCAAAAAGATTGTTTCATGAGTGCCACCTTCTCAGTAAAGATTTCTGATCCTAATGAAGAACCTCGCCATCAGAGCCTCACAGAGAACATCAGGCAGGAAAGAAAGCTTGGGCACAGAGAAGAATCACATTCGGTCGAGTTGGGTAAAGAGACATCCCGTAGTCAGAGAGCGCCCATGGAGTGGGATCTTCGGGCTGAAATGACACCTACATCTTCAAACGTTTTCAGAAGAAAATCCTGATGCAGTCGTCGTCCAAAGGTTTCTTTCCAAACAAAGACATGCCCGATTGGTTTTCATCCTATTCAAGAGGCTTTTCATTTCCCCTAGAGATCTGATGTAAGGAGTGGGACCCACTAGGGGTCCACTCCCTAACTCTATTATCTTGAGATCGCCATAGCAAAACCCATACATTGAATCACAATAATAAATAGAAGAGCAGTTATTGTTCTCAAAATAACATGGCAAGATGAGCATAAAGTAAAAGCAGCGGAAAGTAAAGAGTTTAAGTTACTACATGATCCATTTATTTCTAAGAACTTGTCCACATGGACATAAAAGAAAACACAAAAGAAACTAAACTAATGGGTCGATTGCATAGGGCAACCTAGGCATCTCAGAAATTTCACGATCTACTACTGGACAGGTTCCTCGAACATTGGGTCCTCAAGTGCAGGATCCTCCTCTAAGGTCGCCACAGGCTCCTCTTCACCTGGGTGGAAAGGAACATCACCCAAAACATAGGAAACAAATTAAGAGGTCAACAAAGGCTGAGTATGTACATATATAAAACATTCTGGGCATTATATAGGGTTACAAGTACAAAAAGAGATGTTCCCACAAGAAAAGGGGGCTATTTGCAATTAGGTATGTTCAAGAGAAAAGTAACGAAAGAAATGAGGCATATAAAATTTCAGATTACAAACATGATAATAAAAGAGTGTCTTGCCATAACATTCATCCACAGATTCATATTAAAACAAAGAATATTTTCATGCATAACAATGTAGACTAAATATACCTAAAACAGGGCTATAACACCATAGGATCATGGCCTAAAAATAAATAAGGGTGGAAACACACACCCCGATCGGAATACGCACATCCTATATAAGTATGGTTGTACATAAGTACCACTATTCTAGATAATCTAGTCAAACACGCAGCATACTATAATAGAGTGGCAAGACTATCATTTTAGTCAATATCAAACCAAAAAGGCAACAAGGCAGGAGGGGCCTAAAGACCCATAATCATGTCAAATTAATAATCACAGCAGTAAAAGAGATTCATAACAGGAGTTATAAATGTCCAAGAATAATAGATTTCTAAGAGAAATAACAGTTCAAGAGATGCCTCATTAAAATATATATGGATTTAGTCAAATAATGCCCAAAATAAAATAGAGGATGTACATACCTTAAAGCCAGATCCTAACACTCGATAATGTTCTTTAGGCTCAGATTCAAGTCTTTTGCCACCTAAACATAATAAGTGTGTGCTACATCAATAAATGGTTCCTTAAATCCTTAACAATAAAATGACCTATCAGTAGGTTTCGAATCAAGTCTCCAAACCTATCTCATTAAATCCGTTGAATTTTTCTGATTTCAAAAACATATTTATTTGTATTTTTCTGCGAACAAATACTTAGTTATGATTTTTACAAGTTAAAATCATTTACTGATCAAAAAGAAAATAAATTGCAAATTGACCAAAATACCCTCAAATGAAAATGCAAGAAGAATCAAGCGGTGTGTTACTCAGTACTATAGTGATACACACCTACCTAACTCGGGGTCAAAGGCAAGTCAAAGATGATAAAAGGACTTCCTTACCCATGGCATGTGACCCCGGGTCACACAGGACTTATGGGCGTGGCATGACTTTTGTGCCAGGGAGTGCACAACCTGCATCTCATGCCATGGAGGTCCCAATTGAGCTTAAGGGTAGCGTATACCATCGATCTAGGCTTTGAGGGGAGTGGGCAACCAGTTCATTGGCTCCGCCTAGTTACCCCGGACTTGGTGAGCTACTGCTCCAGCCTTGAGGGAGCTAGGAGTCCAGATGAGCCTCATGATGAAGATGACCAGGGATGAACCTGGCGGTGACTCCGGTGGGGGAAAAAGGCATGAAGTGTCCTGTGAGGGATACATCAGAAGTGGATTGCGATCCCACTTGCTCCGCCAATCATCCACGACTGCTTTGGCTGGAGTTCAAGGTATTGTGTGAGGCGGAGACAAACAAAGGTGAGGCAATCTCGAAGCTGGAATAGAAAGAAGGCCCTTGTGCCACTGGTTAGGCAACAGGTCGTTGGGGAAGACAACGCCTAGGGGGGCATAAGGAAATCTGACAGCGACTAGTGTTGAATGTGCCATTCACTCTAGGGATTTCTTTTGATATGCGCAAGGCACAACACAGTTTTGTGGGTCAGGGACCATTAAATCCCATCTCGACGATGAGCCAAAATAGAGGAACACGGAGACGTTTTGTCGACCGATCAAACTAGATGAAATCACGGCAAAATGAGCGCACAGAAAGAAATAACGAGGTTCCTAGATGGTTACCTCACGGTCGATTTGATTGAGGAGGAGGATTACATCTACTACTCACCGTCCTCACCGGAGAAGGAGACCAGCGTCGACAGCAGCTCCAAGGTACCAACACCAGCAATTGATGGGAGAGGACGCAAGAGGGGGCGACGGTGGTCGAATCCGGAGCAGGTGATGCGAAGTGGAGGCACTAGAGTGAGGGTTTCGTGAGTTGGGAAAAAGGCAGCGGCGGTTGTTGGAAAGGTAGAAATAGGCGTTTCGATTTTAGGGCACTGCAAGTAGTGTATGAGGGCTTGCTGAACTCGGGGGAGCGAGAGGATTCTGTTGGTGAAGAAAACGTGAGGAAGCGATCATCATAGCATGCGAGAGGGACCAGAGAAATATCCCTATATCGTACGCCTAGCAATCACGAGAAGCTCAGAGGTAGGGGACGACTGAGTCTCGCTACCCGGACTGGGCCGCTCACAAGAGCCAAACCAGTCCTTGGACTAAAGTCCAGGCTGAGACAAAGAAATCAAATAAATCAACCAACTATAGGTTAAAAGCATACATAGTCTAATAGGGTCTAATTGGGGGTGCATTTGATGTCCAAAAGACCCCAAATTTTGAGGGTTGACTAATTAAGTTATGGGGAACTCGATTATGGGCTTAGATTTGGGTTTTGAGACTTCCGTAACTATTATTCAACCATTATGCATAAATCATTCAATTAATGAAATGACTTAGACCTAATGGTCATAGGTGGTCAAATCTTCCACCCAAAACTCGATTATTATCCTATATGATACCCAAGTCTATCCTAGTTCACAAATCTAGGGTAAAGTAATATAGATCATCATTATTGCTTATAAGTTAGCTAATTGAGGTATTAAGATAGCAATTCCACATGTCTTCAACTCTATGGAACCCAACTCGAGTCAAACTACACTACTACAGAAAATGCTTTTTACAACGGGAAAAACACAACAGTTTTGTTGGTTGTGTTGTAGTTAGCATATGTTTTACAAAAAGTCTATTTGTGTGTTGTGAATTATATATTTTATACAACACAAGTTATATACAACAGGCCAAACTCGTTGTAGTATATGTGATACTACAACAGGTGCTAAATTATTGTAATAGACTGTAATATCACAACATACTCAAACTCGTTGTAAAAGACCATAATTACACAACATGCTCTAACCTATTGTAATAGTCATGTATGCTAACTTGTTGTAATAGATCATCATTACACAACATACTCTAAACCTTTATAAAAGATCATAATTACACAACATGCTCTAACATGTTGTAATAGTCATGTATGTTAACCTGTTGTAATAGACCATCATTACACAACATACTCTAAATCGTTGTAAAAGATCATAATTACACAACATGCTCTACCTGTTGTAATAGTCACATATGTTAACCCGTTGTAATAGACCATCATTACACAACATACTATAACCCATTGTAGTATACTATAATTACACAACAGGCTATCCCCTATTGTAATAGTTACCCGTTGTAATAGACCACAATCACACAACAGGTTTTGCATGTCATTTATTGTATATGTACAACAAAGAATATATGTGTTGCATAAAATGAAACTGGTTCAGTGGTTTGAGATGTGTCTTACTTTCAAGTGGTCTCAAGTTCAAAACCTTGTGTCTAGATGTATTTTCCTTTTGTCTCAACATGTTATATACAACACCCCTATTATAATAGGTGTGTTCAATGATCTACAACATGGATTAACTGTTGTATAAAATACATATATTACAACATGCGCAACACCTGTTGTATAAAGAAACCCCCATAAGACCATGCGATCTAATACAACAGTTGACACCTGTTGTAAAATGGAAAAATGAACTATTGTAAAAATCATTTTTTGTAGTAGTGTTAGGGTTTGAGGGTCAAAAGTTATCTAATTCAATGCAAAGTATGAAGAATGATCTCCATGATGTAATTATCAAAGTAAGGGTTAAAGAAAAAGGAAATGATGTTTTGTACCTGGAATTGGGGATGTTACAACACACCATCCCTTAAAAAGATTTCGTCCTGAAATCTCAAGCAAAGAGGGAGGGGTAGGTATCCAACATCTCTTCTTTCAACTCCCAAGTAGTTTCATCAAAACCATGGTACTTCCAGAGAATCCTCACAAGCTCAATCTCCTTGTGCTTCAATTTCTTTGTTCTGGAATCTAGGACCTTCACTGGAAACTCTTCGTAGGATAGATCTTCTCGCAACTCAATAGGTTCAATGGTCAGAACATGAGTAGGATGCTTCACATACTTCTTCAGGACATATACATGGAACACGTTGTGAATCTTGTCATAAGTGGGAGGTAGAGCTAGGCGGTAGGCACACTCCCCAACTCTATCCAAGATTTCAAATGGTCCCACATAATGAGGACTCAACTTGCCCTTGACTTTAGACCTTGAAATAGAGTGAATTGGATTTATCTTGAGGAGCACATAATCACCAACCAAGAAGCTCACATCAGATCTCTTCTTATCAGCCTACACCTTCTGTCGATCTTGGGCAGCCTTCATCCTCTTCTTGATTAAGCAGATCTTATCAGTCATCATCTGCATGTCATCACTCTTCATCAGTGCTCATTCACCCACATCATCCCAGTGTAGTGGTGAATGACAAGGTCGGCCATAAAGTACTTCAAATGGCGGCATACCAATGATGGCTTGGTAACTGTTATTATAAGCAAATTCAGCCAACAGAAGGTATTTGTCCCAAACACCTCCCCAATCCATCACACAAGCACGTAACAAGTCCTCCAGAATCTGTATTGTCCGCTCAAACTAGCCATCCGTCTGAGGATGGTACGCTATGCTGAAACGTAGGTCAGAACCCATCTCCTCCTGTATCTGCTTCTACAAATGAGAAGTGAACTTCGGGTCTCGGTCAGAAACTATCACCTTTGGAACTCCATGCAGGTGAACAACCCAGTCCACAAACAACTGTGCCATATCAGGAACCTTGTAGGTGCTCTTGAACGGAAGAAAGTGAGCCGACTTGGTCAGGCGATCAATAACAACCCAAACCGCATCGTACCCACACTTAGACTTCAGAAACCCAGTAACAAAATCCATAATGATTTTCTCCCATTTCCACTCTAGTATCTCAAGTGGATGGAGAAGACCACTGGGACACTTATGTTCAATCTTCACCTGTTGGCACGTCAAGCACTTTGCAACATAAGTAGAAATATCCTTCTTCATGTTTTTCCACCAGAAACCGCGTTGTAAGTCCTTATACATCTTTGTGGTACCAGGATGAATTGTGTACCTGGACCCATGGGCTTCACCTAGAACACTTTGCCTCAGATCAGCAACATCAGGTATCCATAGTCTATGGCGGAAACGGATAGCACCATCCACTCCCACAGAAAACTCAGACTGTGGTTTCTCTGTCATCAGCTTCATCTCAGCTAGCTCAGGGCTATCTAACTGTGCAGTAATAACCTTAGAAATCCAGGTGGGAGTGACCGCCAAACTAGCCATCTACACTCTCACCTTCTCCACATAAGAGTCGTCACCATCATCAGGTAGCTCAGGTCTCCAACTCAAAACATGTTCCAAGACTCTCCATAAGAAGAAATAGATAGAAGCACAAGCTGCATCTTTTTTCCTACTCAGAGCATCAGCAACAACATTGGCTTTACCAAGATGATAAGTGATGGTAAAGTCATAGTCCTTGAGGTATTCCATCCACCGTCTCTGGCACAGATTCAAGTCCTTCTGAGTCATCAGGTAGCGTAGTCTCTTGTGGTCACAGAAGACTTCAAACTGTACCCCATACAAGTAATGTCGCCATATCTTCAGTGCATGAACTATGGAAGCCAACTCCAGATCATGAGTAGGCCAATTACCCTCATTAGGCTTCAATTGGCATGAGGCATATGCAATCACTCGTCCTTCTTGCATAAGGACGCATCCCAACCCTAGTTTAGAAGCATCAGTGAAGATAACATAGGGTTTACCCTCAACAGGTAAAGCAACCACAGGGGCAGACGTCAAACACTTCTTCAGCGCTAAGAAACTCTTCTCACACTCAGGGGTCCAGATAAACTTTACATCCTTGCGTGTCAGCTTTGTCATAGGAAGAGCCAACTTGGAGAAATTGTGTACAAACCTCCGATAGTAACCTGCAAGCCCAGAAAATTGTGTATCTCTGATGGGTTCTTTAGTGATTGCCACTTCGTCACAGCTTCAATCTTGACAGGATCCATAACAATATGTCCCGCCGAGATAACATGGCCAAGAAACATCACCTTGTTGAGCCAAAACTCGCACTTTGTGAACTTTGCATAGAGCTGATGTTCTCGCAAGGCCTGAAGAATGATCCGCAGATTCTCACGGTGCTGGTCCATAGACTCAGAGTAGATAAGCACGTCGTCGATGAACACCACCACGAAGCTGTCGAGGTAGGGACGGAAGACCTGATTCATCAGGTCCATGAAGGCGGTAGGGGCATTGGTCAGACCGAATGGCATGACTAGGAACTCATAATGCCTGTAACGAGTGTGAAAAGCCGTCTTTGGTACGTCATCATCTTTCACCTGCATCTGATAGTAGCCACTATGCAAATCCATCTTCGAGTATACAGTAGCAGACTTCAGCTGGTCGAACAAATCGTCGATGTGTGGCAGAGGATAACGATTCTTAATCGTCACTTGATTCAGCATATGGTAATCCATGCACATCCGCAAGGACCCGTCTTTTTTCTTCACAAATAGCACCGGTACTCCCCAGGGAGAGACATTAGGATGTACAAACCCCATGTCTAGGAGCTCTTGCAGCTGCTTCTTGAGCTGAGCCAGCTCAGCAGGTGCCATTCGATAGGGTGCCTTGGAGATAGGTGTCATTCCTGGTATGAGGTCGATAGAATACTCGACTTCTCATGATGGGGGAAATCCAGGCAGCTCGTCAGGAAAGACATCAGGAAAGTCCCGAACCACATCAATGTCCTCTATATCTGGTGGTGTGGGATTGAGGACGACCGATGCCAAGTAGGCCCTAGAGCCCTTGGCAATGAGCTTCTCTGCCTTGAGTGCAGAAATGATGAATTGTCGATGTCCTTGCTTTCTTCCTTTGTTGCAGAAATGCTCGTCATCGGGGTGTACCAGACTAACCTTTTTATCTTTGCATAAGAGAGAAACTTTGAACTTCTTGAGCTAATCCATTCCCAAGATTATGTCGAAGGTCATCATATTGAGGATGATGAAGTCTGTCTCGAACATCTTTCCAGAAATACAAAGGTCTATAGTAGGGATTTTCATGAAAGTAGAAGACATTTTACCCATAGGAGTGTCAACCTCTAGGATATAATCCATGTACATAGTTTCCAATTCTAACATGGCTACAAGCTTAGAAGATATGAAGGTGTTTGAAGCTCCAGAATCAAATAATGCTTTTATCGGTTGTTGAACTAACTGCACAATACCTTTAATGACTCAGTTGTCATCGGTGGCTTCCACGACGTCCATGGCAAAGACACGTCCTGCACGTTTCTCAACAGGTGGGTGACGTCCTTGCTGATTATTGTTCCTCAAGGGTTTTTGCGGACGAGGTTGCTGCTGTGGCTACTAGGGTGCTCGTGGATGAGCTGGTGCAGCAGCTCTCTGGAGCTTGGGACACTATGGCCTAATGTGACCCGCCTGGCCACACTCGTGGCACGTCAAGTGCCTCACATCTGGTCGAGCTACAGGTTGCACTGTAGGGCACCTGCCAGGAGGGTGGTGATGCTGGCAGTGGTTACACTTGTCACGACGATCATCATTGAATCTCTTTTGCTTGCTGGGACTCTGAGTCGAGGGCTAAAAAGCCTAGATAAGCCTCCGCAGTGAGGGCCTTATCCACCATATGTTGGAAGGTAAGAAGGAGCTGTGGAACAAGAGCTCGCCCAAACTGGTAGCTCAGTCCCTGTAGAAAGAGTGTAGCTCGGCGATCCTCTCCAAGACCTATAGCATAGCACTCCAAAAGCATGAACCTCTGAACATAGGCAGAGACAGTCATAGTTCCCTACTTCAAGCTGTAGAATTCTACCTCCTTCTTCTTTAAGGCGGTGGCATAGAGGTACTTCTGGCGGAAAAGAACCAGAAACTGTTCCCATGTCATGTCGGAGGCGTCGCGAGTGCGGGCGACACCGTTCCACCAAACACGTGTTGGCCCGTCCAACACGTAGGTGGCAAAACAGACCTTTTGGTGAGGAGGGCACGCCATGCCCTCGAAGGTACGCTCGATGGCCAAAACCTAGTCGTCGGCCTTATCCACCATCTTGATCTCTCCTTCGCCCTTGAAGTCGGGCAACTACATCTTGATAAACTCTGTGAGGGAGTTCTCTTTGGGTTTCTCAGGGGGAGGAATGGCGTTGACACGCCCCATCACAGAATTGGCCAAAAATTGGCGCAGGACCGCCAATTCTTGCTCTGCAGTAAGCAGAGGTGGAGGAGGAGGCTCCGAAAAAGGATGAGGTGCGGTGACGACCTGGTGGCCCCCAGAGGTGGCATGTGCATCTGGTGTCGTCAGCGGCGGCTCGATGAGTGGCATCTCGAACTGCGGGTTCAGCGGTGTAGAGTACCCATCTCCTTGTCTCTCGCGGGACTGGGAGGACTCACCGCTCTTATCCCCAAACAGATTGGATCTCCTGAAAAGGTAGATAGAGATGAGAGTCCTAAAGCAAAATTTTGAGTTACTAGATTACTGACTGCTAAATCTCTGATACCATTTTGTAAGGAGTGGGACCCACTAGGGGTCCACTCCCTAACTCTATTATCTTGATACCGCCATAGAAAAACCCATACATTGAATCACAATAATAGATAGAAGGGCAGCTATATTGTTCTCAAAATAACATGGCAAAATGAGCATAAAGTAAAAGTAGCAGAAAGTAAAGAGTTTAAGTTATTACATGATCCATTTATTTCTAAGAACTTGTCCACATGGACATAAAAGAAAACATAAAAGAAACTAAACTAATGGGTTGATTGTAGAGGGCAACCTAGGCATCTTGGAAATTTTACGATCTACTGCTGGATAGGTTCCTCGAACACTGGGTACTCAAGTACAGGCTCCTCCTCTAAGGTCACCACAGGCTCCTCTTCACCTGGGTGGAAAGGAACATCACCCAGAACATAGGAAACAAATTAAGAGGTCAGCAAAGGCTGAGTATGTACATATATAAAACATTATGGGCATTATATAGGGTTACAAGTACAAAAATAGATGTTCCCACAAGAAAAGGGGGCTATTTGCAATTAGGTATGTTCAAGAGAAAAGTAACAAAAGAAATGAGGCATATAAAATTTCAGATTACAAACATGATAATAAGAGAGTGTCTTGCCATAACATTCATCCACAGATTCATATTAAAACAAAGAATATTTGCATGCATAACAATGTAGACTAAATATACCTAAAATAGGGCCATAACACCATAGGATCATGGCCTAAAAATAAACAAGGGTGGAAACGCACACCCCGGGCGGAATACGCACGCCCTATATAAATATGGTTGTACATAAGTACTACTATTCTAGATAATCTAGTCAAACACGCAGCATGCTATAATAGAGTGGCAAGACTATCATTTTAGTCAATGTCAAACTAAAAAGGCAAAAGGGCCGGAGGGGCCTAAAGACCCATAATCATGTCAAATTAATAATCACAACAGTAAAAGAGATTCATAACAGGATTTATAAATGTCCAAGAATAATAGATTTCTAAGAGAAATAACAGTTCAAGAGATGCCTCATTAAAATATATATGGATTTAGTAAAATAATGCCCAAAATAAAATAGAGGATGTACATACCTTAAAGTCAGATCTTAACACTCAATAATGTTCTTTAGGCTCAGATTCAGGTCTTTCACCACCTAAACATAATAAGTGTGTGCTACATCAATAAATGGTTCCTTAAATCCTTAACAATAAAAATGACCTATCAGTACGTTTCTAATCAGGTCTCCAAACCTATCTCATTAAATCCAATTTTCCTGATTTCAAAAACATATTTATTTGTATTTTTCTGCTGAACCAATACTTAGTTATGATTTTTACAAGTTAAAATCATTTACTGATCGAAAAGAAAATAAATTGCAAATTGACTGAAATACCCTCGAATGAAAATGCAAGAAGAATCAAGTGGTGCGTTACTCAGTACTATAGTGATACACACCTACCTAATATGGGTCAAAGGCAAGTCAAAGATGATAAAAGGACTTCTTTACCCATGGCGTGTGACCCTGGGTCACACTAGACTTATGGGTGTGGCATGACTTTTGTCCCAGGGAGTGCACAACCTGCATCTCACGCCATGGAGGTCCCGATTGAGCTTAAGGGTAGCATATACCAATGATCCAGGCTTCGAGGGGAGTGGGAAACCAGTTCATTGGCTCCACCTAGTTACCCCAGACTTGGTGAGCTACTGCTCTAGCCTTGAGGGCGCTAGGAGTCCAGATGAGCCTCACGATGAAGATGACCAGGGATGAACCTGGCGGTGACTCCGGTGGGGGAAAAAGGCGTGAAGCGTCCTGTGAGGGAGACATCAGAAGTGGATTGTGATCCCACTTGCTCCGCCAATCATCCACGACTACTTTGGCTGGAGTTCAAGGTATTGTGTGAGGTGGAGACAAACAAAGGCGAGGCAATCCCGAAGCTAGAATAGTAAGAAGGCCCTTGTGCCACTGGTTAGGCAACAGGTCGTTGGGGAAGACATCGCTTAAGGGAGCATAAGGAAATCTGACAACGACTAGTGTTGAATGAGCCATTCACTCTAGGGATTTCTTTTGATATGCGTAAGGCAGAACACAGTTTTGTGGGTCAAGGACCATTAAATCCCATCTCGACGATGAGCCAAAACAGAGGAACACAGAGACATTTTGTCAATCGATCAAACCAGATGAAATCACGGCAAAACAAGCACACAGAAAGAAATAACGAGGTTCCTAGATGGTTACCCCGCGGTCGATTTGACTGAGGAGGAGGATTCCATCTGCTACTCGCCATCCTCGTCGGAGAAGGAGACCAGCGTCGGCAGTAGCTCCAAGGCACCAACACCAGTAATTGATGGGAGAGGATGCAAGAGGGGGCGACGGGGGTCGAATCCGGAGCAGGTGATTTGAAGTGGAGGCACTGGAGTGAGGGCTCCGTGAGTTGGGAAAAAGGCAGTGGCAGCTGCTGGAAAGGTAGAAATAGGCCTTTTGATTTTAGGGCACCGCGAGTAGTGTATGAGGGCTTGCTGAACTCGGGGGAGTGAGAGGATTCTGTTGGCGAAGAAAACGTGAGGAAGCAATCATCATAGCGTGCCAGAGGGACTAGGGAAATATCCATGTACCGTGCACCTAGAAATCGTGAGAAGCTTGGAGGTAGGGGACGACTGAGACCCGCTACCTGGACTGGGCCGCTCACAAGAGCTGAACCGGTCCTTGGACCAAAGTCCAGGCCGAGACAAAGAAATCAAATAAATCAACCAACTATAGGTTAAAAGCATACATAGTCTAATAGGGTCTAATTGGGGGTGCATTTGATGTCCAAAAGACCCCAAATTTTGAAGGTAGACTAATTAAGCTATGGGGAACTCAATTATGGGCTTAGATTTGGGTTTTGAGACTTCCTTAACTATTATTCAACCATTATGCATAAATCATTCAATTAATGAAATGACTTAGACCTAATGGTCATAGGTGGTCAATTCTTCCACCCAAAACTCGATTATTATCCTATATGATACCCAAGTCTATCCTAGTTCACGAATCTAGGGTAAAGTAATCTAGATCATCATTATTGCTTATAAGTTAGCTAATTGAGGTATTAAGATAGCAATTCCACATGTCTTCAACTCTATGGAACCCAACTCGAGTCAAACTAGGGTTTGAGGGTCAAAAGTTATCTAATTCAATGCAAAGTATGAAGAATGATCTCCATGATGTAATTATCAAAGTAAGGGTTAAAGAAAAAGGAAATGATGTTTTGTACCTGGAATTGGGGATGTTACATATGAGCCGTTAGCTGTCACTTATTCATATGAATCGTGTAGTATTTTGTAGGAAAACTAATTAAGCTAACAAAACTTTTCTTGGAAATTAAATAGAGCTGCCAAATTTTTGCATGAAAAACCATGCCTGTAGCCATGTGACAGGTGTAACCTTCATAGGTTATCTGCACCCAACCTTCACCCAAAAGTCGTTTTCTTATAGTGAGTTTTCTAGAAAATGTGGCCTAAATTGTTTCACATTGCCCGAAGCAAGGCCAATGCATTTCGGTCTAAAATGAATTTTCCATAGCATAGCTAATGAATCATGGTTCGAGATGCAGCAACTCTTGAGGAACCAATGCCTCCTGACTTATGAAGCATTTCTTCTTGGGGGGAGGGGGACTTATGTGGTCCCGATGGTTGGATATAAGGATCAACTGGGGGAGAGGGAGGTTGAATTCAGTAAATAAATATAGTGGGTTGAATACTAATTAGGATGAAAATGGTCCTTGCAATCTAGGTGGGGATACATTGCACCTATGTGTCTCAGCACTAGACCTCTTTGGGGAGGCAAGAATCACCTCATGGGATGCATCATACAAGTGGAAAGGAATGTCATATAGTGGCATAAATGAGACATGAGAGAGTGTTTAATCTAGCATTCTCTCATCATTGCTCAACTTTCTTGGGAGTTAACCATTATCCCCTACTATTGTTCCATTTCTGCCTCATTGTTCCCTCATTTCCTTCACAAATTGATGAGTTTTTCTTAAAATATTTCCCTACAATTTACATATTTTCTATCAATAATTTTAGAATTACTTGTGTTTTAGAAATAGATAAATGTACTTCCAAAAGAAAGTATAGTGAAGATGTACACTTACAAAAAAGACTGCCAAGGCATTCCATATAGTATCTAAAGGAGGTGACTATCCACAATATTCCCATTAAATTATCTTTTAGTTCATTTCTATCTCTAAAGGACCAACTCAAGTCCTTACGAATACTAGATAGGATCTGGGAATGGTTTTTAGCCACCATACTATGGATATGGTTGTTCCTTATTCTCCAGAGGGAGTAGCATATGCATGCAATGATCAACCCACCAAAGGTCATCATCTTTCTCCATTTATAATATTTTTAATATGATAAAGATAATATCTTCAAAAGTTAATTTTTTATTTTTTAATAACAATGTCAATAACTTATAAATAAAGAGTATGTTCCAAAAGGGATGCCTATCTCCATGAAGCATGAATCAATCGTGGATACCATAGTGGGATGAATGTGTCATTGGCTAGGGTGCATTGGCCCTTTGAGACTAATATGACCCAAACACAGACACATTGGCATGTGAAGTGTCATTTTGGCCCATTCAGGTATAAAAATACATGTATGTACTATCAGTTGGGTTTTTGATATAACAAAAAATAATAAAGGTCAATAAACATGGTCAGGAAAACAGTCACTAACAAACTTAGAGTTTCCCCCACGTCTAGTCCTTGAGCTATACGCAGGGTGTACCTGACCAATACATATTCCATAGTACCTTCTAACCAACTTGAGAGTTTATGTTTTAGTTTTTTTGACTCTATCATAGATCCAAACTAGCGTGTGCGCTGCTTTTTCTACAGATGCCCAAAGTGCCCATCCACATAAACAAACCCTCAAATCCCTTCTCATGCCACCCTCCTCCACAACAAGCCCTTCAAATTCCTTCATTACTCTCGCCAAACTTCCTCCTCCATGGCCTTTATGAATACCTCTTTGTTTTTGTTCTCCCCTTTCAACTATTTGTGGTGCTTCCTTGAATGGTTGGTCCAATCCTAGCAATAAATTTATCATGTTGATGTGGGCAACAATGATGGGATGATATGTGGTGAGTTTATAACAAAGTTGGTAGATTTCGAAAAGCATATGCCCATTTTGTCTCTGTAAAGCTTATTGTTTAAGACCTCTAATTGATTCACTAAGGTTCCTATACTTGTTTGACATTTTGAGTTTGGTTGATATTTAGTTTTTATTCTTATTTTGTATCCTGATTTGCATGTTTTTTCTTTCCTATTACATCCCATCTTCTTTACCAGATATAACAATTGGTTGTTTGACTGAAACTTGGTATGTTCACTTATGTGCCAATAGGGGAATTCATCTACATTTATCATGGCCCATATTTACCTTTTCCCAAGCCACACATTGTTGATAGGGGATATTTTCTACCTGTCCTGTGACAAAAAATGTATATAACAATACTCCCTTGAAATCTAGAGGTCTCAAATCCCTTTCTTTTCTATACAATACTCATTTTCAATTAAAGTGACAAGTAAACTAGTATGAACTTAGCAACCTATAACAGTAAAACTTTATTATTATATTTTGAAGTAGATAAATTTAGCTTTCATCTCGACACCACCACCATGAGAAGTAGACAATGGTTTTTTTTCTGCAACCAACTATTAGTTGGAGGAACCGACTTCCAAAATATTAATAGCAATAATTTCTTTTTCTCATTGAATATGCCTTCGTCGATCATTTGTAGCAAATAAGGTAAAGAGAAGATATGATTCATGACAAATGCACCACTTTAAAGTGATTTTCTAGTTACCAACATCTATATAGCATTATAGGAAATGCATAACCAACTTCACTTTTAGTTCCTGTCTATTTTGCCAACCACTTTTTTACCAACTCAATCAACGTCGATGTCGAGGCCCATGTGCCTGTGTGCATAGGACCCTACCTCTTGTATGTGAAGAGGATGAGGCCTACGATTTTAGGCTTAGAGGATGTGTTGCAATGTACTAAGACTCCCAAGTGAGATGTGATGTTGTAACATTGTAACATTATGTTATTGAATGAATATTGGTACCAAGTATATAAACTTGTTACTACCAAATATTTTATTAGGTTAATGAAAAAAAATTGTATAGGAAGCAACAATCATGTGATAGATTTGGATAAAAACATTGTGAAATTACATTTTTGATAGAGTTTACTGGATTAAATTTCTTATTAATTTTGGCTATAGTAACTGTGATGTTTTTTCTTGCCAAATTTAGAGTTTTATTCCAACTCTATAAGTTTCCTTTTATATTTTGTGTCTTGTTTCAGTAATTCATACAACAGAAAGATTTAAGCCACATGCATAAATTGGTGATACCCTGATATTGCTTAATACATTTCAACCAGAAATAACCATGAGAATCAAACACACCAGGTACAAAATCTTTTGTTTAAAAAGGAATTTACTTTCATTAATGTAAATAGATTGCATAAGATTGTCATATCATGTTCATAAACATTCAATTTTGTAGTACAAAATTATCAGATTATGTGATTACATCTTGTAAGTAATGCAACTATTGCCATGTTTATGTCTATGTTATATACATTGGAAAATAAAAAATTAATATTGCATTTTATTGTATAAGTATAATCATCATTTCTTTTATGTGTTTGATTCATCGATTCAAACTTAGCTTCTAAGTATCTTTCCCATTTCTAAAATTCCTCACTCTATTTTCCATATTGCAACCTATGTCAATGTCTAACTAATATTTTTATATGTAAAACATATGTAATGAGTTTAATGACACATCTCATAATTATTGTCCTTTGTTTATTTTTTTGTACCTAATATATGTGTGTACTTGTTAATGAGATGATCAATTCTTTCTTATGGCTATCATAAGAACTTTCAAGTATGATTTTCAAAGGAGCAGATAATACTTTGCGAGTGTGTATGTACCAAGTTGACAATGCCTTGTATATATATACTATAGGTACAAAATATTTTCAATCAATGTCTAATTCTTTATTGTAAAAGGGACAAGGTAAAAAGTCATCCTCATGTAATTAAAATTTGATTCATACAATTTAACATGGATGTTCAGCCCCTCTTTGAAGAAAAAAGATTCATTTGTGCATGCTTTGAATTGGGCAGATGAAAATATTATATGTGTTTTGAAAATAAATATATAAATATATGATTTCTCTTGGAAAATTGTGTGTATTTTTGTGTACATTTACTGATTTTACATTCACAATATTAAATCCAATAATAGAAAATGTACATCTACAGAAACATATAATTTATCCCAAAAGCCTCGACCTTGAGTAAAGACTTATCCCTAAATTCATAAACATATAACTTTTGGCTGATAGCCTCAAGGATTTTATATCTTTTTTCTCAGAGACAATCTGGAATAAAAGTTATACTTAGCAAGCCTCCACACCAGAATAAAAGTCGGGGCCAGACCCTAACCAATGAGTTGGTGTTAGTGATTCAAACATATGTGGTCAGGGGTTCAATGTTGACCCTTACCGTGTTTTTATAGTGTTTATTCTATATTTTCTATTTTAGCCTCAATAACTACGTACACTGAGTGTCATGACCATCTTAGTTAGTAAAGTAGTTGTGTTAATGATTATGGTCTAAATGTAGGCTTAATGGTTTTACTCATTGTGGCAATAAAAGTTACATGTGATGTGTCTCATATTGGTTAAAAGCAAGTATTTATGAACATAGATACATTTTGTGGGTGGGTTACTCAATGAATCCCTTAAAAATGTAAAAGAATCTTATACATTAGCCTTGATGTCAAATGACGACGAAATAAAATCTATAAACCATAATGAGTTGTAACACCATTATGTATGTTTAGAAGCATTTGTCTTTCTTATTCCTTTATTCTTATATGTGTTTTTTATCTATGAAGAAGTTATAATTTTATTTTCCCTAGAGATTTGTAGATGCATGCTTCTTGTTGGCTTAACTATTAGGCTTAACACACTAAAAATTTCTGCACTAGAATAAATGTTGATGGTTGTGCAAATAGCGGTGAAGGACAATGCTACTTAAAAGGCTCTTTGTCATAACTATAATTCAAATATTGGTCAAATTTGAAATACATTACATTGAGATGTAAGGTAGACGAGACTCGTGTTGTGATGTCAATCGTTTTTAATGGAAAATTCAATTCTCAGATACACTACATCAATAGAGTTTGGGGACATAATGTTACCATGAATTCAATAGAGTTTGGGGACATAATATTACCATGAATAACTGTGTATACTCTCTTGAGATGCTCCACAACCCTTCATAATAAAACCCCAAAATTACAAACCTAAAATGTGTATAACGTGTTGATTGATGATACATACTTTGCCATACTTACCAATTTCTTTTGAGATAATTTTAAGGACAACATGTCCCATTATAAATGCCCCACCCCAGTTCCACCTGTAACATCCTAGGATTTGAGCCATTAGATAAAATAATGTTAAAAGGAATGATTGGACTACCCATATGACCAAGGTGCACATCCTTTTAAGGGATCCCATCAATAAAGAACTTTATTATTTAGCATGCTTAGCCTAGAATAGTACTAAGATGGTGAGCGTTCGAAAAATTGATCTCGTCTTATGCGTGAGTGAGGACAAAGTGTGTGGATAAGGACAATGGTGAACTATAGGATTGATCGTCATTCCTAAAACTCTATTGCAGCCTTGGGCAGTGGGCCTAGGTGTTACAAATGGTATCATAGCCATAACCCCTCTAGTTGGTGGGACCCGGATGGGCATGTGGCATGCCAGTATTGAGTTGTGCGGTCCAAGAATGTTGAAAAGGATTGTCCATGGTGATGTAGCCACCAGTGCACTGATATTTTGTGATCAAGAGTTGGGTGTCCATGGGCCATTCTGGATATCTAATAAAATAGAGTGATATTATGAAATCATATAGTTGAATCTTGACGAGGACTTCAAGAGTCAAGTGAGGGAGATTATAGCATCCCAGGAATTGAGGCCTATGATAAAATGATCTTAAAAGGAAGGATTGGACTACCCATATCACCAAGGTGCACCTCCTTTTTAGGGAGCCCATCCTAAAGAACTCCATGGTTAAGCATACTCAACCCAGAGTAATACTAGGATGGGTGATCAGTCAAAAAGTATATCTCAGCTTGGCGTGAGTGAGGACAAAGTACATAGTTAAGGCCAATGGTAGTCTGTGGGGCTAATCGTCATTCTTGAAATTCTACTATAGCCTTGGTCAATGGGCCCAGGTGTTACAAACAGTGAAGAAATCTATATCAAAACAACATGAGTATACATTCATTCAACTCATACAAAAATCAAGACATTAGTTTCTCTAGGTATACATCTACCCTCATGTAGATCAATCAAAAAGTCAACATATGTCATTTTCTTGGCAATAACTCGTGTATGTATTGGTACATCATAGAGGATATCAATAATATGATCATTAAAGTACTTGGGAGCTCCATGTAATGAATCATATTCTCTTTAAAAGTTCCTAAGCACGCTTTACTCTAAATTAGATAAACCACTTAAGAAATAAAAGAATTAAAATACGGTTCCTGAGAATAGTATGATACTCCAATAGGTGACATGTGCAGACCTATTTCATCAATAAGAATAATAGGAAGAGAATCTTAGGCATGATCAACTTGAAGACACACAAAAATTACTTTCTATCTAACAATCATGTCAAATTTAAAATCGCATATCCATGATAATTTTCTCAGAAAGGGCATTGCTCAAAACATGTTTGACGTTAGGATGAGATATTTCCTTGTTACCAAAACAACTAAGGTAAAAAAAATCAGAATCCTGACTTAAAGGCAATTCAAGCTGATCAATATAAGTGTCCATATTACAAATCGTGCTACCTCACAACATATAATTCTCAAGCACCTAAGATTGGTTAGTAGAGGTCACAAAAGTGTAGGAAAAAAAACCTCTACTACGGTGTCTGATCCCAATCCATCGAATAGAATGGGCAAAATAAAAGGCCATTTCCATTTGAAGTCCCCAAAGAGAGGACCTATACAATTTACAATGTCCTTAATCGATCCTTGTAAACCTATGTTGAACCATGCTTTCCCTCTTCCACCAATATGTGCAGCTCGGCATATCCTTAGGCGAAAATATCGCAACTCCAAAAATACACCTTCAACCCATATATTTACAACACTTGTTTTTCTTGCTTAGTGAATTAATGCATGCTCCACCATCGCATTATTGCTACAAAAAGGCCATTTTGGATGGAAAGGTCCACGAACGAGCAGCGGGAGCTGAATGTGAGAATGTAGTGTATGTGTAGAGGAAACTGAAGAAAACGAAAGGTTGAAAATGAAATGTATCGTTGTATCAACCTACATTAACGCTGCATTGATCACTCGAACAAGAGAAGTACATCACTTTTGTAGGGTTTTGATTCCGCACGACGGGTATATGAGGGCAGAAAGAAGAAACCGGATGTGCTAGTTTGTGCCATGTGTTCTCTAATCTGTCTTGATCTACCTTTTTCTTGCTTCATGGCATTAATGCTTTGTAGCTGCAAGCGTTACTGTTACAAAAGCGAATATTAGAGCTGTTTCTCAGCGTGTTTGTGGAGGAAATAGCCGAAAATGAAAGGAGAGAAAGAGAATCCATGAACGTATATCCAGGTCCATTACTGGTGGATCGATCGGTCCAACAAGAGAGATCCATTACCATCCTCGTGCACGTGCGCAGTGGGTATATGGGATGACTACAGCCGTTTTCTAACTGAATAATTGTACATGTCTATTATGGTTTTATATATATTTTATCATTATAAATGTCGTCACGAGTGACGTGATATTGTTGTTTGCTATTGTTTCTATGTCATTGTCCATTTGATGAAATTATTTTCTGCCCCCCACATATCTGATGGGTTGATTTGATGACATCGATGCCCCAAAAGATGGTGGAAGGTTCATGACAAGATTCACATGGCCGACGAGCAGTGCACGGCGGCGACAGAGCCAACGAACCTAGGAAGGAAGCAGCATGAGAAGGGACGGATCGATGAGCAATGACAGCAGATGTCAGGTGTGACGTCGCTCTAGTTTGTGCTGCATGTTGGCCTTTGGCGACGCTGTATCGGCGAACGCGTACTCCGGGGCATGCATGCAGCTAATAAGCTCACTTTTCTTGGCAGTCGTCGTCGTCGTCGTCGACACCGACCATCATATCGTGTTGAGTCGCCATGGACTGGTGGGGGTATAGTCTCTGGTGGGCGGTGGCATCATTAGTTGGTGGATGGAGCCATCTGCGTGTCTGCTAGCTAGTCTCAGCCAGTCAGCCTGTCTGTCCTATCTCCGACGATGGCGACCCTTGCACTCTTCACCCCACGCTCTTCTCTTCTCGCACGTCATAGGTCCGAAGTTCACTCAACTAGTCACGTTTCAGCTGGTAGTTCCCTGGCACGGTACTGCTAGTCCCCTGCTCCTTACGGTGCCCTGAGCTCCTCTACATTCTTGTTGCGTTGTTTGATTGGGTTGCCACCGCCGATAGATACGGTGGTCCACATAGAAACTAAAAAGCAGCCGCTTGTCGGGTTCAGCCGGCCGCCCAATCAATCAGGAGCACTACTTACTAGCGGACAGAAACCTGAAAGGTTGGTTTTGGTTGTTGCTGGTATGGAAATTCGATCGTAGTTGACGCCAAGTTCCCCTTTGAATAAGTTTTGTGGATGCATTCGAGTGCTCCACGGTATGTGGCTGCTACTCCTTTAGCTGTGTGTGGGGTTGTAGTGCACCGGTACCCAAACACGATTGCAGTATGAAGTAGGACTGCGGTAACAGCGGCGGCGGCCGCCGCCGCTTCTGCATCACGTCCGGCATTGTGTAACAGATGCGCGATGTGACGGTACTATCTGCGCAGAAATGTCCCTATGCCTTGTTGCTGTCCAGTAAGTGAGAAAGCGCGTGTTGGCACCGGAGTAAGATTCACGTTGCTGGTGATAAACATATTTATAGTATGCTTTTATGAATGTGATAAATGCATGCGGCCCTCCTGCATCACCTTAGGCTGCTCGCCGCACGTTACATGCGAATGTACTTCCTAAGAAGGAAACCCTGTAAGGAAGAAACTAAGGAAGCCTTAGGAACGGACCATTACACCTTGTTGGAGCGATCCGGCCCACCAAGGAAAGAGTGCCTGGACATCGCAACTTTACGAAGGGCAGACAGCCGTGCAAGGTTTTTTCTGATAAAATGTTCACAGCATAGATAAAGTTTAACATACAACCACATGTGATACAAAGAGTTACAAAATATAGTCATGTCACACTGTCTTAAAAACTGAGTCTAGGACTCAAAAGATAGAACTAAAGGATTATAGTTTAGCGAATAATGGGGTAGGCACCCGACAATAGCCTCAATGAAGGAAAGAAAACAACATTTAGAAATCATTTGTCTCGGCTAGGATCACCTAAATGGTGTAAGTCCTTTGAGTAGTCGTCTTTTCTTCAAAATGAGTAGATGTGTGCTCGTTCTCCTTACTCTGTTCCGTGGTGTCCAAGTGATATGCAATGTAAAAATGTGTGATATGAATCTATGACTTTCTGGATGAGTATGTTTTTGTTGTTAAATCTTATGTTATTTCTTTCGGTCCACATCATCCATATCAAGGATGCCAACAGAGTATTGTTTGAATAAGTGTCTTGGTTTTTAGGCTTAGAGATCTGAAAACTTTGTTACAAGTTTTTTAGTGTTGATGTGTGTCAGTTCTATGAAAGGAAAAATTGATCTCTAAGAAGGGAAATTAGTAGGACAAAGGACAAAACAATGTGTTGTGGTTTCTTCTTGTTGGGAGCACAAAAGGATATTTAGAGGATTCATAAACATCTCTCTTATTCATACTGTGGTCTGTAAGAATCGTCTCGTACCAAATGAGTCAAATGTGAAATTTGATTTTATGTGGTACCATGATTTTGCAGATAAAATTTGAAGAGCATAGGTGTGCATAGTATGTGAAACCAAGGTATTCTTAATTTGAAGAGAATGTGAGTCGCGGGTCCACATGTTCACATGATGTGATTTCAGATGTTAGTTTCGAGTTGCCTTATAATGTTTGATAGGATGTTGTATGAGAAGGAGGTCATGAGGCTTCTTTTAAGAAGGTCAACTGGTTGACTTCCTAGCAATATCAGAGCTTTGCCATTGTAATGCTGGATATACAAGGTGAGATATTAAGATATAAAGTTTAATGAATGATGGATTGATCATAGGACTAAGGATCAATCTAAAACTTGATGTTGTTGGCAATGTGGGGTGGTGCAATAATGCAGTTTGAATAAATGATATGTATTTGTTGATATGTTTCCACAATGGTGAGGATCATATGTGTTTGATTTACTACTAGGGATTTATATATGGTACTATTTATCAAGTACATATTCTTTTCAAATTCAATTTCTATCCAAACAAAGTGTTGTGTTGATTTTTAGGATCAAGCAAATAGCATGTGTGTTGATATTGGTAATACCATGTCTACCATATTCTTTTGTTTATTAATAGTGTCCTACTTTACCAAATAGATTTTGTTTCCAGAATGTTACCTTTGAAAGTTTCTACATATTTTATCAATAGTTTTTAGATGTTAATATGAATAAAAATAAAGCTAAGGTAGTAGGTGGTTAGTGATGTGAGAAAGTTGTTGAGGAGAGTGAGTCTGTCAACTAAATTCAAGAAGGTTTTTTTCCAAGACAAAAGCCATGAATGTATACTTGTGAGTTGGTTAATCGATAAATAACCTCACATTTTTAGTCATAAGTTGTGGATTTGATATTCAAACAGATTACACAGAAGGAAGTTTTACAATAACAAGTACAAACTCTCTTTTGTAGTTATATGATAAGACCACATGCCTATCTTTTTCATAATGAAAAAGATACATAAAAATAGACAGTTGTGAAAGGGAAGGGGAGATCCAGCCTCTAGCTCTAAAAACCAAATGAATAAACAACAACAAAATCATATTGGGTATAGTTTACTTGTTAATATTTGCATCCACTTTTTGAGGTGTTAATGAGTAGATTGGTGTCCATTTACCCACCACCCATCCCCTAGAGGATAACCAATAGTGAAACAAAATTTGCGCTCACCGCCTATTATACATGTTATCCATTTACTTATAGAGAATATATTGTAGATTTATGTTTATGAGGATGCAACTTAACGATACCAATGTTGAACAACATAAAATTATATGCAAGAAAGATGAAGGGAGCACATAATTTAACGTATAAAGATCCGACAATGTATAAGAAAAAGCCACAAGGCAACTAAGAGGAAATGCACTATTTAGCAAGATTTATACAATGTTCTTCATAAGTTTTGAGAAAAAAATCAAGAATATGATAACAAGAGAGACATACGTATAATATTATGATAGTGAGAAAACACTAACACCACCACAACAAGACTTCTAGAAAAAAAATAGTCTCTAGTCTAAGAGACACAAATTGTGAACAACTCAAAGAAGAAACTAACCTAAAAAAATTTCATGTCAATATATATATATATATATATATATATATATATATATATATATATATATATATAATACACTTAAGTGTACAGATCGCACGAATACACTCAAGTGTATTTGCATATCAAGACTATTTTTTACAAAATGTAAACCATTGATCTTCACCATCATACTATAAATAGGCTACATACAAATGTTGAGCCCATTTGGATGAGTGTAAGTCATTCATCCAAGGGCAACAAAACCAACGCGCGAAACTAATTCGAAATGCATAATTTTTGCGGTCTTTATAACATGACCTATAAATGTCCAAATGTGCTCAAATTTTATGTATGAGATATTCACAACATGTTTAAGAAGATCAATGGATTAGATTTTAAAAAAAATATTGCATCATGAAAATTACTTGAGTGTATTCTGCTCCGAATACACTCAAGTGTATTCTGCTCCGAATACACTCAAGTGTATTCTGCTCCGAATACACTCAAGTGTATTCTAGAATATATATATATATATATATATATATATATATATATATATATATATATATATATATATATATATATGTATATATATATATAGAGAGAGAGAGAGAGTCAGGCTAGAATACACTCGAGTGTATACAGAGTAGAATACACTTATATATATAGAGTGTATTCTAGAATACACTCGAGAGAGAGTTAGGCTAGAATACACTCGAGTGTATTTGGAGTAGAATACACTCAAGTAGTTTTTCATGATGCAATATTTTTTTCAAAAATTTAATCTGTTGATCTTCTTCAACATGTTGTGAATAGCTCATACACAAAATTTGAGAACATTTAGACATTTATAGGTCATGTTATAAAGAACACAAAAATTATGCATTTCAAATTAGTTTCACGCGTCAATTTTTTTTCCCTTGGATGAGTGACTTACACTCATCCAAATGGGCTCAAAATTTGTATGTAACCTAGTTATAGTATGACGGTGAAGATAAATGATTTACATTTTACAAACACACTTGAGTGTATTCGTGTGATCTGTACACTTGAGTGTATTCTAGCCTAACTATATATATATATATATATATATATATATATATATATATATATATATGTGTGTGTGTGTGTGTGTGTGTGTGTGTGTGTGTGTGTGGATGCAAATAATGTATCCATAAGGTTGTATTAGAAAATCCTTGAATCTCTATATTTTGTTTAACAATTTTGGGTTACTAATGCAATTTCCTCGGCTAGAAAGGATTTTGTGTTTTTTTTTCAAAAAATTCTATTTTTTATGGTCAAAGAAGTGAAGGAATAATGCAAAAATCTAGGATTTTCCAAAAAAATAGAATAATTGATAATTAATATATGGTAATGTCTTGAATTTCTTGAAAGACAAGTTGAAGGTAATTAACAGACGCAGTTTGAACCTACCTTCCACCTGACATGGGAATATATGAAAATAAGATTACTTGCCAAGTTTAGGTAGGAAAGGAGTAACTACATGCCTTATATAATTAAAATAAACATATACTTGGGAGGTAAGGAAAAGGTAATTAACATTCATATTTTACTATCAACGTTTTATCGATCTGAGATTGCGTCATTATGAAGTTTTTCTTTAAATTTGGGGCCAATCAGAGAAAAAATGAGAGAGATATGAATTTTATAAGTTTCCACAAAGTGAGTGATTAATTGATAATTATATTATCTGTTACATTAAGTGTGACCAGGAAAAATTGGTCTGGTCCCTTTATATGTCAAACAACCTTTTGAGTGTCCAATCTTAGATCGACAATGTTCCATTTGTGTTCTTCCTCCAGTTAGAACAGGAAAATAGAAACAATAATCCTCCTTCCTTCTCTTATCTCTCTCTCTCTCTGATCCATGTTGGCATCTAAAACCCATCCCAGTAGATTTGGGAGGTGATTTCATGCCTAACCATCCCTTAATATCCCTATTTTGGAGGGAGATTGGGACTTTCCTCTATTGTTGTTAGGAGTCAGACTCCATTAGTGGTCAATTTTCCTAGCCACGCCTATATAAGGCATATGAGTCTCTTTGTGAAACCGGAGCACATGTTGAGAGACCCTGTGTATCTCAAGGAATTGTCCCATGCCTACAACTCCATAGTAGACACTTACCTTCTTCTCTCCTTTTTCCATGTACTCCACCATAGAGACAAACCCCCTTCCCTCTCTATTCTTGCCTCCTCGGGATAAGAAATGGCCATGGTCAAGTTCAATGAGCCATGGCAAAGAGGTTTACACCCTCATCTACCTCTCAGAAGCCCAGATGCCCAAAGTCAATGATCGAGTTGATTCACCCAGAAGCATGGTTCATGAGAGGAGGAGAAAGGAGGTTGTAGATTGTGAATGTGTGAACTTACCTCCCTACCCCTAGGCATGTTGTGGTAACCCCATTTAACACCCACGCCACATGAGCTCAGAGTCTCGAGGTGTTGTGAGCTTATTGGCTCGTCCCCAGGCCTGTGATGCGCTGGATCATATAGCCAATTGCTAACATGGTGATCATTGATTGGTCCAAATAGACTTGTTTTGAAATAGTTCTAGTAAATTACTAGTAGGTCAGGATATATCAAATGTATATATGAATTTAATGGGGAAAATATGTAGAATCCAATAAAATAGATTTCATTGCCTGATTTTGTTCCTAATTCTAAAAGTAGAGATGCAAAATCGGATGATATTTAATACATAGAAACCCTAATTTCATGACATTGGTAATCATAACTTGATTAGCTAATCCTAATGAATAAAGGTTTATCAGATTTGATAAAAGAGTGCAATTGGAACTAATCTAGGATAAAGGGTTTTACATGTTGCCAAATTAGGTTTGCTTAAGTTGAAAGGTCTATATATGTGATAGTTAATGTGTAACGACCCCGCCTCCCAAAAACACCCAATTAAGGGAAACCGAAAGGTTAGAGCCGTTAACCAATAACCCGGATCAAAGGTTTGACAAATAATCAATAACAATTAATAAACTTTACCAACTAAGCTGAAAACTGGTATAAAATAAAACTTTATTTACCTTTTAAAAACTGGGATTTCTAAACGTCTATCCATGAAGATGTTGATCTATCTAATCCTCATGTGCACGTCATTTTTCTCATTTATTTCCACATATGCCACTTTACTGTTTGTTCTTTTCATTGTACCTAAAATGCCGACAAACAAAACGTCGATCAGCAAGAAGTTGGTATGTGGGGGAAACAATAATCTTGCAAATATGTTAACAACGTAATCATTCAATTAATCACTTAACAATCAAGATTACGTTTTAAGCCAAACTACTCAATCCATACCTATCCACAACTCTGTGTTGTCCCTGCAGTGGACTTTTATAATACCTCTATAAAGGTAGATTCACATGGCACTACCCGAGGGTAGCCCAATATCTAACTCAATATGACTTGATGGACCTACCCTCTAGGTAGCCATATACTAAGTCATTCAATGACCTGATGGACCTACCCTCTAGGTAGCCATATACTAGGTCAACTATTAAGCCAGAGAGGGGACCAGGATCTGAGCTAGTAGGCACATATCTTATGTGATAGTCATAGCCACATTATAGTTTGCATGAATTAAAATCATCCAACCATTAATTCATGACATCGATGAAAACTTCGGTAAATCTCAGAAAACTAACTCGAGATATTCATAAGCGTAACCACATACCTTTGGTTGCAGATTTCAAGAAAGATTCAAGTATGCAGAGAAACCCATTCAAGCATTCTCCTCCTTTATCCCCAAATTAGGGTTTCCATAAATGTTATCCTTTATTTATGGATTACAACTCTAAATTAGGCAATCTTGCATTCAAAAAGGATAAACAAACCACCTTTATCATTAACAGGGTTAAACTTATCAATTTGACCTATTAGTTCACCAAAATACACCATTTATCTTCAATTAGGGTTTCTCATCAACTTTTAATACATTTTACTAGCAAATTAAAGTACTTTTGTAAAACGGAGTAGAACTAGGTTCTCAAATCACTTTTATCAAATTCCTCATATTTTCTACACAACTTTCATATATAAAGTTTTCCCATTGGATACTCCTAGTAATTACTAGTTATTTTGCAAAATAAACCATTTTCCTGAATTATTCGATTCGAGAGGAATAATTACGGAAATTTGTGGACCACTCGATCAGTAGTCCGGTGATCTGCTTCTTGGATCTGACGATCCCGGTCGCACGTGCTCTAGCAAAGGCGGCTCCTTCTCTGGAGCATCCGATCCAAGTGAGACCACTGTGGTCTCAGATTAGACGGCAATGGGTCATCTTCTTCCTTGGACTCAGCAGCTCTGCGCGGTCAACCTGGAGGTTGACTCTGGGCTCTCGGCCACGAGCGAGCGCGCTATCAAGCCAGGGAGCTTCTTCTCCCTTTGCCAAACTTGACCGTAGGTCCAATTGAAAGCTCAAAAGGCGCCGCGACCCCTTACCACTCGCCGAATTCTGGCGAGGTTCTCGGCCGAAAACGTCGGTGAAGGTCAAGGTGAATGAACCAATTGAGAGCACAGAAACACTCCCCCAGTCCTTCCGCAGAGATTGGTAGAGCAAAAAGGGATGCTTGTAATCTCTATTATACCTTCCTATATATAGGGGTCGAGCGAGTCCCTGCCAGATTGGGAATTCTCCCAATCGGCGACCACTCCTACCCAAACCAGGGATGGTCCTTTGCGATTTCATCTCCTGAATTCAATGGGACTAGAAGAAAATGCCCACTCTCTCCAGATCTCAAGGAAATTGGAGAGGAAGAATCCTCTATTTCCTGTAGATTTCTAGTCCCAGTAGGACTAAGACGATGACCAACCGTCGTTGGATTAAAATCCAAAGGTCCATATTATCCACGTTTGAATAAAAGGAAACAATTTCCAAATAAATTCAAATTGTATTCCTATTTCAATGATAATCTTGAAAAACTCATAACTCTCAAACGGTAACTCCTTTCCTACTCAAATTTTGAGGGAAACTCAATTATATTTTTATCTTCCATCCTACAAAATTTGAAGTTATTATCTCAAGTGTACGATCCCTTTTCTTGGTTTGCAAGTTATCATTCAATTACTCATATTTTCCATGTCCTTTCTATTTCTTTTATCATTATTTTCCAATTATGAGTTCCTTGAACCCCAAGGAATCCATTAAACTCGAAATTCTATTTTTGGAAATTATTCCTTAGCCTTTTTTATATTTCCCTATGTATTCTTTTATCTATTTGAATTCCTTGTTCCTTTCTTCTGATTTTCTTTTAATTGGGCTCAATGGCCAATAAGGCCCAATAAGAAAACACACAAGCTATCATACACGAAGTTCATTCAAATCAACTCATCAAATCAATCATGGATTTTTATTTATCTTTAACTAGAGATTTATAATCTCATTACATATCTTTGAAAAATGGTGTTGTAACATCCTCCCTTCCTTATAGAAATTTTGTCCTCAAAATTCAATCAAGCAAAACAAACAATTCAGGATAAGACTTTTCCATGTCCATCAACGACCCCTATGTGGCTTCACCTTACTCATGGCACTTCCAAAGAACCTTTATCATCACATATTCTTTTCTTTGAGTTCTTTCATCCTGGCATCTATAAACTGCAGAGGTGACTCAGGCCATTTCAGCCTCCCTTGGAGCTCACTAGGTTCATTGTTTAGCTCATGGTCTGGGTACCTCACATAGTGCTCTAAATTGGACACTTGGAACTCATCACATCTTTCTTTATCCTGAGGGTTGAGGTTATCCATAACCTTCTCCACCAATCCATCTCAAATGGTCCCATGTATCGGGGACTCAACTTTCTTAGCTATAACTTAGAGGGGTCGGATTCTCATGTCACATATTCTCCCACAATGAAATGCATGTCAATCTACTTTACATCTGCTCACGACTCCTGTCGTCTCTAGGCTCCTTTCAGCCATTGCATGATCAAAGTGACTTCATCTACACCCACTGTGGTCCTTTGCTAACCATCACGTGGTCCTTTCACCAACATCACCTTACTGAAGTGGTGACCGACACAACCTCCCTTATAGAGCTTCTTTAAAACTCGATACTGGCTATGGTGGTTAACATCACATCTTAAGAACTGTCTCTTCATATCACCCTGAGCAAGCTCACTTGCTCACCTCATACCCTCTAGTCTGTATCATACTAACCATTAGTTAGGGGTGATAAGCGGTACTAACATCGAGTTCTGCATGTTTCTACTTCCACCACATGAAAGTAAACCTTTAGGTCATACTTAAGAACTTTTGAACTCGCAGCATGGTGTAGTTGAATCATCTCTCTCTTGTAAGTAGTTCAACCCGATTTGTACCTTGACAGTACTCTTTCTTTCTCATGTCACCTAGGTAAGGCGATCTACCATAACCCATATTGCATCTTGACCTTCCTTGGTCTAGGGAGACTTACCAAAACATCCATAGTGATGAACTCCCATTCCCTCTTAGGGACTCTTTTATCCTCTATATCAATACACTAGGTTACTGGTGTTCGTCCTTCACCTCCTGGCTTGCATGACCACATGCTACATGCAACTTCACATCAAGCAGCCAAAGTGCTACCATCACTTACTATCTTGTAGTATCACGGTGTTTGGTGATCTTAAAACCATGATCTCCGGTATGTCATGATTCCTTAAGATCGATACCTGGGAAACCCTAAACCACTCTCATTAGGTTTTCATGATTTTTCCAAAGAAGTACATCTGAGGTTTTACAACCATCCTTTCATTATATCATAGACTAGACTGGCTAACCAAACAATCATTCACTTGATTAACCGCTATTGATACATCTGGGTGTTATCCAAACTTATCTCTTCTAGCCAAACTAGGCAGCTATATCTCCACCAGAGCATCCATTACAACTTCACACCCTTCAGTATAAGGTAACGTTGAAGACATACTACCTCCATGTATTCCGCTTAAGTCTCATCTCAAACTCTTCATCAAGAAAACTCTAAGATCATCCTCTTGGTTATCAAACTCAACCTTGTATCATATGCAGATTCCACCTAGCTCATGATAAAACATTCTCACAAGGTGATTATCTTAATACTCTTATCGTTTGTACATGTCCATGTATCATTCACTCCACCAAGGTATGTTATCATCTCTTTCCTCATACCTCGTAGAAACATTCCAACCCACCTCATCTTTTATCCTTGGTGTATGGCATGCGTACTATCCCATCTCTCACTCCCATAACAATAAGAAATAATCATTTGGCGGTCGTCCAAACATAAGGTTCTTCCTATTCCATGAGTAGAGATGATACATCCCACATCGCTAGTACACCTTGAAATCTAAGTTGAAACGTGCAACTTATGTCTCTTCATCACAATCATCTTGATATCAAAGTAACTTCCATGGAAAACTGATTTCAAACCTACTTGGGTCACCACACAAACCTTGGTCATCTCCTCTAGGTCTATAGGGTGCCGACACTTTTGGGGCCATCCCTTTTTCCCGTATGCATCCAGAGAGTGCCCTACTCGTCTGCCCTTTGGGTCCCATGAGTTCATGAAGGTGATCAATCTCCTAACCCATGTCCCTCAGACAATGATGGTTGTTACCTCCCGACCCTATGGTCATGTGCAACTAGGGAATCAGGTAACTCCTACTTCCATCGGTCTTATCCCTACCTGACCCTAGGTTAGACTTAGGATTCTCTTATAGTATATGTTCAACTTAGAGCCCTACCCAAGCATTCATCATCTCTCTTTCTGCATTCATGGGTTGACTTTCATCCTTTCACAGGGATCATGGCGACCTGCCTACCTTGGTCAAGCCCCATACCGGTTACCTCCATGGTAACACATCCACATGCACTTAGATATGGTTAACTATGGGTCTACAGGTTCATTCTCATGCCATGTACTTTTCACTTAGCTTTCTCAAGATCCAATAAAACCTCTTTAGGTTACCTTAACTCCAACAAAACTGGTATACACCCAACCCAAGGGTCCATCTCCCAGGATGGGAGGAAACTACCACTCTTGACGACAAGGTCACCACCGTCCTTAGGGTTTACCCTCACATGAGCATGTCCAACCCAACAGCTACTAAAGCACAAGCTGACCACCTATTAAACCATGCTAGGTCGTATTTGTTCTCTTTCCTCAGCACTAGATCAACTTAGTTGTGAGGGGTTCATCAAACATACCCTTAACTTAAGGGGTTTCCGTTACCTCTAAACATGAGGAGTATCATGCTCGAAACTATAGAGGCTCAAAACTCATCATGATCATCGGATGCACTGCTTCCCCTCTTAGGCCTAGGAACCCTAGGTCCACCTTTGGGTGTCCAACTGCATGCTCTATCTCTTAACCGTGAATCAAGCATGTCCAAGGTATGTCATGTACTTCTATGATCCTTCTACTCGAGCAATACTTCGGAGTTGAGTCCTCATCCAGGACAACCAGCTAGGTATAAAGCCTCATAACTGGTTACTCAAACCTCTTCAGGGTCTAAAGCACTCTTTACCTCATCCTACAGGTAGTCACTTATACTATAGGGACCAGAAGCATCATTCTCTCCTTAGGGTTTGGTTCCTCTAAGGCCACCAAGATATTATCAGTCTCCAGGGATCCAGTACGAGGCAACCACTATCATCTACTTAGGTCGCATCATCCTCAACTCCCCACTGTTCCTCAGCTTCCATCCTCCTTGCTTGGGTCTGCTTTCTTTCTTTAGAGCTAATCCTGCAACCAGCCTCATTACTAGAGGTCCTTTCTTCATGAAGATGGATCAAGCATACCCCTACCTGGGTGAAGCCTATGTCCAACTTATGTTTTGCTCAAGATTATCCATAGCTCTTCATGCTTATCTCATAGGCCATCCATCCTGTCCTTCTAGCCTCGGTTTTAACTTACTGCTCGTACTACTGATGTACTCTGGGTGCAAGCTATACCCTACTCGCACAAGTACATAACGTTCTATAGGTTCTTCTCTAACCTCATCGTTGAAGGAGTTATCCTTCACTCTAACATGCGCGACCCTTCCCAGGGTTGGGTCGCCAAAGATACTAGGTCATCCAACCTCTCATGGCTCATAAGACATCCCAAAGTCATGTCCATCCAAACACTCGATCAATCATGACATCTAACTCATCATGTCATCTCTCTCTCTAACCTCTACTTAGGGTTAGGGTTAACATCATCCTTAGCGGATGTGCTAGGTCTCTACTTTTAAAAACTAACTCTCTCTACTCATCCTCCTGCCAAGGAGGTCCATCCTCAGGTCTCTCCTGAGGGCAATGACAACCCATGTCATACGGCCTAAGCATGTATCTATTCCTTTACACTTACTCTATTAAGCTTATGTCCATGACATCTTATTTACATGCTTTTTATTAATTTGGTGGAGGATCCCTTAATCCTTATCAACCTTACCCATACCTCAAGTGGGTGAGGAAAAGAGAGAAAACCATAATCCTTAAGGTCCTTAATAGAATTTGACTTGAGAAAGGACGAACAAGATGAGAGAGTCCTAAAGGTATCTTATTTCGATTCATACCCTAAGACTTTGGCCAGGCAGTCACACGGATCCGGGAGTCCTCATATTCCGACTAGCGGTGCGGAGGAAAATATTGCCAGCATGTATCTATTCCTTTACACTTACTCTATTAAGCTTATGTCCATGACATCTTATTTACATGCTTTTTATTAATTTGGTGGAGGATCCCTTAATCCTTATCAACCTTACCCATACCTCAAGTGGGTGAGGAAAAGAGAGAAAACCATAATCCTTAAGGTCCTTAATAGAATTTGAGTTGAGAAAGGACGAACAAGATGAGAGAGTCCGAAAGGTATCTTATTTCGATTCATACCCTAAGACTTTGGCCAGGCAGTCACACGGATCCGGGAGTCCTCATATTCCGACTAGCGGTGCGGAGGAAAATATTGCCAGCCCCCAGTCGTGATCCTTTTCTAGACACCTTTGTCTTTCGGATAATCCTCTAATAACTCCATTGGGTTCTACAGAATTTGTAAAATTTAATAATTATTAAAGATTAAGTGAGGAACCTATGCTCTAATACCAATTGTAACGACCCCACCTCCCGGAAACCCCCAATTAAGGGAGACCGAAAGGTTAGAGTCGTTAACCAATAACCCGAATCAAAGGTTCGACAAATAATCAATAACAATTAATAAACTTTACCAACTAAGTTGAAAATTGGTATAAAATAAAACTTTATTTACCTTTTAAAAACTGGGATTTCTAAACTTCTATCCATGAAGATGTTGATCTATCTAATCCTCCTATGCACGTCATTTTTCTCATTTATTTCCACATATGCCACTTTACTGTTTGTTCTTTTCATTGTACCTAAAACACCGACAAACAAAACGTCGGTCAGCAAGAAGCTGGTATGTGGGGGAAACAATAATCTTACAAATATGTTAACAATGTAATCATTCAATTAATCATTTAACAATCAAGATTATGTTTTAAGCCAAACTACTCAATCCATACCTATCAACAACTCTGTGTTGTCCCTGCAGTGGACTTTTATAATACCTCTATAAAGGTAGAGTCGCATGGCACTACCTGAGGGTAGCCCAATATCTAACTCAATATGACTTGATGGACCTACCCTCTAGGTAGCCATATACTAAGTCATTCAATGACCTGATGGACCTACCCTCTAGGTAGCCATATACTAGGTCAACTATTAAGCCACAGAGGGGACCAGGATCTGAGCTAGTAGGCACATATCTTATGCGATAGTCATAGCCACATTATAGTTTGCACGAATTAAAATCATCCAATCATTAATTCATGACATCGATGAAAACTTCGGTAAATCTCGGAAAACTAACTTGAGATATTCATAAGCGTAACCACATACCTTTGGTTGCAGATTTCAAGAAAGATTCAAGTATGCAGAGAAACCCATTCAAGCAAGCAATGAGGAATAGAAATCCTAAAATAAAAGTACCAATTTCCTTTTATTAATATTTATCCAATTTCATCACATTACTTAGGATTTTAATTCCACTTTTAGGGTTTCTTCGGAAATTAGGGTTTTTACCTCTTCTTTCAATATTATGATCAAAACTACATAAAATCCTCAATTCCTTTCATTTTAATATTCCCAACAATAATAGGATCATTATTTGGCAATTTACCTTCTTAATCCGAATTATCAAGGATTTTCTCCTCCTTTATCCCCAAATTAGGGTTTCCATAAATGTTATCCTTTATTTATGGATTACAACTCTAAATTAGGCAATCTTGCATTCAAAAAGGATAAACAAACCACCTTTATCATTAACAGGGTTAAAATTATCAATTTGACCTATTAATTCACCAAAATACACCATTTATCTTCAATTAGGGTTTCTCATCAACTTTTAATACATTTTACTAGCATATTAAAGTACTTTTGTAAAACGGAGTAGAACTAGGTTCTCAAATCATTTTTATAAAATTCTTCGCATTTTTCTACACAACTTTCATATATAAATTTTTCCCATTGGATACTCCTAGTAATTACTACTTATTTTGCAAAATAAACCATTTTCCTGAATTATTCGATTAGAGAGGAATAATTACCGAAATTTGTGGACCGCTCGATCAGTAGTCTGGTGATTCGCTTCTTGGATCTGACGATCCCGGTCACGTGTGCTCTAGCAAAGGCCGCTCCTTCTCTGGAGCATCAGATCCAACTGAGACCACCGTGGTCTCAGATCGGACGGCAACGGGTCATCTTCTTCCTTGGACTCAGCAGCTCTACGCGGTCAACCTGGAGGTTGACTCTGGGCTCTCGGCCACGAGCGAGCGTGCTATCAAGCCAGGGAGCTTCTTCTCCCTTTGCCAAACTTGACCGTAGGTCCAATTGAAAGCTCAGAAGGCGACGTGACCCCTTACCACTCGCCGGATTCTGGCGAGGTTCTCGGCCGAAAACGTCGGTGAAGGTCAAGGTGAATGAACCAATTGAGAGCACAGAAAAACTCCCCCAGTCCTTCCGCAGAGATTGGTAGAGCAAAAAGGGATGCTTGTAATCTCGATTATACCTTCCTATATATAGGGGTCGAGCGAGTCCCTGCCAGATTGGGAATTCTCCCAATCGGCGACCACTCCTACCCAAACCAGGGATGGTCCTTTGCGATTTCATCTCCTGAATTCAATGGGACTAGAAGAAAATGCCCACTCTCTCCAGATCTCAAGGAAATTGGAGAGGAAGAATCCTATGTTTCCCATAGATTTCTAGTCCCAGTAGGACTAAGACGATGACCAACCGTTGTGGGATTAAAATCCAAAGGTCCATATTATCCGCGTTTGAATAAAAGGAAACAATTTCCAAATAAATTCAAATTGTATTCCTATTTCAATGATAATCTTGAAAAACTCATAACTCTCAAACGGTAACTCCTTTCCTACTCAAATTTTGAGGGAAACTCAATTATATTTTTATCTTCCATCCTACAAAATTTGAAGTTATTATCTCAAGTGTACGATCCCTTTTCTTGGTTTGTAAATTATCATTCAATTACTCATATTTTCCATGTCCTTTCTATTTCTTTTATCATTATTTTCCAATTATGAGTTCCTTGAACCCCAAGGAATCCATTAAACTCGAAATTCTATTTTTGGAAATTATTCCTTAGCCTTTTTTTTATATTTCCCTATGTATTCTTTTATCTATTTGAATTCTGTGTTCCTTTCTTCTTATTTTCTTTTAATTGGGCTCAATGGCCAATAAGGCCCAATAAGAAAACACACAAGCTATCATACACGAAGTTCATTCAAATCAACTCATCAAATCAATCATGGATTTTTATTTATCTTTAACTAGAGATTTATAATCTCATTACATATCTTGGAAAAATGGTGTTGTAACATAATGTTTGGGGAGCCTAACCATAATGTAACCCTAATTTGACCCTAAAACCCTAACATAGTGTAGAAGTCAGTTTTAAGTGATATTTTGTGAACATAAAAGTAATACATGGGTGTTAAACATATTAATTACAAGTTTTCTTGGTTGATTGAATCTGCACTTGTTTGCTTGAAAACTAAGTCACCCCTGAAGAAAGGTATGTGTCTACTTATGGATAACCATTCTTATAGAATTTTGATGTTTTCTGAAGTTCCACGAATGTGTCGCCATTAACTTGTTTGGTTGTTTGTTTACTTTATACAAACTCTAAGGCCCTATGTGTATCACCATATATGAGCATAACTTACTCAAACCCAAGATGCTAACTCTAGAGGGTGGAAGTAGAGGAAAGTCATTATGGAGAAGGCCAATAAGATACCAACGTAGAAGGGAAGGTCGCCAATAGGTCAAGCTCAGATGAGAAGGCCAATAGAATATTGAGTTTGTAAGGGAAGGTTATGAGTGTTCATTGTAGGGAGAATGCCCTATGAGAGGGTATGACGTAGAGGTTGAGCAATTAAGGGTTGAGAAGTTATAACAAAAAATGCATGTTCAGTTATTTAATAATAATAGTTGATATGGTTGTTCATATTGTTACACCAACATGCACATATTTTGCTTGCACTACGTACTTAATATATATATATATATATATATATATATATATATATATATATATATGTTGACCAAGTTTTGATTGTCGGCATTTTAGGTTAAATTGCAAATTATCTGAAGAGATGGATATTGTAACGTCCTGAGTTCAATAAAATTATCATTTTCCACCTCACTTTTTATGTTAATTTCTTTCTCTTCCTTTTTGTGTCCTTAATATTGAATATTTGAGAAATTGATGATTGAAGTACATTTTAAGCCAATTTGAGGGTTAGATGCGCAAAATACCACAAATTGAACTATGGATGGGGTAATTATGCAATTTATCATTAAACGACGAATTTTTTATCTAATGGATAATGTTGGAGCTCAATAATTAATTAAAATGGATAAGAAGTGATTTAATTAGCAAGTGTGAATTAAATGGTGAATTAAAATCAGCCTACACACCTCACTCTTATTATGGGCTAATTAATTTTACAAATACATTATATTAGTGAGTAATGAACTCTTGGACTCCAAATCTCAAATTTGGGAACCAAGGGTTGCTTATAAAAGCAACACATAATTGTTTACTCTAGCATTATATTAAAATATGCTTTAATAATAAAAATAATTATTTGGATGTCAAAGGTTGGGTAAAACACAAATATAATTGTATAGCATGAATCTAGACATCATTAGAAACCTAGGGTTAAAATTTGGGGTCATTTGGAGTTCATTTGACCTTCCAAATGCATTAAACAAGTTTCAATTAAAGTGGGACATAATATCTTTCGCATATGCACATCATTTAAGCCAAAGTTTGGCTTAAATGTCCGTCATATGTGACAGGGCCGCACGGGTCCATCGTGGACTCTGATCCAGTGGCTCAGATGAGCCCCGACCCCGATCCAACGGCCTAGAGCCTGTCTTCCACCTCCATCCGTTACATGGGTAACGAGCTCGACTCCTCAGCTCCGTTCTCCGTCGTTTCACGACCATTTTACGAGATCTCTTCGCCTACAGGTTCATAGCGATCCCCCGAATCATTTGAGCTCTCACTCAACCAGTGAGACACAGTGTAGCCGGAATGACAGGAGCCGCCGGTCAAGCTCTCTCATGGCCACCTCTGAAACGCATCCATACCAGGCTAAACCTGATAATTAATTCAAACCCTAATTTAAATGTATAAAGTGATGTAAAATGATAATAATAGTGTTTTAACTCTGTTTTTGACAATAAAATATGTTTTCTCGAGTAGAAAAATATTAGGGATCGTTTGGACCTGTTTCCAGAACCAAAATCCAAAGTCTTCACCCATGGGTTATTAATATGGACATTTTACACTTAAAGTACCTTTAAGTAACCTAATGCATGCATTAATCTTTGAACCTAGGTTAAAGAGAGTTTGGATCTGACATCTTAGTGGTTAAGGGATAATCTAGAAAGAAAGATCAGGTATGTGCATTCTAACACCTCAGTTGGGATTTCTATCATGCTTAGCCTAGTTTTCTCATATGAGGCATACTTTTAATAATATCATCCATCTTCTACTTTGATATGAAAATTTGTAACTATGAAGCATAGTCTTGCTATATCATTATTCCTTGATGAATAAGGGTCATGGGACCCCACTTGCCTTGCCTTGCCTTTTTGATGTGATCGAGATATACATGTTGCCCTTAAACTATTCATTTGAGTATCCAATATGAGATCTTGTTGCATGAACATTTTTTTGGTTATCTCTTGGAAATGTTTGGGTCATTGGGCCCCATTTGAATAAATGTTATTTGCCTTCTTTGCCATTGCGAATTGTAAGCATGATAATGATAGTTTGACTAGTTAACTAATATAGTGTACATGAGTACAAGTCACCCACAGGGCACTGGGGTTTTAGTCCCCCTGCCATAGGCACTGGGGTTTTAGTCCCCCTGCCACTTTATATATATTTTTGAGGTTTGGGATGTTATTTCCCCTCTCCTCCTGGTTGAGGTTGGTAGGTGCCTCACCCTATGTTAGTTTAGCTTAGTCATAATGAATCATGCTTGTTCTATATTTGACTTATATGCTTGGCAGAAATTCCATTTGATTTATATGCATCATACTCTTGAACACTCTTAGCATAGAAAATCTTTATGTTTCCATTCCTTAATATGCTTCTTGTACTTTATCATGTTGTGAGACATACGTTTCTATCTTTCTCTTGCTGGGTGCTACCCAACCACCCAGAACCAGGACAAGGGCTAGATCAAGCACAAGGAAACCCAGGGCAGGAGTGAAGTTGATATCATGGCAAGGTTGATGCTGCTAAGACCTTGCTCATAAATATATGTTATGAACTCTAGAAATAAGAGCTTTGTAATAGCCTAGATTCTTATCTACTTCTTCTTTTAGAACAAGCTATGTAATAGTTTAGTTTTTCTCATCTTACTTTCTTCCGCTGCTACTATTGACATTTGGTTGTATTTGGTCCATGCTTATTTAAATGGATTTATTATGCATACATCCTTCCATCACAATGTTTTTAATAATTTGAGGGATATATTGTATTTTCCGTTAAATTTAAGTAAGGGGTGATCTCGCCTCCTTACAGCATGGTATCATAGCCTGTAGGGTAGCTACTAGGGCGTGATGTTGAAAGTGATGGTGTCTAGAAAGGGTCAGAGCTTGGGGGCTGGCAATATTTTCCTCCGCCCCACTAGCTTGGTCACGAGGACTCCTGAGCTCATATGACCCGGCCTGGCCTGATCTGATACTGAACGCCCGAAATAGCATGCCTATAGGCAATAGTAGCCTTATCTTTTTCTGTCTTATGCTTCTAGAAATCTTACCCTAAAAACTTGTCTTTCAGGAAGGGTAGTTTGTTCGGTGAAAGCTCAACCAATGACGACACCAACCCTGAGACTCCTGAGACACCTCTGACTCCTGAGCAGGAGTTGGCAATGCTGAGGCAGCTACTCTCCACTACCCTGATGGGGCAGATTACTGCAGCTGTTGCCCATGCCAACAAGCCTAAGGAGCCAACCCTGAATGACTTCATCAAGATGCAGCCTCCCTACTTCAAGGGGGAAACTGAGAACAACATGGTGGACAAGGCGGATGATTGGGTGGTAGCCCTAGAGTGCACATTTGATGGCATGGCGTGTCCCCCGCATCTTAAAGTCCGCTTCACCTCTTATGTCCTGGATGGCCCAGCACGGGTTTGGTGGAATGGGATAACCCGCACACGAGACACAACAAGTAGGATCTGGGATGAGTTCCTCCAGATATTTCGGGCAAAGTACATCTGCACAGCCTACCTGAAGAAGAAGGAGGCTGAGTTCTATAGTCTTCGGCAAGGGAATATGTCAGTCTCTGAGTATGTACAACGTTTCCTGGTGCTGGAATGTTATGTTGTGGGTTTAACTGATGACCGAAGGGCGGCCGTCTTCCTGGAAGGGTTCAACTACATCATAGGGCGACACCTGGTGCCCCAGCTCCCTCTCACCTTCCAACAAATGTTGGACAAAGCTCTGGCTGTGGAGGCGTACCCTGGCTTCCATGCTTCTGGTTCGAACAACAACAACAACAAGTGAAAGAACCCTGGTGGTCCACAGGGGCGTGGCAGGTGCAACACTTGCTCCCAATTTCATCCTCCTGGGAGATGTCCAGTTGGCAACACACCTTATCGAAGGAATGATCAACCTTCCCCTATCTGTCATGAGTGTGGCCAAGTCGATCACATCAGGCCAAACTGTCCTAGGTTCAACCAAGGATAGGCTCCCGCCCAGCAGCAGCAACAACGACAAAATCCACCCCCGAGGAACAACAACAACCACAACAACAATCACCAGAACAACAACAACCACAACCCTAATCAGCAAGGACGTCGTCCGCCTATGGAGAGGCACAATGGAAGGGTCTTTGCTCTTGATGCTGAAGAGGTTGATGATGGGAATAATGTGATTGAAGGTGCTCTACACCTTAATATGTATCCTGTCAAAGCACTTTTTGATTTCGGCTCGTCAAATACCTTTATATCTACTCAGTTTGCTGCTATGCTAGAGATAGAGTCTGAATTAATGGACCATGTGCTAGATGTCAAAACCCCTAGTGGTAGAATATGCTCCTCTTATCTCAAGCTTCCAACCCTAGACCTATGTATATCGGGAAAGATGTTTCCATCCGACTTTATCTTGCTTGAAATGTCTGTCTTTGACATTATCCTTGGCATGGACTGGCTAAAAAGCTACAAGGCAGTCCTCTTTTGTGAGGAGTCAAAGGTTAGCTTGTTGCACCCCGTAGAGGGTAGAATCTGTGTAAAAGGCAAGAAACGACAAGAATGACAATTCGTCATCTCAGCTATCAAAGTTGAAAAGCTTATCTCGCAAGGGTGTAGGGCATGTCTCACCTCAATAGTTCTTGATGCTACACCCCCTGCACTCGACCATATAGAAGTGGTGAAGGACTTCCCGGATGTCTTTCCGGAAGAGCTACTCGGGTTGCCTCCTACTCGCGAAGTGGAATTCTCCATCGAGCTTGCACCTGGGACTTCGCCTATCTCGAAGCCGCCTTACCGCTTAGCACCTGCTGAACTTGCTGAGTTAAAGAAGCAGCTTCAAGAACTTCTAGATATGGGGTTCGTCTGCCCTAGCGTTTCTCTTTGGGGAGCCCTTGTTCTATTTGTGAAGAAGAAGGATGGATCTATGCGAATGTGCATGGATTATCGCATGCTTAACCAAGCCACAGTGAAGAATCGCTATCCTTTGCCTCGAATTGATGATATCTTCGACCAACTCAAGGCTGCCACCATCTTCTCAAAGATGGACTTGCGGAGTGGATACTATCAAATGCAGGTGAAAGATGAAGACATCCCGAAGACAGCTTTCAGAACCAGATATGGGCATTATGAATTCCTGGTCATGCTGTTTGGTCTGACTAATGCCCCGGCTGCATTCATGGACCTGATGAATCGAGTTTTTCGCCCCTACCTTGATCGGTTTGTCGTGGTCTTTATTGATGATGTCTTGATATATTCTGAGACGGAAGAGCAACATCGCGAGCACTTGAGACTGGTGCTCAATACATTGTGAGAAAATCAACTTTATGCTAAATTCTCCAAGTGTGAGTTTTGGATTAAAGAAGTTATGTTTCTGGGTCACGTCATTTCTGGAGGACACATTGCTATTGACCCTACAAAGTTTGAGTCAGTGACCAAGTGGAAGGCTCCAAAGAATTCGTCTAAAATTTGTAGTTTCCTCGGTCTGGCAGGTTACTACAGGAAGTTTATCAAAAACTTCTCAGAGCTTGCTCTTCCTATGATAAAGTTGACACGAAAGGACGTCAAGTTTATATGGTATCCCGAGTGTGAGGACAGTTTCCAAAAGCTGAAGAACTGCTTGACATCTGCTCATGTGCTTGATCTACCTGTTGAGGGCAAACCCTACGTTATTTACACTGATGCCTCCAAGCAAGGACTGGGATGCGTTCTGATGCAAGAAGGCAAGGTGATTGCCTATGCCTCCCGACAGTTGAAGCCGAATGAAGAGAACTGGCCTACGCACGATTTAGAGCTTGCAGCCATTGTTCATGCTCTAAAGATCTGGCGACATTACATCTATGGGGTTTAGTTTGAGGTCTTCTCTTATCATAAAAGCTTAAAGTACCTCCTGACACAAAAAGACTTGAACCTGAGATAGCGTAGATGGATGGAGTATCTCAAGGACTATGATTTTACCATCACTTATCATCCCGGTAAAGCCAATGTAGTTGTTGATGCCTTGAGTCGGAAGAAGTCTGGGACATGTGCTGTTATAACTTGTTCCCTTTGGAAGAACATGGAGTATGTTTCTCGATGGCGACCGCAACCGAAAAAGATCCCAGATGATGAAGTTGATGATAAGCTATGTGTTCACATGTCTAGTCTGTCGATCACTCCAAGTTGGATGTCCGATATTATCACTGCCCAGTTGGAGAGTCCTGAGCTAGAAGGAATGAAAGCCTTAACCCTGAAACCGCAATCCGATTTCTTTGTTGGAGTTGATGGTGCACTCCGTTTTTGATAAAGATTGTGGGTTCCTGATGTTGATGAGCTACGTCAGAAGATTCTCTGTGAAGCTCATGGCTCCAAGTACACAATTCACCCTGGCACGACCAAGATGTACAAGGACCTGCAGCGCAGGTTCTGGTGGAAGAACATGAAGATGGATATAGCTCTGTTCGTGTCAAAGTGTCTGACTTGTCAACAAGTTAAGATAGAACATCAACGACCTGGTGGTCTCCTCCATCCGCTTGAAATTCCGGAGTGGAAATGGGAGAAGATCACGATGGACTTTGTCACTGGTTTCCCCAAGACCAGGAAAGGCTAAAATGCGGTGTGGGTTGTCATTGATCGCCTCACTAAGTCTGCTCACTTTCAACCTTTCAAGTCCAACTACAAAGTGGAGGATATGGCACAAATATATCTGGAGTGGATAGTTCGTCAGCATGGGGTACCGGAAGTGATAGTTTCTGACCGTGATCCCAAGTTCACCTCTCGCCTATGGAGTCAGATACAAGAAGAAATGGGGACTGACCTACGGTTTAGCACTGTTTATCACCCCCAGACTGATGGTCAATCTGAAAGAACTGTACAAATCTTAGAAGACCTGCTTCGTGCTTGTGTGATGGATTGGGGAGGTGCATGGGATAGATATCTACCTCTGGCTGAGTTTGCATACAATAACAGCTACCAAGCCAGCATAGGAATGCCTCCGTATGAAGCTTTGTACGGAAGACCCTGTCGTTCCCTGTTGCATTGGGATGATGTGGGTGAGTGTTCCTTAGTGAAGACTGACAATATGCAGATGATGATAGAGAAGGTTCACCTGATTAAGAAGCGTATGAAAGCTGCTCAAGACCGACAGAAGATGTATGCTGACAAGCATAGGTCTGATGTGAGTTTCCTAGTTGGCGACCATGTGTTTTTGAAGGTCAAGCCAATACGCTCTATTGCCCGATCCAAAGTCAAAGGCAAGCTTATTCCACGTTATGTGGGACCTTTTGAGATCTTGTCTAAGATTGGTGACTGTGCATACCGTCTGGCTCTTCCTCCTGCTTATGATAAGATACACAATGTCTTTCATGTGTCCGTGCTGAGAAAGTATGTGAAGGACCCTTCTCATGTACTCACAATAGAACCCTTGGAGATTCATGAAAACCTAACCTATGAGGAACTACATGTAAAAATCCTAGACACTCGGGTGAAAAAGTTGAAGAATAAAGAGATTGAGTTAGTGAAGGTGTTGTGGAAGTATCATGGGTTAGAAGAAACCACTTGGGAGCTGAGAGAAGAAATGCTCTGATCTCACCCTTCTCTTTTTGTATGAGATTTCGGGGACGAAATCCTTTCTAACGGGTGGAGTGTTGTAACATCCTGAGTTCAATAAAATTATCATTTTCCACCTCACTTTTTATGTTAATTTCTTTCTCTTCCTTTTTGTGTCCTTAATATTGAATATATGAGAAATTGATGATTGAAGTACATTTTAAGCCAATTTGAGGGTTAGATGCGCAAAATACCACAAATTGAACTATGAATGGGGTAATTATGCAATTTATCATTAAACCACGAATTTTTTTATCTAATGGATAATGTTGGATCTCAATAATTAATTAAAATGGATAAGAAGTGATTTAATTAGCAAGTGTGAATTAAATGGTGAATTAAAATCAACCTACACACCTCACTCTTATTATGGGATAATTAATTTTACAAATGCATGATATTAGTGAGTAATGAACTCTTGGACTCCAAATCTCGAATTTGGGAACCAAGGGTTGCTTATAAAAGCAACACATAATTGTTTACTCGAGCATTATGTTAAAATATGCTTTAATAATCAAAATAATTATTTGGATGCCAAAGATTGGGTAAAACGCAAATATAATTGCATAGCATGAATCTAGACGTCATTAGCAACCTAGGGTTAAAATTTGGGGTCATTTGGAGTTCATTTGACCATCCAAATGCATTAAACAAGTTTCAATTAAAGTGGGACATAATATCTTTCGCATATGCACATCATTTAAGCCAAAGTTTGGCTTAAATGTCTATCACGCGTGACAGGGCCACACGGGTCCATCGTGGACTCTGATCCAGTGGCTCAGACGAGCCCCGACCCCGATCCAACGGCCTAGAGCCTGTCTTCCACCTCCAGTCGTTACATGGGTAACGAGCTCGACTCCTCAGCTCCGTTCTCCGTCGTTTCACGACCATTTTACGAGATCTCTTCACCTACAGGTTCATAGCGATCCCCCGAATCGTTTGAGCTCTCACTCAACCAGTGAGACATAGTGTAGCTGGAATGACATGAGCCGCCGGTCGAGCTCTCTCATGGCCACCTCCAAAACGCATCCATACCAGACCTCACCTATAAAGAACCACCTACACACCTTCGTCGGACCCTTAGCAACTCGCCCAAACCACCGATTTCATCCGAGGACGCATGTTTGGCCGTCGACGTGGAGTTTTTGCAGCAGACCTTATGAAGCTCCTCCCAGTTGCTAGGCGGCTCGTGCATCAAAATCGATCGGCTAGGTGAGTTCATCGATCAAATACCTTCGATTCGAGTACCTTTGCGCCTTGTTTGATTGAGTATCGCAAAATCGCCCAAATGGGCAAGATAGCACCCCGCCGCAAAACTAGGCACGGCCTGGGGTAGAAGACGATGGAAAATGTCCATTTTGCCCCTGAGCGCCCTCCTGTGGCTGCTCTCTCGCTGAGGGTACTATAGACTTTTGCTAAATTGCTTTTTATCATCCACAAATCTTTTTCCTGATTGGTCCATTTTGTTTAAATCGTAATAAATCGGTCGGTTGTCAGAAAATTATAAATAAATACTCGTTGGAAAGTTAAAAACATGTAGAATCCGAATTTTTAAGTTTTGAATGCTGTTTTCCAGGATAAACCTGATAATTAATTCAAACCCTAATTTAAATGTATAAAGTGATGTAAAATGATAATAATAGTGTTTTAACTCTGTTTTTGACAATAAAATATGTTTTCTCGAGTAGAAAAATATTAGGGATCGTTTGGACCTATTTCTAGAACCAAAATCCAAAGTCTTCACCCATGGGTTATTAATATGGACATTTTACACTTAAAGTACCTTTAAGTAACCTAATGCATGCATTAATCTTTGAACCTAGGTTAAAGAGAGTTTGGATCTGACATCTTAGTGGTTAAGGGATAATCTAGAAAGCAAGATCAGGTATGTGCATTCTAACACCTCAGTTGGGCTTTCTATCATGCTTAGCCTAGTTTTCTCATATGAGGCATACTTTTAATAATATCATCCATCTTCTACTTTGATATGAAAATTTGTAACTATGAAGCATAGTCTTGCTATATCGTTATTCCTTGATGAATAAGGGTCATGGGACCCCACTTTCCTTGCCTTGCCTTGTTGATATGATCGAGATATACATGTTGCCCTTAAACTATTCATTTGAGTATCCAATATGAGATCTTGTTGCATGAACATTTTTTTGGTTATCTCTTAGAAATGTTTGGGTCATTGGGCCCCATTTGAATAAATGTTATTTTCCTTCTCTGCCATTGTGAATTTTAAGCATGATAATGATAGTTTGACTAGTTAACTAATATATTGTACATGAGTACAAGTCACCCACAGGGCACTGGGGTTTTAGTCCCCCTGCCATAGGCACTGGGGTTTTATTCCCCCTGCCACTTTATATATATTTTTGAGGTTTGGGATGTTATTTCCCCTCTCCTCCTGGTTGAGGTTGGTAGGTGCCTCACCCTATGTTAGTTTAGCTTAGTCATAATGAATCATGCTTGTTCTATATTTGACTTATATGCTTGGCAGAAATTCCATTTGATTTATATGCATCATACTCTTGAACACTCTTAGCATAGAAAATCTTTATGTTTCCATTCCTTAATATGCTTCTTGTACTTTATCATGTTGTGACACATACGTTTCTATCTTTCTCTTACTGGGTGCTACCCAACCACCCAGAACCAGGACAAGGGCTAGATCAAGCACAAGGAAACCCAGGGCAGGAGTGAAGTTGATATCATGGCAAGGTTGATGCTGCTAAGACCTTGCTCATAAATATATGTTATGAACTCTAGAAATAAGAGCTTTGTAATAGCCTAGATTCTTATCTACTTCTTCTTTTAGAACAAGCTATGTAATAGTTTAGTTTTTCTCATCTTACTTTCTTCCGCTGCTACTATTGACATTTGGTTGTATTTGGTCCATGATTATTTAAATGGATTTATTATGCATACATTCTTCCATCACAATGTTTTTAATAATTTGAGGGATGTATTGTATTTTCCGTTAAATTTAAGTAAGGGGGTGATCTCGCCTCCTTACAGATATCTAGAGAAGATGGAACAAAAAGAAAATATGACTAAACTCTACTAGAGGATTTATAGATAGATGTAATTTATGTTTCAACGTTAATTTTCCCTTTTCATGTAACTACTTGTAGGATCTTTGTATTGTTATCAAACTCTTTTCCAATTCAATGAAATTTCTAATTACTATTGGTTATTTGCTAAACTTAGATCCTAGAATTATGATAATTCACTTGCTCTCTTGGTCAACTTTAAATGGGAATAACATGGGGAGGGGGCTGTTATAGTAGTTGAGGATCATAGTATCCTTTGTCTTCCTCTTTCTTCCTTATTTCTCTTCCAACTTTGTCTTCTTTGCCTTTATTTTCTCATCACTGAACAACCATAGAAAAACATAATCTAACATTGATGTGTATGTTTTTGTCTCTCAAGTTCAGTAATGCTCATGTGTGTAGGGAGAGGGAAATTAATCCTCATTGCATATCAACAACTATAATGGGATCTACCTAAAAAGTCCCACTTGGTCTAGAATCAATCAGATGACATATGTTAACATTCCTCCCCTCCAACCCAAAATGTGAAATGCAATCACAAAATTATCTCCAACCTATGTGGCTAACACCCAGATATAACCTGACCCGTTGGTTAAGTGAGTGGTTACTCGGTTTGCCATCCCAGAGCTTGAAGAGATAAAAGGGTTGTTTTAAGAACCTCAGTTATACCTCTCAGGATAAGTTGGTGGCAAAACTCGCTACTAGAGCATTTTAGGGTTTTTGAGGAGTCACCCTTGAGGGATCATGTCATGATGTTAAGTACACCGTACACCATGGTACTAATAAGATAGTTAAGGTTTGCAGTAGTACTATGAAGTCCTGAGATGAAAAAGTATATAGAGTTGCATGAGGCCAATTGCCATACATGCCAGAGAGTGAAGGCCAAACACCAGTAACCCAGTGAGTTGCTACAGATAGTGAAGAGTCCCTGAGAGGGAATGGGAGTAGATCACCATGGACAGTGTGGTAGGTCTCCTCTAGACTAAGAGAGGTCATGAAGCAATGTGGGTTATGGTATATTGCCTTACCAAGTCAACAATCCAGTGTAACCAATTTGGTTGAACTGTAAATATTAATGAGCGAGAGATGGTTCGACTGTACAGTGATCCGAGTTCAATATCTTGAGTATGACCTTAAGTTCACTTCCATGTAGTGGAAGTAGGTACACGAATAGCTCAATGCTAGATTGAAGTGGAGTACAACATATCACCCCTGACTGATGGATAGCGAAGAGAGTATGATCCAGACTTTAGAGGGTCTGATGAGAGTGTGTGTGCTTGTTCAGGGTGACACATAGGAGTAGTTCCTACCCTAGAAGAGTTTGCTTGTTACTAAAGTCACCATAGCCACTATCAGGATGTAAAAAGCTCTATAAGGGAGGTTGTGTTGATCACTGCTTCATATGGATGATGTCGGTAAGAGGACCTTGTAAAGGTTAGAGAGACCACAGTGTATGCAGATGAAGTCATTTTGATCGAGCAATGGATGAGAAAGCCCAGGATCGACAGGATTCGTGAGCTGATGTGAAGCAGACTGACATCTTGTTCACTGTGTGTCAACATGTGGTATGAAAACCCGACCCCTCTAAGCTATATCTGAGAAAGTTGAGTCCCCAATACATCGGTCCATTTGAGATGGATTGGTGGAGATGCTTATGTTTAGCCTTACCCCTTAGGATAATATGATGTATGATGTGTTCCATGTATCCAATCTAGAGCACTATGTGAGGTACTCGAGCCATGTGTTGAGCATTGAACCTATTGAACTCCAAGGGAAGCTAACTTACCCTGAGTCACCTATGAGGGTATGAGATACTGAGGTGAGAGAGAGCTCAAGAGTAAAGAATTAGAAGATGATAAAGGTATTTTAGAAGCACCATTGAGAGGATAAAGCCACGTGGGAGCAAATGATGGATGTGGAAAAGTCTTATCCTGAATTGTTTGTATGCGTGAAGGAATTTTGAGGGTAAAATTCCTATAGGAGGGGAAGGATGTTACAACCCCAATTTTTGGATTCATATGGTTGGCAATGCAATTTCCCCAATAAATGTATGATTATGGGAATTGTATGATTTATGTATAGTGAATGGACTGTAACGTCTGGGCTCACTGCCCAAGGCTCTAGTAGAGTTTCAATAATGACGAATGGCCCCACAGACCACCACTAGCCTCAACTGCGCGCTTTGTCCTCACTCATGCGCAAGCCGGGGTCAACTTCCCGATTGGTCACCCATCTCAGTACTACTCCAAGCTGAGCACGCTTAATTATGGAGTTCTTTAGTGATGGGCTCCCGGAAAAGGAGGTGCACCTTGGTGATATGGGTAGTCCAATCATTCCTTTTAAGATCATATTATCTGAGGCCTCAAATCCTGGGATGTTACAATCTCCCCCACTTAGACTCTTGACGTCCTCGTCAAGGCTCAACTATAAGGCATCATAATCTCTTCCCCATTTTAGTGCAGACCCACAATGGCCCATGGACACCCCGCTCCCGATCATGGAATATCGGTGCAAGGGTGGCTACGTCAACCATGGACAGCCCTTTCCTACATGCCTGGACCGCACGACTCAAGATTGGCATGTCATGCCCATGTGGGGCCCACCTACTGGAGGGGAATTGGCTCTGATACCATTTGTAACATCTGGGCCCACAGCCCAAGGCTCTAGTAGAGTTTCAGGAATGACGACTGGCCCCACAGACCACCACTAGCCTCAACTGCGTGCTTTGTCCTTACTCATGTGCAAGCCGGGGTCAACTTCCCGACTGGTCACTCATCCCAGTACTACTCCAAGCTGAGCACGCTTAACTACGGAGTTCTTTAGTGATAGGCTCCCAGAAAAGGAGGTGCATCTTGGTGATATGGGTAGTCCAATCATTCCTTTTAAGATCATGTTATCTGAGGCCTCAAATCCTTGGATGTTACAATTACCCAGTAAGATTAAGAAATTTATGTGCTTGGAAAGCCATGAGGTGAATATGACAAATAAAAGGAGAGATAATAGAAGGTTCAGTTCTAACATCTCTTACAACAGATGTAGGGAAGGGGAGGAAAATATCATTCATGCACTATGGGATTTTGAGGAAGCTAGAAAAAGTATGGTCTACTTTGTATTGTCTAGTTGGAAAAAGTAACTTTAATTCATCTAATTTATCAAAATGGTTGATAGTTAACTTCAAGAAGCCTAAAGAGAATAGATTGATCTTCATAATTGGTTGTTGGTACACTTGGCACTATAAGTGTGGATTATCAAACAAAATCAGTTATTTATTGAACATCAGTGTTGTTATGTCATTAGAATGGTGGCCAATGTGAGGGTGTTGCTGAATGAGCTGGCACAAAATATATATAGCTGCTCCTAGTGGTATTACGCAGTAGCACTAGCACCAATGGGATGGGTGAAGGTGAATACATATGCAGCTGTTTGAAAAAAAATGCAGTTGTGGTGGCAGTTGTTAGAGAGCATAGTGGATATAGAATGCTTGCTATGAAAATTTAAAAGGTGGTCATTTTTAGTGATAGAAGATAAAGTGGGAGCGACTCGGTTAGCATTGGAGATGGCATGGCACCCAAAATGAAAGATAGTCATCATAGAGTCAAATAGCCAACAATATATATAACTAATTTTTTGAAATAGAGATGTTTCCATGTATGATGGTGTGGAAGAATAAGATATTTAAGCAGTTGGGTAAAGAATGGAAAGTGTGGCTTACCTATGTTAAGAGAGAGGCTTATTATATGGTCGATGGGCTTTTCCAAGCTTCACTTGAAGGCAGGCACCCTCCAAAAAACCTATAACCAACCCCACCTCAGTGAGGGTGTACTTAAATCCCAACTTTTTTAAGGGTAGTAGTTGTACTTGTTTTAATTTTACTTCATCTGATGTTACTTATAAAAGATTTGTTCCTATGATTTATGTTTCCAATTTCCTTTCTAAGGAGAGTCGGAAGAAAATAGATCTCATGTTGAAGTCATATACTCTATAACTTTGAACCAATTATTAAAACTAAAAACACAAAAAAGACTTATATATGCTCAATATTAATGTAAATATATATATAAATACTTGAAGACATATAGCATGTTCAACATTAATATAAAAATAAATATACAAATACTTGAGAATATTTATCGTGTTCATATAAATGTACAAATAAATGGGCTCAAGCAGACGGCAAGAATGTCTCAATACATTCAAATTAAAATCACAAAGTATCCTTATCACAATCTTCAAATTGATTATTGCCTTTTGAGGTATACATACCAACAAGATGTGTCTCTTTATGATTGGCTCTTGTTAGACACATGGAATGATGATCCACAAGCATACTTGGATTCCTAAGGGATTAGGTAGTGCCCGCTTATGTAGAAAAGAAGATACATGACATATCAAGTAGTGTACAAGAAGAGAAACTGTGTATCTTTAACGATTCAAAATTTTCACTCCCACGGTTGAATTTCCTCATGTAGTCGTTGGTCACGCATCTTGTTTGCCATTTATAAATATACTTTAAGATTTCGAGAACGGACAGGACATTTACTATCCAGTGATTGCGCGAGTGAAAGGTCGTTGAACGTGTGTCATGTTAGTAAAGATTCTTATCTGTAGTCCCTCTCTCTCATTGTTTCTCCCACTACCTAAGAAAAATGTGAAACTCCTGGGTATGGTTCTAGCAAGAAAAACATGAGGTGGTAACCCTATATGCTGATTGAGATTCAAAATCAATCAGCATCGAACAACCATAGACCTCTATGTTTGGGTTCTTGATCCTGCTTTTATTAGTTGGTCCGAAACAACTAAATCTCGCATACATTTCAATGACACTGTTTTCAACAAATGATAATATCGGATGTAGCTAGATCTTACATGGCCCCATCCGATTATAGTTCCATCTTAAATGTACGTGGCTGCTTAAAACACCCAATGTTTCAGGATAACCTCTAGATGATCGGGACATACACCATGGTGTGAACATCTAAAATCATGTGCAGATCGGCATTCGATTTGTTCTAATCTTATATATATTAAAAAGATGATGTGTGCTGCACAAGTTCATAGGATCGAATAGTTTTATTGCCTTTCACTTAAGCAGATGCGCCAACAAATAACAGCTAGCAACATTGGCCATTGCCGCCCCCCAACCCCACTTGCAGTCAGTCGACCTCGTCGGCAGACTCGGTCTTCGCTTCCCCAGGCCCCAACCCAACTTACGACATTGGCCACCGTCCCCAACGGGACGCCCCAAGGATTTGCCGTTCCTAATTAGACAAGGAGCAGGTTACACCTTGTGTTAGATGTTGCCACGTGTTAGATGTTGCCACCTGTTATACGAATAAAATCTCAATTCTACCATTCAATGGGCAGGGACACGTGTGAATTGATGGGAAAAAGAGTAGGTTGCTCCTACTAAAAAAGGAACAGTAAATCCGGACTCAACTGGACGTCACTGCATGCGCATTCCATTCCCCGTACAGCATGGATTGTCACGCTCAAGCCACATTGTACGGAATTTAGGTCCCGTCTTATCCAATCGCCGGCGCAGCTATATACACATATCCATAGCTATTGTATGACTATTGATGACGTCTACGTACGGACATCCACCATCTCATCGTGTCTTCTACAAAAAAAAATTAAGCCAATAGATGCGCTACAGTCCATGCAACACTAATTTGAAAGAAAAAGAATCATAATGACAGACATCGGTTAGAAAAGTACTCAATGTTTTTTTTAATTATTATTATATGTGTTATGAGAAGTAGTCCAGTTTTATCACAACAAACATGAAGTGAAATTTTTAGATGTTATTGTAAATCTTCCTTCTTTCTTTTCTGAGTGTTCCAACTAAGAATTGAACGACATGTGACTAACAAATCGATCAAATTTATTAGTTGGGCATATTGATAAATGTGAAAAAACATAATGTAGCGCCTTCTAAGAAAATACTTTCCACACTCTTTATCTTACCTACAATGAAACGTTAAATAAAAACTTGATTTTTATTTAATTCATTAAAAGTCAAACCCCTACATGAAGTTAGGGCTATCAATGGGAGGGTAAGGGCTTACCTTTACCCTTACCCTTACCATTACCCTTATCCTTACCCACCTAGTATGGTGGTAAGGATATGGGTAATTCCCCACTCCACCACTATCCTTACCCTCCCCTTACCCTTACCCTCTTACCCACAGGGTAAATGGGAGTGTAAGGATGAAATGGAGAATTTATATATCTTTTAAAAAAAATGTACTAATAGGAACAATAATGGCATACCTAATACATTTATACATTTAAGTCAAATATGAATATGCTCCAAAATGGCTATTAACTATTCAAAATATTCAGAAGTAATTTTCTACAACATTACACACATGATTTTTATTGTAAAAACTATAAAATCTAGTTATTCCTTACGTGTGTGTGTCTTACACCTCCAAAATGGTATTGTATACATAATCAAATTAGCTACATAAGAAGAAAAAAATGTATTGTATTAAATGATGACCATATAATGTTGATTAATTCGTTGAATCTAACAACATAAGGACTATATATGTAATATATTATACATAAATATTAGCGGGTAGCGAGTTATAGGGTATGGGTAATGGCTTATCCTTACCCTTACCCATTAAGGTAGCGGGTTAGAGGGTAACGGGTAGACGGGTAAAGGATAAGAAAATTATTTATCCTTACCCTTCCCCTGTAAGTATGGATAAAGTATAAATGGATTTACCCCATTGACAGCCATACATGAAGTGGCGGCTTTCAACTTTGTTATTTTTCAGCCAACAACTTGCGTGATTCGTTAATGTTCGGATTTAAAAAATCAAGAAAAAATAAAAAATACCACATGAAGTGGTGATGAGTTCGTCAAATTCCAGAATACTTTTATTTTTTTTACAATGGAACCGTCAAGTTAAGTGGCGGCTTTAAGACCAAATGAGCAACGAAACTGGCGGTTTTGACAGGAGGTGCAATATTGTACTAATTATTTTCGTGATGGCTATATTGTGTATACTTGGCCAAAGTGTGACATTATGATTTTTTTTATATAATTTGTGTGCCGTTGTAGGCAGTTGTGGAACTTAGTTATTCTAGATAATACCGTCGGGTGCACCGTGCATGCTTTACATGATATAGAGACAATTGTTGATAGTTGGCGCCTAAGTGTGATTTTTACTCAGAACATGAATGATTCGGTGATGAAAGACGGGCAAAGATTTTGTTTTGATGAGAATGGTATTTTTATAATCCATGAAATCAAAAGGGATCGCATCACTTAGCGAGGAAGAATACCAAAGAGTAACAAGAGTGGTCGGCTGAGCAGTAGCTCAGCTGGTCGCATCTCAGGGCCCCTCACGAAGGGTTTCGGGTTCGACTCCCGCTGGAAGTACTGTTCGGAAATGAATTTTCCGCAGCGTCAGCCGACCTCTGATGCGACTTATTGAGATATCGGTGTGCGTGCGCACGAGTCTCCCGGGTTTACCATCTCTGCTATCTGGGCCTCCGCCTAGGGGGTGGGTTGTATTTCGTAATAGGGTACAAACCCAGATGTAAGCCGCTGTCCTTAAGAGTATTTCTGCGGTACTCAACGACGAGCGTCTGTGCGATAGTCTCCTGCGCGGCTACTCTCCCAGGATCCAACATCGTTTGTCGACGTGAAGCGCGCACACACAGTCACGGTGACGAGCGAAAGGCAACTGATCGTTCTTCCAGTGGATAGACAACAGGCGAAGAAGAAGAAAGCGAGAGATCTTTTGCAACTGGTTCGAACGACAGCGAGGGACAAAGATAAATAGCATAGAAAGACGCACGAAGAGTTGTGTTGCGGTTGCAAACCGGGCCACCGTTTGGAAGCGTCCAAACGAAGAGGTGCGTCGAAAAGATGCGGCAAATGTCTCTATTTGGTTCAGTGAACCGAAGAGCAAAACCAAGTCGGGGCCATGCCCACACAAGGGGCTCCGGGAGGCCGGATTTGCACCCCCCCCTGTGCGCGGGATGCGACGTGCGCCGACGCGCCCGATTAATGGGTTTCCGGACCAGGTCGGCCCAAACCCCGTTGGCAAGGCCCACCATGCACGTGTGTAGGGCCTATCCCCTTTCATTCCTCAATTGTACTATGGATAAGAGTCCATATATAAGGAGGAGGGAAGTCTCCAACACAAGAAATATGGGACTAAACTTTTGCCTTTTGGTTTGAAATATAGCAAAAAGCATAACAATCCCCCAGTATTTCAAAACAAAATAATATTAAACCGAGTTGACCACTGGAAGAACTTAAACAAATGACATACATGAGCTTTGGTAGAACTGAGTTCTTTGAACTAAAGCATAGAGTAGATGTACGTAATCTGTGGAAGATTGGTAGAACTATTTTCTTGAACCAATTCCTCCTTTATCTGATTAGAGGTACATTACTCACATGACATTCATAAAATCAATTACCTTTCTTACATATTGGCGCCATTAGGCCATGTGCCTACTGGGAAATTCATGAATGCTCTAGATATCTGCCCAAAACTCAACAGGAGTGGCCCCACTCCACACTCATATAGTTGGACTTTCATCAAGCATATATTGCAGTATATACACCACCATTAATGGCCATGAAATCTGTTAAGAACTATATTCAACTGAATCGCTGTAAATTGTTGTTTTACATCATAAGAATGAGATACATTTATTACAACACGTTGAGTCCTCTAGTGACTTAGTTTTTCCCATTGAACCTTCTTCCCGGGATCACCGTTCATGAAGGTTGGGTGTCCATCACTTCAACTTCTAGTATGGGCATAGTCCCATTCTCCTCGATGTATCGCTCACTAGTCGTTGACTTAATGGCTTTGTCAGATGATCGGCCAAGTTTAATTCTGACTTAACATAATCCATTGAGATTATGCTATCACATACAAGCTGCCTCACAATATTGTGACGTAGATGAATATGTCTACTTTTTCCATTATAAACTTTGTTTTTATCTCTTGCTATGGCAGCTTGATTATCACAGTGTATAATTAAACACTAGTGGAGAAGGTTTCTCCCAAATGGGAAGATCCATTAGAACATGTCTTAGCCATTCGGCTTCAGTCCCAGCCTTTTCTAAGGCAATAAACTCAGATTCCATAGTGGAACGAGCTATACATGTTTTCTTGGAGGATTTCCAAGACACAGCACCTCCACCCATAGTGAAGATGTAACCACTTGTAGATTTTAATTCATATAAATCAAAAATCCAATTGGCATCACAATATCCTTCTAGCACAGTTGGAGATCTACAAAAAATCAATCCATGATTAGTTGTTCCTTTAAGGTATCTTAAAACCCTATGTAGAGCATCCCAATGATCCTTATTAGGATTTTGAGTATATCTACTTAATCTCCCCACTACATATGCTAGATGTGGATGAGTACAGTTCATTAAGTACAGCAGGCTTCCAATTACTTGTGCATATTTGACTTGTTGAACACTATTACTTTTATTTTTCTTGAGATTGCAATTAGAATTAAAAGGTGTACTTACCGACTTACAATCAAACATTGAAAACTTATTGAGAATTTTCTCAACATAGTGTTCTTGGTATATCATGATGTAATCATCATTTTTAAGAAGTTTAATTCCTAAAATTACATCTATCTCACCCATATCTTTCATGTCAAAATTAGAAGCCAAGAAGCCTTTTGTACTATTTATAATATCAATATTAGTGCCAAAAATAAGCATGTCATCTACATAGAGACATATTATAACACAACCTTGGTTATCGACTTTAGAATATATACATTTGTCTCCTTCATTTATATGGAATCCATATGATACAACGACCTTATCAAATTTCTCATGCCACTGTTTAGGCGCTTGTTTAAAACCATAGAGAGATTTGATTAGCTTGCATACCATATGTTCTTTTCCCGAAACTACATACCCTTCTAGTTGATCCATATAAATTTCCTCATCTAAATCTCCATTTAAGAAAACAGTTTTAACATCCATTTGGTGTATAATTAATTTCTTAATAGATGCCAAAGCAATTAAAATCCTGATTGAAGAGATTCTAGTAACAGGAGAAAAGGTATCAAAATAGTCAATATCCTTTTGTTGTTTATATCCCTTGGCAACCAAACAAGCTTTGTATTTATCTACAGTCCCATCTATTTTCAATTTTCTTTTAAATATCCATTTACATCCTATGGGTTTAATACCTGGTGGAAGATCCATTAGTTCCCATGTATGATTAGACAATATAGATTCAATCTCACTATTAATTGCTTCCTTCCATAAAGAGGAATCAGTTGAATTAATAGCTTCATTGTAAGATTGAGGGTCATTATCCACTATAAAGGAATAGAAATCATCACCAAGATTCTTTTCCTTCCTCATCCTAGTGGATCTTCTAGGTTCTATATCATCCGGTTATAAAACATCATTAGAATTGGATGTACTTGGGATAGTCTCTAAATTTTCATTTGAAGGATTAGCTAAGTTTTCTAAGGGAGTTTTCATAGAAAAAATATGCTCAAAAAATTCAGCATTTTTAGATTCAACAATTGTATTAGGTTCTACAACATTGTTTCCACTTCTAATAACCAAGAATCTATATGCAGCACTATTCTGAGCATAACCTATAAAAACACCATCTAGGGTTCTAGATCCCAATTTTTATTTTTTAGGCTCAGTTAATAAGACTTTAGCTAGACCCCCACACTTTGAGGTATTTCAAATTAGGAGGATATCCTTTCCATAATTCATGTGGCGTCTTATTTGTCTTCCTACTAGGGATGCGATTTTGAAGAAAATAAGATGACAAAATCGCTTCCCCCCACAAGTTGTTGGGTGCTCCTAAATTGATTAAAATAGAATTCATCATCTCCTTTAGAGTTCTATTTTTACGTTCAGCAATACCATTTGATTGAGGCAAATATGGAGTTGTGTATTCATGTATAATACCATAGTTCACACAAAATTCATTAAAGGGAGAACAATCATATTCACCACCCCTATCTGAGCGAAGACGTTTTATTTTCTTATTGAGTTGATTCTCTACTTCTATTTTATAATTAACAAACATTCCAAAGGCTTCATCCTTTGAATGGAGTAAATATAATTTTGTATATCTTGAGAAATCATCTACAAAAATAATGTAGAAATGTTTCTCACCTCTAGATAGATTTCCTTTTAAATCTCTAAGATCCGTGTGAATTAGAACAAGCAATTCAGAATTTCTATGTAAAATGTAAGGACACGGTTTCTTGGTAGATTTAGTTTCAGCACATATTTGACATTTATTATTTAAATTAACAACACCATCATTTAGTAAACCTAAAGATTTCATGTGTTGTAAATATTTAAAATTAACATGTCCTAATCTACTGTGCCATACATCAAAAGAATCAACGATATAAGCAGAATGACTTATTTCATTAGCAAAAGAGTTTGGTACATTCAACAGAAAGAGATCATTTAAGCAGTAACCCATGCCTAGGTAGTCCCCAGACTTGGTGAGAATGACCTTGTTTGATTCAAAGGACACTTTCACCCCAAACTTAACAATGAGAAACGGAAATTAAATTAACACGGATATCTGGGACAAATAACACATCTTTGATCAGCAAAATTTTTCCAGAAGTCATCTTGATCATGACATTACCCTTTCCGGTCACAGGAGAAGCAGTTAAGTTGCCCATGACAACTCGGTGTTCCTCCTGTCCTACTTCAGTGTAGGTCACAAAGGCATCTCTATTGCCACAGATGTGGCGACTAGCCCCCGAGTCAATGATTCAATCATTCTGGTGGAATGATCCCATGTTGACAATGCTGAAAAATGTCACAAATACGTCCTCAGTAACAAGGTTGGTTGAAGGTTCCTTTGAATCCACTGCTTGTTTCTACCTATGCCTGCATTTAGGAGAAGTATGACCAGGTTTTCCACAAACATAGCAAAAAATTCTTTTTATTAATATCTTTATTTCCTTTATATTTATTCTTATTTCCTTTCCCTTTCTTATTTTTCCATTTATTTTTAGACTGATCAGTAGAAACTTTATTTTCTTTAATTTCATTATTAACAACGTTAGAAGTACATGACAACTCTTTATTCAGTTCATATTTTTCTCTAGTACGATTTTGATCTTCAACTCGGATATGTATTATTACATCATCCAGTGACATAGTCTTTCTTTTGTGCTTAAAATTGTTCTTGTAATGTTTCCAAGAACCAGGTAGTTTTTCAATTAAAGAACCCACAATAAAAGACTGAGGAAGATCAATTTTTTCATTTTTCAAATCATCAAATAAAATCTGAAATTTATGAATTTGAGTTGTGATTTCTTTATCTTCAGTCATATGAAAATTTAAAAAAATTGCAACAGTAAATTTTTGGGTAGAAGCCTCTTCCAGAATATATTTCTTGTTCAGACTTTCCCAAATTTCGTATGCAATTTTAATTGGAAAGTAGGCGTCAAACAGTTGATTAGATAATGTACTTAAAATTACATGCCGGCAAATGTGATTTGCTTTTTCCCAATCAACAGAATCATTTTCAGGTTTGGGTTCAGTTAAAGCAAACGACACATTAGAAACTTCTAAAGCAGTAATAATTTTTTCTTGCCAACGCCTATACTGTTGTCCATTAAATTGTTCAATTTTCGTAACATCAGTGATAGGTGTTTGCGAAACAGTAGAAACAGTGACGATTTGGTTGTTATTACTTGATGGCGACACAGGCGTAAAGGGGGTTTCAAAACCTTCCATATTAGTACCCATCATAGAAACAGAATACTCTTAAGATTGTATTTCGAAATAGGGTACAAACCCATATGTAAGCCGTAAACAGTAAAGCTTTTACCAAAGATACGTTGAGGCGTGCAGAGAGCACTGTCCTTAAGAGTATTTCCGCGGCACTCGACGGCGAGCGCCTGTGCGATAGTCTCCTACGCAGCTACTCTCCCAGGATCCAACAGTGTTTGCCGACGTGAAGCGCGCACACGCAGTCACGATGACAAGCGAAAGGCAACTGATCGTTCTTCCAATGGACAGACAGCAGGCGAAGAAGAAGAAAGCGAGAGATCTTTTGTAACTGTTTCGAACGACAGCGAGGGACAAATATAAATAGCAAAGAAAAGCGTGTGAAGAGTTATGTTGCGGTTGCAAACCGGGCTGCCGTTTGGAAGTGTCCAAATGAAGAGATGTGTCGAAAAGATGCGGCAAATGTCTCTATTTGGTTCAGTGAACCGAAGAGCAAAACCAAGCTGGGGCCGCGCCCGCACAAGGGACTCCGAGAGGCCGGATTTGTACCCCCCTGCGTGTGGGATGCGACGTGTGCCGACGCGCCCGATTAAAGGGTTTCTGGACCGGGCCGGCCCAAACCCCGTTGTCAAGGCCCACCATGCGCGTGTGTAGGGTTTATCCCCTTTCATTCCTCAATTGTACTATGGATAATAGTCCATATATAAGGAGGAGGGAAGTCTCCAACAGAAGCAATATGAGACTAAACTTTTGCCTTTTGATTTGAAATATAGCAAAAAGCATGACCCGACAATAAAAAAAAAAGAGTAACAAGAGTGTTACAAAGTGGTGCACGAACACCACCAGCAAAACAACGCACCTAAAAGTAAAACACTTCGTGGAGCCATTATATGTGACAAGTAAATAAAAAACAAAAACAAAAGAAAGTCAGTATGAATTAAGTGATGGTGGAAGGGTCATTAGCTAGAGATCCGTGTGAGGGACCGTGCACGACAATGAACCCTTCCTATCATTGGAATTTATCTTGTGTGCGTAATACAATGGAGTTTATTTATCCATACATAGTATAAGTGGTTGACACCTCCAAAATGGGCTCCGAGCCTTCATCGGTAGCTTTTCATTGTTAAATTAATAGCTTTATGAAAGAAGATGCATCAGATCCAATGATATGAAAACAATCACAAGAATCCAACTAATTATTGTTGTAAGAATTAATTTGCTAATTGTATCAATTGGAAAAATATCACATGAATTTAGCAAAAGATTCATTCAAAGTTGTATTAAAATGTAATGTGCAATTTGATACACATGCATATATGTTGGTCATGTGGGGAGTGAGTGATGGTCTCTTCTTTGTACAGCGCCATGTAAAGTCCTATTGTGATTTTTCCCCTTCCTACATGTCGTTGTTTGTTTCTCCTCACTTTTCATGATTATCACTGCTTATGCCTTTGCACTCCCTTTCTATTTTTATCTATTAGTTCCTACCCCTATGTGTTTTGTCTCTCTTTTTTATTTACTCAGATATTACCAATTCTGACATGGGTAGTGTCATTAATAAGATATCAAGTTTCTAAGATGCTACCTTATAGGCCAACTCCATATGCTTGACCATGTCCAATTTTTAATAAGAATTGGTTTGAAATTTCTCTTGTGGAAGGATCGCTGGTGTGAAGATAAAATTGCCCTCTTTTGTTATCTATGATCCAGCTTATAAAAAGTAGGGTTGGATAGAAAATCAAACTTGACCATCAGATCAAACCTAATTTGACCAAATCATCCAGCCAAGTCTGGTCTAGATGGGTATTGCGATCAAGTTTAATTTGAAAAATGTTCAGACCATCCTTAAGTGGCCTGGTCATAGTCTAGGCAATAGGTTAACCAATCAGGCTAAACTTGACCAATTTATATATGAGTATGTGTGTCCTTATACCATATATATATATATATATATATATATATATATATATATATATATATATATATATATATATTCAAGTAAATTATTCAAGCTGATTAGTTGATATATAGATAGTATTTCTTATAATATTAACATTATATTTATTGTCAGTGTTGTAAATATATTTTATATTAATGTTGAAGTTGATATATATAATATTTTACAATAATTTAAAATTTTATTTATTGCATGTAATATACAAAATGTTCCATCTAATGTTTTGCCAACAAGACTTTTTTCATGTTAATAAAGTAGAACTTTTGTTGAAGAGCACCAATGATCTGACACCAAAATTGAATCGCATTATTCCATAAATATTTTTAAATGTTCTTCATTTAGGTGTGTGACTAGTAAATGCTAGGTATTAGTGGTTTTAGGCCAAACATAACCATATTTTAGCGGTCAAGTTAAGTTTAGGTTGGACCAGTTTAGCAGTTAAGTTTGGTTTGACAAAATTCTGTAGAGCTATATGTGGTCTAGTTTGTGGTTTTAGAATTAGACCTGACTTTATAGACCATGCATGTAACGCCCCTCCAAGTACATACATGACAGCAGAAGCAAACCCTATGTTGTCCATAACATGGGTCACTTGGCTCGGAGGAATATTACAAAACATGATATACATTGCAACAAGATAAATGAAACACCATGCATTAAATGAAAATAGAGATTCATACATTGTTCTTTAACAGGGAAAAACCATAAACTATCTCATCTTATTTCAAAACCTAATACATGTAGGCTAAGTAAATCTAAAACATGAAATGATAAACTAGACTAGATAATCTACTAAATTGGTAGATGGCACCCCACCAAGCTAAAGTCTCCTTGGGCAGCTACACTTGAAGGATTGCTTCAATCCCCTCTTTCTCTTTGATCTAGGGACAACTCGTCCCACGGCCATGCAAAAGAAAGAAACAATGTAAGTAAGTGGCACTATGCATGTTATAAGAACTGAAAATAAGCATATACTTGAATTGAAATAAACTTGACATGATTTAATATTAAGAATTCTCATTACACTTTTGATTTCATTACATCAATGAATTAAGAAGCATTACTATATGTGTTCTCTCCATCACTGCCCCGTGGGGTACATCATGCTCGAAAAGCCCATCATTGCTAGGAAGCCCATAATGACCATAAAGGTCCATCATTGCGAGAAACATATAATAAGTTACTTAATTCTCTTAACTTAACATTAACAGCATTGTTCTTATCTTGCCATCAATGTAAATTGTCCTCATCCAATAATTGCACCAAAATGCTCATCAGGCCGGTTAAGGCTCATCTTAGTTGCACCAAAGTGCTCATCAATGCCATAAATACAAAATAATATAAAGAGGAACAATTTGCAACTTAAGTACATTCTCTTAATCATCATGGGAATTCTCCCTCTTAATCTTGATATTAACATTACTTGAGTTACATAACTCTTTCTTCAATGTCTTAATCATTACTTGATCATAGCATTAAATTAATGAGCATAAGTGATAAACATAAGACTTTATGATTATAGCAAACAACATGCAATAATAAAATCGGAGGTATCATCATTATCTAAATTCCATTTATCAACTTGGAATTTAAAGCATAATCTTAAATCATAAACAACAAGCCATTCATCCAAGATATATATGCATAGTGGCATGACCTACTTACCTGGAGCAAGGTAGATCCTAACTTGGTATCCATGATCTTGATCGAATCCTATGTTCCTAAAATTAACATGGTTTATATTAAGTATCACCTTAAGTATATCCTAAACCCTAATTTTTGTACTTTAGGGAAACATGGCCAGATACGACTGAATTAGGGTTTGAAAGCCTTAGAAATGGACTCCTCATTAAAAAATCCTTTCCAATGAGTATCATTTCATATTTTTTTGACCACATATGTAATTACTACGATTTTTCAAAAACTAGCAAATGAGAAATCAGTAAAAATCCACGTTGGCAAAGCTATCTGGGCAGAAGTTGCTTGCCTACCTGGACCAATGGCACACAGCCATGTGGCCTGATTCATCTCCCATCCAAAACTCACGATCAACAAATATGGGGCATCTAAATCACTGATATGCCCATAAGGGTGTGTGACAAATAGGGATAGAGGCCATGGGCAAAACTGGTAAAACATTACCTGGTGTTTTCTTCTTCGAACCGAAACTCAAACAACACTGATAGTGTGAAATTAGTGAGAACTGGAGATTCTAAATCTTGATTCCAATTTGCTTCTCTGGGAACAAAGGTGTTAGACACCTTCTTCATCGTCGGTCGAAGCCAACAAGCCCAGACTTGGCTCCTCCGATTGTTAGGAGTCCGAGCAAGTCCCTGCTGCCCCAGCGGAACAGGGGAAGAAAAGGGGAGGGTAAAGAAGCATCGTCCCCCATCCCAGAGGTAGCCGGAGACAGCCACAAGATCCGAGGAGAGAAACTAGAGACTCATCGGAGATGAACAGAGGCACAGATCAAACTAAATGACTCAAAAGTGTGAGGATTTACATCGCCAAGGTGAATCATTACAACAAACCAAAAAAAGGGGGAAACAGTTTAATACCATTCTGGGTGAATTGCTAATTATTGGCTTATCCAAATAATACAAATAAATATGTTTTTGAGATCAGAAAAATATGACTACTGAAGGTGCAAGCTGATGGTGGACAGATGGACCAGACGACCGATGAGATGACCTAACAACCGGCCAGGAGGTGAGCCAATCAGTTTAAGGGTTGAACTGATCAACCCAAATTAGCATGCATAGATCTTCATCAATAATAGGTTTATGCATGTGATGTAGACCTTTATGATTTAATCCCTTGTGGCTCTAAGGGATTACATTAGGATTATCCATAACCCTCACTTTTGTTTATTGTATGTTTTTGTTGTGGGATATAACATGTATATGATATGTACTATATACATGGTGATTGGATAAAGTATATGTATTTATATAAACTCCCTTAATTAAAATATATCAAAGTCTTAGATGCTTCCCAAAAGTGGAACACATGAAAAGCTTGATCGACAAAGCATAGGCTCCACCTCTATAGGGTGAACCGTCTATCTCGTGGAAGTGTGATGGTAATAATGTAGGTTCTGCCTCTGTAGGGTGCATTATTATCGTGTCAACTTTTAGGTCGGGCTTGACTGGTGATTCTCAAAGCGTCTGAGCCCAGAAGAATTTAGGTGATTATGGCAAGGTGTTGGGCATATCATCTATCTATAATTGCATATGATGCACTGGGCAAAAGTTTCCTACATTGATGGTTAATTATGTTTTACGATGTTGATCGGACCACAGTTGAATCACCTTTGATCTGGCCCACTAGAATATTGCATGTTGTAATAATCAGAATTGATATTGAGGGCTATGGATTTGAATAAAATAGTGGGAGTGATAATAATTAAAGACCTAAATAATATCGTCAAATTTTTCAAATCAAATCAATTCAAAAAAAAATTGACAAATGCACATTTTCTCTTGTAGAATCAATGACGAACAAATCTGATTTGTGATTGGTCTTGAAGAAGGACAAACTTGATGGGAAAAATTTACATGTCTGGTTTTAGACTTTGAGAAGGGTTCTCATTAACTTTGATAAGGCTTCTCAATGAAGAGTGCAAGATCTATGTCCTTGACAAACCACTACCTAAAATACCTCCTCCTGATGCATCTAGGGCACAAGTGGATGCTTACTGGAAGCATGCCAATGATTCCTTAGAGATAAAGTACCTTATGCTAAGCTGCATGAACTATGATTTGCATGAGTAATGTGAGGACATGAGTGTTCTTGAGATGGTGACACTTATTAAGAAGGTAATACTTGGTCTTAACAGACAAGAAAGGGATGCTATCTTAAATGTGTTGCTTGAGTCAAAGCTGATAGAGGGAACCTCAGTAGAAGAACATGTGCTCAACTGATTGGGCATGTGTATCATCTTGAAGAACTAGGATTCACTTTGAGCCAAGAGTTGGGAACTGATATGATTTGAAGGACTATGCCTGAATCATATAGCCATTTTAGTGCATGTTACCATGTGAGTAATTCGGATGGACAAATGTCAGAAATGCTTGCCAAGTTGATTCATGTTGAAGCAAAAGTGAAGAAGGACAAGCATGTGATGGTGATCAGTGGGGCTAAGTCCAAAGATGAAAGCAAGGCCAAGAAGAGTTTTTTGGTCGAGCCTAAATTCAAGTCTTCAACACTCAAGATAAGGAGAAAGAAAAGTACAAGAGGAACTCATCCTTTGTACTTGAAGGCTTTCAGGAAGTAGAAGATGGGGATGGTGATCTCCACTTTAGGTATATATGGTATTGAGATAAATCTATCTACTTCATCATATTGGGTATTATATAATAAATGTGGATCTCACATATGTTCACATATGCAAGATTTGAAAGGAAGTAGGCCTTTGGGAAAAGGTGAGCTGGAACTGTGAGTTTCTAATGGCGTAAGAGTTGCGGCCGGTGCAGTTGGAACCTATAGTATATCTCTACCCAGAAGGCTTATAATAAATTTAAAGAAATGTTATGATTAACCTACTATAAATAGAAACATCATTTATGTATCTTGTTTGGACAATGATGCATTTGAATTCCATATTAAAAGTGGTCAACGTTCTATTTCAAAAGATGAGATCTTTTATGGCAGTGCCCCGATGTCTTATGGTCTTTATTTGTTAGATCTAAAGACATATGTTTATAACGTTAATAACCAAAGACTAAAACTCAACAACTTAAACAAAACATACCTTTGGCATTTTTGTCTAGGGCACATAAATGTGAATCACATATCTAGACTCCATAAGGATGGTTATATGGATTCTTTTGATTTTGAATCATTAAACACATGTGAATCTTGTTTGTTGGGGAAGATGGCTAAGACCCCTTCAGTGGAAACAATGAGTGGGCTAGTGATCTAGTAGGACTCATACATACTGATGTGTGTGGACCTTTTAGAACTACTACTGGAGGTGGGTTTCCACACTTCATTACCTTCACTGATGACTTCAGTAGGGATGGCTATGTTTATTTAATGAAACATAAGTCTGAAGCTCTTAAAAAGTTCAAGGAGTTTATGAATGAAGTACAAAATAAACTTGGTAAAAGTATTAAGGCACTTTGTTTTGATTGAGGTGGAAAATACTTAAACCAAGAGTTTGAGGACCTTCTTAGAGACCATGGGATTATATCCCAGTGGACTCCACCTGGAACACCTCAGCATAATGATGTATTAGAAAGAAGGAATCACACGTTACTATATATGGTGCAATCAATGATGAGTTTAGCCGAGCTTCCAAATATATTCTCAGTTTATGCTCTACATACTACCACATTTACACTAAACCAAGTACCATCTAAGTTAGTTCAAAAGACACCATATGAAATATGGAATGGGAAGCATCACAATATGTCTTTTATGAGGATTTAGGGATGTGAAGCTTATGTCAAGAAAGTGTTTCTTGACAAACTTGGTCCTAAATCTAATAAATGTTATTTTGTTGGATATCCTAAGGAAACTATAAGATATTACTTTTATTCCCAATATGACAACAAAGTGTTTCTTTCCAGGGATGTTGCATTCCTTCAAATGGACTTGATTTCAAAGGAATCAGTGGGAGGAAAGTGGAACTCAAAGAGATTCAAGACCAACAAGAAAATATTAACCAATAGATGAACTAGAGGAACAAAGAGATTCACAAGATGTTGTGGAATCAAAAATTCCTCAAGTGACACAAGAACCTTGTAGATCTAATAGGACATGCCTTGAACCTGAGAGATTTGGATATCTTATAACTTAGGAAGGTAGTGAATTGGTCATGGACGATGAGCCAATATCCTATAAAGATGCTATAGAGGGACCAAAGTTTGAGAAATAACTTGAGTCCATGAGAACTGAGATGGAATCAATGTATACCAACAAAGTATGGATTTTGGTGGATTCACCTAAAGGGGTAAAACCCATAGGGTGCAAGTGGGTCTTCAAGAAGATGACTGCATGGAAGGAAAAGTTCAAACATATAAGGGAAGATTGGTTGCAAAGGGTTTTAGACAAGTTCAAGTTGTTGACTATGACGAAACCTTTTCTCCAGTGGTCATGGTTAAGTCCATCAGGATCATGCTTGCTATTGCAACTTATCATGACTATGAGATTTGGAAAATGGATGTTAAAAACACATTCCTTAATGGTAATCTTGATGAGGATGTGTACATGACACAACATGAAGGGTTTATAGATCCAAAGTTTGCAATAAAGTATGTAAGCTACATAGGTCAATCTGTAGATTGAAGCAAGCATCTCAAAGTTGAAATCTTCATTTTGATGAGACAGTCAAAGGGTTTGTCTTTACTCAAAATGAAGATGAACCTTATGTGTACAAGAAAGTTAGTGGGAGCATAATGGCATTCCTCATATTGTATGTAGATGACATACTATTGATGGGGAATGACATCCCTACTTTATAAAAGGTACAAACATGGCTTGGAAATACACTCTATGAAAGATGTGGGAGAAGCATCCTACATCTTGGGGATAAAGATCCTATAGAAATAGATCCAAAGGGAATCTTGGACTAAGTCAAATCACATACATTGACAAAGTGTTGAAGCGGTTTAACATGGAGAACTCAAAGAGAGGAAACCTGCCTGCATGTCATGGTGTCCCCATCTCTAGAGCTCAATGTCCCAGTTCTTGTGAAGAAAGGGAACACATGAGTGTGATTCCATATGCCTCAAAAATTGGATCAATCATGTATGCAATGTTGTGTACCCATCCAAATGTCTCGTATGCCTTGAGCATGACGAGCAGATATCAGTCAGATCTAAGTGATGCTCACTGGATAACCGTAAAGAACATCCTCAAGTACTTGAGAGGGACTAAGGATCAACTCTTGGCCTATGGTGGAGAGGAAGAGTTGGTGGTAAAAGGTTACACTGATGCAAGCTTCCAGACTGATCAAGATGATTACAAATCACAATCAAGATTCGTGTTCTACCTCAACATTGGAGTTGTGAGCTAGAAGAGTTCCAAGCAAAAAATAGTTGTCGATTCTACAATAGAGGTTGAGTATATTGTTGCATCAAGTGCAACAAAGGAGGTTGTATGGATCAAGAAGTTCATTATAGAACATGGGGTTGTTCCAAGCATCAATGACGCAATTGAGCTATATTGTGACAACAATGGAGATATTACACAAGCTAGGTGTAACGCTCAGGTCCACTTCCCTAGGCTCTAGTAGAGTTTTAGGAATGACGACTAGCCCCACATACCACCACTAGCCTTAACTACATGCTTTGTCCTCACTCACACGCAAGTCGAGGTCAACTTATCGACTGGTAATCCATCTTAGTACTACTCCAAGCTGAGAACACTCAACTATGGAGTTATTTAGTGATGGGCTCCCGAAAAAGGAGGTGCACCTTGGTGATATGGGTAGTCTAGTCATTTCTTTTTTAAGATCATGTTATCCAAGGCCTCAAATCCTGGGATGTTACAATCTCCCCCACTTAGACTCTTAACGTCCTATTCAAGGATCAACTATACGGACTCATAATCTTTTCCCCATTTCAATGTAGACCCAAATGATCCATGTACACCCAACTCCTGACCACGGCTACCAGTGCAAGGGTGGCTCCATCAACTTGGATAGTCTTTTCCAACATGCATGGACACTACAAGTGCATGGGTGGCTCCATCAACTCGGATAGACCTTTCCAACATGCATGGACTGTACAGCTCAAAGACTGACATGCCACATGACCATGTGGGCCCCACCTACTAGAGAGGAATTGGCTCTGATACCATTTATAATGCTCATGTACACTGCCCTAGGCTCTAGTAGAGTTTTAGGAATGACGACTGGCCCCACAGACCACCACTAGTCGTAACTGTGCACTTTGTCCTCACTCACGTGCAAGTCGGGGTCAACTTCCCGACTGGTCACCCATCCTAGTACTACTCCAAGCTGAGCATGCTTAACTATGGAGTTCTTTAGTGATGGGATCCCGGAAAAGGAGGTGCACCTTGGTGATATGGGTAGTCCAGTCATTCCTTTTTGAAGATCATGTTATCCAAGGCCTCAAATCCTGGGATGTTACACTAAGGAACCCAGATCATATCAGTGCTAAAGCATATACAAAGGCAGTTCCATCTCATACGAGAGATCATTCAACGTGGAGATGTAAAGATTTATAAAGTACCAACTGAGAACAACATTGTTGATCCCTTAACACAGGCACTTTCACAGTAGAAGCATGATAATTGTGTAAGGTCACTCATAATATGATTCATGGCTCTAAGTGCAAGTGGGAGTCAGTTGGTTATGTATGCCCATAGAACTAATCATGTGATGATTTGTAATGGCATATCATGTAAAAAAAATTGATTATCAATAAAAAGCAGGTGTAGAAATCTCCTCTGGATGTGTAGAAACCAAGAGGAGGTGTCATTTTGGGTGCACTGGCCTCCACTGAAGTGATGGGCTGTCATAGATGGTGGAGGAAAGGTCAACCTCGGTGATATGTCCCGAGGGCAAGCGAGGGACCATGAATAGTCTTTATGTGGTCTCTCTGGTACCAAGACAAATTCTATGGTGTCCCTCTTATAGATTTGTGATCTGAGGGGGGGATAGAGTGATTGTCTGGGGGTAGTCCCTCTAGCATAGAGACTCTTGTCGTCCAAGGTAGCTAGAGCGAGGAATCCCAACATTTTTGGGCTGATCAAAAATGAGAAAGTGTGGTGATTGTTTCTGGATAGATACCTTGTGATGAGGCCAAGTAGAGAACGGCACATGATGGCCAAGGGATCGGGGGCTCTGTGAATAAAACTGGAAGAATCAGAGTCTCAGACGAGTAGGGAAATGTCAGGCGGGAGAGAAACATCTACAGGGTCCAAGAGTCTGAACTGGACTGTGACTCAGTCGGTGCGTGACAGACCCTGAATCACTGAACTTAGTTGCATTTAGGTTATTAAGTGTTTAGGGTTAAAATTATATGAAATATTTCCAAATTGATTTGAGGGGCCAAATGAAGTCGAATCAACTTCAAATTTGGACCACGGGTTCATTACGGAGTCTAGAATCTACCTATTCAATTAGATCTAGATTTTTATAAACATTTGTCCATAAATTTTGTATAGGTCATTATCTTAGCACACATGTAATAAAATATGAAATGAAGTGAATTATTCTTTCTTTCAGGAACTAATTGAGTTAAATTTCGAGATTCAGTGAATAATTCATTATATTTGATATTTATAGGTCACAATAGATCATATTTGATAGATGAGATCATTAATTTGCAAATTAGGGTTTCAAATTAAGGATCATTGATAGGTTTAATATTTTTAGGATGTTACAACTCTAACCACCATAAATAAATTTTGTCCTAGAAATTTTCTCATACTACCCACCCTAGGGTATTACTTATTACATGTATACTAACTTTCTAATATCATCTTAAAGTCTCATCCTCATGGTAAAACACTATCAACATGTGGTTATACTACTAAGTAATCTATCTCACCGTCATTGACATGAAAAGGGATTGTTCTACCTCTTATCTAGGGTTATAATTCTAACATGAATCTAACATACTTATCTATGTCACACTATCCACCCTTTGTATGCATGATTAGTCATACTATGTATCTGATTAGGTTTAGGTGACTATATGTCTCAAACTTCTAATGCTAACTCTTTTTTTTTATTTGTCACCTTTGAATACATGTCGACCGGTCATATATTCAGAGGTGACATGTCTAATCATGCTTATCTTAGTACCTCCCTCATGCACATGTCCCATACCACATGCACTTGAAAAGACAAGACAAGCATGATTATGCATATAACATTCTCTCTACAAAAACCCCATGAGCATATATCCCATACCACATACACGCGGGAAAAAGAGAGAGCATGATATATACAACTCTAGAGTTAACATAAAAATCCAAAAAAATTAGGCAAATTACCCTAATATTTATCTAAACCTTTATCTCATATCTAAACCTCTACTTTAATTTTTAATATTTTTCACCTACTTCTGCTATACCTAGGGTTAGAACATATGAATCTTTATCTTAGTGGCCATCTACTCATTGCTCTGATACCAAATTCTAATGCCCCTCCAAGCACATACATGACAGCAGAAGCAAACCCTATGTTGTCCATAACATGGGTCACTTAGCTCAGAGGAACATTACAAAACATGATATACATTGCAACAAGATAAATGAAACACCATGCATTAAATCAAAATAGAGATTCATACATTGTTCTTTAATAGGGAAAACAATAAACTATCTCATCTTATTTCAAAACATAATACATGTAGACTAAGCAAATCTAAAGCATGAAATGATAAACTAGACTAGATAATCTATTGAATTGGTAGATGGCACCCCACCAAGCTAAAGTCTCCTTGATCAGCTACACTTGAAGGCTTGCTTCAATTCTCTCTTTCTTCTTGATCTAGGGACATCTCATCCCACGGCCATGCAAAAGAAAGCAACAATGTAAGTAAGCATCACTATGCATGTTATAAGAACTAAAAATAAGCATATACTTGAATTGAAATAAACTTGACATGATTTAACATTAAGAATTCTCGTTACACTTTAGATTTCATTACATCAATGAATTAAGAAACATTACTATATGTGTTCTATCCATCACTACCTCGTGGGGCACATCATGCTCGGAAAGCCCATCATTGCTAGGAAGCCCATAATGACCACAAAGGTCCCTCATTGCGAGAAACATATAATAAGTTACTTAATTCTCTTAACTTAACATTAACAGCATTGTTCTTATCTTGCCATCAATGTAAATTGTCCTCATCCAATAATTGCACCAAAGTGGTCATCAGGCCAGTTAAGGCTCATCTTAGTTGCACCAAAGTTCTCATCAATGCCATAAAGACAAAATAATATAAAAAGTAACAACTTACAACTCAAGTACATTATCTTAATCATCATGGGAATTCTCCCTCTTAATCTTGATATTAAAATTACATGAGTTACATGACTCTTTCTTCAATGTCTTAATCATTACTTGATCATAGCATTAAATTAATGAGCATAAGTGATAAACATAATACTTTATGATTACATCAAACAACATGCAATAATAAAATCTGAGGCATCATCATTATCTAAATTTCATTTATCAACTTGGAATTTAAAGCATAATTTTAAATCATAAATAACAAGCCATTCATCCAAGATATATATGCATAGTGGCATGACCCGATTACCTGGAGCAAGGTAGATCCTAACTTAGTATCCCTGATCTTGATCGAATCCTATGTTCCTGAAATTAACATGGTTTATATTAATTATCACCTTAAGTATATCCTAAACCCTAATTTGGGTACTTTAGGGAAACATGGTCAGATATGACTGAATTAGGGTTTGAAAGCCTTAGAAATGGACTCCTCATTAAAAATCCTTTCCAACGAGTATCATTACATATTTCCACATATGTAATTACTACAATTTTTCAAAAACTAGCTAATGAAAAATCAGTAAAAAATCCACATTGGCAAAGCTATCTAGGTAGAAGCTACTTGCCTACCGGGACCAATGGCACACAGCCATGTGGCCCGATTCATCTCCCAACCAAAACTCACAATCAACAAATCTGGGGCATCTAAATCACTGATATTACCATAAGGGCGTGTAACAAATAGGGATAGAGGCCATGGGCAAAACTGGTAAAACAACACATGGCGTCTTCTTCTTCGAACTGAAACTTGAACAACACAGATAGTGTGAAATCAATGAGAACTAGAGATTCCAAATCTTGATTCCAGTTTGCTTCTCTGGGAACAAAGGTGATAGACACCTTCTTCATCGCCAGTCAAACCCAACAAGCCCAGACTTGGCTCCTCTGATTGTCGGGAGTCCGAGCAAGTCCCTGTTGCCCCGGCGGAGCAGAGGAAGAAAAGGGGAGGGGAAAGCAGCATTGTCCCCCATCCCAGAGGTAGCCAGAGACAGCCATAAGATCTGAGGAGAGAAACTAGAGACTCAGTGGAGGTGAATAGAGGCACAGATCAAATTGAAAGTCTCAAAAGTACGAGGATTTACATCGCCAAGGTGAATCATTACAGCAAACCAAAAAATAGGGGAAAATAGTTTAGTACCATTCTGGGGAAATTACAGGTGTAGAAATATCCTCTGGATGTGTATAAACTAAGAGGATGTGTCGTTTCAGGTGCACTGGCATCTACTAAAGTGGTGGGTTGTCGAAGATGGTGGAGGAAAGGTCAATCTCAGTGATATGTCCTGAGGGCAAGTGAGGGACCATGAATAGTCTTTATGTGGTCTCTCGGGTACCAAGACCATTTTTGCGGTGTCCCTCTTATAGATTTGTGATCTAGGGGGGGCTAGAGTGATCGTCTAGGGGTATTCCTACTAGCACAGAGACTTTCTGTCCAAGGTCGCTAGGGCAAGGAGTCTAAATGTTTTTGGGCTGATTGAAAATGAGAAAGTGTGGTGACTGTTTCTGGATAGATCCCTTGTGATGAGGCCAAGAGGAGAAGGGCACATGATGTCGAAGGGATCGGGGGCTCTGTGAAGAAAACTAGCAGAATAAGAGTCTCAGGTGAGTAGGGAAATGCCGTGCGAGAGAGAAACATCTGTGGGGTCTGAGAGTCTGAACCAGACTATGACTCAGCTGGTGCGTGACAGACTCTAAATCACTGAACTTAGTTGCATTTAGGTTATTTTGATACATTATTAAGGGTTTAGGGTTGAAACGATATGAAATCTTTCCAAATTGATTTGAGGGGCCAAATGAAGTCGAATTAACTTCAAATTTGGATCATAAGTTCATTAGGGAGTCTAGAATATACCTATTCAATTAGATCTAGATTTTCATAAACATTTGTCCATAAATTTTGTATAGGTCATTATCTTAGTGCACATGTAATAAAATATGAAATAAAGTGAAATATCCTTTCTTTAAGGAACTAATTGAGTTAAATTTTGAGATTAAATGAATACATTATATTTGAGATTTATAGGTCACAATAGATCCTATTTGATAGTTGAGATCATTAATTTGCAAATTAGGGTTTCAAATTAAGGATCATTGATAGGCTTAACACTGCATTATAAATGGGAATGGGTCCTTCCCTAAAGTGAGACATAGTCATATTGCAAATTCTTTTCTTGACAACCTGCCTCGACCTAGTATTGATCGTGAAGACAGGATTCTAATTAATGGGAGTAGTTCCTTAGCACTAAGACATGCTTGAAGTTTGTGTATAACCAAGGGTTCAGAGGAAGAATGGACTCATCGAATTTGGTCTAGTTTTATCTCAAGAAGTTTGTCAATTCTGTTATAGAAATGCTTTCTTAAGAGAATTTTTGCTCATGATGTTCTGAAGCTTTTTGGCTTTTAATATTAGTTCTGGATGCTACATGTGTGGTAATCATGAAGAATGTATACAACGTATGTTCTTCTGTTATAATTAGAGTAATAAGATACAAAATATATTTTCCAAAGGTTTTGGTGTGAAGTCTTTGCATCTCAATGACCTGCTAAGGCTAGTACAGAATACTAAAACTATGATCAGCTTTGTGGTTATATTTGGTTGGAAATAAATGGGAGGATTTTTAGTACACAATATATATTTATTGATGTTGTATGGTTTACTTGATTTTGATATTTTGTAGATATGTGCAGTTAGGCTCTTTTCCTTTCCTCTATACAGTTTTTTTCTTATTTTTCTTTGCTTTTATTTTTCGAGGAGCTCATGAATAGAAAGGATAAACATGCTTGTTGTGGAAAAAAAGAAGATATACAAACACTATTTGAATGTATGGTGTAATCTATATTTTGGAGTGTATTCTATTTAGTATTCTTTTGTATAAATAAATTTATAATTATATTTGACATTATTCATTCTTGTAATAGAGACTATTTCCATGTTACAAGTATTCATTATATACATGTTTAATAGTTGCAAAAATAAGATTTTGGATACTACTAGTAGATAATCCAAAAAACATGGCATGTATAGGAACTACCACATGTGTGAAAGAAATAAGAAAATCAATTACTAATTCAATATATAATATATTCCCAAAAAGTCAAAACAATAAGAGATAAATGTTTTGTAAAATCTTCTAAAATGTTATTGGTAAAATTATTTGAGTTGGTTGATTGTACTTTCCAAATAACACAACACTCTTTTTAAGACCTGCATGGAATTATGTTATTTATGTGGGTAAAGCTAAAGCATCACTGGTATACATATCAATTTTGGCACAACTAACTCCCCTTGAGGTACTTGCCAATGTAAAAGAGTATGTAGTTTTTAGGGTAGTTTCTTACCCCAATAGGGTAATACATAGCATGCTTTACAGACCTCATGAACTATTCGTGATGCATGGGATACCTTTTTCTTTGTGATAGGATATGCTGAAGTTGGTTGTGGTTCTTAATTTCTTATCTAGGATGCACTAATATGTGCTCATATGTATGTTGTTATGTGTGTTGGGTATCTCTCATTGGATGGAATTTTGTATATCTACATGTTCTGTTGTAATCTTATGATATACAATGTTACTCTTATGCATGTATGGTTGAACTTATTTTTTGTGTGGTTTTAACATCCATTTTCCTTTAACTTACCATTGATACTCAAATGACATCTTGGACCCTTAGAATTATTTACTTATGTATATACTCCTAAAAATAAAATATTTTATGTAATGTTACATCTTGTAAATGGAAATGGCTTCTTGTTAGTTGTACATTACTTGACATGAAAACTAGAATGTTCTCAAATGTTTCCAAAGATAAATTATCATTCTTGTCTTCCCCACCAAATAAATCTAAAGATGTCCATTTTTACATTTTGATGTCTACTTATTAACAATTTTATCCATCTTGGTGATAGGATTTTCAGAATAAGTGCTACATGAGCATTTAATACCAGTCATATACATGCCTGAAGTGATGACTTTTGTAAATCATGGAGCATTGTGTAATAAATCATATTAGAAAAAGGATATTGTAAAGCCTTGTTTGATTGAAGGTATTCTGTATGAGAAAAGATTATAACCCTACTAGTGATCCTAATGTTATGTTTGGTAACAAAAAAAAAAAGAATAGATAGACATATGTATGGATTGACACCTTAAAACTATATATTATTGAAACATGCCTAACATGTTTCTTTAGTTAATCCACCCATCATGTCTTAGTAGAAACTCGCATGACCCCTCTTTTACATCTTCCGTGACACCCTACAAACCGCCACCTCCATCCTCCCATTGATGAGCTCTCTAACTCTCCTGACACCCTACATGATGTTTCTTTGATTGTCTTCTATGCCACCTCATTTTCACCCTCTAGGATTCATGTCGTCATTTCACCATCAGCAACCTTTTTGACTTGACATCAAAAAACAATCATGTGGCATCTCCATTCAGGGTAGACTTCACAGCACCACAAATAGGTGCTTCATCACAAAGTTCTTCCCACAAAAAATATTTTTGGTGGGTCCTCAAACAGCAAAGTTGTGTAGTTAGGTACAACTACTACATATGCATATCACATTTATTTTGAATATAGCTTGTCATTTTTACAATATAGATTCTAAATTTTGGTTTGTAGCTCGTCATTTCACAGTCAAGTTGTATTAAATGTTGCCTTTGTTGTAATTGTAAATCCAACAAACAATCTCTCCATCGGACAAATATTTCAATTAGAATTAAGGGCTTCTTCAGTCATTCTTATAATAGCTTATTTGTTTGTGTGTGCTATTCAAAATCCTACCATATCCCAACTCTTATTTCATCCTTTTCATATCCTTTATAGGGCCTAAAGAGTTGCAAATGTGTACTATAAAAATAGTCTCTTGTTGCGGTTAGAGAATATCTATAATATCAATTTCATAGTGATGCATAGGTGAGTGCGTCAAGAAACCAAATCTATGTTGTCAATTAAACAACCTCTGTATTAAGGTTTGTATTGACGGTCTAGGAAGGAGAACTTATGAGGTAAAACTATTATTTTTTTCATTTTTCAAAAAGAAACACTACATTTGATCCATGGTTTGTAGATATATCATGGTCTCTATTTGTGGCGGTGTTTTAGGGCATACAAATTTTCATTTTATATACTAGTAACTATTAACTTCTTATGAGGGTCCTCATGAAGAGTTCTTTTTTTACAATGTAGGTTGCAGGACATTTAGAACTATCAAATATCATTGTGACCAATTGCAACATGCATAGTTTAAAACAAAGAATCTATGATAAACCAAATTGTACTAAATATTAAATCTCCATAAATGGTCCAAATCTCATTTCACCAAAATCACATTTCATTTGCTAAAAGATTTCACAAGAAATCCCATTCTCATTTTACCAACATCACACTAATACCAATGTCACATTGCACGAACAATCAAATTTTTATTTCACCAACTTCACATTTCCACCAAATCACAATGCACAAATAATTTAATTCACCTTACACCCATATCATAATGCAATGTTTTCCAAATTGCATAAATAATCTAATTGTCATTTTATCCACATCACATTGCATTGAACAGAATACCCATAGTTCACCACACATATATAATAATAAAAGAGTTCTCAAGAACATATATAATAAGAATCTTCATTTTAACAAAGTGTTAACATCAAGTTCACAAATTCTAAACAAAAATATTTAGCTTAATCTAATGAAAATCATGCCTTTTATCATCATTGTGTACCTATCACCTTTTCATCATATAACAATATATATATATATATATATATATATATATGTATATATGTATATATATATGTATGTATGTATATATGTATATATATATGTATGTATATATGTATATATATATATATATGTATGAGTGTGTGTGTGTGTCCAACAAAGAATTGACACTACATTTCTCAAAGATCATCGAATCCTTCAATCAAATATGATTTCTCAATTGAGAAACTATAATATAAACATATAGTAGACTTATACATAATTTTTTTATTCATATTGATGAAATTAAAATTGCAAATTTGTCTTTTAAATATTGTGTTATATTTTAAGTTTGCAATATATTATTTCAACATAATATCATACATGTAGAGGTTGTTGTATTAAAAGGGACAAAAAAACCCAGTTACATTTTTTATTAAGTCTCGAATGATTCATTCATATGAACTCCATCAACAAAGAAAAAGGGTTCATACAGTGTAACCCATTATACCATCATCTATAAAAAAGAAATGTATGTAACATTTCTCCCCCTCTAGTAAATCCAACATATACATCATGTGTACAAAGAGCATCAAAAAAAGAATTACTGGTCAACCATGGCCATGTTTTTACCACCAACATCTGATGTAGGATACTCCATGTTTATCCAGAATTCGGAGACCTTTTACTCTTCTTATAAGACACCATGGATTTCTGAATATCCTCAAGTCTCCATCTGCAATTCTGATTCTTCTAAGTTTTCTCGCTTCTCTATTAGACTCGTAATGAATTTTTGACCAATTGTAGCAAAATTATTTGTCATATTTTCAATCTCTCACGGGTGTTGTATAATCTTCCAATGATTCTTTGCATCCCGCCATACAACATTCAGTAGTCTATCATCATTGGTTATTTTAATGTTTTCATCATCTCAGTTATGTTAATGTTTTCATCATCACATACTTTTAGGGCCACAATCATCAACTGAGGACATGCTTCATCATATTCACTTTCATTCATCCAAGTTTTGAAACCTAAAACCAAATTTCCTTGTCTCCTTCTAACAAAGCATATGCACCACCACCTACAAAGAGATTTAGGTCCCCTTTATTTACTAAAAGCAAGATTCACCTTTAGATTATTGAAATCGGGTGGGTCCCATCTAATAATCTCTAAGCATCAAAAGATTAGTATCAGTTCACCTAAACCCATCTCTATGGCATTTTGATAAACTCTCCTGTCATATGCTTCATCTTGCAGTTTGTTAGACTAATAATTTCTCTCCATATGGTAACCTGATCTGTTACCTTCCCATAAAATCTTCTAGAGCATATTTCTCTCCAAATATATCAAAAAATAAGAGTGGTTATAACAATCCGAGAAGGATTCATCATCATGTCTCATATAACAATCAAATACCTACAACAAAATTTAGTATTAGAAGACTAAACTAGATACTTGCAACAATGTTAGAAAATTTTATTTTATTAGTAGGGGATTTCTTTTTCCACAATGGAGGTGGTGAACCTTTTAAATCCATATATACCAAAGTTGATTTATTTTTTTCTTGACGATATAAGAAAACTAAAATGCATACTTTTTTAGTTTAAGAAACATACAGAGCTATAGCAAATTCAAGCTTTCTAAATTTTGGTAGAGCTCCACTAGGCTCTAAAACATCCACCATGAGTTATCAAGATTGGATCACCAGTAACGGGCAGTGTTGACCCCTTAAGTTGCACATTTTTAACATTAGAAATAAACTTGTTATAAATAAAATTGAATTTCATTTGATATCAGACTAGATATACTTAAATCACATTGTAAGGAGTGAATATGAAATCTTTCTTATGGCCCCTTTTTCCTTAAGTCAGGAGGTCAATATATTCACCATGTACTCCCCATATAGGTGACAAAAAGCTAAAAGGATAGAGTTACATCAGTATCCCAAACCTAAAACATCCTCATCACTACACACATCAGCCCCAAGACAAGTAAGAAAACCGTAACAAAGAGAAAAAGGCCCCCTTGTACCCCACCAACAAAAAAAGGCATCAACTGTATTTTTCCAATACAACCAGCTATAAGTTATTTTTCTAGTGTCCATCAAAATTTACCTCTAATATCACTAGAGAGGGTTGGTGGGTAATGTACCACCACCATTATATGTGCCATGTTGCCCCAGCGGCCTATAGTCATAAAAACGGTGTCAGCCTCGTGGGTCATGCATTCACTGATGATGCCTAGGTCCACCATGGTCTTCTTTATCTCATCCACTAGCGGGGTGATCCTCCAAGGCACCTCTTTCGTCCCTCAAACCATGTCAAAACACAGCATGTTCTCCAGCTTCACACATGAGAAGATGGTGTGCTCCTAATCTATTATGGACACCTCCAGATCATGCATATACACCTCCAAAAGGTCCTCTACCTAGAGTAACACAAAGTAGGCCAACTTCATAGACCCTCGTTTGTCCCGTACTATGATTGATGTCCATCTTCATCTACTACCATGACTTCATACCTACACCCTACCGCTGGATTAAGCTTCAAGTTTTACATGTCAAGTGTTGTCCACCTGTAAGGAGGCAAGATCACCCCCTCACTAAAATTTAACGGAAAATACAAAACATCCCTCAAATGCATAGAATTTTGATGAGGAAGGATGCTTGCATAATAATTCCATTTAAATAAGCATGAACCAAATACATAAATGGCAATAGTAGCAGTGGAAGAAAAAGATGAGAATCATATGCTATCACATGGCTCTAACAAAGTTTAATACATAGCTTGAACAACAAACTAAAGGATATAGCAATAGCAACCTATGCATGATGGCAGCTCTACTCCTGTCCTGGTACTCCTTGCCCTTGATCTAGTCCTTGCCCTGGTTCTGGGTGGTTGGGGGTCACCCAACAAAAGGGAGATAAAAGTATGTATCAAAACATGATTAAGGTCAAGTACATTTTTATCATATGGTAAAGTAAAGATTCACTACACTAAGAGATTTCAAGAGTATGAGGCATGTTAACAATTTAGATTTTCTGCCAAACAAATAACATGTAAAGAGCAAGCATGATACATTATGACTAAATTAAGCTAATATAGGGTTGAGGCACCTACCAACCTCAACCAAGAGGAGAGGGGAGAAATGCACATCCCAAACCTCAAATATATATAAAGTGGCAGGGGGACTAAAACCCTAGTGCCTGGAAGGAGGACTAAAACCTCAGTGCCCTATGGGTGGTTTGTACTCATGTACACTACATTAGTTAACTAGTCATTTACATCATTACCATGATTGAATAATCAACTGGCAGATAAAAGATGTTTGCAAGATTGCAGGTGGGGTCCAAGACCCAATAATCATCAAAGTATTCAAAATAATCAAGATATAATGTAACAAGCATATAGGCTCAGATCTCAATAAGCAAGTTATGGTGCAACAAGTAAATGGCTCATGCCTCAATTGGAAATTAGGTTGGGTTAAAAAGATGCCCAACTTAGGTGTTAGAATGCACATACCTGATATTAGATCCCTAGATATGATTTTTCCACCAAATGATTAATTCCAAGTCTTTTTAACCCCTAGGTACAAGATTCATTACATATATTAGATATTTGAAAGCGATTAAGTGTTAAATACCCAAATTTGGAACTTAGGAAAAAATCATCGATTTTGGGCTTGAAACTCTGACCAATCGATTCATTAAATTTTTCTAATTAAGAAAACATATTTATTTATCAAAATTGGACTTAGGATAAATTAGTTATCATTTTTAGAATATTTAATATGATTAAGATGGTACACACATTAAATATCGAAATAAAACTGATATTCAATAATCAAAAATCCGAAATTCGAATTTTACTTGAAATTATCTTTCCAATGAGTATTTATTCACATTTTTCTGATAAAGTATTGATTTTCTACGAATTAAATACTCTGGACCAATCAGAGAGTGAGAAAAATCCACATGGGCTTGGGGACTTGTGCAAGGAGAGAGCGGAGAATGAAGAAAATTACCCTGACATTAAAGAAGAATATAGGATGTGTGCAAGGGAAGATTCGTAAAAAAACCACGGGTTGTCTCCTTCCTCACGCGCCAGCCATGGCCGCAGAGAAGGAGCTTGCCCATTTGGGTGTTCCCTCAATTCTCGACCAAATCGGACTTTCAGGTACTCGAAACAAAGAGGAAGAAGAGACGAACTCGCCGGAGTTGTTAATTTAGTTGTTTCTATCACTGAGGAGGTAGGAATAGGGCCGCAAGGCAGGGAGGAAGGTGGAGATGTCGGGGCTAAGCGAGGGAGCTTCGGGCCAAATTAGCGCTAGGGAGGAGTTGCTAGGGGGTGATGGAGGTGTGGGAATAGCTTTTTATAGGTGAGGAGGCTCATTGAGACGAAATGACAAAGGGGTGGAGAAACCTTGTCTGATGTTGTTGGGCATTTCGGCCACAGTGCACGAGAGTGGACGAGTGATGGCTTGAACGAAGTGTTGGAGCACGGCGGTTCATTTGGTGAAGAAATGTCGTGAATAGATCGAGAAATGAGGGAGTACGAAGTCGAGGGGGTCAAGTTCACTGTACACGAAGAGGCCAGAGGTAGAAGATGATGTGGCTGCTTTTAGATCGGGATCATACGGCAATCTGGGGCGCGTGACAAGAAAATCAAAGGACAAAATAACATAAATGAAATTTGATTGGTTTTCTATAGTCATACTTTATTGAAACTTATAAAATCCATTTGAATGGTCAAACAAAGTCCAAATGACCTCAAATTTTAACCATAGATTTATGACAACACCTAGAACGATGTTATGCATTTAATTTTTCGTTTTATCCAATATAAGGCCCCTAATAAATTTGTTTCTCATTAACATATATATTGAGTAAATTAATGTGAAAAGGCCTTATGATAATTTGTCTTATTGTATTTTTGAGATAGGTCAATCAAGAGGCTTTCCCCACTCTATTAATAACATTTCATAATTTTATTCACTCATAAGGAGAGAGAAAAATAAGGGGGTTATTAATTCCTTAACATTAATTATTTTTCTCCCATTATACATGATGTTTTTATAATAACATTATCCATTGATAAAATCTTATTTATGCAACACTTGTTTCGTTTTTGGGAACATTTGCATCATTGACCTTACTAAAAATAATAATAGAGGTAATTTGTGCACTAACCCTTGTGTTGGCATGTATATGTTATCCAGGCCATTAAATCTCCATAAATTCAATATTAAGGGCAAAGCAAAGGTAAAAATGAGATAGCACAAAGTATGGGGTGGAAATTGCAAATATTATTTGAAACTCAGTTCATTACAGCACTCCACCCGTTAGAAAAGATTTTGTCCCCAAAATCTCAGACAAATAGAGAAGGGTGAGATCGGAGCATTTCATCTTTCATCTCCCAAGTGGATTCCTCTAACCCATGGTATTTCCACAACACCTTCACTAACTCAATCTCCTTATTCTTCAATTGTTTAACTCGAGTGTCTAGGATCTTCATAGGTAACTCCTCATAGGTTAGGTTTTCATGAATCTCCAAAGGTTCTATAGTGATCACATGAGAAGGATCTTTCACATACTTCCTCGGCACCGAGACATGAAAGACATTATGGATCTTGTCATAGGTAGGCGGAAGAGATAGACAATATGCACAATCCCCTATCTTAGCCAAGATCTCAAAAGGTCCCACATAACAAGGACTAAGTTTGCCTTTAACTTTGGATCGGGAAATCGAGTGTATAGGCTTGACCTTCAGAAACACATGGTCACCTACTAAGAAGCTCACATCAGACCTATGCTTGTCAGCATACATCTTCTATCGGTCTTGTGTGGCTTTCATATGCTTTTTTATCAGTTGAACATTCTCTATCATCATTTGCATGTTATCCATCTTCACAAGAGCGTGTTCACCCACATCATCCCAATGCAATGGGGAATGACAAGGTATTCCATATAAAGTTTCATACGGAGGCATCCCTATACTGGCTTGGTAGCTATTATTGTATGCAAACTCAGCCAAGGGTAGATATCTACCCCATGCACCTCCCCAGTCCATCACACAAGCATGAAGTAGATCCTCCAGAATCTGCACGGTTCTTTCTGACTGGCCATCAGTTTGTGGGTGATAGGCAGTGCTGAATCGTAGGTCAGTCCCCATTTCTTCTTGAATTTGACACCACAACCGAGAGGTGAACTTGGGATCAAGGTCAGAAACTATCACTTTAGATACGCCATGTAGAAGAACTATCCATTCCAGAAACAGTTGTGCCATATCCTCAACCTTGTAAGTGGACTTGAAAGGCAAAAAGTGGGTAGACTTAGTGAGCCGATCAATCACAACCCACACAACATTGTATCTTTTCCTAGTTTTGGGAAAACCAGTGACAAAGTCCATCATTATCTTCTCCCATTTCCATTATGGAATTTCAAGAGGATGGAGAAGACCACTAGGTCGTTGGTGCTCTATCTTTACTTGTTGACAAGTCAAACATCTAGACACAAACAGAGATATATCCTTCTTCATATTCTTCCACCAGAAACTGCATTGTAAGTCCTTATACATCTTGGTCATGCCAGGATGTATAGTGTATTTGGACCCATGAGCTTCACTAAGAATCTTCTGATGTAGTTCACCGACCTCAGGAACCCACAATCATTGTCGAAAATAGAGTGCACCATCAACTCTAATGGAGAAGTCAGATTGTGGTTTTAGGGTTAAGGTCTTCATTTCTTCCAGCTCGGGACTTTTTAACTGGGCAGCAACAATATCTGAAATCCAACTTGGAGTGGTTGACAAGCTAGCCAATGAACACATAGCTTGTCTTCAACTTCTTCATTTGAAATCTTTACAGGTAGGGGTTTCCATCCAGAAACATACTCCAGATTCCTCCAGATGGAACAAGTTATAGAAGCACAGGTTCTGACTTTCTTTTGACTCAATCACTACTACATAACTGACCTTTGGCGTCGATTATTTAAGGCCTTTGGCGACGGTTAAAAAGCGACACCTATATGGGAAACGCTAAAAGGTGAACCCTTAGGCGTCGGTTTTCAAACCGATGCCAAAACCCTTGGTGTCACCCAAAACGTGTCAACAGGGGCACTATAGGCATCGGTTATTAGTGGGAAAACCGACGCCAGAACCCTTCACCCCACAAAAAGGGCGCCAGCAGGGGCACTATAGGTATCGGTTATTAGTAGGGAAATCGACGCCCAAACCCTTCACACCACAAAAGGGTGCCATCTAGGACACCATCGGCATCAGTTTTTTAATAATAACTGACACCATATCACCTACCATCATGGTCGTACTTGCCACCACTACCGTGTTGGCTAGCACAGCCGTGTTGTCTGGCCACATTAGACGTCGATTTTGTGCTATTAACCGACATTGTAAGCCTTTGTTGTCAGTTTTGACTAATAATCGACGCCTATATTTTGATTTTTTTTCTTATCAGTTTGCAGGCCTGATGTGGCTGGTCGCAGGATAAAGAAACATGCAGTTTAGTAGAACTAAACTGCAGGTTTATGACATCCATTGATATCAGTCAACAACAAGCCAAAAACCTGCAAATTTAACAAGATTCACATGTACACATGTAGAAACAGGCCACAAACCTGCAGTTCCTTTCATTTTCACATTCACACATGTAGAAAATTCATGTAGAAACCTACAGTTCCTTTCATTTTCACATTCACACATGCACATGTAGAAACATTCATGTAGCAACCTGCAGTTCCTTTTATTTTCACATTCACACATGTATAAACATTCAGACACATGTAGAAACATTCACACATATGAAAATTTAGAAAAATTCATTTACAAAATATCATTATTTAGTCATTATCGCTATCAACATCCCAATTATATTTTAAAACCCCCACTACTTTTATAGTTTTTTCCCATTCTTCTCTTACATCATTTAATTCTTCTGTCGTATAGGAAGCATGTACATCTGATAAGGCCTTACATGTAGTGTGGTCAGTTTTAAACACCTGCAAAGAGAATGATGTATATATATAATTAATAATATATAAATAAGATTGATATATTTCATATTATCTAATGAGACTATATATAATACCTCAAGTATGGTATCGATGACCACTGCGGCATATTTGATAATCATGTGCATAAATCGCATCACATAGTATGCAAATGCCCAGCTGTTGTCTTGTGTAGCACACTATAAATTGAAACATACAAAATATTAAAAAATACAACTAAGTACAGTTCATATAAATAATATATACATTGGAGTCGGGAACTTACTTTCACGTTCTCCCAAATTATTGGCTAGTTCTTTTTCCCGGGGACCTTTCCTCCAGCCTTTTTGAACTCATGTAAACCTCTACATGTTAATGTAACACAATAAATTGCATAATTAAATAGTAATTAATAATAGATATTAATGGGTATAAAAATGAAATATTTCTCACCGGAATAATGCCATTTTCATTGCATGTCCATATTTTGGATTCAATTTAGTCCCCTTAGGATCTAGATAATAGACAGTGAATGTCCCGGGGACAATAACTAGTAACTCCCAATGCGTACCCCTAGAGGTAAAAAAGTTAAAAATTAATAACTCAAAATCCACAATAAAAATGTAATTTTCTTAAGTCCAAATTATAAGCAAAGTAAACTTACTCCACATTGAATGGAGCTATTATCATCGTCTTCTTATTTTGACTAAAATTTGTAAAAGCATCACAGCAGGATTGTTGAACTGACATAGGGTCTTTAGCTACTAGACTAATTAAAGATGGAATCAAAAATCCTACATGTTCAAATGAAAAATCTGCACATGTCTTGTCTAAGTAGCTGCAAAACATGTATTATGTATGCATTAATATATAAGAAACCAGATCACCAGATCCTACACAAGGTATATGGATGTATAAACAAGATCTCACCTTATCCATAGCTCTATCACAGATGTATTCATCCAATCATAGCAAAACAACTCCAAAATATCTTGTATAAATAGTTTGGTTTCGTATGATTGACCTGCAGCATCCGCATCTATAGAAACATTTATAGGGCAATTTATATCATATTTGTCTAACCATACTACCATACCCCTACAATTAGGACCTAACGGGGCAGCTAGGTCCTATGGAACCCAACTTGGTAATGTAGGAGGTGGAGGTGGAGGCCTAGATGCTCTGGGTGTCTTTGTTTTAACATGTATATATAATTTCAGATCAATTGACCTCATATATACACACTAACAATTTAACGTAATGTAAATTTACCATACAATTTCAGTATAGACGACATCCTCTTTGGGCCACAATATCACTCCACCTTCTACCTCACCAAGCGTTTCACAATCTGGGTGGGCATATGGCAATTAAAGATCTATCCAATTGGGGAATATACATAGTAGGCTCACACGAACCCAACCATTTGGTAATGGAGACTCATGAAACATTTCCCCTGGAAGGGATGGGTGAGCCAACGCCTCTACAACGATGTATTCGTTACTTTTTAGACAGCATGGCTTCAACCCCTACAAATTTACGTAAAGAATGCTATATACATATATACATATCATCTTGAAAACATATCATCTTGAAAAGACTAGCTACTATGTCATAAAAATACTTACAGCATATGTGCTAGGTGGTGGGTTTATAGGATTACTCCCAGCTTCTGTAGTAGGAGTAGAGCGGGACTCCATAGGTATTGTCTGAGTGGTAGCCTTAGACGCCTGCCACTTCACCATTGCTTCTTAGATTCTCCTTTCAATTAACGCATCTACCTGTACATGGATAAAAGAAATGTTAGCTTCTGATTATTAAATTCCCTTTTATAGTAACATTCTAAAAAAAGAATAGGTTACCTCTTATTGTGAAATTCCATCTTTTAGGACATATTTGCACTGGGATGGCCCAAAGAACGCTTTGATACCCACACCAGTGCATGCACCCCTAACACGTCGAGGATGCTCTGGGTTATCCAAAGCAACTATCAATTCATCCTTTGTGCCCTCAGGGATGAACTTGCCTTGTTTCCTCAGCTTGTACAGCTCCCACTAATCACCATCAACAGAAATTGGTAAGTAAGTAAACACCACAAATAATTAATATTCGAACAAATTGCTCTAAGAGTTGTATTTTACCATTTTGCAGCCGCCTCAGCAGTTGCGGGCTTCTTTATTTTACCCTTCTTGTTTTGCCTCCCAGCTATCCAGACATCATGGCAAGGCAGAGGTGCAGTACCTATAGTAGAGGACTCCTGAGTAGCAGCAGACTGAGCAATACACTCAGCCTGTAGTCTTTGGTGAATGCCTGTATAGCCCCTTGGACCCATTGTGTGGTCATGCACATTCAGTGCACGCCTTGCTCTTTGCGCCTCACTGATAGGCTAGTTAGTATGCACATTAATTTGGTTAGTAACACTAAAGGTTAATCTTGAATAGATGAATACAACTTATATTAATTAAATAGTGAGTAACACCTAATACCTTGAATTCATCAGTGTTTCTTGAAGCAACAAATGTGTCCCATTTTTCTTGGTCCAGGAAGTTCCACTGTTCAATGGTTGACTTCTTCCTCTTCTCACCATATTTTATGTATTCTAGGGTGAGATTTGTCCTATAGTTCCTTAGGACCCTCTCATAGTGTTGCATCATGCATTTACGATGCAACTTTTCATCCAATGCAAATATACTCTGCAAAATAGAATTGTTTTTAACTAGTATCCAAAAAATTAGTAATCTATAAAATAGAATTACAAATAATAATAACTCATGCATAAATCCTTCCATATTAAGTATTTCTTCCCCTTAGGAGCTTTATGCCCAGAATCTATCTTACAACCACAATGGCTACGAGTAACATACCCAAGATATGAAACAAATGAATTGCGGTTCACTCCAATTGCATTTCCTACATTATCAAAATCCACAACCAGTTTGGGTCCATTGCCCTTTAGCGCTATTAACTTATTCCTCATAGTGATGCCCCTTCTCTTGTCAATTTTTTGGTATTGCTCATCAATTGCCTCAAGTGCTTCAGAGGGTACATGTTCATCATCAACCTAAATTTCGACAAAATAAACACACTTATAGGATATAACTATAAATGGACATATAGATAGAAATATATGATATATTTTTAAAACTTACATTGTTAGGAGGTGCATTGGTATCCCCACCATGCTCATCATGGACATCATGGTGATCATGCCCATGCTCAGCCATCTGAAAATTTTATTAAAAAATCAAACATTTAGCATTTGACATAACTAGAAGATAATGAAACATTAAAAATGAAACATTATATAGTTCACATATACAAATGAAACATATAAAAAATATAAACATGCATGCATCTAATATTGTGATCATTTATCAATTAACAATCCTTCATTGTGATGTTTGCGCACATACAAGTCATCATTAGCTTTAATATTTTGTGGTGTTGGCAACCCAACTGAGAATGGACTGGAGTCATCATACTTATAATAGTACTCTTCTTCATCTATAGGATCTTCAATGAACTGTCTTTTACCATGAAGAACAACCGAACATTTATCATTTTCAGGATCATCGATATAAAATACTTGTTTCACCTGTGATGCCAATATGAATGGTTCACCCTTCTCGCCAATCTTTTCAAAGTTCACTAAAGTGAAACCCAATTCATCAACTATAACTCCTTTGGTGTTATCAACCCAATTACATTTGAAGAGTGGAATTCTAAAATCCACGTGGACTCTTATCCTTTGCACTTGCAAAAAACAATGAAGACGCTTGAAGGGTGACCCCACTGTTTTGGATGACGCTCTTATCATCTTGACGCTTTGTGTAATATGAGAACCCATTTATGTCAAACCATTCATAAGACATAACATTCAATTTTGGTTTATAGATGAGGCATTTGATAGTTTCAGCAAGATTATTTGGTGTTTGAGATAGTTGATGTAAGACTTTATCTTCAAACCACTTAATAAATATCTTGTTATGCTCTCTAGCAAGCCACATTGAATTGGCTCGAGGATATTGTTTCTTGATGAAATTGGTATGCTCCTCGATATAAACTCTCACTTCATCGATGTTGTGTAAAATATACAAGTGACCTTGTTCCAACTGCTCACGGCTGATTACTTTCATCCATGATCCCAAAATTCCTTTGCCAGAATACTCCTCAATATTTTTGTCATTAACAGGAGCGTCATTACCACTCATAAAGTCATTGGAAAAATGCATAACCTCTCTCACCACATAACCCTCAATAATACTCCCTTCAGGTCGAATTCAAAATCCCTTTGAATGATACATGAGCATTTTTAAAGGTGATGTTTGAAACCGTTATCGACCTGAAGGGAGTATTATTGAGGGTTATGTGGCGAGAGAGGTTATGGATTTCTCCAATGAATTTCTGAGTGGTAATGATGCTCCTGTTAATGACAAAAATATTGAGGAGTATTCTGGAAAAGGAATTTTGGGATCACGGATGAAAGTAATCATCTGTGAGCAGTTGGAACAAGGTCACTTGTATATTTTACGCAACATCAATGAAGTGAGAGTTTATATCGAGGAGCATACCAATTTCATCAAGAAACAATATCCTCGAGCCAATTCAATGTGGCTTTCTAGAGAGCATAACAAGATATTTATTAAGTGGTTTGAAGATAAAGTCTTACATCAACTATCTCAACACCAAATAATCTTGCTGAAACTATCAAATGCCTCACCTTTAAACCAAAATTGAATATTATGTCTTATGAAGGGTTTGACATAAATGGGTTCTCATATTACACAAAGCGTCAAGATGATAAGAGCGTCGTCCAAAATAGTGGGGTCACCCTTCAAGTATCTTCATTGTTTTTTACAAGTGCAAAGGATAAGAGTCCACGTGGATTTCAAAATTCCACTCTTTAAATGTAATTGGGTTGATAACACCAAAGGAGTTATAGTGGATGAATTGGGTTTCACATTAGTGAACTTTGAAAAGATTGGCGAGAAGGGTGAACCATTCATATTGGCATCACAGGAAAAACAAGTATTTTATATCAATGATCATGCAAATGATAAATGGTCGGTTGTTATTCATGGTAAAAGACAGATCATTGAAAAACCTATAGATGAAGAAGAGTACTATGATAAGTATGATGACTCCAGTCCATTCTCAGTTGGGTTTCCAACACCACAAAATATTGAAGCTAACGATGACTTGTATGTACGCAGAGATCACACCGAAGGAATGATAATTGATAAAAGATCGTAGTATTAGAGGCATGTTTTTATTTTTTTATATGTATTATTTTTTTGAATGTGAACTTTACAATGTTTTATTATCTTCTAGTTATGTTAAATGTTAAATGTTTGATTTTTTAATGACACTTTCAGATGGTTGAGCATGAGTATGATGACCGTGATGATGATTACTGTGAGGGTGAGGATATGAATGTGGTGCCTTCCAATGTAAGTTTTTAAAATATATCCTATATATCTATCTATATGTCCATTTATAGTTATGTCCTATAAGTGTGTATTTTTGTCAAATTTTAGGTTGATGATGTACCTCCTAAAGAACTTGGGGCACTTGATGAGCAGCAAAAAAAAATTGAAAAAGTGAGAGGCATCACTATGATGAACAAGTTACTACAACAAAGGGGCAATGGACCCAAACTGGTTGTGGATTTTGATCATGTAGGAAATCTAGTTGGAGTGAAGTGCAACTCATTTATTTCATATCTTGGGGTTCTTACTCGTAGCCATTGTAGTCCTAATGTAGAATCTTGGTGTAAAGTTCCTAAGGGGGAGAAAGACTTAGTATGTGTTCTTACCATATCACTTTAGAGGTGTATGTGTACTTCACACCATATCAGGAAAAGAGGTGTGTGTGTGCTTCACACCATATTGGGAAAAGAGGTGTGTGTGCGCTTCTCACCATATCAGGCAAAGAGGTGTATGTTTGCTCACCATATCACTTTAGAGGTGTATGTGTCATTGTAGTCCTAATGTAGAATCTTGGCGTAAAGTTCCTAAGGGGAAGAAAGACTTAGTATGGAAGGAAATGTGTGTGAGTTATTATTATTTGCAATTCTATTTTGCAGATTACTAGTTTTTAGGATACTAGTTAAAAGCAATTCTATTTTGCAGAGTATATTTGAACTAGATGAAAGCCTGCATCGTAAATGCGTGATGCAGTGTTGTGGGAGGGCCCTAAGGAATTATAGGATAAATCTCACCTAAGATTACATACGAGATGTTGAGAAGAGGAAGAAGTCAGCCACTGAGCAATGGAACTACCTGGACCCCAATGACTGGGAGGAGTTTGTTGCCAAAAGAAAAACTGATAAATTCAAGGTATTAAGTGTCACTCCTAATTTAATTAATATACATTCTTATGTATTCACCTATTTAAGATTGACCTTTAGTGTTACTAACCAAATCAATGTGCTTACTAATAAGGCTATCAGTGATGCTCAAAGAGCAAGGTGTGCATTGAATGTGCATGACCACACGATGGGTCCAAAAGGCTATGCAGACATTCGCCAAAGACTACAGGTTGTTGCTGCTGAGTCTGCTGCTACTCAGGAGACTGGGGAGTCCTCTACTACTACTCCCGCACCTCTACTTCACCATGTTGTGTGGATAGATGGGAGACAAAACAAGAAAGGAGATATAACCAAACCCGCAACTATTGAGGCGGCTGCAAAAATGGTAAAATTTAACTCTGAGAGCAATCAATATTGATTATTATGTTTACTCACCAATTTCTATTGGCGATTAGCGGGAGCTTCATGAGTAGAGGAAGCAAGGCAAGTTCATCCCTGAGGTCACAAGAGATGAATTGACAGTTGCTCTTGGTAACCCAGAGCATCAAGAATGTGTTAGGGGTGTAGTGTTGGTGTGGGCATAAAAGCGTTCTTTAAGTCATCGCATTGCAAACATGTCCCAAAAGCAGGATTTTCAAAAGCTGAGGTAACATATTCTTTTTTTAGAATGTTATTGCAAAAAGGAAATTCAATAATCAAAAGCTATCATTTCTTTTATCTATGTATAAGTAGATGAGTTAATTGATAGGAGAGTTGAGGAAGCACTTAATAAGAGACTCCATGAAGTAATGAGCAAGTGGCAGGCATCTCAGACTGCCACTCTGACAGTACTTGTGGCGTGCCGCTCTTCTCCTACTGTAGAGGTGGTTGGGAGTAATCCTATAGACCCACCACCTAGCACGTCCGCTACAAGTATTTTTATGAAATAGTAGCTAGTCTTTTCAAGATGATATGTTTATGTATGTATATATAACATACTTTACGTAAATTTGTAGGGGCTGAAGTCATGACATCTAAAAAACAAAGAATTTATTGTTGAAGAGGGTGAGGCTTACCCACCCCTTCCAAGGGGCATGTTTCATGGCACTCCAGTTCCAGTTGGTGCGGTTCGTGTGAACCCGAGACTTGTACTCCACCCGTGGAGGCATCACCCATTGCCATATGCCCACCCAGATTCTGAAATGCTTGGTGAAGCAGAAGGCGGAGTGATATTGTGGCCCGAAGCAGATGTCATCTATACTGATATTGTATGGCAAATTTACATTACATTAATTTGTTAGCGTGTATATACGAGCTAGTCAATTGATCTGAAATTATATATACAAGTCAAAAGGAAGAAACCCGCTACAGCTCCGCCTCCACCTCCACCTCTTCCTGAAGTACCTAATTGGCTTCTAAGGGACCTATACAACTTGTTAGGTCCTAATTGTAAGGGTATGGCAGTACGGATAGGAAAACATGACTTAAATTCTCCTATAAATATTTCTATTCTGGTGGATGCTGCAGGTGAATCATACGATAACCAAATATTTATACAAGATATTTTGGAGTTATTTCATTATGATTGGTTGAATACATCTATAATAGAGCTATGGATATGGTGAGATCTTGTTTATATATCCATATACCTTGTTTTATATATGGTGATTTAGTTTCTTATATATTAAAGCATATGTAATACATGTTTTGCAGCTACTTACACACGGTCTGTAAAGATTTTTCATTTTCTCATGTGGGATTTCTAGTTCCATCTTTGATCAGTCTTGTAGATAAAGACCCTTCATCAGTTACCTCATACTGCTCTGCTGATTTTAAATGTTTTGTTAAAAAAAAAGAAGACGGTGATAATAGGTCCATTCAATGTTGAGTCAGTTTACTTTGCTTATAATTTGGACTTAAGAAAATTACATTTTTATTGTGGATTTTGAGTTATTAATTTTGAACTTTCTTACCTCTAGTGGTAGGCACTGGGAGTTATTAGTTATTATCCCCAAGACGTGGATTGTTTATTATCTAGATCCTTCAGGGAAGGAATTAGACTCATTATATGGACACGCAATGAAAAGGCCATTATTCACGTGAGAAATCTTTCATATTTTTTATATATGTTAACATCTATTATTACATTACTATTTAATAATGCAATTTAATGTGTTACATTAACATGTAGGGCTTTAAAAGAATTCAAAAATGTTGGAGGAAACATGGCCAAGACAAAGAAATCATTACTTTGGGAGAATGTGAAAGTAATTTTCTGACTCTAATATATATATTATTTATGTGAACTATGCTTGTTTGTATTTGTTAACATTTTATATGTTTCAATTTATAGTGTGCTACACAAGACAACGGCTAGGCATGTGCATACTAAGTGATGTGATATATGGACCTAATTATCAAACATGTTGCAATGGAAATCGATACCATACAACATGTATTATATACAGTCTCACTAGATAATTTGAAATATATCAATCTTATTATATTTTTTTATTTTATTTGTACGTCATTCTCTTTGTAGGTGTTTCAAACCAGTGACTTCACTATAGGTGAAAATTTATTAGATGTACATACTCTCTATACGATGGAAGAATTAAATGATGTAAGAGAACAATGGGCAAAAGCCTTACAAGTAGTGGGAATTTTTTATTATCATTGGAATACTAATGGCGATGATGACAATGATAATGATAACGAATGATATTTCTAAACTTTGTTGTCATAATTATTTCTGTATTTGATGACATGTTAAACTTTAAAAGACACACTTATATATATATATGTGTGTGTGTATATATATATATATATATATATATATATATATATATATATGTGTGTGTGTGTGTGTGTGTGTGTGTATGTCTGAATGAATTTTTCTAAATTGTCTTATCTGAAGGTGAATATATGAATGTTTAATTCTACATGTACGTATCTGAATGTGAAAAGAGATGAAATGAATGGAACTGCAGGTTGCTACACATGTGTGAATATGAAATGGAGGAATGAAAACTACATGTTTCTACATGTGTGTGATGAAATCATAATAATTAAATGTGCTTATATATGTGTGTGGATCATTCCGTATATTAAAAATGTTGTCCATCTTGTTAATTTTGCAAGTTATGGCCTATTGTTGGCTAAAATTAATGGATGTTGTAAATATGTTATTCAGAACTGAACTGTAGGTTCTGCATCCTGCTAACTACCCGGACAGCATGCCTGTAAGCTAATAAGAAAAAAAATCAAAACATAGACATCAGTTAACAATAGAAACCGACAACAAAAACTTAACTCGTCAGTGAAAAATATTTAACCGATGTCTTTATCCTTTAACGGCGTCAGTTTTTTGTTCCTAACAGACACCTATGGTCTACCCTGGTGTCAGTTATGAATTTTTAACCGACGCATATTGTCCCCCTACTGGCGTGGTTTTTGGGTTTGCAATCGGGGGACAGCTTTGTGGTGTCGGTTGTGAAACTGACGCTTAAGGCACCTACATTTAGTGCACCCACTTGGGTGTCACTTGAGAACCAGCTTCTAAGGTCATATTTAACTGACGCTAAAGGTGATTGTTGTACTAGTGCACCTCAACTAAACTTTGATCATTCACCAAATGGAAGGATCAAAAATCCCATATTCTCTATTGTGAAAATACGGGCATGGTTGTGTAGATAGATTTAATAAGACTTTGTAGATCAACTTTTTTTGGCATACATAGATTGCCATTTTGATATAGAATTAATTGGAAGAGATGCATACCACATACACACTTCTATTATGGAAGTGTTTACTATTTATAGGGAAAGAAGACATGGTGCCTGACCCCTACCTTGATAGACATCTCCTTAGTTGCAGCTTCCACTAGCACCAATATTGATAGGTTTTTATTGGTCACATAGTGTTTGAGGAGACAGTGCAGGACTAATCCATTCTTTTTAGGCTTTACAAGACTTATGGATCCACAATGTCTGGACTATCATTTTTGGATTAGGTAGTGGATCTTCCTTTATTTTTGATTTTTTTGTCTACAAATAAATAGCAACAAAACATGAATTTAGGAATTAATTAATCTTGAGGTGATTGAAAAATATTACATGAATAAATGATAATGTTAACTTGTCCAATGTAACTAAGTTTTGGGGCCACATAACAAAAATGTTGTATTCCTCATTGATAATCTCCAGTTGGGCAGGATAAGAGAATACCATCCACTGCATGTAATAAAAGACTTACCAATACACAATGGTAGTTAGAGTCCATGGGTAACCCATGAATAGTACTAGCCATTTCTTGGTCAATTATATCATAGGAACTGACTCATGTAGAAGATCATCCACTAAATTTTGCATGTGATGCCAAGCTAGTGTATACATTAGAATTAGTATGATATTATCTATAATATATAAAATAGGTTGATGTCAAAAAAATCGTTTTAGGTTATGTATTAGGAACTTCATGTTGCGTAGTAGGAACTTCATCGCCATAGAAACTACCCCTCCTTAAGGAATATGTTGTCAGTATAACAGATGGTCCTACTTGGAAGCCACTTTCCTGGACCGCCATGTATTCAATCATTTTTACTTGAAATAGTCTTTCAAAGTATTTCCTCAACTCCATCGTTGTCTTTCTTTCCAAGTCATATACACTCTCTTGACTTGTCAAATTACTCATCTAGTGACACCTGTGGGAGGGCCCAAATAAAATTTTATCTGTCTCCTTACTCCAAGACCCCAAACAAGGTATGTGTTCTCTTGAGTTCCTAGATAAATTATGAGATCATCCATTTGGCCCTCAAGGAAAATTCTCCCTTCAAGAAGTTTCATGTATTTATTTCTATAAAATAACAAAGTTAAGAATAAAATAACAAAAAATAAATAATTAAATAGAGATTGTGCAATAGGATAAAGTGGAAAAGTCAAAATAGTTACCAGTTTATCATCCACTTATTTTTCCGTTGGGTTAAGGATTTTCATTTTGGTGTGGATTGTACAAGAATCAATCCCCATATGGAGTGGATTGTATGGGGTTGTCGATAGTGGATACAGATCTAGACTCCCACAATTTGGGCATAATTTTGGATTCCCTAAAGTCTGCAATTCGCTTCATATCTTATTCATTATATCTCTAGAGTTTCTTTTCGTATATACTAGATCTAGCCAGTGATCATGCACATACTTTTTCACCTTTATTTTTGGACCATACTCAGATCATACATATTTAAATAGATAAGTATAATGGCATAAACAACTTGACACGTTTACCTAGGAGAGTCTTGCTAGGTGTTGTCTCTTGAGCCTTTCCCACATTACCAAGTCAACCTATTAAGAAAAAAGGAGTGAACGGGGGTATGGAAGGAAGTAGAAAAAACTCCTCTGCTCAACTCGAGATTTTTATTTTATGGTTACAATTATATTGATTGTCATTTTTTGTATGTGGGTCTCTCCTCTATTTGACTCAAGATTGTATATTTCTTGTGTGCACAATTGGCATCTTTTCTTTTGCTTTTGGTGGTACACTCCTATTACATAGTGAGGGGTATGGAGTAAGCGGATAGAGGGTGGATGCCACCTCAAACTTAGGGTTTGGCACTATTTTTGTGGCATTTTAGTGGTATGAAGAGGTACCAATATGGAAGAGGAAGCATAAAAGAGAGTTTGGTTCATAATGCAACTTGATTTACAATTTAGTGCATTGGGTCATTCTCCTTATCACACTATACTCAAATAATAACTTGTTGGGAATTGAGTGGTGATTCCATACAGTTATTTCGCTAGTTAGTAGGAAGCATGATGTGTTTGATCCCTCTCAATTCTGTAGATACTTGCCATCTTTTTCTAAGGAACGTGATGTTAGGATTCATAAGCTTCACAAGTTGAATTCTAGCCATTGGTTAGTTTCAGAATTTGTTCCTCTTGAGGCCTTGCTTCAAATAAGAGGGGTATAAAGATGAAAATTTGCATGGAAAAAGAAACTATCTAGCTAGATAGGGGCTTTGATTGAAAATCATCAAAATTTCATCAAGTAATTATGTAGTTGTTGTTTGAAAATTGAAAATTGAAAATTGAAAAGTATGAAAATTTTGGTGAAAATTGCAAGGATGGAGTCTTAAGTCATAAATAGATAGGTTTAGATGGAGAGTAGAATACATACCGCTCACCCTCCACCTCGAACTTAGAAATTTTCTCAACCTAAGCAAACACTAAATTTGAGGCGGAGTGGAAAAATCGTGATGGTTGGATCACCAGATGTGGTTTCTTTCCTATCAGCAACATTTCCTTAATCTAAAAATCTTTAAAAGAAAAGTATCAGAACTTAAGATTGCATCTTGCCATGAATTATCTAATGGGTTTGAAATTTTCTAGTCTAAGATTGAAAGTAAAAATTAAATTAAGAATCGGGTTGCCTCCCAATAAGCATATGTGTTTTACATTGTCAGACCGGCGTATTGATTTCATTACCATAGAGGGGCTCTAACTGGAGCCTAGACTGGAATAGTATATTTTATGGATGTGTTCCTTTTCCACCATTCCTTTATCCTTGATTTGATTCTTGCTTCTTGTACTCTTCTTCATATGGATCAGACAATGTTACAATATAAAGGTAAGAAGTTTGAGTTGTGATATATTGGTGTCTTGTGCTCAATGCAAGGTGTTTGGTAGTTGTAGGAAATTAGAGAGACTTCAATAGTTGGGTAACATTTTTGAGTTGTGGAATTAAAATTCATCTATGGATGCATCTCCATTTTGTCATAGCCATTTGGTCACTGGTGTCCATGGGGTATGGGCTTGGGGGTTTGTCCTCTTAGAAGTTATACTCCATGCTCCCATATGATTCTCCCTAAATACTACATGGTATTGCAAGATTATAAGGTATATGGTGGTCCTTATAACTTTGAATGTTGCTGCAAAGAGGGTGGTAGGTGAGTGGTTAGTAATTGTTGGACTATTGGCACATGTGTATATATAATTTCCTATAGATAGGGTGGTTCATGAATATTTGGTGAAGACATTGCATGAGTGGTGGAAGAAGTGGGAAGTGTCTCATCAGTAGTTGATGGAATTCCATTCATCTCTAGGTAGACTGGTGTACTCTAAATCCCATCTGCATTATGATCCTCCTCTAAAGGTGCATTTGAATTCATTATTTGTGGGATTTTTGAGGAAGAGATTCATTGCTACATTTGAATAAATTGATCAACACAGTCAAGGAAATAAACATCTTCTTCTTTAGTGCATCCTTTGCACTTCCAAATGCCTAGAAATCAAAAGACTAGTTTCCTACACATAGAGTCAAGATTCCTACTTCAACGTCAATTAAGACTCTAGCGATAGAGATGAATGGCCTATTAAAAATGAGAGGGTAGCGGCAATTCCCCTTGATGTCCATTACTATAGAATCACATCGGACGTATTAATCCCCAACCTTTACTTGTATATTTTCTATGATGCCAACCGAATTCATTCTAGAGGAATTGGCAAGATCGATAGTCATTCTTGTGGGTAATAGGTCAGTGAGGTTGAGTCTCTTGCATAAGCTGAAGAGTATGATGAAGATGCTACCTCTGAGGTCTACTAGAACTTGTTGGATGGTGGTCACTAATATGCATTGGAATCTCAAAAGAGCCCGAATCTTTATGCTTGTGAGGCATCTTATTCTTAATAATATATGATGATGTTCTTTCTAACTTCATTGTTTCATGTTCTTTAGTTATGTATTTGCGACTGGGGATGCGTTTAAAAAACTTAGTCCAATGGGGAATCTATGCTATGACATCCAATAATGGGATATTGACATACAGCCTCTTCATAGCTTCTTTAAATTTATTGAAGTTTTAATTGGGTTTGAAACATCTGGTTCTAAAAGGGCACATATGGCTTATGTATAGGAATATCAGGTTGTGGTGGGATAGGAATGGAATTTTTTTGGATGGGTTGTTTATGTGTTTTTAGTGAAAACTGCACTATCCTCGCCATCTTGGCCACTTGTCGTGGTGACAGGAGTTGTTTTATATGGCAAAACAAGGCCCAAATGAGTTGTAATAGCTTTGAGCTATTCTACATGCTTTGGATTGTTTTCTAGTTGTCATACAAAATATCATGTAGGAGGAAATATTTCTTGACAGTTGGGCCAACTAAAATTCAATGTCTTTCTAGTGGGCTTGTTGATTTGCAATCATTGTTTGTTGCATCTATGGCTAATAGTTTATCATCACGTGAGGGAGAACTAGTCTGTTGTCCCTGATGTTATTGTTGTTATAGTGCTTGGTTAGGATTCTGATACTGACTGTAGATTCCTATTTTGGAAGTTACATCTATAATTTCCTTGATTTCTAAACTTCTATTACTGGTTGTTTTGCAAACCTGAGTACCCCAAACTTAATTTCTATTATGCAATAGTCATTGTGAGTTTTCTTCTCCTATAAAAATTCCATACTAAAAACCATGATACTTTCTATTTTTATTGGGAGTATAAGACTCATGGAATTCAAATATTCCATCTAAGTGTTGTTTCCTATGACTACAACATTGCTTATCACAACATCATAGAGACTATTACATACCAAGGTAGAGTGGTCAGTGCCTTTGCATGCTTCACAGACATGTATTACTACCTTGACTTGTTCTTGTTGTCACGGAAGAGATTTTGAATCCGTTCTCTCATAAGAATTGAAATATGTCTTGAGACTATCTTTCTTGAGTGTCAGTATCTTTATAGATTTTGTGATAGACTCCAATTCATGATTGCTTTCTGCCATAGCTACCTTTAGAAATCCATTACCTACAGATTTGCCCAAGTTGACTTGATTTTTGTCTCCAAGGGTGTTCATGCACTATCATAACTTTGACCCATGAAGTTTCCTCCATATGAGGAGTCTAAAAACTTTTTTATATCATTGTCCACACCTCTAAAAAGGAACTCAATCAGATGGCTTTTAGAAATACCATGGTTTGGACATTTGCAGAGGAACTCATTGTATTTCTCCCATGCTTCCACTAGAGTTTCACCAGGGACATGTGTGAACTGTGTTATTTGGCCTCTGATGGTATATGTAAGGGAAGGAGTATAGTATTTCTCAAGGAATTTGTTTAGAAGTTGGTCCCGTGTGGTGATTTTGCTTGGTCATGGAACATAAGTCAAAAAAAATTAGTATGTGTTCTTGACAATCTTCTCCTTGTTTTCCCATGAAGGGGTTGTTTTATAGGAGTGATCCAATGCGCCCTAATTTTGAAGTTAGGGTCATCAATAGGATGTGGTTGCACTGGGTGGTTAACATTGGTAGCTTTAGGGACTGAAAATTCACTGAGATCCTTCTCTCAGTTAGTTAGCTTCTTGTGTTGTAGCTTGGGCTACATGGATTTCCTCTTCAACAGCAACACGGGCTTCTTGAACAAGCATCTCTCTCTATGCTGCTACAGGTAGATTCACCCTTCAATTGAGTTCCTCCTCAGCCATTCTAGCTTGATTGTCTCAACTGTAATGATGAAAGGTTTGTTTTATTTTGGGATGAAAGCTTGATGCAAGTATGATAGTGTTAGAGCATCGCATGCACTAGTTTTGATGTACCTAAGATGGAAAGATTTTTCACAAGTCAGTTGGACAGATAAGACTCAAATTCAAGATTGTTTGCAATAGTATCAATCGTAAACATAAAATCCAAGATTAGTCATAATAAAATTGGATTTAACTAGACAAATACGGTGTCCCCGGCAACGACGCCATAATTTGATGTGGTTTTTATTGTACTTATAAATTCACCTACAAGTTGAGATCCCCAAGGTTTACCAAAATAACGTGCAATAATACTACCTACAAATGGATGGGTCTTCTTATAGTGTAGTAAGGATCAAAACTCAAGGGACCACATTTTTCATAATCTTGCTAGCTTGTATCCAGTCAAGCCAAGACTAATATTTAGAACCAAGAGTTGATTTGAGTTGATTTAAACTAATTGCAAGGAAAGTAAAGCATCAAAATTGAAACATAGTATAAATTAATAATGGAATTCACTAGAGTGGAATTGGGTTTCACTATCTCTACACACGCGAACACATCCAAAACATGTCCAGGCTAGATATAACCATTCAAATGGAGCAAAAGCAAGATGATATGTATGCCCATAGAGCCAATCATATGATGATTGGAGTGTAGCATTAGATACCTGATTTGATAATAATAAAGGTAATTTTTTCTATTATGTTTGTCTCGATCATGAGATTATGGCACATACATAGTATATGTCTAAAGAATGATGTTACTCGATGACATAAGTCTTCAGGTTGATGATCTAAACAATGAGATCATATGTATGATAAGAGTACATACATTCTCATTATGTCCCTCTTCATATATTACTGTGGAAGCAGAATAGACAATAGTAATACACAAGACTAGAGTGGGTGTTGGCTAATGATAGTGTCCCATTAGCCATGATATTTGATATAAATTCAAGCACATAGGTACATGTTAGAGAACAGTGTATCAAACAGACCCACCTTGAGAGGGATACATGGATACCATGGAATGGTAGTCAAAATCAGATCTCATAGTGATAGTGGTTATTGTGGTTCTTAGACCTAAAGTCACTACACTCATCATATGTTGTTCAATGTATGTATACATCATCCAACATGACCTTGAATAAGGGTTGCCATAAAGGTGATGCTCAGGTGCATTGTGACACATGGGGATTGAGTGAGTGATGTAGATGGGATTTGTCCCTCCTCAGGAGATTGATATCTAGGGAACTTGATAAATGATGTTAAGAAATGTATGTCCATACTCATGTGATTCAATATATGATATGTGAACTCACATGCATCTCAGACAGTCTACTCTATTTAAAGGAAAATGGTTTAGACGTTGAGAGGATGACGATTCGATGACTCAAGTTGATTTCAGATATCAGAGGTAAAGGAACTATACGATCATGATTACACTGATCAAGGATTGTAGGTTGAAGTTGTTATACAACTTTCCAAACTACTTGGGTAGCAATGATATGTTGCTAGATATCGCTCATTGCTTGTGATGTCATAAGTTGGTTATGGACATTCACTACCAATGTAATTTGGGACCTATAGGGTCACATGCATAGGATTCACTTGGAATAGGATTTTATTCATGAATGGTGTTTAACTTGATTACGAAAAGTGTTTAAGTATTCAATTAAATAGTTGAGGTTCAAAATTGACTGATTGGACTCTGAACTACTGACTCAAGTGTTGATATGGTCAGTTGGAGTGTCAGGTCAATTAGAAATAATATTCGTTAAATATTGCCTGACTTGAACAAGTGAAATGACCATTTCACATATGAAACGACCATTTCATGATCTGAAGCAACTGTTGCATGATATGAAATGACTATTTCAAGAGTGAAATAGTTGGTTCATCATCTAGGTTGTTCGATCCAATAAATAATTCGATTGGATCAAGGATTTGATGTTGATATCATGTTTTGTGTTAATTGAATATTCAATGCCAATTTGATTCAAAACTGAAAAATACATAAACTGACTGGTTCAAGAGATGAACTGATCGGTTCATCTCTAAACTGACCAGTTGGACAATGAACCGATCGGTTCACTGTTTATAGTTTCCAAAAAAATTGTGAGTTGCGTCTTTTCGACTCCTAGATCGGCTGGAAACCTCAACTTTGTCCCTTCCTATAAATAGAGGGGTGTTGGAGGCTTTCCAGACACAAAAATAATCTATGACAATTGTTGTCCTCTCTGGTTGTGGTAATCAATAGAGATCATGAGCAAGTCTTACCCATAAAATAGAGGGATAGAAAGGGAGAGACAATTATGGGAGATAAAATCAACCCTAGCAGGTTGACGTTTGAAGAGACAAATCCTTCATGTTGACTATGATAGAGAAATGTGGAGTTCATGGTGGTTTGTGTGGACTAATATAGAGGCAAGGAGGCCATTGTCTTCCACTTGGAAGACAACATCAATCGTCGTCCACGGTGTTGTACCAGGAGGTCGTTGTTGATGAGTGTCTGAGTGCTGCTTGAAGAAGAAGCATGTTGTTATTTGAAGAAAGGTGCACGATACTGCATCAGGAGTTATTACTAGACTTGCTCTAGGACCATTTATAACTCTTGTTAATCTCTTTCCTAGTTACATTGTTGTTGACGTGATCTTGTTGTTTAGGGAATTTGGCATTTAATTTTTGATTCCGGTGCCTATATATGTCGCTTAGATTCCCCAATAGTGGTATAAGATCCACATCAATTTACGGTGTATCTGAATTTAAATCGACACGATCAGATTTACATATGATGTGAATATTAGAATGGTTAATGTGTATATCTAATTATATACCACATACGATCATGATATATATATATATATATAGAGAGAGAGAGAGAGATAGATAGATAGATAGATAGATAGATAGATAGATAGATAGATAGATAGATAGATAGATAGATAGATAGATAGATAGATAGATAGATAGATAGATAGATATATGCAATATGTATGCATCGCCCTAAAAGTGTTTTGATGGTGGATGTTAACATGGTTATGGTCAATAACCCTAAATCTGTGTGTGCATGGTTGTGGTTGTTTATGCATGTTTATATCTTGATTTGCATATCGAGATTCTCTCCTCCTTTTCAAATGTAAGTTAATGCTCTTCTTCCTATTTCCCCTTGAATGTAACTCGAGGTTTTTCCTTTTATAATTTAATATGAAATAGGATAGTTTTAATTTATATTTTGTCATGAGAAGACGTTCTACACCAGACAAACCGATCAGCTTAGGAGTCAAACCTATCGGCTGAAGGACAGAGGAGGCAAGATGACAGAATGAGTCAATCGAGTGGTGCCCCAACTGATCGACTGGAAGAGTCTAGGCATTGTTTGAACCTGAGACCAGATGATTGTTTCAAGAACCCAACCGAGTGGTTAGGAGGTGAGATGATCAGTTTAAGTGTTGAATCGATCAACCCAGATTGGTTCGAGCAAGGATCTTCACCAAAAATAGGTCGTTGCATGTGATGTAGACCTTAGGTGGTAGTAATTCATTGTGGACCCAAGGAATTATAATAGTATGGCCATAACCATCGCTCGTGTTTATAATTGTATGTTTTCATTTGTGGGTTATAGCATGTATATGATACGTACTATAAGTATTTGGTGATTGGATATGCATAAGTATTTATATATATATAATCCCTCAATCTAATTTAAGTCTAAGATGTTTTCTATTAGCAACAAACATGAAAAGTTTGATCGACTAAGTGTGGGCAGGCCAAGTATGGTGCATTGTCCATCTCATGAAAGAGTGATGGTAGTTATGTGGGATTTCCAAGAATGGTGCATTACTATCATGTTGGATTATGGGTCAGACTTAACTAGGTGATCTTAATGAGATTAAGCACCTAGAAGCATGCAGATGGACTATGGAAAAGATTTTTGCAACCATCTATCTAAGATTTTAATAAGATGCAATTGGAAATAGTTGGTTGCCTTAATATTTGGTTATGAAAGCTGGTGTTGTCCAGGTAATAATTTAATTATTTTGTATCTTAACTCACTAGAAGATTGTACGTTGTAATATTCCAAATTGATACATGAAGGCTATCAATTTAAACAAAATAGTTGGAGCAATAATTAATTAAAGACCTAATTAATATTGACAATATTATCAAATAAAATCAAAAGTATTTTGACAAAGTTGCAAAATTTCTTTTGTAGAGTCTATTGCTAAACACAAACATGTTATCATTGTGATCAATCCTTGAGATGAACAAATTAAACAGGATTAACTTTCATATTTGGTTTATGACTTTGAGAAGCGCTCTCGCCAATGAGAGAAAGTTATATGTCCTTGAAAGACCAAAGCCATAGGAACCCATTTGAAATATGCCTGAGGCTGAAATGGATGCTTACTTGAAGCATGCTAAGATGCCACAAACATCAAAGACCTTATGATGAGATGTATGAACTATGAGTTGCATGAACAACATGAAAACATGGGCATTCTTGAGATGGTAACACATCTTAAAGAATCACGTAAAGTAATCAAGGTATAATATCTCCAAAGCGTTGTTTGATTGCAAACTAACAAAGAGAGATCCAGTAGAGCCCCATGTACTAAATATGATTGGGCATGTAGAGAGATTGGGATTTGTTTTAGGTCAAGAGTTGACCATAGATATGATTCTATAATCATTGTCTAAATCATATAGCCAGTTTATCGAGTGATGTCCCTTGAGTAACTTTGCCAAACCACTCTTTGAATTGCTTGTCATGTTGATTAATGTCAAAGAACAAATGAAGATGGACAAAACCCATGATGATGATCAGAGGAACAAAGGCAATGTTGATAAGAGTTTGAGGTTAAGCTAAAATCCAAGTCTTTTGCACTCAAGATATGGAGAAGAATAAGTGCAAAAGGAATTTTTCCTTTTCACTTAAATGATTAAGGGAAGTCCTGCCATTGTCACCAGCTTGGACATTAAATGAGGAATTGTCCTCTTTGTATAGAGGATCTCGGGAAGAAGGAGATGGAGATCTCCACTTCAAAACCTGAGAAGAAGTAAGCTAGAATTGTGCGGAGCAAGAGTTGTTTCCATTATAATTGGAATTTGTCATTCATCTAATGGACATGTCATAGAATTGGTGAATTTCTATTATGTACCTACCATTGATGAAAACAACATGCATTTTGTATGGACAAGAATATTACAAATGACTTGATGACTCAAACAATGAATACCTATAGCATTGTCATCTAGAGTGTGTAAATGAGAAATGCATTTCTAGAATATATATTTATGGTTCTCTAGACTCTTTTGGTTATTGAACCAATAGAGACATGCAAGTCTTATTTGTTGTGAAATATGACAAAATCTCTTTTCACTAATAGTAGGGGAAAGTGACTATTCTATTAGGGCTCATACATAATGATGTATATAGACCTTTTAGAATAAATGCTAAAGGTAGTTACTAGTACCTAATTATATTTAGTGATGATCTCAGTATATATGATAAATTGTATTTAATGAAATAAAAGTATGAATCTCTTGAAGTGTGCAAGGATATCATGACTGAAGTATGTAACTAGCTTGGTGAAAGTATTGAAATACTTTGATATGATCAATGTTGAACTATTTTAAAACCAAGAGTTTGAGAACCTTCTGGAGAGACTGTGATAGTGTATCACAATGAACTCCACATGAAATATAATGATGTATCATAAACAAGGAATCACACCCTATTAAGTCATTGTGTGATTATCAATCTAGCTAATCTTTCAATTTCCTTTTGTACACATGCTTTACACTAAAACTATGTACCGTCTAAAATGCTTCAAAAGACACCATATGAGATATGGCATCGAAGGTGTCCCGATATGTCTTTTATAATGATTAGGATTAAAAGCATGTGTAAAAAAATAGTTTCTTGAGAAACTTTGTCTACAAATCATATAAATGATATTTAGTTAAAATACTACTTTTGTATTCCAATTTGACAACAAATTTGTTTTGTTTCCAAGATGGCTATATTCCTACATGGAATTAATTCCAAAGGAATCAGTGGGATAAAAGTAAAACTCAAAAAGTTCAAGATAGAAAGAAAACATTGAACCTAAAGAGATACAATAGGAACAAGGAAAATCACAAATTGTTGTGGAATGTCAAGTTCATTATGTAACACAATACCTCATAGATCTAGTAGAACACGCCTTGAGCTTGAAAGATTGTGATATCTTATGGCTTAAGAAGGTGTTAATTTGGTCATATATGATGAGTAAACAACCTACCTAGACGCTATTGAGGGGCCAGAATATGAGAAATGATTTAAAGCCATTAGATCCAAGATGGAGTCCATGTATACCAATAAGGTATGACCTTGGTGGATCCACCTGAAGGGGTTATACCCATAAGGTGCAATTAGGTCTTCGGAAGAAGACCAACATGGAAGCGTAGATTGGTTACAAAGAGTTTCAAACAAGTTCAAGGTGTTGAACATGATGAAATCCTTTCAACATTTGCCATGGTTAAAACCCTTAGGATCATGCTTGTCATTGTAGCTTGTTAAGACTATGAGATTTGGCATATGGATGTTAAACCCGCATTCCTTAACTAGAATAATTATGAGGATGTGTGTGTGACACAGCCTAAAGGTTTTATAAATCCAATAATGCAAATAAAGTCTATAATCTAAAAGATCAATCTTTGGATTGAAGTAAGCATATCAGAGCTAGAATCTTCAATTTGACAAGATAGTCAAAGAGTTTGACTTGAGTCAGAATGAAGATTAAATATGTGATTACAAAACATTTAGTGGGAGCATATTTATATTCTACATAATGATGGGGAATAATATCCTTATACTGTAAATGTTAAAACATGGCAAGGAAAGTACCTTCTCTATGAAGGGTTTAGACGAAGCATCCTATATGATAGAAATTGAGATCTATAGATCTAGAAAGCTTCTTAACCTAAGAAATAGCACATACATTGGCAATATGCTAAAGAGGTTCATCATGCAAGACTCAATAAGAGAAAATGTGTCCATGTTCCATGGAGTTAGTCTCTTAAGAGCCTAGTGCTCCATTCCTTGTGAAGAATGGGAAAACATCAGTAAGATGACATATGCATTTGCAATTGAATCCATTATGTCTGTAATGTTATGAATCTCGTTGTCTCGTATGTATTGGACATGATGAGTGGATATATGTCAGATCTCAGTGAAAGTCATTGGAATGCCATAAAAAACATCCTTAAGTACGTGAGAAGCACTAAAAGGATCGGTTCCTTGATTATGGCAATAAGGAAGAGTTGGGTGTAAAGGGTTACACTAATGCAAGCTTCTAAATTGACAATTAAAATTAATGATCACAATATAGAATTGTGTTTGACCTTAAAACAAAAATTGTAAGCTAGAAAAGTTTCCAAGCTAAAGACAGTTGTTTAATTCTACAATAGAAGCCAAGTATCTTGGTGTTATGAACACAACAGATGATATTTTATGGATCTAAAAGTTCATATAGATGAACTTGTGGGAGGTTCCAACCATTGATGACACAGTAGTAATACTATGAAAATAATGGAGTTATTCGATAGGTAAAGAATCTTAGATAGCATACTACGGCACTTACATCTCATATGAAATGTCATACAGTTAAGAGATGTGAAACTTACAAAATATTGACTAAAAGAAAACATTGCTAATCCGTTACATTAGTGCTTACGTAGCAGAATTATGATGGATATGTTAAGATCACTTGGAATAAGATTTGTGGGTGATTGTCTCTAAGTGCAAGTGTGAGTTTGTTGGTATGTATGCCCATAAATCCAATCATATGATGATTGGTGTGTGGAATTAGATACATGATTTGATAATAATAAAAGTAATTCCATCTATTATGTTTGTCTCAATCATGAGATGATGACACAGACATATTAGATGTCTAAATAATGATGTTACTCGATGACATGTGTCTTTAGGTTGATGACCTGAACAATGAGATCATATGTATGATAACAGTGCATACATTCTTGCTATGTCCCTAGTCGTATATTATTATGGGAGCAGAATAGACAACAGTAATACATAAGACTAGAGTGTGTGTTGACAGATGACAGTGTCTCATTAGTCATGATGTATGATATCAAGTCAAGCACACAGGTACATGTTAGAGAATAGTGTATCGGACAGACCCACCTTGAGAGTGATGGATACCATGGAATGGTAGTCAAAATCATCTCTCTAGTAGTAACGGTGATTGTGGTTCTTAGACTGAAGTCACTACACTCATCACTTGTTGTTCATTGTATTTAGACATCATCCAATGTGACCTTGAATAAGGGTTGCCTTAAAGGTGATGCTCAGGTGCATTGTGACACATGAGGATTGAGTGTGAGTGATGTAGATGGGATTTGTCCCTCTTACAGGAGATTGATATCCAAGCCACTTGATAAGTGAGACTGAGAAATGTATGACCATACTTATGCGATTCGATATATGATATGTGAACCCACATGCATCTTAGACAGTCTGCTCTAGTTCAAGGAGCATGGATTGAACGTTGAGAGGATGATGATTCCATACCTCGAGTTCAATTTGGATATCATAGGCTAAGGAACTATACGATAACGGTAACATTGATCAAGGATTATAGGTTAAAGTTGTTCTTGAACTTTCCAAATTACTTGGGTAGCAATGATGTGTTGCTAGGTACCTCTCAATTCTTGTGATGTCATAAGTTTGTTATGGACATTCACTATCAACATAATTTGGGACCTAGAGGGTCACACACATGGGATGTCATAAGTTTATTCATGAATGATGTTTAACTTGATTACTAAAAGTATTTAGGTATTCAATCAAACAACTGAGGTTCAAAATTTATTGACTGGACTCTGAACTGATCGGTTCAAGTGTTGAACCAATCAGTTGGAGTATCAGGTCAACTGGAAACAACATTGGTTGACTATTATCTGAGTTGAACAAGTGAAACGACCATTTCACATATGAAACGACTGTTTCATGATGTGAAACGACTGATTCATGATGTGAAACGACTGATTCATGATATGAAATGATCGTTTCATGATATGACACGACCGTTTCAAGTGTAAGAAGACTAGTTCATCATCTGGGATGTCAGGTTCAATGATCAATTCGATTGGATCAAGGATTTGATGATGACATCATGTTTTGCACTAATTGAATATCAAATGCCAATTTGATTCAGAACTGGAAAGTACATGAACTGACTAGTTCAAGAGATAAAACAATTGGTTCACCTCTGAACTGACTGGTTGGACAGTAAACCGATTGGTTCACCATTCGCAATTTATAGAAGATTCATGAATAGCATCTCTTCAAAACCCAGACAGACTGGAAACCCTAACCATGGCCTTCATATAAATAGAGTGGTATTGCGGGCTTCCCAAACACCAATAGAGAGCCTGAGAAATTCCTACTCATAAAAGGGAGGGATAGCAAGGGAGAGACAATTGTGGGAGAGCAAATCAACTCTAGCATGTTGATGTTCAAAGGGACAACTCATTCCCGTTGGTTCTGGTACCACAACATAGAGTTCCTTATGGTCTGATTGGACTACTATAGAGGTGAGGAGACTATATTCTATCGCTAGGATGACAACATCAACCACCGTCCATGATGCTACACCAGCAGGTCGTTGTTGATGACTCTTTAAGTGTTGCTTGAATAAGAATCATGTTGTTGTTTGTAGAAAGTTGCATGCTATTGCATCAAGAGTTGTTGTTGGACTTGCTCCAGGACCAGGTATAACTCTTGTTACTCTCTTTCATAGATACATTGTTGTTGACACAATCTTGCTGGTTAGGGAATTAGGCATTAAATTTTTGTTTCTATTGCTTGTATCTATTGCCCAAATTCCCCAACAAGATCCACCCATTAGGTGTTGGAAATCGTATATATATCTCTATGAGGTTGATGGTTCATTGCTCATAGGTCACGTACCTACTACTCTACAGACATCCCTTTGGAAGTTCCCATCTGGGTGAAAACGAAGTTCATCAATATTCAAAATGTAAGTATACAAGTTCTCACAACATAGGAATATAAAAGATCGTGCAAGGTGGGTGATTGAGCTACAAAGTATGCATTAAATGATTAACATTTAAATGGAAAATTATATACAAGCCATGGAGTGTCAAAATATGGATATGTATGCACAAGTAGCGGGGCTAGTCCCCGCACCCAAGTGAGATGGTCGACTTGTCCTCATGACGGAAATAGAGAAAATAAGGAATAAGGAAGATTCAGCCATTGTCATCGTGAAAAAGATGATCATGGCTCGGTGGAGCAACAGTCTTATAATTTCATGATTGGGCTGATCCGGAGGAGGAAGGGAAGAACACCAAGGGCATATCTTAGTGGTATTCTTCTTCTCTTCTTCCCTCTCTTCTTGTATTCAGGTTTGTCAAAGAAGGAGTAGTAGATGTATAATGGAGCAAAAACACCATGTGGGAATCTATGGCACTGGAGATGGAGTGTAGGTTGATGGGTATCATCTTCCTTGGTTGGGCATAGAGCGACAGGCTCCAAACGCAATGGAGCAAAAGAGATCCCCTGATTGGAAGAGGCCATGTGCCATTTATAGGTTGTAGAGTATGAAGTAGTAGTCTTCCCATTGGTCGATAAAATATGTAGCTACGTCTCGAAGGATTCTCATCTGGCACTGGCAGTGCAGTAATCCCTTTGGTCAATGGAGTTTGGGGTTCGTCGGGTGTTGGGGTGCCATCATGCATCAAGGGTGGGAATTTTTCATCAGCCTCGGGATCTGGGGTCCCATTAGGCACTGAAGGCAGAAGTTCCATCAGCCACTGGGGCATTGAGGTCCCATCGGGCACCAAGATTTGAGATCCCATAGGGCACTAGAGTAGGGTTTTCATCCTACACTGGGCCATCGATCTTGATCAAAATTTATTAATTGATATGCCTTCTAAAAGTGCTCAAAATCCATTTCGGTCTGGGGCGCTACCCTGCACCCCGCCAGTGGCATCCTCTTGACCCCCCCCCCATGAAGGGCAGCAGGACTCCCTAGGCATTCTTACTACATAGTGACAAGGCTCAAAAACTACAAGTAGACCTGTCAAACTGGATCAAAGTCCGCAGGCACCCACGGGGCGACCCATTTAAATTGGGTTTGGTGACAAAATTTTCCACCCACTAGAAATCACCCAAACCCATACCCACCTATTTATTTAGTGGGTTTCATGGGTGATCTGTGGGCACCTACAGGTGACCATTTAACTAAATAAATATAGTACCTATATGACTCTTAATGCATGTCACGACCATACATTTATCAAGCAACTAAATTGATGATGTGTAATGTATATAGTATAAAGAGTTAAAGTCTAACTTTCTTGATTAATATATTTCGTTAAGTGTTTATAGTAATGGAGACAAATTAGTTATTTTCTATATTGATACTTATGTTAATGAACATATAGTGTAATGCATGTTTTATATTCAATCACAACAATAATATTCTATTTTTGTTCACTTTATGCATTAGACAATCATAAGAACATGATATATCAAGAACTTTTAACATAAGATGATAAAATATAGTGTTGTTATGTTGATATATTGTGTTGTTTGTAACACCTATATAATTTATTTATTTTTATTTTACATTGCAAAAATGGTGTTTTCCTTGTTGTCTCTTATAATTTATCTCAAAAAATCAAAATAAATGTTACATTGTTTTTGACACAAAAAGTAGTTGAAAGTTGCCCTCATTTTGCTATATTGACACCAAAAATTATTAATGAATCATTGTACTTTTTGTATATAAGAAAGTAGCAATATCTCTTCATTGTGCACATATTATATGGGCACATGTGGGCGACCCACAACTCGTTGGGTCGGGTTTGGGTGTAGTACTTCTCCACGTGTTTAACGTTGGATCTTTTTATCCCACACCCGCGAGACCCTAACCCACAATGACCCAACCCAAACTCAACCCACCCACCCGTTTGACATGTGTACATGCAAGGGTAGTCAAGAAAAATATCAAATTACTACAAATTATCATGAAAACTTAAGTAGGTCAAAATAAAGATAATTCGATGAAAACTATGAGATCTACACCCTTGGCAAGTCAAAAGGTGTTCATTTGCTCCTCCTATCGTATATTATATGTGCTAGTTCCAACGGTTTCTACATTTGTATAAAAAAGAGTTATTAAAAGACCATGTGTTGATCTATAAAGAACCAAAACAAACAAAAGGTCAAGCATTAATTTCTTCTTCCTCTCCATGTGGTTCCCTACCCCCACATGTACTTTTACTTGAATTAGGGTTCTTTATGTTTCTCTCACAACATGTGTTGGTTTGTGATGCTTGTTGATGTATCGTATTGTTCCTTAAATCTAGTAGTACTTTTCTTTTGTTTAAATTAATTATATCCTACAGTGCTTAAACTTAAATAGTATCTCTGTCTTATTCTTGTATTGTGCTTCTTATTTTGATATTGTAATGGTCTTATCATGGATGACTCTGCCAAGACACAGTATACTATTATTTATAACGAGATGCCCCATATTACTTTTGTCAAACTCAATGGTAACAATTTTCTTCTATGGATGAATGTTGTTCAAACTTTTATGGAATTGTAGGATAAATCAAATTTATCACTGATGATGCATCTATCATGTCTGATATTGCCTGGACTATAAGAAATAGCCAGTTTCCATCCTGGATTTGGGGTGTATGGAGCATGAAGTTGTAGTTAAATACATGTGGCACAAAAATGCAAAAACCATGTGGGGAAAAATGAAGCAATTCTTCAATTAGGAGGATAAGTTCATGTGCATCTATAATGCCATGGACAAGATATTTTCTCAATAGCAACGTGGATTGTCCCTTGTCAAAATACTATGATGCAACGAAGGCTCTTTCAAACCAACTGAACTTCTTCTCTCCAATAACCTTTAGAGAGCTTAAAAAAGATAGGAAAAGTCTTCTCACTGGGTGCTTCCTCAATGGGCTTCATATTCATCTTGTTGCAGTTCAAAAACTCCTCTTTGTTGGTGAAAATCTATTGTATATGGATCACGCATATGAATGCTTTGCCTAGTCTGAGATGCTTTCTACTCACATCTCCCTCTCCACTACATTTAAAAGTCCACTACCATTGTTGTGACGGTCAGATTATATGGTCGTGGACAAGGCCAACAACCAAAGTGTACTTATTGTAGCAAGTTGGGCCACACTCGAGAGGTCTTTCATTCCAAGCATGACTATCCAGCCCACTATAGGAGAGGATGTGGAAGAGACTCTTCTCGTGTTGCCCAAGCACCTGCCCAGGTCACCTACACACCTACCCCCACCAACTGGTCTTGCCCCTACTCTACTACATGTGTCTTCTCAATCTTCTCATGTCGCATTGTAGAACGAGGAGTATGAACGCCTTCTCTAAGATGCACAACATTGTGGGGATTCTCCTCTCCACAACAATATGACATCCCATGCCTCCTCTGAGTGGCACCTTGGTGACCCTGCTAGTACCTCTCATTCCGCTAATTTAGCCACTACTCAAGGTAGTTTTGGGGCATCTATGCTTGTTGTAAATTCTAACTGGATTGTGGACTCAGGGGCGACACAGCATATGACGGGTATGTTCCACCTTCTTACTACATCTGACTCTTTTATTATGCACCCATTGGTTACTATGGCGGATGGGATGGTAAAATGAGTCACTTGTTGTGGCATGCATTGTTCCACTTTCCTCTAAACATAAACTATTGTTCATTCACTTTGTTCCTAAATTTCCATACAACCTCATATATATTACTAAAATTATTGATTCTCTTTGATGCTTTTGACCTTTGGTCCCTCTAATTGTCTTACGGGATTGGAGGGAATTGACAATGTCTGGGCATGCAGCCCTCTAGCGATCTCTATTACTTCTCCCCCCCCATAAACATGCATGCCCTCCTTGCTTCTACTCCATTACATTACGCCTTGAACATCTGCCCTCGGACAAGCTTAAAATTTTAGAAAATTTTGTTTCTTCTTGTTCATCTATGTTATGTAAGTACCATCGTGTATCTTTCCCGGCATACTCTAGTCAATTGTCTAAAATGTTTGAATCATTAGATAGTGATGTTTGTGGTCCATTTCGGACTACTAGTTGTAATAGGTTCATATACTTTCTTACTTTTGTGGATGATTTTTCCACAATGACTTGACTATCTCCTTCGAACTCATGATGAAGTTTTTTCACTGATCACCCATTTCACATAATGACTTTTATGCAGTCCTCTACATCCATTATATCATTCGTATTGGCAATGCCTTTGAGTATACACAAAAGGTTGTTTCCTCTTTTTGCCAAGACATTGGGATGATTCATCAACGCTCTTACACTTATTCTCACAACAAAATGACACTACTAAGTGTAAAAATTGTCACCTTCTTGACATTGCACACTTCCTTCTCATTTATGCTAATGTCCCAAAAAAAGTTAGTCATATGTGGTTCTCACTGCCTGTTTTATCATCAATCAGTAACCTTCCTCGGTTCTTAAACAATGAACTCCATTTTCCTTTGTCTACCCACAATCAACATTGTTTCCTTTACCTCCTCAGATTTTTTATTGTGTTGCCTTCATACATAATTTCAATCCTAACACCAAAAAACTATCACTCTGAACTATTCGCACGATGTTTCTCGAATACTCCTTCTCTCAAAAAGGGTACAAGTGTCTTGGCCATTCCTCAAGCCAAGTTTATATCTCTATAGATGCCACTTTCCATGAAGATGAGATCCTTTTTTTCATCATCTTGATCATCCTTTGCTCATTCTGACACAATGGTCTCGCTACCTGATCCCTTCATCCACTCTAATCCACCCACAACATAACCCTTACGACGCATAGAAGATGAATCTTAGATAGCTCTTCCACCATTCTCATCAGATCCAGACCTATCCAACCAACTAGTGGCACTAAGAAAAGGTATACTCTCTTACACTATCAAGTGTCCTATTCACAACACATGTTTAGTCCATCTCTCCTCTATTGTGTTAAATTTTTCCACAGTCCTGGACACGACATATATTCCCCAAATGTCTGGTTAATTCCCTACGACATCCTAGTTGCAAATCAGCCATGAAGGAGAGAAAAGCTCGACACGCCAATCTGACAAGCTTGTCACACTACCACCAGGCACACCACCACCAGGCAAGAACGTTGTTAGTGGTTGATGGGCGTTCTCTGTCAAACACCTCTCTGATGGCTCTATCAAGCAGCTCAAGACAAGGCTAGTTGCCTAAAGAGTCACCCAAATCATTGTTTTGGATTACTTTGAGACATTTTCTTGCCACTATTTGCATTCTAATAAACTTTGCGACTCATTTTAATTGGCCACTTTTACAACTTGATGTAAAGAATGTCTTTCTCCATGACGATCTCCAAGAGGAAGCCTACATGCAGCAACCCCCTGACTCTGTTGCTAGGGAGATCTTCTCACAAAGTTTGTCACCTTCTCGGTGGGCCTAGTTTGATATAAAATAAGCACCATTCTTGAGACTTGACTTCCATAGATCAACTACCATCATTCTCTATTCTTTCTAAATTATTCAAAGGCCACATTCTTGTTACTTATGTTGATGATGTAGTGATCCTTGGTAGTGACAAAGTGAGCATTTCTCAACCGAAACAGTTCTTACAGATACATTTTTACACAAAGGACTTGGGACAGCCTGCGATATTTTCTCAGAATAGATATCCTTCAGTCAGCTACAAGAATCACACGTCACAAAAATGGTCTTAGACTTACATTACGAGGTCAAAATGATAGGATTCATCCTTTCTCCACTCTAATGGACTATCACACCAAGCTCAAACATGAGGGATAACTTTTTGATGATCAAAAAAAGTATTATCATCTCGTTGGAAAACCAATCTACTTGACAAAAACCTGATTTAACATTGTCTATGTTGATGGGATAGTCAGTCAACATGAGTGCAACACCCTAGACTCACTAGTACACCGTTCAACGCATCATTCAATAACTCAAAGGCGCTCTAAAGAGAAAAATGTTCTACAAACATCCTAGCAGCAAAACAATCTATATAGACAATCACAGGGTTTTCGATCCACCTCTTATTTTTACATCATGATAGACAATCACCCGATTATCTGAAGGAATAAAAAACAAATTGTTGTGACTTGCTTCAAGCTCCAACACTTGGGCAGAATATCAAGCTATAACCCACGCATGTTGTGACCTACAATACATCAAGTCCATTTTAACTAAGTTTTGGACCTCTTTTCAAACTCCTACTGCTCCATATTGGAACCAAGTTGACACAGTTGCAACCTAATCTTTCATAAACACAAAACACATTGAAGTAGATTGTCACTTTGTGCCTCACATATATGGATAGGTTACAAATATCCTTATCAAACCATGTACTCGTACGCCATTAAAATATATGAATACCAAACTGAGACTTGACAATGTTTACTCTCCAACTTGAGGAGGCGTACTAACATAATTTATTAATTAGGCTTAGGCCTATGAAATGTTCTCTCTTATCCCTTTTGTTCCCCGACTCCACCGATGCTCTATTAATGATTACTAGATGCATATCACGGAACAGCCCAATTCAACCAATCCAACCATTCTAGGCAATGCTCTCATTGGTTAAATGTTGCAAACCATTATTGTGTTCCCAAACTAGCCAAGCACCATCATCCAAGTGGTTTGACTGACCACCCGGTAATATTCAAAAAAACATGAAGAACAATAATGACCCTACCAATCATTTAGATGGGGTTTCAATGAACCATCAATACGTACCAATAATACCTAAGCAAAGCTAGGTGAATAATACGTTCAACTTGTTTACGAACTAGGTGTCTGCGCGTGGTTGGTAATCTACTAAAACTAGTTACTTTCAGTTCTTGCACTGCCCAGAAAATTGCTATCATGTTTAGGAACCAGATTCTCAAAAACAGTCATGCATATTTTCTGCATTTGTACTGTTGAGCAGTAAAACATAATTCAACAATGAACTTCAAATGGGCCGACTAACCACGTCTTCACTGGGTATCAACAGAAGACCAGAATGGAATGGACAGAATCACAAGTACATGACTAATTTGCAGCAAAGTCAAAACTCCAGAACCAGACGAATATACCTGCAGTCTTAAGTACAATACTAAGTATCCAATATCAGATCCATGTCCATAACCGCTGACCACTGACCAACACCCACGTGCAGAAAATCATATTTCAGCAGAAGGTCCGCTCAAATTGTCATGTCCATAACCACTGAGCCCCAACAAACCCCAATTCTTAAGATCATGGTTCTCAAAAGCGATTATCAATCACAATAATAAAAATCTGCTCGATCTTAATTTTACCTGGCCAGCAAAAACATGCCTAGGCAATCTGGCATCCATCCACTATTACTCATTTTGCGGCTCATAAAGTCAAGCGCATAAGATATGAAATAGAGAACACATTACCAAAAGATTTCGAAGTTCAAGCAGATCAGAGACAAAAAAAAAAAAAACTTCTTCCAGCCAGCGATAGAGCCAGAAAATTTGCTATGCACACACTGAAGGTTACCCAGAACGAAAAGCGCACTGGGTCACATTAAAAACCGAAAGACAAAAAAGCAACAAACCATCATAATCAGGTTCATAGAGCTGTTTAAAGTCCACTATTCAAAACAGACCAAAATCAGTGAGATTACTGCAGCGTAAAACAGACCATACCTGATAGTCCATTATGGTACAATACAATTAACCCAAGCAAGTTACAATCACACCATCATTATACTCTCTCCACGTCCCCACAGTAACAAATTGAATTTAGAACCCCACAAACACAACTCGGGTACAGTTTAACGGTATGTATCAGGCCTCTTTGGCTTGCTCTGGACTATTGCCTCAATCCTCTCAATAATGTCGGGTGTCAGAAGCGGTATCACTTCAACGGCCTTCATGTTCTCCTTTATCTGACCAACAAAAGATTTTAAGTTAGAATACAAAGCTCCAATAATGTTAACGTCTGATAAGGTTCTGAAACGGGATGGTAATTGCCTAATTAGCAAGTACTACAATAGGTAGCCAATACAATTTCACTACTAATAATGAAAACATCAATAAAAAGTCAAAACCTGCACATCAGATCAAGAACATTAATTTAGTCAACTTCTTATACGGATAACCAAATCTCCCACGATGTGGCCATCCATTCATGTTACAATTGTACATAGATAGTCATAATCCAATATGGTAGACATCGATATGCGGTGACCATCATCACTTATATAACACTAAAAATTATGGTTAATACAATTTGGTTAACTTCACTTACTCGAATAGTTTGATTCGTCTATCTACTGGTTCAATTTTTTTAGATATTAATAGGTCTTATATTTTGTGTATACATAGAATGCAGACATTTCTATGTATGCATGTATAGTTGATTATGTTATTATCTTATTTTGCCACCGTAGTGTTAGCATGATTCAATGCCATGATTAGACTGAATTTGATATTTTGGTGAGGTGCACGACAGCAACACCTACTGTAAGGCATAAGAAATCTACACCAAATCTATTTTGTAGAGCAGACCTGATTATGGTGGTTTGTATCAGAACAAATTTATAAGAACAGTAGGCGAAGATGCTTTCTTCCATAACTGTTTGAAATGAGATACAAATATGCTGACCTAATTAGGAAGAGGGATAATCCCCAGAGAGGGGGGGGGGGGGGGGGGGGGGCAAAGTCTACATGCAGATCAAGAATAGAGCATATGGCCTTTATTCATTGTGAGGTCAAACCTCACTTCAAAGAGAAGAAGAGCACTACTAACTAGCAAAAATCAATTAGGGCTTCCATGTTGATCAATAAGGTTGTTAACCCTGTACGAAAGGCCATAGCATTAGGGTTAGCTTGTCTTTGTTTGCTTATTTCCAGTTCGCATTCAGTTCTGGAAGCGTTTAAAGGTCACACAAACTTAATTAGAGAAAAAAGAGGATCAGTGCACAAAATCAAAGTTACAAGAATGGTCTTAGTATGTGCTTACTAAAGCCTCAAGAGAGATCTATAACTGCCATGGTTGCAATATCCTCCAAAACATGAAAGATTGATACATCATTCGCATATTTCTATCATAGTATATGACAAACACAATTCTAACTCTGAATTCTCAAACTTATAATTTTAATGCCTAGAATTATGTGTGTGTGTGTTCACTAATGTTGCAAACTCTTTGCAAAATGTCTTCCCTAGTCTCATCAAACTCCAACCCTCACGCCAACGACCACCATTCTCCTTACTGTGCGTGCACACGTCATCCAACAGAGGAACCCACAAGGGCCACAACCTAACGGGCTAGTAAAGTAGAGCCCGTAGAGCTGGCAAGATGCTCATCATGAATCTCGAAAACCTCTTGTGAGGCTTCAAAGGACAGAATAACATGAATTACATATGTAATTCTCCTCTAGAATTCAATCAAGTCATCTACATAACCTCCAAGTTGAAATGTTTTAATCCTACCAAAGGAATCCAAACTCAGATTTAACAACTAGCTAAGTCCTTGCTATGGATATCGACCGAATGAAAGATGTCTCTGTTCAAAGGTAGGAAGGTATTGCTGAATTTGCTCCTATTTTGTTCTTTGAAACCTAACAGACAAATGCAGCACAAACATCGTGCAGCCCAAATGCCATGTAATAAGGCATCTACTTTCATCACTTCCATTGGAGAGTCTATGCCATATTCACTAAGAAATTACACCATGCAGCCAAAATCTACATGCAACTGCGGGGTTCGTGCTATGAATTTCGACCTACCAGATAAATACCAGCGCAAGTGCCATGTAATAACACAGCTTCCAGCAGAATTCACATAACTTCCAAGTTCAAAAATTTTTATCCAACAACAAAGCTCAAAGTAAGACTCAACAACAATCTCGTTCCTGCTACGATCTCGACCTAATGAAAGGTGCTTCCTTGCAAAGGCAGGAAAGCAAGCTCAAGTCCTACTGTGGTCTCCACTTCTTTGTAACCAACCAGATAAGTGCAGCACAAATGCCCTGCAAGAAGCCATCCACTCTCATCACTCCCAAAGGAGAATATTCTCCATCATATCAGCTAAGAAATCCCACATCCCAGCCAAACTTCGGTTCCTACTAAAATAGAGAGTGGTTGCTACTCACGTAGAGAACAAGATTCAAAAATCAATTACTAAAATTAGAAAAAACAATTCTTCATATCTAAATCTGCTAAAACAGTAATATATATTTGTGGGTTGTTCCATCTAAACATGTACATTTCGATAGATCTCCCACAGAAATCTCACAGTAACTTATTTCGTTTCGTAAGACCTCACACAAATGGCATAGGTCACATCAAAATTCGCATCTACATCTACTTCAATGCATGTTTATGATAGAATTGGTTAAGACATACTCACTACCCCAAGATGTTGGTCCCCTGGAAATCCTTAGGGTGATTGGCCGCAAAACATCATTACATGTCACCTATATATCCTCTCCCTTCTAGTGTTACTTTCATGCCTACCTTTAGTAGATCACCTGAAAATATCATAGCATCTCACCGACACATCTCCATTATTCACCGGGTTACAGCTAGTATTGTCATCGTTTAACAACAATCTGCATATTTTGGTGGATGCAATCAACCATATGCTACTTTAGTTGCATCCAAGCATGTCCTATTTATGTGAGGAATCACAAAAGACGAATAGGGAAGTTTTTCTTATTTGCAAAACTTCGTAGGCTCCCTTTTAATCACTTGCTATGTGTTAGTAGATCGAACACACCCCAACTTACACTAAAACAGAAGAACCCATTTCATAATTGTTATTTGCAGTTAAAAGGTGTTCCGCCAAGAATCAAACTTTTATAGCAGAATGGACCTATTAGCCTTTTTTGTTCCCTCTGTAACTTATAGGCCGTTTTGTTCCTCAAGTTTAATTCTAGAGAAGGATGGATTTAGTTAAAAACAAATACAGTATGTATAAAACCTGTTTACTTCAATCCATTTGGTCAATAATTTTTAGGCTAGGGCATTTTCGTTCATTGAGTTTCAATTATTCAAGAAAAGGACAGATAATAGCTGTAACATACAAGAAAGAAAGAACATGAGATCAAAGACTCGCATCTCAAATTTTCAACATCCTTTGGAGTAGAACTGATTATCAAACTTAAGCTCAAATATTGCATCAGGTGGATCATTATCTCTGTAAGATATCCTGGTACATTTCTAGAATATATATATATATATATATATATATATATATATATATATATATATATATCACATATTTGACAACATTTTCCACAACCATTGAGCAAGTTTTCTGTATGGTATAACTCCAGTCCAAGTATATTACCCATATTTTTAGAAATTGTCAACTCGTGTTTAGATTCATGCCTAGACCTGTGTCCATGGACGTGATTCAAATCAGGAACAATCAATCCACTGCCTATATTTCTCTTGACTTTGTTCACTATTTGTCTAGCATCCCTTCAACATATTATCCATCTCCTTAATCATTTCTTATATAACATTTGGTCAAAGGAATGTAAGTCCCAACACCAGGGACAATTCCTTTACCGCATTGCCTTCATCCCCATTGTTGTCTACCTTTCCTATTAGAAGGGGGAGTCACAGCTCCTTGGTTGCCTGTTCATAACACCAACAAGGGTGTGCTTGCTTAATTTTGTGATTTTTTTTTATTTACGGCAGTAGTCCGGTTGTTTGGTTGTTTTATATAATTGATCCCATCACAACCATGCTCTATGTACACTCGAGTGTACAGATCGCACGAATACACTCAAGTGTGTTTGCATATCAAGACGATTTTTTGCAAAATGTAAACCATTGATCTTCACTGTCATACTATACCTAGGCTACATACAAATTTTGAGCCCATTTGGATGAGTGTCACTCATCCAAGGCAACAAAATCGACGCACGAAACTAATTTGAAATGCATATTTTTTGCGGTCTTCATGACATGACCTGTAAATGTCCAAATGTGCCCAAATTTTGCATATGAGCTATTCACAAGATGTTTAAGAAGATCAACGGATTAGATTTTTTTAAGAATATTGCATCATGGAAAACTACTTGAGTGTATTCTGCTCCGGATACACTCGAGTGATTCTAGCGTGTGTGTGTATATAGTCAGGCTAGAATACACTCGAGTGTATCCGGAGCAGAATCCACTCAAGTAGTTTTCCATGATGTAATATTCTTAAAAAATCTAATCTATTGATCTTCTTAAACATCTTGTGAATAGCTCATACACAAAATTTGGGCCCATTTGGACATTTACATGTCATGTTATGAAGACCGCAAAAATTATGCAGTTCAAATTAGTTTCGTGCTCGATCTTGTTGCCCTCAGATGAGTGACTTACACTCATCCAAATGAGCTCAAAATTTGCATGTAGCCTAATTATAGTATAACAATGAAGATTAATGATTTACATTTTACAAAAAAATAGTCTTGATATGCAAACACCACTTGAGTGTAGCGTGCGATCTATACACTCGAGTGTTTTCTAGCCTGACTCTATATATATATATATATATATATATATATATATATATATATATATATATATATATATATATATATATATATATATATATATATATATTTTATTTATTTATTTATTTATTTATTTATTTATTTATATTTATATGTGTGTACATACATATATAATTTATTTATTTATTTTCTAGAAGACATTTTTATATGTGTGTGTGTGTTTGTTCCGGTGGTTAAGATGGGATTAGCATATACGTCAATATAGTACTCACCATGAACCCAACTTCACGGATCTACAAAAGTCAACATTATTTTTACAAATGCATTTAGTTGATTGTGCGAATATATTTAGTAATCACTTTTTTATTAATTTAATTGTGTATCACATGCATAGCATAAAAAAGCCTGCCTTGAGGCTCTCGAGGCTTACGCTTTGAGATGAGGCTATCCCATGTGCGCCTCAAGGGTTACGCTTTGATGTCCTAGACTGAGGCTTACGTCTCAAAATGTGTCAAGGCTCGCCTCAAAGCACTGAGACACTAAGGCTTAGCTGAGGCGCAATCCTCGCCTCAAAATGGGTCAAGGCTCGCCTCAAAGCACTGAGACACTAAGGCTTAGCTGAGGCGCAATCCTCGATTCTGGATGATAATGTATTATGTTAACGACCCAATTTTCTACTAACGAGATTTCTACAAAAACTATATTCAGAATATAATATTCATAATTGTTGGGTTAATGATAATTCTTTTATTACTGAAATTTTTTATTATCGTTCTCTAAGTGACATCTTTCAATATTCATTGTTAAATTTATCTCTATTTGCAACCTTCTTATTTACCATATCGGTGGTTTCATCTCATTATTAACTTTTTTGGATCCTTGTCCCTACTAATTCCAAAATTCTATCTCCCTTGCTTTTCTTTGTTAATTACATATTTTGATCTAGTGGCATAATTAATTGACGTCTCGTTATTTCTATACATAATTCTTTAGTATTGTGGTGGTCTTTAATTTCTTTTTATCCTTATCACGTTACATAAATAATTTTTATTTCATTTTTTGTATATACATATTTATGCAACGCACATGCATATACATAAAATATTTATAAACATATATCAATATATGTATACAAATATATATACATGTATAGTCTAATTTACTAAGACCACCTGCATATTTAGTGAACGTACCCCTCCAAGTAGGTGAGTAAAGTAAATAACAAACGGTTTTGTATTCGTGACTTGCAACAAAACTATACACAGGGAACATAAAAATGTGGAATCTAAAATCCACAATACTGCTTAAAAGATATCCAAGATATTCAATCCCTACTGGCAATCCTCAGCCTTAGGGATATCCCCTCAACTTCCTTGAGACCCTCATCCAAATCAAATGCTTCAATCTTATGCAACAGAGGTACAAAATGACCTCTCTCTAATCCCCCATCAAAGAGCATTTGAATCGCTTACCACCAATAAAACGTTCCAATTATTTGGGTTCACAGCCAGGATGGCTCATCTAAAACAGAGGCAAGCACACCTACAATGAGTAAAGAATCAACTTCACCACACCAATGGCTCCACCCCCTTCAGAAACCTACCTAGACGGTGTCATTTCTAACTACAAAAAAACACCAAAGCAGCAACTTGACCATCGCACCCAATCCATGCAACAAGTGAACGAATAAACGTGATTGGTAGGTTCACAATCAGTTCATACCACGCCCCCCTTCTCATGACAATGGCGAATCATTCTCAACCAAAACTTCAGAAAGGATACTGAGCACAATTATCTCAAGGGTCAGAGGTTGCTAAGCAACGTCCCTGAAAACTAACCTCAACCTAGGATGACAACCCCACAAGGAAACTCAGTGCCAGTGGTCGTTGCAACAAGTCAACCTCCACAGTCAGTGATATCACAAACAGCAAAATTAGGCCCAATCTTTTGACAACCTCTATCAAGAAGAGAGAGTTGTGCCCTAACTTCCACCTTAATGGCTCCATAACATAGTAGCATCCAGCACGAACATACCCACCACGATTATTTTCCCTACACCTAAGAATGACACGCCCACTCCAAACTATTTTGTGATGGAAACAGCATATTCGGGCATGATCATTCCACCTATGGAAGCTATTTTTCTAACAAGGAGGCCTACTAAGAAAAGTACAAGTAGAAGAGGGAAATAATAGTTTAGTAAGGTTCTCTTTGATATTTAAAAAAATAGCTTATCGACAAAACACCTAGAGAAGTGCTAAGATGGGTTTTGCAGATATCAGGCCTAAAAATAGAGATGGCAAAAACATGCATATTTGCATCCATCACCCACCACACACACTGCTCCGCTTTTCGTCTTCCACTTTACAGGCACGCCAATTCCATTCAGGTGAAATTGTAGTTTCATGTATGGAAATCCACGGTTAGGGGTGAGCATTCGGTTAATTCGGCCGATTATGGTTAATCCGATTCAGTTAAATGGTTAATTTGTAGTTTGAGATTTTTAACCATTAATCTAACTGAATTAGTGTCGGTTAATTCAGTTATTGTTAATTGGTTAATGGTCAATTCGGTCGGTTATTGGTCAATTCGATCGGTTAATTTGGTCAACCAAATAACACTCTTTGAATAATATTGTATGAAAATACTCATAAAATTTGAACCATTGTTAAAATATAGTGCTATATAGTTCATCAAAATTTGATTACTATATATGTAGAGGTTTTTTGAAATAAAAGTACAACTTATATATGTGTGTGTGTATATATATATGTAGGTAATTTTTTTTTAATAAATTTTGGCTATTCATTTAATTCAGTTAACCAAATAGAAAATATTTTTAACCGATCAAATAAGCGTGCAACCAATTAACAAAAATAAATTAACCAAATTAACTGAATTAGCCAATTTGTCCAAATAAAACTAACCATTCGGTTAATCGATTATTAGCCAAATTATGTTCACCCCCACCCCTATCCACGGTATATATCGCACACCAAGAATGCATAGCCATGCAATCGTAACAGCCAGCTTTTCAACTGCCTCTTCCCTGCTTGGGCATCGACACGCAACTAGTGGATAGACTTAAGTTCTAGATAACATTTATTTGATTTCGATCGAAATTGCAAAAACGTTGCTTGAAATTCCTTTTTTTAGCAATCGGACATCGAAACACACAAGCAGCGAATGGGACGCAATTTCGCAAAAAAATTGACCCTAGGTGTGAAATTTCCCAAAACATTTGTGCAGTTTTACAGCAAAAAACCCAATTTGAGCCATAATTTTGCGAAATATCACAGAAACACAACTTAATTAGGACTACATATTGGGTATTTTGGCAAAAAAAGTAATCTCTTGCTTGTAGAGGCTATTTATCATAATTCCAAGGTATGTTTCCCCTATCCCTAGACCATCTATACATCTAGATCGTCTATAGAGATATAGAGCAATACTTTGAAATAACAAAGTTCTTTCTTGGATCTATGTGTAAATATTCCATGTAACCTAGATATATGCTAACAGTAGACTTATACAAGTTATAGTTCATAAGTTTGTAACTTGTAACCGTGGGTCTTAAATTAGAAAGTAAACGGGTGGTGGGTGGTAACAATTAGAAAGATGATAGAACATGAAATGTATATCTATTAAAGAGAGAAGTGGCATCATAATCATCATCGAGACCTCAAATCATGTCTTGCCTAAATGGATCCTTCCTTTCCATTTAGCTTGGTCAGGGCCCAGTTGTAAAAGGTCGAGTATATGCATTGTAATCTAGAATTTGTGAATGGTGGGGGCCAAGTTGGAAGGATTGGTTGTACCAAAATGTGATACATTTTGTTCCTTTGGTTCTATTATTCAAATAAATGGGGATGTTCAAGATGATGTTTGTCACAAGATCACTACAGGATGGTTGAAATGGAGTGCAACTGGAGTATTATGTAACGGGAAGATTCCTCTCAGATCAAAAGGTAAGTTTTATAAAATAGCTATACGGTCAGCCATGCTATGTGGGAGTGAATGATGGGCGGTGAAGAAACAAGGACTCAAGAAGATGAATGTAGCCAAAACGTGTATGTTGAAATGGATGTGCGGGAAGACAAGAAAAGCTCGCTTGAGAAATGACTATATCAAGAACAAAGTGGGGGTGGCGAGCATTAAGGACAAGTCGTGAAGGCCGACTTAGATAGTATAGACATGTGCAGCGCAGACCGACCAACACGCCAACCTATACAAAGTAATGCTATTGAGTCGAACACAATTAAAGAAGAGGCAAACCTAAATTAACCAGGAAACAACTTATAAAGAGAGATTTTGAATCTTCACATCTTGATCAAAACATGACCCATACATAGATGATTGGAGAAGGAGCCATGTAGTTGACCCAACATGGTTGGGATTGAGGCTTACATGTTGATGATGGGGCAATGGGGCAATGTCGTAAAGAGTGTCATAGGCAACAGCTAAAGCAGCCCAGGCCCCTTATTTTACCTCTAGGTGAAAGTTAGGTGGCCCCTAGGCATCTGCTTGTCCATGTGTTTTCCACTTAACAGGCTGCCTGAGGGCCACGCGAGGACAGCTTCTGCCACGCCTGCATGAGGCTGCCTCAAGTCAACAACTAGGTTCCGACTATTCGTTTTACATTTCTATACGGTACTTTCATTTGTAATTCTATACATTTATAGTGCTCTACAGTATATTAGTAAGTACACTATGTAATATCTACTCTTGTAATGTGTGATGTTCATGAATAACATATAGAATTATTGTATGTAGAATGCATGATACTACTTCTAGAATATGGTAAAGGTTATTTCTTATTGAGTGAATAAAAACGAGTACATGACCCTCTCTTTTATAAGACAAGAGAGTGAGACATAAAGCAGAGCTAGGCAATATGGGATAAAAGTACAAGAGGCTTACAAAGACAAAAGCCAAATATACGCTAAGTAAGAAACAGCACAAAACACAGTAAAATATATATACTAATACTCCCCCTCAAGCTGGAGCGTAGATATCAATCATGCCCAGCTTGTCAATCAGAGCAATGAATCAAGTCTTTGGAAGAATCTTGGGGAAGATATCTGCAACTTGATCGGAAGTATGTGTATAAGGCGTAGATATTTAACCAGATAAGACAGCATCTCGTACAAAATGGCAGTCAACTTCGATGTGCTTAGTACGTTCATGAAAAGTAGGATTACTTGCAATAAAGATTGCAGCCTTGTTGTCACAATACATAGGAATAGAAGTGGAATGAGAGATACTTAAATCTTTCAAAAGGCCACGGACCCAGAAGAGTTCACAAGTAGTATGAGCCATGGCTCGATATTCTGCTTCAGCACTAGAATGAGCAATAACTGTTTGTTTCTTGCTGCGCCGGGTAACCAAGTTACCACCTACAAACGTGCAGTAACCTGAAGTAGATCGGCGATCTATTTTGCTCCCAGCATAGTCAGAGTCAAAATACCCCACAAGATTACAGTGGCCATGTTTCTTATACAGAAGACCTTTCCCAGGAGAACTTTTAAAATATGGCAGACAGCATCCCAGTGATATTGTCGCGGCTTATCGAGGTACCTGCTAACAAGTCCGACTACAGATGTGATATCAGCTCGAGTGACAATAAGATAAATAAGCTTCCCGACCATGCGACGATACTGATGATGATCAGGATAAGGAGGAGATGTCTCATCATCCCAATTAGTATTTGGATCCAACAGGGTACTGATAGGCTTGGCTCCAAGAAAACCTATTTCAGATAGAAGATCCAGAACATATTTGCGTTGAGATAGGCACAGACCAGAAGATGACCGAGACACTTCAATCCCAAGAAAGTATCGCAGAGTACCTAAATCTTTAGTGACAAAATGAGTTTCCATGTAGCGTTTAGTAGCCTGAATACCTACAAGGTCACTCCCAGATAATATGATGTCACCAACATAAACAATCAAGATAACAAGCCCAGAGGAGGTGTTTGATAAATACAGAATGATCAGACTAAGAACGACGAAACTGAAATTTTTGAAGAATAGAGCTCAGCTTATCAAATCAGGCACAGGGGCTTTACTTCAGTCCATAAATTGCTTTGCGCAGACGACACAATTTTGAGGACTCCCCCCTGAAGCACAAAACCGGGAGGTTGTTCCATGTATACCTCCTCATGCAAATCACCATATAGAAAAGCATTCTTGACATCAAGCTGAAATAAAGGCCAGTCAGAATTAACTGCTACAGAAATGAGTACACGAACCGAGTCTAGACGGGCAACAGGTGAGAAGGTCTCAAAATAATCCACGCCATATGTCTGAGTATAGCCTTTGGCAACAAGACAAGCTTTGAGATGTTCAATAGTCCCATCAGGCTGATATTTGATCGTAAAGACCCATCGAAAGCCAACCGGAGAACAATCAGTAGGAGGATCAACTAACTGCCAAGTGTTGCGTTCAGTAAGAGCCTGCATTTCAGATTCCATGGCTTGACACCAAGTTGAATGCTTAAGAGTCTGAGAAGCATTCTTAGGAATAGATACAGTAGAAAGAACATATGTGAAATTTGCAAAATTAGTCCCCAAGTGCAGAAATTCCCAATGGGATGTTGTGTACAAGTCTGAGTACCTTTGTGTAAGCTGATAGGTATATCTAAGTCGAAAAATACTTGGGATGGAGGTCGATCTGCCATCGAGGATGAAGAATCTGGATGGGCCATCGAGGGAGTTGGAGCCTTCGGTCTTCTTTGATAAACCTTCAGTGGAGGAGCAGCAACGGGACTGGTATCCGATGAGTCACAAGCATCAATCAGCGGTAAAGGTGTATCCGCAAATAAAATCCGATGTTACGGCAGATACAACAGAAGAATACAACGGCATATGTTCAAAGAAAACGACATCAGCTGAGACCAACCATTTCTTTCCAACAGGGTCATAGCAGCGATACCCTTTTTGAGTCCTAGAGTACCCTAAGAAGACACATTTGATGGCTCGGGGATCAAGTTTAGTTAATCCAGGACACAGATTTTTAACAAAGCAGGTGCTTCCAAAAATCTGAGGGACAGAAAACAATGGAGCATCATGATATAGAATTTGATATGGAACTTGATTTCCAAGAACAGAAGATGACATGCAATTGATAAGATAGCATGTAGTAAAAATAGCTTCGGGCCAATACCAGTGGGGAACATGATAGTGAAACAGAAGAGTACGAGCAACTTCAAGAAGATGTCGATTTTTGCGTTCGGCAACTCCGGAGTATAAGCGCATGTGGTTTGGTGAATAGTACCCAGTTTGCGACAAAAGGAACTGACTGAGGCTTGCATGAATTTGAGGGCATTGTCAGTGCGAAAGATTTTTATAGGTTTACTAAATTGGGTACTTATTTCAGAAGAAAAAAAGGCAGTAATAGTATCAAGAATGTTAGACCGATCTTTCAACGGGAATATCCAGGTGGTTCTAGAGTAATCATCAATAAAACTCATAAAATACCCAAAGCCAGTGACACTGGGCACAGAACAAGAACCCCAAATATCAGCATGCACTATATCAAAAAGCTATTTTGAGTCAATACATGTTTTTTTTGAAAAAGTAGACCTAGTCTGTTTGCCTAACTGGCAAGTTTCACAATGAAAAACAAAATCATAAAGATCAGGTAGAATGTGCTTCAACTTGGCCGCCGACGGATGTCCCAACCGATAGTGCCATTGGATGCCCGTCACAGAAGTCAGAAGTGCAGCGGTCTTTGGTACATCCAGGTAGTATAAGCCGTCTGGCCCCTCATGACCTGAACCAATCTTCGTCCTCGTACGCAGATCCTGAAAACACCATCTGGATCAAATGTTATAGAACAACGCAGGCTCTTAACAGTCCGACTGACAGATAATAAATTAATTGGAAATTTAGGAACATATAATGCAGAGCGCAGAGGTAGGCGGCCAGAAGTACAGATATTGTCAAAACCAGATACAAGTGTTTGTGAACCATCAGCAAGAATAACAGGAGGAATAGCAGTTGTTTTATGCAAAGTAGAAAATAAGGTAGGATTGCCAGTAATGTGGGAGGTCACACCAGAGTCGATCACCCAAGTGTTTTTACGAAGTCTCCGTAGATGAGGCCAAACGCGCTTGAAGCAATTTTTCAAATTCCGATCTGATCCAATCGGCAGATGGTGGAGCAGAAGAGGAGGCAGTAGTGTCAGGTTGCTCAGACGTGACTTGATTTGCCCATGCAGGTTTCCCATGTTTGATCCAACAACGGTCTTCATTATGATTAGTTCGTTTGCAGAAGTTGCAATAGCGTTGTTCAGTAGCATCAGCAGTAGAGGAGGAACCCCGTCCTTGGTCAGTAGAGGATCGTCCATGACCGTGTCCTCGACCGCGGCCACGCCCACGGAAGGAGTCACAAGTCCGAACAGCGAGGGTTGTCCCGTCAGAGACATCAGGAAGTGCTTGAGAGACAGAGGGAAGACGCTGCACACGCTTTAGAACATCGCGGAGAGTAGGAAGAGGATCGCTAGAAAGCATTTGATCGACTACCCCCGTAAAGGACGACGGCATGCCAGCAAGAAACTGAACTAATTGTAACTCATTGCGCTGGCGCTGGATCTCAGAAATATCTGATGATAGGGGGTGATAAACCTCGAACTCATCCCAGAGCGCAGAGCATTGATTATAGTAGTCCTCCACAGAATCAGTAGCCGAGTACTCCAGTTTGGCCAAGTTTTTGAAGATCCCGAACACCTTCGGATTTTGCTAGTGAGAATACACGTGAGAAAGTTGATCCCGCATCTCCTTGGCCGTCTTCAGGCGGAGCAAAGACTGGTTGATTTTGGGCTATGTACTATTGACCAGCCAGGTCATGATGCCATAATCTTCTTTAGACCAAAGATCGTAGGCCTGTTTTGTCTTGTCATCAGCATATGTAGCAGAAATCGATGGACCTTTGGTAGACAGATATGAGAAGCGTCCTTCATCCTTGACGTAGATTTCAAAGGAAGCAGCCCATAAGTGATAGTTGGAGCCATCCAATTTGACAGTGGTGACGCACAGGTTGCGAGGAACGTCTAAGGTCGCCATAACGACAGCAGACAACGTGAATCAAGGGCGCAGGCAGCAGCAAAAGGTTGACGTAGCAGTCAACAGAGGCAGACAGCAGCAGAAGCCCAATACATGGGCAGATCTATAGATAGAAGATAGGAGATCCAAGCATCGGATCTCAGGAACCCACGTAGGGGCAGCAAGGAATATAAAAGAACCTACGCCAACATGGAGGAAAAAATACTCCACCATGAGGCGTGGGCAGGCAGAGAGCAAAACTGATTTTACGTCTTCAACGTGCCAGAACTGGAAAGTGTCTGAAGCTGTCCGGAGACCAACGGGAAGAAGATGGGTAGATGGGGTGATCAACGGGATGGAATAAGAATAAGGGATGAAGGAGATGGTGGAGACGGAGAGTTAGGAAAGCGGTGGTGGGTTGTGGAGAAGAGGGTGGCAGGTGGGAATATGGGTGGAGGCGGCGGCAGAAAAGGGAGGCAGGAGGGGGGGGAGCGGGCTGGTGGTAGAGAGAAGGGGTGGTGGTGGCGGTTTGTGGTGGAGTAGGGATAGCGGGGAGAGGGCTGGTGGGGTGGAGGGGGGTTGGCGGCAGCAGCAAGGGAAGAGGGGAGGGTCGGCGACGACAGGGGGGCAGCGGCAGCAAAGTGAGAAAAGGAAAAAAAAAAGGAAAACGGGGGTTGGCGGCTAGGGTTAAGGAGGGAGGGATTTACGGAGGATCAGGAGGCTTTGATACCATCTAGAATATGGTAAAGGTTATTTCTTATTGAGTGAATAAAAACAAGTACATGACCCTCTCTTTTATAAGACAAGAGAGTGAGACATAGAGCAGAGCTAGGCAATATGGGATAAAAGTACAAGAGGCTTACAAAGACAAAAGCCAAATATACGCTAAGTAAGAAACAGCACAAAACACAGTAAAATATATATACTAATACTACTGTAGAACATGTATTATCTACTTTTATATATAGTTCTTTTTTATATCTGGAGCAAGATGTATTACTAGTATTCTTATGTATGCAACTGCATTGTACTACAGTATATTTTTGTAGTACCTAAAGCTTGTATTAGTGTAATTCTACCAAGTATTATTGACATTGTTGCATTACTGTTGTGATGGTACTTATTACTATCATAATATCTACATAGTATTATAACATTAGAATCTTACCATTTTAGGATATGTGATATACCTATGGTGATATTACTATTACCTACTGTTTCATTACCACATCACCTTATGATTGAACATAACTGTGAAATTATTCTTACCAGAGTACATTGTTGCATTACTGTTGTGATGGTACTTATTACTATCATAATATCTACATAGTATTATAACATTAGAATCTTACCATTTTAGGATATGTGATATACCTATGGTGATATTACTATTACCTACTGTTTCATTACCACATCACCTTATGATTGAACATAACTGTGAAATTATTCTTACCAGAGTACATGGTTTTAGATGTTTATGGAGTTCAAAAAAGTGAGTATTTAGTGTATGAATGCATAATTTAGAGAACATTGCCCACCTGGCACTTATGCGGCTAAGGGTCCAGTCCACCCACCTCCCACTTATAAAACATTAGTTTAGGACCACATTCTCAACAAGATGAATCTCTCCTTATTAACTCTCCTAAGTTCATTTAGGCAGAACATTGCTCAACAGAATAACATTACATATGAACCGGTGCATACATGGAAATCCATTGCGAAATTGGAGAAATTGAGAGAAGAGAACAGGAGTCAATGTAGAGCGTGCTTGTCAAGGAGCCAATCTCTCTTTATCCACTCTCCCTAAGTTCATTTAGGCCTAAATATTTTTAAAAAAATGAACTCAATAACATTACACGTGAACCAATGTATTTATCAAGGAGCCAATCTCTCTTTATCCACTCTCCCTAAGTTCATTTACTCCTAAACATTTTAAAAAAATCAATAACATTACATGTGAACCAATGCATATATGGAAATTTTTGTTGCTCACTAGAGGACCAAACCTAGAGAGAACAGTAGGAGCCGGTCTAGAGCACGCTTGTCAAGGAGCCAATCTTTCCTTATAATTCTAAAGTTGTCATTTAAAAAAAAACTCAATACATGTGAACCGATGCATATCTAGAAGATTGTTGCTCACTGGAGGACAAAATCAAGATAGGACAGTAGGAGTCAGTGTAGAGCATGGTTGTCAACGTGCCTCCACTTGGTCAGGCACCCAAGCGTTAGCCAATTGCTTTTTTAAAAAAAATATTTAACATGCTAAATTGTATATATACCATATGTAGTATTTTGTGCATTTATGCAATTGATACCCTATATAGTCATATAAAATAAAGTGGAAGCCCAAACGCATGATAGACATTTCTATATTTCAGAAACTACATCATACAAAAATTTGAAAATAGGAAATATTAGCTTCCCAGACGGTTGTGGCGCATACAAAAATATCCCTCCACCTTATTGGAGTGGGCTAGGTAAACACCTCTTAGACGCCTGGGGCATACACCCTTTTAGCACTTGCCTCAACAACAATGGTCTAGAGATCATGGTACAAGACTTCTTTGAGTCCACTTTGACCGGTGCGGTGGAGCTTTTTGGAAACATGGGAAGAAACTTCGAGAATTTTTACAACCAAACTTCGACGCAACTTCGACAAAAATTCAGCTAAAAGATACTGGATTCATGATGAAAACCGATAGATTTCATAAAATCTAGCTCAAAAACACAATATATGTTTACAATACTAAGGATCACATTAGATCTAGTAGAGAACGAGTAGATCTACCAATTTTAGGTGAAAATACTAAGAATGTGAGAATCATAAAAAATACAAATTTAGAAGGGTACTAGAAGAAAAACATGTCACGTTAGTAGATCTATATTTGAATCTATGGTAGATCTAGTACAGAAGGGATACATCTACAACTATTAGCTAAGATTAAGTTAAAAATATATCAAATTCACCTTACAACAAGGTCCAGGTCCTTTCCTCACAGTAGTTTGTAAAAAAACTCCGAAGCTCGATTAGTTCGACTTGTTCAGCGACATTGTAGGTTATATGCATTGGGAAGGGCCAACTTTGACGATATTTGGCCCATTTCGTCGACAGGGCCCAACATGTTGGCAACATTGTGGAATCGGGAAGTATACATGGGCTCGATTTCTCTCAGCGGTGATTGACAATTTTGGCAACATTCCTCCTGATGATGTCGAAGTTCGATACCATGGTAGAGATAATTGAAAAAACAACATAAAGTGTAACATCGACTATTAGAGCACGATATCAAACTTCGATGACATCAGGAGAAATGCCGCCAAAATTGTCAATATTGTTGCTAAGCTAAGTCAAACCCATGTAAACTTCTAGACCACAATGTCGTCAACATATTGGATCATGTCGACTAAATGGGCCCAAATGTCGTCGACATTGGCCCCGACCAGGTACGATATTCTACAATTTCATTGAACCTGTTGAACCAATCAGACTTCAGCTGACATTTTCAACAATTTTGACAATCTACATTGAGGGAGAGGAAAGGAGTTGGAGCTCAATGTGATCTGAATTTGATACATTTTAAACTTAATCTTAGCTAATAATAGTAGATCTACCCCTTCTCTGCTAGATCCACCCCTTCTCTACTAGATCTACCATAGATTCAATGTAGATCAACTCATTTAACACAGTTTCTTCTAGTACCCTTCCCAAATTCGTGTTTTTATTATCTATTCACAATTCTTAGTATTTAACACCTACAATTGGTGGATCTACTCCCTCTCTACTAGATCTAACACTATTCTTAAAATGGTAAGCATATATTGTGTTTTTGAGCTAGATTTCATGAAATCTAACAGTTTTCATAAGGAACTCAGAATTTTTTAGTTGTTTCGTCAAAGTTGCATCGAATTTTTGTTGTAAAAATCCTAGAAGTTTCCTCTATGTTTCCACAAACTTCCACTTCCACACATGTCGAAATCGAAGTCCTATTCCATGCTAGTGAGTATGTTGTTTTATAGAATGCTAGTGGTTGTAGACTTGTAGTTCCCATTGACCATTCTACTCATAGGGAGGAGGTTGGAAAAAAGACAAAGATGGGAAAGGAGGAGCAATACTTGTTAGGGCATGTGCCTAGCTGTAAGGAGCTCCAAGGGGGTGTCTTGCCTTGTGCTCAACCATTGTCGTGGATCTAGGGCATATTTTTATTATCAAAATGTTGAAATCTAATGTTGTTGTCTGTCTTATGTGCCAAATATCTTTTTACTTCCCGAATTAAATACTCTTCCTAATGCACATTATTTGCTTTGTTATTTGCGTCTTCTATTTTATTTCTATTTTAGGGGCTATGTAATGAAGGATACTCATCACTTTGTCAAGGATCTATGCCATTCGATATTAATATATTTATGAATTCTCCATCTCTTACACAAATTATAAACCATTCTCTTCTAGTCTTTGGCATTTTTTGTTGGAAATTAGTATAAATGTAACTCCCAATGCTTTCATATATTGTAAATACATGTATATAAGAGGATGTTGTTTTATCGAATGCTAGTGGTTGTAGTTCCTATTGGCCATTCTCCTCATAGGGAAGAGGTTGGAAAAAAGACAGATGGGGAAGGAGCGACACTTGTTAGGGTATGCGCCTAGCTGCAAGGTGCCCCAAGGGGGTATCTTGCCTTGCGCTTACCTATTGTCGTGGATATAGGGCATAGTAGTAGGTTTCTATTTTTTTATAATCAAAATGTTGAAATTCAATGTTGTTGTCTATGTCATGCGCCAAATATCTTTTTTTGGGGGGATTAAATACTCTTCATGCACATTTTCTGCTCTCTTATTTGCGTCTTCTATTTTATTTATATTTTAGGGGTTGAGTAATAAAGGATACTCATTACTTTGTCGAGGATCTATGCCATTTAATATTAATTTATTTATGAATTCTCCATCTTTATACAAATTATAAACCATTCTCTTCTAGACTTTGGCATTATTTTTTGTTGGAAATTAGTATAAATGTGATTCCCAATGCTTGTATATATTGTAAATACATATAAGAGGATTAATAATAAACATATGAAGAAAACTACATATATAGCAATAGAATGCAAGTATGAAGGAGGAAATGCCTATAAATAATGGAGGATATGTATATATAGGTAAAATATATAAAAATGAATTTTAAGAACCAACAAGTCCAGGCATCAGGCACCATGATGCCTAGCTACCTTAATAAGTACGGACCGAGGGGCGGGCTAGATCTATATTCTAGAGTACATTGTTGATGGCGGCCAGTACTGAAGTCAACTCATACTTGGTTGTGGTGCCAAATTTGATGCTTACCCCTATTTTTTCTTTACTCTAAAGAAAACAAATTTAGAATGATGGCCAATGGATGCAAAAGATGGCTTCTTCAAGGTTGCTATCCTCCCGAAGACTTTCTTCTATTTGTGACAACCATGTTTATTGAGGTGATCTAGGGTAGACAAAACAACAGCCTCATGAAAGTTGAAGAAGTAGTCACCAAAGCCATGCACTGGATAATCTTAACAGGCAGCTGTAGTCACTCACATAATGCGGGACAACACAAAGAACACTTCTTAAAAATAATGGATGAAAATTGGAGCAGCAACAAAATTCTTGAAGTCAACTACCAGTCATCCTAAGATTAGTAACTAAAATAATGATATGGTTATTAAGGTTTCAAAATTAAGAGATATAAAGGGAGCCAAGGCACAGAAATGCTAAGCAGTGTAATGACTGAGAGTAAAAGATTACAGATATATTTCTAAGGTCAAGTTTTTGACGGAAACACTCTAATAACATGTCGACAAGTAAAAAACTTTTGAGGTCCCACACCATCTATATGGTGCTGAGAGGAAATTACAAGTGATAAATATTTGATTGCATGGACAAGTAACATGAAAACTGATCTCTACTTGACTACTTACTACATCTCATGTCCAAAGAACTTGACGTTGCACTCATACATGAACCATGCATGATACAGCAACCACTTAATCACTCTTTAAGGTATTTTATATAAAATCGTCAACAACAAATTCGGGGTTGCCTTACATTTATAGCAGAAATAATTATCATACATAGTCAAATGGTGCAGTTGTAACTAATAAGTTGAAGTGGAAGATATAACATGACAGCCATTCCCATTTTCCGTCAATTGAATTCAAATTCAATATTGAAGTTGCTAATGTTTTGTCAAAAAGATAGATATAGAAAAAATATAAGAAAATTTGAGTTATAGATGCCAGACTTAATTGAATAGAAGCTGCAACTTTACCTGGCTCTCCTTAGTGGCACCAGTAATAACAGATGAGACATTAGGATTTGAAGCACACCATGCAATTGCAAGTTGCGCCAAGGGAACCCCTAGTTCTTCAGCTATTGGTTTCAGACCATTTACTTTTTTCAAAACATCATCAACAAGAGATCTGCTAGCAAGATTCTGCAATTACCCAGTTGGCGTCAGAAATGGCATGCAGCATATTAATAAAAGATCAACACCTAAGGTAGTTCATATTGTTTACGTTTAGAAATAAGAGTTGTTGCTCATTTGGATTGTGTTACATAATATATTTATCAGAAATATGTGCAGTTACGAACAGTTACTGAAAAGGATAAACACAAGATAATAACTACAACCAGCAAATACTCCATGATCTTTTGCAGCAGAACCACATTAAAAACATTGGTGGCATATTACCAAGCATACTGCAGAGATGAATAATCATTTAGGTCAACAGCTTAGTTTGGTAATTTATTTGTCTCGGTTACTATAAAAAATGACCTAGATCAAAACCACAGGAGGAAGATTATATTTCAACTTGGACAAATGATACAATGGCTAAACCAATATACAAATAAGTGCATGTACATACACTTTAAACGGAAAAAGTTACAAATATTTCGAGGGAAAAAAAAAAATCAATTTCATCTAAAGATAGTATAATACAGAAATATGTAATGTGGGGTCGATCAATATCAGTGGAAGCAAAACCTCAAAACAAATGTTCTTTACAGTTGCATAAATAGTCTTAGAGTTGGTTTACATGATCAGCGAAATCACTAAAGCAATTAAACTGATGGCGAAAATTCAGAAAGGTCTTTAGCAAATTAGTCAGAAGAAAAAAAACATCTTGGAGAATTCACAAAGAGCACTACATAAGCAAAATCCTGAATCTTAATAAAATGGACCCATCACCTTGTAGTTATCTAATGCAAATCTGCTGTCAGCTGGAATATTTCCTTTGGTGTATTTCCCTGTCAGTACTCCAGAAGCAAGTGGACTCCAAGTAGTGAGACCGATACCATATTTGCTATAAACAGGTAGGTATTCAGACTCGACCTGCATAAACATAAAAATACTTAAGGTGCCAGTTATGCCAGCAGTGACATATCATTAAAAAGATGTAACATTTCTAACAGCATAGTTTATATATCTATAAAAATCACCAACATACTTGAACGACTTAACACTAAAAGGGAACTGCTACATTTAAAAGCGGGACAGGCATTTAGATTTGGTTGATGGTGATCCGTGATTTTTAGTTGGTTGGACATTAAAGTACTGCTACATCGGGGTCAAAGCCGACTGATTGAAAAATACGAATCACCAAAGCAGGCCAAGTAACGAAATGAGGGTTTGACTATATGAGATCAGCAGATCTGACTGGCAGGGAGAATAGGGTTTAAATAAAGGAAAACGAAAAATCCATCGAGTAATTAAGCTATAGATCCAGGGTAGGTGCCATCAAAGTCAACTATACATCTTTGCATCAATTAACGCTACTACCTTGTGCCTGGAAAGCAGATTGTATTCAGGCTGCTCGACGATAGGCCCGACAAGTCCCAGTCTATCAGCGACGCCCCAAGCCTCAGTGATCTGCTGCGCCGACCACTCGCTGGTTCCCCAGTAGAAGGCCCAGCCGCGTTCGATGACATGGTTCATGGCCCGGACGGTCTCCTCGATGGGGGTGTGCACATCGGGGCGGTGGCAGTAAACGACATCGACGTAGTCCATCTCTAGCCGCTTGAGCGAGGCACGGAGCCCCTCGACGATGTGCTTGCGGGACAGGCCCTTGTCGTTGGGCCCCTGTCCTCCCCAGAAGATCTTGGTGGAGATGACGATGTCGGAGCGCTTCCACCCGAGCTCCCGGATCGCCTGCCCCATGATCTCCTCGGCGCGGCCGTTGGCATACACCTCGGCGTTGTCGAAGAAGTTGACGCCGTGGTCGCGGCAGCATTGGAGGAGCGACTTGGCTTCCTTGACGTCGACCTGGTTGCCGAATGTGACCCAGGCTCCGAAGGATAGCACGCTCACCTTCAACCCCGAGCGGCCGAGGTTCCTGTACTGCATCTTTGAGGCCGTGCCGTTCATCGCGATCGCCGCGCCGCTCTGTTTAGTGTGAGAGTCGGAGGTAGAGTGGGGATGGTACTGTTGAGCTATAGCTTAGAGGGGAAAGCAACGAGGAGGAGGTCGGCAATCGGCAGCAATTTTTTCTTTTCTTTTCACGGCTTTCGGAGCAAAAAGGGTCGGTTGGACTCCGCGACGTGTGGCCCGCTTCGCCTGCCAGTTTTATGGCAGGGAGTTGGCGTGGGAGATTCGTGCACGGGGCCGGTGAGCTGTATGTTTCAATCCATCTGGTTCCACTGAGTACGGGCATGAGGTGTCAATGAACTGGAACCTGGACCCCTGAATGAAACGCACATTGCAGAGTGAAAGGTGGATCTGGGGAGTTCCGTGTTCGACTTTGGATTCATCTCTTCAGCTGCGCTCATTTTCATAAAATAAAAAAATGTCGAAAGCACGTGATGATAGTAAAGCTAGCACAATAAAACATGCATGTTAAAATCACATATTATATTGTATAAATAAATTTAGAATTTAGATTCTACAAATATTTGATTTGTTGTTCAACTTAAATTTGTAATTATTTTTATGACAATATAAATATAGGGGCAAATAGACTAGAATGACAATTTCTGATTTTTCTCAACTATACGACCTTAATAGAAATTATGTTATAACAAAAACATAAGAAAAGAAGGAGGAGGGACAAGGAGTAGAATGAGTGTGGTTATGTAACATGATTTTAGAAACTATAAAAGGTTTCCTACTTCAGGCTTTTAACGACTTAGTTTGGACAAACAATCTTTATTGGCAGTTCAAAGGACACATAATATACAACTATATATCTATGAATTGAAAATAAAGATCTAATTGTTTTTTTCTCCTTTAGAGGTTGTGTGATAAGTCACTACGGTTTCCTTACTAATAGGGCATCGAGAAACCACCTCAACATCTTCTTTTGATTATGTCCAAAGGAAGGTTTGCACCTATTATTCTATTTACCATGTCTAAGGAGAACCACCTTAATACCTTCTTTTGTTTGTGGTTGAAGGAAGGTCACCAAAAATGCCCTCTGTATCGACTCAAAGGAGTACAATTTGAGACCAGTTTTCATTTCACTCTCCTTGAAGCACAACCATAAGACTTCTTCACAAAGAAACAAGTTGGGAGAATTGAAACTATAATTTAAAGCCCGAAGAATTTTGTAAATGAGCTTCTCTAAATAATAAGAAAACTTGACACAGAGAGGAGGTCTACTTGGGCACTAAGTGTGGATCACTAAGACACTATATCACTGTAATCATTTGATTATGCTACTCAGGTGTGTGTGTTCAAGTGAACAGATATGGTTTGTATATATAGATATTGATTAGGGATAGTACAGATAAGCAAAATTGGGTGTAAGAACATCCTTGGCCAATAGATTCATTGGGTTGAGTCAAAAGCAAAATTCAAAAGCCAATGTGTTCTGACTAACTTTTGGTCAAACTCGTCTTCAATTTAGATGTTCTTCAGTCGAGTTGTACTTCAATTAGATTACGTAGAGAAATGTATCAATTGCACATTATAGCTAGAAAATTGAAATTAGGTTATTTTGACCATCCTTTGTCCAAAGTAGATTTTGAACAAAGAGTTTATTTGATCCCACAGTAGTTGGACTATAAGTTCAAACAAGAACTATATTGACCTTAAAAGGCAGTACAATAGGGTTTTGGCTCTAGACACTTAAGCAATAAAATAGATTAATTTCTATGACCTCCTATGGATCTGATAAAGATATTAAAAAAAAGTTTTTTGGTATCATTGGCAATAATCCTCTTATAAGAGATAAAATAAATGAATTTTTAACAACACTTGGAGTAAAATTGCAATTAGATATTTCTTCTTATATGTGATATGTCCATTTCAATTGTTATAACTCACATGATCTTGTAAACACTTAACTAAATAGTTAGACACAGCATAAATAGGAAATACAACATTCATCAAAATATGTTTATATAATGCCCTTGGGCTAACAAAGTCCTCCTATCTGATGATGACAATTATTTCCTAAGTAAAGTAGAACATGATCAAGTTAATTTGTAGATTGAGTTCAGAGATCATATCATGTCCTTAATTAATTCATAGTATAAGAATTTTAGTTGAGAGTATGATAAAAATGTAAGTGATCACCCATAGGGTTAGGAATATTTCCATCTCTAATGGAAAATGCATTTGAAGTTTTTTCCTTTATCAAAAAAAATTCTCTTAGACAAGAACATGAATATCTTATTTATGATAACTAAAATCAAATAATAAAAACTCAAAGAGAAATATAGGGAAAAACTTTTTAATCTATTCCCCCCCCACTTCATAAAAATCAAAGAGGAAAGTGGACAGAGTAAGAAAACCTAATAAGCTCCTTTTTATTTGAGCTCCCCATAAGTAAAATCCATCAAAGTCATGGGGGTTAATATCAAGTAGAACAAGTCTAATCTAGGTAATAAACATGTTTTTAAAATACATATGAAAAGTACTTGCAAAGTATACAATTAAGGAAGAAAATTTTGAAACAAATCATAACACAAGACATAGTTAAGAAATCAAAAAGGAATTTGTCTAGAAATGAAATCATAAAATATGGTATAACTAAATTAGGTAGTTTTGAGTTTCAACTTGACCAAAAAAATATATATATACAAATTATTTCTAAAAACACGTAAACAAAAGGTTAGTTACAAGATGGGTACTTGATAAAGCAAACTAGCTCATGAGGCAACATGATCATTTACAAAATGTAAAGTAAAATACAGTTGTACATAACTCTCAAAAGTCCCATAAAAAAATTTGTAACAAGGCATCCACATATGTATCCATGCTTATGTATGTTTCTTTCCATAAGAATAAAATGTGTAATCTCAATTGAATAGCCACATAATATGAAGTGCACTAAGGGTCACAAATGTGATGAGTATGGGAGAAGAAGGATACCATACATCATGAGAAGGTAGAAGAAATACGAAGGCAGGGAGGAAAGTGGTGGATGATGAAGATGTTGTTTTGGCCTATATTTTGCTTGCTATTTTGTTGTTTTGTTGTTATGTTGTACAGAAAGAGCCGTGGGATGGTGTACAAAGGGTGAACTTTATACTTTTTGGGTTTTTTGAGGTTAGAGTTATAGATCTGGTAGCTTTGATGTAACTAGCAGGGAGGGTTGGTGGGATACAAAGGATGATGTATATCTTGATGTGTTTGCCCACATGAGGAGTGTGGAATGAATATGAGAGACTCCTAACTTAATCAAAAAAAAAACTTCCAAGAAGGTTGATGCTCTGACAACGTAGAAGTAAGCATCAATGTCTTAGATTTGAGGGAAACAGTATTATAAATATTTATAGTAGGATGTATTGGAGGTTAAGCATAACTGTAGAAAAGTTTTTAAGGCTCAACTCTACCAAGATATCTATGTCTAGGATGTTTACCAATAGAATGTTATTGAGTTAAAACAAACAAGGATAGGTATTAAATAATAGATTGTACGAAATTAAATTAAATACACAATAATCTTTAATTCATCTGTATGCGACTACAACCCTAAATCCGTGTATCGGTTTAAGATTATGAAAACTAATCTAGAAATGGATTGTTTTCCCATTGTGATGAATTTCAATTGATAAAATCATATTAGAAATGGACATAGATTGTCTAAACTAGAATTCCTAAAGCTATTGTAGAAGTTATAAGAATATACTGAAATCTAGGGTTTTTTATTATGTCTAAAATTGATGTCTAATTGAATAAAGAACTTTGCCTATTTGAAACTCCTTGTCTATGCATGATTGTTTTTTCTAGAATTCTTAGTACATATAGGTCAGATATTATCTTGAATTTCATGTGATATTATCAATGTTTGGTTGATTTGTAAGTAAAGAGGGTGAGATTGTAGATGAATGGAAAGTTGGAAGTTTACAAATAGACATTATGAAATTCAATTGATGTGATTCTTTAATCATTATAAATTAATTTAGTCAAGGTTATTCTTGATAAATGATATTTCAGTGAATGGCGTGGAAACCTGTTATAACCTCGATTTTTGGGAAAGGTAATTTCTCATATTAAAGATAATTGAACAAATAATGATTTGATTTGTTTTGAACAAATGGATTCCTTTCACAATAGCCTTGATTGGTTGCTTTGTGGGCTTTATTGGCTATTGGGCCAAATAAAAAGGAATTTCAATTAATTAATGAATAATTGAGTTTTTGAGAAAAGAAATATGTGGAAAACTCTAGAAGGCAAAATAATGTAATCCAAGGATGAATTTCGTGCCTCTTGGGTTCCTTGGGTGCCAAGGAGTCCAAATTGTAAAGATAATAGGAGAGAGAAAAATGTACTTTAACAAGTGATAACTTGCTTATGAGGGAAAATCTCAAACTTGGCACACAAGTCGTGAACTTTCCTTTAAAATTTAGGAGTAAAAGGATTAATGAGTAAAGAGATATGGATTTTTTTGAGATAATCCTAAAATGAATCATTACCAAGTTATTTTCATTAATTATCGCAATAATAATTTTTCAGACAAGGAAATAGTTCGGTCCAAGTCAAGTATACCAATATGTTAAGTGAAAGGGATAAAAGAAATCGGGAGTACCATGGAGTGTTCCTTGTGTGACTTGTATTAAGGATACAAGCATAATGTATGGAAAGAAGGTGGCAGAATTGGTGGTTATAGTACGGGGGCAATTAGGGTTTCCCCTAGGTAAGTTTATATAAATAGAGAGAGGTCATGAGGAACCCTCGTTGCCACCCTCCGTAGAGTAGGATAGCCTTCGAACCAGGGAGATTGGTTCCCTGCTGAGTTGGGGTGCTATATCCAATGGACTCTGTTGATGGAGGAGCGACTTTGCAAACAAAATTATTGGTCGACGAGGTAAAGACGACGTCTTCTGACCAGGCTTTGAGAGGTGCCGCAAACCGCAACCACCAGTCCGTCGACGGAAAACTGGGTAGCGGCGGGCGCAACTCCCATTATCTCGTAGTGCCTGGGACAGCAGAGAATGAAGAGAGGGAGAAGGATCCACGGCGTGCTCTATACATAGTGGGGGCTAGAACGTGATGGCGAAGACCCGGGAGAGATCCGATGGAGGCCTGGCAGATGAGCAACTCGGGTGAGCAGCATAGGCGGCAGCCTCACCTGTGGTGGTGTCGAGGATGAGGGTGGCACACCGGCGGCCCTCCTTAGGAAGCCCGGACTAGGCCGAGGAAGAGAGCAGGCCATGGCGATGAGGCGAAAGCGTAACGAGAAGGACGCTGCATCATCTCCCAATGCGACTCCGGCGGCAGCGCGGAACAGATCACGCGTGCACGAGGAAGAAGAGAGACCCACGCCCAAAGGACTAAAGTGCCCCTTTAGGCACGCTGAAGACCCAAGGGCGGCAGAGTCTTTTCCATCTGATTCTCGTTGGATTTTGGTAAGTCAATAATATGATACTTATGCTGACGTGGCAAGGTTCTATTGGTCAAGTTCCATTAATATTAAAGAATTCATAATTGCTTACCGATAGCTTGGATTTAGACAAGCTTTATATGAAAATTTATCAGCAAAATGAGGGGAATCCAAATAAAATACTTTTGGAGTCTAATTATGCTTGTAGTTCTAAAAGTATATGTAATTCATGTGTTAATATGATTAGTATAAAGGGAAAACTTAGATTTTGCTTAATCTAATGCTTAATTAAATATGTCGTTCATGTTAAGCTAATACCTGATCTAGACCTATACGATGAAAAAATTCTTGAAAAAGATGAATAATTGATGATGTTATGTTAATGGTCTCATACAATGTTGATTTAGGGTTTTTACCCCATATGAGAATGATTAAGCTTTTAGAAACCCTAATTTAGGGTAAAAGAGGATAAGATCGTATATATTTTGAAAAATGTGAAAATACATTGTTAAATGATGGTTCTAAGTTATTTGAATACAAAATGTCCTTAATTCTGGATAAATACCCTTAATATAATAATTAGGGTTTTCTAATGCATAAAAGGTGGATAGAGTTCATTTGTGAATTAGACCATAATGAATTATGAATTAAAGATAAATGCACATAATGATCTTGTCATGGATTAAAAGGATAAGAATAGTAGCTTTAATGTAAAAGAGGCATATTGGGTTAATGTTTAAGTGTGCCTTTAATCTGAAACTAGGGTTGGTAAGTAATTGAATAGAAATAGGGTTTAAATAGTAAATGAAGTGAAACCCTAATTTCCAAGGAAACCCTAAAATTGGAATAGAAATCCTAAGGAATATAATGATATTGGATAAATATTAATAAAAGGAAATTGGTATATTTATTTCAGGATTCTGTGCATATTTGGTTGCTTGAATGGGATTTCTCTATTCTGGTTATTTCTGTCTCAAATCTGCAATCAAAGGTATGTGGTTACGCTTATGACTATACCAAATAGTTTCCCGAGGATTTTATCAACGTTTCCCTCAATGCATGAATTAACTGTTGGATGTCTATTTATTTCATGCAACTATAAAGTGACTATGATTATCACTATAAATGAGTATATATAACTGGCTAGATCCGGGTCCACCTCTGTTACTTTGAAAAGGGGGTAATCCTAGAGCAAGGTCTAGGTTACCGAGAGTTAGAAATTGGGCTACTCATGTGTAGTGCCATGAGACTCATTAGCCTGCCATGAGTTAAGGAGTGGGCTACTTATGAGTAGTGCCATGTGACTCAACCCTAGAAACTAGTTCACCTATAGGTGGGACCATGAGGGGTTTAATGGGGATCTACCATAAGGAAGGTAGGATCCAGGTCCACTGCAGGGATAGTACAGAGGATAGGGTACTTATGGATCGCGGATGTTATATTTAAAACGTAATCTTGATTGATTAATGATTAATTGAATGATTACATGGTTATCATAGTTGCAAGATTCTTGTTTTCCCCACATACCAGCTTCGGCTGACCGACGTTTTGTTTGTCGGCGTTTTAGGTACAAGCCAAAAGGACAAACAGTAAATTGCCACATTGTGAAATACATGAAGAATAATACAAGGAGGATTAGTTAGCGTAGAATCAATAAGTGGATAGAAGTTAGAAATCCAAAATTTCAAAAGGTATGCAAAGTTTATTTTCTTATAGCTTTTCAGTTTAGTATGTTAAAATTTGATAATTATTCTTGGTTAATTGCCGAACCTTTGATCCGGAAGTCATGGGTGCGGCTTCGATCTCTCGGTCTCCCTTAATTGGGGGTTATCGGGAGGTGGGGTCGTAACATTTGGTATCAGATCTTAGGTTCCTCAGTTAACCATTAATAATTATTAAATTTTACAAACTCCATAGAACCCAAGGGAGTTATTAGAGGAGTATCCGAAAGACAGAGGTGTCTAGAAAGGGATCACGACCGGGGGCTGGCAAGATTTTCCTCCGCACCGCTAGTCGGAATATGAGGACTCCCGGGCCCGTGTGACCGCCTGGCCAAAGTCTTAGGGTATGAATCGAAATAAAATACCTTTAGGACTTCTCATCTTATTCATCCCTTCTCATCACAAAAATTTTGATAAGGACCTAAAGGATTAGGGTTTTCTTTCTTCTCCTCACCCTCTTGAGGTATGGGTAAGGTTAATAAGGTTTAAGGAATCCTCCACTAAATTAATGAAAGGCATGTAAATAAGATGTCATGGACATAAGCTTAATATATAAAGCGCAAATTACAGAGTAGATACATGCTTAGGTCGTATGACATAAGTTTTCATGTCCTCAGAGTAGACCTGAGAGTAGACCTTCTTGTCAGGAGGATAAGTTAGTCTTGGAGATAGAGATCTCCATTGCAAGTAGAGACCTGGCACATCCTATGAGGATGATGCTAACCCTAAGTGACGATTAGAGAGAGACGAGTTGGACCAGGTGTTTGAAAGGACATGCCTTTGGGATGCCATACGATCCATGGGTGACCTAGAACCTTTGGCAACCCAACCCTGGGAAGGGTCATGCATGTTAAGGTAAAGGATAGCTCCTTGGATGAGGATGTTAGTGAAGGACCATAGAAACCCCATGGGCTTGTACCAGTGGGGCATAGCTGGAACCTAGGGCACGTCATAGTGCTGACGATAGGATGAAACCCTGGATAAAGAATTATGATGGAGCATTAAGGGTTATGGATGACCTTGAGCAACTATAAGTTTGAATCTAGGCTTCACCCATGTAGAGCATGCTTTTGAGGATGAACCTTCTTGAAGAAAGGACATCTTATAGAGAGGTTGGTTGTAGGGTTAGCTCTAGAGAGAGAAGGAAACCCAACAAGAAGGTTGGAAGCCTAAAACCCTGAACTATGGATGATAGTGGTTGCCTCATAATCGATCCCTGAAAGTTGATGATATCTTGGTTGCCTTTAGAGGGACCAACCTTAGAGAATGAAGATGAAGCATCTGGTGCCTATGTGCCTACGGTATAGGTGTTTACCTTCTGAGGTAGGAAAAAGAGTTCCTTAGACCTAGAAAGGTTTAGTAGCGGGTTATGAGGCCTTGTACCTTGTTGGTTGTCCTTGAGGAGGACCCAACACTAAGTGTTGCTTGAGTTGAAGGATGACAAGGAGTGTGTGTCATGCCTTTTTCATGCTTGGTTTGTAGTTAAGAGACAGAGCATGCAGTGAACCTAGGGTTCCTAGGCCTAAGAGGGGAAGTGGTGTACCTAAGGCTCATGATGAGAAGTTGAGTTCCTATAGAAGCAAGCATAGTAATCCTCATGAATAGAGGAAAAGAGGAGCCCTTGAAGTTAAAGGTGTGTTTGATGAACCCCTCATAGCTAAGTTGATGATAAAGAAAGGTATGATCTTGATCTAACATTGAGGAAAGAGGACAAGTATGCCCTAGCATGGTACAGTAAGTGATCTGCTCGTGCCTTAATGGCTTGCTAGGGTTAAGTAGGCTCGGGTGGATGTAAACCCTGGACCTAAGAGCTTTTGTGACCTTAGAGATAGTTTTCCTCCCATCCGGGGAGAGGGACCCCTTTGGAAGGGTGTATATCAGTTTTGTTGGTTCAAAGTAACCTAAAGAGGTCTCATAGGATCTTGAGAAGCTAAGTGAAAGGTACATAGTATGAGATTGAATCTACAGACCCATAGATATCCATCTCTATTACATGTGAAAGTGTTACCATGGAGGTAACCAGTATGGGGCTTGACCAAGGTAGGCAGGTTGCCTTAATGCTTATGAGCGGATGAGAGTCGGCCCATGAATGCAGAAAGAGGGATGATGAAGACTTGGGTAAGATTCTAAGTGGACATGTACTATAATGGAGAATCCTAAGTCTATCCTAGGGTCAGGTAGGGATAAGACCGATGAAGGTAGGAGTTGCCTAATTCCCCAGTTGTGCATGACCATAGGGTCGGGAGGTAACAGCTATCATTATCTGAGGGCCATGGGTTAGGAGATCGATCACCTTCATGAACTCATGGGACCCAAAGGGCAGATGAGTAGGGCACTCTCTGGATGCATGAGGGAAGAGGGATGACCCCAAAAGAGTCGGTACCCTATAGACCTAGAGGAGATGACCAAGGATATAAGCCTCAGTAGGTTCAAGACTAGTTTGATATCATGATGTTTGTGATGAAGAGACATATGTGGCACGTTGCAAGTTAGATTTAAAGGTGTACTGGCAAGGTGGGATGTACCATCTCTACTCTTGGAACAGGTAGAACTCTGTATTTGGACTGCAGCCAAATGTTTATTTCCTCTTGTTATGGGGGTGAGAGATAGGACATTATGCATGTCATACACCAAGGATAAGAGATGATGTAGGTTGGAGCGTTGCCACGAGAAATGGGGATAGAGAAGATATCTTACCATGGTAAAGTGAATGAATGATGGATGGCTTGCAAACACTAAGAGGAATGAGGTAGTCCCCTTATGAGGAAGTTTCTAAGATGAGCTATGTAGAACTTACAAGTTATACCAGGTTGAGTTTGGTCACCATGATGATGAAATCAGAGAGTGTTCTTAATCGAGATAGACATGGAGTTTGAGGTAATATAATAAGTGAAATACATGGAAGTGTATGTCTTCAATGTTACCTGATACCTAAGGATGTGAGGGGGTAATGGATGCTCCAGTTGAGATACATATGGCTTGTTTGACTAGAAGCTAGAAGAGGTGGTTTGGCTAACCCTAAGTTTGAAAAAGAGAGGTGTTTGGATAACACTCAGATGTAACAAGATGCATTGAAAAGTTAATGGTTGATTGGTTAGCCAGTCTAGCCCTTGATGCAATGAAAGGATAGTGGTAGAACCTCAGATGCACTTCTTTAGAAGAGAAAGTGACGAAACTCCGACTAGAGCGGTTTAGGGTTTCAGAGGATCTAATCTTGAAAGAATCATGACATACATAAAATCATGGTTGAAGATCACCGTACACCGTAGAAGATGGCAATAGCACTTTGGATGCTTAAGATAAAGTTGCATGTGGTTTATGGCCATGCAAGCCAGGAGGTAAAGGACGAACCCCAGTAACCCATTGTATCAATATAGAGGACAAAAGAGTCCCTGAGAGGGAACGGGAGATCAACACTATGGATGTTGTGATAGGTCTTCCCTGGGCCAAAGAAGGTCGAGATACAATATGGGTTATGGTAGGTCGTCTTACCTAGATAGTATGAGAAAGATAGAGTTTTGTAAAGGGACAGATCTAGTTGAACTACCCATGAGAGAGATGGTTCAACTACACCATAAAGCAAGTTCAAAGGTTCTTGAGTTTGATATAAAGGTTCCCTTCCAAAAGGTGGAAGTAGGTACATTGAGAACTCTATGTTAGTATAGTTTATCACCCCTAACTATGGTTAGTATGATCCAGACTAAAGGGTCTGATGAGGGCATGTGTGCTCGTTCAGGGTGATATCTAGAGACAGTACTTGTCCTATGAAAGATGTGACAATGACCACCATAGCTAGTATTGGGTTTTATATGAAGCTCTATAAGGGAGGTTGTGTCGGTCACCACTTCAGTAAGGTGATGTTGGTGAAAGGACCACATGATGGTTAGAAAAGGACCACATGATGGTTAGAAAAGGGACCACAGTGCGTGTAGATGAAGTCACTTTGATTGTGCAAGGGCTGAAAGGAGCCTAGAAATGATGAGAGTCGTGAGCAGATGCAAAGTAGACTGACATATAAGTTACTGTGGGAGAAAATGTGACATGAAAATCTGACCCCTCTAAGTTATAACTAAGAGAGCTGAGTCCCTGATACATGGGTCCATTAGAGATGGATGGGTGGAGAAGGTTAGGTTTGACCCTACCCCTCAGGATAGAGTAATGTGAGATGAGTTCCATGTGTCCAATTTAGAGCACTATGTGAGGTACCCGACCATGTGCTGAGCAATGAACCTAGTGAGCCCCAAGGGAGGCTGAAATGAACTGAGTCACCTGTGCAGTTTATAGACGCCAGAGTGAAAGAACTCAGAGAAAAGAATATGTGATAATAAAGGTTCTTTGAAAATGCCATGGTTACGGCAAAGCCACATAGGGGCCAATGATGGACATGGAAAAGTCTTATCCTGAATTGTTTGTTTGCTTGTTTGAATTTTGAGGACAAAATTCCTATAAGAGGGGAAGGATGTTATAACCCTGATTTTTGGGAAAGGTAATTTCTCATATTAAAGATAATTGAACAAATAATGATTTGATTTGTTTTGAACAAATGGATTCCTTTCACAATAGCCTTGATTGGTTGCTTTGTGGGCTTTATTGGCTATTGGGCCAAATAAAAAGGAATTTCAATTAATTAATGAATAATTGAGTTTTTGAGAAAAGAAATATGTGGAAAACTCTAGAAGGAAAAATAATGTAATCCAAGGATGAATTTCGTGCCTCTTGGGTTCCTTGGGTGCCAAGGAGTCCAAATTGTAAAGATAATAGGAGAGAGAAAAATGTACTTTAATAAGTGATAACTTGCTTATGAGGGAAAATCTCAAACTTGGCACACAAGTTGTGAACTTTCCTTTAAAATTTAGGAGTAAAAGGATTAACGAGTAAAGAGATATGGATTTTTTGAGATAATCCTAAAATGAATCATTACCAAATTATTTTCATTAATTATCGCAATAATACTTTTTCAAACAAGGAAATAGTTCGGTCCAAGTCAAGTATACCAATATGTTAAGTGAAAGGGATAAAAGAAATCGGGAGTATCATGGAGTGTTCCTTGTGTGACTTGTATTAAGGATACAAGCATAACGTATGGAAAGAAGGTGGCAGAATTGGTGGTTATAGTACGGGGGAAATTAGGGTTTCCCCTAGGTAAGTTTATATAAATAGAGAGAGGTCATGAGGAACCCTCGTTGCCACCCTCCGTAGAGTAGGATAGCCTTCGAACCAGGGAGATTGGTTCCCTGCTGAGTTGGGGCGCTATATCCAATGGACTCTGTTGATGGAGGAGCGACTTTGCAAACAACATTATAGGTCGACGAGGTAAAGACGACGTCTTCTGACCAGGCTTTGAGAGGCGCCGCAAACCGCAACCACCAGTCCGTCGACGGAAAACTGGGTAGCGGCGGGCGCAACTCCCATTATCTCGTAGTGCCTAGGACAGCAGAGAATGAAGAGAGGGAGAAGGATCCACGGCGTGCTCTGTAGAGAGTGGGGGCTAGAATGTGATGGCGAAGACCCGGCAGAGATCCGATGGAGGCCTGGCAGATGAGCAACTCGGGTGAGCAGCATAGGAGGCAGCCTCACCTGTGGTGGTGTCGAGGATGAGGGTGGCACACCGGCGGCCCTCCTTAGGCAGCCCGGACTAGGCCGAGGAAGAGAGCAGGCCATGGCGATGAGGCGGAAGCATAACGAGAAGGACGCTGCGTCATCTCCCAATGCGACTCCGGCGGCAGTGCGGAATAGATCACGCGTGCACGAGGAAGAAGAGAGACCCACGTCCAAAGGACTAAAGTGCCCCTTTAGGCACGCTGAAGACCCAAGGGCGGCAGAGTCTTTTCCATCTGATTCTCGTTGGATTTTGGTAAGTCAATAATATGATACTTATGCTGACGTGGCAAGGTTCTATTGGTCAAGTTCCATTAATATTAAAGAATTCATAATTGCTTACCGATAGCTCGGATTTAGACAAGCTTTATATGAAAATTTATCAGCAAAATGAGGGGAATCCAAATAAAATACTTTTGGAGTCTAATTATGCTTGTAGTTCTAAAAGTATATGTAATTCATGTGTTAATATGATTAGTATAAAGGGAAAACTTAGATTTTGCTTAATCTAATGCTTAATTGAATATGTCGTTCATGTTAAGCTAATACCTGATCTAGACCTGTACGATGAAGACATTCTTGATAAAGATGAATAATTGATGATGTTATGTTAATGATCTCATACAATGTTGATTTAGGGTTTTTACCCCATATGAGAATGATTAAGCTTTTAGAAACCCTAATTTAGGGTAAAAGAGGATAAGATCGTATATATTTTGAAAAATGTGAAAATACGTTGTTAAATGATGGTTCTAAGTTATTTGAATACAAAATGTCCTTAATTCTGGATAAATACCCTTAATATAATAATTAGGGTTTTCTAATGCATAAAAGGTGGATAGAGTTCATTTGTGAATTAGACCATAATGAATTATGAATTAAAGATAAATGCACATAATGATCTTGTCATGGATTAAAAGGATAAGAATAGTAGCTTTAACGTAAAAGAGGCATATTGGGTTAATGTTTAAGTGTGCCTTTAATCTGAAACTAGGGTTGGTAAGTAATTGAATAGAAATAGGGTTTAAATAGTAAATGAAGTGAAACCCTAATTTCCAAGGAAACCCTAAAATTGGAATAGAAATCCTAAGGAATATAATGATATTGGATAAATATTAATAAAAGGAAATTGGTATATTTATTTCAGGATTCTGTGCATATTTGGTTGCTTGAATGGGATTTCTCTATTCTGGTTATTTCTGTCTCAAATCTGTAATCAAAGGTATGTGGTTACGCTTATGACTATACCAAATAGTTTCCCGAGGATTTTATCAACGTTTCCCTCAATGCATGAATTAACTGTTGGATGTCTATTTATTTCATGCAACTATAAAGTGACTATGATTATCACTATAAATGAGTATATATAACTGGCTAGATCCGGGTCCACCTCTGTTACTTTGAAAAGGGGGTAATCCTAGAGCAAGGTCTAGGTTACCGAGAGTTAGAAATTGGGCTACTCATGTGTAGTGCCATGAGACTCATTAGCCTGCCATGAGTTAAGGAGTGGGCTACTTATGAGTAGTGCCATGTGACTCAACCCTAGAAACTAGTTCACCTATAGGTGGGACCATGAGGGGTTTAATGGGGATCTACCATAAGGAAGGTAGGATCCAGGTCCACTGCAGGGATAGTACAGAGGATAGGGTACTTATGGATCGCGGATGTTATATTTAAAACGTAATCTTGATTGATTAATGATTAATTGAATGATTACATGGTTATCATAGTTGCAAGATTCTTGTTTTCCCCACATACCAGCTTCGGCTGACCGACGTTTTGTTTGTCGGCGTTTTAGGTACAAGCCAAAAGGACAAACAGTAAATTGCCACATTGTGAAATACATGAAGAATAATACAAGGAGGATTAGTTAGCGTAGAATCAATAAGTGGATAGAAGTTAGAAATCCAAAATTTCAAAAGGTATGCAAAGTTTATTTTCTTATAGCTTTTCAGTTTAGTATGTTAAAATTTGATAATTATTCTTGGTTAATTGCCGAACCTTTGATCCGGAAGTCATGGGTGCGGCTTCGATCTCTCGGTCTCCCTTAATTGGGGGTTATCGGGAGGTGGGGTCGTAACATTTGGTATCAGATCTTAGGTTCCTCAGTTAACCATTAATAATTATTAAATTTTACAAACTCCATAGAACCCAAGGGAGTTATTAGAGGAGTATCCGAAAGACAGAGGTGTCTAGAAAGGGATCACGACCGGGGGCTGGCAAGATTTTCCTCCGCACTGCTAGTCGGAATATGAGGACTCCCGGGCCCGTGTGACCGCCTGGCCAAAGTCTTAGGGTATGAATCGAAATAAAATACCTTTAGGACTTCTCATCTTATTCATCCCTTCTCATCACAAAAATTTTGATAAGGACCTAAAGGATTAGGGTTTTCTTTCTTCTCCTCACCCTCTTGAGGTATGGGTAAGGTTAATAAGGTTTAAGGAATCCTCCACTAAATTAATGAAAGGCATGTAAATAAGATGTCATGGACATAAGCTTAATAGATTAAGCGCAAATTATAGAGTAGATACATGCTTAGGTCGTATGACATAAGTTTTCATGTCCTCAGAGTAGACCTGAGAGTAGACCTTCTTGTCAGGAGGATAAGTTAGTCTTGGAGATAGAGATCTCCATTGCAAGTAGAGACCTGGCACATCCTATGAGGATGATGCTAACCCTAAGTGACGATTAGAGAGAGACGAGTTGGACCAGGTGTTTGAAAGGACATGCCTTTGGGATGCCATACGATCCATGGGTGACCTAGAACCTTTGGCAACCCAACCCTGGGAAGGGTCATGCATGTTAAGGTAAAGGATAGCTCCTTGGATGAGGATGTTAGTGAAGGACCATAGAAACCCCATGGGCTTGTACCAGTGGGGCATAGCTGGAACCTAGGGCACGTCATAGTGCTGACGATAGGATGAAACCCTGGATAAAGAATTATGATGGAGCATTAAGGGTTATGGATGACCTTGAGCAACTATAAGTTTGAATCTAGGCTTCACCCATGTAGAGCATGCTTTTGAGGATGAACCTTCTTGAAGAAAGGACATCTTATAGAGAGGTTGGTTGTAGGGTTAGCTCTAGAGAGAGAAGGAAACCCAACAAGAAGGTTGGAAGCCTAAAACCCTGAACTATGGATGATAGTGGTTGCCTCATAATCGATCCCTGAAAGTTGATGATATCTTGGTTGCCTTTAGAGGGACCAACCTTAGAGAATGAAGATGAAGCATCTGGTGCCTATGTGCCTACGGTATAGGTGTTTACCTTCTGAGGTAGGAAAAAGAGTTCCTTAGACCTAGAAAGGTTTAGTAGCGGGTTATGAGGCCTTGTACCTTGTTGGTTGTCCTTGAGGAGGACCCAACACTAAGTGTTGCTTGAGTTGAAGGATGACAAGGAGTGTGTGTCATGCCTTTTTCATGCTTGGTTTGTAGTTAAGAGACAGAGCATGCAGTGAACCTAGGGTTCCTAGGCCTAAGAGGGGAAGTGGTGTACCTAAGGCTCATGATGAGAAGTTGAGTTCCTATAGAAGCAAGCATAGTAATCCTCATGAATAGAGGAAAAGAGGAGCCCTTGAAGTTAAAGGTGTGTTTGATGAACCCCTCATAGCTAAGTTGATGATAAAGAAAGGTATGATCTTGATCTAACATTGAGGAAAGAGGACAAGTATGACCTAGCATGGTACAGTAAGTGATCTGCTCGTGCCTTAATGGCTTGCTAGGGTTAAGTAGGCTCGGGTGGATGTAAACCCTGGACCTAAGAGCTTTTGTGACCTTAGAGATAGTTTTCCTCCCATCCGGGGAGAGGGACCCCTTTGGAAGGGTGTATATCAGTTTTGTTGGTTCAAAGTAACCTAAAGAGGTCTCATAGGATCTTGAGAAGCTAAGTGAAAGGTACATAGTATGAGATTGAATCTACAGACCCATAGATATCCATCTCTATTACATGTGAAAGTGTTACCATGGAGGTAACCAGTATGGGGCTTGACCAAGGTAGGCAGGTTGCCTTAATGCTTATGAGCGGATGAGAGTCGGCCCATGAATGCAGAAAGAGGGATGATGAAGACTTGGGTAAGATTCTAAGTGGACATGTACTATAATGGAGAATCCTAAGTCTATCCTAGGGTCAGGTAGGGATAAGACCGATGAAGGTAGGAGTTGCCTAATTCCCCAGTTGTGCATGACCATAGGGTCGGGAGGTAACAGCTATCATTATCTGAGGGCCATGGGTTAGGAGATCGATCACCTTCATGAACTCATGGGACCCAAAGGGCAGATGAGTAGGGCACTCTCTGGATGCATGAGGGAAGAGGGATGACCCCAAAAGAGTCGGTACCCTATAGACCTAGAGGAGATGACTAAGGATATAAGCCTCAGTAGGTTCAAGACTAGTTTGATATCATGATGTTTGTGATGAAGAGACATATGTGGCACGTTGCAAGTTAGATTTAAAGGTGTACTGGCAAGGTGGGATGTACCATCTCTACTCTTGGAACAGGTAGAACTCTGTATTTGGACTGCAGCCAAATGTTTATTTCCTCTTGTTATGGGGGTGAGAGATAGGACATTATGCATGTCATACACCAAGGATAAGAGATGATGTAGGTTGGAGCGTTGCCACGAGAAATGGGGATAGAGAAGATATCTTACCATGGTAAAGTGAATGAATGATGGATGGCTTGCAAACACTAAGAGGAATGAGGTAGTCCCCTTATGAGGAAGTTTCTAAGATGAGCTATGTAGAACTTACAAGTTATACCAGGTTGAGTTTGGTCACCATGATGATGAAATCAGAGAGTGTTCTTAATCGAGATAGACATGGAGTTTGAGGTAATATAATAAGTGAAATACATGGAAGTGTATGTCTTCAATGTTACCTGATACCTAAGGATGTGAGGGGGTAATGGATGCTCTAGTTGAGATACATATGGCTTGTTTGACTAGAAGCTAGAAGAGGTGGTTTGGCTAACCCTAAGTTTGAAAAAGAGAGGTGTTTGGATAACACTCAGATGTAACAAGATGCATTGAAAAGTTAATGGTTGATTGGTTAGCCAGTCTAGCCCTTGATGCAATGAAAGGATAGTGGTAGAACCTCAGATGCACTTCTTTAGAAGAGAAAGTGACGAAACTCCGACTAGAGCGGTTTAGGGTTTCAGAGGATCTAATCTTGAAAGAATCATGACATACATAAAATCATGGTTGAAGATCACCGTACACCGTAGAAGATGGCAATAGCACTTTGGATGCTTAAGATAAAGTTGCATGTGGTTTATGGCCATGCAAGCCAGGAGGTAAAGGACGAACCCCAGTAACCCATTGAATCAATATAGAGGACAAAAGAGTCCCTGAGAGGGAACGGGAGATCAACACTATGGATGTTGTGATAGGTCTTCCCTGGGCCAAAGAAGGTCGAGATACAATATGGGTTATGGTAGGTCGTCTTACCTAGATAGTATGAGAAAGATAGAGTTTTGTAAAGGGACAGATCTAGTTGAACTACCCATGAGAGAGATGGTTCAACTACACCATAAAGCAAGTTCAAAGGTTCTTGAGTTTGATATAAAGGTTCCCTTCCAAAAGGTGGAAGTAGGTACATTGAGAACTCTATGTTAGTATAGTTTATCACCCCTAACTATGGTTAGTATGATCCAGACTAAAGGGTCTGATGAGGGCATGTGTGCTCGTTCAGGGTGATATCTAGAGACAGTACTTGTCCTATGAAAGATGTGACAATGACCACCATAGCTAGTATCGGGTTTTATATGAAGCTCTATAAGGGAGGTTGTGTCGGTCACCACTTCAGTAAGGTGATGTTGGTGAAAGGACCACATGATGGTTAGAAAAGGACCACATGATGGTTAGAAAAGGGACCACAGTGCGTGTAGATGAAGTCACTTTGATTGTGCAAGGGCTGAAAGGAGCCTAGAAATGATGAGAGTCGTGAGCAGATGCAAAGTAGACTGACATATAAGTTACTGTGGGAGAAAATGTGACATGAAAATCTGACCCCTCTAAGTTATAACTAAGAGAGCTGAGTCCCTGATACATGGGTCCATTAGAGATGGATGGGTGGAGAAGGTTAGGTTTGACCCTACCCCTCAGGATAGAGTAATGTGAGATGAGTTCCATGTGTCCAATTTAGAGCACTATGTGAGGTATCCGACCATGTGCTGAGCAATGAACCTAGTGAGCCCCAAGGGAGGCTGAAATGAACTGAGTCACCTGTGCAGTTTATAGACGCCAGAGTGAAAGAACTCAGAGAAAAGAATATGTGATAATAAAGGTTCTTTGAAAATGCCATGGTTACGGCAAAGCCACATAGGGGCCAATGATGGACATGGAAAAGTCTTATCCTGAATTGTTTGTTTGCTTGTTTGAATTTTGAGGACAAAATTCCTATAAGAGGGGAAGGATGTTATAACCCTGATTTTTGGGAAAGGTAATTTCTCATATTAAAGATAATTGAACAAATAATGATTTGATTTGTTTTGAACAAATGGATTCCTTTCACAATAGCCTTGATTGGTTGCTTTGTGGGCTTTATTGGCTATTGGGCCAAATAAAAAGGAATTTCAATTAATTAATGAATAATTGAGTTTTTGAGAAAAGAAATATGTGGAAAACTCTAGAAGGAAAAATAATGTAATCCAAGGATGAATTTCGTGCCTCTTGGGTTCCTTGGGTGCCAAGGAGTCCAAATTGTAAAGATAATAGGAGAGAGAAAAATGTACTTTAATAAGTGATAACTTGCTTATGAGGGAAAATCTCAAACTTGGCACACAAGTTGTGAACTTTCCTTTAAAATTTAGGAGTAAAAGGATTAACGAGTAAAGAGATATGGATTTTTTGAGATAATCCTAAAATGAATCATTACCAAATTATTTTCATTAATTATCGCAATAATACTTTTTCAAACAAGGAAATAGTTCGGTCCAAGTCAAGTATACCAATATGTTAAGTGAAAGGGATAAAAGAAATCGGGAGTATCATGGAGTGTTCCTTGTGTGACTTGTATTAAGGATACAAGCATAACGTATGGAAAGAAGGTGGCAGAATTGGTGGTTATAGTACGGGGGAAATTAGGGTTTCCCCTAGGTAAGTTTATATAAATAGAGAGAGGTCATGAGGAACCCTCGTTGCCACCCTCCGTAGAGTAGGATAGCCTTCGAACCAGGGAGATTGGTTCCCTGCTGAGTTGGGGCGCTATATCCAATGGACTCTGTTGATGGAGGAGCGACTTTGCAAACAACATTATAGGTCGACGAGGTAAAGACGACGTCTTCTGACCAGGCTTTGAGAGGCGCCGCAAACCGCAACCACCAGTCCGTCGACGGAAAACTGGGTAGCGGCGGGCGCAACTCCCATTATCTCGTAGTGCCTAGGACAGCAGAGAATGAAGAGAGGGAGAAGGATCCACGGCGTGCTCTGTAGAGAGTGGGGGCTAGAATGTGATGGCGAAGACCCGGCAGAGATCCGATGGAGGCCTGGCAGATGAGCAACTCGGGTGAGCAGCATAGGAGGCAGCCTCACCTGTGGTGGTGTCGAGGATGAGGGTGGCACACCGGCGGCCCTCCTTAGGCAGCCCGGACTAGGCCGAGGAAGAGAGCAGGCCATGGCGATGAGGCGGAAGCATAACGAGAAGGACGCTGCGTCATCTCCCAATGCGACTCCGGCGGCAGTGCGGAATAGATCACGCGTGCACGAGGAAGAAGAGAGACCCACGTCCAAAGGACTAAAGTGCCCCTTTAGGCACGCTGAAGACCCAAGGGCGGCAGAGTCTTTTCCATCTGATTCTCGTTGGATTTTGGTAAGTCAATAATATGATACTTATGCTGACGTGGCAAGGTTCTATTGGTCAAGTTCCATTAATATTAAAGAATTCATAATTGCTTACCGATAGCTCGGATTTAGACAAGCTTTATATGAAAATTTATCAGCAAAATGAGGGGAATCCAAATAAAATACTTTTGGAGTCTAATTATGCTTGTAGTTCTAAAAGTATATGTAATTCATGTGTTAATATGATTAGTATAAAGGGAAAACTTAGATTTTGCTTAATCTAATGCTTAATTGAATATGTCGTTCATGTTAAGCTAATACCTGATCTAGACCTGTACGATGAAGACATTCTTGATAAAGATGAATAATTGATGATGTTATGTTAATGATCTCATACAATGTTGATTTAGGGTTTTTACCCCATATGAGAATGATTAAGCTTTTAGAAACCCTAATTTAGGGTAAAAGAGGATAAGATCGTATATATTTTGAAAAATGTGAAAATACGTTGTTAAATGATGGTTCTAAGTTATTTGAATACAAAATGTCCTTAATTCTGGATAAATACCCTTAATATAATAATTAGGGTTTTCTAATGCATAAAAGGTGGATAGAGTTCATTTGTGAATTAGACCATAATGAATTATGAATTAAAGATAAATGCACATAATGATCTTGTCATGGATTAAAAGGATAAGAATAGTAGCTTTAACGTAAAAGAGGCATATTGGGTTAATGTTTAAGTGTGCCTTTAATCTGAAACTAGGGTTGGTAAGTAATTGAATAGAAATAGGGTTTAAATAGTAAATGAAGTGAAACCCTAATTTCCAAGGAAACCCTAAAATTGGAATAGAAATCCTAAGGAATATAATGATATTGGATAAATATTAATAAAAGGAAATTGGTATATTTATTTCAGGATTCTGTGCATATTTGGTTGCTTGAATGGGATTTCTCTATTCTGGTTATTTCTGTCTCAAATCTGTAATCAAAGGTATGTGGTTACGCTTATGACTATACCAAATAGTTTCCCGAGGATTTTATCAACGTTTCCCTCAATGCATGAATTAACTGTTGGATGTCTATTTATTTCATGCAACTATAAAGTGACTATGATTATCACTATAAATGAGTATATATAACTGGCTAGATCCGGGTCCACCTCTGTTACTTTGAAAAGGGGGTAATCCTAGAGCAAGGTCTAGGTTACCGAGAGTTAGAAATTGGGCTACTCATGTGTAGTGCCATGAGACTCATTAGCCTGCCATGAGTTAAGGAGTGGGCTACTTATGAGTAGTGCCATGTGACTCAACCCTAGAAACTAGTTCACCTATAGGTGGGACCATGAGGGGTTTAATGGGGATCTACCATAAGGAAGGTAGGATCCAGGTCCACTGCAGGGATAGTACAGAGGATAGGGTACTTATGGATCGCGGATGTTATATTTAAAATGTAATCTTGATTGATTAATGATTAATTGAATGATTACATGGTTATCATAGTTGCAAGATTCTTGTTTTCCCCACATACCAGCTTCGGCTGACCGACGTTTTGTTTGTCGGCGTTTTAGGTACAAGCCAAAAGGACAAACAGTAAATTGCCACATTGTGAAATACATGAAGAATAATACAAGGAGGATTAGTTAGCGTAGAATCAATAAGTGGATAGAAGTTAGAAATCCAAAATTTCAAAAGGTATGCAAAGTTTATTTTCTTATAGCTTTTCAGTTTAGTATGTTAAAATTTGATAATTATTCTTGGTTAATTGCCGAACCTTTGATCCGGAAGTCATGGGTGCGGCTTCGATCTCTCGGTCTCCCTTAATTGGGGGTTATCGGGAGGTGGGGTCGTAACATTTGGTATCAGATCTTAGGTTCCTCAGTTAACCATTAATAATTATTAAATTTTACAAACTCCATAGAACCCAAGGGAGTTATTAGAGGAGTATCCGAAAGACAGAGGTGTCTAGAAAGGGATCACGACCGGGGGCTGGCAAGATTTTCCTCCGCACTGCTAGTCGGAATATGAGGACTCCCGGGCCCGTGTGACCGCCTGGCCAAAGTCTTAGGGTATGAATCGAAATAAAATACCTTTAGGACTTCTCATCTTATTCATCCCTTCTCATCACAAAAATTTTGATAAGGACCTAAAGGATTAGGGTTTTCTTTCTTCTCCTCACCCTCTTGAGGTATGGGTAAGGTTAATAAGGTTTAAGGAATCCTCCACTAAATTAATGAAAGGCATGTAAATAAGATGTCATGGACATAAGCTTAATAGATTAAGCGCAAATTATAGAGTAGATACATGCTTAGGTCGTATGACATAAGTTTTCATGTCCTCAGAGTAGACCTGAGAGTAGACCTTCTTGTCAGGAGGATAAGTTAGTCTTGGAGATAGAGATCTCCATTGCAAGTAGAGACCTGGCACATCCTATGAGGATGATGCTAACCCTAAGTGACGATTAGAGAGAGACGAGTTGGACCAGGTGTTTGAAAGGACATGCCTTTGGGATGCCATACGATCCATGGGTGACCTAGAACCTTTGGCAACCCAACCCTGGGAAGGGTCATGCATGTTAAGGTAAAGGATAGCTCCTTGGATGAGGATGTTAGTGAAGGACCATAGAAACCCCATGGGCTTGTACCAGTGGGGCATAGCTGGAACCTAGGGCACGTCATAGTGCTGACGATAGGATGAAACCCTGGATAAAGAATTATGATGGAGCATTAAGGGTTATGGATGACCTTGAGCAACTATAAGTTTGAATCTAGGCTTCACCCATGTAGAGCATGCTTTTGAGGATGAACCTTCTTGAAGAAAGGACATCTTATAGAGAGGTTGGTTGTAGGGTTAGCTCTAGAGAGAGAAGGAAACCCAACAAGAAGGTTGGAAGCCTAAAACCCTGAACTATGGATGATAGTGGTTGCCTCATAATCGATCCCTGAAAGTTGATGATATCTTGGTTGCCTTTAGAGGGACCAACCTTAGAGAATGAAGATGAAGCATCTGGTGCCTATGTGCCTACGGTATAGGTGTTTACCTTCTGAGGTAGGAAAAAGAGTTCCTTAGACCTAGAAAGGTTTAGTAGCGGGTTATGAGGCCTTGTACCTTGTTGGTTGTCCTTGAGGAGGACCCAACACTAAGTGTTGCTTGAGTTGAAGGATGACAAGGAGTGTGTGTCATGCCTTTTTCATGCTTGGTTTGTAGTTAAGAGACAGAGCATGCAGTGAACCTAGGGTTCCTAGGCCTAAGAGGGGAAGTGGTGTACCTAAGGCTCATGATGAGAAGTTGAGTTCCTATAGAAGCAAGCATAGTAATCCTCATGAATAGAGGAAAAGAGGAGCCCTTGAAGTTAAAGGTGTGTTTGATGAACCCCTCATAGCTAAGTTGATGATAAAGAAAGGTATGATCTTGATCTAACATTGAGGAAAGAGGACAAGTATGACCTAGCATGGTACAGTAAGTGATCTGCTCGTGCCTTAATGGCTTGCTAGGGTTAAGTAGGCTCGGGTGGATGTAAACCCTGGACCTAAGAGCTTTTGTGACCTTAGAGATAGTTTTCCTCCCATCCGGGGAGAGGGACCCCTTTGGAAGGGTGTATATCAGTTTTGTTGGTTCAAAGTAACCTAAAGAGGTCTCATAGGATCTTGAGAAGCTAAGTGAAAGGTACATAGTATGAGATTGAATCTACAGACCCATAGATATCCATCTCTATTACATGTGAAAGTGTTACCATGGAGGTAACCAGTATGGGGCTTGACCAAGGTAGGCAGGTTGCCTTAATGCTTATGAGCGGATGAGAGTCGGCCCATGAATGCAGAAAGAGGGATGATGAAGACTTGGGTAAGATTCTAAGTGGACATGTACTATAATGGAGAATCCTAAGTCTATCCTAGGGTCAGGTAGGGATAAGACCGATGAAGGTAGGAGTTGCCTAATTCCCCAGTTGTGCATGACCATAGGGTCGGGAGGTAACAGCTATCATTATCTGAGGGCCATGGGTTAGGAGATCGATCACCTTCATGAACTCATGGGACCCAAAGGGCAGATGAGTAGGGCACTCTCTGGATGCATGAGGGAAGAGGGATGACCCCAAAAGAGTCGGTACCCTATAGACCTAGAGGAGATGACCAAGGATATAAGCCTCAGTAGGTTCAAGACTAGTTTGATATCATGATGTTTGTGATGAAGAGACATATGTGGCACGTTGCAAGTTAGATTTAAAGGTGTACTGGCAAGGTGGGATGTACCATCTCTACTCTTGGAACAGGTAGAACTCTGTATTTGGACTGCAGCCAAATGTTTATTTCCTCTTATTATGGGGGTGAGAGATAGGACATTATGCATGTCATACACCAAGGATAAGAGATGATGTAGGTTGGAGCGTTGCCACGAGAAATGGGGATAGAGAAGATATCTTACCATGGTAAAGTGAATGAATGATGGATGGCTTGCAAACACTAAGAGGAATGAGGTAGTCCCCTTATGAGGAAGTTTCTAAGATGAGCTATGTAGAACTTACAAGTTATACCAGGTTGAGTTTGGTCACCATGATGATGAAATCAGAGAGTGTTCTTAATCGAGATAGACATGGAGTTTGAGGTAATATAATAAGTGAAATACATGGAAGTGTATGTCTTCAATGTTACCTGATACCTAAGGATGTGAGGGGGTAATGGATGCTCCAGTTGAGATACATATGGCTTGTTTGACTAGAAGCTAGAAGAGGTGGTTTGGCTAACCCTAAGTTTGAAAAAGAGAGGTGTTTGGATAACACTCAGATGTAACAAGATGCATTGAAAAGTTAATGGTTGATTGGTTAGCCAGTCTAGCCCTTGATGCAATGAAAGGATAGTGGTAGAACCTCAGATGCACTTCTTTAGAAGAGAAAGTGACGAAACTCCGACTAGAGCGGTTTAGGGTTTCAGAGGATCTAATCTTGAAAGAATCATGACATACATAAAATCATGGTTGAAGATCACCGTACACCGTAGAAGATGGCAATAGCACTTTGGATGCTTAAGATAAAGTTGCATGTGGTTTATGGCCATGCAAGCCAGGAGGTAAAGGACGAACCCCAGTAACCCATTGTATCAATATAGAGGACAAAAGAGTCCCTGAGAGGGAACGGGAGATCAACACTATGGATGTTGTGATAGGTCTTCCCTGGGCCAAAGAAGGTCGAGATACAATATGGGTTATGGTAGGTCGTCTTACCTAGATAGTATGAGAAAGATAGAGTTTTGTAAAGGGACAGATCTAGTTGAACTACCCATGAGAGAGATGGTTCAACTACACCATAAAGCAAGTTCAAAGGTTCTTGAGTTTGATATAAAGGTTCCCTTCCAAAAGGTGGAAGTAGGTACATTGAGAACTCTATGTTAGTATAGTTTATCACCCCTAACTATGGTTAGTATGATCCAGACTAAAGGGTCTGATGAGGGCATGTGTGCTCGTTCAGGGTGATATCTAGAGACAGTACTTGTCCTATGAAAGATGTGACAATGACCACCATAGCTAGTATCGGGTTTTATATGAAGCTCTATAAGGGAGGTTGTGTCGGTCACCACTTCAGTAAGGTGATGTTGGTGAAAGGACCACATGATGGTTAGAAAAGGACCACATGATGGTTAGAAAAGGGACCACAGTGCGTGTAGATGAAGTCACTTTGATTGTGCAAGGGCTGAAAGGAGCCTAGAAATGATGAGAGTCGTGAGCAGATGCAAAGTAGACTGACATATAAGTTACTGTGGGAGAAAATGTGACATGAAAATCTGACCCCTCTAAGTTATAACTAAGAGAGCTGAGTCCCTGATACATGGGTCCATTAGAGATGGATGGGTGGAGAAGGTTAGGTTTGACCCTACCCCTCAGGATAGAGTAATGTGAGATGAGTTCCATGTGTCCAATTTAGAGCACTATGTGAGGTACCCGACCATGTGCTGAGCAATGAACCTAGTGAGCCCCAAGGGAGGCTGAAATGAACTGAGTCACCTGTGCAGTTTATAGACGCCAGAGTGAAAGAACTCAGAGAAAAGAATATGTGATAATAAAGGTTCTTTGAAAATGCCATGGTTACGGCAAAGCCACATAGGGGCCAATGATGGACATGGAAAAGTCTTATCCTGAATTGTTTGTTTGCTTGTTTGAATTTTGAGGACAAAATTCCTATAAGAGGGGAAGGATGTTATAACCCTGATTTTTGGGAAAGGTAATTTCTCATATTAAAGATAATTGAACAAATAATGATTTGATTTGTTTTGAACAAATGGATTCCTTTCACAATAGCCTTGATTGGTTGCTTTGTGGGCTTTATTGGCTATTGGGCCAAATAAAAAGGAATTTCAATTAATTAATGAATAATTGAGTTTTTGAGAAAAGAAATATGTGGAAAACTCTAGAAGGAAAAATAATGTAATCCAAGGATGAATTTCGTGCCTCTTGGGTTCCTTGGGTGCCAAGGAGTCCAAATTGTAAAGATAATAGGAGAGAGAAAAATGTACTTTAATAAGTGATAACTTGCTTATGAGGGAAAATCTCAAACTTGGCACACAAGTCGTGAACTTTCCTTTAAAATTTAGGAGTAAAAGGATTAACGAGTAAAGAGATATGGATTTTTTGAGATAATCCTAAAATGAATCATTACCAAATTATTTTCATTAATTATCGCAATAATACTTTTTCAAACAAGGAAATAGTTCGGTCCAAGTCAAGTATACCAATATGTTAAGTGAAAGGGATAAAAGAAATCGGGAGTATCATGGAGTGTTCCTTGTGTGACTTGTATTAAGGATACAAGCATAACGTATGGAAAGAAGGTGGCAGAATTGGTGGTTATAGTACGGGGGAAATTAGGGTTTCCCCTAGGTAAGTTTATATAAATAGAGAGAGGTCATGAGGAACCCTCGTTGCCACCCTCCGTAGAGTAGGATAGCCTTCGAACCAGGGAGATTGGTTCCCTGCTGAGTTGGGGCGCTATATCCAATGGACTCTGTTGATGGAGGAGCGACTTTGCAAACAACATTATAGGTCGACGAGGTAAAGATGACGTCTTCTGACCAGGCTTTGAGAGGCGCCGCAAACCGCAACCACCAGTCCGTCGACGGAAAACTGGGTAGCGGCGGGCGCAACTCCCATTATCTCGTAGTGCCTAGGACAACAGAGAATGAAGAGAGGGAGAAGGATCCACGGCGTGCTCTGTAGAGAGTGGGGGCTAGAATGTGATGGCGAAGACCCGATAGAGATCCGATGGAGGCCTGGCAGATGAGCAACTCGGGTGAGCAGCATAGGAGGCAGCCTCACCTGTGGTGGTGTCGAGGATGAGGGTGGCACACCGGCGGCCCTCCTTAGGCAGCCCGGACTAGGCCGAGGAAGAGAGCAGGCCATGGCGATGAGGCGGAAGCATAACGAGAAGGACGCTGCGTCATCTCCCAATGCGACTCCGGCGGCAGTGCGGAATAGATCACGCGTGCACGAGGAAGAAGAGAGACCCACGTCCAAAGGACTAAAGTGCCCCTTTAGGCACGCTGAAGACCCAAGGGCGGCAGAGTCTTTTCCATCTGATTCTCGTTGGATTTTGGTAAGTCAATAATATGATACTTATGCTGACGTGGCAAGGTTCTATTGGTCAAGTTCCATTAATATTAAAGATTTCATAATTGCTTACCGATAGCTCGGATTTAGACAAGCTTTATATGAAAATTTATCAGCAAAATGAGGGGAATCTAAATAAAATACTTTTGGAGTCTAATTATGCTTGTAGTTCTAAAAGTATATGTAATTCATGTGTTAATATGATTAGTATAAAGGGAAAACTTAGATTTTGCTTAATCTAATGCTTAATTGAATATGTCGTTCATGTTAAGCTAATACCTGATCTAGACCTGTACGATGAAGAAATTCTTGATAAAGATGAATAATTGATGATGTTATGTTAATGATCTCATACAATGTTGATTTAGGGTTTTTACCCCATATGAGAATGATTAAGCTTTTAGAAACCCTAATTTAGGGTAAAAGAGGATAAGATCGTATATATTTTGAAAAATGTGAAAATACGTTGTTAAATGATGGTTCTAAGTTATTTGAATACAAAATGTCCTTAATTCTGGATAAATACCCTTAATATAATAATTAGGGTTTTCTAATGCATAAAAGGTGGATAGAGTTCATTTGTGAATTAGACCATAATGAATTATGAATTAAAGATAAATGCACATAATGATCTTGTCATGGATTAAAAGGATAAGAATAGTAGCTTTAACGTAAAAGAGGCATATTGGGTTAATGTTTAAGTGTGCCTTTAATCTGAAACTAGGGTTGGTAAGTAATTGAATAGAAATAGGGTTTAAATAGTAAATGAAGTGAAACCCTAATTTCCAAGGTAACCCTAAAATTGGAATAGAAATCCTAAGGAATATAATGATATTGGATAAATATTAATAAAAGGAAATTGGTATATTTATTTCAGGATTCTGTGCATATTTGGTTGCTTGAATGGGATTTCTCTATTCTGGTTATTTCGGTCTCAAATCTGCAATCAAAGGTATGTGGTTACGCTTATGACTATACCGAATAGTTTCCCGAGGATTTTATCGACGTTTCCCTCAATGCATGAATTAACTGTTGGATGTCTATTTATTTCATGCAACTATAAAGTGACTATGATTATCACTATAAATGAGTATATATAACTGGCTAGATCCGGGTCCACCTCTGTTACTTTGAAAAGGGGGTAATCCTAGAGCAAGGTCTAGGTTACCGAGAGTTAGAAATTGGGCTACTCACGTGTAGTGCCATGAGACTCATTAGCCTGCCATGAGTTAAGGAGTGGGCTACTTATGAGTAGTGCCATGTGACTCAACCCTAGAAACTGGTTCACCTATAGGTGGGACCATGAGGGGTTTAATGGGGATCTACCATAAGGAAGGTAGGATCCAGGTCCACTGCAGGGATAGTACAGAGGATAGGGTACTTATGGATCGCGGATGTTATATTTAAAACGTAATCTTGATTGATTAATGATTAATTGAATGATTACATGGTTATCATAGTTGCAAGATTCTTGTTTTCCCCACATACCAGCTTCGACTGACCGACGTTTTGTTTGTCAGCGTTTTAGGTACAAGCCAAAAGGACAAACAGTAAATTGTCACATTGTGAAATACATGAAGAATAATACAAGGAGGATTAGTTAGCGTAGAATCATTAAGTGGATAGAAGTTAGAAATCCAAAATTTCAAAAGGTATGCAAAGTTTATTTTCTTACAGCTTTTCAGTTTAGTATGTTAAATTTGATAATTATTCTTGGTTAATTGCCGAACCTTTGATCCGGAAGTCATGGGTGCGGCTTCGATCTCTCGGTCTCCCTTAATTGGGGGTTATCGAGAGGTGGGGTCGTAACAAAACCCTAGTTCAATTCATACCAAGGATTCATATATGTGTTGGTTGTATGTGAATTGTTGAAAGTAGTTTTTTTATTAGTGACAGATTGTGATGCATACAGTCCTTATGCATGTTGTATGATATGTGAGTGAGGTGAATGAAACCCTAAGGATAGGGTATTTAGTGATTCAAGTGTTTTAAATTTAGAATTCTTCAGTATGATCAGTGGTGTTGCATAGTTTCTCAGTTTATGATACAGTCTGATGATAATTTATGAAAAGGATTGTTTATAAGGTTAAATTTAGAAATGTTAATTTGATGATTGAACTATGAATCTAAAGAGTGAAATAGATATTTAGTGTAACATCCCTGACCTGGGTTATGCCTTAACCCTAGGAGTTTTGCTTAAGTAAGTCATTTATATTCTTATCTTTATCTTTTGAAAAGTAATTAAGACTAAAGGAGAGTTTATGTTTCAATTTTGGTCCTATTTGAATAATGTTGAAGCAATATTTGCTTGTTTTGGAATAAAGTGCAATTTATCCAAAACCTAGGGTTGAATATGTAAAATACCACCTCAAGAGTGTCCCTACTGTCTCTTGGTATCATTTAGAGAAAAGAAAAATAAAGGGGCATCTTATTTGAACCATATTTGAGAAATGATACTCTTGATAATAAAATAATCAAGAAATAAGCATAATTGAAACCCTAAGTTATTTTGTAACAGAAATATATAAATTAAATGAAGTGCCCATCAACTAAAAAGTTATGGGTGAAATCCTATAATAGAATGGCAGCCAAAATACCTTGAGAGGCACCAATATTCCTAAGTAGGTGAAAAATATCTACCTACATTTTTTTAATTGAAAAGTAATGTCCACTAAAATAAAGGTGTTAATGGATAATAGTATTATATTTATTAAAGAGCTTAAATGGTCAATTATAATTCAAGGATAGTTCAAACGAATTTGAAGATAAGAAGGATAGCTTCGGAGACAAGGAAGTGGGGGGGGACATGTGGCAAGAAAAGTTGATGACTTCCCTCCTACTTTCTCTCTCCTAAGAATTCAATTATATACACTCAATTATCCACTACTTGAAAGGCTGTTTTCGCAATACACATACACTCCCCACTTAGGTCGATGACCAAGGAAGCAAAGGAGAAGGAGGAGAGGGTTCCCCAAGCTTGAGGTAAGATCTATGGTCATCTTCAACCTTGGGTTGAAGGCTAAAATTGTAACATCCATGACCTGGGTTATGCCTTAACCCTAGAAGTTTTGCTTAAGTAAGTTATTTATATTCTTGTCTTTATCCTTTGAAAAGTAATTAAGGCTCAAGGGAAACTTATGTTTCAATTTTAGTCCTTTTTAAATAATGTTGAAAATAATGTTTTGCCCATTTGGGACTAAAGTGCAAATTACCCAAGTTGAGGGGTTAACTTGCAAATGTTACATGATAAAATGTTCCTCAAGTGTTATAGCATCATAAGAATGAGAATGATGTTGAGATATGGCTTCCACAAGCCTAAGCACCAAGAAAGAGCTTATTAAGTAATGTTTGTGCATTAAAACCTAATTTTGGTGTAATGTGCAATTTACCCAAAACCTAGGGTTCAATATGCAAAATACCACTTCAAGAGAGTCCCTAATGTTTCTTGGTATCAATTAGAGATAATAAAATCAGAGGGGCATCTCATTTGAATCTCTTTGAAGGAGAGAGAATCTTGATATTAAAATAATCAAGATTTAAGCATAATTGAAACCCTAATTCAATTTAATGCAAAAATAAATATATTAATGGAAGTACCCTTCAACAAAAAAATGTGATGGTTGAATTTATATAAGTATGGACGTACTTGTGCCTTGCAATGTCACTGAAATATCTAAAGTGAGTGGAGAGCCCACTCACATTAGTTAAAGAAAAAGTAATCTCCGTTAATTTTTGGATATTATTATTATATTGATTAAGATTCTTAATTGTTTTCTTTTAATTCTTGGATAAAGAATAGGATTTCGAAGGGGAGTATGATGGCTTTGTATGCAAGGAAATGAGGGGGATAAGTGACACCAATTTAGGGAATTGAAGGATTTTTATAACACTTTCTCTCTTGAATTTCCCTTATATACACTCCATTCTTTCACCACATGAAAGGCTTGTTCGAATCTTCTTTCTTTCCTTGCTTTGGCCGAGCACAAGGGAGCTTAGGAGAAATAGGAGGACGTACCCCAACCTATAGGTGAGCTCCTTAATCATCTTCAACCTTGATTTCATGGTGGAAATCGAAATTCAATGCTTATTTTTCTTCTTTTCTCCATCCAATCTTCAACTTTAGCCATTCTTTTCACTCAAAGACTTGAGGATGGACCTTGGGAAGTTGAGAAATATTCATTCACCATTAAAGACGTAAATCTTGAAGCTTGGATTCAACTTTGAAGGTGGGTTATATAACTTGAACCCTTAAATGTTATTATTGATTTCATTTCTTCATCATATGTTGTATCTTTCTTCTTTCCCGAAATTCCTTTTGATTAGTTGATGAAAACACCATAAGAATCACAAATTTTTTTGAAGGTTTGAAGCTTGAAGATGATGATGTCATATTAGCACACATCTCAATAAATATCATGAGCAAACGGTTTTCAATTTTGATGACCAAACGGTCTCAAAACCATTTGGTGATCAAACGGTCTCAAGACCGTTTGAGGTCAAATGGTCTCAAGACCATTTGGGGTCAATTGCTGGTATGGATGGATGAAGATACAATGGTTCTAATTGATCTAATCACAATGGTTATAGTGATGGATGATCCATTGATGACAAATCCTAATCGATTGATTGAAGAAACCCTAAATTGATTCAAACGTTTTCAAGGTGGAATGATCAAACGGTCTCAAGACCGTTTGAGGGCAAATGGTCTCAAGATCATTTGAGGGAAAACAATCTCAAGACCGTTTGAGGTCAAGTGGAGTCATGGATGGATGGAGATCCAAGGGTTACATTTTGATCTACTCTCAATGGTCCAATTGATGAATGATTCAATGAAGCAAACCCTAATTGATTGGTTGAAGGAAACCCTAGATGATCCTTTCAGTTTCAAGGTAGTTTGGACCAAACGGTTTTCAAACCGTTTGAGATCAAACGGTCTCAAACCGTTTGAGATCAAACGGTCTCAAACCGTTTGAGATCAAACGGTCTCAAACCGTTTGGAGGTCCAATCGGTTTCAAGGCTGATTTATCCAATCGGTTTCAAATGTTGATGGGTCCAATCGGTTTCAATGTACATATGATCAAACAGTTTCAAGGGTTGAATGCCCAAATGGTTTCAAAACCATTTGATGGACAAACGGTCTCAACCCTAGATGCCCAAACGGTTTCAAAACCGTTTGGAGGGCAAACGGTCTCAAAATCGTTTGGTGGTTGAGGGGTCAAAACTGTTTGGAGGTTCAATGCAACCAAAACCGTTTGAAGACCTAATATGATGAAAGATCAATTAATCCCATGATTGTTAATGATGTATATCAAAGATAATTACAATGGTTGTACCTTTAAAGTACTAGGGTGATTAGTACCCTTAGAGGGGTTAACCTTTGATGCTTATGGAAGCAATATCTTAATACACTATGATAACCCTAAATGTATGTACTTGAATGAAGGGTTGACCTAATCTAATCAAGCTTGAAGTAATCAACATCCTAGAGAGGATGAGATAGAGATGAATTCATACATGTATAATAATCATGTAGTGGTTAAGCCTCAACACTTTCAACATGAATAAAATATGTAATTAGGGTATGATCCTTGATAAAGAGATCATGAAACCCTAATTGAGAATGTTGATGAGCCCTAACCCTAATTTAGGGCAATGCTAGGTGAAACCCTAATATAGGGTAATGGTGTAACCCTAATCTAGGATGATGATATGATAAATCCCAATTTAGGGTAATATAATGGAAAACCCTAATTTAAGAGGATGTTTCATGAAACCCTAGTTTTGGGTAAAGTTACATGAGACCCTAATTTGGGGAAAAGTTATAAGGAACCTTAATTCAAGATAATGATGTGTGAAACCCTAAACTAGGGTGATGCCATGTGAAACCCTAATCTAGGGTGATGCCATGTGAAACCCTAATGCAGTGATGTGATGTGAAACTCTAATCCAGGGTGATGCTATGTAATGATATATGAAACCCTAATATAGGGTGATGTCATGTGAAACCCCAACATAGGGTGATGTTATGTGAAACCCTAATATAGGGTGATGACATGTGAAACCCCAACATAGGGTGATATTATGCAAAACCCTAATTTATAAAGAAGGGAAACCATATTCCTAATAATGGAATAGTGAATAATATATTGGTAGGTGAAACATCTAAAGTTGTTGATAATGGATAACCTTATATTAATAATGGTTGAATAAATCAAATAAAGTGTCTTATGACCAATACATTACATGATAAATGTGATGAACTGGCGCATAAAGTATTAGGATGGGAAATACCCTAATACAAGATAAGTTGATGAACTTAAGTAAAAGTGATAAGGAAAGTGATGCATCAAAACATGATAGATATCACATTCAACACCTCAAGGTTGATACACCTTGATGTACCCTAAATCTAATATACTTGGATGAGTAACACATGAAGTGTCTCATGACAACTGTTACATTGAGATATAATGCACTTTAATAAGCGTAGTCTAACATACCTTAAGAAAAGGTTAAACCAAGTTAATAAAATATGATGTAATCATATTCTGGTAAAGATGAGAGAGGAACTCATATCTTACGTTGATAATTCTTTTAATAATAAATGATAAGAATAAATAAGTATGATTGAATACTTATGATATCAATGTTGGCTCCTAGATGTGTGGAGCAATGAATTAGGGTTTGATCATTAATAAATATGATCTTGAAAACCTAAATGGTTAATAATGGAAGACCCTAACCCTAATGAAGGGTGATGATATGTAAGAAAAACCCTAATCGATAAGAAAGGGAAACCCTAACCCTAATGATGGGAAGGTTGTAATTCTTTTTTTTGTATAAACCTTATAAGGCATGTTAAGTACTTGAATAAAAGTATAATGTACAATGGCCTTGTGAGCCATGTGAATAAGTTGTTACCTAGTGAGAGGTGACAAGATGTAATGGCCTTGCGAGCCATGTGATAATTTGTTTCCTAGTGAGAGGTGACAAGATACTTAATAGGCCTTGTGAGCCATGTGAGATACCTGTGTAACAAGTATCCTGAATACCTTGGTCAGATGACCTGGAGGTAATAGTTACCTGATAGTGGTAACCATGTTCAGTGATGAACTAAGGGTTTGAATACCCAGATCCAGTAAACATGATGATGACATTGTGAAGGGATGTGAATTCCTAGTAATGAGATCAGGGATTGAGATCCCCATGTTCTATAAAGATTTGACAAGCACTTGATAAAAGCATTACATGCTTCTTGTAGCAATTGTTATAATAATTCTTGTTTGAAATCTTGATTGGTGCTAAAAGGATATGGTAATGTACTTAACTAATCAAGTAGAATATTATGATGTAGAGCCTTGACCATAGATCCATCAGCGTCAGGATTTCCTGAATGGTGAAATGGGTTGCTCCGCGGCATAACTCGGAATGCATACTTTTGAGTATGTGGGGGTAATGGGAGAATATATCCTTACGCCTCATAGGAATGACTGTGGGCCATATCCGATGCACAGGAATGGTTATGGACCATATCCCAATAAGAGCATGACTATGGGCCATGACTCCCCAATACCAGGCATTGGCTACGGGCCATATCCTGAATAGAGTATATGCTACAGGCTATAAATCTATAATGAAGTTGCCATTATACCCTGGAAAGCTATTTTAGTAGAGACACTAGATGTCCTGCATATAGTCTCGCACTGACCAAGACAGATGAGGTCATGGAGTCCGACTCTTCCATTGAACTAGGTATGGAACCGATGCTTTACGCCATCGTGGTCAGTTGGAGTATGAGCGGTATACCTCAACTCCTCAGGGCATAAGTGTGATTGTAAAATGTAATCAACTGTGTAGCATATTTGCTTAAGAACAAATTACGGAAATCATTGGTTGATGTTACATTGCTTATTGTATCCTAAAGTGGATAAATATTATACATGTTATTTATATTCCTTATTAAAATGAATAGATGAAATTGCTCTATTCTGCTTGATAATGATTTAAATCCTGTTGTTTAATAGAGATCATTCTACTCAGTTTATTACTATTTATTTGCAATAATAATATTTCTGGCAGAGAGTTATATCTCTCGTTGGGGCAATTTCAATTGTCTCACTCCTGTGGAATCCAATATGTTTAGGTGGACGAGGATGAGGAGGTAAGAACCATACTACATGGGAAAGACAGTAGCATCAAGGACAACAGTGACATCTCAGGTGGAGATACTTACTGCCGTGTCTTGAAGATAAGAGTCCTATGTGTCGTCTATGTACTCTTAGGTCCTTGGAGTTAGTAATTAGTGTTTTCATAATTGATCTGAGATTTTGGCTTGAATGCCTCGAGGTTTTGTATTGCTCATGTGTAGATTTAACAGAGCAATTGATGTATGTAATCCTCGAGAAGAGATGGTATATGGTATGTAATTGTGGACCAGAATGTACATGTAATACTTTGGTTCTTGTTGTTAAGAGTTTCCTGGAATTGGATCTCTTTGCAAAAAGGTTTTAATTTTAGTGATTTTCAGTAATCCACTGCTAATGATCGCTTCCGCTTAATTAATGATGTTTTGTTTGAATGGTGCGTACCAATTAGTGGTATCAGAGATTAAGGTTCGGTGAGTCTACAGAGACATAGGACTAAGGTGTTGAGTCTGTTCTAGTGTCTTCTAAGTATAACTTATAGTGACTTCTACTCATGCAGAAGATAGAATAAAGCTTAAAGATGTTTGGACTACCGAAGGAGTACACTGTTGAGAGAAATGTTGTTGCACCAACAGAAGGTGCAAAGGGCCAGGCAAGAGAAGAACGACTGCCTGAGAACCCCCAAGATGATCCAACTATGATAAGGAATCCTTATTTTAATATCATTGTTGGGCAAGCTAGGACAGCAATGATGCATATAGTGGACCATATATTAGCAATACAACCTAGATTACCAGCCCCCAATGATGAAGTTTTGGACTCCAATAGGATTCTTGATCAACATCAGCATGTCGAAGCAATAGAAGATGTTAAAAGAAATAGTTTACAACCCAAAATCAAGGTTTGCTACAAGTGTAGGCAGCCTGGACATATCAGAAGAGATTGTCCAGAACAGGATAATGATGAAAGAATTAAGAAAAGACCTATCCAAACTCAGGAACAGAGGACTAGTAGTTTAAAAAAGGGGAAGTTTTTGGTACCCCCGAGACATCTAGTGTCTAGTGTACTAGGGAAATGGCTACCCAGAAAGGGTAAAGAACCTTTTAAACCATATCAAGAGATTAGAACCTGTCACCGGTGTAGACAAGTAGGACATCTAGCAAGGGATTGTCCAGTTGCAAACACAATGGTAACCCAACCACCGAGGCAGAGACATCAAGGTCATCAAAGGAAATAGTTTTCTAGTGGCACTCGAGGACGTGGACAGACGTCCCAGGCATGATCAACTGTATTAAATAACAAAGCACAAAGTCAACATCAGGCAATAGCAAGATTCTATGAAAAGAATCAGCCTGAGGCAGTAAACAAACTACGAGATGAGGCAGGTCAGATAAAATAGTTTCATTCTAATATATTATTTCATGATTATATGTGTTAAATATAAGAAAGTAGTTGTTTTTTAGCTTCTTTTGACTAGTCATATAAGGACACAAGGAAGATAAGGACTTATATTTTACCCAGTATTCTTTTAAATGCTTTATAATTTCTCTTATCATTGTAAAAAGGGGATAAGGTATATATGTGATGCCTGGAGGAAATCCATGAATGATAAGTCCTATGTTTTAGATGATATGAAAAGTAAGGAACATGATAGTAAACAAAGTGCATACTACCTAATCTCAGTACTTATATACCCTGGCCAGGTATATAATTATTGGGGATAGGGCAAGTATGGAACTCTTAGATTGTTATCTCTCTGATTACTCTGATCAAGCAGTCATTCTGAGACAATCTAGTGAGTATAATGAAATTATGGTATGGACATTTATATCACATACTAAGTGCATTAAATGGAATCTGAGATGATCTTAGATCAATCTGTATATATGAGGAAATGAAAATTATAATCCTCATGATAAGAGAATGAGAACAAGGGAGATGATCCTTGTCGAATAATGCATGTGAGAATAGTAAAGATCTTTTCCCATGATGCGGAAATGGGAAATGTGATAAAATCACAAAATGTTCATAATCATGCTAGACAATAACAAAGAAACGAGTAATGACATGTAGTCATCCTTATAATTCCTTTGTTGATAGCAAGGAACCTAGGATGAAATAAGAGTAAATGACTCATGAAAAGTTGAAAGTTCATGCTATATTTAGAGGAGATGATAATCCCTTCTCTTTGATAAACAACCCTGGGTGATGATGAGGTGATAATAGGAATATTTTCTTTGTGTTCTTTCCTTTTAGGGACATGACAATCAAGTGAGTGCTATGACACTTGATGTGTATGGATTAGAAATAATTCAATAATGGATACTTAGAAAAATATCAGTTCATCTTGGACTCTGGCTCCAAGATAAAGATATGTGTGACAAATTATGTACCAAAGATGAAAGAAAGATCCTTTTATATGTGTGGCTCTGGTAATAACAACATAGAGATGGAAATGATGAGGATGTGATGTGTTTTGATACATGTGATGGATACCAAGGCAAGAGATTTTGGTATCCAAAAAGTATCAAGTGATATGACAAAGTAAAAGCATAACTCCTAATTAGATGACTTATGTTGGTTATTTAGAATGGCCAACCGTGAAATCAGTCTAGTTACATAAAATAGTATGAACATCACATGTTAGGGGTTTATGCTCCGCATAAACATAACATCAATAAGGATGTACTAAATGGAGGAACAATTGTAGAATCTTTGTGGGAAAAGTTTATCAAGCTAAAAACAATTCCTTAGAATATCCCTATCTAGATCTGTTAAAACAACTTATACATAACATCTAGAGATACTTCTAAGATAAGTTCTTAATTGATAAGTAACCTCCTCTTATGACAAGAGTATGTACAACTAATGAAATAATTAGTACAAGTAGTAAGAAAATTTAGTGTTGTGACAATAGTTAAATGGCACAACAGATGTATGATAAGACTTGTAGTCCCACGTGGGTGACAGAACATAACTTTGGTCTTTCCTTGGAAGTGAAATGCTTAACTAAATAAGGAGTATGGGAGACTCCCCAGAATCAGTTATCACAATAAAATCAAAAGTTGAGAAGGGTGACAGATCAATGAGGTTTGACACCTGAGTTAAATAAGGTTATGTATAATGTTTCTCTAACTAAGAAAAGTGTTATTTGACACAGAGTTGACTCTACAATCAATAATGAAAAAGATAGTGGAGTATGTGTCCTGTATAACAGATTCTATGATAACCCTGTATGGAAGGACTTTGTGATGATCAAAGTTCTATGGCATCTCCATGACATTAAGATGTTAGTTGGAGGCTTGATGATATGATGAATAAATAATATCTGTTTTCCTTTACCTGGGATTTTGGGGACGAAATCCTTGTTAGGGGTTTATAATTGTAACATCCATGACCTGGGTTATGCCTTAACCCTAGAAGTTTTGCTTAAGTAAGTCATTTATATTATTGTCTTTATCCTTTGAAAAGTAATTAAGGCTCAAGGGGAACTTATGTTTCAATTTTAGTCCTTTTTGAATAATGTTGAAAACAATGTTTTGCTCGTTTTGGACTAAAGTGCAAATTACCCAAGTTGAGGGGTTAACTTGCAAATGTTACATGATAAAATGTTCCTCAAGTGTTATAGTATCATAAGAATGATAATAATGTTGAGATATGGCTTCCACAAGCCTGAGAACCAAGAAAGAGCTTATTAAGCAATGTTTGTGCATTAAAACCTAGTTTTGGTGTAATGTGCAATTTACCCAAAACATAGGGTTCAATATGCAAAATACCACATCTAGAGAGTCCCTAATGTTTCTTGGTATCAATTATAGATAATAAAATCAGAGGGGCATCTCATTTGAATCTCTTTGGAGGAGAGAGAATCTTGATATTAAAATAATCAAGATTTACGCATAATTGAAACCCTAATTCAATTTAATGCAAAAATAAATATATTAATGGAAGTACCCTTCAACAAAAAAATGTGATGGTTGAATTTATATAAGTATGGACGTCCTTTTGCCTTGCAATGGCACCGAAATATCTAAAGTGAGTGGAGAGCCCACTCACATTAGTTAAAGAAAAAGTAATATCCACTAATTTTTGGATATTATTACTATATTGATTAAGGTGCTTAATTGTTTTCTTTTAATTCGTGGATAAAGAATAGGATTTCGAATGGGAGGATGATGGATTCGTATGCAAGGAAATGAGGGGGATAAGTGACACCAATTTAGGGAATTGAAGGATTTTTATAACACTTTCTCTCTCTTGAATTTCCCTTATATACACTCCATTCTTTCACCACATGAAAGGCTTGTTCGACTCTTCTTTCTTTCATTACTTTGGCCAAGCACAAGGGACCTTAGTAGAAATAGGAGGACGTACCCCAACATGTAGATGAGCTCCTTAATCATCTTCAACCTTGATTTCATGGTGGAAATCGAAATTCAATGCTTATTTTCTTCTTTTCTCCATTCAATCTTCAACTTTAGTCATTCTTTTCACTCAAAGACTTGAGGACGGACCTTGGGAAGTTTAGAAAGATTCATTCACCATTAAAGACGTAAATCTTGAAGCTTGGATTCAACTTTGAAGGCGGGTTATATAACTTGAACCCTTAAATGTTATTATTGATTTCATTTCTTCATCATATGTTGAATCTTTCTTCTTTCCCGAAATTTCTTTTGATTGGTTGATGTAAACACCATAAGAATCACAGTAATTTTCGAAGGTTTGAAGTTTGAAGATGATGATTTCATCTTAGCACACACCTCAATAAATATCATGAGTAAACAATTTTCAATTTTGATGACCAAACGGTCTCAAAACCATTTGGTGATCAAACGGTCTCAAGCCCGTTTGAGGTCAAATGGTCTCAAGACCATTTGGGGTCAATTTCTGGTATGGATGTATGAAGATCCAATGGTTCCAATTGATCTAATCACAATGGTTACAGTGATGTATGATCCATTGATTACAAACCCTAATCAATTGATTCAAGAAACCCTAAATTGATTCAAACATTTTCAAGGTGGAATGATCAAATGGTCTCAAGACCGTTTGAGGGCAAATGATCTTAAGAACGTTTGAGGTCAAATGGTCTCAAGACCATTTGAGGTCAAGTGGAATCATGGATGGATGGAGATCCAAGGGTTACATTTTGATCTACTCTCAATGGTCCAATTGATGAATGATTTAATGAAGCAAACCCTAATTGATTGGTTGAAGGAAACCCTAGATGATCCTTTCGGTTTCAAGGTAGTTTGGACCAAACGGTCTCATGACCGTTTGAGTCTAAATGGTCTTGAAACCATTTGGAATCACACAGTTTTCAAACTGTTTGAGATCAAACAGTCTCAAACCATTTGGAGGTCCAATCGGTTTCAAGGCTGATTTATCCAATCGGTTTCAAATGTTGATGGGTCCAATCGGTTTCAATGTACATATGATCAAACGGTTTCAAGGGTTGAATGCCCAAACGGTTTCAAAACCGTTTGGAGGACAAACAGTCTCAACCTTAGATGCCCAAATGGTTTCAAAACCGTTTGGAGGGCAAACAGTCTCAAAACCATTTGGTGGTTGAGGGGTCAAAACCGTTTGGAGGTTCAATGCAACCAAAACCATTTGAAGACCTAATATGATGAAAGATCAATTAATCCCATGATTGTTAATGATGTATATCAAAGATAATTACAATGATTGTACCTTTAAAGTACTAGGGTGATTAGTACCCTTAGAGGGGTTAACCTTTGATGCTTATGGAAGCAATATCTTAATACACTATGCTAACCCTAAATGTATGTACTTGAATGAAGGGTTGATCTAATCTAATCAAGCTTGAAGTAATCAACATCCTATAGAGGATGAGAGAGAGAGGAACTCATACATGTATAATAATCATGTAGTGGTTAAGCCTCAACCCTTTCAACATGAATAAAATATGTAAATAGGGTATGATCCTTGATAAAGAGATCATGAAACCCTAATTGAGAAGGTTGATGAGCCCTAACCATAATTTAGGGCAATGCTAGGTGAAACCCTAATCTATGGTAATGGTGTAACCCTAATATAGGATGATGATATGAGAAATCCCAATTCAGGGTAATATAATGGAAAACCCTAATTTAAGAGGATGTTTCATGAAACCCTAATTTCGGGTAAAGTTACATGAGACCCTAATTTGGGGAAAAGTTATAAGGAACCTTAATTCAAGATAATGATGTGTGAAACCCTAAACTAGGGTGATGCCATGTGAAACCCTAATCTAGGGTGATGCCATGTGAAACCCTAATGCAGTGATGTGATGTGAAACTCTAATCCAGGGTGATGCTATGTAATGCTATATGAAACCTGATGGAGTTTTTGTTTTATGCAACACCACTAAAAATCCTAGAGATGATGAGTCTCTAAGTTTAGCCTTGCTAGTACTATGGTAAGAACTCCACCCACATGTGCTAAGACATGTGGAAGTCTTATCGTAGTATAGTTAAGGGTCGAATCCTCGGGACAACGGTCTTGACGAAGTCAAGATGGAAAACGTTTAGCCTTTACTTAACAACTTAAAGATTGATATTTAGATCGAAAGTTTGATTTGGTTGTTTTAAACTAAGTACAAAGAAAGTAAAGCAAGAAAGTAAATAAAGCAAGTAAATCTTAAGAGTTAACAAATGATGATGAATCACTGGGGTTAAGCAGGTATTTACCACCGCTACACATGCATTGTATATGTACTAAGCAAGACTTATAAGCTAGATGCATGGATGTTTCCACAAGACCGATGCCTTATAAGACAAGAGCGATGTGTTACATCCAAGGGTGTTCCACAAGACCGATGCCCACATAAGACAAGAGCGATGCATTGCACCCTTCGATGTTCCACAAGACCAATGCCCATATAAGAAAAGGGCAATGCATCTCATCCTCCAAGGGTTAAGTAACTCTCATGCGGTACATCACTACGCGTCACTGAAGGATGTAGTCTCCGAAGAGAGAATCTTACTCAACCTCAAGAAACGTGCATCTAAAACTAACAAGCGAGCGATAATTACCAAATCGAATAGCGTCCTTGTAGGCCTAGTCTCCTATTCGGATAACCTAGCTACGAGAAGTGCGGGAATGATGCAACGCCAGCCATTCCCGAACAAATGGTCACATGCTTTACATCATTCCCCTCGCAAAGTGTGTTCCTCGACTTACCAAAGGTCTCTCCCATACAGATGGGAGTGTGCCAAATGATAGTGAGTTTACTCCACTCTTTGAGATACACTTCTAGACACCGAAACGGATGCGTGGTGGATACACACACCAGAAACCAACACTAAATCGGTATTCAAGCCTCGATAGCGGTCGTAGACAAACCACAACGAAAGACAATAAATGCATACAAGAACGTGGCCATCATTCAAGCATGTGTGAAATGATTTAGTATTAAAACGAAATGATAACATCTTTTTTTACAGTACAAAATACAAAACATGGGCAGCGGGGCTAGTCCCCGCGCCCCAGTGGATGGAACTACTCGCTCCTCATAGAGGGAGCAACAAAGAAGGAGGCAAGAAGAGATAGAAAGAACATCATCTCCACTGAGGAGAGAAGGTTGAACCCTTGGTGGAGAGAGCAACGATCTCCACCCCTTGTAGCTTGCTTGATGACGGATCTTCTCCTCTCACTTTCCTTGTTGATGAGAGAGCAACGTAGCTTGCAATGGACGTGAGTCTCAGACCGGCAGCCTCGAGTGATGGATGGAGTTGTTCTGGTAGTGGAGAGACAGCCTCTGGACGTCTCCCCCCCCATGAACGGCCCTGGGGTCTTATTTATAGGCTTTGAGTGAGATCCAAACGGTTTGGAGACCGTTTGGGCTCAAACGGTCTTGGGACCGTTTGGCGTCAAACGGTCTTGAGATCGTTTGGCGTCAAACGGTCTTGGGACCGTTTGGCGTCAAACGGCCTTGAGATCGTTTGGCGTCAAACGGTCTTGGGACCGTTTGGCGTCAAACGGTCTTGAGATCGTTTGGCGTCAAACGGTCTTGGGACCGTTTGGCGTCAAACGGTCTTGAGATCGTTCGGCGTCAAACGGTCTTGAGATCGTTTGGCGTCAAACGGTCTTGGGACCGTTTGGCGTCAAACGGTCTTGAGACCGTTTGAACTCCATGCGGTCTTGGGACCGTTTGGCTTCATGCGGTCTCGGGATCGTTTGAACTCCAAGCGGTCTTGGGACCGTTTGGCTTCATGCGGTCTCGGGACCGTTTGAACTCCATGCGGTCTTGGGACCGTTTGAACTCCATGCGGTCTTGGGACCGTTTGGCTTCATGCGGTCTCGGGACCGTTTGAACTCCATGCGGTCTTGGGACCGTTTGGCTTCATGCGGTCTCGGGACCGTTTGAACTCCATGCGGTCTTGGGACCGTTTGGCTTCATGCGGTCTCGGGACCGTTTGAACTCCATGCGGTCTTGGGACCGTTTGGCTTCATGCGGTCTCGGAACCGTTTGAACTCCATGCGGTCTTGGGACCGTTTGGCTTCATGCGGTCTTGGGACCGTTTGAACTCCATGCGGTCTTGGGACCGTTTGGCTTCATGCGGTCTCGGGACCGTTTGAACTCCATGCGGTCTTGGGACCGTTTGGATCTACTCGACCCTTGGGCTGGTTTGTTCTTTTGTTATTTTTTTGTGCTTTTTCTGCAATTATAAAAGGAAAAGTTAGTTTGATGATGTATTTACAAAAAGGGGTAAAATTAGGTTTAAGTACAATATAAATGTAGAAAGAGTATGGAAAACTAAAGAAAAAGACTAAGATAAACTACTAAAATAGGAGGTTATCACCCCCCTAACTTAGAGTCTAGCTTGTCCTCAAGTTAGATAGAGCTGAGGCATGAAATGGCGCGGCGATCTTAATTAAAATTTCCGTACTCTTGCTTCAATTCTTGACCTGAGTTCCCCAGGGGTCGTATCTAGGCTTATTGCATGCCTTGATCCTTTTGGATTTCGAGAGTTGCTTGGATTTCAGGTTTTTCCGTATCTCAAAGTTTGCCTTGGGACCACATTTATTTTGTGCATGCTGTTGACTCTAATCAACTTTATACCTCTCTGGAAGCCTATTGGAAGCTAGAGAGGGTATGAGGGTTGGCTAAAGGCTTTGAAGTGTAACTCCCCTTCGAGTGGGGGAGGGGCTGTCTATGCTTTTTAGGATCTCACTACCGGACACAACACATCTGCCTTTATGAGGGCAGCTGAATGTACCGGCCGGGCAAGTCCTTTATTAGCCTTTTCATATACTTGGAACTTTTAGGGTTTCACTACCGGACGCGACGCATCTGCCTTTGTGAGGGCAGCGGAATGTGCCGGCCGGGTGAGCCCTTTATCAGTTCTTTATATAGGTCCTTATTCGTGGCACAACTTCTCATGATTTTATTCGTCTCTCTGGCTTTTATTCAAAAACTCACAGGCTTGGGTTTTGGGATGAGGATTTATTTTGGGTGGCCAAGCCTCTTTTATTTTGAAGAGAGGAAAGTTGTTCTTAAAGTTTTTCAGCATGCGCTTATTTGGTTTGTGGTCCACTTGCAGAGCTTTTTGACTTGGAAGTTGCCTGATTTCCCTCTCATCCTTGAGATCTCGGCTTATTTCTGCCCTGATTTTGACCTATGGAGAGTCAGATAAAGAAATGGAGCAAAAATATAGGATCCATAGTGGATGGGGATCGATAAATCGCCATTTGATGTCTAAGTGCTAAATACTTGTAGAGACTAACATGATTCTAGAGTTAGTTGAGGTGACTTATTTTAAGGAAAAGGGTGTATAGAGATTGATACCTAGCCCTTGTCTGATGACCCCCCCCCCCTAACTCATCACACACTCTGTCCTCAGAGTGGGAAAGTGATAGGTTGAGAAGTCATTTGAACAAGGGCTGCGAGTTAGGCCAAAATTGCGGTAACCCCTGGAGATTGGAGTAGAGTGGATGCGAATTGGGGTGCCTTGTAGCGCTGACTCAGGAGCTTTATTGATGTCGCAGTGCATTCCTTTGCAATTGTGTCTTGATATTGTAGACGAAATCTGCAATTCTAGCAATGAATCTGCTAGACAATATCAAGACAAAATTGCAAAGGAGTGCACTGCGATATGTGCTGCTTGATTACACAAAAGTTCCCAAACGGTGTCTAAACCGTTTGGTTCCAAACGGTTTGAAGACCGTTTGGTTCCAAACGGTTTGAGGACCGCTTGGAAAGCGAGAAGCCGCAGGTCGCCGGCGCGGGGGGAAGGTGGAACGGGGCGAAGGTGAAACGGGGCGAGGGTTTGAAGGTGGGTGGATGAAACGGCGACTGACGCGATAGTGGCGACAGAACGGCACGGCAACGAAGAACATCATTTGACGACGACTGCGAAGGTGGCGCGGAGTGAGCAGCGTGCTTGGAGTCGCCGGGCAATCTTGTGGGAGGTGGATTGAGAAGCTTGCGCGGAAGCACAGAAGCAAAAAGGCGAAGTTCTGCGCACGAAAAGACTGTAGAGTGCGAAGATTCGAAGAGAGGAAGATGGAGATGCGGGGTCGGTATTTATAGCGGTGACTTATCGTATTCAAACGGTTTCAAGACCGTTTGGTTCCAAACGGTTTCAAGACCGTTTGGTCCCAAACGGTTTGAGGACCGTTTGGTCCCAAACGGTTTCAAGGACCGTTTGGTCCCAAACGGTTTCAAGACCGTTTGGTCCCAAACGGTTTGAGGACCGTTTGGTTCCAAACGGTTTCAAGACCGTTTGGTCCCAAACGGTTTGAGGACCGTTTGGTCCCAAACAGTTTCAAGACCGTTTGGTCCCAAACGGTTTGAGGACCGTTTGGTCCCAAACGGTTTCAAGACCGTTTGGTCCCAAACGGTTTCAAGACCGTTTGGTCCCGAACGGTTTGAGGACTGTTTGGTCCCAAACGGTTTCAAGACCGTTTGGTCCCAAACGGTTTGAGGACCGTTTGGTCTCAAACGGTTTTAAGACCGTTTGGAGCATAAAAAAATTTGTATATTTTTTTGTATTTTTAGATTTAGTAATGAAAGAACTTAAAGAAGCAAAACAAAATTAAGAGAGAATAAAACTAGAAAAGTGGAGAAATTGATACTCAGGTCTTGGGTTGCCTCCCAAGAAGCGCCTTGGTTTTACGTCACTGGCTCGACGAAATTGTGGGCGTAGCGTTTCTGACATCGAGGGTTTGTTGATGTGTTTTGTCTTCCTGAGTGTAGTATTTTTTTAAACGGTGTCCGTTGACCGTTCGTTCTCCTCCGTTGTTGTTGATGATAATGGCAGCTCCAGTTGGGTAGATATGTTTTATAGTGAAGGGTCCGGACCATCTTGTTCGAAGCTTTCCGGGGAATAATTTGAGCTTGGAATTGAATAAGAGCACTTTGTCACCAACGGTGATATCTTTTCTCCTAAGATGTCCATCGTGCCACATTTTTGTTTGCTCTTTATAGATTCTGGCACTGTGATATGCTGTCATGCGGAGTTCTTCTAGCTCCTGTAGTTGAAGTTGTCTGTTCTCTCCTGCACTTTTAAGGTCGAAGTTTAGTTGCTTGATGACCCACCAGGCTTTATGTTCCAGTTCTACTGGAAGATGACATGATTTACCGTACACCAAGTGGAACGGAGTTGTTCCAATTGGTGTTTTGTAAGCCGTACGATATGCCCAGAGGGCGTCAGAAAGTTTGGTGGACCAATCAGTGCGATTTTTGTTCACTGTTTTTTCAAGAATCGCTTTTATCTGTCTATTGGATACTTCCACTTGGCCACTAGTTTGCGGGTGGTAAGGTGTGGCAACTTTGTGATGGACTCCATATCTTCTTAGTAATGCTTCGAAACTTCGTTCCAGAAAATGGGTTCCGCCATCAGATATGACCGTTCTTGGGACTCCAAATCTTGGAAAGATGGTATCTTTGAACAATTTGACAACAGGTTTGGAGTCATTAGATGCAGTGGGTACAGCTTCGACCCACTTCGAGACGTAATCCACAGCGACCAAAATGTACGAGAAACCATATGATGAGGGGAAAGGTCCCATGTAGTCTACCCCCCATACATCAAACAGCTCAATTTCCTGCCACATGGTAAGAGGCATTTCATCTCTTTTTGATATGTTGCCCGAAAATTGGCATTTATCACAGGATTTGACAAAATTATGTGAGTCTTTTGATATGGTGGGCCAGAAGAAACCAGATTGTAGAACTTTTATGGCAGTTTTCTTGGCGCCCATGTGCCCCCCCGTGGGTCCGGAGTGGCAGTGTTCCAAAACCGATGTTATTTCTTCTTCTGGAAGGCATCGACGAAAAAGTCCGTCGGCACAGAGGTAGAACAAGTAGGGTTCATCCCAATGATAACGTTTTACGTCATGAAGGAATTTCCTTTTATCTTGATAAGAAGCAGACGGGTGAATGATCCCTGTGGCCAGATAATTGACGATATCTGCAAACCAAGGGAAATTATGAGTGGCTTTCATAAGTTGATCATCAGGAAGAGAGTCCCTGATAGGGATTTTATCTTTGTCTTCAACCTCGATTCTACTGAGGTGATCGGCGACAACGTTCTCTACGCCACTTTTATCTTTGATTTCTAGATCGAATTCTTGAAGCATCAATACCCAGCGGATGAGCCTGGGTTTGGCATCCTATTTCTGAATCAAATGTCTGATAGCAGAATGGTCAGTGTAGACAATTACCTTAGAGCCGATCAGGTAAGAGCGGAATTTTTCGAAGGCGTAGATGATAGCTAGGAACTCTTTTTCCGTGGTCGTGTAGTTTCTTTGTGCTTCATCAAGCGTTTTGGACGCATAGTAGATGACATAGGGTTTCTTGTCGATTCGTTGTCCTAAAACGGCCCCTATGGCATAGTCACTTGCGTCACACATAATTTCAAAGGGTTGCGACCAGTCTGGAGCCCTTAGAATAGGTGCGGAAATTAGTGCTTCTTTAAGGGTGGAGAAACTTTGCATACATTCTTGGTCAAAAATAAACTCAGCATCTTTTGTCATGAGTTGGGTCATGGGTTTAGCTATTTTTGAGAAATCTTTGATGAACCTTCTGTAAAACCCGGCATGACCTAGGAAAGCTCGAACTCCTCTTATGTCCTTCGGAGGTGACAACTTCGAGATGACATCAATCTTTGCTTTGTCGACCTCGATCCCTCTATCACTTACTCTATGTCCGAGGACGATACCCTCTGTTACCATGAAATGGCATTTTTCCCAGTTCAGGATAAGGTTTGTTTCCTTGCAACGTTGCAGGACTTGTTCGAGATTATTTAGACAGTTATCGAAAGACTCTCCATAAACAGAGAAATCATCCATAAAGACTTCCATAATAGATTCAGTTAATCCGGCGAAAATGGCGGACATGCAGCGTTGGAAAGTAGCAGGAGCGTTACATAGCCCGAATGGCATTCTTCTGAAAGCATATGTCCCGAAGGGACAAGTGAAGGTGGTTTTTTCTTGGTCCTCTGGATGTATGGGTATTTGGTAGAACCCAGAATAACCATCGAGATAACAAAAATATTTTTGGTGGGCCAAGCGCTCCAGGACTTCGTCTAGAAAGGGTAGAGGGTAGTGGTCTTTCCTTGTAGCTTTATTCAATTTCCTATAATCGATGCACATTCTCCACCCCGTTACAGTCCTAGTAGGTACGAGCTCATTTTTATCGTTGATCACTACAGTAGTGCCCCCTTTCTTTGGGACAACTTGGACTGGACTAACCCACTGAGAGTCGGAGATAGGGTAGATCATACCAGCTTTAAGCAGTTTGAGGACTTCCAAACGGACTACCTCTTTTAAATTTGGGTTCAGTTTTCTTTGATGTTCGCGAGTGGGTTTAAATTCTTCAACCATAGGAAGCTTGTGCATACACAGAGCCGGATTTATGCCTGTGAGGTCGGTTATTTAATAACCGATGACCTTTTTGTGTTTCCTTAGTTTGTCTAGAAGTCTGACTTCTTGGTCTTCGGTGAGGGTGGAGCTGATAATAACTGGGCATAGCTCTTCCTTATCCAGGAAAACATATTTGAGCCCTGTGGGTAAGGTCTTCAATTCAGGGGTTTTTGGTGGTTCTGCTGCTTCAATAGTCGTTATGGCTTTAAGCTCTTCAAAGGTAGCCTTTGGTGCTTCTTCTACCTTTTCTAGATATTGGATGTATTGCTGGACTAGTTCATTTGCAGAGAACTCGACTTCGGGATTGATGAGGGCATTTTCAAGTTCGTCGATTGGCTCGGAGATTTCTAGTTGCGACATTTGTTGGATTGCGTCTAAAAGAAAGACTTCTTCTTGAATGTTAGGGCCTTTCATGCTGTCAAGGACACGGAATTGAATGGCTTCCTTTCCGAGCCTAAGGATGATGGTTCCGGCTTCGACATCGATTAGTGCTCTGGCTGTAGCTAGGAAAGGCCTGCCGAAAATGATCGGATATCTCAAGTCCTCTTTAATATCCATGATGATAAAATCACATGGAACGTAAGCATCCTTGCCTATTCTTACTGGAACGTCTTCAATGATTCCCAAAGGTGCGGTTATGGTGGAGTCAGCAAGTTGAATAGTCATTGCTGTAGGTAGCAGATCTGTGAAACCGAGGCGTTGGCACATTGAGAAAGGCATAATGGATATACTAGCCCCGAGGTCAGCTAATCCTTTCTTTGTGGATGCGTTTCCAATGCAACATTGGATTCCGAAAGAACCTGGGTCCTTCTTCTTTTTGGGCAGTTTGTTCAAGATGATGTCAGAGGTGGTTTGGGCAAGCTTGACGATTTCCTGCTCTTTGGTGATATACTTACGTGATAGCAAAGTTTTGAGATACCTTGCCCATGCTGGTACTTCGGATAGAGCGTCGAGGAGTGGGATATCGATATAAAGTTTCTTCATTGCTTCCTTGAATTTCTGAAACCTGGCATCCATTTTTGTTTCTTGCAGTCTGCCTGGATATGGAATCCTTGGTTTGAATTGCGGGACCTTGGGTTCTGTAGGTACATACTCTTTGTTTTTGTCCTCGGTGTCTTCGGGAGGTTTCCCAATCTCTTGTTGTGAGATCTCTTTCGTCAAAAGAATGGGCACATCATCATCATCTAGAGTGATCTTGATGGGTTCAGGCAGAATGCGTCCCGACCTTGTGGTGATGGCGTTCAGCTGTTCGTGTTTATTTTGCTCATTTGCTTCAGGCTGCCTATCAGAAACGCCAGCCGAAGACTTCAACTGTGCAGCGATCTGAGCTAGCTGGGTTTCAACTGCCCTTTGTTGGGCTTGCTGGCTAGCTAGCATAGTTTGCTGAGACTGAAGCATTTGCTTTATCAAAGATAGTTCGTCTTCTGGTTGTTGCAGGGGCTGCTGCAACTGGGGTTGCTGTGGCTGCTTCAACTGGGGTTGGTGCAACTGAGGGTGCAGTCCTGAATGAGTGTATTGGTAAAAAGGATTCCTGGGATAGTTAGGTATTTGAAAACCTTGTATGTAATTCCCATGACTGAAATTATTCTGAAATCCCGGTGGTTGTCTGTTGAAAGATCCACCTTGTGCCTGCTGCTGTGGGTTGGCAGTCCCTGCAGGATTCCCGTATTGGAAACCAGGATGGTTCCTTGGTTTATCTGGGTTGTAATAAATTTGGCCAGGTATTGAATGTATGGAGTTGACTTGCTCTGGCATTTGGTCTTCGGGATGCTCGATGATGGGTTCATATTGCGGCATAGGTGGTTGTAAATCCATCATGACATTGTACAACAATCCACATGATAATGTGGGATGATCGGATGCATGACAGGCTTCACAAGTTCCAGTAGCTGCCTTAACTTGTTGAACCTGGGAGCTTTTCTTCTTATCATATTCCCCAAAAGAAGTTTCGAGGGCTTGTTGCTTGCTAGCAATAGTCTTCAGAGCCTCAGCAATGGCTTTGAGTTCCATAGATTCTTCCGCTTTGTAAACCTTGAGAACGCCTTTGGGTTGGTTAGATGACCTTCCCCAATTGGATTGGTTCTCGGCCCCCAACGTAACTATATTCCAGGCGTCTTCGTAGTTCTTTCTCATAAAGTTTCCTCCAGATGAGGAATCTAGGAATTGCTTGATATCATCACTTACTCCTCTGTAGAATGTTTCTATTAGTTGATTTTGAGAAATGCCATGGTGAGGACACTTTCTCAGGAGTTCTTTGAATCTTTCCCAAGCTTCAGAAAGTGTTTCTCCAGGCAATTGGGAAAAGTGATTAATCTGTCCCCTGATCTCATAGGTTAGGGAAGGTGGGAAGAATTTCTCAAGAAACTTCTCTTCTAAGGGAGTCCAGGTAGTGATGATAGGGTGTCTATCCAAAGCGTTGTACCATCTTAGTGCTCTTCCAGATAGGGTGAAGTGGAAAAGGTGTAACATGATTGCTTCCATTGCAATGCCTGCTTGGGGTACAAGTCGGCAGAGTGACTTGAACCTCTTAAGGTGATCCATGCAATCATCTCCGTGTGCTCCGGAGAAAGAGATGCCTTGCATGATTTGGATCCATTGCGTCCGAATTTCAAAATGTGGTATGTTGATAATCGGTGGTCGGACAGGATGATCATCTTCATAATTCTTTGGGACTGCGTAGTCCCGAAGTTGCTTGTTTCTTAACGCCAGTTGAGCAGCAGCCTGCTATGCTTGGATGCGGGCTTGTTCCTCAGCTCGGATCTCAGCTTGCACCTGAGCACGAGTGTCAGCAATGAGTTGTGCTCGTTGTGCTGCTATGGCGGCGTTGACTCTTTCTGCAATAAGGCGTTGCTCTTCGGCCATCTGTCTGGCTCTTTGGCGGTTAAGTCTATTCCTTCGGTGAAAACTTCTTTCTACCTCAGAATCGTATTCTGGTTCAGGGGAGAATCCGATGCTATGCGGGGGTTGCATACACGTTTTCTACCTGAGTAGAAGGAAAATCTCAAGTTAGGAAAAATGGAAGGAAATGAAAAAGATCAAGAAATATTGGATTGGTTATTAAGAAAAAGTGTAAAATCCTAATCAACCAAGAAATTGGTAAGTAAAAACTAAAAAGTTCCGTTGTCCCCGGCAACGGCGCCAATTTTTGATGGAATGTTTTGCTTTATGCAACACCACTAAAAATCCTAGAGATGATGAGTCTCTAAGTTTAGCCTTGCTAGTACTATGGTAAGAACTCCACCCACATGTGCTAAGACATGTGGAAGTCTTATCGTAGTATAGTTAAGGGTCGAATCCTCGGGACAACGGTCTTGACGAAGTCAAGATGGAAAACGTTTAGCCTTTACTTAACAACTTAAAGATTGATATTTAGATCGAAAGTTTGATTTGGTTGTTTTAAACTAAGTACAAAGAAAGTAAAGCAAGAAAGTAAATAAAGCAAGTAAATCTTAAGAGTTAACAAATGATGATGAATCACTGGGGTTAAGCAGGTATTTACCACCGCTACACATGCATTGTATATGTACTAAGCAAGACTTATAAGCTAGATGCATGGATGTTTCCACAAGACCGATGCCTTATAAGACAAGAGCGATGCGTTACATCCAAGGGTGTTCCACAAGACCGATGCCCACATAAGACAAGAGCGATGCATTGCACCCTTCGATGTTCCACAAGACCAATGCCCATATAAGAAAAGGGCAATGCATCTCATCCTCCAAGGGTTAAGTAACTCTCATGCGGTACATCACTACGCGTCACTGAAGGATGTAGTCTCCGAAGAGAGAATCTTACTCAACCTCAAGAAACGTGCATCTAAAACTAACAAGCGAGCGATAATTACCAAATCGAATAGCGTCCTTGTAGGCCTAGTCTCCTATTCGGATAACCTAGCTACGAGAAGTGCGGGAATGATGCAACGCCAGCCATTCCCGAACAAATGGTCACATGCTTTACATCATTCCCCTCGCAAAGTGTGTTCCTCGACTTACCAAAGGTCTCTCCCATACAGATGGGAGTGTGCCAAATGATAGTGAGTTTACTCCACTCTTTGAGATACACTTCTAGACACCGAAACGGATGCGTGGTGGATACACACACCAGAAACCAACACTAAATCGGTATTCAAGCCTCGATAGCGGTCGTAGACAAACCACAACGAAAGACAATAAATGCATACAAGAACGTGGCCATCATTCAAGCATGTGTGAAACGATTTAGTATTAAAACGAAATGATAACATCTTTTTTTACAGTACAAAATACAAAACATGGGCAGCGGGGCTAGTCCCCGCGCCCCAGTGGATGGAACTACTCGCTCCTCATAGAGGGAGCAACAAAGAAGGAGGCAAGAAGAGATAGAAAGAACATCATCTCCACTGAGGAGAGAAGGTTGAACCCTTGGTGGAGAGAGCAACGATCTCCACCCCTTGTAGCTTGCTTGATGACGGATCTTCTCCTCTCACTTTCCTTGTTGATGAGAGAGCAACGTAGCTTGCAATGGACGTGAGTCTCAGACCGGCAGCCTCGAGTGATGGATGGAGTTGTTCTGGTAGTGGAGAGACAGCCTCTGGACGTCTCCCCCCCCATGAACGGCCCTGGGGTCTTATTTATAGGCTTTGAGTGAGATCCAAACGGTTTGGAGACCGTTTGGGCTCAAACGGTCTTGGGACCGTTTGGCGTCAAACGGTCTTGAGATCGTTTGGCGTCAAACGGTCTTGGGACCGTTTGGCGTCAAACGGTCTTGAGATCGTTTGGCGTCAAACGGTCTTGGGACCGTTTGGCGTCAAACGGTCTTGGGATCGTTTGGCGTCAAACGGTCTGGGGACCGTTTGGCGTCAAACGGTCTTGAGATCGTTCGGCGTCAAACGGTCTTGGGATCGTTTGGCGTCAAACGGTCTTGGGACCGTTTGGCGTCAAACGGTCTTGAGACCGTTTGAACTCCATGCGGTCTTGGGACCGTTTGGCTTCATGCGGTCTCGGGATCGTTTGAACTCCATGCGGTCTTGGGACCGTTTGGCTTCATGCGGTCTCGGGACCGTTTGAACTCCATGCGGTCTTGGGACCGTTTGAACTCCATGCGGTCTTGGGACCGTTTGGCTTCATGCGGTCTCGGGACCGTTTGAACTCCATGCAGTCTTGGGACCGTTTGGCTTCATGCGGTCTCGGGACCGTTTGAACTCCATGCGGTCTTGGGACCGTTTGGCTTCATGCGGTCTCGGGACCGTTTGAACTCCATGCGGTCTTGGGACCGTTTGGCTTCATGCGGTCTCGGGACCGTTTGAACTCCATGCGGTCTTGGGACCGTTTGGCTTCATGCGGTCTTGGGACCGTTTGAACTCCATGCGGTCTTGGGACCGTTTGGCTTCATGCGGTCTCGGGACCGTTTGAACTCCATGCGGTCTTGGGACCGTTTGGATCTACTCGACCCTTGGGCTGGTTTGTTCTTTTGTTATTTTTTTGTGCTTTTTCTGCAATTATAAAAGGAAAAGTTAGTTTGATGATGTATTTACAAAAAGGGGTAAAATTAGGTTTAAGTACAATATAAATGTAGAAAGAGTATGGAAAACTAAAGAAAAAGACTAAGATAAACTACTAAAATAGGAGGTTATCAAAACCCCAATATAGGGTGATGTCATGTGAAACCCCAACATAGGGTGATGTTATGTGAAACCCTAATATAGGGTGATGTCATGTGAAACCCCAACATAGGGTGATATTATGCAAAACCCTAATTGATAAAGAAGGGAAACCCTATTCCTAATAATGGAATAGTGAATAATATATTGGTAGGTGAAACACCTAAAGTGGTTGATAATGGATAACCTTATATCAATAATGGTTTAATAAATCAAATGAAGTGAATTATGACCAATACATTACATGATAAATGTGATGAACTGGTGCATAAAGTATTAGGATGGGAAATACCCTAATACAAGATAAGTTGATGAACTTAAGTAAAAGCGATAAGGAAAGTGATACATAAAAACATGATAGATATCACATTCAACACCTCAAGGTTGATACACCTTGATGTACCCTAAATCTAATATACTTGGATGAGTAACACATGAAGTGTGTCATGACAATTGTTACATTGACATATAATGCACTTTAATAAGCGTAGTCTAACATACCTTAAGAAAAGGTTAAACCAAGTTAATAAAATATGATGTAATCATATTCTGGTAAAGATGAAAGAGGAACTCATATCTTGCGTTGATAATTCTTTTAATAATAAATGATAAGAATAAATAAGTATAATTGAATACTTATGATATCAATGTTGGCTCCTAGATGTGTGGAGCAATGAATTAGGGTTTGATCATTAATAAATATGATCTTGAAAACCTAAATGGTTAATAATGGAAAACCCTAACCCTAATGAAGGGTGATGATATGTAAGAGAAACCCTAATCGATAATAAAGGGAAACCTTAATCCTAATGATGGAAAGTTTGTAATTCTTTTGTTGTATAAACCTTGTAAGGCATGTTAAGTACTTGAATAAAAGTATAATGTACAATGGCCTTATGAGCCATGTGAATAAGTTGTTACCTAGTGAGAGGTGACAAGATGTAATGGCCTTGTGAGCCATGTGATAATTTGTTTCCTGGTGAGAGGTGACAAGATACTTAATGGGCCTTGTGATCCATGTGAGATGCATGTGTAACCAGTATCCTGAATACCTTGGTCAGATGACATGGAGGTAATAGTTACCTGATAGTGGTAACTATGTTCAGTGATGAACTAAGGGTTTGAATACCCAGATCCAGTAAACATGATGATGACATTGTGAAGGGATGTGAATTCTCAGTAATGAGATCAGGGATTGAGATCCCCGTTATCTATAAATATTTGACAAGCACTTGATAAAAGCATTAGATGTTTCTTGTAGCAATTGTTATAATAATTCATGTTTGAAATCTTGATTGGTGCTAAAAGGATATGGTAATGTACTTAACTAATCAAGTGAAATATTATCATGTAGAGCCCTGACCATAGATCCATCAGTGTCAGGATTTGCTGAATGGTGAAACGGGTTGCTCTGCGGCATAACTCGGAATGCATACTTTTGAGTATGTGGGGGTAATGGGCAAATATATCCTTACGCCTCATAGGAATGACTGTGGGTTATATCCTATGCACATGAATGGTTATGGACCATATCCCAATAAGAGCATGGCTATGGGTCGTGACTCCCCGATACTAGGCATTGGCTACGGGCCATATCCTGAATAGAGTATATGCTACGGGCTATAACTCTATAGCGAAGTTGCCAGTATACCTTGGAAAGCTATTTTAGCAGAGACACTAGATGTCCTGCATATAGTCTCGCACTGACTGAGATAGATGAGGTCATGGAGTCTGGCTCTTCCATTGACCTAGGCATGGAACTAATGTTTTACGCTGTCGTGGTCGGTTGGAGTATGAGCGATATACCTCAACTCCTCAGGGCATAAGTGTGATTATAAAATGTAATCAGCCATGTAGCATATTTGCTTAAGAATGAATTACATAAATCATTGGTTGATGTTACATTGCTTATTGTATCCTAAAGTGGATAAATATTATACATGTTCTTTATCTTCCTTATGAAAATGAATAGATGAAATTGCTCTATTATGCTTGATAATGATTTAAATCCTAATATTTAATAGAGATCATTCTGCTCAGTTTATTACTATTTATTTGTAATAATAATGTTTCTGGCAGAGAGTTATATCTCTTGCTCGGGCAATTTCAATTGTCTCACTCTTGTGGAATCTAATATTTTTAGGTGGACGAGGACGAGGAGGTAAGAACCATACTACAGGGGAAAGACAGTAGCATTAAGGATAGCAGTGACATCTCAAGTGGAGATACTGACTGTCGTGTCTTGAAGATAAGAGACCTATGTGTCGTCTCTGTACTCTCAGGTCCTTGGAGTCGGTACTTGGTGTTTTCATAATTGATCTGAGATTTTGGCTTGAATGCCTCGAGGTTTTGTGTTGCTCATGTGTATATTTAACAGAGCAATTGATGTATGTAATCCTCGAGAAGAGACGATACATGGTATGTACTTATGGACCAGAATGTACATGTAATACTTTGGTTCTTGTTGTTTAAAGTTTCCTGGAATTGGATCTCTTTGTAATAAGGTTTTAATTTTTAGTTATTTTTAGTAATCCATTGCTAATGATCGCTTCTGCTTAGTTAATGATATTTTATTCAAACGGTGTGTAACAAAAATCAAGTTATAACTCTTGTTTTCTTCTCTCTTCCATCCAATGCTCAACTTTGGAAATCTTTTACATCAAAAGGGTTGAGAACGTGCCTTGGATAATTGGACGAGCTATCTTCACCATTAAAGACAAAAAGCTTGGAGCTTTAAAGTTGCTTTGAAGGCGGGTTATATAACTTGAACCCATTGATATTATTATTTGATTTCAATCTTGCAATATATGTTGATCTTTCCATCTTCTCAAATTTTTCTTGAGTAATTGATGAATTAATGAATCCATCAGTTGTATGGACATCAGAAACAGAGGTCTGAAGCTTGATGATGATGACATCATCTTAACACACACCTCTAGATCAACAATATCAAATAGTTTCAACTATGTATGGCCAAACGGTTTCAAACTGTTTAAAGTTCAAACAGTTTCAACACAACCTAGGCCAAACAGTTTCAAACCGTTTAAAGTTTCAAACGGTTTCAACACAACCTAGGCCAAACATTTTCAAAGCGTTTAAAGTTCAAACGGTTTCAACACAACCTAGGCCAAATGGTTTCAAACCATTTAAAGTTTTAAATGGTTTCAACACAACCTAGGCCAAACGGTTTCAAACCGTTTAAAGTTCAAACAGTTTCAACTTAACCTAGTTCAAACAGTTTCAAAACGTTTCATGTTCAAACGATTTCAACCTAATCTAGGTCAAACAGTTTCAAACCGTTTAGTGATCAAACAGTTTCAACCAAAGCTAGTTCAAAAAGTTTCAAACCGTTTAGAGGTTCCAAACTGTTTGGAGATCAAAGAGATCCAAACCATTTGAAGATTAAAGGACCTCAAACCGTTTAGAGATCGAGTGGTCCCAAACTGTTTAAGGTTCGAACGGTCTCAAACCGTTTAGAGACCAAATAGTCTCAAAACCATGCAAGGTCAAACAACCCTATGAGTGTTTGTAAAGTATCTCAAGGTTGATTACAATGGAAGTGCCTCTAAAGTACTTAGGTGAATAGTACACTTAGAGTGATTGTCATTTGATGCTTATGAAAGTAATAAACTCAATACACTATGATAAGCATGGGTGCATGTACTTTAGTGAAAGGATGAGCCAACTTAATAAAGTATGGAGTAATCAACATCCTACAGAGGATGAGAGAGAAACTCATACTTGTGTAATAAACATGTAATGTGCATACATTGATACTTTTAATAAGTGTAGAGTATGAATTAGGGTTTGATCTTTGATAATGTGATCATGAAACCCTAAAATTGATAAAGAATGGGAAACCCTAACCCTAATTTTAGGTAATGGTATGAGAAACCATAATTGATAAAGAATGGGAAACCCTAACCCTAATGAGGGAATAGTGGTGTTACCCTTATATTGCATGGTGTTGACATGTAATTGATATGGTTGTTATCAAGTATACTAACTATGCAGGTATTATGAGACGATGAGTATTCCCAGGTATGAGCTATGATGTTTATTTGATAAAAATGCTTAATGGGTCTTGTGAGCCATTATATTATTTGTTGCATAGTGAGAGGTGACAGGATGTTAATGGACCTTGTGAGCTATGTGAGATGCTTGTGTAACAAGTATCATGTATACCTTGGTCAGATGACCTAGAGGTAATAGTTACCTGATAAGTGATAACAATGTTCAGTGATGAACTAAGGGTTTGAATACCCAGATCCAGTAAACATGATGATGATATTGTTGAGGGATGAGAATTCTCAGTAATGAGATAAGGGATTGAGATCTCAATGTTTTATAAAGTTTTAAAAAGTACATGATAGATGTATTACACTTTTCTTTGTAGCATTTGTCATAATAATACATGTTTGAAAACTTGGCTGATGCTAAAAGAATATGGTAATGCACTTAATTAATCAAGTCAAATCTTATCATGTAGAGCCCTGGTCATAGATCCATCATCGTCAGTAGCTGGTGATGGTGAAACAGGTTTTCCCACGGGATCTCCTGGAGGGCATATTTTTGAATATGTGAGGGTAATGGGCGTGAATATCCTTACGCCCTAATGTGGGATTTATGTGAGATAAACATGAGATCTCTCAATCCTTCATTATATGTGTCGAGATGGATGTATCACGAATCTCCCGATGATGATTAATGCAGGATCGATGTGAGATAAACATGAAATCTCTCGATTGTGAAGAGAGTACAGCCGCCGCTGTAGCTCTATAGCGAAGTTGCCAGTATACCCTGGAAAGCTATTTCGCAGTGACACTAGATGTCCTGCATGTGGTCTTGCACTGACCGAGACGGATGAGGTCATGGAGTCTGGCTCTTCCATTGACCTAGGTATGGAATTGATGCTTTACGCCGCCATGGTCGGTTGGAGTATGAGTGGTATACCTCATCTCCTTAGGGCATAAGTGTGATTGTAAAATGTAATCAGCCGTGTAGCATATTTGCTTAAGGATGAAATACAAAAATCTTTGGTTGATGTTACATTGCTTAATATATCCTAAAATGTATAAATGTTATACATGTTCTTCATATTCCTTATTAAATGGATGATTTACTGCTTTATCATATATATTTGTAATGCTTTAAAAGATGATATTGCTCTATTCTACTTAAATAGTGATTTATCCTGCTTATTAATAATAAAGAATCCTTTATTTAATTTATTACCATTTATCTGCAATGATAATATTATTGGCGGATAGTTATATCTGTCGCTGGGACATGGGTCTCACCCCGTTGGTCATCAACATTTTTAGGTGGACGCGGATGAGTAGGTAGAGACCATACAGTAGGGGAAGGACAACAACATCAGGGACCGCAGTAACATCTCAGGTGGAGATACTGATTGTTGTGTCTTGTAGAAATGAGTCATATGTGTCGTCTCTGTACTCTCAGGTCCTTGGAGTTAGTACTCAGTGTTTTCATGATCTATATGAGATTTTGGCTTGAATGCCTCGAGGATTTATGTTGCTTATGTATAGTTTTGGCAAAGCACTGCTGTAAATATATTCCTCGAGAAGAGATGGTACATGGTATGTACAATGTGAACTATAATGTATGCATTACTTTGGTTCTCTTTATAAGAGTTTCCTAGAATTGGATCTCTTTGCAAAAGGTTTTAATTTTTAGTGATTTTTGTTATTCTGTTGATTATGGTTAATTCCGCAATTAATTACACAGTGATGGTCTGATTTGTTGTCAAATCATCACAAAAGTTTTGGTATCAGAGCCTAAGGTTCGCTGAGTCTACAGAGACATAGGATTAAGGTCATTGAGTCTATTCTAGTGTCTTCCAGTTTATATGATAGTGACTTCTGCTCTCAGGAGAAGTAAAGCTTGAAGATGGTTGGATCACACGAAGAACATGTTGTTGAAAGCAGTGTTACTGCACCAGGAGGAGGTGCAAGGGATCAGGCTAGAGAGGAACTAGTACCTGAAAATCCCCATCTTGACCAAGCTTTGATAGAAAACCCAACTTTCCATGCCCTCTTTGGGAAGTTCATGGTGACAATGACACATATGGTGGGTATGATGCCACCACCTGCACCTAAGGCACCAGTCCCCGATGAGAGACATGGAGCTGGTAAGACTTTTGAACGACTTCGACGGATAGGAGCTACCGATTATACCGGTACAACTGACCCAACAGATGCAGACTTGTGGCTGACTAAGATGGAGAAGGCCTTTAGAATTCTTAATATCCCAGAAGTTGAGAAGGTTAGGCATGCGATGTACCTTTTGAAAGGGAGTGCTGGCCACTGGTGGGCCATTGAGGAAGAGAAACGACCAGGAGTTGAGGTCGAATGGAGAGATTTCCGACAAGAGTTTGTTAGTAGATATTTTCCTAAGACTTACCTGGATGAGAAAATCTCTCAGTTTGAACGGATAAGGTAAGGACCAATGAACATTAGTGAGTATGAAGCTAAGTTTATGGAGTTTCTACGGTTTTATCCGCACATGTCTACTACAGATGAGGAGAGGATTCAACATTTTGAGAAGGGTTTGAATGTTGATTTGACCACACCCGCATCTGCTCTAGAGAATAGAGAGAGGTTTGCCACCTTTGTGGAGTCAGTTAGGCGAATAGAAAGGTCCGTGACTGAGAAACATCAAGCCAATAGTAAGAAAGAGTATACACAGTTCCAAGGACAGAGGTCCGAAAGTTTTAAGAAATCAAGGTTTTCTGCACCAATAGTACCACCGAGGTTTAATACTCAGACGCAGTGGACATCCAACAAGGGTAGAGGCCATAGTTTACCACCAGAGGGAGCCCACAAATCAACATCAATGTCAGTAACAGGACCATCTAGGTCACAGTGGGAGAACAAAAGCTGTTATAAATGTGGGAAGATGGTACATCTGATGAAAGATTGTCTAGCTAGAGACGTGAGTGTAACCCAACCACCGAGGCAGAGTAAAAAAGGCTCTCAGAAGCGATAGTTTAGCAGTGGCACACGAGGACGTGGAAAAGCATCCCAAGCTGGTTCATCTGCACCCAACAACAGGGTGAGTAGTCAACAACCAACAACGACAAGATTCTATGTTATGAATCAGTCGGAAGTAGTGGTCAACCCACGAGTCGTGATAGGTCAGATGGAATTATTTCATTCCGATATGTCTTCATCCTGCTTTGTATCTGTTTTGATTGATCCAGGAACTACACATTCCTTTATCATTCGAGAAGTGATTCATGACTACAATATGACTGTCAGTCATAGAGCAGATAACTTGTTATTAGAAACTCCATTAGTTGGATCTGTAGTGTTGCGGGAGGTATGTTCTCCCTGTATTCTTTCTTTTTCAGAACATAGCATTCAGGTGGATCTTATACCACTTGAGATGCATGGGTTAGACATAATCCTTGGGATGGACACCCTAGAAAAGTATAAGGTTGTCTTGGATTGCGATTCCAAGCAGGCTATGTTCTCAGACAATGGGGATACATGGGTCTTTCAGGGGGACATAAAGATTCTTTCAACCTGTCTAGTATCAGCAATGATAGCTGAGAAACTGTTGCGACAAGGATGTGAAGCATTCTTGGCACATGTGATAGATACCAGAGCAGAGAGTCCTAGTCTTTCTGAAGTTTTGATTGTTAGGGAGTTTGAGGATGTGTTTCCTGAGGAACTTCTAGGTGTTCCTCCACACCGAGAGATTGATTTTGAGATTAATCTAATCCCGGGTACGCAACCTATAGCTCAAACACCATATAGAATGGCACATGCTGAGATGGCAGAACTCAAGAAATAGTTACATGAGTTGCTTGAAAAGGATTTTATTCGACCGAGTACTTCACCTTGGGGTGCTCCGGTTCTCTTTGTGAAAAAGAAGGACAGGTCTATGAGATTATGCATAGACTATAGACAACTCAACAAGGTGACCATAAAGAACAAATATCCTCTGCCAAGGATAGATGACCTGTTTGACCAGTTGTGTGGTGCAACTATATTCTCTAAAATAGATATGAGGTAAGGATACCATCAGTTACATATCAAGGAGAGTGACATACCTAAGTCAGCCTTTAAAACAAGGTATGGTCACTATGAGTCCATAGTTATGTCGTTTGGACTAACTAATGCACCAGTTGCATTCATGGAACTCATGAACAAAATCTTCCGACCATTCCTTGATCAATTCATGGTAGTCTTTATAGATGACATCATGATTTACAGTAAAGATGCTCAACAGCATGAGCAACACCTTCGTCAGTGCTATAACCTCAATTTCTTAAGAATGTAGTAAAAATGGAATTCTCTTTTAAAGAATAAAAGAAATCTATTTTTGTTTTGTGATGGATTTCGTGTGAAATGGCCTTGATTGATTGATATTGGGCCTTGTTGGCCATTGAGCCCAATTGAAAAGAAAAGAGAAAAAAAAGGAAAAGGATTTGATTAAATAAAAGGAGAATATGTGAAATAGAAATAAATAAGAGAATAAAGGCAAGTAAATATTCTCCAATATGGGAATTCGTGCCTTTAGACTTTCTTGAGGTCTAAGGGACCCAAAATAATAAGATAATAGCAAAGGGAAAAGAAATACCAATTAATTTTGGATTAATTAAAGGATAACTTAGGAGGGAAGGAAACCTTCACATCCATTGGAATTTGTTTCCCAAATTTCGTAAATAGCTAGATAATGTCAAGATGAACTTTCCCTTAAAATTTGAGATAAAAAGGAGCTATGGTTTAGCAGATATGAATTTCTCAAAGATATAACATTAATTTAGCAAATAGGAAAATATATTTCCTTTTGGTTGATTGCAAGAAATGAGATTTGTTGGATCTTGATCCAACGTTGGATGCTCATTATCCAAGTCCCACTAGGGCTGGGACTCTGCAATTATAGAGGGTCTTTCCCCTCAGGTTTCCTCGTGATCCAGGGAGTGTGCACGCCTGACAATGATTGCTTTGGACTCAGAGGAGGAAAAAGATCAAAATCAACCCTACTTTGTAGGGGATTGGCCACGTATTGGGAGAATTCCCAATCTGACAGGAACCTGCCCGACCCTATATATAGGGGAGGGTGAACGAGAGGACCAGCACCTCCTTTTGCTACCCTAACCTCTGCGGAAGAGTGCGAGGAACGATTTCATGCACCCAATTGATCTTTTCATCCTGACCTTCACCTTCGTCACCTCAGCGAACCTCATCGGAGTCCGGCGAGTAGGGGAGGGTCACAACGTGATCACGACCGGCAATTGGAGCCCTAGCCAACTTCGACAGAGGGAAGCGAAGCCTCCTGGCCCATTGGCATGATCGCAGATGAACGGGATCAAGGAGTCAACGCTCGAGTTGACCACGTGCATGTTGTACCTCGGCGCGAGGAAGAAGAAGACCTCGCGGTCTTTTACCAAGTTGCCCCTCTGCACCTTCTTTACAGGTAAGGGTGTTTCCGTCCTTCGGCTTCTTTTGATCGCAAAGAAAAGGCACGTGCATCCTGGACCATTGGATCCTGAGTGGACCAGCAGACCATGGATCGGGCAATCCTGGTTTTTCTAAAAATAGTAAATAAATCAATAAAAAGGAATTTTCTTGATAAAATCATATCTTTTGATAGGAAACTCAGATGAGGAAAGTTAATACATGAAAAATGATCAGAAAAATGTGAGGAATAGCTAACTGAGTTTTTTTTCTAAATATTCTATCTAAATATTCAATTTTGATTTTTGAAATCCGTTCTTGACATAATTCAATTCTAATTATGTTAAAAATAGTTTGAAAGCCTAAATCTGTCTCTTTTAACAAAAGTGTATTATTTTGATGAAAAGGGTGTTAATTTGTGGTTAGAAACCCTAACTGTTAATCAAGGATAGATTTAATATTGCAAATAGATTAATTCAAGCATGGTTAACTTGTTTAATGATAAAGATGAATTTTAACATGTTTTAAAGATATAATCGCAAGGTTTAGGGTTTTAAACCTAATATGATGATTAATATGCTTAGAAACCCTAAATAAGAGAAAAAGAAAAGAAAAGTACTTATAATACAAAATTAGGGTTTCATGTTGCTAAAAGATGATCCTAGAATCTTTTGTGAAAGAAAGATGATATAATTAGGGTTTTTAAGTGATTTTATAATATTAGGGTTTAAAGTAATAAAAATGAAGTGGAACCCTAATTATGCTCAAAACCCTAAAAAGGAGTAATAACCTTAGGAAAAAACTAGGATTAATAGAACATGATGACATGATTAATGATAGAAAAATTGGATGCCTTTTTTCAGGATCAACTTGTGCATACTTGCTTGATTTCTTGATTGGTTGAGTTATTTCTGCATTCAAGTCATCTTGACAGGTATGTGGTTAATTATGGTTAATCACTTTAGTTTCCCAAAGGTTTTCCAGATGAATTGATCGCATTGATTGCAATTAACGAGTTCGGATTTTCATAATTGCAAATTATAAAGTCACTACCATTATCACAACTATAAATAAAGTGTGTATTCTCGCACCTACATGCCACCCCGATGGATGATGCAAAAAGGTCAAGCCCAGGAGGGAAGACCAAAGGGCACCATGAGAGGTGACCCCAGACACCAAGCTCGGGAATGAGAAGGTGGTCTATGTTGCATGACTAAAGGGAACCATGAGAGGTGACCCTAGGCACCAAGCTCAGGATTGAGAAGGTGGCCTTAAGTCAAACTCTAAAGAGGGTATTCTAGGGTTAGGGAAAAAGCGGTGGAGATTGACACATTGAAAATGTAAATTGACTTGTTAATTACCTTGGTTGTGATAATTAGTTTGTTAGCCATATTTGTGAACTTTTGGTTGTCCCCACATACCAACATATTCTTATGTGCTGACCATTATTTTGTTTGTCAGCATTTTAGGTACAACCCTAAAATGAACAAATAGTAAAGTGACACTTTGTGAAAATAAGAAATAAAGTGCAAGGAGGATTAGATAGAATAATTCAAGTTGTGGATAGATAGATTCCCAAAGTTTTAAAAGGTATGCAAAATTTTTTTTATACCCAATTTCAGTTTAGTTGGTAGAATTTCTTAACTATTATTGATTAATTGTCGAACCTTTGATCCAGTTTATTTGGATAACGGCTCTGACCTCTTGGTCTCCCTTAAGTGGGGGTTACTGGGAGGCGGGGTCTTTACAATTGATATCAGAGCCTAGGTTCCACATTTAATCTTTAATAATTATTAAATTTTACAAATTCTATAGAACCGAGGGAGTTATTAGAGGATTTTCCGAAAGATAGAGGTGTCTAGAAAAGGATCACTTCCGGGGGCTGGCAATATTTTCCTCTGCACCGCTAGTCGGAATACGAGAACTCCCAGATTGTGTGACTGCCTGGCCAATGTCTTAGGATTTGACTCGAAATAAGATACCTTTAGGACTCTCTCATCTTGATTCATCCCTTCTCAACTCAAATTCTATTAAGGATTTTAAGGATTAGGATTTTCTCTCTCTTCCTCACCCTCTTGAGGTATGGGTAAGGTTTAAGGAATCCTCCACCAAAGTAATAAAAGATACATAATTAAGATGTCATCGACATAAGTATAATTAGTTAAATATAGACTAAAGGTATGTTTGTGTGCTTATGTAGATGGCTCATACAAAGACGGTGGCTATCCCGGTTGCCACCAACAGTGGTGGGCCTCCCCACAAAGAGAATGGGTCTTCTGAGAAAAGAAAGCAGAACCATGGTGGTGAAACCTCAAAGAAGAGAAAGAGACCTGAAGGAACTGCTCATGAGGCTCCCAACCCTGACCCAATACCCTTCAGCAACCTTGAATAAGAGGAGGGACCAGGATATGAGGAGCAATATGAGTACGAGGAAGTCGCCCAGATGGAGGAGGACCAGTCTGGTGGTCCGGAACTGACCATGGTAGTTCACACTATGGAATGGATGGAGCAGCATAAATGGATGACTGAGGCTATCCATGCCTTAGCCCTCAGGGACGTAGCTAGAGATGAAAATGGTGAGCCATTACCTATTCGTCCTCGACTGGGATCCACCATCTTAGACTTCGTCAAGCTGAACATCGAGAAGTTCTGGGGAGAAGATAAGTCTGGAGTGGTCGACAAGGCGGAAGCTTGTCTGCTTGCAGTTGAGAATGGGTTTCGTATGCTTGAAGTGCAGCAAAACAAGAAGGTTCTATTTTCTACTCACCTTTTAGAAGGTGCAACCAAGATATGGTGGGAGAACCATATCACGGGAAGAGACCTAAGTGAAGAACTGATGGTGTGGACCGATTTCAAGACCATCTTCACCGCCAGATTCATCCCAGTCTCAACCAAGAAGGAGAAGGAAAGAGAGTTCACTAACATGACACAAGGAAGCTTGTCAGTTGTGGACTTTGGTCGCAAGTTCCGCATCTTGGAACGTTTCCGTCACATGATGGATGAAGAAAGAAGGGTGGACCACTTCATAGAGTGTCTGCACCCTACCATCAAGCCACATGTGATGGCTAGTAAGCCAAAGACCTTCTCTGAAGCCTACAACACCACCTTGGACATGGAAAGGGCGGTGATGCCTGCACAGAATCCCTCCAAAGGTTACCTGGGTTTCACTGAAGGAGCTCAAGGACAAAGGAATGAACATAAGAAGGGACAAGGATGCAACCACAAAAAAAAGCAAGCATGGGCACAAAGGCAAGCCCCATGGTCGCCTCCAACAGTGTCACACCTGCGGACAGACACATCCTGGGAAGTGTCATTTTGAGAAGAAGGTATGTTTCAGATGTCAGCAAGAGGGACACTTCATCGCCAATTGCCCTCAGCCTGACCCAAGAGGACCTTTGGGGTCACAACCTATGGTAGCACAACTTGTAGCTGCAACACCTCCAGCCGGAGCACCTCCAGCTGGAGAGAGGAGACAAGCTAGAGTGTTCGCCATCGACAATGAAGAAGCTCAGGCGAATGCTAATAGGCTGATCGATGGTAATAACCCTTATATATTTTTCCTTTTAGTTTAGTAGATCATGTAATAGCTTTCTGATGTGGTATAAACTATGTAGGCCTTTTGGAAGTCATGGGACAAAATGTAAAAGCACTCTTTGATTCTGGTTCTACTAATACTTTTATTTCAAGAAATATAGCAACTATGCTTGGTTTGGATATCAAGGATTTGGGTTATGTCTTGGATGTCACAACCCCGAGCGGTCGTATTTATACCTCTCTTTTGAAAACCCTTGTTTTTCCAGTTAAGTATCTGAACCATGAGCTTCCCACTGACTTCATCCTTCTCGATATGAATGATTTTGATGTAATCATCGGTATTGATTGGCTTTCCACCTACAGAGCCCAGATTGACTGTAGAGAGAAGAAGATTCTTATTAGGAAAACTTGTTATCCACACTTCACCATTTGAGGAAGGAAGGATGCGACAACCAGTCTTTATGTGTCCGCTTTGAAAGCTGAACGAATGCTATCCAAAGGTTGTCGAGCCTACCTAGCCATCGTTACCGTACCTGAAGATAAGGGGTGATACTTAGAGGAGATAGAGGTGGTTCGGGAGTATGCAGATGTGTTTCCGAATGAACTACCAAGAATTTCCCCTGAGAGGGAGGTAGATTTCTCCATCGATTTAGCTCCTGGGACTAACTCTATATCTAAGTCACCCTATAGAATGGCCCCTGCAGAGTTGCTTGAGTTGAAAACCCAGTGGCAAGAGCTGTTGGATAAAGGCTTTATCTGACCCAGTACATCACTTTGGGGATCACCAATCCTCTTTGTGAAAAAGAAGGATGGGTCGTGTGGCATCCAACTTACAAACACGAGATTAACTAAGTGGAAGCAAATCATTTGCAGCGGATTATTGAAAATCACTAAAAAAATTAAAACTTTTTGCAAAGAGATACACACACGGGAAATCTTTTTCTTCAAAAACCAAAGTATAACATTTACATTCTGTTTCATAAGTACACAACCTGTACTATCTCTTCTCAAGGATTACAACATCAGCTGTTCTATTCAACATTATATACAGACAGCATAAAAGCTTGAGGCATCAAGCCAAAATCTCAAATCGATTCAATAAGAATATTGACTACTGACTCCGAGGACCTGAGAGTACAGAGACGACACATAGGACTTTCTAACTATAAGACTAGGCAGGCGATCTCTCCACATGAGATATTACTGCTGTCCTCGATGCTGTTGCTGATCTTTCTTTGCTAAAAGTTTACTTCTTCCTTGTCCACATCCACCAAAAAACATTGAATCCCACGGGGGTGAGACAATTGTAAATTATCCCAGCGGGAGATATAACTCTCTGCCAAAACGTTATTATTGCAGTGAAGGATATAAAATTGGGCACAGGATAAGCAGTTTAAAGCATTCTCATCTTAAAGCATTGTAACTATTTATGATAGAACAATAGATCAACTATTCTCTTAATAAGGAATAGGAAGAACATGTATATCATTTATCCTTCATATTAAACCATCATATCAAACTTCTCTTATGACACTCATTATCTTGATATGTCACCCATGAGACATTCTTGTTTCAACTTATTGGCCTTAGCCAATCTGATAAACATATTTTGGTTATATTGGACATGAGAGTGTACATCATCATGTCTTATTCAGGTATTGGTCCATACCAATCCTTTATAAGTATTTCAGGCATTGGATTACACCAATCCTGTGCAACTAGTACAATCATTAGACTTGTATTATTCCTGTGTATCCATTCCAAGTATAGAACTATGTCAATCTTGTGTAACCATTCCAAGTATTGAACTATGTCAATCTTGTGTAACCATTCCAAGTATTGAACTATGTCAATCTTGTGTAACTATTCCAGGTATTGGGTTATTACCAATCCTGTGTTATTATTCCAGGTATTGGGTTATTACCAATCCTTTGTTATTATTCCAGGTATTGGGTTATTACCAATCCCATGTTATCATTCCAGGTATTGGGTTATTACCAATCCTGTGTTATCATTCTAGGTATTCAACTATGTCAATCCTGTGCATTATTCCAGGTATTGGGATTTAACCAATCCTGTATTATTATTCCAGGTATTGAACTATGTCAATCCTGTGACATTATTCCAGGTATTGGGATTTAACCAATCCTATGTTATTATTCCAGGTATTGGGTTATTACCAATCCTATGTTATCATTCCAGGTATTGAACTATGTCAATCCTGTGACATTATTCCAGGTATTGAACTATGTCAATCATGTGCAACCTTTAAAACACTTTGTTACCTCTTACTAGGAAACAACCATCCTCATAGCTCATAAGGCCCATAGAACACCTTGTTACCTCTCATCAGTCAACATCTAACCATATGGCTCATCATGCCATTACACATATTTAAAAATCCAGTCATGTTCATTACTCTTAACATTTATCATTAAATGATTCTCAGAACAAGGTATGAGTTCATTCATCATCCTTATCATGGTCTGATTACATCATATTCATTAGTTTGGCTTACCCTTATTCTCAAGGTATATTAGCCTATGCTTATCAAGGTATATCAAACTCATTACATTTTATTGTAACAATTTACATAACACACTTCATGTGCTTCTTGTCCAAATATATTGGATTTGAGGTGCATCAAGGTATATTAATCCTGGAATGCTAAAAGTGATATCTACCACATATTGATGTGTCACTTTACTCATTACTTTCAACTTCCTTAAGTTATCAGCTTATCTTGGATTAAGGTATTTCCCATCTTAATCCTTTCATCCATTAACCTATCACTCTTACCATGAAGTGCATAGGTCACACATAAGAATGGTCCAACTATTTTTAATGATATGGACTCATCTCAGGTTAAAGCATTGCTTGCTATAAGGGTATCTACAGTCAATCACTTTAGGCATTTCTCCCATCAATGTATTAGTTACCATTCCAATATTAGAATTAGGATTTCCCATACTATCATACTGCATTAGGGTGAGGGTGGCATAAAACATCACCCTTCATTAGGCTTTCTCATCATATTGCCTAAAATTAGGGTTTACTATTCATCCCAACAAGGGTTCCTCATGGCATCACCCTCAAATAGGGTTTCTCATGGAATCAACCTTAATTAGGGTTTCACATGGAATCACCTTCAATTAGGGTTTCTCATTTCATATCAATTGGAGATACCCGTCCTAATTAGGGTTTCACTCTCCATTCTCATAATTGGGGTTTTACATTATGTTACCCTGAGTTAGGGTTAGGGTTCATTAACCTTTTGGATTAGGGTTTCCTAATCTCTTTATTAAGGATCGTAACCTAATCACCACATGATCAATACTCATGTATGAATTCCTTTCCATCATCCCCTCAACTTGATTAGGTTACATCAACCCTTCCATCAAGTACATACAACTATGGTTAACATAGTGTACTAAGACATTACTCTCATAACCTTTTAGGGTTAATTAATCTATAGGTATTGATCATCTAGGTACTTTAGGGTTTCAACCTTTGTACCTAACCTTAATAATCATCATTGGATCAATGGATCAATCATCATCTTAATTCTCAAGAGATTCAATCACATTGGCCCTCCATTACATGAGGTATCCAAATGAATTGACCAATTGGATCTTAAATTACAATAGGTGTCCAAGTGGATTAACCAATTGAGTCCTCAATTACATTAGGTATCCAAAAGGATTAACCATATTGATCCTCAAACCATTTTGATTACTTGGACCCCAAACGGTCTTGGTCTTTTCAAAGTTCAAATGGTTTGAAACCGTTTGGTAAAGGTGGTGCTTGAAACCGTTTGCTAAATCAAGTACTTGAAACCGTTTGCTAAAGGTGACCCTCAAGATCGTTTTCTAATTGTGACCTTCAAGATCGTTTGCTAATGGTGACCTTCAAGATCGTTTGCTAAAGGTGGTCACTTGAAACCGTTTTCTAAAGTACCTTTTTGAAACCGCATGAACTCAACCAGTTTTGGGATCGTTTGGTCCCAAATGGTCTTGAGACCATTTGGACTCAAACAGTCCTAAGACCGTTTGGTCCAAACCCCCTCAAAACCACATGGACCAAATGTGGTCTCAACCAATCGAATTGAATTGGGGTTTCCAATGTTGATTCCTTCAATAATTGGATTTGTGTAACCAATCATCAATTGGACCTACCATCATACTTCAATTGAGTTAATTAGGTCAACCTTCAACTGATTTGACCCTCAATTGACCCTCAATTGATCATCAATTAGAGTTTGAATCAAATGGATTAGGGTTTGGAATCGATGATCCTTCAATATTAATCAATGTAGGATTAGTTACTTTGAAACCATTGAACCATCATCCAGATTGAACATGACCTGACCCCAAACGGTCTTGAGGTCGTTTGGATGACCTCCAAACGGTCATGAGACCGTTTTCCCATCTCATCACTCAAATCCATGTCATCCAATTAGGGTTTGGATCACTAGATTGATCAACAAATCAACATTTGATTGCAAATCAACTTAGTATCTTTAGATCTTCAAACCCCTAACCATAATCAACCCTAGACCTCCAAACGGTCTTGGGTGACCCCCAAATGGTCTTAGGATCGTTTGTATGACCTCCAAACGATCTTGAGACCGTTTTCCCATCACATCATCATTAACCATGTCATTCAATTAAGGTTTGGATCCTAGGATTGGTCACCAAATCAACAATTGATTGTACATCAACTTAATATCTTTGGACCTTCAATTGCTCAACCATACTTAACCCTAAACCTCCAAATGGTCTTAGGTGATCACAAAACGGTCTTGAGACCGTTTGGGTGATCCCCAAACGGTTTTGAAACTGTTTGGGTCAATCAACCCAAAACATCAACTCATTCCATTGCAAAATCAGCACTTAGCCGATTAGGGTTAATACCATATCTTTGGCTCTTAAAACACTTAACCATATCCAAAAATAGACCTACAAACGGTCTTGGGTGACCCCCAAACGTTCTTGAGACCGTTTGGGTGATCCCCAAACGGTTTTGAAACCGTTTGGGTCAATCCACCCAAGTTTCAAACTCAATCACTTGTGAAATCAACACTCAACCCGATTAGGGTTTAGGTGGTTGATGGACCTTCAACTCATGAACCGATTGGAGTTAAACAATAATAATTGATGGGTCATTAACCTATATAATTATGAACAAGTCCCCAAATGTTCAACCCTGGTCAACATCACCAAATGGTCTGAAACCATTTGGTCTCATGCGGTTTGGTGAAACCATTTGCTACTAAACGGTTTGAAACCGTTTGCTCCCAAAACACAAACCGTTTGGACATTTGATTGAAACCGTTTGGTCTAGATATTTGGAGAGGTGTGTGCTTATGATGATGTCATCATAATCAAGCTCTATACCCATGAAACCTACTGTGATTTCCATGGAAATTGCATCAATCAACCAAATCAAAAATTGTAACTAGAGAAATGATCATTATTTGATGGGGAATAGAATGCAATAACAAAGTTAGGGTTTCAAGTTATAAAACCCGCCTCCACTTGGGCTCCAAATCTCCAATATCACGGTAAAAATGGTGGGTGAAGCTATTGCAACTCCCCCTAGGCTCGTCCTCAAGCTTTTGGTTGAAAAGATTGGCTAGGGTTGAAGAGGAGATCGAAATAAGAAGAAATCCATAATTTATTTTCGATTTCCACCATGGAATCAAGGTGAAATGGATCAATAACCTTACCAACAGGTTGGGGGTCGTCCTCCAGGTCCTCCCTAGCTCCCTTGTTCGGTTTCCAAGCAAGGAGAAGAAGTGCAAACGAAAAAGTCTTTCATTTGGCTTGTAAAGGGTCTTTTATAAGAAATTCAAGGAGAGAGAAAGTGCCTTATAAAAATTCATTTAATCCCAAAAATGGTGCCGCCTCTTCCCCCTAAACTCCTTGTTCACGAAGCCATCTTTTTTTCCTATTATTCCTCTCAATTATCCATGATTTAAAGAAAAGAAAATTAAGCACCTCAAATCATATTATACTAATATCCATATGTGAGTGGATATTTCTTTTTCTTATAATAATGTGAGTGAGTTATCCACTCCCTTGGATATTTTCGTGGCCTAGAAAAGGAACAAAGGTGTTCAAACTTGAGCAAATTCAACCATCTCGTTTTTGGTTGAAGGCCCTTCAATTATTTTATTTATTTTTGCACTAAATTGAATTAGGGTTTCAATTAGGATTAAATCTTGATTATTTTAATATCAAGATTCTCTCTCCTCCAACTAAATTCAAATGAGACGCCCCTCTCATTTTATTTGATCTACATGATGCCAAGAAACATTAGGGACCTTGTTGAAGTGGTAATTTGCATATTGAACCCTAGGTTTTGGGTAAATTACACCTTACACCAAAACTAGGTTTTAATGCACAAGGACTGCTCTACAAGCTTTATCTTGGTGCCCAAGCTTGTAGAAACCATACCACTACATCATATTCATGCTCATGATTTCTCAACATCAGAGGAACATTTTATCATGTGCAATTTGCAATTAGCCCCTAAATTTGGGTAATTTGCACTTTAGTCCAAAATTAACAAAACAATGTTCCAACATTATACAAGAAGGGATGAAAAAGCAGTATAAGTTCATCAAGAGCCTTAATTACTTTTCAAAAAGATAAGAGAACGAATATAATAAACTTTATTAAGCAAAATAAATAGGGTTAAAACATAACCTAGGTCAGGGATGTTACAAATTATCCATCCCTTATAAGGATTTCGTCCCTGAAATCCCAGATAAAGGAAGATAGATGTTATTCATACATCATATCATCATGTCTTCACATAACATTTATTTTCAAAGTTATTATACACAAGTTACCGTAGAATGATTCACATGGGACACATACTCCCATGCTCCTTAGTTGATTCAACATTTCTCTTTCAAGATTACCATTATGTTCTTTTATCCTCTTGGGAGTATAAGTCCTTTCATACTTTGATTGTGTCATATTACCTGATGACAAAACACAAGCTTTCCTTATTACTTGCACTAATTATCTCATTAGTTATACATTCTCTTACCATAAAGAAGGGTTACTTATCAACCAAGAACTTATCTCAAGATATCTTCAATTGTTATGTTTATGCAAAGCATAAACCCCTAACATGTGATGTTTATACTACATTAGGTAACTGGACTGATTTCACAGTTAACCCTTTCAGGCAACCATCATAAAATAGCCTAATATTTCTCAGATACTAAAATTCCTTCCCTTGGTATTTACACATGTGTTGGTAACACATTACATCTTCATTTTTCTTTATAAGTTGATTTATGAGTAAATCAAATTCCTTCATATATCAATTGGAATGTGGTAGAAATATCCATGACACATCTCCCTCTTCTTTAAACTCTGGAGATTGTTTCAGAATGACTACTTGATCAGGGTAGTCAGAAAGATAACAATCTAGATATGTCATACTTACCTTGCCTTCAATAAATGAATACCAGGCCAGGGTATTCAAGAACTAAAATTAGGTAGTATGTATTTGTTTTACATTATGTTTCATATTCTTAACATCTCTTTAATTTTCATTACTAGGTATCTCAGTTTTACATCTTTTCCCTTTCTGCATGTAAAGAGAAATTTTCAAACATATAAGAGAATATTAAACTAAACATAAGTTTTCATCCTTCTTATCTCTTCCTCAAATCCTTAAAGGATTATACAGATGATCTAAACAACAACTACTTTTCTTATAGTAGAAAATAGAAGGTAGCTCAAAACAGAAAGTTCTATCTTGACAAGTCTACCTTTAACAAGATAACTAGCATCTTATCTGACCCAAAACATGAACTTAGCTGTTATTTATTTTTGCCTTTGTCCTCTACTACCAGAAGTAGATGGACCAAATTGTGACACTTGTCTTCATCCTCCACCATCTGCTCCACTGGACCAAGGTCCTTGTGGGTTTTGCAGATTATGCCTTGACTGTTGGGTCATCTCACTGTTTCTCCTTGGACATTGTTGTCTAAAATGTCCTACCTATCCACATTTATGACAAGCTCGACCCCAACTTGATGACCCCTTCTTAGGTGCACTATATTGTGGTTGGACTGGTGAAGATTTTAGTTGTCTACTGTCACTACTCATTAGTCCCTATGACTGTGTAGACTTTCTTTTGAGGTTTGTCTCATGTTTCTTTATCGTAGATCTTTCTATCCTCCGTATAGACTCCACAAATGTGGCAAACCTCTCCCTACTTTCTAGGGCAGATGCCGGAATGGACATCTCAACATTCAATCCTTTCTCAAAACGTCGAATCTTTTCCTCCTCAGTAGCAGCCATATGGGGGCAAAATTGTAAATTTCCATGAACTTAACCTCATATTCACTTATTGACATGGCTCCCTTTCGTATTTTCTCAAACTGTGAGATATTTTCATCTAAATAAATCTTTGGAAAATACTTATTGACAAATTCTCGACGGAATTCCTCCCATCCAACCTCTTCATCATTCCTTTTTATTTCTTCTATAGCCCACTAGTGTCCAGCACTACCGTTCAAAAGGTACACCGCATGTTTAACTTTGTCAGCCTCTGGGATACTAAGGATCTTAAAGGCTTTTTCTAGCTCAGTGAGCCAGAGATCAGCATCTGTTGGGTCAGATGTTCCAGCATATTCTATGGCTCCTACACGACGTAGCCGTTCAAAGGTCTTACCAGACCCATATCCCTCATTGGGAACTGGTGCCCTAGGTGCCGGTGCTGGCATCCAGTCTGCTATATACCTCATCATAGTCATGAGTTGCCCAAAAAGATTATGAACGTCTGGGTATCCTCTCATGATTTTATCAACATGAGGATTTTCAGGCACTGGTTCCTCCCTCGCCTGATCCCTTGCACCTCCCACTGGTGCAGCAACATTGTTCTCAGCAACATATTTTTCATGTCCTTCAGACATCTTTAAGTTATATATCTTCTTCTGCATAAGCAGAAGACACTATAAGATACACTGAAGTACACTTAGAACAGACTCAATACCTTAGTCCTATGTCTCTGTAGACTCAGCGAACCTAGAGCTCTGATGCCACTAAATTGTGGCATCCAACCTACAAAACATGAGATTAACTAAGCGGAAGCGAATCATTTGCAGCGGATTACTGAAAATCACTAAAAAAATTAAAACTTTTTGCAAAGAGATACACACATGGGAAATCTTTTTCTTCAAAAACCGAAGTATAACATTTACATTCTATTTCACAAGTACAGAACCTGTACTATCTCTTCTCAAGGATTACAACATCAGCTGTTCTATTCAACATTATATACAGACAACATAAAACCTCGAGGCATCAAGCCAAAATCTCAAATCGATTCAATGGGAATATTGACTACAGACTCCAAGGACCTGAGTGTTATGACCCGTTTCAAAGTTTATCGGTAAGCATCATTATTTGAGCCTAATTAAAGTTATTTGATCTAACTTATGTGCTCATGTGATGGTTAGTGCATCATTAACTTGATTTAGTTGAATCAAGCACATAAGATTAATTAGTGCATAATTAAGATGATTAATTTGAGTAAAGTAATAATTGGATGCAATTGGAATTTTGAACCAATAAAACAGTATAATTGGCATGTTTTCATGCCTTGGGTTTTTAGTGGGCATTTTTCTTGAAAGTATGCAAAAGAAATCACCTGATTTGGACTTTCGAGTCAAAATTTATGAACTTTTCTGATTTCAGGGTTGAAATTGTAAAATGTCCAATACTTTTTCTTTATAAGCTTTCTTTGTTCTTTGTTGTTTATCCGTTGTCTTTGCCAATTGCTTAAGCGGCGCGCAGGCTGAATGAGCCGCAGCGGAACCGCGATTCCTTAGAGCAGAGCTCAGATTCGGAGGTTCTCTTCTTCTTCCTCTCTTCCTTCTTCCTTTCTCCCTTCTATCTTCTTCTTCTTTCTCCTCTATTCCTTCCTCCCTTAGCCATCCACCTAGCCAGCGGACCTGCTGCTTGGCCAAGCAGCCAACTTGCAGCAGCCGTAGCTGCGTGCAACTGCAACAGGCCGCCGTGGGCGTGCCAAGGTGATAGAGAAGGTGTCTTTGAGCTCGGTCCGGAGATCCTATATCCAAAGCTTGCAGCCCTAGCTCACGAGTAGCTGTCACTCGTGAGCTAGGGCTGCAAGCTTTGGATCTAGGATCTCCGGACCGAGCTCAAAGACACCTTCTCTATCACCTTGGCACGCCCACGGTGGCCTGTTGCAGTTGCACGCAGCTACGGCTGCTGCAAGTTGGCCGCTTGGCCAAGCAGCAGGTCCGCTGGCTAGGTGGATGGCTAAGGGAGGAAGGAATAGAGGAGAAAGAAGAAGAAGATAGAAGGGAGAAAGGAAGAAGGAAGAGAGGAAGAAGAAGAGAACCTCCGAATCTGAGCTCTGCTCTAAGGAATCGCGGTTCCGCTGCGGCTCATTCAGCCTGCGCGCCGCTTAAGCAATTGGCAAAGACAACGGATAAACAACAAAGAACAAAGAAAGCTTATAAAGAAAAAGTATTGGACATTTTACAATTTCAACCCTGAAATCAGAAAAGTTCATAAATTTTGACTCGAAAGTCCAAATCAGGTGATTTCTTTTGCATACTTTCAAGAAAAATGCCCACTAAAAACCCAAAGCATGAAAACATGCCAATTATACTGTTTTATTGGTTCAAAATTCCAATTGCATCCAATTATTACTTTACTCAAATTAATCATCTTAATTATGCACTAATTAATCTTATGTGCTTGATTCAACTAAATCAAGTTAATGATGCACTAACCATCACATGAGCACATAAGTTAGATCAAATAACTTTAATTAGGCTCAAATAATGATGCTTACCGATAAACTTTGAAACGGGTCATAACAATCTCCCTCCCTTATAAGAATTTCATCCCGAAATTCCTAAAAGAGAAAAGGAAACTTGTTACGCATCTCAGATTCAGGCTCCCACGTAGCTTCCTCTAGGTTATGATTCCTCCACAAAACTTTTACTAAAGGTATCTCGTGATTCTTAAGTTTCTTGATCCTCTGATCAACTATCTGAACCGGTCCTTCAACATAGGACACATCTGATCTGAGCTGTGCAGGTTCTAGGTCAACTATCCTTTCCGTACCAGGGTAACATTTCTTAAGCATAGACACATGAAACACATCATGAAGATTTGCCAACTCAGACGGCAAATCCAACTTGTAAGCTACAGGTCCAATCCTCTCAACAATAGGATATGGGCCCATGTACCTAGGGGTCAACTTACCCCTCTTGCCAAACCTTAACACTCCCTTCCACGGTGAAACCTTCAGATAAACCTCGTCACCAACCTCAAACTCAAGAGGTCGACGTCGTCTTTCTGCATAGCTTTTCTGCCTGTCCTGAGCAGCTTTCAACTGCTGCCTGATCACAGATATCTTCTCTGTAGTCATATCGACTATCTCAGGTCCAAGAATTTCTTTCTCACCAACCTCAAACTGGTGATCTACACTTCCTGCCATATAGAGCTTCATATGGGGCCATTCCAAGACTAGAATGGTAGCTGTTGTTATATGCAAACTCCATCAGGCTTAAGTGTTCTTCCTAGTTACCTCTGAACTGCAGAACGCATGCTCTCAGCATGTCTTCAAGAGTCTGAATGGTCCTCTCAGACTGACCATCTGTCTGCGGGTGAAATGCTGTACTGAACCTCAACCTTGTGCCCAACGCACGATGTAACTGATCCCAAAACCTAGATGTAAACTTTGGATCTCTGTCAGAAATAATGGAAACTGGAATCCCATGTAATCTGATTACCTCATCCACATAAACTTTGGCCAGCTTTGGAACGTCAAAGGTTGACTTGACAGGAAGAAAGTGAGCAGACTTAGTTAGTCTATCCACAATCACCCATATCGAGTCTGAACCCCTAGGCGTCCTGGGTAACCCTACCACAAAGTCCATCGTGATGTGTTCCCATTTCCATTCAGGTATAGGAAGCGACTGCAAGGTACCAGCAGGTTTTTGATGCTCGGCTTTAACCTGCTGACACACTCCACATATAGCCACGTACTCAGCCACATCTCTCTTCATGCCAGACCACCAGTACAGCTCTTTGAGATTCCTGTACATTCTCATGTTACCAGGATGCATAGCATACATAGAAGCATGCGCTTCTTCAAGAATTTGCTCTTTCAGCTCACTGTTCCCAGGTACACACAACCTGTCATGAAGATACAACACACCATCGTTAGAAAACCTGAATTCTGACCTTTTACCTTCCGAAATATCCTGCATAACCTGCCACAATTCGTTATCACTCTGTTGCAATTCCTTAATCTGATTAAAGAAAGTAGGTTTGACCTGCATTTGAGCAATCAACCCACTCTGTCCAGTCACATCCAAGTCTAAGTTCAACTTTCGCATATCTACAAGCAAGTATCTCTTGAAACATGCCATAGAAAATGCATCTTCTGTTGAACTTGACTTTCTACTCAAGGCATCTGCCACAACATTCGCTTTACCAGGATGGTAATCGATTGTCACATCATAGTCTTTGATCAGCTCAAGCCATCTACGTTGTCTCAAATTCAAATCCTTCTGAGTGAAGATATACTTCAAACTCTTATGGTCTGTAAACACCTGACATGTCTCACGATACAGGTAGTGACGCCATGTCTTAAGAGCATGAACTATAGCAGCTAATTCTATATCATGAGTAGGGTAGTTCTCTTCGTTCTTCTTAAGCTGTCTAGATGCATAGGCCACAACCTTGCCTTCTTGCATCAACACACAACCTAAACCCCTCCTGGAAGCATCGCAGAACACTGTATAACCTTTATCTGCCTCGGGCAAAACCAACACTGGCGCTGTGGTCAACTTTTTCTTCAAGATCTGAAAACTTTTCTCACAGTTATCAGACCAAACAAACGGTGCATTCTTCCTCGTCAAACGTGTCAAGGGTGATGCTAGCACACTGAAGTTCTGTATAAACCTTCTGTAATAGCCTGCTAAACCCAAGAAACTTCTGATCTCAGTAGGAGTCTTAGGTTGTTCCCACTGAAGCACAGAATCAACTTTCTTAGGATCAACGCTAACTCCATCTCTCGAGATAACATGTCCAAGAAATGCTACCTCAGCCAACCAGAACTCACACTTGCTAAACTTAGCATACAGTTGGTGTTGCCTCAACAACTACAACACTACTCTCAGGTGTTTCTCATGTTGTACATCATCTGTGGAGTAGATCAGGATATCATCTATAAAGACTACAATAAACTGATCTAGGAACAGTTTGAAAATCCGATTCATCATATCCATAAAGGCTGCTGGGGCATTGGTCAGCCCAAACGACATGACCAAAAACTCATAATGCCCATACCTAGTTCTGAAAGCCGTCTTAGGAATATCAGAAGCCTTTATTCTGAGCTGATGATATCCAGATCTCAAATCTATCTTAGAGAAGATCGTCGCTCCCCGCAACTGATCAAACAAATCGTCTATTCTTGGCAAAGGGTACTTGTTCTTAATAGTGATCTTGTTCAGTTGCCTGTAATCTATACAGAGACGCATGGTACCATCCTTTTTCTTAACAAACAGGACTGGAGCACCCCACGACGAAGAACTGGGTCTGATGAAACCCTTATCCAGCAACTCCTGCAGCTGCACCTTGAGTTCCTTCAACTCTGCAGGTGCCATTCTATAAGCTAGCAGTGCCACTGGATGACTACCTGGATATACCTGAATCTCAAAATCAATGTCTCTGACAGGAGGTAAGCCTGGCAACTCTTCTGGAAAAACATCAGAAAACTCACTAACTACCGGCACATCATAAACACTGGCGGTGTTCTTTTCTGCTCTAGTGTCAACCACATGAGCAAGGAACGCTTCACATCCTTTCTGTAGCATCTTATCAGCTACTGCAGCTGATACAATGCACGTAGGCAGAACTTTCCTGTCTCCAGTAAAGACACAAGAAAATTCACCTTGTTGAAAGGTAGCTTCCTTCTTCCAACAATCGAGTTGCACTCGATATGTCTCAAGACAATCCATACCCAAGATGACTTGAAAAGTATTGACATCCAAGGGTATGAGATTAGCAGCAAAGGTGTAACCTCCAAAAGATAACAAGCATCCGGGACAGAACTCAGATAAAGCTGTTGGTCCACCTAGTGGAACCCTCAACACTAACTCATCTATCAACTCTTGAGTTAACATATTAAGTTCACCAACTAAAGAGCATCGTATGAAAGAGTGAGTAGCACCCAGATCTATCAAAACTGAAACTGGTATACTATTAAACAAAAGCATTTCTCCTGTAACAACTTGTGAAGAGATTATACCTTCCTGAGGTGTCAAAGAGAAGAAACGTGCTGAAGCTCTCCCTCTGACACGCTGTCTTCTCTGACCACTTCTGCCACTGGGCACTCCACCACCTCTGGAACCAGAAGCCATAGAAGAACTCGGAACATCATGGTACTGAGGCTGGAAAGCTTGTGATGCTGCTTGACGAAGCTGAGGACATTCCTTTCTGAAATGTCGTACTTGTCCACAGACAAAACAACTTGCACCCCAACACGGACCAGTATGTGGTTTTCCACATTTGTCACATGGCGGTATCCCTTGTCCCTGGGGACATGTCACTGACGTTGACGACCCAGAAGACCGTCCACTAGACGCACTGCCCCATCTCCCTAGGTTGTATCCCCCTCTGCCTCTAGAAGGAGCAACATCCTCAGATCTCTGTCTGCCGAAACAGCTAAAGCCACGCCCGAGTTTAGAAAAGAAACCTCTACCTCCACCTCTATATCCACTACTGGATTGTCCTTTACTGAAATCTGCAGATCTTTTCTTAGACTCAGGCACCTTGTCAGCATTCACAGATTCCTCAACCTGTCTAGCAGCCTCAACAAACTCACCAAAGTTCTCCCTGTTCCTTTTACTAATAGCAGAAACTGTATGCTGAATTTCTGGCCTTAGCCCTTCCTGAAACCTTCTGCATCTTTCTAAGTTGTCAGGAACAAGCTGCGGACAGAAGTTTGCTAATCGTGTGAAAAGTGATTCATACTCAGTAACTGACATGTTCCCCTGCTTAATGTTATGTAACTGCCTGATTTTCTCATTAATGAAGGTAGGTGGATAAAAATTAAGATGAAACTCTTCAGAAAAATCCTACCAAGAAAGCTCTGTACCTCTCCTCTTTTCCTCCACACTATGCCACCACAGCTCTGCATCGCCTGTCAAAAGATAAACTATGTGATTAATCTTTTTCTCTTCTGAAAGCTCCATCAGGCGAAAGACCTTCTCTATCTGTCTCAACCACTCATCAGCCTCTGCTGGATCTGTAGTGTCACTAAACTCTGTGCCGCCAAGCTTCTTTACAAGCTCATATGATCGCATCAGATCCTTACTGCTGGTAGAAGTAGAATCTCGCCTATCAGCCTTGTACCTCTCTTTGGTCTCCATAAACATCCTATACATCCGGGATGCTTCATCCACGTGGTCGCCACCACCTGGACCCAAGTACAGAGGATCAGGGCCAACATGACTCTCGGCCTGATCATCACGATCAAAGCCTCTTCCTGCCATCTGCAATGATATAACAGAATATTTCCTGTTAGAAAACTACAGATAGAAGAAAGACACCTAAACCTTAATCCTATTGGTCTCTTATCGTCCCCTGACCTGGACTCTGAGTAACTATGTACTCAACCTAGGCTCTGATACCAAGTTGTCACACCCCGATCTCACACTAACCACAAACCATGAGATTAGGGCGCGACAGGATGGGATTTACACATAAACCAACCACTCGTCCTTTTTTTTAAAAACGTATTAATACATTAAAGATAACCAGATTTATGCTGTAAACAAAAACTAAACAAACTGCAGAAGCATTCCTATTAAACTGACAGAAGGTACAAAGAAAAGTCTACAACATATTACATTGTTTAACATAAGTAAAGCACAACAGTTAATTTACATCTTTATACACATTCGCCATACATACTCTCTCTCACCCACACCATGTCCCAAGGATCGAGGGGAAAGGACTAAGAGACCTCTAACTAGACTAACTACAAACCTTTTATAACTAGGCGTTAGGATGAAACGACCCTTCCGATTCCTGATGCTGATGCTGACCTGAAAATGTTTTGAGTAGAGGTATGAGCCTACTCGCTCAGTGAATAGCATTTCATTTAGCTATCACTAAACAACTCATCAGGTTTATAGATTTAAATAAAACATAAATACAGTACTAAGCAGGGCAGTTCTAATAACATAACAGATTTGCAGAATATAATCACATTTCCATGCATTAACAGATAATTTGAACAGATAAACAGATATAAAGAAATAGCACAAAAGTTCAAATACTTTAATTTACTGTGATCCTATATGAGTACCAATTTATATTATTATTAAGCCCTAATCATATATAGTGTACCCTGTATAAGAAGATCCGTAGCGAACTACGATCCCACCGTACAAGACTTAGCGACACACCCGGGAAATGCTAAGTCTGACGCCAGCCCTGCTCTGCCACAGGACCCCAGGCTCATCGGCCTCACTGCACTACATCGAGTGCTCTAGACTCCTCCTCTAACCTGAGTACACAAGCGGAGAGTCTCACGGGGTTACCTCCATGACATCGCACGGATCTTGTTGCAATAACCCCCAATTTTCTCCAGTGCCACCGTGACATCGCACGCGTTATTGTTGGACACTGCCTCTCTATCCTCGTGTCTCCATGACATCGCACGGATAATGTTGCAACACGAGTTTCACCCCTAAGAAGCAGATCTGTCAAAGGGGTTCTACGGTGTTAGGGCACCTAAGTCTATTAACTGATTAACATATAACCATTTAAATAGGAATATCACATTTACTGATTTCATATCAGATCACAATACACTGTCATTCTAAACTGACAGAGCAATATATTTCAAATCATTGTAATTTCTGAGAAATTCTCATACCATGCATTCAGACAAATTAGAAATGCATAAATAACCCAACTTATTTCAATTTGGCACATACATAGCGAATTTACGCAATTGAACATCTTATTGCACAAATTAAAGAAATTTACTTCACATACGAGAATCATACTCAACATTTGTCAATTCTCTAAAATTCTCGAAAAACGTGCACATTAACCCAAATCTTGGTTTGTGCATCACTTAACTCAATTAAGAGTTAATTACATTTCACAATATAATTTAATAACAATACTTGAGAATTTCTGGTAATATTTAAGAGAAATGTGCCATTTCATGTAAATATCAATTTACACATATTAACGTCAAAAGATATATGCAATTAGGGTTTTCATGCATATTTTATTTATTCATATCTACTTTGAAATCGTACATCTGATAATTTATCAGAAATCTTCATTGTTTGGGTTCATACCCAAATTCATGTCTGAAAATGGTATAATTTGGGTATGAACCCAAACAATGAAGATTTCTGATAAATTATCAGATGTACGATTTGAAAGTAGATATGAATAAATAAAATATGCATGAAAACCCTAATTGCATATATCTTTTGACGTTAATATGTGTAAATTGATATTTACATGAAATGGCACATTTCTCTGAAATATTACCAGAAATTCTCAAGTATTGTTATTAAATTATATTGTGAAATGTAATTAACTCTTAATTGAGTTAAGTGATGCACAAACCAAGATTTGGGTTAATGTGCACGTTTTTCGAGAATTTTAGAGAATTGACAAATGTTGAGTATGATTCTCGTATGTGAAGTAAATTTCTTTAATTTGTGCAATAAGATGTTCAATTGCGTAAATTCACTATGTATGTGCCAAATTGAAATAAGTTGGGTTATTTATGCATTTCTAATTTGTCTGAATGCATGGTATGAGAATTTCTCAGAAATTACAATGATTTGAAATATATTGCTCTGTCAGTTTAGAATGACAGTGTATTGTGATCTGATATGAAATCAGTAAATGTGATATTCCTATTTAAATGGTTATATGTTAATCAGTTAATAGACTTAGGTGCCCTAACACCGTAGAACCCCTTTGACAGATCTGCTTCTTAGGGGTGAAACTCGTGTTGCAACATTATCCGTGCGATGTCATGGAGACACGAGGATAGAGAGGCAGTGTCCAACAATAACGCGTGCGATGTCACGGTGGCACTGGAGAAAATTGGGGGTTATTGCAACAAGATCCGTGCGATGTCATGGAGGTAACCCCGTGAGACTCTCCGCTTGTGTACTCAGGTTAGAGGAGGAGTCTAGAGCACTCGATGTAGTGCAGTGAGGCCGATGAGCCTGAAGGCCGATGAGCCTGGGGTCCTGTGGCAGAGCAGGGCTGGCGTCAGACTTAGCATTTCCCGGGTGTGTCGCTAAGTATTGTATGGTGGGATCGTAGTTCGCTACGGATCTTCATATACAGGGTACGCTATATATGATTAGGGCTTCATAATAATATAAATTGGTACTCATATAGGATCACAGTAAATTAAAGTATTTGAACTTTTGTGCTATTTCTTTATATCTGTTTATCTGTTCAAATTATCTGTTAATGCATGGAAATGTGATTATATTCTGCAAATCTGTTATGTTATTAGAACTGCCCTGCTTAGTACTGTATTTATGTTTTATTTAAATCTATAAACCTGATGAGTTGTTTAGTGATAGCTAAATGAAATGCTATTCACTGAGCGAGTAGGCTCATACCTCTACTCAAAACATTTTCAGGTCAGCATCAACATCAGGAATCGGAAGGGTCGTTTCATCCTAACGCCTAGTTATAAAAGGTTTGTAGTTAGTCTAGTTAGAGGTCTCTTAGTCCTTTCCCCTCGATCCTTGGGACATGGTGTGGGTGAGAGAGAGTATGTATGGCGAATGTGTATAAAGATGTAAATTAACTGTTATGCTTTACTTATGTTAAACAATGTAATATGCTGTAGACTTTGCTTTGTACCTTCTGTCAGTTTAATAGGAATGCTTCTGCAGTTTGTTTAGTTTTTGTTTACAGCATAAATCTGGTTATCTTTAATGTCTTAATACGTTTTAAAAAAAAAGGGACGAGTGGTTGGTTTATGTGTAAATCCCATCCTGTCGCGCCCTAATCTCATGGTTTGTGGTTAGTGTGAGATCGGGGTGTGACACTGAGAGTACAGAGACGACACATAGGACTTTCTAACTATAAGACTAGGCAGGTAGTATCTCCACCTGAGATATTACTGCTGTCCTCGATGCTGCTGCTGATCTTTCTCTGCTAAAAGTTTACTGCTTCCTTGTCCACGTCCACCTAAAAAGATTGAATCCCATGGGGGTGAGACAATTGTAAATTATCCCAGCAGGAGATATAACTCTCCGCCAAAACATTATTATTGCAGTGAAGGATATAAAACTGGGTAGGGGATAAGCAGTTTAAAGCATTCTCATCTTAAAGCATTGTAACTATTTATGATAGAACAATAGATCAACTATTCTCTTAATAAGGAATAGGAAGAACATGTATATCATTTATCCTTCATATTAAACCATCATATCAAACTTCTCTTATGACACTCATTATCTTGATATGTCACCCATGAGACATTCTTGTTTCAACTTATTGGCCTTAGCCAATCTGATAAACAGATTTTGGTTATATTGGATATGAGAGTGTACATCATCATATCTTATTAAGGTATTGGTCCATACCAATCCTTTATAAGTATTTCAGGCATTGGATTACACCAATCCTGTGCAACTAGTACAATCATTAGACTTGTATTATTCCTGTGTATCCATTCCAAGTATAGAACTATGTCAATCTTGTGTAACCATTCCAAGTATTGAACTATGTCAATATTGTGTAACCATTCCAAGTATTGAACTATGTCAATCTTGTGTAACTATTCCAGGTATTGGGTTATTACCAATCTTGTGTTATTATTCCAAGTATTGGGTTATTACCAATCCTTTGTTATTATTCCAGGTATTGGGTTATTACCAATCCTGTGTTATCATTCTAGGTATTGGGTTATTACCAATCATGTGTTATCATTCCAGGTATTGAACTATGTCAATCCTGTGACATTATTCCAGGTATTGGGATTTAACCAATCCTGTGTTATTATTACATGTATTGAACTATGTCAATCCTGTGACATTATTCAAGGTATTGGGATTTAACCAATCCTGTGTTATTATTCTAGGTATTGGGTTATTACCAATACTGTGGTATCATTCCATATATTGAACTATGTCAATCCTGTGACATTATTCCAGGTATTGAACTATGTCAATCCTGTGCAGCCTTTAAAACACTTTGTTACCTCTTACTAGGCAACAACCACTGTAACATACCTGACCTGGGTTATGATTTAACCCTAGATGTTTTGTCTAATAAGGTTGAGTAGATTCTTAATCTTATCTTGGGAAAAGTAATTAGGCCTCATAAGAAACTTATGTTTCAATTTTGGTCCTGTTTGAGCAATGTTGAAGCAATGTTTGCTTATTTTGGACTAAAGTGCAAATTACCCAAGTCGAGGGGTTAACTTGCAAATGTTGCATGATAAGATGTTCCTCTGATGTTGAGACATCATAAGAATGAATATGATGTAGTGGTATGATTTCCACAAGCTTGGACACCAAGATTAAGCTTGTAAAGCAATCCTTGTGCATTAAAACCTAGTTTTGGTGAAAAGTGCAATTTACCCAAAATCTAGGGTTCAATATGCAAATTACCACTTCAATAAATTCCCTAATGTTTCTTGGCATCATGTAGAGCAAATAAAATGAGATTTACTTCTCATTTGAATTAAGTTGTAGGAGAGAGAATCTTGACATTAAAATAATCAAGAATAATGCCTAATTGAAACCCTAATTCGATTTAGGGCAAAAATGAATAAAAATAATTGAAGGGCTTTCAACTAAAATGTTTTGGGTTGATTTTGAATAAGGATGGACGTTCCTTTAACAAGATAAGGAACGAAAATATCTTAAGTAGGTGAAATTCCACTCACCTTTTTATAAAGAAAAGTAATATCCACTCACATGTGGGATATTATATTATAAGCATTAAGGTGCTTAATTTGCTTTTCTTTAAATTGAGGATAATGAAGAAGAATTAAAGGAAAAGGGATATGCCTTGTATCCATGGAGTTGAGGGGGAAGAGGCGGCCATAATTTTTGGATTAATTGGGTTTTTATAAGGCATATTCTCTCTCATCAATTTCTTTATAAAAGTGCCATTTCCAAGCCCAAAACAAGGCCTTTTTCGGATTTTCTTCTTCCCCTTGCTTGCAAAACTGACCAAGGAGCTAGGGAGGAGAAGGGAGCACGTCCCCAACCTGTGGGTAAGCCCTTGACCTTCGTTCTCCTTGATTTCATGGTGGAAATCGAAAATAAATTATGGATTCCTTCTTAATTCGATCTCCTCTTCAACCCTAGCCAACTTTTTCATCCAAAAGCTTGAGGACGAGCCTAGGGGGAGTTGCAAGAGCTTCATCCACCATTAATGGCGTGATCTTGGAGCTTTGGAGCTCAATTGGAGGCGGGTTTCATAACTTAAACCCTTAAACATTGCTATTGCATCAATTCTCTATGCTTTGTTGATTGATTTCTTCAATTTGATGCACTCTTGTTTCTTGCTGCAATTTCCATCAAGAACGGTTGCTGTTCTTGGTTTTTCGAAGGAAGGGGATGATGATATCATCCTAGATGCTTATCCAAAGAAAATTACCAAGCCAAATGGTTTTGATAGCAATTCCAAATCGTTTTAGTTTGATTGGCTATGCGGTTTCAGCAAACCGTTTAAGGGCAAACGGTTTGAAACCGTTTGGGAGAAAACGGTTTCAAGACCGTTTGAGATGGTTGACCAAGAGTTGACCGTTTGTGAATCTTGTTCCTAATTATGTAGACTAATGACCCTACAAATTTGATGGGTTAACTCCAAAGGAATCGTGAGTTGAAGGCCAATCAATTAGGAAAATCAAATTGAATTAAATGCTGATTTTCAACCTGATTAACTGGACCTGTTTGGGAAAACGGTTTAAAAACCGTTTGTTATGGTTGACCAAGCATTGACCGTTTGGGATTACTGTTCCTAATGATGTTGGTTAATAACCCTCCAAATTTGAGGGGTTAAATCCAAAGGAATCGTGAGTTGAAGCCTAATCAATTAGGGAAACCTAATTGGATTAAGTTCTGATTTGCAACCTGATTAACTTGACCTTTTTGGGAAAACGGTTTTAAGACCGTTTGGTGGAGTTGACCAAGCATTGACCGTTTGAGATACCTGTTCCTAATGATGTTGGTTAATGACACTCCAAATTTGAGGGGTTAACTACAAAATAATCATGAGTTGAAGGCTAATCAATTAGGCAAACCCTAATTGAAAACAATGCTGAAATTCCAATGAGTTATGTTGAGATTTTGGGTTGATTAGCCCAAACGGTCTCAAGACCGTTTGGGGATCACCCAAACGGTCTCAAGACCGTTTGGGGGTCACCCCAAGACCGTGTGGAGGTCTGGGGTCAAGTATAGTTGATCAATTGAAGGTCCAAAGGTACTAATCATATTGCAATGTAGTGCTGATTTGTTGATCAACTCGATAGACCAATCCATGATGATTTTTCAATAGAATCCAAAGGTTGGATGGGCCATTTGGAGCTCCAAACGGTCTCAAGACCGTTTGGTGGTCACCCAAACATTTGTCAAGACCGTTTGGAGCTCATCCAAACGGTCTCAAGACCGTTTGGAGCTCATCCAAGCTTTGAGTGACAGCTACTCGTGAGCTAGGGCTGCAAGCTTTGGATATAGGATCTCCGGACCGAGCTCAAAGACACCTTCTCTATCACCTTGGCACGCCCACGGCGGCCTGTTGCAGTTGCACGCAGCTACGGCTGCTGCAAGTTGGCTGCTTGGCCAAGCAGCAGGTCCGCTGGCTAGGTGGATGGCTAAGGGAGGAAGGAATAGAGGAGAAAGAAGAAGAAGATAGAAGGGAGAAAGGAAGAAGGAAGAGAGGAAGAAGAAGAGAACCTCCGAATCTGAGCTCTGCTCTAAGGAATCGCGGTTCCGCTGCGGCTCATTCAGCCTGCGCGCCGCTTAAGCAATTGGCAAAGACAACGGATAAACAACAAAGAACAAAGAAAGCTTATAAAGAAAAAGTATTGGACATTTTACAATTTCAACCCTGAAATCAGAAAAGTTCATAAATTTTGACTCGAAAGTCCAAATCAGGTGATTTCTTTTGCATACTTTCAAGAAAAATGCCAACTAAAAACCCAAGGCATGAAAACATGCCAATTATACTGTTTTATTGGTTCAAAATTCCAATTGCATCCAATTATTACTTTACTCAAATTAATCATCTTAATTATGCACTAATTAATCTTATGTGCTTGATTCAACTAAATCAAGTTAATGATGCACTAACCATCACATGAGCACATAAGTTAGATCAAATAACTTTAATTAGGCTCAAATAATGATGCTTACCGATAAACTTTGAAACGGGTCATAACACTCAGGTCCTTGGAGTCTGTAGTCAATATTCCCATTGAATCGATTTGAGATTTTGGCTTGATGCCTCGAGGTTTTATGTTGTCTGTATATAATGTTGAATAGAACAGCTGATGTTGTAATCCTTGAGAAGAGATAGTACAGGTTCTGTACTTGTGAAACAGAATGTAAATGTTATACTTCGGTTTTTGAAGAAAAAGATTTCCCATGTGTGTATCTCTTTGCAAAAAGTTTTAATTTTTTTAGTGATTTTCAGTAATCCGCTGCAAATGATTCGCTTCCGCTTAGTTAATCTCATGTTTTGTAGGTTGGATGCCACAATTTAGTGGTATCAGAGCTCTAGGTTCGCTGAGTCTACAGAGACATAGGACTAAGGTATTGAGTCTGTTCTAAGTGTACTTCAGAGTATCTTATAGTGTCTTCTGCTTATGCAGAAGAAGATATATAACTTAAAGATGTCTGAAGGACATGAAAAATATGTTGCTGAGAACAATGTTGCTGCACCAGTGGGAGGTGCAAGGGATCAGGCGAGGGAGGAACCAGTGCCTGAAAATCCTCATGTTGATAAAATCATGAGAGGATACCCAGACGTTCATAATCTTTTTGGGCAACTCATGACTATGATGAGGTATATAGCAGACCGGATGCCAGCACCGGCACCTAGGGCACCAGTTCCCAATGAGGGATATGGGTCTGGTAAGACCTTTGAACGACTACGTCGTGTAGGAGCCATAGAATATGCTGGAACATCTGACCCAACAGATGCTGATCTCTGGCTCACTGAGCTAGAAAAAGCCTTTAAGATCCTTAGTATCCCAGAGGCTGACAAAGTTAAACATTTGTCAATGTTTGGGTGACAGCTACTCAAGACCTTCAAGACCGTTTGGTGGTCACCCAAACATTTGGAGCTCCAAACGGTCTTGACAAATGGTGGATCAACTCGATAGACCAATCCATGAGCTCATCCAAACGGTCTCAAGACCGTTTGGTGGTCACCCAAGACCGTTTGGAGGTCTAGGGTTGAGTATGGTTAGGTGTTTGAAGGTCTAAAGGTACGAAGCTGTTATACAATGCAATGCTGATTTGGTAATCAATCCAATGATCCAAACCTTAATTGGATGGCTTGTATTTGAGTGATATGATGGGCAAACGGTCTCAAGACCGTTTGGAGGTCATCCAAACGACCTCAAGACCGTTTGGGGTCAGGTCATACCCAATTTGGATAATGGTTCAATAGTTTCAAAGTAACCAATCTTGCATTGAGGAGTGTTGTTGGATCTTCGATTCCAAACCCTAATTCAATTGAATCAAACCCTAATTGATGATCAATTGAGGGTCAATTGAGGGTCAAATAAGTTTAAGGTTGACCTATTAAACTCAATTGAAGTATGTATATCGGTCCAATTGATGATTGGTTCCATGAATTCAATGATTGAAGGAATCAACATTGAAAACCCCAATTCAATTGGATACCTCATGTCATTGAAGGTCCAATTGATCAAACCTTTTTGGAAACTTAATGTAATTAGGTGAGAGATACCCTTAATGGTACTAATCAATAATTCATAACAAATGCATGGATCCAATACATGATTAGTAAACCCTAGTTGAGGGTGTATCCTTATGAATCCTGGTTGAGGGTGTATCCTTATGAACCCTGGTTGAGGGTGTATCCCTGTGAAACCCTAGTGGAGGGTGTATCATTGTGAACCTTGGTTGAGGGTGTATCCTTGTGAAACCCTAGTGGAGGGTGTATCATTGTGAACCCTGGTTGAGGGTGTATCCTTGTGAAACCCTAGTTGAGGGTGTATCATTGCGATTGTTTATAGGCAACTTTATAATAAAGTTATGCCTTAAACTAAGATAAGTCCATATCATGTGAGATAGTTGGACAATTCTAATGTGTGGCCTATGCATTATATGCTAAGGGTGAGTATTCTGTGATGGAATGTATTAAGAGGGGAAATACCTTAATAAAAGATAAAGTTGGTTAACTCAAGAGGGTCTGAATTAATGAGAAATGGGGAACCCTAACCCTAATTTGGGGAAAAGGGAATGATAAGCCCTGTTTGATAGTGAACCCTAATTCCTGGTTAAGGAATGATGGTGTTACTATTGTATCACATGATGTGATGAATATCTTGTATGACTGTTATCATGCCTAATAACCATGCAGGTATGATGAGATGATGAATATAGCCAAGTTTGGGCTGTGACATTTATATAATAAATGTTGATTGGCTTTTTGTGCGTTGATGTTGTTGTTGCTTAATAAAAGTAACAATGTGTACGGATTTTATGAACCATGTGAATAAGTTGTTTCCTAGTGAGAGGTGACAAGATGTGAATGGTCTTATGAACCATGTGAATAAGTTGTTGCCTAGTGAGAGGTGACAAGATGTGAATGGCCTTGTGAGCCATGTGAATAAGTTGTTGCCTAGTGAGAGGTGACAAGATGTGAATGGCCTTGTGAGCCATGTGAGATGCTTGGATAACAAGTATCATGTTTCTTTGTAGCATTTGTATTAATAATTTATGCTAGAGAACTTGGCTGATGTTGCATTTCTGTTATATATCTATAGTTCATTGATGATTATTCACATCTGTTGTATTCATTACAAGTAGATGGATGAACTATGAGTCTACCATGGGTAGATGCAATGCTCTTATTGAAAATGGAGATTTTCTTATTCTGTCTATGAAGAATAATTATGCCTAATAATGTAAAAGTAACCCCTGCTCAGTTTAATTTCATAATCTACTATAACAATGTTTCTGGAGGAGAGTTATATCTCTCGCTGGGGCAATTTACAATTGTCTCACCCCCGTGGGAAATATTTTTAGGTATGCATGAAAGGCAGAGCAGAAACCCTAGAACAGGGAAAGAGCAGCAGCAACAGCAACAACAGGGACATCAATAAGATCTCAGGTGGAGATATTGTCTGTCTAGTCATATAGATAGTAGTCCTATGTGTTGTCTCTGTACTCTCAGGTCCTTGGAGTTTTTAGTCAGTGTTTTTGATATATCAGTCTGAGGTTTTGGCTTGATGCCTCGAGATTTGTATGCTGCCTGCATATATGTTTATAAGGCAGCTGATGATGTAGTCTCTGGAAAGAGATGGTACAAGATATGTACGTTTGAAACATAATGTATATGATATACAATGGCATTTGTTGGAAAAGATTTCCTATGTGTGGATCTCTTTGCAAAAAGTTTTTAATTTTTAGTGATTTTCGCTAATCCGCTACTTGATGAACGCATCCACATTATTTAATCATGTTTTTGCGAGACGGTCGTCTCAACCACCCTCATATCTCATAAGGCCCATAGAACACCTTATTACCTCTCATCAGGCAACATCTAACCATATGGCTCATCAGGACATTACACATCTTTAAAAATCCAGTCATGTTCATTACTCTTAACATTTATCATTAAATGATTCTCAGAACAAGGTATGAGTTCATTCCTCATCCTTATCATGGTCTGATTATATCATATTCATTAGTTTGGCTTAACCTTATTCTCAAGGTATATTAGCCTATGCTTATCAAGGTATATCAAACTCATTACATTTTATTGTAACAATTTACAGAACACACTTCATGTGCTTCTTGTCCAAATATATTGGATTTGAGGTGCATCAAGGTATATTAATCCTGGAATGATAAAAGTGATATCTATCACATATTGGTGCCACTTTCCTCATTACTTTCAACTTCCTTAAGTTATCAACTTATCTTGGATTAAGGTATTTTCCATCTTAATCCTTTCATCCATTAACCTATCACTCTTACCATGAAGTGCATAGGTCACACATAAGAATGGTCCAACTATCTTTAATGATATGGACTCATCTCAGGTTAAAGCATTGCTTGCTATAAGGGTATCTACAGTCAATCACTTTAGGAATTTCTCCCATCAATGTATTAGTTACCATTCCAATATTAGAATTAGGATTTCCCATACAATCATACTTCATTAGGGTGAGGGTGGCATAAAACTTCACCCTTCGTTAGGCTTTCTCATCATATTGCCTAAAATTAGGGTTTACTATTCATCCCAACAAGGGTTCCTCATGGCATCACCCTCAAATAGGGTTTCTCATGGAATCAACCTTAATTAGGGTTTCACATGGAATTACCTTCAATTAGGGTTTCTCATTTCATATTAATTGGAGATACCCGTCCTAATTAGGGTTTCACTCTCCATTCTCATAATTGGGGTTTTACATTATGTTACCCTGAATTAGGGTTAGGGTTCATTAACCTTTTGGCTTAGGGTTTCCTGATCTCTTTATCAAGGATCATAACCTAATCACCACATGATCAATACTCATGTATGAATTCCTTTCCATCATCCCCTCAACTTGATTAGGTTACATCAACCCTTTAATCAAGTACATACAACTATGGTTAACAGTGTACTAAGACATTACTCTCATAACCTTTTAGGGTTAATTAATCTATAGGTATTGATCATCTAGATACTTTAGGGTTTCAACCTTTGTACCTAACCTTAATAATCATCATAGGATCAATGGATCAATCATCATCTTAATTCTCAAGAGATTCAATCACATTGGCCCTCCATTACATGAGGTATCCAAATGAATTGACCAATTGGATCTTCAATTATAATAGGTGTCCAAGTGGATTAACCAATTGAGTCCTCAATTACATTAGGTATCTAAAAGGATTAACCATATTGATCCTCAAACCATTTTGATTACTTGGGCCCCAAACGGTCTTGGTCTTTTCAAAGTTCAAACGATTTGAAACTGTTTGGTAAAGGTGGTACTTGAAACCGTTTGCTAAAGCAAGTACTTGAAACCGTTTGCTAAAGGTGACCCTCAAGATCGTTTGCTAAAGGTGAACTTCAAGATCATTTGCTAAAGGTGACCTTCAAGATCGTTTGCTAAAGGTGGTCACTTGAAACTGTTTGCTAAAGTACCTTTTTGAAACCGCACGAACTCAACCGGTTTTGGGATTGTTTGGTCCCAAACAATCTTGAGACCATTTGGACTCAAATGGTCTTAAGACCGTTTGGTACAAATCCCCTCAAAACCACATGGACCAAATGTGGTCTCAACCAATCGAATTGAATTGGGGTTTCCAATGTTGATTCCTTCAATCATTGGATTTGTGTAACCAATCATCAATTGGATCTACCATCATACTTCAATTGAGTTAATTAGGTCAAACTTCAACTAATTTGACCCTCAATTGACCCTCAATTTATCATCAATTAGGGTTTGAATCAAATGGATTAGGGTTTGGAATCGATGATCCTTCAACATTAATCAATGTAAGATTAGTTACTTTGAAACCATTGAACCATCATCCAGATTGAACATGACCTGACCCCAAACGGTCTTGAGGTCGTTTGGATGACCTCCAAACGGTCTTGAGACCATTTTCCCATCTCATCACTCAAATCCATGTCATCCAATTAGGGTTTGGATCACTAGATTGATCACCAAATCAACATTTGATTGCAAATCAACTTAGTATCTTTAGATCTTCAAAACCCTAACCATAGTCAACCCTAGACCTCCAAATGGTCTTGGGTGACCCCCAAACGGTCTTGGGATCGTTTGGATGACCTCCAAACGGTCTTGAGACCGTTTTCCCATCACATCATCATTAACCATGTTGTTCAATTAAGGTTTGGATCCTAGGATTGGTCACCAAATCAACAATTGATTGTACATCAACTTAATATCTTTGGACCTTCAATTTCTCAACCATACTTAACCCTAGACCTCCAAATGGTCTTGGGTGATCACCAAACCGTCTTGAGACCGTTTGGGTGATCCCCAAATGGTTTTGAAACCGTTTGGGTCAATCAACCCAAAACATTAACTCATTCCATTGCAAAATCAGCACTTAGCCGATTAGGGTTAATACCATATCTTTGGATCTTCAAACACTTAAACATATCCAATGCTAGACATCCAAACGGTCTTGAGACCGTTTGGGTGATCCCCAAATGGTTTTGAAACCATTTGGGTCAATCCACCCAAGTTTCAAACTCAATCACTTATGAAATCATCACTCAACCCGATTAGGGTTTAGGTGGTTGATGGACCTTCAACTCATGAACCGATTGGAGTTAATCAATATTAATTGATGGGTCATTAACCTAGATAATTATGAACAAGTACCCAAATGGTCAACCCTGGTAAACATCACCAAACGGTCTGAAACCATTTGGTCTCATGCGGTTTGGTGAAACCATTTGCTACTAAACAGTTTGAAACCGTTTACTCCCAAAACACAAACTGTTTGGACATTTGATTGAAACAGTTTGGTCTAGATATTTGGAGAGGTTTTTGCTTATGATGATGTCATCATCATCAAGCTCTATACCCACGAAACCTGTTGTGATTTCCATGGAAATTGCATCAATCAACCAAATCAATAATTGTAATTAGAGAAATGATCATTATTTGATGGGGAATTGAATGCAATAACAAAGTTAGGGTTTCAAGTTATAAAAACCACCTCCAATTGGGCTCCAAAGCTCCAAGCTCACGAAAACAATGGTGGATGAAGCTCTTGCAACTCCCCATAGGCTCGTCCTCAAGCTTTTGGTTGAAAAGATGGGCTAGGGTTGAAGAGGAGATCGAAATAAGAAGAAATCCATAATTTATTTTCGATTTCCACCATGGAATCAAGGTGAAATGGATCAAGAACCTTACCAACAGGTTGGGGGTCATCCTCCAGGTCCTCCCTAGCTCCCTTGGTCGGTTTCCAAGCAAGGAGAAGAAGTGCAAACGAAAAAGCCTTTCATTTGGCTTGTAAAGGGTCTTTTTATAAGAAATTCAAGGAGAGAGAAAGTGCCTTATAAAAATTCATTTAATCCCAAAAATGGTACCGCCTCTTCCCACTCAACTCCTTGGTCACGAAGCCATCTTGTTTTCCTTTTATTCCTCTTAATTATCCATGATTTAAAGAAAAGCAAATTAAGCACCTCAAATCATATTATACTAATATCCATATGTGAGTGGATATTTCTTTTTCTTATAATAATGTGAGTGAGTTATCCACTCCCTTGGATATTTTCATGGCCTATCAAAGGCACAAAGGTGTTCACACTTGAGAAAATTCAACCATCTTGTTTTTGGTTGAAGGCCCTTCAATTATTTTATTTATTTTTGCACTAAATTGAATTAGGGTTTCAATTAGGATTAAATCTTGATTATTTTAATATCAAGATTCTCTCTCCTCCAACTAAATTCAAATGATGCGCCCCTCTCATTTTCTTTTCTCTACATGATTCCAAGAAACATTAGGGACCTTGTTGAAGTGGTAATTTGCATATTGAACCCTAGGATTTGGGTAAATTGCACCTTACACCAAAACTAGGTTTTAATGCACAAGGACTGCTCTACAAGCTTTATCTTGGTGCCCAAGCTTGTAGAAACCATACCACTACATCATATTCATGCTCATGATGTATCAACATCAGAGGAACATTTTATCAGGTGCAATTTGCAAGTTAGCCCTCAATTTGGGTAATTTGCACTTTAGTCCAAAATTAACAAAACAATGTTCCAACATTATACAAGAAGGGCTGAAAAAGAAGTATAAGTTCCTCAAGAGCCTTAATTACTTTTTAAAAAGATAAGAGAAAGAATCTAATCAACTTTATTAAGCAAAATTTCTAGGGGTTAAAACATAACCCAGGTCAGGGATGTTACAAATTATCCACCCCTTATGAGGATTTCGTCCCCGAAATCCCAGATAAAGGAAGATAGATGTTATTCATACATCATATCATCATGTCTTCACATAACATTTCTTTTCAAAGTTATTATACACAAGTTACCGTAGAATGATTCACATGGGACACATACTCCCATGCTCCTTAGTTGATTCAACATTTCTCTTTCAAGATTACCATTATGTTCTTTTATCCTCTTGGGAGTATAAGTCCTTTCATACTTTAATTGTGTCATCTTACCTGATGACACAACACAAGCTTTCCTTATTACTTGTACTAATTATCTCATTAGTTATACATTCTCTTACCATAAAGAAGGGTTACTTATCAACCAAGAACTTATCTCAAAGATATCTTCAATTGTTATGTTTATGCAAAGCATAAATCCCTAACATGTGATGTTTATACTACATTAGGTAACTGGACTGATTTCACAGTTAACCCTTTCAGGAAACCATCATAAAATAGCCTGATATTTCTCAGATACTAAAATTCCTTCCCTTGGTATTTACACATGTGTTGGTAACACATTACATCTTCATTTTCCTTTATAATTTGATTTATGAGTAAATCAAATTCCTTCATATATCAATTAGAATGTGTTAGAAATATCCATGCTACATCTCCCTCTTCTTTAAACTCTGGAGATTGTTTTAGAATGACTACTTGATCAGGGTAGTCAGAAAGATAACAATCTAGATATGTCATACTTACCTTGCCTTCAATAAATGAATACCTGGCCAGGGTATTCAAGAACTGAAATTAGGTAGTATGTATTTGTTTTACATTATGTTTCATATTCTTAACATCTCTTTAATTTTCATTACTAGGTATCTCAGTTTTACATCTTTTCCCTTTCTACATGTAAAGAGAAATTTTCAAACATATAAGAGAATATTAAACTAAACAGAAGTTTTCATCCTTCTTATCTCTTCCTCATATCCTTAAAGGATTATACAGATGATCTAAACAACAACAACTTTTCTTATAGTAGAAAATAGAAGGTAGCTCAAAATAGAAAGTTCTATCTTGACAAGTCTACCTTTAACAAGATAACTAGCATCTTATCTGACCCAAAATACGAACTTAGCTGTTATTTATTATTGCCTTTGTCCTCTACTACCAGAAGTAGATGGACCAAACTGTGACACTTGTCTTTGTCCTCCACCATCTGCTCCACTGGACCAAGGTCCTTGTGGGTTTTGCAAATTATGCCTTGACTGTTGGGTCATCTCACTGTTTCTCCTTGGACATTGTTGTCTAAAATGTCCTAGCTGTCCACATTTATGACAAGCTCGAACCCAACTTGATGACCCCTGCTTAGGTGCACTATATTGTGGTTGGATTGGTGAAGATTTTAGTTGTCTGCTGTCACTACTCATTAGTCCCTGTGACTGTGTAGACTTTCTTTTGAGGTTTGTCTCATGTTTCTTTATCGTAGATCTTTCTATCCTCCGTATAGACTCCACAAATGTGGCAAACCTCTCCCTACTTTCTAGGGAAGATGCCGGAATGGACATCTCAACATTCAATCTTTTCTTAAAACGTCAAATCTTTTCCTCCTCAGCAGCAACCATCTGGGGGTAAAATCGTAAAAGTTCCATGAACTTAACCTCATATTCACTTATTGACATGGCTCCCTGTCGTATTTTCTCAAAATGTGGGATCTTTTCATCTAAATAAGTCTTTGGAAAATACTTATTGACAAATTCTCGAAGGAATTCCTCCCATCCAACCTCTTCATCATTCCTTTTTATTTCTTCTATAGCCCACAAGTGTCCAACACTACCTTTCAAAAGGTAAACCGCATGTTTAACTTTGTCAGCCTCTGGGATACTAAGGATCTTAAAGGCTTTTTCTAGCTCAGTGAACCAGAGATCAGCATCTGCTGGGTCAGATGTTCCAACATATTCTATGGCTCCTACACGACGTAGTCGTTCAAAGGTCTTACCAGACCCATATCCCTCATTGGGAACTGGTGCCCTAGGTGCCGGTGCTGGCATCTAGTCTGCTATATACCTCATCGTAGCCATGAGTTGCCCAAAAAGATTATGAACATCTGGGTTTCTTCTCATGATTTCACCAACATGAGGATTTTCAGGCACTGGTTCCTCCCTCGCCTGATCCCTTGCACCTCCCACTGGTGCAGCAACATTGTTCTCAGCAACGTATTTTTCATGTCCTTCAGACATCTTTAAGTTATATATCTTCTTCTGCATAAGCAGAAGACACTATAAGATACACTGAAGTACACTTAGAACAGATTCGATACCTTAGTCCTATGTCTCTGTAGACTCAGCAAACCTAGAGCTCTGATACCACTAAATTGTGGAATCCAACTTACAAAACACGAGATTAACTAAGCGGAAGCGAATCATTTGCAGCGGATTACTGAAAATCACTAAAAAAATTAAAACTTTTTGCAAAGAGATACACACACGGGAAATCTTTTTCTTCAAAAACCGAAGTATAACATTTACATTCTGTTTCATAAGTAAACAACCTGTACTATCTCTTCTCAAGGATTACAACATCAGCTGTTCTATTTAACATTATATACAGACAACATAAAACCTCGAGGCATCAAGCCAAAATCTCAAATCGATTCAATAAGAATATTAACTACTGACTCCGAGGACCTGAGAGTACAGAGACGACACATAGGACTTTCTGACTATAAGACTAGGCATGCAGTCTCTCCACCTGAGATATTACTGTTGTCCTCGATGCTGTTGCTGATCTTTCTTTGCTAAAAGTTTACTGCTTCCTTGTCCACATCCACCAAAAAACATTGAATCCCACGGGGGTGAGACAATTGTAAATGGTCCCAGTGGGAGGTATAACTCTCTGCCAAAACGTTATTATTGCAGTGAAGGATATAAAACTGGACAGAAGATAAGCAGTTTAAAGCATTCTCATCTTAAAGCATTGTAACTATTTATGATAGAACAATAGATAAACTATTCTCTTAATAAGGAATAGGAAGAACATGTATATCATTTATCCTTCATATTAAACAATCATATCAAACTTCTCTTATGACACTCATTATCTTGATATGTCACCCATGAGACATTCTTGTTTCAACTTATTGGCCATAGCCAATCTGATAAACATATTTTGGTTATATTGGACATGAGAGTGTACATCATCATGTCTTATTCAGGTATTGGTCCATACCAATCCTTTATAAGTATTTCAGGCATTGGATTACACCAATCCTGTGCAACTAGTACAATCATTAGACTTGTATTATTCCTGTGTATCCTTTCCAAGTATAGAACCATGTCAATCTTGTGTAACCATTCCAAGTATTGAACAATGTCAATCTTGTATAACCATTCCAAGTATTGAACTATGTCAATCTTGTGTAACTATTCCAGGTATTGGGTTATTACCAATCCTGTGTTATTATTCCAGGTATTGGGTTATTACCAATCCTTTCTTATTATTCCAAGTATTGGGTTATTACCAATCATGTGTTATCATTCCAGGTATTGGGTTATTACCAATCTTGTGTTATCATTCTAGGTATTGAACTATGTCAATCTTGTGACATTATTCCAGGTATTGGGATTTAACCAATCCTGTGTTATTATTCCAGGTATTGAACTATGTCAATCTTGTGAAATTATTCCAGGTATTGGGATTTAACCAATCCTGTGTTATTATTCCAGGTATTGGGTTATTACCAATCCTGTGTTATCATTCCATGTATTGAACTATGTCAATCCTGTGACATTATTCCAGGTATTGAACTATGTCAATCCTGTGCAGCCTTTAAAACACTTTGTTACCTCTTACTAGGCAACAACCATCCTCATATCTCATAAGGCCCAAAGAACACCTTGTTACCTTTCATCAGGCAACATATAACCATATGGCTCACCAGGCCATTACACATCTTTAAAAATCTAGTCATGTTCATTACTCTTAACATTTATCATTAAATGATTCTCAGAACAAGGTATGAGTTCATTCCTCATCCTTATCATGGTCTGATTACATCATATTCATTAGTTTGGCTTACCCTTATTCTCAAGGTATATTAGCCTATGCTTATCAAGGTATATCAAACTCATTACATTTTATTGTAACAATTTACATAACACACTTCATGTGCTTCTTTTCCAAATATATTGGATTTGAGGTGCATCAAGGTTTATTAATCCTGGAATGCTAAAAGTGATATCTATCACATATTGATGTGTCACTTTCCTCATTACTTTCAACTTCCTTAAGTTATCAACTTATCTTGGATTAAGGTATTTCCCATCTTAATCCTTTCATCCATTAACCTATCACTCTTACCATGAAGTGCATAGGTCACACATAAGAATGGTCCAACTATCTTTAATGATATGGACTCATCTCAGGTTAAAGCATTGCTTGCTATAAGGGTATCTACAGTCAATCACTTTAGGCATTTCTCCCATCAACATATTAGTTACCAGTCCAATATTAGAATTAGGATTTCCCATACTATCATACTTCATTAGGGTGAGGGTGGCATAAAACATCACCCTTCGTTAGGCTTTCTCATCATATTGCCTAAAATTAGGGTTTACTATTCATCCCAACAAGGGTTCCTCATGGAATCACCCTCAAATAGGGTTTCTCATGGAATCAACCTTAATTAGGGTTTCACATGGAATCGCCTTCAATTAGGGTTTCTCATTTCATATCAATTGGAGATACCCGTCCTAATTAGGGTTTCACTCTCCATTCTCATAATTGGGGTTTTACATTATGTTACCCTGAATTAGGGTTAGGGTTCATTAACCTTTTGGATTAGGGTTTCCTGATCTCTTTATTAAGGATCATAACCTAATCACCACATGATCAATACTCATGTATGAATTCCTTTCCATCATCCCCTCAACTTTATTAGGTTACATCAACCCTTCAATCAAGTACATACAACTATGGTTAACATAGTGTACTAAGACATTACTCTCATAACCTTTTAGGGTTAATTAATCTATAGGTATTGATCATCTAGGTACTTTAGGGTTTCAACCTTTATACCTAACCTTAATAATCATCATTGGATTAATGGATCAATCATCATCTTAATTCTCAAGAGATTCAATCACATTGGCCCTACATTACATGAGGTATCCAAATGAATTGACCAATTGGATCTTCAATTACAATAGGTGTCCAAGTGGATTAACCAATTGAGTCCTCAATTACATTAGGTATCCAAAAGGATTAACCATATTGATCCTCAAACCATTTTGATTACCTGGGCCCCAAACGGTCTTGGTCTTTTCAAAGTTCAAACGGTTTGAAACCGTTTGGTAAAGGTGGTGCTTGAAACTGTTTGCTAAAGCAAGTACTTGAAACCATTTGCTAAAGTTGACCCACAAGATCGTTTGCTAAAGGTGACCTTCAAGATCGTTTGCTAAAGGTGACCTTCAAGATCGTTTGCTAAAGGTGGTCACTTGAAACCGTTTGCTAAAGTACCTTTTTGAAACCGCATGAACTCAACTAGTTTTGATATCGTTTGGTCCCAAACGGTCTTAAGACCGTTTGGTCCAAACCCCCTCAAAACCGCATGGACCAAATGTGGTCTCAACCAATCGAATTGAATTGGGGTTTCCAATGTTGATTCCTTCAATCATTGGATTTGTGCAACCAATCATCAATTGGACCTACCATCATACTTCAATTGAGTTAATTAGGTCAGCCTTTAACTTATTTGACCCTCAATTGACCCTCAATTGATCATCAATTAGGGTTTGAATCAAATGGATTATGGTTTGGAATCGATGATCCTTCAACATTAATCAATGTAAGATTAGTTACTTTGAAACCATTGAACCATCATCCAGATTGAACATGACCTGACCCCAAATGGTCTTGAGGTCGTTTAGATGACCTCCAAATGGTCTTGAGACCGTTTTCCCATCTCATCACTCAAATCCATGTCATCCAATTAGGGTTTGGATCACTAGATTTGTAACATCCCTAACCTGGGTTATGCTTTAACCCTAGGTGTTATGATTAAGAAATATGATTATATGCTTAATCTTATCTTGTGAAAAGTAATTAGGGCTCTTGAGAAACTTATGTTTCAATTTTGGTCCTGTTTAAACAATGTTGAAGCAATGTTTGCTTATTTTGGACTAAAGTGCAAATTACCCAATTTGAGGGGTTAAATTGCAAATTTTGCATGATAAGATGTTCCTCATATGTTGAATCATCATGAGAATGAATATGATGCATAGGTATGGATTGTGGTATCCTGAGTACAAAGTAAAAGCTGATAAAGCAATGTTTGTGCATTAAAACCTAGTTTTGGTGTAAAGTGCAATTTACCCAAAACCTAGGGTTCAATATGCAAATTACCACTTAAATAAGGCCCCTAATGTTTATTGGCACCATGTAGAGTAAATAAAATGAGAGGGGCACCTCATTTGAATTAAGTTGGAGGAAAGTGAATCTTGATATTAAAATAATCAAGATTTAATCCTAATTGAAACCCTAATTCGATTTAGGAAAAAAATAAATGTATTAATTAAAGGGTATTCAACCAAAATTAAAATAGTTGGATTCATATGTGCGTGGAAATCCTTGAGCCTTGCAAGGACCACGAAAATATCCAAGGGAATGGATAACTCACTCACAATTTTATAAGAAAAAGAAATATCCACTCACATATGGATATTAATATTATTTGATCTAAGGTGCTTGATTTTCTTTTCTTTAAATCATGGATAATTGAGAGGAATAATAGGAAAACAAGATGTCTTCGAGGCCAAGGAGTTTAGGGGGAAGAGGCAGCACCATTTTTGGGATTAAATGAATTTTTATAAGGCACTTTCTCTCTCCTTGAATTTCTTATAAAAGACCCTTTACTAGCCAAATGAAAGGCTTTTTCGTTTGCACTTATTCTCCTTGCTTGGAAACCGACCAAGAGATCTAGGGAGGACCTAGAGGATGACCCCCAACCTGTTGGTAAGGTTCTTGATCCATTTCACCTTGATTCCATGGTGAAAATTGAAAATAAATTATGGATTTCTTCTTATTTCGATCTCCTCTTCAACCCTAGCCAATCTTTTCAACCAAAGGCTTGAGGACGAGCCTAAGGGGAGTTGCAAGAGCTTAATCCACCATTGTTGTCGTGATCTTGGAGCTTTGGAGCCCAATTGGAGGCGGGTTTTATAACTTGAAACCCTAACTTTGTTATTGTATTCAATTCCCCATCAAATAATGATCATTTCTCTAGTTACAATTATTGATTTGGTTGATTGATGCAATTTCCATGGAAATCACAGAAGGTTTCGTGGGTCTAGATCTTGATGATGATGACATAATCATAAGAACACACCTCCCCAAATATCTAGACCAAACGGTTTCAATAAAATGTCCAAACGGTTTGTGTTTTGGGGAGCAAACAGTTTCATACCGTTTGGAATGAAACAGTTTCACTAAACCGCATAGAAGCAAACGGTTTAAGACCGTTTGGTGATGTTGACCAGGGTTGACCATTTGGGGATTTGTTCATAATGATATAGGTTAATGACCCATCAATTATTATTTATTAACTCCAATCGGTTCATGAGTTGAAGGTCCATCAATCCCCTAAACCCTAATTGGGTTGAGTGCTGATTTCATAAGTGATTGAGTTTGAAACTTGGGTTGATTGACCCAAACGGTTTCAACCGTTTGGGAATCACCCAAATGGTCTCAAGACCGTTTGGAGGTCAACCAAGACCGTTTTGAGGTCTAGGGTTGAGTATGGTTAGGTATTTGAAGATTCAAACACATGGTATAAACCCTAATCGACTACGTGCTGATTTTGCAATTGAATGAGTTGATGCTTTGGGTTGATTGACCCAAACGGTTTCAAGACCATTTGGGGATACCATTTGGGGGTCACCCAAGACCATTTGGAGGTATAGGGTTAAGTTTGGTCAAGTGTTTGAAGGTCCAAAGATACCGAATTGAAATACAATTAAGTGTTGATTTGGTGACCTATCCTAGGATCCAAACCCTAATTGAATGACATGGTTGATGATGATATAATGGGAAAACAGTCTCAAGACCGTTTGGAGGTCATCCAAACGATCCCAAGACCGTTTGGGGGTCCCCCAAGACCATTTTGAGGTCTAGGGTTGACTATGGTTAGATGTTTGAAGATCTAAAGGTACTAAGTTAAAGTGCAATCAAATGCTGATTTGGTGATCAATCCAATGATCCAAACTTTGATTGATTGACTTGGATTTTGATGTTGACATGGGAAAACGGTCTCAAGACCATTTTGAGGTCATCCAAACAACCTCAAGACCATTTGGGGTCAGGTCATGTTCAATTTGGATGATGGTTCAATGGTTTCAAAGTAACTAATCTTACATTGATTAATGTTGAAGGACCATCGATTCCAAACCCTAATCCAATTGATTCAAACCCTAATTGATGATCAATTGAGGGTCAAATCAGTTAAAGGTTGAACTATTTAACTCAATTGAAGTTTGATGATAGGTCCAATTGATGATTGGTTACATAAATTCAATGATTGAAGGAATCAACATTGGAAACCCTATTTCAATTTGATTGGTTGAGACCATATTTGGTCCATGCGGTTTTGAGGTGGTTTGGACCAAATGGTCTCAAGACCGTTTGAATCCAAACAGTCTTGAGACCGTTTGGGAGCAAACGATCCCAAACCGGTTGAGTCCATGCAGTTTCAAAAAGGTACTTTAGCAAACGGTTTCAAGTACTTGCTTTAGCAAACGGTCTCAAGCACCACCTTTACCAAACAGTTTCAAACTGTTTGAACTTTGAAAGACTAAGACCGTTTGGGGCTCAAGTAGTAAAGATTGATTAAGGATTCAATTGGTTAATCCACTTGGACACCTATTGTAATTGAAGATCCAATTGGTCAATTCAATTGGATACCTTATGTATGGGAGGTCCAATGTAATTGAATCTCTTGAGAATTAAGATGGTGAATGATCCATTGATCAAATGATGATTAGTAATGATAATCAATGAAGGTACAAAGGTTGAAATCCTAATAGTACCTAAGTGATTAGTGCCAATCAAGGGATGAACCCTAATTGCTTATAGGAACAATGAGGTGGTACTCTATGTTAATCATAGTTGTATGTACTTGATTGAAGGGTTGATATGACCTAATTAAGTTGAGAAGATGATAGCATGAGGTTCATACATGAATATGATTCATGAGGTGATTAAGGGTATGATTCTTAATCAAAGAGATCATGAAACCCTAATCATGAACATAAACCCCAATTGACAGGGCTATTGAACTCTAACCCTAATTGAGGGCAATTCTGAATGAAACCCTAATCTAGGGTGAGGATGTAACCCTAATCTAGGGTAATGATATATGAAACTCCAATTTAGGGAAATGAGATGTAAAACCCTGATTGGAGATGAATAGTAGACCCAAGATGTGGGTAACCATAGTGGAAACCTTAATTGAGGTTGATTCCATGTGAATCCCTAATTAAGGTTGATTCAATGTGAATCCCTAATTGAGGTTGATTCCATGAGAAACCCTAATTGAGGGTGATGCCACGAGAAATCCCTAGTTGGGTGAATAGTAAACATTAAGTATAGTCAATGAGATGTGAAAGCCTAATGAAGGGTGATGCTATATGCAATACTAACTCTAATGAAGTATGATAGCATGTGAAATCCCAAAGCCCTATTAAAGGGTAAAGGTATGTGAAATACTAATTGAAGTTATAATACATTAAGCCTTAATCTTGGACAACATGATGACAACCCAGAACCCTAATAATAAAATAGTGGGTAAAACCTTATAAGGGTGAAATATCATAAATGGTTGATTATAGGCAAGCTTATTGTAAGCAATGCCTTAACCTGAGATGAGTTCATATCATTAAAGATAATTGGATCATTCATATGTGTAACCTATGCACTTCATGGTAAGAGTGATAGGTTAGTGGATGAAAGGATTAAGATGGGAAATACCTTAATCCAAGATAAGCTGATAACTCAAGAAAGTTGGAAGTAATGAGGTAAGTGATACATCAAGATATGAAGGACTTCAGAGTTAGCATCTCAAAGTTGATATACTTTGATAACTATGAAATCCTAATGTGAGATGGGAAACCTTAACCCTAAATTGGGTAATGGGACATGAGAAATCATAATATGATATGAATAGTAAGCCCTAACCCTATTGAGGGAATAGAGGTGTTACTATTGTATTACATGAAGTAATATGTTATATTGCCTAGTGAGAGGTGGCAAGATGCTTTATGAGCCTTATGAGCTATGAGGATGGTTGTTGCCTAGTAAGAGGTAACAAAATGTTTTAAAGGTTACCCATGATTGATATAGATCAATACCTGGAATAAAATCACAGGATTGAGATAGTTTAATACCTGGAATAGAGGCACAGGATTAGCATAGTCTAATACCTGGAATAACAATTGTCCATGATTGGTTAAATCCCAATACCTGGAATAATGTCACAGGATTGACTTGGTTCAATACCTGGAATGATAACACAGGATTGGTCAAATCCCAATACCTGGAATAATAACATAGGATTGGTAATAACCCAATACCTGGAATAGTTGCACAAGATTGACATAGATCAATACCTGGAATAATTGTACAAGATTGGCATAGTTCAATGCCTGGAATGATAACACAGGATTGGTTAAATCCCAATACCTGGAATAATAACACAGGATTGGTCAAATCCCAATACCTAGATTAGTAACACAGGATTGGTTAACTTCCAATACCTGGAATAATTTCACAGGATTGACTTAGTTCAATACATGGAATAATAACAAATGATTGGTAATAACCCAATACCCCGGAATAATAACACATGATTGGTAATAACCCAATACCTGGAATAGTTGCACATGATTGACATAGATCAATACCTGGAATAGTTGCATAGGATTGGCATAGATCAATACCTAGAATGGTTACACAAGATTGACATAGTTCAATACTTGGAATGGATACACATGAATAATATAAGTCTAATGCTTGTATTAGTTGTACATGATTGGTGTAACCCAATGCCTGTAATATTTACATAGGATTGGTATAGACCAATGCCTGAATAAGACATGATGAAGTACACCCTCATGTTCTATATAACCAAAATCTATTTAGCAGATTGGCTAAGGCTAATAAGCTAAAGCAAGAATGTCTCATGGGTGACATATCCAAAATAATGAGTGTCACAAGAGAAGTTTGACATGATAATATAATATGAAGGATAAATGATATGCATGTTCTTCCTATTCCTTATCAAAAGAATAGTTGATCTATTGTTTTATCAAAAATAGTTACAATGCTTTAAGATGAGAATGGTTTAAACTGCTTATCCTCTGCCAGTTTTAAATCCTTCACTGCAATAATAATGTTTTGGCGGAGAGTTATATCTCCCACTGGGACAATTTACAATGGTCTCACCCCCGTGGGATCCAATGTTTTTAGATGGACGTGGACAAGGAGGCAGTAAACTTTTAGCAGAGAAAGAACAACAACAACATCGAGGACAACAGTAATATCTCAGGTGGAGATACTGCCTGTCTAGTCTTATAGTTAGAAAGTCCTATGTATCGTCTCTGTACTCTCAGGTCCTCAGAGTCAGTAATCAGTATTTTTATTTAATTGATTTGAGATTTTGGCTTGATGCCTTGAGGTTTTATGTTGTATGTATATAATGTTGAATAGAATAGCTGATGTTGTAATTCTTGAGAAGAGATAGTACAGGTTGTGTACTGATGAAACAGAATGTAAATGTTATACTTTGATTTTTGAAGAAAAAGATTTCCTGTGTGTGGATCTCTTTGTAAAAAGTTTTAATTTTTAGTGATTTTTAGTAATCCGCTGCAAATGATTCGCTTCTGCTTAGTTAATCTCATGTTTTATAAGTTGGACATCACAATTTAGTGGTATCAGAGCTCTAGGTTCGCTGAGTCTACAGAGACATAGGACTAAGGTAGTAGAGTCTTTTCTAGTGTCATCCAGTGTATCTGATAGTGTCTTCTACTCATATAGGAGAAGAAGAACTTGAAGATGACTGGGTCACATGAGGAGTTTGCTGCAGAAAGCAGCAATGCTGCACCAAGAAGAGGTGCAGGGAGGCAGGCAAGAGAGGGACAATTGCCTGAGAATCCCCTAGCTAATCCAATTGTGATAAGAAATCCTTCCTTAGGAATCACTGTTGGGGAATTTAGGGCAACCATGATGTATTTAGTGGATCGAGCACTAGCAGTGCAACCTAGATTACCAGGCCCTAATGATGATGTTTTGGACATCAACATGGTATGTAATCCACATCAGTAGGTGGAAGCAATGGGAATTGATGAAGTTCTGGTCTTAGAACAAGACTGTGCTCAACCTTAGCCTGTTGAATCAATAAATAGTGAAGGAAGGAATAGGTTTCAACCCAAAAGCAGAATTTGCTATAGGTGTAGAAAGCTTGGACATATTGTAAAGAATTGTCCAACAAAGAATAAGGAAGAGAGAATTGAGAAAAGGCCTATCCAAATCCAGGGACAGAGGCCTAATAGTTCCAAAAAGGGAAAGATTTTGGTACCACCAGTACAACCAGGACCTGGTGCACCAAGGAAATGGTCATCTAGAAAGGGTAAAGAACCCTCTAGACCATACCTGGCACCCATAATTTGCTACCAGTGTAGACATGTTGGACATCTAGCAAGAGATTGCTCAGCCAGAAATGTTATGGTGAATCAACCTCTGAGGCAGAATCAGCCCGAGGTAGTGAATAATCCACAAATAATGACATGTTAGACAAAATAATGTCATTCTAAAATGTCTTTTATGGTTTCCTGAGTTAATTGGGAAGGTAATTGATTGAACTTTCTTTGATTAATCCTATGAGGATTTACATTTTGCATAATAAACATTATAGATGTTTCATGTTGTTCTTACCTCTATGAGAAGAAGATGAGGTATTGAAGAGATGCCTGGATAAAATCAAGTGATGTTAAATCTTATATTTGTGATAATATGAAAAAGAAGGAATATAATAGCATAAAAAGTGCATACTACTTAATCTCAATATTTATATACCCTGGCCAGGTATACAACTATTGATGATAAAGCGAGTATGGAAACTCTTAGATTGTAATCTTTTTGATTGCCCTGATCAAGCAGTCATTCTGATACAATCTAATGAGTATCATGAAATAAGAAGCATGGAATGAATAAATGTGTCTTGTTCTAAGCATAAGAAAGAGAAATATGAGATAACCTCAGATGAGCATGTTTGTATGAGGAATTAAAAGCATAATCCTCATAAGATTAGAATGAGGAATATGATTCCTTGTTTTCTTTTCTCTCAGGGACATGGAAATCAAGTGGGTCATAGGACACTTGATGTGCACAATATAAAGATGTTTATGTGATGGATACTTAGAAAGGTATCAGTTTATCTTGGACTTTGGCTCCAAGATGAAGATATATGTAATAAGTAATGTCCCAAGATGAAAGGAAGATAAATAAGTGATGTGTTTTTAATACATGTGATAGATACCAAGGTAAGAGATTCTGGTATCTAAGAAATAATATATGGTTTATGCTGAATATGTGAAATGGTCAATTATGAAATCAAATTAATCATGTAAAACAATATGAACATCACATGTTAGGGGTTTATGTTTTGCATAAACATAACAATTGAAGATAACTTTGAGATAAGTTCTTAATTGATAAGTAACCTTTCCTTATGATAAGAGAATGTATAACTAATGAGATAGTTAGTGCAGGTAATAAGGAAAGATAGTATGGTGTTATCAGGTGAGATGACACAATCAGGGTATGAAAAGACTTATAGTCTCAAGTGGATGACAGAATATAATGGTGATCTTGAAAGAGAAATACTGAACCAACTAAGGAACATGGGAGTATGTGTTCCATGTGAACCATTCCATGATAAATTTGTGTGAAATAACTTTTTGTTGATCAAAACTCTATGGTGTCTCCATAATAATGAGGTGTTATGTGAGGACATGATGATATGATGCATGGATAATATCTGTTTCTCTTTATCAGGGATTTCGGGGACGAAATCCTTGTTAGGGGTTTATAATTTGTAACATCCCTGACCTGGGTTATGCTTTAAACCTAGGTGTTATGATTAAGAAAGATGATTATATGCTTAATATTATCTTGTGAAAAGTAATTAGGGCTCTTGAGAAACTTATGTTTCAATTTTGGTCATGTTTAAACAATGTTGAAGCAATGTTTGCTTATTTTGGACTAAAGTGCAAATTACCCAAGTTGAGGGGTTAAATTGCAAATGTTGCATGATAAGATGTTCCTCATATGTTGAATCATCATGAGAATGAAAATGATGCAGAGGTATGGCTTGTGGTAGCCTGAGTACCAAGGAAAAGCTGATAAAGCAATGTTTGTGCATTAAAACCTAGTTTTGATGTAAAGTGCAATTTACCCAAAACCTAGGGTTCAATATGCAAATTACCACTTAAATAAGGTCCCTAATGTTTCTTGGCACCATGTAGAGCAAAGAAAATGAGAGGGGCGCCTCATTTGAATTAAGTTGGAGGAAAGAGAATCTTGATATTAAAATAATTAAGATTTAATCCTAATTGAAACCCTAATTCGATTTAGGGCAAAAATAAATGTATTAATTGAAGGGTCTTCAAACAAAATTAAAACGATTGGATTCCAATGTGCATGGACATCCTTGATCCTTGCAAGGACCACGAAAATATCTAAGGGAATGGATAACTCACTCACAATTTTATAAGAAAAAGAAATATCCACTCACATATGGATATTAATATTATATGATTTAAGGTGCTTGATTTGCTTTTCTTTAAATCATGGATAATTGAGAGGAATAATAGGAAAACAAGATGGCTTCGTGGAAAAGGAGTTGAGGGGGAAGAGGCGGCACCATTTTTGGGATTAAATGAATTTTTATAAGGTACTTTCTCTCTCCTTGAATTTCTTATAAAAAGACCCTTTACAAGCCAAATGAAAGGCTTTTTCGTTTGCACTTCTTCTCCTTGCTTGGAAACCGACCAAGGGATCTAGGGAGGACATGGAGGATGACCCACAACCTGTTTGTAAGGTTATTGATCCATTTCACCTTGATTCCATGGTGAAAATCGAAAATAAATTATGGATTTCTTCTTATTTCGATCTCCTCTTCAACCCTAGCCAATCTTTTCAACCAAAAGCTTGAGGACGAGCCTAAGGGGAGTTTCAAGAGCTTCATCCACCATTGTTGTTTTGATCTTGGAGCTTTGGAGCCCAATTGGAGGTGGGTTTTATAACTTGAAATCCTAACTTTGTTATTGTATTCAATTCCCCATCAAATAATGATCATTTCTCTAGTTACAATTATTGATTTGGTTGATTGATGCAATTTCCATGGAAATCACAACAGGTTTCGTGGGTCTAGAGATTTATGAGGATGAAATCATCATAAGCACACACCTCCCCAAATATCTAGACCAAACGGTTTCAATCAAATGTCCAAACGGTTTGTGTTTTGGGAGCAAACAGTTTCAAACCATTTGGAATGAAACAATTTCACTAAACTGCATAGAAGCAAACGGTTTAAGACCGTTTGGTGATGTTGACCAGGGTTGACCATTTGGGGATTTGTTCATAATGATCTAGGTTAATTACCCATCAATTATTATTGATTAACTCCAATCGGTTCATGAGTTGAAGGTCCATCAATCACCTAAACCCTAATCGGGTTGAGTGCTGATTTCATAAGTGATTGAGTTTGAAACTTGGGTTGATTGACCCAAACGGTTTCAAAACTGTTTGGGAATCACCCAAACGGTCTCAAGACCGTTTGGAGGTCAACCAAGACTGTTTTGAGGTCTAGGGTTGAGTATGGTTAAGTATTTGAAGATTCAAACACATGGTATAAACCCTAATCGGCTAAGTGCTGATTTTGCAATTGAATGAGTTGATGCTTTGGGTTGATTGACCCAAACGGTTTCAAGACCATTTGGGGATACCATTTGGGGGTCACCCAAGACCGTTTGGAGGTCTAGGGTTAAGTTTGGTCAAGTGTTTGAAGGTCCAAAGATACCAAATTGAAATACAATTAAGTGTTGATTTGGTGACAAATCCTAGGATCCAAACCCTAATTGAATGACATGGTTGATGATGATATAATGGGAAAACGGTCTCAAGACCATTTGGAGGTCATCCAAACGATCCCAAGACCGTTTGGGGGTCACGCAAGACCGTTTGGAGGTCTAGGGTTGACTATGGTTATGTGTTTGAAGATCTAAAGGTACTAAGTTAAAGTGCAATCAAATGCTGATTTGGTGATCAATCCAATGATCCAAACTTTGATTGATTGACTTGGATTTTGATGTTGACCTGGGCAAATGGTCTCAAGATCGTTTGGAGGTCATCCAAACGACCTCAAGACCGTTTGGAGTCAGGTCATGTTCAATTTGGATGATGGTTCAATGGTTTCAAAGTATCTCTTCTTACATTGATTAATGTTGAAGGACCATCGATTCCAAACCCTAATCCAATTGATTCAAACCCTAATTGATGATCAATTAAGGGTCAAATAAGTTAAAGGTTGAACTATTTAACTCAATTGAAGTTTGATGATAGTTCCAATCGATGATTGGTTACATAAATTCAATGATTGAAGGAATCAACATTGGAAACCCTATTTCAATTTGATTGGTTGAGACCATATTTGGTCCATGCGGTTTTGAGGTGGTTTGGACCAAATGTTCTCAAGAAAATTTGAGTCCAAATGGTCTCAAGACCCTTTGGGACCAAACGATCCCAAACCGGTTGAGTCCATGCGGTTTCAAAAAGGTACTTTAGCAAACAGTTTCAAGTACTTGCTTTAGCAAACGGTCTCAAGCACCACCTTTACCAAACGGTTTCAAACCATTTGAACTTTGAAAGACTAAGACCGTTTGGGGCTCAAGTAGTCAAGATTGATTAAGGATTCAATTGGTTAATCCACTTGGACACCTATTGTAATTGAAGATCCAATTGATCAATTCAATTGGATACCTTATGTATGGGAGGTCCAATGTAATTGAATCTCTTGAGAATTAAGATGATGAATGATCCATTGATCAAATGATGATTAGTAATGATAATCAATGAAGGTACAAAGGTTGAAATCCTAATAGTACCTAAGTGATCATTGCCAATTAAGAGATGAACCCTAATTGCTTATAGGAACGATGAGGTGGTACTCTATGTTAATCATAGTTGTATGTACTTGATTGAAGGGTTGATATGACCTAATCAAGTTGAGAAGATGATAGCATGAGGTTCATACATGAATATGATTCATGAGGTGATTAAGGGTATGATTCTTAAGCAAAGAGATCATGAAACCCTAATCGTGAACATAAACCCCAATTGACAGGGCTATTGAACTCTAACCCTAATTGAGGGAAATTCTGAATGAAACCCTAATCTAGGGTGAGGATGTAACCATAATCTAGGGTAATGATATATGAAACTCCAATTTAGGGAAATGAGATGTAAAACCCTAATTGTAGATGAATAGTAGACCCAAGATGTGGGTAACCATAGTGGAAACCTTAATTGAGGTTGATTCCATGTGAACCCCTAATTAAGGTTGATTCCATGAGAAACCCTAATTGAGGGTGATGCCATGAGAAATCCCTAGTTGGGTGAATAGTAAACATTAAGTATAGTCAATGAGATGTGAAAGCCTAATGAAGGGTGATGCTATATGAAATCCTAACTCTAATGAAGTATGATAGCATGTGAAATCCCAAAGCCCTATTAAAGGGTAAAGGTATGTGAAATACTAATTGAAGTTATAATACATTATGCCTTAATCTTGGACAACATGATGACAACCCAGAACCCCAATAATAAAATAGTGGGTAAAACCTTATAAGGGTGAAATATCATAAATGGTTGATTATAGGCAAGCTTATTGTAAGTAATGCCTTAACCTGAGATGAGTTCATATCATTAAAGATAATTGGACCATTCATATGTGTAACCTATGCACTTCATGGTAAGAGTGATAGGTTAGTGGATGAAAGGATTAAGATGGGAAATACCTTAATCCAAGATAAGCTGATAACTCAAGAAAGTTGGAAGTAATGAGGTAAGTGATACATCAAGATATGAAGGACTTCAGAGTTAGCATCTCAAAGTTGATATACTTTGATAACTATGAAATCCTAATGTGAGATGGGAAACCTTAACCCTAAATTGGGTAATGGGACATGAGAAATCATAATATGATATGAATAGTAAGCCCTAACCCTATTGAGGGAATAGAGGTGTTACTATTGTATTACATGAAGTAATATGTTATATTGCCTAGTGAGAGGTGACAAGATGCTTTATGGGCCTTATGAGCTATGAGGATGGTTGTTGCCTAGTAAGAGGTAACAAAATGTTTTAAAGGTTACCCGGGATTGATATAGATCAATACCTGGAATAAAATCACAGGATTGAGATAGTTCAATACCTGGAATAGAGGCACATGATTAGCATAGTATAATACCTAGAATAACAATTGTACACGATTGGTTAAATCCCAATACTTGGAATAATGTCACAGGATTGACTTGGTTCAATACCTGGAATGATAACACAGGATTGGTCAAATCCCAATACCTAGAATAATAACACAGGATTGGTAATAACCCAATACCTGGAATAGTTGCACAGGATTGACATAGATCAATACCTGGAATAATTGTACAGGATTGGCATAGTTCAATGCCTGGAATGATAACACAGGATTGGTTAAATCCCAATACCTGGAATAATAACACAAGATTGGTCAAATCCCAATACCTGGAATAGTAACACAGGATTGGTTAACTTCCAATACCTGTAATAATTTCACAGGATTGACTTAGTTCAATACCTGGAATAATAACAAAGGATTGGTAATAACAGAATAATAACACAAGATTGGTAATAACCCAATACCTGGAATAGTTGTACAAAATTGACATAGATCAATACCTGGAATAGTTGCACAGGATTGGCATAGATCAATACCTGGAATGGTTAGTTCAATACTTGGAATGGATACACAGGAATAATATAAGTCTAATGCTTGTTTTAGTTGCACATGATTGGTGTAACCCAATGCCTGTAATATTTACATAGAATTGGTATAGACCAATGCCTGAATAAGACATGATGAAGTACACCCTCATGTTCTATATAACCAAAATCTATTTAGCAGATTGGCTAAGGCTAATAAGATGAAGCAAGAATGTCTCATGGGTGACATATCCAAAATAATGAGTGTCACAAGAGAAGTTTGACATGATGGTATAATATGAAGGATAAATGATATGCATGTTCTTCCTATTCCTTATCAAAAGAATAGTTGATCTATTGTTTTATCAAAAATAGTTACAATGCTTTAAGATGAGAATGCTTTAAACTGCTTATCCTCTGCCAGTTTTAAATCCTTCACTGCAATAATAATGTTTTGGCGGAGAGTTATATCTCCCGCTGGGACAATTTACAATTGTCTCACCCACATGGGATCCAATGTTTTTAGGTGGACGTGGACAAGGAGGCAGTAAACTTTTAGCAGAGAAAGAACATCAGCAGCATCGAGGACAGTAGTAATATCTCAGGCGATGATACTGCCTGTCTAGTCTTATAGTTAGAAATCCCTATGTGTCATCTTTGTACTCTCAGGTCCTCAAAGTCAGTAATCAGTGTTTTTATTTAATCGATTTGAGATTTTGGCTTGATGCCTTGAGGTTTTATGCTGTCTGTATATAATGTTGAATAGAACAACTGATGTTGTAATCCTTGAGAAGAGATAGTACAGGTTGTCTACTGATGAAACAAAATGTAAATGTTATACTTTGGTTTTTGAAGAAAAAGATTTCTCGTGTGTGGATCTCTTTGAAAAAAGTTTTTATTTTTAGTGATTTTCAGTAATCCACTGCAAATGATTCGCTTCCTCTTAGTTAATCTCATGTTTTATAAGTTGTACGTCACAAGATTGATCACCAAATCATCATTTGACTGCAAATCAACTCAGTATCTTTAGATCTTCAAACCCCTAACCATAGTCTGGCCAAAGTATCGCAGTTTGAGACTGGCTGACACCATGTTTCTTGGACACATCATCTCAGGAGGAACAATCGCCGTAGATCCAGCCAAAGTATTGGAAGTTTGAAACTGGCTGACACCAAAGAACCCCCCTAAGATTCACAGCTTCTTGGGGTTGGCTGGATACTACCTATGCTTCATCAAGGATTTCTTAAAGACTGCTTTGCCGCTTACCATGTTAACCCAGAAGGATGTGAAGTTCGTGTGGTCTGACATATGTGAAGCTCGCTTCCAGGAGTTGAAGGAGAAGCTGATCACCACCCCTGTGTTGACTCTACCTTCTGGCAATGTGGGTTTCATGATATTCACTGATGCTTCCAATATGGGACTTGGTTGTGTGTTAGAATAGAATCGGCATGTGGTTGCATATGCTTCCCGACAGCTCAAGCCCAATGAGGTGAATTATCCGACACATGACCTAGAGCTAGCTGCTATTATCCATGCCTTGAAGATATGGCGGCATTACCTGTACGGTTCTACCTTTGAGATCTTCACTGACAATAAGAGCTTAAAATACCTACTGACATAGAGAGACCTGAACCTACGACAACGACGATGGATGGAGTATATGAAGGATTACAACTTCACCATCGCCTATCATCCTAGTAAGGTGAATGTCATAGCAGATGCTTTGAGTCGGAAACAACTTAATTGTGTAGCTGTTTTGTCCAGTCAGTGGAAGAGTTTGGAGGAGCTGGTGGAGTGGACTCCACAACCGCTAGAAGATCGAGTTCATTTGGCTAATATCCAGATTCAATCTGAGTTGTTAAATGATATCATAGCAGCACAGTTGACTAGTGAAGAGCTAGACAAGATGAAAGGTTTAATGATGAAGCCACAGACTTGTCTATCCGTGGGAGTAGATGGAGGGATCAGGTTTGAGAATCGCATATGGGTTCTGGCAGATTCATCGATAAAGGAACGTATCTTGCAAGAGGCTCACAGATCCAAATACACAGTACACCCAAGAACTACTAAGATGTTCAAGGAATTGTAGAGGTTTTTCTGGTGGCCAGGAATGAAGAAGGACATTGCGGCATGTGTGGCCAGCTGTCTTACATGCCAGATGGTGAAGGCTGAACACCAATGACCCGACAGGCTTTTACAGTCGATAGAAATTCCAGTATGGAAATGGGAGCAGACCACCATGGATTTTTTGGTGGGTCTACCCCAGACCAAGAAAGGTCATGATGCGATATGGGTCGTGGTAGATCGTCTTACCAAGTCAGCACACTTCCTTGCCTTAAAGACCAATGCTAAGGTGTCAGACCTAGCTGAGTTGTATATAAGAGAGATAGTGTGTTTGCATGGTGTACCCGGATCGATCATCTCTGATAGAGACCCAAAGTTTACTTCCAAGCTGTGGAAGCAAGTTCAAGAAGAATTAGGTACTAGGTTGAAGTTTAGTACAACTTATCACCCCCAGACAGATGGTCAGTCAGAAAGGACAATCCAGACGTTAGAAGATCTGTTGAGAGCTTGTGTGCTCAATTGGGGTGGATCATGGGAGCAGTACTTACCTTAGCTGAGTTTGCCTACAACAACATCTACCAAGCCAGTATCAGGATGCCTCTGTATGAAGCTTTGTATGGGAGACCGTGTCGGTCCCCACTTCACTGGGATGATGTGGGTGAGAGGACCTTGTTGAGGTCAGATGAGCTCCAAGTGTATGATGGTAAAGTTGCTTTGATCAAGTAAAGGTTGAAGAGAGCCCAAGATTGAAAGAAGTCATATGCTGATGCAAAGCGGACTAATGTGCATTTCACTTTGGGAGAACATGTGTTTTTGAAAATCCAACCGCTCCGAGCTATAGCTAAGAACATAGGAAAGATGAGTCCCTGGTACGTGGGTCCGTTTGAGGTGTTAGAACAGATTGGTGAATTTGCATATCATTTGGCGTTACCCCCTCAGTATAGCATGATGCATGATGTGTTTCACATGTCCAACTTGAAGCGATATGTGCAAGATCTGAGCCATGTGCTGAGCATTGAACCTATTGAGCTTCAAGGGAAGCTGACTTATCCTGAGACACCTTTGCAGATTCTAGATAGCAAGGTGAAAGAGCTCAGATGCAAGAAAATAGAGATGGTAAAGGTTCTTTGGAGGCATCATGGAGAGGATGAGGCCACATGGGAGCTGAAGGCGAACATGGAGAAAGCATACCCTGAATTGTTTGTTTGATTTTTTGAATTTTGAGGGCAAAATTCCTATAAGGAGGGGAGGATGTTATAACCTCAATTTCTTAAGAATGTAGTAAAAAAATGTAATTCTCTTTTAAAGAATAAAAGAAATCTATTTTTGTTTTGTGATGGATTTCGTGTGAAATGGCCTTGATTGATTGATATTGGGCCTTGTTGGCCATTGAGCCCAATTGAAAAGAAAAGAGAAATAAAAAGGAAAAGGATTTGATTAAATAAAAGGAGAATATGTGAAATAGAAATAAATAAGAGAATAAAGGCAAGTAAATATTCTCCAATATGGGAATTCATGTCTTTAGGTTTTCTTGAGGTTCAAGGGACCCAAAATAACAAGATAATAGCAAAGGGAAAAGAAATACCAATTAATTTTGGATTAATTAAAGGATAACTTAGGAGGGAAGGAAACCTTCTCATCCATTAGAATTTGTTTCCCAAATTTCGTAAATATATAGATAATGTCAAGATGAACTTTCCCTTAAAATTTTAGATAAAATGGAGCTATGATTTAGGAGATATGAATTTCTCAAAGATATAACATTAATTTAGCAAATAGGAAAATATATTTCCTTTTGGTTGATCACGAGCAATGAGATCCGTTGGATCTGGATCCAACATTGGAAGCTCATCGTCTAAGTCCTACTGGGATTGGGACTCTGCGATTACAGAGGGTCTTTCCCCTCAGGTTTCCTCACGATCCAGGGAGTGTGCACGCCTGATAATGATTGCTTTGGACTCAGAGGAGGAAAACGATCAAAACCAACCCTACTTTGTAGGGGATTGGCTGCGTATTGGGAGAATTCCCAATCTAACAGGAACCTACCCCAACCCTATATATAGGGGAGGGTGAACGAGAGGACCAAAACCTCCTTTTGTTACCCTAACCTCTGTAGAAGAGTGCGAGGAATGATTTCGTGCGCCCAGTTGATCTTTTCATCCTGACCTTCACCTTCGTCACCTCAGCGAACCTCGCCGAAGTTTGGCAAGTAGGGGAGGGTTACGACGTGATCGCGGCTTGCAATTGGAGCCCTAGCCAACTTCGAAAGAGGGAGGCAAAGCCTCCTGGCCCATTGGCGTGCTTGCAGATGAACGGGATCAAGGAGTCAATGCTCGAGTTGACCACATGCTTGATGTACCTCGGCGCGAGGAAGAAGACCTTGCGGTCTTTCACCAAGTTGCCCCTCCATGGCTTCTTTACAGATAAGGGAATTTCTATCCTTCGGCTTCTTTTGATCGCAAAGAAAAGGCGCGTGTGTCCTGGACTGTTGGATCCTGAGTGGATCAGCGGACCATGGATCGGGCGATCCTGGTTTTTCTAAAAATAGCAAATAAATCAATAAAAAGGAATTTTCTTGATACAATCGTATCTTTTGATAGGAAACTCGGATGAGGAAAGTTAATACATGAAAAATGATCAGAAAAATGCGAGGTATAGGTAAAAAATAGTTTGAAAGCATAAATCTATCTCTTTTAACAAAAGTGTATTATTTTGATGAAAAGGGTGTTAATTTGTGGTCAGAAACCCTAACTGTTAATCAAGGATAGATTTAATATTGCAAATAGATTAATTCGAGCATGGTTAACTTGTTTAATGATAAAGATGAATTTTAACCTGTTTTAAAGATAGAATTGCAAGGTTTAGGGTTTTAAACCTAATATGATGATTAATATGCTTAGAAACCCTAAACAAGAGAAAAAGAAAAGAAAAGTACTTATAATCCAAAATTAGGGTTTCATGTTGCTAAAAGATGATCCTAGAAACTTTTGTGAAAGAAAGATGATATAATTAGGGTTTGTAAGTGATTTTATAATATTAGGGTTTAAAGTAATAAAAATGAAGTGGAACCCTAATTATGCTCAAAACCCTAAAAAGGACTAATAACCTTAGGAAACAACTAGGATTAATAGAACATGATGATATGATTAATGATAGAAAAATTGGATGCCTTTTTCAGGATCAACTTGTGCATACTTGTTTGATTTCTTGATTGGTTGAGTTATTTCTATATTAAAGTCAACTTGACAGGTATGTGGTTAATTATGGTTAATCACTTTAGTTTCCCGAAGGTTTTCCGGATGAATTGATCGCATTGATTGCAATTAACCAGTTTGGATGTTCATAATTGCAAATTATAAAGTCACTACGATTATCAAAACTATAAATAAAGTGTGTATTCTCACACCTACATGCCACCCTGATGGATGATGCAAAAAGGTCAAGCCCAGGAGGGAAGACCAAAGGGCACCATGAGAGGTGACCCTAGACACCAAGCTCAGGAATGAGAAGGTGGTCTATGTTGCATGACCAAAGGGCACCATGAGAGGTGACCCTAGGCACCAAGCTTGGGATTGAGAAGGTGGCCTTAAGTCAAACCCTAAAGAGGGTATTCCAGGGTTAGGGCAAAAGCAGTGGAGATTGATACATTGGATATGTAAATTGACTTGTTAATTACCTTGGTCGTGATAATTAGTTTGTTAGCCATATTTGTGAACTTTTGGTTGTCCCCACATACCGACATATTATTATATGCTGACCGTTGTTTTGTTTGTTAGCGTTTTAGGTACAACCCTGAAATGAACAAATAGTAAACTGACACTTTGTGAAAATAAGAAATAAAGTGCAAGGAGGATTAGATAGAATAATTCAAGCTGTGGATAGATAGATTCCAAAAGTTTTAAAAGGTATGCAAAATTTTATTTTATACCCAATTTCAGTTTAGTTGGTAGAATTTCTTAATTATTATTGATTAATTTTCGAACCTTTGATCCAATTTATTTGGATAATGGCTCTGACCTCTTGGTCTTCCTTAAGTGGGGGTTACTGGGAGGCGGGGTCGTTATAATCATGCCCTGACTTTACTGAGAGAGAACAAGCTATACGCCAAGTTTAGCAAGTGTGAATTCTGGTAATCAGAAGTGTATTTCCTAGGACACATAATATCTGCCTCAGGTATCCGTGTTGATCCTAAAAAGGTATAATATGTCTTGGAGTGGGTACAACCAAAGACACCAATGGAGATACACAGTTTTCTAGGACTGGCAGGCTACTATAGGAGGTTTATTCAGAACTTCAGTTCTGTAGCATTACCCCTAACTAGGTTAACCAAGAAGGAGGTTCCTTTTGTCTGGAATGACAATGTCAACGTTCTTTCCAGTTGTTAAAAGAAAGGTTAACAAGTACACATGTGTTAGCTTTACCTGAGCAGGGAAAGGGATACATTGTTTTTTGTGACGCTTCTAAGAATGGTCTAGGATGTGTGTTGATGCAGGATAAACAAGTGATTTCTTTTGCTTCCGAAAACTTAAGAAACACGAAGAAAATTATCCGACACATGATCTAGAATTAGTTGTTGTGGTTCATGCGTTGAAGATCTGGAGACATTATCTATATGGAGAGACATTCCAGATTTTCACAGACCATAAGAACTTAAAGTACAACTTTTCACAACACAAGTTGAATATGAGACAACACCGTTGGATGGAGTTAATCAAGGACTACGATTGTACAATTGATTATCATCCGGGAAAGGCTAATGTAGTGGTTGATGCACTAAGTAGAAAATCATCATCGCCAACCATAGACAAAGCACAGTTGAACTCTTTAATGTGCTTTAAACGAGACATGCTTGTCTCTTTGAGGCAAAACGATGTACAACTTAAAGTATCCTTGTTAGCTGGACTATTAGCTGAAATGCAAGTGAAACCTACTCTGAAACAACATATCAAAGAAGCACAACAGACTGATGTTGTGACTCAGCAGATAAGATCAGAGTATGGTAATGAGAAACGGGATGGTTTTCATGAGTCAGATGATGAGGTAGTCTGTTACCATGGTAGGATGGTAGTACCTGATACCAATGACTTAAGGAAGTTAGTCATGGAGGATGCTCATTCATCCATGTATGCAATGCATCCAGGGAGCACCAAAATGTATCATAATTTGAAAGATATGTATTGGTGGCTTGGATTGAAGAAAGATGTAACTGAGTTTGTTATGCGGTGTCTAGTGTGTCAGAAGGTTAAAGCTAAACATCAAAATCCCACAAGAACAATGCAACCTTTACATATACCACAGGGGAAATGGGATCATGTGACCATGAAATTTGTGGTTGGTTTACCCAGAACAACAAAAAGTCATGATTCCGTTTGGGTGATAGTTGATAGGTTGACTAAGTCAGCACATTTTCTTCCTGTCAAAACAACCTATACCACTGAGAAACTTGCACAAATCTATATAGATGAGATAGTGTGATTACACAGGGTTCCAACCACAATTGTTTTTGATAGAGGTTCCCAGTTCATGAGTCATTTTTGGGAACGACTACATAAAGCATTGGGTACGCAGTTAACATTCAGTACTGCCTTTCACCCACAAATGGATGGACAATCTGAGAGGACTATACAAACCTTGGAGGATTTTCTTAGGGCATGTGTCCTTCAGTTTGTAGGAAGTTGGGATCTACACTTGAGCTTAATAGAATTCACTTACAACAATAGTTATCAGCACAGTATTGATATGGCACCATATGAAGCATTATATGGTAGACATTATAGATCTCCATTGTGCTGGTATGAAATAGGAGAATACCAACTTTTGGGTCCTAAATTAGTGCAACAAACAACTGAGAAGATTAAAGTAATACAACAATAGTTAAAGGCTGCACAGGATAGACAGAAGTCATACGCTGATAAACGGAGAAGACCCTTAGAATTCCAAGTTGGAGACAGAGTATATCTCAAAGTCTCACCTTGGAAATATGTTCTTAGATTTGGGAAAAAGGGTAAGTTAACTCCTAGATTTATGGGGCCTTATCCAATCACTGAACGGATTGGAAAGGTAGCCTATAAGTTGGAGTTGCCACCTGAACTATATAGATTGCATCCAGTATTCCATATATCCATGCTGAGAAAGTGTCACCCTGATACTGAGTTAGTATTGCAACATGTAGAGGTAGAGTTAAATGAAGATATGTCCTATGAAGAAGGACCAATGATGATTCTTGATAGGAGAATCAAAAAGTTGAAAAAGAAAGACATAATTCTTATGAAAGTTCTCTGGCATCATCGTGGCATTGAAGAGGCTAAATGGGAACTGGAGGAAGAGATGAGGAGGAAGTACCCTTCTCTTTTCTCTTGATGATTTCGGGGACGAAATCCTTGTTAGGGGTGGATAATTGTAACATCCCTGACCTGGGTTACGCCTTAACCCTAGGATTTTTACTTAAGTAAGTCATTTATATTCTTGTCTTTATCTTTTGAAAAGTAATTAAGACTAAAGGAGAGTTTATGTTTCACTTTTGGTCCTATTTGAATAATGTTGAAGCAATATTTTCTTGTTTTGGACTAAAGTGCAATTCACCCAAAACCTAGGGTTGAATATGTAAAATACCACCTCAAGAGTATCCATATTGTCTCTTGGTTAGATAAAAGAAAAAGAAAGGGGCGTCTTGTTTGAACCATATTTGAGAAATGATACTCTTGATAATAAAATAATCAAGAAATAAGCATAATTGAAACCCTAAGTTATTTTGTAGTAGAAATATATAAATTAAATGAAGTGCCCATAAACTAAAAAGCTATGGGTGAAATCCTATAATGGAATGGCAGCCAAAATACCTTGAGAGGCGCCGATATTCCTAAGTAGGTGAAAATATCTACCTACATTTTTTAATTGAAAAGTAATGTCCATTAAAATAAAGGTGCTAATGGATAATAATATTATATTTATTAAAGAGCTTAAATAGTCAATTATAATTCAAGGATAATTCAAAGGAATGTGAAGATAAGATGGATATATTCAGAGACAAGGAAGTGGAGGGGGCATGTAGCAAGGAAAGTTGATGACTTCCCTCCTACTTTCTCTCTCCTAAGAATTCAATTATATACACTCAATTATCCACTACTTGAAAGGCTATTTTCACAATACACATTCACTCCCCACTTAGGCCGATGACCAAGGAAGCAAAGGAGAAGGAGGAAAGCATTCCGCAAGCTTGAGGTAAGATCCATGGTCATCTTCAACCTTGGGTTGAAGGCTAAAATCGAGTTATAACTCTTCTTTTCTTCTCTCTTCCATCCAATGCTCAACTTTGACAATCTTTTACATCAAAAGGGTTGAGAACGTGCCTTGGATAATTGGAGGAGCTATCATCACCTTTAAAGATGAAAAACTTGGAGTTTTGAAGTTTCTTTGAAGGCGGTTTATATAACTTGAACCCATTGATATTATTATTTGATTTCAATCTTGCAATATATGTTGATCTTTCCATCTTCTCGAATTTTTCTTGAGTAATTGATGAATTAATGAATCCATCAGTTGTATGGACAACAGAAACGGAGGTATGAATCTTGATGATGATGACATCATCTTAGCACACACCTCTAGATCAACAATATCAAACGGTTTCAACTATGTATGGCCAAATGGTTTCAAACCATTTAAAGTTCAAATAGTTTCAACACAACCTAGGCCAAACAGTTTCAAACCGTTTAAAGTTTCAAACGGTTTCAACACAACCTAGGCTAAATGGTTTCAAACCATTTAAAGTTCAAACGGTTTCAACACAACCTAGGCCAAACAGTTTCAAACCGTTTAAAGTTTCAAACAGTTTCAACACAACCTAGGCCAAATAGTTTCAAATCGTTTAAAGTTCAAACGGTTTCAACTTAACCTAGTTCAAATGGTTTCAAAATGTTTCATGTTCAAACGGTTTCAACCTAATCTAGGTCAAACGGTTTCAAACCATTTAATGATCAAACAGTTTCAACCAAATCTAGTTCAAACAGTTTTAAACCATTTAGAGGTTCCAAACCGTTTGGAGATCAAAGAGATCCAAACCGTTTGAAGATTAAAGGACCTCAAATCGTTTAGAGATCGAGATGTCCCAAACCGTTTAAGGTTCAAACGGTCTCAAACCATTTAGAGACCAAATAGTCTCAAAACCATGTAAGGTCAAACAACCCTATGAGTGTTTGTAAAGTATCTCAAGGTGGATTACAATGGAAGTACCTCTAAAGTACTTAGGTGAATAGTACACTTAGAGTGATTGTCATTTGATGCTTATGAAAGTAATAAACTCAATACACTATGATAAGCATAGGTGCATGTACTTTAGTGAAAGGATGAGCTAACTTAATAAAGTATGGAGTAATCAACATCCTAGAGAGGATGAGAGAGAAACTCATACTTGTGTAATAAACATGTAATGTGCATACATTGATACTTTTAATAAGTGTAGAGTATGAATTAGGGTTTGATCTTTGATAATGTGATCATGAAACCCTAAAATTAATAAAGAATGGGAAACCCTAACCCTAATTTCGGGTAATGGTATGAGAAACCCTAATTGATAAAGAATGGGAAACCCTAACCCTAATGAGGGAATTGTGGTGTTACCCTTATATTGCATGGTGTTGACATGTAATTGATATGGTTGTTATCAAGTATACTAACTATATAGGTATTACGAGATGATGAGTATTGCCAGGTATGAGATATGATGTTTATTTGATAAAAATGCTTAATGGGTCTTGTGAGCCATTATATTATTTGTTTCCTAGTGAGAGGTGACAAGATGTTAATGGACCTTGTGAGCTATGTGAGATGCTTATGTAACAAGTATCATGTATACCTTGGTCAGATGATCTGGAGGTAATAGTTACCCAATAAGTGATACCAATGTTCAGTGATGAACTAAGGGTTTGAATACCAAGATCCAGTAAACATGGTGATGATATTGTTGAGGGATGATAATTCCCGGTAATGAGATAAGTGATTGAGATCTCAATGTTTTATAAAATTTTGAAAAGTACATGATAGATGTATTACACTTTTCTTTGTAGCATTTGTCATAATAATACATGTTTGAAAACTTGGCTGATGCTAAAAGAATATGGTAATGCACTTAATTAATCAAGTGAAATCTTATCATGTAGAGCCCTGGCTATAGATCCATCATCGTCAATAGCTGGTGATGGTGAAATAGGTTTTCCCATAAGATATCTTGGAGGGCATATTTTTGAATATGTGGGGTAATGGGTGTGAATATCCTTACACCCTAATGTGGGATTGACGTGAGATAAATACGAGATCTCTCAATCCTTCATTATATGTGTCGAGATGGATGTATCACGAATCTCCCGATGATGATTAATTCTGTATCGATGTGAGATAAACATAAAATCTCTTGATTGTGAAGAGAGTGCAGCCGTTGCTGTAGCTCTATAGCGAAGTTGCCAGTATACCCTAGGAAGCTATTTAGCAGTGACACTAGATGTCCTGCATGTGGTCTCGCACTGATCGAGATGGATGAGGTCATGGAGTCTAGCTCTTCAATTGACCTAGGTATGGAACTGACGCTTTACGCCACCGTGGTCGGTTGGAGTATGAGCAGTATACCTCATCTCCTCAGGGCATACATGTGATGGTAAAATGTAATCATCCATGTAGCATATTTTTTTAAGGATAAAATACAGAAATCATTGGTTGATGTTACATTGCTTAATATATCCTAAAATGTATAAATGTTATACATGTTCTTCATATTCCTTATTAAATGGATGATTTACTGCTTTATCATATATAGTTGTAATTCTTTAAAAGATGATATTGCTCTATTCTACTTAAACAGTGATTTATCATGCTTATTAATAATAAGGAATCCTCTGTTCAATTTATTACTATTTATCTGCAATGATAATATTATTGACAGAGAGTTATATATCTCGATGGGACATGGGTCTCACCCCGTTGGTGATCAACATTTTTAGGTGGATGTGGATGAGTAGGTAGAGACCATACAGGAGGGGAAGGACATCAACATCAGGGACCGCAATAACATCTGAGGTGGAGATACTGATTGTTGTGTCTTGTAGATATGAGTCATATGTGTCGTATCTATACTCTCAGGTCCTTGGAGTGAGTACTCAGTATCGATATGAGATTTTGGCTTTAATGCCTCGAGGTTATATGTTTCTTATGTATAGTTTTGGCAAAGCAACTGTTGTAAATATATTCCTCGAGAAGAGATGGTACATGTTATGTACAATGTGAACTATAATGTATGCAGTACTTTGGTTCTCTTTATAAGAGTTTCGTGGAATTGGATCTCTTTGCAAAAGGTTTTAATTTTAGTGATTTTTGTTATTCTGTTGATTATGGTTAATTCTACAATTAATTACACAGTGACAGTCTGATTTGTTGTCGGATCATCACATTTAGATACCCAGAACATTATATAATCCTCACAGGAGGCATGCACTGTGAGGAGGAAATGTGTTTCTCGACTAGAGGTCTCACGTAGGTTGAGGTAAGCTAGAGTGCACCAGTAGGGTGCAGGGGTCTAGGTCAGTGAGAGCGAACTCCTTATATGATTGGTATCCAACACCAACTAGGGATGTTGGTGGTACATGAGTTACACATTGTGGCGATTAGTGGACATCTTTAGTAGGTCCACTGGTGCATAACAAGCATGAGGGCTTTGACTCCCCGCCCGAGTACCCAGATTGATAGGAGGAGTCAAGATATCTGACCGCTCCCATTAGTTGCCAAGAGCTAGAAGTGGTGATGCCAACTATAGACGTGGTATTAAGAATAAAGACTTAGGATCTTGAGCATGCTTCAAAGTCTTGTACAATGATATCATATGTTATTGTGATACTTTCACATGTTGTGGAACACCTCATGTGGGTTCAAGGAATAATAAGATGGATGAAAGAAAAATCAAGTGTGTGCAGTTATTCAAATATTCTTTGTATGTTTCTGAATTTTTTAGTTCTCTTTGTGATTAATCAAGCATGTTCAGATATTGATTAACTATTGTAGATATCTAGAGTATCGTGCCATATTTATGTTTGTGAATGATTAGTTCCTTGTAGCATGTTATTGTTCTACTTTAAACTCAATTGCTCAATAATATATATCCTTTGACTATTAAAGTGCTTTAAATTGTTTCTTTGAAGTGCTCATCCATTGAATGAGTAGGCTCACCCATTTACTCACATTTTTTAGGGAAACTACGTGGATTTGAAGAATGTTAATGCCAGAGTAGATATGCCACATGAGCTATGCATCAGATTAGTTAAGTTCAATCAGTCCTTGTAACTCTAGGTCCTTGACTAGAAGTGGGAGAGTTGTAAGTGATGATGTGTAACTTTGTTTCCTTAATAATAGAAAATGTATTTGTTTATCATGTCATATGTAAATGGAAGTGTAAGAAATAGAATGAATGTTTAGATATGCATCTTTATTTTTGAAATTAGATATGAGTAGTCAAGTATTAAATTCCCTTGTATAGTTAGTTAGTGTATTGAATGTGAGAAAATAATGAGTTTGATATTAAAAAAAAATAGTCAAGGGCATTCTTTGTATTAAGTTTAATTCTCAATTATGCCCTAATCTCATGATTAGTGGCAATCAATGGGATGTGGGGTGTAACAGTTTGGTATCAGAGCTTAGGCTGAGTTGTGAGATACCATTAAGATAGGAAGTCAGAGTCATATGTGTGGCAGTTAGGGTGTGATGTGCCAAGAGCTCTGGGATATCTACATATTAGGAGACCCTAGGCCAGTATTTGAATACTTAGGTTGACCAATATTATGCTACTATGTTATTCTTCTCTGGATGCATTGGCCATGTATACAGTGGAAGGATGGGCTAGAGAGGAACCCTTGAAATATTAGGGGTTAGAAGATGAAAAAGTAATGAAAGAATAAAAGTATCAAGATAGAATGTGATACAAAATTTGATTTGTGTGTTGCTTGATTTGGAGATCAATAGAAATACTCTTATATATTTGAATTGAAATTTTCAATTTTTAGAAATATATATGGTTCTTTAAGAGTGTTGTGTAGTATATAGTTTCTTCAGTTATTATTTACATTCTTTGTATCAATTAGACTAGAAGTTATCTTTAAATGAGTTTTCCCTAAGTGGATATTCTTTCCACATGTTTGGGATGAATAGGAGTTGGTTAATCCTGAGTAGCTCTTGGATTAAAGACTGCAGGTTCAGTTTGGTCCGGCTGGCATGATGCATTACTGGGATCTAATGCATCCTATCTATTAATCTAATAAGAGTAATTAAACTACAGAGAGGCAAACTAAGAATGTAATGAAAATGCACATACACTAAGATACTGAAATATGAGGGAAAGATTGGTATATTTAAGAATCAATTGGAATTGATATCCATGATTTAGATTTGGGGCCTTAGATAAGAAACCCTAATTTGGGAATGAAGGAAGAGGGAATATTGATACAAGACACAAATTAGTATATAACATACAAAATGAATAAGAAAGGATGGATAACAAGAACTGCATCATATAACTAATTGAGGCACTTTATTCAATTTGAAATCAAGGAAAGATAAGAGAAAACTACATAGGAAGCCAAGATGGAAAGAATCAATTATGATGAATGGATCATATAATCAAGTAAAATGTATTTTATGTACTCTAAAACAAAGGGGAAATAAGACAAAAGAGTTAAGTATACAATAAGTACATATAAGTGAAGAGTCTTCAGAAGAATTAAAGGGAAGAGAAACATATGAAAATGTATATTATAAGATTAGGATAAGAAACTCAGATGAAACAAAAGGGGAGCGATGGGAATGATTAGTTTGATTAAGGAAGGAGGGTTACATGGTATAGTTAAGAAAATGGAATGTGTACTTCTATTATTAAGTTTAATGTATTCATCCTTACTAACTTTTGATTCAAAGTCTTTATAGAGTAACAACCTAGTTTGCATCAAATGTATTCATTAGGTTCCTAGTGATGAAATGGAACTAGTTCTCAAAAGAAGAACAAAGGTGTAGCTAAATAAATGAACATGTCATATAAAGGTAAATAATATTCAGAATAGAAAAGCTTGATTGAAAGAGAAACACAATGGTCAACTCCTGCATGATCCATTTGATTTGAAATGAAGGACATGTAGTGTATTATGCATAAGATGAAACCAGTAGGAAGAATATTAATTTAGAATTTCAACTTGATAAAAGTAAAAGGATGATAAGAAAGTATATATGGCATGAAATATGAAATCATACACAAGAGTGAGATACATGATCATAAGAGATAAGTAAAAGTTAATAATGACATAGGGAAGAGTAGCATGCATGCAGACAGTGATAGAAAATAAAGAAGGGATTGAGATATGAGAGAGTAATATATATGATAAAAGAGAGAGATTGGGAGATGCAAGAAGATGCTAAACAGTCTAGTCTCCTTGACGATGAGCAATAAAACCTAAATACAAGAAATGTGTTAATTGAATACTTGAAGATTGAATTTCAAATCTTAGAATCACCTTCTCTTTTTTATCCTCCTAATAAGAGTAATGTGGGAATAAAGTGATAAGAGAATGGATTCTAATGTATTCTAAATGTTACATAACCACCATGGTAGATACATCTATTGGATATAATGATGGCACAATATGGAATGATGATGAAACTCCAGTATGATAAATTAGGAAAGTAACCTATCGAAAAGGACAAGTAAGAGAAAGGAAATTCAAGTGATAAGATAAGGAAGACTTTAGTAAACTTCTAGACATAAATTTTGAATTTTGAATTTTGAATTAAGGGATTAAAATCACATCAAAAAAACATAATGTTATCAAGAGAAAGGAAATCAAGTGATAAGATTAGGAAGACTTTCATCAACTTCATGAGATATAAATTTTGAATTTTGAATTAAGGGAGTAAAATCACATCACAACAACATAATGTTATTGATAATGATCATACCCTAGAATGTTTAGGGTTGTAGTAGCTCAAGGGATATCACTAGTGGTTTGATATTGAGTACAAATATCATTATAAAATAAAATCTTGAGATCACTAATATGAAAAGAAATTGAAAGTGATAGTAGTTCATGGTTTAAAGGTAGAAAATGAGAAAGGTAGATAAACAACATGGAAAATGACTAAGAATGGAGGATAAGAAATAGATTTGAAATATAAGAAGTGTGATTTGAAAAGAAGGAGAAGTGTAACATGAGAAAATAGTGATCTGAAATAAATTCTTGCAGTGATAGAAGGGATGATGAACAATCCATTCTTACCTCGAATATTTTAATGTCATTGATATTTAAATGATATGATCAAAATGAGAAGGATACATAATAAGAAGCAAATAGAAATGAATAAGATGAGAAACCAGAGATAACAAATGGCTTTTAGTAATATGTGAATTTATTTTTACAAGTATAATTTGATGAAGGTATATTAAGGGTTGTAAATTTGTTTTACATATGATTTTAGTTGTATGTGTGCAATCAATTTACTAAATGAAAAGGGTGTTATGATTTTATCCATTCATACTAGTAATCTGACTTAGTACTATACAATTGTTGTTAAATCGAGTCTTGCATCTTATGAGTGCTTTTCTATTGGAGTAGCACAATAGTGAATCTCAAAACAACAAGGCGAACTATCCTTAGTAACTCTGATGTGATGTAGAATAATAGTATAGACTGAACTATGTGAATTGAGATAGTTAGATCAGATTGTCAGTATTAAGACAACACCTCAAGGGAGTATGATAGGATTAAAAATGGTTGTTTCTCTTTCTCTTTTCTATTATTGATTGTGGCATAGAAAATTCTTTTGTTCATTAAGAGCCATTGTTTTAAATTTTTTGAGGTCGGAAGAGAAATAAAGGACTCGATGTTGAACACACTATTCAAATATGAAATACAAGAACATAGTGACATATAATATTTTAGAAGTTCAAAAGAAACCTTGATTGTACTTTTCCTGTGTATTTATCTTTCACGAACAAAACCTTTTAAGGGGGGGGGAATTGTTATGACTGTGTCTGAGCTTAATTGGTAAATTAGGGCTTACCTAGATGATTACATGATTAATTAGATTGATCATCACTTAAACCTGACTAATTATATTATCTCAATTGTGATGTTTCAAACCTAATAAGGAAATATAATCATGATTTACTTTTAAGGATTAGGGTTTGAGTAGTGTAAATCCTAATTGCCAAAATTAGGGTTTTGATATTATATAAATACAATTTTTGATAGATATGGCAATATGGTAGATGATTTTTCATATTTTCTATTTAGCCTGGATATACTTGAAATTTGGATATGATATGGATAACTCAATCATGCATATTAGTGAAAAATATTAGAATATTTGTATGTTCTTTGAATGTGGTTCTAGATCAAACTATACTTAGATCTACCATGTTGTGGACTATTGTTCAGCAGTGCAAATGTTTGATTTATAACTCTAAATGGTCTAAATATTCAACTGGAGCTATGAAATTATATTCTGGACAACATAATAATTTTCATAGTTTTTGGAGGATTTGTAACCTATTTATTAAACAATTTCTAGTGCCATTTTTATGACATAAAATTGTGCTAAAATAAAGAAAGTATAAGTAGGGTCAATTTGCATTTGACCCAAGCAGCTCAATTGCTCTATATGAATAACCTAACACACTAGAAGCTCTCATATTTCTTAATTAAATCCAGTGAAACAAAATCCTAGAGAGAGAGAGAGATGGAGAGCTAGGGTTTAGATGGAGAAAGTGAAAAAGATGATGATCTAGGATTTTCTCTTCCTAGAGTTGATGGAATCAAGTTTTTCATCTTTATATATATTTTCTTGGTGATTCTTCTCTCACATTTCAATATTACACCCCCCTTTGATTTGATTCTAAATGATATAAAATATTTCAATTTTCTCACTCTTTCTCCATAATTTTCCATTCCCAGGATTTCTGAGTTGAAAGGAAAAAGAAAGCAGTGATTTGCTAGGGTTTTGATATATATTTTAGAATTTCATATGCGGGGCTACACTTTTAAGGTGTTTTCATACCTTAGGTGAGTGGATACTTTCTTAAAAAAATAGATTGTATGAAATTTGATTAAATCCACAATAATCTTCAATTCCTTTATATGCGACTACATACCCTAAATCTGCCTATCATTTTAATATTATGAAAGACAGTCTAGAAATGGATTATTTTCTCATTGTGATGTATTTAAGATGATAAAATCATATTAGTAATGGATAAAAATTATCTAAACTAGAATTCCTAAAGCTATTACAAAAGTTATAAGAATATATCAAAATCTAGGGTTTTTGATTATGTTTGAAATTGACGTCTAATTAAATAAAGAACTTTACCTATATGAAACTCCATGTTTATGAATGATTGTTTTATCTGAATGCTTAGTACATATATGTTAGATACCATCTTGGATTTCATGTGATGTTGTTAGTGTTTGCTTGATATCTAAGTAAAGAGGGTGAAACCCTAGATGAATTAAAAATTAGAAGTTTATGATTAGACATTATGAAATTCCACTAATGTGATTCTATTATCATTATAAATTCATCTATTCAAGGTTATTATTGATACATGATATTTCAATGAATGGCGTGGAAACCCCAATCAGTTCATACTAGGGTTTCATATATGTGCTGATTGTGTGTGAATTGTTGAAAGTAGTCTTTTATTAGTGACATATTATGATGCATGAATTCCTTATGTGAGTTTTATGATATGTGAATGAGGTGAATGAAACCCTAAGGATAGGGTATTTAGTGATCCAAGTGTTTTCAATTTAGAGTTATTCAGTATGATAAGTGGTGTTGCAAAGTTTCTGAATTTACGATACAAATTGATGATAATTTATGAAAAACATTATTTATAAGGTTAAACTAAGAACTGTTGATTTGATGATTGAACTATAAATCTAAAGAGTGAATCAGACATTTAAATACCCTGAACAATGTAGAATACTAATACAAGTAAACTACATGTCAAATGCAAGTGTATGTATCAATGTAATATAACCCTTAAGAGGCCCGAATGTCGAACTCAGGGAAATGTTAATCCACAAACTATTACTAACTGTAATGTGATTAGCTAGGATGATGAAAACTTTATTGAAGGTTTAATTATCTAACACAGAAAATAATTTTAAAATTACTGGTTGTTGATCTCAATTGTAGTGAATTCCTTAGGATTACAGTTTCACCTCACTTAACATCATAATTACCATCATAACATTAATAATTATCTATCCTAACCCTAGACTAAGAGACCTATAGAAAGAATTACCCGCTCTCACAACATAATTCACTACCTAATCTAATACCAATCCCACTCTCATAACGTTTGTATTAGTTAGGTGCTTCACTGAATACTCTGGGTAATCTCTTCACATTTGTAAGACACCTTTCTCAATGGGCAATAAAACACATGTATTTCTATGAATTTTCCAACCATTAATTCCATCTTTCAAAGAAATTAAAGGTCTAATTAACTACCTATGGTGATCAAGCATGGACAATTCATTATATTTTCATAGAAACAAGTCCAAAAATTAAGAGAAATTGCTATATTAATGCATACAAGTCACTCACAATGCATAACTGGGCTACTCCTGGGTCCTAAGGAGCAAGGGGTTTAGCCCCACATGATTTCCATTGTCAAATACATGAGAGAGAGAGAAGAAAAACCTCGGGAACATTAAAAAACTAAAAGAACCCCTAAAGAAGATCGCTTGGATGATCCCCTCTGATGAATGTGACGATTTGTTATCTTCCAGCTACAAATCTGTCCACTTGAGGTGTCCAAATCTCCCAGAACATGGCTTTCTTCTCCACTTTCTCCTCTCCATACTCTCGATTGCCATGTAATGGAATAGAACGAGATTCATAGGGTAGGCTGAAATCCCCCTAAGTCACATAAGTGACTTAGGGCATCCTTAATTGCCAACTGTCAGATTAGACTTAATTTTCAGATCTGTCCGATCCCTTTGTGTCTGCACTACTGACTGGATATTAGTACTACTGATGTCTTTGATAATTGTAGGTGACTTAGAGTGTCCTTAATTGCCAACCATCATATTAGACTTAATTTTTAGATCTACCTAATCCCACTGTTTCGACATTACTGACTGGATGTCGGTACTACCGACGCCTTCGATAGCTGCAGTCGCCTGGGTAGTTGTCGGTACTACTGAGTCGATGTCAGTAGTACCGAGTTTTCTTGATAAATTCTGAATCCATCCTTGTGATGTTTTTAGTGGTATCGACTTTTTGGTTGGTACTACCGAGTCTTCTCGATTTACATATGTTCCAAACTGAGCATGTGTCGGTACCACCGACAACAAACTTGATAGTACTGAGTTGTGTAGATTCTTGTAAATTTACCTAAAATCCATAAAACCAAACATAAGCTCTTAAATAATATTAAATCATTTCGGGACATTAAAATTATATTTATTTGATGCAATTAAGTATCACAGGCTAATGATGGTAAATAATGCACAAATTAATATGAAAATGAACAATAATTGCACAAAAATCCATATTAAATAGCATGTGAAAATGACATTATTCAGTCATTAAATACTCACACGAGGCCCACGCCGTGAGGAGGAAATGTGCTTCCCAACAATAGGTCTCATGTAGGTTGAGGTAAGCTGGATTTCACAACAAGGGTGTGGGGGTCTAGGACATTGAGGGAGGACTCCTTATATGATTGACATCCAACATCAACCAGGGTTGTCGGTGGTACCCGAGTTATGAGTTGTGGCAATCACTTGACATCTTTAATAGGTCCACTGGTGCACTAGAATCCTGAGGGCTTTGAATCCCCACTTAAATACCCAAGTTGAGAGGAGTAGTCGAGATATCTGAATGCTTGTTGGGAATCATGGAGGTGACAGGCACAATAGAAATAAAAAAAATTCTCCATATTTCCTATAAATAGGATCTCACCGACAACAATGTATTCAGAAGGAGGGGACAGGGATATACCTCATCATGGAGTAGGTCTATCGACGTCCCTTTACCCAATGATGTGCACCGCTCCCAGTGTGCACGAATAGCCCTTGATCATCCTCCAAATGTAGGCACAACATTGTCTACGTATCTACTTCATCCACGCAGATGGGCCAGCCTCCTTGTGATGGGGATGGTGGGTTCCACCTCCTCTTCTTCTTCTTGCTCTAATTGCCATTCTTCCTCAACATTGTCTTCTTTTGAATCTACCTCTGAAGAGATTTCTACATGCCACCTCAAGAGGTAAAGTCCCTACAAGTCAAAGATCGGGTCAGGGAGCTCCCTCTCCTTGTACTACACACCCACTGTACAACATGCGTACACTGCCTCCTAGTGCACGTTGAGGAGGTTTGCTCTCTTAAAGTGCTTCAGGTCCAACTTGGGAGTGACTTTTAGAGATATGGCAGTGGAGAGATCAAGGTTATGGTATAACACTATCAAAGTGATTAGTCCTCCAAAATGGATAGGAGGAGCCCTCTAGACCAATCACTTTATGCCCATCATATGTTGGAGGAAGAAAGAACCCAAGTCCACATTCTTTCCTCCCAATTCTAGAAATTACTAGAGGAAGTAGAGGTCAACCCGCTGAGTTTTCCCCTGCCCTTAGCTTAACTTTGCGAAGATGGTGTTGATGAGGAGACGATGCAGGATGCGAATAAAAGGGTGCTCAATGTCGGTGATGGAGTTTGTGCGCCAACTAATATGGTAGTGATGAATGCATATTCATCTAAGTCTAATCGCCTCGTTTGGCCCAATTTTGGTTGCATTCGTGCATTTATTGGCTTTATCATCTAATATGCACATTGCCTTGGCTTAATCGAAGTGGTTTTAATTCAATTTTTACACCTATTTGCAGGTTTAATTAAGTCCAAGAAGTCAAGCTTGGAACACAAACTTCTCGGCCCACATCACTTTTTGCACCCCTTTTCTTCTTTATTCAAGTCAGCAGCGTCGAGGCCTTGTCCCTTTCTTATGCCCCAACCGGGCCCTCCACTAAGCCGTTGGGTCCCTCCTTCCCTCTCACAAGCGCGACTTGTGCCTTTCATCTTCTCATATCATGATCCCTCTGCTACCCTAAACGCGATCGCAGTTGTTGTAGCCTGGTCACAATCTCACTTTAGCCACCTATCCGCGGATCTCCCCCGCTCGCGATCTTGCTAATTGTGACCCAGCTCGCGATCTCTCCCGCGACCTAGACTCCCAAAGAACTTTGGACACCTGTCTGCGGCGATACCCACGATTGAGCGCATGCCCGTGACCAAGCAATGCCCGTGACCAGGCAGACTCCCGCGACTGCGGAAAAGTGAAGACTGCGATCCTCCATCCTCTCGTGGTTTCTCCTATCCAGAGCCGTGACCTACAACTAGCCGCGCCCATGGCAATACCCACGGTCTGACTCCGATCACCAGGAGCCTAGCCTCCTACCGCGACCTGCTCCACTCATGGTCCCTTCACCCCTCATGCCCGCAGATTACCGAAGCAGCAACAGAGATCACGACCTGCCTTAGCCACGACCGCGGGTCTGTTAGTCGCGACCTGATCCCTCCTTCCGTGTCCACCTTCACCCTGCCCCCTGCCGCCCTCCTCTTCCTACAGCAGCGGCAACCTTCCACTTCCAGAGATCGCGACTCATCCCTCCTCCACCTGCACCTTCCCTCCTCATCCCGATCGCGAGCAGCTCCTCCTACCTCATCACCAGCAGACCTGGTCGAGGTGCAACACCAAGAAGAAACTCCGCACAGCTACCCATGACCCAGCTACCTTCCACGTTCCGCCCTCGCTCCTTCACCTATGCCAGGTCGTGGCTCTTCCTCACACAGAGCAACACAAAGGCCGCGACCAGGACATTTGCCGCGACCACGACAAAGGCCGCGACCATGACATTTGCTACGACCACGGCATTTGCCGCGACCACGACAAAGGCTGCGACCACGACAAAGGCCGCGACCACAACATTTTCCGCGACCACGACAAAGGCCGCGACCACGAAAAAGGCCGCGACCACGACAAAGGCCGCGACCACGACATTTGCCGCGACCACGACATTTGCCGCGACCATGACATTTGCTGCAACCACGACAAAACCGTGACCCACTGCAAAAATGACAAGGTCACGAATTTAAGTCGGTGCCCAGACTGCCTATAAATAGAACTCGATTCCAGTCAGTCAAATCATCATCTCTAGACACCGTTAGGCTGTAGGACTATCCTAGGCCTAAGGAAACGATCTCCATAGCCAAGAACCTACCCTTGCGGTGGTTTCACGGCCTGTTCACCCAGATCTGGAGTGAAGACTCAAATATGCAAGCCACCTCATTCAGATCTGGATCTAGATCTAGATCTGGGTCTAGATCTGCTGCGTCTATGCCACTTCTATGCCGCCACCTCATACAGATCTGCCCCGACATAGTGTAGAAGACCGTTTCTCCACCGAGCGACGATCATCTTCTTCACCATGCTCATGGAAGAAACTTCTCTCTCTCTTGTTATTCTTGTTTCTCTCACCATGAGCGAGTAGTTTACTTTTGCAGGGGTGTGGGGACTAACCCCGCTGCCCATGCTTTCATATCTCACTGTTAAACATTCCATGGCATGTATATAATCTTTCATTTCGTTGTTAATCGTCGATGAGTGCTTGTGGATTGATCACCTGCTTGCATATATCTTGTTCGTTTCCTATGTTGCGAGAACTTTAATGCATATGTTTTGAATGTCGATTAACGCAGTTGACTCCCAAACTAGAAATAGAATGGGATTCCTTGAGGTCGTAAGTGTATGATCTGTGTGGTGACGAGCCATATAGCCCACTGTGATGCTTCTGTGTGCCTGACGCCTGTATAGGGGGCCCACAACTTCATTTGGATTTCTGTATCTTCGGAGCCATATGTGATCTGGATGGTGACGAGACATCTGATACCTAAGGTGATGCTTACACGATCCTAATGCTCGTATGGGGGGTTCTGCAACAACTCTATTTGAATACTTATATCTTGCCTGGATGTTTGATGTTTGGATGTGATTGCATGTGTAGTGGTGGTGAAACTCGGGACCATCCCAACGATTTCCATCATTAATCTTTAATCAACCTTTAATCCTGCTCTATTACTTTCCTTGCTTTTAGCTTAACTAAACTCATTTCAACCAACCATGTTCTAAATATTAGTCTTGATTCAACTAGATTCGACTAGAAACAGATTCTTAAAAACGTTGTCCCTTGGGATTCGATCCTCAACTATACTGCGATAAGACCTGTCCGCTTGCGGGTGGCCTTATTGCACGTTGTTTTGGTTAAAAACTTAGGGATTTCAACCCTAAGTGAGTTTGTTAGTGCGATAATATAAGCCACATCAGGTAGCCTTTTGGCACCTCCACCAAAAGATCCCATGTATTCTTGAAGTCAAAGTTGCAAGGCATAAAACATTCTTAACCCATCCACCACCCATAGATGGCATTGAACTGTCGCATCGTAAGATGAAAGTAGGCATTGAAAAGACGAAAGTTGACCCGACCCTCCGTCCATTCATCCCATGCTTGGGGATGATGCATATCTCCAATGACGCCATGAACTTGCATATGAGCTCTGGGAAAGTGAGCTAGTCACTGAAGAATGGATGATCACCCACCAGCCCTTGACACTTGCATACTTGGTGTAGGTTATCGGTGAAACCCAAGGAGGCGAGAAATGCACGGTCACCATACCATGTCAAGATAATATCCCTCTTCATCAAGTCCTCATGTATCTTCTTCATGTTGGCGTTGGGATGGGCGATGCAGCTTGGTTTTAGAATCAGCTTCGTCCACTCATCCGATTAAGAAGCACCTCTCATTGACACCATCACTAATACAAGAAGGGGATGGAGAGAAAGATGCTCAGAGTACTCTCTAAATGCCCGGGGATGCTTGCTCGAACTGGCTCGGAGGAGGTGTGAAGAAGATGTGAAAAAAAACTAAACACAACCCATCCCTATATAGCACCTGGCCATCCTGTTGTCCACACATCAGTAGTACCAACTTTGAGTCGTTAGTACTGATTTTTTTTCTTCATAATCCATGTGACTCAGTTCCAGCCGTCGGTACCAACACTCCTCATTCGTTTAAGTCAGTTGATGTGGATCGCCATGTGTCGGTAGTACTGATTTATGCAACGGATCGGTACTACCAACTATCAGATCTGAAAATTCTAGATTTTTGATGATGCTCCCGTGGATTTTGTGTCTTTTGATGTTAGTACTATTGAATTTTTGTAAATAGTACTGAGTCATTCAAAATTCTCAGTGTTTCCAAGCGTGTTTTCGGTGTTTCAAAACTGGAGCTTGTGTTTTCTTCGGTACTACAGACACATGTTGGTAGTACCGAGTCCTTATCAGTCAACTCGACTCCTTCTCTGCAAAAACTCAATGCTACCTAACATATGGTCGGTAGTACCGAGTTTCATTGAATTTTTATTCGGCCATCCTGTGATCTCGTCGGTACCACCGAATTGATGGTTGATAGTACTAAGTTGTTTTGTGAAACTATATCCTTTTCCCTGTGATCTCGCCAGTACTACCGACTTTGGGGTCTCGGTACTACCGACTAATACTCAGCCCCCGCACCACACAAAATTGATCAAGGTACCTTTTTTACATTAAGAAAATGAATAAAATTCAAACTAAAGTAATGAAAACTACAAACTAGAATTGAAAGAACAAAAATAATGGTTGGGTTTCCTCCCAACAAGTGCCCTTATTTTACATCCTAATCTTGACAATCAAAGCACAAAGATCATTGAAGATCAATGAGATTCAACCCCTTTTCTTTGCTAATCACATCTCCCCCAAAGTAGTGTTAAGCCGTTGGACATTGACAAGGAATGGCTTAGCCCCATTGATTATCTCTACTGCCCCATGGTGGAAAGACTTAACCACCTCAAAAGGCCCATTCCATCTAGACTCAACTTACTAAGATTTAATTTCAACCTAGAATTGAATAGAAGAACCTTCTGTCGTGGAGTGAAAACTCTATGTAGGATGTGGAGATCATGGATTTTATTCATTCTCTCCTTATAGATCCTTGAGCTTTCATAGGCATCAAACCTTAGCTCATCTAACTCATTCAGTTCTAACATTCTCTTTTTCCCTACATTGTCCAAATTATAGTTCAATTTCTCAGGGCCATTTAGCCTTATGCTCTAATTCCACAGGTAAGTGACAATCTCTCCCAAAAACCAACCTAAAAGGAGTGGTTCCTATAGGTGTCTTATAGACTGTCCTATATGCCCAAAGAGCATCATTGAGCAACATGGTCCAACTTGTCATGTTGGTTGAGACTGTCTTTTCTAAGATTTTCTTAATCTCCATATTTGACACCTCAACTTGTCCTTGGGTTTGGGGGTGATATGGAGTACCTACCATGTGTCTCACTCCATATCTGCTCAAAAGTGTACCAAATTTCCTATTGGTGAAATGAGATCCACCATTGCTAATTACCAAATCTGGGTACCCCAAACATGTTAAAGATGTGATATTTCACAAACATGCATACAGCTTGGGCATCATTGGTGTAGGTTGGAATTGCTTCCACCCACTTAGACACATAGTCAACAATAAGTAATATGTATAAATTATAATTCAAAGACACAATAGGGCCCATGAAATCAATTCCGCATAAATCAAACGCTTCAACCCATGGAAGAATAATTAAGGGCATTTCATGTCTTTTCAAAATATTACTTGCACGTTGACATGAATCACAATGAAGCACAAAGTTATATGTGTCTCTTCAAAAAGTGTAGGATAATAGAAACCATATTATAAATCCTTGGTCGCAATCCCAGAACTAGAATGATGATCCCCAGTAGGTAAGTAATGACAATGTGCCAAAATACTCTCAAACTCACAATCTGGCACACATTTCCTTGTAATACCATCCCTACACTTCTTGAGCAATATGGGATCATACCAAATGTAATACCTCAAAGAATGGAAGAATTTCTTCTTCTATTGATATCTGCAATCTCTTGCAGCTCTCCACATGCCAAGTAGTTCACAATATTTGTGAACCACATATCTTTGATTTTCATGGCAAATAGTTTCTCATCTGGGAATCCTTCCACAATGGGTATATCTATATCTTTTTCATCCACCCTTTCAAGCCTGGACAAGTGATCAGCCACTACATTCTCTGTGCTTGCTTTATCTTTGATTTCAGTATCAAATTCATGTAGCAACAAGATCCATCTAATCAACCTAGGCTTTGCATCCTTTTTTTGTAGAAAATATTTAATGGCTACATGATCTATCCAAACAATGACCCTAGCCCCTATCATATATTGATGAAATTTCTCAAAACAAAAGACTACGCCAACAACTCCTTTTCAGTGGTTGTGTAATTCAATTGGGCCTCATTTAGGGTCTTAGACACATAATAGATGACAACAAGAACCTTGTCTTGGCATTGGCCTAGAACAACCCCTACTGCATAATCTGATATGTCACACATCAACTCAAAGGGTTGGCTCCAATCTGGAGCTTGGAAAACAATTGTGGAGACTAACTTCTCCTTGAACACCTCAAGCACCTTCAAACATCTTATGGATTGAGCAACAACTCGTAAACCACCTAAGAAAGAATATTTATTATTAGACCCATACCCTGACATAAGAAGTGCAATAGGGGCAATCATTTTTCTATGGACGTCTGGAAACCTTTTCCATGTAGCTTGGCAAGGAAATTTTGAGTCATGGGTACAAGACCCCTTACATGTAAGACCCTCGTCAAAATTAAATACAACATCCTTTTCCAATAACACATAGAGCGGTTTGGTGATTTTTGAAAATTCTTTTATAAAACATTGGTAAAATCTGACATGTCCTAAAAAGCTCCTCACTCCCTTCACCTATGATGGTGGAGGTAGCTTGGAGATGACTTCTATTTTTATTGAGTCAACCTCCATTTCTTTATAGGACACCTTGTGTCCCAAAACAATCCCCTCACTCACCATCATATGACATTTTTCCCAATTCAACACTAGGTGAGTGTATTCACATCTTTGCAAAACCTTATCGAGATTGTCAAGACAATCATCAAATGATTGCCCATACACCACAAAATCATCTATGAATACCTCTAGACATTGCTCTTCCATATCGAAATAAATGGTGAGCATGCATCGATGAAAGGTAGGTGGTGCGCTGCAAAGATCGAAAGGCATATGATGATATGCAAAAGTGCCATAAGGACAAATGAAAGTTGACTTATCTTAATCTTGTGGCTCAATAGAAATCTGGTTGTATCCAGAATAACTGTCTAGAAAATAAAAGTGAGAGTTTTCGGTGAGCCACTCAAGAATCTGATCGATAAAGGGGAGGGGAAAATGGTCCTTCAAAGTGGTAGCTTTCAAATGTCAGTCAATACACACTCACCACCCAGTCACCAACCTAGTAGAAATCAATTCATCATTTGAATTAGTTGTGACCGTTATCCCCCTTTCTTAGGAACCACCTGGGTTGGACTAACCCAGTTAGAGTCAGAGATAGCATATATTATACCTATAGATAAGAGTTTTACTACCTCCTTCTTTACTACCCTCAGTCGTGATGGGGTTGAGTCACTGGTGAGGTTGCACGATCGGCTTGGCTCCTTCTTCCAGTCTGATCTTGTGTTGACAGAAACTATGGGAGATCCTCTTTATGTCTGCAACAGACCATCCAAATGATGCACAGTGGTTTTTCAAAACCACAAGGAGATGCTCCTATTTCCGAATTCTCAATGAAGCTAAGATAATGACCAGAAGCTTCTCTTCTGCTACAAAGAAAATGTACTTCAATTGTAGTGGCAGTGGATTCAACTCTAGATCTGAGGGGCTCTAGAGAGATGGGTTCAATGGTGGAGGAGGTGGCCCTAGATTCTTAAAGTGTCTGGTGTAGTAGCATGATAATGCCTTAAGAAACAAGACACACTCCTCCAAAGAACAAGATTGAATGTAGTCATCCATCATATTCATGAGACACACCTTCAAAGGCAAATGTGGATATGCTTGCATTAGAGTGGAAGAAGCTGCCTCATCAATTTTTGTTAGGCAATACTCGTCCTCTTCATCATCAGGATACTAAACTACCTTTGTCAATGAAATCTCCTTTGTGTCTTCCAAGATGTCAACAGCCAGCATGCCTTTATGGACCTATGCCATCACATGAACCATAACTAAAAATGGCCTTCTAATAAATAAATACATATTTCCTTGGACTTGCTGCAACATATGACAATGTGCCTTCTCCTCAATTGTCTATCCAAACTCAAGCATAATGATTTCAAAATAGTTTTCTTTGCTCCCTAGTGCTAATCTTCCTCTACCCATCTCCAAGATCATATATGTTGTGGCTTGAAATGGCCTTTCCAATAGTAGTTCATTGCCACAGTCATCCTACATCTCCATTACCACAAATCTTGCTGGAAATACAAACCTATCCACCTTGGTAAGAACATCCTCACATATACCATATGACCTGAACACTGAGTTGTCTGCAAGCTATATGGTCATATTGCTCCTTCTGGATTCTTTAAGATCCAGTTTCTTGAAGATAGTCAAGGGCATCAGATTAATGCTTGCCCCTGAATCACATAAAGCCTCCCCAAATCTTGTCTTTGCGATGTAACATGATATGTTGAACCAGACCAGGTCCTGCCTTTTTGGTGGCAAATTTCCCAAGATAAAAGTACTGACCTGCTCCTTTAATACCACTACATCAGAGTCAGCTATTCTCCTCTTTTTATTGATTACATCCTTCAAAATTTTTTCTTACGTAGGAATCTACTCAATTGCATCAATTAGAGGAATGTGACATTCAACTTCCTGAAACTGTCTAATTTTTTTTTGAAATTTCCGATCCACTTTGTTTGCCTTCAAACTGTTTGGGAAGGGCACTGGAGTCACCAACTTTCTCTGGTGAGGTGAGACATATGCCTCCTTTCTATTCTCCTCTATCTCATGAGTTTCATCCTCGATTGTCTTGTCCTCTGCTACAATATCTATCTTAACTATATCAGCAGTCACTACTGGCCCTGTGTCACCTGTGGCATCCTTTGCTTCAGGGAGAGTCTATTTGTTACAACCCATTCTAAGCTTTGTTGGTAATCCTAGAGATTTAAGATAATCTTAATGTTTGTCATGTTTTTGTTAGTAATATTTTATCTTATGCTTTATATTAACTTTGGTAATCTTAAATACTTATTTGGGAAACTCATAATCATGACTTAATCCTACTATAAAGATCTGAGTTGGAGTTAATATAGCATTAACCCATACATGTATGTAAGAAAAGAGTTAATGACATTAGAGGAAATAATTAATAAATAATTTTTCAATTGATAATATTATCAAAATAATATTGTAGGATTGTAGATAATTTAATTATGAATAAAAAAAAACAATAAACCAAATCGGAGTTAAAATGAGAGAGTTATGCCCTTTTTAGTAAATATGTACATAGTACGACAACCAACTATACGTAGTGTACCGCGACCGCGACCGACGCTGCGTCGTGTGTCGTTACCCGCGACCATGGCCAATGCCGCCCAGGACAGCCAATCATAAAATGATCATATCTTGAGCTATACTTATCCATTTTTAATGAAACGAAGTGTGTTGGAACCGCGATTCAATCCTCTATCATTCTAGATACCTTGCTCTATGAGAGGGCGACCTGGAAGGCAATTTCAGGGGTAATTTTTGGGTAAGAATGTGAAGAACAACAGAAATCCAAAGGGGTTGCTATAGATTCAACTTGGTAAGTAGGTTTAACCCTTGATTCTTCCTTCTCTTTGTTTTCCCTTGCTCGAGATCTCTAATCCAGCGATTTTGAGGTTTGGCTTAACCTCAAATCTTTATCAGATACCTACAGTAGACCCTCTTTAGGACAGAGAAACACATTAAAAGGTTGTTTTGAATGAGATCTTGATGTTTAAAGCTTGATCCTACTCGTGTGAGCTAAGATCTGAGATTAGTTGGTGAAAAGGCTAAGATCAGTGATCTTGGGCGAAGTCTATGAGTAGATAATCATCTTTTAACCCTGATTTAAAGCATACAAGTTCATATAATAGTTTCTAGTGTTTGATTCTTGCTCTATGATATTTGTAACGTATGTGGTGAATATCAGTAGTTGAAATGCTTTATTAATTATATTATTAGTGATGTATTATCATGTTGAAAGTTGTCATGTGAATTTTCATGATTTGACAGGTGATGAATGTAAAAATTGACACACCGGAAAGACAGGTTGCCCTAGTTCATGTTTTAAGAGTTGGAGTATGGTTTGTGAGATATATGAAAATTATTAAAAGATTTATTATTTAAATGGAAGATGCTTAATTGTCAGCAACAGGGTAATCATTAGCTACGATGATGATACCTGCTATATTAACTAAACATCACTAGACATTAGATGCCATGGACACTGTAGAATCCTCACAGGATGAGATCTGCATTGTGAGGAGGAAATGGTTTCCCAACTGGAGGTAGTCCAGATTGAGGTCCAGTAGGGTGCAGGGGTTTTGACCATTAGGGCAAACTCCTCATAGTTGTGTGGTACCCAACACCAACTGGGGATGCTGGTGGTACCTGTGCTACAAGTTGTAGTGATCAGTGGTCGGTAGGTCCACTGATGCACTTTTAGCCTGAGGGATTTGACTTCACTACTTGAGTACCTAGGTTGAGAGGTGGAGTCTGAGATATCCGGCCACTCCCATTAGCTGCCGAGAGGCAGGCATGTCGATGCTAGCTGTAGACGTGGTATTGAGAATAAAGACTTAGGAACCCGAGCATGCTTCTAATTCTTGTATAGTGAGATCATAGCTTACTGCGATACTTCCACATATTGTGGTACACCTCATGTGGGTCCAGAGGCATAATAAATGGATTTAAAATAACATAAATAGTTAGGTTATCCTTTTATTGCATTCAATATATGTAAACTACTGCCATGCTGAGTGATTACAATTTTTAAACTGCTATGCTTACATGATTGCATTTAAGTTCTATCACTTGTAAACATTATAAATATCTTGGTTACTCACTGAGCCAGTAGCTCACTAACCTACTGAATAATTTTTTAGGTAAAGGATTAGCTCTTCCCGAGGAGACGGAAGCAACCTTTTATCAAGAGTAGTACAAAGGTCTTGAAAGAAGAGTAATTAGAATAGTTAGAGGGTCACTTATCCTTCCTCTAGATCCTGGGATTGAAAGAGTGAGAAAAGAGAGAAGTTTGAAATGTAATGTACATGATGTATATTAAGTGTGAAACTCTTGCTTCTATGTAATAAATAAGTTCTATTGTATCTCGTTGTTATGTTTAATCTAGACTTATTGTTCAGTAAGTGATATTACAATATATTTTAGAGGAAAAAATATGGCAGATTTTTTTCAACAAAATTATGCCCTAATCTCATGATTAGTGGTAATCATGGGATGTGGGTGTAAAAACTTGGTATCATAGCATAGGTTGAACCTAAAATGAATTTAGATTTGGGACAGGGGTGATAAGAGACCAATAGGATTAGGTTGTTTTTCTCTTTGAACTGCATATTTTCTAACAGATGTGTTCTGTTATGAATATGCAGATAGAAGGAAGAGGATGTGGACATAGTGAAGAACAATATGAGAGCGATTATGGCCCTGATCCTCTAGTAATGGCTCAAGGTGGATAGGATACTGAGGCAACAAGTATGTATCGTATTTTTTTGGAGACAAAAGAAAAATACAAGATGGATAGGAAGTCTTCATCTTCTAGTAAGGATCTGATGAGATCCTATGAATTGGTGAAGAAGCTTGGTGGAACTAAATTTTCTAGAACAACAAATCCATCTATGGTGGAGGTGTGGCTTCGACATCTGGAAAAGGTCTTTCACCTAATGGAGTTATTAGAAGATAAGCAAATCAATCATACAGTCTATTTACTCAAGGGAGATGTTGAGTTGTGGTGGCAGGGAGTGGAAGATAAAAGGAGAAATACAGAGATGACCTGGAAGGACTTTGTGGAAGAGTTTCACCTTAAGTATTTACCTCCTACCCTACTAAGTGATAAGATTAAATAGTTGGAGAATATCAAACAAGGAAGTGTGACAATTGGTGAATACGAAGCACACTTCACAAGGTTGGCAAATTTTTGTATGCAACTTGTGCCTGATGATTTAGAAAAGTGCAGAAGATTTCAACAAGGATTAAGATCAGAGATTAGACACACCATGTCAGCCATTGGTCGAAGAGACATAAAAGTTTGGGGAATTTGTGGAAGTAGTGAGACGTGTAGAAGAGTCAGTTAATGTTGATAAGCAGTCTGAGAGTAAGAAAAGATCTGGAGACTTCAATAGAGGGAGACAAAGCAGTGGTGGATATAGAGGAGGTGATGGTTTCTTTTCTAAGATAGGATGAGGACTTGGCTATTTTAGATGACAAGGATATAGGTTTTCACCTAGTGGAGGAAGGCCCAATTTCGATAGATGGAACACACAGTCTACATGGACACCTCCAACTAGGTCTTCATGATCTTCAGTGTCAGTGGCATGACCACAGAGACATGATGCATCCATATGTGACAATTGCAGCAGGGCACATTTTGGTCAATGTTGGGGAACTAACACTCCAATATGTTTTCATTGTGGACAGATGGAACATATAAAAAGGGACTACCCAAAACTTCCATATGTTTCAGAACAAGGTTCACAATTACAATTTCAGACTCCACAGAGGTAGGCTCCAGTTAGAGGGGCAAGTTCTTCAGTGGATTCATGTTCTAGAGGGGGTGCACCTAGTACTAGTAGTGGACAACAAGGACAATGTGGCAGAGGGAGAGCTACTGGACACTTCTTCTCAATGACACCATCTGAAGGTGTAGTTTCACCCAGAGTTGTGACAGGTGAGATGCTTCTCTTTAACAACATTTCTATTATAGTATTAATGGATCCTGGTGCAACACGTTCTTTCATTCAAAGATTGATAGTTAATGGACTAAATCTTCTAACCTAAGATTTATCTTATGAGTTGTTGTTAAAAGTTCCACTAGGTGAATCCTCAGTTTTGATAGAAGTATGTCTTGGATGTCTGTTAAGTTTTAGTGGGTATACAATAGAAGTTAATCTCATACCCTTAAATATTAATTATTTTCAAATCATTTTGGGTATGGACTGCCTTGAGACATATCATATCCAATTAGATTGTTGGAAGAAAGAAGTTATCTTTCAACAAGGTGGTTTTTCATGTATCTTTACTGGAGATAGAAAAGTCTTGCCCACATGTATAGTATTAGCTACTATAGCTGAGAAGATGATGAGAAAGGGGTGTGAGGCCTTTTTAGCACATGTGGCAGATGCTAGGGAAGAGAAAAGAGCAGTCAGTCTAGTAGATATTCCAATAGTATGTGAGTTTTCAGATGTCTTCCCTAATCAGTTACCAGGTTTACCACCTGAAAGAGATATTGACTTTGAGATACGAACTTTATGTGGTAGCCATCCAGTAGCATCACCTTCCTATAGAATGGCACCTGGGAGTTAAAGGAATTGAAAACCCAATTACATGAGTTGTTGAATAAAGGATTTATTCAAACCAGTACATCACCTTGGGGAGCTCCAGTACTGTTCGTGAAAAAGAAGGATGGAACCATGCTGTTATGTATAGACTATAGACAATTGAATAAGATAACAATTAAGAATAAATATCATTTGCCTAAGATTGAAGACCTATTTGATCAACTCCGTGAGGCAACAATCTTTTCAAAGATAGATCTCATGTCAGGTTATCATCATCTAAGGATAAAGACGTCTGATGTACCTAAGCTAGCATTCAGAATGAGGTATGGGCACTATGAGTTTGTAGTTATGTCTTTTGGATTAACAAATGCCCCTGCAACCTTTATGGACACGATGAATAGGGTCTTCAAACCATATTTAGATTAGTTCATAGTAGTGTTTATTGATGGCATCCTTATATATTCTAAAGATGCAGAACAACATGAGCGACATCTGAGGATAGCCCTACAGTTGTTAAGGCAACATCAACTTTATGCTAAGTTCAGCAAATTTGAGTTTTGGTTAGATAAAATATCTTTTCTTGTACATTTCATATCAGGAGAAGGAGTTAGTGTTGACACTGACAAGGTAGAATCTATTCTTCAGTGGGAGCAACCTACGACCCCTACTGAGATCAGAAGTTTCCTAGGGTTAGTAGGATATTACAGGAGGTTTATAAGGAACTTTAGTGCAATAGTAGTGCCTCTTACACGCTTAACAAGGAAGGATGTACCTTTTTTTTGGTCTGAGTCATGTGAAAAAGGTTTCCATATTTTAAAGAAGAAGTTAACTACATCACCAGTCTTTATATTACTAGAGGCAGATAAGGGCTATGTGATTTTCTGTGATGTGTCCAGGAGAGGTTTGGGATGTGTTCTTATGCAAGAAGGGAGAGTGGTGGCCTATGCTTCTAGACAACTTAATAATAATAGAGAGAACTATCCCACACATGATCTTGAGTTGGCAGCAGTAGTGCACACTCTGAAGACATGGCGTCATTATCTCTATGGTGAATCATGTCAGGTCTTTACTGATCATAAGAATATGAAGTATATTTTCACATAGAGGGATCTCAATCTGAGACAACGTAGATGGTTAGAGATTATAAAGGATTATTATGTCACCATTGATCATCATCCTGGAAAGGCCAATGTAGTAGCAGATGCTCTGAGTAGAAAGTCAACATCGTCTGTGGAAATGTTTTCAATGACGTGTAAAAAGAGACATGTTAGTTAAGACGAGAGAGATGAATTTGGATCTGAATATGTCTGATCAAGGTGGACTGATTTGCACAAATGTAGGTTAGACCTACATTTTATGATCAGATTCAGAAGCTTCAACATAGTGACAGATAATTGCAACAAATCATTCATGATATGACAAAAGGAAAGAGATCAGAGTTCAAATTTTCAAATGATGGGTTGCTGTATCTACATGACAGATTGTGTGTGCCAGATGACACTGAGTTAAAGAAGCAGATTCTTGAGGAAGCTCATTCTTCTATGTATGCAATTCATATAGGTAACACAAAGATGTATAGAAACCCTGAAGGAGTTGTATTGGTGGTAAGGTATGAAGAAGGATGTGGCTCAGTATGTGGCTAAGTGTGATGTATGTCAACAAGTCAAGACTAAACATCAGAAGTTGGCAGGTACTCTACAATCACTTCCTATCCCTGAATGGAAGTGGGAGCATATCATCATAGATTTTGTGGATGGATTACCTAGGACACCATGTAATTTCGACTCAGTATGGGTAATACTTGATAGGCTAACAAAGTCTTCTCACTTTCTGCCAATTAAGACAACATGGGATACACCAAAGCTAGCCAAAGTCTATATAGATGAGTTAGTCAGATTGCATGGAATACCTATTTCTATAATATCTGATAGAGATCCTAAATTTACATCTAGGATTTGGAATCAGTTGCAACTTCCTTGGGAACAAAGTTGAAATTTAGCACAACCTTTCATCCTCAGACAGATGGACAGTTAGAGAGGACAATTCAGACCATGGAGGATATGTTGAGAGCATGTGTTTTGCAGTTCAGTGGTAGTTGGGATGATCATCTAAGTCTAATGGAGTTTGCCTATAACAACAGTCACCATTCTATCTTAGGCATGGCCTCTTATGAAGCTTTGTATGGGAGAAAATTTAGATCTCCAATTTGTTGGTATGAAGTTGGAGAAAGGCAAATTTTAGGCCCAGAGTTGGTGGAAGAAACCACAGAAAAGATATATGTGATCAGACAACAGTTGAAGGAAGCTCAGGACAGAAAAAAAGCTATGCTGACAAAATGCGTATACCACTTCAATTTGATATTGGGGATGAGGTTTATTTGAAAATTTCACCATGGAAAGGTGTGCTAAGGTTTGGAAAGTGAGGCAAAATAACTCCTAGATATATGAGTCCCTATCCAATCATTCAAAGAATTGGATCAATTGCATATAAATTGGAGTTGCCATTGGAGTTGGCCAATTTACATAAAGTGTTTCATGTCTCGATGTTGAAGAAGTGTCATCCTGGTACATAGAAGATTGTAGACCCAGATCCTATACAGTTGAGAGAGGATATCTCTTATATTGAAGGACCAATTCAAATTCTAGACTGTAGAATTTGAAAGCTTCAAAAGAGATAGATACCCCTAGTAAAGGTTCTTTGAAGGAATCATGGTGTAGAAGAAGCTACCTGGGAAGTGGAGATAGAGATGTTTAACAAGTATCCTTTCCTCTTTTAGAAATTTTGAGATGAAATTTTTATTAGAGGAGGAGAATTGTTACAACCCGTTCCTAGCTTTGCTGGCAATCCTAGAGATTTAAGATAATCTTAATGCTTGTCATATTTTTGTTAGTAATATTTTATCTTGTTCTTTATATTAACTTTGGTAACCTTAAATACTTGTTTGGGAAACTCATAATCATGACTTAAGCCTACTATAAACATCCAAGTTGGAGTTAATATAACATTAACCCATACATGTATGCAAGAAGAGAGTTAATGAAATTGGAGGAAATAATTAATAAATAATTTTATTTGATAATATTATCAAAATAATATTGTAGGATTGTAGATAATTTAATTATGAATCAAACAAAAAAAGAATGAATTGAATCGGAGTTAAAATGAGAGAGTTATGTCCTTTTCAGTAAACATGTACAGAGTACGACGACCGACACCGCGACCGCGACCGACGCTGCGTTGTGTGCCGTGATCGAGACTGACGTTGTGTCATGTGCTGTGACCCACAATGCTGTGTTGTGTCATGGCCGCGACTGATGCTGTGTCGTGTGTCATGACCGCGACCGATGCCGCCCAGGACAACCAATCATAAAATGATCATATCTCGAGCTATACTTATCTATTTTCAACAAAACAAAGTGTGTTGGAACCGCGATTCAATTCTCTATTATTCCAGATACCTTGATCTATAAGAGGGTGACCTAGAAGGATATTCTAGGTGATTTTTGGAGAAGAACATGAAGAACAACAGAAATCCAAAGCGGTTGCTATAGATTCGACTTGGTAAGTAGGTTTAACCCTTGATTCTTCCTTCTCTTCATTTTACCTTGCTCAAGATCCCTAATCCAGTGATTTTGAGGTTTGTCTTAAACTCTAATCTTTATCTTCTACCTCATTAGACCCTCTTTAGGATCGGGAAATGCATTAAAAGGTTGTTTTGAACAAGATCTTGAGGTTTAAAGCTTGATCCTGACTCGTGTGAACTACGATCCGAGATTAGTTGGTGAAAAGGCTAAGATCAGTGACCTTGGGTGATGTCTGTGAGTATATAATCATCTTTTAATCCTAATTTAAAGCATACAAATTCATATAACAGTTTCCAGTACTTGATTCTTGCTCTATGATATTTGTGATGGTTTAAATAAATGTATGTGGTGAACATCAGTAGTTGAAATGCTTTATTAATTATATTATTTGTGATGTATTATCATGTTGAAAGTTGTCATGTGAATTGTCTGATTTGACAGGTGATGAATGTGAAAATTGAGATACTGGAAAGACAGGTTGCCCTAGTTCATGTTTTAAGAGTTGGAGTATGGTTTGTGAGATATATGAAAATTATTAAGTGATTTATTATTTAAACGTGAGATGCTTAATTGTCAAAAATAGGGTAATCGTTAGCTATGATGATGATACATGTTATATTAACTAAACATCACTAGACATTAGATGGCATGGACACTGTAGAATCCTCACAGGATGAGGCCTGTGCTGTGAGGAGGAAACAATTTCCCAACTGGAGGTAGTCCAGATCGAGGTAAGCCAGAGCATACCAGTAGGGTGCGAGGGTTTTGACCAGTAGGGCAAACTCATTATAGTTGTGTGGTACCCAACACCAACCGGGGATGGCGGTGGTACATGTGCTACAAGTTGTAGTGATCAGTGGTCGGTAGGCCCACTGATGCACTTTTAGCCTGAGCGCTTTGACTCACCACCTGAGTACCCAAGTTGAGAGGTGGAGTCTAAGATATCTGACCACTCCCATTAGCCGCCGAGAGGCAGACGTGCCGATGCCAGCTGCAGACGTGGTATTGAGATTAAAGATTTTGGAACCCGATCATGCTTCTAAGTATTGTACAGTGAGATCGTAGCTTGCTGCGATACTTCCACATGTTGTGGTACACCTCATGTGGGTCCAGAGGCAAAATAAATGGATTTAAAATCATGTAAATAGTTAGGTTATCCTTTTATTGCATTCAATATCTGTACTACTGCCATGTTGAGTGAATTACAATTTTTAAACTGCCATGCTTACATGATTGTATTTAAGTTCTATCACTTGTAAACATCATAAATATCTTGGTTACCTGTTGATTCTCTACTCATTAAGCTAATAGCTCACCAACCTACTTAACATTTTTTTAGGTAAAGGATTAGCTCTTCCCGAGGAGACAGAAGCCAACTTTTATCAAGAGTAGCACATAGGTCTGGAAAGAAGAGTAGTTAGAATAGTTAGAGGGTCTCTTATCCTTCCTTTGGATCCTAGGATTGAAAGAGTGAGAAAAGAGAGAAGTTTGAAATGTAATGTACATGATGTATATTAAGTGTGAAACTCTTTCTTCTATGTAATAGACAAGTTCTGTTGTATCTTGTTGTTATATTTAATTGAGACATATCGTTCAGTAAGTGATATTACAATATATTTTAGAGAAAAAAATATGGCAGATTTTTTTCATAAAAATTATGCCATAATCTCATGATTAGTGGTAATCGTGGGATGTGGGTGTAACACTATTTGTCATTAATAACTTTCTTTCCACTTTGAAGCAACACCACCTTGACCTGTAGATTTCCATATGGTACATCAGTATTCCTTGGGAACCCCTCCTGACCAGGTTTCTTCAACAAGCCACTTCTGTTGCTATCTGAGAGATCTGAGTCTCTACACTATGAATCAATCCTCCTTAGTTCTGTACCTCCCTATGGGTATGGCCAATAAGCACTTCATTTTGGATGACCAACTTACCTAGCATTTCCTCAATAAGATCAATTTTACTTGGGCCCCTTTCATGTTGTTTTGCATTTCCTTGATTTTGTGCTTGTGATGGGTCCTGTTGAAAATTGTTGGGGGTCCTTCCAAGAGAACTTGGTGTCCTTCCTCCAAGAATAGTCGTTACCCCTATAATTTTGTTGTTGTGCAAACATTCACTCCTCTTCCTCTCCTCTAGAAGAGCTTCCATCCTTGGCACATAATTTCTTAGCAATCAAGTCCAACTTCTCATTCAATACCGATATCACCTTGGACTCTCCAATACTTTTAAGGGTTGTTGGGAGTTCTCTTTCTTATACCCAGGACTAGTTTTAGCCATATTCTTTAGGATTTCATGACACCTAGATAACTTGTTGTTGAGAAAGAAACATGTTCCTACACTGTCAAGTGTGGTCCTTTTCGCTTGATGTAGCCCATATTAAAATATCTTTGCTTGGCCATACAGATCGACCCCATGATGCTGACCTTCCTCGGCATGTTTTGATATCTCTCCCATGCTTCAGAGTAAGATTCTTCTACCTACTATTTGAAATTATATATCTTTCTGACCAACTCATTTATCTTCCAATGACGATGGGAAGAGCTTCAAGTATATCACAGTATCTGACACTCTGTCTATCTTTACCATACTGTAGCTCTCCACAAAATTGCTTATACGCGTCATTGGATCTTCAATGTTTTGGCCATGAAAAGCTTGTGACTTGACTAATGCCACCAACCCATGATCAATCTTGTAGCTACCCACATTTATGGCTTGTCTTTTGATTGGTCATAGCTGAGTTGTTGAGGAAAATGCCTTGATCTTCTCCCAAATAGTCTGTTCTTTAGCTGCATCACCCATCTCGACTGGTTCTTCTGGTTTCTCTAGTGGGGGTGTTGGAGTAGTTAGTGGTGGGGCTTGAATCTGTCTTCCCACTGAGTTATCATACTGTCTCCCTATGCGTAATAGCTCCTCTTGACTAGATCCCTATGGGATCGACTCTCAATAGTTGTGAGCTATAGTCTGGACCATGCACTGGTACCTGAAATTGTTGAAAATAGTGTATGAACGAATAGTAATGATTTAACAAAAAATATTTGAAATTCAGCTTAGAAAAATCAAAAAGAAAATTAAAAGGTTGTGGCCTAGAGTGGCCGATCACAACACTCGTAGTGTTGGAGTTGTCATTTCCCCGACAACGATGTCAAAAACTTGATACAAGTAAACTACATGTCAAACTCAAGTGTACGTATCAATGTAATATAGGCCTTAAGAGGCCCATATGTCAAACTCGGGGAAACATTAATCCAAAAAACTACTACTAACTGCAATGCGATCAACTAGGACAATGAAAACTTGATTGAAGGTTTAATTATTTAAAGCAGAAAATAAATCTAAAATTACTGATTGTTAATCTCAATTGGAGTGAATTCCTTAGGATTATGGTTTCACCTTAGTTAACATTGTAATTACCATCATAACATTAATAATTATCTCCCCTAACCCTAGACTAAGAGACATGTAGCAAGAATTACCCACACTCACAACAGAATTCACTACCTAATCTAATACCAATCCCACTCTTTTAACAATTGTGTTATTAGTTAGGTGCTTTACTGAATAATCTGGGTAATATTTTCACATTCGTAAGCCACCTTTCTTAAAGGACAATATAAAATATATATTTTTATGAATTTTCCAACAATTAATTCCCTCTTTCAAAGTAATTAAAGGTCTAATTAACTACCTATGGTGATCAAGCATGGATAGTTATTATATTTTCACTAAAACAAGTCTAGAAATTAAGAGAAATTGATATATTAATGCATAAAAGTCAATTAAAATGCATAATCGGGCTGTTCCCGGGTCCTAAGGAACAAGGGGTTCAGCACCGCATGATTTCCATTGTCAAATACATGCGAGAGAAGAAGAAAAATGTGAGGAACATTAGAAAACTAAAAGAATCCCAGCAGAAGATGGTCCAGATGGTCCATTCTGTTGAATGTGACGATTTGCTACCTTCCGATTGCAAATCTATCCACTGGAGATGCCCAAATCTCCTGGAATGTGGTTTTCTTCTTCACTTTCTCCTCTCTTTGCTCTCAGCTATTGTGCAAATCTATTTGGATCAAGGCACGTGCTACTAGATCTTTGAGGTTCCTGTGTCACATGAGAAATTTGAGACACCATAATGGCTTGTGACTCTCTATGCTCCTCTTGCACCTCTTGCACCTCTATAGGTTCAATGCTTTCTTGTTGGTCTCGAACTTCTTTGAGTTCTATCTTTCTCTAATTGATTCCTTTGGAAATGAATTCCTTTTCTAGATATACAACATCCCTAGAAACAAACACTTTGTTTTCAGTGGGGTTGTACAAGTAGTATCCCTTGGTTTCTTTGGGATAACAAAAAAACATTTATCTGATCTAGGACCAAGCTTTTTAAGAAACATTTTCTTGACATAAGATTCACATCCCCAAATCTTCATAAATGACATTTTGGTATGCTTCCCAGTTTATATCTCATATTGTGTCTTTTGAACCAATTTAGAAGGTATGTGGTTAAGTGTATATGCTGTGGTTTCTAGAGCATAACCCTAGAATGAAGTCGGAAGATCAACAAAACTGATCATTGATCACATCATATATAGCAGTGTGCAATTCCTTCTTTCTGATACTCTGTTGTGCTGTGGCATTCCAGGTGGAGTCTGCTGTGGCATTCCAGGTGGAGTCCATTGTGATACGATACCATGGGCTCATTGAAGGTCTTCAAACTCTTGGCTTAAGTATTCTCCATCTTGATCAGATTGAAGTTCCTCAATACTTTTACCAAGTTGGTTCTATACTTCATTCATGAAATCCTTAACCTTTTCAAGAGTTTCTGACACATGTTTCATCAAATAAACATAACCATACCTACTGAAGTCATCAGTAAATATAATGAAGTATTGATAACCCCCTCTAGCATTTGTTTGAATAAGGGCATACACATTAGTATGTATGAGTCCTAATATATCACTAGACCTCTCACTCTTTCTAGTGAAGGGAGTTTTGGTCATCTTGCCCAACAAACAAGACTCACACATCTCTATTGATTTGAAATAAAAAGAGTCTAGATAACCATCTTTATGGAGTCTAGATATGCATTTCTCATTTATGTGCGCTAGATGACAATGCCAAAGATATGTCTTGTTTGAGTTATCGAGTTTTAACCTTATGGTATTTACATTATAAAAATTTATATCAAGATCTAATAAATAAAGACCATAGGACATCGGGCCAGTGCCATAAAAGATATCATATTTTGAAATAGAACATTGGTCGTTCTTTTTATGAAATTCATATACATCCTTGTCCATAAAAGATACAAAAATAGTGTTTCTATTTATGGTAGGTAAAAAATAGTAGTTCTTTAACTCTATTACAAAACCCATGGGCAGAGATAAATTATAGGTTCCAACTGTAGTGGCAGCAACTCTTGCTCCATTTGCAACACACAATTCACCCTCACCCTTTCATAAAGGCTTAGTTCTTTTCAGTTCCTGCATATTTGAGCATATGTGAGATCCACATATGGTGTCTAGTACCCAAGATGAAGAAGTAGACAAATTTATCTCAATAACATATATACCTGAAGTGGAGATCTCTATCCCCTCCTTCTTCCTCAGTTCCTTTAGGTTGAGAGGGCACAATTATTTCTCTTCTAATGTCCAGGCTAGTGATAGTGGTGACAACTGCCTCCCTTATTCATTTCTCGCTTTGCTTTGAGTGCAGAAGACTTGGGTTTCTGGCCATCTTTAGAACTCTTCTTAGCTTTGCCTTTGCCCTTTGACTTTCATTTTCCATTGATCATGATCACATAGTTGGGCTTGTCTTTCTTCATCTGCACTTCAGCTGTTCTCAACATGCAAAGCAATTCTGACAATAGCTTGTCAAAATTGTTCATGTTTAGTTCATCACAAATTGGTTGTATGACTCAGGTAGGGAATGAAAAATCACAATGTGGCCAACTCTTGACCCAAAGGAAATCCTAGTCTAGAGAGCTTCTCTGCATACCCAATAAGATTGATCACATGGGAACCAACTAGATCTCCTTGTTCCATGTCGCACTTGAGCAATGCCTTCGAGACATCATATCTCTCCTTTCTTGCCTGATGTTGGTACATATTCTTAAGACGTGATACTATCTCAATCACATCCATGTTTTTATGTTATCTCTGCAACTCATAGTTCATTGAGAACAACATCAGACACTTGACATCCATGACATCTTCATAGTGCTTCTTGTAAGCATCCCTATCATCCTTAAGCACATTGGGAGCAGGTTCATCTGTCTTTGCTATTTCCAAGACATAGAGCTTTCACTCCTGTGTGAGAACAATTCTAGCATCATGAACCAATCATGGAAATTATTCTCATTCAACTTGTCGATCTCAAGGACCGATCACAAATAAAACGTGTTGTTTACCGCCATTTGATTCTATAAGAGAAAATTTACTGCTTTGTCAAAACACTTTTGATTTGATTTGATTAAAATAAACTTTTAACAATATTTAATTAGGCCTTTAATTAATTGCTCCCACTATTTTTTCAAATTGACAACCCTCACTTATCAATTAAGAATATTGCATCGTACAATCTTCTAGTGAGCCACCATCCATATTTCATCACATCATGAGTCATCTTTGGCTGATCACTCACAACATGATTATTTACGTAAACAACTTTTGCCAATTGCATCATATGCAACTCTTGGATAGACAATATGCATAATTCTTTGCCATATTCCATCTATATGCTTCTAGGTACTTAATCTCATTAAGATCACCTAGTTAAGCCTAACCCAAAAGCCAACACAATAGAATATGCTCCCCACTTTGGCAGATCTACATATCTACCATCACACTTCCACGAGATGGATAGGGCACCACGCTATAACCTACACTTTGTTGATCAAGTTTTTCACGTGTGTTGCTTATTGAAAGTATCTAAGACATAATATTTTAATTGAGAGATTTTATATGTATATACACATACATATCAATACACCACATACTTATAATATGTATCATATACATACTATATCCAATCAACAAACATGCATTTCTCAAACACAAAAGCATTGGTTATGGCCATATACTATTGTAATCCTTTGGAGCCACAAAGGATTACTGTGACAACCACTATCCAACTGATAACAACATCACATAAAATCGCGTGGAAACAACCATTAACAATGATTTACCAAAAATCACTAAAAATTAAAACCATCTTCCATAAAGACATATTGCCAGAAACTTTTTGCCAAAAGGCCCAAGGCCATCTATACATCATGGTTTACTCCATACATACATCGTTCCTTCATTGCAAGAATATGAGATATCAGTTTCTTTACCAAAATATTTATAAAAGCAACATTACACATCGAGACGTTCTTAGCCAAAAATCTAAGATCGATCGTAAAATTGGTTATGAAACTATCTCCCAAGGACCTGAGAGTACATGGACAACACATATGACTTCTATCTACAATAAGAAATGGCTAACAACACACCTCCTCAAAAGTACAGGTCTTCTTCATGTTGTTGTCCTATCTCAACAACACGGTCCCTGCTATCTCGTGCATGTCTACCTAAAAAGTTGTGGAGCCCACAGGGTGAGACGAGTCCCAGTGGGAGATATAACCCTCTGCCAACAATATTATTATCATAGTTAAACCTTTATGAAAGAGAGTAGAAGAAACCTTTATTGAATTAAACATGTATAGCTACTAATTATAAGCAGGGTAGAGAATTTTCATCATCTAAATAGTTCAAATATCTATAACTGAGCCATAGATCATTTAATCACATTTAAAAGAGATATAAAGAACATGTATAATATTGATCAACTATGACATATAGAAGCAATAGAAACCTCATTCAATGTTTCTGTATACCGCTCATGCTCCAACTTACCACTACTAAGTAGCATCAGTTCCATACACTCATCAAGGTGTATCAACCTACACTTATTAAGGTGTATCGACCTACACTTATCAAGGTGTATCGGTCTATAGTTATCAAGTTGCATCAACCTACACTTGTCAAGGTGTATCGACCTACATACTAACACTTATGTCGGCCTAGACATATCTACTTGTGTCAGCCTAGACACTATTGCTTGTGTCGAATAAGGAATGTGTATCAGACACCTTAACACTTTGTGTATCGACCATAATGTACTTTAGGGTATTGACCAAACTACTATTTAGTGTGTCAGCTATAACCTCAAGGAGTGTGTTGTCCACACTTCCACATGGTGTGTTGGTTTAGCCCCACTTGAAGGGTGTGATGGGCAACACCACTTGTAGTGTAACGGATAACACTACTTGAAGTGTGACGGGTTGTTAGGGTTTAAGGCATATCAGGTAGTATCTCTTCTCATCTTCAAAATATTGTCCTACCCTCATCTTTAGCCTTAGGTGATAGGCTAGACAACTGCAAGAATAATGGTCCTTTGCATGTAACAAACTAGTAAGGAGTTAGGCCTCCTAGTGTATCAATTTATGGGTATATCGGGTTGCTAGGGTTAGGGTTTATCAGGAAACATCACCTTAGAGGTGTGTCGACCTCCACCCAACCAGGGCATCACCGTTATCCCTCAACACAAGCCAACCCCACTAGGTACATCCATGGCCATGACGGTTAACACCCTCTTGAATTAGCAACACATATTGGTCAGGCACTCATAGGTTATGACAAGTTAGCTCCTTCAAGGTCTATCCACCATATTGGTTTAACAACCACAAGACAAGCTAACCATCTCAACCCATGATGACCTAAGCATCCACAAGACATGTCAGCCTAGACATCCCCAAATCGTGACGACCTATCACATGGTGTATCGGCTTGTTGCACCGCAAGTCATGACGACCACACACACCACCATGTGTCAACCTAATCATCTTCAAGCTTTAACCCTTTGTTCCCTAACACCCTAGTTCATGGATAACATCCCCATATATCCTTTAGATCTCATTGAACCATCATTCAATCAAGGAAAGTCATAATTGAAAAGGAATCATCAAGTAGTGCATGATAGAAGGTGAATAATAATAAAGTTGAGTTCAAGTTATATAACCGGCCTTAAAATCACCACTAGAGCTTCAAGCTTCAAAGATTCACGTTCCCAAGGTTGAATATGACTTATCAAAAGTCTAAGACTTTGATCGCAACACCTCTATATGAAATAAGATACCATAGTTAGGAACTTGGTGAAGAAGAAAAGAAAGAAAGGAATCATGACCCGAGAAGCATAATCCATCCAAGATTGAAGATGACCATAGCTTCACCTTAGGTAAGATTCTTATCCTTCCTCTTGCTCCTTGAGCTCCTAGGGTCGCCCACCAAGAAGGAGATGGTAAAGGAGTTAAAAGGTTTACTTGTTTGTGGGAAGATGGGCTTATATAGTTGAGACTCATGAGAGAGAGTATGTGTAAGGTGTCATTACCATATGCACTTTGGGTGACACATGTCCATGCATGGTGGCACCATGCAACCATGATTATCTCGACATGAAAAACTCTTGTGGATAATTCAAGGGTGTGATATCAGCCATTGGGTATCTTGCTTGACAAGATATCTCAACCCAATATCACTTATGCACAAACTGATACAACTTTTGCAAGGGGCATCTAAGCCGATAGGCTTTACATACTAGAGGTGCTTAGCCTAATATAATTACTTAAAAAAAGTTTCTAAACCAATAACGGACCTCCTCTATGGTTTCTAAATCGATAATCACTCACATATACTCTTCATAACTCGACACAACCTCATCTAGGATTCAAAATACTCAACATTCTTTGGTTCTTTCACCACCAAGAATGCTATCACTCAACTAAGACTCAAACAAGGAACCCCCTCCTTTATCTTTCTTCTATATGATGCTAAGAGAGAGAAGAGACACTCTAGAGGTGGTAAATTACACATCAACCCCATTGGGTACTTTGCAATTTGCACCAAAACTATCATATATAGCTCAAACAGACTTCAAACATGCTCACACTTAAAACTCGAGCTCTCCTCAATTCTTAATTACTTTTCAAAAGATTAAGACAAGGTTCTAATCATATAACTTAGGCAAAACTTCTAGGGCTATCCCTAAACCCAGTTCAGGGTCCTTACAATTACTATCCATCTATGGTCTTACCCATCTCATTCAACATCAACATGTGAATATCATATGAACATGCATTTGATCAACATCATCGTGAAAAACTTCATGGATGCTCCTTGGAGTTGGACCTTCAAGTTGCCTCTTCTTATCAAGTCTTTTAAAACAAGTCTATTCCTATCTCTATTACATCATGTGTAAAAGGGAGAACCTCGAGTTACATTCAGGGAGTTTAGAAGGAGTAGAATTAATTACATTTTGAGATAAATGATGAGGCTCGACATGCAAGTCGAATACTTATACAAAAGGATCCAAGCAAAATCATATACATCCATCCATAACATTCACAAAAGGGGTTCTAAGCCATAACCATGCAATCATTCACCACATAAAACACAATTTAAAGGCGACATGTATATATTAAAATTGCAGTCCTTTTAATGAGGGACATTCCCCATTAATCAATTTTGACTCAGGTTCACAGGGGTTGTGCCTCTGTGTGGGGGTCTAGGGGAGGCCACCCCTCGCGGGGTCTCAGGGACAATGCCCCTGAAAGGTCTATGAAATCTTTCATTTTCGTACACTTAGGAAAGATAAATATTTTCCATAGTCGAGCCATCCGATAAGTAAAAAATAATAGGTCTGTGGTGTATGTGGAATTAGATCAAACATGTACATTAACAGTTTAAGTTCACATCGTATGCAACCACAAAAAATGGTATACACAAATATGATCATATTGAAATTAATCCAAATACATCGTAGATCGATGCGAATCTGATACCACTATTAGGAATCATGGAGGTGACAAGCACAATGGGAAAAAAAATCTCCACATTTCCTATAAACATGATCTCACCAAAAACAGCTTATTCGGAAGGAGGGGACAAAGATATACCTCATCATGGAGTAAGTTCATTGATGTCTCTTCACCCAATGATGTGAATCACTCCCAGTGTGCACAGATGGTCCTCGACCGTCCTCTGAACTCAGGCACAACAATGTCAACATCTCTACTTTGTCCAAACAGATGGACTAAAACTCCACGTCGCGCTTCATAAGCCAGAGGGAAGGAGCAACCTTCTGCTTGATGATGTGATAGCATCAGTTTCTCTCCTTCTCTCTTGTTTGGGAACGATGACAACTAGGGTTCAAGTACAAGAGCGTAACCACTGATGTCTATCTCTTGCATATCTAATATGACTGTCATGCCCCTACAAATATCAGAAGAAAGGAAGCATAATTTTCCAAAACCCTTGGGTAAATAAAAAGGTTGTGGATTTATTTTAAAATGAGCCGCTTGTGGATAGTTAAAATAATATTTTGGAAATAATTAATTAACCAATTAATCATATTAACTGACTAACTAATTTTGTCATTCATCTTTACTCATTCTCTCTTAGGAATAGCTAATCGGCTTAATGATTAAATCTAATTAATTAACTTAAACATTTTAACCAATTAACTCAAATTATATTCCAAAATGATTATAGTATATTACTCGATCGTTTCAGTGATCAATTTGATTCGGAACGTTTCCAATCATGTCCAGAACTTTACTCCTATTCCAATCACATCCTATGCATGTGTCCCTGTAGGCTCCACATTACAATGGCAATGATATTCATAATCATATTATGATTTCACAAGCAAAGATTTCTATCTAAAAAGACATCATTGCTACCCAAGTAATTGGAGAAGTTGGAGAACAACTTAACCTATCATCTATAATTGGTGTTACAGTGAATGTGAAGTTCCTTTGTCTTTGATATCCAGATTGAACTCAAGGCATGGAATCATCATCCTCTTCAACATTCAATCCATGTTCCTTGAACTAGAGAAAACTGTCTGAGATATTGTAATCTCAATATCACACATTGACTCACATCAGCATGGCCATGCATTTCTTAGTCTCTCTTATCAAGTGGCCAGGATATCATACTCCTGTAGGAGGGACAAATCCTATCTACATTACTCACAGTCATCCCCATGTGCCACAATGCAACCGAGCACCACCTTTATGGCAATTCTTATTCAGGATCACTGTGTATGATGTCCAAGCACACCGAACAACATGTGATGAGTGTAGTGACTTTAGGTCTAAGAACCACAATCACCACAATCACTATGAGAGATGAATATGACTATCTATCATGGTTCCATGTGTCACTCTCTAGGAGGGTCTGTTCGATACACTGTTATTTAACAAGTATTATGTGCTTGGTTTGATATCACATAGCATGACTAATGAGATTCTATCATCAACCAACATACATTCTAGCCCTAAGTGTTATTGCTGTCTTTTTGCCTTCCATAATAACATCCGACTACGTATATAACAAGAATGCATATACTCTTGATATCTATATGATCTCATCGTTTAGGTCCTCAACTCGAAGGCCTACATCATTGGGTAATATCATTCTTTAGATATTTATTATGTTTATCATTATCTCATAACTGAATAACAAAATAAATTGGAAGATGGCCTTTATTATTAATCAAATCATTTACAAGATATGCCATTAAAATCATCATATGATTGGCTCTCTAGGCATACATACCAACACTTCTCCCACTAGCAATCGAGAGCCAGACATGGCAATGCCATCCACAGACATGATATTGAGACTAAAGACTTAGGATTCTGGGCATGCTTCTAATTCTTATACAATGAGATCGTTGCTTGCTATGATACTTTTAGATATTATGATACACCTCATGTGGGTTCCTTGCATAATAAGATGAATGAGAGAATAATCAAGTGTGTACAATTATTAAATTACTCTTTGCATGTTTTTGAATTAGTAGTTCTCTTTTTTATTGAACAATTATGTTCAGATATTGATTTACTCTTGTAGATATCTAGAGTATCCTGCCATATCTATGTTTGTGAATGATTTGTTCCTTGAATCTTGTTATGGTTCTACTTCAAACTCAATTGCTCAATAATATATATCCTTTGCTATTAAAGTGTTTTAAACTATTTCTTTGAAGTACTCATTCACTGAGTGAGTAGGCTCACCCCTCTTCTCACATTTTCTTTTAGAAAAACCATGTCAATTTGAAGAATGTCAATGCCCAAGTAGATGTGCCACAAGAGATATGTATCAGATTAGTTAAGTTCAGTCAGTCCCTGTCTCTCTAGGTCCTTAAGTAGAATTGGGAGAGTTGCACGTAAATGATGACGTGTAACTTTGTTTCCTTAATAATAGACAATGTATTCGTTTATCATGTTGTATGTACCTGGAAGTGTGAGAAATAGAATGAATGTTTAGATATGTCTTTATTGTTGAAATCAGATTAGAGTAATCAAGTTTTAAATTCCATTATATAGTTATTTCATGTGATTGAATGTGAGAAAACCTAGAGTTTGATATCAAAAAAATAGTTAAGGGTGTTCTTCGTATTAAGTTTAATTCTCAACTTATGTCCTAATCTCATTATTAATGGTAATTGTGGAATGTGGGTGTAATGGTTATGGATTGAAGAGGGTTTCCATCAAAGGTGTAAATCAATGAGAATAAGTTTTAGTGAACTCCAAGAATAGTAAGAATACCATCCTCTCTCAGACTCAACAATCTTACCCACACCCACTCCACTCAAATGTTACCAATCATTCAAAAAATTATTTTTGCATATAATATATTTAGAGTGAAAGTTAATGATATAAAAGTGTTTAGTTGTATTGGCACATAAAAAGTAATGATATAAAAGAGTTTATTTGTATTGAGACATAAGAGGTACATTATTTTAGATACTCCCAAGGGCAATGCTTTAAGAAGCAGCATACATTGCATGTTTAGAGAGATTACTAAAGAGAGTATATGCGGTATGTGGGAGTATATGAAGGAGTATATGCAGATTTGGATTTTTTATTATATGTAGATATAAATTAATCATACAATTACATACTTAATTTGCACAATTGCATATTTCATTTGTACTATTACATATTTGTCCAAATAGGAACATTAAAATTGTTATTAGTTTATAAATGAAGTTCCTATGAAATATCGAGCACCATCTAAAATGCATTCTAGAATCAATTAATCATACACTCTAATAAAACAATCACAAAATGGTTTATCATAAGTACGTACTCATAAAAATTAGTAAAATAAACCACACATACACATTAACACACAAGAGGCACAATAGTAACAATCTAAGTTATTTAACCATACATGAACCATGGATGTTATCATATAGATATGCAGTCAAACACATTCAAATATGCATAAATGATCTAAATATAAAACAATCGTAGATGAATGTAAATGTAAAAAAGAGAAGAAATGGAAGCAAAAGGTAAATTAATTGTAGGTGGTGGTTTTAGTTACCTAATTAATAGGGCGTGACATTGAAAATCACCATCTTAGCAGTTTCACCAATTAAATATCATTAATTAATCAACCTTATTTGGGGTTGTGTGGCCATTTATGCGGCTTTGGTCCACTTTAGGCTCAGATTTTTCATATGTAGTTTGGCTAGTGCTTCGAACTGCGTATGTGGGCGCATGGACCATTTTTAAAACACTACCAAAGGGTTTTGGCTAGTCATAGTGTAATAATGGCCTAAGAGTCCTCATAAACCAAACTAGTAGTGTAAATGGAAATATTATCAGCCTCTGGGATTGTGATCCAAACTTTTTGAAAATTACAATAATGTGAAGAATAATTATATAATTTTAATAAGAAAAATGAGATCATTCTCATCAAATTAGAACAAAAGTGAAATGTTTGTATAATATCAACAAATTTGGCATAATTGTATTATGAAAGACTGAAGTAGATGCCAATTGACATTTTAAATAAAGAGAATGTCTATAGTGGATAGTTGTATATGGAATCAAGTGGTCATTTTAATGATAAAGAAGAATACATTTTTTTATCCATCCAAATGATAGTAGAGAAGCAAATTGCAATATGTCCAAAATTGAATTAAACTACTCGAGACATAATTGTTTTGTTTATACATTCTGCCAATCGACTATTAATGTCCATATGCTCAAGGAAAATTTGATATTCTTCATTGTTATCATGTATAAAATGATGGTCGACCTCATATATTCAACTTGACCATGAAATATAGGAGTTTCTGGTTAGTTCATTGCACTTGTAAGTATGTGGGAGTTGTTCTATAAGAAATCTTTCAAAACTTGCTTCATCAAATAATTTGAGTACAACAACTTATGGAAACCATGTATTTGGCTTGGTTTAGTGATTGTGCTACAAAGTTTGTCTTCTTATGGAACCAAGACACTAGTGGTTTTGAGAAAAAAATGATGCACACTAGTACTCTGTTAATCAATTCTACACCCAACATAATACACATATATACATGCTATAATTATCAAAACCATCACTTTTTGGGTACACAATGGCCAAATTCAATGGTTGCGAAAAGATATCATAAAAGTCTTTTAACTGCACAAAGATGTGACTTCTTTGGATTAGATAGAAACATTGCAGAAAAACCTATTTATAATAATATGTCAGGTCTAGTGGTGTGAGATAAAGTAAGCGACCAATTTATTCCTCCACACAAGTGGGTAAACATAGATTCTCCCTATTCATATTTATCAATTTTAGCAGTTGTAGCACTAGAACTTGTACATGGATTTCATGATATTTTATCCCTATCCTTATTGTATTTTCTTGGTGGATAAAAATTCCTTTTGACATTTATTTAATAAAAAAATACAAGAATAAGATGAGATACCCATTAAGCTCATTTATAATTCATTCTTTGTTAATCTGACAAAACCATCACATAATGTATCACCATGTCATCCAAAAACAATATTATCCACACTCATTTTTACACATATAAATGAACCATCTATTAGCTTAATAAGTCATGTGTAGTCTACTTGTCTAGTAGAAAAACTATTACTTTGCAAAAAATATTGACTGACTCATACCAAGATCTAAGAGCATGTTTTAGATCATATAGATCCTTTTCTTTAATAAATCCATGAGAATGTACATTCACCATGCTCTCTCAAGAAGTCAATAACCATTTGATAAAAATAGTTACACTACCACCCACGAAGTGGCATTAACCCATACACAAAAAAAACCTAAAGTATGCCCAACTAAACGCAATTGTATAGTCCAAAAAAATTGCAACTATAAAGGAACCCATATATGATTAATGTTGTAAGGATCTTAACCTATATTAACATCTTATAATGTGTCATAATAATTATTGAATGCTATTTTAAGTTCTGAACTCAATTTATTAAGAAAAATTTCTAAATGTACTCAATTTCTCTTGGTATGTCCTAGTTTCATGTTTTATTATATGTTGTGAACCAATATGTAAATTCTCTATAATTGAGGGAAAATTTGGAATTTGAGTTTAAATTTATATAATGGCATATTATCTTTCATATCCATGTTTTTTAGCAACTTTTAGTATGTCTTAGAACTAGGTTTGAATAATGTTCAAACCTTGGCTTTAAACCTAGTTTAGATGATTGAGTCTACATGGTTTAACCATGAGAGTTGATAGATTTTAGCCTCCCCACCCTTGATCCCTTGTCTATTGAAGGGCCTAAAGGTGTCTAGATTTTAAGGTTTCCTCTTGACTAGACTCTTGATAGGCGGATGCCTAACGAAGGTCGATAGGTTCATGTTGATTGTTTCTTAGTGTTTTGGTTTTGACCCTTAATAACATCTCCTACCTCAATAGGTTAATGTGTGGACCTTGATATCTACTAAGATCTTGACCCTGTTGGATCTATAATGGGCTCTAGAAGGGGTGTGAATAGATCTAAAATCACTTAAACAAAATTCATTAGACCTTCAAGATATTCCTAAGATAATATTTGTAAGGAGTGAGACCTGATAGGGGGTCCAATTTGTACTAAAAATCTAAAGAATAAAACCTCCAGTCCAAACACACCCAAATGGTATGTTGGAGGGGTGTAAAATTTTCTAATTTTAATTAATATTAATCAAAACAACCAAAGTGTAGAAGCGGAATAAAAATCCCATGACTATAATCAATTTTAGAAAAGTACATCATCTCCGATAAAGGGTTTACATGGATATTAGAACATAAGAATCTAGTAGAGGGAAATCCTGACCATATCAAGTTGTTTCCAAGCTTTAACTCCTACGTCCAAGTCTTCATGCCATATCATCCACGTTCTTCACCAAGGGTTGGAAGCATACCCTAGCAAGAAGAGAAAAATAGATGACATAAACAAAGGCTGGTAGTGCATACTAAAAAGGAAATTGAGCAATATATGGAATAAAAGGACATCAAGTAAATAATGCTTCCCATAGAAAAGATAAGGACTACCCAAGTGGGCATCAAGAGAAATGATTCACAATAAAAGGCATACTTGCCATCAAAACAAAACAATAAATTATTCCATATTAGCACATAAAAAGTATCAAGGCACACACCCTTCAATAATAACATCAACCTGCATGCATGTGGGATAAGCATAACACTAGAACAATATAAAGATAATGGTGGCCAAGCCTCACAAACTTGATAGACAATGATGTATTGTCAAACTCCCAATATATATAAAAGGTGGGCCAAGCCTCACAAACTTGAAATATGGGTATGGGGAACCACCACCTCCATACCAATAATAAAAGGGGCATACTGCCCAAAAACCAATGCAATTATACTACCCATGTGCTACTGAATCACATAACATGCATAATATAGAGGCTAGTAGAAAGTATAGTCAGATTATACCAAGTTTCCATCATACTAATGGACAACATAAACATCCACCACATAAGTGGGCAAAAATATCACATATTAGTAAGTAGAAGTGTCATAATGTTCAAGTATAAGATAAAGTAAAAAGAATGTCCAATCATAGTCTAATGATCACAAGATCAGAAGCAACTAAAGTATTCCACTTGAAATATATTTTCAAAAGAGAACGAGATATTGTGTAGGTTATTGTCCATAGGACCAAGAGAAAGATAAGTTAGGTGAATTTCTCAAAAGGAATAATAGGGGATGCAAACATACCTCACTTCAAAATCTTAATAGTTTAAAGTCAGTCCTAGATCCAAGCCTAGTCTCCAAAGCACCTATTATGCATATATGCAGAATTAGGGTTAACCTCACATTAATTACTCAAAATCCTAAAAATAGCCTTTTTATTATTAGGGGATAGGTTATAAAAACCATGGAATATTGTATGTTATATTTTTCCGAGTTCACATCACATTTTACTTTATTTTCCTTGCTTATAAATTATTAGTTATGAATTCTAGAAAAACTAAACCAATTGAGAAATTGCATAAAAATCACATTTTTATAACATTAGATTTAGGAAACCAAATTGGTAGCATTAGGTAGGTTATAATTTTTTTATTCCAAATCATATTTTATTATATTTCTCTAAGCTACAAATATTTTTATATCAATTTTAGAAGATTCGACCAATCAGGAAAATCTGAAAAGCCACGCATTCAACACTTCTCATTTTACAGGTAGGACTCAGGTGGCCCAATCAAAGATGGCCATTTGGCTCGGTCCTACAACTAGCTAGGCATACAACAAGAACAAAACACTTGTGTGGTCAAATCATAACTAGTATGCAAAAAGACAAAAATACCCTTCAAGGCCAAAAAGATTGAAAACCTAAATCAGGGTTGATATGTACAATGCACTCTCGGCATATTCTCCCTTCTGCCAAGCCATGGTGAGGCACACGAAGCTTTAGGAGCTTGAAAAGGCAATAACTAAACCAACCAAACCCCTCTGGCACATGTTACAAAGGCATTCGTCATCTACCCCATCGTCCAGAGATCTCATGGAACCCAGGTTCAGGTCCTTTAATGCCCATACGATAGAGTTAGGCATATTTCCATGGCTACCCAATTGCTGATGCTCACCAAATCCTCATCAAAGCAAGCGAGACCAAAACTACATATTGTTAGACTCTTAACGGACCAAAATGGGGTCAAAGAGAATGGAAAAACACCAAACAAGCACCTAGCAATCAAACATTGTTTCCAAGTCTAGAGGAGAAGCAAAAGAGGGGAAATCAACTCACCTATCTAGAGACCAAATTGGCGGCAACATTGGCTTCACGGAATCACCAGGAAGTATAGACTGTCACTTTCGATGGTCCTAGGGGTTTTAGACACTGGGTTGACAAACCAATAGCAGGTGAAAGTATTTGGAGTAGGGGATCTATATACGGAGTCCATAGAGGCCAAACCAATAGGGGCAAAAAAGTTATGGGACCCCAACGGAGGTCAAAGATTTATTTCCCAGTGGTCTAAAGGTATAAGGAGGTGAGTAGTGGGGAAATAGGGGAAGAAACAGAGCAGATGACAATAGGATTCAACATTGGGGCAAAGGCCACAAAAACCCTGACATATATACACCTCTAGGTTTGAGGAAGGGTGAGGAAGGTGAGGGGAAAGGAAAATTCCAAGAATCGTTGACAATTGTTGAGACATCGTTGTGAGGAAATTGGGAAGTTGTCTCGGTTACAGTAGCATGCGAAATGGGAAAGAAGACAAAGGAAGGAGATATAATCGTAACCCCACAATCCAAAACAAGCAGTCATAATTAGACTCAATATAAAATAGAGGTGGAAGTCACACATGACAAATAAAAATCCCAATTACTTTAGGAAATCAGAATTCAAAGTAAAATGACATTTAAATAATTATGTCTTTTGTTCCCAACAAAGATTGAGGGTGCAAATGTTATTAAAATTAAGTGAAATTTTTCAGAAAGGACAATTAAGGCATTTAGATTCTGACTATGCAATTAGATTTTCCTTTTAAATACTTTTGATGCATTAACTAAACAAGTCATGTTTTCTATTTCCTCATGCATTAATGACATTAGGATTGTCCAAATTTGGTGAAACTTCATCCACAAGTAATATTTAGTGTGTTGAATATGAATTTGCCTCTATTTCCATCTTTTGAAGTTATTTATCATTTATGGCTTTTAGACATATTCTCTCTCCTAAACTTACCCAATTATTTTAAGGCTGTCCAAATTAGATGAAAATTGACGTATATGGTATTTTTAATATGTAGATTATAATTTTGAAGTATGTTTCCACTTTTGCAAATTCCTTTTATGAGATAGATCACAATTGATATTTATGGCCTATTATTATCTTATTTCACAATTGCCTCAATTAACCCTCCAATTATGTTCCATATTTTCATATTATCACCAAAGGAATTATGTAAGATTATTTTGCATGAGTTATTATGAAATCTCCATTTATCTCATGTGATATATTTTATGTGTCCAATTTTGGCCTAAGACTAATGAGAAAACATTATGTTACATTAGGGTGATTTATACATTCATTAGCTCATTAGATTTTACTAAACATCTTTTAGGTCTAACCTCAAACTTGTTTGGCTAACTCCAAAAGGTCAAAGATCCAGGGTAGGGTCCAAGATCCAGTATGTTACAACACTCCACCCCTTAAAAGGATTTCATCCTCAAAATCTATTGATCCAAACCTCATCAACCAACTACTATCCACCCCTTAAAAGGTTTTACCAAACCACAACAAGGTACTATGGTCACTTATGCATATTTTAGTTGTGAATATTTTAGAGGTTTATGTTGTTCATAGATTAAGAATCCAACTAACATGTCAAACCAACTAGGGTTTATATATAGGTCCTTGTGTCTCTAACCTAACAACCCTAAGATTCATATTGTCAAACCAAAAATTCAAAAAGTATAAATGTTAGATCCACTATACCTCTATATTATTTCACATATCCCTAGCACTTCTTCATAGAGAAAACTAGGGTTTAAGGCATCTATGTCAAACTAATTCTAGGGTCTCACTATTCATACTTCAAAAATCTCTTAATTGTGACTTAGTTAAAGAATTTTTTGATAAAATATAGAGAAAAAATCTTTTGTACATGTAATAGTATAATGAAAATAATCTTGATGACTAAAAACTTTGCGATATAAAACAAACATGCCGACCAAAAATCAATATGAGACCCAAGTCACAATTTTTCCATAATAAGGTTTCCTTAACAAAAACCTTTTTCAACCTATTGACATGACCCTATCCTCAAACCAATACCTCATAAAATCCAAAGATACATGCCACCACTATGGTAGGGTAAGATCACCTAAAACCTCATCACATTAGGGTTTACTCATCATCATTCTCGTGTGAAACTCATATCCACCTTTCCATCTCATGAAAACATAGTAAAGTCTAAGGTGAACGTATCACCTAGAGGGGAACTATGTAAGGAAAGGGTTCTAATTAGGGAGACTGTTACAACCCCAATTATTGGGTTTATATGGTTTGAGATGCAATTTCTCCAATAAATGTATGATTATGGAAATTGTATGATTTATGTGTAATAAGTGGATTTCTTTAATAATATTTCCTTTACATGTATGATTTCATGGACCCTAATAAGTTAATGAGTTTAATATGGTAGAAAGAGAAATAAAGTAGAAGGAAATCAAATAATGCATATATAAGAAAAGAAATTGAGATAATAATGAAATTTGAGAAATATGTGGAAAGATATATGATTGAATTGTCATGTATGAGATTTTGAATCCACAAGGTTTCTAATGGTAAAAGGAATCCAAATAAAGAGAATAAAAGACTAAGAGAGAGAAAATATGAATAAAATATGCCTTATTAATAGATAGCTTGTATATGAAGAAAAATCTCCCATACTTTCGAATTTGAGTCTCAAATTTTGCACACAAGTAGTTTAAGTCATTATGGACTTCTTTTAAAATTTGGGATCAAACAGATAAGTGGTTTAGGAGATATGATTTGTGTAAGTTTTCCTAAAGTGAGAAGGATAACATTAAATGTCACAATTTATTTCTAACTTTTGTTCTAATGCGTGGCATGACAACCATTGGATCTTTGATCCAACGGTGGCTGCTTTTCGATTTAGATCAGGAAAGGGGAATAGTAAAGGGAGATTTCCCAATCGATTCTCTCTATGCACAATCTATGTGCGAATCTGGGTATTGCTCCATTAGATTCAGGAGATTAAACTGAACCTAAACATCTATGGATTAACATAGTTCTGTGAGGAATCAGAGTTTTCCCAAATCCTAGCCAGGTTGGAAAGTCTAGTAATGGTAGGAGACACCCCTCTTGTCACATTTCCCTATATAAGGACTAGGGACTTTGGCCCTGGAGTCGAGAAGACTCTCCGCGAGACTAGTCACAACCCCTATAGACATGCGTTAGGATGAATCCCTCACCTACAACTCTCTCGGTCTCCCCTTCTCACCACCAAGGACGGTAGCCCTGTTTTCTTGATCCTTCTAGCTCGACCGATGCTGGGAGTGCCACTGAGGACAGTGGATCTAGGCGGAGAGAGAGAAGCATGGTCCATCTTGTTTGGCATTCTCATGAGCCAAGCTGAGTATGGAGGTGGTCATCATCGAGGAGGGGGCAAGTCACCCTTTTTTCTGGTGAAATAGGGGAGAGGGAACATGTCCGTGCGGGCGAGGATGATGAAGGGGGAAAAGCCAGACTAGGTATCTGGTTAGGCAAATCCAAATGAAGATCCGCAAGCTAAGGGAGTCACTGGAGTCAATGAGGAGTTGAAGGCTGACGTGGAACATTCCTATTCGCCCAGAGGTACATATTTTAGAATAATCTAAAATAATTATTGGTAGCTCAGATATAGACAAGTTATATATGAAAATTGATCAGAAAAATGCAAGGAACCCATTAAAAATATAATTGAATCCTAAATATTCTTGCAATTAGAAAAACATATAAGTGGTCATCTTTAAATGATTTAGTAATGAGAAACCCTAAGATTTGATAATAATTAGATCTAATGATGTTTCCTGGATATTTAGAAATGAATATTAACATATTGAATAATTAGATCTAAAAGGATGATCTTTGTGCTTAATTGGATTAATTTAGGGTTTCATATGTATAAAGTGCATTAATGGGCTTGGAAACCCAAATCTAGGTGTTAATGACTTTTAATGAGTTATATTTTTATTTCCTTTGTATGAGATGATATTAGGATGATCCTAAGACAAATTTGATAATAAATAGGCTTCAAAATGAATAGTTGAGTAATTAGGGTTTTGAACGTAGAATTGCTATTTTAGGATTTTGTTGACATAAAAAGGGAAAGTTGAGAAATAGATCTAAAGAAACCTAAGGAAACCATAATTCAGATAAGAAACCCTAGGAAGTAATCCCAAGTCAATAAAGTAAGTTCTTGATGAGTGTGTAGTAAATAGGTTGTACATGCTTTTTAGGATTTTGTTGTGCTTGTTTAATTGACTTGATTGAGTGCTTAGATTTCTTGATTGAATTGGATTGTTCTTATTTCCTATGAGATCTCCAAATCAGTTATGTGGTTATTTATGATTACTCACTTTAGTTTCATGGAATTTTTTGATGTTTTATTGATTGCATGGAAATAAACTACTTGGATGATTTTATTTCTACAATCTTTAAAGTGAATATGATTATCACAAGTAAAGTATATGTATGACTTGCCCGAACCTACACTCAATCTCTAGATGTAAGATAAGAGACCAAGCCCCGGAGGGAAGGTCAGAGGTGGTCAAGCCCCGAAGGGAAGACCACCGAGCACCCAGAGAGGTGACCCCAGGTACCAAGCTCAGGATGGAGAAAGTAGCCTAAAGTCACTTGCAAGGAATTAACCCTAAGACAGGGTATCCCAGAGAATGAGTAAAAGTGGTTGGGAAGTCATATTGAAAACATAATCTTGCATTGTTAACAACTATTTGAGGTGATATATTGTTAGAACATATGTGTAAATGTTTGGTTGCCACCACATACTGGTATATTCATTTATACTGACCGATGTTTTGTTTGTTGACATTTTAGGAATATCTGAAAGTGGATGAACAGTAAAGTGGCATTTGTGAAGAATAAAGTTAATCTATTAAAGAAGGATTTGGTTATATAAGACTCTACATTGGGTAGAAGTTCCAGATTCCTATTTTTGAAAGGTATTTGAAAAGTTAATTTTTATCCCATTTTAAGCTTAGTCTTTGGTAAGATTTATTAATTATTTTTTTATTATTTGCAAAACCATTGATCCTATTTTGGCATAGCGGCTTTGTCTTTCTGGTCTTCCTTAATTGGGGGTTATCGGGGAGTGGGGTCGTGGTATTAGAACATGGTTTTCCATTTAATATATGATAATTATTATATTTTACAAACTCTTTAGAACCCAAGTGAGTTATGAGAGAATTTTCCAATGATGGTGGTGTCTAGAAAAGAATCACAATCCAGGGGCTAGCAAGATTTTCCTCCGCCCCGCTAGTCGGTCTATGAGGACTCCCAAATTCTGTGTGACTGCCTGGCCAAAATCGTAGGATTTGACTCAAAATAAGATACCTTTAGGTCTTCTCTCATCTATCTTTGTCCCTTCTCTATCATGTTCAATTAATAACTCTAAGAGATTAGGGTTTATCTCTATTCACCACCCTCCTGAGTTCAGGGTAAGTATAATAAGGATTAAGGAATCTTCCATCAAATAGTAAAAAAGCATGCAAAAAGGATGTCATGGACATAAGTTTTGATAATTAGAGGCTCAGACTGAGTTTAGTTACATGCTTTAGGCCTATGTTGCCATGCCCTTAGAGAGCTCTGAGGATTGACCTCCTCATATGAGGAGAGTGTTAGCCTTAGAGGAAGAATCCTCCAGGAAGAGGAAGAGACCTGATGCATCACCTGAGGATGATGCTCAGTACCATAAGTGGTGGATAGAGAAAGAGAAGACATGAGGAGTTGGATACCTTAGTTGTCTGTGCATGCGAGTTCGTAGATTGGACATGCATGCTTTATGTAAAGGTTTTGGGTACACATGAGAAGCATGAACTATGTGTGGTTGTTTGACCGTAGTGTCTTTTGGTGACCTGACGTTGGGTGGGTCGTGCCTATTAAGGGTAAGGGATAGCTCCCTCATTGAGATGGTTAGTGGAGACCATATAGGAACCCTAACATGTATACATGGATAGGAAAGAGGCTTGCACATACATAAAAGAGAATGGCAGCAAGGCTGGAAGTAGGTTTTAGACCTGAGCCAAATAGGTTATTCCTAATATTTTATGAGATAGACATGTAGAGCTTCATATGATCTTGGCCAGTCATAAGTTTTAATAGTATGTTTCACCCAAGTAGGGATAAACATGTAACCGTAAGAGCTTGACCCATCTTCTGAGAAAGAACCTTCAGTGGTAGGATAGGTTGTAGGGTTAGCTCTAGAGAGAGAGAGTGAGGCTCGAGGAAGAAGATTGGAGACCTGGACTCTGAGACATGAGGAATGATGAGAAGTTTGGCATAATATGGCCTGGAATAGACGACCCTAAATAGATGTATGTGGTTACCTCATGCACGATCCTTGGAGGTTTATCGTTTCTGGGATACCTTTAGAAGAACCAAACCCTAGAAGGGAGAAAGAGGCTTCCTAAGAAAATGTATGGATAATATGAGAGCCTACCTTTTAGGTGTATGAGAGAGAGTTCCAGGGACCCTAAGGGGGTATGGTATGATAACAAGTTGTGAGGCCCTGCACCCAGTTGGTTGTCCTTGTGTAGGACTCTAAGGGTTGTTCATGGGGAAGAGTGGTAAGAAGTATATGCCATATCTTATATAGGTTTGGTTTGTGGTTGAACAACTGGACATGTAGTTAGACAAATTATGTGTAAGAGGTGACCCTAGGGTTCCTAGACCAAATAGGGGAAGTAGTAGTACCTAGTGCACATGATGCTCACGAGGCTGATTGAGTTCCTAAGGATTTGAGTATGGAACCCCCATGTATTAGAGCAAAAAGAAACCCCACTTGAACTAAGGTATATGTTTGATGAACCCCTCACACCTGTTGGTGACATATGAATGCATGAGATTGGCCAACCGTGAGGAATGATGAACAAGTATGACATACCAAGGAACTTAGAATGGCTTAATAAGTTGTCCTCTTGCTAGATACGTGCATAGGTATCATGATAGGGGATATGCATATGCATGATGATGCAGACCTTGCATTCAAGGATGTTTAGTGACCTCTGCTACTATCAACTAGTAGTTTTCTCCTATTCTAGGAAGGAACCCTTCAGGTTGGAGTGAGAAGAAACTCTTGTTTAGGTTTAAGGTAAACCTTATGAGGTTGCATATAAGAGCTCGATGATCTAAGTGGAGAGCACATAGTATGAGCATGGATCTATAGACCCATGTGTGACCATCTCTAAGGGGCACGAGGATATGTTGCCATGGGGGTAACCGGTATGGAGCCAGATCGATATAGTTAGGTCACCATGATTCTCATGAAGGGGTATAAGTTTGACCATGAGTGCCCAAAGAGATGATGGAGATTCGGGTGAGAAATCAAGATTGAGATGTGCTATGATAGAATCCTAAGTCAATACCAAGGTCAAGGAGCGATAAGACCAATGGGAGTAGGAGTTGTCTATTCCCTAGATGTAAAAGACCCTAGGGTCAGGAGGTAATAGCTACCTTTGCTCGAGGACCATGGGTTAGGAGGTTGATCACCTTCATGCGTTCATGGGGCCTAAGGGGTAAATGTGAGAGGCACTCCCTGGATGCATAAGGGAAGGATTGCCCCGAAAGTACTGACACCCTGGAGACCTTGAGGATATGACTAAGGATTATGTATATATGAGTAATATGAAGAACAAAGAGTTTTTGGGAACATCCTTTCCAAGGATGTAAACGTAGAATCGAGGTATTCATGGTATGGAGTCATGAGAAGTAAGTTTCAACTTAGATTGGAAAGTGTAATGGCGATGTGTGATGCACCATCTCTACTCTTAGAATGGGATGAACTCTATATTTGGACTGCATTCAAATGCTTATTTCCTCTCGTTATGGGTGCAAGAGACAGGGAAAAACGCATGTTATACTAAGGATAAAGGTGATATGAGTTGAAACATTTCTATGATGTTTGAGGATAGAGGAAGTACCACACCCTTTAGAATATATATTGGATAGGTGATTTGAGAGCATCAGGAGAGCAAGGGTAATATGAGAACATACCTATCTAGAGTAGTTTGGAATCTTGGAGTTGCAAATTTGGGTTTGATAACCAATATGATTGAAGTAAGAGCTCGAAGTTTTCTTGATGCAGATAGACCTAAACCTGAGGCAAGGATTATGAGTGAAGTATATGAAGATTTATATTTTCACTACCTAGCACATGAGGAAACTAATGTGGTAACAGACACTCTTAGTTGAGACACAACCCATGTATACAACTATCTTGTTTAGCTAGTAGAGAGGATGAAAGAGGTTGTTAGGTGAACCCTATGATCATTAGAAGATAAGACTTGTGTGGATAACATCCTGATGCAACCAGACTTGTTGGTCAAGCTGGTAGTTGCTCAGTTAGCCATCCCAGAGCTTGATGAGATAAAAGGATTTCTAGAAGAGCCTCAGATTCACCTCCCTAGAAAAGGAGGTGGTAAAACCCACTACTAGAGTGTTTTAGGGTATATGAGGAGTCACCCTTGAGGAATCATATCATGCAAGAAGCTCATGATTTTAAGTACATTGTGCACCTTGGTACTACCAAGATGGTTAAGGTTTGTAGTAGTATCTTGAAGACCTGTAATGAAGAATGATATAGAGGTGCATGTGGTCAGGTGCCATACATGCCAGAGGGTGAAGGCTGAATACCAGTAACCTAGTGGATTGCCACAAATCATGAAGAGTCCCTGAGAGGGAATGGGAGCAGTTCACCATGGATGTTGTGGTATGGTATCCCCTGGACCAAGAGGGGTTAGGATGCGATATGGGTTATGGTAGATCACTTTACCAAGTTTACACATTATTAGTGTGGCAGATCTTATTGAGCTATAGGGATTGAAGAGATAGCTCAACTACATAGTGATATGAGCTTGAATATCTTGAGCATGACCTCAAGTTCACTTCCATGTGTGGAAGTAGGTACAAGAAGAACTCGATACTAGATTAAAGTTTAGTACAACATATCACCCCCTGACTGATGGACAGTCAAGAGAGTATAATCCAGACATTAGAGGGTTTGAGGAGAGCATATGTGCTCGTTTGGGGTGATACATGGGAGTAGTACCTGCCCTAGAAGAGTTTGCTTATTATGATATCCACCATATACATTATCGCGATGTATGAAGCTCTGTAAGGGAGGTCGTGTTGGTCAACGCTTCACTAAGGGAAGCCACAATGTATGTAGATGAAGTCACTTTGATCAAGCAATGATTGAGAAAGCCCAGGATCGATAGGAGTCACGTGTTGATGTGAAGCAGAATGACATGCAGTTCACTATGGGTGAGCACACATTTTGAAAATATGACCCCTCTGAGCTATAGATTAGAAAGTTGAGTCCCTGATACATGGGTCCATTTGAGATGGATTGGTGGAGTTGCTTATGTTTAGCCTTACCCCTCAGGATAATATGATGTATGATGTGTTCCATGTGTCTGATCTAGAGCACTATGTGATGTACCTAAGCCATGTGTTGAGCAATAAACCTATTGATCTCTAAAGGGAGGCTGGCATATCTTGAGTCACCTGTGAGGATTCTAGATACTAATGTGAAAGAACTCAGATGTAAGAATATAGAGACACTATAGGTTCTTTGGAAGCACCATGGAGAGGATGAAGCCAGATGGGAGTTGATGATGGATATGGAAAGGTCTTATTTGTTTGTATGTTTGGTGGAATTTTGAGGGAAAAATTCCTATAAGAGGGAAAGGTTGCTACAACCCCAATTTTTGGGTTTATATGGTTTGAGATGCAATTTCTCCAATAAATGTATGATTATGGAAATTGTATGATTAATGTGTAATAAGTGGATTTCTTTGATAATATTTCCTTTACATGTATGATTTCATGGACCGTAATAAGTTAGTGAGTCCAATATGGTAGAAAGATAAAGAAAGTAGAAGGAAATCAAATAATGCATAAATAAGAAAAGAAATTGAGATAATAATGAAAATATGAGAAATATGTGGAAAGATGTATGATTGAATAATAATGGATGATATTTAGAATCCACAAGGTTTCTAATGGTAAAAGTAATCCAAATAAATAGAATAAAAGAGTAAGAGAGAGAAAATATGTATAAAATATGCCTTATTAAGAGATAACTTGCATATGAATAAAAGTCTCTCATACTTTTGAATTTGAGTTTCAAACTTTGTACACAAGTATCTTAAGTCATTGTGGACTTTCCTTTAAAATTTGGGATCAAACAGATAAGGGGTTTAGGAGATATGATTTTTGTAAGTTCTCCTAAAGTGAGAAGGATAACATTAAATGTCACAATTCATTTCTGGCTTTTGTTCTATTACGTGGCATGATAGCCGTTGGATCTTCGATCCAATGATGGGTGCTTTTTGATTTATATTTAGAAAGGGGAAAACTAAAGGGAGATTTCCCAATCGATTCTCTCTGTGCACAATCCATGTGCAAATCTAGGGATCGCTCCATTAGATTCAAGAGATTAAATCGAACCTAAACACCTATGGATTAACACAATTCCGTGAGGAATCAGAGTTTTCCCAAATCCCACCCAGGTTGGGAAGTCCAATAATGGTAGGAGACACCATTCTCATCATATTTCCCTATATAAGGACCAGGGACTTTGGCCCTGGAGTTAAGAAGACTCTCCGCGAGACCAGTCGCAACCCCTATAGACCTGCGGTAGGATGAATTGCTCACCCACAACTCTCTTATTCCCCCCTTCTCACCACCAAGGATGGTGACCCTATTTTCTTGCTCCTTCCTACTTGGCCAATGCAGAGAGAGAGAGAGAGAGCGACACTGTTTGTCTTGTTTGGTGTTCTCACGAGCCAAGCTGAGGATGGGGGTGGTCACCACCGAGGAGGGGGCAAAGCACCCTATTTTTCCGATGAAATAGGGGAGCGAGAACCTATCCGCATGGGCGAGGATGATGAAGGGGGAAAAGGTAGACTAGGTATCTAGTTAGGCAGATCCAAGCAGAGATCCACGAGCCAAGGGAGTCACTGGAGTTAATGAGGAGTTGAAGGCTGACGTGGCACGCTCCTATTTTCCCAAAGGTACATATTTTAGAATAATCACAATTAATTATTGGTAGCTCGGATATGGACAAGTTATATATGAAAATTGATCATAAAAATGCAGGGAACCCATTAAAAATATAATTGAATCCTAGATCTTCTTATAATTCAAAAAGCATATAAGTTGTCACCTTTAAATGGTTTAGTAATGAGAAACCGTAAGATTTGATAATAATTAGATCTAATGATGTTTCCTGGATATTTAGAAATGAATATTAACCTATTGAAGAATTAGATCTAAAAGGATGATATTTCTACTTAATTGGCTTAATTTAGGGTTTGATATGTATAAATGCATTACTGGGCTTAGAAACCCTAATCTAGGTATTAATGATTTTTAATGAGTTATAATTTGAGATCCTTTGTATGAGATGATATTAGGATGATCCTAAGCCAAATTTGATAATAAAGAGACTTTAATACGAATAGTTGAGTAATTAGGGCTTTGAACGTAGAATTGTTGTTTTAGGGTTTTGTTGACATAAAAAGGGAAAGTTGAGAAATAGATCTAAAGAACCCTAAGGAAACCCTAATTCAGATAAGAAATCCTAGGAAGTAATCCCAAGTCAATAAAGTAAGTTCTTGATGAGTGTGTAGTAAATAGGTTGTACATGCTTTTTAGAATTCTGTTGTGCTTGTTTAATTGGCTTGATTGAGTGCTTAGATTTCTTGGTTGAATTGGATTGTTCTTATTTCCTATGAGATCTCCAAATCAGTTATGTGGTTATTTATGATTACTCACTTTAGTTTCATGGAAATTTTTGATGTTTTATCGATTGCATGGAAATAAACTACTTGGATGATTTTATTTCTACAATCTTTAAAGTGAATATGATTATCACAAGTAAAGTATATGTATGACTTTCCCGAACCTACACACAATCTCTAGAATTTATTAATGATTTTTTATTATTTATAAAACCATTAGTTTTTTAGAACAGCTGTATGACCAGCCATGCTCTATGGGAGTGAATGTGGGGCAGTGAAGAAACAAGGTCTCAACAAGATGAACGTGGCTGAAATGCGTATGCTGAGATGGATGTGTGGGAAGATAAGAAAAGATCGCTTGAGAAATGACTGTATCAGGAATAAAGTGGGGGCGGCGGGCATTGAGGACAAGTTACACGAGGGCCGACTCAGATGGTACGAACATGTGCAATGTAGACCTACTAATGCGCCTACACGAGGCAATGCTATTGATCCAAACACTATAAATAGAAGAACAGAAAGGCCTAAATTAACATGGGATGAGCTTATAAAGAGAGATTTTGAATCTCTACATCTCAAATCAAAATATGGCCCATGATAGAGCTGAATGGAAACAAAGGATCCATGTAGCCAACCCCAACATAGTTGGGATTGAGGCTTAGATGATGATGATGATTATTTGTAAAACCATTGATCTTGTTTTGGGATAGCGGCTCTGGCTTTCTGGTCTTCCTTAATTTGGGGTTACTGGGAGTGGGGTTGATACAGAGACAAAATTGAAATAGTCAGATTTTGACTACCATGGTCTCTGATACCATGTTGTAAGGAGCGATACCCGATAGGGGATCCACTCCATACAAAAAATGTGAAGAATAAAACCTCCAGTCCAAACACACTGAAATGCTATGTTGGAGTGGGTGTAAAATTTTTAAATTTTAATTAATGGTAATTAAAACAACTAAAGTGTAGCAGAAAAATAAAAATCTCATGACTATAATCAATTTTAGAAAAGTACATTATCATCTCCCATAAAGGGTTTACATGGATATTACAACATAAGGATCTAGTAGAGGAAAATCTAGACCATATCAAGTTGTCTCCAAGCTTCAACTCCTAAGTCTGAGTCTTCATGCCATATCATCCAAGTCCTTCACCTAGGGTTGGAAGCATACCCAACAAGAAGATAAAAATAGATGACATCAACAAAGGCTGGTATGTGCATACTAAAAAAGAAATTGAGTAATATATGGCATAAAAGGACATCAAGTAAAGAATGCTTCCCATAAGAAAGATAAGGGCTACCCAAGTGGGCATCAAGAGAAATGATTCACAATAAAAGGGATACTTGCCATTAAAACAAAACAATAAAATTATGCCATACTAGCACATAAAAAGTATTATGGCACACACCCTTTAATAATAACATCAACCTCCATGCATGTGAGATAAGCATAACACTAGAACAATATAAAGACAATGGCAGCCAAGCCTCACAAACTTGAAACCTGATAGAGAATGACGTACTGCCAAACTCCCAATATATATAAAAGGTGGGCCAAGCCTCACAAACTTGAAACCTGGGTATGGGGCACCACCACCTCCATCCCAATAATAACAGGGGCATACTACACAAAAACAAATGCAATTACAATACCCTGCTACTGAATCACATAACATGCATAATATAGAGGCAAGTAGAAAGTATAGTCAGATCATACAAAGTTTCCATCATACTAATGGACAACATAAACATCTACCACATAAGTGGGCAAAAGTATCACATATTACCAAGTAGAAGTGCCATCATGTTCAAGTATAAGATAAAGTCAAAAGAATATCCAATCAGAGTCTAATGATCATAAGATCTGAAGAAAATAAAGCATTCCAATTGAAATATATTTTTAAAAGAGAATGAGATATTGTGTAGGCTATTATCCATAGGATCAAGAGAAAGATAATTTCGATGAATTTCTCAAAAGGAATACTAGGGGATGCAAGCATACCTCACTTCAGAATGTAAACAGTCTAAAGTTAGTCCTAGATCCAAGCCTAGGTCTCCAAAGCACCTACTATGCATATATGTAGAATTAGGGTTAACCATACATTAATTACTCAAAAACCTAAAAACACAGAGTAGGAAATGTGTTTCTTGACTAGTGGTCTCACGTAGGTTGAGGTAAGCTAGAGTGCACCAGTAGGGTGAGGGGGTCTAGGTCAATGAGGGTGAACTCCTTATATGATTGGTATCCAACACCAACCGGGGATGTTGGTGGTACATGAGTTACAAGTTGTGGCGATTATTGGACATATTTAGTAGGTCCACTAGTGCACAACAAGCCTGAGGGCTTTGACTCCCCGCATGAGTACCCAAATTGAGAGGAGGTGTCAAGATATCTGACCGCTCCCATTAGCTGCCAAGATCTAGAAGTAGTGATTCCAACTGCAGATGTGGTATTGAGAATAAAGACTTAGGATCTTGAGCATGCTTGGTAAACCTCATGTGGGTTTATGGCATAATAAGATGGATGAAAGAAAAATCAAGTGTGTGCAATTATTCAATTATTCTTTGTATGTTACTAAATTTGTAGTTCTCTTTGTGATTAATCAAGCATGTTCAGATATTGATTCACTATTGTAGATATCCAGAGTATCCTACCATATTTATGTTTGTGAATGATTAGTTCCTTGTAGCATGTTATTGTTCTACTTTAAACTCAATTTTTCAATAATATATATCCTTTGACTATTAAAGTGCTTTAAATTGTTTCTTTGAAGTGCTCATCCACTGAATCGGTAGGCTCACTCCTTTACTCACATTTTTTTAGGGAAACCACATGGATATGAAGAATGTTAATGCCAAAGTAGATATGCCACAAGAGCTATGTATCTGATTAGTTAAGTCCAATCAGTCCCTGTCACTCTAGGTCCTTGACTAGAAGTGGGAGAGTTGTAAGTGATTATGTGTAACTTTGTTTCCTTAATAATAGAGAGTGTAATAATTTATCATGTCATATGTAAATGGAAGTGTAAGAAATAGAATGCATGTTTAGATATGCATCTTTATTGTTGAAACCAGATATGAGTAGTCAAGTATTAAATTCCCTTGTATAGTTAGTTTGTGTATTGAATGTGAGAAAATAATGAGTTTGAAATAAAAAAATAGTCAAAAGTGTTCTTCGTATTAAGTTTAATCCTCAATTATGCCATAATCTCATGATTAGTGGTAATCAATGGGTTGTGGGGTGTAACAGTTTGGTATCAGAGCTTAGGCTGAGTTGTGAGAGACCATTAAGATAGGAAGTCAGAGTCATATGTGTGGCAGTTAGGGTGTAATGTGCCATTAGCTCTGGGATATCTATGTATTAGGAGACCTTGGTCCAATATTTGAATACTTAGGTCGATCAATATTATGCTACTATGTTTATTTTTCTCTAGATGCATTGGCTATGTATACAGAGGAAGGATGGGCTAAAGAGAAACCCTTGAAATATTAGGGTTAGAAGATGAAAAAGTAATGAAAGAATAAAAGCATCAAGATAGAATCTGATACAAAATTTGATTTGTGTGTTGCTTGATTTGGAGATCAATATAAATAGTCTAATATATTTGAATTGAAAATTTCAAATTTTAGAAATATATATGGTTCCTTAAGATTGTTGTGTAGTATATAGTTTCTCCAGTTATTATTTACATTCTTTGTATCAAGTAGACCAGAAGTTATCTTTAAATGAGTTTTCCCTAAGTGGATATTCTTTCCACATGTTTGGGATAAATAGGAGTTGGTTAATCCGGAGTAGCTCTTAGATTCAGGACTATAGGTTTGGCCTGGTCCGTATGCCATGATGCATTGTTGGGATCTAATTCCTCCTATATATTAATCTAATAAGATTAATAAAACTATAGAGAGGTAAACTAAGAATGTAATGAAAATGCACATACACTAATATACTGAAATATAAGGGAAAGATCAGAATAGTTAAGAATCAATTAGAATTGATATCCATGATTTAGTTTTGGGGCCTTAGATAAGAAACCCTAATTTGGGAATGAAGGAAGAGGGAATATTGATACAAGACACAAATTAGTATCTAACATACAAAATGAATAAGAAAGTATGGATAAAAGGAACTGCATCATATAACTAATTGAGGCACTTTATTCAATTTGAAATCAAGGAAAGATAAGAGAAAACTACATAGGAAGCCAAGATGGAAAGAATCAATTATGATGAATGGATTATATAATCAAGTAAAATGCATTTTATGTACTCCAAAACAAAGGGAAAATAGTACAAAAGAGTTAAGTATACAATAAGTACATAGAAGTGAAGAGTCTTCAGAAGAATTAAAGCGGAGAGAACCAGATGAAAATGTATATTATAAGACTAGGATAAGAAACTCAAATGAAATAAAAGGGAAGTGATGGGAATGATGAGTTTGATAAAGGAAGGAGGGTTACATGGTATAGTTAAGAAAATGGAATGTGTACTTCTATTATGAAGTTTAATGTATTCATCCTTACTACCTTTTGATTCAAAGTCTTTATAGAGTAACAACCTAGTTTGCATCAAATGTATATATTAGGTTCCTAGAGATGAATTGGAACTAGTTCTCAAAAGAAGAAAAAAGGTGCAGCTAAATAAATGAACACATCATATAAAGGTAAATACTATTCAGAATAGAAAAGCTTGATTGAAAGAGAAACACAATGGTCAAATCCTGCATGATCCGTTTGATTTGAAATCAAGGACATGTAGTGTATTATGCATAAGATGAAACCAATAGGAAGAATATTGATTTAGAATTTCAACTTGATAAAAGTAAAAGGATGATAAGAAAGTATATATGGCATGGAATATGAAATAATACACAAGAGTAAGATACATGATCATAAAAGATAAGTAAAAGTTAATAATGACATAGGGAAGAGTAGCATGCATGCAGACAATGATAGAAAATAAAGAAGGGATTGAGACATGAGAGAGTAATGTATATGATAAAAGAGAGAGATTGGGAGATGTGAGAAGATGCTAAACAATCTAGTCTCCTTGACGATGAGCAATTAAACCTAAATACAAGAAATGTGTTCATTGAATACTTGAAGATTGGAATTTCTAATCTTAGAATCACCTTCTCTTTTTTATCCTCCCTAATAAGAGTAATGTGGGAATAAAGTGATAAGAGAATGGATTCTAATGTATTCTAAATGGTACATAACCACCATGCTAGATACATCTATTGGATATAATGATGGCACAATATGGAATGATGATGAAGCTCCATCATGATAAATTAGGAAAGTAACCTATCAGAAAGGCCAAGTAAGAGAAAGGAAATTCAAGTGATAAGATAAGGAAGACTGTAGTAAACTTCGAGACATAAATTTTGAATTTTGAATTAAGGGAGTAAAAGCACGTCACAAAAACATAATATTATCAAGAGAAAGGAAATTCAAGTGATAAGATAAGGAAGAATTTAGTCAACTTCATGAGATATAAATTTTTAATTTTAAATTAAGGGAGTAAAATCACGTCACAATGACATAATGTTATTGATAAGGATCAAACCCTAGAATGTTTAGGGTTGTAGTAGCTCAAGGGATATCACTAGTGGTTCGACCTTGAGTGCAAATATCATTATAAAATAAAATCTTGAGATCACTAATAGGAAAAGAAATTGAAAGTGATAGTAATTCATGGTTTAAAGGTAGAAAATGAGAAGGTAGATAAACAACATGGAAAATGACTAGGAACAAAGGATAAGCAATAGATTTGAAATATAAGAAGTATGATTTAAACAATAGGAAAAATTCAACATGAGCAAACAGTGATCTAAAATAAATTCTTGCAGTGATAGTAGGGATGATGAACAATCCATTCTTACCTCGAATATTTTAATGTCATTGATATTTAAATGATATGATCAAAATGAGAAGGATACCTAATAAGAAGAAAATAGCAATGAATAACATGATAAATCAAAGATAACAAATTGCTTTTAGTAATATGTGAATTTGTTTTTAAAAGTATAATTTGCTGAAGGTATATTAAGGGGTGTAAATTTGTTTTACATATGATTTCAGTTGTATGTGTTCAAGCAATTTACTAAATGAAAAGGGTGTTATTTTTTTAGCCATTTATACCAGTCATCTGACTTAGTACTATATAATTGTTGTTAAATTGAGTCTTGCATCTTATGAGTGCTTTTATTTTGGAGTAGCACAATAGTGAATCTCAAAACAACAAGGCGATCTATCCCTATTAACTCTGATGTGATGTAGAACAATAGTATAGACTGAACTATATGAATTGAGATAGTTGGATCAGATTGTCAATATTAAGGCAACACCTCAAGGTAGTATGACATGATTAAAAATGGTTGTTTATCTTTCTCTTTCCTAATATTGATTGTGACATAGAAAATTCTTTTGTTCATTAAGAGCCATTGTTTTAAAAATTTTGAGGTTGAAAGAGAAATAAAGGACTCGATGTTGAACACACTATTCAAATATGAAATACAAGAACATAGTGACATATAATATTTTAGAAGTTTAAAAGAAACCTTGATTGTACGTTTCCTGTGTATTTATCTTTCAAGGACAAGACCTTTTAAGGTGGGAGAATTGTTATGACCGTGTCTGTGCTTAATTGGTAAATTAGGATTTACCTAGATGATAACATGATTAATTAGATTGATCATCACTTAAACTTGACTAATTATATTATCTTAATTGTGATGTTTCAAACCTAATAAGGAAATATAATCATGATTTTACTTTTAAAGATTAGGGTTTGAGAAGTGTAAATCCTAATTGCCAAAATTATGATTTTGATAGTATGTAAATACAATTTTTGATAGGTATAACAAAATGGTAGATGATTTTTCATATTTTCTATGTAGACTAGATTTACTTGAAATTTTGGATATGATATGGATAACTCAATCATGCATATTAGTGAAAAATATCAGAATATTTGTATGTTCTTTGAATGTGGTTCTAGGTCAAACTATACTTAGACCGACCATGTTGCAAACTATTATTCAGTAGTGCAGTGTTTGATTTATAACTCTAAATGATCTAAATATTCAACTGGAGCTATGAAATTATATTATAGACAACATAATAATTTTCATAATTTTTGGAGGATTTGTAACCTATTTATCAAACAATTTTTAGTACCATTTTTATGACAAAAAAATGTGCTAAAATAAAAGAAAGTATAAGTAGGGTCAATTTGCAATTGACCCAAGCAGCTCAATTTCTCTATATGAATAACCTTACACACTAGAATCTCTCATATTTCTTAATTAAATCTAGTGAAATGAATCCTAGAGAGAGAGATGGAGAGCTAGGGTTTGGATGGAGAAAGTGAAGAAGACAACGATCTAGGATTTTCTCTTCCTAGAGTGGATGGAATCAAGTTTGTCATCTTTATATAGATTTTCTTGGTGATTCTTCTCTCACACGTCAAGATTCCACCCCTACTTTGATTTTATTCTAAATGATATCAAATCTTTCATTTTTCTCACTCTTTCTCCATAATTTTCCATTCCTAAGATTTCCGAGTTGAAAGGAAAAAAAGCGGTGATTTGCTAGGGTTTTGATATATATTTTAGAATTTTATACGTGGGGGTACGTTTTTAAGGTGTTTTCATACCTTAGGTGAGTGGATACTTTCTTTAAACAATAGGTTGTATGAAATTGGATTAAATCCACAATAATCTTCAATTCCTTTATGTGTGACTACATGCCCTAAATCTGCCTATCATTTTAAGATTATGAAAGATGATCTAGAAATGGATTGTTTTCTCATTGTAATGTATTTTAGATGATAAAATCATATTAGAAATGGATACAAATTATCTAAAATAGAATTCCTAAAGCTATTGCAGAAGTTATAAAAATAAACCAAAATCTAGGGTTTTCGATTATGTTTGAAATTGACGTCTAATTCAATAAAGAAATTTGCCTATTTGAAACTCCATGTTTATGAATGATTGTTTTGTCTAAATTCTTAGTACATATATGTCAGATACTATCTTGGATTTCATGTGATGTTAACATTGTTTTCTTGATATCTAAGTAAAGAGGGTGAAACCCTAGATGAATTGAAAGTTAGAAGTTTATGATTAGACACTATGAAATTCCACTGATGTGATTCCATTATCCTTATAAATTCATTTATTTAAGGTTATTCTTAATACAAGATATTTCAATGAATGGCATGGAAACCCCAGTCAGTTCATACTAGGGTTTCATATATGCATTGATTGTGTGTGAATTGTTGAAAGTAGTCTTTTATTAGTGACAAATTATGATGCAAAAATTCCTTATGTGAGTTTTATGATATGTGAATGAAACCCTAAGTGTAAAGACTCGATCTTTATGATCAAATATTTACAAAATGTATCAAAACTATAAACAATCTTTATTGTAATCATGCTTTTACATTAGAGTCTCAGAAGGTTTAAACATAAGATTACAAGATGGAAAAATAAGATTTGACTCCTGTCTAGTCTTCAATAGAGGACAACTCCTGCACATCTTTTCTTGTCCTTCTTTGTATCACCTGCCCATGAGTTCCCGAAGGAAAGAAACCACACATGGACCCCATTGAAGGGAAAATAAAGGTCAGCTAGGCTGGTACTAAATCCATTATTGAGCTATTTTGAAAATAAATGGTTATGGTATTAAATCTAGGTAAGATTGATTGGTGGACTATGGGGATAACAAAAAAAAAGTCTAGCTACCATGCTAATTACAAGAGATATAATAATTTAAAGAGGCAACTAGAAAACAATAAAGAGATACTAATATCAAGATTTCAAAATAGAACTATTGTTCTCAAACCTAATATCAAGACATCCAATTATTCAATATGCAAAGATTTATCTATAGGCACAATCAATCTAATATTTTTTCTTCACTAGTGGCTAGGTGCCTAGTGTTCTCTCCTCTATGAGAGAACGACACTTCGCCTGTGGGGGTAACCAGTACTTGGGGACCTCTAATTGTCCATTATCCACTGTGTAGGGTTGGGGGTCGTGACCTGTCGAAACTAGTGAGCTAAAGCTCTTAGCCAATATTTCAAATTTTTGTGCCAATATCAAAATCTAACAATATTTAGTTTCTCAATAATGTCCAATATTCAAAATATAGTCGTGGTGAATTTCAACGAAAAGGAAAGGGCTTACAACTTTTGCAAAACTTTTATATATGAAACTCAAGAGGGAGGCAAATAGTTCAATAATAAAAAATAGAGAATTTAGTACCTTATATCAAGCAAGAGTCCAACATTTTCACAATTGGGATTTATACTACCCCAAGGTTGTGAGATCTAGAAAAAAGAATATCTTGAGTCAATATATGGTTCTTTGGCTTGGAATCACTTTCTAGGTTTTTGTGAGGTGAAATCGTGATTTTCCATTAGTGAGTTGATTATTGGTGATTATTATTATTTTTTTTCATTATAATATCTCATCAAATTCATTAAGTTCATTCTTGTTCATGTATGTTTCATCTTTGTACATATGGTTGTATAAAGGATACTACTTATTATTCATGTTCGTTACATATATAATTGATGAATTCATACTCATATATACTTATCAACCTTAGGTTAGAGTGTTAACATTGTATCTTTATATTGATAAGGTTCTTAGAAGGAAAATGTGTATCCATGGGACCCAATTTTCCCTACTTGTTTCTAACATCCTAATTTCTTAATTTTGTTCCTTACTTAGGTGGTTACTATTATTATATGAATCAACCAGAGAAATTAAGCATATAAGGCTAATCATTTTGAAAAGTTTAGTCTGAAAAAATTAAATCACACAAACCTATATTTTTCTTGATTTGTCCTAAATTTCTAGTTATATATTGTATTCTCTGATTACATTGTCTAAGTCACAACCTAACTCATCTATGTATTTGGGTAGATGTAAAAAGGACCCATTCAATAACCATGATACAGATTAATATAATTTATTTATCTAAGTTTCTATGGGAAAACACGACGTGAGACTTTCTTAGTGGTTCCAATGCGGCAGCATATTTTTCTATAGTTATTTATTTAACTCTACTATGGACTCAGTGAGATTCTCCTCTTCCTTCCTTCCTTTTAGCTGATTAGTTATTATTAATATGCTATTATCGTTATCTTACGAAACACAATTAGGAAAAGAAATGAGTGGCCAAGAAACCAGGAACAACGTAGGAGCGTCTAAGTACCTCTGATGACACTGGAGTAGACCGATCGTGAAACTGGCCTTTCGGTTGGATGTTGTTCCTTGACTGTGGACTTTCAAGTCACTACAGTGAGATCTCTGCATATGTGTGGCCCCATAGTGGATAGAAAGGTGAGAGTAGTGTCTGGGATTTGGAGCAGGCCGTTCGTGCTGGTGGTGGTTGGACAAGTCATAGAAGGAGATCTGCACGGGATGGTTTCTGATATGTAGGGTCGTCATGCTCGACAAGGCTGAGATGTTAGTGTGGTATGAAGTGGTGACGATGATGATCTATAATCCCATCCCAAACTAGCATCACCGTAGGTTGAGGGAGGCAAGCGACCAACAATGTGTAATTGATAGGTGGCGAGGCAGTGGTGGTGCCTGAGGTTTTGTGTAGCACAAACAGTCGACGCAGTAAGTACGAGGAACAAAAGGAGGAGGGGCGCTGGTGAGATCTCAGGCAGTTCGAAGACTTCATAGGCCATCGAATTTTCATGGGAAGGGCGTTCATATGATCATGGCGCTAGAATCGTGATTGAGGAGAGGAGCCGCTCCCTGTTGCTAGCGCCTTGGCTCGCTACATCATTGCAAGTGGTGTTGTGGCCAGGGTGTAGGTGCGACGAGGAGTTGCAGGTTGAAGACGACGATCTAAAATTCATCAGGAAACGATAGACTGAGGAAGAAGTGGTCATCTTACTCCTGAATTCACGTGAAGGCCAAGAAGGACGTGAAGAGGTAGGGTGATCATCCTCAGATCGTCAGGTTATGTCCATGGTGAGTACTAGATCTGATGAGTCTATGAGGAGGAGGAAGAAGGGGCTGGAGGAAGATCTGAGTTTGTAGGTTACTTGGACCCAAAGTTGGCAAGGTGTCTAGGGTTCATATAGTAAAGGAGGGGAAGAGGTAGAAGGTGTCATGAGAGGGTTAATTGTTCTCTACTGTTTTGGCTTGGGAGGACGGAAGCGGTCATTTTATGGTGAGGAGAGTAGTGACGGAGGCTACATGATTTTATCAACTTGTTGACCATCTGTTGAGGGAGGACAAGGGTTGACGAAACCCATTTAATGGCGAAATACCAAGAAACAGCAGAGAATACGGGAGGGGACGATCATCGTTTTACCTGAAATGCATTGTGCACGTGAAGAAGGAGAAGACTCCGCTTTTGCAATGCAGGTCAGCCTGGTCAAATCAGTTACAAATTGAATTAATTTGCACATTATTCTCATTATCTTCAAGAGTATATATCTCATACACATTTAGTCTTTTTGACCTTAAATTTTAACTATTCCTCTAATTAGTGATAATATATATATTACAAATACTAAATCCAAATCATGATTCCAAGATGGCCAATAATTAGTACACATGTAATCATATGATAATTGCATTTTTTATGTGATGCCAAATCCAAGAGTTCTTAATGCAAAACTGAATATTCAAATTTGGGTTCCAAGTGTGATGAGTACAGAAACATGATGGAACTTGCACTTTGGTGTTTGAATTTCAAGATAATTCAATGAAGTCCAATTGAGAATGAAAATGAAGCGAAAAGATTTTTAATTTGACAAAATTATGTTAATAGCTCAAACATTAGATTTAGTACCAAAATCTGGTATGTTACAACACTCCACCCCTTAAAGTGGATTTTGTCCCTGAAATCATCTATGGTCTAGTGATACACTATACCCCACCCCTTAAAAGGTTTCAACTAGAAATTTGAATGGGCATGTCAACTATAACATAGTAGCCTAAACCTTACCTTGCACCTAACTCTAGATTTTAAGGATTTCATGTGACTCTTTTCTAGGATTTTCTCATGTCTCCCTGATTGTGATTTATCTCGAGAAATCATTGATGAAATTCCATAAAAAAATATTTTTTATACATAATATATCATAAAGAAAATAACTTTTTTTATGAAAAAAATCATTTCAATGTAAAACTAAAAATGGCCAAAATCAATGCGATGACTAAGTCACAATCATACTAAATACTTGAATCATAGAACCTAAAGGATCACTAAAGTAACTTCACTTATTCTAGGGAGGAAAAATATTATTTTCTACCAAACGGGGTTCACAAATTCAAACTTAGGATTTCTAAACCCACTGTTTACTTTTCAACTACTAAGTTGCTCATGTTTTCTAACACCTCAACCCATCTCTACTAATATGGTGACATTTTATCTTCACTATTTGGTGGATCATACAATTTTGTAGACATTAATTCCAGCTAAGTTACTATTTCCTTTTAACTAGATCAGGCTAGCAAAACTAGGGTTGGTTCTAAACTATTTGACCGACTTTCGGGTATGCTAAATTTCAACCCTAACTTCCATGAGGCGTGCATGAGTGCCGACTATTTATAGCTCTAATACCATGTTGTAAAGACTCGATCTTTATGATCAAATATTTACAAAATGTATCAAAAATATAAACAATCTTTATTGTAATCATGCTTTTACATTAGATTCGTGGAAAGTTCAAACATAAGATTACACGATGGAAAAATAAGATCTGACTCCTGTCTAGTCTTCAATAGTGGACAACTCCTGCACGCCTTTTCTTGTCCTTCTTTGTATCACCTGCCCATGAGTTCCCGAAGGAACAAAACCACACATGGACCCCATTGAAGGGAAAATAAAGGTCAGCTAGGCTGGTACTAAATCCATTATTGAGCTATTTTGAAAATAAATGGTTATGGTATTAAATCTAGGTAAGATTGATTGGTGGACTATGGGGATAACAAAAAAATCATCTATCTACCATGCTAATTACAAGATATATAATAATTTAAAGAGGCAACTAGAAAATAATAAAGAGATACCAATATCAAGATTTCAAAATGGAACAATTTTTCTCAAACCTAATATCAAGACATCCAATTATTCAATATGCAAAGATTTATCTATTGGCACAATCAATCTAATATTTTTTTCTTCGTCAGTGGCTTGGTGCCTAGTGTTTTCTCCTCTATGAGAGAATGACACTTCACATGTGGGGGTAACCAATACTAGGGGACCTCTAATTTTCCATTATCCACTGTGCAGGGTTGGGGGTCGTGACCCGCCGAAACTAGTGAGCCAAAACTCTTAGCCAATATTTCAAATATTTGTGCCAATATCAAAATCTAACAATATTTTAGTTTCTCAATAATGTTTAATATTCAAAATATAGTCTTGGTGAACTTCAACAAAAAGGAAAAGGCTTACAACTTTTGCCAAACTTTTATATATGAAACTTAAGAAGGAGGCAAATAGTTCAATAATAAAAAATTGAGAATTTAGTACCTTATATCAAGCAAGAGTCCAACATTTTCACAATTGGGATTTATACTGCCCCAAGGTTGTGAGATCTAGAAAAAAGAATATCTTGAGTCATTATATGGTTCTTTGGCTTGGAATCACTTTCTAGGTTTTTGTGAGGTGAAATCGTGATTTTCCATTAGTGAGTGATTATTATTATTTTTTCATTATAATATCTCATCATATTCATTAAGTTCATTCTTGTTCATGTATGCGTCATCTTTGTACATATAGTTGTATAAAGGATACTACTTATTATTCATGCTCATTACATATATAATTGATGAATTCATACTCATATATACCTATCAACCTTAGGTTAGAGTGTCAACATTGTATCTTTATATTGATAAGGTTCTTAGAAGGAAAATGTGTATCCATGAGACCCAATTTTCCCTACTTGTTTCTAACATCCTAATTTCTTAATTTTGTTCCTTACTTAAGTGGTTACTATTATTATATGAATCAACCAGAGAAAGTAAGCATATAAGGCTAACCATTTTGAAAAATATAGTCTAAAAATATTAAATCATACAAACCGGTATTTTTCTTGATTTGTCCTAAATTTCTAGTTATATATTGTATTCTCTGATTACATTGTCTAAGTCACAACCTAACTCATCTATTTATTTGGGTAGATGTAAAAAGGACCCATTCAATAACCATGATACATATTAATATACTTTATTTATCTGAGTTTCTATGGGAAAACATGACGTGAGACTTTCTTAGTGGTTCCAATGTGGCAGCATATTTTTCTATAGTTATTTATTTAACTCTACTATGGACTCGTGATATTCTCTTCTTCCTTCCTTCCTTTTAGATGATTAGTTACTATTAATTGCTATTATCATTATCTTACAAAACATGATTAGGAAAAGAAATGAGTGGCCAAGAAACCAGGAACAATGCATGAGCGTCTAAGTACCTCTGATGACACTGGAGTAGACCGATCACGAAACTACCCTTTCGGTTGGATGTCGTTCCTTGACTGTGGACTTTTAAGTCAATGTAGTGAGATCTCTGCGTATGCGTGGCCCCGTAGTGTCTAGAAAGGTGAGAGTAGCGTCTGGGATTTGGAGTAGGTCGTTCATGCTGCTGGTGGTTGGACAAGTTAAAGTAGGAGATATGCACGGGATGGTTGTTGATCTGTAGGCTCATCATGCTCGACAAGGCTGAGATGTTAGTGTGGTCTGAAATGGTGGTGATGATGATATATAATCCCATCCCAAACTAGCAGCACCACAGGTTGAGGGAGGCAAGCGACCAGCAATGTGTAATTGATAGGTGGCGAGGCAGTGGTGGCGCCTGAGGTTTCGTGTAGCACAAACAGTCGACACAGTAAGTAAGAGGAACAAAAGGAGGATGGGCACTGGTGAGATCTCAGGAAGTTTGAAGACTTCATAGGCCATCGACTTTTCATGGGAAGGGCGTTCATATGATCATGGCGCTAGAATCGTGATCGAGGAGAGGAGCCACTCCCTATTGCTAGCTCATGGGCTCGCTACATCATTGCAAGTGGTGATGTGGCTAGGGTGCAGGTCCGATGAGGAGTTGTAGGTTGAAGATGACGATCTGAAATTCATCAGGCAATGATAGATTGGGGAAGAAGTGGTCATCTTACTCCTGAATTCACATGAAGGCCAAGAAGGTCGTGAAGAGGTAGGGTGATCATCCTCAGATCGTTAGGTTCTACCCATTGTGAGTACTAGATCTGATGAGTTTATGAGGAGGAGGAGGAAGAAGGGGCCGGAGGAAGATCCGAGTTTGTAGGTTACTTGGACCCAAAGTTGGCGAGGTGTCTAGGGTTCATATAGGAAAGGAGGGGAAGAGGTAGAAGGTATCGTGAGAGGGTTAATTGTTCTCTACTATTTTGGCTTGGGAGGACAGAAGCGGTCATTTTATTGTGAGGAGAGTAGTGACGGCGGCTGTAGGATTTTATCATCCTCTTGACCATCTGTTGAGGGAGGACAAGGGTTGACAAAACCCATATGGCGAAAGACCAAGAAATGGCAGAGAATGCAGGAGGGGACGATCGCCATTTTCCCTGAAACACATCATGTGCATGAAGAAGGAGAAGACTCCGCTTTTGCAATGTAGGTCAACCCAATCAAATAGGTTATAAATTGAATTAATTTGCCCATTATTCTCATTATCCTCAAGATTATATATCTCATACATATTTATTCTTTTTGACCTTAAATTTTAACCATTCCTCTAATTAGTGATAAGTTATATATTACAAATGCTAACTCCAAATCATGATTTCAAGGTGGCCAATAATTAATACACATGTAATCATATGATAATTGCATTTTTTTGTGTGATGCCAAATCCAAGAGTTCTTAATGCAAAATTGAATTTTCAAATGTGGGTTCCAAGTGGGACGAGTACATAAACATGAGGGAACTTGCACTTTGGTGTTTGAATTTCAAGATAATTCAATGAAGTCCAATTGAGAATGAAAATGAAGCGAAAAGATTTTTAATTTGACAAAATTATGTTAATAGCTCAAACATTAGATTTAGTACCAAAATCTGGTATGTTACACTAAGGATAGGGTATTTAGTGATCGAAGTGTTTTCAATTTAGAGTTTTTCAGTATGATAAGTGGTGTTGCAAAGTTCCTTAATTTACAATACAAATTGATGATAATTTATGAAAATCATTATTTATAAGGTAGACTAAAAAATGTTGATTTGATGATTGAATTATAAATCTAAAGAGTGAATCAGGCATTTAGATGCCGAAAACAATGTAGAATACTGATACAAGTAAACTACATGTCAAATGCAAGTGTATGTATCAATGTAATATAAGCCTTAAGAGGCCTGAATGTCGAACTCAGGGAAACATTAATCCAGATTCTACTACTAACTGTAATGAAATCAGCTAGGCCTGTGAAAACTTGATTGAAGGTTTAATTATCTAACGTAGAAAATAAATTTAAAATCACTGGTTTTTTTATCTCAATTAGAGTGAATTCTTTAGGATTACGGTTTCACCTCACTTAACATTATAATTACCATCATAACATTAATAATTATCTATTCTAACCCAAGACTAAGAGAACTATAGCAAGAATTACCCGTTCTCACGACATATTTCACTACCTAATCTAATACCAATCACACTCTCATAACAGTTTTTTATTAGTTAGGTGCTTCACTGAATACTCTAGGTAATCTCTTCACATTTGTAAGACACCTTTCTCAAAGGGCAATATAACACATATATTTCTATGATTTTTCCAACCATTAATTCCCTCTTCAAAGAAATGAAAGGTTTAATTAACTACCTGTGGTGATCAAGCATGGACCAGTTTGTTATATTTTCATAGAAACAAGTCCAAAAATTAAGAGAAATTGATATATTAATGCATACAAGTCAATTACAATGCATAACTGGGCTACTCATGGGTTTTAAGGAGCAAGGGGTTTAGTCCCACATGATTTCCATTGCCAAATACATGAGAGAGAGAAGATAAACCTAGGGAACATTAAAAAACTAAAAGAACCCCTAAAGAAGAGGGCCTGGATGATCCCCTCTGACGAACGTGATGATTTGTTATCTTCCGACTGCAAATCCGTCAACTTTAGGTGCCCAAATCTCCCGGAATGTGGCTTTCTTCTCTGCTTTCTCCTCTCCATACTCTTAGGTACTGTGTAATGGAATAGAATGAGATTCATAGGGTAGGATGAAATCCCTCTAAGTCACATAAGTGACTTAGGCCATCTTTAATTGCCAACCGTCAGATTAGACTTAATTTTTAGATCTGACTGATCCCGCCGTGTCAGCACTACTAACTGGATGTTAGTACTACCGACATCTTTGAGAGCTATAGGTGACTTAGAGCGTCCTTAATTGCCAACCATCAGATTAGACTTAATTTTTAGATCTACCTAATCCTACTGTGTTGGCATTACTGATTGGATGTTAGTACTACTGAGTCTATTGACACCTTTGATAGCTGCAGTAGCCTAGGCAATTGTCGGTACTACCGAATCGATGTCAGTAGTACCAAGTTTTCTCAATAAATTTAGAATCCATCCTTGTGATGTTGTCAGTGGTATCAACTTTTTGGTTGGTACTAGCGAGTCTTCTTGATTTCCATATGTTCCAAACTGAGCATGTGTCAGTACCACCAATAACAAAGTCAGTAGTACTGAGCTGTGTAAATTCTTGTAAATTTACCTGAAATCCATAAAACCAAACATTTTAAATCATTCAAGAACATTAAAATTATATTTATTTGATGCAATTAAGTATCATAGGATAATGATGGTAAATAATGCACAAATTAATATGAAAATGAACAATAATTGCACAAAAATCCATATTAAATAGCATGTGAAGACAAAAATTATTTGGTGCATCAAATACTCACACGAGGCCCGCATCATGAGGAGGAAACATGCTTCCCAACTGGAGGTCTCATGTAGGTTGAGGTAAGCCAGAGTGCACAATAAGGGTGAGGGGGTCTAGGACATTGAGGGAAAACTCCTTATATGATTGACATCCAACATCAACTAGGGTTGTCAGTGGTACCTGAGTTATGAGTTGCGGCAATCAGTTGACATCTTTAACATGTCCACTAGTGCACCACAAGCCTGAGGGCTTTGACTCCCCACTTGAGTACCCAAGTTGAGAGGAGTAGTCGAGATATCTTCCTACTTGTTGGGAATCGTGGAGGTGACATGTGCAACAAAAATAAAAAAATTCTCCATATTTCCTATAAACACGATCTCGTCGACAACAATGTATTTGGAAGGAGGGGTCATGGATATACCTCGTCACGGAGTAGGTCTATCGACGTCCCTTTGCTCAATGACGTGCACTTCTCCCAACGTGCACTAATGGCCCTCGACCATCCTCTAAACACATGCACAACATCATCTACGTATCTACTTCATCCACACGAATGGACTGGCCTCCTTGTAATGAGGATGGTGGGTTCCACCTCCTCTTCTTCTTCTTTCTCCAGTTGCCATTCTTCCTCAACATTGTCTTCTTTTGCATCTTCCTCTGAAGAGATTTCTACATGCCACCTCAAGAGGTAAAGTCCTTGCAAGTCGAAGATTGGGTCAGGGAGCTCCCTTTCCTTGTACTGGGTACCCACTGTACAACATGCATACACTGCCTCCTAGTGCACGTTAAGGAGGTTTTATCTCTTGAAGTGCTTCAGGTCCAACTTGAGAGTGGCTTTCAGAGATCTGGCAGTGGAGAGATCGAGGTTAAGGTACAACACTATCCGAGTGACTAGTCCTCCAAAATGGATAGGAGGAGCCCTCTGCACCATTCGCTTTATGACCATCATATGCTGGAGGAAGAAAGAACCAAAGTCCACATGCTTTCCTCCCAATTCTAGAAATTACTAGAGGAAGTAGAGGTCAACCCACTGAGTTTTCCCATGTCCTTCGCTTGACTTTGTGAAGATGGTGTTGGTGAGGAGATGATGCAGGATGTGAGCAAAAAGGTTCTCAATGTTGGTGATGGAGTTTGTGTGCCAACTAATATGGTAGCCTTTTGGCACCTCTGCCAAAAGCTCCCATGCGTTCTTGAAGTCAAAGTTGCAGGGCACAAAACGTTCTTCACCCATCTGCCACCCATAGATGGCATTGAACTGGCGCATCGTAAGATGAAAGTAGGTGTTGAAAAGATGAAAGTTGACCCGACCCTCCATCCATCCCATGCTTGGGGATGATGCATATCTCCAACGAGGCCATGAACTTGCATATGAGCTCTGGGAAAGTGAGGTAGTCACTGAAGAACGAATGATCACCCATCAGCCCTTGATGCTGGCATACTTGGTGTAGATTATTAGTGAAACCCAAGGAGGTGAGAAATGCATGGTCGCCATACCATTTTGAGATAACCCCCTCTTCATCAAGTCCTCATATATCTTCTTCATGTTGGCATTGGGATGGGTGATGCGACTTGGTTTTAGAATCACCTCAGTCCGCCCATCTGATGAAGAAGAACCTCTCATGGATGCCATCACTAATACAAGAAGGGGATGGAGAGAAAGATGCTTGGAGTTGACTTTGAATGCTCGGGGATGCTTTCTCAAATCGGCTTAGAGGATGTGTAAATAAGATGTGAAGAAAAACTAAACACAACCCCTCCCTATATAGCACTTGGCTAGCCTATTGTCCACGCATCAGTAGTACCAACTTTGAGTCGTTAGTACTGACTTTTTCTTTATAATTTGTGTGACTCGGTACCAACAGTCAGTACCGATAGTCCTCGTTCATCAAAGTTGGTTGATGTGGATCACCATGTGTCGGTAGTACCGATTTGTGCAACGGATCGGTACCACCGACCATGAGATCTGAAAAATCTAGATTGTTGATGATGCTCCTATAGATTCTATGTCTTCTGATGTCAGTACTACTGACTTTTTGTTGGTAGTACCGAGTCATTCAAAATTCTCGGTGCTTCCATGCATGATGTCGGTGTTTCAAAACTAGAGCTTGTGTTTCCATCGGTACTACAGACACATGTTGGTAGTACCGAGTCCTTATTAGTCAACTCGACTCCTTCTCTATAAAAACTTGGTGCTACAAAACAGATGGTCAGTAGTACCAAGTTTCCTTGAATTTTTATTTGGCCTTCATGTGACCTCGTCATTACCACCAAATCGATGGTCGATAGTACCAAGTTGTTATGTGAAACTCGATCCTTTTCCCTATGACCTCTTCGGTACTACCAACTTTGGGGTCTCAGTACTTCTGACTAATACTCAACCTGTGCATTACATTAAGAAAGTGAATAAAATTCAAACTAAAGTAATGAAAACTGCAAACTAGAATTATAAGAACAAAAATAATGGTTGGGTTGCCTCCTAACAAGTGCCCTTGTTTTGCGACCTAGTCTCGATGATCAACCACAAATATCATTGAAGATAAATGAGCTTCAACTCCTTTTCTTTGCTAATCACATCTCCCCCAAAGTAGTGTTAAGAGATTGGACATTGACAATGAATGGCTTAGCCCCATTGCTTATTTCTACTGCCCCATGGGGGAAAGACTTAACCACCTCAAAAGGCTCACTCCATCTAGACCTCAACTTACCAGGATTTAATTTCAACCTAGAATTGAACAGAAGAGCCTTTTGTCCTAGAGTGAAAACTCTATGTAGGATGTGGAGATCATGGATTTTATTTGTTCTCTCCTTATAGATCCTTGAGCTTTCATAATATATAAGAACTTCTAGATCCATATAGTATCCATTCTCATGTCTCCACACAAGGATACTCAACTCCTATTGTAGAATTTTAAATTAATGGTCTATTAGTTCATAACTCTTTCCAAATAATAACTCTTCTCGAATATTAAACACACACCTTTTATATTACGAACATTATCTATCATTTTAGAAGCTTGCATCAATGTAACCCTTACATGCAACTCTTCCTCATTGTCACATTGCAATAACAAATCCTTTAGTGCTTCTCAAATACTAATAGTTGTTGTTTATGGCATTCTAATGACACTTCAATAGTTATGACTAATGTCTTCTTGTCATGTCCAACACATACAAGATAATTTTATGAGTACACTACATTATATATATATCCAAATGTAGATGCATATGTCATCTCTTCCATTCTTCACAAGAATTGGGACATCGAATTCATGAGAAACTGATCCCATCTTTATTGATAGATTCTCTCTTATTGAATCATGCATGTTGAATCCATTGAACATTTTGCCAATATATGTGCTCATTATGAGGTTAAGAAACTTTCAAGATCTATCTCCATAGAACCCTATTCCTATCACATAGGATGTTTCTCCTAATCTTCATGCTAAAGGTTATTTCCATCTTAGGTATTAATACTTAGTATTGAAATGTCATTCCTCATCAATATGTGGAATTTTATATATATATATATATATATATATATAGTGTACACTCGAGTGTACCAGAGACACCGTACACCTCAGTCATTTTTAAAGATGTAGTAATTTTTTGTAAAATTTAAACCATTGATCTTCTTAAATATCTTAAGAACACACTATATGATAAATTTCATCTCATTTGGGCACATATAGGTCATGCATCTAAAGGAGACAAAAATCATGCAATTCAAATTAGTTTTGTGCGTCATTTGTGTTGTCCTTGGATGAGTGACTTACACTCATCCAAATGATCTCAAATTTTGTACGCGGCCTATTATTATTGTAACCATGAAGATCAATGGATTAGATTCTTGAAAAATATGGTCTTGATATGCAAACACTATTGGGGTGTACAATTTGATCTGTACACTCGAGTGTATTCTAGCCTGACTCTCTCTCTATATATATATATATGTGTGTGTGTGTGTGTATACATACATTATATATATATATATATATATATATATATATATATATATATATATATATATATATATATATAACGTTCATTCATTGCCCGCGCGGGTAGCCTGGATTTTCACTACCCGGCAGCCAAAAAGGTAACTCTTCTGGCTAAGAAAGTAACACTGCTATAAAAAAAGTAACTATGGTGTCAAAAAAGTAACTCTGCTGGCCAAAAAAGTAACTCTGTACAAAATATACAACATATATAAGGACGGGTTTTTTTATTTGGGGGGGGGGGCAAATGATATTATTTTTGGATGAAATTTTTTGGGGAGCTAGACAAAATGGTCTTCTGCAATTGTGAATTTTTTTTTTGAAAAAAGGTGGTTGGAAGGGTGGGCGGGTAGCTACCCGCGCGGGCAATAAAGATGGGCCCTATATATATATATATATATATATACTCCCACAAATTCATTTGTAATCACATATTTCATCTTTTATCTTGACTCAAGTTGAACTCTTTGACTATCTTTGTCAAATAAAGATTCCAGTTCTGAGATGCTTGTCTCAATCTATAATTGAACATCTTAGCTTATAGATTTCTTTGTGTTGATGGAGTTATAAAACCTTTAGGCCGTGTTAGATACACATCCTATTAATTATTCCTATTAAGAAATGCAGTTTAAAACTTCATATTCCAAATCGTATAGTCTCAATAAGTTGCAATAACAAGCACATTCATTGGTAAAGAATTTCATCATGTTTAACTCACTGAACTGGTTTGAAAAGCCTTTCAACCAACCCATCCTTTATGTCATCCATTTGGTCTTCCTTAACTGCACCCTTTTGGGTTTTACCCCTCTAGGTAGTACCACCAAGTGCATACCTTGTTGGTGTTCATGGATTCCATTCTAGATATAATGGCCTCAAGCCATTACTTAGACTTTGATCCCTCAATAGTTCTTAGTTGATTGTTGGCTCATCATCTTATGACCAACTCACAACTTATTTGAGTTATTGGATTCACAATATTTTATCTCAGACATGTTTTACCAGAACTATGAGTTTTGTGTGTTACATAAAGAACTTGAGATTCCACAACCACTTATGACTCTCTTTGTTCTCAATGTGCCTCCTATGGTTCAATCGTTCTTTGTTGGATCTGAGCTTTTTGATTTCTACTTTACTCCCACTGATTCCTATAGAACTCAGCTATCCAACAACAAACATTTTGTTATTGGTTTGAGATAAATAGTGTTCAACAAATTATTATTTGTGGATAAACATGTTCCCAAGAAACTACTTTCTTCATATAGGTTTCAATCCTTAAGACACATTGGTACATTCCTATATCATATCTCATATGATGTCTTTAAAACCATTTTGGACGATACATTGTTTTAGTGTAAAGCATGGTTTCTAAAGGAAGTTATAAGATTAGATTAAATGAAATCATGTCATGACTCATCATGATGTGATTCGTTCATTCTCACACATCATCATGTTCATGTGGAGTTTATTGTGATACACTATCACATTCACTCCAGAAGGTCCTCAAACTATTTGTGTAAAGTATTTCAACTTTTGATCATATCAAAGTGTCTTAATACCTTTCAGAAAGTTGTGTACTTCATATGTGTAATCTTCTTGAACGTTTTGAGAGATTTGTATTTTACTGAGTACATATCTCCATATTATAAGTAAATGTAATGAAGTACAAACAATTATCTATAGCATTTATTCCAAAGGTCTTGGTACATCATTATGTACATGTCCTTGTAGAATATTTATTCTCCACTACACTTAGTGAGAGGCAATTTATCATGCTTCTCATGCATAAGACTTGCATATCTCTTTTAGTTCAATAACTAAAAGTTAAACATCAATATGAATTCTAGAAATGCATTTCTCACATATGTGCTCTAGATGACAATGTTATCGGTTTTTTTTTATTTGAGTTAGCAATTATAATCCTTTGGTATTTACGTTAGGAACATTCATCTTTTGATCCAATCATATAAAGATCATAAGACATTTGAGGCTTTGTCATACAAGATCACATCTTTAAAATTGAAGCAGTAGCAACTCTTCATATATAATCTTCCTTGTCCATACAAGATGCACAAAGTAAAATGTTTCTATTTATTGGCATAATGAAATAGCAATTCAACTAACTCTATTACATGTCTTGTGGTCTAACATAAAATCTAAATTTAGACTATAGCTTTAGAAACTCTTGCTTCTGCCGTCCATCTTTGTCCTTTCATAAAGGCTTTACTTCTTATCAAATCATGCACATCAACATATGTTAGATCTACATTCCTTATTACATACCAATGATGAATAAGTAATTTCGAGTTATCCTATAACATACCTGAAGTAAAGTCCTCTGCCTCTTGCTTCTTCTTATTTAGTTCCTCCAGGAAGAGAGGGAAATTCCTTTTCCAGTGTCCAACTAGGTGACAGTGGTGACATTTACCTCCCTTCTTTACTCCTCCTTTTGCTTTGAGATATGAAGACTTAAGCTTCTAGCCAGCTTTAGAACTCTTCTTAGCTTTTCCTTTGCCTTTAGACTTTCCCTTTGTCTTGTTGATCATCATCACAGACATGGGCTTGTCTTTCTTCATTTGGGCCTCAGTCGTTCTTAACATGCCTAGTAAAAATGTCAATGGCTTGTCAAAGTCATTCATGTTGTAGTTCATGAGAAATTGAATGTATGACTCTGGCATGGATTGCAGAATCACATTAGTTGCCAACTCTTGACCCAAGGGGAATCCTAGTCCAGATAGGTTCTCCACATACCCGATGAGCTTGAGAACATGAGACCTATTGGATCTCCTTTTTCCATGTTACATTTGAACATCGTCTCGGAGACATCACATCTCTCTTATCTTGCCTAATCTTGAAACATGTTCTTTAGATGTGTGACCATCTCAATAACATCCATATTCTCGAGCTGCCTTTGCAACTCATAGTTCATGGAGCACAACATCAAACTCTTGACATCAATGACATCTTCAATATGCTTCTTGTAAGCATCCCTATCAACTCATGGTCTTTAATTAATTATCACTCTCACTATTTTATTCAAATTGATAGCCCTCACATATCAATTCTGAGGATTAAAACATACAACCTTCTAGTGAGCCAAGATTCAAAATAATTCAACCATTACCCAGCCAACATCAGCGTCCATGGTCAATTATTAAGGTAGGTAACATTTGATAATTGCATCATATGTAATTCTTGGATAGATGATATGCACAACTCATTTCCATAGTTATATGCATGCCTCTGGTGCTTAATCTCATGAAGGACACATAGTTAAGTGTAACTGAAAATACAACACGACAGTAATGCACCCCACTTGGTAGGCCCATATTACTACCATCACACTTCCATGAGATAGATAGGACACCACCCTTGGGGTGCCCATGCTTAATTGATCAAGCTTTTCATGTGTTTTTCTTATGGAAAGCATCTAATATTTAATATATTATTTGAGGGAGCTTACATTTATAATTACATATACTTTATCCAATCACCACATATATATAGTACGTATCATATACATGTTATATCCCATAACATAAACATGTAATATAAAACATTAGTGATGGTTATGCCCATAATACTATAATTCCTCAGAGCCACAAGGAGTTACTATCACCTAGGTCAACATCACATGCACGAACATGATGTTGGTGTAGATCTATGCTTGCTAATCCGAATCGATCGGTTCAGACCTTGAATTAGTCGGCTCGCTTCTTGGTTGGTCGGTTGGTCTCCTGAAGCGGCTGTCTAGCCTCATGTCCCACTGATGTCTGGACACCTCCAAATGGTCAGTTGGGTCCACCAGGTGGTTTGTTTGCTCTCATGTGGTCTGCCCTTCTTGGTCCTCTAGCCGACCGGCTCATCACGTGAAATGGTCAGTTGACCCAATGATGATCATCGTCTTCGTCGTTGCAAGAAAAGAAATTATCATATTGCTATTAAACTTATTACATGGTAATAATAAATATCAAATTACATTTGAGGGGAGCAAAGGTAGGAAAGAATAATACTTTTACATTTAGAAAAATAAGGTAGAGTCTAGGTATGTAAACTAAGATAAAACATGCATAAAAATAAACCATCCAACCACACATAGATATCAAAGGTTTGTTGGCCAAAACCATGGTACACTTCCACCATAAAAACTCACTTTGAGGGAGACGTGTGTATATTGTACACACACACAAATATATATATATATATATATATATATATATATAGGGATTATATGTGGTGTTTCATTGGATATACACATTAAGCAGTTTAAGTATTCACATCTTAAGCAATAAATAAATGATGAAAACTAAAGTCCGGTCATATTGATTATCCCAAAACATAGTAAATTGACATGACTCTGATACCACTGGTGGGAAATATGAGCACAACATAGGTAGAAAAAACAAAAAGTATCTATCTATATAACCCAGAAAAATAAGAAAGTCAGCAACTATGTAATGGAAAGGATGGTTTAACAAGTTCATACATTGTCCAAGCAAGTTCAACGACTATTCCTTGTTGCAGTAGTGTATCTCTCCTGGATGCATTAGGATGGCATCCGTAGTAGCTCCTAGTCTCCACTATGATAGCAAGATGATGGAGTCCTCCTAGAAGCAGACAATAGCCTCCTCACCTCTATGGTAGTCCACACGGACCGCCTAGAACTCTTGTCATTCTAGTAGAACATATAGGAAGGTGTTGCCCCTCCCATTGGTGTACTAGTTACCAACTTACTCTCTCACAATGTTTCTCTCTTACTATCCCTCCTTTTAGTGGACATGACTTGATCAGACTCTGTATTGGTTACCGCAACCAGAGAGGACAACAATTGTCAGGGACAATTGAGTTGTGTCTCTGTGAAGCCCCTAATACCCCTCTATTTATAGGAGGGTCAGGGTAAGGGTTCACAGTATGTGTGGGAGTGGAAGTGACTAGAATCTCATGAATTTTTACAACATGCAACAAGTGAAACAGTCAGTTCACTAGTTAACCAATTGGTTGACATGCAAGCTTATTGGTTCACCCCAGTGAATCGGTCATTTTGTCATGTTTTCCAATCACAATTGTTTTGGCAATTTTTAATGAAATTAATGCACAACATGATGTCAATACCAATCCTTGATGCAAAATTGCTCGACAAACAAGACATCTTGTCCCCGTGAGCCATTCGTCTCATGACCTCCAACTGATTGGTTCACTAGGTAAATTGGTCGGTTCATGCCCCAACTCATGTAGAATTTCAGCCAATGCAATTCTCAATCAACTTGATAGTTGAACTTGTTGATTCAACACTTGAACTGGTCGGTTGGGAGTTCAGTCAGTTGGTTCATTGCTTTGAATACCTAATATCTTTATCAATCAATTGAATTACAATTCATGATTAATCTCCTCTTCTAGGTGTATCCTATGTATGTGACCTAATAGGCTCCTTGTTATGTTGGCAGTGAATTTCCGTAACTGATTTATGATATCACAAGCAAAGAGTAGTGCCTATTCACACATCATTGCTACCCAAATAATTAGGAAAGTTGGAGAACAACTTCAACCACAATATGTGTTAGGTGTTACAGTGTTAGTATAATTCTTTTGTCTCTAATATCCAGAATGAATTTGAGGCATGGAATCATCATCCTCTCGATGTTCAATCCACATTCCTTGATCTAAAGTAGACTGTCTAAGATACATGTGACCTCAATATCTTATATTGATTCACATGTGCATGCACATGCTTTTCTCAGTCTCTCTTATCAAGTGGACTAGATATCCAACTCTTATAGGAGGGACAAATCCCATATACATCACTCACAGTCATTCCCATGTGTCATAGTCACCCGATCATCACTGTTATGGCAATCCATATTTTGGATTACGTTGGATGATGTCAAAGCACACCGAATGACATGTATGAGTGTAGCAACTTTAGGTCTATGAACCACAATCACCACCTTCAATATGAGAGGTGACTAAGACCATCATGTTTGGTTTCCATGTGTCACTCTTAAAGCGGGTCTATCTGATACACTGTTCCCCAACAAGTATTTGTGTGCTTGGTTTGATATCACATATCATAACTAATGAGATTTTGTCATCAACCAACACACACTGTAGTCTTTAGTGTTATTGCTGTTTATCTGCCTTCCCCAGTAACATCTGACCAGGGACATAATAAGAATGTACATACTCTTAACATCCACGTGATCTCATTGTTCAAGTCACATACTTGAAGACATACATCATTGAGCGTTGTCATTCTTTAAACATTCATTATGTTTCCTCGTTATCTCATAACTGAGTGAAACAAAATGAATTAGAAGCTCGCCTTTATTAGTAATCAAATCCTTTATATGATATGCCATTACAATCATCATATGATTGTCTCTCTGGGCATACATACCAACAGATATCATAAGTTAAGACTGCTAGTAGGATATAGATCATAGAAAAGGACTTACAAGTTAAAAACAAGCTACGAGTAGATGTTGGAAAATATCCTAACAGAAAGATAAGAAATTTTCAAAGCACGAAAGGATATAACTCAGTAACAAATATGCATCATTACTAAAAGATGATTACCACTAAGAAACTCAATATTGCATCAATATATGTACAACTAGATATATGTAGTAAGGTAGAGAACAAAGGAATAAATTTAAAACACAACCAAGTGATCCAAAGATACCATCATCAAAACTTGCATAACAACTTAAGATAAGTAATTACAAGATATAGAGACACCAAATTTGAGCAATAAGAAAGATAGAGTTGTATGTTATATAGGCAATTTAAATAATGGTAATATGCATACCATATAAAGGTACCAAGGGGAGTTCCATAGAATGAGGCTATTCATTGATAAAGTATAGTTGAGAGGGAAATTCTCTTCCAAAAAGCCATCCACATATTCAGAGCAAATTGTTGTTGGTCGCATTTTTGGGTTGAACTTCTCGTTTGACAACAGTTGGTGAAAAAACCTCATTGGTGCATGCCGGTCATGTTTCCTCACGGAAAACTCGTATGACAACAGCTGATGTCCAAAATCACACATATTTTAGATAAACATATCTAACGGCATGACATAAATATAAACAATATTCAAACATGTATAAGTCAGTTAATAATGTACTATGAAAGTAACATGGCAATTTTTGAAAAGCAAAGTGATTCGAATCACAACTTACCAATTTTGACTCAAAAACCATATGTAAAATGCATACAAACTTGGAAAAAACAAGAAATGATTGGACATGGGCAAGCATACCATTACCTTTGTTCTTACCATTTCTTTTCCTCTTATTGTCAACCCATACACATCTCACCTTTTTTTTATGTGGATTAAGAAACCAACTTGCAAATCAATATAGCTCATGTCAATCCATTTGTAAGTGACCTACACGAAGAAAGATGAAACAGTCCCAATCATAATTTTGGATACTGAGGGGTTAGATTAGCAAACCAAGTCCTATTATTTTTGGGTGTTTTCTTAAAAGAATAATAATATAATGACCAATTTTGCAATAGTTACAAGTGCCCTTAGACTTTGAACTATAGGATTCTCCTTGAAAGATTGGAGGTCCTTTATCTTTGTTGTTCCATTGAGTACAATAATGCTCTATATCATGTCTACCAATTTGTTTAGTAGTATGGTGTAGGATGTCATTAAGATACTTTTACCATCTAAGAATCTTTGCAAAGAGGATCTAAAACTATGGTTATCATGCATAAGAGGAGTAATAGTAGAAGACAATTGATTCATATCGTCTCTATCATGCAAAAGATTGGTTTCTAAGCAAAGAGTGTTGGTCATATAGGAATATTTTTCAATATGAAGATAAGCTACATTATTCTCTCTACTAGTAGAACTAGATCAAGATTCAAGGACATTGATTTTAGCAATCAAGGAAGCATTTTCTTTTTCAAGCAAAGTGGTCTTAGAAAGATATATACTATTTTTAGATTTTATTCCTTGCATGACAAAGTCTTTGTCATCTTTTTCAATTATAAGAACATTAAAATCAAGCATGAGAGAATTCTCAATTTTAGTATCCTCTTTATTAGAACTAAGTATACTAGGTTGAGATTCTAAAAGTCTAATCTTATCAAGCAAGCTAGTACTTTCAAGTTAAAGAACAACTACTTGTCTAAGATAGTCATTGTCCTCTATCTCAACACCATTGAATTTCAATTCAAGTTCTAGATAAAGCTTTTGAAGATTATTAACATCATCTTGGAAACAAATGTTAGCATGTTCAAGATCATCCTTTTCTTCATGCAAGTTATCAACAATCTTAGAATTTTTTTCTTTTTATAGCTTAGTAGACTTATGAGTTGCATGAGTAGCATGAATAATAAATATTAAGGATTCTTTATATAAAGAGTTAAGATGTACCTCATTTGAATCTTCATTTGGATTTAACATTAGAGAAAAGTGGCATTCTCTACTTTCACCTAGAGCTTGATCTAAAGCTTTCACTAGAATATTCACTTGATCTTGAGTTGGAGGAGTCACTAGAGCTTTTGTGCCATTTCTCCTTCTTCTTGAGGTAGAGATGCTTTCCCTTGGAGTAGTGAGCTTTAAGATCATTTAAGAAGCCATGATGCATGTCGTTTTACACACCAAACACTAGGACAAGTCCTGGAGTTTAACTTTATGGTAGTAAGATATTCAATTCCAAGGGACGGCGGAAGAAGGTTGTTGAAATCTAAATCCGATCACAAGAAAATAAGAAAGAAAATTCTGATTTTTGATGGTTGAATATGATAAAACAAGGAAGTAAAATTTGCAATGAAATAAAAGTTACACTAAGAACCAGCAAAGGAAGATTGGTTTAAAAATAAGAATGAATCGATAATAAAAGATATCAGGGTTATGGGTATTACCACCATAGCCTGTGTGAAACTAGATCGATAAATCTGTAAGATTAAACAAGTCAAAATAGGGTATGTGAAACATTTGCAAATGCATCTACAAAAGACAAACCCTCTGCAAACCCATTAGTCCTGACACTCATAGATCTTAGCCCGATCATCACAATAAAGATCCTTCTAAGGTCTCATCTGGATCTTTATGCATTCATTGTGTCATTCTGAGCCTTGGATTCTGCGGTCACATCCCTAAAGACTAACATTTGATGAAACAAGAGATTAAGTCGTTCGTTTTAAATGTGTGATTATCCAAAAAATACCATATAACGAATAACATCAAATATAAATTGATCTAATTTACACTATGGTTATGGAATTTAAAAAAGAGTAAAGGATAGAAGAAAAGAAGACATAGACTAGGAAGAACAAGAATATCAAAGGATCTAGCCTAGTGACAATGAAATGGCCTCCATTCCTAGATCCTTGTTCCCAAATATAAGACCAAGAGTAAAGATAGAAATACTAATTTTATTAATGAAATGAGAGTACAAGATGCAAGAATGGAATAACAAAGTGATGAAATAAAAGGTGCAAGTACAAAAATTCTACAAATAATGATACACAATATGTTAGAAGAAGAGATTACAAGATCATGACAGACGAAAAGATGATCTTTTCTTTAGATTCTCGCCTCCTTTTATTGAGAGAAAGGAGGGGAAAACCCCAAAAAGGAATGGCTTGCTTCATATGCAGGTCACATGGGTCAAACTTTGACTGCTTTGATCACTTTCTCATTTTGGCGTTTGACTAAATCTTCTCTTGTATTTTTTCTTTCATAAAATCATATAAAATTTGTCAAATTTTCTAGTCTAAGTAGTGAATTTGCATAAAATTACTTATTTTCGTCACGTACCTCAGCCTCTACGTGAGTTTACTTTACTAACTCCGATGTGCGGGTAGTTGGGGAAAGTCGGGGGTTTACGTTGCCGAGGGAGTCACAATCGTGGAACTTCCTCAGGGGTGGTTCCCACGTCATCCAAAAAAATTACTTATTTTCCCATAAATGGAGGGACTTATTGAGTTGTCCTCTTTAATATTTAACCATGTGACTTTCTTTAATGCATAATTCCACAATAGAGATTTCTAGCAGATATCGCTCCCGTAAAAGTCTTAAAAGCGGTTCAAACAATATGATTTTCTTTTAGAAAATTAAATTTCCTTTCTAACGAGTATTTGCCCACTCAATTTGGAGCTCGGACACAAAAGTTATGACACTTATGGTGCCGAGTATACATAAATTTCAGGCACTGCGGGAAATTGTACAAAACATCTTCTAAGAGAATTTTGAGAATTTTCTTACTTTGAATAATTGTTTATTTTCCTACAAAATACACAATAATCAAGTAAAAACTCTTATTTAAGCATAAAGAGCTAAATTAAAAGAAGTTATGCCAACATTATTTAGTAGCTGACAATATATTGTCAATTCAAGATTAAAAACATATAAATAAAGGTGATGAGTTTGCCCTCATCAAAATATCCCATACTTAGAGTTTTGCTTATCCTCAAGCAATATAGAATACTACCATATAGTACTTTCAGAATGGCATCCTCACCTGTATAACATCATTTGAGTCATTCCACCTTATACGACCAAGCAACCTTAACTTTCTAGATTCACATAAAATAATTTTTATATCTGTCATTTAAATATTTCATAACTTCATTCTATTACATGACATGTAATAAAATAGATTTGATATTCTCTTTACATTTGGTTCTCTAGCATATTCATTCAAGTTAATTACACTAGAACATGGCTCAAAGATTTGATGAGGTTCTTGTAGATTTTTCTGGGCATAAAATTGGAGTGAAGGAGGTATGGAGGGAGAGACCTCTCCTCTATTCAACTTGAGGCATTTTATTTCTTTATTTACAGTTACATTAACAACATCTTTTAGTGTGCACTTTTAGAAACTTTTCTTGATACACCCCTATTAAATTTATGAGGGGTATAGAAGAAGCGGAAGATGAGGAAGGGTGCCACACTAAACTTGGAGTTTGGCACATTGGCTTTTTATTTTTTTTATTTTTATGGATGGAGAGACAAGAAGGTGATGGAAGAAGTGAACAAAATATTGTTCTTTGTGCAACTCATTTTCTGAATTTAAGCACATAGAGAGTATCAGACATTGGGTCAGTTCATTTCTAAATTATACAAAAATCAAGAAATATTTCATGTTAATCTGTAACTCTAGATAAGGAAGCATAATTTTTTAATCCTGTCAATCTTCTTCGGCTTGTCATCTTTTCCAAGGAATGGTACTAATTGGGATCCTAGGTGACATGATAATTTCTATCAATGGCAGAATTATAATTATGTTACAAAATAAGTTGCATCATTCAAGGGGGTATTTTGATAAACATGCATCTCAACCTGGCCAACTAGAGAAAGGCCTGGCCAACTAGGTACTAAAGAAAAAAAAATGATTTTTTTTAAACCTAAACTACATAACATAATGAAAAAACTAAAAAAAATATAAAGCTAAACTACATAACATAATGAAATTTGTGAAAATTTCAAGATAAAGTGGTGGAGTGAGAACATACCACCCACCTCTACCCTAAACTTAAAATTTTGCTCGTCCTGAGTAAAATGTACATCTGGAATGGAGGGAAGAAAGTCTCTGCGATCACCAAGAGGCCCTAATAGCTCAAAAAATGTCCAACTGAAAGAGATGTCGATGATGGATGGAGATTTGAACATAGGAGCTTCATGGTACACCCAATGGATGGGTGGCCGTGGAAGCTCAAAGGGGTTTTCTGGTTGGTTAGAATGATGTTGCTTGTCACCTCATAGTCCCTATAGTAGTATATATCTTCTTTCATCAGTGGAGGAAGTATTGATGATGTGTTTGGATGGGGAATTTGATAATATTCATCGGTTGTCTTTGGGGTCAGAACCTCCCCAAATACCCGAAGCGGATCATTTTTTTTCTTCTAAAGGGAAGGCGGAATAAGATGAATCCACTATGTGTAGCATTGCTAGTGGTAGATGAGGAGGAGGGTCCAACCCGGGTTCCTCTTCGTGACCTGGATCAACATGTAGTAGACATGGTGCCGATATGAAAGGAACAATTGTATATAATTCAACATCATAAATATTTTTTTCTCTCCTAAAAAATTGTACAACTAACATTGTAGTAAATGGGATTATTGGGTTTCCTTGTTGATGTGGAATGTGGCTCAAATTTCTCTATGTAAGATGTTCCCAAGGGTTTAGGAGGAAGTAAAATGGGAATATCATCTTTATAGTCAATGAGTGGGGGCATGTGACTTTCTTCAAGTGGTGGCTCCCCATCTAGATCAACCATATATGAAAAAAAAATTGATTGTGGTCGAGTGTAAGGCTCTTGAAGAGGAAGCCTCTCTCTAGAAACATCTACTGATTTATCATGGAAGGGTGGCGGTTCATTATTCAGAAAGGTTTCATCCCAAGTGGATTGGTCAATGATAACATATGGATTTACGTCACTAACAGGAAAAGTTGTTGGATCTTTAGAATGATTCTCATGCTTTGAATTTTCATACTCAAGTAATAAAGCCTCTAGCAGAAGGGTCGGTATACCAATGTCCTCATTGCATAAAAAATATGACCCCATGGTGTGTGCTATCTCTTCAAGATCTTATATATATGACACTAAAATGGGATCATCATTGTCATCGTTGGGAAGAACCATCTTTGTTTGTTCTAACTTCATGGGGGGTTTCTATGATTAGGCCTATAGTAAAGTAGCTATCATTTCTTGTCGTGTTTCTAAAATTTCTTGTCACTCCACTACTATTATTTAGGGCTCTGATCCATCCTTCCTATTGAGGTGTACATTGGTTTTCAAAATAGGATTCATGCCCCCACCCAAAAGTTTGTTGATTGTCCTCATACCCCCATAGTATTGTTGGTCATAGTATCCCTCTTATTGATGTAGGTGGCATTTCTCCTCATAATAGTCTTTAGAAGATAGTGGATTATAATTTAAATTACATCTATCTTGGTGGGAAGACTCGACATTACAAGGTGTCACCAAAACATGGGGGGGGGTACATTCAGACAATTTGTATTCTTTGATTGGGCTTCTAGCAAAGTAGCTATCAAAGCTTGTCAGGTTTCTAGTGTGGCTTGTAGCTCCACTACTAGTCTCTCTAGGGCCCTTATTCATTCCTCTAGTTGAGGGGTGAACTGAGTCTCACAAATGGTTTCATATCCCCTAAAATTTTGATCATATTCACCATACCCATCAAATATTTGTTGGTAATAACACCCCTAATTAGCATATTGGTTAAAGTAGCATGATTCCTCAGAATGGACTTCGAAAAATTATGGATTTGCATTGTAATCATCAAGATAAGGAGCCTCGAGACTGTAAGATTCATGACCTAGATTTAAGCTTAATTGTGTATTCTTTATATAATGAGATGCTTAAACCTTAATTTAATCTTGTGAGATGCCTTAATATCATGTGGCATGCCTGTGTTTTCAGTTTGGTCCAATTTGATTTACATTTGAACTATCTTTGTAATATATGTGCTTGTTTTGGACCAGTTTGCAAATTACGCATAAGTGAGGGTTATCTTGCAAATCATCACATGTTTAGAATGCTTCTTGTGCTCTAGCCTCATGAGATAGAAGATTATGATATGAGGCACCTTATTGGAATCATGTTTGGTGATGTGACATCTTAGAGTGACTCTAGGGTTTCTAGGGTTTGCTTAGTTGATGTGGTGACTATGCTAAGGTTTGAGCATTGCAACCACTACACCACTTGTGGGTGAGTGTAGAGACCACAACACATACCTCAGGTAGTGTTGTCTCGACCAAGATGACCTAGAGGCGAGGATGGTCAAAACACCTTGTCCTCTAGTGGAGTGTCTCGACCATGTATATGGTGCTTAGGGTTTCGGTCAATACCAAGTGTGCATGAGATGAGTCTTGATCGAGACAAGGTAGTACCAACCTTGAAGGTCGCTACACCTTTTCTAAATAAACATAAACATTATAAAATATGCATGCAAGTGGAGATAAGGTTGTTTTCTTGGAGGGCATGTGCCCCTTGATATCCTCATATGTTGACACCTCACAAGCTTCTACTTCCCTCCTCCTTTGGGTATATAACTCCTTCTCTACACTTGCAAGTGATCTTTTTTCCCTACTCTCTTTCTCCTACCTTATAATTGACCTTGGATCTTTAGGAGCATAGGAGGTCAGATCTTGAAGCCTTGGTGGTCTATATACCTAGCTTGAGGAAGGATTTGTGCTAAATCAACTCTTTTGGTGGTGATTCTTGGAGATTTCTTCTCTTGGTAAGTGATTTTAACTCTTGATCACATTTTCTCTCTTCTAAAATCTCTTTATTCTTCCTCCTTCATGGACATGAGTCTGTGGATCATCCATGGTGTTTTTTCTTGGAGATCTCTTCTTCACAAGGGTCATAGATCATGTTTTGACATGATGGTACCTGAGTGAGAAGAAGACCTCTTCTTTCTTCTTCTTTGGTTCGACCTAGGGTTTGAGCTTTCTCTTTCCTTTAGCTCTCATTTGACCATGGCATTTCATTCTCTTCTTGAGGTAATCCTTTGGTCGAAGTGTTGAAGCTTGGTTGGATTTCTTGGATCTTGTTATCTCTAGATATTGGTTCTCTCCCAATCAGGCAGGTTATATTACTTTTCCCTCACCTATTGTTAGCATCTTAAACCCAATCATAAGTTGTTTTTCTATCTATTAAAACTTGTTGTTTATGATTGAAGAAATGTATGTTTTAGGGTTTAGTCTTTGAAGGATTCTTCAGAAGATTATTCTTGTTATAAACCCAAAGTCATAGTACCCGATCTTGTGTTGATTGGAAGATTGGTGTGTTTATTTGGAACTCTATCCATGGAACTATATTATCTTATTTATGATCAGTTTATTTTGATTAATAGAAGTTTTAATTTTTTTTACATGCATAAGAAATTTGGTTTCTATTCCCTTAAATCATGATCTTCAAAGTGACCTTCTATGACTCATGATTTAGGGTTTGATGAGCATCGTTGTATGGAAAGTTACTCATGTTAACGTTTGGTATTCCTATTTTCCAACCTCCTATTTTAATCAAGTTTGAATCTATTATGGGGTTGGGCACATGGTTGGTTTAAGGCTGTAACACCCTTGGTCTTTTGTTTCGGTTGACACCCTTATAGTTGGTGGTTTCAACCGCAACACCTTAAACCTTAAGGGTGGTCGCTACACCTTATTGGTTGTAACGCAACATTGTTGCATGGTCTCTCAGTTTGCTGGATGATGTTGCGGACAAGATAGCTAAGTATGATGGTTGAGACATGTGTTCAAGATGTATCATGAATGGAATAGGTCAAAATTAAGTTGGTTGTGGTCATGACACCAGTGGGTTTCGGTCGTAACACCTTTTGATAGTAGGGTTGGCACGCCTTGATATGTCTCGATCGCGATACCCCTTGGTGGAGTCACGATCGTGACACCCTGTTAGGATGTATCCTAGTGTCATCGTCGCAACTCCATGCCTAGGTGGTGCCATGGTCATAACAGTTTGAGGTTGTAATGGTTTTGATCATAACACTTAGGGTTGTGACCATGTTGAAGTGTCTCGGTCGTGACACTTGTTGTATGAGTGGTTGAGACCCATGTGTTGTGAGTGGTCAAGACACCTATACATACGTATATGTACATGGTCAATACATAGTGTAATGGTCTACATAAGGTGTTTATATTATGCATGGATAATCATTAAAAATAGTTCTTAACCCTAATGCACTGCAAACATGTGGAAGGTGATGTAATTAGGGTTTAGTGATGTAACATCATGGAACCCTAATCGGATACATTTGAACCCTAACCCTAATCTTGTGATAGGGCGATGTATATGTTGATTCTACTTGAAGTAATTATTATGTGATTTCATTTTCTCTCTTCTACATGTGTAAAACTAATTTGTAGGTGAGATAAATGTCATATCTATGAGAATGTTATGTTGATCCCTATGTAATACTGGTGATTATGAGTAATGTTGAGGCATATTGTGATATTAAATGAGTAAGATATATATGAATTGGTCTAATGACCTAGCAAGTGCCTTGTGCATAAATTAAGGGAATGATATCCCATGGTGATGTGATATTGCCGATGACCTCATAATGGTTGTAATACAAGTGTCATTTATTGATGAGACAACTTCTCACTTTGTACGTTTTATATCTTCTGAAGTTGCACCTTATCCTTAATTTTGTAGACTTTGTCTAGGGTTTATAATTTGTAACTTGACTGATGCATTAAAAGATACTCAATTGAAACATCTAGTTAAGTGAAACCCTAATCACGTAGTTTCCCTGTAGCATAGGGCCATCTTCAGCGTCAATATCCAGTTGGATGGTGAAATGAGTATTTCCTACAGGAAACTCGAAGTGCATATTATTGAATATGCAGGGTACCAGTGGAGATATCTCCATCTATCCTTAAATTGTTGATATAGTGGTATGATGCTTTATTATGGAATGGACATACATGAGCCTGTACTCTAGTGTTGTGCCATGTACCAAGGCAGACTAGTTGTTTTACAAGATCATAGCTTTGACTATGAGTTATTTTCTCTACATGACTATAGTTTTGACTATAAGTTGATGTATTTGCAATTTGACTATATGTCACTGCATTGCAGACTCGAACTGACTGAGTAGTGTTGGTGATGATCATGGAGTGTGTCTCTTCCATAGATCTTGTATGGTACTGATTTCAACTTAGCAGTAGTCAGTTGGATTTGAGTAGTACGCCTCAAATCCTCAGGGCATAATAATGAAATTTATAATATAGCCATGTAGTATAGTTGCTTAGGGTCAAATACGAATCGCATTGGCTGACCCCACACCTTATTTTTTATACTATTTAGTTTATAAGAGTTATACATGTTCTTTATATTCCTTCTAAAAGCATAAGACGTTGTATTACTCAGTTGTAATTACTTAAACTGCTCAAATAATAATACTTGCTATATTTAAATTGTTCTATTATGTTATTGTGCTTATAATAGTTGGCAGAAAAGAGTTATATCTCTTGTTGGGATGTTTGGTCTCACTTTGTGGGTTCCACAACTTTTTAGGTGGTTGTGGACAAGGAGGTAGAAGTCGTGGTGCAGGTGCTGAGCAGCAAGGAGAATGGTAATTCTACAATGTTGGATATGCTGCTAGAGTTGTAGTAGAGTCATATGTGTCATCCCTATACTCTCATGTCTTTGGGGAGATTTTCTTATTTTGTATATCGAAACGTAGATTTTGTCTTTGTGCCATGAATGTATAGAAATGTCATGTACATATAAACATGTTGTAATATGTAACACTTATGGCTTGATAGCCTTTGAACATGATATGTAACATCTTTTGGCATATATGGAATACGGATGGACTGCGTTAAAGGTTTGTTTAAGAAATACTTCCCTTTGAGATATTGCACCACATATTGTTTTAATTTACCCTATTTTTTGGTATTTTGTGATTGGAGATAATTGTGTCCTTTGTTTTGAGTAATCTCACTTTGTGTGGTGAAGGATGTCTCATTTTGGTTGGTATCAGAGCTATAGGTTCATTAAGTTTACAAGAATATAGGACTAGGGTTTGAGTCTATTCTAGTGTCCTCCAGTATATCTTATGGACACTTCTTCTTATGCAGAAGAAGAAGAAGAAGAAGAAGAAGAAGAAGAGAAGAAAAGATGTCTGGAGAACACGAGGAACATGTTGCTGAGAGAAATGATGTTGTACCAGGAGGCGGTGCCATGATGCAAGAAAGGGCCGATGTTGTGCCTCAAATGCCTCAAGTTAACCCAATCAATGTAGCCAACCCTACATTCCAGTCCATGTTTGGACAGTTTATGGATACAATGACACACATGGTGGATAAGATGCTTGCAATTCAAGCTAGGGAAACTGTCCCCGGTGCTAAAACTCAAGATTTTGGGAAGACTTTTGAAAGACTTCGATGTGTAGGAGCATTTAAGTATGTGGGTACATCTAATCGAGCTGATGCAGATATGTTGTTGACTAAGCTGGGAAAGGCCTTCAAGATCCTCAACATCCCTGATGAGGATAAGGTGAAAGATTTTGTATATTTGCTAAAAGGGAGGGTTGGCCACTGGTGGGCCATCAAGGAGGAGAAAAAGGTCAAGTGTCATGATTAGTTGGGAAGAATTCCGACGGAGTTCGTGAGTCGCTACTTTTCGGAGACTTATTTGGATGAGAAGATTGTATAGTTTGAGAATATTCGATAGGGATTTATTTCAATCAGTGAATGTGAAGCTAAGTTTATGGAGCTTGTAAGGTTTTATACACACATGGCAACAATGGACAAGGAAAGGATCAAGCATTTTAAGAAAAGTTTGAGTATTGAGCTAACAACTCTTGTGTCATCTTTAGAAAATAGAGAAAGGTTTGCCACTTTTATAGAATCAATTTGAAGGGTAGAACGACCAGTTCTGGAGAAGCGTGAGGAAAAGTCTAAGAAGAGGCCTACACAATACCAAGGACAATCTTCTGGAGGCTTCAAGAAGCCTAGGTCCTCAGCACCTCATATCAGTAGAGGTCAGTAACTCACTCACAGTGGATATAGAGCAGAGGAAGAGGCCATAGTTTTCCACCTACAAGAGCTCACAGTGCAACATCAGTGTTTGTGACAGACATGTGGGGTATACTGTGGTACTACCCTGTGAAGGATGAAGAGGTGACTCAACAGCTGAGGCAGAGTCAGTAAGGGTCACAACAGTGACAACAACATAGTAGCAGAGGATGTGAAGAGGCATCACATGTTGGTTCATTAGGGCAAGATGGTAGAGGAAGAGGGTGAAAACACACAACAACTTGATTCTTTGCTATGAATCGGCCAAAATGAGTCATTAACCCTCAAGTTGTGATAGGTTAGATGGAATTATTTCATTTTGATTTGTCTTTCTTCATGTTTTGTATCCATTTTGATTGACCCGAGTGCGACACACTCATTTATCACTAGAGAAGTGGTTGCTAGTTGTTCCTTTCCTGCTAATCGTAGACCCGATAGTCTTCACCTAGAAACTCCTCTACTTGGTTCTGTTGAGCTGTGGGAAGTGTGTCCATCATGTGTTCTATCTTTCTCAAGGCGTAGCATTCAAGTGGAACTCCTACCACTTGATATGCATGGATTTTATGTGATCCTTGGGATGGGTACTTTAGAAAAGTATCAGGTGATCTTGGATTGTAGCGTCAATATGGCAACATTTTTCAATGGTGATGTTTCATGGGTCTTCCAAGGTGATAGAAAGATTCTTTCGGCATGTCTGGTTTCAGCTATGATAGTAGCAAAGTGGATGAGATGGGGTTGTGATGCGTTCTTAGATCATGTGGTGGATATCAAGGTAAAGAATCCTAATATTCAGTAAGTTCCAGTTGTATAGGAGTTCAAAGATGTGTTCCCTGATGAATTTCCAGGTATACCTCCTCCCAGAGAGATTGATTTTGAGATCAATCTAGTTCTCGATACCCAACCTATAGCGCAAACACTGTATAGGATGGCACCAACAGAGATGAAAGAGCTGAAGAAGTAGTTGTAGGAATCACTTGAGAAAGGTTTCATTAGACCAAGCACATCTCCTTGGGGTGCTCCTATTCTGTTTGTAAAGAAGAAAGATGGATTCATGAGGTTATGTATTGACTACCAACAATTAAATAAGATGATGATTAAGAACAAGTATTCATTGTCGCATATAGATGATTTGTTTGATCAGTTATGAGGTGCTACAATCTTCTCTAAGGTAAACTTGAGGTCGGGTTATCACCAATTGTGAATCAAAATAGATGACATACCAAAGTCAGCATTTAGGACAAGGTATGGTCATTATGAGTTCATGGTTATGTCGTTTGGGCTAACCAATGCACCAACAACATTTATGGACCTGATGAATAGGGTGTTTAAACCCTATCTAGACCTATTTGTGGTAGTATTTATAGATGATATTTTAATCTACTATAGCAATAGCCAGCGACATGAGCAACACTTACATCAGGCTTTGTCATTGTTGAGGCAACACCATTTATATGCAAAATTTAGTAAGTGTGAGTTCTGGTTTAAAGGAAGTGGCTTTCCTAGGGCAAGTAGTATTTCTAAAGGAGTTTGTGTAGACCCAAAGAAAGTGGAGTCGGTATTGGAGTGGGATCATCCGAAGACACCTATAGAGGTTCATGGCTTTCTAGATTTGGCAGGATATTACAGGAGGTTCAATTAAGAACTTCAGTGCAGTAGTGTTACCCCTAACAAAGTTAGCAATAAAGGATGTGCCTTTTGTTTGGGATGACAAGTGTCAATAATCTTTAATGATCCTAAAGGATAGGTTGACTAGTGCACTGATGTTAGTGCTTCCAGAACAAGGAGAGGGTTGTATTGTCTTCTGTGATGCATCTAAGAATGGTCTAGGTTGTATGTTGATGCAAGATAAGAATGTGATTTCTTTCACTTTGAGACAACTTAAGAAACACGAGGAGAACTACCTGACACATGATCTGGAGTTAGCCATTGTGGTCCATGCCTTGAAGATATGGAGACACTACTTGTATGGTGAGAAGTGTCAGATCTTCACCAACCACAAGAACCTACAATATATATATTCTTGAAGCATGAGCTAAACATGTGACAACGACACTAGATGGAGTTGATTAAAGATTATGATTGTACCATAGAACCATCCAGTGAAAGTGAATGTAGTGGCAGATGCTTTAAGAAGGAAGTATTCTATGTCATCATCTATTGATAAGGCATAATTGAGTGCTTTGGTGTGCCATAAGAGAGACATGTTGGTCTCCTTATGATAGATAAATGTACAATCGGAGGTGTCCATGTTAGTGACTGTGTTGGCACAGTTACAAGTAAATCCAACGTTGAATTAGTAGATCAGAAATGTGCAACAGAAAGATACTGTGGTACAACAGATAAAGGGAAAAGTTAGGCAGTGAGAAGCATGATGGCTTCCATGAATATGAGAATGGGACAGTGCGTTATCATAGCAGAGTAGTTTTTCCAGATGTTGATAATCTAAGGACGTTAGTTCTACAAGAGGCTCACTCTTCTATGTATGCCATGCATCCAGGTGGCACCAAGATGTATCCAAATATGAACGATCTATATTGGTGTCCATGATTAAAGAGTGATGTAGTTAAGTTTGTTTCTAAGTGTGCAGTATGTCAGTAGGTTAAAGTCGAGCATCAGAATCCTATAGGGACTTTGCAACCATTGCCTATACCATAGTGGAAGTGGGATCATATCAGGATGGACTTTGTGGTTGGACTCCAAGGACAACCAAAGGTCATGATTCCATCTAGGTAATAGTGGATAGGTTGACTAAGTCAACACACTTTCTGCCAGTATAGACAATGTATATGGCTAACAAGCTTGCACGGGTGTATCTTGATGAGATAGTACATCTACATGGTATCCCAGATACCATCGTGTCAGACAGGGGTCCTCAGTTCACTAGTCACTTTTGGGAGCATTTGCATGCAGCAATGGGTACACAGTTGAGGTTCAACACTGTGTTCCATCCAGAGACATATGGACAGTCTGAGAGAATGATATAAACTTTGTAGGATCTTCTAAGAGCATGTGTGTTGCAGTTTTTAGGCAGTTGGGATATACACCTTAGCCTGATAGAGTTTGCCTACAATAATAGTTATCAGAGGAGCATTGACATGGCACTGTATGAGGCATTGTATGGGAGATGTCGTAGATATCCTTTGTATTGGTATGAGACAGGAAATATTAACTTTAAGGTCCTGAGCTAGTATAACAAATGACAGAAAAGATCAAAGTGATTCAGTAGCAACTGAAGGCAACTCCTGATAGATAGAAGTCTTACACAGATAATGAGTCATAGACCTTTATACTTCCAAGTGGGAGACATGGTGTACCTCAAAGCTTCTCCTTGGAAAGGTGTTTTGAGATTTGGGAAGAAGGGTAAGCTATCTCCTCGGTATATGGGACCTTACCATGTGGTTGCACATGTTGGGAAGGTGGCCTATAAGCTAGAGTTTCCACCTAAGCTGCATAAGTTACATCATGTGTTTCATATCTCTATGTTGAGGAAGTGTCACCCTGATACGAAGTTGACTCTTCAGCCTGTTGAGGTAGAGTTGGATAATGATATATATTATGTAGAAGGACATGTGTTGATGATGTATAGAAGGATCAAGAAGTTGAAGAAGAAGGACATCATATTAGTTAAGGTTTTTTGACATCATCATGCCATTGAGGAAGCCACGTGGGATCTTGAGAACAAGATGGGGAAGAAGTATATGTCTCTTTTTATGTAGGATTTTGGGGGCAAAATCCATGTTAGTGGTTTATACTTGTAAGACTCTTGACCTAGCTTAAAGATTAATTGTGTTTTCTTTGTATAATGAGATTCTTAAACCTTAATTTAATCTTGTGAGATGCCTTAATATCATGTGACATGCCTATATTTTCATTTTGGTCCAATTTGATTTACATATGAACTATCTTTGTAATAAATGTGCTTATTTTGGACCAGATTGCAAATTACCCATAAGTGAGGGTTACCTTGCAAATTGTAACATGTTGAGAATGTATCTTGTGATCTAGCCTCATGAGATAGAAGATTGTGATATGGGACTCCTTGCTAGAATCATGTTTGGTGATGTGACATCTTAGAGCGACTCTAGGATTTTTGGGGTTTGCTTAGTTGATGTGGAGACTATGCTAAGGTTTGAGTGTTGTGACCACTACACCACTCTTGGGTGGGTGAAGCAACCACAACACATTCCTTGGGTAGTGTTGCCTCAACTAATATGACCTAGAGGTGAGGATGGTCAAAACACCTTGTCCTCTAGTGGAGTGTCTCGAACATGTATATGGTGCTTAGGGTTTTGTTCGATACCAAGTGTGCATGAGATGTGTCTCGACCGAGAAAAGGTAGTAGCCGACCTTGAAGGTCACTACACTTTTTCTAGATAAACATAAACATTTTAAAATATGCATGTAAATGGAGATAAGGTTGTTTTCTTAGAGGTCATGTACCCTTGATATCCTCATATGTTGACACCTCACAAACTTCTACTTCCCTCCTCCTTTGGGTATATAACCTCTTCTCTACACTTTCAAGCAATCTTTTTTGGCAATACTCTCTTTCTCCTTCCTTGTAACTGACCTTGGAGCTTCAGGAGCATAGGAGGTTAGATTTTGAATCCTTGGTGGACGATCACCTTGCTTGAGGAAGATTTGTGCTAAATCAACTCTCTTAGTGGTGAAATTCTTGAAGATTTCTTCTCTTAGTAAGTGATCTTAACTCGATCATGTTTTCCCTCTTCTGAAATCTCTTTCTTCTTCCTCCTTCACAACCATGAGATTGTGGATCATCCATGGTGGTTTTTCTTGGAAATCTCTTCTTCACAAGGGTCATATATCATGTTTTGACATGATGGTACCTAAGTGAGAAGAAGACCTCTTCTTTCTTCTTCTTTGGTTTGACCTAGGGTTTGATCTTTCTCTTTCCTTAAGCTCTCCTTTGATCATGGTGTTTATTTTTCTTCTTTAGGTAATCCTTTGGCCTAAGTGTTGAAGCTTGGTTGGAGTTTTTGGAGTTGTGATCTTGGGAGATTGGTTCTCTCCAAATCAGGCGAGTTATATAACCTTTCCCATACCTGTTATTAGCATCTTAAACCTAATGATAAGTTGTTGTTCTATCTATTCAAAACATGTTCTTTATGATGGAAGAAATAGTATGTTTTAGGGTTTAGACTTTAAAGGACTCTTGATAAGATTATTTTTGTTATAAACTCTAAAATCATAATACCCAATCTTGTGTTGATTGGGCGATTGGTGTGTTTATCTAGAACTCTATCCATGGAACCATAATATGTTATTTATGATCCATTTATTTTGATTAATAGAAGTTTTGATGTTGTTTACATGCACAAGAAATCTGGTTTCTATTCCCTTACATCACGATAACCAAGTTTGAACCTATTATGGGGTTGGGCACATGGTTGGTTTAAGGCCGTAACACCCCTTGGTATTCCATTCCGGTTGACACCCTTGTAGTTGGTGGTTTCAACCGCAACACCTTAAACCTTAAGGGTGGTCACTACACCTTGTTGGTTGTGACGCAACATTGTTGCATGGTCTCTTAGTGTGGCATACAACTCATAAAAACATAATTAACTAATGTGGAAGCGTTCATTAAGCAGCGGATTACCAAAAATCACTAAAAATTAAAACCTTTTCATCAAAAGATCTATCAAGTAAAAACTTTCTCACATAGAACAAAAGTAACACATTTACATTCTATTTTTCAAAAGTACATAACTTGTATCATCTCTTTCTGTGAATTACAAGCATCAACTGTCCTGTTAAACTAAACATAGGCAGTATGAAATCTCGAGGCACTGAGCCAAAATCTCGAAAGCACTAACTACTACCCCGACGACCTGAGAGTACAGAGACAACACATAGGACTCTATCTACATCTATACAAGGCATAACAGCCAGCGTCTCCACCTGAGACTTCACTGCTATCTCTACTGCTATTGCTGCTGTCCTTCTCCTATTGAAGGATTCCTATCTCCTCGTCCGCATCCACCTAAAAATGTAGTTCCCATAGGGGTGAGACAATTGTAAATTGCCCCAACGAGAGATATAAATCTCCGCCAGTAACATTATTATTGCAGCTTAAGAAGATAAATATGCACAGAGGAATCATATTTGATTAATAGCAACTAATTCAATATCTAACAGATTAGAATGTTATTCTTATCTAAAACATTGTAGCTATAACTTGAAAGAGCCACATGTCACTTATTCATTAAGGAATATGAAGAACATATATAACATTTATTCACTACAGCATCATTACCACATCATTAACTATGTTCAGGCTTAGATCATATATCTACTACCTGGCATTGTCATTGTGGAGTCATGGCCTGCAGCCATACTCTTTTCACAAAGTGTTGGGATCTTCATCCCTCAACTCACCAAGTACATTTCCTATTCTTAACAAGTTCATCATCATGATTATAGCATCTGGGTATTTGAACCCATAACTCACCATAGGATACTTATTACTACTTGTTAGGTAACTTTTTACCTTCAGATCATTTAACCAAAGACATCACAATTTTTGCTAAACAATGTATTTCACATAGTACACAAAGCTCAATGATTCTTACTACATAAAGCATATGAAGGCTTATAAAGCCTATAAAACATTCTCAATAAACAAGCATCATAGCCCATACCTGGATATGCTTCTCATCTCATCATCCCTGCATGATTAGTATTCATGATAACAATTATAATGTTTTCATATTAGTATCATACAACACTAAGCAGTATCTTCCCTTTTTAGGGTTCATGATTTCTTTTTCACATCAGTACCCTTCATTAGGGTTTTCCATAAATAAGCAATAACCACTTGGGTTCTTAAGATCATATCATTAATGATCAGCCCTATTCCATTGCTTCTCAAAACTAGAATCCAAAAATAGATATCATAAGTATTCAAACATACTTATATATCCTCATCATTCATCATTGAATGTATTGTCAACACAAAGTATGAGTTTCTTTCTCATCTTTATCAGTCTATGAATAAATCATAGTATATTAATTTGGATTAACCTTTTCATAAATCATGTTATCCTGCAACCATCAAGGTGTATTATATCTCAATGTAACAATTGACATGACACATTTCATGTGTCATCCATTCCAATTATAATGAACTTAGAACACATCATGGTATATCGAAATTGGGTGTTGGATGTGATATCTATCATACCTTGATGTATCACTTCCCTCAACACCTTCATCTTACTTGAGTTTATTCACTTAGTTTGTATTAGGGTATCACTCATCCTAATACTTATGCACTAGATCATCACATTCATTATGCAATGTATTGGTCATGATTCATCTATTTTAGAATACGCAACCATTGCCAAAGATATAGACTCACCCTTGAGTCAGGGACCATTCATATAAGGATATCCATAATCAACCTCTCTAGGTATTTCATTTTTCAATACATTAATCACCATTCCATCAATAGGAATAGGATTTCCATAATTATAATTTGAGATTCACTTAGGATCTCACAAACATATATAGATTTCACCTAGAATCACTCTTCATTAGAGTTTCATATAAGATCCTTCTATATCAGGGTTTCACCTAGTATTATGTGAAATTAAGACTTCACATCACATCACCCAGTGTTAAGGCTTCACATTAGCATTAATGGCACTACCCTATATTAGGGTTTCATATAGCTTTATCCCATTTTAGGGAATTAGGGTTTACCATTCACATCCAAGTGGGGTTTCTCTTTCCTCATACCCAAAATAGGGTTAGGATATACAATTCCCATTAAATTAGGGTTTCTTACATTGTAACACTAAGTTAGGGTTGCATCATCACCCTAGATTATGGTTTCACTGAGCTTTGCCCTAAATTAGGGTCAAGGTACATCAATCTTTTCAATGAGGATTTCATGATCTCATCATTATGGATCAAACCCTGATTACATATTTATTCATAATGAGAGAATTAGAGCTTATTATGTATGCAATCATCTCTCCCATTCTCTCTCTCTCTCTCATCCTCACTAGGATGTTAACTATTCCAAGATTAATCTAGGTCAACTCTCTACTTGAATACACAAAGCTAGGGTTAACCATTGAAATCTTCAATTGCATTAAGTAGCCAAATGGCTTCACCATATTGGACCTTCAATTACATGAGATACTCAAATGGATTAACCATATTTATCTTCACAATATTAATTACTTAGACCATCAATGATCTTAGTTCTCATAAATCAATTGGTTGAAAACCATTTGAACAAGTTATACTTGAAACCAATTGGACAAGGTAGGTATTGAAAACCATTTGCACTTTGGGTCTCCAAACGGTTTGAGATCGTTTGGTCCCAAACGGTCTTGAGACCATTTGGACTCAAACTTCCTTGAGACCATTTGGTCCAAACCTTCTCAAAACCGCATGGACCAAAAAGGCACTTCAACACTCAATCGTCTCAATGTTTCAATCCATGAACCAATTATAAATTGAACCACTAAAGCATTCATCAATCGGACCACTGAATCACCATTTAATTAGACCTTCAATTTAGGGTTTTGAACCCAATTTATCTAGGTTTGATAATTAAGAATCCATCACTTAGGGTTTGAAATTGAGGATCCATCAATGGTTGACATTATGGAACCAAATCAATTGAACTCAATAAACTATCATCATCACATGATATGACATGACCTCAAACGGTCTTGGATGACCACCAAACGGTCTTGAGACTGTTTGGCTGATCTCCAAACGGTCTTGAAACTGTTTGGTCATTCCATCATCGAAATCCATAACATTCAATTAGAGTTTTGGATCATTGGATTGATTATCAAATCAGCATTTAGTTGCAATTCAATTTGGTACCATTGGACCTTCAAAAACTTAGCCATACTTAACCCTAGACCTCCAAACGGTCTTGGGTGACTCCCAAATGGTCTTGAGACCGTTTGGGTGATTCCTAAACAGTTTTGAAACCGTTTGGGTCAATCAACCCAAAACATCAACTTATTCCAATGCAAAATCAGCACTTAGCCGATTAGGGTTAATACCATATCTTTGGATCTTCAAACACTTAACCATATCCAACCATAGACCTCCAAACGGTCTTGGGTGACCCCCAAACGGTCTTGAGACCGTTTGGGTGATTCCCAAACGGTTTTGAAACCGTTTGGGCTAATTAACCCAAAAAGTCAAATCAATCAAGTTGAAAATCAGCACTTAATCCAATTAGGGTTTGCCTAATTGATTAGCCTTCAACGCATGATTCCTTTGGAATTAATCCATCAAATTTTGTGGGTTATCAACCAACATAATTAGGAACAGTATTATCAAACGTTCAACCCTTGTTCAACCCTTTCAAATGATTTTGAAACCGTTTGCTATCAAACGGTCTCAAACCGTTTGCTCTCAAACAGTTTGGTGAAACCGAATGGGCAAACATGATGAAACCGTTTGGTCTAGATATTTGGGGAGGTGTGTGCTTATGATTATGTCATCATAATCAAGCTCTAGACCCACGAAACCTTCTGTGATTTCCATGGAAATTGCATCAATCAACCAAATCAATAATTGTAAATAGAGAAATGATCATTATTTGATGGGGAATTGAATGCAATAACAAAGTTAGGGTTTCAAGTTATAAAACCCGCCTCCAATTGAGCTCCAAAGCTCCAAGCTCACGTCAACAATGGTGGATACAACTCCTTTCACTATTCCAAGGGTCGTCCTCAAGCTTTGAGTGAAAAGAATTGGTTAGAATTGAATAGGAGATCGAGATATGAAGAATTCATGCATTGATTTTTTATTTTCACCATGGATTCAAGGTGAAAGGAGGTCAAGAACCTTACCAACAGGTTGGGGGTCGTCCTCCTGCTCCTCCACAGCTCCTTGGTCGTTTTCCAAGCAAGGGGAAAGAAGTGAAAACGAAAAAGCCTTTCATTTGGCTTGTAAAGGGTCTTTTTATAAGAAATTCAAGGAGAGGGAAAGTGCCTTATAAAAATTCATTTAATCCCAAAAAGATGGCTGCCTCTTCCCCCTCATCTTCCTTAGGGACGAGGATATCTTGTTTGACTCTTATTCCTCTCAAATATCCATGATTTAAATAAAAGCAAATCAAGCACCTTAAATCATATTATATTAATATCCATATGTGAGTGGATATTTCTTTTTCTTATAATAATGGTGAGTGGGATTTCACCTCCTTAGGATATGCTCGTGCCTTTGCAAGGCTTTAAGCTCATCCACACACATCTGAATCCAACCATTTTAATTTTGGTTAAAGGACCTTTAACTAATACATTCATTTTTGCCCTAATTTGCATTAGGGTTTCACTTAGCATTAAATCTTGATTATTTTAATATCAAGATTCTCTCTCCTCCAACTTTATTCAAATGAGGCGCCCCTCTCATTTTCTTTTCTATATATGATTCCAAAAAACACTAGGGACTTATTGAAGTGGTAATTTGTATATTTAACCCTAGGTTTTGGGTAAATTGCACATTACACCAAAAATGGGTTTTAATGCACAAGGATTGCTTTACAAGCTTAATCTTGGTGCCCAAGCTTGTGAAAACCATACCACTACATCATATTCATTCTTATGATGTCTCAACATCATAGGAACATCTTATAATGCAACATTTGCAATTTAACCCCTCAACTTGGGTAATTTGCACTTTAGTCCAAAATAAGCAAACATTGCTTCAACATTGTTCAAACAGGACCAAAATTGAAACATAAGTTTCTCATGAGCCCTAATTACTTTTCCCAAGATAAGATTAAGCATTTACTCAACCTTATTAGGAAAAACATCTAGGGTTAACTCATAGCCCAAGTCAGGGATGTTACACTCAGTTTGCTGGATGATGTTGCGGCCAAGATGGCTAAGTATGATGGTTGAGATGCGTGTTTAGGATGTGTCATGAATGGAATAGGTCAAAATTAAGTTGGTTGTGGTCGTGACACTAGTGGATTTCGGTCGTAACACCTTGTGATAGTAGGGTTGACACACCTTGATATGTCTCGATCACGATACCCCTTGGTGGAGTCGCGATCGCGACACCCTGTTAGGATGTCTCCTAGTGTCAAGATCACGACACCATGCCTAGGTGGTGTAATGGTCATAACAGTTTGAGGTTGAGATGGTTTAGTTCATAACACTTAGGGTCGTGACCACATTGAAGTGTCTTGGTCATGACACTTGTTGTGAGAGTGGTCGAGACCCATGTGTTGTGAGTGGTCAAGACACCTATACATATGTATGTACATGGTCAATACATAGTGTAATGGTCTACATAATGTGTTGAGATTATGTATGGTTAATCATTAACAATAATGCTTAACCCTAATGTACTCCAAACATGTGGTAGGTGATGTAATTAGGGTTTAGTGATGGAATAACGTTATGGAACCCTAATTGGATACATATGAAACCTAACATAATCTTGTGATAGGGTGATGTATATGCTCATTCTACTTGAAGTAAATTATTGTGTGATTGAGCTTTCTCTATCCTACTTGTATAACACTTATTTGTTGGTGAGATGAATGCCATAGCTATGAGAATGTTGTGTTGATCACTATGTAATACAGTGTGGTGATTATGAGTAGTGTTGAGGCATATTGTGATATTAAATGTACAAGAGATGTATGAATTGGGTCTAATGACCTAGCAAGTGACGTGTGCATAAATTGAGGGATTGATATACCATAGTGATGTGATATTGTCGATTACCTTGTAATGGATATGATACAAGTGTCATGTGATGATGAGATAAGTTCTCATTTTGTACATTTTATATCTTCTGAAGTTGTATGTTATCTTTAATTTTGTAGACTTTGTTTAAGGTTTATATGTTGTAACTTGATTGATGTAGTAGAATATACCCAATTGAAATATCTAATCCAATGAAACCCTAATCATTTAGTTTCCCTATACCATAGATCCATCTTCAACTTTAGTATCTAGATGGATGGTGAAACGTGTAACTCCTATGGGAAATTTAGAGTGCATATTATTGAATATGCGGGGTACCAGTGGAGATATCTTTATTTATCCTTAAATTGTTGACATAGTGGCATGATGCTTTATTATGGATCAGACATGTGTGAGCATGTTCTCTAGTGTTGTTTCATGTACCAAGGCAGAGTAGTTGTTTTACAAGTTCATAGCTTGGACGATGAGTTGTTGTCTCTACATGACTATAGTTTTGACTATAAGTTGTTTCCTTTGCAGTTCGACTATATGTCACTACGTTCTAGACTTGAACTGACCGAGTAGTGCTGGTGATGATCATGGAGTCTGACTCTTCCATAGATCTTGTATGGTACAGGTTTTGACTTAGCGGTGGTCATTTGGATTTGAGTGGTACGCCTCAAATCCTCAGGGCATAATAATGAAAGTTATAATACAGCCACGTAGTATAGTTTCTTAGGGTCAAATATGAATCACATTGGATGAACCCATGCCTTATTTGTTGTACTGATTAGTTTATAATAGTTATACATGTTCTTCATAGTCCTTCTAAAAGCATAAGATGTTCTACTACTCAGTTGTAACTTCTTAAACTGCTCAAATAATAATACCTGCTCTATTTAATTTGTTCTATTGTGTTATTGTGCTTATAATAGTTGGTGGCAAAGAGTTATATCTCTCATTGGGACATTTGGTCTCACTCAGTGGGTTCCACATCTTTTCAGGTGGTCATGGACGAGGAGGTAGAAGTCATGGTTCAAGTGTTGAGCAGCAAGGAAAACGGTAATTATACAAGGTTGGATATGCTGCTAGAGTTGTAGTAGAGTCCTATGTGTTGTCTATTGGATCCTAGGATGGGTGATTGGATGCTTTAGAGGAGGGGTGAATAGAGCTAAATGCACACAATCAAAATTCATTAGACCTTCAAAATTATATCACAAGATAAGGTTTCTAAATAGGGAATTTGATGTGCAACTAAACATACTTCAAATGGATGATAGAGATTGAACATGAACCAATTGACAAGCTATGTAGAGTTGTTCCACACTTAAAACTAGAATTATGCCAATCCACTACCTAGAGAGGTCAACTTCTAGGATTTCTTAACCATTGCACTCTTATATTCATTCATAAGACTTATAATACATGACCTTCCAAAGGACTTACCTATCCAAGACAAGAGTCTTCAACCTACCCAAGGACTTACCCACTTTGCAAGGAGTACTCTGCCTTCACCATGGACTTACCCACTCTTGCACAAGTCTTTGACCTTGAAGGAATTACCCACTCTTCTTGGATCTTCAGCCTTTGACTTCACCTTTGCCAAGGAGATTTCACCAAGGACTTACCCACTTGAGCAAGGAGTCTTATGCCTTCCCCAATGGCATACCCACTCTTGCTCCAAGTCTTTAGCCTTGTCTCCTTCTTCACTAACAAACTCCTTTCCTTGTTCTTCTTCACCTCTCTTATCCAAGAGAGAGAAACTTCATCTTCATGGTTGAATGAGAGATTAGGAGGTCATGGAAGTGAGGGCCTCACAAGATATACATGTAAGGCTAGCTCTCTTACAAATCTCCTACTCATTCTAATGGATGATGCAAGTGATTAAGCTTAGAGAGAGAGGAGGTTGTAGGATACACTCAACTATAGACTAGGAACCTCATATAGAGTTTTTCATTGAATGCTCAACCTTGGAATGAAGCCCAAGGGGTCCTATTTATGGTTGGGGATGCCTATTAGCGTTTGGGAACACTTAAGAATGAAAACTAGCCATTTTGCGGCTTGCAACGGATATATTTTCAATTGTTGCAACTCCACAACAGCCAGAAACACTTTTATGTACTTTCCCATACAGTCCTATCGGTCGAATTTCTATAAATGTAACTCGACCTAATGCACTATGCGAAAAAGCTAATTCAACCAATCGGTCAAGTTTATCCTGGATGTGATTCTAGCATATAACAAAGCAAGATAAAGTGTTGCAGAATAATAAATCATAATTTTGACCCTCAAGATGATGGAATTCGCCCAAAGAGCGTCAAGGCTCATTGCAAAGCAATGAGTCTTTCTCAGGAGGTTGTTTCTGCATAAAAAACACTAGTCTTGCATCAAAATATGACACTAGAGAAAAATCTGCATAAATTCATAGATACTCCAAATTCTACATACAATGTAATTTATATATCCTGCATCATAATACTATGCAAGCAATTCAAGATAATAGATATACAATTCAAGGAACAAGATTGAGCAAGTATAAGCATAACATGTGGTGAATAGCGCTTGTTGATCAAGGCTAGAACTACATGTATATGAACTACTAGTACATGATATCACAAGTTAGGACTACTAGTAGGATCTAGATCATAGCAAAATATACACAAATTCAAGAGCAAGATATGAGTAGATGTAGAGATATATCCAAACAAAGAGATATGCAATTTTAGAAGCATGAAAGGATATAACTCAGTAGAAAATATGCATCATTACCAAAAGATGATTACCACTAAGAACCTCAAGATTGTATCAAAACAAGATATACAACTATATAGATGTAGCAAGTTTGGGCACAACAGAAGCAATTTAGACACAACTAAGAAATCTAGAAAGATCAAGATCAAAAACCTGCAAGCAACTCAAAGCAAGTGATTGCAAGATATAGATATACCAATTTAGAGCAACTAGAGAGATATAGTTGTTAGCAATAAAGGCAACTAAAAACATTACAATCATCACATATAAAAGGTACCAAAGGAGTGCCAAAGAATAAAACAATTGGTTGATAAAATCTAGTTGAGAGGGAAATTCTCATCCAAAAGACCAACCTGTATATCCTGTGCACAGTGTTGTCGGTCGAGTTTTGTGTATTGACAACCGACCGATGATAGGTTTAGGCAACACCCATTGGTTTTGGTCGGTTGAGCTTCTATCATGACAAACTCGACTGATCAAGCTACTGTCAAAAAGCACATTTATGTATGAAAAACATATCTAGAGGCAAGACAAAAATATATGCCATATCCAAACATGTGTATGCAAGTTAGTAATGCACTATGAAAGCATTAGAAATAGTTTTTGAGCAAGAGTGTGAAGAAAATCACAAAATACCACTTTTGACTCAAAAACCATATGCATAGTGCACACTAACCTGATAAAAACAAGTTACGATTGGTTATAAGAAAGAAAACCTTTACCTTTGTTCTTACCATACCTTTTCAACTTGTTCCCACCCCATACACATCTCACCTTTCTTCTTTCATATAGATTGAGAAGTCAATTCAATTCAAATAGCTCATATCAATCCATTAGCAAGTGACTTGCAAGAAGAAAGATGAAATGGTCCCCAATCATGTTTTTGGGTCTGGAGGGATTAGCTTAGCAACCCAAATTCTATTTCTCTTGGGTGCTTTCCTAAAAGGACAACAATTAGAATAATGACCAAAATCATTGCAATAGTTGCATGTGCCCATAGATTTGTAACTAGATGATTATCCATCAAAGATTGTAGGTCCTTTACATTTTTTGTTCCGTTGGACACCATCATACCCTAAACCATGTCTACCAATTTGTTTAGTCATATGGTGTACGGTATCATTAAGATTATTTTTAGCAACTAAGAATCTTTGCAAAGAAGATCTCAAACTACCATTATCATTCATAAGAGAAGCAATAGTAGAAGACAAATAAGTTATATTATCTCTAGCATGCAAAAGATCATTTTCTAGGGAAAGAGCTTTGGTCAAATAAGAATCTCTATCAATATGAAGAGCAACAACATTATTCTCTCTACCAATAGAACTACAACAAGATTCAAGAATATTGATTTTTGCTACCAAGGAAGTATTTTCTTTTTCAAGCAAAGCAATCTTAGAAAGATAAGTACTCTTTTTGGATTCTAATTCTTGCAAAACAAAGTATTTTTCCTCATTTTTAGTTCTAAGAACATCAATATCATGTGTGAGAGAATCAACAATTAAAGTATGTTCATCATTAGAACTAGGCATAAGAGGTTGAGCTTCTAAAAATCTAATCTTGTTAAGAAAATTAGCATTTTCAATTTTAAGAGAATATACTTGACTAAGACAAGAATTTTTATCATCAAACAAACAAGTATTAGCATGTTCAAGATCATCTAATTCTATATGCAAATTATCAAGAATTCTAGCAAACTTTTTCCTTTTCCTTTTAGAAGACATAAGAGGGGCATGAGTAGCATTAATGATAGTAATTAAGGGTTCTTTATCTAAAGAGTTTAGATTTACCTAATTTGAGTCCTTTCTTGTAGACGCCATAAGATCAAAATGGCATTGTCCTTCATCACTACAGCTTGAGCTAGATCCTCCACTTGATTCTTCACTTGAGCTTGAGTTGGAGGAGTCACTTGAGCTTGAGTTGGAAGAGCCATTTGAGCTTTTATGCCATTTCTCCTTCTTCTTGTACTTCTCTTCTCTTGTTATGATGGGTCTTTTTGGCTTGGGAGACAATCTATCATCAAGTGACATTTCTTTCCACACTTGAGGCACCAAATGGAGGAGGAAGGGTTTCCTTTGTAGAGTCTACCCTTGGAGTACATGACATCTTCTTCAACATGAGAGTATGGAGAGGCTTGACCCACAATAGCTTAAATTTGAGCCTTGCTTTCAGCCTTGTTCATTCTCTTTAGCTCTTTCTCCTCTTATCTTTCAACTTCTTTTCTCTTGTCAAGTGTGACTTCATGGGCTTGAATATTTCCTATGAGTTCTTCAATCTCAATATCACCAAGAGACCTTGCTTCTTCAATGAAATTCACCTTGGATTCCCACCTCTTGGGAAGCGTTCTAAGGATCTTTGAGTTGATCTCTCCTCTACTCATAGGATGACCTAGAATAGCAAGACCATTAACAATGGTGTTGAGCCTTGAGTACATGTTGGCTATCTTCTCCTCCTTTCCCATCTTGAAGTTCTCAAGCATCCCTTTGAGCACGTAGACTTTGCTTTCCTTCACTTGAGTTGTCCCCTCATAAGTGACACATAGATTTCTCCATACCTCATAGGTCGTTTCACAAGAAGAAATCTGATTGAACTAGAGGGGGTCATGGTGTAATAGAGGATGTTTATTGCTCTTGCATTCAAGGTGGCTTTATTCATGGTAGCTTCATCCGATTCTTCCATCCTTTTCTTTGGTATCTTGTATGGATGTTCCACCATTAGCCATAGCTTAAGACTTTTTCCTTGGATGTGGAACTAAAGTCTTCTTTTCCAATAGAGGAAGTTACTCCCATCAAACATTGGAAGGTTGACGAAGTATCTCCCATCTTGATCATCACCCATCTTCTCCTACTTGTGGAAATATGCTTGGAGAAGACCCACTCGGATACCAGTTGTTGGATTCTAGGATGGGTTATTGGATGCTCTAGAGGGGGGTGAATAGAGTTGAATGCACTTAAACAAAATTCATTAGACCTTCAAAATTATATCACAAGATAAGGTTTCTAAATAGGGAATTTGATGTGCAACTAAACATACATAGCAAGGATGAGAGAGATTGAACATGCACCAATTGACAAGCTATGTAGAGTGGTTCCACACTGTAGACTAGAAGTATGTCAGTCCACTACCTAGAGAGGTCAACCTCTAGGATTTCTTAACCATTGCACTCTTATATTCATTCATAAGACTTACAATACATGACCTTCCAAAGGTGGAATTACCCACTCTTCCACAAGTCTTCATCCTTAAAGGAATTACCCAGTCTTCTTGGATCTTTATCCTTTGACTTTACCTTTACCAAGGAGAATCTTTCACTAAGGACTTACTGACACGTGTTTACCGTGCGCTACTTGCAAGTGAATGTATCGTGTAATACAGGCCTTGTGAGGCCCGAGTCAAACATAGGGAAACAAATTCCAGAATACCACTATTAACTATGATCTAATCAGCTAAGCCAGTAAAAATAGTTGAATTGGGTTTATTGAGTAAAAGCAAATGTAGAAATGAAGCAATATTAAAGACTAAGTAACTCATATTTAAGTAAATTCCTCAGGGCTGTGGTTTCACCGCGAATAACACTGCAATTAACTCCACACACACTAATATTGATTACCCCTATCCCTAGATAAAGAGCTTATAGCACGGACTACCCACTCCCGCAGTGTATTTAACTACTTATTCTAATGCCAATCTCATTTCCATAGTAATTGGTTGATTATTTAGGTGCTTTATGCTTAATCTCTGGGTTTCTCCTCCCGTTTACACTCCACTTTTACCAAAGGGCACAGTAAACGGGTAAATCTATATTTTTCCAACCCTTAACCTCTCTCTCAAAATGATTGATGGTCTGATAATCTATCTATGGTGATCAAGCATAAATAGAACAAGACAATTTCATAGACTTATATCCAAAAATAGGTATAAAATCGATATTAATGCATGAAAGTCAAATACAATGCATATTTGGGCTACTCCTGAATCCTAAGGAATCAAGGGGTTTTAGCCCCACATGATTTTCATTGATGAATACATGGTAGAGAAATAGAAAGAAGTGGGAAACAATTGAAAATCTAAGGTAACCCCTGGAGAATAGTCGATCTAGATGATCTCATTCGACGTACATGCGATCTGCTATCTTTCGGTTGCAAAATCACCCACCAGAGGTGCTCAGATCATCTCAGATGAAGCATTCAGTCCTGTGCTCTCTTCTCCTCTCTCTCTCCGGTGTCATGCAATAGAAAATAGTTGAGTCCCTTAGGTTTAGTCATACTCCCCTCAAGTCTAGTTGTTGGATTAGAATGCTGCCTTTGGATTTTCCTGATCGGGCAAGCTCAATACTATCGACTTTTCAGTCGATACTATCGAGTTGTTTGGTTAAGCGTATGCTCCCGCAATGTTGGTACTATTAAACTATCTCGATAGCATTGAGTCTTTGGGTCGATATAACTCTACCTCCATGATGCCATCTCAGTAGTATCGAGTCGATGAACTCGATAGTATCAAGTTTATGTGAATCCTTTCTTGTGCTTCAAACTCGATAGTATTGAGTTTTTGTGATCTTGTGCTTCTTTGATGTGATATCGGTACTACCGAATTTAGGTGTCAGTAGTATCAAGTCTGTGTGAGTTTTTTATCGGTTACTAATGTGAAGTCGATACCACCGACTTTGAATATTGGTAGTATCGAGTCTATGAAACTCTATTGTACCTAAAATTGCACAAGAATCTACATATGCACTCAGGATCAACACTAAACTATTTCAATTAGCAAAAATCACATAATTTGATGCATTTAGATAGAATAGGCTAATGATAGAATTACATACATAATTAATCAAATAAATGACAAATCTATACATAAAACCAAGGAAAATATGCTTGTGAAAATGACTAAAAACCCATGCATCAAATTCCCCTAAAGTTAAATGTTGCTCATCCTCGAGCTACACTCTCTTGCATCTATTTGATATAAGTCAACAGAAGGACATAACACCTGAACTCTTTTCTTAATCATGTCCACCAAACAATCCCTAAATCATCCTTCAATGACCACTCAACCAATAACTGCTATAAAGCGACCAAAAAATTTCATAAAAGTTGTCCACCTTTTGATCAATGAACACGATCAAGATAATAGTTAATATCATAATTATTCAGGCATTTTCTTGGTGCATTATGTGATTCTCTATTCTAAATTGCTCTCTCCTAACTACCAACTAATTGGAAGCAGATCTCCTTATAAAAAAAATGGATGAAGAGACAAATCATTTGAGTGGCCTACCAATAAGATCAATTGATGGTATGAACCGGGTGCCAATTGAAGAATCACAAGTACATACAACTTATATATGTAAAAGTATGATGGCCCTACATGAGTGAAAATAATGTCATGAGTGAATCCTAATGCCTAATGTCTTTCTCTCTTTTTTTTCAAATGATGCATGTGCCAAGCAATATCATCCATAAATGAGACTTACAGAAGAAAATAAAAGAATGTGCCATGTGGATTACTTTTTCTCTTCAATAAAGGTTAAGGCATACTTTCTCCCTCAGAAACTCTAAGCATTGATGAACTTCATATTACTTTTTTTCTAGCCCACTTTTTTTCTAGCCCGTGTTTTTTCTTTTTCTTTTTCTAGCATGATTGAGTTTATGCTCGGGCTTTCATTTCCTACTATTTTTTCTAAAATGTGGAGGTATGTCCTTGTACTTCAATATTCATAAATGGAGACTAAAATCCACATGAAAAAAATAATTGCATGCTATGGAATATATGTAATCTACATGAAATTGTTATGCAACTAATTGGTATGTACTAAAATTGTTCATGCTTACAAATGCAACTTTTTATTCTTCTTTCAAATGAAAGCAATGAACAAGATAATTTATCATGGCACCTATTATTCTATGCCATGCAATAAAAAGGAAATGAATTGGTGTACTCATTCTTCTTGAGGTGGTGAGTCAAGAAATGGGTGAAAAAATTCAATTGAATCACATAACTAAGAGACAATGTCTTTCATAAGATTATGATATGGCCCTCTCTAATAACATGTGCATAGGGTAATCTTAAGGTTTCTTTCTTAGATTTCCATTTAAGATTTCATTAAAGGTTTGATCATCTTTGGATCAACAACATCTTCATTCACATTCTAAGGTTGATTTAGATGTTCATTCATATCCTATGTCCTAGATGTTATTAATACAAACAATTCCTCAAGTGGTGTTGCAGGAAGATTTTGCAATTAAGCTATAAAGAGGTGACTAAATCCATGCAAAAACACCTACGAGTATGATATATTTGATATAGGAAACCATGCATCTACTGCTCCATGTTTACACTAGATAAATGTGGATCATATAATTGCATACCTATAATAAAATAAAACAACTAAAATAAGATGAAAAATAAAAACTAAGATAGATGGTTGTTCCAACACCCCTAAGCTTGAATATGACTATGTCCACATAGTCAAAATTCTAAATTAAGAGGTGGAACAACGATACCATGCTCAGAATGGAGGAGGTGGTGGACGCATCATGTTGGGGCCCTGGGGAGGAAATATCCCATGAAAAGATAGATCTGACGGTGACATTTGTGGTGGTTGTGTGTATCCTCCAAAGTGCCCCTAGTTCCAGTAATGGTCAAAGAATGGTTGTTGATATTGATCCATCCACTATAGGTGCATATGGACATTCTTTTGGTGCCATGGTGATGATGCAAAAAGGAAGATGGAGAACAAGAGGCTAGGTGAAGAGTGGAGGCGTCTGGTACAACTTTTCTCTGAGTTACAGGAGGAGTGGAGGAGGTGGTGTGAACAAAGTGGATTCACCACCCCTCCTTATATAGCTGAGCTTGGGTAGAGTCGGTACTACTAAATTTTTAGTCAGTAGTACTGAGTTGTAAACATGAATCTGTGGCTCAGATGTATCGACATTAGACGTTTGTTGATTACCTGAGCGTGGATCGCTCAGAGTCGGTAGTACCGACTTGTGTCATGGATTGATATTATCGACCACTCGGTGAATATCGTGTCAAACATCGGATTTGGCACACATGGATTTCTAGTGTCATGAGACTACTAACTTTTCTGTCGGTAGCACTAAGCTGACAAGATTTTCTCAATATTTTCAATTTTTCATCTCGGTGTCTCGAACCTGAGAGTGCGTAAAAAGTCAGTAGTGCTGAATTGGATGTCGATACTACCGAGTGCTTATTAGTTAGGCATGTGAAGACCTTTAGAGACTCGGTGGTACCAATTGGTCTAGTTGGTAGTACCAAGTCTATTTTTCTTTTGCGGATGTCTCCCTAACGTGAACTCAGTACTACCGAGGTAGTACCGACTCTGTATGATTTGCACACTCCAACAAATGAGTCAAGGTACCTTTTTCATGAAATAAAAAGAAAACAAGAACTAAAAAGCTAAAATGAACATAAACAAAGAGAAATGAAGGTTGGGTTGCCTCCCAACAATTAGAATTGTTTAACGTCCTAGACTAGATGTGCCTAAGAGCAAGAATCTACTAGATTGCAATGAGTTGCACCTCTTCTATTCTTGTCTCTACTTCCCCACCAAAATAATGCTTCAACCTCTGGCCATTAACAAGGAATGACCTCATCCCATCTATTATCTTCACATCACTATGGGGAAAAACCTACTCAATCATGAATGGTCCACTCCATTTGGACCTTAGCTTGCCCGGATGTAACTTAAGTCTAGAATTAAATAGGAGAATCTTCTATCTCGGGAGAAACACCCTATTCAAGATGTGCCTATCATGAATCTTCTGAGTTCTCTCCTTATAAATTCTAGAACTATCATAAGCATCCATCCTCAGTTCATCTAGCTCATTCAACTCTAATAGTCTCTTCCTACCTACTTCATCCAGTCCGAAATTCAGCTTTTCCAATGCCCATTTTGCCTTATGCTCAAGATCCATTGGTAGATGGCATGCACGCCCATAAACCAACCTAAATGGCATATTTTCTATAGGAGACATATAGGTTGTCCTATATGCCCAGAGAATGTCATTCAGCACAAAACTCCAGTTTGTCCTATTATTTGAGACTATCCTTTCCAAGATCTGCTTCACCTCTCTATTGGACACCTAAACTTGTCATTGCCTCTGTGGGTGGTAGGGAGTACCCACTTGGTATTTCACCCTATATTTACTCAATAAAGCTCCAAATTTCCTATTGGTGAAATGTGATCCACCATCACTAATAATCATCAGAGGACATCAAATATGCAGAAAATGTTATCTTTAACAAATCAACACACAACTTGTACATCATTGGCATGGGTCGGAATTGCTTCCACCCACTTAGATACATAGTCAACAGCAAGTAATTATTGATATTAGAATTAGATGACATGAAATGGACCATGAAATCAATGCCCCACATATCAAACACTTCAACTTCTTGAAATACGTTCAATGGCATTTCATGTTGTTTAGATATATTTCCTGCACGTTGACATGCATCACAACAACGAACAAAATTGTGAGCATCCTTAAACAATGTTGTCCAATAGAACCCACTCTCTAAGAATTTGGCCACTGTCCTAGAGCTAGTGTGATGCCCCCCTATAGGTAGAGAATGATAGTGTGATAAAATGCTCTCAACCTCACATTCGGGTACACACTTCCTCAAATCCATCCATACACTATTTAAGCAAAATGGGATCATCCCATATGTAAAACCTCAATGAATGGAAACATCTCTTCTACTCTTGGTATCCCCAATCTTCAGGCATCTCCTTGCATGCTATATAATTGATAATATCTACAAACCAGGGATCCTTGGTCTTAAGAGCAAAAAGTTTTTCATCAGGAAATTCCTCAACAATAGGGATATCTAAATTTTTTTCCTTAACCCTTTCCAACCTAGATAGGTGATATGCTACCACATTTTCCACCCCTTCCTTATCCTTAATTTCTATGTCAAATTCTTGTAACAGTAAAATCCACCTAATTAATCTAGGTTTTGCATCTTTCTTTTGTAACAAGTATTTGAGGGCAGAATGGTCGGTCCAAATAATCACTTTATCCCCAACTAGGGATTGGCAAAAAAAATCGAACGTAAAAACAACTGCCACCAGCTCCTTTTCTATGGTAGTATAATAGAGTTGTGCATCATTCATGGTTTTAGACACATAGTATATGACTGTAGGAGCCCTATCCTTGTGTTGACCCAACACATATCCCACCACATAATCCGATGTGTCCACACATCAGTTCAAAAGGTAAACTCCAATCTGGAACATGTACAATGGGCACATAGATTAACTTCTCCTTTAGCACTTCAAAAGCAGTCAAGCATCATTCATCAAAGGAAAATTCAACGTCCTTTTCTAACAATTCCGATAAAGGTTTAGCAATTTTTGAAAAATCTTTGATAAAATGACGGTAAAACCCATCATGTCCCAAAAATCTCCTTACTCCCTTCATCGATGTTGGTGGAGGTAACTTGGATATGACCTCTATCTTAACTGGGTATACTTTCATACCCTTGTTGGACACCTTGTATCCAAGCAATATGCCCTCACTTACCATCATATGACACTTCTCCCAATTCAAGACTAATTGAGTTTCCTCACACCTTTGTAACACATTGTTGAGATTATACATGCAATCACTGAATGACTCCTCATATACAAAAAAATCATCCATGAACACCTCCAAGCACCACTCTACCATATCAGAAAAGATGGCAAGCATAGATCGTTGGAAAGTGGTGGGGGAATTAAAAAATCCTAACGACATCCATCTATATGCAAACATGTCATAAGGGCAAGTGAAAGTAGATTTCTCCTGATCCTTTGGCTTAATTGAAATATGATTATAACTGGAATACCTATCGAGGAAGCAAAAGTGTGAATGACCAGTGAGTCATTCCAAAATCTGATCAATAAAAGGTAAAGGAAAATGATCTTTTAAAGTGACAGCATTGAAACGGCAGTAGTCTATGCATACACGCCACCCTGTCACTAACCTAGTTGAGATCAATTCATTAGCAGCATTAGTTGTGAATGTGATCCCCCACCTTTCTTAGGAACTACTTGAGTTGGACTAACCCACATGGAATCCAAAATAGCATAAATGATACCTGCCTATAGGAGCTTGCCCACTTCTTTCTTCACTACCTCGGTCATAATAGGATTGAGTCACCACTGAGGTTGAACTATCACCTTGGCTCCCTCTTCTAGCTGGATTTTGTGCTGGTACAATCTAGGATAAATTCACTTTATGTCTGCTATCGACCACCCAAAAGTGGTTGGTGGTTCTTTAGGACAGTAACTGCTTCTCCTCTTCACTACTCAAGGAAGATGATATAATCACCGGGAGCTTCTCTTCTACAACCAGGAAGACATAATTTAGATGTGGAGGCAAGGGATTCAATTCTAACTCTGGTGGGCTCAACAGAGATGGAACCAATGGCATAGGTGGCGGTCCAAGATCTTTGAAATGTCTTGCATAGTGATAGGGTACCACCTTCAACATAAGCACACACTCTTCTAGAGAGAGATTGTGTGTATTTTCATCCACTATATTCATCAAGCACGCCTCCAAAGGTAATTTTGGATATGCATGTAACAAGGAATCAGCGGTGGACTCTTTTATGGTAGTTGGGTCATAATTTTCTTCATCATCCTCTAGGTAATGCATTGTTTTGGCTAATGAGATCACCTTAGTGTTTTCCATGATATCAATGACTAAAGTGTCCTTTTCCACCTTAGTCATCACATGGGCCATGTCAAGGAATGGCTTCCCCATAAATAGAGAAATATTTCCCTCCATTTGTTGAAGCATGTTGTACTGTGTTGTATCCCCCTTTTATTTTGAGTGCTTAGATATCTTGATTTCAAACCGGTCATCCTGGATACCCATGGTCAAACATCCTCGACCCATCTCTAAAATCATATCATTCGTTTCTTGGAATGGTATCCCTAGCAAAGTTCATTGCCATGATCATCTTGCATTTCCATTACCATGAAGTCTGCAGGAAAAACAAATATGTCTACTTTCACTGGAACATCCTCACAAATGTCATATGGCTTGACCACCGAATTTCCTACCAATTGGATGGTCATACTACTTTTCCTGGACTCCTTAAGACCTAGCTTCTTAAATTTTGAAAAGGGCATAAGGTTTATGTTTTCCCCTGAATCATAAAGAGCTTCTCCAAACTTGGTCTTCCCTATGAAGCAAGTATTGTTGAAACAAATTGGATCCTGTCTTTTTAGAGGTAGTTTTTCCACAATGAAAGCACTCACCTGCTCCTTTAACACCACCACATCAGCTTTAGGTATACTTCTCTTCTTGGTGATTATGCCCTTCATGAACTTGTTGTATGATGGTATTTTCTCAATTGCATCGATGAGTGTAATATTGACAGATAATTTCTTGAAACCATCTAAGAACTTCTTGAATTGTCAGTCAATTTTTGTTGTCTTCAAGCTATTTGGAAAAGGCATTGGGGTCACTGGTGTCCTCTGGTGAGGCGGGACATATGCTTTTGTTCTTGTTCCCTCCACCTTATTAGCTTGCTCCTCAGTTGTCTTCTCCTGTACTAACACATATGGTTCATCTACATCTACTATCACAGTCTGAGTTTTTGTTCTCGTAATGTCACCTGCATCTAAACTTGATGGTGCATCATTCAGCAGCTTCCTACCACTACAGAGTAGGACTGCCTTGACATGTTGATTTCCAGAAGGCACATTTGTGTTTGCTAGGAATCCCTACTGGTTTGGCTGCTTTAATGTACCCACATATGCAGCTATTTGAGAGATCTGGGTTTCCATGTTGTGGATTTGTACCCTTAGTTCTGGAGTTCTCTCTAAGTTTGACCAATAAGCACTTCATTATGGCTAACCAGCTTTCCAAGCATTTCTTCAATACGGTCAATCTTCTTTTGTTCTTGTTGATATTGTGCTTGGCCACCAAACTGTTGTGACTTGGGTTGTTGCGCTTGAGATGGGTCTTGTTGGAAATTTTTAAGATCCTTCCATGAAAACTTAGGATCCTTCCTCCATGAGTAGTCATTTATCCTATACTATTGTTGTTGGCACACAAACTTGCATTCCTCTTCTTCTTCTTCTTCTAAAGGTGGTCCATCGTTAGCACACAACTTTTTTGCAATCAGGTCTAGCTTCTCATTTAATGCAGAGATGACCTTGGACTCCCTGACACTTTTGATGGTTTCTGGAAGCTCTCTCTCACCGCCCCATAACTGGTTCTTGGACATGTTCTTTAATATCTCATGATAGTGGGTAGGTTTGTTGTTGAGGAAGAAACATGCTCCTACACTGTCAAGTGTGGTTCTCTCTCCCTTGTGTAGACAGTAGTAGAAGATCTTTGCCTGCCCCAACAAATCAATATCATGATGAGGTACCTTCTACAACATACTTTGGAATCTCTCTCGTGCTTTAGAATATGATTCATCAGCATGTTGTCTAAAATTATGGATCTTCTTCACTAGATCATTTGTCTTCTAGTGGAGGAAAGTAACGCTCAAAGAAAGCATCGATCATCTAATCCCATGTATCTATACACTCATCATTGAGATTGTGAAACCACGACTTTGCGCTGTCTTCCAGAGATGATGGGAACAATTTCAGGTATATGGCAGTTGTTGGTATTCTATCTATCTTGACCATATCATAGTTTTCAACAAAATTACTTATGTGCGTCATTGGGTCTTCAGAACTGTGGCCGTGAAAAGCTTGGGATTTAACTAAAGAGATCAATCATGGATCAATCTTGTAGCTACCCACATTGATGGCTTGTCTCTTAATTGGTCCTTTTTGAGTTGTAGAGGAAGAGGCTTTTATCCTCTCCCATGTCATCTTCTTTTCTACTCCATTGTCCATTTCTACTAATTTAGGTTCCTCTAGTATTTCAGGTCCTTCAGGCGGAGGTGTTGGTGGTGGGGTTCAGTTGAATCTATCTACAGATCTTTTGAATTCCCATTCTCTCTGAAGGATTTCTACTTGACCGAAACTCGGTGAAGATGTCTCTCTATACTTGTGGGCTCAGATATGCACCATGCACTAGTACCTTAAAGAAACAAAAATAATTATCAGCACATGATACTTGTCATGGAAACAATAATGGTATTATAATTCAGCTTTGAGTGAAATAAAATTAAAAATGAAAAGGGTTGACCTAGAGTGGGAGTGGCCGACTACAACACTTGTAGTGTTGGATGTTGCCGTCTCCTCAGAAACGATGCCAAAAACTTGACATGTGTTTACCATGCACTATGTACAAGTGAATGTATCGAGTAATAGACGCCTTGCGAGGCCCAAGTCAAACATAGGGAAATGGATTCCATAATACTACTGCTAATATGATCTTATCATGCTAAGCCAGTAAAAATAGTTGAATTGTGTTGATTGAGTAAAAAGAAAATCTAGAAATGAAGAAAGATTAAAGACTAAGCAACTCATATTTAAGCAAATCCCTCAGGACTATGGTTTCATCGTGGATAACACTGCAATTAACTCCACACACACTAATATCGATTATCTCTATTCCAGGATAAAGAGCATGTAGCTAGGACTACCCACTCCTACAATGTAGTTCACTACCTATTCTAATGCCAACCCCATTTCCATAGTAATTGGTTGATTAGTTAGGTGCTTTACGATTAATCTCTGGGTTTCTCCTCCTGTTTACACTCCACTTTTCCAAAAGGGCACAGTAAATGGGTAAATCTATATTTTTCCAACCCTTAACCTCTCTCTCAAAATGATTGAGGGTCTGATAATCTATCTATGGTGATCAATCATAAATAAAACAAGATAATTTCATAGACTTGTATCCAGAAAATAGGGATAAAAATGATATTAATGCATGAAATTCAAATACAATGCATATCCGAGCTACTCTAGGATCCTAAGGAATCAAGGGGTTTAGCCTCGCATGGTTTTCATTGATGAATGCATGGTATAGAAAGAGAAAAACATGGGAAACATTATAAAATCTAAGGTAACCCATGGAGAATAGTCGATCCAGATGATCCCCTTTGATGTACGTGCGATTTGCTGTATTTCAGGTGCAGAATCACTCACTGGATGTGCTCAGATGAAGCCTTCAGTCCTACACTCCCTTCTCCTCTCTCTCTCTGGTGTCGTACAACAGAAAATGACTGAGTCCCTTAGGCCTGGACGTACTCCCCTCAAGTCATAGAAGCCACTTAGGGTATGAAAAATTGCCAGTCGTTGGATTAGAGTGTTGCCTTTGGATTTGTCTAATCGGGCAGACTCAGTACTATCGACTTTTCAGTCAATAATACTGAGTTGTTATGTTAAGTGCATGCTCCCACAATGTCGGTACTATCAAACTATCTCGAAAGCACTGAGTATTTGGTTTGATCTAACTCTGCCTCCCTGATGCCATCTCGGTAGTATCGAGTCAGTGGACTTGATAGTATCGAGTTTCTACGAATCCTTTCTTACACTTCTCTGATGTGATATCAGTACTACTAAATTTAGGTGTTAGTAGTATCGAGTCTGTGTGAGTTTTTTTATCTGTTACTGACATGAAGTCTATACCACTGACTTTAAATGTCAGTATTATTTAGTCTGTAAGACTTTGTTGTACCTAAAATTGCACAAGAACGTACATAATCACTCGGGGTCAACTTTTAACTATTTCAATTAGTAAAAATCACATAATTTGATGAATTTAGATAAAACAGGCTAATGATAGCATTTCATGCATAATTAATCAAATAAAGGACAAATCTATACATAAAACCAAGGAAAATATGTCTGTGAAAATGACTAAAAACCGATTCATCACTTACCCACTTGAGCAAGGAGTCTTCTACCTTCACCAAGGGCTTACCCGTTCTTGCTCCAAATCTTCAGCCTTGTCTTCTTCTTCATGAAGGGACTCCTTCCCTTGTTCTTCTTTACTTCTCTTATCCAAGAGAGAGAACCTTCATCTTCATGGATGAATGAGAGATTGGGAGGTGGTGGAATTGAGCACCTCACAAGATATAGGACTAGCTCTCTTACAAATCTCTTACTCACTCTAATAGATGATGCAAGTGATTAAGCTTAGAGAGAGAGAGGAGGCTGTAGGATACACTCGACTATAGACTAGGAACCTCATATAGATTTTTGCATTGACTGCTCAACCTTAGAATGAATCCCAAGGGGTCCTATTTATAGTTGGGGATGCCTCTTAGCCTCTGGGAACATTGAAATATGAAAACTAGTTATTTTTTGGCTTGCAACAGACATATTTTCAATTATTGCAACTCCACAATGGCTAGAAATACTTTTTTGTACTTTTCTGTATAGTGTTATCGGTCGAGTTTCTATAAAGGTAACTCGACCAAATGCACTATGCGACAAAGCTAATTTTTTGAGTTTTTCCTAGTAGGAACTCGACCGATAGATTAAATCAATTTTGTACCAGTGTAGTGGTCGGTCGAGTTTTGAGTATAGGAAACTCGAGGAAACTCGAACAAACCATGGCATTCTCAAAATCCATCAAGGATCGGTTGAGATTGTAACTCGACTGATAAATTGCCTGTAATGAATTTTGGAAAATGTCATTAAAGTGCTTAAATATTTTATTTAAGTGCTCCTAATTTTCTCTCAGCTTAACTACGAGTCATACAATCATTTCAAGTGATTTACAACACGATTCTAATGGATTTACATCATATTCCAAATATGTGCACTTGAATTGACTTTGACTTGTCTTTTCTCCAAGTTTAGATGTGCAAGTTAGTGCATTTGGAGTTTGTCTATACCTAGTCTGAAACCACTCAGGTAGAAGCATTAAACACAACTAATTGGAATGGTTTAGTCATCATCAAAACAAGGGTTTTATCCATTTAGACCTAGAGTCAACATTCTCCCCCTTTTTGAAGATGATAAACCATTCCATAAACGTATTGAAAGATTTTTAAATAAAGTCATACCTTTGGAGAAACCTAGGAGTTTCAATAGTATTGAGTTCATATGCTCCCCATCAATTGATGCTAGTGGACTTCTCATACTCCCCCTCAATTGATTTTGTTTCTCTTTCATGGTTAGCTTGCATAATATTTATAGAATACTATGTCTTCTACTCATATATGTTCTAGACATATATGTTGTTTCCCTTTTACCTTCTCCCCTTTACATAAGAGACATGCTTCTTCTCCCCTTTTGTCAAAAGAAATATGTGCCTTCTCCCCTTGTCATTTCAAAACATGGGGGTATAAAGAGATAAGAAACAACACTTGTTTAAAGAAAGGAGGTAACAAAAATATTATAAAAGGATAGTAGAAGAGCAAAAACTAGGGCTTTTCCAAGCATAGAAAGAAAAGCAAGTTAAAGTAGCATTATAACAACCCTATATGTGATTCTAGCATATAACAAGGCAAGATAAAGTATTTCATAATAATAAATCACAATTTTGACTCTCAAGATGATGGAATTCGCCCAAAAAGTGTCAGGGATCATTGCAAAGCAACGAGTCTTGCTCAGAAGGTCATTTCTGCATGAAAACACTAGTCTTACAAAAAAAAATCTAACACTGGAGCAAAATATACATAAATTCAAAGATGCTTCAAATTCTACATACAATGTAGCTCTATATATCATGCACAATAATACTATGCAAGCAATTCAAGATAGTAGATATGCAATTCAAGGAACAAGCTTGAGCAAGTATAAGTATAGCATGTGATGAATATCGCTTGATGAACAAGTCTAGAACTAAATGTATATGAACTACTAGTACATGATATCACAAGATGGGACTACTATTAGGATCTAGATCATAGTAAAATATGCACAAATTCAAGACCAAGCTATGAGTAAATGTAGAGATATATCCAAACAAAGAGATATGCAAATTTCAAAAGCATTAAAGGATATAACTCAGTAGCAAATCTGCATCATTACCAAAATATGATTACCACTAAGAACCTCAAGGTTGTATCCAAACAAGATATACAACTATATAGATGTAGGAAGTTTGGGCACAACAGAAGCATTTTAGACACAGCCAAGAGATCCAAAAAGATCATCATTAAAAGCATGCAAAGCAAATAATTGTAAGATATAGGTATACCAATTTAGAGCAATTAGAGAGATGGAGTATTAAGCAAGAAAGGCAATTAAAAAATTACAATCATCACATATAAAAGGTACCAAAGGGAGTTCCAAAGAATAAAACAATTGGTTGAGAAAATCTAGTTGAGAGGGAAATTATCATCCAAAAGGCCAATTGTATATTATGTGCACAATGTTGTCAAATAAGTTCTGTGTATTGACAACTCGACTGATGACAGCTATTGGCAACACCCATTGGTGCTAGTCGGTCGAGTTTCTATCACGACAAACTTGAGCGATCAAGCTACTACCAAAAAGCACATATATATTTGAAAAACATATCTAGAGGCAAGACAAAAATATATGCCATATCCAAACATGTGTATGCAAGTTAGTAATGCACTATGAAAGCATTAGAAATAGTTTTTGAGCAAGAGTGTGAAGAAAATCACAAAATACCACTTTTGACTCAAAAACCATATGCATAGTGCACACTAACCTGATAAAAACAAGTTACGATTGGTTATAAGAAAGAAAACCTTTACCTTTGTTCTTACCATACCTTTTCAACTTGTTCCCACCCCATACACATCTCACCTTTCTTCTTTCATACAGATTGAGAAGTCAATTCAATTCAAATAGCTCATATCAATCCATTAGCAAGTGACTTGCAAGAAGAAAGATGAAATGGTCCCCAATCATGTTTTTGGGTCTGGAGGGATTAGCTTAGCAACCCAAATTCTATTTCTCTTGGGTGCTTTCCTAAAAGGACAACAATTAGAATAATGACCAAAATCATTGCAATAGTTGCATGTGCCCATAGATTTGTAACTAGATGATTATCCATCAAAGATTGTAGGTCCTTTACATTTTTTGTTACGTTGGACACCATCATACCCTAAACCATGTCTACCAATTTGTTTAGTCATATGGTGTACGGTATCATTAAGATTCTTTTTACCAACTAAGAATCTTTGCAAAGAAGATGTCAAACTATCATTATTATGCATAAGAGAAGCAATAGTAGAAGAAAAATAAATTATATTATATCTATCATGCAAAAGATCATTTTCTAGGGAAAGAGCTTTGTTCAAATAAGAATCTCTATCAATATGAAGAGCAACAACATTATCCGCTCTACTAGTAGAACTAGAACAAGATTCAAGAGTATTGATTTTAGCAACCAAGGAAGTATTTTCTTTTTCAAGCAAAGCAATCTTGGATGGATAAGAACTCTTTTCGAATTCTAATTCTTTCAAAACAAAGTCTTTGTCCTCATTTTTAGTTTTAAGAACATCAATATCATGCATGAGAGAATCAACAATTAAAGTATTTTCATCATTAGAACTAGGCATAAGAGTTAGATCTTCTAGAAATATAATCTTATCAAGCATATTAGCATTTTCAAGTTTAATAGAATCTACTTGACTAAGACAAGCATTTTTATCATCAAACAAACAAGTATTAGCATGTTCAAGATCGTCTAATTCTATATGAAAATTATCAAGAATTTTAGAAAGCTTTTTCCTTTTCCTTTTAGAAGACTTAAGAGAGGCATGAGTAGCATTAACGATAGCAATTAAGGTTTCTTTAGCTAAAGATTTTAGAGTTACCTAATTTGAGTCTTTTCTTGTAAATGCCATAAGAGCAAAATGGCATTGTCCTTCATCACTACAGCTTGAGCTAGATCCTCCACTTGATTCTTCACTTGATCTTGAGTTGGAGGAGTCACTTGAGCTTGAGTTGGAAGATTCACTTGAGCTTGTGTTAGAAGAGTCACTTGAGCTTCTATGCCATTTCTCCTTCTTCTTGTACTTCTCTTCACCTCTCTTGTGATGATGGGTCTTTTTGCCTTGTAGACAATCTATCTTCAAGTGGTCTTTCTTTCCACACTTGAGGCATCGGATGGAGGAGGAAGGGTTGCCTTTTTAGAGTCTTCCCTTAGAGTATATGACATCTTCTTCAACATGATAGGATGGAGAGGTTTGACCCACAATAGCTTAAATTTGAGCCTTGATTTCAGCCTTGTTCATTCTCTTTAGCTCTTTATCCTCTTGTCTTTCAACTTCTTCTCTCTTGTCAAGTGTGATTTCATGAACTTGAAGATTTCCTATGAGTTCCTCAATGTGAATATCATGAATAGTCCCTTAGCTCTGGACATACTCCCCTCAAGTCATAGAAACAACTTAGGATATGAAAAATTGCCAGTCGTTGGATTAGAGTGTTGCCTTTGGATTTGTCTCATCAGACAGACTCGGTACTATCGACTTTTCAGTCAATACTACTGAATTGTTAGGTTAAGTGCATGCTCCCACAATGTTGGTACTATCAAACTATCTCGATAGCACCGAGTCTTTGGGTTGATCTAACTCTGCCTCCCTGATGCCATCTCAGTAGTATCGAGTTAGTGGACTTGATAGTATCAAGTTTCTGTGAATTTTTTGTTATGCTTCTCTAATGTGATATCAATACTACCGACTTTAGGTGTCAGTAGTATCGAGTATGTGTGAGTTTTCTGATCTATTACTGACGTGAAGTTTATACCATCGTCTTTGAATGTTGGTATTATTGAGTTTGTGAAACTCTATTGTACCTAAAATTGCACAAGAACGTACATAAGCACTCGGGATCAACTTTGAACAATTTCAATCAGTAAAAATCACATAATTTGATGAATTTAGATAAAACATGCTAATGATAGCATTTCATGCATAATTAATCAAATAAATGACAAATCTATACATAAAACCAAGGAAAATATGTCTGTGAAAATTACTAAAAACCCATTCATCACTTACCCACTTGAGCAAGGAGTCTTCTACCTTCACCAAGGGCTTACCCACTCTTGCTCCAAGTCTTTGGCCTTCTCATCTTCTTCATTAAGAGACTCCTTCCCTTGTTCTTCTTTACTTCTCTTAGCCAAGAGAGAGAACCTTCATCTTCGTGGTTGAATGAGAGATTGGGAGGTGATGGAAGTGAGTGCCTCACAAGATATAGGACTAGATCTCTTACAAATCTCCTACTCACTTTAATAGATGATGCAAGTAATTAAGCTTGGAGAGAGAGGAGGTTGTAGGATACACTCAACTATAGACTAGGAACCTCATATAGATCTTTGCATTGAATTCTCAACCTTAGAATGAATCCCAAGGTGTCCTATTTATAGTTGGGGATGCCTCTTAGCCTCTGGGAACACTGAAATATGAAAACTAGCCATTTTGTGTCTTGCAACAGACATATTTTCAATTATTGCAACTCCACAATGGCTAAAAATCCTTTTTTTCACTTTTCCGTACAGTTTCTATAAAGGTAACTCGATCGAATGCACTATGTGACAAAGCTAATTTTTTTAGTTTTTCCTAGTAGGAACTCGACCGATAGATTAAATCAGTTTTGTTCCAGTGCAGTGGTCAGTTGAGTTCTGAGTATAGGAAACTCGACCGAACCATGGTATTCTTAAAATCCATCAAGGATAGATTAAGATTGTAACTTGACCGATAAAGTGCATGTAATGAATTTTAGAAAATATCATTAATTTGCTTAAATGTTTGATGTAAGTGCTCCTATTTTTTTCTAAGCTCAATTACAAGTCATACAATCATTACAAGTGATTTATAACATGATTCTAATTGTTTTACATCATATTCCAAAAACGTACACTTGTATTGACTTTGACTTGTCTTTTCTCTAAGTTGAGATGTGCAAGTTAGTGCATTTGGAGTGTGTTTATACCTAATCTGAAATCACTCAAGTAGAAGCATTATACACAACTAATTGGAATGGTTTAGTCATCATCAAAACAAGGGCTTGGTCAATTTAGACCTAGAGTCAACATTGACCTAGAGTCAACATTCTTCTCCTTTTGAAGATGACAAACCATTCCATAAACAGATTGAAAGTTTTTTTAAATAAAGTCTTACATTTGGAGAAACCTAGGGGTTTTAATATAATTGAGTTCATATGCTCCCCCTCAATTAATGCTTGTGGAGTTCTCATACTCCCCCTCAATTAACGATGTTTCTCCTGTATTTTTAGCTTTCATAACATTTATAGAATACTATGTCTTCTACTCATATATGTTCTACACATATATGTCTTCTCCCTTTTACCTTCTCCCCTTTACATAAGATACATGCTTCTTCTCCCCCTTTGTCAAAAGAAAATATGTGCTTTCTCCCACTTTGTCATTTTAAAAAGTTGGGGTATAAAGAGATAAAAAACAACACTTGTTACAAGAAAGGAGGTTACAAAAATATTATAAATGGATAGTAGAAGAGAAAAAACTAGGGCTTGTCCAAGCATAGAAAGAAAAGCAAGTTAAAGTAGCATATAACAACCCTAGATGTGATTTTAGCATATAACAAGGCAAGATAAAGTGTTGCAGAATAATAAATCATAATTTTAACCCTCAAGATGATGGAATTCACCCAAAAAGTGTCAGGGCTAATTGTAAAGCAATGAGACTTGCTCATAAGGTGTTTCTGCATAAAAAATACTAGTCTTGCAAAAAAAATCTGACACCATAGAAAAATCTACATAAATTCAAAGATGCTTCAAATTCTACATACAATGTAGCTCTATATATCATGCATCATAATACTATGTAAGAAATTCAAGATAGTGGATATGCAATTCAAGGAACAAGCTTGAGTAAGTATAAGCATAGAATGTGGTGAATACTGCTTGATGAACAAGTCTAGAACTAAATGTATATGAAATACTAGTACATGATATCACAAGCTGGGACTACTAGTAGGATCTAGATCATAGCAAAAGATGCACAAATTCAAGAGCAACCTATGAGTAAATGTAGAGATATATCCAAATAAAGAGATATGCAAATTTCATAAGCATGAAAGGATATAACTCAGTAGAAAATATGCATCATTACCAAAAGATGATTATCATTAAGAACCTCAAGGTTGTATCTAAACAAGATATACAACTATATAGATGTAGCAAGTTTGGGCACAGTGGAAGCAATTTCGACACAACCAAGAGATCCAAAAAGATTATCATCAAAAGCCTGTAAAGAACCTCAAAGCAAGTAATTGCAAAATATAGATATACCAATTTAGAGCAATTAGAGAGATAGACTTTTAAACAATAAAGGCAATTTAAAAACATGACAATGAACACATGTAAAAGGTACCAAAGGGAGTGCAAAAGAATAAAACAATTGGTTGATAAAATCTAGTTGAGGGAAATTCTCATCCAAAAAGCCAACTGTATATTCTATGTACAATGTTGTCGGTTGAGTTTTGTGTATTGACAACTCGACCGATAACACTTGTTGGCAACACCCATTAGTGTTGGGGTCAGTCGAGTTTCTATCACGACAAACTCGACCGATCAAGCTGCTATCAAAAGCACATATATATTTGAAAAACGTATCTAGAGGCAAGACAAAAATATATATCATATCCAAACATGTGTACGTAAGTTAGTAATTCACTATGAAAGCATTAGAAATAGTTTTTGAGCAAGAGTGTGAAGAAATCACAAAATACCACTTTTGACTCAAAAACCATATGCATAGTGCACACTAACTTGACAAAAACAAGTTAGGATTGGTTATAAGCAAGAAAAACATATACCTCTTTTCTTACCATTCCTTTTCCACTTGTTTCCACCCCATACACATCTCACCTTTCTTCTTTGATACGGATTGAAAAGTCAATTCAATTCAAAAGGCTCATGTCAATCCATTAGCAAGTGACTTGCAATAAGAAAGATGAAATGATCCCCAATCATGTTTTTAGGTATGGAGGGGTTAGCTTAGCAACCCAAATCCTATTGCTGTTGGGTGCTTTCCTAAAAGTAAAACAATTAGAATAATGACCAAAATTATTGTAATAGTTGCATGTGCCCATAGCCTTAGAGCTCGAAGATTCTCTATGGAAGATTGGAGGTCCTTTACTTTTGTTGTTCTGTTGGCTACCATTATACCCTAAACTATGTATACCATTTTTTTTAGTAGTATGGTGTACAATATCATTAAGATTCTTTTTACCAACTAAGAATCTTTGCAAAGAAGGTCTCAAGCTATCATTATAATGCATAAGAGAAGCAATAGCAGAAGGCAAATAATTTATATTATCTCTAGAATGCAAAAGATCATTTTCTAAGGAAAGATCTTTGGTCAAATAAGAATCTCTATCAATATGAAGAGTAGCAACATTATTCTCTATATTAGTAGAACTAGACAACATTCAAGAGCATTGATTTTATCAACCAAGGAAGCATTTTCTTTTTCAAGCAAAGCAGTCTTAGAAAGATAAGCATTCTTTTCAGATTCTAATTCTTACAAAACAAAGTCTTTGTTCTCATTTTTAGTTCTAAGAACATCAATATCATGCATGATAGAATCAACAATTAAAGTATGTTCATAATTAGAACTAGGCATAAGAGGTTGAGCTTCTATAAATCTAATCTTGTCAAGCAAATTAGCATTTTCAAGTTTATTAGAATCTACTTGACTAAGACAAGCATTTTTATCATCAAACAAACAAGTATTAGCATGTTCAATATCATCTAATTCTATATGCAAATTATAAATAATTCTAGAAAGCTTTTCCTTTTTCTTATAGAAGACTTAAGAGAGGCACGAGCAGCATTAATGATAGCAATTAAGGGTTCTTTACCTAAAGAGTTTAGATTTACCTAATTTGAGTCTTTTCTTTTAGATGTCATAAGAGCAAAATGGAATTGTCCTTCATAACTAGAGCTTTATATAGATCATCCACTTGATTCTTCACTTGAGCTTGAGTTGCAGAAGTCACTTGAGCTTGAGTTGGAAGAGTCACTTGATTTTTTATGCCATTTCTCCTTCTTCTTGTAATTCTCTTCTCTTTTCTTATGATTATGGGTCTTTTTGCTTTGTAGACAATCTATCTTCAAGCTACCTTTCTTTCCATACTTGAGGCACCATATGGAGGAGGAAGGGTTGCCTTTGTGGAGTCTATCCTTGAAGTACATGACATCTTCTTCAACATGATAGGATGGAGAGACTTGACCCACAATATCTTAAATTTGACTCTTGATTTCAGCCTTTTTCATTCTCTTTAGATCTTTCTCCTCTTGTCTTTCAACTTCTTCTCTCTTGTCAAGTGTGACTTCATGGGCTTGAAAATTTCCTATGAGTTCTTCAATGTGAATATCATGAAGAGACATTGCTTCTTCAATAGAAGTCACCTTGGATTCCTACCTATTGGAAAGAGTTCTAGGGATCTTTGAGTTGATCTCTCCTCTACTCATAGGATGACCTATAACATCAAGACCATTCACAATGGTGTTGAGCCTTGAGTACATGTTGGCTATCTTCTCCTCCTTTCCCATCTTGAAGTTCTCAAGCAGCCCTTTGAGAACATAGACTTTGATTTTCTTCACTTGAGTTTTCCCCTCACAAGTGACACATAGCTTTCTCCATACCTCATCGGTCATCTCACAAGAAGAAATCCGATTGAACTATTGATGTGGGTCATGGTGTCATAGAGGATGTTGATTGCTCTCGCATTCAAGGTGGCTTTCTTCATGGTAGCTGTAACATCCCTGACCTGGGTTATGCTTTAACCCTAGGTGTTTTGCTTAATAAAGTTTATTATATGATTTCTCTTATCTTTTGAAAAGTAATTAAGGCTTAAGAGGAACTTATATTTCAATTTTAGTCCTTTTTGAACAATATTGAAAACAATGTTTTGATTGTTGTGGACTAAAGTGCAATTTACCCAAGTTGAAGGGTGAATTTGCAAATTTTATATGATAATATGTTCCTCATATGTTGAAGCATCATGAGAATGAAGATGATGCAGAGGAATGGCTAGTGAAGGCCTGGGTACCAAGAAAGAGCTGATTAAACAATGTTTGTGCATTAAAACCTAGTTTTGGTGTAATGTGCAATTTACCCAAAACCTAGGGTTCAATATGCAAATTACCTCTTCAAAATGATCCCTAATATTTCTTGGCATCATGTAGAGCAAATAAAATGAGAGGGGCGTCTCATTTGAGCTACTTTGAAGGAGAGAGAATCTTGATATTAAAATAATCAAGATTTAAGCATAATTGAAACCTTAATTCAATTTAATGCAAAAATAAATAAAATAATTGAAGGGAAACAAAAACTAGATGGTTGGATTTTCTCAAGTGTGAACATCCTTATGCCTTGCAAAGGTAACAACATATCCTAAGGAGGTGAAGACTCCACTCACATTATTATAAGAAAAAGAAAAATCCACTAACTTTAGGATATTAATATTATAAGGGTTAAGGTGCTTAATTTGCTTTTCTTTAATTTGTGGATAATTGAGAGTAATAAGAGGCAAGGATGGTAGCCTCGTATCTAAGGAAGGGAAAGGGGCAAGTGGCAATGAATTGAGGAGATAATTCCTACTTTCTCTCTCTTAAATGAATTTTCAATAAAATTCACATATATGCTCCTTTATCCATAGAATGAAAGGGTAATTTCGAATCCACTTCCACCCTTTGCTTGAAAAACGACCAAGGGAGCTATGAGAATTAGTAGGACGACCCCCAACTTGTTTGTAAGGTTCTTGATTTCTTTCACCTTAATTCCATGGTGGAAATCAAAAATTAATGCATGATTTCTTCTTATCTCGATCCCATCTTCAATTGTAACCATTCCTTTTCACTCAAAGCTTGAGGACGAGCCTTGGAATAGTGAAAGGAGTTGAATCCACCATTGTTTATGTGAGCTTGAAGCTTTGAAGCTCAATTGAAGGCGGGTTATATAACTTGAACCCCTCTACATTGTTATTCAACTATCAATCTTGCAATTTCGTTGATTCCTTCATCTTCTTGATTAATTGTTTGTTGAAATTGGTAATTCCATGAAATCAGAAGTACTAGGAACTACAGGGACGAAGGTAGATGATGATTACATCATCTTGGATACTTTTCCCAAGGAATTCCTATTCCAATCGGTTTCAACAAGTCCATTCGGTTTCAACAAAACTGTTTGGAGTTAAACGATTTCATCAAAACCGTTAGGAACTAAACGGTTTCAAACCATTTGGAAGCATTGACCAAAGTTGACCATTTGTAGTTTTGATTCTAATAATGATGGTTGACGACCCATACAATTTATTTGATTAATTCCAAAGGGTTCATTAGTTGAAGGTTCATCAATTACCAACCCTAATCGGGTTAAGTGCTGAAATTCCAATTGGTTGATTTAGATTTTTGGGTTGATTAACCCAAACGGTCTCAAGACCATTTGGGGGTCACCAAAACAGTCTCAATACCGTTTGGTGGTCAACCAAGACCGTTTTGAGGTGTAGGGTTGAGTATGGTTGAGTTATTGAAGGTCCAGAGATACCAAATTGAAATGCAATTAATAGCTGAATTGATGATCAATCCAATGATCTAAACCCTAATGAAATTTCACAAATTCCAATGATAGGATGGGGAAAATGGTCTCAAGACCATTTGTAGGTCATCCAAATGACCTCAAGACTGTTTGAGGTTAGGTCATATCATAAGTGGATGATAATTCATTGATTTCAATTGAATCAGTTCCACAATGTTGATAATTGATGGTTCCTCGATTTCAAAGCCCTAATTGAAGGTTTCTTGAGTAGAAATTCTAGATCAATTGGGTTCAAAACCCTAATTGATGGTTCAATTAAAGTATGATTCAATAGTTCAATTGATGAATAAATTAAGGATTCAATTGTTAATCGGTTCATCTATTGAAACCATGAATTGTTTAAGTGTTGAAGGAACTTTTTGGTCCATTCGGTTTTGAGAGGGTTTGGACCAAACGGTCTCAAGACCATTTGGGTCCAAGCAGTCTCAAACCATTTGGAGATCCAAAGTTCAATCGGTTTCAACACCTTTCTTGTCCAATCGGTTTCAAGGGCAATTTGCCCAAATGGTTTTCAACCAATTGAATTATGAGAACTAAGACCATTTAGGGTCTAAGTAATTAAATCTTTTGAAGATCAACATGGTTAATCCATTTGGATATCTCATGTAATTTAAGGTCCAATATGGTTAATATATTTGGATACCTAATGCATTCTAAGATTTAATTGGTTAATCCAATTGATCACCTAATGTAATTGAAAGTTTAATTGGTCAATTCTTTTGGATCCCTCATATAATTGAAGGTTCAATTGAGTATACCATTTGGAGACTTGATGTACTTAGATAATTGATACCCTTAGTGGGATTAATCATTAATGCATAATGATATAATAATTGAATACATCATGCTAACCATAAATGCATGTATTTGAATAAAGAGTAGGCTCAATCTAATCAAGAATTGAGTAGTGGACATCCTGAGTAGGATGAAAGAAAAAGATTCATACATGAATGATAATCATGTAGTAATTAACCCTAATACATTCAAAATAAATGTTATATACAATTAGGGTATGATCCTTGATAAAGAGATCATAAAACCCTAATTGAGTTGATTAATGAACTCAAACTCTAATTTAGGGCAAGTTTGAGTGAAACCCTAAACTAGGAGGATGATGTGATATGAATTTAGGATAATGACATGAGTAACCCTAATTCAGGGTATTTTGATGATAAACCCTATTTGGGGTGAATAGTAAACCCTAATTGTGGTTATTAAATATAAACCCTAATCTAGGGTGATGTGATGTGAATAGTAAACCCTAATTCTGGGTTATACTACATAGCATGAAACCCTAATCTTGGACAATGAAATGATGAATCATTGGTCCTAATTGATCAAAGGGGATGAGTAACCCTGATTGAAATGAAATAGGAAACCCTAACCCTGGTAAGGGAATAGTGGTGTTACCCTTGAACAGCATGGGACTAAAATATGATTGATATATCTGTTATCATGTGTGCTAACCATGCAGGTATCCTGAGATGATGAACATAGCCAGGTATGAGCTATGATGATTTATTTATTGAAATTATTTATTGGGCCTTGTGTGTCATAATATGCCTTGTTGCTTAGTAAATAGTAACAAGAGAGTTAATGAGCCTCAAATGCCATAAGAGATGCTTGTGTAGAAAGTGTCATGTTTACCTTGGTCATATGACTTGAGGGTGATAACTACCTGAAAAAGTGGTAATAATGCTCAGTGATGAGTTAAGGGTTTGAATACCCAGAACCATATGATTATGGTATTGAGATCGTGAAGGGATGATAATTCCCAGTATTGAAATAAGGGACTGAGATCCCAATGTCTCATAAAGACTAAGAAGTAATTGATGAAAATAGTACATGTTTCTTTGTAGCAATTGTCCTAATAAGTTATGTTTGAAAACTTGACTGATGCTAAAAGAATATGATAATGTACTTAATTAATCAAATGATACCATAGAATGTAGTTGCCCTGACCACAGATCCATCAGCGTCAGAATTAGTTGAATGGTGAAACGAGTTCTACTCAGAACACATATTTTTGAATATGTGGGGGTAATTGGGCAAATATATCCTTATGTCCCATAGGAATGGCTACGGGATGTGTCCTATGTACGGGATTAGTTTTGGACTATACCTCGATAAGAGTATGGCTACGGGCCATGACTCCTCAATATAATACCAGGCATTGGCTACGGGCCATAACCCTGAAGAGAGTATATGCTACGGCCTATAACTCTATAGCAAAGATGCCAATATACCCTGGCAAGCTAATTGTAGTTTGACACATGATGTCTCTACTAAAAGTAGTCTCGTTCTGACTGAGATAGATGAGGTCATGGAATCCGGCTCTCCTATTGACCTTGTGTGGTACTGATGATTTACGTACTCGGGGTCGGTTGGAGTATGAGCGGTATATCTCATCTCCTTAGGGCATAAGCTTGATTGTAAAATGTAATCAATCGTGTAGCATAATTACTTAAGATTGATATACGAGAATCATTGGTTGATGTCACTCTGATTATCATATAATATATGGATAGATATTAGACATGATTTTCAATTCCTTATTAAATAAATGACATGCTTCATAATTAGGTTATAACTGAATTGTTTGATTAAGATTATTGCCTTAATCTGTTAAACATTGATTTATCTGTTGTTGAACTCAAAAGTCTTCTTTGCTCAGTTTATTTCCATTAAACTGCAATAATAATGTTTCGGCGGAGAGTTATATCTCTCGTTGGGGCAATTTTATAATTTTCTCACCCCCGTGGGATCCAACATTTTTAGGTGGACGCGGACGAGGTAGAGACAGAAACCTCATAAAAAGGGAAGAACAGTAGCAGCAGTAACAACAAGGACACCAGTGAATCCTCAGGTGGAGATACTGGTTGTCAAGTCTTGTATATGTGTAAATAGAGTCCTATGTGTCGTCTCTGTACTCTCAGGTCCTAGGAGTTAGTGATAGTGTTTTTATAATTGATCTGAGATTTTAGCATGATGCCTCGAGGATCTTGTTACTTGAGCTTTTGATAAAGCCAGTAATGTATATATATATCCTCGAGAAGAAATGGTACAGAGAATGTACTATGTGAACCAGGATGTGAATGTGATATTATGGTTCTTGTTTAAAGAGTTTTCTTGAGAATGGATCTCTTGGTAAATGGTTTTAATTTTTAGTGATTTTCGGTAATCCGCTGCTAACGATCACTTCTTCTTAGTTAATACATTTTGTTTGAACGGTGTATGACAATTAGTGGTATCAGAGCTTTAGGTTAGCTGAGTCTACAGAGACATAGGATTAAGGTTGTTGAGTCTGTTCTAGTGTCTTCCAGTTATCTGATAGTGTCTTATGCTCATATAGGAGAAGAAGAACTTAAAGATGTCCGGATCACATGATGAACACGCTGCTGAAAGCAGTGTTGCTGCACCAGGAGGAGGTGCAAGGGACCAGGAGAGGGAGGAACCAGTGTCTGAACAACCCCAGTTCAATCAAGCAGATATGGGGAACCCAGCCTTCCAAGCCATGTTTGGACAGTTTAGGGCAACCATGACTCATATGATAGATAGGATGCCACTACCTGCACCGAGGGTACCAACCCACAATGAAGGACACGGAGTCGGCAAGACTTTTGAACGACTTCGCCGGGTTGCGGCCATAGATTATGCTAGTACAGCTGATCCAGATGATGCAGACTTATGGCTGACTGAGCTGGAGAAATCCTTTAGAATCCTTAATATCCCTGAGGATGAGAAGGTGAGACCTGATGTATACCTGTTGAAAGGTAGTGCTGGTCACTGGTGGACCATTGAGGAAGGCAAGAGGCCAGGTGTGGAAATTGGATGGGAAGAGTTCCGACAAGAATTCATTAGTAGATACTTTCCCAAGACTTTTCTAGACGAGAAAATTACTCAGTTTGAATGAATTAGGCAGGGACAAATTAACATTAGCAAGTATGAGGCTAAGTTCATGGAAATTTTGCGGTTTTGTCCACATATGGCATCTATTGATGAGGAGAGAATTTGGCATTTCGAGAAGGGGTTGAATGTTGAATTAACCACTCTGGTGTCTGCTTTAGAGAACCGAGAGAGGTTTTCCACCTTTGTGGAGTCTGTAAGACGGATAGAGAGGTATGTGATCGAGAAGCGACAGACCAGTAATAAGAAAGTGTATCCTCAGTTTCATGGACAAAGGTCTGAGGGTTTCAAGAAACCAAGGTTTTCCGCATCAACAACACCACATAGGTTCAATACCCAGACGTAGTGGACGTCAAGTAGGGGTAGAGGGCATAGTTTTCCTCTGAGTAGAGCCCCTAGCATAGCATCAACATCAATAACTGGACCCTCTAGACCACATCAAGAGAATAGAACTTGTCATCGATGTGGACTAGTAGGACATCTGGCAAGGGATTGCCCAACAGGGAATGCATTGGTGAATCAACCCCCGAGATAGAGTCAGCAAGGCTCTCAGAGAAAGCCATTTTCTAGTGGTACCCGAGGACGTGGACAGGCATCCCAGGCAGGATCTTTTGCATCCAATAATAGAGCATAGGGTCAACAGCAGGCAACGGCGAGATTCTATGCAATGAATCAACCCGAGGCAGTGATTAATCCACGAGTTGTAATAGGTCAGATGGAACTATTTCATGCTGATATGTCTTCATCCTATTTTATATCTATGTTAATTGATCTGGGTGCTATGCATTCCTTTATCACTCGAGAAGTGATTCATGACTGCAATATGATTTTCAGTCATAGAACAGATAGTTTGTTGCTAGAAACACCTTTGTTGGGATCCACAGTGTTGTGGGAGGTGTGTTCTTCCTGCATTCTTTCTTTTTCTAAACATCGCATTCAAGTGGATCTTATACCACTTGAGATGCACAGATTTGATATAATCCTTGAGATGGACACCCTAGAGAAATATAAGGTTGTCTTGGATTGTGGTTCCAAGCTGACTGTGTTCACATATGATGGTGACACATGGATCTTTCAGGGAGACAGAAAGATTCTTCCAACCTGTTTAGTGTCAGCTATGGTAGCTGAGAAGTTGATGAGACAGGAATGCTTTGCATTCTTGGCTCATGTGGTAGATACCACAATGGAGAGTTCTAAACTTTTTGAAGTTCTGGTTGTTAGGGAATTTGAAGATGTATTCCCTAAGGAACTTCTAGGTGTTCCACCGCCCTGAGAGATTGATTTTGAGATCAATCTAATCCCGGACATACAACCAATAGCACAAACACCGTATAGAATGGCACATGCTGAGATGGCAGAGCTCAAGAAACAACTGCATGAGTTGTTTGAGAAGGGTTTTATCCGACCGAGTACTTCACCATGGGGTGATCCGGTCCTCTTTGTTAAGAAGAAGGATAGGTCTATGCGATTATGCATTGATTATAGGCAGTTGAATAAAGTAACCATAAAGAACAAGTACCCTCTGTCAAGGATTGATGACTTGTTTGATCAGTTGCGTGGTGCAACTATCTTTTCTAAGATAGTTCTGAGGTTGGAATACCATCAGTTGTGTATCAAGGAAAGTGGCATACCTAAATCTGCCTTTAGGACAAGGTATGGTCACTATGAATTCATAGTTATGTTGTTTGGACTAACTAATGAACCAGCTGCATTCATGGAACTCATGAATAGAATCTTTCGACCTTTTCTTGATCAGTGCGTAGTCGTCTTCATAGATGATATCTTGATATACAGTGGAGATGCTCAATAGTATAAGCAACATCTCTGTCAGGCTTTGACTTTGCTAAGAGAGCATAAGTTGTATGCTAAGTTTAGAAAGTATGAGTTCTGGTTACCAGAAGTTTCTTTTCTTGGACACGTAATATCTGCCTCAGGTATTCGTGTTGATCCTAAGAAGGTAGAATTTGTCCTGTAATGGGAACAGCGAAAGACACCGATGGAGATACGCAGTTTCCTAGGACTGGCAGGCTATTACAGGAGGTTCATTAAGAACTTCAGTTCTATAGCTTTACCCCTAACCAAGTTGACCAGGAAAGAGGTTCTTTTTGTCTGGAATGACAAGTGCCAACAATCTTTTCAGATGTTGAAGGAAAGGTTAACAAGTGCACATGTGTTAGTATTACCTAAGTAAGGGAAGGGGTACATAGTCTTCTGTGATGCATCCAAGAACGGTCTAGGATGTGTGTTGATGTAGGATAAGCAAGTGATTTCTTTTGCTTATCGACAGCTTAAGAAACACGAGGAGAATTATCCGACACACGGTCTAGAGCTAGATGTTGTGGTCCATGCCTTGAAGATCTGGAGACATTATCTCTATGGAGAGACATTCCAGATTTTCACAGACCATAAGAATTTAAAATATATCTTCTCACAACACGAGATGAACATGAGGCAATGCCGCTGGATGGAGTTAATCAAGGACTATGATTGTACAATTGATTATCATCCAGGGAAGGCCAATGTGGTTGTTGATGCTTTAAGCAGAAAATCAGCAACACCAGCCTTAGATAAAGCACAGTTAAACTCCTTAGTGTGCTCTAAGAAAGATATGCTTATCTCTTTAAGGCAAGATAATGTACAACTTAAGGTATCGTTGTTATCTAGGTTGTTAGCTGAGATGCAAGTGAAACCTACTCTGAGACAGTAGATTAAAGAAGCACAACAGGCTGATGTTGTGATTCAACAGATCAGGTCAGAGTATGGTAGTGAGAAACGAGATGGTTTCCATGATTCAGATGATCAGGTAGCATGTTATCATGGTAGGATGATAGTATCTGATGTAGATAACTTAAGAAAGTTAGTCATGGAAGAAGCTCATTCTTCGACGTATGTTATGCATCCAGGAAACACCAAGATGTATCATAACTTGAAAGATAAGTATTGGTGGCCTGGTTTGAAGAAGGATGTTGCTGAGTTTGTTATGCGGTGTCCAGTGTGTCAGCAAGTTAAAGCTGAACATCAAAAGCCCGCAGGAACAATGCAACCTCTGCCTATACCACAGTGGAAATGGGATCATGTGACCATGGACTTTGTGGTTGGTTTTCCTAGAACAGCCAAAAGTCATGATTCCATTTGGGTGATAGTTGATAGGTTGACTAAGACAGCACATTTCATTCCTGTCAAAACAACCTACACTGCTGAGAAGCTTGCACAGATATACATAGATGAGATAGTGTGTTTGCATGGGGTTCAAGCTACTATTGTTTCTGATAGAGGCCCCCAGTTCACGAGTCATTTTTGGGAGCGAATCCATAAAGCTTTGGGTACACAATTAAGGTTTAGTACAACCTTTCACCCATAGACAGATGGACAATCTGAAAGGACCATACAAACTTTGGAGGACTTGCTTAGGGCGTGTGTCCTTCAATTTGTAGGAAGTTGGGATCTACACCTGAGCTCGATAGAATTTGCTTATAATAATAGCTATCAGCGCAGTATTGAGATGGCACCATATGAAGCATTATATGGTAGACGTTGTAGATCTCCTTTATGTTGGTATGAAATAGGGGAGTACCAACTCTTGGGTCATGAGTTAGTGCAGCAAACAACTGAGAAGATTAAAGTAATACAACAACAGTTGAAAGAGGCTCAGGATAGATAGAAATCTTACGCTGATAAGTGTCGTAGACCCTTAGAATTCTAGGTTGGAGACAGAGTATACCTTAAGGTCTCACCTTGGAAAGGTATCCTGAGATTTGGAAAGAAGGGTAAGTTAGCTCCTAGATTTATGGGGGCTTATCCGATCATTGAAAGGATGGGAATGGTAGCCTATAAGATGGAGTTACCACCTGAGTTTCATAGATTGCACCCATTGTTCCATATCTCTATCCTGAGGAAGTGTCATCCTGACACAGAGTTAGTTCTGCAACCTGTGGAGGTAGAACTAAATGATGATATAGCATATGTTGAAGGACCTGTGTTGATTCTTGATAGAAGGATCAAGAAGCTGAAAAAGAAAGACATATGTCTTGTGAAAGTTCTCTGGCATCATTATGGTGTTGAAGAAGCTACGTGGGATCTAGAGGAATATATGAGGAGGAAGTACCCTTCTCTTTTCTCTTGATGTTTTCGTTGATGATTTCGGGGACGAAATCCTTATAAGGGGTGGATAACTTGTAACATCCCTCACCTGGGTTATATTTTAACCCTAGGTGTTTTGCTTAATAAAGTTGATTATATTCTTGCTCTTATCTTTTGAAAAGTAATTAAGGCTCAAGAGGAACTTATATTTCAATTTTAGTCCTTTTTGAACCATATTGAAAACAATGTTTTGATTGTTGTGGACGAAAGTGCAATTTACCCAAGTTGAGGGGTTAATTTGCAAATGTTATATGATAATATGCTCCTAATATGTTTAAGAATCATGAGAATGAAAATGATGTAGAGGAATGGCTAGTGAAAGGCTGGGTACCAAGAAAGAGCTGATTAAACAATGTTTGTGCATTAAAACCTAGTTTTGGTGTAATGTGCAATTTACCCAAAACCTAGGGTTCAATATGCAAATTACCTCTTCAAAATGGTCCCTAATATTTCTTGGCATCATGTAGAGCAAATAAAATGATAGGGGTGTCTCATTTGAGATACTTTGAAGGAGAGAGAATCTTGATATTAAAATAATCAAGATTTAAGCATAATTGAAACCTTAATTCAATTTAATGCAAAAATAAATAAAATAATTGAAGGGCCTTCAACCAAAAACGATATGGTTGGATTTTCTCAAGTGTGAACATCCTTATGATTTGCAAAGGCAACGAAACATCCTAAGGAGGTGAAGACTCCACTCACATTATTATAAGAAAAAGAAAAATCCACTAACTTTAGGATATTAATATTATAAGGGTTAAGGTGCTTACTTTGCTTTTCATTAATTTGTGTATAATTGAGAGGAATAAGAGGCAAGTAGGGTATCCTCGTATCTAAGGAAGGGAAGGGGCAAGTGGCAAGGAATTGAGGAGATAATTCCTACTTTCTCTCTCTTAAATGAATTTTCAATAAAATTCACATATATGCTCCTTTATCCATAGAATGAAAGGATAATTTTGAATCCACTTCCACCCTTTGCTTTCAAAACGACCAAGGGAGCTAGGAGAAGCAGGAGGACAACCCCCAATATGTTGGTAAGCTTCTTGACTTCCTTTCACCTTAATTCCATGGTGGAAATCGAACATTATTGCATGATTTCTTCTTATCTCGATCCCATCTTCAATTCTAACCATTCCTTTTCATTCAAAGCTTGAGGACGAGCCTTGGAATAGTGAAAGGAGTTGCATCCACCATTTTTACGTGAGATTTAAGCTTTGAAGCTCAATTGGAGGCGGTTTATATAACTTGAACCCCTCTACATTGTTATTCAACTATCAATCTTGCAATTTCGTTGATTCCTTCATCTTCTTGATTAATTGTTTGTTGAAATTGGTAATTCCATGAAATCAGAAGTACTAGGAACTAAAGGGACGAAGGTAGATGATGATGACATCATCTTGGACACTTTTCCCAAGGAATTCCTATTCCAATCGGTTTCAACAAGTTGTCCATTCGGTTTCAACAAAACCGTTTGGAATTAAACGGTTTCATCAAAAATGTTAGGAACTAAACAGTTTCAAACCGTTTGGAAGAGTTGACCATAGTTGACCATTTGTAGTTTTTATGATAATAATGATGGTTTATGACCCATACAATTTAATTGATTAATTCCAAAGGGTTCATTAGATGAAGGTTCATCAATTACCAAACCCTAATCGGGTTAAGTGTTGAAATTCCAATTGGTTGATTTAGATTTTTGGGTTGATTAACCCAAATGGTCTCAATACCGTTTTGGGGTCACCCAAACGGTCTCAAGACTGTTTCGAGGTCAACCAAGACCGTTTGGAGGTCTAGGGTTGAGTATGGTTGAGTAATTGAAGGTCTAGAGATACCAAATTGAAATGCAATTAATAGTTGAATTGATGATCAATCCAATGATCTAAACCCTAATGAAATTTCACAAATTCCAAGGATAGGATGGGGCAAACGGTCTCAAGACCATTTAAAGGTCATCCAAATGACCTCAAGACCATTTGAGGTTAGGTCATATCATAAGTGGATGATAATTCATTGATTTCAATTGAATCAGTTCCACAATGTTGATAATTGATGGTTCCTCGATTTCAAAGCCCTAATTGAAGGTTTCTTGAGTAGAAATTCTAGATCAATTGGGTTCAAAACCCTAATTTATGGTCCAATTGAAGGATGATTCAATAGTTCAATTGATGAAGAAATTAAGGATTCAATTGTTAATCGGTTCATCTATTGAAATCGTGAATTGTTTAAGTGTTGAAGGAACTTTTTGGTCCATTCAGTTTTGAGAGGGTTTGGACCAAACGGTTTTAAGTCCGTTTGGGTCCAAATGGTCTCAAGACCGTTTGGAGATCCAAAGTTCAATCAGTTTCAACACCTTTCTTGTCCAATAGGTTTCAAGGGCAATTTGCCCAAATGGTTTTCAACCAATTGAATTATGAGAACTAAGACCATTTAGGGTCTAAGTAATTAAATCTTTTGAAGATCAACATGGTTCATCCATTTGGATATCTCATGTAATTGAAGGTCCAATATGGTTAATATATTTGGATACCTAATGCATTTGAAGATTTAATTGGTTAATCCAATTGATCACCTAATGTAATTGAAAGTTTAATTGGTCAATTCTTTTGGATCCCTCATATAATTGAAGGTTCAATTGAGTAACCATTTGGAGACATGATGTACTTAGATAATTGATACCCTTAGTGGGATTAATCATTAATGCATAATGATGTAATAATTCAATACATCATGCAAACCATAAAATGCATGTATTTGAATAAAGAGTAGGCTCAATCTAATCAAGAATTGAGTAGTGGACATCCTGAGTAGGATGAGAGAAAAACATTCATACATGAATGATAATCATGTAGTAATTAAGCCTAACACATTCAAAATAAATGTGATATACAATTAGGGTATGATCCTTGATAAAGAGATCATAAAACCCTAATTGAGTTGATTAATGAACTCAAACTCTAATTTAGGGCAAGTTTTAGTGAAACCCTAAACTAGGAGGATGATGTGATATGAATTTAGGATAATGACATGAGTAACCCTAATTCAGGGTATTTTGATGATAAACCCTATTTGGGGTGAATAGTAAACCTTAATTGTGGTTATTGAGTATAAACCCTAATCTAGGGTGATGTGATGTGAATAGTAAATCCTAATTCTGGGTTATACTACATAGCATGAAACCTTAATCTTGGACAATGAAATGATGAATCGTTGGTCCTAATTGATCAAAGGGGATGAGTAACCCTGATTGAAATGAAATGGGAAACCCTAACCCTGGTAAGGGAATAGTGGTGTTACCCTTGAACAGCATGGGACTGAAATATGATTGATATATCTATTATCATGTGTGCTAACCGTGCAGGTATCCTGAGATGATGAACATAGTCAGGTATGAGCTATGATGCTTTATTTATTGAAATTATTTATTGGGCCTTGTGTGCCATAATATACCTTGTTGCTTAGTAAATAGTAACAAGAGAGTTAATGAGCCTCAAGTGCCATAAGATATGCTTGTGTAGAAAGTGTCATGTTTACCTTGGTCAGATGACCTGAGGGTGATAATTACCTGAAAAAGTGGTAATAATGCTCAGTGATGAGTTAAGGGTTTGAATACCCAGAACCATATGATTATGGTATTGAGATCGTGAAGGGATGATAATTCCCAGTATTGAAATAAGGGACTGAGATCCCAATGTCTTATAAAGACTGAGAAGTAATTGATGAAAATAGTACATGTTTCTTTGTAGCAATTGTCATAATAAGTTATGTTTGAAAACTTGACTGATGCTAAAAGAATATGATAATGTACTTAATTAATTTAATGATACCATAGAATGTAGTTCCCTGGCCACAGATCCATCAGCATCAGAATTAGCTGAATGGTGAAACGAGTTTTACTCGGAACACATATTTTTGAATATGTGGGGCTAATTGGGCAAATATATCCTTATGCCCCATAGGAATGGCTACGGCCTATATCCTATGTACGGGATTGGTTTCGTACTATACCCCGATAAGAGTATGGCTACGTGCCATGACTCCTCAATATAATACCAGGCATTGGCTACGGGCCATAACCCTGAAGAGAGTATATGCTACGGGCTATAACTCTATAGTGAAGATGCCAATATAACCTGGCAAGATAAGTGCAGTTTGACACATGATGTCTCTGCTAAAAGTAGTCTTGTACTGACCGAGATAGATGAGGCCATGGAATCTATCTCTCCTATTAACCTTGTGTGGTACCGATGTTTTACGTACTCAGGGTTGGTTGGAGTATGAGCGGTATATCTCATCTCCTCAGGGCATAAGCTTGATTATAAAATGTAATCAGTCGTGTAGCATAATTACTTAAGATTGATATACGAGAATCATTGGTTGATATCACTCTGATTATCATATCCTATATGGATAGATATTAGACATGATTTTCAATTCCTTATTAAATAAATGACATGATGCTTAATTAGGTTATAACTGAATTGTTTGACTAAGATTATTTCCCTAATCTGTTAAACATTGATTTATCTGTTGTTGAACTCAAAAGTCTTCTTTGCTCAGTTTATTTCCATTAAACTAAAATAATAATGTTTCGGTGGAGAGTTATATCTCTTGCTGGGGCAATTTTATAATTGTCTCACCCCCGTGGAATCCAACATTTTTAGGTGGACGTAGACGAGGTAGAGATAGAAACCTCATAAAAAAGGGAAGAATAGCAGCAGCAACAAGGACAATAGTGAATCCTCAGGTGGAGATATTGGATGTCAAGTCTTGTATATGTGTAAATAGAGTCCTATGTGTCATCTCTGTACTCTCAGGTCCTAGGAGTCAGTGATAGTGTTTTTATAACTGATTTGAGATTTTGGCATGATGCCTCGAGGATCTTATTACTTGAGCTTTTGATAAAGCTAGTAATGTATATATATATCCTCGAGAAGAAATGGTACAGAGAATGTACTATGTGAACCAGGATGTGAATGTAATATTATGGTTCTTATTTAAAGAGTTTTCCTGAGAATGGATCTCTTGGTAAATGGTTTTAATTATTAGTGATTTTCGGTAGTCCGCTGCTAATGATCACTTCCGCTTAGTTAATAACGTTTTGTTCGAACGGTGTATGACAGTAGCTTCATCCCATTCTTCCATCCTTTTATTTGATAGCTTGTATGGATGGTCCACCATTTGCCATAGCTCAAGACTTTTTCCTTGGATGTGGAATTGAAGCCTTCTTTTCCAATAGAGGAAGTTACTCCCATCAAACATTGGAAGGTTTACGAAGTATCTCCCATCTTGACAATTACTCATCTTCTCCTACTTGTGAAAGTATGATTGGAGAAGACCCGCTCTGATACCAATTGTTGGATCCTAAAATGGGTGATTGGATGCTCTAGAGGGGGTGAATATATCTGAATGCACTTAAACAAAATTCATTAGACCTTCAAAATTATATCACAAGATAAGGTTTCTAAATAGGGAATTTGATGTTCAACTAAACATACATAGAAAGGATGAGATAGATTGAACATGCACCAATTGACAAGCTATGTAGAGTGGTTCCACACTTCAAACTAGAATAATGTCGGTCCACTACTTAGAGAGGTCAACCTCTAGGATTTCTTAACCATTGCACTCTTATATGCATTCATAAGACTTATAATACATGACCTTGCAAAGGACTTACCTATAAAAGCCAAGAGTCTTCAACCTACCCAAGCATTTACCCAACTTGTAAGGAGTCTTCTTCCTTCACTAAGGACTTACCCCCTCATGCACAAGTCTTCGGCCTTGAAGGAATTACCCACTCTTATTGGATCGTCATCCTTTGACTTCACCTTTTCCAAGGAGAATCTTTAACCAGAGACTTGCCCACTTGAGCAAGGACTCTTCTTCCTTCACAAAGGGCTTACCCACTCTTGCTCCAAGTCTTCGACCTGATCTTCTTCTTCACTAAGGGTCTCCTTCCCTTCTTCTTCATCACATCTCTTATCTAAGAGATAGAACCTTCATCTTCATGGTTGAATGAGAGGTTGGGAGGTGGTGGTAGTGAGAGCCTCACAAGATATACATGTAGGACTAGCTCTCTTACAAATATCCTACTCACTCTAATGGATGATACAAGTGATTAAGCTTAGAACTCTTACAAATCTCATACTCACTCTAATGGATGATGCAAGTGATTAAGCTTAGAGAGAGAGAGGAGGCTGTAGGACACACTCAGCTATAGACTAGGAACCTCATATAGAGTTTTGCATTGAATGCTCAACCTTGTAATGAATCCCATGAGGTCATATTTATAGCCCTCTTAGCCTTTAGGAACACTGAAATATGAAAACTAGTCATTTTGTGGCTTGCGATGGACATATTTTCAATTGTTGAAACTCCACAATGTCTAGAAACACTTTTCGGTACTTTTCCGCACAATGCTATCAGTTGAGTTTCTATAAAGGTAACTCGACCAAATGCACTATGCAACAAAGCTAATTTTACCAATCAATCGAGTTTTTCCTAATAGGAAATTGACTGATAGATTAAATTAGTTTTGTTCCAGTGTAGTGATCGGTCACGTTTTGAGCATAGGAAACTCGATCGAACCATGGCATTCTCAAAATCCATCAAGGATCAGTCGAGAATGTAACTCGACTGATAAAGTGCATGTAATGAATTTTTAAAAATGTCATTAAAGTGCTTAAATATATTATTTAAGTGCCCATGGTTTTTCTAACCTTAATTATAAGTCATACAATCATTACAAGTGATTTACAACATGATTCTAATATATTTACATCATATTCCAAAAATGTGCACTTGTATTAACTTTGGCTTGTCTTTTCTCCAAGTTGAAATGCACAAGTTAGGGCATTTGGAGTGTGTCTATACCTAATATGAAATCACTCAAGTAGAAGCATTATACACTATTAATTGGAATGGTTTAGTCATCACCAAAACAAGGGTTTAGTCAATTTAGACCTGGAGTCAACATTGACCTAGAGTCAACATCGTCCTTGTACTCTTAGGTCTTTGGGGAGATTTTGTTGTTTTGTATATCGACACCTAGATTTTGGCTTTGTGGTATGAATGTATAGAAATTGCATGTACATATAAGAAGATTGTAATATGTAAAAGTTATGTCTTGATAGCCTTTGAATATGATATGTAACATCTTTTAGAATATATGGAATATAGATGGACTGATTTAAAGGCTTGTTTAAGAGATACGTTTGCTTGAGATATTGCATTGCAAATTATTTTAATTTACCCTATTTTGTGGTAATTTTGTGATTAGCATTAATTCTGCGCTTTGTTTTGAGTAATCTCGCATTGTGTGGTGAAGGGCGTCTCAGAGACTATAAGGTGCTACCGCCATAGGAGGGGACACATTGGGACAATATATGGATGTATGGTCAAAATAACCAACAAACTGCGTTGTGAACCATAGTGTGTGGACCATTCCATTTTATGTGATTTTTGAAACATAGGTCAATGGTTTTCACAAAAAAGGGCACAAGAATTTAATCAATACAACTAAAAATTATGAAATTTGAATTTACAAAAATAAGCTAGGAAAGCAGTACTTTTAGAATGAAAATTTGACAGAAGGAGGAGATACACTACCAGAATGGGACTCGGTAGATAGAAAAAATTATGAAAACCTAAGAAATTATGGATCACGACTAGAAATTATAAAAGTAAACTAAGATATTACAACAAAACTAAAAATTGTGGGAAAATAAAGTTATAACAAATCAAAATAATTATGGACAAGCTAAGAATTACGAAATAAGGCTAAGAATTATAAAAAAAATAAAAATTATGAAACCAAACTAAAAATTATGATAAGAAGAAATCCTAAATATACACAAAAGATCGAGTTTAGAAAACAAAGATGTCATTCCCGGAAACAACACCAATTTGATGCATGTCATTTTACATACCAAACATTCGGACAAGTCCTAGAGTTTAACCTTATGGTAGTAAGGTATCAAATCCCAAGGGACAACGAAAACATAAGAAAGGAAATTCCAGTTGTTGATGGTTGATTGTGCTAAAATAAGGAAGTAAATTTGTAATGAAATAAAAGTTACACTAAGAACAAGTAAAGGAAGAGTTATTGAGAAACAAGAATGATTCAATAATAAAAGATATCAAGGTTATGGGTTTTATCACCATATCCTATATGACACTAGATCGATGAATCTATAAGATAAAACAAGTCAGAAGAGGGTATGTGAAACATTCGCAAACACATGTACAAAATATGAACTCCTTGCAAACATATTGGTCCTGGTGTTCATAGATCTTAACCTAATCATCCCAATAAAGATCCTTCTGAGATCTCATCCAGATCTTTAGGAATTTGTTTGGCCATTCCTAGCCTTGCATTATGTAGTCACATCCCCCAAGACTAACAGTCGATGAAATAAGAGATGAAGTCGTTTCAAATGTATAATTATCCAAACAAAATATCATCTAATTAATAACATCAAATAAAAGTTGATCTAATTTATATTGTGTCTATGGGGCTATTCCTCACACGCCAATATAGGAAACTACTCACGATTTATGAAAATTAAAAAAAATCAAAGGATGGAAGAAAAGAGACCATAGACTAGGAAGAAGAAGAATCCCAAAGAATCTTGCCTAGTGATAATGAAATGGTTGCCCTTATTAGATCCTTGATCCCAAAAACAAGACCAAGAGAAAAGATGGAAATGCTAATTTTATTGAAGAAATGAGTACAAGATGCAAGAATAAACAACAAAGTGCTTAAATAATAGGTGCAAGTACAAAAGTTCTACAAGTAATGAAACACAATATGATAGAAGAAAAGATTACAAGCAAGATATAATAAGGGATGATCTTTTGCTTTAAAGTCTCCACTACTTTTATAAGGATAAATTAGGGGGTAACCCAAGAGGAATGGTTTTCTTCATCTCTAAGTCACATGGGTCAAACTTTGACTATTTTGATCACTTTCTCATTTTGACATTTGACTAGGTCTTCTCTTGCATTTTTCTCTTGCATAAAATTGTATAGAATTTATCAACTTTTCTAGTAAAAGTATTCAAATTTTATAACATTAATTTTTTGCCCATAAGTGGAGCAATTTATTGAGTTGTCCTCTTTAATGTTTGACCATGTGTCTTTCTTTAATGCAGAATTCCGCAACACCAATTTCGAGTGGATTTCTCTTTTGTCAGAGGTTTAAAATTGGTCCAAATAATAGAAGTTTCTTTTATAAAATTAAATTTCCTTTCAAATGAGTATGTGTACACTCAATCTGGAGTTCAGACGCAAAAGTTATGACACTTTTTATGTCGGGTATACATGAATATCAAGCAATGCATGAAATTGTACTGAACATCTTGTAATAGAACTTTTGGGAATATTTGTACTTAGAAATAATTGTCTATTTTCCTAAAAAATGCATAATATTCAAGTAAAACCTCCTATTTAAGCAAGAAGAGATAAATTAAGATAATTTATGCTAAAATTTAATATTTAACAATTTATTGTTAATTGAAGATATAAAAAAAGCACAAATAAAGATGATGAGTTTGCACTCATCAAGCCATCTTCATGTAAGGATGGATAAGCTTGACTATTGACTTGTTGTTTCACAATAGCTTCAACTTGGGATTTGATTTTGATCTTTTCATTTCTATTAGTCTCTCTCTCTCTCTCTTCTCTTTCTTCTTCCTCTTACTTGTCAAGTCTCACTTCATAATCTTGGAAATTTTCTATGAGCTCTTCAATAGGAATTTTGAAGAGAGACTTTGCTTATTCTACGGTAGCCACCGAAGAGGAAGGTTATAGAGGATCTTGGAGTTCACCTTTCCCCGATCCATCATATGGCCTAGTATGACAAGACCATTTATAATGGTGTTGATCCTTAATAAAATTTCAGCCACACTCTCCTCCTTTCCCATCTTGAAGTTTTCAAGAAGGCCATTGATCATATAAGATTCTACTTTACTTCACTTACTTTGTCCCCTCACCAGTGAAAAATATCATTCTCCATATCTCATAGGTCGTGTCATAATAAGAAATCTGGTTGAACTCTTTGGGAGAAAGAGAGGCATAGATGATGTTGATGTCACTTGCATTCAAGGTTACTTTCTTCAAAGTAGCCTCATCCCATTTTTATACATTTATCTTTGGTTGCTTGTATATAAGATTAACCATTCTTCATAGCTCAAGAGTTTATCCTTGGATGTGGAATTGCATTTTTTTTTCTTCTTCTAATAGATGAAGTTTCTCCCATCAAAGATTGGAATGTTGATGTAGTATCTCCCACCTTTATTCCAGCCCATCTTCTCCTACTTGTGGAAGTATTGCTTGGATAAGACCTGCTTTGATACCAATTATTGGATCTATAATGGGCTCTAGAGGGATGTGGATAGAGCTAAAACCACATTAACAAAATTCATTAGACCTTCAAGATTTCTCTAAGATAATATTGCAAGTATGAACTTTAAGTGTAACTAAACATGCTTAGAAAGGGAGAGAGATTGAACAAGCACCAAATAATACTAGTTATTTATAGTGGTTCCAATCTCCAAACTAGGAGATGTACATTCACTACCTAAAGGGGTCAATATCTAGGATTCTCAACCATGTCCCACTCCTTATATTCCATTATAAGATTTACAGCATAAGACCACCCTTTCCAAGAGTAAGGGCTAAACTAGAATTCCTTTTCAGAACAAGGATACAATAATCATATTGTAACATTCTCGAATCTAAGCATATAGGTTAATCTTCCATTATTCTAAATCCTTATTTGTTTATGTTAATAGATAAGTACTTTTTATAAATTCAAATTTCATTGTGAGAAATTGGAGCCAGATAGAATCATGAATACATAAATACATGTACATATGATATTTCAAAGATAAAATAGTTGTAATACATATATAACAGAATCAATGTATAAATAATCTAAGTAACATATCTGGCCTAGTTTGACACATTAGAATGTTACCAAGATTAAAATATGAAACAAATCAAATATTTATGCATTACAGTAAAACATATTTATTTATTTAGATTACTAAATCTTTTGAGAAATTACTTCATATGCAAGCAATGAAATATAAGATCTGACATTTCCAAAATATAAAATTTATGCTAAAATTGACTTCCTCGCACCCTATTTTCTCTAGATGCCGACTTTGATTGCTCCTCCAATTCAACTGGAAAAGAATATGTATCTTAACATATGTGAGGTGAACCGTTTGAACAAAACGTCATTAACTAAGCAGAAGCGATCATTAACAGCGGATTACTAAAAATCACTAAAAATTAAAACCATTTACAAAGAGATCCAAACACAAGAAAACTCTTTTATCAAGAACCAATGTATTTTATTTACATCCTGGTTCATAAGTACATATCATGTACCATCCCTTCTCGAGGATTACAAGCATCAACTGCTCTGTTAAAACTATACACATGCAGCATAAGAACCTCGAGGCATCAAGCCAAAATCTCAGATCGATTCATTAAAAGTACTAACTACTAACTTCGAGGACCTGAGAGTACAGAGACGACACATAGGATTCTCTATACAAAATATGACAGCCAGTGCCTCCACCTGGAATATCATTGTTGTCCATGTTGTTGTTGTTGCTGCTCTTCCCTTGCTATAGGGTTTCTGCCTCTTCTTCCGCGTCTACCTAAAAAATGTTGGTGACCAATGGAGTGAGACACAATCCCAGGGAGAGATATAACTTTCTGCCAAAAACATTATTATTGCAGTTTAATAGAATAAAATTGAGCAGAGGAATCATATATATTCAACGACAGATAAATCAATATCTAAACAGATTAGAGCAATATTCTTATTCAAATCATTTCAACTATAACTTGATAAAGCATCATGTCACTTATCCAATAAGGAATTGAAGAACATGTATAACATTTATCCATCTAGGATATGCTAAGAAAGGTAACATCAACCAATGATTCTCATATTTCAACCTTAAGCAAATACGCTACACGGCTGATTACAATTTTACAATCATACTTAATCCCTGAGGAGATGAGGTATACCGCTCATACTCCATCCGACCATTACGAAGTTGAAATCGGTACCATACATAGGTCAAGGAAGAGCCGGATTTCCATGACCTCATCCTCCTCAGTCAGTGTGAGTACAAAATGCAGGACATCTTGTGTCTCTGCTAAATAGCTTTCCAGGGTATACTGGCAACTTTGCTATAGAGTTACAGTGGCGGTTGTAATCTCTTCGCAATCGAGAGATTTCATGTTTATCTCACATCGATCCGGCATTAACATCATCGAGAGATTCATGATACATCCATCCCAGAATTAACATTATCGGGAGATTCGTGATACATCCATCTCGGCACATATAATGAAGGATTGAGAGATTTAATGTTTGTCTCACATCAATTTCTCATTAGGGCGTAAGGATATTTGCGCCCATAACCCCCACATACTCAATAGTATGCCCTCCAGGAGATCCCATGGGAAAACATGTTTCACCATCACCAACTACTGATGATGATGGATCTATGGCCAGGGCTCTACATGATAACATTTCACTTGATTAATTAAATACATTACCATATTCTTTTAGCATCAGCCATGTTTTCAAACATAAATTATTATAACAAATGCTATAAAGAATGTGTAATACTTCTATCAAGTACTTTTCGAATCTTTATAAAACATTAGGATCTCAATCCCTTGTCACATCATGGGCATTCTCATCCCTTAACATCTCATCATCATGATTATGGAATATGGGTATTCAAACCCTCAGTTCATCAAAGAACACTTGTTACCACTTATCAGGTAACTAATATCTTCAGGTCATCTGACCAAGGTAAACATGATACTTTCTACACAAGCATCTCACATGGATTTCAAAGCTCATTTAATCTCTTGTTACCTCTTACTAGGCAACAAAGCATATTATGGCTCACAAGGCCCATAAAACAATTTCGATAATAAAGCATCATAGCCCATACCTGGATATGCCCAACAACACATGATACATGCATGGTTAGTACATATGATAACAGTTATATCCATTACATATCAGCACTAGGTAATGTAAGGGTAGCATCACTATTCCCTCATTAGGGTTAGGATTTCCAAATCATATCAATTAGGGATACTCATCCCATTACCCAAAATTAGGGTTATGATTTATCATCATATTGTCCAAGATTAGGGTTTCATGCATTATAACCCAATATTAGGGTTTCGCATACCTTCACCCTATATTAGGGTTAGGGTTTCGTATTAAGGTTTCATATAGCATTACATAGCATCACCCTAGATTATAGTTTCACATCACATCACTACATTAGGGTTTCACTTGGTATCACCCTAGATTAGGGTTTCACATCACATCACTGCATTACTATTTTACATGGTATCACCCTAGATTAGGGTTTCACACATCATTATCTTGAATTAAGGTTCTTTTAACTTTTCCCCAAATTAGGGTTTCATATAACTTTACCTGAAATTAGGGTTTCTCAACCCATAGCCCAAAATTAGGGTTATGGTTTATCATCATATTGCCCAAGATTAGGGTTTCATGCACTATAACCCAAAATTAGGGTTTCATGAAGCATCCTCTTAAATTAGGGTTTCTCATTATATTACCCTGAATTGGGATTTCTCATATCATTACATGTATAATAAACCTTCTAAGGGTACTAACCATTTGAAGACCTAATGTGATGAAAGATCAATTAACCCCATGATTGTTAATGATGAATATCAAATATGATTTCAATGGTTGTACCTTTAAGGTACTAGGGTGGTTAGTACCCTTAGAAGGGTTAACCTTTGATGCTTATGGAAGCAATATCTCAATACACTATGCTAACCCTAAATGAATGTACTTGAATGAAGGATTGACCTAATCCAATCAAGCTTGAGGTAATCAACATCCTAGAGAGGATGAGAGAGAGAGAGGAATTCATACATGTATAATAAACATGTAGTGGTTAAGCCTCAACATTTTCAACATGAATAAAATATGTTATTAGGGTATGATCCTTGATAAAGAGATCATGAAACCCTAATCGAGAAGGTTGATGAGCCCTAACCTTAATTTAGGGCAATGCTAGGTGAAACCCTAATCTAAGGTAATAGTGTAACCCTAATCTAGGGTAATGATATGAGAAATCCCAATTCAGGGTAATATAATGAGAAACCCTAATTTAAGAGGATCAACTGGCCCTTCAAATGGTTGAGTGTCAGTCCAAACAATCTTGAGACCGTCTAGGATCAAACGGTCCTCAAACCATTTAAGATCAAACGATCTCAAACCATTTGAAGGTCCAATCTGTTTCAAGTCTGATTTGTTCAATCGGTTTCAAATGTTGATGGGTCCAATCGGTTTCAATGTACATATGATCAAACAGTTTCAAGAGTTAAGTGCCCAAACAGTTTCAAAACCATTTGAAGGGCAAACGGTTTCAACCCTAGATGCCCAAACGGTTTCAAAACCGTTTGGAGATTGAGGGGTCAAAACAGTTTGGAGGTTCAATGCAACCAAAACCATTTCAAGACCTAATGTGATGAAAGATCAATTAACCCCATGATTGTTAATGATGAATATCAAATATGATTTCAATGGTTGTACCTTTAAGGTACTAGGGTGGTTAGTACCCTTAGAAGGGTTAACCTTTGATGCTTATGGAAGCAATATCTCAATACACTATGTGAACCCTAAATGAATGTACTTGAATGAAGGATTGACCTAATCCAATCAAGCTTGAGGTAATCAACATCCTATAGAGGATGAGAGAGAGAGAGGAATTCATACATGTATAATAAACATGTAGTGGTTAAGCCTCAACATTTTCAACATGAATAAAATATGTTATTAGGGTATGATCCTTGATAAAGAGATCATGAAACCCTAATCGAGAAGGTTGATGAGCCCTAACCTTAATTTAGGGCAATGCTAGGTGAAACCCTAATCTAAGGTAATAGTGTAACCCTAATATAGGGTAATGATATGAGAAATCCCAATTCAGGGTAATATAATGAGAAACCCTAATTTAAGAGGATCAAACGGCCCTTCAAATGGTTGAGTGTCAGTCCAAACAATCTTGAGACCGTTTAGGATCAAACGGTCCTCAAACCATTTAAGATCAAACGATCTCAAACCATTTGAAGGTCCAATCTGTTTCAAGTCTGATTTGTTCAATCGGTTTCAAATGTTGATGGGTCCAATCGGTTTCAATGTACATATGATCAAACAGTTTCAAGAGTTAAGTGCCCAAACGGTTTCAAAACCATTTGAAGGGCAAACGGTTTCAACCCTAGATGCCCAAACGGTTTCAAAACCGTTTGGAGATTGAGGGGTCAAAACAGTTTGGAGGTTCAATGCAACCAAAACCATTTCAAGACCTAATGTGATGAAAGATCAATTAACCCCATGATTGTTAATGATGAATATCAAATATGATTTCAATGGTTGTACCTTTAAGGTACTAGGGTGGTTAGTGCCCTTAGAAGGGTTAACCTTTGATGGTTATGGAAGCAATATCTCAATACACTATGCTAACCCTAAATGAATGTACTTGAATGAAGGATTGACCTAATCCAATCAAGCTTGAGGTAATCAACATCCTAGAGAGGATGAGAGAGAGAGAGGAATTCATACATGTATAATAAACATGTAGTGGTTAAGCCTCAACATTTTCAACATGAATAAAATATGTTATTAGGGTATGATCCTTGATAAAGAGATCATGAAACCCTAATCGAGAAGGTTTATGAGCCCTAACCTTAATTTAGGGCAATGCTAGGTGAAACCCTAATCTAAGGTAATAGTGTAACCCTAATCTAGGGTAATGATATGAGAAATCCCAATTCAGGGTAATATAATGAGAAACCCTAATTTAAGAGGATCAAACGGCCCTTCAAATGGTTGAGTGTCAGTCCAAACAATCTTGAGACCGTTTAGGATCAAACGGTCCTCAAACCATTTAAGATCAAATGATCTCAAACCATTTGAAGGTCCAATCTGTTTCAAGTCTGATTTGTTCAATCAGTTTCAAATGTTGATGGGTCCAATCGGTTTCAATGTACATATGATCAAACAGTTTCAAGAGTTAAGTGCCCAAACGGTTTCAAAACCATTTGAAGGGCAAACGGTTTCAACCCTAGATGCCCAAACGGTTTCAAAACCGTTTGGAGATTGAGGGGTCAAAACAGTTTGGAGGTTCAATGCAACCAAAACCATTTCAAGACCTAATGTGATGAAAGATCAATTAACCCCATGATTGTTAATGATGAATATCAAATATGATTTCAATGGTTGTACCTTTAAGGTACTAGGGTGGTTAGTACCCTTAGAAGGGTTAACCTTTGATGCTTATGGAAGCAATATCTCAATACACTATGCTAACCCTAAATGAATGTACTTGAATGAAGGATTGACCTAATCCAATCAAGCTTGAAGTAATCAACATCCTAGAGAGGATGAGAGAGGGAGAGGAATTCATACATGTATAATAAACATGTAGTGGTTAAGCCTCAACATTTTCAACGTGAATAAAATATGTTATTAGGGTATGATCCTTGATAAAGAGATCATGAAACCCTAATCGGGAAGGCTAATGAGCCCTAACCTTAATTTAGGGCAATGCTAGGTGAAACCCTAATCTAAGGTAATAGTGTAACCCTAATCTAGGGTAATGATATGAGAAATCCCAACAACCATTGAAATCATCTTTGATATTCATCATTAACAATCATGGGGTTAATTGATCTTTCATCACATTAGGTCTTCAAATGGTTTTGGTTGCATTGAACCTCCAAACGGTTTTGACCCCTCAATTTCCAAACGGTTTTGAAACCGTTTGGGCATCTAGGGTTGAAACCATTTGCCCTTCAAATGGTTTTGAAACCGTTTGGGCACTTAACTCTTGAAATTGTTTGATCATATGTACATTGAAACTGATTGGACCCATCAACATTTGAAACTGATTGAACAAATCAACCTTGAAATAGATTGGACCTTCAAATGGTTTGAGACCGTTTGATCTTAAATGGTTTGAGGACCGTTTGATCCTAAACGGTCTCAACATTGTTTGGAATCAAACAGTCTCAAGACCGTTTGGTCCAAACTACCTTGAAACCGAAAGGATTATCTAGGGTTTCCTTCAACCAATCATTTAGGGTTTGCTTCATTGAATCATTCATCAATTGGACCATTGAGAGTACATCAAATTATAACCCTTGGATCTCCATCCATCCATGACTCCACTTGACCTCAAATGGTCTTGAGACCGTTTGACCTCAAATGGTCTTGAGACCATTTGCCCTCAAACGGTCTTGAGACCGTTTGGTCCATTCCACCTTGAAAATGTTTGGATCAATTTAGGATTTCTTCAATCAACCGATTAGGGTTTATAATCAATGGATCATCCTTCACTATAACCATTATGATTGGATCAATTGGAACCATTGGATCTTCAACCATCCATACCAGCAATTGACCCCAAACGGTCTTGAGACCATTTGACCTCAAATGGTCTTGAGGCCATTTGCCCTCAAATGGACTTGAGACCGTTTGACCTCAAACGGTCTTGAGACCGTTTGACTTCAAATGGTCTTGAGACCGTTTGATCACCAAACAGTCTTGAGACCATTTGGTCATCAAGTTGAAACTGTTTGCACATGATCTTTATTGAGGTGTGTGCTAAGATGACATCATCATCTTCAAGCTTCAAACCTTTGAATTTTGTTGTGATCTTTGTGGTGATTTCAACAATTAATCAAAAGGAAATTCGGGAAAGAAAAAGGAATCAAGATATAATGAAGAAATGAAATCAATAATGATATTTAAGGGTTCAAGTTATATAACCCGCCTTCAAAGTTGAATCCAAGCTTCAAGATTCACGTCTTTAATGGTGAATGAATCTTTCTCAACTTCCCAAGGTCCGTGCTTAAGTCTTTGAGTGAAAAGAATGGCTAAAGTTGAAGATTGAATGGAGAAAAGAAGAAAATAAGCATTGAATTTCAATTTCCACCATGAAATCAAGGTTGAAGATGATTAAGGAGCTTACCTATAGGTTGAGGTATGTCCTCCTATTGCTCCTAATCTCCCTTGTGCTCAACCAAAGCAAGGAAAGAAAGAAGAGTCAAAAAAGTCTTTCATGTGGGTGAAAGAATGGAGTATATATAAGGAAAATTCAAGAGAGAGAAAGTGTTATAAAAATCTTTCAATTCCCAAAATTGGTGCCACTTATCCCCATCACTTCCTTTCATACGAAGCCATCATCCTCCCCTTCGAAATACTCTTCTTTATCCATGAATTAAAATAAAATAATTAAGCACCTTAATCAATATAATAATAATATCCAAAAATTAGTGGATATTACTTTTTCTTTAACTAATGTGAGTGGGCTCTCCACTTACTTTAGATATTTCGGTGCCATTTCAAGGCACAAGGACGTTCATGCTTATACAAATTCAACCATCACATTTTTTTGTTGAAGGGTACTTCCTTTAATATATTTATTTTTGCATTAAATTGAATTAGGGTTTCAATTATGCTTAAATCTTGATTGTTTTAATATCAAGATTCTCTCTCCTCCAAAGAGATTTAAATGAGATGCCCCTATGATTTTATTGTCTCTAATTTATACCAAAAAACATTAGGGACTCTCTAAAAGTGGTATTTTGCATATTGAACCCTTTTTTGTGTAAATTGCACATTACACCAAAACTAGGTTTTAATGCACAAACATTGCTTAATAAGCTCTTTCTTGTTGCTCAGGCTTTCACAAGCCATACCTCTGCATCATTCTCATTATTATGATTCTATAACACTTAAGGAACATTTTATCATGTAAAATTTGTAATTTAACCCCTCAACTTGGGTAATTTGCACTTTAGTCCAAAACAAGCAAAACGTTGTTTTCAACATTATTCAAAAAGGACTAAAATTGAAACATAAGCTCCTCTGGAGCCTTAATTACTTTTCAAAAGATAAGAGCAAGCATATAATTATCTTTCCTAAACAAAACATCTAGGGTTAAAGCATAACCCAGGTCAGGGATGTTACACTATGTTAATTGGCATTTAGATTGAATGAATAGATTTTTTTGCCTAAAATCTTATCTCAATTTGACCTCGTCTATGTAATGCCTCCCACCTCATGTTGATGCTGCTCATACAACAACTAGAAGTTTTGAAACTAGCGCCATGAAACCAACATCCTCTTCTCCTTTTGTACATACTTACTCTGCCCCTCTCATCTCCATCCCAGCCTTTCTATAAACCATATCTACCACCATCTTCACCAGCATATGCCCAGACACCAAGTAGGAGAAAATCCACCGCCTGCAACAAAGGTCCACAGAGCCTACTACGACCTTCATTGATGTGCAAAGCATCAACAAAAGTCTTGTCTCTACGGCTACCTACCACTCTGTATCCCTTCCCTTCAATTCCTTCCCCTCCTATCTTCTTCTTCCTCCTCTTCTCTTGCATGGCCCCTGGAAATCCTAGTTGATTACTCTCATCCACTTGTGCCCAGCGGTGCCAAGCAATGATATACATTGAACATCATCAGCATGTGGTGTCGAGCGCCACCATGCAGTGTCGAGCCTCTCCAAGAAACATGATGACACTTGTTCTCATCCTCCTCCAACCTCTAGCTCCTCCCCGATCCAAGTCCACTCATAGAACCACACCAACCCCTCCCACCTTCATGCCATGATCCTTGATTTCTCACTCCCCCCACATTCAAGCAATCTACAACTAGTGTTGGTTGTTTATCCGAACCTTGCCTTCCACGTTAAAGATTTGAAGATTTGCATATGAGAAAGGGATTTTATGGGTGGGATTTACCCTAATGGGCCAAATCATTTCTAGAGTAGGAGGTCAGCCCATAGTTGAAGGGTGCTCCCAGAGCCTTTTCATGGGTGGTGGCCAGTGGACATGGCATGGATCTGTGGTGAATGGTGGTTGTTGGTGACACAAGGCATTCACAAGAGTATTGGACTGTATCCCAACACGAAGGGGAGCGATTGAGGGTAGGACAGGTGTGATGCTACCACGTGGGCATGGATCATGTGCCAGAGGATCCGTGGTGAGACAGAAGTGGTTGAGTGGCTCTAGCACAGCAGAGAGAGAGAGAGTGCAAGAGAGAGAGCAAAAGGGTAGCCTCGGTCACGCGGGGTCGTTGGATCTTCATCCAATGATCTCTGCTCATCTTCTCCATCTCACCTGAGTCACACTGCGGCATTGAGGTGTCAGTCTCACCAAAGAAGGTAGATGGGAGAGGTAGAGAGGGTGTGGTGGCCATTCTAAATTGCCAGGGCCCAATGAAGCTAACTTTGCAGCCCATATTTGCTAAGGCTGGTCAGAGCAAAAACACCCATTTTCAATTGTGGTGCTTCTATTGTGAAAGTAAGAAAGGGAAAAGGAAGAAGAGGGCATTCTTGGGTTCAAAACCGAAAGGAACCAAAAGGGGAATGATAAGGAAATTGGAGAGGGAGTGAAGAAGAAGAGGATGGGAGGCAAATAAGGATGGGTTCTGACTTTCCACAGGCACTGGCTAGCTAGAAATCCATGGTCGGCCATCTGCTATATCCTTGCACAATAGGGGGAGTAGGTGAAGTCTTGGTCATTGGATTAAGGTCTAGGGTGGACCAGATTAAATCCAATGGCCAAGAAATAGGGCATGCCAAAAAGAGGAGAGCAGAAAAAGGGTGGATCTATGGTTATCCAAATGTTCCCTCCCTTTGGTTGGGAAGTATGCCCGCTGATGGCTGACATGGCAACCAACCCTTTGAATTTGTGTTTCTTTACAAAGATTGAAAAATCCATATCTCTCAAACCATGACTCCAATTAATAGGAATTTTGCACCATTAGTTCAAAAATTTCCTCTTGTTTTTACCATAAAATTTTGGATCCTATATAAGATTGGTATGTGTACTCAATTTTAAATATTTACTATCAAAGAGTGTAAATATGTGCACACTTTAATAAATCTAGCAGTGTGACATTTATTAAATTCCATATCATCAATTTGAGTACATTATGACTCGAAGTCATCCAATAGAGTTGAGGGAAGTTATCACACATAATGTGGCATATTATGAGTCAAGATGTGCATAATTGAATGAGAGACAAAAATCCAAGTTAACACATCCTCCCCCACCTTAAACAAATTTTGTCCCCAAAATTAGTACAAACCATAATTTGAGATTTGCCATTTCCTATTCCATAAAAACAACATTGTAGTATTCCCCTAAGTTATCATAACCACTTACAAAGTTACAATATCAATCTCATTCTAAAATTGAGCAATAAAGAATCATAGTAAACATATAGTCTCATAGATCTTCAAATTGGAAGTATCATCATGTGAGTCATGATTTGGAGAGAGAATCTTGTATATATCACTAAATTTGGTGAGATTACCTTTCAAGTCACTTGGATAGAGTTCAAGACTAATACATGACTTTGATTTCCAACATTTAGGGTTATGTCTTCTACACTGGCCTAGGTGGGGTTATGCATCCATGATCGAGATTTCATATTTCAACAATCTGAGACAAACATCATATTTCAACATCATGATTTCACACTCAAAATTGATGGAAGGGCCCACCCAAGTCCACATGGAGCTTAACTCTAAGTCATAAATCAACCGAATTAACACAATCATCATTTTACATTTTTGACATTTGGAACATGAAAGTTGTTAGTCATGTATCGAGGGTGATCTCGATATCCAACTAGAATGATCATGGGACTGAATCAAGATAATTAATCATTAGTCAAGATTTCATTATTCAATATTGAAATTCATGTTTGGACAAATTCATAGATATAAACATTTCGAACCTAGGGTTTATATTCTTATTTTATACCATAGATGATGACTTAGGGTTCTACCCTTCCTAAGGTTTTTATTGATATGTCATTCTCTTTCTTTTCTTGAAGTTTCTCCAACAACTTTCAAGCGCATATTTTTTTATGTAAATCTTTAACCCAAATTTTCTCCATCTCTTAGGGTGCACATCATTTTCTTTATGTCCCAACATTGGGCTCATGGCGACCTTCCCTCATGGGTTTGGTCTTCATATTGGCCTTCCCTCCTGGGCTTGACCTCTTGGTGACCTTCCCTCCTGGGCTTGGTCTTCATGTTGGACTTCCCTCATGGGCTTGTCCTTTTGGTAACCTTACCTCTTGGTCTAGGTCACCTACTGTCAGTCACTTCCTCGGTGAATTTTCCTTATGTCCTTAGAGAGACATTCAAGGTTATATCAATTCTTAAATTGATTGATTAACTCACCCTTATAGGGGTGATCATTCATCCATACACAACAATAGAGTGGCAATCAAGCAACATTTCGAGCATTATTCAACCTTTTAGGGCATCAATATCGAGTTCATTTACATGGTATTCATGGTTGATGAATGATCTAGGTCTAGGTCTTTCTAGGAACTTGACCACTAGCTATAGTCAAGATCATCATTAAATTGAGATTTATGAGATTGATTATCAATATCACCATATACATAACCTATTAGTGATTTAGGTCAAGAAATCAAAGTCGTGTGGGAGGGGTCACCTTTCCGAACTCTAAATATTCAACAAGATGAAAATTTAGAGGTAGTGATAATGGAGTGTGACCTAGATTAGGGGAGTCATAAGTAAACTACTAACCTAATATATCACTACATTAGTCATGAGTCATCAGAGATGTCCAAATAGGGTGAGTCACAATTTTCAAATCGTACTTCATAGGGTCATGCAGTCAAAGATCAAGGTCATAATAGGCAATCATATTCAAGATTTGATGAAATCAAGGTCATAATCATGTTCCCTTCCTTTAAAGATCAAGGTAAGGGTATATCTTGGAATTTGAGAACTCAAATTGAGAACTCAAGATCCTAGAATAATAGGGCAAGAGTGATACTCATGTCCATTATGTTTATTAAAAATTGAGCTTACAAAGAGACATAAAATTCAATAGGGAGATGCATCTTGTACCCAATCTTGACATCATGATCTAGGGTTCCAAAGACTTTAACATTTTGTGTCTTTATCATTGCACATATCGAACAGGGGGACATTTTCTTAACTATGTTTGAGGCTTGATCAATAATAGGGAAACATGGGTTTAATCAATAAGGACCTCATCAAACATGAGGTGTAAAACATGAGTTTCATGTTATTTCACCATATCAAGAATTGATCTCAAACATAGAAAACATTTATAAGTGATTTTCTATCATTGAGGTTTTGTAGACTTCACACATGAGTACAACACTTTTAAGAGTACTTTCTTACATCAAATAGGGTTTTTGATTTAAGGTTGAACTATTGCCTTATCATCTTGATCAATTTTCATTATTCTAATAGAATTTTAGTTTTACCATGCATAAGCTACCCAAAATTGAGAATTCATGTGACTAATAACCATGAGAGAAGAATCACATGAGGAGACAAGAAAGACAATTAATCATAATCTACTTGGGTGGCTTCGTTGGTCCTTAAAGAAGAGATAAAATGTTAGAATACTCTATAAACTTCAAGCAAAGGGTTTTAGTCCACCCTGGGTTCTTAAGATATGTTATGCCTTAAACACATATAGAGGCCTATGTGTATGGCTCTGATACCATTTGTCACAGAACCATTTGTTACCCTCATCCTATCCCCACTGACTACATAGTCAATGGTAGTAGGGCTTTGGCCCCCATCCATAGAATGGCACAAGTATTTCACACATGCAATATATATGTAAAAATAGTAACAACAAGATGTAACAAGATACAAAAAGGGGATAGAGAAGCATGTGCCAATTTCTATATCAAAAGTTCCCATATTTATTTCATTCCAAAGCATTGGAGTCTTGAGTGTAGTGGTTCTCCATTTGGGAACTAAAAAATCTGATAAACAAAACATATTAATGATAAAGCATTAAGTACACTATAAATGGGCAAGTAACCACAGTTTAAGATAATATAAAAATTGCTTGCTAGAAATATGATCATAGTCAAGAATAAGAAACATAATGAGAACACTAAATAATATCATTTTATACAAAATATGTTTTAGGTTCCTTTATCCATTATGTCCACATTAGGTTGCATAATGGATTTCTGTATATTATATGCAAGGTTTATCAACATAGAATACTCAAACATGAAAGTAGTAATCATAGGAATAATAGCTCAACCAATTAAGTAGCCAATCATTCAAATGAGCATATGTGCAAGCAAGACACTATCATAGTAGGGTCACGAGAAAAACTTACCTTGCGGGTAGAGTACAAGTTATGATTCATGAGTAGATTCTAGAGAAGGTCCAACCCTGAGGGGACCTAACACATAAAAGACATAATATGGGGTCTTAGATTAGTAGAGTTTAGATAAGATAAACATCATAAGAGTCATTTGGATGTTCCCCTAGTCCTAGGTTTCAAATAGTTCAAACATAGTTCCCTACTTCCTAACATGCATGACATTACTTAACAAGTTCAAGGATCAAACATTAAGCTCTAGGTATAGGTGAACCATACACACTGTAAGTACTAAAAGATAGAAATAAGGTCTTATTGATAATTGAGGAAGCATGAGATGTAGGTTATCATCAATATATAATCATGAAAGATTACAATTAGTCATATAACATAAATTCTATACAACATGGTCACTTTTCAAGTCATAAGATCACAAGGGAGCATAAGATAGGTCAAGCTAGAATTTAGTGCCACAAGTGTTATGAATCTACTACTTTGAACTAGATAGAGCAGGATATTAGCATTAAAGTTATATTTCACCAATCGGAGGATAAACTTGGTCAACTAGATTATCTTAATGTCCAAATGGGTACTTGAGATCCCATGAGTCAAACATGGGCTACTTAGCATGAGATCCTAGTTAATTATGTCACAAATTGTAACAAGGGTCACTATTTTCAAGATTAGATGACGAGAGTTTAAGTCAAAGTCCTAAACTTCATCATTGATGCTCATAAAGAACCATTTCTTTTATAGCAAGGCTGGTCATGATAGGTCAAGATGACATTAGGGCACAAGTGAAAGAGCTAGAACATCAATTCACGTCCGAAGTAAGCAAAAGTTACTGATTTGCATGTATCTAGGGTTAGATATCATTAAATGTACATGTTAAGCATGGTATAAGTTGATTAATCTTCCAAAGGTCATAAAAGAGAAATTTCTAACAAAATAGTAGAAGATGGTATAAAATTGGTATTACATAATAGAATCATTAGCAAGATTATGTTTTTTTATCGAAATGGTATATAACTTCATTAGATTTGGGTAAGAGACCAAGAAGATACAAAGCTTTGAATATTTGCATAAGAGAAAGGGATTTTATGGGTGGAATTTACCCTAACGGGCCAAATTATTTATCGAATAGGAGGTCGGCCCATAGTTGAAGGGCGCTCCCATGGACTTTTCGTGGGTGGTGGCCAGCATTCGATGCCATGGATCCATGGTGAACGGAGGTTGTTGGCAATGTGAGGCGGTTCACAGGAGTAGTTGACCACATCCCAACACAAAGGGTAGCGATCGAGGACAGGTCGGGTGTGGCATTGCCATGTGGGCACTGCTCACGGGCCTGAGGATCTGTGGTGAGCCAGTAATGGATGTGCAAATCCATCACAATGGAGAGAGAGAGAGCATGAGAGAGGGAGTGAAAGGATAGCCCCGATCATGCAGGGTCATTGGATCTTCATCTAACAATCTATGCTCATCTTTTCCATATCACATGGGTCGCATAGCGGCACTGAGGTAACAGTCTTGCCGAAGATAGGTGGGAGAGGTAGAGAGGGTGTGGGTCAAACGAGGTGGACATAAACTGTCAGGGCCCAATGAAGCTAACGTTGCAACCCATATTTGCTAAGGCTGACCTGAGCAAAAACTCCCCTTTTCAACTGTGGTGCTTCTGCCACAGAAGGGAGAAAGAGAAAAGGAAGAAGAGGGCATTCTCAGGCTCAAAACCACAAGGAACTAGAAGGAGAAAGATAGGAAAATGAGAGAGGGGGTGAAGGAGAAGAGGATGGGAGGAAAATAAGGATGGGAGCTGACTTGTCGCAGGTGCTGGCTGGCTAGAAAGCCATGGCTGACCACCTGCTTTGTCCTTGCACAGTAGGGGGAGTAGTTGAAGCCCTAATCGTTGGATTAAGGTCTAGGGTGGACCAAATTAGATCCTAGGGCCAAGAAAAAAGGCATGCCAAAAAGAGGATAGGAGAAAAAGGGAGGATCTGTGGTGATCCAAACATGCACTCCCATTGGTTGGGAAGGATGCCCGCAAATGTCTGACATGGCAACCAACCCTTTGAATATGTGTTTCTTTGCAAAGATCAAAAAATTCATATCTCTCAAACCGTAACTCCAATTAATATGAAATTTTCACCGTTAGTTCGAAAATTTCCTCTAGTTTTACCATAAAATTTTGGATTCTATAAGAGATTGGTGAGAGTACTCAATTTTGAATATTTACAATCAAAGAGTGTAAATATGTACCCAAATTTAATAAATCCAAAATAATGTGACATTTATTCAATTCCATATCATCAATTGAGTGCATTATGACTCAAAGTCATCCAATAAAGGTGAGGGAAGTTATCACACATAATGAGGCATCTTATGAATCAAGATGTTCATAATTGAATGAGAGACAAAAATCCAATTTATCACAATAATGATAATTAAAAATGCAACATGGATATAGAGGGTACCTTTATCTATATTGGTCAAATTCAAATAAATCAATATAAGAGAGAGAACATATATAAAGAATATTGACTATGGATATGTAAGTATGGGTAACTTTATATTCTTAAAAACATAATCACATATGAATGTGTTGGATGTACACCCTAAACTCCTCTAATAAGGGTATTTTGATCGAATAACATCTCATGTAAAACATCCTTGACCTAGTTAACTGAATTGAGATATATGATATAAAGAGAAGTTCAAGACCCAAATTGAATGAATGCCTATTATTTCCTACACACATATGTAACATAGACATACTTCAACTTATGTGACTAAATATGTACATTAGAAAACCTAACATGACATTAGCTTATACACACACACACACACACACACATATATATATATATATGCATATACATTAGAAAACCTAACATGCCACTAGGTTATATATATACATATATATACATTATAAAACCCAACATGTCATTAGGTTATTAATATATATATATATATACAAAATAGGAGCATATACAGATGTATGTTTTGGCTTGACTAACATATCTAGTATGTTTCTAGCATGAAAATTCAACCTTGCGAACCAAGTATATAGAATGAGTTAAGCCTTAGTTGTGAATATCAGGTATGTACATCCTCTATGTTATTTTAGGCATTATTTGACTGAAACCTACATTTCTTTTAATGGGGCATCTCTTGAACTATTAGTTCTTTTGAAAATCTAATTGTTTGGACATTAATTTTTCTGATCTTAATTCATTATATTCACATGGATGTTGAACTACTCTATTTATATGGGTTTTTGGGCCCCTCCTATTGTGATCGTCATTTTATGTGAAATTGACTAAAATGATAGTCTTGACACTCTACTTATACATGTTGTGTGTTTGACTAGAATGTCTAGAAGAGTGGTACTTATGTACAACTGTACCTATAAAGGGCACGCATATTCTACCCATGGTGTGCGTTTCCACCCTTATTACTTTTAGGCCATGATCCTATGGTGTTGTGGCCTTGTTTTAGATATATTTAGTCTATATTGTTATGCATGCAAATGGTTATTCTTTTAAAATTGGAATTTTGGTTAACTGTTATGACAAGACACTTTTATTCTCATGCTTGTCATTTGAATTTTAGTATGCCTCATTTCTATTGTTATAATTTTTTTGAACCTACCTAATTGCAAATAGCTCCCTTCTTATGGGAACATCTCTTTTTGCTCCTATAACCCAATATAATGCCCCAACTGTTTATGTACATACTCAACTTTTTTTACCCATACATGTTTCCCATGTTCTGGGTGGTGTTACCTTCCACCCAGGTATAGGTACATTAGAAGACAAGGACTCAAGAAGATCACCAACATGAAATAGATTTAAGAATAGCTTGGAATGGATAGATTGCCCTCTGTACTCAGTCCTACATATTATTAAATGTATACCTTTTACTTCGTTATACAACCTTTAATGTGAGGAACATTTGTAAATAAATCATCATGTAAAATTTTAATAGTTATGCTTCTGTTTCTTATTATTACATGTCTCTTGTGTTTCATCATTTGAGTGGATTCCCTTTTAGGTCTCACTCCTTACACTTACAAAGGACTTACCTATCCATGACCAATATTCTTCCACCTTACAAAGGACTTACCTACTCTTACAATGAGTCTTAGTCCTTGGCAATAGATTTACCCACTCTTAGAACAAGTCTTCTGCCTTCAAGGATTTACCCACTCTTGACCTTGATCTTCTACCTTTGACTTTACTTTCACCAAGGAGAAGATTTTCACCAAGGGGCTCCTTCCCTTCTTCTTCACCTCTCATAGCCAAGAGGGAGAATATTCATCTTCATGGTAGAAAGAGAGTTTGAGAGGTGGGGGAAGTGAGAGCCTCACAAGTTATACATGTAGGACTAGCTCTCTAGAATCCCCTACTCACTCTGATGGATGTCGCAAGTATTAAGCTCATTAGAGTGTATGGAGGATCTTGGGATGCAAATCTCTCTCAACTATAGTATAGGGACCTTCATAGTGCTTGTCTAACTATGGGATGAAGCCCAAGGGGTCTTGTTTATAGTTGAGGATGCCTGCTATCAGAAGCACTTAGGATGAATTATAGTCGTTATTGGAGTGTCCAATAGATATGTTTTTCACCTTTTTACACACCTCCAACGGATATATTTCACTACACAAAGTGGATACTATAGTATTATTGTTCAAGTTACCTTTTGAGAAACTCGGCCGACAGACCTTACAACAAGCCAGGATAAACTTCCCGACTGGTCATCCATTCTAGTAGTACTCCAGGTTGAGCATGCTTAACAACAAGGTTCTTTAGTGATGGGCTCCCTGAAAAGGCTCCACCTACTAGTGGGGAATTGGCTCTGATACCATTTGTAACACTCGAGCCCACTATCCAAGGCTATATAGAGTTTTAGGAATGACAAGTGACCCCACATACCACCACTAGCCTTAACTGTGTTTTGTCCTCACTGACATGAAATCCAGGACAAACTTCCCAATTGGTCACCCATCCTAATACTACTCTGGAATGAGCACGCTTAACCATAGATCTCTTTATGATGGGTTCCCTGAAAAGCAAGTGCACCTTGGTGATAAGGGTAGTCCAATCATTCCTTTGAAGATCATTTTATTTGAGACCTCAAGTCATGGAATGTACATATACCTTAGGGTAATTCAACACTTGTTTTTTGTGGGGTTTTCAAAACCCTCCCAAGTGCATGTTAATTCAACCTAGTTGGCTCTATTATACATATGAACATAATTACAAGTCATACAATCATTACAAGCTATTTACATCAAAGACCTAAGGTGAAAACTATCTATTCTTCAATCATGATCTTTATGCATGTATGCCTTGATTTCTCCAAGTTAGGATGCAAAATTTTAGGCATTTGGAGTGTGTCTATATAATCTGAAATAAATCAAGTGGAATAATTAGACATAAATAAATGGAATGTTAAGTCATCATCAAAATAAAGCATTAGTTAATTTAGACATTTGAGTCAACATACTATGATAGTAGTAAGTGTTGTGAGGATCTTTTATATGTTTAAAGTCCTTGTAGCATTTTTGCAATCATCACTTGCATAAGATATTCTTTATGTGCTCTATTATCTTATTTTCTCTTCCTATGATATTCCTCTCCTGGCTAAGCTCCATGTATTTTCCATGGTTGAAGCTTTCTCATCTAGCATAAACACTTCCTTTCTACAACTTTTGCTCTATATTTGCTTAGACCTAGCTTGGAGGAGATCTTTTAGACCCTTTGGAGTGATGATCATGGGTCTATGAGTTGAGTTCATGGATTTCAAGTGTGAGTCTAGATTTATACTCCATTAAGGGTGAGTGATATGATATGATATTGAATACCTTCATTTTCCAACAACTCATTTACAAACCCTGATCTTTCCCTAAATGTATTTAACATGCTCAAAAGGTCAAACTTTATGGACTTATTTGGATGAACTTTGTGTAAATACAAATTTGTTAGTCTTTCTTGGTATTTATTGGTGATTCTAGTACTTGACATCCAATCTCTTAAATACACATTAGGTGAAATACAAAAATTGTAACATTTCACAATTTGAGACCTCCGATAAAATAGTCTTACAAGGAATGATTGAACTATCCATGTCACCATGGTGCACCTCCTTTTAAGTATCCCATCAATAGGTATTTCATAATTAAGCATCCTCAACTAAGAATACTATACAATGGATAAATTGTCTGGTAGTTTATCATGGGTTGTGCGTGAGTGAGGACATAGCACGCCATTGAAGCCAATGGTGATCCGTGAGGCCATGTAGGGTCTTGAAAGGAGGGGTCGCATGGGGAACACAAAATCCCCAAAAAAAACTCTAAGTAAACAAGTCCATCTAGAAATAACATGTCGTTATATTAAAGATATATATGGAATATCAAATATACCTTAGTTAAACTAGTTGTCCAACAACTAGACAGGTTCTATGTTGTGGTAGAACTTGCACTCCTGGATCTAGATTCAAAGTGGTTGTTGTTTTTGCCACCTTATCATCACATGAAAGTGATAACATCCTACACCTCCTTTGATGCTAGTAACACCACACTTCCAACCTTAGCAATGACAAAAATCCCAAGCATATAAACTATAGTGGTAAACCCCCTTCATTAGAGTTGGTACATACAACTTTTCTAGAATAACAAGTCTTAATTAGCAATTAAAAATACTCAAATCAAAAAGTACATGCAACCCTTTTCCTGAACTTTCATATGTAGTAATACAATGACCAATCTATAAGTAAAAAAATACATTCAACCCTTTTACAACCTTTCATATAGACTTATTCTACTACAAAAGGTCAGTTTGTAATTTAGAAAACTAAAGAAAAAGTGTATCCAAACGTTATATATTCTGGAACATATGTCGTATTAGAAAAAAAGACCAGTTTATAACTACAATATTTGAATGAATGAAATACACTACCTCTCACACTCTTTCTTATATGGTATATATTGGAAAAAATGATTAATTTGCAACTCAGAAAAATAAAAGATTATTTTTTAGAGAAAACCTTCTACAAACTTTCTTATATAATATACATCACTCTCCATGTCTGTGCACGTAAGACACAATATTTTATCATCCCTGTAGCTTTCTTCAAAAAAACATAACCCAACATCAATTTTTAATTTTTTTATCTATCTCCTCTGCTTTTTGCATCTCTGTAACATACCGGATCTTGGACCCTACCTTGGAAGTTTGCCTTTTTGGACTTAGCCCAAACAAGGTTGAGGATAGATCCAGATGAGGTTTTGTATAACCTTAATGTGTTAATGCATGTATAAATCACCCTAATGTAATCTAATGTTCTCACCTTAGTCTTGGACCAATAATAGATATATAAAATATGTCACATAAGATAATATAAAAATTTTGTGCAAATAATCATACATAATTCTCTTGGAGAAAATGTTAACATAGTTGGATGAGAAATAATAATAATAGTGAAATAATATGATAGCCTAAGTAATAATGTGATATTAATGGCCACAAATATTAATTAAGACATAACTCATTATAAGGAATCCTAAAAGTAGAATCTAAGTTAAGGATCGTGTTCCTTGGGTCCCAATTATCTTGGGAGTCAAGTTTCATATTATTCATATAATAATAATTCATTTAATTCAATTTGGAAAGAGAAGATCTATGCTTTCCCCAAAATATCAAATAAAATAATAAAAGACTTCAAAAGAGGAAAATAATCTTGGATTCATAATCTACATAATAAATATAGTCTTTGGGTGAATTTTTATCCAACTTGGAAGATGTTTGTTTAAAAGGTGAAATCAGAAGAGAGGAAGTGTATAGAACCTTCCAAGTATTAAATAATGGCACAAACAACTCCAACATGTAAAATTATTGCAAATTTGTATCCAACACATTAAATATGACTTGTGGGTGAAGTTTAATCAAATTTGGATAATCTTATAACCATTAACGAAGGAGAAAAGAGAAAATAGTAATTGATTTATTTAACACATTAAAAGCTATCAAAAGGCAAATCGAAATGCATAATCAAAACCTACATGCCTTCTTTATCTCCTGTGCAAAATTTCACTTAATTTGGATAATGTTTGCTATCTCAATTTATCTAGGGTATAAAATACCTAAGTAACATTTTCAATACAACTCAAACATTGATTTATTTTCCCCTGATTTAAATGTCACATTTTATTTTCCAATTCACCCACGGTTTCCTTGTCAAGCATATTGATGGATGATTTTCCTTTTCTTAGCTCGATCGCACCATTTCCACCAGAGATCCTTGGATCTGATGGACGGATGGAAGCTTCTCCTCTTCACCCGACTTCCAGTCAAAGGAGAACTACATTTTGTGAATTCGTCTCCTCCCTCTATCTCTTTCTCCTATACACCTTTTCTTGAGAAAATCTCCCCACTAATTTCCTCTTTCCATCCTAAACCCTTCCATCCTGACTTTGTAGGGTTTTGGTGCTCTATATCTCCTGGACCCCTGGAGCCTTCGTATACTTCCCTTGTTTTACCCCTGACGCCTTCCTTTTTCTATTCTTCTCGTATCCTTGAGCCATCGATATCCTATAAAACCCTACATGTACCTTCACCCAACAACAAGTAATGGTTTTCAACCCTTCATTCAACCATTACCAGCCCTTATGTTCTCTCCGGTCTTCATCTACCTCCTGGGGTGTTGTTGGGGTTGACGGTGTTGCTCTCACCATGAAGCAACAAGAATTTTTCCCATAATGCTTATTGGTGCCTATGTGGATCTTTTGGCACCCACAATTTCATCTTCCCTATGGTATTCATCTTTTCCCTCTTTTGCTCGTTGGCTTCACAATTTCCAATTGGCCTAGGTTCTTCGTGGATCGACTGCCTCTTGGTTTGTTTTGCTAGCGACTGACTTTGCCCTGAAGTTTCGAACTTTTCCCCAAGTTTTGTTCTTTGTTTCTAGCTGTCAGTTTAGTTGTTGTTGGTTCCTCTCTGCCATGGTGGGTCCGGCACTTTGGTCATCTGTCCATCCCTTGACCCAAATGGATTCCCTGGGACCGACAGGTGATGGGGAGAACGTTGGGAGCCTTTGCAGCTGGTATCGAGGGTTGTTTGCTTGGTTTTGTTCTTCATCGTGGGAAGCTGTCAAAGCTTTGTGCTTCTTGTGTTGTTCAACAGAAGGGAGAAGATGCACATGTGTGGTTTTACATATCTGACCCTATTTCGAGTTTTGTTTCTTTTTGGCATTGAGGGGCATTTTTGTCTTTTTCCTCTTTCTCACTTTGTTTTACAACGCTGAAAGCCGGAGCTTTTGTGCTTAGTTGTCTAGAGGGCCCAAACCAGTTGGTGAAGCACAATTGGTCCAACTAAGCAAAGCCTGACCTTTGATCGGATTTTCTCTGTTGACCGGGATTTTGGAATTTATCTAATTGGACGATTCTTCAAAAATTCATAAGTAATTATTCGTAGCTCATAAAAATAAAATAAAATATGTTTTGAAATCAAAAAAATATGGGCTTTCTAATGGTACTAGTTTTGTCACCTGATTCTAATGTTATAAAACGGTGATTTTCATGAATTCATCGTAATAAGTAATAACTTGTAAAATTCATAACTAAATATATATAAGTCAGAAATTATAATAAAATATGTTTTAGATTCATAAAAAGGTAACCTAAAATATGGTATGGTTTTGATAACCTAATTCACATAAAAATAAAGGTAATTTTTAGGGTTTTGCATAATCAATGTAATTCTAACCCACATACATGATAATAGGTGCTTTGGAAACCTAGATTTGGATCATAAAGTGATCTTGTATTGTTAGACTCTATGGTGAGGTATGTTTGCATCCCCAATTATTATTTTGATAAATCACCTATATTCTTCTTTCTCTTGGTCCTATGGACATTAGCATATACACAATGTCTTTTTATTTTGAAACTATGCTTCATGTGATGTACCCAAGTGGTTACTGGTCTTGTGATCATAAATATTCTTTTGGACTCTTATCTTATGATTGGTTCATGATGGAAATTTATATGATGACATGTGATGTCTTTTTCCCAGTTGTGAGGTCGATGTATATGTTGGTCACTTATGTGGTGACTATTTTTGTATAATCTGATTATACTTTTTACTTGCCTCTACATTTTACATGCTATGTGATTCAGTAGCACTAGAGTAGTGTAATTGCATTGGTTTTGTTTATGGGCAGATGTGTAATTTCCTACTCGAGCGATATGCTCTTTTGGGATGGAGGTAGCCCCATACCCGAGTTTCAAATTTGTGAGGTTTGTCCCATGTTATATATTGGGATTTTGGCATTACGTCATTCTCTATCAGGTTTCAAGTTTGTGAGACTTGGTTGACTTTGTATTTATATTGTTCTAGGGCTATGCTTATCTCACATGCATGCAGGTTATTGATGATGATTTTGGGGTGTGTGCCCTACTTTCTTGATATGCGCTTCATTTCCCACAATGGTAGTGGATGTATATATGGCACAATCTTTTTAAGTTGTTTTATGGCAAGTATCTTCTTTATTGTGATTCTTTTCTCTTAATACCCACCTGGGTGGTATTTTTCTTTTCTATGGGAAGCTTTCATTTATTTGTTGTCCTTTGTTCCATATATTGCTCAATTTACTTTTTAGTATGCACATACTAGCCTTTGCTGATGTCATCTATTTTTCTCCTCTTGGTGGGGTATGCTTCCAACCCTAGGTGAAGGACTTGGATGATATGGCATGAAGATATGGACATAGCTTAAGGAGTTAAAGCTTAGAGACAAAGTTGTTATGGATTAGATTTCCCTATACTTAGATCCATATGTTGTATCTTTCGTGTAAACCCTTTGTGGGAGCTTATGATGTTCTTTTGCAACCTTGTGAGAAATTGAATATAGTCAATATTTTACTTCTGCTGCTATAATTTGGTTGTTTTGAATACCATTAATAAGATTTGAAACTTTTACATCCACTCCAACATACCTTTTATGTGTGTTTGAATTGGAGGTTCTATTTTCAAATTTTTAGTAGGGATTTGATCCCCTCTGGGTCCCACTCCTTATAGCTCCCTCCTTTTTTCCTTTTACTTTTTCCTACCCCTTCTATTTTGTCACCCAGTACCAAACACGACCCAATTTTTTGTCTCCATCACATCTACTCTATGTACATTTGGTTACATGTACTTGGATGGCTTGGGAGAGTGATTGCCCTTCTTTAACCTTGACTGTCCAATCAAAGAACAGATAGCTAATGTGTTCTACTTATTAATTAGGATTTATGGTCAGTGTGAGGCCATGATTATGACTTTTCTACCACCAAAGGTAGATCAGATTGCATAAGATGATCCAACAACATAACATTCACTTGTGATTTGCTGGATTGGATGAGGGAGAATACTCCTACATTTTTAGACATTACACAATGTTGGATGATGTCTTAATCCATTTCAAAAGTGTTGGGTGTCAAAATCTAGTTGGATGGTCCTTACATCATACTAAAATTAACCTACAACCCCCGTTAAAGCCATAACGCTCAACCAAACATATTTTTAGTTCCAAAAATCTATGTATACCCTAAAATTGATCTAGTGGGACTATAGGAATGTTGAACTCATTGAAATCCACCTAGATGTAGCAAACCAAAGTGTACCTTAATTAGATACATCCATTCTTAGGGTGGAATTTTATTAGGGTGATTAGCATATGTCATTGCATGGCAGATGTGACTGTGATAGTCTGAACCACTACCCCATCCAACAAAAGTTGAGTAGTATCTTCTCCCTATAGTTGTTAGAGTGCCCAACAACTAGTATATTGAGCATTTTCTTACTCTGGCAAATGATTTGCATAATAAAAAATGTATTACTCTTGCAAAGTAACTTTATTTGTGTAGTCTTTTAGGTACTTATACATATGACGAGTTATATATATGACATTGTCTTGTGGAGCAAGTTGATGATTGTTTCGGTAATGCAAAAAGTGCACCTGATACATCATAGAGATGTAGGTATGTGCATAAGGGTGTAAACGGTGGGGGTACAGTGTGGGTCTGATCATACCCAGAACCATACCCATTTAGTTTAGCGGGTACGGGTACGGGTCTAGACCTTCATTATTAAAAAACCAGACCCACACCATACCCAGACCCACATATTTTATGGGTATACGGTGCGGGTCTACGGGTCCGTGGTTATGTACTCATTTAATCACTAGTTGTCACATTACATGTTGAATCAGTACAACTAATGCCTCATTAACATTTGTATTTGATATGATACATGGAAACTCAAATTGTTTTATTCATATTCTAATGAAACACATACAATGAAATTGTTTTATTCATATTCTAATGGAACAAATACAAGAATGTTGTCCACATTTTGTTTACTGCAAAACTGGATATCATCTTGTTTTGGATGTCACGAATCCACAATTACAGAAGAACAACACAACTGTGATACGGTGACAAATAAGGGCCGTAGTGCATTATTAACAACAGTTAATAGGAATCTAAAGCGAGAGGATGATTTTATGGGTTTGACACCTAGGAATGAAATAAATGAGAGAGGAATGTGGAGGAGGTGACCGACCTGTGTAAGAGCAATATACGAACACAGAAAGTGGAGTTGTGGGATGATGGGAAGCTCCATCACACAGCCGCTGACCAAATTTGAGTTTCTACTCAGGAAGCAACTGAGCTAATAACTGGACGCCGCCACCAACAGATGAACTCCTTGATCTGGCAGCCATCGTGACTGATTGGGGCATCTGAAGCCACCATGATCGGTTCATCTAGAAGCCACCATTGCCAAGATTGAGAAGCCAACAGGATTCAATGCCTTGACAACATTTGATTGGGGCATCTAGAGTTGGTGATGCTGGAGGCGGCGACCCTTGGAGTCGTCGGAGTGTGGAGTCGAAAGGGCGGAAATTGGATGGTAGGTAGAGAGTCCAGTGTGGATCAGGAGTAGGTGTAGAATGCTAAGGTTGTCAGGTGCAGTGTCATTGACATGGGCATGAGAAATAGGGTTGGGAGGCAGAGATGAGGGTTTCCAGGAGGAAGGAGTAGGAGTCACAGCAGCAGTCACACACTGTTGGGAGTTTTGTGCATAATATGTCTCACTTTATTAGGTTTAGTTCATGATATTAGATATTGGCCATTAGATCATATGAAAGGCTTATAAGTCATTGGATTCAAAAGGGGTATTTGTATCTAGAATATATGTATGTATATTTATTGATCATTAAAATAGTAATGCAGGTATACGGGTCCAGCGGGTACGGGTATGGATATACCCATTGGTGGACCCACTTAAATACGGGTATGCGGGTCCACAGGTTTGCGGTACAAAAAATTAGACCCATGACGGGTTTTAAAGGGTCTGGATTTGCAGGTATGCAGGTATACCCGGACCCATTTACAGCCCTATATGTGCATCATTGAGGACCCCAAATACCCAATGTAAACCATACACATTACATGATGATTGTTATAAACTTTGTGTAGAATGTGGTGAGTGATAGGGAGGAGGAGGGAAGGAAAAGAAGGCCCAATTTACTTAATGTTTGGAAGATAGTGAACAATTAAGAGAGGAAGGGAGGGGAACACTTATTTATGGGAGGGGATACTTATTTTTTATGTTTGGTTGGAATGGAGTATTGAAAGAGAAAAGGAACTTTTTAATAAATTTACATTATAAAATGCATGTGTTTTATATAGTAGACTATATATTTTATATCAAATTTGTGCCATGCATGCCTTTCTCCCATGTTTAAAAAATTTACAAATAAATAGCCTAGGTTGATTTCAATGTTGGAGACGTCTGCTTGTGAGGGAGACAATTGTCGCAGGTGTGACGGATCTAGTCATCTCACCAAAAGACAACATGGTGAGGGGTTCTTGAAATATGATGTTCAAGTATAACAACATTTAGAAATAGAAGTATCACAAATACGAATTAACAGATCATGCATGAAAGTTGACGATGGAGAAACAAATAAAAAGCCTCACAAGTCATAATGGCAACCATTGCACAACAATTGGAAACAATGTCGACCATGAATTTATTATCAACCATGGATCTTCCATTTCAAACTATTTTTAATATGATTATGAAAAGATAATTGTGAACCTATGTTATCACCTACAAATTCCGCTTACAAAAGCTTCCAAGATATCATAACAAGTACTCATGCTTCATCCAGTAATCAATATTGTATTGAAGATGACTCAAAATTAATTTATCCTGATGGTATATCTCTTGTTACTTAGCGCCAATACCCCAAATTGTCAACTGTCCCAAAGGCATATACATTTCTCCACAACCCTTAGAAATTCACCATCACTATCAAACTGCTTGGTAAATCCATTGGCTATATGACATAGGCTTCTATGGAAACATATTGCAAGGTGACGAGTATACAAATTGAGTCTTAATCATTTTGTTATTCAATTAATTGATTTTGCAAATGTTCTTACAAGAGGTCCATGAATGATGTTTAGATCTTCTTTCATGGTGTGGAGATGCACATAAACCTCGCTTACATATACAAGAATCCCTCCACAAATCATTACATAGAATCGTGATGTGGCCCTATTTTAGGACTTTATCATGTGTCTTCTTGTATTTTAATCACATCTAGATGTGATAGATTGCAAACTATTTCCCCTAATAAATAGTTTTATATCAAATTTACTTATAGATACTCTTTACATGTTTTCAGTTACTTGGACCATGCCTTGGATGGACGGGAGAGAAGGAAGGAGTTCTAGAATTCCTCCACCCATGGAGGAGTCCAAAGAAGGCCCTCAATCTCCCCCAACCTACCCCTAGTGTCCAAGGGTCAAGCTAAAATGAAGGTGTCTATGAATATTAAAGTTTGAAGGTCAGAGTGCAAGAAATGCCTCTAGGATGGCCGCAGTGACATGGAACATTCGTGTTGTCAAAGCCAAATTCATAGGGGAAATCTCAATTTCGAAGAAGCTGCAGCAAACCCTCCACCACGGTCGTACTTCCCAACATGATCATGTTGCCACCCATCTATCATGGTTGTCTTATCCAACACGGTCATGCTACCACTTACTCACCATGATCGTGCTACCCAGCATAGCCGTGCCACATATCACCCACCATGCCCATGCTACTAAGTGCAACCGCTCCACTAGACTCCACCATGGCCATGTCGCCCAGCATGGCCGTGCTACTGGTGCATTTCTCCTTACCATTGGTTACACCTAACCAATTGAGTTTGATTATATGTGACCCTAGGGCTCAAATATATTTGGATCTTTCAAAATTAATAAGGACCCAGACTAACACACTCACTTAAACCAATACACTTCACCTACAAGTGCACAATGTCATGTTATAGTATAGGAAAAAGGCAATGTAAGGATTTATCTGCAGGGAGAGGGGGGCACTAGATCTTAGTTAATGTAGTTATGTTCCTAAAGAGGAGATTAGGGTTTTTAGGGTTTAATCTTGATTTGAGATTGATTAAACTAAGATGCAAGAAATTGACAAGAAAGAAAGTAACACAAGTAAAATCCTAAGTTAACCCTAAACAAGCAATTCTAATTTACAAAGAAAGCAACTAATTAAGCAAGAGAAAAAGACTACCAATTAAGACACTAAAGCAATTAGAGACCTAAACTACCTCTATCTAGATTAAGCACGCACAAATATGCACTAACTACCCTATCAATGATTAACTACCAAGACTAAGAAATTTTAACAAGCAATCAAAGCAATAAACTAAACTAGCACGAAATATCTAAGAGAGCAAGATGGGTTTTAAGCAATGTTAAGGAGAGGTGGGCTATTTGGGGGAATGATACTAAGATATTAGTTGGGGGTACATACTAAGAAAAGCGTAACCATTCATTCTAGATTTCTAAACCAAACAATTAGTCAAATGCAATGAAATCATACTAGACTATTGGTTGGCCATGGATAGAATTGAGTGTGTGAATGGGAACTACACCCTTGCACACCCTATCTAGCCTTACGAGGCTTAATTCTACCAGGTTTAGGTGGGATTTCAATTGGATTTGACTAACCTAGGTTTCTAGGGTGACAGTTCTTAGTGTAATTGGGAGCCTAAGGTGGGAATGGGGAATTGTGGTGAGGGAATTTCACCCCCACATTACTCACCATCTAGATTTTAGTAAACTCCTGGGCAATTACACTAAACAATCCTACACTAGCTACTTATATCTCTCACCTAGGAGTAGGGGAAGGGATATATGTGTGGGAGAATGGGGTGCTAGCTAGGGATCTACTAGTTCAACCTAGGAGCAAGTCCTAAAATAGCCTCACATTTTCCATCATCTCCTAGGCCTAGGTGGTTTCAAGCATAAAACCACAAGAAAATTAGGTTTTCAAGCACCAGTCACAAGTAGAGACATGGGAAATGAGATAGAAGTAGAAAGCAATCATCATAGAATGAAAATATAGAGTTTTACAAATTATATTCCCCCAACATGGTAGCAAAGTATCATTCTAACCCCAAACATCCCATAAAGGGATTATCTACACATGATCAAACAAAATAGAAAAAGAGAAAGGAGAACTAGGAAGACGGCCATGGAATCTCATGGAAGCTCTCCTTCTTAGCCTCCTAGGCAAAATACCACAGACGTTGGAATATTGGGGTAGTTAATATCTCCTTTTGGCATGACACTTGGTTTGGACAGCTCAAGAACCTCCCTCCAAGGTAGGTAGATGGCATGGAAATGTCAGGTTTTGTGGTGGAAACCCTAGAAAACTAGGGTTTTGAGGTGGAAGAAGGTGGAAATGGACTCGGTGGTGGATGGCAGTGAGAGCTCCTTCAATGCTAAGGGAGGTAAAAATGAATGCTAGGGGGATGTAACCTCGTGCTACATCTGCCACCTAAGTATATATAGGTGGTGGGGAAGCATTAGGTTAAGTAGGGCCAATAATGGAAATGTAGTGGAAATTTTGGTAGGGTTTGGGTAGTGATAACGGTCGTGGTAGATGGAGGTCAACCTAGTAGTGGTGGAGTGGTGCGACCAAGGTGGAAGTGGCTAGAGTGATAGGTTATAGTGGGACTTTGGGGGTTAGTGGCTACAGTTGTGGTGGGTGAGTGGTGGCATGGTCGTGCTGTGGGATACGGGCATGGTGGAGGGAATGGTCATGGCCATTCTGCTGGGGGTGGTTGTTGTTTAATGCTTCTTTGCATGGGTGTGGAAGTCTCCACGGGCGAGGTGGAAAAAGTGTTATGGCCGTATTGAAGGTCATAGTTGAGGTGGCTAAATTGTTGTAGCTTGTTTGACTTTGGATTTCTCATGTGATCAGGGCATTTTGGTAGGGATGTAAATGGGTACGAGTAGACCCGCGGACCCGCAAATCCGGACCCTTAAAAAACCCATCATGGGTCCAATTTTTTATACCCGCATACCCTTGGACCCGCAAATCCGGACCCTTAAAAAACCCGTCATGGGTCCAATTTTTTATACCTGCATACCCTTGGACCCGTATACCCTTGGACCCGCATATAAGCGGGTCCAATAATGGGTATGCTTGGAACCAGACCCGCTAGACCCGTGTACCCGCTATACATAAGTAACTACTTAAATAATATGTATATATATTATACTTTAGTAGTCTAACTAATATAATTCTTGAGATTATATCCTACTCTAACCACAATAAGGTTGAGACTAGTCATACAATTAATAATTAAGTATTCCAGTTACAATAATGAACATCATATGTGAACTTAAAATCAAAATGTCTACTAATTTACATTACTTTCTACAAAGGTTAAACGTTATGATGATGACTACAAATATGTAAATAATTAACTCAATTAATGTTAATGTATAAAACATGGCATTATCTAATATAACTAATGCATGTTAATATACTAAATAATAACAATATCTTGTTACATTAAAATATATAGATCATAATAATTTCTCTTACATAAAGAATATGATGTTTTATAGAACCGCTTACCCGCATACCCGCTATAATTGCGGGTACGGGTATGGTGTGGGTCCATGTTTTGCATTATGCAGGTCTAGAACCGGAACCAGACCTGCTAAATTAGATGGGTATGGGAATGGGTATGGCCAGACCCTCACCGTTTACACCCCTACATTTTGGCCACGGTCATGGCGATATACCACGGCTCGTGTTGAGGGGCCAACTACATATTTTTTTCTCATAAGTCCTTCAATCGACTGCTCCTTATTTTTGATATATTTTTGCACATCCATGGGATTCTTGGATATGATCTAGGTCCAATCATGGGGTGTATAAACCCAAGGGTCCTCTCCTTTCCATCCAATGCATGTGCAAATGCATGAAAAACACACAAAAAGCAGTCATAAGTGCACTTGATATGAAATCACATATTAGGGGAATTAACTTGAAATCTAACATGTTTAGATGTGATAAGAATGCAAAAGGACACAAGTTGAAATCCTAAAATAGGATTGCATCACCACTTCAAACTTAAAACATACTTGTCCTCAAGCATGCTCCAACTCAATATCTCTTTCAATTCAATCAAGGAATTCATGGAAAGTGCAATCATTATGATGTTTGTTGGCTAAAATGAGTTCACACGATGAATTAGGCATGAAATCCACTATTATCTATTCATTTTTAATTTTCAAGTGTGAATCAAGAACAAAGCACAAAAATGAGAATATGGGACACCATTCACATATTCAAGTGATGGAATTTTCATAAAGCTCTAGGTAAACTGTATCGTGCATGGAATACATTCAAATGGTTAGAAAAACTATTTCACTTTCTAGAGATACCTCACACACTTCATTTAACTGCTCACGACCCACTTGGCTGATGTAAGGGGATGAGGGCTAGAGTTGATTTACCCTTGCTCGACTAGGCATAAAAAGAGAAGAAAGGGTTATGGAAGGGAGTGGAGTGCTATTACATAGGAGCACTCATCTTTTTTCTTTCTTGAGAGGCTATTACATAGAGCCATACATTATTCCTTTTTCTCTTTCTTTTTCATTGCCCCATGTGTAAGGAGGGCATATGATGATAAGAGTGAAGTAGGGAGATATAGATATGGTCACCCCAAATTTTTGGGGGTGACCAAGGCTAATATGTGCTCTATTGGCATCCTTTTATGAGGTAGAGAGGTAATAAGATGATAGAAGAAGATTCATGTCAAAGGGGGGTCACAAATAGTAGAAATTTGTGTATAATATCACTCAAGAAAACTAATCCACATAACATTCACCAAATAAACAAACCATGCATGAAATGAACATTATGGTAGATTGCATTCTCTTCACATAGAATAAATAAACCCAAATGTTCAAGGCTTGCAGGAATCACACTTATATTCAAAATGACAAATTATTTGCAAGAGTGTTGGAGCACTTGCAAAATTCATACTTAGGATTCATTCTAATAAAAAAAACATCATAAATGGGTTGTGTTATCCAAAATTTAAACAATTTTCATCACAATAAATAGATATTCAGTTGAAACACACTATTGGGCAGAACATTCAAATTGGGAAAATTGCCAAAATGTTGTCAATTTGCACTTAATCACCTCTAAACCTACTTTTGGAATAAAGAGAATAAAGCAATAAATACTAGCTAAAACACACAAAACTACCAAAAACTACATGAAATGCAATGCATGAGATGGAATGGTAAAAAGAGCAAAAAATTTGGAAAATTATTAAAAAATCATGAAATTAACTACATGATATGCATGTGTTCAAGCAAAAAGAAATCTACACTAGTTAATGTGATGTCATCAATTAATCAAACATGTGAGATAGGCTGAAATAGATTAATCAAAATGAGAAGAGTGAGGGCACATACCACCCTACCAGCCCAAATTTTTGATACATGTTATCCACAACACGAAACTAAAACTTATGGGAGGTAAGGTATGTGTCACTACTGCCGAGGCAGGTCCAGTGGCAGGTGGTCTCCCTGTAGTGGTGGGTCCTCCTGTCAAGGAGATAGCTAACCTGAGGAGGTGGAGGGCTAGCCTGAGGAGGTGGATGTTGGCTATAGTGGACCCAATAATTAGTCTGGGGGTATGTCTCTAGATATATGAAAATGGCATTCCAGTAGTGTTTCCCCCATTGGGGGTTCCTATTTTCTTGTACATGTTAATACTGGTACATAGGTTGATCATACCACATGTCTTGGTGATTGTGTTTCATGCTTTGATGTGTTTATTGGATACCTTCCAGTTGTGCCTATGTAACATACTGAAATCTAGGGTCTTTCCTACAATTTACCCACTTTTGAGCTTTTCTTGGCCTTCTAGTCCATTTGGACCTTTTTCATAAATTTCCCTTCCTTTTGAATCATTTTTGGACTCTATATGCAATTTGAGCATTAATGATGGTGAAATTCCATTTTACCCCCATTTATGATAATAATGGAGTGTTTGCACAAATAACCCACTTAAGGAAATAATTAAGGACTAATTATGCAAAATGGAGTTTTATGAGAGATAATAAGTGGATAATGTTTATTTGGAGCTTTTTGGATAAATATATTAGTAATAATGTGTATTTGAGTTAATATATGAGAGTAATTAACCTAATTTCCTTCTCTCTCCTCAAAAATGATAATAATATATATAAATATAATATAATGGTGAGATTTTGCTCTTAAAGTTAGTAATGGTTGGTTGTCTCGAATTTCACTCATATAATCCATTAAAAGAAGTCTTTTCATATAACTCATTCATTCTAATATATTAATATACACTTTAATGAGCAATATATTTTTAAGGGACAAATAATGGGTGAAAAGAGAATCTAATTGCATAGAATGATTCTAAACATTAATTTGTGCATGTGGTTAAAATTTGGTGGCTTTTAGAGTTGATTTGACCCCTCAAAACTATTTTATACGCTTTTAATATGGCGTTATTAAAGTCTTTGGTTCATTTCATTTAAATGACTATGTAACACCAAAGTCTGCGCATTTTGGCTGTCACGCGCCCCAACCCCGATCCAACGGCCCAGATCTAAGGAACGGCCGATCGGACAGATGAGCCATCGTCTTCCTCCTCCAGTCGTTAGAACAAACCCGACCCCTCTAGCTCCCCGACCCAGCTCGCCCTCGTCCGACCACCTTCTTGCACGATTCCACTTCTGGTGCATTCGGCTTCTCACGCCGGTTCTAGCGAGCCCTAATTCACTCCGACTCCTCCACCACTGATGAAACACCCAAGTTGCCTCTTCTCCCCTCCTCCGCCGCAAGGCACAGTAAGGCCAAGGGCCTCCCTCCCACCTATAAATGGTGTCGTCGAGAACCCTTAGGCCTCGAGCCTTCCTCCTCCACGTCCAATTTCTCCTCGTTTGCCCCCAAAGACCCCGACATGCTCGGTCTTCTTCCCCGGAGATGGTGACCTCGCCTTGTCTCAAGAAGCCACCTTCGTTCCATTGGTTGCTAGGTAAGCATCGTTGATGCTTCCTCTTTCGTTCTGCTTTGTTACTTAATCTTGCGATGTGCTCTATCACCGGGTCCTATAGACCGATTTTGGCCACCGGCAGCACCATGCTTTTCCTCTCCCTGGTGCTCCTCTACCTACGGAAATGCACTCTTTCAAATTGCATTGGCCCCACGAAGGTGATCCCGACCTTAGTTTCTTGTTTCTTTGCGTTTTCGGTGATTTGTTCCCCGTTTCTTCTTCCGCTATTCCCGACCCACAACGGAGCCTTCTTGGAGCTCCTGAGCACTGCGAGACCCAAACCCGGGCTCAATGAGATCGTCGAACAATGGGGACGTCAGTGACGTCCTTGGTTTGTATCGGCAGCTAGTGCTCCGCAATCTGGGTTGTGGAGTCAAACTCTAACAGCAGCGGGTCGCCATGGATGCGGGCTGGAGCATACCTGGTCCGGCAATGACCAGGGTGCCCATTCCCTTGCAATCAGAGGATTTAATCCCCATGGGCAATATAGACTATTCACATTTAGTTTTGTTTTCTCGCAGTAACGATTGAAATGAACTTATGACATTGGTGACCCCATCATTTTAATTGATTTCATTTTAAACGCATGGGCATTTTGGTCATTTCACCTACTATTTACATCGAATTGCATTTTCATTTAAATTACTGTCACGCTATGGTTTTCTTGCATTCTGATTGGCCGATTTTACTTAATTCATAGTAAATCGATCCACGGTCAGAAAAATGCAAATAAATAGTCATTGGAAAGGATTTTTCATGTAGAATCTGATTTTATGGTTCTTGAGTCCCAATTATTATTCCTTTTTTGAAGTATTCTTTGGATACCTATTTGATTATATTAAATGATCTAAAATGTGTAATTAATCTATTTTAACTCCAAATTGGGAAATAAAATATGTTTTATTAATTAGGAGAATGTGATTAATCTATTGGACTAGGTTTTGAGATTTAAATCGTGGTTTTGAAAATAAGTTCCAAAATTAGGGTTTTCCTATGCTTTATGCCTTAATATATATTAATTCATGTGAAACATTTATACCTAGGGAAAACGGAATTGGATAACAAGCTTTTGGTGAGAAATGATGATTAAGAATCTACAATAATGTATGTGAAGCCTATTTCGTATGTGATACTTATTTGTGTATGTGGATCCTATTTTGGTATGTGAAAACCTATTGGTGTATGTGATTCCTATTATATATGTGGAATGTATGTTTGTGAAATCTATGTGCAAACAATCCTAATCCTTCAGTTGGGTCTTGTCCAACCCTACCTTCATTATGTGCTAGCCTTATTATCCTTCTAATTGCCTTTATTGGCTCTTTACTTATTTTATGCTTCTAAGGCCCTTGTGGCTCATCTAGTTGAATTATGTGAATCTTGCTACCACTTATGTTGGCTCAATTACTTGGAAATATTGTACATTGTTGTTGCCTTTGTTGGCTCCTTTATTTCATGGGTTTTATTCCCAAATGCTATGATGCAAATGTTACTTTTATATTTCTCACTACTGCCAAGTGAACTATTAAGCATGATGTATTTTAGGCCAAATGACAATGTATTGTACATGAGTACAAACCACCCATAGGGAATTGAGGTTTTAGTCCTCCTGTCGGGCACTAGGGTTTTAGTCCCCCTGCCAATTTATATTATGCACTAGGGTTTTAGTCCCCCTACCACTTGGTGAGGTCCGGTAGGTGCCTCACCCTACATTGAGATGACTTTGTGTCTTAATATATTCATGCTATGTGATTATTATTGTGGTGATTTATTATGGCATTTTTCTCTCTCTTATTCATATACTTGCCTCATTCCTTTTAAAATCTCTTAGTGTAGAGAATATTTTATATTGCAATGCTTTAGATTATTTGATTGCCCTATTTCTCTTGAATAACACATACATTTCTATCTTTCTCTTACTGGATGACCCCAACCATCCAGGCTAGGATCAGAGTGCGCATGGAAGCTTGGTGAACCTGCCTAAGGCTAAGGAGTTCTTGCACCTCTAGATAGCTTGGACTAGTTGCATAAACTTTTGTTGTGTTGTATGTGGAGACAAGTTGTATTAGTTTAGTCTTCCTCTACCTAGATCCTATGCTTGTATAAAGTTGTACTCTCATTTGGGAAATTTTTATAATGTACTCTTTATACATTTTGAATAAAGTCAAGTTTTATTTCTTCCACTGCCACACATTTTATGTACTTGTTTATCATGTTTAATAGTAGAGACATGGTCTTTACAGCCTATATGGTGGGCATGTCATAGGCATTAGCTATAGGCTATTGTTGCAAAGATGTTGCCTCATCTCTTCTTCTTATTAGGCAGGCTTCTCTTTGCTGGTCAACCACATTTGTCTCCCCATCCCTTCAAGTAGGACCAGAGCTCACTCTTTGTAGCTTTGTCTTTAATGTTCTTCCTCCCACTTCCTCAACAATTCACTTAATTCTACAGTGGGACATGCAGTGTCAAGGAGTGGGGTTGTATGATAGGGCAGCTCAAGATTGAATCCAGGGACAAGAGGGTTGACAGTATACATCATTTTTTACCAACTATGGTGATCATTTGGGAGAGGACTAAATGTTTCAAATCAACAAATTTTGCTCCCTCAACCTTGGTAAGCCACATCAAATCACATCCTATGGGTGGGGATATGGAGGTTACAATCCCTCCCATGATAAAGGGAGTTTTACTCTTGGATGGGATTGACCTCATATGATCAATAAGAAGTGACCCTAGGTCGGGATATCTCCTTTATCACCCCCATGCAACACAAAAAGGTCTTCCTGTGAACAAATTCTTTAATTGTCATACCGCCCCACAATGGTATTTGCAATGACCTTTAGTAAATAATTAAGAAAAGGATTGTGGATTCTACTGGTATTTGATTTCCCAAGTGTGAAGTTTCTTTGTTCTGTTATCCTATACCACATGTCGAGATAGTCGATGTTTGTTTCTCTTTCAATGTGACCCTCATTAAGTTGTTTGGGTTCCATATGGTTCGTGGTGAATATATTGTTTAATTGTGAAATTATAATAGTATGGATTTCAGTTTGCAATCCAAATATAATGGCTTCCTCCCCCCTATAATTAACTTTCTCCAATGTGACAAAGTTACTGCCTCATCTCAACATGTGTGTCTTGTGCTATACAAAGCACCTTTTACAATCCACAATCAAACAACTTGTTCCCCATGTATTGTCTAATGTTGATGGCATCCATTGTATGCTAGTAGGCATAACGAGTTGCAATCACCCTCCTGGTCATACATTCTACTTAGAGAGGTTTCAATGTAATATTTCTTTTACTTCCTCTCCTGTTGGACACACCTTCAAGAATCTTGCCAATACCTTTGAGTTTGTCTACCTCAAGTGAATCTACAATGTCAATCGGATTTGGAGTCAACCCCTGCTCACCAGTATCTTTATCCTCTTCTTCTGCCTCATATGTATTTGATCCCAAGATTGTGTCAAGGTTCAAGGGCACTCTTTCCTTGGGTTGCTCCTCTTGAGCATCTTCTTCCTCATCAATTATCAACTATTGTCAGGATCGTGGTTGATGTTGTGGCCTCTCCATGGCTGAAGAAGTGGAGTGATGGGCTGACGTGGGCTGTGGTGGCATGTGCAAAGAAGATGGGGCATCTACACACTTTCCATGCCATGGATGGGTAGTGATCTATGGCTCGAAGGATTCAATCATCGCATCAACATTGGCATCAGACTCCTCTTCTTCCTCATATGTTACATCTGAAGTGTGGTGACTCCCGAATGAGCAGAAGCGAGAACCGCTCACGGATGTCAAATGTCAAAGGTTGGAGATGGAGTTTGAAGGTGATGGAGTAGGTTTATGTGATTGTATGGAGATGTCAGTGGATTCCCTCTTTATTTGCACCCTACTCCCAATGAGTGCTTGGAGGCTTCTCTGAGCCCCTTTCTTGATGGCTTTTCCCATCTTCTTCATTGCTTGGCGAAGGAGGGGATAAGGAACTAGGTTTTTCATATTTCTAAGAATTTGATGAAACGAAGGTGGCAATGGGTAGGAGATGATGAACGAAGTTGTGGTGGAGGTGGGGAACTGGTTGGGAAGGTTTATTGGAGGTGAAAATGTGTTGCATGTGGTGTAGGGCATAGGTTTTTTTTTGGGGGGTGGGGAGAGGGCAGAATAGATATGGTGTTGATTTGGAGATGGTTTGATGGTGGAAGAGGTAGAGGGAGGCACAACGGAGGTGAAGGAGAGGTTTGTGTGGCCTATTGGGGGTCGAATCAATCTAGAGGAGGTGGATCGGGGGAGTGGAGGTAGGGAAGGTCTTAGGAAGCTTGAGGGGGCTTGAATCTAGAGTTTGGGAGGAAGGGATGACAATTTAGGGAGGATTGGAGTCACCCTAGGTCATCATTCTTTGCGGAATGGGTGTTCTATTCTAGTGAAATGAGGTTCGGTTCGTGATGTGGAGAAAAAAATCAAAGAACTTAATTGGTAGGTCTGGGTCAGCACGGTTGTGCTGGTGTAGTGCCAGAATGGCCGTGTTGGTTAGACCGGTTGTGCTGACTGGACCCAAAACTTGATTTTTTTTTATTATAAAAAAGACCCTGCCAACACGGTCGTTCTACTCCAGCATTGCCATGTTGGTCTCCCGAGTGCAAAAAGTTTTTGAAATCCTCAAATCTCTCAATCATTCATATTCCAAACAAGAACTTCAATCAACTTGACATTTTACCAACACTTTCCATTCAATTTTACCCTTCTTCTCAAGCTTCAGCCTATTTCTCATATCACAATAAGGAACTAAACAAAAACTATTAAACACAATTGTGTGTGTATTTCTTGGTAAAAAAAATAAAAAGTATGCAAAAAGGGTTCTGAGAGTCTCAAACCTACGTGGGTTACCCCCCACTAGTGCTAAGTTTAGAGCCTTCAGCCATGCTTGTTGTTCTTCCATCATTAAGAGTTCACTAATGAAGTGTTATCCTCCTCCTCAAATGTGATCCTTTTGAGAGCTCTCACGACATGGTCTTCATCCCAAGGAACATGCATTGATCGGTAGTAGTTGTTTGCCATCCAATCTTCTTTGAAATCGCTATAGTCCAAGATGGTACATAGATCTTCATCACTTAATTTTTGCCTCTCCTCAACATAAAAATGTCCATCTTCATCCTTCTATATGTGATTGTCATAAGCATGTACGCACCTTTATCTCCGCATTAGTTATGGCCAAGAAAGGCCTCCCCAAGATGACGAAATCATTTCCATCAAGCGGCTCTATGACCATGACCAGAATATCAATTGGGAAGGCAACGTTTATCCTTTTGTTTATTGCTACCTTCTCATCTGACAACTTTACCATAGGCATCTTCCTATATCCATCAGCCATCAGTAGAACACAATATGTTGATTTCATACCTTTTATGCCAAGCCACAAAAATATGCTATAAGGCATGATGCTCACGCTTGAGCCTAAATCTAGATGAGCACACTCGATAAGTTGAAATTGGATGTATCAATGGATAATAGGGACTCATGGATCTCCCCGCTTTTATGAAAAGTGGCCACCCATAGTGAAATTGACATGTTCTATAGCTACAATTTGCTTGGGTGACATCACAATTACTTTTTCTCTTCCCGGTGTAAACATCTTTAAGGAAGGAAATGAGTGTTGTGATGCTTGTTTTTCATTGTTTTAGGAATTTCAAGAAGCTCCAAGCATAACCATGCTTAGCTTGGGTGAAAGTACCTTCAAAAACATCAAAGAAGAGTATCCTGCTTTTATCAACATCTTCTTTAGTAGCTTGTGGGCCTTGGACAGCATGAGGGTAGAAGAGTATCCTGCTTTTATCAACATCTTCTTTAGTAGCTTGTGGGCCTTAGACAGCATGAGGGTAGTTTTTATCTCATATAGTGGAGCTTGGGATGTCATTATCTCCAAATGGAGTGGTACATCAGGTTTTATCAATTAAAAAATGGGTGGGACAATGAGTATTATCTCTTCATAGAATGGTAAGGAAGCTTATTTTTCAGTGCCCTTGGCACTTCCACAGAATGATCGTACAATTGGTATCATTACTTCATTCAGAGGAGATACACATGGTGTTGTCTTCTCAAGAAATGGTGGGCACTTGGTGGTATTTTATCACTATAAGAGGTGGCAATAAGAACTTCGGTGCTCTTAGCATCTTCACTAGAGTTTTCTGGCAACATCCTTCCATCATGCGCCTTGGCCACTTTCTCCTCCTTCCCCAAGAATTCTTCAACAACTTCTTTCTCCATATGACAAACACCATGCTCACTTTCTCACGGGGAGGGGGGCTCATGAGGATGATGGTGGTGGTTTTGGTGGTCTTTGGTGAGGTGGATTAGGATTTTGGAGGATGTAAGTTGGTTTTTATGGAGGTTATTGTGAAGGTGGTTGTTTTGGATGTTGTGGAGGGGATTGATATTAGGAGGAGGTTGTCGGTAGAAATGTGGAGGAGGTGGAGTGTATTGGTTGTTGTATGGAGTTATAAAGGTGGCATAGCATAAGGATTTTGGGGTCCTTGGTACTGCTGCAAAGTTGGCCTTGCCCTTATTGAGGGGCATGGTGCCATGAGGAGTACCCATAGAGCCACCATCATTGTTTGGGTTGGCCATGGGCTGAGATGGAAGTTTCCCCTCTTCACATCTATCAAGTGAATAGAAATCTAGTATAACCTTCGCTTGATCTGATTAATGGTTTATCCAATAACTTCATCTTCAAATTTGGAGTTGTAATTTGACCCTTGGTGTTGCGTCTATTTCCCTTGTCCTTCATCCCCTTGTTTCTTCCAAGAAATTGGAGTTATTCTTCCATTCTGGAGTGTAGGAGTTTGACATGGGTCCTTGGTTGTTCTGGTGGCCAAAATATTGAAGAGTTTGAACCTCCTCAAGAATAGATTCCATAGATTTAGTTGAATGGGTAAAAGACCCTCCAGCTTGATTCCTCATCAAGTTCATTGTGTCATCTAAAATCTTCATCATTTGGGGGCTTTGATATTCCCTATCTCAAGGAGGAGAAGGTGTAGGAGGGGGGGTCTAGTTCTTGTCACGATGCATGCCCATGCTAGAAGCTTGGTGATGTGAACTCTCATCTAGGTGCTCAAAAGAGGCCATGACTCTTCTGGGGGTTTGTCCATGAAGGATCCACCACAAGAGGAGTCAACCATTGTTTGACCCAATTCAGACGGCTCAGTGTAGAAGGATTGCAAAAGTTCCATATGGGAACCTCGTTGTGAGGGAAATCTCTAAGAAGCTTCTGGAACCTTTCCCAAGTATCATGGAAAGACTTGTTCTCCTTTTGAGTGAATGAGGTGATGTACCTCCTCATTTGTGTCAGCTTTGAGATAGGGTGGAATTTCTTCAAAAACTCATTCTTGAGTGCCACCCAAGTAAGCAATTCTGGCTTAGATATGTACCATTCCTTAGCTTTCTCCTTGAATGAAAAGGAGAATATGATTCTTCTGATGGAATCATTTGTAGTAGTTGGAGTGCGGAAAGTGGAGCATGTCTCCAGGAATGCATCGACGTGATGATAAGTATTTTCATTTTCAAGCCTGTGGAAGGTAGGGATGAGTCCAAGGAGGGAAGGTGGAATGGAAAATTGTTGACCTGGAGTTTTCTTAAAAAGGGTGGTAATGGGTAAGGTGTAGTTCCCTAGAGTGAAGTACTTATGGAGGGGGCAGCTGGGTGGTGGAGGACCGCCTCCCTCTCCATTGGAGCCTTGCTCAAACATCTCAGTTTCTTGCTATTTTCGATGTTGGAGTTGACATCTTATCCTACCTATCTCAGGATCAACATGAGCCAAAGTGGTAGAAATTGAACGTCGCCCAAGCATGCACAACTGTCACCGACACAAAGCATAAACAATCAATAAGAGATAAGTTATAAGATAGGTTTGCAAAAGTCAATAAATAATAAAGAATAGAAATGGTGTGGGTAGTAGGAAGAGATAAGATACACTTACTAGATAGGTCAAGCGCCTCTATTCCCTGGTGACAGTGCTAGAAAGCTTGGTGTGTTTCTTGGACGCAATAAAACAAACTGGCAAAGGACGGTGCCAAAGGAGAGAGTCAACACCACAACTACTAGGGAGCTATTGCACTTTTTGTCCCTGGAAACGATGCCAAAAAGCTTGGTGCATTTTTCCTAGGGTCACACACTAATCAATTGAATGGTGACCAGATGCAGTCCTAAGAGGTTTTCAAACACAGTTGGGTACTTTCAAATTTATAATAGAGTAACACACTTACTCGCAAGCGTAGGGGGTTGTGTCGTAGTATAGGAAAGTGACAAGTTAGGGGTCAAACATAAAAGAGAAAAGGGGGCACTATAGCTAGGTTAGTTTTGTCTAGGTTCTTATTGTGAAGTCAAGGGTTTAAAGGTTGATTTTCTTATTATGCTAATGGTGAACAAGCAATTAAATGAGAACAAACAAGATCAAAACCTAAGTTAACCCTAGACAATTAATTCTAATGAGTAGGGAAATGACAAGCTCAACAAGAAAGGAACAAGTTACACTAAGGAAAGTAAGAAGAGATCTACACTACACTAAGCTAGAAACTTGCAAAATAGAAATTAAAGACCTAAACTAGTAAGAACAAAGCAAGGACAAGGCAATGAACTGACTAAGCAAGTAAAGAGCTAGCTAAGCTAACACAAGATAAGCAAGAAGGAAATTATGATTTTAATGCAATTAAGAGAAGGGTGGGCTGTTTAAGGGAATGCACTTGTCAAATGTCTTGGGGATATATCATTAACATTATTCTTCAACTTTTATTACCAAAGCAGACAACAAGCTAGAGACTAATGAATTCCCCTAAACTACTAAGTGGCATGGATAGGATAGGGTGTGTATTGGGGAAGTAGTCCCTATCGCCTCCTATTTACCTTATGAGGCTCAATTGGGTTAGAGTTTAGGTGGAATTCAATTAGGGTCTAGTTAAGCCTAGGTTTCTAAGATAGGTACTCTTAGGGTAATTAGAGGCCGAGGGTAGTAATTTAAAATGGAATTGAGATTTTAGTCCTTGCATCACCCACATTCAAGCCTGGAGAAGGCTCCAAGATAATTACACTAAATGCACCAATAATAGCTACTTAGAACTCTCACCTAGGTGTGGGAGAATTGATTAACATGCAAAAAGGTGAATAGTTAACTGGGGATCCACTAATTGGACTTAGGAGCGATTCACAAATTAGCTACATGTAAGCAATTTTCCTAGAATCCTAGGTGATTTCACACACAAATCACAAACAAAATTATGGGAAATGAGATAAAAATAGAACAAAGTCATTGGCAAACGAAATTACAATGTGTACTATCATTTCCCCCCAACATGGTATCAAAGTAACATTTTTAACCCCAAATAACCCACCTAAGGGACCTAGATACTCATTAGAACAAGAATATACAGGAATGGAGAAAGAATAATGAGTAGAGGAGTAGAAACACATGATGAGCTCACTAAAGACTCCTACTTCTCCACCTCCTACCAGTAGAAACTCGAGCACCCTCCTCCTCCAAGCTAGAATGGCATGGGTGTATGGTGGAAAGTGGACAAAACCCCTAAAATAGGTGTTTGGGGTGGAAGATGATGGAACGGAACAGGAATGGACATCGGGAAAAAATGAGGTGCTGAGAGTGGACTACTGGTGGCTAACCTCAGGCTCCAACCTCCACCTATGTATATATAGGTAGTGGGGAAGCATTAGGTTAAGTAGGGGTAGAATAGGGAATGTGGTGGAAAAGTGTAGTTGGGTTTGTGAGTAGCACTGTCATGGTGGGTAGGGGTGAACATGCCCATGGTGGGATGGAACGGGCGAGGTGGAAAATGGGAAAAGTGATAGTAGAAAATTTGGATTTTGGCTTACTGGTGGCACAGTCGTGTTGGTCACCACAACTGTGGCGAGGCACTAGTAGCACGGTCGTGGTGGTCACCACGGTTGTTTTGCCTTGAGGGAGTGCTGGTCGTTCTGAGCATCATGGGAATTATGTCTTCTTGGAAACACGTCCATGTTGCATTGTACAACTATTCTGGGTCATGTAGCATGACCATGTTGTGATGTAGGGTCGTGTTGTTGAACTTGAATCTCAAGACTTGGACTCTGTAAATTTTCTTGGACTAGCACGACCATTTTGTGGTACCACGACCGTGCTGGTTTCTGCAACATCACTCTGAGTTTGTTCTTTATTCATCATTGCACTTCTTTGCTTCAATCGACCCTTGGCCACTAGGGGTAGGTTGAGGGAGCTTTTGACTTCACTTTGGGCCTCGCTAAGGGTAGAGAAATCCTAGGATCATTCTCTCTCTCTCTCTCATCCATCCAAGCGTGGTCCAAGTACCTGAAAAACATGCAAAGAATGTCTATAAGTGCATTTGATGACTAAACGCATACCAAGAAAAATAACATGTAATCTAATAGATATATATGTGATTAAAGTGCAATATGACACAAGATGAATCCCTAAAATAGGGTTGCATCAACACCCCAAATTTAAAACATATTTTTCCTCAAGTATGCCCCAACTCAATCTCTCTTCAATCAAGATATGAATGCAATGCAACAATTATTATTGACTAAATGGACTCAATAATGACTAGGTATATGAATTCCACCTCTCTCCTCTCCTCTTTTAAAACTAATCATGATTAAAGAACTAAGCATACAAACTTCACATCTATAGCATAGAAAACACAATCAACCCATATGGTTGTCATATAACTCTGAGTAAACTATTTCATGGTGGTGAAAATAAAAAATGACTAATGTTGTTGTTTTACATTCATGCATTTGATTTCATATGTCAATCCACACTAAGTGACCCATGTGGCTGCAAAAAAGGGCAAAATGAGCTAGATTTGACGTTTCCTAGCTCAATGGGCATGCAAATGGAAGAAAGGGTTGCGGTAAGGGGTTGGAGTGCTATTACATAGGAGCACCCATCTTTTCTTTATTTAGATGCCATTACATAGGAGCATCTTTTATTTTCTTTTTGCATTTTTTTCTTTTCCTTTTCCCATGGTGTAGATGGGGCACATGTTGGTAATAATGAAGTGGGGGATAGATATATGACCACCCCAAACTTTTGGAGGTATACAAGGCTAAATATGTGCACTTTGGCATCCTTTCATGAGGCGGAGAGGTAAGAAGATGATAGAAGAAAAGTGAGTCAAAGAGGGGTTAATAGTGTCGATATCAACATGAGATCTCATGCATGAAAGTTACTCCAACAATTTCATCAAACAATGACATACCATATGAATGAGCAATATGAAAATCACACTTTTGTCATGAGATTCTACAAACCCTAAGCATTTGTAGCTTGCTTAAATCACAATTCAATCAAACAATTCACAAGCATGAGAGAGGTGATTCACATGTAAAAATTCAAGATTGAGGCCATTTAACAATATATCATGTTAATGTCGCATGCATTTATCATAGATCTATATTTTCACTCCAATAAGAAGAGATTGGGTCAAAACATGTTTTTAGGCAAGAAGTTCTAAATTTGGGGAAAACTGGCCAAAATTGTGCCAAATCGCTTTAAATCACACATACGCCTTCATTATTGAATATAAAGCAAGAAACAAGAAAATTCTAGATTAAAAATGCAAAAAATATGAAAAACTACATTATATGTCGTGCATGGCAAAAAGAGCAATTTTTTTTAAAATTACACAAAATTTGCAAGAAAGTAAACTACATGGCATGCAAGTATGTAGAGTAGGTAAAATGTAATCTAGATAGTAGGAGCAACAAAACAAAAGTAAATGGCAGGATGAAATGCAAAAAGAATGAAATGAGGGCATACCACCATACCACCCCCAAAGTATTGAATCATGTTGTCCTCAACATGACACTAAAGTCTAGGGATTGATAGAGTATATGATCACAACTCCTGTAGTGGATCCGATGCTCCTCCTCCATGTGGTGGAGGATAGTGGTAGTAATTGTCACATTAGTTTACCTGTGGAGGCAGGTAGGCATCCTGGCAACTGGATAGTGCACCCCATCAATCTTCCCCCAATGGGGATTCCTCTAGACCTGGGCAAGCTGAAAACAATACATATCATTGATATGATGGTGAATCTATTGATGATCCAATCATATTCCATCGTGTGTGTGCTGGAAACCCTCTTGTGTCCTCAAGATATTGTCATGTGTCCTCTGAATACCCTCTAGTTGTGCATGTATAGTAGACATATCATTTGCATTCACTGTGGGCTACTGTGGCTCTATCACCTCTACCTTTCATCTTCCCACCCTATGGGTCTCTTTCTCCTCCATCATTCTCATATGTTCAATAGTTTTCTATGACTCTCCTAATCCCATAGGTAATATCACAACCCCTAAGTGTTGCCACATGTCCTGTGGATGCTCCTCTTTCCACCTCCTCACTGTATCCAAGAACTTTGGAGTCGGACCATACTCACCTAGGAGAGGTGGAGTATGTTAGATTAGCTCCAATAAGACTCGTGCATATGGGGGGTAACATGATATATGATTTTTTTATCAACTATTGCAATCATGGAAGAACAAACAAGATACTATAGGTCCACTAGCTTCCCCCCTCAGCCTTGATGTATCCAGAAACATCATGCTCTAAGGAAATGTCAATGGAAGTCACAATCCCTCCCATAATAAATGAATTCTTACTCTTGGAGGGGACTGTCCTCAGATGATCAATAAGTAGTGCTCCCAAGTTCACATGCCTTCCCTCAATCATCCATCCCTAAACCAATAGGTCCTGCAACTTCCTTGATTTTCATACATGTCAAAGATGGTATTGGCTAGCACTTTTTGAACATAATGAAGGAATGGGTTGTGGATCAAGCTCATCTTTGACTTTCCCTCTACAAAGTTGTTGTGGTCGGGGTATTTCTTCCACATGGCAACGCAACTAGCACTTGAATCTTTATTTGTCCTCCCTTGATCTAGGAGGGATGTCATTTCATCACTTGGAGCAAAAATCTTGTTCAATTTGGATGAGGTTAGGAGACAAGTTTAACCTCCAATTCTAACTCAAATGACACCTTCCCCATCATCATAGACCTTATTTAGTGTGGAGAAAAACTGACGTGTCAACTCTCCATATGTCTCGTGTGTTGTCATCAAAGCTTCAAATAAGCCCATGAATTCCATAACACCCTAATAATACATGAAGAAACATAGAGCCTCCATTGTCTCCTGGTAAGCGTAGCCGATGGCTATCACCCTACGCATCAAGCAGTCTGGGTGATTTGGTTTCTTCACCTAACTACTCCTCACTTTGGGTGTTTTCTCATGCTACTTATCAAGCACATACTCATGTGGTACATCTTGCATCACTTTATCCTCATAATCTAGATGTAACTATCTTTGTGCTTGCGGTTGTGGTTGTGAATGCAGTGTAAAGAAGGTCAAAGGTCGGGTCGAGTTTGATAGTTGGGTCGACAAAGGTGGTGTCTCTATCATAAAATAAATGGATTGTCGGGATCCTACCCCACTTCTGTTGGGTGGTTGAGTAGATTCATCCACCATGGGATCCACCAACGCCGCCATATGAGGTGATTCTCCATGTGAACTAGAGTCGGACGATGGTAGGCAGAGAAGCTAGAAATGATGTCAAGGTTGAATATGATCCATTATTGGGCCGGAATTTGTGGGAGAGGATGTTCTTGGCCTTCTCCACAACTTTCTTAGCAACCTTCTTCATTTTGGGCAGATTTTAGTGGAGGAGAGGAAATTTAGGTTTTTTAGAAATCTAGGTTGTTGCGGTGGAATGGAGAAATGGAGTGGATTTGGTGGAGGAAAAAGGGTGGAAATGATGGATGGAAGTAGGGAAAACGTTAGGTAGATGATTGAGGGTTGCTTGTGGGTGAAAGGAGGTGAGATTAGAGCTTGGAAGTTGCTGGCAGTGGGCTGCATGGCTGCCTGACGCGGAGAGAATGGGTGTGCTATCGCTAGAGTCTAAATGAAATTATTTGAAAAGTTTCTGGAATTGGGATTAAGTTGCTAGAATTGGGACTCATCTCAACCATGTTGGGTTGCTGGCTCCATGGTCGTGTAGTGCCAAATGGCCATGGTGGCTGGTGTGCCACGCGATTATGCTGCACAACACAGTCATTCTGATCCTCACAATTTTTCTTTGATTTCTTTAGATTTTTCCCTTATCTCTATGTGAATTTGAGTGTTTCACCAACACCATTCTATGATACCACGGCTGTGGTGGACACTGTAACATGTGATTTCAATTTGAACTACATCAAAATACCAAATCTTTGATGAAAAGTTATTTTTCATGAATCTTTTCCAAAATTCATCAAATTTTCCTCATTTCACTATTGTTTGGTGTACCATTCCTTATCTTTATCCTTGAGTGAAAAGGGCAATAGGGTTCTTCTAATATAATCATCTATAGCAGCTAAAGTGTGGAAAGTGGCGCACATCTCCAGGAATGCATCAACATGATGGTACATATTTTCATTTTTAAGCCTGTGGAAGGTAGGGATGAATCCAAGGAGGGTTGGTGGAATTAAAAATTGTTGACTCAACATTTGGTCAATAAGGGTGGCAATGGGGGAGGTGTAGTTACCCGGAGTGAAGTACTCATGGAGGGGGCGGTTGGGTGGTGGTAGAGGACCGCCTCCCTCTCCATTGGGGCCTTGTTCAACCATCTCAACTTCTTGATAATGTTGGTGCTAGAATTGACGTCTTCTCCTACTATATCAAGGTCAACAGGTTCCAAAGCGGTAGAAATTGAATGTCGCCCAAGCATGCAAAACTGTCATGTGCACAAAGCACAAACAAACAACAATACCTAAGTTAGAAGACAAGTATGCAAAATTCAACAAAGAACAAAGAATAGAAATAGTGAGGGTAGTAGGAAGAGCTAAGCTACACTAACTAGCTAGGTCGAGCACCTCTATTCCCTGGAAATGGTGCCATAAAGCTTGGTATGTTTCTCAGACACAAAAAAACAAATAGGAAAAGGAGCTATGGTGCTCTCTGTCCCTAGAAACGGTGTCAGAAAGCTTGGTATATTTCTCCTTACCTTGGGTTACACCTAACTAATTGAGTTTTATTATATGCGGCCCTAGGGCTCAAACACACTTGGATCTATCAAAATTGATAAGGACCTAGTCTAACACACTCACTTAGACCAATCACACTTCACTCGCAAGCGAATGAGGTTATGTTATAGTATAGGCAAGAGAAAAGATAAGAGTTGATTCACAGGGAAAGAGGATGGGCACTAGATCTCAGTTAACATAGCTATGTTCCTAAAGAAGAGATTAGGATTTTTAGGGTTTAATATTGATTTGGGATTGATTACACTAAGATTCAAGAAATTGAACAAGAAAGGAAGTAAGACAAGCAACACAAGAAAAACCCTAAGTTAACCCTAAACAATCAATTCTAATTAACAAAGAAGGTAACTAATTAAGCAAGAGCAAAAGACTACACTAGAGTAGAAATTTAGACACTAAAGTAATTAGAGACCTAAACTACCACTATCTAGATTAAAAAAGCACAAAGATTCACTAACTACCCTAGAAAGGATTAACTACCAAGACTAAGAAATCAACTAACAAGAAATCAAAGCAACCAACTAAACTAGCATGAAATAGCTAAGAGAGAAAGATGGGCTTTAAGCAATGTTAAAAAGAGGTGGGCTGTTTGAGGGAATGATACTAAGATATTAGTTGGGGGAACATACTAGGAAAAACCTAATCCATTCTAGATTGCTAAACCAAACAATTAATCAAATGCAATGAAATCACCATAGACTATTGGTTGGCCATGGATAGAATTGAGTGTGTGAAGGGGAACTACACCCTTGCACACCCTATCTAGCCTTACGAGGCTCAATTGGACCAATGTTTAGGTGGGACTTAAATTGGATTTGACTAACCTAGGCTTCTAGAGTGAGAGTGCTTAGTGTAACTGGGAGCCAAAGGTAGGAATGGGGAGTATAATTGAGGGTATTTCACCCCACATTACTCACCATCTAGATTTTAGTAAACTCCTAGGCAATTGCACTAAACAATCCTATACTAGATACTTATATTTCACACATAGGAGTAGGGGAAGGGATATATGTCTGGAAAAAAGGGTGTTTTCTAGGGATCCAGTAGTTGGACTTAGGAGCAAGTCCCAAAATAGCCTCACATATGCCATCTTCTCCTATACCTAGGTGGTTTCAAGAATAAAACCATGAGCAAATTAGGTTTTCAAGTACCAATCACAAGTAGAACCATGGTAAATGAGGTAGAAGTAAAAAGCAATCATCATAGAATGAAAATATAGAGTTTTAAAAATTATATTCCCCTAAAATGGTATCAAAGTATCATTTTAACCCCCAAAAAACCCACCACAAAGGGCTTAGCTACACACGATCAAACAAAATAGCAAAAGAGAAAGGAGAATGAGTAAGATTGTAAGGGCCCTGAACTTGCTTAATGAGTTGAATGAGCTTAATTACCATAATTTAATGCTTATAAACCTAATCTAACATTTTGATATGTTTTTAAATCATAAGACAAGCTTATGTTTCAAATTTGGTCTAATTTGGACACTGTTTGAGCAAGTTATGCAATTTTTGTACATTTTGGACTTTTCTACAATTTACCCAATTAAGGGGTTTTCTTTGCAATTTGTCACATACACTATGTTCCTTAGATGTTATATTATCATTCTTGATATTTTTTAGCCATGGGTCTCCTATTTGAGCCATGGTTTGAAGGTGTTTTCGTCAAGGGTATTTTAGGGTTTACCCCTTCATGGATGAGCTACCTTTAGTAGCTACCAACTAATGAATTATGTGATAGGATGGAAAATTCGACAAAGGAAAGCTAAGCAGGTCAATAGGGTTGGTGGTGGAGCTTCTTGTGTGTGTGCTTGTATATTCTTAATAATTTAAGGCCATAGACACATGGGGAAGTTACTTTTACACCTCATGCTTGCTTCTATCCTTATCCATGGGCTATATTTACCCCTTCCTTGCTCAAGTACGAAACTATGTTTGATTTCTCTTTCCTCTAACCTGGAAAAACGAATCCACTCTATTTTTCTACAGAACCAAGTGCTCTAAGGTAGAATACAACCCCTTTTTGGAGAAGAAGGTCTCCTAGAGCTCCATCTAGCCCTACCTAGGGTTTCCAAGGTCATCTTCTAGGGAATTCGACCAAGGCAAGTTGTTTTCTTACTTCCTTCTCCATTTTTCTTGCTCTTCTCCTTCCTTAGACATTCTTCCAGGTTGGAACCCTGCTGCTCCATGGTGAAAGTGGCTCTACAACTCAAAAATCTATCCTTCTTGTTTCTTTTTCTAGGATTTTGCTTCTTTGTGGAGAGATGTGCCTATTTGGCCAAGTTCAGATCTGAATCCAAGGTTTTCTTGCCCTATTTGCTCGAGATTCTTGCTATTTGGGATCTTACCTACTATATAGAGGCGAGTTATATACCATTCTTCACTTATATTGCTTACTAGAAGCTTGTTAGTTCATGTTTATGCCTTAATGTGTTGAATTAAGCATAGAGAAACCATGCTTGTTTAGAATTACGAATTTTTGTGGTGTTCCCTATTTTGTTCCAGTTCTATATGAACTTGTAAACATGTTTACGAACTTTATAAGATGTAACATGATCTGGGACAGGTTTAAAGCAACAACCTATGGTGCTAAGCACAAAACAATTGATGGTTCAAATTAGGGTTGTCAAGCTATTTCCTTCCCTATCACACAACCGATGGTCATACCATTCAACAACCAATGGTATTGCTATCTTGGCAACTTATTTTTGTGATCAAGGGTGTCAAATTTATGGTGACAACCTATGGTCACCCCCTTAGGTCAGGTTTTGGCTCAATTAGACGTTTAATTATCATCCACTAAGTATTCTAATGATGTTATCAATTGATGATGATATTAGCTTAATATTTGATGGTGTTAACTAAATGTATTATTAATCTAACAACCAATGGTGATCTAATGATCACAATTAATGGTGGATCAGGTCATCACCATGTATGATGAGTTAAGAATGTAATTGTATATTTGATTAAACCTTGAACCGATGGTTCCTTGGTTCAATTGATCTAATGGTTAGACCTATACTTGAATTGATAACCTTGAACAATGAACCTGCACTACTACAGAATACGCCTTTAGTGTCGGTTGTTTAATCCCCTTTAGCGACGATTTTAAAGCGACGCCTATGTGGGCGCCGCTAAAGGTTGAACTCTTCGGCGTCGGTTTTCTAACCGACGCCTATATGATCTATAGGCGTCGGTTATATATAGTTGCCCGACGTATATAGGGTTCGCGCCACAAAGAAGGGCACCACCTAGGACACTTTCTGCGTCGGTTAACAACTGAAAAACCGATGCCCTACTCCCAGATGACACGGCCGTGCTTCACTGCACGGCCGTGTTTAGTACTATAGGCGTCAGTTTTATACGAATAAGCCGATGCCTTTTCCACCACGGTCGTGGTTTCCTGCACGGTCGGGTTGTTTGTCATATTAGGCATCGGTTTTTATCTAATAACCGACGTTGTAGGCCTTTGATGACAGTGTTTTATAAATAATCGACGCCTATACTTTAAAATTTTTTTCTTATCAGTTTGCATGCCTACTGTGGCTGGTCAGTAGGATGAGAACCTGCAGTTCAATTTTTTGAACTGCAGGTTTATGACATCCATTGATATCAGCCTACAAACATACCACAAACCTGCAAAATCAACAAATATTTTTTCACACAAGTAGATACATTCAAACATCAATTCAATTCTCACATTCACACATGTAGAAACATTCAAATACACGTAGAAACATTTAGACATGTATAAACATTCAAAAATATTCATTTACAAAATATCATTCAGCATCGCTATCAGCATCCCAATTATATCTTACAATCACCACAGCTTGTATGGCTTTTGCCCGTTCTTCTCTTATTTCAGTTAATGCTTCCATCGTATATGGAGCATGTACATTTTTTAAGCGTTTACCTATAGTGTGGTCAGTTTTAAACACCTGCAAAGAGAATGATGTATATATATAAGTAATAATATAAAAATAAGATTGATATATTTCATACTAACTAATGAGACTATATATAATACCTCATGTATGGTATTAATATCCAATGCGGCATGTCGGATAATCATCTGCATAAATCACATCACATAGTATGTGCATGCCCAGCCGTTGTCTTGTGTAGCGCACTATAAATTGAAACATACAAAATATTAAAAAATACAACTAAGCACAGTTCACATAAATAATATATACATTGGAGTCGGGAACTTACTTTTACGTTCTCCCAAATTATTGGTTGGTTCTTTCTCCTTGGGACATTTCCTCCAGCATTTTTGAATGCATCTAAACCCCTACATGTTAATGTAACACAGTAAATTGCATAATTAAATAGTAATGTAATAACATATGTTAACGGGTATAAAAATGAAATATTTCTTACCAGAATAATGGCATTCTCAATATGTGTCCAATTTTAGTGTTCAATGTACTTCCCGCAGGATCTAGATAATAAACAGTGAACGTCCCAGGGACAATAACTAGTAACTCCCAATGTCTACCGCTAGAGGTAAAAAAGTTAAAAATTAATAACTCAAAATGCACAATAAAAATGGAATTTTCTTAAGTCCAAATTATAAATAAAGTAAACTTACTTGACATTGAATGGAGCTATTATTATCGTCTTCTTTTGCTGACTGAAAATTCTAAAAGCATCTATACAGTATTGTTGAACACTATCAGGGTTTTTAGCTACCATACTAATCAATGATGGAATCAAAAACCCACACGATCAAATGCAAATTGTTTGCATTGATCTTCGACTAAGTAGCTGCAAAACATGTATTACGTATGCATTAATATATAAGAAACCAGATCACCTGATCTTACACAAGGTATATGGATGTATAAACAAGATCTCACCTTATCCATGTCTCTATCATTGATGTATTCAGCCAATCATACATAAACAACTCAATAATATCTTGTATAAATAAAGAGCTATCGTATGATTGACCTGCATAATCTGCTTCTAAAGAAACAATTATAGGGTAATGTATATTATGTGCTCGTAGCCAACATGCCATTCCCCTACAAGCAGGACCGAACGGGTATTTTAGGTCAGTTGGAACCCAACTTGGTAATGCAGGAAGTGGAGGTGGAGGCCTAGGTGCTCCGGGTGTCTTCTTTTTAACCTATATATATAATTTCAGATCAGTTGACCTCATATATACACATTAACAATCTAAAGTAATGTAAATTTTTCTTACAGTTTCAGTAGTGTAGACGACATCTGCTTTGGGCCACAATATCACCCCGCCTTCTGCCTCAGCAAGTGTATCAATATCTGGGTGGGGATATGGCAATGTAGCTTCCCTCCAATCGGGTAACACACGTATCGGGCTCACACGAACGTAGCCCTGTGGCATTGGAGTCCCGTGAAACATTGCCCCAGGAAGGAACGGGTAAGCCTGCGCCTCTGCAACAACATAGTCTTGCATTCTTAAGCGGCATGGCTTCAATGCCTACAAATTTACATAAAGAATATTATACATATATACATATCATCTTAAAAACATATCATCTTGAAAAGACTAGCTACAATGTCATAAACAATACTTACAGAAGATGTGTTAGGCAATGGGTCTCCAGGATTACTCGCATTCTGTGCATCAGGAGAAGAGTGGGTCGCCATAGGCTGATTGGAAGCCTGAGATGCCTGCCACCGCACTATTTCTTCCTTGACCTTCTCAGCAACTATATCATTGACCTTCTTGGCAACTATATCCTCGACTCTCTTATTCTCCTATACATGGATAAAAGAAATATTAGCTTCTTATTATTGAATTCCCTTTTGCAGTAACATTCTAAAAAAAGAATAGGTTACCTCTTCTTGTGAAAGTCCCGCTCTGGGTTTGCGCTGGGATGGCCCAAAGAATGCTTTGATGTCCACACCAGCGCCTGCACCCCTAACACGTCCATGATGCTCTGGGTTACCCAGAGCAACTGTCAATTCATCCCTTATGCCCTGAGGGATGAACGTGCCTTGTTTCCTCTGGTCATGCAGCTCCCGCTAATCACCATCAACAGAAATTAGTAAGTTAACACCACAAATAATCAATATTCAAACGATTGCTCTAAGAGTTGTATTTTACCATTTTCGCAGTCGCCTTAGCAATTACGGGCTTCTTTATTTCACCCTTCTTGTTTTGCCTCCCAGCTATCCAGATATCATGGCGAGGCATGGGTGTGGCAGACTCCTGAGTAGTCGCAGACTCCGCCTGTAGTCTTTGGTGAACGATTGCATAGCCCTTTGGACCCATAGTGTGGTCATGCACATTCAGTGCACGCCTTGCTTTTTGCGCGTCACTGAGGGCCTAGTTAGTATGCACATTAATGATTTGGTTAGTAACACTAAATGTTAATCTTGAATAGGTGAATACAACATATATTAATTAAATTGGGAGTGATGCCTAATACCTTGAATTCTTCAGATTTTCTTGTAGCAACAAAATTGTCCCAATCTTCTTTGTCCAAGAAGTTCCATTGTTCAAGGGTTGACTTCTTCTTCTTATCACCATCTTTTATGTATTCTCTGTTGAGATTTATCCTATAGTTCCTAAGCATCTTTCCAGCGCATTGCATCACACTTTTACGATGCAGCTTCTCATCCAATGCAAACAGATTCTGTAAAATAGAATTCTTATTAACTAGTATCCAAAAATAGATTTGCAAATAATATAATTTGTAATCTACAAAATAGAATTGCAAATAATAATAACTCACGCATAAATCCTTCCATATCAAGTCTTTCTTCCCCTGAGGAACTTTATGCCAATTATCATACTTAACACCACAATGGCTTCGAGTGACACACCCAAGATAGTTTACAAAATTATTGCGGTTCACTCCAATTGCATTTCCTCCATTATCAAACTCCACAACCAATTTGGATCCACTACCACTTAGTGCTATTAACTTCTTCAACAGAGTGATGCCCCTTTTCTTATTAAGTGTTTGGTGTTGCGCATCAAGTTGCTCCAGTTCTTCAGTGGGTACATGTGCATCATCAACCTAAAATTTGACAAAAATAAACACACTGAATTAGCGCAATATAGAAATATGGGATATATGACATAACTAGAAGATAATGAATTTTATAGAAATACAGGATATGTTTTTAGAACTTACATTGGTATCCTCGCCATGCTCGTCATGGACAACATGCTCATCATGGACTTCATGCTCATCATGGACATCATGCTCATCATGGTCAGCCATCTGAAAATGTCATTAAAAAGGCAAACATTTAGCATTTGTATTAACTAGAAGATAATGAAACATCAAATCTGAAAATGATCTAAAATCCAAAGCCCTAGAATGGGTCAAGTTCAAGTCAAAATGGATACAAGTGTGCGTTTTGGGTTTTCTATGTAAACGACCTTAGAACATCTATGTAATCACTTGTAATGATGAATTGACTTGTAACTTAGAAGAGAAAAATGATTGGGACAAATTTCACCAAGTGCTAATCACTTTAAATGCAAATTAGAAAATGGATTACAGGCACTTGGTCGGTCGAGTTTTCCTAGATGTCATTAAAAAGGCAAACATTTAGCATTTGTATTAACTAGAAAAAGGCAAACATTTAGCATTTGTATTAACTAGAAGATAATGAAAAATCAAATCTGAAAATGATATTGATATTAGAAAAGCAAACATTTAGCTTCAATAGAAAATATAAACATGCATGCCTCTAAAATTGTGGTCTTTTATCAATTAACAATCCTTCATTGTGATCTCCGCGCACATATAAGTCATCATTAGCTTCAATATTTTGTGGAGTTGGCAACCCAACAGAGAATGGACTGGAGTCATCATACTTATCATAGTACTCTTCTTCATCTATAGGATCTTCAATGAACTGTCTTTTACCATGAAGAACAACTGACCATTTATCATTTGCAGGATCATCGATATAGAATATTTGTTTTGCCTGTGATGCCAATATGAATGGTTCACCCTTCTCGCCAATCTTTTCAAAGTTCACCAAAGTGAAACCCAATCCATCCACTATAACTCCTTTGGTGTTATCAACCCAATTACATTTAAAGAGCAGAATTCTGAAATCTATGTAGTCAAACTCCCATATGTCTTCAATGACACCGTAATATGACATTTTAGCTTCACGTGGACTCTTATCCTTTGCACTTGCAAAATACATAGTCGACGCTTGAAGAGTGACCCCACTGTTTTGGATGACACTCTTATCATCTTGGTGCTTTGTGTAATATGTGAACCCATTAATGTCAAACCCTTCATAAGACATAACATTCGGTTTTGGTTTAAAGGCGAGGCATTTGATAGTTTCTGTAATATCATTTGGTGTTTGAGATAGTTGATGTAAGACTTTATCTTCAAACCACTTAGTAAAAGTCTTATTATGCTCTCTAGCAAGCCACATTGAACTTGCTCGAGGATGTTGTCTCTTGATGAAATTGGTATGTTCCTCGATATAAACACTCACTTCGTCCATGTTGTGTAAATATACAAGTGAGCTTGTTCCAACTGCTCACGGCTGATTACTTTCACCCGTGATCCCAAAATTCCTTTGCCCTCCTCAATATTCTTGTCATTAATAAGAATGTTATTACCACTCAGAAAGTCATTGCAAAAATCCATAACCTCTCTCGCCACATAACCTTCAATAATACTCCCTTCAGGCCGATAACGGTTTCGAACATCACCTTTAAAAATGCTCATGTATCATTCAAAGGGATACACCCAATGCAAGAAAACGGGTCCCAACATTTTCACTTCCCTAGTCAAGTGGACAACAAGATGTACCATGATATCAAAGAACGAAGGAGGGAAATACATCTCAAGCTGACATAGGGTAACAACCACTTCTCTTTGCAAATTATCGAGAGTATCAGGGTCAATAACTTTGCTGCATAGACTGTTGAAAAAGAAACAAAGTCTGGTGATTGCAAACCTTACATGCTTCGGCAATATAGATCGAATTGCCACGGGCAATATTTGTTGCATTAGAGTGTGACAATCATGAGATTTAAGACCTATCAACTTCAGATCTTTAATTGATACCAATCTATGGATGTTGGATGAGTAACCATGTGGCACCTTAACATTTACCAAGCATTCACAAAAAGCTTTCTTCTCTTTTCTAGACAACATGTAACAAGCAGGAGGTAAGTATGTTCTTTTATTACCCATTTCACGTAATTCTGTTAATTCTGACCTTATTCCCATTTCACGTAGGTCCAGTCTGGATTTTATCCCATATTTAGTCTTACCCGGTATATTTAACAGAGTATCAATGATGCTTTCACAAACATTTTTCTAAACGTGCATTACATCGATACAATGCCTGACTGTCAAAGAACTCCAATAAGGAAGATCCCAAAATATTGACTTCTTCTTAAATGAAGAATTGTCACTCCGTGTGGCCATACGACATTGTAATTTCTTACCAAATTCATTGACAATGTCTTTTACTCTTTCATAAACAACATCCCCTGGTATAGGTTTAGGTGCACTTCGTTCATCATTCCATCCATTGAATGCTTTGCGCTTCCTACGATATAGATGGAATTTTGAAAGAAACCTTCGATGACCAAGATATACAGTCTTGCCGCCATGTTTTAGTATTATTGAATCAGTGTTTTCTTCACATATAGGACACGCTTTAGCTCCTTTGACACTATATCCAGAAAAATTACCATATGTTGGAAAGTCATTAATAGTGCAAAACAACATAGCGTGCAAGCAAAATGTCTCTCTTCCTGAAGCATCATAGGTCATCACACTTTCATCCCAAAGTTTCTTTAAGTCGTCAATCAGAGGTTCAAGATAAACATCGATATCATTTTCGGGTTGTTTAGGGCCCGATATCAACAATGACAGCATAACATACTTATTTTTCATACACAGCCAGGGAGGAAGATTGTATATAACAAGCATGACGGGCCAAGTGCTATGTTGGATGCTCAATGTCCCGTACAGATTCATCCCATCTGTACAAAGCCCAAGTCTTAGATTCCTATCTTCTTCACCAAATTTGGGGTACAATAGATCAATCTTCTTCCACTGTGGGGAATCAGACGCATGTCATAGGATCCCATCATTATTTTTCTTAACATCTGCATGCCACCTCAAATTCTTCGCATCTTTCGGATTTGCAAACAAGCGTTGAAACCGTGATATTATAGGTAGATACCACAACACCTTGGCAGGAGAACCAGTTTTGGACTCCCCCGAAGTCGTCAATTTATACCGTGACACACCACATTTTGGACAATATTTCAAATCTACATAGTCCTTTTGAAATAATACACAATCATTCGGGCATGCGTGTATCTTATTGGCCTCCATTCCCATTGGGCACAACATTTTCTTTACCCGGTATGTTGAGATTGGCAGCTCGTTTCCTTCAGGAAGCATTTCTTTCAACAAAGTCAACAATGAAGTGAAGCTTTTGTCGCTCCATCTATTGTTAGCTTTCAACTTATACAATCTCAACACAACGCTAAGCTTCGTAAACTTAGCACAACCTATGTATAATGGTATCTCAGCATCATGCACAATGTTTCTAAAGATAGGAGGTGGATTGGTGTGCTCTACCCTACAACTATCCAGCATCGCATCAACGATGTCTACTGGAACTGGTTCGTTCACATCTACGTCATCGGAGGCAATTTCTTCTTCCACCCAAGCACTGCTATCGACATCTACTGGTTTCGAGTTTGAAATCTCTCCATGCCAGTGCCATTCTGTATAGCCTTGTACAATCTCGTTGCACATGACATGACTTTTGATTTCCTCACCAGTGTTGACTTTCAAGTTGTTACCGCAATGCCTACATGGACAGTAGAACCTATCTGTAGGTTTTTTCCTATGTTCCTCGACAAATCTAATAAATTGATCAAGACCAGATATAAACTCTGGGGTGCAGCGATTGCGAATGGACATCCATGATCTATCCATTCTATGATCAAAGAGAAAACAAGTATATATTAGGACAAGATTAGGGTATACACTTACATCCTATCCAAGATTTACTCCTATTACAGTCCCAAACCGGGGACTATCCAAGATTTACTCCTAATGAGTAAATCTTGGACGGGTTTCTAGGCCAATAAATACATGTGATGTCATTCTTATATATAATAAATGTGTACCACCTATCCCATCATTGAACACCTAATCTCACTAGTAAGTGTATAATGTGTATTGGGTTTTCAAGAAAATTTCGGCAACATTTCCCCATTGTTCTCTAAGTACATATGTACTTAGAGAACAAACGGGGAAATGCTACCAAAATTTTCTCGAAAAACCAATACACATTATACACTTACATCCTAAGTGAGATTAGGTGTTCAAGAACATTCCCAAACCGGGGACTATCCAAGATTTACTCCTAATGAGTAAATCTAGGACGGGTTTCTAGGCCAACAAACACAATAATAGATATGTACATGTTAGGGTTTCATCACAATTAATGTTAGGGTTTCATCACAATTGATGTTAGGGTTTCATCAATGTTAGGTTTAATCAAATCAAATTAGGATGCTAGAATTGACAAGTTTAAATCTTATTTCAACATGCATCAAAATTTACTGAATTAAGTCAAACATTAGGATTAGAAGCACAAATATATGCAAGCAAAAAATTTGTTCATATCCTAGGATTTACATAAAGCATTACATAAAAAATTGTCCATATCCTTACCAACAGCAAGCACAGCTATGGCTGTGTTGGCCTACCACGGTCGTGCTGTCCAGCACGGCAGTGGTAGGCCAACACAGCCATGGTCGTGCTTGTTGTTGGTAAATAGCTAGGGAGAAGGAAGCAAAGAGGTAGGGCTACCTGGAGCTAGCGTGGAAAGTGCGGCGGCGAAAGGCGGCAGCAGTGGCGGCGGAAGAAGAGAGAGCAGAGCGGCGGGCGATGAACAGTAGTGGCACCGAGAATGAGCAGAGCAGCGCACGGCACACCAGCAGCAGCGGCGGTGGTGAGTAGAGGTGCACCAGCAGCAGCAGCGCACCAGCAGCAGTGGCGGCGGCGAGCGGAGAAGCACCAGCAGTAGCGCCAGCGAGCAGCAGCAGGGTCGTCGGGCGATTTCAGGAGAGCGGCGGCGAGCAGCAGCATAGCAATATCGTGATGAAACAGGAAGAAAGGGGGAAGAGTCGGGTGATCGGGTCTATTAAGTTGGTCAACAACGTCAGTTATCTACATAACCGACGCCTATTATGCTTTCGCGTCGGTTGATAGTAAAACACCGACGCCCAACTAGACAACCTTTACCCTAAATTATTTGGCGGGAACCATTATCAGCGTCGGTTATCTAGGGATAACCGACACTGAAAGTGGGACTTTTTGTGCAAATTTTCATTTTAAATAGGCATCGGTGAATAGTTAAAAAACCGACATTGTAGGTGACCTAAAATGTTTTCGCTCGAAAATTGGATTTCGCAGGCGATTTTAGGCGTCGGTCTGTTATAACCAGCTGACGCTGAATACAAAGCGGTACCCGTGTCTGGCTGGTCTTCGAATATAGATGTCGGTTTGCATAAATAACCGACGTCTAATATTATAGGCGTCGGTTTTCCTAAATAACCGACGCCCAGAAAAGCGACATTGAATGTTGTTTCTGTAGTAGTGCTGATCTAATGAATAATACTGGATGCTTCAACATCCAATGTATTAGAATAAATCACATGGTATTATATGTGGGTCCTAGTGATGATAATTCGATGGTTCAATACCATTAATTTGTAGTCTTACCTTTGCCATTACATAGTTATATCTGATAAATCACTATAATAAGTGGATGCATAACTCCCATGTGATCTAGCTTGTTATACCTAACCTTAATGTAATTATATGATTTTGATTGGTTATAATCAGACCTCTTGGATGATTAATGTGATAATGAATTACACTCTTCTTGTGTTGAAACCACATTGTAGTACTATTTGAATATCATAGTGCCTTGCCATGTTAGTATCTATGGACACATATGTGCTAATGATCTTTTGAGCCTTGTTTAAGGCATGGAATGATGATGATAACCTTACTATGAATAATGTGATGGTCTTAACGACCTTTGGGCATGTTTGAAGCCATGATTGAGGTGAAATCCTCTTCATGTTCCAATAAGGGTTAAAACCCCAGAACTTGTGATAAGATATTGGTATCTTGTAAAAGTATGATGATAAGTGTGGTCCATTAATTTGCAATGAATGATAGCATGTGGTAATGTGATTAAGATTTATATCTCAAATGTTTTATATCTTTTGAAGTTGTTACACATATACTCTTGTTAGAAAATAATTAGGGTTTGAATGCCCATTTGTATTATTTAGCCTTAATTCTCCCAATTGGCATAACTAATTAAGTGAAACTCTAATCATGTAGTGCCTTATGCCATAGATCTATCTGAGTGTCAGAAATTGCCAGATAGTGAAATGAGTATTCCTAAGGGATACTCAGAGCACATACGAATGAGTATGTTGGGTGCTTGTCATCCTGAATTCAAGTGTTAGGGAGGATGATAGAGGTCATACCTAGCCCTCAGTTTGAGAACGAGCGCGGTCATGTCTTGATGATTATATATATATGATGATGAGATTGGAGGACAGTTGTGGTTGTACCTCAGATGGTAGGGTATGCGTACCTACCTCCTTTCACTAGTGCCATGACATGTACCAAGGACGGACTAGGTTGTTAGCAGCTTGACCTTATGTGTCGCTGTGGCAGACCCGTACTGACCGGGGGTGGAGAAGATCGTAGGAGTCCGGCTCTTCCTAGATCGTGTATGGCACTGATTTCAACTTAGTAGTAGTCAGTTGGGATTTGAGTGGTATTTCTCAAATCCCTCAGGGCAATGTCATAAAAGAAGTGATACCAGCCGTATAGTATAATTGCTAGGGTTTAATACATATCACATTGGTTGATTAACCCTTGTCTTGTCTTTACACTACATAGTTCTTACATGATGCAAACTTATGAAAATTGTGCAATTCTACTTGATGTTACAACTTATTTGCTTAACTGCTTAGTATGCTTAAACTGTTCAATCTATTCATATTGCTTATTCAATACCCTAACTACTCAATGTATTTACTTTTAATTAATATATTATAATCAATATATGTTAGAGAGAGTTATATCTCTCGTTTGGACTGGGTCTCACCCGTGGGTCACCACAATTTTTTTAGGTGGTCGCAGGCAATGAGGTTGAGGTCGCACTGTGGAAGAGAACCAACCTGGTGATCAATAGATTTATAAGGTTGGTTAGTTGTAGATGTTAGTAGTAGAGTCCTAGTGTTGTCCCTGTACTCTCAGGTTTGGGTATGGGATGTGTTTTTTAGATGATATGCTTGTATCAACACAAAATTTTGGTAGTATGCCAATGTTTGTAAATATATGGCATGTACATGTGAAATATCTTTTGTATGCAGGATGTGAATGAGGTCTTTGGACCCATATGTAAATACTTGTTACAATATATGAGAATGGAATGATGGACTTTTTATAAATGTTCTAGAGTTTATTTACATTGTTGGAATTAGTTTTAATTATTCTGCATTTTTGACTATGTGATAAATTAGTAGTTGATCATGTTTTGTGTTTTGAGTATTCTCATTAGCGTGATGAGGTGTCACAAAGATGGCAATGGAATCTCATGGAATCTCCTCATTCTTCACCTCCTAGCTGATGTAGCTCGAGCACCTCCATCCAAGGTAGGTAGATGGCATGGAAATGTAAGGTTTTTTGGTGGAAACCCTATAAAAGTAGGGTTTTGGGGTGGAACAAGGTGGAAATGGAGTGGGTGATGGATGGGTTAGGTGAGATCTCCTTTAATTCTAAGGAAGGTAGAAATGAATGATAGGGGGTTGTAACCTCGTGCTACATCCGCCACCCAGGTATACATAGGTGGTGGGGAAGCATTAGGCTAAGTAGGGGCAATAATGGAAATGTAGTGGAAAATTTGGTAGGGTTTGGGTAGTCACCACAATCGTGGTGGAGTGTCACGACCAAGGTGGAAGTGGATAAAGTGACATGTTAAAGTGGGGCTTTGGGGGGTCAGTGGCCACGGCCACGGTGGGCACCACAATCGTGGTGGGTGAGCGGTGGCACGGTCATGCCATGGGATACGGGCATGGTGGAGGGAATGGCCACAACCATTCTAATGGGGTGGTAGTTGTCAATGCATATTGACATGGGTGTGGTGATGGATACGGGTGAGGTGGACATGAGTGTCGTGACTGTAGTTATAGCCACAAGTGTAGTGGATGAATTATTGTAGCTTGTTAGACTTCGGATTTCTCCTGTGATTTGGGTGCTTTGGCCACGACTGTGGTGATATACCACAATCCTTGTTGAGAGTCCAATTGCATATTTTTGGGCCTAAGTCCTTCAATCGGTTGGTCCTTGCTTTGGAAATATTTTTTTCCATCCATGAGATGCTTGGAGATGATCTAGGTCCAATACCGGGGTGTAGAAACCCAAGGGTCCTCTCCTTCTCTCTCATTTTCATCCAATGCATGTGCAAATGTCTGAAAACATACTAAAAAAGTAGACATAACTACATTTGATATGAAATCACATATTAGAAAATTAACTTGCAATCTAACATGTTTAGATGTGATAAGAATGTAAAAAGACATGAGGAGAGGCCCTAAAGTAGGGCTGCATCATCTACCAACCTTCATTTTTCTGACTTCAACATGACATTTCCATTTCTACCCAAAATGGTTGTTCCCTCTTAGCATGACCATGTTACACCTTATCCACCAAATATATACTACCCAATACACAAGATGAAGCCCTAAAGTAGGGGCTGCATTAGCTACCAACCTTCATTTTTTTTACTTCAACATGACATTTCCACTTCTACCTAACAAGGACGTTCCCTCTTAGCACGACCATGCTACACCTTATCCACCACAGACATACTACCCAGTACGGTCGTGCTACCACCAAAGCTCTATATTGTTCTACACTGTTCTACCCAAAATTCCCCTACTTAGTGCTCCCCCACCACCTATTTATAAAAGGACAAAGGATGTACCATGGGGTTAACCACTCTTACTCATTTGTTAGCTCCTCTTTACCCATTGCTCTCGCCCTCTAGCTCTTACCCACTCCATTTCACCATCTTCGACCTCAAAACCCTAGTTTTCTAGGGCTTTGATCACTTTCATCATCCATTCCATGCTCCCTTACAACAAAGGAGGAAGGAGCTCGTGCCTTTGCTGCTGGAGGTGAAGGAGAAGGAGCTTCCATGAGTTTCTATGTAGATCTCTCTCTCTCTCTCTTTCCCTTCTCTTTTGTTATTTTGTTTTAGCATGAGTAGTTAAGCCCCTTTTGGTTGGTTGTTTGGGGTTAAATATGACCTTGATACCATGTTGGGGGGGGAAATAACTTGTAAACATTATAATTTCATTTTATGATGATCGTGTTCTACTTCTATTTCATTTCCCATATATTCTCTTGTGGTTCATGCTTAAAAACATGGATTTCTTGTTGATTTATGCTTGAAACCACATATGCTCTAGGAGAAAATGGCTTGTATGTGGCTATCTTAGGAATTTCTCCTAGGTCAACTATTGGATCCCTAGCTAGAAGCTCAACTTTGTCTCCATTTCTGAACCAGCATAAGCATGTCAAGTTTTTTAGAACTCAACTCGTGAAAGCAAAAGTCTAACACACACATCCACTCTCTTACTTATAGGTGAGAAATATAAGTAGCTAATGTAGGAGTACTTAGTGTAATTGCCTTGAAGTTTCCTAATGTGAGGTGAAACTCACTCACCTCCACTCTTAATTTCTACCTTTGGCTCCCAATATCCCTAAGGACACCTACTCTAAAAACCTATACTTGCTAAATACTATTGGGATTTCACCTAAGCCCTAGTCTAATTGAGCCTCGTAAGGTTGAATAGATTGGGCAAGGATGTAGTACCCCTTCACGCACCTTATACCATCCATGGCCAACTAGTAGTTTAGGGTAATTTAATAGAATTTGTATTGTTATTTGATTTAATAATATAGAATGAATGAATAATATTTTGCATGTCATGCCCCCCAACTTGCATCCTAGTTATATTCCCCCAAACAACTCACACCTCCATAACTTTCTTAAAACCCTAATTTGCTTCCTTGTCAGCTCGTGCTTGCTTAGTTACTTGCTTTAATTCATTCTTAGTCAATTGCCTTGTTCTTAGTAGTTAGATCTTTCTAGTGTAGTTAGTATCCCTTTGTACTTGCTTTGCCTAGCTAGTGTTAATTTATCTCTTTGCTTTCCCTATTTTACTCATTGTTAGTCTAGTGTACTTTCCTTCTTAGCTTAACTAGTTGTCACTTATAGGTTGCTAGTTAGAACTTGCTTAGTTCTTCTTAGTGTAATTTCTCCCTTTCTTGCTTAGTTGTCTTTCTTTCTAACTAGAACTTAACTAGTCTGGGGTTGACTTAGGTTTTGCTTCTTGCTCTTTGAATTGCTTGCTTGTACCTTTAGTTTAATCAAACAAATCCCCAATTGGGGCTGTAAATGGGTTTGGGTATACCCGCATGCTCGCAAATCCAGACCCTTTAAAACCCGTCACGGGTCCAATATTTTGTACCCGCAAAACCACAGACCCGTATACCCGTAGACCCGTATTTAAGCGGGTCCACTGATGGGTCCAACTATACCCATACCTGTTAGACCCGTATACCCGTATTACTAATAATTATATATATACATATATTCTTAATTCATTTATTCTTATATAATCCAATGGCCTAAAGTCCTTACTATGATCTAATGGCTAGCATCTCATATCAATACCTAAACCTAACAAGCTTGAAACATTTCACAGACGAGTCGCAACTCATCACTTCAGACTCTAGTGGGCGACTGTTACCACGCCTCCGACTACACCTCTTTGAAAACCTCACCTGGCTCGCCGCCTAGTTGTTGCCTTCACGTCCAAGTGGTGCCCAACCACCTCAGCGTCTCCTTGCCAGCCACCTTCTGTTGTCTTTGACTCCACGCACCAGTGACTCCAGGGGCCGCTGCCTCTAAGCACCAGCAACTTCATGCGACCAATCCTTCTAGCTTCCCAATCTCAGCCACAGTAGCTTCCAGACGCCTCTTGTTGGCTTCCTAATCAGAGTTCAAAACTTGCTGGTGGTAGCATCCAATGCAACTCACTAGCTTCATGATCTTAAAGCTCATATGCCATCTACAGTCACGTCAAAAAGCTTCCCTTCCTCCCATAAATCTTGTCGGTGTATCTGCATATTGCTTTTACAATGGTCCATTATCTCTTCTGAATCCTACTTTCTTTTCTTTTGTTTCTAAAGTCCAGATCTGCTACCTCCTCCTCTAAAGTTTGCTTTATTTTATTTTGTTCCTAGGACCACATTTGTAACCTCCTCCTCCCACTTTATGTCTTCTTCTTTTATTTTCTTATTGGTTGTCATTGATGTGTTCCACAGATCTTATATAATCATTGTCATTGTAGTAGGGTTTTTCTATCATCATTTAACGGATTAACAATGAACTAGATCTGTTTATGAAGGCAATTGAGTAATGGACAATACTGATATTCTACTAAGTATCACGTCAAATACAAATGTAGAGGAGGTATTGCCAATACTGATTCTACATAGAGTATACATCTTGTATTCAAATGAGTGCAGAACCGTATACCCGTAGAACCACATTGTATACCCACATGGAATGCGGGTCCGGGTATGGTGCGGGTCTAGTTTTAAGTAATGCGGGTCTGGACCCGTACCCGTACCCGCTAAAATAAATGGGTATGGTTCTGGGTATAGTCATACCCGCACCGTACCCGCACCGTTTACAGCCCTATCCTGAATTAAACCCTTGAACCATATACTCCGCTTTAGGAACTTAGCTCAAACTAACTTAGCTCCACTACCCCCTCTCTCCCTATGGATCACCCCTATTCTTGTCGCTTGCCTATACTATAACATGACCCTGTGCGCTTGCGGGTTAGTGTGTTAGTCTAAGTGGGTGTGTCAGTGTAAGCCCTTATAAACATTAAAGGATCCTAAGTGTGTTTAAACCTAGAGGCACATCTAATCAAACTCAATTGATTTAGATGTATCCCTTAGGAAAATGCACCAACTCGCACAATGGATCTTCCCCTACATTACTTAACAAGGTTATATTTGACAAAATCAGAGCGATCATAGGAAAACTAACTAGGGTTGATGATCTCATGTTGCAATGCACATGAAATAGGTTTTCTATACTGGCAGTTGAACTCGACACATTAGTTCATGTACATCACTAAGTGACTATGAATGGTTTATAGCTTAATATTTAATACATTGGTCCTATAAAGATATGTCATAGTTGCCGTAAAATGGATCACAATCAAAGTAATTGTAGGAACTTAGTTTTCAACAATGGTGATGATGTAACAACTTATCAAGGATAAGATGTTGGTGTAAACTATAATAGAGAAGACAAAACTTTTTTTATTCACAACAGAACTCACCCCAAGCTGGACCCACCCCGTCATGGTAACATCTTTGGGCTTGAGAGGGTGTGGTCTGGTCATCTTCCTCCCTTGGTCAATCAGTGTGAAATATCATTCGCAGAGTGCCTTTCGATGTGATTCGAACCTGGGTCCTTCATTGGGACTTACCAAGCTCTTACTAGTCGGGCTACTCTAGTCGGACAAAATAATGAACAACGGGACACCTATTACACAAGTAACATCCACACTCCTTATCCAAACTAGAGTTATACTAATTTAAAAATTGTTAAAGATGAACCACATGGAAACACAATCATTACATAGGCTCGCGATGCATATAAACCTACCACATACATGAATCCCTCCACAAAACAATACATAGGTTTGTGTTGTATCCCTATTTCAAGACTTACTCTTGTGTCTTATTGCATTTCAATCACATCTAGACGTGATAGATTGCAAGACATTTTCCCTAACAAATTGTTTTCTATCAAATGCACTTATGAATACTCTTTGCATGTTTTCTTGTACTTGGACCACACCTTGGATGGATAGGAGAGAAGGAAGGAGTTCTAGGATTTCTCCACCTACGGAGGAGTTCAAATAAGTCCCTGAATCTCACCCAACCTACCCTAGTGGTCAAGGGTTGAGCTAAAGCAAAGGTGTCCATGAAGATCAAAATTTGAAGGTTAAAGTGCAAGCAAAGCTCCCAACACAGATGCGGTGACATGGAAAAACCGTGTTGTGAAAGCCAAATTCACAGGGACAATCTTAGTTTTGAAGCAGCTGCCACAAACCCTCCACTGCGGATGTGCTACCAACCATCTACCACAGTCGTGTTGTCCAATGCAATTGTGCTATCAAATGCTCACCATGACCATGCTACCCAACATGACCATGCCACATATCACCCAGTACAACCGTGCTACTAAGCGTGACCGCCACCTAGACTCCACCACGACCGTGTTACCAGCCTTCATTTTTCCAACTTCAAAAATGAATTTTCCACTTCCACCCAACATGACCATTCCCTCTCAGCATGACCACGATACACCTTATCCACCATGGACATACTGCCCAAAATGGCTGTGCTACCACCGAAACTCTATATTTTTCTGCATTGTTCTATCCAAAATGCCCCTACTTAACCTAGTGCTTCCCCACCACCTATATATACAAGGATGGTGGATGTAACACGGGGTTAGCCACTCTTACTCATTCCTTAGCTCCTCCTTAGCCATTCCACTCTCCCTCTAGCTCTCACCCACTCAATTCCACTCCATTTCACCATCTTCCACCTCAAAACCCTAGTTTTATAGGGTTTTGATCACTTTCACCATCCATTCCATGCTCTTTTGCCATAAAAGAAGAGGGGTTCATGCCTTTGTTGTTAGAGGTGAAGGGGAAGGATCTTCCATGAGTTTCTATGGCTATCTCTATCTCTCTCTTTCCCTTATCTTTTGTTATTTTGTTTTGGCATGAGTAGTTAAGCCCCTTTTGGTTGGTTGTTTGGGGTTAAAATGTGACCTTAATACCATGTTGGGGAAAATAACTTGTAAATGTTATAATTTCATTTTATGATGATTGTGTTCTACTTCTATTTCATTTCCCATATATTCTATTGTGGTTCATGCTTAAAAACATGGATTTCTTGTTGATTTATGGTTGAAACCACCTATGCTCTAAGAGAAAATGGCTTCTATGTGGCTATCTCAGGATTTGCTCCTAGGTCCAACTACTAGATCCCTAGATAGAAGCTCAACTTAGAACACACACATCCACTCTCTTACTTATAGGTGAGAAATCTAAGTAGCTAATATAGGAGTACTTAGTGCAATTGCCTTGAAGTTTCCTAAAAGCTAGATGGTGAGTGACATGAGGTGAAACACCCTCACATCTACTCTTCATTTATACCTTTGGCTCCCAATTTATCTAAGAATACACCTACTCTAGAAACCTATACTTGCTAAATCCTATTGGGATTTCACCTAAGCCCTGGTCTAATTGAGCCTCGTGAGGTTGGATAGATTGGGTAAGGGTGTAGTACCCCTTCACGCACCTTATACCATCCATGGCCAACTAGTAACTTAGGGTAATTTAATAGAATTTGTCTTGTTATTTGGTTTAACTATATAGAATGAATCAATAATATTTGCATGTCATGCCCCGCAACTTGTATCCTAGTTGCATCTCCCAAACAACTCACACCTCCATAACTTGCTTAAAACCCTAATTTGCTTCCTTGTTAGCTCATGCTTGCTTAGTTACTTGCTTTTATTCATTCTTAGTCAATTTCGTTGCGCTTAGTAGCTAGATCTTTTTCATGTATTTAGTGTCCCTTTGTACTTGCTTTGCCTAGCTAGTGTTAATTTATCTCTTTGCTTTCCCTAGTTTGCTAATTGTTAGTCTAGTGTACTTTCCTTATTAGCCTAACTAGTTGTCACTTCTAGGTTTCTAGTTAGAACTTGCTAACTTCTTAGTGTAATTGCTCCCTCTTAGTTGTCTTTCTTTCTAACTAGAACTTAACTGGTCTAAGGATGACTTAGGTTTTGTTTCATGCTCTTTTAATTGCTTGCTTGTACCTTTAGTTTAATCAAACAAATCCCCAATTAAACCCTTAAACCATAGACTCCACTTTAGGAACTTAGCTCAAACTAGCTTAGTTCCACTGCCCCCCCTCTCCCTATGGATCGACCCTATTCTTGCCACTTGCCTATACTATAACATGACCCTATGCACTTGCGGGTTAGTGTGTTAGTCTAAGTGGGTGTGTTAGTGTATGCCCCTATAAAAATCAAAGGATCCCAAGTGTGTTCGAACCTAGAGGCACATCTAATCAAACTCAATTGATTTAGATGTATCCCTTGGGAAAAATGCACCAACTCGTTGTTGGATCCTAGATGGGTGATTAGATGCTCTAGAGGGGGGTGAATAGAGCTGAAAGCACTTAAACAAAACTCATTAAACATTCAAGATATATGATAAGATAAGGTTGCTAAATAGGTGATTTGAGTGCATCTAAAACATACATAGAAAGGGAGAGAGAGATTGAACATGCACCAATTAGAAAAGCTATTTAGAGTGGTTCCACACTTCAAACTAGAAGTGTGTTAGTCCACTTGCCTAGAAGGAACCTCTAGGACTTCCAAACTATTGCACTCTTATATTCATTCATAAGACATACAATGCATGACCAAACAAAATACTTACCTATCCAATACAAAGAGTCTTCAACCTTACCAAAGACTTACCCACTTTGCAAGAGTCTTCGGCCTTCTCCAAGGACTTACCCACTCTAGCACAAGTCTTCAGCCTTGTAGGGATTACCCACTCTTCTTGGATCTTCAGCTTTTGACTTCACCTTCACTCAGAGAAGCTTCCACCAAAGACTTACCCACTTGAGCTTGAGTCTTCAGCCTTCTCCAAGGGCTTACCCACTCTAGCTCCAAGTCTTCAGCCTTGATCTTCACCAAGGGACTCCTTCCCTTGTTCTTCTTCACCTCTATTGGACAAGAGAGAGTACCTTCATCTTCATGATTGAAATGAGATATGGGGAGGTGGTGGAAGTGAGAGCCTCACAAGATATACATGTAGGACTAGCTCTCTTACAGATTTCCTACTCACTCTAATGAATGTAGCAAGTGATTAAGCTTAGAGAGAGAGAGGAGGTTGTAGGAAGCACTCAACTATAGAATAGGAACCTCACATAGAGTTTTGTAATGAATGCCCAACCTTGGAATGAACTCCAAGGGGGTCTATTTATAGTTGAGGATGCCTCTTAGCCTTTGGGAACACTTGAGAACGAAAACTAGTCGTGTTACGACCCCACCTTCCGGTAACCCCCAATTAAGGGAGACCGAGAGGTCGAAGCCACACCCATAAATTCTGGATCAAAGGTTCGACAATTAACCAAGAACAATTATTAAATTTTAACGAACTAAACTGAAAATCTATAAGAAAATAAACTTTGCATACCTTTTGAAATTTTGGATTTCTAAACTTCTATCCATGTATGTATGCTACTCTAACTAATCCTCCTTGTATTTTACTTCATGTATTTCATAATATGACGATTTACTGTTTTTCCTTTTGGCTTGAACCTAAAACGCCGACAAACAAAACGCCGATCAGCCGAAGATGGTATGTGGGGGAAACAATAAATGTGCAACTATGATAACAATGTAATCATTCAATTAATCATTTAACAACTAAGATTACGTTTTAAATATAACTATGTGATCCATGAGTACCCGATCCACTGTGTTATCCCTGCAGTGGACCTAGACACTACCTTCCTTATGGTAGATCCCCATTAAACCCCTCATGGTCCCACCTATAGGTGAACCAGTTTCTAGGGTTGAGTCACATGTCACTACTCATAAGTAGCCCACTCCTTAACTCATGGCATGCTAATGGGTCTCATGGCACTACACTTGGTAGCCCAATTTCTAACTTACGATAACCTAGACCTTACTCTAGGTTACCCCTTTTTAGCCTTTACAAGCCACAGAGGTGGACTCGGATCTAGCCAGTTATACATGTATATTCATAGTGATAGTCATAGTCACTCTATAGTTGCATGAAATAAAAGCATCCAACAGTTATTTCAAGCCATGAGGGAAGCATCAATAAAATCCTCGGAAAACTAGTCAGGATAATCATAAGCGTAACCACATACCTGATTTGATGATTTCACAAGCATTAAGCAAATCCAACCAAGAACACAATCCAAGCAAGCAATTCACTAATCACATAATTCTTGAAAAAAATATGTACTCTATTTATTACACACATTATCAAGAATCTACTTTATTGAGTTGGATTCACTTTCTAGGGTTTCTGTATCCATTTTAGGGTTTCATTTTGCATTTAGGGTTTTCCTTCATCTTTTACCATATTAAACCCTAATTTTATGCCATTACTCATAAACCCTAATCATTTCATCTATTCTTCAATATTAAGGTTATCTTAACAACATATAACCCTATTTTCATATTACAGGCACATTAATCATCAATTAATTTCATTAAGCTTCTTTTCCATTAAAGCTACTATTTTATCCTTTTAATCCATAACAAGAGCATTACACGTTTATCATCAATTCAAAGTTCATTATGGTCTAATTAACATATGAAGTCAATTTACCATTAATTCTACCTTTTATTCATGAGAAAACCCTAATTACTACATTTAGGGTTTTTATCCATAATTAGGAACTTTAATGCTCAAAATAAATTAGAACCATCATATAACAACATATTTTCATATCTTTCAAATTATCCTCTTTTACCCTAAATTAGGATTTCTAAATACTTAATCATTCACATATGGGGTAAAACCCCTAAATCATGCAAATTTCATCTAGGTCAGGCTTGAATCAAACATTATCATTCAATAGGTTATTAATACTTCAATTAACCCATTAAGCATACTAGATTCAACCTTTTATCACAAATAGGATTTTTAACTTAACTCTAATGCAGTTTTCATCAACTTATTGTACTTTTGCAATTAGGAACAGAATCAATCTTTAATATCATTTTTATTGGATTCCTCTCATTCTCCTGAGAAAAATTCATATATTACTTGTCCTAATCGAAGTTACCAATCTTTAGTTATGAATTTAGCAAGATATTACTTACTTGGACAATCAGATTGCGCCACGTGTCCCGCTCCATGCAACGTTGCTCAAAAGAGAATATAACGCAATTACGTGTTTACCCTTGGTAAGTTGAATGCGTCTCCAACCCGCGAAGGGGCAAAAGTGTCCAATCGGCCTATCTCTTTCTTCTTCCTCCTGATACCCTAGTTGTGACCGCAGTAAGGAGCGGGCTCAGCTCTGCCGCCCATCCCCAGGCCTTGCCGGCCACCAGGAGAGCCTCCCCTAGCTCCGACCTGCTCTCACGCACGCAGGGGTACCCTCTGTTCGCGGCTAGGGCGGTTATCTCAGGCTGTGCAATCTGCAACACATGGTCGTCGTGTTGCAGTTTGGGGGTCCGCCTCCATCCACTCTGAAGCACAAAACTCATTGATGATGGCCTCCCTAGGTCCGCCACCCCCTTGTGCACCTGGGGCGCTACTTGGCTGTAGCCAGGTGGACCAATCTTGTATGCACTAAGCCTGTGACTTGCAGTCGTTCATGCAACCAAGTTGCAGCTGTAGTGCCTGGGTTAGAGTACGAGGATGTCGGCCAAGCCTTTCTCTAGCTGCGTGGGGCATCCTACTCCCATCGTGACCATCCATCGTTTCGCGTTGCTTCAGGGTTCAAGCTACCCTCTATGTTAGGGTTTGGACGCAAAGAATTATGAAGAAGAAGAAGAAGGAAGAGAGGGATCATGGGATTCTTCCTGGACTCGAACCAAAGGGTCTCCCCTTTATATAGGGGTGAGTAAAGAAGCCCTAAGTTGGCTATTCACGAATCCAAGAGTCCCTTTCCAAGTAGGAAGTCAATTCCTTCAAAGAGAAGTAATATTCTCTCTCTTCTTTATCCTGGTTATTCTCTATTATTAGGAATTCGAAATTCCCCTTTTATTTTCTTTGCACTTGCCCTTTTTAATTCATTGGCCACAGATTTCGATTTTCTTTTAATAGAAATTACTCCCTTTTTAACAAAACCTCATAATCATTCATTATACATCATTTTATCTTATTATTTGACTTTATTGGTATTTTCTCTTTCTTTCCTCTTTATTGGGGCTCCTTGGACTCCAAGAAACTCTATTATTTCGAAATCCTTTTTATTGGATACTCATTATCCTTCTAGATGCATCTAAATGCATTATTTCTCATTATCATGTGTATTTCTTATTGAAATATTTCTTTTTGAGGATTTCTCTTTATTTCTCTTTTATTTTCCTCATTGGTATTCCTTTTATCATTAGGAATCCTTGGGATACGAAATTCCTCCAAGGATAACCCAATTATACCTTTTTCCACTTATTTCCAATATTTTATCATTATTTTCAATTTCTTTCTTAATAAAGAAATACTTAATTGATCTTTTCTTTTCTTATTGCACTCTTTATGCAACTTTGGACTCCTTGGAACTCAAGGAACCCAAGAGGCACGAAGTCCCTCTTTGGATTTGCCTTCAAGAGGTTTCCACCTCATTCTTTTCTCAAAAACTCAATTATTCATTTACTAAATGAATTTTCTTGTTATTTGGGCCCAATGGCCAATAAAGCCCACATCGCAATCATCAAGGCTATTGTAAACAAAATCCATTTATTCAAAACAAATCATATCTTTATTTGTTCAAAAAAAATGTTAATATGAGAAATTACATTTCTCGGCAACCGAACCCAAAAATTGGGGTTGTAACATCCTTCCCCTCTTATATGAATTTTGTCCTCAGAATTCTATCAAGCAAGTAAACAATTCAGGATAAGACTTTTCCATGTCCCTCATTGGCCCATATGTGGCTTTTCCCTATCCATGGTGCTTCTAACGAACCTTTATCATCACATATTCTTTTCTCTGAGTTCTTTAATCCTGGCATCTATAAACTGCTCAGGTGGACTCAAGCCATTTCAACCTCCCTTGGGGCTCACTAGGTTCATTACTCAGCACATGGTCGGGTACCTCACATAGTACTCTAAATTGGACACATGGAACTCATCACACATTTCTTTATCCTGAGGGGTAAGGTCAAACTTAACCTTCTCCACCAAACCATGTCAAAAGAACCCAGGCATCGGGGACTCAGCTCTCTTAGCTATAACTTAGAGGGGTCAGATTTTCATGTCACATATTTCCCACAATGAACTTCATGTCAGTCTACTTTGCATCCGCCCATGACTCTCGTCGTCTCTAGGCTCCTTTCAGCCATTGCACGATCAAAGCGACATCATCTACATGCATTGTGGTCCTTTTCTAACCATCACGTGGTTCTTTCACCAACATCACCTTAATGAAGTGGTGACCGACACACCCTCCCTTATAGAGCTTCTTTAAATCCCGATACTGGTTGTGGTGGTTATCATGACATCTTTCATAGGATAAGAGTTGTCTCTAGCTATCACCCTGAACGAGCACATATGCTCTCATCAGACCCCCTTTAGTCTGGATTATACTAACCATTAGTTAGGGGTGATGAACTATACTAACATTGAGTCCTCCATGTACCTATTTCCACCTCTTGGAAGGGAACCTTTAGGTCAAACTCAAGAACCTTTGAACTCGCATCATGGTGTAGTTGAACCATCCCTCTCCTGGGTAGTTCAACCAGATCTGTCCCTTGACAGAACTCTTTCTTTCTCATGTCATCTAGGAAAGGCGATCTACCATAACCCATATTGCATCTCGACCTTCCTTGGCCCTGGGGATACTTACAACATCCATAGAGATGAACTCCCTTTCCCCTTCGGGGACTCTTTATCCTTTATATCAATGCACTGGGTTATCGGTGCTCATCCTTCCCCTCATGTCATGCATGGCAACATTCCACATGCAACTTTATCTTAGGCATCCAAAGTCCTACTATCACTTATTATCTTGGTGGTACAGTGTATGGTGATCTTAAAATCATGATCTCATGTATGTCATGATTTCTCAAGATTGATACCTCAGAAACCCTAAACCACTCTAATCAGGGTTTCAACACCTTCCTCTCCAGAGAGGTGCAATTAAAGTTCTACAACCATCCTTTTATTACACCAAGGCTGACTAACCAAACAACCACTAACCTATTCAACATATCTCGTTACATCTGAGTGTTAGCCAAACATATCTTCTTTCCAAACTTATGGTTAGCCTAACAACCTCTTCTAGCTTCTAGCCAAACTAGTCCGATATATCTCAACCAGAGCATGCATTACCACTTCACATCCTTAGGTAATATGTAACCTTGAAGACATACACTTCCATGTATTTCACCCATCATCTCAAACTCGAACTCTAAGTCTATCTTCAATAAGAACACTCTCTGATTTCATCATCATGGTGATCAAACTCAACATGGCATAACTTGTAAGTTCCACATAGCTCATGATAAAATGTTCTCATAAGGTGACTACCTCATTTCTTTTAGTGTTTGCAAACCATACATGTATTATTCACTTTACCAGGGTATGTTATCTTCTCTGTCCCCATATTTCGTGGCAACGTTCCAACCCACATCATCTTTATCCTTGGTGTATGGCATGTGTACTGTCCTATCTCTCACTCCCATAATAAGAGGAAATAAACATTTGGCTGCAGTCCAAATATAGAGTTCTTCACATTCCAAGAGTAGAGATGGTACATCCCACCTTGCTAGTACACCTTTAAATCCAAGTTAAGACGTGCCACCCATGTCTCTACATCACAATCATCTCGATATCAAGGTTACTTCCATGGAAAACTAGTCTTGAACCTACTGAGGTTTACACACATCCCTTGGTCATCTCTTCTAGGTCTATAGGGTGTCGACACTTTTGGGGTCATCCCTCCTCCCTCATGCATTAAGAGAGTGCCCTACTCATCTGCCCTTTGGGTCCCATGAGTTCATGTAGGTGATCAATCTCCTAACCCATGGCCCTCAGACAATGATAGTCGTTACCTCCCGACCCTATAGTCATGTGCAACTAGGGAATTAGGCAACTTCTACTTCCATCGGTCTTATCCCCACCTCACCCTAGGATAGACTTAGGATTCTCCATTTATAGTACATGTCCAACTTAGAACCTTGCCCAAGCCTTCATCATCTCTCTTTGTATACATGGGTTGACATCCATCCTTTCATAGGGGTCATGGCGACCTGCCTACCTTGGTCAGGCCCCTTACCGGTTACCTCCATGGTAACACATCCACATGCACTTAGAGATGGATATCTATGGGTCTACAAGTTCATTCTCATACCATGTACTTTTCACTTAGCTTTTCAAGATCATATGAGACCTCTTTAGGTTACCTTAAACCAACAAAACTGATATACACCCTACCAAAGGGGTCCCTCTCCCAGGATGGGAGGAAAACTATCTCTTGACAACAAGGTCACAAAAGCTCTTAGGTCTAGGGTTTACATCCACATGAGCCTACTTAACCCTAGCAAGCTATTAAGGCACAAGCAGATCACCTACTGAACCATGCTAGGTCATACTTGTCCTCTTTCCTCAATGTTGGATCAAGATCATACCTTCCTTTATTATCAACCTAGCTGTGAGGGGTTCATCAAACATACCTTAAACCTAAGGGGCTTCCCTTTTCCTCTATACATGAGGAGTACCATGCTCGAAACTATAGCAACTTAATTCTCGTCATGAGCATTAGGTATACCACTTCCCCTCTTAGGCCTAGGAACCCTAGGTTCACTTTTAGGTGTCCAACTGCATGCTCTATCTCTTAACCATGAATCAAGCTTGCAAAAGGCATGACATGCACTTCCTGTCATCCTTCAACTCGAGCAACACTTAGAGTTGGATCCTCCTCAAGGACAAACAATAAGGTACAAGGCCTCATAACCTGTTACAAATCCTCTTCAGGGTATACAGAACATATTCTTCCTTTCTCAGAAGGTAAACTTTTATACCATAGGCACATAGGTGCCAGAAACCTCATCCTCCCTCTAGGGTTTGGTCCCTCCCATGGCAACCAAGACATCATCAACCTCTAGGGATCAAGCATGTGGTAACCACTATCATCCACTTAGGTCACATCATCCTCAACTCCCGACTTCTCCTCATATCTCAGAGTCTAGGATTCCAACCTTCTTGTTGGGTTTCCTGCTCTCTCTCTAGAGCTAACCCTACAACTAACCTCACCATTAGAGGTCCTCTCTTCATGAAGGATCAACCTTGAAAGCATGCCCCTACCTGGATGAAGCCTATGTTCAACTTATGTTTGCTCAAGGTTATCCATAGCTCTTATGCTTGTCACATAAGCTATCCATCAAACTCTCCCGGTCAGGGTTTCAACCTATTGCTCGCACTACTGATACATTTTGGGTGCCTATTATGCCCATATATGCTCGTGGGGTTTCCATAGGTTCTTCTCTAACCTCATCAATGAAGGAGCTATCCTTCACTCTAACATGCATGACCCTTCCTAGTATTGGGTCGCCAGAGGTACTAAGTCATCCAACCTCTCATGGCACATACGTCATCCAAGGCATGTCTATCCAAACACCTGGTCTATCATGACATCCAACTCATCATGTTGTCTCTCTCTCTAACCTTCACTTAGGGTTAGGGTTAACATCATCCTCAGAGGATGTGCCATGTCTCTACTTGCAATGGATATTTCTATATCCAAGACTAACTCTCTTTATCTATCCTCCTGATAAGAAGGTCTGCCTCAAATCTCTTCAGAGGGCATGACAACTTATGTCATATGACCTAAGCATGTATTTATTCTTTAGTTTGCGCTTAATCTATTAAGCTTATGTCCATGACATCTTATTTACATACTTTTTCATAAATTTGGTGGAGGATTCCTTAGACCTTATTAACCTTACCCATACCTCAAGAGGGTGAGGAGGAGAGAGAAAACCATAATCCTTAAGGTCCTTAACAGAATTTGTGATGAGAAGGGATGAATAAGATGAGAAAGTCCTAAGGGTATCTTATTTCGATTCATACCCTAAGACTTTGGCCAGGCAGTCACACGGGTCCGGGAGTCCTCGTATTCCGACTAGCGGTGCGGAGGAAAATATTGCCAGCCCCCCGTCGTGATCCTTTTCTAGACACCTCCATCTTTCGGATAATCCTCTAATAACTCCCTTGGGTTCTATGGAGTTTGTAAAATTTAATAATTTTTAATGGTTAAGTGAGAAACCTACGATGTGATACCAAATGTTACGACCCCACCTTCTGGTAACCCCCAATTAAAGGAGACTGAGAGGTTGAAGCCGCACCCATAAATTCCAGATCAAAGGTTCAACAATTAACCAAGAACAATTATTAAATTTTAACAGACTAAACTGAAAAGTTGTAAGAAAATAAACTTTGCATACCTTTTGAAATTTTGGATTTCTAAACTTCTATCCATGTATGTATGCTACTCTAACTAATCCTCCTTGTACTTTACTTCATGTATTTCACAATATGATAATTTACTGTTTGTCCTTTTGGCTTGAACCTAAAATGCCAACAAACAAAATGTCGATCAGCCAAAGCTGGTATGTGGGGGAAACAATAAATGTGCAACTATGGTAACAATGTAATCATTAAATTAATCATTTAACAACCAAGATTACATTTTAAATATAACTCCGCGATCCATGAGTACCCCATCCTCTGTGTTATCCCTACAGTGGACCTGGATACTACCTTCCTTATGGTAGATCCCCATTAAACCCCTCATGGTCCCACCTATAGGTGAACTAGTTTCTAGGGTTGAGTCACATGGCACTACTCATAAGTAGCCCACTCCTTAACTCATGGCATGCTAATGGGTCTCATGGCACTACACTTGGTAGCCTAATTTCTAACCCACGATAACCTAGACCTTACTCTAGGTTACCCCTTTTTAGCCTTTACAAGCCACAGAGGTGGACCCAAATCTAGCCAGTTATACATGTATATTCATAGTGATAGTCATAGTCACTGTACAGTTGCATGAAATAAAGCATCCAACAGTTATTTCAAGCCATGAGGGAAACATCGATAAAATCCTCGAAAAACTAGTCGGGATAATCATAAGCGTAACCACATACCTGATTTGATGATTTCACAAGCATTAAGCAAATCCAACCAAGAACACAATCCAAGCAAGCAATTCACTAATCACATAATTCCTGAAAAAAATATGTACTCTATTTATTACACACTTTATCAAGAATCTACTTTATTGACTTGGATTCACTTTCTAGGGTTTCTGTATCCATTTTAGGGTTTCATTTTGCATTTAGGGTTTCCCTTCATCTTTTACCACATTAAACCCTAATTTTATGCCATTACTCATAAACCCTAATCATCTCATCTATTCTTCAATATTAAGGTTATCTTAACAACATATAACCCTATTTTGATATTACATACACATTAATCATCAATTAATTTCATTAAGCTTCTTTTTCATTAAAGCTACTATTTTATCCTTTTAATCCATAACAAGAGCATTATACACATTTATCATCAATTCAAAGTTCATTATGGTCTAATTAACATATGAACTCAATTTACCATTAATTCTACCTTTTATTCATGAGAAAACCCTAATTACTACATTTAGGCTTTTTATCCATAATTAGGAACTTTAATGCTCAAAATAAATTAGAACCATCATATAACAACATATTTTTCATATCTTTCAAATTATTCTCTTTTACCCTAAATTAGGATTTCTAAATACTTAATCATTCTCATATGGGGTAAAAACCCTAAATCATGCAAATTTCATCTAGATCAGGCTCAAATCTAACATTATCATTCAATAGGTTATTAATACTTCAATTAACCCATTAAGCATACTAGATTCAACCTTTTATCACAAATAGGGTTTTTAACTTAACTCTAATGCACTTTCCATCAACTTATTGTACTTTTGCAATTAGGAACGGAATCAATCTTTAATATCATTTTTATTGGATTCCTCTCGTTCTCCTGAGCAAAATTCATACATTACTTGTCCTAATCGGAGTTACCAATCTTTAGTTATGAATTTAGCAAGATATTACTTATTTGGCCAATCAGATTGCGCCACGTGTCCCACTCCATGCAACGTTGCTCAAAAGAGAATATAACGCAATTACATGTTTACCCTTAGTAAGTTGAATGCGTCTCCGGCCTGTGGAGGAGCAAAAGCGTCCAATCGGCCTATCTCCTCCTTCTTCCTCCTGATACCCTAGCTTCGGCCGCAGCAAGGAGCGGGCTCGGCTCTGCCGCCCGTCCCCAGGCCTCGTCGGCCATCGGGAGAGCCTCCCCTAGCTCCGACCTACTCTCACGCACACAGGGGTGCCCTCCGTTCGTGGCTAGGGTGGTCATCTCAGGCTGCGTGACCTACAACACATGGCCGCCGTGCTGTAGTTCGGGGGTCTGCCTCTATCCTCTCCGAAGCACGAAACTCATTGTTGATGGCCTCCCTAGGTCCGCCACCCCTTGCGCACCTGGGGCGCTACTTGGCTGTAGCCAGTTGGGCCAATCTTGCGTGCACTAAGCCCGTGACTTGCGGCCGTTCATGCAGCCAAGTTGCAGCTGTAGTGCTTGGGTTAGAGTACGAGGATGTCGGCCAAGCCTTTCTCTAGCTGCGTGGGGCATCCTACTCCCATCGTGACCATCCACCGCTTTGCGTTGCTTCAGGGTTCAAGCTACCCTCTATGCTAGGGTTTGGACGCAAAGAATTATGAAGAAGAAGAAGAAGGAAGAGAGGGATCGTGTGATTCTTCCTGGACTCGAACCAAAGGGTCTCCCCTTTATATAGGGGTGAGTAAAGAAGCCCTAGGTCGGCTATTCACGAATCCAAGAGTCCCTTTTCAAGTAGGAAGTCAATTCCTTCAAAGAGAAGTAATATTCTCTCTCTTCTTTATCCTAGTTATTCTCTATTATTAGGAATTCGAAATTCCCCTTTTATTTTCTTTGCACTTGCCCTTTTTAATTCATTGGCCACAGATTTCTATTTTCTTTTAATAGAAATTACTCCCTTTTTAACAAAACCTCATAATCATTCATTATGCATCATTTTATCTTCTTATTTGACTTTATTGGTATTTTCTCTTTATTTCCTCTTTATTGGGGCTCCTTGGACCCCAAGAAACTCTATTATTTTGAAATCCTTTTTATTGGATACTCATTATCCTTCTAGATGCATCTAAATGCATTATTTCTCATTATCATGTGTATTTTTTATTAAAATATTTCTTTTTGAGGATTTCTCTTTATTTCTCTTTTATTTTCCTCATTGGTATTCATTTTATCATTAGGAATCCTTGGGATACGAAATTCCACCAAGGATAACCCAATTATACATTTTTCCACTTATTTCCAATATTTTATCATTATTTTCAATTTCTTTCTTAATAAAGAAATACTTAATTGATCTTTTCTTTTCTTATTGCACTCTTTATGCAACTTTGGACTCCTTGGAACTCAAGGAACCCAAGAGGAATGAAATCCCTCTTTGGATTTGCCTTCTAGAGGTTTCCACCTCATTCTTTTCTCAAAAACTCAATTATTCATTTACTAAATGGATTTTCTTGTTATTTGGGCCCAATAGCCAATAAATCCCACATCGCAATCATCAAGGCTATTGTAAACAAAATCCATTTATTCAAAACAAACAATATCTTTATTTGTTCAAAAAAAATGTTAATATGAGAAATTACATTTCTCGGCAACCGAACCCAAAAATTGGGGTTGTAACAAGCTGTTTTGTGGCTTGCAATAGATACATTTTCACTTGTTGCAACTCCACAACGGCTAGAAGCACTTTTCTTCACTTTTTCATACAGTGCAATCGGTCGAGTTTCTATAAGGGTAACTCGACCGATCAAGTAAACGACAAGGCCGATACTCAAATGATCGGTCGAGTTTGTCCTGACAAAACTCGACCGACCATTAGGAATCGAGATGGTCAGTTACTTGATCGGTCGAGTTATGTGTAAACCCAACTCGACCGATGCAATCTCTAGAAAATTGATCAAGGATGATCTGTCGAGTTTTCAGGCTGGGAAACTCGACCGAAAAAGTGCCTGTAATCAATTTTCAAAGATGCATCTAAAGTGATCTAACATTCGATCTAAGTGATCCTGATTTTTTCTAAGCTTAATTACAAGTCATACAATCATTACAAGTGATTTACAACATGATTCTAATGGGTTTACATCATATTACAAAAACGTGCACTTGTATGACTTTGACTTGTCTTTTCTCCAATTTGATATGCGCAAGTTAGGGCATTTGGAGTGTGTCTATACCTAATCTAAAAATACTCAAGTAGAGGCATTAGATACCAATATGTGGAATGATTAGTCATCATCAAAACATGGGTTTAATCAATTTAGACATGAGCTAACATTGACTTAATTGACCTTGAGTCAACACTCGCATAATGGATCTTCCACTACATTACTAAATAAGGTTATATTTGACAAAATCAGAGCGATCATAGGAAAAATAACTAGGGTTGATGATCTCATGCTACAATGCACAAGAAGTAGGTTTTCTAGACTGGCAGTTGAACTCGATACATTAGTTCATGTACATCACAAAGTGACTATAAATGGTTTAGAATTTAATATTTAGTACATTGGTCCTCCAAAGATATGTCATAGTTTTAGTAAAATGGACCACAATCAAAGTACTTGTAGGAATTTAGTTTTCAATGGTGGCATTGATGTAACAACTTATCAAGTAGAAGACGCTGGTGTAAACTAGAATAGAGAAGACAAAGCTTTTTTTTATTTATAAGAGAACCCACCCAAGGCAAGGCCACTACTGGGCCCACCCCATCATGGTAACATCTTTGGGTCTGAGAGGGCATGGTCTGGTCACCCTCCTCCCATGGCCAATCAATGTGAAATATCATTTACAGAGTGCCTTTCGATGTGATCCGAACATGCGTCCTTCATTGGGACTTACCAAGCTCTTACTAGTCATGCCACTCTAGTCGGACAAAAGGATGAACAGCGGGACACCTATTACAAAAGGAACATCCACACTTCTTATCCAAACTAGAGTTATACTAATTTCAAAATTGTTAAAGATGCACCACATGGAAACACAATCATTACATAGGCTCATGATGCACATAAACCTATTTACCACATACATGAGTCCCTCCACAAAACAATACATAGGCCTGTGGTGTATCCCTATTTTAAGACTAAATCTTGTGTCTTGTTGCATTTTAATCACATCCATACATGATAGATTGCAAGATATTTTCCCTAATAAATGGTTTTCTATCAAATGCACTTATGAATACTCTTTGCATGTTTTCACATACTTGGACCATGCCTTAGATGGACAAGAGAGAAGGAAGGAGTTCTAGGATTTCTCCACCCATGAAAGAGTTCAAAGAAGGCCCTAAAGCTCACCCAACCTACCCCTAGTGGCCAAGGGTCAAGTTAAAGCAAAGTTGTGCATGAAGATTAAAGTTTGAAGGTTAAAGTGCAAGAAAAGCTCCCAACATGACCGTGGTGACATGGAAAAACTGTGTTGTTAAAGCCAAATTCACAGCAGAATTCTCAATTTTAAAGTAGCTACAACAAACCCTCCACCATGGATGTGCTACCACCCATCTACCACAGTCATGTTGTCCAACGCGATTGTGCTATCACCTTCTCACCATGACCATGCTACCCAACACAACCATGCCACATATCACCCACCACACCCGTGTTACTAAGCACGACCGCCACCTAGACTCCTCCATGACAGTGTCACCTGCCTTCATTTTTCCAACTTCAACATGAAATTTCCACTTCCACCCAATATGACCGTTCCCTCTCAACATGACCATGCTACACCTTATCCACCACAACCATTATGCCCAATACGACTGTGCTACCACCAAAACTTTATACTGTTCTGCATTGTTCTACCCAAAATGCCCCTACTTAACCTAGTGCTTTCCCATCACCTATATATACAAGAATGTCAGATGTAGCACAGAGTTAGCCACTCTTACTCATTCCTTAGCTCCTCCTTAGCCATTCCTCTCGCCCTCTAGCTCTTACCCACTCCATTTCACCATCTTCCACCTCAAAACCCTAGTTTTCTAGGGTTTTGATCACTTTCACCATCCATTCCATGCTCTTTTGCCTCAAAGGAAGGGGGAGTTCATGCCTTTGTTGTTAGAGGTGAAGGGGAAGGAGCTTCCATATGTTTCTACAACTATCTCTATCTCTATCTCTCTCTTTCCCTTCTCTTTAGTTATTTATTTTTGCCATGAGTAGCTAAGCCTCTTTTGGTTGGCTGTTTGTGGTTAAAATGTGACTTTGATACCATGTTGAGGGAAAATAAGCTGAAAACATTATAGTTTTGTTTTATGATGATTGTCTTCTATTTCTATTTCATTTCCCATGTATTCTCTTATGATTCATGATTAAAAACATTGACTGCTTGTTGATTTATGCTTGAGACCACCTATGCTCTAGGAGAAAATGGCTTGTATGTGGCTATCTTAAGATTTTCTCCTAGGTCCAACTATTGGATCCCTAGCTATCAGCTCAACTTCCAACATACACATCCACTCTCTTACTTCTAGGTGAGAAATCTTAATAGCTAGTGTAGGAGTACTTAGTGTAATTGTATTTAAGTTTCCTAAAAGCTAGATGGTGAGTGATGTGAGGTGAAACACCCTCACCTCCACTCTTCATTTCTACCTTTCGCTCCCAATTTCCCTAAGGACACCTACTATGGAAACCTATACTTGCTAAAACCTATTGAGATTTCACCTAAGCCCTAGTCTAATTGAGCTTTGTAAGGTGGGATAGGGTGTGCAAGGGTGTAGTTCCCCTTCACACACCTTATACCATCCATGGAGAACTAGTAGCTTAGGGTAATTTAATATAATTTGTCTGATTGTTTGGTTTGACAATATAGAATGAATGGATAGCATTTGCATGTCATGACCCCAACTTGTATCCTAGTTACATCCCCCAAACAACTCACACCTCCATAACTTGCTTAAAACCCTAATTTGCTTCCTTGTTATCTCATTCTTGCTTAGTTACTTGCTTTAATTCATTCTTAGTCAATTTCCCTGTTCTTAGTAGCTAGATCTTACTAGTGTAGTTAGTGTCCCTTTGTAGTTTCTTTGCCTAGCTAGTTTCAACTTAGTTCTTTGCTCGCCCTAGTTTGCTAATTGGTAGTCTAGTGCAGTTTCATGCTTAGCTTAACTAGTTGTCACTTCTAGGTTGCTAGTTAGATCTTTCTTTATTCCTCTTAGTGTAATTGCTCCCTCTCTTGCTTAGTTGTCTTTTTTGCTAATTCAAACTTAACTAGTCTAGGGTTAACTTAGGACTTGCTTCTTGCTCTTTTAGTTGCTTGCTTGGACCTTTAATTTAACTAAACAAATCCCCAATTAAACCCCTAAACCCTAGACTCCACTTTAGCAACTTAGCTCAAACTAACTTAGCTCCACTGTCCCCTCTCTCCCTACAAATCGACCCTATTCTTGTCGATTTCCTATACTATAACATGACCTCGTACACTTGTGGGCTAGAGTGTTAGTCTAAATGGGAGTGTTAGTGTAGGCCCTTATAAATATTGTAAGATCCCAAGTGTGTTCGAACCTAGAGGCGCATCTAATCAAACTCAATTGATCTAGGTGTATCCCCTTGGGAAAAACACACCAGCTAGAATAATGGATCTTCCCTTACAATACTTAACATGGTTATATTTGACTAAATCAGAGCGACCGTAGGAAAACTAGTTAGGGTTGATGATCTCACACTACAATGCACATGAAGTAGGTTTTCTAGACCGACAGTTGAACTCGATACATCAGTTCATGTACATCAATCAGTGATTATAAATGGTTTAGAGTTTAAAATTGAGTACATAGATCCTCCAAAGATATGTCATTGTTGTGGTAAAATGAATCACAATCAAAGTACTTGTAGGAATTTAGTTTTTAATGGTGGTGTTGATGAAACAACTCATAAAGGACAAGATGATGGTGTAAACTGGAATCAAGAAGATGAAACTTTTACTATTTACAAGTGAACCACCCCAGGCAGGGCCAGTACTAGACCCACCCCATCATGGTAAACTCTCAGGGCCTGAGAGGGTGTGTTCTAGTCACCCTCATCCGACACCCAATTAGTGTGAAATACCATTCACAGAGTACCTTTCGACGTGATTCAGACCAAAGTCCTTGATTGAGACTTACCAAGCTCTTACTAGACGAGCTACTCCAGCCAGACAAAAAGATGAATAGTGGGACACCTATTACAGACGAAACATCTACACTCGATGTCCAAACCAGAGGTATACTAATTTCAAAATTGTTAAAGATGCACCACATGGAAACACAATCAATTAAAAAATGTTCAAGTTAACGTTGATGAGGACTCTAACAACAACAAATTAATAACTTCACTAAATGACAACTCAACATGTTCTTCTAGGACTGAATTTGCTAGTCAAAATGTCTGGAGACACAAGCCAAGGCAACACAAAAAAGGTGAATGAATACTCAGTGTAAGAGCATGATGACGACAAAGATGCTTTTTTGATGGAAAAGGATAGTACTAAAGTAGACGAAGATTTGATGGTAGCCATAGAACAAGATATCACTTGACAAGTCATATCTAATGGTTACTGAGGAACAACACACCACAATTAATCCTGATATTGACAAGGTTAACTTGCATCCAGTACAATGTGCTACAATGTCTAAACCATACTGTCAAAGGAAGTAAACCATGTTACAATGGATATTGATCTTCATTCACAACATTTTCGAGCAAAGAGGTTGTGAAACGAAACACAATAATTGCTAATTGAAAGCAGTGAGGTTGTGAAACAAAACACAATAATTGCCAATTGAAAGCAGTACCATACCAAACTCGATGCAAAACAAGGAAGCAGAAGGAGTTGCAATAGACTACACATAACAATAAATGGCAATATTCTTAAGCCATTAAACCGGGGTGTCCTTAGTGCATTGTATAGTTTCAGCTCACATTAGATATATATCTAACAAATCAAAAGAATGACATGATAAAAGATGTTAATGTACATGTATAATTGATGTTCCTTGCTTTATACTTACATTTTTTTAATATTATTCCTAGATATGATGTAATTAGGTTTTTTGATTATTACTCTTATAAGGCTCAGGTGTGCCTCATATCGTTTCCGCTTTGTAACGTACACTACTCAAATTGAGTGAGTTTTAAACAAGATAGTACCTTTTTGGAAAAAATACAATATCAACACACGTCATAAAACTAGGCGACATAATACATTTCTTATTGTATGATATAAAAATAATTTTCTATATGTTTCCATACTCCCCACCATATGTAAGTTTAAGTAATGGACTTTTCTCTATTTTTTTTGTATTCTCACTATTTTTTTCACACTTATATATTTTGAATCATTTCCCCCAAATTTATTTTGAATTTTCTCATGATTTCCAAAGACATTCTTTATATATTCAAACTTTTTTTGTAACATTGAATTGTTAGTGACTATTATATTTTTATTTTTTCAAAATGTTCTCTTGAGTTTTCTCTCCAATTCTATGTTTTTGATAAATTTGTATTAAAATTTCCCGCTAAGTCTATTTTTCCTTTGTCTCTGCACTGCAGTGGTAGTGAAAAAGATGATAGAAAAAATATATAAATTTGTCTCCTTCATTCCCCTTGCTTACTTTAATTCCCTTCCCCAATCGCCTTACCCTATTATACAGGCCGAACGTCATGGTGCGATTTTGGTTGCGGAATTTTAAGTTATATCTTACCAACACTTGCAATTTGTTTGTGCTTAAAACATTACTCCCCGGGTGGGTTTAGGCCATACCCCCACGCACCTCAGGTACTACTGCAGTAGTACGCACGCTTCGTTGGGAACTCCTCGCTCGATCTCGCGGCCCTCGCCTTCTCCGATTCTCTCTGCAGGATTGTGCAGTACGACTCCCTGAAGGGAATCACCGTTGCTGGATCCCCGACTTCCATAATCTCCTATATATTTTTTTCCTTGAACGCTGCCAATTCACGCACACTAGGTGGAAAGACAAGATAGCCTGCAGCAGAATCTCCTAATTGTTATCGGAGCAAAGTACTTCATGACACGCTCCATCCCAAAAGAAAATTTTTCTGTGGCTACAGTAACCAGATAACTGGATGCGGATTACTGCTAATTCACTCCTAGCCTGAAGGAAGGAGAAGAAGTGGTGGAAGAAAAGGCATCAGAGAAAGCTCAAAAGTGAACTTTTGCTCCTGGGATAGATTCTCGAAAACATGCCGCAAGTCAGGATAATCGCGAAGAATTTTATGGACTTGGTGGCGGCTCTGCCTGCCATGAAACTTGATAAACTCTATGACAGTGCTTTCATTTGCGAGGCTATTCTCAGGTTATATGCCCATTTCTCTGTTTATTTTAAATTTATAATAGTATTTTTTTTTTAAAGATCCAGCCACCATGTGCGGAGTTTGAATAGATTTATTTAGTGCAATCTTGCAATTCAAAACGACTTGTTTTAGAGGTATATGTCTGAAGAAATTTTTTATCTTGATTGTCCAGATCATTGCCTCCACTTGCCAAGAAATATGTTCTGCAAATGCTCTATATCGGTGTCCCAGTCACAGCCAAGTCATTGGAAGAAAGGGTCCTTCCCGATGGATTTTCAAAGCACAGAGTTGCCATCGATCGGCTACTACAGCTAAGGGTCTTTCACGAGGTCATTGAAAAGTATGTTAGTGAGTAGTGGTTGCTCTTTTCTTTTATCAAACTGCTCTTTGCTGATCACAACAATGCAACACTTTCGTTATTGCTACAGTACACCATAGTGCATTTTATGCACCTTTCCTTCCTCTCATCATCCATCCACGATGAAACATGAACATAGGCTCCAAGACCACCGGGTGGTGCCTACTATATGTATCAGGGCAACAGGGCACCCTGGCACCTAGGTGGCTTGTTTGTGTGGTAATTTTAGGCTATTTCCCCTCTCATATGCATGTACATCTTACGGCTATCGTGGCTTACTGAGATTCCTATAGTAATATAAGAGGGGCTCAATATAGGTACCATGATCTCTTACATTTCAAGTTAAGCCCAAATAAGGATAACACCTACCTCCTAGCATAGACAATCTGTTAGATATATAGCTTTTACAACTATTATTTAGCATGGGTTAAGCCCAATGTAGTGCAGCCAGTATATAATGGAAAGAAATGTAAGTTACTCCTTTTGTATAAAGAGGATAATCACGTTATTAATTATTGATTTAATTAATTGTATCTTTCCGAAACGTTTTAGCATCTTTCCGTTATGTGAATAAGAGATGAAGTTAATTATTTATATAATTAATGGTCTCCTTTCCTTAACGATTAAGATATGTACGTTTTGTGTACAAGAGTGATCGAGTGATCGTGTTCGTCTAGGATTAGGAAGTGGGGCGTGAAAGGGTTATAAAAAGGGAAACATGTCAATAGGGTACAACACACAACGAATTTAGTCTCTCTCTGCATAACGCACAGCCGTCAGCCGCCGTTTGCAAGAGACGAGAGATGTGTCCCTTTGACAGAGTTTTTCTCTTCTTTCTCTTCACCCATCTGAATTGCTACTTTGTGGAGACTTGTCTTCGGAACGAAGTGAGTATTCAGAAAAGTTGTCTCATGGAGATCCTTCTCCTGAATGAGACGAACAATGTCGTCCTTCTATTCCTTTGACACGATCTGTCCGGGTGGTGGTACCTGCGATCGCTGGGCTGCACTGGTGGTGCAAATATTTCGGCGTCAAATTGACGTGCCGGAAGAGCGACGTTAAACGCAAGCAGACATGCAGAGCGACTTGGCGTCGAGCGTTAGCGAGACGAGCCAAGGATATAGACTTTGCTGCATTCTTAATGACTGGATGGACTGGAAGAACATCGCTTATCCGAAGGATTGCAAGGCAATGATTTCTTTAAGTATACATATGTATATACAAATATACATGTCTTGTTTCTCAACGAGACGATCCGGTCAGGAGTTTCTTACTCTTTTATTTATGTTCTCCTACAATGTTTTATTCTTGTATATCTTATCTTGATCTATCTGCAATTGTTAATTATTTGCAACTGTTTGTTGTTGCATGTAATGACGTTTACACCTAAATTATCTAACAATCTTAAAGAAATCATTCTTTGTCGTTAATTAACAATGTAGATCATGGTGCGTGTGCTAGAATTAACAATAAACATATGCCTGAAATTTATTGTTTTGAACGTTGTATATTAGCAATGTTGAATATATAATTGGCATAATATATGGGTATGAAGAATAGGAACAACTGGAACTAAATAAAATTGATCCCAACAATGTGAATATTATTTCTAGTTGGAAAAAGGTTGATACGAGATGTCAAGAGTTAATTTTGTTTGTGTTAAAAATACAAACTGTATAATTTATACTCTTAGAAAGTATTGCTTATTTCCATGACATTGTATAGGGATGGTAGAAATAAATTATAAAACTGAGACTAAAGGTACTAATTAGTGCTGCGTTTCAAAGTTTATAATATTTCTAAATGTTTTATTTAGTAGAGGTAAATCTATTCTTGAACAAATAATTACTGATTTAATTCTTGGTGTACAAAATTTTGGATGCATGCATAAAATGCTTGAAAATTTTGTTGTTATGTTTATAGTTGAGATATTCCTAATATTTTAGGAAGTCGTTTGACATATATCTCAAATATAAAGGAGAATGTCAATGAGCGGTCTCATGTTAGACATTAATAAACAAGATGTACACTTGATAATTTTATTGTTATGTCTATAGTTGAGATATTCCTAATATTTTAGGAAGTCGTTTGACATATATCTCAAATATAAAGGAGAATGTCAATGAGCGGTCTCATGTTAGACATTAATAAATAAGATGTACACTTGATAATTTTATTGTTATGTCTATAGTTGAGATATTCCTAATATTTTAGGAAGTCGTTTGACATATATCTCAAATATAAAGGAGAATGTCAATGAGCGTTCTCATGTTAGACATTAATAAACAAGACGTACACCTAAAAGATACAAATGTCAAATTACATGTTAGTTCTTACCCGACAGTTAATTTTAGTGCTAAGACCAAAGATAAGAAATTAAAGATAGTACATATATCTATGGCTAAGAATAAAGTATGTCCTTTATATACAAAGGATAGAAGGTAGCCACATCTGAAATTAAGGAGATTATAATTAGATAATTATTTTCTTGAACCTTAATGATGGGTATGTGTCTTTAAACCTGAAATCTCGATTAGTAATGAGATGATTTTGTAATAGACTGTAATAAGTTATTATTACATACCTTCGTGATACTATGTTCTTTAGCAAGTGATATTTGTGTAACGTGGAGAACTAATTTAAGATTCTTGTTGAACATATTTCAAATTATAATTTAATATTTGAATGACTATAGTTCTGTATGCATGAATCTTGTTTCATCTAATATATAACATTATTGTTTGAGACATATTTTGTTGTCTCGATGAAATAAATGATGAATCATGAATTGGTTCCGAAATCCGACATTAATTCTGAAAGATGTAAAATATATATACACTAAATTGACTAGAAGAATTTCTTTTATAAAAAGAATGCTGAAATTCTAGATTTAGTTCACCATTACATCTGTGAATTTAATGAAGTTACGTATAGGAACTGGAAATTGTTATTTAATAACATATGTGGATGATTTGTGTAGATATTGTTATGTCATTTTACTTAAAAGTAAAATTGAGACATTTGAAAATTCAAAATATTTTAGATGGAAGCTAAAACTCAAACTAGTAAGGTACTTCAATGATTAAGGTCTGATGCGGAGAAAAACGTACCTTGAACTTGTTTGTTGGAATTTTTAACAACTCCACTGTGTAGTTCATGAAGGTTGTTGCTCTTTATACACCATGGTTTATTGGGATTGTAAAATGTAAAATCTAATTCCTTATTTAAATGGCTAATAACTTTCTCCAGACCTCAAGTTTACTCATACATATGTGGAAGAAACTTTGACTATGGCTTGCCATTTTTTGAATAAAGTTTTCTGTAGACATAATAAGAGTAACCTGATTGAGTTATTGATTGAGAAAGAATTGTTTCTCTAATACCTTCAAATGTGGGAGCATTTTACTAAGGTATATGTCTCTGAACACAAAAGAAAAGAAATTAGAAAAAACGATTGATGCCATTTTATTGGGTCATGTAAAAACAAGTTACGCCTTTAGATTTATGATTGTAAAATCTAAAATCTTAGGCTATAAGGTTTATACAATTGTGATATTACGTACGACATTCTATGATAATGTGTTTCTCATGAAAAACGGGTGTATCTAAATAAATATATCATAAAAGATTCATTATACACATGGTCTTTTCTCGAGTATGTAGAAAGGATGAGAAATGTGGGGGGCAACTTAGAATTTGCTATTTCTGAATTTATTGATTCCGATGAAATGGCTGAACAAAGGAGAAGTTAACGTACTAAGATTTTCAAGGATGATAGAAGTGAGTTTCTCACTTATAATATCAAAGATGATCTTGTTCCTTTCAAAACATGCTATGGATTCTCTAGAAGCTTAGTTTTGAAAGAATTTGTTAACAAAGAAATCTTATGAATTCTCTCAAATCAATTGTAGGAATTTATAGATTTGTCTTCTAGTTGTTCTAAAGTTGTTAGTAAATGGATCCTTAAGATGAAAATAAATTAAGACTGGATAATCAATAATGTACTTTGCTAGGCTAGTTGCTAAGGATTTTACACCCTGAAGGAATAATGTATTTTGATACATATTCTATGTTTCCTACATGAACAGAATCTAAATGCTTAAGGCATTGGTTGTCACATATAATCTCATATTCAATAAACGAATGAGAATTCAATATTCTTACATGGTAATATTCACGAGAAGATATATATGTGTGGAACAACCTGATGGATTTGTGCATTGTAGGAATGAGCATAAAAGTGTGTAATTTTGTTAAAGCTATTGCATGGCTTGAAACAAGCTCCTAAGCAATGATATGAGATGTTTGATAGAGTAATATCAATGAAATGCTTCATTTCTAATAATTTTGATAAATGTATCTACTGTATAAAAATCGTCGATGGTTGATTCATGTTGTTATACATAGATGATGTTTTGTTTCCAATATAAAAGTAATAAATTAGACTATCATTCTTATGTAACAAGTTTTAGATGAAATATAAATAAGAGTCGTTTATGTGATTTTAAGGCCTAAAATCATGAGGTTTACTGATGGTATTACTCTCTAAAAGTCTCATTATGTTGAGAGGATACTAGAGAAGTTTGAGTACACATCACGCAACCATGTCAAGACTCTATATGAACTCATCAAAATGTCTTGTATAAGAATGTGACTGGAGTTCTAATGAAATAATTATGATACCTTTTGGATATTGGAAGTTTGATGTATCTTAAGAACCACACATGTACATACATTATGTTTGTTATGTGCAAGTTGAGTAGATACACCAATGATCATGCTAAGACCCATTTAGAAATCTCTTGATAGAGTATTGAGGTCTGTAAAGGGAACATGTTACCTTGACTTCATTATGACAAATATCCTTTGGTAGTAGAAGGATATAATAATGCATGCCTGTTTGTCATGAACTCTAGGAGTAATGGTGTCTTGTGATGTATTTTCCTAATAAGAAAATGTGTTGTTTTATGATTTGTCTTGGTCTTCTTCTGAAGCTTAGTTGGGTGTTTTATATATGAAATTGAATTGGAAATTGAATGGCTGCATAGATTTTAATCTAAGTTAGCTATTGAAAATAAATATGATTCCTGTAATTTCATTTCATATTAATAACAGTACAACTATAAAAGATATATAAAAATTAACAAGTACAATTAAAACAACATTGACACATCCAAGTCAGACTTATGTCTGTAAGGGAGTTAGTGTCTTGTGGGGTTAAGGCTTGACTACGTAGGTACCTTTCTTATTATAAAGCCAATCCTTTGACTATATGTCTTAATATGGCATTAGTTGAGAAATTCAGGTTGGGGATGGGGCAGAAACCCCTTCTTATTCATAGGCAGTAGCAACCCAACCCAAAAGAGTGAAGATCCCATGAATTGGGTTCAATGTGATAATAACAAGCTGTCGGGTGAATTGATGACACTATATAAATTTATGTTTGATGCTTCATGCATCTGTGTGTCTATCCCCTAAAAACCTGTTTAGTGTCATAAGCTGCAAGTTAGTAAGAGATTAGTCTCTGAATGGAGTCAAGTCCTAGGACAGGATGCTAGCAGTACATCCTTGGAGGCTTGGAGACTTCAACTAAGTGATTGATGTTGTGTGGGCCGCAACAAGGAATAGGGTTGCTTCCTATATCAATCATGATTCCCTGATTTGGATGCATGGCCTTTAATGCATCGTTTTACTTCTTTATTGCCATGTCTTTATTATGTTGTTACCAACCGATACTCTTGTAACCAAGGTTCAAGTTCAAGACTTTAGTTCACTTAGTTCCTGCGGGAGTCTACGTTGGATAACTCAGGTAGATTCAAACCGAAAGGTATCTACTGAAAGCATAGTATGGAGGACTGTTTGGCAGGGCACTACACATTGGACTTTGTGGGGGATTGTTAGATATATAGCTTTTACAGCTATTATTTAGCATGGGTTAAGCCCAATGTAGTGCAGCCAGTATATAATGGACAAAAATGTAAGTTACTCCTTTTGTATAAAGAGGACAATCACGTTATTAATTATTGATTTAATTAATTGTATCTTTCCGAAACGTTTTAGCATCTTTCCGTTATGTGAATAAGAGACGAAGTTAATTATTTATATAATTAATGGTCTCCTTTCCTTAACGATTAAGATATGTACGTTTTGTGTACAAGAGTGATCGAGTGATCGTGTCCGTCTAAGATTAGGAAGTGGGGCGTGAAAGGGTTATAAAAAGGGAAACATGTCAATAGGGTACAACACACAACGAATTTAGTCTCTCTCTGCATAACGCACAGCCGTCAGCCGCCGTTTGCAAGAGACGAGAGATGTGTCCCTTTGACAGAGTTTTTCTCTTCTTTCTTTTCACCCATCTGAATTGCTACTTTGTGGAGACTTGTCTTCGGAACGAAGTGAGTATTCAGAAAAGTTGTCTCATGGAGATCCTTCTCCTGAATGAGACGAACAATGTCGTCCTTCTATTCCTTTGACACGATCTGTCCGGGTGGTGGTACCTGCGATCGCTGGGCTGCACTGGTGGTGCAAATATTTCGGCGTCAAATTGATGTGCCGGAAGAGCGACGTTAAACGCAAGCAGACATGCAGAGCGACTTGGCGTCGAGCGTTAGCGAGACGAGCCAAGGATATAGACTTTGCTGCATTCTTAATGACTGGATGGACTGGAAGAACATCGCTTATCCAAAGGATTGCAAGGCAATGATTTCTTTAAGTATACATATGTATATACAAATATACATGTCTTGTTTCTCAACGAGACGATCCGGTCAGGAGTTTCTTACTCTTTTATTTATGTTCTCCTACAATGTTTTATTCTTGTATATCTTATCTTGATCTATCTGCAATTGTTATTTATTTGCAACTGTTTGTTGTTGCATGTAATGACGTTTACACCTAAATTATCTAACACAATCATGTATAGCTTTTTCTTAATTTCGTTATTTTAACCCTTCTAAATATAAGTAACATATATAGATTCAGGATTTGTTTCCCCATCTGATGTTGTTCGACTCTTTACAATATTCCAAACCGGCTCAATTACAATAGCCAAAATTGCTGCATTTTCTAGTCTACGCTGAATATGCAAACCACTAAACTATCCTCTCATAGCTTGTCTTCAATACTTGCTACTACTTTATATCTTATATAGTTATTATTAATGAGATATTTTTTCATCTTCCTGTACATCAATCTTAGCATCCTCAATTTTGACATATTCATCCTATAAACCATTTTTGTCCCCACGTCTATTATCATACACAATGGTTGGCTTTATGGTGTATAGAATCTACCTTTAGTCTGAGCGGAACTTATTGACACTAAAGCCCTGTTTCATTCATCTTGCTATAACCTTATAAGACTCATCATAACAAACCATACTACTCATTATCTCCTTGATTTTTGTAAGTGGGAACTTTGGTAACATCTTTCTACTCTTCAGACACTTTCTGCATTTTCAGAATCTTTGTATAGGAAATCATGAATCAAGTGACTTCTTCATATCTAATACTCTTTCATACATCATTAATGATATTGTCAGACCCCGACACCTTTACTGTTTTCATCCTTCTCAAAGCATTCTCAATGAAGGATGTATTACCTGTCATGTGTAGGGGATCTTTTTCTGCATTAACAAGTGTCTACATATAAAATAATGTTTCCTTTGAGTCTGTCATGTATAGCTAATTTTATTTCTTCATTAACATGTACCAAAATTAGTCTTTCCTTTTATTCTCGATGTCAATCTTAGCAACAATCTATCATCGTCACTGCTGATGCACTTTACGTGTCAAGGTATCTTCCTTTACTTTGTATCATGAGCTATTTCAGAAAAATCATTTTCCCTTCTCTGGTACGCCCAACTTATATTTATATATTTGTTGAATTGTAATTAGGACCACAAGTTTATTCACTATGGAACCCTACTTCTATATAGTGGAGAGGGGATACAATTACATGGAGCCTTGGACCATACCCTAGTGGGTCAAACAAACCAATCATACTATACCAAACCTATTCAACTAATGAACTATTGTACTCTAGTACTCTCTCTCGAGCTGGAGCATGGTAGAATACCACATACAAGTTGCCAACATAAACACAAATAGGACATACAAACTCAAAAACATATAGGCAAAGATATGAACAACCCATATATTATCGCTGCCCCTTGATCATTCAAAATCGGTACCCCCTTAAAGAAATGATCCAGAGTAGATAGTAAAAACCGTCGAGCTTATCAATCAAAAGGAAGAACATATAGAGTAAAATAGACAACAATAGGTATCATCTCAGTTACTAACATCGTTGAATAGCATAAAGAGTGTTGGTACACAAGTAGCAAGGTTCGAAGAATGTTGAATCATTGACAGAGAAAGTTGTCGACGTGTAGGAATTGCATTGGTCAAGTAGGAAATAGTCGAAGTGATGTATGACACACTCTACCTCTACGATCATATGGTCATGGGTCTCGCCATCCATATTTATGTTAGTTACATTATATTAGAGTTTGGTTAGAACTTTCTTTTTCTGTTAATTTTTTGCTATCTTGTACATTTGCTAAGCCATGGAAGTTGACATCATCTGCTTGGGCCAACCATAACATGCAACCGTTCGTGACACTGTATCAAAGATTGTTCAGATTTTGCTCTAATTTTCTTTTTTCTGTTAATTTTTTGCTATCTTGTACATTTGCTAAGCCATGGATGTTGACATCATCAGCTTGGGCCGACAATAACCTGCAACCGTTATCGAAGATTGTTCGGATTGTGCTCTAGTTTGGCTCCATTTCTTCCACTGGTTTATATGCACATCGACTTGTTTGACCCGTAGCGCTAGTGCCTTTAATGGATCGTGTAGTTGACACCATCTCTACCAAATATACCTACCTCTAACCAGAAAATTGCCAAGACCCGTTTTGAATTTTTGCGTTCTTTTACGTTTTGTATAATTGCTTAGTTCTTTGAATCACGTTGTATCTGTTGATCTTGTGATTTCGTAATGAATCTAGCTGTTGTCTATGTTGGGTCAGCTAGTTGCAGGCATAAAGGTGAATGGTTATGATGAATTGGCTCTACAGGGTGCCCTGTGGCTGGCATAAGGAGGTTGCACAAGTACATGTGGCTTTTGGTTCAATGTCCAGTGGTAGTAGGAGGGATAACAAGTAACACATGGATAAGGGCTAGGGGACTAGCACTAGCGTTCAATGCTGAATGCTCACATGGCATGCCTTGTGGTGCCAAAGTTGTGCAATTGTAGGGGAAGGCATACGGTATGGTTTCAGCATCTTGGTAAATGTAGACAACATCATCTCCTTTTGTTGGATGTTGGTTAAAAGTGTATGGAATAATGATTTGCGGTGGAAGAGGAATCGAGGTGAGGAAGATTGCTAATGAAACATGTTCTTAGAATATTTGCTCTAGTGCCAATAGATGACAAACATGATAGATAAGAAGGGATATTTTCCCCTCCATAATGAAGTTTGCAAATAACGATGATTAACTCTGTTATATGAAACATAGTTGTCAAAGCACCATAATGGTAGAGTGCTCAACCTCATGGCCATTCTTGGGACACACATGCACACACACACACACACACACGCACACACACGCACGCACGCACACACACACACGCACACACACACGGACACGCAGACACAAATATTTATGCGTCTGTGTCTACCTAATACCATATATCATATATTAGTCGTTTCACGTATTTATTATATCGAAAATGCATGAAAAATATGGTGAATATGAAATCAAAATGATATGAATATCTAAAAAATCCACAAAAATGTCGTGTGCATCAAGCGAGGTGGTTCTAGCTTCCTAGGTACCCTGGTTTCTTTTTCTTGATTTTTGTAAGCAGTTGCCTATTCACTTTACCTTTAGATGCTTAGTGGCCTAGGTGTCCACCTTAACAACTATGAACTTTAAATCAATTAATTCTTTGAATATAGGCTTTAAGTTAGCGTCTTGCTATAACTATAACGGTGAAAGACCTAATTTGACTCAGTTTCCTTCTATTCGTTATCTAAGCATTAATTTTTACCATGCTAGGTTGCCTACATGGTTCATTTTTGTTAGAATAATAAATATTTATTCCCTTAATTCATTATTCTTTATTTCCCTGTATATTCTGTATATATGGGATTAGTCCCACGGTGTAAACGGGTATTGGCCACCACCCGTTTCCATATATATAGGTGTGCCCTGTAAATACAAAGACATCTCATTCCACACATTACTTTCCTATCTACATGGTATGAGAGCCAACGATACCCTAATTCTCTGGAGAGAGCGTCCCACAACAGTAGTAGCTGTCATCTTCATCGGTGTTGATTTCATCCTCACCAAACTCCTCCGTTGCAGCCGTCTCTCCTCCACCATGGAAATCATTTCCACCGTGGAAGTCTTTCTCCTTTCCATTGTGAAAATTATCTCCACCGTAGAAGTCTTTCTCCTTTCTCATCGTGGAAATCATCTCCATAGTGGTGGAAGTCATCTCCATCACCTTTCGAAGCGTCGTTCCCTTTCTCAGAGGCATCACATCCTCTCCTATCGAAGGACCTCCATCTCCTTCCCAAATCTTCACTACTGTCATAGTGGTAGATAGATCTATGCCTAGGAGGTTTTCTTACCTAGAAGATCCGTCCAAGGTGCGATACATGGGGCAGAAGACCTATGATTTTTGAATCGGAGGTGCGACACACGCCGTGTCAATCATCAACACGGTGTGTTGACAGAAGATAGGGTTACGCCCCCGACAAGTCACACGCCATGTCCATTATCGACACATCATGTTGATGGGAGACAGAGTTACACCTACAACAAGGTACACGCCGTGTCCATCCCTGACACGCGTGTTGATGAGAGACAGAGTTACACTTTCGACAACGTACACGCCGTGTCCATCATCGACATGCCGTGTGTGAGCAGTTTGTCAAAGATCTATCCAGTTCTTTGTACACGTCGTGTGGCTTTTGCACACACCGTGTAAGGCACTTGCTGCCCAGTTTCATCCCTTTTCTTGATCACTTCAGAAAAAAGGAAGTACCCCTCGGAAGCTCAATGATAAAAACTTCACTCAAAGGAGCCGAATAGTTAAGATCTGGTTCAAGGGACAAGGAAAGTACAAGCATCTCACAGAGGGTCCTCCAACGAATGTCACTATGGAACAATGGGAGTAGACTGATGTCAATCTTCTCTCCAACCTGTGGGATTCCATGGAGCCACAAGTTGCCTATCTCACCAATCACTTTGAGAAATGTAAAGATGTCTGGGATCATCTTAATCTCATGTACGAGTCAAACATCTCCCGCATGTATGAGATGACTGTGGGGATGTACAATCTTCAGCAAGATGACAAATCTCTGATTCAATACTTCAGGGAGGTAACCCGCATTGCTAACGATCTCTATTCTCTTTTTTCGCTAACAACAGACCTCAAAGAACTCCAGAAGTAGAGGGATCAAATGGCTGTCATCAAATTCTTGGCCGGTCTTCGACGTGAATACCAAGGAGTACGCAGCCAAATCCTTGTTGAGTCTGAGCTTCCCAAATTGACAGAAGGGTATCAAAGTGTCTCTCTCGCTTTCATAGAACAAGCTCCACATTCTACCTCAGACAAATTTGCCATGGTCTCTACCATGAAGGGTCACATCAATACTAGCCCTGCTACTCGTAGACGAAGATGAGGGGGTTGAGGAGGTCGTGGAGGCAGGTCTACTGGAGGACATGGACGCGCAGAATGCTCTCATTGTGGCAAGATGGAGCATTACAAGGAAACCCATTATGAACTTTATGGGTGTCCTCCCAAAACCACATATGCAAATGTGGCCTCAACTGCCGACGCTTTAGGGGACACCATCCATCAGATTCAGGTGACAAATTGAGGAGTACAATTAGTTCTGTTAATACAAAGCATCTCAAGCCTCCGTCTTCAGTTTCTTCAATGGCTTCCTTTACACAACATCCTGGTGGACCTACTGCATGCATATCTCAATCTTCTACTGTAAGTTCGTCTTCTTGGTTACTTGTTTCAGGTGCAACAAATCACATTACAACTTACAAGCATAGTCATAATATACTTCAAATTTTTGAAAAAAGTCTCTCCTAGAGTATGAAACCTCTGAATAAATCCTAATGCCAAGATATTACATTTTATTCCCGTATTATACACGAACTAATCAAGTTTAAATTTTTTTTTCACGTTCGATACGTTTTTTTCCCGTATTATACTGATTATGACTCCAATTTAGTTTGAGACTTTGAGTGCATATATGTGTGTATATGTACATGCATATATGTGTGTATGTATGTAATATATGTATGTATATGTAAGTAATAGTTATAGATATATGTATGCAATATATATGTATATTTATATGTGCATAACATATATATACATATATCTGTATGCAATACATGTATATATCCTCCGATTTCTTCCCGGCTTTTTCCCAAATAGTTGACCGTATTTTTACCGTACGTTGACCGATTTCATCCGAATTTTTCGCATAATTGTCAAATTTCAAAATTTTCAACTCAACCGAACATATCCCGAATACCGAATTTGTCACTATGTACATGTACAACCAATCTTATATCCAATCTATCCACCAACAAAACACCTTTGCCACCTATTACCATTGCCAATGGTTTCAAAGTTCCAGTAATTATCAAACCTCTACCTACAGTCACATTGCAATCAACGTCATTTGCTCTTGAGTTTCCTTTCAATTTAATTTCCATCAGCAAACTATCGTTCTCTTCAAGCCTCAGTTACATTTACCCCTGATGATTGTGTGATATAGGACCTCCAGATGCAGAAGGTGATTGGTGGGGGGTATGAACTTGTAGGTCTCTACTATCTTGGTTTGGCGTCCAAGGCATGTGTGGTAGCTTCTCCTCTCCATATCTATAGTCGACTTAGACACATGTCCCTGGACAAACTTCAGGTTCTCCACCCTCAGCTATCTAGACTTAATACACTACAGTGTGAGTCATGTTAGTTAGGAAAGCATCATCGATCCACCTTTAAGTCTAGGGATCAAATAACTGCTAAGTCGAGTTTTGAAATTATTCACTCTGATGTTTGGGGCCCATGTCGGGTTCCATCAAAACTTAGTCAAAAATATTGTCACTTTCATCGATGATTTCTCTAGAGTCACTTGGTTGTATTTGATGAAAGATCGTTATGAAATTTTATCAACAATACAAAACTTTTATAATGAGATTGAAACCCAATTCTCTCGGCATATTCATATTTTTTGAACAGATAATGCCAAAGAATATTTCAGTTATGCTCTTGCTCAATTCTTATCTTCCAAAGGGGTTATACATCAGTTATCTTGTCCTCAGACACCTCAACAAAATGGGGTAGCCGAGAGGAAAAACCGTCACATAGTCGAAATAGCCCGTACTCTTCTTTTGCATACGAGCGTTCCCAAGGAATTCTGGGGCGATGCCGTCCTCATTTCCACTATAGTCACAAATTTGGTATTTGGGATACATATGGTCAAGCTGAAAAATTTGGAATTTGGGAATTATGCGGAAAATTCGGATAAAAATCAGTTAACATACGATAAAAGTACGGTTAACTATTTGGGAAAAAATCGGGAAAAAATCGTATATATATATATATATATATATATATATATATATATATGCATACACATATATGCATACACATATATGCATACACATATATGCATACACACATAAAGATGATGAAGAAGCATCAAATAGATTAAATTGATTACACTAATATTTAAAGATCAACTAATTGATAAATGTAAACAAAATTCAGAACAATCACTTGATGCACTGATTGCGATAGCAACAATAGGTAAGAAAAATATATAAACAAAAAAGGAAGATAGATTACGAGCTCAGTGGGTACTGGGTAGTGTAGAGGGTTGGCAAACTTATCACCCTTCTCGAGCTAGAGTGTTGTATGACTTGTGTCAAAATCACATGTCCAGCCTTGTTTAGATCATGGTACTAAACATCCTCGACATCTGGCGATATATCCTCGATGTTACATATGTCTATGTCTGTCGATGTCGAAACCTAGTAAACTTCCTCGACATCGATGTTGCCTACTTGTTGACATGTATCAATGAATTCAGCCTACTTGGTGATGAAATTGACTTAGCTAGCTCAAAGCTTCCCATCTTCTTGATGATCTTTGTAGTTATTATTGTTGCACACATAGGGAAGGCATAAAGAACTTGTAGGAAACCATTCTTCACACTGAGATGACTATTTCCTTGGTTTCTAACTAAACAACAATGATAAGTTTATTCCTCTACAGATTTCCACAAGTTTTGCAAAATTTGGTGTTGGCCTAATAAAATTTCACCTCCGTTACTTTTTCTCCTCTTCACAAATTGATGTATTTAAAAATAAGCTCATGTTTTTTAATTCTAGAATGTGAACCAATCGGGATTTCTGTAGATACTGAATACATATATGGAACAAATCTAAGTTCTAAACATTTCACATAGAAGGATTATAGATGGAGTATGTGTTTAGTAAAAAAATGATGTTTTATGCCAAATTCCCTCACAATCTCACTATCTTTTAGCTTATTTTGCGTCGAACTGCTAGTCCAAAACTTCCTCAAAGTTTCCTTACATGTTTCACAAGCTTCCACTTGTTTGCCTATCAAAGTTGACACTAAGACGATGTCTTTTACATTTGCACGTGACTGTGTTATTCTTTATATGTAAACATGTATGAATGGCTGTACATAGACATATATTTGGATTTTAAGCTAGATTTGATGAAATCTATAAATTTTCATCATGAAATCACTATTTTGAGCTTATTTTTTGTCAAAGATGCGTCGAAGTTTGGTTATAAAAATCCTCGATGTTTCCTCGATGTTTCCACAAACTTCCACTTCCACACCTATCGAAGTCAACTCGAAGTCGAAGTTTTGTTCCATGGTTTAGATACAAAAAACAATGAAAAATTAAAGGGGAAGAAGCAGGGTTGTCAGACTCGAACCGGTCAGTGAACCGGTGAGGCCTCTGGTTCACGGTTCACTGGTTCAACCAGTGGTCTGACCGGTTCAACCGGTGACGTCAGCATGACGTCACTAGTAGTTTGATAATATATAAATGTCTTTGATACTCATGGAAATTATCCCTACAAAAGTTATGAAACATGAATAATAGCATAATTCCTCACAATAACTTGATAAAAAAGACCAAATAACAATATTATACTATTCATGGACATTTATACACCAGCATTTATATAGTATTCAATGTTAAATAACATAAAATAGCAACAACAATGCATTTCCTTGCTAAATGAGAGAACCGGCCGGTTGGGCAAAAACCGGACCGGTTCACCGGTTTGATGCCGGTCAGACGTCATTTCCGGCTTTTAGAGGAAACCGACCCGGTAGGGTGACCGGTTCCCGGTTCAACCGGTTCAACCGGCCGGTCCGGTTCGGTCTTGATAACCATGGGCGTTAAAGGAGGGGAATGGGAGGAACATGAATGAGGATGTAGGAGGAGGATATGTGGAAACAAAAGAAAGAAGAAACAAGGAAATCAGGAATAGAGGAGGATGCAGAAGAGAATGGATAAAGGAGGATGATATGGTAGAAACAAGAAAGGGGAAATAGACGTGTAACAGAGAAGAAGAAGAAAGGAGGACAACTGGAAAACGGGAGGAGGAAGGAGGAACATAAAAACAGGAAGAAAGAGGAAGAACGCAAATAATGAAGAAAGGTGGAGGTTTGGACAGAGAAGGGAGTAATTAGCTGAAGAGTACAGAGAAATCAAAAAGAGAAGAGAAGAGAAAGGAGAGGTGGAACGTGGAAGTGACAGCTGGAAACAACAAGCAACAAGAAGCCTAGTCACAAGATTTGAGGGTTTAGAAAAACCCTGCTGCAAATGAAAAAAATGACTAGAAAAAACAACAATACAAAACAGTTTAAAACGAGAATAAAACGTACAAAACGCGAATGAAATGTAGTACGCGAATAAAATGTGTATAAAACGCGAATAAACTTATTATTCGTTCTGGAGTTCAATACGATCGTCACATACGACAGCTCAAAAATACGCGTTTTAAACACTTTTTTTTTCAAAAAAAGGGTGAATGTTGTGACTATGATTGCCACATATCTCATCAATCGCATGTCATCGTCCACCTTAAACAAACACATACCCTTTCAACTTATGTCCTGGTTAGTCCGTTTCAACTATTCCTCCAAAAGTTTTTTGACGTGTCTGTTTTATCCACAATGTTCGGACGGGTATGACAAACCTAGTCCAAAGGTTTCCAACTGTGTCTTCCTTGGTTAATCAAGGACTTAGAAGGGATATTGAGTTATGATCCAGTTGATCAACGTTTTTTGGTTTCAGCTGATATCACCTTCTTTGAAGATACTCCATACTTTGGAGATCCCCAGTCAGTGAGGGATCTTGAAGAAGCTCTCCCACGTTCGGTTGTCATTGAGATCTCGTCACCTAAACCCCCTGTCTAAGGAGAGTCATCTCCACTGGTGTCCCAAGGAGAAAAACCTCTCATCACTCATGTGTACACACGTCGTGTGAAGGATAACAATCAAGAGCATGGATCAAACAACGCAAGTGTCAGCCCTCCTTCAATCACCACTTAGTTTGGAGCTCCAGGTAGCAAAGATAGTTCCCTTGATCTACCAATTGCTATTCGGAAAAGAAAATGGTCATGCACTCTTCATCCTATTTCTAACTTTGTTTCATATGACTGTTTATCTCTCACATATAAAGCCTTCATATCATCCATAACCTATATTTCCATTCCTACTTCTGTATCTATTGCCATGAATCACCCGGGATGGCGTCGTGTTATGGAAGATGAGATGAATGCTCTTTGCCAGAACCACACTTGGAGTTTGGTTCCTACTTCAACATGCAAGGCTGTTGTTGGGTGCCGATGGGTTTACTCAGTCAAAGTCGGGTCTACTGGTGTTGTTGATTGTCTGAAGGCTCATTTGGTAGCCAAGGGATACACTCAAGTATATGGCGAGGACTATCTTGAGAATTTTTCTCCTGTTGCTAAAACGTCATCTGTTTGTTTATTTATTTCTTTGGCAGCTCATTTTTCTTGGCCCTTGCACCAACTTGATATCAAGAATGCTTTTCTCCATGGTGACCTGTCTGAAGAATTCTATATGGAGCAACTTCCTGAGTTTGTTGCTCAGGGGGAGTGACACCTAGCTTGTCGTCTTCATAAATCTCTCTATGGGCTCTAACAGTCCCCAAGATCTTGGTTCGGGAAATTTAGTCAAGCTCTACTTGAATTTGGCCTTCTACAATCAGGTTTTGATCATTCAGTCTTCCATCATCGAGGATCTTCAAGATGTATTCTCCTTATTGTCAATGTTGATGATATTGTCATCACTGAAGATGATCACCAGGGTATTCTGCAGCTGAAACAATTTCTTCAAAGTAAATTTCAAACTAAAGATTTAGGCGTCCTAAAATATTTTCTAGGTATTGTGGTTGCTAGATCTAATGATGGTATAGTCATCTCACAAAGGAAATACACTCTTGTTCTACTTGAAGAGATTGGTGTGCTTGGAGCGAAGCCTGCAAATACTCCAATGGATCCCAAAATTAAGTTGTACAAGGAGGAGGGAGAGCCACTTGAAGATCAATGGAGATATAGAAGATTGGTTGGAAAATTAAATTATCTTACAACCATTCATCCATATATATCATTTGCTACTAGTGTGGTTAGTCAATTCATGGATAAACCCTCTAGTAGTCATACAGAGGCTGTTTATAGGATGCTTCACTATCTCAAGAAGAGTCCAGGCAAAGGTATATGGTACACAAATCATGGACATCTCAAAGTGTAGGGCTTCTCAGATGCTAATTGGGCAGTATGTGTCATAGACCACAGGTCAATTTTCCGGATATTGTGTCTTTGTGGGAGGCAATCTCGTGTCCTGAAAAAGCAAAAAGTAAACAGTGATAGCCCGATCTAGCGCTGAATCTGAATACAAAGCAATGGCTCATGCAACCAGTGGTCTCTTATGGACCAAGAATATCATAGAAGAACTGGGAATCAATTAATATGAAGCAATGGAATTCATGTGTGATAATCAAGCTGCTGTTTACATTGCTTCCAGCTCGGTTTTTCACGAACGGATCAAACATATTAAAGTTGATTATCATTTCATTCGAGAAAAGGTACAAGATAACCAAATTGTACTTATTCCAACCATTCAGAAGATCAAGTGGCTGATCTTTTCACAAAATCTCTCAATGAATGCAGAGTAAAATTCCTATGTAACAAGCTTGGTGCCTATGACATCTACGCACCAGCTTGAGGGGGAGTATTAGAATAATAAGTATTTATTCACTTTATTCATTATTCTTTATTTCCATGTATATTCTCCGCCTATGTGGGATTAGCCCCACACTATGTAAACGGGTATTGACTACCACCCATGTCCATATATATAGGCGTGCCCTGTCAATACAAAGCCATCTCATTCCGCACATTACTTTTCCTATCTACAATTCTATTCCATTTAGCTTTGCTTCATTCATATTCAATCAAAGATGTAACAATTGAAGATTCCTTATATCTCTCTCTCCATTGTCTAGGAAAACAAGCAAACAACAATGTATTGAATATTGATCTTATTGACATAGATCAATGATTGGATGATGGAGGATGACCACCATTACTTGATTTAAATATCATATGAATAGCCTACGTATCAAATATGAGCTCATCCAAATACACAGGTTACACATCTATTGCAAAAAAAAATGATGCATTGGAAAATGTTTCATATATCGTTTTGGACTCTATATGAGTTGCTAACAAGTACGAGCTCAAATTTGACATATATGCTAATTCATGTGTTACTCAAGAAGTCAACTGTTTATATTTTCCAAAAACTTGACTAAGATATGTTACTCTGACTTCTCTTTATGATGCCATCAACATAAGATCCTATTTTTGCAATCAATGATTTGGTGGAGGAGGATGACCCACCATTACATAATTATAAATTATATGAATAGGAGAATTCTTTGAACATACTGTTCTGGGAGAATGGATCGAATACAATCTGAAGAAGGAAAATAATGAAGATGATTGGGATGTAGTCTTTGCTATATCTGTATGGGAAATCTGGAAGGCAAGAAATGCTAAAGTATTCGAAGGGAAGGTGAAGAGAGAAGCACAGCTGAGGAGTAGAGTGGCGATTACTCATGCAGCCATGGCTAGAAAAGCCTATCAGTCTGAGACTGGAGAAAAACCAAAATCAGATACTACTGAGGAAAGCAAATGGACAGGACCTTCACGAGGATGGTTGCTAATTAATATAGATGCAGCTGAGAATTAAGGCATGGGGAAACAGGTGATGAGCTGCACTGCTTGTGATGAATAGGGTCACTGACTTGCGGGAATGACATCCAAAACGCATGGAACAGACACGCTGAAAGCTGAGAACTATAGAAAATACATCATATGTTCTGTTTCACAAGAGCAGTAGAAATGATAAATGGGAAAAGGAGAATAAGCACTAAGTATATGAATCCGATAACTCACATCAGGAAGAGAGCACCGTCGGAGCAAGAACTGGAGTTTTTCCACAGGGTTAGAGACACTAACATACTCGCAGATGCTTTAGTAAAATGGAGCCTGAACCAGACAATGCCACACTGTATCTGGGAGTATTGTCCATCTGATCTGAAATCTTTATTTGAAAAAGATTCGAGTGATTGTAATAATGTAGGGTCTGGTCACCCAGATGTAACAACTGTTGTTAGATGACAAAATGAATAAAATGGAACCGGAATAAAGAAACTTGTCAAGAGCGTATAACATATTAAATTCGAGCTCATCCAGATAACATAGGCCACACATCTATTACTACAAAAATGAGGCATTGCAAAATGTTTAGGATATGGTTTTTGGACTTTAATGAGTAACTTAGAAGGATGAGCTCAAATTTGACATATAGACCTTTGCGTGCTATTTAAGATCAACATTTTACATTTTTTTCAAAAACTTGAGTTAATTGAATTGTGTATCCTAGCCTAACTTGACTAAGATGTGTAACCATCCATGACTTTGATGTACGAGGCCATCAATAAAATTGTGTATTCTTGCCTAACTCCCCTCAACAAAAGAAGAAGGATCCCTACACCTTGGTGGAGAAAATTTCATATCCCCAACATCCTTTTTGGATCTTTTGCAAAATCAATCTTTTGATCCAACCTTATTGGAGGGGATTCTATGCCTACTGTTGTTCCCAAGAAATCTTACATTCAATTATGTCGTGCTTAAAGAATCAGTCAAATCTTGAGCTCAAGATAGTCGAGTTGTTGATATGGCACTTCCTTTAAAACCACATTTTCAAAGTTTTGTTTGCCTCTCCATTTTGTTTCCAATATGAAATGGTTGAGATTTGAGGCTAATATGTCTTTGTATGTATGCAATGTTATTTTTGTATAATGTTTTCTACAAAATTCTAGACAAGCTTAGTTGTCCACGGAATGGAAACTTCTTTTGATGATGCTTGTGTGCTATCAACCAAGACTTAAGAAATTTGAGTGTTATACGCTTATTCCTATTGATTTTGATTAAAAAATGACACAGTCACTTAAAAATTTATAGTGTAATCTTTTTGATGTAGTAATTGTAGCATCTCCTCTTGTAGGAAAAAGGAAGCAAGTTACAGGCTAAATCCAAAGTTTCAGGCAAATATTCAAAAATACTTGGTCCACGGGTAAGCACCTCATGTTTGCTTTTATTTTTTTTGTTTACCGTATCTTTTCTGACAAGGTTACTGCTCAAATAAAACTAATGTTGATAATGAATGTCCAAAAACTTTCATTGTTAGTGTTACATTATATATTTCCTGTTTTACATAGCCTGCTATTTGTTTTGTTATTTCTCTTTTATATATGGACCTCTCTGTAATTCTTTCAGTATTATATATATGAGGGTGCACACATTGTGCAACCCTGAGCTTTCTGAAAACCCTGACTCTGTCACATGGTATCAGAGCAGGTCGAAACCTAGCCATATTTCCCTCCCTCCCTCCCTTCTCTCTCTCTCTCTCTTCTTCCCTCTCCACCGCCCCCCCGCCCGCCCGCCGCCCGCAGCAGCAAGCCGCCGGCTGCAGCCCGCCGACCGCACAGCTGGCTGCCGCCGCCTAGCGTGCCGCAGGCCGCCGCTGGCAGGGCTGCCGCCCACGTAGGGGCCGTCCGTCCTCCTCGCACCGCTAGTCCTCTCCCGCTCGTGGCTCCGTCTAGCCTCCTGGCTCGGTGTGTCGCTAGTGCTTGAGCAACATCACCAAATTTTTGGTTGTTCGCACAACAGGCACACTGCCGGGTGGCCGTCTTCTACGGGACCACTGAGCCGCCTATAGATCTGGACTAGTTTTGTCTTCAGGGGGAGATCGGAGAGTTGTTCGTCTGAGGGACAACTTTCAGTTCGTGTTCGTCTGTGCCTGCCTGTCCGTGTAGGCTTCGGCCTCCGGGTTTCCTGCTACGCTTAGGCGTAGTTCGTATATGAGAGGTCCGTGGTACTTTTGTGCCTGCTTCTACCTGCCTGACGGCATAGTTCGTCTCCTGACTGTGCCTACTTGCCTTTGCCTGTCTTCCTGCCTGCCCTCATGGCGTCTTCTGGAGATGACATCTGGAGAGACTCGCGCCGTCAAGTTACCACTGTCAAACTTGACGGGCGCAATTACCAGCTTTGGGTGTGCTCCTTTGTGATATATGCCAAATCACAAGGGAAGTACTCTCATCTGATTCGCATTGGTCCGCCTCAGCCTGCAGAGAATGCGGATGTAAAGGACGTCAAAGCTTTTGATGATTGGGTCCGTGACGACTCGACTGTGATGACATGGATTCTCAACAGCGCCGTTGAGAAGATCAGTGTCACTTTACTTCGGCTGCCTACGACGAAGCAGATGTGGGATCAGCTCGTCGGTACCTACTCTCACAGTCAGAATCCCAAGAAGGTCTTCGACATAACCAAGCAACTGGGGCGACTCCAATTCACGGGATCTGACATCTCCGACTACTTCTCCACCTTCATTGGCCTGTGGGGTGAGTTGGAGGCTTATCACCCGTTGTCTACTGATCTGGCGACTATGCAGAAACAACAGGCGGAACTACATCTGATATAGTTTCTGATTGGCTTGCCAGAGTCCTATACTGGTGTTGTGGATCAGATCTTGGCGAGTGATCCGCTCCCTACTCTGCAGGGTGCCTACCAGCGTCTCCAGCGCTTTTCTTCATCGACACCACCGTCTCATACTGAGACTAGAGATTCGACTGCCCTGGCTGCTTGGGCCGGGCGTGGCTGTGGCCGTTCCACTGATGGCCGTCCTCCCCTGGGTACAGGACGGGGACGTGGACCTGTTGCTGGACGAGGAGCCCCTTCGGCCACCCCATCTTCTGCTGCTGCGCGTCCTCCGCAAGGACAACGCGTATGTACCTTCTGTGGCCGGTCTAACTATATTAAAGAAAAGTGTTGGGAAAAGTATGACAAACCGACTTGGGCCAATGCTACTGCAGATTCATCGTCTGCTGCTTCTGAGGGTGTTACTCCGACGCTTGAGCCAAAGACTGCGGGAGCGACCGCATACTACATTCGTGCTGAGGTGGAACACCTCCTTCTTGAGCGTGCTGGCTCTTCGACTGCTGCTTCTACTAGTGGAGCACATGCTGCATACTCTGGTTATGATACTGCATTCCTGAGTTCCTCCTCACCTTCTACTTCTGGTAATACAAAATGGGTGATAGATTCTGGTGCCTCTGCACATATATCTGGCAATAGATCTCTGTTTAAAACTCTATCTAAACCTGCCCGTAACTCTTCTGTTATGCTTGCGGAAAGCTCAAAGTCTTCGGTCTTTGGAGTCGGTGATATTGTTTCTCAGTTTTGGCTCAAGTCTGCCTTATATGTGCCTAGATTTCCTCTGAACTTATTATTAGTCAGCAAAATTTTACGAAGTTTGAACTGTAGCTTGACGTTTGTTCCTGGTTCATGTGTTTTTCAGGACCTTCGCACGAGGACGAAGATTGGTTGGGGGTATGAAGGTACTGATGGCCTATATTACTTGGACCAGTTACCGAGATCAGAGAAAGCTGCTGTGGTATCTGCTTTATCGGCTTCTGTTTCTGCATTGCAGTGGCACTACAGGCTGGGACATCCGTCGTCGGAGAAGCTGCGTCATTTAGTTTCAGATATTGGCAGTTGTAATTTTCAGTGTGAATCGTGTCAGCTGGGAAAACAAACTCGTCCTAGACGTAGTACCGTGAGCAGTAAAAACATTTTTGATTTAGTTAACTCTGATGTATGGGGTCCATGTCATGTACCGAGTTTGTCTGGTTACAAGTATTTCATTCTATTTATTGATGAATTTTCTAGGACTACTTGGTTGTTTCTATTAAAAAGTAGGTCCGAAGTGCTGTCTACTATCAAGTACTTTTTTGCTGAAATAAAAACGCAGTTTGGTTTGCCAGTTAAAGTTTTCCGCACCGATAATGCTTTAGAATTTGTTAAGCAAGAAGTGGCGGTTTTTTGTAAATCTGTTGGTACGCTTCACCAGACTTCATGTTCCTATACCCCACAACAAAATGGTGTCGCTGAGCGAAAAAATAGACACTTATTAGAGGTTACCAGGACTATCATGATACATTCTCATGTGCCCCGCTCCTATTGGCCTGAGGCTATTCTGACTGTGTGTTTTCTGATTAATAGGATGCCATCGTCTGTTATTGGAAATAAGATTCCTATACAGGTTCTACAACCTGAAACTTCTTTGTTTGCTGTGCCTCCTAGAATTTTTGGGTGTACCTGCTTTGTCAGATTACTTGGACCCACTTCTGATAAGTTGTCTCCTCGAGCTGCTAAATGTATTTTTCTGGGCTATTCTAGAACTCAAAAGGGTTACAGGTGTTATAATCCCAGTACCAGGAAATGGTTTACTAGTAGTGATGTTGTCTTTTTGAAGATACACCGTATTATTCTTTAGTAGGAGATAGTTTGCAGACAGACATTCTTGCCTCTCCTTTGCCTGTTATTTCTGATTGTGTGCCTGACATTACTAACACTGTGACTGTTGAAAATCAAGATCCTCCTCTTATTGTTTATCAGCGCAGGAATAGAGCACCTTCTACACAAGTACCCCCCCAAGATAACCAATCTTCTCCTCCAGAAGGTTCTGCTGCACCTGAGGTACACTCTGACCTTGACATACCTATTGCACTCAGAAAGGGTACTCGTTCCTGCACTTCTCATAGCATTGCTCAGTTTGTATCTACTACTCATCTGAATACTCAATCTAGTAATTTTGTATATGCTTTATCTGCTGTAGCTGTACCTAAGAATGTTCAGGATGCATTGAAAAGTACTGCTTGGACATTTGCTATGAAAGAAGAAATGCTTGCTCTTACTGACAGAGACACGTGGGAGCTGGTGGATCCACCTTCTCAGTGTAAGCCTGTGGGCTGCAGGTGGGTATATGCCGTAAAATATCAACCTGATGGTACGATTGAGAGGTTGAAAGCACGGTTAGTTGCAAAGGGCTATACTCAGACATATGACATTGATTACTTTGAGACTTTTTCTCCTGTAGCCCGCCTTAACTCTGTCAGGATTCTCCTATCTGTTGCTGTGAATCTGAACTGGCCTCTTCTACAGCTTGATGTGAAAAATGCTTTTCTGTATGGTGACTTGCAGGAAGAGGTGTATATGGAGCAACCTCCTGGGTTTGTTGCTCAGGGAGAGTCTCACAAAGTATGCAGGCTTAAGAAGTCTATCTATGGGCTCAAGCAGAGTCCTCATGCCTGGTTTGATAAGTTGAGCAGGATTATGATTGATTTTGGTTTTCTGAGGTCACAGGTTGACCAATCTGTGTTCACAAAAAAGACTTCAACAGGTATTACTGTTCTGATTGTATATGTTGATGACATTATTATTTCTGGCAGCGACTCTCTTGGTATTCAGGCTACCAAAGATCATCTGGGCAAGCACTTCGCTACAAAAGATTTGGGCAGACTTCGGTATTTTCTTTGCATAGAGGTCTCTAGAAACTCTAATGCCCTGGTGCTTTCTCAGAGAAAGTATGTTCTTGATATTCTGCAGGAGACTGGTATGCTTGGAGCAAGACCTGCGGATACTCCTCTTGATCCCAATGTGAATTGGGATGATGATTCCTCTTCTGTGTTTGCTGATCAAAAAAATTTCAGGAGGTTGATTGGTAAATTGATTTATTTGACTGTTACTCGTCCTGATATTGCTACTGCAGTGAGTCTTCTTAGCAGGTACCTTGACAAACCCAAACAGTGTCACTGGGATGCTGTATGTCAAGTTCTGAGATACTTAAAAAAGTCGCCTGGCAAGGGACTTCATTATAAAAAGAATGGGCACTGTGTTCTTGAAGGGTATTCTGATTCTGATTATGCAGGCAGTAAAGTTGATAGAAAATCTACCTCCGGTTACTGTACGTTTGTAGGAGGCAATCTTGTTACCTAGAGGAGCAAGAAACAGAATGTCGTTGCCAGATCTAGTGCTGAAGCTGAGTACAAGGCCATGGCCCATACTGCCTGTGAGTTACTGTGGGTGCGTTTTCTTCTGAAAGAGTTTGGGATTGAGTCTTGTTCGGCCATTCCTATGCACTGTGATAACAGAGCTGCCATCTTCATTGCAAATAATCTTGTCTATCATGAGCGCACCAAACACATTGAAGTTGACTGCCACTTCATCAGAGAATCTATTCTTGCTGGCAAGATATGCACTCCATTCACGAGATCAGAAGATCAAGTTGCTGATATCTTCACCAAGCTGCTGGCGAAGAAACAGTTCTGCACACTGATGGACAAGTTGGGCTTGATTGACATCTATGCTCCAACTTGAGGGGGAGTGTTACATTATATATTTCCTGTTTTACATAGCCTGTTATTTGTTTTGTTATTTCTCTTTTATATATGAACCTCTCTGTAATTCTTTCAGTATTATATATATGAGGGTGCACACATTGTGCAACCCTGAGCTTTCTGAAAACCCTGACTCTGTCACAGTTAGCTATGTTTGTCATGTACTGTGGATTCTGCAAGTGTTTTTGTCTTGAACTATGTTGATCTTTAACTTGATTTCCTATTGAGATCTGCTTGATCAGGCATAATAAAATGTGATTCTGAAGATATTGTTGGAGGGTTTTCTCACAAATAGATTAAGCAAAATTGCTTTTTATCTATGACCGATGTTAGAGAAAAATATGTTGAATTACTACCTGTGGGCGTGAATTAGAAGTTCATTAATAAAATTAGAGGCCAGCTAGGAATCCTGAGTCCCTTTAAGAGTCCTGTAAATGACACTCACCATATACATCGGTTTTGGGGGTTATCATCATATTTTTGCTCTCAATATCATGGTGTTCTTGATCTAATATGTTCACACAACTGCACTTTTTGCACTAGCAGGTGATGGTCATACCGTAATAGTCAATGTTTTAAAAAGCATAAAGCAGTAAGTGTGCACACAACAACTTGTAATCGCTTAAGCTCTAAGTGGCGATTTATGAAAAAATGGTTTTAGTTTCCTATAAATTTGCATGCAAAATTACACGTGTAGATAAATAATATTTTTTTGGAACTTCTATACATATGTAACACTCTACACAAGAATATAAAACACCCAAATAGTTTATAACACAAGTGCAAAACAATGATTATAGTAGTAAACTATAGACCTATGACAGATAAAGCACCCTACACAACTATAAAAAATAACTGTATATACATGATACCAATGTTTTAAAAAACGTTAAGCGGTAAGCGTGCGGACAGCACCTTGTAACTGGTTAACCGGTAAGCGGCCGATTAAGCGACCGATTTTTTAAAAAACGGGTTTTGATTTTCTATACAATTTTATAAAAAAATGCACATGTATGCATATATATACTATACTTTTTGGAACCTTTATACATATCTGAACACCCAAATATTTTATAACACAACTATAAAACAATGATTATAGCTAAACTACTAAACAATAGACTTGTCACACATAAAACACCCTATACAACTATAAAACAAAAAAGTATTAAGTATATATGCATGATACAATAACTATTTTGCATCACATTACAGCAGACTTATCATTGATACCTTACTAACTTATTGCTACATTTACATATCATCACTTGATCAAAAATTACATCAGTACATTTAACCAAAGTATGCATTCTAAAATCTATGTCATGATTAGTTACATGTAATTTACTTGGATATACAGCAGTACCCGATTACTATGTCTTACATACAAAGTATGCATAATAAATTAACTAAGGCTTATCATAGAACATGTATTGTATATAAGTTCAATATATTACAGTCAATAATTATTTTACTTTCAAAAATTACTTAATGTTACAGGCTTGCAGCAGTTTTCTTAAAAAAACGGGTCTGAGCGGCCGATTAAGCGGGTTAAGCGGCAAAAAAACGCCCGTTTTTTTGAAAAAAAATAATCGGGCGCTTAGGGGGTATTTTAAACGGCTGGGCTGCTGAACCGATTAAGCGGCCGCACAGAATGTTTTTCATTTCACTGCATGATACAACATCAATGTTTTGCATCACATGTTTACATAGCTAAATAGTAAACAACAGACTTATCGTAGATACCTTACTAACTTATTGTTACATTTATATTTCATCAAGTCCTACATTACAACGTTACATTTAATCAAAGTATGCATTCTAAATTAGATAATAGTTGCATACAATTTACTTGGATACGTTACAACAATACCCTATTGTTACAGCTTACATATGAAGTATCCATTCTAGATTGGAACTATGACTTATCATATAACATTTAATGTATATATGTTTAATATATGATAGTCAATAATACTTGGACAATATGATTTACTAAATGTTGCAAGCTTATAACAATATTTTTTTTAAAAAGAGCAAAAGTGGGGAAAAAATGGGTGAAGTGGCCAAAAAATGCCTTTTTTATACGCTTAATTGGCGCTCAATTGCTGTTTTAAGCGTCTACGACGCTAGGCCGATGAAGTGGCTGCTTAAGCGGTTTCTCAGAACGATTTTTAATACACTACGTCACATTCTACAAAGATGACTTCTTCTTTACCACCTTCGTCTTTTGAAGTGTCTCCCGATGAAGCAATCTCTCTCTCTCTCTCTGAACCTTTTTCTGTGATCCAACTATAAACTAGGAAAAGTGTTTATTCAACATGGAAAACAAGTTACAATAGACCCTCTTTTATAGGATAATAGAGTAACACAATAGACAGTTAGGCAATATAGGATAAATGAAAAAGGCTAAAGACAAGGCAAGTCTAAAGCCCATAACAAAAGAAATAACATAACATAACACCATAAAGCACACATACTAGTACTCCCCCTCAAGCTGGAGCATAGATATCAATCATGCCCAGCTTGTCAATCATGCTAGTGAATCTGGCCTTGGGCAAAACTTTGGTGAAAATATCAACAACTTGATCAGAAGTCTGAGTATATGGCGTAGAGATATCACCAGACAAGACAACCTCTCAGACAAAATGATAATCCACCTCAATATGTTTAGTCCGCTCATGAAAGGTTGGATTGCTAGAAGTGAATGCAACAACCTTATTATCACAATGCATAGGAACAAGACTCGAGTCAAATATATCAAATTCTTTCAGAAGACTGCGAACCCATAGAAGTTCACATGCAGTATGGGCCATAGCTCTATACTCAACTTCAACATTGGAACAGGTGACAACAGTTTGTTTCTTGCTGCGCTAGGTAACAAGATTACCACCCACAAAGGAACAATAACCAGAAGTGGAGTTGCGGTCTAACCTGCTGCCTGTATAATCTGAATCGGAGTACCCTGTGTTTTTACAGTACCCATGATTTTGATAAAATAAACCTTTGCGTGGAGAATTTTTCAGCTATTTCAAGATGTGACATACAACATCCAAGTGGCACTGTCTAGGTTTATCTAGATATCTACTGACTAAGCCAACCACAAAAGTGATATCAGCCCTTGTTACTGTTAGATATATGAGTTTACCCACCAACTGATGATATTGGTGGTTGTCGGGGTATGGAGGAGAAGTATCATCGTCCCAGTTAGTATTAGGGTCCAAGGGCGAAGCTGTTGGTTTTGCACCAAGCATTCCATTTTCTGACTACAGATCCAAAACATATTTCCTTTGAAACAAGCAAACACTTGAGGAAGAGCGAGAGACTTTAATACCCAGAAAATATCGTATTTTTCCCAGATCTTAGTGACAAAGTGTTTTGCTAGATATTCCTTAGCAGCTGAATGCCTACTTGATCACTTCCAGATAAAATGATATCATCAACATAAACAATCAAGATGATAAGGCCAACAAAGGTTTTCTTAATGAACACTAAGTGATCGTAGTGGGAACGACAAAAGGTGAATTTCTGAAGGATACTACTCTGTTTAGCAAACCAGGCCCGGGGACTCTGTTTCAATCCATAGATTGCTTTGCATAACACATACACACTTTGAAATACTCCCCCCGTGTAACAAATCCAGGTGGTTGTTCCATATATACTTCCTCATGTAGATAGCCATATAAAACAACACCCTCCGGCCCGAACCAGTCCTCATCCTCGTGGGCAGATTCTGAAAAACAACACTGTCCGGGTTAAAAGTGATGCAACGGGGACTCTTCATTATTCTACTAGCAAATGACAAATTCAAAGGGAACTTAGGAACATAAAGGGCCGAATGCAATAGTAATTTCCCAGGGGTGCATATATTTCCAATGCCAGAAACAGGTGATTGGGAACCATCAACAAGTGTAACAGGTGAAATAGTAGGAGTTTACGCAGATCAAAGAATAAAGCCGAGTTGCTAGATATATGAGAGGTGGCGCCAAAATCAATCACCTATGTATTTTTACCAGAAGTTGCAGAGGATGCAAGAAGAGCAGAACCTCCATAGTAGAGGCGTCAACAGTTGAAGGAGCGAGGCCGACCTGTAGTAGCTTCTCGAACTCAGTGCGAATCCAATCCATAGAGGGTTGAGATGAAGAGGATGGAGCAAAATTAGGCGGATCAGTAGTGACCTGATTTGCCAATGCAGGCTTACTATGCTTTATCCAACAACGATCTTCAGTATGATTGGTCCTTTTACAAAAGTTACAATAACGCGGTTCAGAAGAGTCGGGGCCAAAAGACGATGAACACTACCTGGTCTAGTAGTAGAACGAACACGACCACGGCCACGGCCGCGACCACGAAAGGAATCTCTTGAGCGAACAACAAGTGCAACATCTAAGTGGTCAGGTGGCAAAGGGGATCCAGATGGTAGTCGCTGAACCCGTTTGAGGACGTCCCGCAGAGTAGGGAGAGGATCGCTAAATAATATTTGATCAATGACCCAGAAAAGGAGTGGGGTAATCCAACAAGAAATTGCACCAATTATAATTCATTGCGCTGGTGCTGTACCTTGGTAATATCAATAGAGAGAGGATGATAGACTTCAAACTCGTCCTAGTAAGCAGAACACTGATTATAATAAATCTCCACATAATCGGTCATAGAATACTCCTTTGCCAGTTGTTTGAAAATTTCAAACACCTTCGGATTCTATTGATGTACACATGTGAGAGCTGGCCCCACATTGCTTTGGTAGTCTTTAGGCACAAATGGGACTGACTAATTTTAGGTGTTGAACTATTGACCAACCAAATCATGACACGAGAATCATCCTTTGACCAAAGATTATAGGCCTGCTTGGTTTTAGCGTCGGCTCCTTCAGCAGGTATAGCCGAGCCTTCAGTGATGAGATGCGAATAACGGCATTGAGCCTTGACATAAAACTCAAAGGCTGCAAGCCATGTGTGAAAGTTGGAGCCATCCAACTTGACAGTGGTGACACAAAGTGTCCGTAGCAGATCGATGGACGCCATCAGAAAGTATGCAGAAGGTAGAATGAAGCAGAATCAGGCTGGAGGAGCGCGACGCAAGGACAATAACAACAGGCAGCAACAACAATCAACATACAATAGAAGCAGTAGAAACCCAACACATGGGCAACAAAAATCCTCGATCAGCAGATCCGGCAAAAGCCGCAATGGGGCAATATGCAAAAGAAGCAGATCTAACGCATCAGATCACAGAGATCCGCACAGCGACAGAAGAAGAGATAAAGACCTATCCCAACATGGGTAGAGTTACTCCACCATGAGGCACAAGCAGGCAAGGAACGAAGGCCGATTAGAACTTCAACGTGCAATTGTTAGAAAGTTACCGGAGATGGAGATAGAGAAGGGAGAAGAGAGTAAGGTAGATGTGGTGACTAGATGTGGTTGAGGAGGATCGTGGGTTAGTGGGTGAAGGAGAGGACAACAATAAGGGGAAAAGGAGGGAGGGAGATGGCGGCTGGAAGGAGGTGATGGGAGGGGGCAGCGGTGGCAAACAGAGAGGGGGAGTTTAACAACGGTGGTTGAGAAGGGGGTGGAGGGTGAAGGCAGCAGCGAAATGAGGGGAGGGCTGGAGGAGGCTAGAGGGAGGGGAGAGGAGAGGGAGGAGGCAAGGGAAGGAGGGGGAGGAGGCGGCAACAACAAGGGAGAGGAAGGCGGCAACAACAGGGGCAAGGATGGTGGGCGGCGACTAGGGGTGTGGAGAGGGTAGATGGCGGCTAGGGTTAGGAGGGTGAATGACGGCTATGGTTAGAACGACTAGGGTGGATCATGTCGCTCTGATATCATATAAACTAGGAAAAGTGTTTATTCGAAAGTAAAACAAGTTACAGTAGACCCTCTTTTATAGGATAAAAGAGTAACACAATAGACAAAGTTAGGCAATATAAGATAAAAGAAAAAGGCTAAACACAAGACAAGTCTAAAGCCCATAACAAAAGAAATAACATAATATAACACAATAAAGCACACATACTAATACTAACCACCATCTTTTCAACCATTACTACCACATCACGCCCACTACATTTCTTCACTAAGGTCTATCAATGCCGCAAAGAAGTCAACCCACATACAGCTGCCCCACCACCATCATCAATTCTAATACAATCTGTTTAACTGGTATCTCTTTGCAAAGGTATACAATCTTGTATGGAAAAACATCCAATCTCTAGCACTTGATATCTTGCCCGTCTTTCCTCAGCTGCATATGCATTTGCCACAACCTTAGACAATACCTATATTCCCACGCTCCCAGCATATGCTCTTCGACATTGTGGGTGTAATGCTGCAATGATGGAAGAAATGCAGGCGTTGTGTAACAATGACACATGGGATTTAGTGAATTAACATGCTGGCAAGAACTTTGTTGATTGCAGTGGGTATTTTCTGTTAAACATCATTTTGATAGCTCTATCGACAAGATCAAAGTGTGGTTGGTTGCCAAAGGATTTACCTAGACTTTTGGCTTCCACTTCTTAGAGATATTCTCATCGGTCACCATGATAGTCTCTGTCCGCATCTTGATCTCCTAGCTGTAAATCTAGACCTTCCTCTGTTTTAGTTGAACATTAAGATTGGCTCTCTCCACGGTGATCTATCAGAGGAAGTACACATTTAACAACCTTCTGGTTTATTGCTAAGGGGGAGTATTCCTTAAGGTTTACCGACTTCATTGCTCCTTATATGAACTGCAGCAGTCTCCTGTCCTTGAACAACTTGGCTTTAAAAGTTTTGCTACAAAACATTCTTTAATATAATCCCAGTCATCTTGAGGTCACATTCTTCATGCTCTATAAGTTGATGATATTGTAGTCATCAGAAATGGTACTCATGGTATCTTGTGTCTGAAGTCCCTACAATCCCATTTTCACACTAAGGATCTGAGAAGTCTTTGGTATTTTCAGCAAGAAAGTTCTCTGCTACAACAGGGAAAACAATCAATCTCAAAGACATTATATCTTGGACCTACTATAGGACTAGGATGACAGATGACAAATCACCATTCACTCTACGAACTACCACGCAAAAGCTCAATTTGAGGGGGAACTATTTCTTTATCCAGAGAAGTATCACTGCATTGTGTAGGGAAATTGATGATCCGACCAAATATCTCTTACGCTGTCAGAGTGGTTAGTTAACCAATGAGTGCTCCTCTTCAAGCTCACTGATGGTCTGATACAACATTCAACATATCATGTGATACCTATAGAGTGCTCCAGGAAGAGGACTGTTCTACCACCAATGTACACATAAGAAATGTAGATTGGACATGAGATGCTCAAGACCGCTCTATAGGACTAGGATGACAGATGACAAATCACTATTCACTCTGCGAACTACCACACAAAAGCTTAATGTGATGGGGAGCTATTTCTTGATCAAGAGAAGTATCACTGCATTGTCTAGGGAAATTGATATATTTGACAATCACCCGACCAAATATCTCTTACGCTGTCAGAGTGGTTAATTAACCAATGAGTGCTCCTCTTTAAGCTCATTGATGGTCTGATACAACATTCAACATATCATGTGATACCTCTAGAGTGCTCCAGGAAGAGGACTGTTCTACAACCAATGTACACATAAGAAATGTAGATTGGACATGAGATGCTCAAGACCACTAGTCAACATTTAAATCTTGTACCATGTTAGGTAATCATCATGTTGCTTGGAGGAGAAAAGGCAGTTCTTTTTTGCTCGATCAAGCACATAAGTAGAATACAAAGCAATGGCCCATGCATGTTATGATGCAATGGTACAATTCTTCTTGGCTGGCTTCGAGATTCCTGTCACCACCGACTCTCTGTTGTAACAGCCAAGCAATCATTCATATAGCAAACAACCTAGATTTCAATGAGCACACAAGACATATTGAAGTCGATTGCCATTTTGTGCGGGATCTAGTAAGAGCTAAGAAACTTGTGACACCTCATTTGTGGATGGGGGATCGAATTGCTGGTAATATGACAAAACCACTACCCCAACTCTTTTTCGACACATGGGTATCAAGCCGAGACGACACGATGTATACTCTCCAACTTGAGGGGGAGAGTCGATATAAGTGGTTATTGGTCCTAGGCCCATTATGATATTATTTTATGTATATTTCTTTTATCCCTGGTACCCTTAAGTGAGGATCCATTTACCACTGATGTGTATCCATATAACAACATGCACTCCTCGATGTTGGAGAGGTTGTAGCTCTTGTTTTACAACTAACTATCTCTACATTCTCGTTTACACAATGTCATTGTCGTGTCATACATCCACAGTATGTTATTGAAATACATCTGAATCAAGTGATCTAATAGTTCTTTACATGGTACAAAGTGACTCAACATGAACTCGACTTCATATGAAGAGTTCATTATAAGAAGCTTGCATTGGCGATTACCATTTTACAACTGTAGCATCAATTAGATGTTCATCGAACTCCTTTTTATCCATTGATGCTCTTCACATTGCAACTCCACCTGCCCCAAGTTCTTTTCCTTGGCTATGTGGTCAGTGATAATCTAACTTTGGAAGGTAATGGTCGAATATTGACTATTGACTTGTGTCTCCTTCCTATAACTTACCTGTTTAGGGGACATGGATGTCGACTGAAAAGAGATGGATGCTTGAAATTGCTGATAGAAGATGGTGGACGAAAACCAATACAACTGGAGACATTGGTCTTGTTGACTTGGAGGGTCTAGAAAGATGACTTCCTCTCTCTCTAGACAGTGTCGACAGGGCCTCCAGGCAGAAGAGACCTATTGTTGCTTTGGATGGTAGTGGCGACAGCTCATGGAAGAACCATGGGAAGCGACAATCCAAGAGGAAGAAGGGATAGCAACAACGACCCTTCTAGGTAGGGCAGCGCATCGGAAACAACTCAAGGAGGACAACCAGCCAAAGGAAACTAGGGCGACGTAATGATGACAACATCCTAGGGAGGATGAGGCTTTTTTTGGGTTTTAACAACAATTCCAAGAAGTTGATAGCTCCCTCACGGCCGTGGACATGTGCACGCCATCCTATTCTAACATCTGGAAGAGAGGAGAGGGTTACTATATGATTTGCAACCTTGATGCTCAAATACCTTGTTGCAAACAATATGACAATGAGATGACCTAACTGGTCAATTGGAATCTAACATATATATAGTTACATGGGAGACCCTAACTTTCATATATACAAGCATATTACATACTCTTTGTATACCAATTACCAAGTCTAACAAGGCTTTAGATTTTGTCTTTTGAGTGATGGAAAGCGGACCAACGGTTTAAAATTGGGAATGGGTGACAATGGTAGCTTTTTATTCTCTGCCCGCAAAATGCCAGTGTCTCTTGTATGAAAAAAGTGGGGATTTGGTTGGGCAAGAGTCACCAAAATGTGTGTGTGGGGGAGGGGGAACAGTTGAAATGGAGAACAGAAGGGGAAGATCAAGTGGTGGAGAGAGCTTGATGACTAAGCAAGGAGGTAATTAGCCCTTGGCTAACCACTGATTCATGTGCAGCAAGACCAGAAATTATGATTATATCAGGAAGCAATGGGGAAGGTGTGTGAGAGCGAGCAGCAGAGTGGAGAGAGTGAGTGGGAACAAGCAGCTTGTTAGTATGGATAAATAAGTGTTAACATATTGGAAAATAAGTTCCCATAAGGAGGTACTCATACTGATTCCTGTTTCCAAGCAGACCCATCATACCCATTTAGAATGGGTTCTAGAGGGGTGGATCAGGGTGGATATTAATTGTATACCATCCCTAGCTCGAATTCCTGCCTCATTATTGTGATGGCAATTAGATGTGTGATTATTGGCAATTTGTACTGCTTTGTGATTACTTTTATAGCTCGAAAGATGGGACTCTAGTGGCTCCCTTTCTACTCTACACTTTCAGGTGGGTTCTGTTTCATGATTGGACATGCATTCAATTCTGTTATGCATTCTCTGTACAACATTTATTAAATTCTTGGCTTAGGCGCCACTATTGTAGACAAGTGCTATTTGATACAATTCTCTAACTCAAGACACATGCATCTCCAGCGAAACATTACCTAGAGAGCCGTTGCCTGCGAATATCACTGGTAGACTCCCAACATTGGCTGACCTGGAGGCTTATGCCCTTGATCAGTGGGAGGTATGATATCTTACTGCTTTTCTTTTCTACATTATCAGTGGAACTAAGTGTTTTTTTTAAACAAATTCAATGCATTGTAAATGTAGAGAACAACTACTACCATTTCTCCATCTTCTCTATTTGCTTTGTTAGTTTGTTAACTGCATGAGCGCCATTGACTTGTCCCTGACATTGTTGTGAATCAGTGCTTTCTGTTGCATCTCATTAGTTCTGGTCAAGCGGAAAAGTCCACATCATTCAACTCTTCGATGATGAAAGTATTTCAACGAGGTCTTCTGAGTGGAAGGTTCTGATGTCATGCCATTAGACAAGATATAGATATTTGTTTTTCTGCTCCATTCTAATTAAACTATCATTTACACTGTTTACTGACCCGAACATGGTTGAGATTGAGGCTATAAGATAATGGCACTGATTCCTTAATCATCGATTTGGTGTTAAACATGCAGGGATAATGAAGCTCCCAAACTCACGGAAAATGGCTTCCAATTTTTAGTATGGCCCACAATATAAGCCACATTTTCTTCCTATCATATTTTGAAAATATTGAGGAACTTTTCTCTATTGTCTTTTTACAGTTGATGGATACCAATGCTCAGCTGTGGTATATAATTAGAGAATACATATCGTCTGCAGAGGTAACTTGGCTTTTTATGCATGTTTGTTTGTATCTAACGAATTAGCTCTTGACCTCTCTGTTTTACATAATAACTTAGCTTTAATATACATGTATGTGTCTATCTAACTAATTAGTTTTTGACCTCTCTATTTAATCATCTGGCTTTTGGCCTCGTGAGCTGCCATGCCATTCAGACTGTTCTTTGGTTTAGATTTTGACTATATGGGTAATGTTTGGGAGATGCTATTTCATGCAGGATCGTGGGGTGGATCCAACAGACTTAATCTCCTTTCTTCTTGAACTTAGCTTTCATAGCTTGGGTGAGGTATGATAGTCTTTCTATATACTTATATCCATGTCATTGCTGCTCAGTTTAATGCGCTTGTGTTGACCAATGGATATGGTGTAAACAAGGTTGTCAGGCTACTGGTTCCCGGCTGAAAAGTCCAACCGAACTAGTGGCACGAGTCGTCTTACCGGTTCAAATAATGGCACCGTCAATAACATTATGAATATTTTTGGTAGCTGTAAATCTGAATAAAATAGAAAAAATGAGATATGAACGAAAACGATCCTCTGTATCATAGTATTTAAACAACCAGCGGCATTAGTAAACTCAAAGATACAACAAATTCATAAAATTTACCATATAATTATAAAAGTGGCCGATATGCCAAAATTTTCTCTATAATCATGGCATATATCACTATGGCTAATCGACAATCCTAACTCTACACATGTACCTAATTGTAAACCAGATTCGCATAAATTTTAGTGCAAAACCAGTTTTGTAATTTATTGATATATGTGCTTTATGCTCTTTATGCTTTACTCTTGATTTTGTTACTTTTCCTACTATCCCATATCTCTTATTTCTGTTTATTACCTACTCTCTTATCCTATAGAGAGCGGCTTGTATTTGTTTGACACATCAGTTCCATATTACATTTTTACTTGGTATCAGACGTTTATGATCCCCCCTAACATCCCCACCCCTCCCTTTCTCACCCTGGCCCCATGGTTGCCCTCCAACCCTCCCTCCCGCCACCAACACCTCCCTCCCTCCCTTTCTGCCCCTTCCCCTCTCATTTTCCCTCCAGCCGTCGTACCCCCTCCCGTCCCCTCCTCCCTACCTCTTCTGTCCACCTTCTTGGCCCCTACCCGCATCCCCGCCACACCTCCCGACCCTGCCTCTCCCGCTGCCTTGCCTCCCTGCTGCCACCCTCCCCACTCGCCTAACTACTGCCGCCACCCCTTCCCACATCACCTCTAGCCACCACATCCCCTCCGTCTCCTGCTGCCACCATTATTTCCTCCTCCACCCCTCTCTCTCCCTACTACCTCTACCCACCATCTACCTCTTCCAATTTGTGGATTGATTCAAGCATATCTTTTTGTTCTTTGCCGACTACATCTTCTATCCTCTTTGAGGTCTTGGGGCTTGACCCCTCTTCTACCTGCCTACTTCCTATGTGATGTAGGACATATTAGGCTTTATTCTATTTGTTTTTACTTTATTTTTATATTTAGGGACCGAAGTGCAAATTAGCTAGTTAATGTGCTTAGTCGTAAATGTTTTATGTTTTTCTTTATTTTAGGTTTCATTTAATTCCGAATTTCACTAAATAAGATTTTATTTCCATTACTTAGAGGGTCAAGTCACGTAGTGTTATAAAAGCCAGCCTCGAGGCCTTTGTCCAGGCAGTTGAATATGAAATGAATTTTGAGAATTGTCGTTTATCTTCTTTGTTCTTCTTTTTCAAGATGTGTTCCACATCTCTATGGCCACTTGATTATGTCGTAGAGGCGTAGATTGCTGATTCCTCTCTTCTGCTGCCCATGAGTGGGTGATTTATCTTCTACTGCTGCTTTGTGTGCAGAGTTACACTATTCATTCTTCTACTGCTGTGTGTCATGCCACACATCCTCTTTGTCCCATAGCGTCTTCTGATTCCCCCGTGTCGTTATGTGTCACTACTGTGAAATTGGATGGCTCCAACTACCATTTATGGTCTGCCTCTTTCGAACTTTATGTCAAAGCCCAATGGCGATATTCTCATTTCACTTCTAATGCAGCAACATCACCTGTTGATATGGCTGATCATAAAGCCAAGCAAGCGCATGCTCTATGGACTAAAGAAGATTCCTACTTGATGACATGGATGATTAACAACACATAACCCAAAATCAATCAATCTCTCCTTCACCTCCAGACTGCCAAAGCCATGTGGGATCAACTCTCACGTATCTACTCTCACCAATAGAATCCAAAGGTGTTTGAGATCTTCAAGAACTTAGCTAAAAAAGAATACTCCGTTGCTGGCTATGTGGAAAAGTATTACAACCAATGTTCTGCTCTGTGGGATGAATTCAAGGTTTATCACCCTTAATCTTCTGATATCAATAAAGTCCAGCAACAACACTATGAACCTTAATTATTTCAATTCCTAGCTGGTCTGCCTAATTCTTTTTTGGGGTAGTTAATTAGATCTTATCTAGTGATTCCTTTCCTATCTATGAGATGCTCTCAAGCGATTCCAACGGCTGCCCTCAATGTCATCTCTACCCTATGACCGTTCTGAAAATTCTGCGCTTGCTGTTCATTTTGGCGACTCTAGATGAGGTCGTGGCTGGAGACGTGGTTGTGGCCGTGGTCGATCTTCTGGCAGCACCTGGACGTGGACATCCCCCTTGAGGACAGAGATTCAATAACTCATGTGGTCGTACCAACCACACTGAAGATCGCTAATGACCTCTAAAAAGGAGATCTGAACAAAGACAATCCTATATATCATAGCATCTAAGCAGTAATCGACACTATAAAACATAAAGATACAAATAAATTCATAAAATTTACCATGTAAATATAAAAGTGGCTGATATGACAAGATTTTCTGTGTCAACCATTGCTTATATCACTATGGCTAATAAAAAATCCTAACTCTACATATACACCTAACTTTAAACCACATTTGCATAAATTTTGTGCAAACCATTCCTATAATTTATAGAGACAAACTGGTTGGTTTGAGGAAATCGTAACTAGTTCCTAGTTTGACTAGCCGGTTTGCCTATTCTGGCCCTTTTTTTGCTAGGAAAAACGGGTCTGAGGGTGACCAGATTCTGGTTGCTGCTATTGTTGTTTCTTCCATGGCTCCTAAATGAGCCATTGTTGCTTCTTTCCCTCAATCTACTCTCCTTCCTATTGCAATTTCACTCATATTCATGATTGTCATGAATTTACTGGGGAGTGGCCCCCCCTAACCACAATTTTTTTTATTGCATTTGTTTTTGCTACTAGATGAAGTAATAAATGCTTTCATGTTTGCAATGCACCTTGAAATGCAATCTCTCTTTCCTGCCTGCTAATTTGATCCTACTCATGACTATTTGCTCCAATTAATGGATACTACTTGCATCCTCCTTCCCTGTCCATGCCTGTTGCTGATCATGGCTTCCCCCATGTTTCTTCACCTTTGTACAGTTCAATGACAAGAATGACTCTTGGAGTCCAACACTCCTAATTTATGTCAAGTCTTAGGGGAAGTGTAACCCCTTTACAAATGATTTCAGGGTGAAGTCATTAGTTTCGAATGCCAAAGAATTTTTTGCTTCGTGAATTGTTGTTGATAATTTTGTCATGAATTGGATCATGAATAGTTCCAAGCAATCTATTAGCGATCCTCTCCAATACTATTTTATCACTAAAGATGTAGTATACTCTTATTGAGATCTATACCAATTAGAGGATCCCAATAAGGTATATGACATCTATACATGCTTGATGACTTTGCGAGTGACTCTTGGATTATCTATTTAGACGTAGTTCTCCAAATTCAATAGTCTTTGGCAAGGACTAGAGGATTATTATCATGTGATCGTCAATCTTCAAATGACTCAGCAACAAAGAGAGGAACCACGTCATGTTTCTTTTCTTGCCTGGTATTCTTGATATGTATAATGTCTCTGATGATAGATCTTGGCAAGTGATCCACTCCCTAACGTCTTTGACATCTATCAACATTTGCAACATCCCTGCCCAACAAGTCGCTTACCCATTCACCAGTTGAATCATCTAATTTAGCTACTCTACCGACGACCTTGGATGTGTTGGTCATGTTCACTTAACAAGGGGAGTTGGTTGTCATGGTACTACATCAGGAGACCACTGTTATAACTTATGCAATGAGAATAATCATACAGAGATAAGTGCCGTGAGAAGCTCGCAAAACCTAACCATCCAAATGAAGTCTACTGCATCAGAAGATCCACCTCTAGCCGTTTCTTTGTTTGAGACAATTCCTTTTCTAAATTTGAAGAACTTCATTGATGTATTAACTGTACACCTCGATTATCACACTTGCTTGCTTCGTCAAATTTGCTTTTCCTACCCTCATTGTGATAGTGTTTCTTCCCAACGGATCATTGATTATGGTGCTCCATCTCACATCAATGTAATACAAACTTATTAATCTGTGATGAATATCTCACTTGCCCCTGATGCTTTTTGATGACGAGCTTACTATATGTTTTTGGAATTGGCATCGCTAAGGATCCTCTTCCCTCATCCTCTATGTCATATAAGCTTGCATTTCCACATAATCTCTAATTCGTTAGTCATTTAACGAAATACTTAAAATGCCTTGTCACATTCCATCCCCCTTATTGTACTTTTTAGGATCTGTGCACAAGGATGAGGTATGGAGGAGAAAATGAAGGACCATATACCCTGTACTATTTGCATGTTGCACCTACTTCACGTTTGCTTTGTTTATGTCTCGTCTCTAGTGTCATTATATGCTTTATCTTCCATTTGTAACCAAGTTGTTTCATTTTTTCCCACTTTTTTTAGGTTCTAGTTTGAGCTTGAGCTCTTTCATAAATGTGAACAAGCTCATCCTTCTTTATCTCCCTGTGACTAGCATTTCTAGCTTCGTTTCACTTTTTTTGTCCAATTTATAGTTTGAGCTTAAGTAAACCCTTACCTAACACTCCCCCGGAAACCAACGCGACGCGGATAACCAGATCGTCATCTCATCTATTCGGTACCTAGATAGCCCTTGCCTCCTCTCGCATCCGGTCATGGAGATAGCCAAAATCAACCACTGAGAAGACCCCGAGATGGCAAGCCGTCACACTTGTGCCCTTTGAGTACGTAAAACAAAAAAAAGCCGATTAGTAGATTCTCGCCAACTCAGATCTGCCGCTGCTTGCTCTTCAAGCCGTCACTTTCTTTTTTAATGGATCTTTGACTATCCTGTTGTCATTTCTGCTGGGGAAAGGCAGATAAACAAGAAAGATCTTCTCCGTAATTGGGTCATTTTGAAAGAAACCGGTAATGGCTGTGGAAAAGAAACAAAAAAAGGCATTAAATACAGACTTTGACTAGCTTTTGACGAGCACATGTTGCTGTATACAGAATCGTATATATCTTATATTTGATCCATTTTTTTTTCAAGTTGGAGCCCCCCCACCCCCCCCCCCCCAGATTTGTCGGTCTAAGGGCCGGACAAATCTCCTTTTCGGGTCTGACAAAGATCCATTATTTTCTCATCCGGATCTTATAATCGAGTCATCTACTACATCGAATCTGGTTATCGGTTCATTTACTGTAACTTCCTCACCAAGTCAACCTCTCTCCAACACCATGAAGTCCTATACTGAAATGTGTGATGCAATTCACTCTCATGTAGAAGATCAACCTCTCTCATGTGCGAGGATTCATTCCTTTCAAGCACAACGTCAAAGCTTTCTTAATCGCGAGGTCAAGTTCTCAAGCATGTTGAGCATTCCAACACACAACTTCTTCGGTGATATCAAGCCAATCCTTCTCTAGTATTTCTTCCTTCTCCACCCATGTTCCCTATTATTTCTCTTTCTCTTTATCTACCCCAACCACTTTCGTCGTCTCTTTGTGGTTGGTGTGCGGGGGAGAGATAGAGGAGATGAGAGAAGGAGGTTGAGAAGAGTTGAGGTGCAAATCTCACAAGAGGGAGAGGAAGAAGAGCATTGCCTACATATGGAGTTTTGTGTACTTAACGTTTTGTCTAGATTCCAGTTCAAGGCCAATGTCGTCCATCCTCGCCATTTAGATTTTGAGTTGCCAAACATTGATTTGTCATTCAAAATTCATCTTCTCGCATTGTTAGTGGAAGAAGATGATTCCTCAGATCAATTGGAAGTCATCGACGCTCTACATCAGGCGAATTTGTTTCTTCTTCGCCCATGTGTTGGTTATTCTACTCTGACAACACTTCAGTCTTCTAGTATTAGAGCATCTTGGATTGTTCGCACATTTCGTTGTGTGCTGGTCCGACACACCTGTCTTGTGTAGAAGATCATTCAGTTGGTTACGTCATCTATGATTCCTTCTGAGTTGTACGTGCCCTGTAAAGCACGTTGATGTTTGTTAGTGCTCGGGTTGATGTTTGTCCAGGCCCATGTTGATGTTCATCCATGCAAGCACGCTGATGTTCGTCCTTGCCATGTCAAGCATGTTGACCATCTAGGATACCACATGGTGGTCTTCTCTTAGAAATAACTTTAGATGATAGCAAGTGAGTTGGTGACTTAGATGATCTTCGCATATTCCCCCATCATAATCTAAGATACAACCTCCAACCTAGTCAAAGCTCCAGATGTTTCAAAGATTCGGTGTGTATCGGTCTATCAATGTTAGGGGAAGCTTCAAAGTCAAAGATGCCAAAGATATTAAAGTGTGGAGGAGTGCACATGTCATGCTAAGTGAAGGGGATATCTATCATGTTTTCGTCATAACTTTTTTTTTTCTCTGTCTTGTTTCCATCTGTCATCCAATCTGGGCATGTAATTTCCCATGCTCCAGCTTGCGGGGGAGTCTTAGAAATATAAGTCATATCATATATGGGCCGGAGTCTATAGGCCCATATAAACTTTAGTCAAGTTTAGTTAGGTCTGGAAGTCTTTAGAGTCGTGTCCACCTTCTCCTATATAAAGGAGAGGGGTCTCTCTTGTACAATATAACATTGTAACACAATACTGTGAATATATGTTCATCTATTATCTCCAACATTCAATATAGGTGAACAAACTCATACTTCTTTATCTCCTAGAACTAGCATTTCTAGTTTTGTTGTCTTTGATTTCATTTTTTTAGACATTTGGGCACCTTACAATGTCCATTGTTATTCTAATTTTCAATACTTAAACTTTTTTGTGGACGATTACTTCAGAACTACTTGGATTTTTTATGCATAAAAATTGTTTTGATGCTTGTCACATAGTAGAGTTATTTTTTATTGAGATTGAGACTCAAAGTTTCCAATTACTCATGTTTTCCAAATAAATAAACACTATTTTTTGTAAAGAGGACCTGGCCACTTTCATATACCTCTCTGTCTATCATACACCAAACCTCTTGCGCTTGCATCCCCCAACAAAATAGGGTAGGTACGCACAAGAATTGCCACCTTCTTGAAGTTGCTTGGACATCACTATTTCATTCCCATATGCCTAAATTCTCTAGCTATGTGCAATGCTTGCTGCTTGCTACTGTATAAACCGTGTGCCCGTTTATATAAGATACTTTTTCAAATATTAAGTCTTGATATCTCTCTTTTCTTTCTGCCAAGAGTATTTGGTTGTATATCTTTTGTTAATACACTAAATCCTGGTATTGACAAGCAATCTGTAAGAGCCACTATGTGCGTTTTCCTTGTTTATCGTTGCACCAAGAAGTATAAATGCTATGATCCTGTGCCAATCATGTCTTCATTAGCGTGGATATCGTCTTCTTTGAAGGCTTTTTTATTTTATATAGATGGTTTGTGTCTTGCCTATGCTTGTTTTTGAGTCTTAGTTGTCTACTTTTGCCACCCCATTATAATCTTCTGTCTTTCCATCTACCACATTAAGGGTTCATCTTCCTTTTGTGCCTGCTTCTATTAGGGATGCACATTACACAAGACTGGCCTAGTCCAACCTACAATCAAACACACCTAATCTGAGCTGTATCCAACCTGATACATTTAAACAGGTGATCAGGCCTGTAGTTTTGACCCATATTCCTAGTAGGTCCAGGCTCATGCTAAGCTAAACACAAACCCAAGAATCAATAAACCTGATCACATAAGTAATACATATTATATTACATGTCAAAAATTTACACATTCCCATCTATTTAAAGATGCCATTTCGCTTTGGTAACCATGTGGAAAAGGAGTAAACAGAAGGAAAGTAGGTCCTCATATGGTGTCGCACACGAGTACTGCATGAGACTAGAGAATGGGGTGAGGGTTCTACCCTAGGACCAACAAAATGAAACGGTTTTTTCATGTGTCCTTGCGGATTGGAAAGTTGCATGGTTGATCAAAGGGCCCGAAGGCCCCGAACTGTAAGAAATGCAAAGATTTTTTCAATGTACTAGTATTTTCCAAAGCTATCTTGATTGTGTGTATGGCTGATAACTGTGAGAGAAGAAAGTGCATCCCTTTGTCCCTATTGTCCCTAAAAAAGATAGCATGCACACTTAAGAAAGTAATTTATTTGCTCAAATAGTCCTGTTCAACTGATCGATTTGATAACGTGACAAATTAGGGCCCTTCTGATTCCTGCTAGTTAAATATTGATAGATCTATTTATATTTAGAAATGAGCTTCTACTGTGGTGTTTTTATAAAATTGTGTATGTTGATGGTTTCATTCATCGAGATATACGCTAATGGTATTTCTTATAGCCTAAGAATGTTACGAAGTACATTGAAAGACTGATGTACTTTGGAACTGAGGATGGTCTTATGCTTTTAAAAAGCGGTATGCATTGTACATGTAGACGCGGTACTGAATAATATATGCGGTATGCGGGACTATATGCGGTTTTGGAGTTTTTATATATTACCTATATGTTTGTGTTAGAAAGTAGTTTCCTTATTTATGTACCTCTTTACTATTTTTGTTTCCTATTGGGTCTATTATGTAAATGTTCTCACCTTATATAAAGGAGAATCCGCTCTAGTCGGGTATCACTTTGACCCAAATACGCTCACATGGTATTAGAGCACATCAGTTTGCTATAATCCTAGCTGCCGTCCTCCTACCCACTACCCTCTCTCTCTTCCTCCGTCTCCGTTAGCGCCGCCTATCACTGCTACCAGACACAACCGCCATCTATTCCGTTCTGGTCCTGGTTCTTGCTGGACCGGTCTTCCTCCGTCTCCACCCGAGCACGGTGGTTGCTTGAAGTAGAGGAGGAGAAAACCCTCGTTCTATCCCATAGAGAGGAGCAAACTCCCTCATCTTCTTTTCTCTCCACGTAGTTCCCGTACATGGATGAGTGCCTAAATCATTTAGGGGCTGTTGATGCGTCAGATTTACATCCTCAGTTGACAAATGACGGTGCTAATTCTCGTCACCCTCCCGCGGCGTCTTCCCAAGGTTATCTTCCTCCCCGACCCGTCTTCCTGGGGTCCTTTATTTCTTTGATGGTGCCAATCCTCGTCAAAATTTATGTATGCCGTCGAAAAACACAACTTGTTTTCCCAACAACACAACATGTTGTTGCCTAGGGTTCGTTCTGACGACGCAAATCCCTACTCTGATCACAAGTTACGCGGCGTGTCACATTTACTAGAGTTTACGCCTCCGACGGAGTACACAACATGTCCTATTTGTGACACGACGCCTCCGACAAAGTACACAATGTGTATTCCGCCTACACGAAGTGTGCAAGTGAGAAGTTCTCTCTTCTATCATCACCAATTGACACGACGTGTCCACAGTTCAACATGGCGTGTCGAAGATAGTCAGAAAGTCTTACTTTTGTCTTTGCCAACTGGCACGACGTGTCCAATGTTCAACACGACGTGTTGTTGCCATACACACTGTGTCAAGTCTTCTACACGACGTGTTACTTATCCAGTCTGATGCTGTTATCTTGATCCAATCTCAATATGGGAGACGAAAAGCCAACTGCTTCCGCTACAATCGTCTACAATGATCAATATCAGATAAATTCTGTGAAGTTTAACTCACAAAATTATCTCCTCTGGATGGATGCTATTTATATTATTCTTGAATCTCGAGAGAAGGTGGATATTATTGAGTCAGAACCATCTGATGAAAGTAGCAAAGACCATCCTACTTGGCGGAAAAACAACGGGATGGTGAAGTCGTGGTTATGGAATAGCATGGAGCCCCAGATTGCTTCCAGATTTATGTTCTACTCTACAAGCAAGCAAATTTGGGAAGCTGCAAAGAAACACTTCTCTTACGAGAAGAATGATCGTTGTCTTTATACTGTTTATGACAGTCTCTTTGCAGAAAGACAAAATAGTCTCTCTAGAGGATTATTTTAGTACTATACACTCCATTTTTTAGTAACTTAGTTTCTACCATCTGCTGAAGACTGATGATCATATGCAAGATCGAGATGATCTAGTAACGATAAGGTTTCTATCCGGCTTAAATCCTGTCTATGCTTCAGTTAGGAGTGTTATTCTTGCCACAGACAAACTACAAAGCCTCGGAGAAGCCTTTGTGAGAATTCAACAGTCGTCATTTGAGTTTATTTTTGCTACTCTAGGAGAACAACACTTTGAGAATCACGCCTCTCTTGCTGTTGCTGCTAAAGGAACTGGAGGAGGTGCGGGTCAGGGACGAGGCAATCCTCCTAGAGATAAATGTACATTCAGTAGGAAACTTGGACATATAGAAGAAAAATGCTACTCTAAGCATGGTCATCCCCATGTGGGTGCTGTACAACTACTTCGTCGGGAGCATCTGTACCCGGAGCTTCTAAACAAGTCCAATCAGATGTTACGATCTCCAAGGAGTATGACCATCTTCTTCAGGCTACCCAACAAGCTTCCCTTGGCTCCTCCGTCAATCTAGTTTCAGATACAGGTAACCAAGGGACTCCACGTGTTGCCTCTCATCCATCTTCTACATGGGTGGTGGATTCCTGGGCCTCCCAACATATGACAGGTATACGATCTATGCTTTTCTCTTCTGACTCGTATATCCCACATTCTTCTATGACACTTGCTGATGGTTTTATTAGGTGAGTCCAGGCGTGTGGCATTGTACAAGCATCATCTGATTTGACTTTACAATCTGTTCATTATGTCCTGAACTTTCCATTAAACTTAATGTCTGTTGCTAAGCTGGTTGATTCTTTGAAATGCTGGGTAATATTTGGAGACTCTTTCTTTGTGTTATAGAATCCCATGAGCTTGAAGATCGGTTGGGGATCTAGGAAAGGTGATCTCTACTTCTTTGAAGGTGGTCACCCAGCTCGCCAGATTCCATCTACTATATCTACTGTTTTTCAACTGCTCTCCCTTACAATGGCATTGTCGATATGGGCATCCATCCTTGTAGAGTCTTCAAAAGTTTGTTCAAGGCTTAACATCAATAAATTTGTTAGAGTGCCAGTCATGCCAACTGGGCAAGCATCATCACATTTCTTTTCTGAGTCGCACTGTGAAATGCTGTAAGTGTCCTTTTGATCTTATTCATAGTGATGTTTGGGTCCTGTTAAAGAGCTAAGGTATAATGGCTTTTGATATTTTCTGTCTTTCGTTGATGATTTCTCCCGCGTGACTTGGGTATACTTAATCTTGGGATGAAGTCTTGTCTGTCATTTAAACTTTTCATCAGTTAATAAAAATTCAGTTTGTTGCTCATATAAAGATTCTTCGTACTGATAGTGCCCTAAATACATTCAAAGGCCGTTTCTACTTTTTGTAGTTCTGTTGGCATGATTCACCAGACGACTTGTCCTCGTACACCTCAACAAAATGGGGTTGCTAAACACAAACTGCCATGGAGCACGTACCATACTTTTTCAGATGTCTGTGGCAAAGAAATATTGGTTCAATGTTATTCTCACTGCATGTTTTTTGATAACCGTCAGTCATCATCTGTCTTACATGGAGCTACCCCTTTATCTGTTTTACGTCATGACGAGCAATCTTTTCCTGTTCCTCTTTGTGTGCTTGGTTGCACTGTGTTTGTTCTATGTGCTTGATCAACGTGCTGACAAGTTGTCTCCTCGCGCAGTTCACACCGTCTTTTTGGGATACTCTCCCACACAGAAGGGATACAAATGTTATTACCCTCGTCTTCGTCGTCTTTTTGTGTCGGCTGACGTTACTTTTCATGAGTCTACTCCGTTCTTTAGTGACTATATTCAACATGAGGGGGAGCACAATCCTGAGAGTGACTACATCTTTGAGCGTGAGAGAGAGCCACCACTTTCTGTGCCATATGATGAGACTATTCTAGATACCACCCACACTTCACCACCACCACCACCTACACCTCCACTGATTCAACCTTTTCCACTGGTTTACACGAGGCGAGAATGGCATCACCAAGAGGATGTCACGTCACCAGTGCAACAAGTTGCCTCCTCATCATCAGACACCCTTGAGGTAACTGTTCCTATTGAGAGTTCTCTTGATGCTTCAGTTTCAGACTTACACCTTTCAGTTGCAGCTCGTAAAGGTGTTCCCTCTTGCACTATACATATGCCATTTACTGGTGTATGTTTGTTGCTTGTCTCATCTGTTACATGCAACCTGCACGTTTGCTCTTCAACTAGATTCTATGGTTGTTTATCGCTCCTATATAAAAGCAACCTGTCACAATGGATGGATCCAAGCTATGGACAATGAGATGGCAACTCTTCATGAGAACTCCACCTGGGACTTGGTGAATCTTCCTCCTGGGAAGTCAGTTGTAGGCTTCCGCTGGGTTTATACTGTGAAACAGAAACCAAATGGGTCTATAGATCGTTTGAAGGCTCGTTTGGTGGCGAAGGGGCACACTCAGACACATGGCATAGACTTCTTTGAGACTTTCTCCTTAGTTGTTTGGCTCAATTCTGTGTGAATCCTTATCTCTGTTGCTAGTCATTTTGATTGGCCTCTTCTCCAGCTAGACGTAAAAAATACTTTTCTTCATGGTGATCTACTTGAGGAAGTATACATGGAGCAACCTCCAGTGTATGTTGCTCAGGGGGAGTGTCAGAAGGTATGCAAGTTGAAGAAATCCTTGTATGGTCTGAAGCAGCCACCACGGGCATGGTTTGATAAATTTAGTGCTGCACTCATATAATTTGGATTCACCCGGTCCTCTACTGATCGTTCTTTATTTGTGTATAAGTCTTTAAGTGGCACTATTATTCTAGCTGTTTATGTAGATGATATTGTCATCACATGTGATCACTCTACTGGCATTTTACAACTCAAAAAATGGCTGCAAACACAATTTCGGACAAAACATTTGGGTAATCTCCACTATTTCCTTGGAATTGAAGTTCTACGTTTCAAGAAGGGCACAAACTTCTCTCAGTGGATATATGTTCTAGACCTCCTTGCAGAGATAGGCGTGGCACAGTGCAAACCAATCTCCAAGCCTATAGATTATCATCCTAAGACGTCTATTTCTGATGACGATGACTTTTCTGATCCAACTAAGTATAGGTTTGTAGGAAAACTGATTTACCTGATAGTTATTGGTCCTGATATCTCTTATGCTGCGGAAGTTGTTAGCCAGTTCATGAGTGCCTCCAAGATGTCATATGGGATGGCAGTCACCCGGATTCTACGTTATGTTAAAGGATCGCCAGGAAAGGGCCTTTCTTTACATGGAAAAATCTTCAATTTTCAAATATATGAATTCCAAGCTAGGCATGCAAGATGTGTATGCTCCAGCTCGAGTGTGAGTGTTAGAAAATAGTTTCCTTATTCATGTACCTCTTTACTATATCTTTTTCTTGTTGGGTCTATTATGTAAATATTCTTACTTTACATAAAAAGGAGAACTCGCTCTAGCCGGGTATCACTTTGACCCAAATACACTCACAATTTATACAATATACCCAAATACACTCACAGTTTATACAATATATCTATACTAAGATATATATTATATATATGTCAGCATAAATATATATCTAAACATACATATACATATATAAACTAAAAAGGATATAGGTCAAAATAGAGCCTGTTGGGACTAGTCATCCATGACCCGACCCATATACCTATCCCTAAGCCTAACTACTAAAAGCAATAGCTTAATATCTACATAATGTAGACACCCTAAACGCACACTCTTTAGCCCCTCCCTCCGACTTCCCCCCTAACTTATGATGACTTGTGGCTGCGTCGAGCACCCACCACCCCACCAGGGTAAGTAGTTGCTGCTGTCATGTCATGAAGCAGCACTAGCAAGATTTGCTATTATGCCGAGGACCGAAAACAACCACCATCTCCATGCCAAGTAGCGTGGAACAAAAGTTCGATCGAAATTGTGAACTTTTGGTCAAATTTTTGACTTTTTTCCCAACCGGACATTGAAACACACAAATATAGGGATTGGGATATAATTCACAAAGATTTTGCGCCTAAGTGCAAATTTTTGCAAATAGGGCGAAATTTCATAGAAAAAAAGCCTAGTTTGGTTTGTAAATTTGCAAAATGGCATTGAAACACAATGTGCATGTCAAAAAATGGTGTTCCTAGGGCTGCTACTACTACATCTTGGGTAGTTTGGCAATTTTCTTTGAATCTCTTGCTTCTAGATGCTTTTTTTATTTATTCTGAGGTATATTTCCCTATCCCTAGCCCATCTACACCTTGTATTCCCATACTCCTCTATAGATAGCTAAAGAAATACTCGGAAAATAACAAAGTTCTAAGTGCTTCATCTTTTAAAAATCACATGATCTACAAAAAAAAACTTAAATACTTAATACTTGTTCGTTATTGATTATTACTTATTAATTACTAGCTGATACTACTTACTAATTTTATGTTATACAAGTTGTAATTTGTAAGTTTGTAACTTCCAACTATAAGTTTTAAGTTCTAAGTTGTAACCCATATGTTTGTAAGTTGGTAACAATGTAACAAACTTGACAATTTTGTTCATTTGTGCACTCACTCATCAAGACATGGATCCAACCTAACCTCTTAACATATAGAGTTATAGTACATTCTAGTGTGTTTATGTCTAAACATTGTGTTTGCAAAATTTCATAATTTAATTCCTTAATTAACCATCAAAATTGTCATCAAAATGACTATCGAAGCAGTTTAGCTTCGTTCACTTACAAATGCGGGAGACTCCCCCCTACATATCCAATATGAAATATTATGGTATATTTATGAATATCTTGGTGTTAAGATCGTGCTTGTAAATTTTCATGATATCAATTTGCTCGTTTTAGCATCGAAATTGTTGGGGCCGTAAATATTGAAACTTTCAGTCAAAATTCCTTTAGTTTTTGTTTTTAGGCAATCAAATACGAAGTCAAACTTTAATTCTATGCCAACAACATTAGTTGGGGGTGCAATCATGACGAGTACCAAGCAGGATTGACGATGTTAGCAATAATAAGATCCATCCACATGGTCAAGCGTAGCGAGCATCGTCACTGCTAAAGGCATTAGCAACTACTACCTACTCCACCAATCTCACCGCAATAGCCAGCATGTAGGCTTCTTCTTCCTCCCTCTTCTTCCTCATCCTCTCCCCTCTTTCTAGCTAAAATGCGACACTTGTAAGGCGCATAAGCGTCTCGACGGGCACTTAACATGAGAATCCCCTTTGCCTCCCTCATACCTGGTCTGGAAGTTGAGAGTTCTTCTTAGGAACACTCAACCTCATAACTAAAAACTTTTGATCCACATCTCCCTCCAGAAATGATGTGAGAATCCCAAAATCCTAGCTACAACTATGCCCTGCATCCTGAAACCCTGGTTGGAGTTCTCCTTCTAATCCTACCTGAAGGATAGCCAGCCGTTGATTGTTTCTTGGTCGGAAGCACATGCTTCTCATGCTTCTTTTAGAACACCTTGAGGGGTATGCTGCGACCTCGAAGGGGTCGATCTTTAGGAGTGAAGGAGGACAAGACATACTTAGTAAAAAGAATCCAGTCCGGAGCCATAGCTCGCCATCCAAGTTGCTGTAGAGGGAAGTGTCGAAACGCACCCTAACAGGTACAAGAAACCTGTGTTTAGGATGTCTCATTGCCGGGATTGATAAAAGATTGACCTTTGTTTTCCCCATTCCTCACCGTAGTAAAAGATAAAACTTTGCTTTTGTTGGTTGGCCACTCTTTAATACAAACTGATGTTTGCATCTCGCGTGCGTCTTCTTCATCGGTACGCCTCCTTATTCCTCAACTCTACATCTACTAACGGTCGTACCCACTCATATGGTCGGCACACCAATTCCAACAACAAGATTCTCCTTTATTGTCGTCATCCTCACTATGACATTCCAGCTTGATCCCTATTCGAACCGTGTGCTTTGTTCTCCTTCTAGGAGGTCTTCAAGGCAGAGCTATACAGTGCATTGGTAGACTCGATTCCTCAAATCCCGACCCTTACCCATGGAAGGCGGCTGTGACAGGAAGGTGACAATGATGGGGATGGAACGACGATTGGAAGACGACAACATGGTTCTTTAGTCACCTTCTCCAAGATGAGCTCAATTAGAAAGAGAAGGGGTGAGGGAATTAGATTTGAAGGAACCCCAAAAAAGAACAAATGCTTACTGGACTTCTATTTATTGGCAACAATATGCCAAAAATAACGTCAGTGGACCTGTGTTCTGCCTAAATAGGATGCGTTCAATGGGCTTGCCCAGTCTTGCCTACAAACCCAGTTATGCCTATATTTTTGGGTTGGGTTAGGACAAGTTGGGCCGGGTAGGATCGGGTTGGATTGGGTGAAATTGCCAAGCCTAATTAATTATTCTGGTCTTACTTCTACTGTAGGATGCTTTTGATTTACTTGAAGAATTTGGAATGTTGGTAGAGACATACACATAAGCATAGAATTATAGAAATATAAATACATATCATGTATATTAATACTCAATCTTTGATATTATTATGGTGTGACCAAACTCTTAAAGGAAAAACAACTAAAAAACCTCTTAGAAGAGTCTTCTTGCTTGAATAAAAAATCGAGCTAAAAGAGGTAATCATCTATGAAAGCATTGAGGCTTTCCACGCATAAGTGTCCAAAAACTTGACATTCAACACCACATAAGTACATTTTTTTCTTCACATAAGTGCATTTAGAAACATATAAATTAAATGACTGAAAAGTATATGGACCAACCACAAGTTATTCTAATTAATAATGATGTTCAACGATTGTTGGAATTCATTACATACTATAATGTAATTTCCAATACGGTGAAATGGCAAAATTCCTTACAGATGTGGCATGTGCCTACACTGGCTACATTAATGATTTGAGGCCGCTTGCATATTCAGCCGCACATATTGATTTGCTAAACAGTTAGACCAATTGATTCTCTCTTGGACTTTAATGGCCCATATTTCTGATGAGTGACCTCGTGTTACTCATGCAGAGAGGAATAGAACGTAATATCTAACCTATATAATGATCGGTAGAGTTGAAATCAACTATGTCAGGAGCTTGATAAGTTACTACCCAAAAAAACTCACGGAGCGCCGCCAAATTCGATTTGTCAATATATTAAGAAATATACGGCAACTATTCATGTACAAGAAACGTTTGGAATAGAAATATTTTTGGAATGTTGTTTGTTATCACGTTGTAAGTCACATTGATAGGGAAGCACCTTTGTTTGTAGCAGTTTTGCATGGGGAGACTTGTTATCTGGGAAGAAAAATGCATATGAGGGTTGCCATATCCAACGTTAAACCTAAAGATATGGCTATGGTTCACTCTATATACAAACATGGATGGAAGGCTTTGATCTAGCTAGTCGCTCCTGCATATGTTTTGTGATAAATTTATTGTTAGTAATCTTACATTCCATGAGACAACCAAACAGATTTAGATAAATTGATGTAGCTAGGATATTGGGTTCCCGATTATTCACTAAGCTCTTGTGCAAGACGTCCTTCACTAAGTGATCTGCCAACCAGGGAAGGATGGACATCTATGCTCCAACTTGAGTTAGAATATATTCTTTTTTTCTAGATGTCTTCTCTCTTACCATTAAATCTTGCTTTCTCTATTTTCCTGTACCCTATCTATTGAAAGGATCTCCTACTCTTTGGGAGCAATGCATGCTCGACCTTATTTTTCATTGCTACAACATTATGCTTGTTCAGTGGTCATCATTGACATCTCTTCCTATGTTGCTACTTTTCTCGCCTACTTTGGCATAGTTGCCAAGGAGATCCCAACACGACATATGCATGCAAATGGATTTGCCTTCTTTGCATCTTCTATTGCTTCATCTTCCTATTGTGCTCCTTTGGCCTCCAACTTACTGATCTAGCAAACTCATCAATGAGATCCAAACCTCATGGCTCCTTGGTGACGACACTTGTGTTTGTTCTATGGATTTTTATTGTTTGTAAGATCAACCTGTTAGTTCTTCGGATCCAAGCAAGGTCGCATTTGGACTCTCACTTTTGTATCATTCAATGTTATAAAAAGCGGGAAGTTGGGGCAAACATGACCTTATAGTTACATAACCGCTAGGTGTGCATTTCTCGAAAAAAACAAACAGTTAAGTTTTAAATATTTTCATATATTTTATACTTCAATGCATGTGTAAATGAGAACATGTAAAAAGATAAGTAAAATAAAATGTACTGGTATCCAGTGCCTATGTTGTACATTTAAAAAAAAGTAATTCTGTTTGTAGGTACATATATATGTTTACAGATACATCAGACACTTTCCTACATATATGATATCATACAAATTAAAGGTTGTCTTTAACATTAAGTATGCATAATATAATGTGTTATTGTAGCATTATACATATAAAGATATAGCATAAGGACCAAGTTCTACATTGTAACCAGGTGGAGAATATGTTGTGTATATTATGGACAAGAGGGCTAGCCTTTATATAGGATTATCGGTGGCTGCCAATAACCATTTACAGAATGTGGGATTAATCTCGATATATAAGAGTATAGACAACATTATACATATAAAGATATAGCATAAGGACCAAGTTCTACATAATATAATGATATGCACAACGAAGTTTATAATTATACATCACTTTTCAAAAGGTGGCCCATTAAGCGGTCTAAGTGGGAAATGAAGCGGTCTAGCCGGTCAATTAAGTACTGAATTAAGTAGGCTAGGCGGAAAAAAGACGACCACTTAACTGCAGCCACTTAGTCGGGAATTTGTAGCCTAAATAAGACACCTAGGAATCTTGGGTGCTTAAGCGGGTACCTGGGCCTCTCCTCTTTTTAAAACACTGGTATCATTAGATAATGAATTAGGAAATATATTTCCTATTAATTTGAAACAATGTTCAAAATTTTGACGAAATTGTCGAAATGTTTGGCGAAATTTCTGTTTCTGTGGCAATCAGACATCGAAATTGACTGACGAAACTCTCGAAACAGGCAAATCATCGATTTTTTTTTTAAACATTTTTCTTATACTATGTACTAGCTAGAGCATATTTTTTTGCACAGTTTTGTGTCTTTAAGTCTATATATTGTGTTTGCAAACTATAATGACTTCGTTCATTGATTTTGACATTGAAAATTGACATCAAAAATCCCCATCGAAATGCCCATCGAAACAGTTCAAGGTCATTCACTAAAAAATAACGAGACCCCACCCCCACATATCCAATATGAAATATTATTACATATTTGAGTAGATCTACACTAGTAGATCATTCTCGTAAAATTTCATAAATTAATTCGTTTATTTTGCCGTCGAAATGCCAGGAACACATTTATCGAAATTTTTGTCAAAATTTGTCGAAATTTCTGTTTCTGTGGCCACCGAAACGACATCAAAATTGGACATTTTCTTCCTTGATTTGAAAATCGTACACATTCCCATCTCTTTCTTTGGCCTTTCCTTTGCTTCACTTTATTGAAAAACGTTCTGAGCGGCCATTTAAGTGGCCGCTTAATCGGTCAAGACCTCCAACCGTTTAATTTTTCTGTTGAGCGCCTGCTTAGCAAATCTTCTAAAAGCGGCCTTTTTTTGGCCGCTTAACCCGTTTCCCCCCTCTTTTTGCCCCTTTTTCCTCTTTTTTTGCCCGCTTTTCACCCCTTTTAAGTACTGCTGTAAACCTCTAACATGAGGTAAATTATATTGTCCAAGTAGTATTGACTATAACATATTAAACTTATATACATCAAATGTTCTATAATAAGCCGTAGTTATAATTAAGAATGCATAATTTGTATGTAAGTCGTGATAATAAGGTACTGCTGTAATGCATACAAGTAAATTACATGTAACTATTACTTTGATTAAATGTACTGCTGTAATGTATGACTAATTGATGACATGCAAATATAAAAATAAGCTAGTAAGGTATCCATGATAAGTATATTGTTTACTGTTTAGCTATATCAACGTGTGATGCAAATTTTTTGTTGGATCATGTATATAGGGTGATTTATCCATGACAAGTCTATTGTTTACTCTATTATAGCTATAATCATTGTTTTATAGTTGTGTTATAAACTATCTGGGTGTTTTATATTGTTGGGTAGAGTGTTTATATATATATATATATATATATATATATATATATATATATATATATATAAGTTCCAAAAAGTATAGTATTTATAAACATATATGTGTAATTTTGTATAAATTTATATAGAAAACTTAAACCCGGTTTTTCAAAATCGCTCGCTTAATCGCCTGCTTACCGCTTAACCAGTTATGAGGTGTTGTCCGCACGCTTACCGCTTTTTTAAAACATTACTTTGCTTTAATAACTGCGTGAAAGGACAGTAATGGAGAAGGAGGTCGTCATATTGAGTCACACACAAAGAGTAGTGCATGAGACTAGGGATGGAAAAATGCAGATATCCGCATCCAGCACCCGCCAACCTAGTAGATCCATTGATTTTATAGATTAATGGTTGTCCATACGAATGGCTTATGGTTGGAATGGATATTTATGTGGGTGGTTTACTGGAGTATGGCTGTCATTTCCTCCGTGCTAGAGAAATGCCTTCGCTTAAATCTGTTTTCCTTCTAGTAAGAGATTCAATTCCATTGGCCATGAGCACCTCAATGACATTGATGATAGAGCCAAAAAGAAACAAATCGATTTTCATCCTCATTATAACTTCAATTCTATGATTCATTTTTCTGTAGTAGTCCAGTGGGTGGAGGCTTCATGTACGACAATTCACTCATGAACCGTTCTCCTGGTCCAAGGTCAAAACCGATGAGACATGGAAGAGAACAATGTCGTAGACCCCGCTCTGGCTGCCCCAACATCTGCCTTGGTCATCATTGACTCCAGGAAATGTATCGTCGCCTACAACCAACTACACTACCCATCACCGACTCCGTGTAGCTACCACTACCGCTCTCTTGGTAACGGGCATGTGTGGGGACAATATCTTTTGAGGCAATGGGAATTCCAATAGGCCGAGCCCCAACGACCGTGGAGGGCCCAAGAAAAGGGGCGCTTGTGAGCTCTGCAAACAAGTCAGGGTGGTAGCCGTTGAAACGCTAGGAGAAAAGACCAGAGAACATGCTGCCACGCCGGTGACCGATTGGTTTCTACTGTTGCCGCCAGTGCTCCGGAGTTGATGGAAGTGGTCGAGAAAGATCCTCACTTTGATCAGCTCTGCCGCTAGTGGCCTGTTGCGGTGCAAGTTTGTCTTATCAATCCAATGGCTCGTCGTACTATGCAACAAGGAAGCTTGTGCTGGAGAAGTTTCGACCTTCAGGACGACCTACTCCGGATTCACCAAGTCCGCACTTGTAGGCATATAGTGGTGGAAAGATGATTTTCTATCGCTGTTGGAATCTCATATAGCATGCGTTGCCAACACCGCAGATGTTGGATCAGTTAACCACGACAACCATTACAAAAGATTGGTTGATTTTACCCTCCAAACTAAAACTCATTCACCGCTTTGCTTACCCGTAATTAATGGTATGGATGATATGGATATGGTTCGGAGGATGATTGGACGGATAATTTTGCCATCCCTACATGAGACTATGCAGTGGGGTGATGGAACTCGCCTATGGCTAATAAATCAGATTAATTGTTTCCTTTTTCCTTGGGGGTTAAATGTCAAGTGCCTAGTCAAGGTCCTGTAGGTGGAGGAATGTGGACATTTGTATATGTATAACTATAGTTTCTAGGTTTCGGAAGTGCGAAGCGGAAAGCGAGCGATTGGACCTCCTAGGGTGCTTAAGCGCAAGTCAAGTTCTGAATAGGGCACTTTGTTAAAAAGAGAGCCATCTTATTACAAAAAACTTAGAAATTATATTGTGAATACGATTATACGAGATTGGTTAGTTAGTGGTTACCATTTGAATGATGTTAGAGTTATTAGAGTATCATGATACAATATATTGAATGTTTAGAACATCTCAAGTTGCATTGTTGGTAAGCTTCAAAAGTAGCAATTATTCAGTATAGCCTAGTAGTAACTAAAACTATTAGGGAACGCCCAAAAGTAGTAAATTACGACTTGATATTTACTTGGAGTTGGACTAAATACTTGCTATCTTGAATAATTGACAACTCATCAGAATATTGAAATTTCAGACTTGAGAATATTTTAAGTTAAATATTCCATAGTAATAATGATTCAAGAGTAGACAATGAATAACAATATCGGACTACTAGCAAGGATATATGAGGCAACAATAGCATTCAGAAGATAGTTTTAATTTAAATTGTCGTTGGAATAGATATATAAAATATCTAATACACGTTCTATATAATATTGGTTTGTTGTTTGCTTTTGAATCCCTAAATTGTTTGAGTATAAGAATAAATTGCAGAAAAATGGTGAGAGGAAGACAATTTTAAGAAGATAACAATAGTAAATGGTAAAAAGCAGTACTTTATGATAGCACAAGGCATAAGCAAACATATTTGGTAGCATCTAGCATTAATAATAAGTAGTACTAACAAAAAAATCAATATAGTACACCATTTTCTTCCAGGCCAACTACTTCTTTAACAAAAGCGCCCTAAATAAGTGTTTAAATTATAACGATGTCTTTGGACCAAATAACTGATTACCTCCGCACCGAACTAGTAGATCGAAGAACATGCAAGGATTGTAAGGTGATCACATGAGAATTTCCTTGACACCAATGAAGGGATGCCTACATGATGAAAGCCACGTTGCAGAACAGAACTCATTTATATCTAGGGTTGGCAAAACCAGACCGAACCCGACCGACTAAAGCGGGTTTGGGTCTTGATTTTTTTGACCCGACCCAAAATGACTCGAACCCGAAAAACCCAAAATTATTTGCAGGTCAGGTCCAGGTTTACAATCCTCGACCTGCAAAACCCGATCGACCTGAAATGATATTCACATGTGTATAAATATATATTTTTCCATGTTATAGCCATATAAAATCTTAACATATACAAACACAAATATATGATTATTATCTTTTAGTTTATGATAGTTGATACAAGTCTTTGCTTGCAAAACAATAATTACCCAAGAAATTCTACAACAATTTCTGGTCTAATGGGTTTGTATTTGGGCTTTTTGGTTCTGCATTTTTGGGGTTTTCGGGTTTGCATATAATATGGTATTTTTGGGTCCATCAGGTCACACCCGCAAAAAGGAATTTGGGGTTCGGGTCGAGCAAGTATGACCCGAAATTATTTTCAGGTCGGATTCGGGTCAAGTATGTTTGATCTAACTCGAATTGACCTGAAATAAGACCGGCTCAACCCGGACCCGATTGCCACCCCTATTTATATCATTCAACTATGCCAGACAACACCCCAGACATAGGCTTATATAGATAACAGATGAGAAGCCCTAATTGGCTTATTTCCACTTAAGACCATACTAAAACAAGAATTTAAAACTAATCAAATTAAGAACTTACAAGTTCTTAATATTATAAGTAGGTCCTAAAATTTAAAGTCTGAAACCTTTGCGTCATAATTCCTAAAACAAGAAAACATAATAAAAGAATTAATTAGACATGCTATCTGGCTTTCAGATTTGAGAGTGGGAAATGTCCTGCATCAGTCGCTTCCGCTGCAAATGATCTTGTCCCTAGATCAAAACAAAAAGTTGATAATGCAAGCCAATGCCATGTCCGCGCGGAATGTTGGTTGGTTGGACAAACATCATGATTCCAATTTAAACAATCAATGCAATGATGGCCTTCACATCAATTAGAGCTAGAATGATGAAATTGTTACTATGTGGTTTGATGCATTTGTTTGCGTATGAAGAATTGCCAATGTATTTTTACAAAAAATGTCATAAGCCTTCTAGGAAAGAGAAGAAAGAGACATTGTGGAATGAAAAACTAAAAACTGTATATAAATGAAGAGAGAGTCTTGTTGGAGTTTACGACATCTAAAGATGCCAGCTAGCGAATCAAGAAGCTGATATGTAGTTGACAAGGCTGTATATATACATGTCTATATATATATTTGCGTGTGTGTACGTGTGCGCGCGCGTGTGTGTAGAAGCAATCTAGTACGAACCCTATGATGGTGAGAGCATGAGACATGAGAGTCCTTATATCAAACTTTTCTTGTGATCTATTATTTATGATCCAACTATATAGATTGAAAGACTGTCGTTGAATTTACCTACCTACAATATTTCATTCACATCAGCTCTGTAGATTGTCCCCTTCAATAGAAAACTTGTCAACGTCATGTATTGATTTTTGGATGCAAAATTTGTATACTATATAGATGGATAAGTAAACAATGTCCGATCTTTACCATTTTTTCTAAAAAAGTAAAGGCAACATCGATCTCTCAATCCATATGGTTAGGTTTATGAACTTGTCCTCGTTTTGGTGTTATTGGAAGGGCTCTCTCTTATCGTAGCAAGGCTCTCATAGGATCATGCCGCTATGTTTATGTTTGTCTCTCTCTGTGTGTATAAGTTGGATTACTGATGTGAAAATAATGCTATTGTTTTTTATTAGTAATGTATTTCATGACCTTTTATGTTCATTTAACGTTCTATGCCCTAGAACATTATGTAAGTGAAGTCGGAGCTGGTATGTTCATTTAACGTTCTATGCCCTAAAACATTATGTAAGTGAAGTCGGAGCTTTAAAACACATAAGTAGGCTTCACATATGTCAAATATGAGTGCAAACTGTCAAATAAGGAAATAAAAATCCAGAAAAAGATAATATCTAGGCACCCTAGACTCCCTATTCTTTTGACCTTTTTCTCACGTGCAGGCCTAGGTACCGATCTTGACTACTACCATAATGTTACTACAAACAAAGTTTTGTTTATTAGTTTCTTTATTTGGTGAAAAAAACGAGAGCAGATTTTAATTATACTTTGCAGCCTATTGAAATGGCAACAAATTGTACCACAGTTCGTACTTATTGTTGTTGGAGCGAGGTACATAATAAAGTTTAATTCTCAACAGCTTCTCTAATTTATTCCTTTTTGTTAGGCTTATAATTTAAATACCCTTAATGATATTCAAAGAACTGCAATCAAAGATCTCGCAGCATTGGGATTAGTCAAACTCCAACAGGTAAAAGGCATTGACTTGCATCAATTTTTGTATAATCTGACTATTTTGAGAGTTTTGCTAGTACCGCTTAATTTAGAAACATATTAACGTCTTTCATTTTTAGGGAAGGAAAGAAGCTTGGTTCATTCCAACAAAGTTGGCAACGAATCTTTCAATAAGTTTGTCGGACACCTTGACTCGTAAGCAGGTTAGCTTTATGATAATTTCGGTCCATTTTAGTATGCATGGTTTTCTACAAGTCCTTCTAAGTATCTAGGTAAAAAACGAAAAATCCTCCTGAGCCAATTGGCATTCTTTAATGCTGTAAATACAGAGATGTAATAATTATTTCTGAATCGTCGTTCTGAGAACATTTCCCAAAAATAAGGACTCTAGAATTCAAATATTTTTGTAAAAATATCTTATTTATTTTATTTCAAAATAATTTATTAATTTCATTTTCATTTTAATAATTTAATAATGAAGAAAAATTCTTTCTTGATTTAACATAATAAACGTGAATTTGTCTTTTTATACAATAGCTAGAACTGCCAAATTGTGGGACTTGTGTTGTCAAAATATTCATAGAAAATTTGGAAATCATCTTAGAATAGTACAATATCTCCACTATGCATGAGATTGGAATAATTCAGACATTCATAAACAATATCTTATAAAGAAGCGTGACCCTTTCTGCACTACAATACATGTTTTAAAATAAATCAATGCCTATTTCTATATCTAAATTTATCAAGGGTGTAGAAAAGAAAGCAACCTTAAAATATGCAAGATACCTGGCAAAGAATATGTATTTGTTCAAGTTTATGACTTCAAATATGGGCAAATAAAACACTATACACACTATTTATATACAAATGTACTAATGGAATCATAATTTAGGGTGAGGTTCACTTTTTGCCGGTCAACTATATCTCTATATATAGACAAAGTACAAGCAAAGAATTTGCATAGGGATCCTCACATATGTTTCACAATATACACCCTTTGTGCGGTATATATAACACTTCCCTCGTTCTAGAAGATGCATATCAGATAAGCCTAGATTGTTTAATAAAGAATTTACTCGACAACCATTTAGTAATTAAGAGAATAGGTCTGCTAACTGATCTTGGAACTTGACCTGAGTGCTTGATCAACCTGTCCTAAAGGATTTTGCAAGATTATTGCAGTCCAGCTCTGTATGCTATGTTCTTTCGTGAAAGACTGAGTTTGAAGCAATGTTCACAACGACCTGGTTGTCACACCTCAACTCCATGGGATTAGCCTGGAGGAAGGCTAGCTCTTCCAGGAGATGTTTGATCCATAATAACTCATAGGTTATGAAGCACGAATAGGAATAAAAACACAAATACAGATACAGATACAGATAACAGATATGATGATTCTTGAAAATTAAGGATACGAGTACGGGGATACAACAAAAAAGATTTTAAAACAAAATGTATATGCCTTTTTTATTCATCAAAATGCAAATTAAGATCATCAAATTCCATTCAAAGATAAAAATAAATGAAAGGGGATCTTCTTAAATCTGAAATATTTTGATCTTTTTTTTGCCCTTCTGAACAACTTGTTGCATTTCATTTAGGTGTTATATAGTGACCTTTAAGCAAATTTTGATCGCATTGCATGGAATCTTTAGAAGTGTGTTTTTTCACCAGTATGTGATTCCCTATATCTTTGTTAACATAGTTACAGCAAAAACATTCACAATAGTCACCCTTTCATGCTTTGGATATTATAATCCTATATTTCTACAAATGTGCATGATCATCATACTCAGTTGTGAGATGTGTGTCCTTTATTAAGAGAGATAAACATTGGACATCAGAAATAGAAGCATTAATGCTTTCGGTTCTATAAGGTATAAACAAAGATATATATCAAGGGGATAGAGTATATGACTCAAGAAATAAATCCCAAGAATTCGGCGCCAGAAAGATCTGGGAATTTTTACTAGAGCGAGACTAACAGAGATATTCTTGGCAACATAATACAAGTTATTGAATAAGCACCGTAATAGTTCAAAATCCTAAGAACAAGCACCCTAATAAAAAGATTGATATCGTCAACTTATGTAGCCACTTTCATACATTTGATAAATAGTCTAGAAGGGGTTTATTTAATTACAACTAGGTTTATAAAATAGTGCATCTATAGATTTATAATTAACAATAAACCTGATTTCATTGCAGAAACAACTTCTAATAAATTTGTGAGCCAAAGAGTTATAGAAAAATTTAGAACTAACATTATGTTACGAAGACATTCTCAAGAATTTGGAACTAACAGTAAGTTACTAATAATTGGTTACTAACAAGAACTAACAATAAGTTATGTTCAGTTAAAAACGAACAATAGTTTATTAGAATGTCAACTTAGTTTATAGAATACTGGTGTCTAGATCCATATTTACCATACACACTGATTTTTGTGGTAGTCCCAAAATCTTCAAGTTTTATTTGAGTGACAAGAAAGAAAAATTACAACTAATATCAATGTTTTAAAAAGCGTTAAGCAGTAAGCGTGCAGACAACACCTTGTAACTGGTTGAGCGGTAAGTGGACGATTTTTGAAAAAACGGATATCAAGTTTACATATATTTTTATGCAAAATTACACATATATGTATTATATATAAATAATATATATTTAGGAACTTTTATATAGATCTAAACACCTACAAAATAATATAAAACACTCAAATAGCTTATAACACAACTATAAAATAATGATTGAACAAATACAAATAAATTACATAAATTTAAGACATGAAGAAATAAATATAAGTTAGTATGTACTTGTAGGCAAGGAATGCGGTACCGTCAATATTGGCGGTATACCGGTCGGTATACCGATGTCGATGGGTACCGGTACAGATACGTACGATTCTGCCGTTAGGATCACAAATTTCGGCATTTCGGTGGGCTTACCGCCAATACCACCAAATATCGAGGGTCCGGTGCAAAATGCACCACTTACCCATTGGTACAGGACGGCACAGGCGACATACCGACCGGTATACCGGCATTCGCGATCCAAGAGCTGCTGCTGCTGTTTGAAGGGGAAAAGCTTGGAGTTTTGGGTGATTTTTGAGATTGGTGCTCAAATCAGTCCTAAACAAGGTATGTATACTTAATTTCTAGGTTTTGGAAAGCGCTGACCCTTTTGAAGCGGGGAGCGGAAAGCGGGCTTTAAAGCGGACCAAAGCGGGCGCTTTTTGAAAAAGCGGTCTGCATTGTTTTAAAAAATGTAGAAAACTTTTGGTGACCGTCGTACTGCTAACATATCATTAATCAAGCATCTAAATGATATTTCAGTACATCAGAATGACTTTTACATATGAAAAAGGGTCCTATTTACAAAAATAAATTGTTACAAGCTAAAAATACTCAAACATCATAAAACCGCATAGTCCTCGCTCAACAATCAAGTATCATACTAGTACTATGTACTTAATATTGTTTCAACAATTGGGCTTAGAAATTATCATTTAGTAAAAAAAATTGGAGGTAGTAGTAGTTAAATACTAGTACTCTGTACAAATATTGTTGACTGAGTAAGGTAGTCTTCAACATGAAATAAATAGATGCACATTTAAATAGTAATAAAGAGAAATGCATGACAATATATAGTAGATTCAAGATAATTAGATATTAATCAGTAAATCCTAAAGAGCAATAAACTACTAGACTTAGTATATAATAAACAATATAACAAATTTTACTACCTTATTTTGTTACAGTCTATAGATGGTTGTGCAAAGTTTTTGTACAAGTATACAAAATGGCTGACTATTAATTTGTCAGTGGTAATAAACTACATTAAACATACATGCCAATATCATACATAGTAGATCATAAAGAACAATAAGTTACTGCACTAAGTACATAATTGACAATATAACAATATTTTACGACATCATTTTGTTACAGTCCACAGATGGTTGTGCAAAGGTTTTGTACAAGTATACTAAATGTCAGACTATTAGAGTATCAACGGTAATAAACAACATTAAATATATATGATAATATCATAAACAAACTTGAAAGTACAAAGTACTAGTCTAGCTGTACAGAGTGTACAAACAACAGTAACAAAGTAAAGATAAATGCTAATTACTAAACTTTCTTACACCTTTTGAGATACAACAGCTGGAGCATCACATCTCCCAAAAGTAGTGCTTTCATTTTTCTATAGATTTGGCGAGTGATTAGGCCACTCCAACAATATTTGTCATGAAGCGCCCTGAAGCGGTCGCTTAAGCGGGGCTGAAAAAGCGGCCTGAAGCGGCAAAAAGCGGGAAAAAGCGGCCGCTTCAGTCCAAAACGCTTCAAAGCCCGCTTCAGCTAAAATTACAACGGGACATAGGCTTGACCGCTTAAGCGGCCGCTTCACCCGCTTTTTAAATCACTACTTAATTTCTTGGATTTCCCACCATTTCCAACCTCTCCTCTCTCTATTTCTTTCTATTCTCACCTAAAAAATTCTCCAAATACCCCCAAATCTTAGATCTACTCCAAAAAACTTATGATTAATGCTATTTATCACTAGATCTATGGTTATATTATATAGATCTACTAATTTATCACTAGATCTACCTAATCAACTCACTAATAATTAACATTACCATGTAATTTCACTAATTAATAGTAATAATACAATTAGTACTATTAATGATAGGTATTTAATTTAGGTTTAGTAGAAGTTCTATCAAAGATTAAAATGAAGATATATAAACAAAAATGTACTCAAAATATTTAAATATTTCGTTTTTTTATTTATTAAAAATGCTGAAAATAAAAAAAAGAAATTTTGTTATTTTTCTGTTTAATTGTGTGTGTTAATGTTGTATATGATGAAATTAGCTTTTTGAAACATATCACTTGTTCAAAATATTTAAATATAAATGCTGAAAAAAAAAGATTTATTTATTTTTCTGTTTAATTGTGTGTTAATGTTGTATAGGATGAAATTAGCATTTGGAAGCATATCACTTGTTCAAAATATTTAAATATTTCGTTTTTTTATTTATTAAAAATGCTGATTTTTTTGTTTTTGTTTTTTCTGTTTAGTTATGTGTTTTAATGTTGTATAAGGCCTCGTTTGGTTGGGCTACAAATAAACCAAACCAGTTCCAACTACACGTGTCTCGAAACTACTTTCGTTTGGTTTTGTTTAGTTGCAAACCACATCTAGAAAACGAACCACACGGTGCAGTTGTTTACGGTAAAACCTGTAGAAAACGAACTGCGCACTTTATGGGCGCAGTTCACTTTCCCAACTAGCTGCTCGGACAGAACTTGTCCTCGATGCTTTAAAAAAATGCAGAATTGCTTGTCTAAACATAATTACTTGCTGCAGCTGACGTAATGACGCCAAAGACATGACGATTTGTGCATGAAACTGCGTGGTACCAAATAAAAACAATACAACTGAACTAGTTCCATCTTCGAGCAACCAAACAAAATCAATTTAGTTGCAACTACTTAAGTTTGATTTCCTGTTTTCCAACTATATGTGTGGGTTGGTTTTACATGCAACCAAATTAGCCCTAAGATGAAATTAGCATTTGGAACATATCTTTTTTTTTTTTGTTGAACCCTGCGTCACTTTTTATTGCTATCTTCTAAAAAAAAAAGAGTATCGTCCTGTTATAGGGTGTAACAAGGTGAAAGAATAAGAAACATAGAAGAAAAGAAAGGAGAAACTGTACAAAACTATACAGCCGTAAAATCATTTATACTGCTATTCCATATATCTATAGATGTTTTCTTTATGCCCAGGAAGATCCTTCTATTTCTTTCTGTCCACGTATGATAGATTATTGTCGCAGCAACAGTGTTTTCTTTTTTCTTCAATTGGTTTAAGTCATCTATGCAGGACGGGGCAATTGTAGGTCTGAACTTGTAGCTGAAATGCCTCCAAACTTCAATGGTGAACTTGCACGAGAAGATGTGATGCATATTATCTTCTTCAGATTCGCATAACGAGCATCTCGACACCAAGCAAAACCCAAATTTTCTCAGTGTATCAATGGTTGGTAATCTGTTCAGGAAAGCCTTCCAATGAACTAGGGAAAATCTTCTAGGAATCTGACTGTTCCATATCCATCTGCCCCAAGGAACCACAGGGGATGGTTGTCTTGCAGCATTCCATCCATCTTTCAATCTGAATTTTTGATTGCCTTCATAGGAGAGGAAATCACTGCCACCCATGGGCTTGGGTAGCTGTGACAGAATGCGTTCCGGTTCTTGGCAGCCGCGCACAGGGGGACACCTCCAATCGCCGTTGACAATCACCGCTTTGATCGGGCAATTTACACCTCCACCAATACGATGTATGAGCTGGTTGTCTACTAGATCCACTAACCTTCTGCTTCCTGGTAACCAAGGATCACACCACAGTTTGAGATTATTGCTGTCACCTACATTAAGTTTAAGTTTGTTTAAGAGCACACCTCTTTTTTTAGCAGTTTTTTCCACAGCCATGAGGCGTTTGATCGTTCACCAATAGACCAGATGGAGTCATTTTTCAGATATTTTCCGTGCATCCACTTGACCCACAAAGTGTTCTTGTCACTCGCCAAATCCCATAGGTTTTTTAGTATGCCTGCATCAGTCCAATCTTCTATGCGTCTAATGCCCAAACCACCCTCATTTTTCGGCCTACAAATCGTGCTCCATGAGATGGTGTGAATATGCTTCTTATCTTTGTCATCGTTCCAAATGAAATTCCGCATTAGCTTCTCGAGATCGTCTATAACAGACTTGGGGAGGGGAAACGCAGCTGACCAGAATATATGGTAGGATGACAGCGTGGAGATGACAAGCTCAACTCTGCCCGCGCATGACAGTAGTCTCCCTTTCCAGGAGTCTAGCTTCTTTTTGACTTTGTCAATGATTGGTAAGCACTTGCTTTTAGTTAATCTGCCGGTGAAAAGAGGTAACCCCAAGTAGTGTACAGGCAGCTGGCAGCTGGGTGACGCCTATATGTAGAATGGAACTGATGCTGTCATTTTCGCAGGCTTTACTAAGGAATAATTGGCTTTTATCATTGTTGAGCTTTAGGCCTGAGATGTATTGGAACTTCTCCAGTGCCTTCTTTACACCTTCTGCGTTCTTCTCATCAGCTTTGGAAAATAGCAAAAGGTCATCTGCAAAGATAATGTGGGAGATCTGATTAACCTCGTCATTTTTGATAGGGTCAATATGCTTCTTTGCAACCAAGTCTTGGATGACAGTAGAAAAACCCTGCATAGCGAAGACAAACAAGTATGGTGCGACTGTGCGAGGGGATCACCCTGTCTAACACCATTGTTAGCTTCAAAGGGAGTGGAAGGTGATCCATTTATGAGAACCTAGAAGGAGGCAAAGCAGAAGATTTCGTTGATCCATCTAAGCCAGCATTGGGGGAAGCCCATTTTCTCCATGATGAAAATAATGTAATCTCTTCTTACAGTGTCACAGGCTTTTGACAAGTCAGCTTTAACACACATGTGCTTGGGGCCTTGAGCGTTAGAGAAATTGCTGAGGACTTCATTGGCTAAAAGGATTGCATCGCCAATGGATCTTCCTTTGACAAACGCCACTTGATTCATATCAATGACATCACCCATAATCGGCTGGAGCCTGTTTGCCAAAATTGTGGTAATGATTTTGTATACCGTGTTGCAAAGGGAGATAGGCCGAAAGTCTTTGACATTGGCTGCATTTTGGATTTTTGGAATGAGAGTTATGAAGTTTTTGTTACACTCCTTAAGCATCTTTCCATTCTCAAAGAAGTTGAGGACAACCTTAGTAACATCCATACCAATAATATCCCAACATTTTTTGAAGAAGTGTGGGTTGAAGACGTCTGGTCCTGGGGCTTTGTCATCTTTTAGCCCTTTGATTACATCCTCAATCTCCGCTTTAGTGACCCATCTACTGAGGTTGAGTTGAACTTCTCTTTTGAGACGAGGGAGTCTCCAGTCAACCTCCCATTTCACGAAATAGGTGCTGGTTGAGTTGAAGAGGCCCCTATAATAACCAACAATTTCATCATGGATCACAGTGTTATCATAAGTCATCTGGCCATTGACTTTCTAGAAGTTGCGGCTAATAATCCTCTTATTGAGATGATTAAAAAAGGAGTACATGGTTCTCTTTTATAAGACAAGAGAAGACCACAGGATTTAGAGATAACCCATGTGGGATAAAACTAAACACAAGAATAACACAGTAAAGAGAAAAATAGACTAAGTAAAAAGCACAGGAAAGTCTATATACTAATACTCCCCCTCAAGCTGGAGCGTAGATGTCTATCATGCCCAACTTGGATGTCATAGTAGTGAACCTTGTCTTTGGTAGAATCTTTGTGAAGATGTCATCCACCTGATCAGTCGTATGAATATAGGGAGTAGAGACCTGGCCAGAGAGAACAGCTTCGCGGACAAAATGACAATCCACCTCAATGTGCTTGGTCCGCTCATGGAAAGTAGGGTTACTGGCAATGAATGTAGCTGCTTTGTTATCACAATACATTGGAATAGGAGACGAGTCAGAGATACCAAAGTCCTTCAGTAAGCTCCTAATCCAGAATAGTTCACAGGTAGTGTGTGCCATGGCACGATATTCAGCTTCAGCACTTGAACGAGCAACTACAGACTGCTTCTTGCTTTGCCAAGTAACAAGGTTGCCTCCCACAAACGTGCAGTAGCCAGAAGTAGAGCGACGGTCAACCTTGCTACCAGCGTAATCGGAATCAGAATAGCCAAGAAGTTTGCAGTGTCCATGTTTCTTGTAAAGTAGGCCTTTTCCAGGAGAACTTTTCAGATATTTCAGAATATGACAGACAACATCCCAATGACACTGTCGAGGCTTATCTAGGTAACGACTAACCAATCCAACAACAGCAGTAATATCGGCCCGTGTAACAGTAAGATAGATGAGTTTACCGACCATTCTGCGATATTGATGATTGTCAGGATAGGCAGCAGAATTCTCATCATCCCAGTCGGTGTTCGGATCTAGAGGTGTGCTAGCAGGCTTAGCACCTAGAAGACCAGTTTCAGACAGTAGATCCAGAACATACTTGCGCTGAGATAAGCAGAGGCCAGAAGAAGACCGGGACACCTCTATCCCAAGAAAATACATGAGAGACCCAAGATCTTTAGTGACGAAATGTTTTTCCAGGTAGTGCTTGGTGGACTGAATACCAACAGGATCACTTCTTGAGAGGATAATATCATCAACATAAACAATGCGAATAATAATGCCAGTAGGAGTATTCTTGACAAAGACCGAGTGATCGGACTGGGAGCGCTTGAATGAAAAATTCTGAAGAATAGTGCTTAATTTATCAAACCAAGCTCTGGGACTCTGTTTCAAGCCATAGATCGCCTTTTTCAGTCTGCATACTTTAGAGGACTCCCCCTGAGCAACAAAACCAAGGGGTTGTGACATGTAGACTTCTTCATGAAGGTCACCATACAGGAAAGCATTCTTAACATCAAGCTGATACAGAGGCTAGTAAGAATTAATAGCAACAGAAATAAGAATTCTCACAGAGTTCAACCGTTCCACCGGAGAGAAAGTCTCAAAGTAGTCGACCCCATAGGTCTGAGTATAGCCTTAAGCTACTAGTCTCGCCTTAAGGCATTCAACAGTTCCATCCGGTTGATACTTGACCGTGAAGACCCAGCGACAACCAACAAGAGAGCAATCAACAGGTGGATCAACAAGTTGCCATTTATTGCGCTCAGTAAGCGCCTGCATTTCGGTTTCCATAGCCTGACGCCATGCAGGATTTTTAATGGCCTGAGCAGCAGTTTTAGGAATAGATATAGCAGAAAGGGCCGTAGTAAAATTAGCAAAATTAGCACCCAGATTATCAGTAGAACAAAAATTCCCAATGGGATGCTTAGTACAAGTCCGTGTCCCTTTTCGTAGGCTAATAGGGAGATCAATGTCAGAAAATACCTGCAGAGGTGTTTGATCTGGCACAGAGGATGAAGACGATGGAGAGGCCATAGAGGGAGCTGTCGGCTTCTGTCTTCTGTGATACACTTTCAGAGGTGGCATTTCAGGTGGGGAGGCAACATCAAAATTATCAGTCAAATCATCCACAACAGGTAAAGGTATATCAACCAGTAAATCCGATGTGAGTGCAGAACCAGCCGGAGAATAGAAAGGCATGTGCTCAAAGAATACGACATCCGCAGAGACAAACCACTTTTTAGAAACAGGATCGTAGCACCGATACCCTTTTTGAGTGCGAGAGTATCCCAAGAAAACACACTTAGTTGCTCTAGGATCCAATTTGGTAAGGCCAGGCTGGAGATTTTTAACAAAGCACGTGCTCCGAAAGATACGAGGAGGAACAAAGAAAGGAGGTGCATCAGGAAACAAGACCTGATATGGAATCTTATTGCCGAGCACAGAGGATGGCATACGATTAATGAGATAGCAAGCAGTAGATATTGCCTCGGGCCAAAAGGACTGAGGAACATGGTAGTGAAAAAGAAGGGTACGCGCAACTTCAAGGAGATGACAGTTTATGCGTTCAGCGACACCGTTTTGTTGCGGGGTATAGGCACAGGAAGTTTGGCGGATGGTGCCCTGGCGACGACAAAAACTACTAACAGAGGCTTGCATAAACTCCAAAGCATTGTCAGTGCGCAAAATTTTAATGGGCTTAGCAAACTGGGTACATATTTCAGCAAAGAAGTCAGTAATTTTCTCAAGAATGGTAGATCTATCTTTCAGTAAGAACAACCAGGTTGTTCTAGAGAAATCATCAATGAAGCTTAGAAAATATTTAAAACCAGAAGTACTCGTCACAACACATGGACCCCAAATATCAACATGTATAATATCGAAGATAGCTTTAGAACTAATGCAAAATTTTGGTGAAAAAGTAGCACGAGTTTGCTTGCCAAGCTGGCATGTCTCACAATGAAAAACAAAACTAACTACATCAGGTAATAAAGCTTTTAATTTTGCAGCAGAGGGATGTCCCAATCTATAATGCCACTGAATGTCGGCCACGATGTCAAATATGCAGCTGGCTTCGGATCGTCCAAGTAGTAGAGCCCATCCTCATGGCCTGAACCAATCGTCATCCTCGTGCACAGATCCTGAAACAGAACACCATCCAGATCAAACATAATTGAGCAACGAAGGCTCTTCACAGCTTTACTGACAGATAGTAAATTAAGGGGAAACTTAGGGACATAAAGAGTGGACTGCAGTGGCAGACTACCAATAGAACTTATATCACCAATTCCAGTAACCGGTGATTTAGAGCCATCAGCTAAAGTAACAGGCGGTATAAAAGATGTCTTGTGCAATTTAGAGAATAAAGTAGGATTGCCAGAAATATGAGAAGTCGCACCAGAGTCCATCACCCATGAAGGTTTACCAGTCTTGGTCAGGAGGGCGGCACTACCATCATTTGACGCATCAGTAGAGGAAGCCATGCGAGCTTGAAGCAGTTTTTCAAATTCCGTGCGGATCCAGTCAGCTGTTGGAGCAGGTTCAGTCTGGTCAGAAGTCACTTTATTGGCCCAGTCAGGTTTGCCGTATTTGATCCAACAACGATCTTCAGTATGGTTGGTGCGCTTGCAGTGAGTGCAGTAGCAGGACTCCACAGGATCAGCTCCAGAGCCACGGCCAGGAGCAGAAGAACGTCATCCGCGGCCACGACCTCTGCCACGACCGCGACCACGAAAGGAATCACCAGAGCGGACAGCGAGAGCTGCCCCATCAGAAGAGTCAGGCACAGACTGGGACACAGAAGGTAAGCGCTGGACCCTTTTTAACACATCGCGGAGAGTGGATAAAGGGTCGCTGGAGAGAATTTGGTCCACTACACCAGCAAAGGAAGCAGGTAGGCCCGCGAGAAACTGAACTAACATAAGTTCGTTCCGCTGTCGATGAACTTCATCGATGTCAGTAGAAAGAGGATGATACACCTGGAACTCATCCCAGAGGGCACAACAGGAGTTGTAGTAATCCTCGACGGAGTCAGTAGCAGAATACTCCTGTTTGGCAAGTTGCTTGAAGATCTCAAAGACCTTCTTAGGATTCTGTTGGTGCGAGTAAACATGGGAGAGTTGCTCCCACATTTCTTTGGCAGTCGGAAGACGGAGTAGAGACTGGCTGATCTTGGCTTCAGCGCTGTTGACCATCCATGTCATGACCCCATAGTCCTCTTTGGACCAGAGATCATAGGCTTGTTTCGTCTTCTCGTCAGCATCAGGGGCAGGAAGAGTCGGGCCTTTTGTAGTCAGATGAGAGTGGCGACCTTGGGATTTGACATACAACTCAAAGGAGGCAGCCCATAGGTGATAGTTGGAACTGTCCAACTTCACCGTAGTAACACAGAGAGTGCGCGGGAGATCTGGAGTCACCATCAGACCAGAGCAGAATAGGAGCACGGGCACATCAAGGATTAGTAGTAGTAGTAATCAGTAGCAGGAGTCCACCACATGGACTAGTAGTCGTAGCAAGTAGGAGATCCACATGGACCTCAGAAGACCCTCACGGGGAAGATAAAGAAGTAAGAAACCTACGCCACCATGGAGAAGAGATCACTCCACCATGAGGCGTAGGCAGGCAGAAGCGAAAAGCTGGTTTACGCCTTCAACGTGCCAGAACTGGAAAAGACACGGGCTGTACGTAAGCTTTCCGGAAGAGCGTACGGAGATGAATGGAAGCCTGTAGCCGAACTAGATGATGAGCGAAGAACTAGGGAAGAGAAACAAGAGAGAAGAGAGGATGGGGAGGGTGGTTGTGGCGGCGGGAGATGTTAGTGGTGGGTGTGGGGTGGCGGCGGGCAGCAGGGGGGGCGGTGGAGACGGAGGAAGAAGAGGAGGGGGCTGCGGTGGAGAAGAAGGGAGGGAGGGGGGTGGGCAGCAAGGGAGAAAGGTAGGGGAGAGGGTGACGACGGCTGGAGGGGCTGGTGGTGGTGGTGGCGGCACCAAGGAAGGTGCAGGTCGGCGACAGTAGGGGGGGCAGGGTGGGCGACGACTTGGGGGAAGGGAAAGGATCAGGGTTAGGGCGGATCGGGAGGCTCTGATACCATCTAGAAGTTGCGGCTAATAATCCTCTTATTGAGATGATTAAAAAAGGAGTACATGGTTCTCTTTTATAAGACAAGAGAAGACCACAAGATTTAGAGATAACCCATGTGGGATAAAACTAAACACAAGAATAACACAGTAAAGAGAAAAATAGACTAAGTAAAAAGCACAGGAAAGTCTATATACTAAGAGGCTTCAAGAGAGTTAATGTTGTTTTAGATTCTTCTTGTCTTCAGGGAGGCATAGAAAAAGGCCGAATTTCTGTCTCCTATTTTGAGCCACTGGATTCTTGATTTTTGCCTGATGAAGCTCTCTTCCTCGTCCTTTGCCTTGATAGCGTTGTCCCTTGCAGTACATAGTTCCAACTGCAAGGACTCATTTGTGGGGTCTTCATCAACCTTTCTTTGTAGTGAGATGGCTTCCGCCTCTAGTTTAACTGCCTTGGAGAGGTAATTCTTTACCTTGGTTCTATTCCATTCGCATAGGGTTGAGCGTAGCTTGTTTAACTTGCAGTAAAGTTTGAACATAGGGGCTCCATTATAATCTTTTTCACACCAGCTACTTCTAACCAAGTCGATAAAGCTATCTTCTTTCACCTAGTTGTTGATAAATCTGAATGGGGTGTTTCTTCTGCCTCCTTTGACAAGGTGTACGCCAATCATACGATGGTCACTAACTGTGGTGTCAATCACCTCCGCCCAAGCACTAGGGAAGTCATCAAGTAGAGTAACATTTGAAAGAGCTCGGTCAATTTTCGAGAAGGTGCTAATGCCTTTTTTGCTTCTGCTATCCCATGTGAAGAATTGGCCCTTGGTGGTAATTTCAACTAGCCTCGTCTCATATATGGAGTTATTAAAATCAAGCATACTTCTTGCTGATGGAGGGTGCTTCCCAAGTTTTTCGGAGTTGAACCTGACGGCGTTGAAGTCTTCCATAACACACCATGCTGTACTCATGGTTCTACTAATTGTATTTAAGCCATCCCATAGAGTAGTTCTCTCCGCGTCACCATTAGACCCGTTCACAGCAGTAAGATGGAAATTGCGGCTGCCATTGTCCAAGCGCAATGTAGGACCTGTTCGTTTGCCTAGATTTTGTTGATGCTGATATTGTGGTCTCTCCATACCACAAGGATGCACATGTAAGAATAGAACTTGCTGTTAGAGATGAAAAATAGAACTCGCTGTTAGAGATGAAATTGGCGTCTTCGCATAGCTGCTTGACTATCTCGCCTATTTCCTTGTCCTGTACTCTTGATTCCAGTATGATATAAACTTCAGCTTTGTTCCTTTCCAACACCTCCCTAACACGTGAGAGTTTTCTTAAGATGCCTCTCACGTTCCATGAGATGATTGAGAGGGGCCTATCCATCAGAATGGGGAGTGCGGGCCTGGTTCACCATTCTGTTCCCCCCATTGCTGCTTTCCACATCTTTATCCAGTAAAGAAAACTTATTAGAGATTTCAACGTTCCTTGCAGAGCTGGTGCTTTTGTTTGTTATTTTCGGCCTGGGTGGTAATCTAGACTTCCTACCGTGCACCTGCCATTGGTTTTCTGCCGCTTGGACTAGTGTGGATGGGTTTGAGTTTGGTGCTTCTCTATCATTCGTAGTAGATTCTCCTGTAATCTCCATGTCCTGGTTTTCTTGAGCCGCTTGGATTGGTGTGGGTGGGTTGGAGCTAAGAGATTCTCTTTCGCTTGGAGTGGACCCTCCTGTAATCAACACATCCTGGTTTTCTTGCCTATTGCCGGCTTGGTTGTCACCCCTACTTACAACATCAATGAATTCAGCTTCATCCTCTTTCTCGGTACTCTGCCTGGGGATCCATACCTTTTTCTTTGGGACTGTAATTTTCTTTAGAGCTCGATCAGAGCATAGGCTAGATTCATGCCCGTAGTTTCCGCAGTGGTCACATTTGCTTGGTTTCCAGTCGTATTCAAATCGGATAATGTCAGCTTCACCATCTTCATTTTCAATTTGGATTTGCTCCGGGAATTCGAAGTCAGCCGATATGAGGACCTGCAACCTGGCGTATTCCAGCCTTGTGAATTCCACCGTGGGTCGATCAGGACAGATAGGCTTGCCTATGAAGGACCCTAGGTAGTTGAACATTTCTCGGTCCCAGAGCTCTAGAGGTAGGTCGAGGACCTTGATCCAGATAGGGATTTCCGCCAACTTGAGCTTCTCGAACGGTTCACCCCTCTGCCATTTTTTCAGGATCAGCGGCTGTCCAACAACGAACCATGGGCCTCCCTCCACGACGTTGTTCAGGTCTTCATCATTTGAGAATAGGATCAGAAAGTAGCCATTACCCCTGGACCTTATGTCGATGGAGCCCTTGACGTTCCAGATATTCACCAGATGTATGACCAAGGTCTGCCAATGTAGCCGCAGACCGATGATGTAACCCGCCGCCGTCCGACTCCATCTAGGCATGTTCCTCTCCGCGATGGCTTTTTGGGTAGATCAACTTGCCGTCTTTCATGGCGATCTCTGTTTTCGATAGGGGGCTGGATTTGTCGAAGGTTTCACGGTGAAGGTTTCAAACCATTGGCAGACCTCCTTTGCGACCGAAACTCCTTGAGGTCGGCTCCCGCTTCTGGACCTCAGCACGTTGGCGTAGGAGGTTGGGTTCGCCTTCTCCCCGCCGCCGGCCTGAGTGGCGCCGCCGGTCGCCCTAGGGATCGCCCCTCCAATCGCCCCCTCAGTCGCTCCTGCCATTTCATTTGGAACATATCACTTGTCTTTTTAATAAGTAAATATGATATTTTATGATTTTAAAAATAATTTCAGACTTTATTTATGTTAAAAATATTTTGCTTTGCTTTGTTTTACTAATATCATTCGCTTTGCTTGTTTGTCTTTGTCTTTTTCAGTGTTGACTTTTGAGTTTTGAGAAGATGTCTTCGTCTTTAAGTGATGCTGAGGGTGTTGGGGCTGGTCATGTTGCATCAAAGGATGTGGATTTTGCATGGAGTCACGACAAGCCTGTACCTGGGTCTGGGAATAGGGCAAAGATTGTCTGCAACTACTGTAAGAAAACACTTGGTGGTGGGGGAATTACTAGATTCAAGCGTCACATCACTGGTGGTGACAAAAATGTGGCAATGTGCCAGAAGTGCCCCCCCCAGGTGTTAGGGATGACTTCAAGAAGCTGATGGGTGCAAAGAAACAAAAACAACAAAAGTTGAAGTAGGTTGAAAAGGATTACACAAACACACTTTTTGATGTTAGGGCCACAGGTTCTTCTGCTGAATCAGATGATGACATTGCATATCCTCCAGGGTGTGATACTACTTATACACGTCATATGTATAGGCACGCTCTCAGAGATTCTCGCAAAAGTGAGTGGGATAGGGAGGAGGTAGCTCGACTTATGAGGAGATATGGGCCATCTGGTGCAGGTGGAGGCAGTGGAGTTGCCCGTGTTCCTATTATTGACCTAGATGATGATGAAGATCAACATGCTTAGCAAAAAAAAAAAGGTGCTATGATACACTTTTCCTTTCTGCTAGTGTGAGATTGAGAAATGTTGATGAGCCAGGGGTTAGGAAGCCTGATGCTAGGCAAAAAACCCTAAAAGCAATGTTTACTGGTGCAAAAGAGAAGGTGGGCATGGCAGTGGGTAAGTTCTTCTTTGCTCATGGTATACCTGCACATGTTGCAACTGAACCCTATCTCCAACACATGGTAGATGTGATAGGAGAATCTGGTAGGGGCATCAAAGATCTACATGTATGGATTTTAGACCAGAAACAATTTGGTTTTAACTTGGTTTTAATCAGGTAGATGAAGATGTCCTCTATGGAGAAAGTGTTGAAGTTCATATGAAGCTTAAGGTACAAATACTTGATTAAGAACTCAAGATGGATGCAACTTGGTTTTGACCTCACCTTCTCTGCTTTATGTTGTCTTACTTGAAGAAAGTGATGGTCATTTCATCTACTAAAAGGGTGGTGTGTGTTGTGCAGTGCTGGATCATATAGTCCCAGTGATAGTGGAGGTATAAGCATTATTGAATATGAAGGCCCACTTTAGTCTTTTAAGCATGTTGATTGACACTTCATTTTCGCAAAGTAGGTCTAAAGCTTTGGCCTATCCTTCAAGCTGTCATAGTTGAAAAAAAGAAGTGGCTGAGTAGTGCTTGATTTTTGCTATAGTGATTATGGCTACTTTTTAGGGTGTAATATGATTAAAAGATCTTTGGCTAGAACAATTCGTCTCATTGCAGTTGGGTGAAGTGAGATGGGTGTTGATGCTCTACATGAAACCCGTCAAAGTTGCATCAAAAATAGGCAAACATAATTGTTTCCTTTAAAGTGTGACATGAATCATGTAGGCAATGCTTGTGACGTAGATAGTATTGCATTGAATGTATGTAGATAGTATTGTATTGAATATCTTAAATTAGATGATTGGAGCTATGCCCCCCCAATGAGAGTATCTCAATGATTTAGAAGCTATAATATGACTGCCAACTTTCTGTTCTGCTTGATGCAGAAAGGGACATATTTGTATGTTCCATGCTTAACCTGGTGATGCAATCCGTGAAAGGGGATTTTTATCAGAAGCAAACCCAAATCCAAGACAATCCTGATTATAGCTTATTGGGATCAAGTTGGGCTTTTATTTTGTTTTTTATGCACTTAGGAAATTTATTTTCTATTTAATTTGGAATTTCTTTAGTAGAATTTTAATTTCTTATTTTATTTGCTTGCAATAGGATTTTAATTTCCTATTTTGTTGACTTGTACGTTAAGTCGTACAATCTTATATAAGCCAACCTTAGGGCCTTTGTCCAAGCAGTTGGATATGAATTAGATTTTAACTCGCTTGTTGCGAATTTTATCTCTCTCATTCTTCTCAGTAGCATGGGTACATCAGGTGGTATCAGAGCCAAAAACCCTAAGTCTATTAGGGTACGACCCCTCTCTATCTTCTTCCTGCCTTCCCATCTTCTTCACTATTTCCCTTCTAGTTTCCCACTTCGCCATTCACAATCCTAGCTGCAACCAGATCTCCTGACCGCCGACCTCAACCCTCTTTTGTAGTCGCACATCCGCACAATAAGGTTTGACACAATTCCTGAGGCTACCCCAACGCCCCTCTAATTTAACCCAACAACCCGACGTCAACCCCAGTAAACCAACCTTGCCTTATCCGGATCCCTACAACATCAGCAACATCGCCTCAAGGCTGCTAGTAAGAAACCCTAAAATTTTAGGAGCTTTTCAGAGGCATCACCTCCCCCTCACATCAAATTCTAAGAGGTTTTCTTCACCAAAAAAATCATGGTGACTGTTCAACAAGTCAACGATGAAGTGGACGAGAATAATACAACTTTGGGGGACATTCAATGTCAATTGGACAACATGATGCACCAATGATAGGATGATGTAGTTCAACGTCAATGTCCACTAGGACACCCTGAGGCAACGACAGGATGAAATAATTCAACATCAAGCCCAACACGATGATGCTTTTGAAATTCTTCTCGGCCGTGTTACGACCTTCAAACAACGCTTGAATACACTCTGAGGCCAACCACAACAACAATGTCCATCAACCCGCTCCTCAACCCATACAAGTTAAGCGCATTGTCAAAATGAAGCTATTGGAGTTCCATGGCCAGTGTGACACCAAGGTTGTGCTTGACTGGTTGCACTGCGCCGACAAGTATTTCCAATTCTACATAACCTTTGGTGAGGCAACCAAAGTCCTGAATGCCACCTCCAAATTTTGAGGAGCTACTGTAGGATGGTGGAACCAACAACGAGACGACCCTGTCAACACATGGGGGAAACTGCGTCCTTTGGTCGTGCATCGATTCTTACCAGGGGATTACAAGTAGCAGACCCGCTTGGCATATCAAGATCTTAAGTAGGGTGACGACACCGTCACCAACTACACCAACAAACCCAAAAAATTGTGCAAAAGTTTAGATGGATGCCACTGCAATCGCAAACTTTCGTAGGGGACTTCACAATGAGGTAGATGATCGTCTAGCAGCCATGCATTTCACTTCTCTAGATGATGCTATTCAAAGTGCTAAAAAATTGAGGAGATTCGACGCCGTCCCCGACTGGGTGAAAACCACGTCAAGGGGCGACTACAACAACAACACTGACTGCTGAAGGTGAACCCTCCAAACCAATCGTCACCAATCCTATCCAATGCTTTTCTAGCCATGCATATGGTCATCACTCTAACCAGTGTCCATGCCGTGTGATGACTACAACGACAACGACTAATGATGATGGCATAGAATTTGAGGATGTCTTTCCGGCTTCAGAACCTAGTGACGAGGAAGAAACAAGTCACCCCGCTCTACAAATATCGGGTCCTCATGGCTATACTGAGTCCACCTCTAGATGACTGGTGTCGTACGTCATTGTTTTATTCAGTTGTGGAGGTTTGAAGTTGCATGTGCATGCTGACAGTTGATGGTAGATCTTTAGCGAATGTAGTGTCTTCTTCTGTTGTTTAGGAGTTGGGATTGCAACTGGAGCCCCATCCTAAGCCGTATCGCTTACGGTGGGTTGATGACACTTGTCAGACCGTGACCCAATGCTGCAAAGTTCCTTTTTCATTTCATGGTGTTTACAACGATACTGTCCTTTGCGATGTGCTCACTATGACAAGTTCTCACATACTGCTTGGTCGTCCATGGCAATATGATCGTCGCATAAGACACGATGGAACTTCTACAACACATACTCCTTCCGACTTGGCAACGCCTGAGAACTCTACAAATGGACATCCTATAGTTCCAAACAGCTATCTCGTGTCCTTCGAGAGATGCCTCCCGTCAGCTCGTGGCAAGAAGTCATTGGTCTTGCCCCTGCTTCACCGGAGGTTCACATTTTTAAGGGGAGGAGATTGATGCAATCCGTGGAAGGGGTTTGCATAGGAAGCAAGCCCAGATCCAAGAAAATCTTGATTAGAGCTTATTGGGCTCAAGTTGAACTTCGATTTAGTTCTTTATGCACTTTGGAAATTTATATTCTATTTAATGTTGAATATCTTTATTAGGATTTTCAGTTCTTGTTTTATTTGCTTGCATTCGGATTTTAATTTCCTATTTTGTTGACTTGTACGCCAAGTCATAGAGTCTTATATAAGCCAGCCTATGCGGCCTTTATCCAGGCAGTTGGATATGAATTAGATTTGTTGCAAATTTCATCTCTCATTCTTCTTCTCTGTAGCATGGCTGCATCACCAGGCTGGAATGCAAGCTCAATTTTTGGGCGATCTTGCATATAAATGCTATGGCACAGGGCTTCAAATCAGATCCTGACTAATATATGAGTTTTTGGGGCTTGGGTATGTTATTGTTTTCCTTTTGACCCCTCATGATTATTTAGTGGAAGTTGGGTCTTGAAAAGTGTATGCTAGTGAAGGTTTAGGGAGGATGCACAGATGTGTTTGGCTATTTCTATGATGGATATCTTTGATGAGAATAGATTATATAGATCTCATTTAACTTGATAAGTTTGGGATGTCAAACTCGTTACATGATACAGTTTAGGATAGTCTGTTATAAATTTTGGAAGAACTTGAGATACTTGTACTAATCGTGGAATGTGGCTTAGCTGATCATTTCTTGATATTCTTTGGAAAATTTTCTAAGGCTATGCATCTTACCCTTAGTTGCAATTGTGAATATGGTCACACACTCACACTTCTGCTGTTCGTTTCTATATTTTGAGCATACTGAACCATTGCCTTGTATTGGCTTTAAAATATTTTGCTCTTATCACTAATTATAATTCATATAGCTAATCAATATTTTGAAAAGATGACCAAGTTTTTCCTGTTGCACATACACAACAAACTACATGTTAACATTACATGTACAGTTATATCCATGTCTCAATGCCAGTACTTCTATTTATACATAATAGAACTGTCATGCTCACTTTACTTCTCAATTCTGGTGAACTATGCAGGGATTTGTAGTTGTTGAAACAAACTTTAGGATGTATGCTTATTCTACATCCAAATTGCACTGTGAGATACTGCGCCTTTTTTCAAGGTATCTCCCATATTACATATATTGATATTGTTAGCAGAAAGGCACATATATGTACTCCACAGTATATTTTTAACAATCGAGGTCTTTAATTTGGTCAGATTGTCTTGGCATGGCTTTAAAGACAAGTTTTGTAGTTTAGTATCTAAATTTTCTATCTGAATTAGGTATTTCTCTAATTTGCTTAGGAAGAACTGAACTTCAGTATCTGGAATGTTTGTTGACATAGAAAACCCAAATGTTTATTTCTCTAATTTGCTTAGGAAGAACTGAACTTCAGTATCTGGAATGTTTGTTGACATAGAAAACCCAAATGTTACCTTGTTTTCTTCTGCAGCTTCAAGTCTATGATTGCTGGCTTCTCCAATGTATCACCCACCGCTGCCTCAGCTTTTGCCCCTCTCCCTAAGTTTCTCTTTTCCACCACCAATACTACTACTCATTTGTGCTTCCAGCAGCAACACAAAGGAGGGAGTGTGATAGAAGGGGAAGGCCAGGGTAGAGACAGAACGACCACATTTGGGGTAACCGACAACTAAAGGAAAACAGGGATAATCTAGGATTCTTTTTTTGTCAATATCCCCCATGTACCATAATGATAACTTATGAGTAAAGTTTTTTGTAGTTCAGGACATTTAACTTTAAGAGCAAACTGTGTACTAATTTTTTTAAGCTACTTAAATCTGTCTATTTGATATTTCGCCCTTTATTCAGCTAGTTGTAAGAAAAAGAAAGCTGGTTGAGTTATAAGAGCAAAGATCTTTGCATCAAGTTGTACATGACTCAATTAGACGATAAGTCACCACCACCACCTCCACCACCACTACCAACAGCACCACCACCACCACCACCACCACCACCACTACTTCTCCATAAGGCTCCTTATATAAAAATAGCATCCGTTGTTGATCTTCCCGACATATAACCAAACTGGTTGTCTGATATATCTGTGATCGATCTCAGCCTTTGCTCATAGTGTGACTCATCAACTTGATACCTCTGTAGTTTGTGCAGCTCTGAACATCTCATTTGTTCTTGTAGACCGGGACTATAGTATTATTTATCCTTTCATCCGACATCTTCAAATCCGTTTTTACTGAACTTATTGTTTTACCTGTCTCCTAATATATTTCCCTTGCACATTTTTCACAACATCTATGCAATGATGTAGTGGGACTAGTTTCTTTACCCCACCCGTCTAAGGAGTGGAAACCCTTGTTTTTCCTCCGACAAAATCGGGCGCCGCTATGTTGAAACCCCTTGCAAATTTATCTACACTTGGGTACCGATACAACACGTTGCTTGGTAGGAACATTCCGACGAAATTTTTATAAAGATCCAAGTCATAAAAAGAGTGAGTTTAATGATTGGTTGTCAACCTACCACCAACTCTCTTTTGCTCGGCCTTGATCCGACTACATTCACATAGAATGCATAAAAAACATAGGCGGATTTACAATAGGTCACATAAGAAATAAAAATATCACTCCCATATAAAATTGTCGCTCCCCCTTGAACAACACTCCCCAAAGAAAAATATATGATGGCATCTCTTTTGAGTTGTGTTTAGCAGGCTAAAATTACTCAGGCTTTGGAGAAGGTCTTTTTAAGTGCTTCTGGAAGGAGGGATATATGATAAATGGAATCCGAACGCCACAACGAAAATTCGCTACCATCAATCTAGAGTAGACGATTAAAAGCACCACGACTACACCATCTTCATTGGAGAGGAATGTGTGAGTGGTATAAGCTCAGTCTTCACATCCCACAGACATAACACATCATGAATGTAGAGGCATAATGTCGATGTAGCAGTAGATGTATTTTCAAATCCTCTAAGAAGTGTTGTAGCCAACTGAATTGAAGCATAGAAGGCCACAAGCGTGCATAATGTGGCACTAACACGAATTGGACAAGGTGTTGATGACTGCCATACTGGTAACATAAATTTGACGCATGAATCTTGGGAGCTTGATAGGAATGAAGGGCATCGTCAAGGAGAAACACAAGTAGATCAGCAGAAGTGCCATCTCAACACTTAGTAACAACAAATGCAACTCAGAGAAGACACAACTAAAGTAGCTCGGTGAAGATAAACTCTAGATGAATCATCAACCTTGCAAATACAAAATTTGCAAGCTAGAAATTGACAAACTTATGAGATATTTGATGTGAAGGAGCAACAATTTGTCTCATGAGAATGTAGTGAGAATGATCAATTGAAACATCATTAACACCAGAGGGAACAAGAGGTTGGAATAAGCGCAACAAGCTCGGTCCTGACGTACATAATGCAGTTCGAACATGACAAGCTTGGTGTCAATGCTGCAAAAATAGATCCTTCAACGTCATTTGGAAGCCGTGACCAACTGGAATTTGTGCATGTTAGAGAGTATATAGAGATATGTTTATGTTTCACTGAGTGTCATGTGCCTCACTTATGTGTTTACTTGTGTGGTTTAGTCCCATATGCTCACCTCTGTTTTTATATCTCCTCTCTTATCCTATATAAGAGAATGCACTGTAAACCTTTTTACTCATCCAATATATTTCTATTCAACATTCTATATGGTATAAAGAGCAGGTTCTATCCCCCCATGCAAGTTCCCACCCTAACCCTATCCCCTTCATGACCTAAGCCCCCCGTGCAAGTTCCTATGATGGTGGTGCTCAACAAGGAGGTGGGTGCGATGGGGTTGAAAATGATGATGATGATAGGCCCTATATCAATGGTCCTAAGATTGAAATGGCCAATCTTTTGGCTATACCACCCCTGCACCTTACAACCCCACAACAACATCCTATTTGTTATGATCATGGACATGGAACTATGCTTATGAATATCACACTGCTTATCAATACTACCCACAAGGGGGTCTTAGTGCAACATATATAGATCCTATGGTCACAAATGTTGTGGTAAAACATGACATAACATATAATACATGTTATAAAGATAGCATGTGTTGAGCTCACTACGTCAGTCATATAAGGGAGGTTGTGTTCAGACAACCACCACTAGGTGGGGGTCATGGGCCTGATCAGCGACCACACCACTCCAGTGACAATTGGGTAATTCAATACTTTCTTTTATATTACAATAAATTGATATTCAATTGTGTAATTTGTAGGTGTGCCTAAATCTTTTTATAAGATAATTCCTTATGTAGCATTTAAATCTCCATCAAAACAATTTGGCTTCTTGTCACTCACACATACATGACCCCCACCATCAGTGTATGATTTTATTGCATAAATATGTCTGTATATAGATTATCCTGGTAAAATTCTGTGACTTAATTCGTTTATTTGGTCGTCAAAATATTATGTCAAAATCTTGTGTTGACATGAGCTTAAATGTCGATTTTTTCATCAAATTTCTATATTTTTTTGTTTGTGAGCCATAAAAAAATGTCAAAATCAAAATAAATCATGGTTGCTGCAGACTGCAGTGGCTGCTAACTGGAGCTGTGCATCGTTTGGTGGAGCTCCAGTTAGTGGCTAGAGCTTGTGTTGTTGCAGACGACCTCTCTCTAAGGTGTCGACTCCTCTCTTTGGTCACTGCTCCTGATTGTTGTGGGCTCCTCTCTTATTTCTCACCGCTGTCGCTACTTCATCTGTGGTTGGGGTCTTTTGCTACTCCCCCTCCTTCCTTTTGGCCGGTAAGCGCTCTACTCCCACCTCTCTCTCCCCTTTCTCCTCTCCTACTTCCTTCTCTGTACGTTCCATTGACCCTCCACCCTCTCTGTTGTGATTTTATGTGCCAAAGTTGGGTATGCATTTCTAGCTACAAGTTGATAGCTAATTAGGAAGTGTCCCAACTTCGAAGGGTTGTGTGAAGGCTATTGTTGGTAGGATCTGGAAATTATTGTGTGAAAGTTGGTGAGTAGAGTAAAGTGCTTAGTGAAGGACATGCTTTGACTACTATTTTCTCCTCCAAGATACATATTTCTAGTTCTTCTTCACCATATTAAAATTTCCTCTAACTTTCTCTAGTTTCATCTGAATCTTCCCCCTAATTTTCCCTATTAATTCTTTCATAAATTCTACAAGTTGACTTGCATTTATTATTTTTTGAACATCGATGTACAAATTTAGTCTTCTAGTTTAAACATAATTGCCATGCCAATTATAGAATGTTGAATAGAAATATATTGGACGAGTAAAAAGGTTTACAGTGCATTCTCTTATATAGGATAAGAGAGGAGATACAAAAAACAGAGGTGAGCAATATGGGACTAAACCACACAAGTAAACACATAGGTGAGGCACATGCTAGGCGCATGACACTTAGTGAAACATAAACATATCTCTATACTCCCCCTCAAGCTGGAACGTAGATGTCAAACATGCCCAACTTGTCTACTAGAATCTAGAAGCAAGCATTTGGAAGAATTTTGGTGAAGATGTCCGCTACTTGTTGCTCAGTGCTGAGATATAGAGTGCAAATATGACCAGAAAGAACAGGCTCGCGGACAAAATGGCAATCAACCTCTATATGTTGTCCTTTCATGAAATGTGGGGTTGCTCACAATAAAAATAGAAGCTTCGTTATCACAAAACATCAGTATAGGACTGCAGTAGGATATGTCAAACTCCTTTAGCAGACTTTGGACCCACAGAAGTTCACATGCAGTGTGGGCCATGACTCGATATTCTGCCTCTACACTGGATCTGGCTACGACAATCTGCTTTTTGCTTTGCCAAGTAACTAGATTGCCACCCACAAATATGCAATAACTAGATGTAGATTTTCGATCAGATCGACTTCTTGCATAGTCAGAATCTGAAAAACCTAAGAGATTGTAGTGGACGTTCTTCTTATATAATAAGCCTTTGCCTGGCGAGCTTTTGAGATAGCGCAGAATGTGACATATAGCGTCCCAATGACACTGTCGTGGTTTGTCAAGATATCTGCTTATGAATCCTACAACAGCAGTAAGGTCATATCTCGTGACAGTGAGATCAATAAGCTTGCCAACAAGTCTTCTGAATTGGTGGAGATTAGCATACGACAGAGAGGTTTCATTGTCCCAATCCGTATTTGGGTCTAGAGGGGTGTTGGCTGGTTTACAGTCAAGCATACCAGTCTCCTGCAAAAGATCAAGGACATATTTCCGTTGGGAAGGCATAATCCTGCAGATGATCTGGATACCTCAATGCCTAAAAAATATCTCAACTTTCCGAGATCCTTGGTGACAAAGTGTTTTTCCAAGAAAGTTTTAGTAGCTTGAATGTCCAAGGTATCACTGCCAGATAAGATAATATCATCAACATAGACAATAAGAATGACTAGCCTGGCAACAGTTTTGCGGATAAACACAGAATGATCTGAATGGGGACGACGAAAGCCAAAATTTACTACATCTGACTAAGCTTGTCGAACCAAGCACGAGGACTTTGTTTTAGGCAGTAGATAGCCTTTTTTAGTTTTCAAACTTGCGAGGAAGACTCCCCTTGAGCAACAAATCCCGGTGGTTGCTCCATGTAAACTTCTTCTTGCAAGTCTCCTTACAGAACTGCATTTTTGACATCTAACTGAAATAGTGGCCAGTCTTTGTTGACAACAACAAAAATGAGAATTCTAACAGAATTTGATCTTGCTACAGGAGAAAATGTTTCAAAGTAGTCCACACCATAGGTTTGTGTGTAACCCTTTGCCACAAGACGAGCTTTCAGTCGCTCAATCGTACCGTCTGGTTGATATTTAATGGTGAAGTCCCAACATCATTCAACAGTAGAGCAGGAAGGAGGTCGATCCACAAGCTCCCATGTCTTGCGATCAGAGAGTGCCTGCATTTCATGTTCCATAGCCTGTTTCCATGCAGGAATGAGACAAGCTTCTGTAGACTGCAGCAGTCTTGGGAATAGAGACAACAGAGATAGTAGAAGTGAAGGACACAAAATTGTCATTTAGATTAGAAGATGAGCAGAAATGACTAATAGGATATTTTGTGCAGGAACGAACACCCTTGCGCTGACTGATAGGCAGGTGTAAGTCTGAAGTTACCTCAGTGGTTGTATGATCATCCGCAGAAGGAGAAATTGGTTGTAGAGGAGCCATGAAGGGAATACTTGTCTTGTTTCTTTGCTTGTACACTTGTAGAGGTCGGGCTTCAGGCAGCTCAGAAGATGGCACAATCTCAACAACATCAGGCAATGACGTGGGTGCCAACATATCACTGGAGAGTGATGCTCTGTCATCAGACGGCAGGGGGGAGGGGGGCGGCGGTGGGTGGGGGGGGCGGCAACGACGGGAGGGGGGAAGGGAGCAGCAACGGCGGGCTGAGGGAGGGAAGGGGGGAGCTGCGGCGGCAAGGGGGCGGGAGGGCTTAGGTCATGAAGGGGATAAGATTAGGGTGAGAACATGCATGGGGGGATAGCACCTACTCTTGATATCATATAGAATGTTGAATAGAAATATATTGGATGAGTAATTTACAAACCGTGGCAAAAGACTCCTTAGTGCCTCTCAACAACAAAATTTAGTGGTTGTTGCATGTAAACTTCTTCAGCTGATTAAATAGGAACGAAAGCACAGTTGATTAAACATGTTGGCCAACAAGAAGTAGGGTTATGTAGTAGGAAGAATATGATATGTCCAGTTTTGGTAGGGTTTGCTGCTAGCAATAGTAATGTCTGGCAACTCTCCTTTTTCTGCAAAGTATCAGTGTTGATATTGGGGCGAATTGTGTGTTGATGGCAACATTTGATGTCTTTGGCGCTAGTACCAAAATGTTAGCAATGCTCACACTTATGTTGGAGGACCAAATTGAGATAGCACATATGGTTACATGACTAATAAATAGAAGGAAACAAAGAGGCTTGACCAGTGTTGTCAAGGCGCCCGCCTAGGCGTCCTAGACGCTAGCCAAGGCTGCTCAAACTAGGCGCCCAGCCCAGTATGTGCATTATATGGGTGTCTAAGGCCTTTTAAGCCTAAATTAAGTCATTTAAAGGATAAATTAGCATGAATCAAGTCTGTATTTGGTCGAATTAGATTAGCTTGAGTCAATTTGTGGCTGAAATAGGTCTGATTTAGGCAAAATTAGGCCAAATTTTGGAAAATTAGGGAAAACATGTTTGATTTGGGCCAAATTGGTAAGTCATAAAATCACTTCCTCATATGTTTGTTGTTCTTGCTTCTTTTTCTTTTCTTTTTTTATCCTTTCTCCTGCATTTTAGTCCTTAATCCTACTGCTGCTGCGTTTTTTTTAGTTATTCCTCCTATATCCCCTCCTACTCCGAAATCCTACTACTGCTGTGTTTTTTTTAATTCTGTTTTCTTCAAATCCTCTTTTACATCACCTATGCTTCGTAATGTTGATGATGTTGTACTTTCTACTTTCCTCTTTTACATCACCCTTTTTCCCTGCTTTCTTTTCTAAGTCTCCTGCTCCAATTGTTGTTGCAGGCTTGTTGATATTACTTCCCCTTTTTCTTCCTATTCCCATCTCCTTTTACTGCTGTCATAACCTCATTCTGCCCTCTTTTTATGTTTCCTATATGGTATTATATGTAGTATATATGTATAATAAGAATCAAATTAACATACTGAAAAAGATACAAAATATAAAAAACGCCCAGAACAGCCTAGGCGGGCTAGGCGCCCCTTGGGAAATGCTGACCGCCTAGCCGCCTTGACAACCATGGGCTTGACACGACATGCCGCGCTGTCACGTGCAACAACAAGCCTTGCAACAAGAAAAGGGGGAAGTAACTTTTGTAGGGGTATCCGTAGTGGAAGAAACAACCACCACAGATTAGAAGACTAAGATCTTGCAAATAGCAAGCAACAAGCAACAATTCTCTTTTCCACCTCACCTATAGAAGGTAGACTGAGTAACATGGAATAGTAACCGCCGACAACATGGAAGAAAACAATGATACTATGGAAGGGCCCAACACAAAAAAGGAAGAACTCCTTGCCCGCCAGTTATATAGTATATCTTGGTTTAGGTTTCCTCACAAAACATGCAACTTTGATACCATGTAGAAGTGATTAAGATGCAAAGAGATGCCTATAAATAATGAAACCCTACTGCTTTTTATAAGAGATGGGACTAATACACTTGGATTCAGACCCTAATAGAGCAAACATACTTAGGCCGATATATATAATTAACCCAATAACTTATAATTTCTCATAGTAACTGTTCAATTTTATTAAGTTTTCAATTATGTTGCTCTTAAATTCCAAATTCACATTATATATAGTTTTATATTGTTCCTTAATTTACCATGTGTTCAATTTTATATCTTTTTTGTGTTATATCTATTTACATATATACATATATGTATGCAATTTTCCTTATATGTATGCCATGTTAAAAATGTCCCATGTTTGTGTCTGTGCCCACCTCTATGTCCAAATCTTTCTAGTTAGAATCTGTTGTTAGGGATTGTTAGCCTTATAGTCCTATTCTAGGTTTCTGTTGGTTTCTACGTTCGTCTCCATATAGGGGCTTTCATGAAATTATAAGAAATCATACTAATCTACATGAAAGCCACTCTTGCATATTGTGGGAACCTCTAAATGTGCACTGGGACCAACAAAAAATGTTGTTGGACGCCCAACTCGAGTGTAAAGTGTGATCATGATTGCCAAGATCAAACCAACGACTGAACTAATTAGACTACTAGTTACCAAATTATTGGTCCGACCAGTGGTTCAATCGATTCAAATCATCACTGACATCATAAGGTTCTCTAACTAGAAAGTATGTTTAAGACAATGCCAATTTCATCTCAATGGAAGCAAATTAGAGCTACGTAGAGGAGTAAGCATATTTGGTATATTTTGAAAGATTGTCGACATCTATTCATTAATCATCGGTATCATTCATCTCCACAGGTGTCAACTTCGAAGCCCATAACCTTTTGTCGGACCTTGTTACTCACTTGCTCACACAAGCTAGCTACTTCAACCAAAATGCTGGCGGTGATGGTCCAACCATCATAGACTCATGCCAACCATTTCTGCTGGGCTACATGGATCCTTAATTACCATACAACCTTGTTATGAATCATATTCTCATTAATCTTTAAGGCCATACGTAGTACATGGTGAATCACGGTGAGGGGAATGGTGGGGATATTAAAATTGTTGTTTGGTTAGCATGGTAATGGAGAGGGGTATTTTTTCATGGGCAATCAATGTAAAAATTTGGTCGATTTTTGTCCCCATGGAAAATCATGGGAATGATTGGGATTTTTTTCTTCAGTGAAGCTTAATTCTTGACTAATTATTTGGTTAAATGTGCAAATACCTTCTCTCCAATATTTTCCTTCTCTATGCATAATACATTTCCCTTCAGGATTTTGCTACTGATCAATATTACTTTCCCTTCAAGAATCTGTTCCCTCTAGAAACTCTCTTTCTTACTTCCCTCCAAATGAATTTTCCCACTAATTATTTTATTCTTTTTTAAGCTAAAGCTTTCTCAACTAATATCCTTCCAATTAAGGAACTTTTATCTAAAACTATATCTTGCTTAAATAAAATTCCTTATTAGGAAATTTTTCTCTCCACGAATAGAGTTCTCTAAAGAATTTCCTTCCAAATAAATTCCCTGTTGAGATTTTCCTTCCTTCCAACTAAAAATTAACAGCCAAAAGTTGGTTTTTACCTAAACTTCTCTTTTCATGCAAATGTATAATTTTTTTGTAAAAAATATATTTCCTTCCAAATTCAAAACTTGGCAAAAAATATTTCCCTTCAAATATGACTTTCCGTCTGAGAATTTTTTTCCATCCAATTAAATAATTTTCCTCCCAAAAAATTTTAAAAATATATTTTCTTTTAAGATCATTTTTTCTTCTGCAAACATGAGCATTGTCAAGTCATAATCTATATGATTGAGAATTATTTGATCATGTTGTATTTATCAAGAAAATTGTTATGATGAGTAAACTTTAGTTTACAAAAGTTTTTCAGTGATGTCTTTGTTTTTAAGTTTTAACATTTGTTAAGAAACAAAATTATCAAAGATTCTCCTTCATATTTTACAATAGTTTGATATGTTTTATTTACAAAATGAAATTCAATGATAGAATGATTCATTGTTTATATCAAAAAGAATATTCATTGAATATATCTGCTATTTTGATCAAATAGAATTTACACTTATATGGAGAGAGTTTATAAAAAAACTTCCCTATCCCCATACCGTGTAAGAAAGTATGCTGTTTAATGATTACCCATTTCCTATCCCTTTTCCCGTGCAAACATAGCCAAACAACACTTTTAGTAATATGCCTTTCACCTTCCCCTTCCCCTCCTATTTTTTTGACCACACACCAAGCACAACTTAAGGATCCAACTTGTTAACACACTTACAGTTGTCCACCGACAATTTTGACAAGTCCGTTGCTGCTATTGAAACAACGAAGGCTTTGAGAAATTTTGAGGAAACTGTTGTAAGCTTGGGATAAGCATTTTTCTTTTGTTTTTGTTGTTGAGCTAAAAAGTAGTAGATCTAATACCATTTCGTCACTCGACCTACCACAAGCTTTACAAGATTTAGAGTAGATCTAATACCATTTCAACTCTTGCATCTCATCCATGTTAGCCATATATTACATAATTGCGAGTTCAAACATTTAGTAATTAGTACTGACATTTCATACGGAGGAACATACAAATTATGTTCCTTTAACAAACTTTGATTTTTATATCGAATTTCTTCACAATCAATACTTTTACTTCTTTTGCACCATATTTTCGTACAGTTTAAATTTTGACAAACTTCAACATCCTCAATGGTTGCAGTCAACACAAAGTTGACGACTGGTACGACGGATTACTACTTAGTCCTAATCTCTTATAGCTCTTTCTAAGTTGTGGACTTAGTCAACTAGGTTTTATACATTTGATAACCTTTGTTGATAATTTCTTGACAGTGGCTTGTCTTTGTTAAAAGCCGAGAAAGCGAGAACATATATAGATTTTTGGGAAACTTTTTTCTAGTGAAATAAGGATCCAATGTCTAGTCCATAATGTGATTTCAGAGCTCCATCAGGCAACTCGTACCTACTTCCAACGCCAGAATGGTGTAGTTGGGATAGAAACCACCATGTTCTTGGTATTCCTATAACCATCACATATCATTCGGAATGTACCCAAATAATAGGTAGATGTTGGTTTGCCCACTTGTGATATTATTTAGTGCATGTCTAATGTTTACTTGGGGTGCAAGACTCTTTACTTGGTTTTCCATCTTGATGCTCCTTTGTTTTCACAATCACATGGATCTTTGGCTGTCTTTGCTTTCTTCAGGATCACCCTCAATCAAGATAAGCTATCTCCCAAGTCCACTGAGTGCATCTCTCTTAGCTATCCCAACAACCAGGACAGTTATAAGTGTTCTGAATCTGCAGAACATAGTGTATGTCAGTGTCTGTTTTTCAGAGTGTATACTCTGTTTCTATGAAGGGTTTCATTGTCTGAGTTGGTGATCGAATCTTCTATTATCTGTACTACGACATCACCAAATATTCTGTCTTCTTACTCTAACCTTCCTCATATTCATCTCATGGAAAGCCTTCCAAGTTTTACTGCTGAAGGAATGAGGAACACTTACTACGGATTGATGTTCATTTGGGCAAGGATCGACAATGCCTACTTTTACTTCTGAACGAGACTTCTTTGTTTCTGGAGAACTCCCAGGAAAACACCACTCATCCTATGTAAATATTGTATTGAATCATGAAATTGGCATTCTGTGCTTTTACTTCAAATTCGTCTATTGTTTCCATTTTAAAGATACTACAAGTGGGCGTTTCTATCTTGGTTGGAAGTGTCTATGATTATACCTATAATAAAGCCGAGTTGACCAGTCTTTCTGCCTGCTCATTGATGGAGGCTGTGTGCCTGCTTAGGTGGTTGCTTTTTTATTTTTTAATTTAGCTGCTCAGTCCGTTGCCTTTGCAATCAAGCTGCTTACTCCACATTCAGCCAAAGCTGAAGGGCTGTCAACCGTGCTTATCTTTACCTGTTTTTGGTCTTTGCTTTAGTTGCTTTTTGATAATCAGTAAATGTATGTAAAAAATACGAACACAAGTCACTATGTCAATGCCACGTTAGTCTGTCCGTATAGGAGCCTATTTTAGGCTGTGGTATAGAAGCAGATAACATATGCTATATTTGGAACAATGTAGTGTCAGCTTTGTACAGTCTGTCAAAGCTCATCTACAGTCCAGGTTACATGTAGTCAGAGAAGAAGAGTATCGGTAATTTTGATAATCACACATTAAACGTTAGAGGGAGTCACCTGAAAAATTATGAAGTCATTCTCTTTTAGCATGCTGTATTAATACTATTATGAGTGCTAATTATAAATTTACCATCAATGGATTTTTTTTGAAGAAGGGGAACGAGATAATTTGACTACAGTTACAGGTAGGAGGGAGTCAGCTAGCACTTAAATCAAATTATCTTATATTAACAGGTTGTATGCAGGTTATTACGTAGTCCGCAACAAAATATCTTTTTGTGGTTTGACTCTGAAGTTCATCGACTTGGTTTTGTTAATATGTCTTTACTAACTGTCTTGTTATTTTACTTTTCTATTTGGACCTACATGTAATTGTTCCACTAGTATATATATCAGAACCCTACGCTTCCTCAATTTGTTTTGTCTCATGGTATCAGAGCAGGTTTAGATCCGAAGAGCCGCCTCTCCTTCTCTCCCTCCCTTTCTCTCTGCCCCCCGCCTCCCCCCCCGCGTCGGCCGGCCCCAGCGGCAACAGCAGCCGCGCCGCCGGTGCTGCTCACCGCAGCTCGCTCCCGTGGCGTGATCTGCTCATAGCCACCCTCCGATCCGCCGGTTCCCGGACACTGGTGTGAAGGTTCGTCTTCAGATCTGCTTCCTGCCTGCTCGTGTAGGTCTTTGGGCCACCGGGTTTTTTGCTGCGTCTCGGCGTAGCCTGTATGTAATTGGTTTGTCCAGTCTTTCCATTGTGCCTACTGCCGCCTAGCTGAGGAACTATGTGGTCATTTTCTGCTTGTGCCTGCTTGTTCTTCTCACCGTCGGTGATTGGTGCTCTGCCTGTCATGGTATCTTCACATGAGGATCTGCGTCGTCAGGTTACTACTGTTAAGCTGGATGGGCGAAACTACCAGCACTGGGTCTGTTCTATGCAGATTTATGTTAAATCTCAAGGGAAACTGTTGCATTTGACGCGTGATCTGCCTCTTGTGCCTGATGCCAATGCCGACTCCAAGGATGTCAAAGCGTATGATGACTGGGTCAAAGATGATTCTACTGTGATAACTTGGATTCTTAATAGCTGTGAGACAAAAATCAGTGTCGCCTTACTATATCTGCCTACAACAAAGCAGATGTGGGATCAGCTTGCTAGTACTTACTCTCACAGCCAGAATTCGAAGAAAGTCTTTGATATCAACAAGCAACTGAGCCGTCTACACTTCTCGGGATCGGATCTTACTGACTATTTTTCTTCCTTCAAGGGACTTTTGGGAGAATTGGAGGCCTACCATCCCTTGTCTACTGACTTGGCTATCATGCTACGTCAACACTAGGAGTTGTAGGTAGTTCAGTTCCTGTGTGGGTTACCTGAATCATATGTTGGGGTTGTAAATCAGATCCTTACCAGTGATCCACTACCTACTCTACAGAGTGCCTTTCAGCGTCTACAACGACTGCCGTCATCCTCATCTGAGTAGCCTTCTGATACTGACGATACCACTGCTCTTGCTGCTATGTCCAGCCATGGTCGTGATCGTGGACGTGGTCGTTCTCACGAAACTCGTCCTCCTCTTGGTGCTGGGAGGGGGAGTTCTTCTGGACGTGGAGCATCCTCTGGTCCTCCCAATGCTGCTCGCCCTCAAACTGGTCAACGGTTCTGCAGCTTCTATGGCCGGTCTAATCATATTGAAGAAAAATGCTGGGAGAAATATGAAAAGTCAGCCTGGGCTAATGCAGCTTCTGATGCCCATGCTACCACTGAGGTAGTGTCACATCCTACTGCTACTGATGCATCTAGTTCTACTACTGCTGACTTCATCCGTTCTGAGGTGGAGCGTCTACTGCTCGAGCGTACTGGGTCATCCTCTAGAGCTGCTTCTGGAGCTCATGTTGCTACATATTCTGGTTGTGATTCTGCTTTCATCAGTGCCCCTCGCCTAGTACTGGTAATAAAAAATGGGTGATTGATTCGGGTGCATCGTCTCATATATCTGGAAATCGGTCTTTGTTTAAAACCTTATCTAAACCGGTCTCTAATTCTTCTGTTACGCTTGCGGATGGCTCCAAGACTGCTGTAGCTGGGATTGGAGACATAATCTCTCAATTTTTGTTAAAATCTGCTCTATATGTGCCTCGAATTCCACTGAACTTATTATCTGTTAGCGAAATTGTACGTAGTTTGAACTGCAGTCTCACATTCATTCCTGGTACTTGTACTTTTCAGGACATTCACACTAGGATGAAGATTGGTGGGGGGCATGAAGGACCTGATGGCTCTGGATGAATTGTAAAAGACTGACAACTTGGCGCTAGCTTCAACTCTATCTTCATTAGTTTCAGCTCTTCAGTGGCACTACAGACTTGGACACCCATCTTCTGAAAAATTAAAGCATGTTATCTCTGGTGTAGGAACGCATGGTTTTCAGTGCGAGTCGTGTCAGTTAGGGTAACAGTCTAGAACTGTCTTTCCTAAACGGTCCTAGATTAGCAGTAAAAACATTTTTGATCTTGTTCATTCAGATGTATGGGGTCTGTGTCATGTGCCAAGTTTGTCTGGCAATAAATACTTTATTCTGTTTATTGATGATTTCTCTCGTGCCACCTGGTTGTTTATGTTGAAAAATTGGTCTCAAGTGCTATCTACAATAAAATTCTTTTTTGCTGAAATAAAAACTCAATATTCTGTGCCTATTAAAATTCTGAGAACCGATAATGCTTTGGTGTTTGTTCAGAAAGAAGTTGGATTATTTTTTCGATCTGTGGGTTCTATTCATCAGACATCGTGTGCCTATACGCCTCAACAAAATGGAGTTGCAGAAAGAAAAAATAGGCATTTACTTGAGGTTGCTAGAACTATAATGTTGCATTCTAATGTACCTAGGCATTTTTGGCCAAAAACTATCCTAACTGCCTGTTTTCTGATTAATAGAATGTCGTCTTCTGTTATTGGCAACAAGATTCCTGTTCAGGTTCTACAGCCTAATGTCACTCTGTTTTCTGTACCTCCACGAATATTTGGCTCTACGTGCTTTGTGTGGTTACTTGGACCAAACTATGATAAATTATCTCCTAGAGCTGAAAAATGTATGTTCTTGGGTTATTCTCGTACTCAAAAAGGGTATCAGTGCTATAGTCCTACTACGAAAAAATGGTTTACGAGTAGTGATGTAGTTTTTTTTGAGGATACACCTTTTTATTCTGCTAAAGGAGATACCCTCGATTCTGATATAATCACAACACCATTGCCTGTCACAACTGATTGCTCTTCTGATACTTCCTTAGCTGAAACTACTCCTATTCCACTTTATTGTGTATAAACGCAGGAACAGGTCCCAACCTGCTCAAGACCCCCCCATACAACACCAATCTTCTCCTCACGAAGGTCCTACTCCTGCTGAGGTACATTCTGACTTAGATCTGCCTATTGCTCTCAGAAAAGGCACTCGTTCTTGTACTTCTCATAATATTGCTAATCATGTTTCTACTGCACACCTGAGTATTCATGCTAGTAACTTTGTGGCTGCTCTATCTACTATTGTTGTTCCCAAGACTGTACATGATGCCTTGCAAAGCTCAACCTGGATGACTGCCATGAAAGAGGAGATGACTGCTCTTACTGATAGAGGAACTTGGGAGCTGGTGGCTCCACCTCCTAAGTGCAAACCTGTTGACTGCAGATGGGTCTATGCTGTAAAGTATCAACTTGATGGAACAGTGGAACGTCTGAAGGCACGGCTGGTTGTAAAAGGGTATACTCAAACTTATGGAATTCACTATTTTGAGACGTTTTCACCTGTTGCCAGACTTAACTCTGTCAGAGTTCTTCTTTCTGTTGCTATTAACTTAGATTGGCCTCTTATTCGACTGGATGTTAAAAATGTCTTCCTGTATGGGGATCTTCAAGAAGAGGTTTATATGGAGCAACCTCCTGGGTTTGTTGCTCAGGGGGAGCAGGTTAAAAAAATCTATTTATGGACTCAAACAGAGTCCTCGGGCATGGTTTGATAAGCTGTGTAAAATTCTGACTGCTTTTGGTTTTCTGAGTTCACAGGTTGATCATTCAGTCTTTACAAAAAAGACCTTCTGATATTGTCATTCTGATTGTTTATGTTGATGATATTGTTCTATCTGACAGTGATCATTTTGAGATTCAGGTTACTAAAACACACTTTTGCAAACATTTTGCTACTAAAGATCTGGGGAGACTAAGATATTTTTTGGGCATTGAGGTATCTAGGACTTCTAATGCTCTTGTTTTATCTCAGAGGAAGTATGTTCTAGATCTGTTACAGGAGACTGGGATGCTTGGTGCACGTCCTGTTGATACTCCTCTAGATCCCAATATTAATTGGGATGATGATTCTTCTCCTATGTTTCCAGACAGTAAAAAATATAGGAGACTCATTGGTAAGATGATTTATCTGACTGTTACTAGAGCCAATATTTCTACAGCTGTTGGTCTTCTTAGCAGGTACCTGGATAAGCCTAGACAGTGTCACTGGGATGCTCTCTGTAATATTCTGAGATATCTTAAGAAATCACCTGGCAAAAGCCTCTACTATAGAAAGCATGGACACTGTTTTCTGGAAGGCTACTCTGATTCTGATTATGCTGGAAGTAAGATTGACAGAAAATCGACTTCAAGCTACTGTACTTATGTTGGAGGTAATTTGGTCACTTGGAGAAGTAAAAAGAAAAATGTTGTTGCCAGATCTAGTGCTGAAGCTGAATATAGGGCGATGACCCACACTGCTTGTGAGCTCCTATGGGTACAATCTCTTTTGAAAGACTTCGGGGTTGAGTCTTCTGCTGCTATCCCTATGCACTGTGATAATAAAGCTGCTATCTTCGTTGCTAATAATCCTGTATATCATGAGCGCACAAAGCATATTGAAGTCGATTGTCATTTCATTCGAAAGACTATCTTATCTGGCAAGATCTGCACTCCGTTCACTCGCTCGGAAGACCAAGTTGCTGATATGTTTACAAAGCTGCTGGCCAAGAAACATTTCAAACTCGCTTGTGGACAAGTTGGGCATGATTGATATCTATGCTCCTACTTGAGGGGGAGTGTTAATATATGTCTTTACTTACTGTCATGTTATTTTACTTTTCTATTTGGACCTACATGTAATTGTTCCACTAGTATATATATCAGGGTACACACATTGTGTAACCCTACACTTCCTCAATTTGTTTTGTCTCAGTTCATTATTTAATTTTTCTTAACACTCAACAAACACGTCAGGGAAGGGGGGCGGATATAATTTTGATAACAACATGCTACAAATTGAAGAGAGTCAGTTAGTGGATCTATTCTCTTGTAGAAATTGTATGTAAAGAATTCTGAGATTGACTATGAACCTGAAGGAAAAATCAATTTTGGCTTTTTCAAGTATTCAGTTTTACAAATAAAATACGGAGACTTACTTCACATCTAGAATTGCACATAAGTTTTGGTCGATCGACAATGAATTTATCAGTATGTTCAAAATAATTTTTCGCGATGTGTTTTTTATTAGTGTCATTAAAGATAACAATAAAAAATATAGAAGCAAAAAATATATTATAAAAAAAAGAGAAACGATTTTGTGTTCTATAGTCTCATGATAGATTAATTCAATTGTAGAGCACGTGATTAATAAAATTGCAGAGCACGTGCTTAGCACGCGTTTTCTGCTAGTAAAATAAATGAACAAGTCTTGACAATAGGAATTCCTACATCTAGTTGATACATATGTTCATTACGGTCTTGGTGGCTGCCATTGTGTTAGTATATCAAATGCTACTTTAGAATGAACAATATGGGACTAAACCACACAAGTAAAACATAAGTGAGGTACATGCTAGGCACATGTCACTCAGTGAAACACAAACATATCTCTATACTCCCCCTCAAGCTAGAGCGTAAATGTCGAACATGCCCAACTTGTCTACTAGAGTATGGAAGCGAGCTTTTGGAAGAATTTTGGTGAAGATGTCTGCTACTTGCTGCTTAGTGCTAAGATATGGAGTGCAAATATGACCAGAAAAAACAATCTCGCGAACAAAGTGACAATAAACCTCGATATGTTTAGTCCTTTCATGAAATGTTGGGTTGCTTGCAATAAAAATAGAAGCCTTGTCATCACAAAACATCGGTATAGGACTAGAATAGGATATGTCGAACTCCTTGAGAAGACTCTGGACCCACAGAAGTTCACATGCAGTATGGGCCATGGTTCGATATTCTGCCTCTGCACTGGATTTGGCTACGACAATATGCTTTTTGCTTTGCCTGGTAACTAGATTGCCACCCACAAATGTGCAATAGCTTGACGTATATTTACGATCAGAGTGACTTCCTGCATAGTCAGAATCAGAAAATCCAAAGAGATTGTAATGTCCGTGCTTCTTATATAACAAGCCTTTGCATGGAGAGCTTTTGAGATAGCACAAGGTGTGACACACAGTGTCCCAATGATACTGTCGTGGTTTGTCAAGATACCTGTTGATGAATCCTACATTAGCAGTGAGATCAAGTCTTGTGACAGTAAGATAAATAAGCTTGCCAACAAGCCTTCTGAACTGGTGGTGATCAACATAAGGGGGAGAGTTTTCATCAAGGAAGCACATAAGCGGACACGGGACACGACGATTTTGGAAAACATAGGACACAGACACGGCTATGGACACGGTAATTTTTTAAAATTAAACTATATATATATATATAAAATTAAACTATATATATATATATATATATATATATATATATAACACATAAGAAATAAAAAATAGATAATTAGACACTATAACTTAATTTAAGATAAAGCTAAAAAATGAAACCAATTGGCGATTGTATAACCACAACATTGAAACATTGTAGTAGAATTATCCATAAAAGAGGTCTTTTCATTTTTATGTCAAATACAAGTTAAAAAAAGACAATTTTACTTCCATTCGTATTCAATGTGTAATACCCAAACATGACGAGATATAAAAATTAAAAAGAAGAGGAGAGACCGGTAGATTAAATAAGAGAGATTGAAACATGAAAAAGTGGAATTCAATTTCAAGATTTTAATGTGTATGATGAGACTCATATGAAATGATGTAAAGAAACCCCAAGAACTGAAGTTGTGTATTTTGAAGTCTAAAAGAATCAAAAGACAAAAAGATTGAGGAAATTTTAATAAAGAGTAAGCATTTTTTGCAATTCCAGTAGCCTAGTCTAAGAATAGACTTCACGAATTCAGTCCCATGATGTGCCAGTCCCATGATGTGCCACGCTGCTGAATTTCGGAATATTGACCATTAGACATACATAAGAGTCTTTAAGTCGAGACCTAGTACTCAGTAAATGTAGATGTCATATAAATTTTGAGACTGTTCGTAAGGAATTTATTTAGATACACAGCAGCAATTAATATAAATACACAACTGGATATTCAAGAAAGTGATAAACATAGAAACAATGATAGAACAAGGAAACAATGGAGAAAGGTTGATAGTTTCCCTCAGTTAATCAGTTTTTTAGAACTAGAGGAAGGCCCCAAGCCCAAGAATAGATGAATGAGTCGCGAGATTATATAGAAACAAGAATAGGGAGACAGTTGTTGCTGCTCTAGACTTAGATATGTGATAAGAACAACAAGAATACAACTGCCACCCTCTTGCGAACTGAGCTGGATTTGATCTATCAGAGACATGTTTAGCTGCCTAGTTATGTGACTACATTAGTGGAAAGGCAAGCCTGTTTTGGGCTGTAAATGGGCCTGGCCGTGTCCAGGCCGTGTCCAAGCCGTGTCCACCTATACAAAACAAAAAAAAATGTTGGACACGGTTGGAGAAGTGTCCAATACGTATTTAGGCGTGTCCACGGAGTACGGGTGTCCAATACGTGTCGGACACGGGTACGACACCTGTTTTGAAGTGTCCGTGCTTCCTAGGTTTTCATCATCCCAATCCATATTTGGGTCAAGAGGGGTGTTGGCTGGTTTACAACCAAACATACCAGTTTCCTACAAATGATGGACATATTTTCGTTGGGAGAGGCACAATCCTACAGACAATCTGGATACCTTGATCCCTAAAAAATATCTCAACTTTCCGAAATCTTTGGTGACAATATTTTTTCAAGTAAGTTTTAGTTGCCTGAATGCCCAAGGTAACATTGCCAGATAGGATAATATCATCAACATAGACAATAAGAATGACTAGCCCTACCACAGTTTTGCGGATAAAGACAAAATGATCTAAGTCGGAGCGACGAAAGCCAAAAGTTACTAAGATCTGACTAAGTTTATCGGACCAAACACGAGGGCTCTATTTTAGGCCATAGATGGATTTTCTCAACTTACAGACCTGCGAGGAGGATTCCCCCTGAGCAATAAACCCCGGTGGTTGCTCCATGTAAACTTCTTCCTACAAGTCTCCATAAAGAAACACATTTTTGACATCTAACTGAAATAGGGGCCATTCTTTGTTGACAACAACAAAATCAGAATACGAACAAAATTTAAACGTGCTACAGGGGAGAAGGTTTCAAAGTAGTCCACACCATATGTGTGTGTATACCCTTTTGCCACAAGACGAGCTTTCAGTCACTCAATTGTACTGTCTGGTTGATATTTAATGGCGAAGACCCAGCGACATCCAATAGTAGGGTAGGAAGGAGGACGATCCACAAGTTCCCACGTCTTGCGATCAGAGAGTGCTTGCATTTCATGTTCCATCGCCTATTTCCATGCAGGAATAAGAAGAGCTTCTGCAACAGTCTTGGGAATAATGACAACAGAGATAGTAGAAGTGAAGCACACAAAATTGTTATTCAGATTAGCGGATGAGCAGAAATTACTAATAGGATGTTTCGTGCAGGAACGAACACCTTTGCGCTGACTGATAGGCAGGTGTAAGTCAGAAGTTACCTCAGTGGTTGTATGATCATCCGCAGAAGGAGGAATTGGTTGTGGAGGGGCCATGGAGGGAGTACTGGCCTTGTTTCTTCGTTTGTATACTTGCAGAGGTCGGGCTTCTGGTAGTTCAGAAGATGGCAAAATCTCAACAACATCAGGCAACAACGTTGGTGCCAACATATCACTGGAGAGTGATGCTCCATCATCAGAGTAATATGGCATATGCTAAAAAAATACTACATCCGCACTCACAAACCATTGCTTCAGAATAGGATCAAAACAACGATAACCTTTCTGGGTTCTAGAATGTCTCAAAAAGATACACCTGGTGGAGCGAGGATCAAGTTTGGTTAACCCCGAGCGTATGTTTTTGACAAAACAGGTACACCCAAATATACGAGGGGAACAAAGAATAGTTGAGCATCAGGAAAAAGAATGTTGTAAGGTATTTTATTGTGCAAAACAAAAGATGGCACGCGATTGATAAGATAGCATGCTGTAGAAACAACCTCAGGCCAGAAACGGTGAGGAACTTTATAATGAAGAAGTAAAGTGCGAGCAACCTCTAACAAGTGGCGGTTTTTTCGTTCAACAACTCCATTTTGTTATGGAGTGTAGGGACATGTAGTTTGGTGTAGGGTGCCACGGACAGAACAACAAGATGTCATCATTTTTGCATAAATTCAAGGGCATTATCGGTGCGGAAAATTTTAATGGCTTTGTTGAATTGTGTTTGTATTTCAGAGAAAAAAAACACGAATATTACCAAAACCGTGTTGCGATCTTTCAGTAAAAACAACCAAGTAGCACGGGAGTAATCATCAATAAAGGTCAAAAAGCATTTAACCCCAAACTAGGAATAGAACAAGGGCCCCAAATATTCGCATGAACAATATAAAAAAGTGCTTTAGAACCAATATCTTTCTTAGCGGGAAACACAGAACGAGTTTGTTTACCCAGCTGACAAGATTCACAAGAAAATGTTTTTTCAGATAAAGCAGGAAATAAATGTTTCAACTTTGTTGTAGAGGGAAGACCAAGCCGGTAGTGCCATTGGAGTCCTGTGATTGATGTTGACGGAAGAGCAGACGCCGCTGGTGGTCTCTCCACATAGTAGAGTCCGTCTGGTCCCTCATGGCTCGAACCAATCCTCGTCTTCGTGCAGAGATCCTTCAAAACACAACTAAAAGGATCAAATTTAATGGAGCACTGGAGATTTTTACAGTCTTACTGACTGAAAGCAAGTTAACAGGAAATTACGAGATATATAAAATAGATTTCAGATGCAACTTCCGAGACAAGGGAACAATGTCGATGCCGTGAACAACAATTTTAGAACCATCAACGACAGTAACAGGTGGAATATGTGTGGTTTAAGTAAGGGCAGAAAATAAGTTGATGTCGCCGGCCATATGAATCGACGCACCAGAGTCAATGCACTGTTTATTGTTACCTGCAGAAGGAGAGGCGGAGCAAGGCAGAGGATCCAACAACAGATGTAGAGGGAAACCGAGTCATGCATTCTTGAATTTTTTTCCGAACTCTGAGCGAAGCCACTCAGTTGAAGGCATAGCAGATGGTTGTTCAGGTGTAGTATCAGTTGAAGTCTCCGCAGATGCTTGGTTTGCCCAAGCAGGTTTACCGTGCTTGATCCAACATCGGTCTTCATTGTGATTGTCGCGACCACAGAAGTTGCAGAAGTGAGGGCCAACAGATTGTCCGCGACCAGGAATAGTAGAAGATGTGCGTCCACCGTTAGGAGGGAGACGTCCTCCACGACCACGACCACGACCACGACCACGACCACGACCACGACCAGATTCAATGGTGCAAACAGCCAGAGCAAGATGTTTGATGGCAGGAGTGGAGGTCGTGGATGGAAGTCTTTGAACTCGCTTGAGGACGTCCCGAAGAGTAGGCAGTGGGTCACTGGACAAAATCTGGTCGACCACCCCAGAGAAAAAAGCAGGAAGAGCAGCCAGAAATTGGACTAGTTGTAGTTCATTGCGCTGCTTCTGGGCTTCTTTGATGTCGGCAGTCAAGGGGTGATAAATTTCGTGTTCATTCCAGAGGGCAGAGCATTGATTGTAGAAGTCTTCAACAGGAGTGTCAGAGGGAAATTCCTTCTTGGCCAGAGTTTTGAAAATTTCAAAAACTCGCTTGGGATCCTGCTCATGAGAATATACGTGAGATAGTTGATCCCACATTGCCTTGCATCATGAAGACATAGTAACGACTGGTTGATCCACGACTCGATGCTATTAAGAATCCAGGACATAACATTGGAGTCGTCTTTAGACCATTGTGCATAAGCTTGCTTGCTTTTTTCATCTGCCGTAGAAATAAGAGAAGCAGGAGGTTCAATTGTGATATGAGAATAACGACCTTGTGCTTTGACATACAAGACAAAGGACACCGACCAGAAATGATAGTTGGAGCCGTCGAGTTTGACCGTGGTAACACACAGGGAACAGGGAGTCTCGACTGAGGTCATGATGAACAAATCCGAAGCAGAGGAAGGAAAGATAGTCGGTGCAGCAACAACATAGATCAACAGATCCAAAGAAACCCGCTACAGGGCAGTAGAACATCATTGTAAATCTGATACATCAGATCAGAAGAGACCCGCTACGGGCAGAGTAACTGATAAAGGAACCTACACCGTCATGAGGAAAATAAAGATCCCATCATGAGGCGCAGGCATAAGAACCAAAAAGCCGGGGAGACTCTCAACGTGCAATAACTATGGCTGTCCGAAGACGTAAAATGCATAGAGAAGTAGAGTTAGGGAGGAAGGATGTTAGATGAGCAGGGTAATGGTGGATTTGGGTGGTGCAAGGAGAAGTGAAGGGGGATCGGGTAGGGGAGATGGTGGTGGGGACAGTAGAAGGAGGAGAAGGCGGCAACGGAGGGGGGGTGGGCGGCGGGAGAGAGAGGTGGGGAGGGGCTGGTGACGGCGGGAGAGGAGAGGAGGACTGCAGCGGCGGGGGGTTGGCTTAGGTCATGAGGGGAAAAAAAGGGTTAGGGTGGGGAATTGCACGGGGGGAAAGAACTTGCTCTGATACCATATAGAATATTGAAGAGAAATGTATTGGATGATTAAAACGGTTTACAGGGCATTCTCTTATATAGGATAAGAGAGGAGATACAAAAAACAAAATGAGCAATATGGGACTAAACCACACAAGTAAAACATAAGTGAGGCACATGCTAGGCACATGTCACTCAGTGAAACATAAACATCTCTCTATAGTTGCGTTATGAGATGTATATGAGATTGATTACTTCAAGTGGTCTCATGTTCTGTGCACAGACCATAGTCACAACGTACAATTTTTTTTGAAAAAAATGCGTTTAAAACGCGAATTTTTCACCCACCGTATGTTACGCCCTTTTTATACTCCAAACCGTATAATACGTTTTAAACGAGTTTAATACGCGTTTTATACATACAATTTGTTTTAAACGCGTTTATTTCGTTTTTTTGGCGTTTTAAACTGTGGTGTGCGGCCCACTTAAATTTTTTTCCCAGTCTTATTCCGCCCATCGTGACAGGGTTTTCTCAAAACCCTCGACACTTCTGCTAGACCCCCCGACTCCCTCGCGCCCCCATTGAACCCTGACCTCTCTTGCGCCCAACAGACCATTGCCGACGAGGAGCAACTCCTGGAGCACTCCCAGGAGGAGCCTGTGCCAGCGAGGAGGAACACCATGAGCCGGTGAGGAGCATTGTTGAATGCCGAAGAAGGGAGTTGTTTCCGCCTGCATCTGCTGCAAAACCACTGAACTGCGGCGCTTCCTTCTGGAGATAACTCACGGCGTCCAACTACAGTGGCTTCCTCCTTGGTTCCTACGGCTGCTTCTCCTGGTATGTCCCTTCTCAATTTTATTTTTGCTTCCACTTCTTCCCCTCCTCCTTCGTCCCCTTCTCTCCTAATTTTCTGTGATTTTCCCAATCATCCTCCGTCCGCCCTAATCCCCTCACTCATCATCCCGCTCCATCAGCTCCACAAGGCAGTTGCAAAGTTGGCTGCACCCTTCCCTGAACCTTCCCTCGCTCATCTTCCCTCCCCATCATCCCCTCACTCATCACCTAGTTGCTGCAGCCGTCAACAGATTGTTGTGGCCATGAAAGCCATCTCTGACCATCCCCATCATCCTCCCCAACAGTCACCCTCCCTGAACCTTCCTCCTCAAGTTTTCCACCAAGCCATCACGTTTCCCCCCTTCCTCCATTGTCCCCTGTCCTAACTTCCGTTAATATTCTGATTACTGCCTCATCTTCTCCCTCTTCCTCCTCCCCCATAGTCACCATCCCCTTTCTCCTGTAGCAATCCAGCAACAACAAAGACTCCTCAAATCAAGTCTTGTGGCTGTAATCTTCATAATTACAGCACTTTGTTTGAAATCTCTTCCTGCAAATTCTCTTGTATTTTCCCTATTCTTGTATTTTTGCAAACATGTCTACATACATACATATATATATATATATATATATATATATATATATATATATATATATATATATATATATATGTTTTTTTGCCGACTTTTTCCCGAATAGTTGACTGTACTTCTACCGTACGTTGACCCCTTTTTAGCCGAATTTTCCGCTTATTTCCCGAATTCCGATTTTTTCAACTCGACCGTACGTATCCCGAATACCGAATTTGTGACTATGGCACAGACTCTATCAGGGTTGTTATTCCAATTGTTGATTTGGATGCAGTTAGTTTCAACTAGATGTCAACACTGCCTTCTTTAAGGAGATACACAGGTGGAGGTCTACATAAAGCAACATTCTTTGTTGCTTTGCGGAGGCCTATAAGATGTCTAAACAGTGAAGGCATTACTGGTGTTTTTTCTTTCTTTCGGGAAACTATTTTTGATTAGGATACATGCACGGAGTGCATGATAAAGAGTTACAACAGCTTGTATTACACCAGGTAACCATAAAGAAGGGTCAGTGTACACATTAAGAGTCTTGGGCTTTATTCAATAAAATGAGGCATATCCTAAATCCTAATTGTCTGAGAGTCCTATATGACATATTAATTGATTAATGTTTCTTAAAATCTTCTTCAAGTTGTTATGATTGTATTTACTAATTAAATTATTCATTACGACCATGACAAGACATGTATCGTCACAAAGCGATACTTGTGGAATCACTTTATAATTTAGGAAGCATAGACACATGACATGGTCTAGACTCTGGACACAAGACACTACCTGTAGAACACATTGAACGTGACAAATACACACACAAAGAAATGATATAAAAATACTTTAAAGTCATAACATGGAATTGATAGGAAGACAACACTTGAGAAGGATAAAATCAAACACAAAGCTTGCTTATGATACGGAAGCAAGCATTACAATTTAAAGAATGACACAACCACCAGTATATTTACATTATAATAGAAAACATTATATATGGAGAGTAATTAAGCCACAAAACATTTAAAAAATGAATTCAAATAATGTAATATTGATAATGATTATAATATATTTGAATGTCAAATTCCAAAAGTAGTAATCATGTAAAGATGAATGATATTTACAACAATGATTTACAATAAGTTATTTTATACAATGATAGGAGTAGGAAGGGGTGGAGACATATTTGCTTATCTTTTGTACAGTGAATTGGTTTGAGCCTGCTGTGTCCACACTGTGTCCATGTTGCATGTCCATGTTGTGTGTAGGCATTAAAAACAATTAGCAAAAAAGTGGACAGGTCTGAGTCGTGTCAGTCACATGTCCATGGTACGTCTGTGTTTGACACATGTCCACCACGACCACAACCACCATGGAGAAGTGTTTGTGTCTCCTAGTTTATAACCAAAGAATTGGAATAGCTGACATCTTTTTGTAGGCAAAGTGGTGCCCATGATGAGAGTGGTATGTGCTTTTCTCAAAGTATGTTTTGGATGGTCATGATTTATTAGACAATCTCCATGTTAGGTGTGACCATGTTAAAGTTTCTCTGGACCTAAGCGTGCCCTTGGATGATGATACTTGGTCCTCGTTTAATTGTCTGACATCCAAGAGACTTATTGGAAAACTTGTACTCTTGATTGTGGTACAAACTGATATGACCTTTGTTGTATGCTTGGGAAGCTGATAGTTGGACAAGCCTAAGCAATCCCACCGTGATTGCATCCATCTACACTGTCGTTATCTTATAGGCTCACATGCAAAAGGACTTCTATGTAGAAAGTGTGGATACGTATTTATCAATATTCTGATGTTGATTATTCAGCAAGCCACATGGATCAGTTCCATATACCACACTTCTGTGAGAAGCAATCTTGTGACCTGGCACAGTATGAATTAATTTGTGGTGGCGAGGTGTAATGCTGAGTGCTGAGGCAGAATATAGGGGCAGGACACATTAAAGACATTAGATGATGTGGCTGATAGCTCTGAATGATACAAGATATAAATTACAAACCACCTTTTAGTGGATAAAATCAGGAAGCTGTAATAGCTAGGAGCCGATCTTTGGCGAAAGAACTATGCACACTAACACTGATTGTCATTTTCCAAGGGGGACAAAAGCCCAAGGACTAGGTAGCTGATCTGTTTACAAAAGTACCTTTTATACTCCATGGACAGGCTGGGTGTGACAATGCAGAGTGGAGTATTAAAATATATACGATCTTTTTCTTTAACATATCTGCATTTATTTCTTCCCTCTTATTCTTTCCTTTTGTAGCCTTATTATATAGCATGCCATGTGGTCTTTGAAAACTAATGAGAAACAAATGATACCTTCACAATTTTCATGCAATAATGTCGTCTTTTATTAAACTTTGGGCCTAAAATAGGCAGTCTAATGGTACACTAGATGTGCTAGTAGTCTTAGGAACCTTACAACTGGTTATTATATCTCTGTTATGCTCCCCCAGACTTTTTTATTCTGCATCTGCTGCTTTCTTATCTATGGTAGTTTAATCATTTCTCAGTTGTTCTCTTGACATGCAATTTCATGATTAGTGAGAAAGAAATTATTTGACATTTCAGGGTTGAGTACCAATTGCCAAACCTTATTGTTGGGGCAATCACAAAGGAAAGCTTGTATAATGCGTTCGAAAATGGTATAAGTGGAGATCAGGCAAGGATATGTCTCTAGTTGCTGACGTTTCTTTCAATTCGAATAGGCTTAGGGCTTTTTGCATGCTTTTTATGGATCCACAGGATGCACTTAAATCCAATATTCTAGAATGAACAAATAAGAGCAATCTTTATTGTATGTTCAAGTTTTGTGTACATGTTATCTATTTTCAGTGACACTTTGGTAATTAGAATAGTAAGCTGTCCATAATCCCATCTTATTTATGTGGAGACAAGAATTAGCTGACTGAAAATATAGAAAACTAGGTGATACTGCACATGCACAGGTGATATGTACTGTAATCGTGAATACACATATTTCTATTTGGCAATTTTATTCATTGTTAAACTACAAAAATAACATTTATGCTCCAAATATCTTATTCCAACTGAAAATATACCACTTACATGCCATTATGTACTCCTGCGCTATAAACTTCCTCTGGAGCAAGAGCAAGTCCTAAAACTGTTATAAAAGTAAAAAAGGCTGGAGCGTATTTTATAAAACAAAAGTAGAAAGGAGAATGCATCATCTGAGACAAGAGACATTGAAATCATACCACTTAGCTATTTAAAACAATCTCGGACATAAAGATCACATCTTAGCTATTAAAGACTTTTACAAACCTTACTTGGGCCTATATATGACATTTTTTCCAGCAATGTGTCAAAAAGGGAATTGATCTACTTTGTTGCAGTACAGGTTACTTGTTGAGAAAGCTTTATAGGGGCCTGCATGGCATATATTTGTATTTATCAAACGCCTCAGGAACTACCTACAATTAAACACATCTTCGGGAGATCCTTCGCAGTCCTCGTTTCTTTCTTATCTTAACATATTATATGCCAAGCTCCAACTAGGATGGCGAAAAGTGAAGACTTTGGCATGTTAAGGATATTGACAATCATGAAAAGATTTCTAAGGCAACACTCGATCCTTTGAATAATATTTAGTTGCTTACTAGTTACTGCGACCATAATTGCCCTTTATCACCATGGATTTAAAAACCAAACGAAATTGGCTGGTTCAACCAGTTTAATTGAGGAATGGTAGCTGGGACAGTTTGTTCGATCAAAGACTAGTGATGGAACTTGTAAGAATCGATGAACCCATCTGGTCAAGCAACTTGGGCCTTTTTTTGGCACCCGCTGCCGCATGTCTGCTGCTAAATGAAGCGTAACAGGGGGTGGGGTGGGGCTCACACACTCTTTTCCCACTCATCAAAACTTGTGCTTCCAGTGACAGCTCCATCAGCGCTACCACCCGTTGCTGCCTCCACCTCTAATCCTGTAGTCATCATTGACTACATCTTCTGTTGATGTTGCTATGTGATGCTTCTGGTGGCTTTGTTGTTATTTATAGGTGCGACACCTCTTCTTCTTCCTCTGTGCATCCCTTGTTTTCTCGTTTTATTCTTCTCTATTACGGTCATCCATTCTGATGATACACCCTTTGCTATTTTTTGAGTTGTGCTATTGCTGGCATTTCTTTGTTGTGTTTTTCCTTCTTTGATGCTAACTTGCTATTTAGTTTCCCTGATCGTGATGGTAATGAGATGTCAATAAGGTGATGCCTTAGTATGAGGAGCCTAGCGATGATGAAGATGAGTATGATGATTGGATAGATGTGGTCCTTGTTATGAGGACTCCCGAGCTCCTGTCTTGGTCCTTGAAAAAGTCTATTATATTCCAAGGTCGAGTGCATAGGATAGATTATGGAGGCCGGGCAACTTGTGTTTGTATAATGGACAGGGCACACCTATATGATAAACTTGTGTGGCAACCAATACCCAATTGCACGGCATGGGAGTAATCCCATATGTACAAAGAATAGGAATAGGAAATAAGCAATAAAGAATAACAATTAATAAATACTTATTATACTAATTTCTAAGACTGTGCCTCAAGCTGATGCATATATATCCTAAGCACCATGCTTGTTACATAGAAAGTTGACCCAAACCTGATACGGGATTTTGCAAAGAGATTTGTAGCTTGGTCTTCATATCGGGCAAGAACATGCTTGACGTGTTGATCTTGTATCTTTTCACAAATTAAATGACAATCAACCTAGATGTATTTTTGTTCGTCCGTGAAAAACATGATTTGAGGCAATGTGAACAACGGCTTGATTATCATAGGGTAACTCCTTTGCATCTGGAGGATTATAGCCAAGTTCCTTTAAGATATTTTTGGCCCATAAAAGGTCATCGGTGGCTTGAGCCATGACTCAATACTCTGACTCTGCACTCAACCAAGCAACCATTATCCGCTTCTTGCTTTTCTAGGACACAATATGTTTGATCTTTCGGTCCATTGGAGTGTCTACATGTTTTGCCCCTAGCATCTTTGTTTCTTCAAAAAGATCAAGTGTGTATTTTCATTGTGAAATGACAATTCCACTAGCCACCTCAATACCAAGAAAGTATTTTAGGTGTCCCAAATCTTTAGTCCGACATTTGCTTTGAATTAATGCTTTAGCTGAAGAATTCTTTGTTGATTATCTCATGTGATTACAATATCATCATAGACAATAAGAAGAATAACTGTCGAGGGCCCTCTTTGATAGAAGATAGAATGATCAAGTGTAGATCACAAAAGACTAAACTCTAGAAGTGCATGACTAAACTTGCCAAACCAAGCTCTCAGAGACTGTTTAAGACCATTGAGGGATTTGTGGAACATGCAGACAAGATGAGACTCCCCCCTTGAGCAACAAACCTTGAAGGTTGCTCTGTATAAATTTCTTCTAATAGGTCACCATGAAGGAATGCGTTTTGATATTGGTGGACATGGCGTGAGAAATGAGCAGCCAATGAAAGAATTATCTGAACAAAGGACATCTTGGCTACTGAGGAAAAGGTCTCCAAATAATCTTGCCTATATACCTGAGTGTAGCCCTTAACTATCAAGCCAGACTTCAAGCGATCAACTGATCCACTAGCCCTTCTTTCTCAAAGAAAATCCAGTACATCTGACTATTGCTTCGCCATTAGGAGCACAAAAACTCAAATGCGTGATTCTAACAAAGACTTGTCATCTCATCTTCCATAGCCTGTTGCCTACCCAGAAGACTCAGCAATAGACATAGAATTAGGTATGGCAATGTTGGATACAGAAGAAATGCTTTATATGGTTCACATAAACAAATCACATGAAACAAAGTTAGAAATAGCATGCAAATTACATGATCGTTTTTCTTTCTGGAGCGCAACAAGTAAATTTAAAGAACTGTCCATCCTGATGAGACCCTCAGACTAAGTGGTCATTGAAGGAGGGTTGATACATGTATCACGTGCTACTTGTTCTATAGTACTTTCCTTCTCGCAACATGTGTAGACATGCATTATGGGTGGGCTTTCAAACGTTATAAATGCATAGTACTAGGATGACGCGGGAACCTCATGAGTAGAGAGCACCTCTTGACTAGACATAGGGACTTTATCGACCATAGGATTTGGGAGAGACTCCTTGAGTTTAGGAGCGGTTTGAGTTTCTTCTAAGAAGTGGGTTTCTTCAAAAAAAATTACATCGACATGAGAAATTTGTGTTCATTGGGACTGTAGCATCTACATCCTTTTTGGGTTCTGGAGTAACCTAAGAAAACACATTTGGTGACGCCTAAACTAAGTTTATCACGAACAGGCCCAACATTATGGCCAAAGAAGACACATCCAAACACTATAGGATGGCTTGGGCAGAGTGATTTCAGTTTCAATAAGTAGTTTAGCGACTGTGTACAATTTCCTAAAGTCATTATGGTTTTGAAGTCATTAGTTATAAATATCAAGCCTTTGGGATGTTGTTAGAGGGAGAAATGATTCTGTTTGCAATCTGATCATTTTGCTTGCATCAAAAACCCAAGGGGGGTTATGGAAAAAGGTAGGTGGGGTGGGGGGTTGATGTGAGTGCTGAGTATTGTTTTAAGAAAGGGAGTTGAAGAGTACATCTTGTAGGGTAAATCGAAGCTTGATGACCATCAGTGGCACTGATCCTAATACTTCGGAACTCTGAGGGTTTTGAGTCATTACTTATAAACATCAAGCCTTTGGGGTGTTGTTAGAGGGAGAAATGATTATGTTTGTAGTCTGATCTATTTCCCTAGCATCAAAAACTCTAGGGGGGGGGGGTTATGGAAGACAGGTGAGGGGGTTTGATATGAGTGGTGACTACGATAATTGTTTTAAGAAGAGGAGTTGAAGAGTATGTCTTGTAGGGTAAATCGATGCTTGGGACCATCAGTGGCACTGATCCTGATACTTCAGGACTCTTGAGGGTTTTGCGTCATTAATTACAAATATCAAGCCTTAGGGGTGTTGTAGAGGGAGAAATGATTTTGTTTGTAATCTGGTCTATTTCTCTAGCATCAAAAACCCATGGGGAGTTATGGAAAAAGGCAGGTGAGGGTGTTTGATGTGATTGGCGAGTAGGACAATTGTATTATGAAGGAGAGTTGAAGAGTATGTGCCTTGTAGGGTAAATGGAAGCTTGATGACCATCAGTGGAACTGATCCTAATTCTTCGGAACTCTGATTACTAGAATAAGTCATCCAAAATCTATTCTCCATTGTTTTATTTATCATTTTGATTTATATATGGTAATCCAATTTTTTTACACACTGATTTGATATAGGTAAGGATATTTTCAATCATTCTTATTTTCTGATAATATCATTTCGGCTGGTGATGATGATGATCATTTCGGCTGGTAGGATTGGTTAGAGATATTTCAAATGATCACGCTTATCCGCTGATGTGATTGCAGAAAGTAAGCAAAGGGGTCATTTGCAAGTGATCTGTAAACAGTTATGCATGATAAGGATATAGCCGTTTCACACATATGTGGATTTATGAGGACTTGCTTGGCTGTCGTCATTTGATTTTTAAGAAAAACCTTATTTTACTCTATATATCCATTTAATACTATATTTCCCTTAATTAGATCGTGTTTATGTTTATGGGAATCTGTAATTTTGGCTTTGGCATTGGCCATGATCATTTTGTTTAAGATATCTTAATCTCTTTAAGTAGCATTTAGATGCTAAATCACCTAGTCTTCCCATTATAACATGGTCTGAGCTAAAGAATTCTGGTGCAGATGGAGCGTGTCTCATAACCCAATTCCAGCCATTAAAGTAGTACTAAGAGCTAGTAGACATAAGTCCTCAGTACGTTATTTTGAATATAAGTAACGTGATTCAGATCTTGTGCTATTTATCAGAAACGTGTTTCTGTACTTCTACCTGGAATTTGTATCTGCATTAAGCATTGCATAGGTATTAACTCTTTTCAGATAGGTTTGAATTTAAATCTTATTATTTTAAGGATGTAATTGTGTTGGGAATGGAGAAGTTAGATTGGTAAGGGATGTTTGTCTTCCATTATGTTATCCACAGTCTTCTGGGTTTTTTGCGAAGACCCTCTTTTCTAATGAAGCCTTTCGTTTTTAGGCTTGAAGATATTCTGTCCCTGTTTGTCGAAAGCAGTGCATGCATTAGACGGCACCCTCAAGATATTTTGATGTTGAGTGCCGATATATTAAGTGGAAGCCCGGGGTGGATCGTGGTAAAAGTAGATTGCGTAGAAGAAGCTGATGCTTTGCTGATGCAGTACATGATGATGTCCATGATCTGCGCTCTCAATAAATTGTTAATGTTGACATGAACATGTCAAGGGGAACCCTGGAGTGGTTGCCACAAAATAGATTGCACAGGAGGGGCTGATTGTTTGCTGAATTGCTGTCTTAATCCCCCCATAACAGAATCCATATTGGGAGTTGTCATTTTTCACTGTTTTGTGTCTATCTCACTGCTTCAAGCTCAGTTCCTTTAGTATATTTAGCACTTGCACAACTAGGAGTGCCATAGTAGATTGGTGATAGGATTACTTTTTATAATATTCTGTGGAAGTATTGGGCCAAAGCGATGCCCTGCTGTAGCAGGTGAAGCCTTTAATATATAGGAAGCGAATATTTACATAATAGACCCAATAAAGAAAGGAAACAAGAAAAGATCACATGAATAGCTACTATTTTCTAACACTCTCCCTCAAGCTGGAGCATACACATTGTGCATGCCCAGCTTGGAACTCATATGGCTGAAAGCTGAAGGTATAAGGGGCTTGGTGAAGATATCTGCAATTTGATGTCCAGTGCGAACATGAGGAATCTGAATCTTCTTGGAGAGCACTAGATCAAGAACAAAATGATAGTCCACCTCAACGTGCTTGGTATACTCATGGAACATAGGATTGCTAGCAATGTGAATGGCTACCTGGTTATCACACATGAGAGAGATTGGAGTTTCAACATACACTTCCATTTTAGATAATATGGACATAACCCACTGTAGTTCACAACAAGCATGTGCCATTGCTCGATGTTTGGCCTCTGTGCTGGAGTGTGCTACCATTTTGTTTCCTGCTCCTTCATGTCACTAAATCTGACCCAAGGAACACAATATCCCAAGGTAGATCGTCCCAATGAAAGAGATATCGACGATATCGTCGTCGATATACCGACCGGTATGATACTGATATCGACGACATCGGTCATCGGTTCACACAAACTTGTCGTTGGGATTGCAAATATCGGTAAATCGACGGTATATTGCCAAATATCGCCAAATACCGACGAAATGTACTGGTATACTGACAGAAATACTGATTTTTTGCGTGCTTGAGTCTATTTCTGTTGTTTGAGAGGAGGAAATGACGGAGCAAAGGGATCTTGACAACTAGGACTCAGATAAGTCTAATCTAAGGTATGCCTTAATGTTTTCTACCATTTCTCTCATTTACACTTCATCTATCTCAATTAAAATGTAAATTCATCCCAAAATGCCTTAAATTGGCAAAGATCCCGCCATTTGCTTTTTTCTCTGTCTTCCTAATTGTATTTGTTCTTAGATCTACAATACTTTCTCATAATCTACGTTATATTTATAGTAATATACCTATATAATCCACGAAATATAAGTATAATTATCTATCTTTTTTAGTAGTAAGCTAATTAGTATACATATGTTCTTCTTACTAGTATTTTTATCATACAAAGGAAGAAAATGTACTACATCGCAACACAACAAACAAATATTGTAAAAAAGTATAGATTTAGTCATTTTCTAGTCTTATATTTGTTTATATATGGCACTTGCTACATATATCCCACAACATGGACATGGTTGACATGTTAACTACACTTTTATATTATCGCATCCCCACGACATGCATATAGTGGGCATGGTAATAATGGCTTTTATACTTATCCTGCTATTGTGCATAATCCATGGAGAAACTCACTACCGCATATCAAGATCATGTGGTAACAAACAACATCGGAGAAAAGGTGTCACAATAGTGATGGTGCCTAACTTCCTTGACAGTCATGAAGTTAATTGTCAAAGTCACATTGAAGAAGAGCAATAGAAAGCCCTGGTGTATATTTCTTTCAGAATCTAATATGATGCATATGGAGACATAGTATTGTAAAATTCTAAAACATATCGTGTTTAATTACATAATACGAACGAGTATTATACACTTATTGTACATGAGGTGTCTGAGCAACACGTAACTTCATATCACCAACCTTACATAATGTACATGTCATGGGAGCAATATGTCAACCATATCAACTCCATATTGTACGGAGAATCAGTGTGTAACTCGACATACAATTGATATGAGTTAGTAAGTTACTATGCTATTCATGTGTTGTAAGTTGGATATTATTGCATAAGTATTTGTTTATGTTTATGGATTGTACTAGTAAAATTCCAAATCTTAATTCAATATTTTGTCTTCGAAATCCATAGAAAACATGACAATTTCCCTACCTCCCACATGATGGACACCCCCCTACATACCCCTTATAGAATTTTATTGCATAAAACGATGCATTTAGGTATAGAGATTACCCCCAGTGTTCTCATATGCCCCGCATGAGGCCGCTTATGCGGCCGCATATGCGTATGCGACCCTCAGCCGCTCCGCATATAGCTATGTAGTGCTATTTTTGGGCATGGACCGAATATGCGGCCTGCGGTCCGCATATGCGGACGCTTAGGTCCCGCATTTCATTTGGTGACTTAAGTAAAAAAAACCTCAAATAAAATCAATCAAATTAAATGACAACTTCTTCTATATAGTTGGTTTAAGATCAGATATTGAAATTTTGCTACCTCGGAAATAATTCTATTTTGAATGAGTGGTGCAAAATATTGTATTACATTTTACAATTGTTAAAGTTTCATTATGCTCTTTCCTTTGCTCTTTTTTTTCTCTTCTATTTTGCTCTAAGATTAGAAAATGTTGCACTTGCAACAATTCTAATTTTGTCTTGTATAAAAGGGGAACCTATTGTAGATATTAATTGGATATGATATTTTCTTTTACAAAGTATCAAATTTGTGTGTTGCCTAGGGAGTAATTTATATTCCCTACGACGTTTTCTTCTCTATTTATTAGTGACTTGATTTCTTCATATCATTTTGATGTTTTGATTTTGTTTTTGATGTTCTTTTTCTATTTCTACTTTGAAGTGCCATGTGTTGTTACTGTGAATTTTCTTATAGTGTTCATCCAATAAATGTTCTGCTACGAACTGCATGTGTTAGTGTGTTTTGTTACTTGTATATTCTAGTACATTATATAAACTTAGGCTTTTGTTGATTGATTTTTCTTATTGATGATTGGAAAATGTGTTTCTTCTTCCATGATGTAATGATCCATTGGTACATTTTGAGCTATTAGGCTACAAAACTAGATAGTATGAAATTTATGATTATGATTATATTTTTTTATTATTAAATATACATGTATAAAATATAGAATTTATTTTAAAAAAATCCAAAAACGCATATGCCCCGCTTATGCTCCCGCATTCCGCTTATATTCTATGCGGTACCCTGACCGAACACATACCGCATAACGCATTTCAGAACATTGATTACCCCTATAAAATTTCATGATTTAATTCGTTCACTTTGGCGTCGATATGGCCAGGATTGCATCTGTCGATATTTTCGTCGGTATACCGGTAAATATCTATATCCAAGCTATCGAAACAACATTGGTATCGGTCATTTAATTCCTTGTCTCCAACATCACCTGCCCAATGTACATTGGTGTATCCAATAAGCTTCAAGGAAGTGGAGGGATCCTTCCTTGTGAAATAAATGAGATCTTTCCCTGGCAATCCTTTAATATAATGTAGGATCTGGGCGACCGCCATCCAGTGCGACATCTTGGGTGCACTCATAAACTGGCTAACAACTCCCACTGCATAGGAGATATCATGATGAGTAATCGTCAAATAGATCAGCTTGCCCACAATATGTATGTACTTTACTGGATTCAAAAAATCACTGTCATCAGAAATAGCTGCCTTGGTATGATAATCCATAGGCGTGGAGACTAGTCTGCAATTTGTCATGCTTGTCTCTACAAGAAGATCTAGAACATATTTTTGCTGAGAAAGATTTGTGGCTTTCTTGGAGCGAAGAACCTCTATTCCAAGGAAATAACGAAGGTTGCCCAAATCTTTCGTCTGAAATTTCCTTTATAGCCACTCCCTGAATTATGAAATGCTTGTAAAATCATCACCTGTGATGACAATATCCTCCACATATACAACCAGAATAATAGTGCCACGAGAGGATTTGCACACAAATAAAGAGTGATCAGTAGAAGACTGACATAACTCAAACGATATAAGTGCAACAATAAATTTATCAAACCTTGTTTGTAGTTATTGCTTCAGGCCATATAAGGAATTCTTCGATTTGAACACTTTTTGACACTCCCCCTGAGCAACATACCCAAGAGGTTGCTCCATGCACACTTCTTCAAGAAGAATACCATGAAGAAATGCATTTTTGACGTGCAGCTGGAGAAGAGAGCAATCATAATGAGTAGCAATTGAAGTAAGGATCCGTTCATATAAGCCGAGCAACAGGAGAAAAAGTTTGAAGTCCACTCCATGTATCTAAGTGTACCCTTTGGCCACCAATTGAGCCTTGTCAATAGATCCATCCCATTTCTAATTAACACTATGCACCTAACGATAGCCTACAACAAGCTTCCCAGGAGGAAGATCCACCAAGTCCTAGGTGGAGTTCTTGTAAAGAGCTTTCATCTCACTATCCATGGCTTGTACCCATCCGTCATGTCAGGCTGCTTCTGCATATGAGTGAGGAACAACTATTGAATCTAACTAAAGAGCAAACGTCTGCGCTGCTGGTTTCAGACGGGATAAGAAACACACATTAGAGATCAGATGTCATATTGTGCAATACCGAATACCTTTAAGAGTTGCACCTAAAAGGTGTTAGTATGAAACAAGAGCATCAAGATAACTCTCAACATGACAGGTACCTTAAGAGTATTTGACAATGATGAGTCAATATGATGGTCTGATGTCGCTACATCTTTTGGGTGATACACTGCTTGCCTGGTGTAAACCAGTGGTAAAGGTTGAATAGGTGGAGGTGTAGGTGTAGGTGGTGGTATAATAGTAGGTTTATCTATCACACTCTCATCACCAAGCGCATGGAGTGCTGGCTCTCGCTTTCTCACTCTATCATTCTCAAAGGTAAGTTCACTCTCATGGTTGTGCTTCCCCTGACGCCGGACAAAGTCACTAAAGAACATAGTGGACTCTTGAAATCAAGGTCAGCCAACACAAACATACGAAGAAGAGAGGACAATAACATTTGTACCCCTTTTGTGTGGGAGAATATCCCAAAAAGACCGTGCAGACTGTGCAAGGAGACAACTTGTCTGCACGTGGATCAAAGACACGTGCAAACTCGTGCAACCAAACACAGAGGGAAACATGAAAAGCTTGTTCGTCTGGTCGTAAAATAGAAAAGGGGGTGGCCCCATGCTAGGCAGAAGATGGCTGACGATTAATCAAGATACAAGCTGTGAGAAGAGCATTAGACCCAAACTTCTTTTGCATAGATATCTACAAAGCTTGATTATAAAAAATAGACATCTAAAAAAGTAGTGCACGAGCTACATCAAGTAAATGACGGTTTTCGTGCTCAACAACCCCATTTTATTGGGGTGTATGGGGACAAGTTGTTGGTGAATCATGCCAATGGAATCACAGAAACTAGAGACAACGTTTTGAACATACTCTAAGGCAATGTCAGTACGAAGAATTTTTATGAGTATCAAACTGAACTTTTATTGATTAATGAAACGTTTGGATGACCGACAAAATTTCATCTTGAGACTTAAGTCTACCCAAGTCATTGGGAGAAATCATCAATAAAAAGAAAGAAAGTAATGGAAGCCATTGGTTCTTTAAGAGGACCCCAAACATCACGATGAATAAGATCAAAAGGTTGTTTATAACTTTTATAGTACGACTATGGAAACAAACACGATGATGCTTGCCTAGTTGACAAGACTAACATTCGATAGACTTAATTGAAGATAAGTTGGGAACAAGCTTTTGAAGCTCTACAAGGAGGGATGTCCATAGCGACAATGCCATTGTAAGGGAAAGTGATTGAGGACGGTAGATGTTGTGGAAGAGATTTGGCGAGGTGGGCGATCACCGTTGAAGAAGTAGAGATCACCTTTCCTAGATCCCCCATCAATCAATCATCTTCCAACTCATGGGATCCTGTAACACGAAGAAGGAAGACCCAAATATCATTTTATAGTACGACCATGGAAACAAACACGATGATGCTTGCCTAGTTGACAAGACTAACATTCGATAGACTTAATTGAACATAAGTTGGGAACAAGCTTCTGAAGCTCTACAAGGAGGGATGTCCATAGCGACAATGTCATTGTAAGGGAGAGTGATTGAGGACGGTAGATGTTGTGGAAGAGATTTGGCTAGGTGGGCGATCACCCTTGAAGAAGTAGAGATCACCTTTCCTAGATCCCCCACCAATCAATCATCTTTCAACTCATGCAATCCTGTAACACGAAGAAGGAAGACCCAAATATCACTTAGCAGTTTAAGGAATCAACCAGCTTTGCTACAAGCATTAGATTAAAAGGAAAATTTGGTACATGATGTAAGACTGTAGAGTCAAAGAAGATGATGCCTGTACAGATTCACATGCATGTACTCGTTTGATCGATCTATCAGCTAGAGTCACAAAAGAATGTGGGATATACAAATCTGAGGAAGGAAGCATGGATCATATACCTGTCATATGCTGGGAAACCCCTGAATCCACCACCCTTGTAGAAGAGGGGTGACGCCCCTTGGTAACTTGCATCTGATTGGTGGAGGAGCCAAGATAAACTTGTTGAGTGGCCTAAAGAAGACGATCATACTTCTACTTGGAAATAGTAATATCCATGTTCTTGTCGATCCAAGAACGGTATAAATGGCATTCATCCAAAATATTTGAGGCGAGCTTCTCAAAAATTGATTTTGTTAAGAGTCTATTTTATTATGCTATTAGTAGCTTTGTTATATGGGCCTAAGTGTCTTGGCCCATTAGGGTTTAATTGTGTCTTGTACGCTCCCTGTTCTCCTATATATAGTAGGGTTTCTCCTATCTAATACATCGACTAGTCGTCTTTTATTCTCTGACATGGTATCAGAGTCGCCGTCCTAGGAACCAAAACCCTACGTGAGAGAGAGAGAAAAGGAGGAGCTCCCCCTTGCGGGCGGCCGCCGCCCTTGTCGGTTTTTGGCTGCCCGCATGGAATTCCTTCCTAGTTTCCTGCTTTCTTCCTTGTTCCTCTACTCTCTTACTACTGTCCGTCGCCCTTTTGATCATCTGCTGCTCCACGCTGCCCGCTGCAACCCCTTTCCATCGCCATTAGCTCTTGCTGCTTGACCGTGCTCGCCTTGCTGCTTGCTATCCAGACTCCCGCCGCCGCTGCCTGCCCCTGTGTCGCTGCTACTCTGTGCGTCACCGCTACTGCTGCGCCCCCTTAACTCGCCTACTCTACCCGTTGCCGCCCCCAACCCCTGTTGCAGCTCCACTTCTTGCTACCAAGCCACGCCGCCATCCACTACTGCCTAACAGCCTCCGTTGTCCTTGGCCGCCGTAGCTGTTGCTGGCTTCTGCTGCTTGCCTTGCAAAGGCTATCTTGACCACTGCTCACTGCTGCCTTACCGCAGCCGATGGTCCTCCGTGCTGATCCTACCTGCTACTAAGTCGTCATGCCGCTACAACACTCATCATTGCCGCCATCTTACTGTTGCAACTGTTGCCTACCACCGTCAATCACCTACCTTTGTTGTTGTCGCGCCTATGCTCACCTCAACGCCGCCTTCGCACTGTCAGATCTTGTTGCCTGCCCCGCCGCATGCTGCTGCCCTTCCGTCTGCGCTCCAGTGTCGTCTGCTACTCCTAGACGAGCCGCCACCGGCTTGTTGCTGCTGTCCACCGCAGCACCGCCCCCTACTGCCTCTAATCGTGCCACCAAACAGCCCAATTTTTTTATGCCCCTCAATATTTTCTACTGCCCCCCTCATATACACTCTACATATTTGTGCTAATCGGATCCAATTTTTAGCCTTATCGGATTTTTGCGGGGGCTCCGCCCCTTCGCACCCCCGGATTTGTTGACCTACGGGCTAAACAAATCCCCTTTTTGGGTCGGAGAAAGATCCATTTATTTTCCTATCCGGATATGCCTAATCGGGTCATTTTACACTATTACTCACATTATCTACTATCTCCTCCACATATTTTTGCCTACACCAAACCTTGCCTCTACCATTGTTTTTTTACTCTCCACGCCAACCACTCTGACTCCTTCGTACTTGGCGTGAGGGGGAGAATAGAGGATGAAGTGTAGAGGGAAGAGATGAGATGGAGAGATGAAGAAAAAAAGAAGAATTGTATTCTGCTGCTTCATGCCACATTTACTGTTGATATATGGATTCTTCTGCTACTATGTAATGCTTTCTGCTGATATTATTGCTTATTTGTCATCTACCTCCACTGTTGTTATGAAGTTACATATTGGGACGTCATTCTTGCTACTTGTGCTATGATTAGCGTATTTTTCTTGTTGCTATGTGCTTTTGCACTTTCTGTTGTCCGTGCTTTATTTGCACGCTGACTTTCTTCTGTGGACCAGCACTCTTTGGACTCTGTGGGCCAGAACTCTCTGGAGTTTGACGTCAGTTGCTACTGTGATGGATATTCTATGAAGAGGGAAGATGATGAAGACTTTTGTTGCTGACTTTACATAGAGTCTACTGGAGTTATTTATTGCTTGCTACTCTGCCTACTGGTCTTCTATCTGCCTACGTCTTCAACTTTTGCTACTATGCTCCAACACTCTCTAGCATGTCCGTGTTTTGACACGTGGACTCTCTACTTGACCGTGCCTTGTTTGCACGTCGACTTTCTACTTCTGTGTTGCCAGCACTCTCTGGTTCGTCCGTGCTCTATTTGCACGTTGACCTCTACTACTGTGATCCAACACTTTTTGGACTCTGCTGCGACGTTAGCTACTGAGATGAAGACAATGACACTCTACTACTACTTCTGCTCCAGATGATCGAGAAGCTTCTATGACCTACTTGCTTGGAGTATCTACATGAGGGGGAGTTTCTGAGTGTCTGAGTGCTTTAATGTAATATTAAGGGGGAGTGTTAGAGAGTATTTTATTATTAGTAGCTCTGTTATATGGGCCTATGTGTCTAGGCCCATTAGGGTTTAATTGTGTCTTGTACGCTTCCCTGTTCTCCTATATATAGGAGCAGGGTTTCTCCTATCTAATATTACGACTAGCTGTCTTTTATTCTCTGACAGATTTATCATTGTAAACTACTGTAGCAAAAGTCACTGGACTTTTGTCTCCCATAGTGAGATCATATCAGTATGATTGTCGTAGTAGAATTTGAGATAGACTGTCGGCAACATGCCATGTAGAAATTCTAACACGCGTGTGGAGGTTTGACACACCGTGTTGTAAGCGTGAAATAGAGTTTTGCTGAGACGCCATGTCAAAAAATCAACACCGTGTAAGATGTCGCATGCGTCAAAACAGACTTGCGCTGACATGCCGGGTTGGAAAACCAACACGTAGTGTAAGATGTCGAAGGCGCGAGAAACAAGTTTCCGTCGATATGTCGTACGAGCCTGATGACATGCCTTGCCGGACAATAGATAGATCGAGAAGACGCACTGGGTAGAAAGATAACCCCGACAAGACCGGGGTTGACAAGAATTATTACTGTCACTTGTGTCAATAGATGATGTAAATCTGACTCATCAACAACCCCTAGAAGTTAGGAACTCATTCACGTACGGGGAATACATGGAGAGGAAGAGGAACATGAATGAGGTTGTTTCTCCTCCTCTCTACATAATAGATCGAGCGGTTCTCCTCTCCTTCAAGTGGCCATCGTGTCGTAGCGGAGATGGAGGATACGGAGCGGCTGGCACGCCGGTCAAGGGATTGGAGCCGACGCGCTCGGTGGTGGGAGAAAGAGGAGGAGGTGGCGCCGAGCGTGGATACGAGAGGGAGAGGGGGGAGAGAGGGTAGTGAAGGCGGTGTCTAGGTTTAACTCCCTAAGGCTTGTTCTGATACCATGTGAAAGTATTGGGCCAAAGCAATGCCCTGCTCTAGCAGGTTAGCCTTTATTATATAGGAAGTGAATACTTGCATAATAAACCAAATAAAGAAAGGAAATAAGAAAAAACTACATGCATAGCTTCTATTTTCTAACATATACATTGCTTGATATGGTGTTTATTCGAACTTTGGCAAGCTCATCTTAAAATTTGGTCATATTCGGTTGACTGTTTGAGGCCCTACCACAAAGAATGTAGACAACACTTTAGAAATTACCAATCCTATCTTCTACCTATTAACTGAGATCAACATGCATATGTTCAAATTATCCTAGTAACTAACTGGAGAGACATTTCTAATTTATTTTACTCGCTTTTTTCTCAAATGATTTTGTTTCTGCAGCAAAATGGACATCTTAGTGTGGCAGATATACGAATCCGAGGAAAGAAACATGGATCGTATGCCCGTTATATGATAGGTCCCTGAATTCACCACCGATGTAGAAGATGGGTAGGAAGCAATAAGTGATGTCCCTTGGTAACCCGGATCTGATTGGTGGAGGAACCAAGAGATTTGTTGAGTGGCCTGAAGAAGTCGATCATTCTTCTCCTCCCAGATACTAATATCCTTGCTCCTTCCAGATTCAAGAATAATATAGATGGCATTCATCCAGAATAAATAATTATGTGAGGTGAGCTTTACACAAATTGATTGATCATTGTAGACTATTGTAGCAGAAGTCTTTTTCCTTTTGTCCCCCATAGTGAGATCGTATCGGAATGATTATCGCAACAGAAGTTGAGATACACTGCCGACGATACACCATGTAGAAATTCTAACACGTGTGGAGGTCTGACACACCGTATAAGATATCGCAGGTGTGAAACAGACTTTGACTGACATGCCATGTCGAAAAATCAACACATCGTGTAAGATGTCAAAGGTGTCAAAACAAACTTCCCCTGACATGTTGTCGGAGCTGTGTAAGATGGCGAAGGCGTGAGAAATAGGCTTCCACCGACACGTCCATGTCAGCTAGATGACATGCCGTGCCAGACGATTCTGCTACAGATCTGGACAGAAATTGGCACCGTCAAATGAAAACATAGCCCCGGGAAGACGCACCGGGGAGAAAGATAACCCCGGGAAGACGTACTAAGGGGTGACGGGAATTAGCATTGGCAATAGATGATGTGAATGCCTCAACAAACCCTAGAAGCTTAGGCACTCATCCACATACATGGAATACATGGAGGGGAAGAGAAAGGGAGGAGGTTGTTACTCCTCTCTACAGAATAGATCGAGTGGTTCTCCTCCTCTCCTTTTAAGTGCCACCATGTTGTAGCGGAGACAGAGAGGCCGGCGGGGCCCGACAAGGGATTGGAGCCCAACCCACCTTACGGTTTGAGAAAGAGGAGGTGGCGGCGGTGAGCATGGAGAGTATAGGGGGAGAGAGAGAGGGAAGTGAAGGCGGTGGCTAGGGTTAACTCCCTAGGGCTTGCTGAAATACTGTGTGAAGTATTTGGCCAAAGCAATGCGCTGCTGTAGCAGGTTAACCTTTATATTATTGGAAGTGAACACTTACATAATAGACCCTATAAAAAATGAAATAAGAAAAAACTACATGAATAATTTCTATTTTCTAACATATACAGTGCTTGTTGTGGTGTTTATTGGAACTTTGGCAAAGCTCATCTTAAAAATTGGTCATATTCGGTTGACAGTTCGGAGCTTAACCATAAAGAATGTAGACAATACTTTAGAAATGACCTGACCTATGTTCTGCATGTTAACTGAAATCAGCATGTATATGTTTAAATAAGCCAAATAGCTGACTAGAGAAACATTTCTAATTTATTTTTTTCTCTTTTTTGTCAGATAATTTCGTTTCTGCAGCAAAATGCACATCCTCGTGTGGCGGAAAAAATACCAGCGGTACCTGAGAATGTAACAGATCAGGTATTGCCCTGCATGTTATGGGGAAAAACTATGATTCGTTTTACTTATATACATTTACAGTTTGTCATGTGGCAGCCACCAACAATGGTTGTTAGTTTCTTTTATACAAAATATCTGCAGTCGATTCTCTGGCAGCGCCAGTAATTAATAGGAGCAATAGATAATAGTTAGGTTCCTTGTAGCGTGCTAACTGATTGTGCTCTCTGCAGATAAGGCTATGGGAGGCTGATCGTAATAGAGTTGAAATGGTACCTTCGCATCTTTATGATGAATTTCCTAACAAGGTAATTGAGAGATGGAAAAGTGGGAATGATAATATACTGCTCTGTGGTAATGTCTTTTTAAACCTTCAATTTGTCTTTCCGGGCCCAATTTGTTTTGAAGACTCTTAATTATATTCCATTTCGTGTTTCAATGCCTAAAGGAAGCTGTTCTGAATATTTTCATTCGTCATTGAAACATAAAATCTTTAGCGAGCCATCAATTGTTTTTAACCCAAAAAATTCAAGACGAGTAAAGTGGATAATTACAGTTATTCTGCATGAAGACCTAAGAATTATTGCATCTAGTAATTATTATGGATATAATGTTCAGGATATCTTTGAAGCTGCTTGTGACTTTGCTAGAGAGATTGGTGGGCTGATGTGGGCTGATTCAGAGAAGGGTCGGTTAATAGTTCGCGGAGAATTACATCAAGACATGCGAGATTATCTCCGTCGACAGAAATAAATTAATCGAATTGTACCTGACCTACGAGGAATGTATTTTTGGATGTCAACGTTTTCTAATGTAGAAAACCTAAATTAACATGGGATAGGCTTATGAAGAGAGATTTTGAATCTCTACATCTCAACCAGAATGTGGCTTATGATAGAGCTGAATGGAAACGAAGGATCCATGTAGCCGACCCCAACATAGTTGGGACTGAGGCTTAGATGATGATGATGATGAATGTGTTTTTTTTTTTACTATTCAATTCTTGTATAAGTTTGTATATGAATGTTCTGTTAGGATATACTTTTGAATTGATATTAAAGACTTCTACATGCTAACCTATGATGTATCACTTTTGCCCTAGTAAATGTTGAAAAGGAGGATACTTCAGTTCTATTCCCCTGTTATTCAGCCACCTGCAGCTGTCATTGCCTTGGACAGGTGATGATCTGTAAGGTGTTTTTTTTATTCTCAAAAGCAACAGATAAAAAGCTTCCCTTTATATAACTATGTACTTCCTTATATGTACTTCCTTAATCTGATGTCTATAGCCCAAACGTGTCATTGAAGCCTGAAAATTTACCTTAAAATGACCACTCTGGGATAACGGCATTGTAGCAATTTACAAACTGGTTGGTTTCATCATACAAGCCTACAAGGTAGACAAGCCTATCAAGGACATTTCACAAATGCCAACACTGTTAAACCATTATCGAAACCTCTGGTGCACAGAATGATAACATTGTAGGCTGCCATTATATATTTTCTTTTCAATCAAACAGGTAAATCTTGAATATAAAAATGGGTTTAAAACGAAAATAGCACCATTTAATATAAATATGTACACTAATAGCATGAAATCAATCTTATTCCTGAAAATAGTCCACTTTCCGTAGAAAGCGCCAATATCTTGGCGTTTTTAGTGCAGCGGGTCAGAAAGCGCCAACATTTTGGCATTTTAGTCGGAAAGTGCCAACTTTTTGGCATTTTAGTTGAAAGGCGCAACCCTTTTGGCGTTTTCACCCAAAAGGTGCCATCCTTTTGGCGTTTTCACCCGAAAGCGCCATCTTTTTGGCATTTTCACTCATGGTTGCGTAATCATATTGGTTATTCTACTATTTAACAAATTGGTAGAATTTGGGTGCGATAGGAATAGTAGTGCAATAGTACCATTCAGTAAGTTGGAACCAAATTCAATGCACTGTGTCAAATTATTTTTGTAAAAGTTCAAAATAAACTATATTTCAAAATAAACTATATTTCAAAACAAACTATTCAGGAAAATAAACTATAATTCAAAATAAACTATATTTCAAAATAAATTATAGGAATTTGTTCCATACTGAACACATGACTAAATGGGGGTACAAGATGTGATAGAACACATCTTGTTTATCTTGTTTATCCCAATGCCAAAATTACTTACCATCTTGACAAAATTGTAATAAACATTTTTTCCAAAATTTCATAACATTGTAATAATATCTTTTTCAAAACTCCATAACATATTTAAATTCATAATTAACTTGTTTTCAAATAATTGTGTCATTATATCTAACATTCACTATTGAAAATATTTAGGAAAATGGTCAATGTCTCAACCAACTTTGTCATCCGTTATGGTGGCAACTTATTGGTTGATGGGTCGTATTGTAACAAGGTTTGCATGCCTATTCAAATAGCCACAACAACCACTTTTTCTAAAATGATGGCATACACGCATCAGATTCTTGATATACACTCAATGATGTACGACCTTTGTCTAAGTTATAACTTTTCCAAAGATATACGTCCTAGTTATGACTTGTTTCCTATGTAGTTGATGAGGATAGTTGGAAAACCCTTCTTAGTATATCAAAAGCGAGGAATATTGACATTTATGTTGAGAGACATAATCTTCCAAATGAGAGAATGAGTCAGTTCCAAAATGATCATGATGTTTCTATTGATGATGATGATAACGATGGTGATATTAATGATGATAATGATGGTGACGCTGATAATGATGGTGAAAGTGACGATGATGAGCATGTGGATATTGATATTAATGATGACACTATATTGCTGCAACTGCGTATTGATGATAGTAATCATGAAGTTTTTATTGATCCGGAAACATGGAAGGATGATTGGGTAGATCAAAATCATGTAGATAATTATGAATACTTCAGAGAAGATGATTGGGTGGATGAATATGAAGTCCCTATAGATACGGAAGAGGCTGAAGTGGTTGGGGCATGGCTTTAGTATAGGTGAAATATTTGAGACAAAGGTAAATCTCCTTCATAGGTTGCAGTCATGGTCAATCAGCAATAATGTCCAATACAAAACAAAGCGATCCAATAAGACTTACCTCACTTTAATCTTCTTACACAACGAGCAGTGCTCATGGAGGCTTCATGCATGTGCTTCTAAGAGGGTTGGTGGTTTGTGGAAAATCACAAGTTATAGTGGTGTACACACATGCCACAGTGCAATCCTATATAAGGATCACTCACAATGCAAGTCCTCATATATTACGAGGATGGTAATGCCGATGTTGAGAACAAAACTTGACATGAGTGCTAAAGAAGTGATGGAAAAGGTTAATGCAGAATTGAATCTTACTATCTCCTATAAAAAGGCCTGGCATGCACATAGAAAGGCTATTTCTGCAATCTTTGGAGATTGGGAGGAGTCATATGGATCGGTGTTGAGATTTCTCCGATGTTTAGCACAAGTGATTACGGGGACGGTTTACAATTTTCAAAACACCACAACAAGTGATGGAACGTCATATCAGTTTAAACGTGTGTTTTGGAGTTTTGGGCCATGTATTGCGGGTTGGGCTCACTGTCGACCAGTATTAAGTGTTGATGGCACCTTCTTATATGGTAAGTATGGAGGGACACTACTTATAGCGACTGGGATTGATGCGGACAATTGATTGTTTCCTTTTGCCTTTGTAGTTGTTGAGAAGGAGACCAAATCTTCTTGGACATGGTTCTTGAGATGCATGGAGCAACAAATTCCAACAGTCAGTCGTATGAATGATCTTTGTTTCATATATGAAAGGATGTGTAGTCTTAAGGAAGCTATGAAAGTAGTTTTTCCTCTCAGCGTACAACAATTTTGTTTGAGGCACTATAGGGACAACTTTCATAAGAAATTTAAGTTCATTGAGTTGTACAACTTAATGTGGAAGATCGGTAAGGTGACTGAAATGGTTGAGTTTGATAATCTCTTAGCAACTATAAAGTTCATTGACCCATCTTCTTTCAATTGGCTTCTGAAGCACCACCCAAGAATGTGGGCTCTTTCCTATGACGGCGACACGAGATATGGTATAAAAACTAACAATTATTCAGAGACAATAAATGGAGTTTTGAAGCGTGCTCGCAACCTTCCCATTCAAGCCATTATTTGCAGCACATTATCGTTTGGTAGCAATGTTCATTCAAAGAAGAAACTTAGGTGCAAAATTAACTGATTCATTCACACCGAAATTTTCAACTAAATTGGTTAAACTGGAGACCAAGACAAGGAAACTAAGGGTTAGTTGTAGGATAAATGAGTTTGATTTTACAGTTGAAGATACATCCGGAAACAACTGTCATGTGCATCTCTTTCAAAATCTTATTGGTTGTCTATGTACTTGTGGTGCACCTCAAGTTTATCACTTTCCATGCTCACATGTACTTACAACCACTGGATCAATACATTACAGACACCATCAGTTAGTCAGTACTTGGTATACTGTAACCAAATATCGAATGACATATGCTCCCCAATTCAGAGGCATTCCTGATAAGAGGTATTGGCCTGATTTTGAGCCATCTATTGGGGTTGTTCCTCTACTACCACCAATTTTCACTCCACGTGCTGGGCGGCCTAAGATGAAGAGGAGGAAGACTAATATGGATATCGATCCCAATAAAGCTACATATAAATGTGGAAAATGTGGGGGTCGTGGTCACAATGAGAGAACTTGTCAAAACAAATGATGCTTATGGATCTTAGTAGTAGGATAGGATATTATGTAAAACTCGTGAATGTAATCCTACTTAGTAGTAGGATAGGATATTATGTAAAACTCGTGAATGTAATCCTACTTAGTAGTATGATAGGATATTATGTAAAACCCGTGAATGTAATTCTACTTTTATTGCTCGCATGAGGAGGGCGGGATGAATAAAACTGCCTCATGACTTCCCCTGATAGAGGGTGATGTATGAAATTTAACTTTGTTAATAATATTTGTTTGAAATTTATGCTCACTAAAGGTCTCCTTTATTTGACTATTTTCTAGGAATGGTAAAGGACGATGAAACTTTGCGGATCACGTGTCGTTCCATTGAGGTTGGTAGGTGGGAGTTGACAAATGTAGATGTTTTGGATTATGTACGCACAACTAGATTTGCATCTGTCACAAAATTGTCTAGAGTCATTTTTTATTCAGCCTTGGTCATAACACTTGTTCATAGATGGCATTCAAACACAAACTCGTTCCATTTTCCTCTAGGAGAGTTAACCATCACTCTACAAGATGTCACGGTGTTGCTAGGGTTAAAGGTTAACGGTGATGCTGTTGTAGTGCACTATCTTATAGGGCCAAATGATGACCAATATAGTTCTTAGGCGGCCCTTTGTGATGATATTCTGGGGTCACATCCAGATGGACTTGATCAAGGTTCTATTCATCTGAGTTGGTTGCATTCTACATTTTCAAATATGAATTTGGAAAATGCAGATGACATGGTCAAGCGTCGGTACACCAGTGCATACTTGTTATACCTGATTGGTTGCTTCCCCTTGCCATACGGTATTGGAAATGAAGTCCATCTTCGCTACCTTCCACTTCTAGTTAATTTTGAGCAATGCGGTATGTATTCATGGGGGAGTGCTATTTTAGCTAGTCTATACCGTCAGTTGCATAGATGTCGCCCTAGTTCTAAGCAGAAGTGTATCTCAGGGTGTGTCCACCTATTACAGTTGTGGTCTTGGGAAAGATTGTATATTGGTAGACTAGGCAGAGTGATCATGGATCAAAATCATGAGTGGCCACAAGATGCTCCATTAGGATATAGGTTTGTCGCTACCATCTATATGATGAATATTTTCTATTAAAAGTTTTCATCTTCTAATCATCTTTTCAAACATGATAATAGATGGAACCATCTCATGGAGTATGCATGTATTCCAAAAGGGACTGTAAGATTCTACCTTAATGAGTTTGATACACAGGATTCTAGTCAAGTGAGAATTTATATTTTATCTAAAAGTTAAATTTTAGCATTTAATGAAACTTGTTTGGTAACGATAATTTACAATGCATTTAATGTGGACACCATATAGTGAAGAATTGTTGGCAACTTTACCAGACATATGTCGTGAAGGCAGGGAAATCTGGATGGCACGTGTTCCTATGATATCATTCACAGTAATGGAATGGCATTTCCTGATAGAGTACTAAAACAGTTTGGTGCCCGTATCCAACCTCAACCCCAACCTTTTCCAGAATACCAAAGAATTGATGGTAGAGGTCGAAGTACGACTGATTGGTTGAACTAATACAGTACAGAGCTGAACATATGGAATGATAGGCAAACTCATGTAGTTCATCTTCCTGACCCCTCAGTTGTGCCACAAGTACCTAATTGGTACAATCCTGAGTATCACATACAACGACCAGCTGGGCCGCAAAATGTTTACTATCCTTGAGGTTATGTGGAGTGAGAATATGTAAGTAATGAGTATCCATTAAGATAAATAACTATACACCTTTGTATATGAAAATATGATAAAGTAAACTATATTATTTGTAGGTCCAGAGTCAAATGGATATTAGGGGATCATTGCAAACATTAACAGATCAGACACCTGTTGAGGATTGGATGAGAGTGTGTGGCAAAATATACAGTATTCATAGTGCATGGTTTCAACAAATGCCGAGTCACTTGCAACACGATTTGAGTTTCTCATATCCTGTGACAACTTCAGTTAGTGCTTCTCCTATTCCATCTTCTACGGAAGCACAATACTCCACACCAGTAGGACACTCCACACCAACGGGTCACTCAGCCTCACCGGGACAATCCACACCAGTAGGACACTCCACATCACTAGGACAGTCCACAATAGCAGGACACTCTAGGGAATTTTCACCTTCCTCAGTCCCTGGAATGTTTTATTCTTATCCTTCATCATCATCTGATCATTTTGGGGTTCCTTCCAGCTTATCTTGGACCCACCCAACTTTTAGCCAATACCAACATGCAACTTTTTCTTCATTTTTGGGATCAACTAGTTCTTCATTTTTAGGATCACCTCTAATGTTTACAACTATGCCATCCACTCGTCCACGAAAACCACCACTCCCTCTAAGTACGTCTACACGTGCAGGTCAGCAGTCACATTTGAGTCCAATTGAGGCTTCTCCAGACCCAAGGCGTTCTTTGGGTCCACGAACCCGAGGTAGAGGAACTCGTCCACTAACACCACCACTCCCTCCAAGTAGGTCTACGCGTACAGGTCAACAGTCACATTTGAGTCCAATTGAGGCTTCTCCAGACCCAGGGAGTTCTTCAGGTCCACGAATCCGAGGTAGAGGAAGTAAGAGACGTTAGGTATGCATAATTTTTCCTAGTACTTTACTTATTGAAGAACTATATGTAGTTAAATAATTATTTTTATTTTGATGTCAGGGTTGATGTTATCAGATGCCAGGATTGATGTTATCAGATGCCAGATGCTAACTTCTTTGTTTCTATTGTCGTTGAACCGTTGAATGTTTGACAATGTAGAAGAATTTGTTCTTCTTTCTATTAGCGGACTGATTTTGTTAAATGCACACTCCAACTTCTTCTTTATATATTGTGCCAAACTTAATATACATCTTTTCAAAGATGTGTTTTTTTGTTAAGTTGTGGTATACTTAGTATATCTCTTTTATTTGCCTGAGAATCATCTAATATCTTTGTACCAATTCCATACTATTTCAATTTGTCCATAGTATTGCTAAAATGCCACTTATTTGGCTTTTGGATCTAAAACGCCATTGTTTAGGCGCTTTCCATCCCACTCTTTAGGTCACCACAACTGAAAATGCCAAATCGGCTGGGCTTTCAGCTAAAAACACCAACTTTCTGGCGCTTTCAGCTGAAAACGCCAACTTGCTGGCTCTTTCAGCTGGAAACGCCAACTTGCTGGCGCTTTCACCTGAAAACCCCACCACAGCTGACGCTTTTAGTCCGGAGAACAAGTAAAACGTCAATTTCTTGGCGCTTTCACGAGAAACTAGGCTACTTCGGGAATTAAGATGGCTTTGGTGCTATTTCAGTACATATTTTTATTAAAGCGTGCTATTTTGGTTTTTTGTCCTATAAAAATCTATGAGATTTCGAACCCCTAAGAATTTATACCACTAGATTTGCATGGGTGTTCTGTTTGTGGATACTTGGTTTTGAATTCTTTCTTGGCTACTTGGGAAAAAATGTGCGACTATTTAACCATCCTATGGGTTCGAACCGAATGTGGGTCTTATTGGTTGTGTTTTGTTAGCAAAGCTACGTGGTTGGAACACTAGTTTATGACTGTTGTGTGTTAAAATGGCCTATGTATAATACAATAAGTACTATTTTGGTGTAGCGTAGGGTATTGAGTATCAAAATCAATGTGCAATTGAGATGCTATGGCCTATACACTGTTGTTTAGTTGGAGGGTAACTATTCATGATAAAAGATACAAAATCAAGTTCTTATGAGTAGGTTTCTTGGTAGAGTCTATTTCTTGAGGAGGCACGCGGTTTAGTAATTAGGGGTTTCTAGGTGAACATCAAAGAATGTTGGACTAGCGCTTTGCATGAAGTTATCTAAGTCTCTACCTTGGAGCGGCTATATGACCTAGGTTGGGTTACTCATCACCTAAAGATCCAATAGCTTTCGTCTGAGATGAGTTACGTAATAGCGTCATATAAGTCTGCAATATCCTCTTTACAAATTGTAGATGTATAGCTGGAATTGTAATATTTGAATAGTGTTTGGCTGGCAGGACTAAATGTAATATTAAATTTGGTCGGCCGTATCGATTGGCCCAATTTTTGTTGTTAGTACGTGACTAAAATGGCAATTGGCAAAATCAAAATCTATACACTTTAGTGTAATTAGCGTACCGTCTCTAGGACCAGGGTAGACAACATTCCATGAATGAGAGAGTATGATGTTGTGTAGAATCTAATAAGATGTTTAGTTTGAAATCAACTAATTACTCTATTGAGAACATTGTATGATTGCTTTGTGGTCGACTCCAACTTGTTAAGATTGTAAGAACTTGTGGAGCCTCTCTTCTACCCCACAAAGCCAAGTTGACTCTCTCAAAAATTCTTGTTAGTCCACTTTGAGAGAACTTAAAGGGGAGTCAACTGGGTTGAGTTCTAGGTGTATAATAATCATGCATGGAAAAAATACTCATAGGTTAATTGTAGGTTGTTCATTGTTTCTTTTAAATTGGTCAAAATATTGAAAAAGATATACGTGTGATACGTTTTCATAGTAAATGCGAGGCTAATAACATGCCCAACATGTGTAGCTTAGTTGGTGCATAGGAGTATGCCCCTAATGGGGGGGGGGGGTCAAGGGATGAAACTCCAATGGATATGAATGAAGGAAAAAAGTCTCCCGAAGGACTTTTGTACTAGTTGGCGCCAACCTAACAAGTTAGGGGAACCCTATTTGGTAGCATAGCCCATGTGGGTTCGGTCTCGGTGCAAGCTTCACGAGACGCGTCTTGTGTTTCCAAAAATGATAATGCGGCACTAATACTATTTGTAAAAATTATATGACGAGGAACATCCACTATGTAATCTTTTAGTAATCATATATAATTACACAGTTGATAGATAAATTATATAATTTATGGAAGATATTTTAATTGTATAATTAGATATGTCTCAAGAAACACTATTTTTTGAATAAATATTTAATACTTAGCGTGCAAGCTTCAACAACCCTTCCCTGATGTTGATGGCAAGGGAAGTCCCCTAACATATATCATATCAATGCTCCTTCTCTAAACCACTATGCATAGTCATCCAATCATAGATTATAAATAGTTTATTGATCCCACATGAATGACCTGCCTCTTATAGTTAGCCTTGTTTCGTAATGCATATTATTTAAAGATGTTAAAGAGAATATATTAGCCTATTTAGTTAATAGGTTAATTAGTTAGTTGGCCTTTAGTGTCTTGGCCCGTTTAGATTACTTGGGACATAAGTCTCATGGTTTCTTCCTTGCTCCTATATATAGGATAGAGGCATAGAGTCTTGTACTCATCTAATCGAATCAGGTCAATACAATATTCTTTCACAAAAGAAAAAAAGTGTTGCCACATACAGAGACCAACAAACGAACCAATTGAAGATATTGTCATTTGCAATTACCTCAAATTATCTTGTTGGACACATCACACTTAGCGTCATATGGGCAAACCTTATTTGTACCATACTTATACACTCTAACCTTTTGCACATTGCTTTATTGTGATCCATATAAGACTTTTTGATTGCTTAAAATTTCCCCACTAGTCAAGACATTGATGAATTGAAGAATGATCCTCCTAGGCAATACCTTGGACTTCAATGTATCCCAAGTTGTGGTTCTTTTAACTAAGTGAAGACATACTTGCCATGGGTTGAGGTAATGGAAAGCAAAGTCAATGACTCTGAGTACAAGATAAATACTATAAAGTGTGATGCAAATCTTCATTTTATGTCAAGCATGTATCATCTAGGTTATTGTTTTAGATTTTCAAACATTACATTTAACATGTAAGTCTAAATAAAGTTTATTTCCATCAAGGAGTAGCCCAAGTGGTAGAGGAAGGAAACCATGATGAAGGGACCCACTATCACCCTTGATTGTGTCCCTTCAAATGAATTCATCTTGTAATGTAGGACAACCCAATGTCTTATTTGGATGCTCATCAAGTGTATGGGTAGTTGAGGGATAGGAGTGTACTTTGCTTGGGTGGATTGAAAGTGGCTCTTCTAGGAAGATGTTCTCTTATTAATACAAGAATCTATTTCTTAAAATTCATAAACAACATAACCTTTACAAAGAAAACGAACATACAATAAGTTTTTAAAGTCATAAACAACATAACCTTTTAAAAGTAAGAAAACATGTACAAGTTTTTTTTAGCCCAACACTCAAGTAGTTGAGCTAGTTTGAAGAAATAGCATACAATCTTATTGAAATTTCTTTGTCATTTAAGGTAAATTTACCCAAGACACATAATTATTTGTCCTTGAATTTGGTATCGTACTATGCATTCTTACCATATTTTCTTATTTAAGTGTTACAAGTTTGATGCCTCCTTGTTCAATTTTGTGTGGTAAAATAGTCGAGAAAACATATGAACAATGGGAATAAAAGTGCACAAACACTATTTTAGGATTCTTGACATCTTTGACATGTATAGTGCATGTATGAGAGTCATACAATTCACCATGGTAACCAAGAACTTAAGAAAATAACTCCATCTGTCCAACTAGCCCTCAATCTTATTGATATTTCTTTGTCATTTAAGGTAAATGCACATAATACATACAATTATTTGTCCCTGAATTTTGTATTAGACGATGCATTTTTACTATATTTATATCCATATTTAAGTTTTACAAGTTTGATGCCTCCTTTTTTAACTGTGTGTGGTAAAATAATTTAGAAAACACATGAGTAATGGTATCATACTTCACAAACACTACTTTAGGATTCTTGACATCTTTGACATGAATATTGCATACTGCATGTATGGCAGTCATACAATTCACCTTGGAACCCAAGAAACTCAAACAAATAACTGACTTTCAGTTGACTGACTAACGGGTCGATTGGAGTGTGGTAGCACAACACATTGGACTGAAGACAACCCAACCAATCCAATAGTTGAACACTTATTTGGAATATCAAGGACAAATAATTGATCAACTTGACATCAACCAATTAATTGAACATCTAGCAAGGATTTCATTGATATCTATTTGATCGATAAACTCTGAGTCTTTTGGTTGGATAGACTCGTAAGACAAGAAGATTGAGACCAAATCTAGTTGACAATTAGCTCCAAGTCAATTGAATGCTTGTAGAGAAGAAGTTCAGATGCGAAGCCATTTGAATAGTTGGATTTACCATTTGACAATCTCACTACAAGAAATCATTGGCAAACCTCACTCTAGTCAGTTGGTTAACCTCTAATTTTATTTACTAGAGACACTTGTAAAAGCATGTAGTACAAATACAATTGACCTACTGACCACCTGGCGATTTGTACATAAGATGATTAAGTGCCTAACTAGGGATAGACATTAGTAGAACATCTCTTAACCATAACAAAAACAAAACTATAAACACTCCCCATGGACCATGAGAGAGAGGTATCTCTCATTTTATAATTGAAAGGGTTTGCATGGGCAAAGAGATGTCTAGAGCAGATGAAAAGTTGATTAAGAGAGGATTGTTGGGAAGTGTACAATTATTTAATGTATACAAATGTGAAAATTAAGACACTCCACACATATTCACCACAGACTTTTCTTCTCTCCTTCTCTACTTAGATATATTCTTGGTTTTGTTTTGCTATTGTTCTAGTTCTTTCATTGTTACCGTGGACATCAAAGAGTAGTTCCTTTATTAGGCATGGGTACAACCCAATAGTATCAAATTCAATTTGATAGTAATTCTCCATTTTGATTACCAACTTATCTGATATATGTCATAACTCCTCTCTTCATGCTTGAGTTTGTACTTAATCATCATCTTATCTATTCTTGTCATCTAGATTAAAAATTTAGAGAGTTCAATCTGGAACAAACCAAGGTTTATGATTGATTCTCTCATATATAAATGTAAGGTAGATAATTGGGCAAGAAGTGCTTGCTTGATGAGTTATTAGGGGGGGGGGGGGGGTTCAAGCATCACGAGAACAAATGTAACCCTCTAATAAAACATATCTCATTTATGATTAAAACTGGAATTAGAAATGATCTAAGAAATACTTACTTGAGTAGGGTTATTATAGAGAATCAATTTGAATTTCTAGGTTCCATGGAGGTGAAACATTATGTAAAGAGGTGAGATCACCTCCTTACTAAAATTTGAAGGAAATAAAAAACATCCATTTTTTCTAAGAAAATAGACATTGTGGAATGCATGTATAATAATGTAAATAAGCATGTTCCAGATACATATAAAATGTCAATAGCAGCGGAAAGAAACTAAGTTATTACATTTGTTTCTGGACTCTTGTTCACTACATGAGTTTCTTTGAAAAGTAAAAACTGAAAAGAAACTATAGGATCCAGCAATAAGCAACCTAGTCATCCTTTATTGCAAAACTTGAATCTACTACTCCTGAACTTGGTCACCTTAGCCTTGTTCAACACCTTGATCTAACCCTGGGTGGTTGGGAAAGCACCAATAAAAGGGAAACAAAATAAGGTATGTGTTAGAGAAAATGAACAAGGATAAAAGATAAGGATTCTATATGGATATAAAGGCTAAGATTTCATCATAAGATGAAGATAGTCAAAAGTATGAGGCACAAATAAATAGATGCTTGCCATAATAAAAATAGTAAAAAGGTTGCAAGCATGATTAATATTGACTACCTAAACTATGTAGGGTTGAGGCACCTACCTAACCTCAATCAATAGGTGAGGGAGAGTAACACATTCCAATCACCTATAAATATTCTATATCGAGGAGAGTAACACATTCCCCAAGGCAAATTTACACATGCCCTAACTATGGGTGGTTGTACAAAAGTACCACTACACTAGTTCAATAGTCTAATAAAATCAACATTCTAAGAACTATGGCAAGTATAAGCATCAAGTAAATATAAACATGGCATTGGGGTACAAGACCCAAGAATAAATATTAAAATTGATTTTGAGGCAAATATAGTATCAATAGAGAAATTAGGGTTTTATAGAAGCTTCATTAGGGAAAATAGGTTAGGGTTACGAATTTTTCCAACTTCGGTGTAAGTTAAGCACATACCTTTCTTAAGAGATCCAATTACTTCTTCTTCACTACTTTAATAGATTCCAAAGCCCTCTTTCCTATTTCCAAAGTTTAATCATGAATTAAGGTTCACTCATGTATAAAGGCAAGGAAACCCTAACTTTTGGACTTTTCGAACAAAACTTCGATTTTGACTCTAAAATTATCACCATTAATCTTATTAGGTTCTCCTAATTAAGAAACATATATTTTTGTCTATTTTGGAGTCATGAGGTTAAAAGTGCATTTTTGGTGATTTTTATCTATTAATATAATTTTTAGAAAATACCTTCTGATAAAACTCAAAACCAAGTCTCAAAAACATTTTTATTACAAAGCTTACATTTTTCAGATTCCAAAACATATTTTCTTTTAATATTCAGACAATGGAGTAAGAAGTTATGATTTTTCAAATACTGATCAATCAAAGAGTGACACCTCAGCAAAACAAGGCGAGATAGGAAGAGAGAGTGGGCAGGCCACATTGAGTTGACCCAATAGCCACTGGCCAACTCAGTCGGTCCCACATTTAGCCAAGGCATGTCGTAACACAACTAAAACAAGGCAAATGAGGCTAATGCCCTTGCGCACGGAGAGAGAGAAAAGAAAGGAAGAAATAAGGGCAATAAGGTCTTTAGACCCAGGAGATTGTCTCCCTCAATGGCTCATGCCATTGCTAGCGCTCGAGCTTGCTGGGAGACCTGATATTTAGGAAAGACTAGAATAGGCGATCGCACGATGAAGCGAGAACATGAAAGCGAAGAACTAAAGTTGATGAATTCACTTGCCAACTGGATTGAACACTGACACCGAGATGTGCCTGTGAGAGGCGCCACAAGGTTAGGAGTCCAACTCAATCACTAGCAGCAAAGTGCAAGAGTTTGCAAGCAATTGGGCGATGTGGATGGTTGCAAAGATGCCAAGGATGCTTGGTGCATGGATATTTATTGATGAAGTTAAGGGTCGAAGCGCATAAGGTTGAGACCGAACCTGCATGGAGAACATGTTTTGGGTTTTTTCAAAATCGTCCAAAAAACCCCCCACAAAGCATGGATCAAATTATGTGGAATCAAATTTGGAAATTGTAGGAGAAGGAATCACACGATTTCAATGAGAAATGATTGAGAAATCCCAAATTGAAATTCCAATCTGAACTGTCCCACTTTCCTTGTTAGTCGCGAGCTAGGAGACGAGTTCCCAGTCGTACAATTGACCTGGCGAGTGATTTGGTGTGTTCATCGGCGTGAGAAATCAAAAAATAAAAGGAAAAGTGTGTGACACACATAAATTAAATTCCCAATCATGTTAGTATATAGTGTATTTGTGCATTAATTTCCTTTTTCTCTCTCCTCGATTGAAGGGGCAAACATGTTCCAAATTAAATGAAATTGACACCAAGCCTATTTTTGATATGAGGAATCCAAATATGCAATTAGTTTTTCCTTTTGGGAACTTTCAACATGTTAAATAAATAAAAACTTATTTTCTCTTTCCTCCTTCATTAATGGTTACAAGATTCTCCAAATTTGATGAAACTTCACCCACAAGTCACATTAAGTGCCTTGGATATGAATTTGCCATCAATTTTACATGTTAGAGTTATTTGTTCATTTATTTAATATTTTGAAGGTTCTACACACTTTCTCTCTCCTGATTTTCTCTTTTAGTCAAATATTCTCCAAATTGAGTGAAAATTCTCCCAAAGACATATTTTAATGTGTAGATCACGAATTTAGCATCCATTGTTACTTTTGGAGTCATAAAAGATTTTATTTTGTATTTTAAGTTATCTCCTATTTTCCCTTTCAATGAATACAATTGTAATTACCAATTTTCCAAAAGTTGTGAAACTTATCACCCAAGAAAACTTGTACACAAAGGAAACAAATTTAGATTTAGAATTATCTTTTAAGTTCCACTTTTATAATTTTTAGGCAATTTACTCTTATAGTCACTTAATGGGGAAAATAAATTCATTTATTGTCACATTATCTTCACTTTAGGATTTTCTTTCTTTTTCCCACACAAAAGCCATAGAAAATTCTAAATTGATTTTTATTTTATACTTATCCCTCTTAAGTGGATATTTTGCAAATTAAACCCATTAGTAAACTTTCACCTAAGGTATTTGTGCTTAACCCCTTATAAAGTAAAATATTCAGAACAAATGTACACCAAACCTTTATAATTTCCACTAATTCAACATCAAGGACATAAAGGAAAGAAAGGCTTAGAAAAAAGGCTTAAACTAAGATTATACATGGATTTCATTTCATTACACATTACATCTAATATTCCTGTAAAATTGGATTAGAACTCAAATTAATTTATTGATTCCCATTAAATAAAGCTTAAAATATATACCTTAATAATTTTGTAGAGACTAAATACAAAATTTTTGCTCCCTATGGGATTCTATCCTCATATACTACTATTACATTGTTCTCTTACAAGATATTAAGGTTGAGTGATTGATAAAGCATATTTGATATATAAAGAAATCACTATTCGAGGCTCATCAAAAGTTTGAAGAGTAACTAATGTAAAGTAATATGAGTGGGTTAGACTAGGCAAGCCCTAACTACATAGTTGTAGTTAGTTTAGACTAGGCAAGCCCTAACTACATAGTTGCAGTTAGTTACTACTTTAGTTTGGAAACATATACTCTTATTTCTTAGCATTACTGATTATTTGTTTCTTGATTTGCATCTTTATTTTTTTTCCAATGTACATTTATAAATTTAGGTTTACCAATGTATGATAGGAATTTCTAGATTATGAAATCACTGGAACTTTGATTCTGAGATCAAACACACACTTAACAATCTTCAATATGATAAGAAAAAAGTACTTATCGCAATGGTGGAAACATAAATCTTAATGATTTTTATATCCTCGCCATCAAGAACATACCGAGTGGTGTCATCAAATTAGTGATTGAGGGGAAAATTTTTGAGATCAAACAAATATGATTCAAATGATCTAACTAAGAAAATTCATCTATAGATCCAACCTTCATAGACTTCTACAATATGTGCTAGATAAAGGATGTACCAATTACATCTATCCATATTAGATGGTCCACTTTTTCTTTAGGTAGTGACAACACCATTAATAGAGTAATATCCCAATGAACAACATCAAGACATGGGAAATCTAGTTAAGAACTTCCTAAGGGAGCTCTTGTAGGATGCTTGGATCATGAGGGGTGGAGTGTATTCAGATGATAAAAATATGAAAAAAACTTGTTATAACTTCAAATATCATAATATAATAAAACAATCAAGGGAGAGCAATTAAACAACTATACAAGGATCACAACCTCTAGTTTGAAATTGTCGTCGTTCCACTATCAAGTAGTCTTTATTACTTGGATTTTCCTGACCTTGTGATGTACCTTTTATTACTCCATAAGAATGTGCACTGAGGACTCTCTTTTCAACCAAAGAGTAACTATCTTCCTTTTTCAAGCAACCATCCAAAAACATATACTAAAGGTTAATCTACCCTTACCAAGGGCCATCATCCCTACAACCTTACTTCACCTAGAAAATGACTTCAATCACCTTGGGAAAATGAATATTAAAAGGAGTTATAGTCTTACAAATAAACAAGTGGAGATGTCTACTTCTTACAAGTATTTTAATCACTTAATCAAAGTAAGAAAGTGTAAGTTCACAAAGGACTTTAAGGGCTCTTTGAGGCATATGGATTACTTGGTAACCTTGGGAAACTCTGTAGTAGTTTTTCTTTGTATTTGATGGTTCATGCTAGACAATATAGATGATTAGGATGAATTCAAGCCATTTATGTAGCAGTAGGTAGAGCTTCAATATATTTTTAACCTTTCACTTCAAAAATGACCAATTGAGCACTCATATAACAATCAAGTTGTAGACCTATTAGATGGTTTTGTCATGGAAAAAAAATCAATCAAAGACTATACAAAATGAGTACAGATAACATGGTTGAATGATTTGGTGGGGAGGAGATAATTAGTCAATGACTATTACTATTAGAGACTCTCTATTTTTCATATGTTGTCATGGGTAAAACTAGTCATGATACTGCTAGTATTTCACTAGCTTGAATGGTTGCTAAGTTTTCTAGGATAGAAAACTAGTCGACAACACTTATTGGAGAAATATAACTTATTGGTTGGTTGGTTTCATCATGGTGTAAAACCATTCCACAAAAAGTGAATTTACACACTTGATGGATCAATTTGTTTGCAGGATTCTCTGAAAAGAAAATCAATTGACAACAATATGACAGAAAATCCTAATGGTAACATCCACACTTGACAATTTTGTGAGGAAAAGTTGGTGAACAAATCAAAATTGATTTATTAGAAATATTAGTGTGTTTTCATCATAATAATCTAAATGTTTTGATTTGATCTTAATATAAGTGATTACATTCAATTAATGAAATACAATAAGAATATAAAGGAACATTAATCAATCTTCAATCACATCTATTTCATTACATGGTGTGAGTTTTTCTTGATTTGTATTTTGAAAATTTATGACTGTGGAGTGTGTCTAAAACATCTATAATAGAGTCATTAGACACAACTAAAGGAAAGGTCAAGTCATTGTCAAAATAAGAAATTTGACAATGTAGCCTTGGGGTCAATATCCCTCCCCATTTTAAAGATGACTAACAATTCCTATAATGTATTAAACAACACAAGTTTTGAATTTCAAACCTTTGAGATATTTTTTTATGAAAGATCATGATTTGAATAACTCTCCCTCAATTCATTATATATCATATGTTTGATAATTTTTGTAAAAGTAACACCAAGCATTTGGAAGCTAAGTGGTTAGTACATTTTAAATTTTATTTAAGGGTAGAAGATCAAGGACAATAGGACTTATCCAATCACATAAAAAATAAAGATGTTAGCCATTATAACTAAGAAAACACAATACACATGAACAAACAATAACTCATCACAATATGAATTATAACTAAGAGTAGATAGTCATTCTATAAAAACAAAAAGATTGAATATGTATGTACTTTTTCAAATGTAGTTAAAGCTAATGTTTGTCAAGCATAAAATAAAAAGTGCATAAAATAAATTATAATTCCTCATAATAGAAGTTCTCCAAAATTTATAATAAAAATAAAATGAACCTAGATAAGACTATACCTAATGTCTAGAAGGGTCATATTTATTATCCTCAAGTTTAAGACTACTAATAGTTTGCAGAGTGGACTGGATTCATGTTATTATGCTTCATCAATTTCCCCCCTTATTTTCCTTCTTTTTTTCTACTACTTCTTCTGCTTCTTCTTTGCCTCCTTCTTTCATCTCTTCATCCTCAATTGGCTGGAGACTGGAAGGTCAATTTGCATTGATATATTCTAAAAGCACAAGATCATTGGGGGGGCAAGGCACTGACATGCTCAAAAGTAGGCAGTGAGATTTAATTAAAATCATATATGAATCTTGGAAGAGAAGTAAAGGTCAATGCAAGTGGTGGATCTAGAGGTTCATAAGGATTTGAAAAAGGAGGGACAACAATAACATGGGTAGTTAGTTACATGTAAACTACTAATATGCATAATCCAAAATGAGGGGAAAAGTGGTGGTAGGGTCCTAGTTAAGGAGTGGCATAGTATAAATAAGGATAGATCAAGTTCATGTTACTCATGACATGAGATATGTCTCAATGAAATTGGTTTTGGGTATTGTAAAGATTGTCAGTCATGTGACCAAACCCATGAGTTTTTATTCATCATATACCCAACACAATGCTCATTGGTGACATAGAAGTCAATCATGGTAGGATGTCATGGAGGTGGTGGATCTTGAGCTTGTAGTGGAGCTTGGGAGGAGGATCTCTTTACATGAGAAGAGGAGGGAGAAGAGGATCCTTTCTCTAGACTCATTGTGTTGATAAGAGATCCCTTATGATTGGTGAGGTATATGACTTGACCAAAGAGGTCAAGGTAGGTGGTAACTTGGGAAATGCCATCAAAAAGATTGTCATAAGGGGGTTGGCATCTTTTATTTTATGAGAAATGTCCACTGAAGTCATACGAATCTTGATATATTGGAATTATTTGAAATAAATACATTTGTCAACACCAAAAATGAGTATTGTAGAATTCTTAGGAATTTTTTTACTAGTTTCTCTTATGGTAAACACTGGGATTTACAAAGAGAGAAAGTAATCTTACGAGAGGACTGGGAGTAGAAGAAGAAAGAGTCATTATCCAATAATTCTTTCAATCATGATTCTTGAGATCAAGATGAACACTCAAAATGTCAATTTATCAATATCTTATTCTTTAGACACAAATGAATAGACATTTAAAAAAAAAACATTGTGGTATTTATCAATATCAATGTTAAAATAAGCAACTAGAGAAGTCATACAAATAGAGAACAATTCTCCCACAATCATGCATATTGAAACAATTTGGGTGTTTGTAGGAGGACTGTTTGTAGGTATGAGAATGGTTGAATTATTAGCAATTTTAGATTGATTTTTCTTGGGGTGAATTTTGAATTTACTAAGAGAGATAGCACCCTAGAGAGAGGAGTTAGAGAGAAACTAGGAATGATTCCTTGTGGTATTTTTTTTTATTGAGCTTCTTGAGATAAAGATGAACTACTTGAAACTGCATTTGTTGTCACCTTCTTCTTCAGACGTAAAGGAATAGAAACTTTTCCAAATTAATTTTATTAAGAGAATTGAGATATTCCTCGATTTTAGTTTCAAATAAGTATTTTGAGAAATCTCAGAAATAGAGAAGGATTGTCCCACAATCATATACTGCAGACCAATTTGGGTGTTTTGAGGAGGAGTTTTTATAGGGTAGCTCCAAGACAAATTAGCATAAAACTTGTCAACAAATTGCTTGGACCATTTATAGATGGTTTAAGTATTATAATAGAAATCTAAAGCATGAACTATATGATATTCAAATATTCCAAAGATCCCAAGTTCCTAAATTCAAAATTACGAATAGATTTAAGAGGATGGAGATGATAGGTTAGAAGTGATTTATACCTTTTTATAGCCTCTTCAAACATGAAGTAAACGTTAAAGTTATTGAAAGGTAAACATCATGGGATGCTTTGGTGAGTGTTTCCTTCCTTTTACTTCCCTCAAAGAGAGACATAATTTATATAAAAGAGAAAGAGATTTCTAGATTGATATAACGATATAAAGAGAGTGGAGAATCAAAAAATGCAAGAAGATGGAGAAATATTCAGGCAAAACAAGATTAAGAGTAAGAGATGAACCTAGGATTTGCAAGGTGTGTATTGGTTTTTGTGTGAATGCGGAATATAATTTGGTCGATGCTTTTTATAAAAAATTATAGATATTCTTTCATTTGGTATTTCTTCCCAGATCATCAATCCATAGATGAGTTTTTCCAAAAAAGTGATATTTTTATATTGGTTTTCAAAATATAAAAATCCAAATATTCTCGGTGAAAATTTTATGTTTTGTTCATCATATCATTTTTAAAATTAGAAATGTATTTGAAAGATCATTCTATTTTAACATCATCTTCATTGGATGGTTTTTCATACCATAAAATGGTTGACCCTGTCTTCTCTAAACACTTGATCACTCTTAAAAGTGGGTCAAAAGTGTAAATACAATTTTTAGTCAAAGGTATCTGACTAGAAATTTATACCCGACTTCAAAAAACATTTGCAACTCAATACAGAGTCTATTATAGTAATACATGTTCAAACATAAAAATGAGTCATCAAGAAGACTTCTTTTCCCCGGCCCCTTAAGAGGATTAAGGTAAATAAGTGTGCAGCCCATTATTTCTGGCGTAAACCATGTTAGACTTAAATCCCAATTTATTCGTCCCCGTGAGGATTCGAACCTAGGACCTCTTCCTGCATTCACGGTCTGATCACCAGTGAGCTACACCCTTGCGGGCTACGGGTTCAAACATATAGATAAGTATAAGCAATAGACTAAGTACCAAAAACCTTAGATTAACTTAATTGCATAAAAAAGGATGAAATAGGTATTCTACTAAAGGAAAAAATTAAACCACTCAAAGCAATAAATTTAAGCAATGAAACTTATATATATATATATATATATATATATATATATCCCTTTATCAATATATATATATATATATATTATATCATATTTTGCAAGAAATCACAAAGAAATTATGATACCTTATTTTGAGATTTGAAAATATCTTTATCTAATGGTGCCTCTCTCTCTCGATATGATAACCAATAGATCAAGGGATGAATATATGAATTTTCTATAATAACTCCTCACTCTCGTGGCTCACTACTAATCCATACTCTAGTTCAACATGAACCCATTCTCTCAAATTAATTTAGATCAAACATCACAAGAAGATATCTAATCATATTAGAAATGCATTAAAATAGGAGTATAGAAACAAAATTGCTAAAATATGTCTTAAATGGAATAAGGAAAGGTTACATGGTTGGGAGGGCTTGACATCTACTCCCAAACCAATTCAATGAGTTTATCCACTAATGGCACAATAAGGAATCAAATTGCAACTTGAACAAGTCGTAGTTATCAAATGAAAAAATGAAACACTAGAAGGGAGAAGAGGTCGATACATGGGTATATTGAGTCTTAAGATCGATCTATACACCTTTTGGATGAATTCACAGAGAGGTCGATCACCTTAGAGAGTGTGATCGATATCCCAATCAGCCTTGAGAAGGTCGCTTGCTTCTAATTCTTTCACTAGTAGACTTGATCAAGGTGGTTCCATCAATCTGGTGGCAAGACTAGAGGTTGATTGTTCTCTCTAGGTCAATAGGACTCATAAGATTGATTGATGTAGTCTTGGTCTTAGTGCTCTACAACAATGCTTCAGCTTGTTCGCAGAAGACCAGATTCTTTGACACTAATGCTTTGGGATCCTATTTATATAGTTTGACCAGCCTCTTGTCAACCTATTATTGGTCTACATGGTGCTAACCCTTGGATTTTCAATAATCTACCTAGGAGGCCAATCGATATTTAATTTGATTAATTCTTTACCGACCTCAATTCAAAGTTTTTAGTGAGGTGGATTGTTTTGGCTGATCGAGCTCTAGTCTTAGCTTTAAACTTGATGGGCTGCTTTTTGAGAATTATGGACTTGGAGGTCAATAGATTACTTGGAAATGTTATCTCGATGGGGTCGTGATTGAGCTCATCTCTCAAGATCGATTGCTTCTGGTGGGTGAATCGACCTTGTGGTCAATTAGTATTGTTGTTGATGCACCAAGTCGATAGATTGGTTATTGAGCTCTTTGAATTTGGTTCCTTGATTGACCTAGGAGGTTGAGTGATGGTGATTTCCTTGCTTTGCTTGAGATCTTCTCTATGAACAATGATCAAGATTGGAGGTTGATAAGTTGTCTATCGAGCTTCCTGGTTTGGAGTCCATTTTCTTGCATTTTTAAAGTTAACTTAGTCAGAATAGAGTATTTGGCGACGATGCGTAAAGTGAAGGATTTTATGATCATTATTTTATTATTTAGATGTTTTATTCTTATGAAATATTTATGACATGTTTATAAAAACTAATGTTATCAAATCCCCCAAACTTAGCATTTAGCTTGTCCTCAAGCTAACAACATAAAATAATCATGTAAGGTAGAATTGAAAGCTCTAGAGGGGAGGTTGAATAGAGCTAAAGGAATCTTTTTTCAACTTAAAACACAAATATGATTAATTGTAACTTGTTTAAATAATGCGTAAATAAAAGCAAGTAAAGTGGATAAAAGAAACAACTACAAGGTGACACAAAATTTAGAGTGGTTTTGTATAAATTCACCAGTCCACTACCTAGTTGTTTCCAACTAGGATTTCTAAACTATGTATTTTATTCCTTTTTAGTACCGACACAATACATAAAATGTACCAATGTCTTTTGCGTCACAAGAAAAACCCTCCTTTTCGGCTCAAGGAGAACTACCACATTATCTGGTAGGTTGCCAGAAGGTCACCCACTTGGAGAGGATCGCAATACACCTCCACCACCTTGGTCGCAGCCTTCAACATTGAAGTAGCACAAAGAGAGATTCACAAAAGCCTTCTACCTCAAAGTAGTCAGAAGCAATAACAAATCATAGCACACGAACAAGAAAGGAAGAAGGAAATTACAATGCTTTTTCACTTGATATACAATTAAGCATTATGAAAAGTGAGGGTCATCTTCTCCACAAGGGTTTGGCAAGGCTATATTTGGTGGAGAAGGACACTAGTATTGAGTTAAGGCTTAGGCTAGCTTGAGGGAAGCTTACAATGGAAAGTGAAGAAGCTAAGCTCTTTGAGTAGAATAGCAAGTAGTAGATTGATCAAGTGTGTCTCTAGTGTTGTAAATTCACTCCTATATATAGAAATCACTTACAAGTGGCTAGGGTATCTAGGGTAGTGTTTAGGATGAGGTTAATGGTAAACTAGTTGTTATAGTTAAGGTTTTTGAGTTGCAATGACTAGTTGAGTTGCATTAATTTTGTCTCCAGAACTTATCTCGGTTGACAAAAAGTTCGATTGAGACTCATCTGGTCGACAAATACTTTGATCGAGAATGATTCAAAACTCAAAAATTTGTAATGGCTATATCCCTGCCGACAAAGTTTTCAAATGAGTGAATCTCGGTCGACAAAGACTTTGACTGAGAAAAAACTATATAAAAAGATGGGTTAAAATAGGAAAATCTATTTAATGACTTCTCTAATAAAACCTAACAACCCTAAAGGCTTGGTGTATATTTGGAATAGGGTTTTGGGTAGGTTTCAAAAACCATCACTTGTCCTTACATCATATCTATTAAGTTGTATGAAAAACACACATATACAATTATACACAGTGTACAACTTGACCTACATACATCCAAACATATACAAATTGCATGGTCTTTGCAGTTGGATTTTGAATTATTTCTTGATCACCTAAAACACTTAATACATTTGTTGGTGACACAATTTGGGAAATATTTGCATAATTGAAATTTGAGCGTGTCATACCAAAAAGCCAACAAGAACAAGTAGAATGATAGTATTGATACCCAATAGAAGTTTTTATGCCAACCTCTCATCAAAACCTTTATCGATTCTTAAAATATTCTTTCCTCCTACAACATCATCTTACAAGAGATCCTTCCTTGCTAGTTTATTCATGTTTATTTCTCATTAGCTATCTCCAACACACATATCTCTTTCCAAACTAGCTTTTCGTCTCATCTTTATTATTTTCCAAGTGGTGGATGAATGGTTAGTCTATAAGGCATGTGGTTCCCTTTTCCTCATTTTGGGCTATAGGTCCATTAATTGGGCAAGTGGTCCATGCATTCCAAACCTATCGGTTTTGGAGAACTGATTGCACATCCTATGTACCACTACCCCAGATTACTATACCTTTAACCGACTTCTTATCCATGACAATGCATCTTTGACTTGAATATGAGTTTATAATTTACTATATTTGGCATTTAGAAAGAACCTTTTGATGACACTAGTACATTTTTGGCCTTTAACATCGCTTCCGTTGGCGTCACTTATATTAGAAAAACCGACCTAACAAGCTAAAACCGAAGCAAAAAGTCATTAGAAAAAAATCCGAGTACCGCTTATAGCTATTGGGTCGGTTATGTTAAAAAAACGACGCTGTAAAAGACTCGCAAAAATAAAAAACCGACCCAACATACTTCCCGCGGAGAAAATTGGTTTTACCGCCTTCGCGCGCTGAGCTATGGGGTCGGTTTTTTAAATAAACGACCCTAGAATTTGTTCGGGTACCGCTTTTCGCACCTCTGCGGTCGGTTTTAAGGATAACCGACCCGAAAACCATCGCGAGACCTTCTGCGGTCGGTTATTTGGAATAACCGACCGCAGAAGTCTCTTCTAGCGACGGTTTTCCAAATAACCGACCGCAGAAGTAGGGCTAAAAACTAAAACTAAAACCCTGTGGGGGAAAAGGTAGCCGCAGCAAACACTTCCCGCAGCAAACACTCTCACCTCGCCGCCCGACGGTCGAAGCTCTTACCTCGCTCCCGGCGCTCGAAGCCTCACCTCGCCGTCTGACGTTCCGGAGCCATCACCTCGCCGCCCGGCGCTCAAAGCTTCACCTCGCCGCCCGGCGCTCGAAGCTTCACCTCGCCTCCCGCCGCTCGGACTCAACACGCCGCCGAGACCCCGCCGCCGCCAAGGTGCCCTCCAAGAACGCCCCCGCTGCCGCCAAGGTGTCGCGTGCTGCCGCCAAGGGTTTCGCCGACGACACTTCTTCACCGCCAAGTTGTTACTGCCGCCAACCCTTGCGAGGACGCCCCCGCCGCAGCCCTTCACCGCCGCCAAGGGTCTCACCGACAGTTTGGTAAGTTCATTTTTTTCAAACCCTCTTATTTTGACCTAATGTTGGTCGTGCTATCTGTAATCGTGGTTGTGTTTTGCACGACATGTATTTTGAACCACCATGCTTGGTGCCACGGCCTGTGTGCTTTGCACAACCATGCTTGATGCCACAGCCTGTGCTTTGCACGGCCATGCTTGGTGCCATGACCATTTTGGCCAAAAAAAATAGTTTTTAAAGGTTATCACCACGGCTGTCATGAAGGACCACGACCATTTTGAGTATGAAATTGTCACACTTTTGATTTACTGTTATCTATTATGAAAGAAAATGCATTATGTTTAACTTACTCCCTTCTGTTTATATTTGTCAAGAGCACCTAATTGATTATTCAATTTAGTAAATATGAATGTTTATCTATGGAAGTACTCTTGATTTGTCAAGAACACATAATTCATTTTATTTGACTAGTAAACCAACCGATAATAAAAACATGTAATCTTTTATTTTATTATCAATCACATATGTAATCATTGTATACAATCTAGAAAATACGAGGGTAGACATTGTGTAGTTTCAGATTGACACTGTAGGGTTTATAAATGAGACCATTGATGCATAAATATGACAATATTACTTTTATATATATAATTAGAAACCCGTTCAAAATTTATTCATTAGGAGTAAATTTTGGATAGTCCCCGATATGGGACTGTTTTTGGATATTTAATCTCACTTAGGATGTAATTGTGTAATGTATGTTTAGTTTTGAATAAAATTTTAGTAGTATTTCTTCATTTGTTCTCTGGGTACATATGTGAGTGGTATTTGCCATTTACATTGATGTACTTGGAGAACTTAGGGGAAATGCTGCTGAAATTTTATTGAAAACTAAACGATACATTTTACAATTACTAGTGAGGTTAAATATTCAAAAATGGATAGGTGGTACCCTTTACTATAAAAGTAATGAATTTCTTATCAAAAAACCTTACAACTTATAGTATCAATATTAAATGCCCAGTTTGATAATTATTTTTAATGTGATCTAGAAAATGGATCGAAGTTGGATGTCTATCAAGAACCGTTGCAGTCCAGAGTTTACCAAAGGTGTTGATGAATTTATCAGATTTGCTGAGGAACATAGGAAACTACCTACAGATAGGTTCTATTGTCCATGTAGAAATTGTGGTAGCAATTTGAAAGTTGATACTGTTGAGGAAATTAAGAATCATGTCATATGCAATGGGATCATACAAGGTTATAATGAATGGTATTGGCATGGAGAGAAACCTAATTATGGATCAGAAAATGTCGATATTAATAGTGGTGACATAGAAGATATAGATAATGATGTTAACAATGATGAACCAATTCAGGATGACCCGATTCAGGATGATATGGTTGATGAGATGCTACGTAGCTGTCAGGACAATGTCATTGATCCACCTTCTTTATTTGCAAACATTGTCCATGATGCTGAAAAACCATTATATAAGGGTTGTACTAAGTTCACGAGGTTGAGTGATGTGATGCGATTATATACTCTTAAAGCTCAAAACCGGTGGAGCGATAAGAGTTTCACTTCATTGTTGTCTTTGTTAAAGGAAATTCTTCCTGAAGGCAACGAGCTTCCAATTTCTACATATCAAGCAAAGAAGATAATGTGCCCAATGGGAATGGAGGCTAAGAAGATTCATGCATGTCCAAATGATTGTGTGTTATTTCAGAAGGACTATAGTGATTTGATAAACTGTCCAAAATGTGGTGCGTCAAGGTACAAGACTACAAATTCAGCTAAGGCTAAACATGGCTCTCCTGCCAAGGTGATGTGGTATCTACCAATAATACCACGATTTCAACGCTTATTTGCTAATAACAGGTTTGTAAACCAAAAAGTAAAAATCCTAGTAGTCGTCCTCCTATGCCCAAACCTTCTTTCATTCCAGAAGCCACATTCGATGAATTGGGAAATAAATGTAAAGGTTTGGCTCAATACTTAGCCAACTAAAGCCCAGGATCACATATGATGGTCAATTTAACAGAAGATGCAGTTGGGAGGGACTTTGAGAATTTTATTTTTATTCAGGATATTATAGAGTTGTTCCGGTATGATTGGCTAAATACTTCGACATTAGAAGTATGGATAAGGTAAGAATTAATCAATATAGATTGCTCGAATATATACATTTTAGCTTATTTGTAACATATCAAATTTTTACAAATGTTTTACAGCCATTTATATACTGAGATGACAAACTTTGATATAAAGAATGTTGCATTCTTAGTTCCTTCACTCACTAGTCAAGTGCAGACACAAATGGATGAGGTGAATGAGTACTTCAGTACTGCATTCAAATATTTTGGTAGTGTTGGAAAGGAAATTATTCTAATTCCTTTTAACGTCGAGTAAGTATTATAATTTAATAGAATTCTAATATTCACTAAATTATAATTCTAATTTTTGTTTTCAATATAAATTTACTCAGATCTAATCATTGGGAACTAGTGGTGGTTGTCCCAAAATTGATGACTTTCTATTATCTTGACCCAATGGGAAAAACAACAAGGGGTCACAAACTGAGATTGCCAGCTATGGAGTAAGCATAAATTTTAGTTTCTATAACATCAATTGTTATGCTTCAACATGATATTTATACTTCTATTTTGACAACTATCGTAATCAAATTGATTGATAGGGGAATAAAGGCTTATCGTGAAGGTGGAGGAATAATACCCACAAAATTAAAGACACTGACTTTGAAAAATATCAAGGTAACTACTTTGACTGATTAGTCATATATATGTACAGCTCTTATAATAATGTATTAAATTTTATATGTTAACTCTCTTATAGTCTTATTTCTTTATTTGTACAACTCTGTTTGTAGCAGTTTACTAATATTTATTTATAATTCTTTATTTGTAGTGTCATATACAAAATAATGACTGGGCTTGTGGCTACTATGTAATGAAGTATATGCAAACTATTTTGAAAGAAGCATCAGTAGACATTCAGAGTATAGATAAGGTAATTAATAAAGAATAACATCATAAATTTCCAAGTGAGATTTGCATTTTATAAATATATGAGCATGTGCTTTTTTTTGCAGATCTTTGCAACTCATCCTTACACACTTGATGGGTTAAATGAATTACGAGAAGAATGGTCAGATGCTTTTTTTAATGAAGTCAATATAACATTGGATTGAAAAAGCATAACTTCAGTTGTGTATGTAGATTTGAAACTCTGTCAAATTTACTTTTTGTAGTATGACCTTAAAAATTTAATATCACTTTTAAACTTGCAATCTATCATTGTTGTTAGTATGTGATGTGTATGAATGTTAGTATGTGTTATGTCTCATTTGAATGAATCTATCTTGGACTTGCAAGAATGTTAGTAAGTGTTGTGTATGAAGACTCTACTCAATATATATGAATAAATTTGTTATGAAACATCAATTCAAAAAGGGATTGGACATTTAAAAGTTTGCAAATGGCTTTGGAATGCATTTTTGGCTTGCATCATTGCATTTGCAAGTCTATTTCTATTGCAGGTTTTGAATTGCGTAAAGCAATTCTGTTTTGCAGGTTGCTGTTCTGAAGATTTCTGGTTCTGCAGAATTTTTTTTTAAAAAAAAAAATTAACTTCTCGGGTCGGTTATTTAAAAAACCGTCCCTATAGATACTTCTTGGGTCGGTTTTTTAAAAAACCGACCCAGTAGGTTGTATCCCAAAAATCTATAGCAAATTGAAAACTTTTCGGGTCGGTTATATATAAAAACCGACGCAATAGATACTTCTTGGGTCGGTTTTTCAAAAAACCGACTCAGTAGGTTCTATCCCAAAAATCTACAGCAAATTGAAGACTTCTAGGGTCATTTATACAGAAAAACCGACGCCATAGATACTTCTTGGGTCGGTTATTCAGTAAAAACCGACCCAGTAGATATTTTTGCAGCTGTTTGAAGACGTTTAGGGTCGGTTTTTGACCTCTTTTGGGTCAGTTTTTGTGATTTTCTTGGGTCGGTTTTTTTACCTTTCTAGGGTCGGTTTTTTTACCTTTCTAGGGTCGGTTTTATACCTCTCTAGGGTCGGTTTTTTTACCACTCTAGGGTCGGTTTTTTTACACTTCTAGCGTCGCTAGTACTGTAGCGACGCCCACTTAGGCGTCGCCTAAAAAGTGACGCTGCAAGTTTCAAAAAACCGACCCGAGAGACCAATTCTGTACTAGTGTGATGTTCTAAGATTGGAACCAAGTTAGAAGAATAAGTAATAATTTTCTGAGAGAAAGATATAAAAGTAATATCATCATCAATTTGAAAATATAGAAATTTGTTCTGACTTGTTGGTTCTTCAATTGGATTTGCAAAAATGTATAGTATAGAAAAAGGACTAAGTTTTTGGAGAAAAATAGTTGATCATGGGAAATTTTTAAAAGAGATGATGAGACATCTTGAAGAAAAAGGAAAACAAAATGAAGAATGGAAAAATGAAGATTGTTTCATACTAATGATACCTATCTCACCAGACTACACTCCCTCGAACTTACAACATACTCTGTCCTCAGAGTGGAAAAGATGAAAAAGAAAAATGAACTCAGGTGAGATTGTTGATTAACCCTGGCAACATTGATCTTCATTTTCCCATTCAGGATTGAGAAGCATCATTGCATATTTTTCATGCATGCAGTGGTAGTTCTTTCCATGAAATTCATCTACTACAGCATGAAGAGCAGAGATGGAATATATCTAGTGAAGAATGTAAAGCCACAATGATTTTAAAGATGTCTTTGTTGCAGTCTGTGGTATAAAAAAATTGGGGCTTGATCCATTTCTTCATTCCTTGAGCGTCATAGCCATTGCCATATTGGAGAACAAGAGGAATGATCCCTTTGACATGGGTATCAGCAATGTGTTCGAGTATAGTCTAGATTAGGGAATAAAGTTGGAGATCCTCAAAACAAAAGCAAAATTTGAGCTATTGTAAAAGATAACTCGAAGTTATCGAGTGAAAATGACCAACACCATCCAATGAGTATCATGTAATAGAGGTAGAAATATGTATTTTGGGATAGGCATCATCAATCTCTTCTGAGAAACTCTTTTTCACCAGAGTTGTCTTTCTTACAAAGATAATTCTTCATACCAGGCCCAAATATATAAACATTATCAAGGTCATAGCTCATAAGGAATTGATATGCAGCCATAAGGCTATGTGACAACTATCCTTCTGGTTTGAGAGTATCACTGAGGTCATATTTGATAACCACCAGACCATTGCAGTAGAACACCACAAAATTATTATCACCATCTTTGAGACGCAACATAAGAAGTCTAGTTTATCACGAAAGAGTTCAAAGCAAGCATTTCTGTCAAAGTTTGTGAAACTAGACTTGATAGTTTATGTTGGCCCATGTAATGGAAATGGATCAATTTCATCCAAGATATCAAATAATTTGGTAGCTTCACGAGCATGCACAAAAGTAGATATAGAGTCGGTGATGTGAGTCTAGAGTCAAAGGATGACCTTGTTTAGGCTAAGGTAATTCTATGGCGGATAGGCTTGTTCTACTTCATTATAAAGGAACTTCCAAAAAGGTAGCTTGGTAGGTCTAGGAATAAGAGGATACAAATCTCACAGAATGTCTGGAAGAATGGATTTTGATAGAATTGATGATCATATATCACCTCCATTGCATACTTCCTCACAATGTAGTAAAATCTTGGGGTTGTAGATTTGCAACTGGTATACTATAAATGAAGGAATACATGGTTCAAAGGACTATAAATGCATTGTCGCCCTTTGGAGGATTCTTCTGATGGACTAATGGTTCTATGACATAGTAATTCTGATTTTTCTTATAATAAGCACAACATCATATTACTCATTGTAGGCAAATAGAAATATGTCGAATCTTTTCTACCCTTAGGATTACAATTGCATATTTCCATTTTGCAATTTGGCACAACATGTTTTGAACAAAACAATATGTCAATTCACCATATCAACAATAAATAGGAGCCAGTAGCCTTTGTAATGGAAAGGTAGAAGAATAAGTTGTCTTTCTACTAGTTAATCTTTTCTACGAAGGTCTTGACAGCTGGTACAAAAAAATGTTTTTTGAACAAGTGATAACCTCCTATTTTAGTCATTTATCTTAGTCTTTTTCCTTAGTTTTCCATACTCTTTTTAAGTTTAAACTATACATAATCCTAATTTTACCCCTTTTTGTAAATACACCATCAGACTAACTTTTTCCTTTTATATATGCAGAAAAAGAACAAAAAAAATCATAAAAGAATAACCCAGCCTCAAGACCGAGTGGATTCAAACGGTCCCAAGACCGCATGAAGCCAACCAGTCCCGAGACCGCATGGAGTTCAAACGGTCTCAAGACCGCATGAAGCCAACCGGTCCCGAGACCGCATGGAGTTCAAACGGTCTCAAGACCGCATGAAGCCAACCGGTCCCGAGACCGCATGGAGTTCAAACGGTCTCAAGACCGCATGAAGCCAACCGGTCCCGAGACCGCATGGAGTTCAAACAGTCTCAAGACCGCATGAAGCTAACCGGTCCCGAGACCGCATGGAGTTCAAACGGTCTCAAGACCGCATGAAGCCAACCGGTCCCGAGACCGCATGGAGTTCAAACGGTCTCAAGACCGCATGAAGCCAACCGGTCCTAAGACCGCATGGAGTTCAAACGGTCTCAAGACCGCATGAAGCCAATCGGTCCCGAGACCGCATGGAGTCAAACGGTCTCAAGACCGCATGAAGCCAACCAGTCCCGAGACCGCATGGAGTCAAACGGTCCCAAGACCGCATGAAGCCAATCGGTCCCGAGACCGCATGGAGTTCAAACGGTCCCGAGACCGCATGAAGCCAACCGGTCCCGAGACCGCATGGAGTTCAAACTGTCTCAAGACCGCATGAAGCCAAACGGTCCCGAGACCGCATGGAGTTCATACGGTCTCAAGACCGTTTGAAGCCAAACGGTCTCACAGTCCAAACGGTCTTGAGGCCCCAAACGGTCTTGAGGTCCAAATGGTCTCCAAACCTTTGGACTTCACTCAAAGCCTATAAATAAGACCCCAAGGGTCCTCCAAAAAGGGACATCTCAGACGTCCAAAGGCTGCCCCAATCGTTCCAAAGCTCTTGCCACTTCCATCCTCCGCCCTGGGGTTGTCGGTCTGAGGTCCATACTCCATCCTGAAGCTACTTTCTCCTTCTTCGTCAAGAAGGTGGGAAGGGGAGACCTCCTCATCATGCAACCTACGAAGACTGGTGGATCGTTGCTCTCTCTCTCCAAGGGGTTGACCTTCTTCCATCCTTGTGGGGATGATGCTCTCTCTCTCTTCTCGCCTCCTTCTTGGTCTTAGTCATGAGGGAGTAGTCTTCTTCACTAGGGTGCGGGGAGTAGCCCCGCTACCCATACTTTCATATCATATAAAATGTAATCCTTAGGTTGTAATGTAGAGTTCTTATCTTTGTCAGTTCAACATCAAACGATTAATGAATACTTGTTGCTTGATCTCCAACTTGTGTTATCTTTTATCTTTTAGTATGAATTGTCTACGTTTGTACTATTAGATTCGAAACTCGTTTGCATGTTGGTTCTTGATGCATGTATCCACCATGTATCTGTTTCGGTATCTAGAAGTGTATCTCAAGAAGTGGAGTAAACTCACTATCATCCGTTGCACTTTCATACTATGAAATGGAATCAGTTGACGTATGGAAGTGCAACCTTGGTAAGTCGAGGAACACACTTTGCGAGGGGAATGATGTAAAGTAATGTGACCATTTGATCGGGAATGGCTGGCGTTGCAACATTCCCGCACTTCTCGTAGCTAGGTTATCCGAAAGGAGACTAGGTCTACAAGGATACTAACTGACTGAACTCTTTTTGCAGGTTAAGTTTTGCTTTACATGTGTTGATCGATGTGTAGTGGCGGTGAAAAACCGATCACACCCTAGTGATCTTTATCATAGTTTAACTCTTAGATTTGCTTGCTTTCTTTACTTTTCATGTTTTAGTTTAAAACCATCAAAATCCAACTTTTCGATATAAGTGCCAACTAGTGAGTAGCTAAGTGAAGTTCTATACGTTTTTCATCTTGTTGCTTGCAACAAGACCGTTGTATTTTGGGTTCGATCCTAAATCTGTACTATGATAAGGCTTCCATACTCTTATGGGGTTGGAGTCGTTATCTAAGCACCAGTTCTAGGTAAACCTAGAGAGAACATCAACTCCCTAGGGTTTTTGGTGCATCTTTGGGACTCCCATTGGAAGAGTGATCTTTTAGTGCAAGTCCAAGCTCCATCAAAAAATGGCGCCGTTGCCGGGGACAACGGAACGTTGTTATTTCACTTAGTACCTTTCTAGTTGGTTAGGATTTTACACTCTCTTTTTGAATCATAACTCTATATCTTCTTGAAACTTTCATATTTTCACTATTATCTAAAAGGTGTTCTCTTTTCTCTACTCAGGTAGAACACGTGCATGCAATCACCGCATAGTCGCGGATTCTCCCCTGATCCGTAGTTCAACTCCGAGGTAGAGAGAAGTTTCCACCGCCGAATCCGTCTCAATCGCCAACGCGCTAGACAAATGGCTGACGAACAGCACCAAGCTGCTTTGATAATGGATAGAGTTAATGCTGCCATCGCCGCACAACGGGCACAACTTATCGCAGACACCCGTGCCCAAATACAAGCGGAGATACGAGCAGAAGAGCAAGCCCGCATAAGAGCGGAGACCGAGGCTGCTCAGCTCGAGTTAAGAAACAAGCAACTGAGGGACTATGCAGTCCTGAAAAACTATGAGGACAACCACCCGGTCCGGCCTCCGATCATCAACATCCCAAACTTTGAGATCTGGACCCAGTGGATCCAGATTATGCAAGGAATCTCCTTCTCTGGAGGTTCAGGAGATGATTGCATTGACCATTTGAAAAGGTTTAAGGCATTATGCCGCCTGGTCCCGCAAGCCGGTTTCGCTTTCGATGCGATAATGCTCCACCTATTCCATTTCACCTTATTTGGAAGGGCCTTGAGTTGGTACAACTCATTGGACAGAGAACCTATTATAACCACTTGGGCCCCTCTAGAGGAAAAATTCCTAGAGAAGTTCTTCCCACCCTCGCTGACCTATGAAATCAGAGGGCAAATCAATCACTTCTCCCAGCTACCTGGGGAAACCCTCGCTGAGGCATGGGAAAGATTTAAGGAACTTCTACGCAAATGCCCTCATCATGGAATTTCACAGAATCAACTGATAGAAACTTTTTATCGGGGGGGTAAGCGATGATATTAAACAATTCCTAGATTCCTCATCTGGAGGAAATTTCATGAGGAAGAACTATGAGGACGCTTGGAAGATTGTTACTTTAGGAGCTGAAAACCAGTCCAACTGGGGACGGTCAGCTGGAAAAAGTGTCCTTAAAGTTTTCAAAGCTGAAGAATCCGTAGAGATGAAGGCTATAGCTGAAGCCTTGCAAACTATTGTTCATAAACAACAAGCCCTCGAAGCTTCTCTTGGAGAGGTCGACAAAAAGAAAGCCCCTTTTGTACAACAAGTTAAGGCCGTCACAGGATCATGTGAGGCTTGTCATGCTTCGGACCATCTGACCCTCTCCTGCGGAATGTTATATAACGTAATGATGCATCTGCATCCACCACCACAACCATACAAGCCCATCACCAATCAAGTCGAAGATCAGATTCCGGAACAAGTCAACTCCATCCACGCTATTCCCGGACAAGTTTACTACAACCCTAGTCAACCAAGGAATCATTCTGGGTTCCTGTACGGGAATCCTTCTGGAGCTGCGAATCTGCAACATCAGACACAGGGAGGATCTGATAGTAGGTTATCGCCTGGGTTCTCAAACAATTTTAACCAAAATCAAGGGAACCCAAGGAACAATTTCCCTAGGGCTAACTACCCTAGAAACCAATCAGCCTATTATCCGTACACTCATCCCCCGCTTCATCCGCAGCTGCATACTCAGCAGCCTCAACAACAAAGTCTTCAGAAAAACATTACCGCACGGCCGGAAGACGAGCTATCTCTGATAAGACAAATGCTAAAATCTCAGCAAACCATGTTAGCTAACCAACAAGCCCAACAAAAGGCAGTTGAAACCCAGCTTGCTCAGATTGCTGCACAGTTGAAGCCTTCGGCAGGCACTCTTGCTGGGCAGCCTGAACCAAATTCCAAGTATGGGCAAAACAAACATGAACAGCTGAATGTCGTCACCACAAGGTCGGGACGCATTCTTCCTGAACCCACCAAGATCACCCTGGATGATGATGATGTGCCTATTTTTATGACAAAAGAGATTTCGCAACAAGGGATTGAGAAATCCCCCGAAGGCACAAAGGACAAAAACAAAGAGCAGGTGCCTGCAGAACCCGAGGTCCCGCAATTCAAACCAAGGATCCTGTATCCGGGCAGACTACAAGAAACAAAAATGGACGCTGGGTTTCAAAAGTTCAAGGAAGCAATGAAGAAACTGTATATTGACATCCCACTCCTTGACGCTCTGACTGAAGTACCGGCATGGGCAAAATATCTCAAAACTTTACTATCACGAAAGTATATCACCAAAGAGCAAGAGACTGTCAAGCTTGCTCAAACCACTTCTGACATAATCTTGAACAAACTACCCAAAAAGAAGAGGGACCCATGTTCCTTCGGAATCCAATGTTGCATTGGAAACACATCTACAAAGAAAGGATTGGCTGACCTCGGGGCCAGCATATCCATTATGCCCTACTCAATGTGCCAACGTCTTGGTTTCACTGACTTGCTTCCTACAGCAATGACTATTCAACTAGCCGAATCCACCATTACCGCACCGTTGGGAATCATTGAAGATATCCCAGTAAGGATAGGAAGGGATGCCTACGTTCCATGTGATTTTGTTATCATGGATATTAAAGAAGACTTGAGGTATCCGATCATTTTCGGCAGGCCTTTCCTAGCTAGTGCTAGAGCACTAATCGACGTCGAAGCTGGAACCATCATTCTTAGGCTCGGAAAAGAAGCAATTCAATTCTGCGTCCTTGATAGTATGAAAGGCCCCAGCATCCAAGAAGAAGTTTTCCTTTTGGACGCAATTCAACAAATGTCGCAATTAGAAATCTCCGAGCCAATAGACGAACTTGAGAATGCTCTTATCAATCCGGAAGTTGAATTTTCTGCAAATGAACTAGTCCAGCAATGCCTCCAATACTTAGAAAAGATAGAAGAAGCGCCAAAGGCTACTTTTGAAGAGCTTAAAGCCATCACTACCATTGAAGCAGCAGAACCACCAAAAACCCCTGAATTGAAGACTTTACCCACAGGTCTCAAATATGTTTTCCTAGATGAGGAAGAACTATGCCCAGTTATTATCAGCTCCACCCTTACCGAAGACCAAGAAGTCAAACTTCTGGATAAACTGAGGAAGCATAAAAAGATCATTGGATATAAAATAACCGACCTCACATGCATAAACACGGCTCTGTGTATGCACAAGCTCCCTATGGTTGAAGAATTTAAACCCTCTCGTGAACATCAAAGAAAATTAAACCCAAACTTGAAAGAGGTAGTTCGTCTGGAAGTCCTCAAACTACTCAAAGCTGGCATGATCTATCCTATCTCTGACTCTCAGTGGGTCAGTCCAGTTCAGGTTGTTCCAAAGAAAGGGGGCACTACTGTAGTAATCAACGATAAAAATGAGCTAGTACCTACTAGGACTGTAACGGGGTGGCGAATGTGCATTGATTATAGGAAGTTGAATAAAGCTACAAGGAAAAACCACTACCCTCTGCCTTTCCTTGATGAAGTCCTAGAACGCCTGGCCCACCAAAAGTATTTCTGTTATCTCGATGGTTACTCAGGGTTTTACCAAATACCCATACACCCGGAGGACCAAGAAAAAACCACCTTCACTTGTCCCTTTGGGACATATGCTTTCAGAAGAATGCCATTTGGGCTATGTAACGCCCCTGCCACTTTCCAACGCTGCATGTCTGCTATCTTCGCCGGGTTAACTGAATCTGTTATGGAAGTCTTTATGGATGATTTCTCTGTCTACGGAGACTCCTTCGACAACTGTCTAAACAATTTTGAACGAGTTCTGCAACGCTACGAGGAAACGAACCTTATCTTGAACTGGGAAAAATTCCATTTCATGGTAACAGAAGGTGTCGTCCTCGGACATAGGGTAAGTGATAGGGGAATCGAGGTTGACAAAGCAAAGATCGATGTTATCTCAAAGCTGTCACCTCCGAAGGACATAAGGGGAGTCTGAGATTTCCTGGGTCATGCAGGGTTTTACAGAAGATTCATCAAAGACTTCTCGAAAATAGCTAAACCCATGACCCAACTCCTAACCAAAGATGCCGATTTCATTTTCGACCAAGAATGTATGCAAAGTTTCTCCACCCTCAAAGAGGCATTAATCTCCGCACCTATTCTAAGGGCTCCAGACTGGTCGCAACCCTTCGAAATCATGTGCGACGCAAGTGATTATGCCATAGGGGCTGTTTTAGGACAACGAATCGATAAGAAACCCTATGTCATCTACTACGCATCCAAAATGCTAGACGAAACATAGAAAAACTACACCACCACGGAAAAAGAGTTTCTAGCTATCATCTACGCGTTCGAAAAATTCCGTTCCTACCTGATTGGCTCTAAATTCATCGTCTACACTGACCATTCTGCTATCCGATACCTAATCCAGAAACAGGATGCCAAACCCAGGCTTATTCGCTGGGTATTGATGCTCCAAGAATTCGACCTGGAAATCAAAGATAAAAGTGGCGTGGAGAATGTTGTGGCTGATCATCTCAGCAGGATCGAAGTTGAAGAAAAAGATAAAATCCCTATCAGGGATTCTATCCCTAATGATCAACTTATGAAGGCCACTCATAGTTTTCCTTGGTATGCTGATATCGTTAATTACCTGGCCACAGGGATTATCCACCCGTCTGCTTCATATCAGGATAAAAGGAAGTTCCTTCACGACATAAAACGTTATCATTGGGACGAACCCTACTTATTCCACCTATGTGCCGACGGACTTTTTCGTCGGTGCCTGCCAGAAGAAGAAATAACCCCGGTCTTAGAACACTACCATGCCGGACCCACGGGGGGGCATATGAGCGTCAAGAAAACCGCCATAAAAATTTTACAATCTGGTTTCTTCTGGCCCACCATATCAAAAGACTCGTATGATTTCGTGAAAGCCTACGACAAATGTCAATTTTCGGGCAACATATCAAAAAGAGATGAAATGCCCCTCACTATGTGGCAGGAAATTGAGCTGTTTGACGTATGGGGGTAGACTACATGGGACATTTCCCTTCATCATATGGCTTCTCTTACATTATGGTCGCAGTAGATTACGTCTCAAAGTGGGTCGAAGTTGTACCCACCGTATCCAGCGACTCCAAACCTGTTATCAAATTGTTCAAAGATACTATTTTTCTGAGATTTGGAGTTCCAAGAACGATCATATCGGATGGCGGGACCCATTTCCTGGAACGAAGTTTCGAAGCGTTACTGAGAAAATACGGAGTCCATCACAAAGTTGCCACGCCTTACCACCCACAAACTAGTGGCCAGGTAGAAGTATCCAATAGACAGTTAAAGGCAATTCTTGAAAAAATAGTGAATAAAAACCGCACTGATTGGTCCACCAAACTTCCTGATGCCCTCTGGGCATACCGAACTGCTTACAAAACACCAATTGGGACAACTCCGTTCCGTTTGGTGTATGGGAAGTCATGTCATCTTCCAGTCGAGCTGGAACATAAAGCCTGGTGGGCCATCAAGCAACTAAACTTTGACCTTAAAAGTGCAGGGGAGAACAGACAACTCCAGCTACAGGAGTTAGAAGAACTCCGAATGACAGCATATCACAGTGCCAGAATCTATAAAGAGCAAACAAAATGTGGCATGATGGACATCTTAAGAGAAAAGATATCGCCGTTGGCGACAAAGTGCTCCTATTCAATTCCAAGCTCAAATTATTCCCCGGAAAACTTAGAACAAAATGGTTCGGACCCTTCACTATAAAACATATCTACCCAACTGGAGCTGCCATTATTATCAACAACAATAGAGGAGAACGAACGGTCAACGGGCACCGTTTAAAAAGATATTACACTCAGGAAGACAAAATGCATCGACAAACCATCGACATCAGAGATGCTACGCCAACAGCATAACAACCTTACAGCTTCGTCGAGCCAGCGACGTTAAACCAAGGAGCTACTTGGGAGGCAACCCATGACTCCATGACTTGGTTTAGCCGCAGCCCTTGTCCTAATTTCCTCTCACTCTATCACGTTGACACTCTTGAGGACAGAGTGAGTGATAAGTTAGGGGGGGTACATTAGACAAGGGCAAGGTATCCCCTTTTTCTTCCCTTTTTGAATAAAGTCACCTCAATTAACTCTAGAATAATGTTAGTCCCTACAAGTAAATAGCACTTAGACATTTAATGGCGATTTATCAATTTCCACCCACTAGTGATTTCATATTTTTGCTTCAATTCTTCATCCGACTCTCCACAGGTCAAAATCAAGGCAGAAATAAGCCAAGATCTCGAGGATGAAAGGGAAATCAGGCAACTTCCAAATCAAAAAGTTCTGCAAGTGGACCACAAACCAAATAAGTGCACGTTGAAAAACTTTAAGAACAGCTTTCCTCTCTTCAAAATAAAAGAGGCTTGGCCGCCCAAAATAAATTCTCAAAAATCCCAAAACCCAAGCCTGTGAGTTATTGAATAAAAGCCAGAGAGACGAATAAAATTATGAGAGTTGTGCCACGCATAAGGATCTATACGAAGAACTGACGAAGGTATCACCCGGCCGGCACATTCCGCTGCCCTCACAAAGGCAGATGTGTCGTGCCCGGTAGTGAAACCCTAAAATTTCCAAGTATATGAAAGGCTCATAAAGGACTCGCCCGGCCGGTACATTCAGCTGCCCTCATAAAGGCAGATGTGTCATGCCCGGTAGTGAGATTCTAAAAAGCATAGACAGCCCCTCCCCCACTTGAAGGGGGAGCTACACTTCAAAGCCTTTAGCCAACCCTCATACCCTCTCTAGCTTCCAGTAGGTTTTTCAGAGAGGTATAAAGCTGATTAGAGTCAACAACATGCACAAAAAAAGGTGGTCCCAATGCAATCTTTGAGATACGGAAAGAACCTGAGATCCAAGCAACTCTCGAAATCCGAAAGAATCAAGGCTTGCAATAAGACTTGATATGACCCCAGGGGAACTCAGGTCAAGAATTGAAGCAAGAGTATGGAAATCCTAAATAAAATCGCCTCGCCATTACATGTCTCAGCTCTATCTAACTTGAGGACAAGCTAGACTCTAAGTTAGGGGGTGATAACCTCCTATTTTAGTCGTTTATCTTAGTCTTTTTCCTTAGTTTTCCATACTCTTTTTAAGTTTAAACTATACATAATCCTAATTTTACCCCTTTTTGTAAATACACCATCAGACTAACTTTTTCCTTTTATATATGCAGAAAAAGCACAAAAAAAATCATAAAAGAATAACCCAGCCTCAAGACCGAGTGGATTCAAACGGTCCCAAGACCGCATGAAGCCAACCGGTCCCGAGACCGCATGGAGTTCAAACGGTCTCAAGACCGCATGAAGCCAACCGGTCCCGAGACCGCATGGAGTTCAAACGGTCTCAAGACCGCATGAAGCCAACCGGTCCCGAGACCGCATGGAGTTCAAACGGTCTCAAGACCGTATGAATCCAACCGGTCCCGAGACCGCATGGAGTTCAAACGGTCTCAAGACCGCATGAAGCCAACCGGTCCCGAGACCGCATGGAGTTCAAACGGTCTCAAGACCGCATGAAGCCAACCGGTCCTGAGACCGCATGGAGTCAAACGGTCTCAAGACCGCATGAAGCCAACTGGTCCCAAGACCGCATGGAGTCAAACGGTCCCAAGACCGCATGAAGCCAATCGGTCTCGAGACCGCATGGAGTTCAAACGGTCTCGAGACCGCATGAAGCCAACCGGTCCCGAGACCGCATGGAGTTCAAACGGTCTCAAGACCGCATGAAGCCAAACGGTCCTGAGACCGCATGGAGTTCATACGGTCTCAAGACCGTTTGAAGCCAAATGGTCTCACAGTCCAAACGGTCTTGAGGCCCCAAACGGTCTTGAGGTCCAAACGGTCTCCAAACCGTTTGGACTTCACTCAAAGCCTATAAATAAGACCCCAAGGGTCCTCCAAAAAGGGACATCTCAGACGTCCAAAGGCTGTCCCAATCGTTCCAGAGCTCTTGCCACTTCCATCCTCCGCCCTGGGGCTATCGGTCTGAGGTCCATACTCCATCCTGAAGCTGCTTTCTCCTTCTTTGTCAAGAAGGTGGGAAGGGGAGACCTCCTCATCGTGCAACCTACGAAGACTGGTGGATCGTTGCTCTCTCTCTCCAAGGGGTTGACCTTCTTCCATCCTTGTGGGGATGATGCTCTCTCTCTCTCTTCTCGCCTCCTTCTTGATCTTAGTCATGAGGGAGTAGTCTTCTTCACTAGGGTGCGGGGAGTAGCCCCGCTACCCATATTTTCATATCATGTAAAATGTAATCCTTAGGTTGTAATGTAGAGTTCTTATCTTTGTCGATTCAACATCAAACGATTAATGAATACTTGTTGCTTGATCTCCAACTTGTGTTATCTTTTATCTTTTAGTATGAATTGTCTACGTTTGTACTATTAGATTCGAAACTCGTTTGCATGTTGGTTCTTGATGCATGTATCCACCATGTATCTGTTTCGGTATCTAGAAGTGTATCTCAATAAGTGGAGTAAACTCACTATCATCCGTTGCACTTTCATACTATGAAATGGAATCAGTTGACGTATGGAAGTGCAACCTTGGTAAGTCGAGGAACACACTTTGCGAGGGGAATGATGTAAAGTAATGTGACCATTTGATCGGGAATGGCTGGCGTTGCAACATTCCCGCATTTCTCATAGCTAGGTTATCCGAAAGGAGACTAGGTCTACAAGGATACTAACTGACTGAAATCTTTTTGCAGGTTAAGTTTTGCTTTACATGTGTTGATCGGTGTGTAGTGGCGGTGAAAAACCGATCACACCCTAGTGATCTTTATCATAGTTTAACTCTTAGATTTGCTTACTTTCTTTACTTTTCATGTTTTAGTTTAAAACCATCAAAATCCAACTTTTCGATATAAGTGCCAACTAGTGAGTAGCTAAGTGAAGTTCTATACGTTTTTCATCTTGTTGCTTGCAACAAGACCGTTGTCTTTTGGGTTCGATCCTAAATCTGTACTATGATAAGGCTTCCATACTCTTATGGGGTTGGAGTTGTTATCTAAGCACAAGTTCTAGGTAAACCTAGAGAGAACATCAACTCCCTAGGGTTTTTGGTGCATCTTTGGGACTCCCATTGGAAGAGTGATCTTTTAGTGTAAGTCCAAGCTCCATCAACAAGCAATCAATAAGAGAGGAAGTGGCATTGTAGAATATCCACACTTTGTCACTGGTCATCACATATTATAGAATCATGGATGCTAACACGGTGAAGAGGTGCTTGTTTGTCTTGACAGGGCTGCGAAAGATATTATGTAGTGCATGCCAGGTGATAGACTGGGTCCCATTGTGATATATAATTTGTTTATCATCCAGCTCATCATCTAAAATATCATGCCAGATGAAAACATCTCAAACTTGCATCCCTTGTAGGTAGTCTAAGTCCATGTCATTCATTTTGTGGGAGAATTGAGGGAGAAGGGGTAACATTGGTTTGGAGAAGACATGATTGGGTGGTCGTGGACCAACATTGGAGAGAACAACTACTAGATCTCCATCATCTTCATTAGAGGAGGCGTGGTCATTTTCTACTAGACTTTCATCATCAAATTGAAGTGCTTGGTCTTCCATATTGAAGCCCAAAGAAATGGCTTCCTAAACATTAATATGTTGGTTGTGAAGTGATTGGATTGGACTATCATCTTTAATTAAGATCGCATGCATCATTTGAAGTGAGTTGTCTACAGGGAGGTTGTCAATAGGAGGAATTTGAGAGAGTTGAACATCATCATCAAAGGGGTGCAGATAAATGTATTTAGATGGGATGATGTATGGGGCAGTTAGAGAAGTGCAAATCCCTAAGTTGATGTTGATTAGAGGGATTTGATGTGGGGCAACTAAAGGCGGATCCCTGAAAATATCAGCTATAGTGGAGGAAGCACCAGTTTCTTTACCATTGTTTGTCATGAGAGTCTCTAGTACACAAGATAGATAAGGTATAGAAGATGTGGATGAATCCTCTGAAGAAAGGCATCACTACTCGTCTCATTCATCACTTGATGTATTTAGAATATTTGGAGTTTCAGGAGAAGACAAGGAGGACGGAGACAAGCGCCTTTATGTGCTCTAGGCAAACTATTTGCTCTACATTTGTCTCTTTGCAACATGTCACGCCCTTTTATTCATAATATCTTCCTCTTTGGTCTTCCAAAAATTATGCATCTTCCATTGTAACACCAACATTTCGGCCATATGCTGGGGGATTGTGGCCAGGGTGTCCACCTTGCATTCCAAGTTGTTTATTGATTTGGTAGTTGTTGGAGCTCCAATATGGTGTTGTCATCTTAGTAACTTGACCAGACAAAGTACAAACATCTTGTCTAAGGTTAGTAATATCAAACATGTGTTGTTACCTCCTACAAGATGTCAAATTTGTAACCAAAAACTCTGCCAAGGGTTTTAGGGTAGAACATATCAGAAGGGGGATCAGAATGCAGGGAGGCATGAGTCTTAGAGGGTACAACTTCATGCTATTGTTTTGTTGGTGAGGTGGACTTTGCAATATCGTATAAACTTCATGAATGGGTCATGGTAGATGAGCAGGTTGTACTGCCACAACAGTCGCAACAATGGTCAAATATTTTGGTAGAGCTTTTGTGGAGCTTGTACTCATGCCCCCTAATTCCTCTGCACGTGCTTGTTTCTATGATGGAATAGGAACAACTAATTTCTTTATGGGACAAGTTCGTGGTAGAGGTGGATATAGAGAAAACTCAAAGATAGGATCCACTGGTTCATCTCGAATTCTCTCTTTAGAGTCTTACATGGTGATAGAAAGTTTCTCTCTGGACACAATTTGCACAGGATTGTGCCAAGAAGAGGATACATAGTGAGTGTGTCTTGTGGTTGAAGTATATTCCCATGGTTTGGTGAGTAGTTGTTCAATTTCAGATTTGGTATAGAGCATTTTTGGCCGTCACAGTCATTGAAATCTAAAAGAGGGATAAAAACATCAGACTACCAGAAATGGTAATGGAGTTTTCCATGTCGGTGCATGGAGATTCTGGTGTATATCAGATATTTTATGTCAATGAGATGCTTGCCTATAGTTTATATGAAACTCTTGAGGGAGTTGGGATCCCTGAATGTCTGGTAAATAAGACTGGTAAGGCCGCTAATAACACCCAAATTTGGGCATTTATGCTAAGTATTTAACTATATTTTGTGTCTACATTAGCCTATATATACTGAAAATAACTCTACATACTTAGCTTTCTATTATTATCCCTTTTGAAGATATAGTTTCTCAACTAAACAATTTTGGGACTTGCAGGCACCAAACTCAAGAAAGCATCAAGCTCCTCAAATTGATCAATGAAATTGACTCAAATTCAGGGACTTCAAGTATTCATCCCCACATAGTCGAGCATATAGGCACTCCTTGGACTCTTTTTCCTTAAAAAGACAACCGAAGGTTCGTCTTTTGATGGTCTAATTTGAAGGTCACAACCAGTAGTGAGCAACCTTTCAAAGGAGTGCTTCCACTCCCATCTATCAATGTCACATATTTTGATGACCATCTCGCAAAGGTGGATTCCAACGGTACCAACCAAAGGCTGGTTCTGAAGGGTGAACTATACGGTGCCTCTTGATGGCCACTCCTAAGGTTCGTCTTCCAAATGTGACTTCTGATGGCTAGCTAGCATCAACCCACTTTTGAAAGAAGTCATACCTTGAAATCGAAGGTTTAAGTTTGACCAGATGTAGGGGAATTCAACCTGAATTAACCAAATTCGATTCGGTTCCATTATATTTGAGTTGATTCCATTTCCACTTACAAACATATCTCGACTACCACTATAAATACCCCAACTTATCCACCAGGCTAAGGGTTCCAAATATTTGGGTTCCGCACTCTATGGTTATGTATTTTTTGTTCCTACACCTCTGTCTTAAAGATCCAAGGTCTGAAGGGCTTGAGAACTCACCCTACACCAATCCCCTTTGGTTTGCCTCTATCTTCCTTCAGTTTCCACCATCTCCCACCACTATCAGCAACCTTCCAACCATGTCCAATGTGATCCACCTCCATTCATCCATGTAAGTTGTTGTTTGGGGAGAAATCAAGGAGAAAGGAGGCCAAGGATTCCATGAGATCAAGGATGATGGTCCCAAGGATGAGATCCAGCCCATCCAGAGGCTAAGGAGGGAGAGAAATTGATCCTCCATGGGATAAATCTCCTTGTTTCTCTTTTTTTTGTCATTCTTCTTCATTTTTGTATTAACTATGTATTTTCATCGTTGTTAGGTGCCAACTATGCTTGTTTATGGCTAGTTGATCTCCTTCTTAGCTATGTAGCTCATTTGGGGCATGTTTATGTACTTTTCCCCTAAGCAAGTAGTTTATATTCACATCTAGCATATTCGGTATTATCTTCTCTATTTGACTGTGATTGTTGGTTTGGTCGGTCTCTTTTGCGCTTGAATCTCCACTACTAGGATCGAGAGATTTTTTAAAGAAGTGGTTAGTGAAGGTAGTTTGGACTAAAATTTGAGAGGAGGAAGTCTGAATGGGGATCATTTTAGAACACAAAGCTAAAGAGATCCGACTTAGAGGTGTGAATTTGACCAGGTTCACCCAAATTTGACCTAGTTCACCTGAATTTGACCCAATTCTCCTAAACTCAAGTCAAGTTCATTGCATTAGTGTTCCATGTAGATCCTCTACTGTTCCTAAAACTCCATATTATTTTGGACCTGAGAGGTACTCCAAAATATTTTGGGGGTGTTGGTCCATTTTCCTTGGGAGAGGGTTTGATTCATTGATATATTTTTAGTCACACTACATAAATTTCTCCTTTTCGAGTTGAGGACTCCACGAGTTTCAAGTGAATGAAAGGGGTCGGGGAGGGTGCACAAATAGACCGTCAGGGAGAGGGACGGGTCGTTGGGTGGCCGGAAGGTTGCCATGAGTGGTCCATTTTCCTTGGGAGAGGGTTTGATTCGTTGCTAGAGTTTTAGTCACACTGCATAAGAGTGAGTGGGATGACCCCCACAAGTGTAGTTACCACGTTGCATATTATGTTTTGAAAAAAATTGGTCCAAACAAACTCCTGTTGCTTTTTTGTATTTTTTTTTGTAAAGGTGTTATACATCAAGAGTAGAAGTATAAGGGGGAAAAGAAACTAAGCTATACATAAAGAATGGTTTATCAGTGGGCTCATAGATCGGTCCCAAAGAATGAGAATGGATAAAAGAACAAATAAACTCAAGAGCTGCATGGAGAGGAAAACTTCAAAATAGTAAAACTTACTATTGATCATATGAACATCTCCTGGAAAATCTTCAAGACTGTATTAGAAAGTCTCAATTCTCAAAGATTTACTTTAAACGATAGAAAATATAACTAGAAGAATTCCAAAATTCCAAAGTAATTTTACTTCTATTTTCATGAACATGAAAGTTCCTTTTAGTCCAAACACTATAAAGAACAAGAGCATACAGAAGCCTATCATCATGAGAGTTAAGATTAATAATTTCACCCCAACTTCCAAAGGATATATTAAGGCCAAGATATGAATTAGAAATAGCTAAGATATTCTTAACATACTCACAATAGAACAGGATATGATCAATATCTTCATATGCCCTTTTGCATAGGAAACACAATAAAACAGTTTGAATACCTCTTCTCATGGCATACTCACTGTGGGAATCTTATTAAGAACAACTTTCCACATATTAAAACAAAATCTTTTAGGAACATTCCCTTTCAAAATCTGTTTAGCTACATCATCGATTTGACCTCTGGATCTAACAACATTCCAAGAAACTTTGAAACCATGATTTTGTACTTGCTTAAAACTAGGTCAATCTTTGCCACTAAAAGTTCGAGGAATAGAAGATAAAAATTTAGAAAGTATCATATTATATCTATTCATAGAACAGCTCCATCGACCATCAAAAATGAAAAAAAAATTGCTAAGCAGTCACCGGGATCCCAAATTTAAGAATAGACTCTTTACCAACGATGTCACTCAAAAAGGTACTATTGTTCACCTAGGGATCTTGTTAGAATTTGGTCATCTCTCCATCATCAATATGAAATTCATTGAACTTGAACAGAGTCATTATGTAACAACCTCACTTTTAAGCAACCCTCAATTAAGGAAGGCCAAAAAGATGAGAGTCATTACCAACAACTTTTATCCAAGATCCAGATTAGTCAAATAACAAATATTAGAAAACAATTTAATTAATTCAGTAACTTTGTTTACAAGATGCTTACATGAACTTTCTATCCTCAGAACTGTACATTTGAGAAGAGATAACTAGCTAATCCTCCTTTGAAATCATGTAATTTCTATCTTTATCTTCATGTCTTTTATCATGTATATCGGCTTATACCTAAAACAATGTAAAACAAATACATGATCAGTATGTTGCCATATTGGTACATGGGGTGCATCCAAAATGTATAAGTAAATAACAACATATATTCCATAAAATAATTGCAAATTTAAACTGGAACTTTCTTCACATAATCTTTCTTTATGTGATACTCATAGTGGCGTTATAATTGAATAGAATATAAATAAATAACCAACATTTTAATTGTTCAATCCTCGGGAAACAAATCAAAATATGTCTACAAAATAATATAGTTAATCATAGGCATAACCACGTACCTTGATGGTGAGCCATGAAAATTACACTTCAATTACATATAAGCAATCAAATCAACAAAGATGAATCCAAGCAATCATATTATATTTGCATGTATGTAAATCCTACTCGGTCCTATCCTAAGGTTTAGAGTTGACTCAGGTTTAGGATATGGATTAAGGGCTCAAACCCTATTTCTTGTGCACATTGATCATTAGGTGAAACCCCGAATTACTAGATCCGCATATCAATCGCTTAGATCCAATTAGTTTCATTAACATCATGGCAAGTTAAGATCTTTAATCCCTACTTAATTTATATAGATGATTATTCTCATTATAAGCCTTAAGTATTATCAACATGGTCATGAGTATCTTCAAAATTATTAGATTATAATAAGGTTTGAGAGCATTAATGTATTTAACAAATTAATAAATCAATCTAGGGTTTTTCTACACTAATAGCCACTTAAACACATCTTTGCACTACTTTTATAATTTAAGGAATAATTAGACTTTGAAACTATTTGATTTGGATTCTTCTCAATTTGTCGATCAAAATGATATATAATATTTCTATAATCCGACCTACAGTTTAATTACTACATTATTTGTAAAAAGAACTTACTCAGACCAATGGGAGATTGCCAAATCAACACACTTGGACCTTGACCCCTTTCCACGCTATCCAAATGTCCAATGGGTTGTGTCCATGGTAGTGCAGTGTGCCCGGTCGGCATGCACCCTAAGAAAGGTTGAATTGACCCATTTTCCCTTTTCTTTAGTGAAGAGGCATTCAAGCACGCGGGGGTTGTGTGGTCCTTTTAGCCTAAACTCATCCTCAACTCTGTGATGCGACTGTTGTAGCATGGGGCATCAGTCACTTCGCTAGCCCTTCCTCCTCCTTTATGCATATCCTCGCATGCCTCCTCTAAATATGGCAGGCCGTAGGGATGAGTTCTGGTGGCCAGAGCGGAGAGGAAACCTTGACTGAAACCATGGTCTATCAATGACCATGAGAAGAGTTGTGAGTGATTTGTATGTGGTTGGTCTCTACTTACTAGGATAAGGAGAAATGTGTGGAAGTTGGGCTGCCGCTGTAAGGCTCTACCAAACTTGACCAATCTCTTGGTCGGTGTTGAAGGAAACTGTTACGAACCCACCTCCCGATAACCCCCAATTAAGGGAGACCAAGAGGTTGAGCCACACCCATTAATCCCAAATCAAAGGTTCGACATATAACCATAAACAATTATTAAATTCTAACAGACTATACTGAAAATGGTAATAAAATTTTTCTTTACATACCTTTTGAAAACTTGGATCTCTATTCTTCTATCCACACCGATACTAATCTATCTAATCCTCCTTGCCCTTTAATTCTCATTTAGTATCACATGTGCCACTTTACTGTTTGTTCTTTTCATTGTACCTAAAACGCCGACAAACAAAACGTCGGTCAGCCGTAGCTGGTATGTGGGGGAAACAACAAACATGCAACTATGATAACAATGTAATCATTCAATTACTTATTCAACAACCAATATTACGTTTTAGATATAACTCCGCGATCCAAGAGTACCCTATCCTCTGTATTGCTCCCATTAAACCCCTCATGATCCACCTATAAGTGAACCAGTTTCTAGGGTTGAGTCACATGGCACTACTCGTAAGTAGACCACTCCTTAACTCGAGATTTGCTAAAGAGTCTCTAACTCACGGTAACCTAGACCTTACTCTAGGATTACCCCTTTTTAGCCTTTTCAAAGTAACAGAGGTGGACCCGGATCTAGCCAGTTATATATGCACATTTATGGTGATAATCATAGTCACTTTATAGTGGCATGAAATAAATAAACATCCAATAGTTTAGTTGCATTCAATGCGATTAAACATCTGAGAATACATCGGGAAACTATAGCGGTTATTCATAATCGTAACCACATACCTGATCCATAGTAACTTGATGTCCATGCATTAACATTCAAAACAATTAACAAGCAATCAACAATATCCTGAAAATAATGCATAACATCCAAGTGTCATTGTTTTATTCAAAACATCCACAAGATCAACTTGGATTCCACCTTAAAATTTCTAGGCCAACCTTAGGGTTTTATTAGGTTTTTAGCCTTCATTATGCATTTATCACTTTTAATGCTCTTTTAGTTCACAAACCCTAATTTCTACATCATAGGCACAATTGAATGTCAATTAAGTCTAATATGTTTCTTTTACACTAAAACTATTATCTTTATCCTTTTTGGTCATATCCAAAACACTAAGGCTAATTATCATCTTTGGTTTCTTTCAAATTGACAAATCATATTTTATTATAGTTCAATTCACATATATGAACCTTATTTATCACTATTTCCACTTTCATACACTAGGAAACACTAATTATCCAAATAATTCACATTAAAGATCTTTGGTACTCAATTTATCTTCGAATCATCATATCTCTATTTTATTCTTCGATTTGTACAATTAAAACCATTAGAATTCATATCAACATAAATTAGGGTTTCTAATCCCATTAAGGCATATTCATGTACATAAAACCCTAAATTAAACCAACTATATAAAAAGATCATCTTTTTAAATCCTATTTTCACTTTTATTAACAACAGGTTAATATCAGCTTGAATTATCCTTCTATCATCAAAACTAAGGGTTTTTCCTTAATTGAATCATTAAAGATGATAACTTTATGTACTTTTCCAATTTCAAGCATATAAACTCTAAATTAGACTAATCACATGCAAAGTTCTTCCTTTTTGAACTCAATGTTCCTTTTTACATTTAACAGATTAATATCAACTCTAAAGATCCATTAAACCCTATTAAACACATTAATCATATCAAAATAGGGTTTCTTAATCTTTAATTCATTAAAGATAATGATTTACACTACATTTCGAACTATGATCAGATTCAGGCTATAAAACTATTTTTATTAGATTCTTTGTGTTCTCCTGATCAAAATTCATATATAACTTGTTTTCATCCGAGTTACGAATCATGAGATACGATTTTTGTAATAAAACACTTAACCCAGCCAATGGGAGGGCACCACGTCATCTCGTCCCATGCAACACAGCGATCAGGAAACATTTCGAAAGGTCTCTTTTGCCCTTAACTTAACCGACCGGCCCATACTTGCGCGGAGGGTAAAACGGTCCAATGCTGGTTTGGTCGTCTCCTACCTCAGGAACCCTGCGCAGCCGCGACCTAGCAGCCGTGTGCGGGTTCTTCCTCCGCCCTCAGTCCTCGGTTGTGACCCAGAACCAGTCTGCGCTCTTGTACGGCCTCCGTTACAGCCCTCCATGCCCTAACCCATGGCCAGGGTGGCTAGGGTTGCGGTTGGTTTGTCCTCGACCTGCAGCCGCGCTGCAGTCCCCCCCCCCCGCTGGTGCTGCACGAAGGTGCGGGCAAGGGGTGATGATCGACCTCCCTTCAGTCGCCGTGAGAGCACACTCTCACCATCAAGATCGTTCAACGGCTTCCCATCATACTAGGATCGCGTTTTCCTTCATGGTTAGGGTTTTGACGTGCAAGAAGCAAGGAGAGCTGCGTGGGATTCTTTCCAGAACTCGGTCCCAGATCCTACCCCTTTTATAGGGGAGAGAAACGGAGTCATATGGTTGCTTGCCCACCAAGAAACGAAATCTCTTAACGAAAGGAATCATACTCCCTCAAGGAGAAGAAACCTTCTCTCTCCTATGTACTTCCTTGATGTTTCCTATTTCTTGGGCAATTAGGAATACGAAAAACCTTTTATTCTCTCTTATGCTTTACTTTAACTTCATAAGCACGAAATATTACTTTCTTTTAGTAGGAAAGTATTTCCCTTTTATCAATATCACAAAACTATTAATAATGTATTACATTATATTCTTATTTTCTTTTATGGGTATTTTCTCTTTCCTCTTTCTTGATTGGGACTCCTTGGATCCCAAGAAACTCAAAGAATTCGAAATTCTTTTTATTGGATACACATTATCCTTCTAGATGCATCTAAGTGCATCATTTCACATTATCTTGTTTATTTCTTATTAAAATAATTCTTTTTGAGGATTCCTCTTTATTTCTCTTTTATTTTCCTCATTGGTATTCCTTTTATCATAAGGAATCCTTGGGATACGAAATTCCACCAAGGTTAACTCAATTATACCTCTTTTACTTATTTTCCACATATTACCATTATTTTCAATTTATTTCTCGATAAAGAAACACTTAATTAAACCTTTCTTTTCTTATTACCTTCTCTATGCAAATTTGGACTCCTTGGAACCCAAGGATCCCAAGAATCACGAAATCTTCTTTGGATGTTCCTTCTAGAGGTTTCCACATTATTCTTTCCTCAAATATTCAATTATTCATTACTAATTGAATTTTCTTTGTTATTTGGGCCCAATAGTCAATAAAGCCCACAAAGCAACCTATCAAGGCTATTGTGAAAGGAATCCATTTATTCAAAACAAATCACATAATTATTTGTTCAATTATCCTTAATACGAGAAATCACATTTCTCACTAATTGTACCCAAAAATTGGGGTTATAACATCCTTCCCCTCTTATAGGAATTTTGTCCTCAAAATTCAAACAAGCAAACAAACAATTTAGGATAAGACTTTTCCATGTCCATCATTGGTCCCTATGTGGCTTTTCCGTACTCATGGCATTTTCAAAGAACCTTTATCATCACATATTCTTTTCTCTTAGTTCTTTCATCCTGGCGTCTATAAACTACACAGGTGACTCAGACCATTTCAGCCTCCCTTGGGGCTCACTAGGTTCATTGCTCAGCACATGGTCGGGTACCTCACTTAGTGCTCTAAATTGGACACATGGAAAACATCTCCCATTACTCTATTCTGAGGGGTAGGGTCAAACCTAACCTCCTCCACCCATCTATCTCTAATGGACCCATGTATCGGGGACTCAGCTCTCTTAGTTATAACTTAGAGGGGTCAGATTTTCATGTCACATTTTCTCTACAGTAACTTGTATGTCAGTCTACTTTGCATCTGCTCACGATTCTCATCATTTCTAGGCTCCTTTCAGCCATTGCACAATCAAAGTGACTTTAGCTACACGCACTGTGGTCCTTTTTCTAACCATCATGTGGTCCCTTTTCTAACCATCATGTGGTCCCTTTTCACCAACATCACCTTACTGAAGTGGTGACTGACACAACCTCTCTTATAGAGCTTCCTATAAACCCGATACTGGCTATGGTGGTCATTGTCACATCTTTCATAGGACAAGAACTCTCTAGATATCACCCTGAACGAGCACACATGCCCTCATCAGACCCTTTAGTATGGATCATACTAACCATAGTTAGAGGTGATAAACTATACTAATATTGAGTTCTTCATGTACCTACTTCCACTTTATGGAAGTGAACCTTTAGGTCAAACTCAAGAACCTTTGAACTCGCTTCATGGTGTAGTTGAACCATCTCTCTCCTGGGTAGTTCAACTAGATATGTCCCTTTACAGAACTCTTTCCTTCTTATGTCATCTAGGTAAGGCGATCTACCATAACCCATATTGTATCCCGACCTTCTTTGACCCAGGGAAGACCTATCACAACATCCATAGTGTTGAGCTCCCATTCCCTCTCAGGGACTCTTTTGTCCTCTATATCGATACACTGGGTTACTGGGGTTCATCCTTTACCTCCTGGCTTGCATGGTCATAAACCACATGCAACTTCATCTTAAGCATCTAAAGTGCTATTGCCATTTTCCATGGCGTATGGTGATCTTTTATCATGATTTCATGTATGTCATGATTCTTCAAGATCGATCCCTCTGAAACCCTAAACCATTTTATCAGGGTTTCATCACTTTCTTTTCCAAAGAAGTGCACTTGAGGTCCTATCACCATCCTTTCTTCGTATCAAGGACTAGACTGGCTAACCAAACAACCCTTAACTTTTCAATGTATCTTGTTACATCTGAGTGTTATCCAAACACCTCTCCTTTCCACACTTAGGGTTAGCCAAACGACCTCTTCTAACGTCTAGTCAAACAAGTCAGATGTATCTCAACCAGAGCATCCATTACCACTTCACATCCTTAGGTATTAGGTAACATTAAAGACATATCATCTCATCTCAACTCTAAGTCCAAATTCATTGAGAACACTTTCTGATTTCATCATCATGGTGATCAAAACTCAACCTGGTATAACTTGTAAGTTCTACATAGCTCATAATCAAAACTTCCTCATAAGGTGACTACCTCATTCCTCTTAGTGTTTGCAAACCATCCATGTATCATTCACTTTACCAGGGTAGGTTATCTTCTCTATCCCCATTTCTCGTGGAAACGTTCCAACCTACATCATCTCTTATCCTTGATGTATGACATGCGTAATGTCCTATCTCTCACCCCCATAACAAGAGGAAATAAGCATTTGGCTGCAGTCCAAATACAGAGTTCTTCCTATTCCAAAAGTAGAGATGGTACATCCCACCTTGCCAGTACACCTTTAGATCTAAGTTGCAACGTGCCACATATGTCTCTACAACACAGACATCATGATATCAAGCTAATCTTGAACCTACTGAGGTTTATATCCTTGGTCATCTCCTCTAGGTCTATAGGGTACCGACTCTTTTGGGGTCATCCCTCTTCCCTCATGCATCAAGAGAGTGCCCTACTCATCTGCCCTTTGGGTCCCATGAGTTCATGAAGGTGATCAATCTCCTAACCCATGGCCCTCAGACAATGATAGCTGTTACCTCCCGACCCTATGGTCATGTGCAACTGGGGAATTAGGCAACTCCTTCTTTCATCGGTCTTATCCCTACCTGACCCTAGGATAGACTTAGGATTCTCCACTATAGTACACGTTTACTTAGAACCTTACCCAAGTCTTCATCATCTCTCTTTCTGCATTCATGGGCTGGCTCCCATCCTTTCATAGGGATCATGGCAACCTGCCTACCTTGGTCAAGCCTCATATCGGTTACCTCCATGATAACACATCCATATGCACATAGAGATGGATATCTATGGGTCTGTAGGTTCATCCTCATACCATGTACCTTTCACATAGCTTCTCAAGATCCTATGAGACCTCTTTAGGTTACCTTGAACCAACAAAACTGATATACACCCTACCAAAGGGGTCCCTCTCCCAGGATGGGAGGAAAACTATCTCTTATCAACAAGGTCACAAAAACTCTTAGGTCTAGGATTTACATCCACACGAGCCTACTTAACCCTAGCAAACTATTAAGGCACAAGCAGATCACCTACTGTACTATGCTAGGTCATACTTGTTCTCTTTACTGGATCAAGATCATACTTTCTTTTATCATCAACCTAGTTATGAGGGGTTCATCAAACATACCATTAATGTTAAAGAGTTTCCTTTTTTCCTTTATACATGAGGAGTATCGTGCTCGCTTCTGCAGGAACTCACTCTCATCATGAGCATTAGGTACACCACTTCCCCTCTTAGGCCTAGGATCCCTAGGTTTACTTGTAGGTGTCCAACCGCATGCTCTATCTCTTTAACTATGAATCAAGCATGCAAAAGGCATGACATACACTTCTTGTCATCCTCCAGCTCGAGCAACACTTAGGGTTGGGTCCTCCTTAAGGACAACTAACCAGGTACAAGGCCTCAGAACCTGTTCACTAACCCTCTCTAGGTCTAAGGAACTCTTCCTACTACCTCAGAAGGTAAACACATATACTGTAGGTACATCGGCACCATATGCTTCATCTTCTATTTCTAGGGTTTGGTCCCTCTAAAGGCAACCAAGATATCATCAACTTTCAGGGATCGATCATGAAGCAACCACTATCATCCATTGTTCAAGGTTTTAGGCTTCCAACCTTCTTGCTGGGTTTCCTGCTCTCTCTAGAGCTAACCCCACATCCAACCTGACCATTAAAGGTCCTCTCTTCATGAAGGATCAACCTCCAAAGCATTCTCTACATGGGTGAAGCCTAGGTTTGCACTTATGGTTGCTCAAGATCAACCCTTGATGCTCCATTATAATTCCTTATCCAGGGTTTCATCCTACTGTCAGCATTATGGCGTGCCCTAGGTGCCAGCTATGCCCTACTTTCACAATCCCATAGGGTTTCCATGGTCCTTCACTAACATCGTCATCTAAAAAGCTATCTTTTACTCTAACATGCACGACCCTTCCCAGGGTTGGGTTGCCAAAGGTGCTAGGTCACCCATGGATCCTATGGCATCCCAAAGGCATGTCCTTTCAAACACCTGGTCCAACTCATCTCTCTCTAACCTTCACTTAGGGTTAGGGTTAGCATCATCCTCCAAAGATGTGCTAGGTCTCTTCTCGAAATGGAGATATTTATCTCCAAGACTAACTTACCCTCCTGACAAGAAGGTCTAGCCTCAGGTCTCTTCTGAGGACATGACATCTTATGTCATACGTTCTAAGCATGTATCTATTATTTATTTTGCGCTCAACCTATTAAGCTTATGTCCATGACATCTTATTTACATGCTTTTCATTAATTTAGTGGAGGATTCCTTAAACCTTATTAACCTTACCCATACCTCGAGAGGGTGAGGAGAAGAAAGGAAACCCTAATCCTTTAGGTCCTTATGAGAATTTTGTGATGAGAAGGGATGAATAAGATGAGAAGTCCTAAAGGTATCTTATTTCGATTCATACCCTAAGACTTTGGCCAGGCAGTCACACGGGTCCGGGAGTTCTCGTATTCCGACTAGCGGTGCGGAGGAAAATCTTGCCAGCCCCCGGTCGTGATCCCTTTCTAGACACCTCTGTCTTTCGGATACTCCTCTAATAACTCCCTTAGGTTCTATGGAGTTTGTAAAATTTAATAATTATTAATGGTTAACTGAGGAACCTACGCTCTGATACCAAATGTTACGACCCCACCTCCCGATAACCCCCAATTAAGGGAGACCAAGAGGTTGAGCCGCACCCATTAATCCCGGATCAAAGGTTCGACATATAACCATAAACAATTATTAAATTCTAACAGACTATACTGAAAATGGTAATAAAATTTTTCTTTACATACCTTTTGAAAACTTGGATCTCTATTCTTCTATCCACACCGATACTAATCTATCTAATCCTCCTTGCCCTTTAAATCTCATTTAGTATCACATGTGCCACTTTACTGTTTGTTCTTTTCATTGTACCTAAAACGCCGACAAACAAAACGTCGGTCAGCCATAGCTGGTATGTGGGGGAAACAACAAACATGCAACTATGATAACAATGTAATCATTCAATTACTTATTCAACAACCAATATTACATTTTAGATATAACTCCGCGATCTAAGAGTACCCTATCCTCTATATTGCTCCCATTAAACCCCTCATGATCCACCTATAAGTGAACCAGTTTCTAGGTTGAGTCACATGGCACTACTCGTAAGTAGACCACTCCTTAACTCGGGATTTGCTAAAGAGTCTCTAACTCACGGAAACCTAGACCTTACTCTAGGATTACCCCTTTTTAGCCTTTTCAAAGTAACAGAGGTGGACCCGGATCTAGCCAGTTATATATGCACATTTATAGTGATAATCATAGTCACTTTATAGTGGCATGAAATAAATAAACATCCAACAGTTTAGTTGCATTCAATGCGATTAAACATCCGAGAATACATCGGGAAACTATAGCAGTTATTCATAATTGTAACCACATACCTGATACATAGTAACTTGATGTCCATGCATTAACATTCAACACAATTAACAAGCAATCAACAATATCCTGAAAATAATGCATAACATCCAAGTGTCATTGTTTTATTCAAAACATCCACAAGATCAACTTGGATTCCACCTTAAAATTTCTAGGCCAACCTTAGAGTTTTATTAGGTTTTTAGCCTTCATTATGCATTTATCACTTTTAATGCTCTTTTAGTTCACAAACCCTAATTTCTGCATCATAGGCACAATTGAATGTCAATTAAGTCTAATATGTTTCTTTTACACTAAAACTATTATCTTTATCCTTTTTGGTCATATCCAAAACACTAAGGCTAATTATCATCTTTGGTTTCTTTCAAATTGACAAATCATATTTCATTATAGTTCAATTCACATATATGAACCTTATTTATCACTATTTTCACTTTCATACACTAGGAAACACTAATTATCCAAATAATTCACATTAAAGATCTTTGGTACTCAATTTATCTTCGAATCATCATATCTCTATTTTATTCTTCGATTTGTACAATTAAAACCATTAGAATTCATATCAACATAAATTAGGGTTTCTAATCCCATTAAGGCATATTCTAGTACATAAAACCCTAAATTAAACCAACTATATAAAAAGATCATCTTTTTAAATCCTATTTTCACTTTTATTAACAACAGGTTAATATCAGCTTGAATTATCCTTCTATCATCAAAACTAAGGGTTTTTCCTTAAGTGAATCATTAAAGATGATAACTTTATGTACTTTTCCAATTTCAAGCATATAAACTCTAAATTAGACTAATCACGTGCAAAGTTCTTCCTTTTTGAACTCAATGTTCCTTTTTACATTTAACAGATTAATATCAACTCTAAAGATCCATTAAACCCTATTAAACACATTAATCATATCAAAATAGGGTTTCTTAATCTTTAATTCATTAAAGATAATGATTTACACTACATTTCGAACTATGATCAGATTCAGGCTATAAAACTATTTTTATTAGATTCCTTGTGTTCTCCTGATCAAAATTCATATATAACTTGTTTTCATCCGAGTTACGAATCATGAGATACGATTTTTGTAATAAAACACTTACCCCAGCCAATGGGAGGGTGCCACGTCATCTCATCCCATGCAACACAGCGATCAGGAAACATTTCGAAAGGTCTCTTTTGCCCTTAACTTAACCGACCGGCCCATACTTGCGCGGAGGATAAAACGGTCCAACGTTGCTTGCCCAGATCCTACCCCTTTTATAGGGGAGAGAAACTGAGTCATATGGTTGCTTGCCCACCAAGAAACGAAATCTCTTAACGAAAGGAATCATACTCCCTCAAGGAGAAGAAACCTTCTCTCTCCTATGTACTTCCTTGACGTTTCCTATTTCTTGGGCAATTAGGAATATGAAAAACCTTTTATTCTCTCTTATGCTTTACTTTAACTTCATAAGCACGAAATATTACTTTATTTTAGTAGGAAAGTATTTCCCTTTTATCAATATCACAAAACTATTAATAATGTATTACATTATATTCTTATTTTCTTTTATGGGTATTTTCTCTTTCCTCTTTCTTGATTGGGACTCCTTGGATCCCAAGAAACTCAAAGAATTCGAAATTCTTTTTATTGGATACACATTATCCTTCTAGATGCATCTAAGTGCATTATTTCACATTATCTTGTTTATTTCTTATTAAAATAATTCTTTTTGAGGATTCCTCTTTATTTCTCTTTTATTTTCCTCATTGGTATTCCTTTTATCATAAGGAATCCTTGGGATATGAAATTCCACCAAGGTTAACTCAATTATACCTCTTTTACTTATTTTCCACATATTACCATTATTTTCAATTTATTTCTCGATAAAGAAACACTTAATTAAACCTTTCTTTTCTTATTGCCTTCTCTATGCAAATTTGAACTCCTTGGAACCCAAGGATCCCAAGAAGCACGAAATCTTCTTTGGATGTGCCTTCTAGAGGTTTCCACATTATTCTTTCCTCAAATATTCAATTATTCATTACTAATTGAATTTTCTTTGTTATTTGGGCCCAATAGCCAATAAAGCCCACAAAGCAACCTATCAAGGCTATTGTTAAAGGAATACATTTATTCAAAACAAATCACATCATTATTTGTTCAATTATCCTTAATACGAGAAATCACATTTCTCACTAATTGTACCCAAAAATTGGGGTTATAACAGAAACCCATCACGGTGATATTAGAGGAGTTCCCTATTGGGATATGAGCTCCAAGAAGAGGATCGATGAAGCAATGTGACCATGTCAGAACTCCAGGAACCCCACATGATGTCCCTGCATAGTTCAGGATGGGCGTGTACTCCTGGTCAATGCAGGTCCAAAGACAAAGATAGTAAGAAGTAGAGGGGTCACAAATAACTTGCCATATCCATGAGTAGTCAGACCTTAGGGAGATCCATCCTATATATATATATATATATATATATATATATATATATATATATATATATATATATATATATATATATATATATATATATATATATATATATATATATATATATATATATATATATATATATATATATATATATATATATATATATATATATAGTCAGGCTAGAATACACTCGAGTGTACGGATCGCACGGATACACTCAAGTGTGTTTGCATATCAAGACTATTTTTTGCAAAATATAAACCGTTGATCTTCACCGTCATACTATAACTAGGCTACATACAAATTTTGAGCCCATTTGGATGAGTGTAAGTCACTCATCCAAGGGCAACAAAATCGACGCGCGAAACTAATTTGAAATGCATAATTTTTGCGGTCTTCATAACATGAGCTATACATATCCAAATGTGCTCAAATTTTGCGTATGATTTGTTCACGAGATGTTTAAGAAAATTAACGGATTAGATTTTTAAATAAAATATTGCATCATGAAAAACTACTTGAGTGTATTCCGCTCCGGATACACTCGAGTGTATTCTAGCCTGACTATATATATATATATATATATATATATATATATATATATATATATATATATATATATATATATATATATGTGTGTGTGTGTGTGTGTGTGTGTGTGTGTGTGTGTGTGTGTGTGTGTGTGTGTGTGTGTGTGTGTGTGTGTGTGTGTGTGTGTGGGTGGGTGGGTGGGTGGGTGGGTGGGTGGGTGTGTGTGTGTGTGTGTGTGTGTATGTGTGTGTGTGTGTCCACACCTTCTCATACTTTCCCCCCTCTAGTTCCCTTTCACTCTCTCTTCCTTGGCATATAAGGAAGATGTCAGAGATGGCAAGGGGTTTTGATACTATAACTTCCTAAAAACACCCCCATCACCATCTTTCCATAACCAATAGAAGATGCCTCCTTTTTATTCACAAAATTAATACCGACTAAAAGGCAAATCATGGTTCTAGCCAGGAATATATTATTCCTATGATCTTTCATATAACTTCTTGGCTTTTATTATTGAGACTTAGATTTGGAAACCAAAAAGCCATTAAGGAATATCCATTTTTATATGGTGCCCATTGAATAATTAGTTATTTAATATATTTATAAACCTCATTATCATTGGTTTCAATATTATTCTAATATTTCTCTCCATGTTATATTCTTTAAATAAATTATCCTCCTTCCATGGAAATTCATTAAAACCTTTTCCAATTTATATTCAGTGGTTGGGATAACCAAAACTTCTCTTTTTAAATGTTATTTCAAATAATACCATTCACTCACAAAATATCCTTTTTTCTCCAAATTCTAGATTTCCCTTCCTTTTCATCATTATTTTCAACTTTACCAAAAGTTAGATCAAAATAATATTAATTGATGTTCCAAAACATGTGTTTCCAAACTGGCTAGATAAGTACTCTTTTAATTATCTAGCCACCACACATTTTACTTTCTTTTGGCCTACTTGCATATTATTCAATATTTCAATTGTCCAATAATGAACAAAGTCAACATTCCTCATTTATGCCCAAAAACTCTTTTTTCTAGAGTATTCTACATAATTCCATATTTAAAAAATCCATGAGAAATACCTTTAGTAATTTCTTTATTGTTTAATTTTCCTCTCTTTCTTTGTCCAAAACTTATCGATGGTTCATTGAAAATAGTGAACTACATGAAATCCATCTTATATGGAATATTTGCATTTTCAAATTACAATTTTCAAATAAGACACATAGAGGACCATCTTTCTAATGTATCCTTCATATTACATTATTTACAAACAAATATATTAAAACATGGAAGAAACTAGGTTATAACATCCTTTCCCTCTTATAGGAATTTTGTCCTCAGAATACAATTAGTCATCTAAACCAATATCTCAATATGTCATTATCTTTCATTTATGTGCTAATTCCTTCTTTTACTTTAATTTGTGCCACATGGACCTATTTGCAAAACAAATAATCATGGGCCTTACTTGGGCCATGGGTCATACCCATGTTATTCTATCAAAATATAATTTAGGAATTACTTATCAATTCACAACTTATATTTGTGTAATTCATTTTCACAAAAATTGAGGATATTACACTCACCCCTCCTTAAAATGAATTTTGTCCCCAAAATTCACACCACTGTAAGCTTAAGGTGAATTATAACGCAACTTAGTTCCAAACCTTAGGGTTAGCAACCCAACTTAGATATCCTTAACATCTTTTATTGACTTAGAAATCCCACACATCATTACTAGGATTTATACTTGAATTCAATCCAGGGTATATCCACATCCTTAACATCTACATGATATCATCTTTCAGTGATTAGAATTTCAATTATGGTTTTAAATTTCACTTGGTGACTACTTTTTCACCTAGGTTTCCAACCTATCATTCATTTATTTTCACATGAGGGTGATGTAACACCTCAAACCCTAGGTCATATCATTAAGTTCAACTTAAGATATCCAGTGTCATATGCCAATTTTAAGCACAACATGTGTCTACCCATCTCTCTCCCTCATGTTGGGATGAAATAAGAACTTGACTATAGACCAACTACAAAATTCATCCCACTCCAAGAGGAGATTGTGTACCAACACATCATCCTAAAGTTTCACATTTTAGGTTGAATCATCCACATCAGGACTCTAAACCATACATAACTTTGTTCTTATATTTCATGAAGTCAAATGCCTTTTTCACTTTGAGTTTGTACATAATTCCTTTCATTATTACATGACTTCTTGTATCTTTTATATTTACACCTCATGTATTATGAGCCTTAGACACTTCCTCGAGGTCTCTAGGGGTATAGGTACTTTTGGAGTGATCTCATCCTTATGCATCTAGGGAGTGCCTCTCACATTCACCCATTGGGCCACATGAACATCCTAAAGGTGTTTGATCTCCTGAGACATGGGCCTCAGGAAAATATAGTTGTTACCTCCCAACCAGATGGTCTTCTGCATTTAGGGGACAAACAACTCCTAACTCAATCAGTCCATGTACCTTTAATACTCCCTACTTGACCTTAGGATTGACTTAGGGCTCTACCTTTCCCATGGGTTCATTTATAGCACATTATTTTCATATGTAATTCTTTGAATTGTATTTCCTCCATATCTTATGATACTCATTATTCAATTTATTTCCCACTAACTGGGCTCATGACAACTTTCTTTTTCGGGCTCAGTCTCATACGGTTAGCCACTTCCATAGTGACTTTTCCTCATGTTTCTCAAAGATGGCATACTTGGGTTTCAAAGTATCATACTCTATATATGTGCTTTCATATTTTATATTGTTAGTTCTTCACCCTTAAGTGATAGTTAAGGTTACCTCAACTTTAACTTGATTTAGTCAACTTACCCTTTCTAGGGAAGGTCCTAATCTAGGGTGCCTTCTTGGCTCACATGAGGAGGTTAGTCTCTCTAGCCACAGCCCGCTCCTATAGGTCTAGGGTTTTACCTCCCCCATAGGTCCTTTTCCCACTCTTGGGTTGACCCATCCCAGGTTGGCACGCCATCCCTAAAAGTCAAAATTATTTTCATTTTTATGCATTATTTTTATTATAACTTCTAAACCCATTTTTACTCGACCTCTCGGATACCCCTTTCAGGGTCTTGTCCCTACATTGGATGTTAGGCCACCTTCTTGGTGCCATATCAGTCTTCCCCTATTCAGGCAGATGACCTTTGATGTCTTCCCCTATTCAGGAAGATGACCTTTGACGTCTTCCCCTATTCATGTGGATGACCTTTGATGCCTTCCCTTATTTAGGCATATGACCTTTGATGTCTTCCCCTATTCAAGCAGATGACCTTTGATGTCTTCCCCTATACAGGTGGATGACCTTTGATGTCTTCCCTTATTTAGGTAGATGACCTTTGATGCCTTCCCCTATTCAGGTGGATGATCTTTGATGATCCTCAAACCCATGAGCTTAATCATCATTATTTCATACATACAAAGGTGGTATGAAGGGTTCCAGCAAGTTATATTCAGATTTTCATTTGCATGTATAACCATTGGTTATCTATGTTTCTTAAAACCTTTTACATGAATGTCATACTCCACACACACACATGCATGGGAGATTGGGTCACTGAACCTCATGTATATTCATATTCTTTCACATGTAACCTTCATGCATGGGTTACCAAAAACATTTATATTCTCTCTTTCCTCTTACCCTAATTGGGTTCATATGGGTTGGGTTTCTATTTAACCCACACTACTCCCATTTCTCGGGACTAGGGTTTAGGTTAGGGTTAGGGACTATACAATCTACACCGTGCATCTTAGGGTTTCTTTCCCGGAACTGTTTGTTACCCCAAGTCCACACTCCTAATGGCTACATAGCCAAAGGCGAGTGGACTAGGGCATCCATATCTAGAATGGAACATAGTTTCACACACACACGTGTATGTATGTATATATATATATATATATATATATATATATAAATGTTTATATATACAGTAATAACCCAAAGAGATAACAAAATACTAAAGGAGATAAGAGATAGAGAAACATGTACCCATTTCTACTTCTAGCATCCCATTGGTGTTTCATTTCATAAAGTAGGGCCCTGAGTGCAGTAGATCTTCATTTGACAACTAAATATTTTGATAAATAAAACATATTAGTTCTAAAGCATTAAGTATGTTATGAAAAGGCATGTAAATAGTTTAAACATATAGTAAAAGGTTCTTGGCTAGATTGAGTACTAAGCAAGAATAATAAACAAGGTGAGGAAACTTGATGACATTCTTTTATACGAAGCATGCTTTAGTTTTATTTATCCATTATATTAAAATGGATCATTTATATAATGTTCAAGGTTTGTCAACATATGATATCCAAAGATGAAAGTAGTATTCAGATGAACACTAGCTCAACCAAATAAATAAGTAGCCAAGTATTCATACGAGCATACATACAAGCAAGCCAATACCATAGTAGGGTCAAGAGGAAAAACATACCTTATGTAGAGAACAAGATTAACAACTTGGTTTATAAAACCCATAAATAGAAAGACTGACTAGATCATGGAAAATGAGTCAACCAAGTGATCATGGGATAAGAAATGAGTGTAACTAGATTAACATCAGCAAGATGAGGTCTTACTCATCATTAGTATGGTTATTGGATGTGTCACCTAAGTCTAGGTATCATATCGTTCACCATTGATTTTGGTATCTTAACTAGGACATGCATAGGCATCACAAAGCAACATAGTACATCATGGTTCATTAGTACTTAGGATGACACATCACAACTAGATCAAGGATATAATATTAGACTTCTAAGATCTTAAATAGAGCAATCATATGATTTGAGCAAGCTTGTCAAAATAAGCATCAACATTGGCATAACTAGTCATGTTGAGTTATAATCATGCAAGATTGTCACCATTAGGGTATACATGGGGTCTATAGGAGGATTATGTGCACAAAGATAAATAAGTTGTTGATTTCAAGTCCACATGCATAACTTGAGTAACTTTAGATCAATAAAAGGACAAGGTTTAACATTTATCACAAAAGTACACATAAAGTTATGTTAAGACACACTAAGTATTACAAGATCATCATTAAGGTCCAAGAAAAGTTGTGAACAAGAATGATTATGTTTGATATTATAGTGTAATGATTTAGAGCATCCATAGAGGTTTCAAGAGCACTTGAACAAGTTATAACATAAAAGAAGTGATCTTTTGCTTATAGGTCCTTTTAAATCTTGATGTATCAAGATGTTCAAGTAACTGTTCTTAGGCTAACATTGAGATTTGGAACATAGAGATCTAGCTTGAGAATTAGATGGCATAGAACATGTAGAAAGATTTCAAGAACTATTATCTTTAAGAGTATCAGTGGAAAAAAGTAGAAATAGGTCGTGAAAATAGTCATGTTAGATAGATCTCATTCTTTAGATAAAAAGCATATATTATACGTCTTATTTGGACCAAGGAATGAGAAGATATGTGCTTTACAAATATTTATATGAAAGCTATAGGGGAAATAAGGGATTTTATAATGATTTCATTGCCCTAATGTAGTCGTTGATCCTGGACGTTGACTCACAATCCAACATCCGCACGAAATCTCCTTGTGCACCCTGTAGTTGGGCCTTGAGGTAGGTGTCACGTCGTGATTCATTGTGCGCTAGCCTAGAATTTGGGGACGTCCTTCAGTCAAGACAACTGCGAGACGCAATTCCCAATCGCCTCCTCCCACCCAAAATCATGAACACGGGTTCCTGAGCCCAAATTCACCACCTAACCATGCCCGAGTAGCGCCTGGCTGAGCGTGACCCACGGCCCGCCACTACGTCCTACTTGTCGGAGTTTTAGAGGGAGGGAGGTTGGGACCAAAGGAGGCTACACGACCCTACCGTCCATCTTTGAGCGATCACCTCGGACCCAAGGGATACCTAATTAGGACCAGAGGGGTCAAGAGCGTGGGTACCCAAACGGGGGAGGTGGCGGCCACACAAGAAGGTAGGAGGAGGAAAAGAGCTCTAGGGTTAGTGAAACGAGGGGGTAATATAGGGGAAACATAGAGCGGGCTGGGGCAGGTTCAAACTAGGTTTTAATTGCTCGATTCCTTTGAGATCGACACCTATTGGTCGTCAAAAAAGAGGGCATGCTACAATACGGACAAAGCTAGGAGATTACCTCCTAGCCGTCCTAGCAGGGCCTATCCACGGCAGCAGTATTGGAATGCCGAGATCTGATTTCTCCATGTCTGAGCCTTGTGATTGGTCAAGAAAGTGAAGAAAGGATCGCCAAGGAAGAGGAGGTGGCCGCTGAGCCGCCCCAAATTTTGGCCCATTAAGGATCAAAATCAAAACAAATCACTGATTAATTAGTAAAATTCAAAAGGGTAAATCTTGGGCTCTAAGTGTCCGATTGAGGCGATTTTGCACTATGAGATTCCTAATTGAATCCTCTACAACATGGCATATATTTTTTAGCAAGAAGGGTTTTTTAGTTGTAAGTTAACGATACATAATAAGCATGACCCTTAGTACAAAACCCAAATTAGAGTCACATATTGGTATAAAGTGATATTTTATTAAATTAAAATCATTAATTTGAGCATAGTAACTTAAAGTGATCAAGGTGTGGTTGAGGGAGGTTGTTGAGTATAATAGTCTATCCAATGAATGAGAGAGAAAATCCAAGTCATCACATCCTCCCCACCTTAAAAGAAATTTTGACCCCAAAATTAAATTAAGTCATCAATCGGGATTGAATTTTCCCATTCAACATCAACATCATCATCATCATAGTATTCTCATAAGGTATCATCATCACTTACAATATCCACCTCCATCCAAAATTGAACAATCGATCATCATGGTCAACATATAATCACATTGATCATCAAATTGGAAGTATCATCACATGAGTCACAAATTTGGAGGAATTATCCTATATCACCAAATTTGGAGAGACCATATTTCAAGTCAAGTGAGTAGAGTTTAAGAGTAAGGCATGATTTCCTTTCCCAACATTGTGAGTTCTAGCTTCTACATGGGCCTAGGTGGGGTTATACATCCATGATTGAGATCTCATATTTCAACAATTCTAGACAAACATCATATTTCAACATAAGGATTTCATGTGATAAATTGATGGAGGGGCCCATCCTAGTACGCATGGAGCTTAACCTCAAGTCATAAATCAAGCGAGTTAACATAACATAATTTCTCATTTTTTAGATTTGGGGACATTGAAGTCATTAATCATATACCAAGGGTGATCTCAATATCCAAATGGGGCGATCATAGGAGTCAAATCAATATCAAGATCATAAATCGAGATTTCATTAGTCAATATCAAGAGTCAAGTTTGGACATCAAAGTCATAGGTTCCAAATCTCAAAGCTAAGGTTCAGATGCCTACTTTATACCTTAGGGGTGACTTAGGGCTCTACCCTTCCTAAAGCTTTATTAAGATGCCATACACATTTTTCTCAAGGTTTCTCTAAGTCTATTTGAGCACATTAATTTTTGTATAATTCTTTAACCCAAATTTTCTTCATCTGTTAGGGTGTGCCTCATTTAGTTTATGTTCCAGCATTGGGTTCATGGAAACCTTCCCTCCTGGGCTTGGTCTACATGACAACCTTCCCTCTTGGGCTTGATCTTTGCGGTGGCCTCCTCTTCTAGGCTTGGCCTCTTGGTGACCTTACCGCCTGGGCTTGGTCTTCATGGTGGCCTTCCCTCCTAGGCTTGGCCTCTTGGTGACCTTTCCTCTTGGGCTTGGTCTTCATGATGACCTTCCCTCATGGGCTTGGCCTCTTGGTGACCTTCCCTCTTGGGCTTGGTCTTCCCTCCTGGGCTTGGCCTCTTATTGTTAGTCACTTCTTCAGTGACTTCTTCTTTTCTCCCTCAGAGATGGCATAATTGGGTTCTATGAATTATACTTCATGTATGTTTCTTCATGCTTTATATACTTAATGTAAGGACCCTGACCTTCATTTTGGGCTTACCCTGTTTATTTTGCCTAAACCTTGTGCTTGGTTGCTTGCTAATCATCTTTAGTGATGATTAGGGTTTGCTTGTGCTTAGTTGAGAGTTGGAGGTGCTACTTGCAAAATAACATGAGTTAAGGTTGAAGAGCAAGTTTGTCACCTTGAGAGATGTCTTTCTCTCTCTTTGCTTCCTCTAGGGTTGAGAGGAAGGTTTGGGCTCGTGCCTTGAGTTGTCTTGGGCTTGGTTGAGCTCTTCTGGGCCTTGTTTTCCCTTGTTTGGGCCTTGCCTTACTTGGTTGAGCCCTGTATCGGGCAAGGGTGCTTTGTGTCGGCCATGGGGTATCGCCCATGGGGGGTGTCGGTCATGGAGGAGTAGTGTGTTGGCCTTTGACCTTTGTTGACCTTCTTGCCTTGGTTGTGTCACCCTAGCTTGGACATGTGACCGACCCTTGGGGGAGTAGTGGCATGGCATGTGCATGAGTTTTGCAAGGTGGTAAAATGTGTGGACAAGTGTCCCTTGGTAAGGTGACACCTTGCCTTGGTTTAACCTTGACCCCCCATCTATATATGTCTTGCCTTTCTCTTCCTTAGGAACCCTTTAGCTCTTTGTTGTTCCTCTCTTCCTTAGTGCATGATACCCCTCTCCCTTGCAACCTTGGTGGCCGATACCCTTGGAGGAGATAAGGTTGGTGGTCGATCCTCTTGAAGGATTTCCCTTCTTCTTCCTCTAGCTTGGTGCTGAACCCTAGGTGGGTCTTGTTTCCTTGGTAAGCATCTTCCCTCTCTCCTTAGCATCTTCTTCTCCATCTTGCCTACTCTTCGACCATGGTGGTTATGCTTCTTGTTCCTTTTCTTGAGGTGGCCGAAGTAGTGTGCTTGGAGCATGTTTAGATGCCTTTACACCTAGTTGGCCGAACCATGGTTTAGGGTTTCCTTGTTGAGCAATACCCCTTCCTCTCCATGGTCTAGAGATGTGAGTTTGAGCTCTAGTGATGTAGGCAATACCCCTCTCTCGATTAGGTTAAGAGGTGAGCTTATATTCTAGTTTCTTGAGCAACACCCTCCTCTCACCATGGATTAGAGAGGTGAACTTTTGGATAGACGATGACCTATGTTGAGGTGGATCCTTGTGGCTGCCCGATTTGTGATAGAGGTTGTGCAGAACCCCTCTCTCTTGGTTGTAGAGAGGTGAGTCGACCTTCTTGATCAATTAGGGTTTGATGCCCTTGTGCTTGAGGTTGAAGATGATCTTGTGGGGTTGTGCCTTATACGATATGACCTTGGAGTTGTGCTACTCGATAGCCTTGTTTGGAGTTGTACCTTTGGACGATACACCATGTATAGAGGATGCTCGATGCACCTCCTTGTCTTGAGATGATCTTGGTCGTTATGTGGGGTTAGCTTAGTGCCCGACATGGTCTTGGCCGATAGACTTTGATAGCTTGGTGCCCGGCACAGCCTTGTCTGTTATCCTTGTTTAGATGAGCTTGGGCGATATGGTATGGTGCCCATGATGTCTTTGGCGGATACGACCATGTCTTTGTTGAGATTTGACTTATATGAAGTGTTGGATGATATGTCTTCATGCCCGACATGCTAACCCTAGATGTTGTTTGTTATGATGCTTCATGGCCATGCACGACACCATTCTTGGGCATCTTGGGTACCCTGGCCGATAGGGTTAACCCTTAGATGATGTTGAGACGGTTGCACGATAGGGGCGCCTTGGGCGACACCCCTTTGGTTGATATGGCTCATGTTGAAGGTTAGCCGATAGTGAAACCTAATCTTAAACCTAGCTTGGTGCACGTTAGACCCTTGGCTGATAGCCATGGTAGTGCTGCCCGATATACCTTGGTGCTGGTTGCCCGACACCATGTGTGCTAATGGAACCTTGATGCATGTTAGAGGATGTGTTGTGTTTGGCTGATATGGTGGTGAGTTGCCTTAGGGTTGGTAATCCAAGCTATAATACCTTTGGTAAGGGTATTACTATACCAGGTACACCCCTTTGATGAGGGTTGGCATTGCTCGCCATGCTTAGTGAGGGTTGCAGGAGTTTTAGTGAGGGTTCTGATAACCTGGAATGTATATAGTTGATGGTTCTCTTTTAATAATGATAATACAAGTGAAATGATGTGATCACCTTGAATCCTGCAAATATGTTGATAAGTTAAAATAATAGATTGTGAACTAGGAAGCTTGGAAGCATATGATGTTGCTACACATGTTGATATGACACATGCATATGGTCACAAGTGTAAGGCATAATATATGCCCATGATTGATAATAATACTATGGATGATAAAGCTTATGTGTGATGTACTCATGGATGCTTCTTTATACGTGGTAGTATAATAATAATTTTGTTAATCCGTGATGGCTTCGGCTATCCCTATGAATGTGTATACTAACTACGTAGGTATGTCATGTGGGTTCATAGCCTGGTAAGAGATATGAGATGTATGTGCTGGAATAGCACCATGTGGTAATGTGGCAACAAGTTGATAGGTCTGAGGACCTGATATAAGGTTGAGTGCCTAGTCATGTGTTATCCTCTGATGATGAGATAAGGGATGTGTTTCTAGGATGTTGATGTATGATTGTGATGCCTTGAGAGGCAGTGGTTGATATCGTGAGGGATTGAGGTCCCAGGATAGTATGTTGATGGCAATAATAATGTGATTCCATAAGGCTGTGTTTATACTTTGTTTTTCCTCAACAATTGGCTTAAAATATACTAATTAATTATAGATGAACATATCATGTAGTTTTACCTGGCCATAGATCCATTACCGTCAGTTTTTGGTGATGGTGAAACAGGTTTATCCTGCGGGATTACCTGGAGCGCATATTGTTGAATATGTGAGGTTTCCCCTAGCCTAAAATAGGAGGGTTGAGTGCAACTGTGGTTGCAGACTCAGGATATATGGAGCATGGTGAACAGGCCCATGGATCAGGATATGTGATGATGAGCATGATGCGTTCATGGCTCATATGTATGCACTAGCACCTATGATGAGGTGAGCTAGAGAGATGGGTAGCTTGCGGAGCTGACCCAGAGGATGAGGCCCTATAAGCATAAGACTGCGGTCTTGCTTGATGATTCGTGTATTGACCACGAGAAGGTGAGGTCATGGAGTCTGGATCTCCTTATACCTTGTATGGCACCAGTTTGGGCTTCGCAGCCAATGGTTGGATTTGAGTAGGGAAGGCTCACTTCCTCAGGGCATAATAAAACATAATCCAGCCGAATAAGTATATCTTGCTTAGAGAAAAATATGGAACATTGTTTGAGGCCTTACTTATATAGTTAATCTAGTTATACTATACAATTGTTTGTACGATCCTTATAGTTTGTGATAAGTTCTTATAAATTGTATCTTGTCAATCATGTTCCATAAAGAAAAACTTGGTTTATGCCTCCCAGATATCTTGGTAAGCTTGATGGTATTAATAGACTTGCTTGTTATGATGCTCTTGTTATACGCTTTATCAGTTATATGTTATCTACTTTAACCTTCTGAGGCTTTATAGTTTCGGCGGGGAATTATGTTTCTCGATGGGACTGTGTGTCTCACCCCGCTGGTTTACACCCTTTTTAGGTGATCTTTCTAGACGTGGTGGTGATCGTGAGGTTGCGACCGAGCAGTAAGAAGAGCAGTAGAAGGTAAGAGGTGGATATGCTGCTATTTTGGTGATCTTGTAGAGTCCTAGAGTCATCCATGTACACTCAGGTCCTCGGAGGTGTTTTGAAGATGTTTTGCGATGTCCTGCAGTTGTAATCTTTGTATAACTTGATGTTGGTCGGACGTGGCCGTTATGTATAAATAGGTGTTGAACTCTGGTGTGAACGGTACAGCTGGTTCCGATAAGTTGTGTACCTATAACAAGGCTTGTAAATATAACATGTTTCTCTGTAGGATCTGGATGCAAAAAGTACTCTCATGTATGCTTTCCGCAATCAGTTTTAATTAACCTGTGTTTTCAGTAATATATGGTTCTGCATGTTTTCGCATGTCATCTCGTTGTCTGTGTGATGGCGGGGTGTCACACTTAACCCTCCAATCATTTGATGGCATTTGAGGTTATCTCAATTCCTAATTGATTGATGAACTCATCCTTCTATGGGTGATCATTTGTCTATATACAACAATCGAGCAACAATCACGTGACATTTTGAGCATCATTCAACATTTCATGGGATCAATATTGAGTTTGTTTTCATGGTGCTCATGGCTAATGAATTATCTAGACCTAGTTCTTTCCAGGAACCTAACCACTAACTTTAGTCAACATCGTCATATTCTAGGATATTCACTAAATGAGTATCAATATAATCATAAACATAACCTAGTAAGGAGTTAGGTCAATAAATCAAAGTCATGTGGAAGGGGTCACCTCTCCAAGGTCTAAATAATCAACAAGATGACAATTTTAGAGGTGGTCATAATAGGGGCATGACCTAGGTTAAGGGAATCATGAGTCAACCACCACCCAAATCTAGCACAAAAGTCTACACTAGTCATGGGCCATCAAGCGTAACCAAATGGGGAGAATATCAATTATCAAATCATATTTCATAAGTCGACAAGATCAAGGATCAAGATTACACTAGGGGTATCATATTTCAAGATTTTGCAAGACTAAGGTCATAATTTCATATCCTCCTTCTTCAAGGTAAGGGTAGATTCTAGGAATTGAGAAGTCAACTTGAGAATTCAAGAGTTTGAAGTAGTATAAGATTTGAGTTTCAGGTCCATCATATTTATTCAAAATTGAGCTTGCAAATAGGTATAAAGGTCAATAGGGAAGTGCCTCATGTATCTAAGTCATCACATCATGATCCAGGGGTCCAAAACGTAGTTATGTCAAGGTAGGTAGCATGACACAAAGAAATAGGGTGAGTTATGCTTATATATGTTTGAGGTTACATCGATTTCGGGACAACATAGGTATAATCAATAGAGATCTTATCAACCATGAGGTATAACACATGAATTCCACCTTATTTCATTAATACAATGATTTACCTTGAACATCGAAAACACTTATATCTGGTTCGGTAACATTGAGTTTCCCCAGGTACATCACTATCATGAATACTTTCTAACATCAACTAGGTTTTTCAATATAAGATCACATCATGGCATTATCATCTTAATCAACTTTCATCATTTCAAATAAATTTTAGTTTTCCCATTCATAAGCTACCCAAAATCAAGAATTCATGTGATTAATAGTCATGAGAGAAGGATCACATGATGACAAGAAACCTAACTAATCATCATATACTTGTGTGGCTTAGGTGGTCCTTAGAGAAGAGATGAGATGCTAGAAGACTCTCTAAGCTTGAGGGGATATGTGTTATGCCTTACACATATATAGACGCATGTGTGTAGGGCTTTGATACCATTTGTCACGAAACTATTTTTTACCCAAATTCCACACTCCTAATGGCTACATAGCCAAATGCGATTGGACCAGGGCATCCATCCCTAGAATGGCACATAGTTTCACACAAGCAATATATATAGGGCTTATCTTTAATACCCGCGGGGGTAGCCTGATTTTTCGCTACCCGCACATCCAAAAGAGTAACTATATGGTATACAAAAGTAACTCTAAAGATCAACAGAGTAACTATATGGTACACAAGAGTAATTCTGAGATCAAAAAAGTAACTGTGTAGAAAATATACAGTCAGTAAATATATGGACGGGTTTTTTTATTTTGGGGGGAGGGGCAAATGATATTATTTTTGGATGAATTTTTTTGGGGATCTAGATAAAATACTCCTCTAAAATTGTGAAAAAAAATAAAAAAAATGACGGGAAGGGTGCGCGGGTAGCTACCCATGCAGGTATTAAATAAATCCCCATATATATATATATATATATATATATATATATATATATATATATAAAGGTAGTAACAACACAAAGAGATAACAAGATACTAAAGTTGATAAGAGATAGAGAAACATGTACCCATTTCTACTTCTAGCATCCCATTGGTGTTTCATTTCATAGAGTAGGCCCTCGAGTGCAGCGGATCTTCATTTGACAATCAAAATTTTGATAAACAAAACATATTAGTGTTAAAGCATTAAGTATGTTATGAAAAGTCATGTAAATAGTTTAAACATATAGTAAAAGGTGCTTGGCTAAATTGAGTACTAAGAAAGAACAAGAAACAAGGTGAGGAAACTTGACGACATTCTTTTATACAAAGCTTGTTTTAGTTTTCTTTATCCATTATATTAAAATGGATTCTTTATATAATGTTCAAGGTTTGTCAACATATGATATCCAAACATGAAATTAGTATTCATAGGAACACTAACTCAACCAAGTAAGTAAGTATCCAAGCATTCATACGAGCATACATATAAGCAAGCCAATAGCATAGTAGGTTCAAGAGGAAAAACATACCTTGGGTAGAGGACAAGATTAGCAAATTGGTTAGAAAACCCCTAAATAGCAAGGTTGACTAGATCATGGAAAAAGAGTCAACCAAGTGATCCTGGGATAAGAAATGAGTGTAATTATATTAACATCGGCAAGATGAGGTTTTAGCCATCATTAGTATGGTAATTGGATGTGTCACCTAAGTCTAGGCATCATATTGTTCATCATTTATTTTGGTATCTTAACTAGGGTCATTCATAGATATCTCAAATCAACATAGTACATCATGGTTCATTAGTACTTAGGATGACACATCACAACTTGATCAGGGATATAATATTAGAGTTCCAAGATCTTAAATTGAGCAATCTTAGTAAAAATAAGCATCAACATTGGCATAACTAGTCACGTTGAGTTATAATCATACAAGATTGTCACCATTAGGGTATACATGGGGTCTATAGGAGGATTTTGTGTCACAAATATCAATAAGTTACTAATTTCAAGTCCACATGCATAACTTGAGAAACTTTAGATGAATTAAAGCACAAGGTTTAACATCCATCACAAAGTGCACATAAAGTCATGTTAAGACACACTAAGCATTACAAGATCATCATTAAGGTCCCAGAAAAGTCATGATCAAGAATGAATATGTTTGAGATTATAGTTTACTGATTTAGAGCATCCATATATGTTTCAATAGAACTTGAACAAGTTATAACATAAAAGAAGTGATTTTTTGCTTATAAGTCCATTTAAGGTCATTCAAGCAATATTTTGTCACTTTTGGGTACATGGATATAATAAGTCTGGATCATGATGTATCAAGATGTTCAAGTAACTATTATTAGGATAACATTGAGATTTGGAACATAGAGATTTAGCTTGAGCATTAGATGGCATAGACCATGTAGAAAGAGGTCAAGAACTATCATCTTTTAGAGTATCAGTGGAAATACAAGTAGAATTAGGTCGTGAAAATAGTCCCATTAGATAGATCTCATTCTCTAGATAAAATCATATATTATACATCTTATTCGGCCCAAGGAATGAGGAGATATCTATTTTGAAAATATTTAGATGAAAACTATAGGGGAAATAAGGGGTGTTACATTGATTTCATTACCCTGATGTAGTTGTTGATCTTGGTCGCTGACTCACGATCCAGTAGCTGTACCAAAGCTTGTGCACCCTACAGCTGGACCCCGAGATAGGTTTCTTGACGTGATTTGTTTCCCACTAGCCTAGCGTTTGGGGATGTCCTCCAGCCGAGCTGACCATGAGACGTGGTGCCCAATCGCCTGCTCCTACCCACAACTGTGAACATGGGTTCTTGACCCCAAACTCACTGCCACCTAACGCTGCCTGAGTAGTGTCTGGATGAGCACAACCCGCGTCCTTCTGCAATGTCCTTCTCGTCGGAGTTGTAGAGGGAAGAAGGTTGGGACATAAGGAGGCTACATGACCCTATCGTCCATCTTCAGAAGGGAACCTCAGACCCATGGGAGGTCCTAGGACCAGAGGGGTCAAGAGCGTGGGTACCCAAATGGGGGAGGCGGCATCCACGCAAAAAGGTAGGAGGAGGAAAAGAGCTATAGGGTTAGTGAAATGAGTGGGGTAATATAGGGGAAACATAGAGCGGGTTGGGGGAGGGGTTTGAACCAGATTTCAATTGCTTGATTTCTTAGAGACCGACGCCTATTGGTCATCAAAAAAGAGGGCCTGCTACAGTATGTACATTACCTCCTAGCGTTCTGACCGGGGCCTATCCGCGGAAGCAGTATTGGAAGGCTGAGATTTGATTTCTCCAGGTCTGAGCCTTATGATTGGTTAAGAAAATGAGGAAAGGATCCCCAAGGAAGAAGAGGTAGATGGTGGGCTGCCCCAGCTTTCGGCCCATTAAGGCTCAAAATTGAAACAAATCACTAATTATTTAGTAAAATTCAAAAGGGCGTATCTTGGGATCTAAGTGTCTGATTGAGGTGATTTCTGCGCTCTTAGATTCAAAATTGAATCCTCTATAACATGAAATCTATTTTTCAGCGAGAAGGGTTCATTGAAGCGGTTCAATTGTAGTTGCAATTAGATGATACATAATAAGCATGACCCTTAGTTCAAAACCAAGTTAGAGTCACACATTGGTACAAAGTGATATTTAATCAAATTCAAATCATCAATTTGAACATAGTGACTTAAAGTGGTCAAGGTGTGGTTGAGGGAGGTTGTTGAATGTAATAGGATATCCAATGAATGAGAGAAAAAATCTAGGTCATCATAGTTTCTATGTCTCAGGACCCATTAGGGTTCTTCTAAGCCAACCCCAGTCCCATCTTGAGTTTACCCCTGTAACTCATAAAACATTTTCCCCCTCACTTTATCATTATTCTCGCATTACATGTACATTATTATTTTCACATTACATGTACATTATTATTTCTACATTTCATGTACATTATTATTTCCACATTGCATGTACATCATTATGTCCAAATTTCATGTACATTATTACTTCCATGTTATACTAATTGGTGGAGGATGTATAAATCCTACTTCTCAAAAACCCTGACTTGAGATAAGGCGGGAAGTTCCTTTTAAGGTTTATTAAGAAACATGTTGAGAAGTGGGTGAATCAAGATGAGAAGAAAACCTAAAGGTATTTTACTTCAGGTAAAATCATTCGACCTTGGCCAAGAAGGATGCATGCGCTTGGGAGTCCTTGTAAGTTGAGTAGTAGTATGGAGGAAAGTTTTTCCAACCCTCGGGTTATGATCCCTTCTAGACACCATTATCTTTAGAAATTGCCCTAATAACTCCCTCGTATTTCTATAGATTACTTGAAATTATAAACAATCTGGTGCTCCGATACCAAATGTAACGACCTCATTTTTCAGCAACCCCGAATTAAAGAAGGCCAAAAAGATGAGATCCATTACCTATAACTTTTACCCAAGATCTAGATTAGTCAAATAACAAATAATAGAAAACAATTTCATTAATTATGTAACTTTGTTTACAAGATGTTTACATGAACTTTCTATCCTCAGAACTTTACATTTTAGGAGAAATAACTAGCTAATCCTCCTTTGAAATCATGTATTTCTATCTTTATCTTCATGTCTTTATCATGTATATCAACTTATATCTAAAACAGCATGAAACAGATACATGATCAATATGTGGTCATAGTGGTTTGTGGGGTGCATCCAAAATGTGCAAGTAAATAACAACATATATTCCAACAAATACTTACAAATATAAACTAGATTTTTTTCACATAATCTTTCTTTATGTGGTACTCATAGTGGCATTATAATTGAACAAAATATAAATCAAAAAACCAACATTTTAATTGTTCAATCCTCAAGAAACAACTCAAAAAATTCCAGCAAACTAATATGGTTAATCGTAGGCGTAACAATGTACCTCAATGGTAAGCCATGCAAATTATAATACAGATTATACTTCAATTACATTTAAGCAATTCAATCAGTAAAGATGGATCCAGGCAATCATATCATGCATGCATGTATGTAATTCCTAAAGTGTCAGCATCACATTAACCATATTAAACCTTGCTCGGTCCTATCATAAGGTTTAGAGTTGACTTAGGTTTAAGATATGGATTAAGAGCTCAGACCTTGTTTTTTGTTCGTTGATCATTAGGTGAAACCCTAATTACTAGTTCCACATATGCTTTCATGCTAATCACTTAAATCTGATTAGTTTCATTAACAACATGGCAAGTTCAGATCTTTAATCCCTACTTATTTATATACATGATTATTCTCATTAGAAACCTTAAGTATTATCAACATGGTCATGATTATCTTCAATATTATCATATTATAACATTGTTTGAGAGCATTAATGTATTTAACAAGTTAATGCATCAACCAAGGTTTTTATACACAAATCACAACTTAAACCAATCTTTGCACTACTTTTGGAATTAGAAGCATAATTAGACTATGAAACTATTTTATATGGATTCCTCTCATTTCTCGATCAAAATGACATATAGAATCGCTATAATTCGACCTATGGTTTAATTACTACAATATTTGTAAAAAAAACTTACTCAGACCAATGGGAGACTACCAATTCAGCATACTTGGACCTCGGCCCCTTTCCACATGGATCCAGCCTGTCCAATGGGTTATGTCCATGTCAATGAAATGTGTCCCATCGGAAGGCACCCTAAGAAAAGTCAAATTGACCCCTTTGGCCTTTTCTATAGTGAAGCGGCATTCATGCATGAGGGGGTTGTATGGTCCTTTTAGCCTCGACTCGTCCTCAACCCTACGATGTGTCTGTTGTCGCTTGGGGCATCAGCCACTTCACTGGCCCTTCCTCATCCTTTATGTGTATAGATGGTGCACGACCTGGAAACCCCTCGCATGCCTTCTCCAGAGATGGTAGGTCATAGGGATGAGTTCATGTGGCCAGAGTGGAGAGGAAACCCTGATTGAAACCCCGATTCGTCGATGAGTTGTAGGTGATGTGTATGCGGTTGGTATCTACTTACTAGGTCAAGGAGAAATGTGTGGAAGTCGATCTGCCTCCACAAGGCTCTTCCAGACTTGACCAATCTCTCTGTCGGTGTTGAATCTAACCCATCACGGTGAGATTAGAGGAGTTCCATTTTGGGAAATGAGCTCAAAAAAGATGATGAATGAAGGGATGTGACCCTGTTAGAACTTCAGGAACCCCACATGATGTCTATGGATAGTTCATGACGGGTGTGTACTACTGGTCAATGTGGGTCCAAAGACAAAGGCAAAAAGAAGTAGAGGGGTCATGGCTAACTTGCCATATCCATGAGTAGTCATACCTTAGGGAGAGTCGTCCTCTTCCTGGTGGTGTGATACAAACCCTAGTCAGAGTCCATGTAGAAATATGAGCTAGATGAGAGGTGTAGAAGAAAAGATAAGGGAGTGGGGTGTTGGATACATTGGCTATATATATATATATATATATATATATATATATATATATGTATATGTATATATATATATATTTGTGTATGTGTGTGTATCCACACCTTCTTGTACTTCCTCCCTCTAGTTCCTTTTCTCTCTCTCTCTTACTTGGCATATAAGGAAGATGTCAAAGGTGGCAAGGGGTTTTGGTATTATAACTTCCTAAAAACACCCCCAACACCATCTTTCCATAACCAATAGAAGATGCCTCATTTTTATTCACAAAATTAATACCAACTAAAAGGCAAAGCATGGTTCTAGGAAGGAATATATTCTTCCTATGATATTTCATATAAATTCTTGGCTTTTAATACTAAGACTTGGATTTGGAAAGAAAAAAGCCATTGAGGGAAATCCATTTTTCTATGGTTCCCTTTGAATAATTAGTCATTTAATATTTTTAAAAACATCTTTATCATTGGATTCTAAATTATTCTTTATTTCTCTCCGTGGTATATCCTTTAATCGAATTATCCTCCTTCCATGGAAATTGATTAAAACCTTTTCAAATTTATATTTAGTGGTTGGGATAACCAAAAGTTATCTTTTTAAATGTTATTTAAAACAATATCATTAACACACAAAATATCCTTTTTCTCCTAATTCTAAATTTCTCTTCCTTTTCATCATTATTTTCAAGTTAACCAAAAGTTAGATCAAATAATATGAATGGATGTCCCAAAACATGTGTTGCCAAACTATCTAGATAATTACTCTTTTAATTATTTAGCCACCACATATTTTATTTTCTTTTGGAAACCTACATATTATTCAATATTTCAATTGTCTAATAATTAACAAAGTCAATACTCTTCGTTTATGCCCAAAAACTTTCTTTTGTAGAGTATTCCACATAATTCCATATTTAAAACATCCATGTTGAAATACCTATAATAATTTATTTGCTATTGGATTTTCCTCTCTTTCTTTTCCAAAATTATTAATGGTTCGTTGAAAATAGTGAACAACATGAAATCCATATTATATGGAGTATTACATTTTCAAACCACAATTGTCAAATAAGACAAATATAGGGCCATCTTTCTAATGTGTCCTTCATATTACATTCTTTGCAAACAAATATGTTAAAACACGAGAAAAACCAGGTTCTAACATTCTTTCCCACTTATAGGAATTTTTTCCTCAAAAATTGACTAGTCATCCAAACCAACATCTCAATATGCCATTAACTTTTATTTATGTGCTAATTCCTTGTTTTACTTTACTTTTTGCCACAAGGACCTATTTGCAAAACAAATAGTCTCATGGGCCTTACTTGGGCCATGGGTCAAACCCATTTTATTCTGTCAAAATATAATTAAGGAGTTATTTATCAATTCACGCCTTATATTTGTATAATTCAATTTCACAAAAATTGAGGATATTACATTCATGCCTCCTTAAAAGGAATTTTGTCCCCCAAAATTCACACCATAGTAATCTTAAGGTGAATTATAACCCAACTTAGTTCCAAACCTTAGGGTTAGCAACCCTACTTAGATATGCTTAACATCTTTTGATGACTTGGAAATCCCACACATCATTACTAGGATTTATACTTGAATTCAATTCAGGGTATATCCACGTCCTTAACATTTGCATGATATCATCTCTCAGTGATTTCTATTTTGACTATGATTTTCAATTTCACTTGGTGACTACTTTTTCACCTAGGTTTCCAATCTATTATTCATTTACTTTCACATGAGGTAAGATAACACCTCAAACCCTAGGTCATATCATGAAGTTCATCTTAAGATATTCATTTTCATATGACAGTTTCAAGCGCAACATGTGTCTACTCGATATCTCTCCCTCATAATGGGATGAAATAAGCACTTGACTACAGACCATCTACGTAACTCATCCCACTCCAAGAGTAGAGATGGTATACCCACACATCATCCAAAAATTTCACATTTTATTTTGAATCATCATATCATGATTCTAAACCATACATACTCTATTCTTATATTTCATGAATTCAAATGCCTTTTTCACTTTGAGTTTGTACATATATCCTTTCATTATTACATGGCTTCTTGTGACGTCCCTGGATTTTTGAAAACTTAACCTGATGTGTGACGTCTAAATTGAAACCCTCACCTCAGTGAGAATTCCAATTTAAACACCACACACTAGGCTAAGAAGAACAAAATCAAAGGAAGTCAGGAGGAAACAAGGGTAGCACATGCACATGAACCATAATAAAACCATACAACACATGTTCACCATTCAACATATAATTACAACATGAATTGTTACAACACTTGATATTACATATTGAACCACAAACTTTTACATATATATGTACTACCACTAAACAACAGGATCTTAAGACAACATGTCCACATGTACATCAGCTCGTCATACAACTCTCAACTATCTTAAATCTTCAAGATCATATGTCCACAACCTAAACAAAAGATTACATGTGGTACACGTCAGCACAATATTCAAGAATATTGTACTGAGTACGCCTACATGTCTTTTATATACCTCTCATTACTAAGTTTGGCAATAAGATAAAACTATTACTTGGCAGTTATAAAGAAATATATGAAAAAGCATATACTTGCACAAAGTTGTTCATTAATAAAAGAGAACGCATATTTTAGGCACAATTTCCATTATATCATCCATGCATTGACCGTCAAAGTTTGAATGCACTGAAGGCCTTATGATCGACTACCAAAGAGTTGGATCATTTCATAATGTGATCAGACTACCAAAGAGTTGGATGACTTTCAAGTACTTGACTACCAAAGAGTTGAAGTACTTTATTTTCCAGCACTTGACTACCAAAGAGTTGAAGTGTTTAGATATAATGGACCAGATATATTATGTTTCATGTGTTCATAGCAATAAGTATGGAAAATCAAGCAAGATATCATACAAGAACAATCATTTCATCCAATATCATATTCCAAGTGTTTACTACACATATAATGCAAGCAATACTGTATAATAAACCAAGTAAGAGGTAATGGCGTACCTTGAAGAAAGACAAACCTAATCACATTCCTAATATTAGATATATCCTCATGTCAGCTATATCTTGGCCAAACCCTGGTTAAGACAAGATCATATACTATCATTAGATTCTCCATTACTTTATACCTAGTCTAAACCCTAATTATGTCCATTTTAGGTTTTAGCTAGGTCATTATGATATCTCATTATTACTTGTCTTGTCATCGTGTAATTATCTTACTAATGTCATATTTCATATTGTGGTGCATCATTTGAACATTAGTTTTCATATCATTGTTTGCATGCATTAACCCTAGATTAGTTACATAATCCAATTAGGGTTTTCTCATTATTATAGGATACTTAAACATGTAACCTTATTTATATGCATAATTATGATCTAATAATTATATCTTAGCTTCTAGTTCTGATTAAAGCTTACTCTGAAATTTTTAGGGTTTCTTGAGCATCTTTGCAATTATTGCAGAATTAATTTGGGTTATTATCCCTAATTAGACATATTAAGAAAAAGACATAATTTCGTGCATGAACATTATAATTATTGACATTAGATGAATTATAAACTTGATTATGGATTCACTGACATTTTATCACAATTTTAGACCATTGATTGATATTTATTATCCATAAAACAAGTGTATACTATTTTACATGATATCACTATGATTTAATCATAAAAAGACTGATATGATTATTTCATGTTATTCTACTCATTTTTCTAAACATTTTGGCACCTTGTCTGTATTTTTCTAACAACTGAGCTATTTTCTACAAATTATTGAAGATATGAGCATTTTTTGATTATTTACCTTTTTAGACGAATAGCATGTCGTCACGTGGCCATATTGGGCGCGACTCACTCCTCCTCTGTCCATGTTGAGTCGGACGGATTTTCTTGGTTTGGCTGGGTTTATTACTAAATCGGGTCAGGGCTTTAGTCTGGCGATTCACCTTTTCTCCTACTCTCACGAGTCTTTGTCTGTGGACTCTGTCCTTTCACCCAAAGCCATCGCCATGAAGTCGGTCTTCAGTGAGCAATCAAGGCATCAACTCCTCCTCCTTATCATATGCTTATGCTTCCAATACCTTCGGCCTCTCTTCCCCTAAGATGTCGACCTCTCGGATGAGAGGTTGCGGCTCCACTTTACAGTGCCCGTTGAGGCCGTCGCCGCAAGCCGCTGCTATGGAGGAGAAAAAGAGGCTAAAAGCTTGTAGACCTCAAAAATTCGATCTGATGATTTGAAAATCTATGCAACCCTATAAGGAACTTCAACATAGCCTCTAAAAGTTTCGGGAGTCACCTATTCATAGTCCCCGAGCTCTGCCTTCATCTCCGGCTTACTAGAGTTCGTCAGCTAAGGAAACTTCCACAAAACTCCATGATGTGATCCTGAGTGAACTACCTCGACTCCGAGCTTCATTTCCTTTCTTTCTATCTTCCTCTGATCTCCTCTGTAGCTCCATATGTCTCCTCCTTGCATAACTTGCTTCACATCACCTGGTACCAGTAATGGTGAGGCAGGATAAGGAAGAAGGTGTTGCTCCCAACACTGGTCACAAAAAGAGATTTGTAAGGGGTCGGTATACTCATCTCGATGAGGCAAAGAAAACTACTCAGTCAATTTCTTTCTTACCTATTCCCATGATGAGGTGGTGGCCGGAGTCACTGCCTCCAGTCTTCTCCACAATCTCCAGTTCAGTTGGACATAGGGGAAAACATCTAGCCATCCAAAACAAAACATCCAATGGCCACAGTGATTCCACAATATGAATCACTGGCTTACCTACCTATGGAGTGTGTGACATAACATTTTCTCTCAAACTTAGCTCAAATCTCATCAATAATGCAAATTATTTCACAAACTTCAAGCCTAAATAACTTGACCTAGAATTCTCCAATCTTCATGAAAATTTAACAATAACTTTATCATAACCAAAGGTACATTCTATTCCATTTTGGTGGCAAAACTCAACCATTTGACCTCTCAATTAATTGTTCCAAAAAGACACCTAAAGTCTCATCAAATATAATATCAACATTGAACAACTCCTAAACTCTTCCAAACTAAAGGAATCACCTTTCTATGATCAAAATACACATATGTGTATACTTTCAAAACAATCATTCCAATATGAAATCCATGAACACAATTATCCAATTGGGCACTCCAGAACATCAAAAGTTCACTCTATCACATCCTATATACCTTAAAAGAAAATTCGTTATCAAATTTAAGCCAAAATCCATTTTTCACACTTCTTGTATCTTTCATATTTACACCTCATGTATTATGAGCCTTAACCACTTCCTCTAGGTCTACAGGGTTATAGATATTTTTAGACTAATATCAGCCTTATGCATCTAGGGAGTGCCTCTCACATTCACCCATTGGGCCACATGAACATCATGAAGGTGGCCAATCTCTTGAGACATGGGCCTCGGGCAAACGTAGTTGTTACCTCCTGATGAGATGGTCTTGTGAATTCAGGGGACAATCAACTCCTAACCCCATCAGTCCATGTACCTTTAATACTCCCTACTTGACCCCAGGATTGACTTAGGGCTCTACCTTTGCCAAGGGTTCATTTATAACACATTATTTTCATATGTAATCCTTTAAACTGGATTTGCTCCATATCTTGTGATATTCATTATTCACTTTATGTCCCCTCATTGGATTCATGGAAACTTTCTTTTTCAGGCTTGGTCTCATACTGTCAGCCACTTCCATAGTGACTTTTCCTCATGTTTCTCAAAGATGGCATACTTGGGTTTCATATAATCATATTCAGTATATGTTCTCTCATATTTTATGTTCTTAGTTCTTCACCCTTACAGTGATAGTTAAAGTTACCTCTACTTTAACTTGATTTGTCAACTTACCCTTTCTAGGGAAGGTCCTAACCTAGGTGCCTTCTTGGCTCACATGAGGAGGTTAGGTCCTCTAGATTCAATGCGACCCTATAGGTCTAGGGTTTTGCCTCCCCCATAGGCCCTTTTCCCACTCTTGGGTTACCCACCCCAGGTTGGCACACCTTCCCTAAAAGTCAAAATTATTTTCATTTTTATGCATTATTTTTATTATAACTTCTCAACCCATTTTTACTCAACCTCTTGGATAACCCTTTCGAGGTCTTACCTCTACAGTGGACGTTAGGGCACCTTCTTGGTGCCATATTAGTCTTCCACTATTCAGGTAGATGACCTGTGATGTCTTCCCCTATTCAGGTAGATGACCTTTGATATCTTCCCCTATTCAGGCAGATGACCTTTGATGTCTTCTCCTATGCAGATAGATGACCTTTGATGTCTTCCCTTGTTCAAGTGGATGACCTTTGATGTCTTCCCCTATTTAGGTGGATGACCTTTGATGATCCTCTGTCACATGGGCTTAATCATCATTATTTCATACATCCAAAGGTGGTATGAGGGGTTCAAGCAAGTTATATTCATATTTTCATTTGCATGTATAACCATTAGTTACCAATGTTTCTTAAAACCTTTTAAATGAATGTCATACTCCACACACACACACATGCATGGGAGACTGGGTCACTAAACCTCATTTATATTCATATTCTTTCACATGTATCCTTCATGCATGGGTTACCAAAAATATATATATATTCTCTCTTTCCTCTTACCCGAATTGGTTTCATATGGGTAGAATTTCAATTTTACCCACACTACTCTCATTCCCCAGGATTATGGTTTAGGTTAGGGTTAGGTACTATACAATCTACACCCTACATCTTAGGGTTTCTATGTCTCTTGACCCACTAGGGTGTTGGTATGTATGACCAGAGAGCCAATCATATGAGGATTGTAATGGCATAATTTGTAAATGATTTGATTATTAATGAAAGGTAAGCTTCAAATTTATTTAGTTATGATATAATGATCTAACATATAAAATGTCTATAGAATGATATTACTCAATGATGTATGTTTTCAAGTACGTGACTTGAACAATGAGATCTTATGGATATTAAGAGTATATACATTCTCAATATGTCCCTAGTCAGCTATTATTGTGGAAGGCAGATAAACAACAATGAAACATAAGAGTAGAGTGTGTGTTGGTTGATGATAGAATCTTATTAGTTATAATATGTAATATCAAACCAAGTACCTCGATACATGTTCGATAATAATGTATCGGGAAGTCCCACCATGAGACTAACACATGGAAGCCATTACTATGGTAGTCATAGTCAGCTCTCATGGTGATTGTGGTTCTTAGACAATCAAGCATAGTATGCTTGCTATGGTGGGAGTTGCCGCAAGCCGCTGCTATGGCGGAGCAAAAGAGGATAAAAGCTTGTAGACCTCAAAAATTCGATCTGATGCTTTGAAAATCTATGCAACCCTATAATGAACTTCAACATAGCCTCTAAACAGTGTCGGGAGTCAGCTATTCATAGTCCCCGAGCTCTGCCTTCATCTCCAGCTTACTAGAGTTCGTCAGCCAAGGAAACTTCCACAAAACTCCATGATGCGATCCTGAGTGAACTACCTCGACTCTAAGCTTCATTTCCTTTCTTGTTTAAGAACCACAATCACCACCATCACCATGAGAGTTGACTATGGTAGTCATAGTCAGCTCTCATGGTGATGGTGGTGTAGGAACTAATAAACAAGCAAACATTCATTTGGAATTCATTCTGAAAATACTCTAAGAAACCACAGTAGTCAATTAAGTCGACTAGTCATAGGTGTAACCACATACCTATCTCAGAAGTAACTTTATGTCCAAGCAAAAAGGTAACAAGAGCAACCAATCAAGCAACTACCCTAAAATTAAATCATAATACCCATGTATTATTATTTTATCCAAAATCTACCATTAGGAATGACTTGGGGTCCAAGTTAGGTTTTGGGGTCAAATTAGGGTTTCATTAAGGTTTTGACTTCCAATACCCTAATTATCACTTTTCATGCCTTTTTGGTTTACTAACCCTACTTTTATCATCATTAGCAATTTCAACTCAAGAAAACCCTAATTGACCAACTTATGAATTATTAATCTCAAATTTGATTCCAGATACCCTTTTACCTAAAAAGATCAATCTTTGACTATTAAGAATAATTAAACATATTACGATCATCAAAAATCTAGAAACTAGGGTTTTTACACATTAAACACATCAAAGTTGGTAACTTTAAGCACTTTTAGAACTAGAGACATATTTAGACCTTGAAATTATTTGTATTGCATTCCTTGCATTTTTATGATCATTTTCATATATTACATGTTATAATTGGACCATTCTATTAATTTCTACAATTTTAGCAATTTAATGCATTCTAACCAATGGGGGATTGCCAATTAGGCAATGAGCACGTAACCTAGCCTTGCCAATGCAACTAGGTCGACCAATGAGCTCCTCCCAATTCGGTAAGTCGCGCTTCGTGGACACATATTGTGTGAAAATAGGGAGAAATGATTGAGTTACCCTTACCGTTTCAAGGCGCAACTGAGGGAAGATGAGTATTTTCCTCCTATATCTTCTTCCACCTCTTGACGGCTTGCTCTTGTCCCAGGCTTAGTCAATTAAAAGTTGACTCTAGGAGTTAGGACCCTGGAGCGGCGAGCAAAGATGTGATTCTCTCCATCTAGCTCCAACAAACTCGTTTGTGGTTTTGATTGGTCGAAGGGGGGCTAATGGTGACAATCTGGTGCTCATCTATGCGGCATAGGACTAGATAAGAAGGGAGGAGAAAAGTAGGGCCTTGTTACAAAGTTGAAGGTTGGGCAAAAGTCTAGAAATTCTAAGGCAACTCGCAAGCTATCTCGAGGTTTTGCAAAGAGGTTTATGCCCCTTTTTATAGCCCTGGGTCATGGGTTCATTCCTGTTGCATTGAGAAACTTGGGTGAATCATGTAGAGTCCTCCAAAATAGGTAGAACTTAGGTTGGGTAGATGTGAAACAATCTTTCAAATTCTCTCAACAATTTTCTCAATCTATTCATGCATTGAAGAGGGAAAGAGGCGAAATAAATCTTCCCAGTTCTTGTACTGGTTTCCCAAACCAACTAAGGTAGGAGATGATCCCCTATCCTCAGATATTCATCCAAGGGCTGCAAATGTGCGCTCAATAATAAAGCCTTTTCCAAACAGGAATGTATATGTGGCATTTAATATATCAACTCATTAATACTTACACTTTAAGGATTTTTGTAAAATCCATATCTCTCATTTTGTTAATCCTTTTAACCCCAAATTTTAAGGGAAGGTCTTTAATGACTTTGTCTAAGCGTGGGAAGGGTTTAATGCCAAAAATAAAAAATAAAAGATATTTTTATTAGTATCCAAGTCTTCCTATTATAAGGCACGTTTTAGGCATCAAATCTATTATTTTCTCTTTCTACTTTTCCCACATTCTTTATTTTGATTAGCTTTCTTATTAGGAATCATGTGAAAATGAAAACCACTCATTAGTGGCTTTTGACACCACTTTTCTAAAGAATTATACCTACTTCCCAAATTACATTTTTTATTATCCATTATCTTTTACATTTTTATTAATATTGGATTTTCTTTCTTCCTTTTTTCGCTTATATCCATTATTGGATCAATAAAATCAGTAGACACCGCAAAATCCATAGAAAAGGGAAATTTTCAAGAAAAATCATACTTTTAAAACAAAGCACACCAAAATTCGAATATGTCATTTTTAGTGAAATAATTACATTTCAACTATGGAAATATATGTGAAAAACCATATTGTAACCACTCAGATCCTCCTTCCTCCAAGAAGAAGCTTGCTTCTAGTATCTGATAAATCCAACCTCAAAAGTCTTTGGAGAAGGATCTACCATGCCAAGAGTACTGTTTCACCCATCTTAGTTCCTCCATCATGCCCTTTGGCCCCAGCTATTCCCCACAATACACTATGGTTGTAACCTCTTAGACCACAATCTAAGGTCTAGTAGAGTTTCAAGAATGACAATTGGTCCTACATACCACAACTAACATAGGTTGTATACTTTGTCCTCACTTATGCACAACTTGATGTCAAATTTCCAACTGGTCATGCTTCCTAGTACTACTCGGGGCTGCGCATGCTTAACCACAAAGTTCTTAGTTATGGTCTCCCTGAAAGGAGGTGCACCTTAGTGATATTGATATTCGAATCATTCCTTTTAAGATCATTTTAGTATGGGGCATCAAATATATGATGTTACAATCTCCCCCACTTAGACTCATGATGTTCTCATCAAGGCTCAACCATGGCCTCATCATATCTTCCATGTTTTAGTGTAGACCTAGATTTGTGCATGTACACTCAATTGTCATTCGCGGTTACCAGTACAAGAGTGGATCCATCAACTAGGATAGCCCTCTCCAACATGCTTAAACCGTATGACTTAAGATTGGCATGTCACATTTACGTGAGCCCCGCTTACTGGAGAGGGTCTAGATTTGATACCATTTGTGAAGTGTGGACCCACTTTCCAAGGCTCTGATAAAGATACAAGAATGACAACTGGGCCCACATACCACCTCTATCCTGGCTGCATGCTTTGTCCTCACTCATGCACAACTTGGGATCAACTTCCCAACAAGTCACCCATCCTAGTAATACTCTGAGATGAGCATGCTTAACCACAAAGTTTTTAGTGATGAGCTACCTAAAAAGGAGGTACACCTTGATGATATGGATGGTCCAATCATTCCTATTAAGAACATTTATTTGAGGCCTCAAGCCTGGGATGTTACAATGGTGAAGGGGACAGAGAGGTCTCGATGATCTATGCATTGATATCCCTTAAAACGACACCTCTTGTTGATGTTGAAAAAGATCTTGGATGGACAAAGCCAACTACCCACCAAAACATTGAGAAATAACTAGATTATTACATTCATAAGGTACTGAGATTCTTGAGTCAGTTTCCAATCACAATGTGCCCTCTGTAGTGGTGGAAGATGACCTATATGATACTAGATTCTCATATGAGGTTTATGTCTGGCATTACAGATAACCACGTCCAAAGTCAAATATGGGGCTAGTTGTGCCTATTGTTATACTGACAATTATATATTCTAAAACCATCACAACATTACCAATCAACTTGCCACATATTCATTTGTTAAATCAATAATTGCCATTAATAACCCCAAATTGAATGAAACTTTGGCCAATCCGTTCTTAATATGTAAAGTTTGCCTTGACATAAGATCATACCAAAATAGGAAGGCTTCATTACCCGACTATGTGCATAAACTAAAATCTTATCACTTACTAAGATTCAAAAACTCATCAACATATCTTTTCTTAATAAAAAATTATATTCTAAACACATATTATCCTTGTCCATGAAGTATTGACATAGTCAGCAAATGCCATAACATACTAAAGTACATATAAATAAAAAAAATCCAAATAATACATTCATGACTTATTTACTTTCTCAAATCGGTTTTCGGGATACCATCATTTCTCATTAGTTTACCAAAAATACAACAAAAAGGAAATAAAAACTATTTAAGATTTTATATTCTTATAAGTTCATTATTTACTATTCCATGATCATATTATGAAAATTACCTAGAATATCAGGTTATGAATAAACTCTAGTTGCACAAGAAAGGCTCCTTAAGTGTAACATATTGAAGAGTGAACTAGGAACTAAGTAGATGGTACCTGAGAATGAGGATGTTCCAATGACCTTTGATAAATTCTTCTTATCATCAACAATGATCTTTGTATGACTCAAGCAATAGCTTCACTGATACATTCAATATGTTCCTCATGATAGAGTTTCCTTCAATGATGGTTTGCAATAAGTTGGGCCACATTTGGTATCAGAGATGCAATAATAGTGGAAATTAATATGAATATATGTAAGGAAATGAGATAACTTCCTTTCCAACATTAGTTACTATATAGAATAAATTACTTTTCTTCTTGAAGCAAAAAGAGAGAATAGTGAAATGAAAGAACTAAATGTTAGTAAGAGAGGGGATTTGGTTGAGATGTATGTAGCACTACATTTACCTGAATGGGAAATAAAATGTTTCTCCCACACAAAACATTATATGTAGTTCCATCAAGTTGTTCCTATGAAGCTGTATTAGTTTTTTGTTTCTACAAACCAAATAGTATAAGAAAATAGAGTTGGGTATTAATTTCTAATCATATATATCACACACAACCGTCATTAGTTGCTTAATCTCATAAATAGGGTCAATTTTTAAACTCCCTTATGTATATCTTATTGAAAAGTAAGAATTTTACTAGATTAACTATATTATCTCTGACCTAAACCCATTGCAAATGGTAGAAGGCTCTTACACCTATTAGGTCCAAATATGTTGTCACGATTCAAATGATGTACTACTTCAATATCCTCTTCCATTCCATTTTGAATAGATTGGAATGTACTATGTAATCAGACTCTCAAGTAATTAGGAAAAGATAACATGTGACTTTTAAAATAACCTAACATGGCTAACAAAACCATTTGTTGTCCACGTGGGTCTAATATACAATAGTTAGTATCCCAATACAAATTCACCTAGTTAACATTAAAATAACAATCCATCAACAATCTAAATATTTATTTAACAGTTTTTTTTTGAAAGCTCCGCCTTTTCATTCATAGAAGAGTCAGGGTACAAAAAAGACATCATTCTCCGCATTCAGCCTCTAGCTAACTGGTAGAGTGTTCCTCCTAAGACATAGCCCGCCCAAGACTAAGGCGTGTTGAGCAATAAAATGAGCGAAAAGGTTCCTCGACCTATTAACGTGGACATACTTATAATCAGAGAAATGGGACGCAAGATTGCAGATATCCTCAGCTAACAAACCCAGGTAGTCGTATCGTCTGTCGATGACGTTCAGAGCCTTCACCACGTTGACTGAGTCAGAGCAGACAACCAGCTTCCAATCCGCCCTCCCAGTCTCTATTGCCAGCAGCAACCCTTCTCTAATCGCCATAGCTTCAGCTATGTTCGAGCTCCATCGTGCATTGGTCTGTCTTTGAACCACCCCCAGGGAGGCACCTGCTCCGTTTCTGATCACCGCACCCAGTCCGCACTGACCAGAGTTACGTACTGCAGCGTCGGCATGTTGTATCTATTGTGTGTATGTAATATCTTGGGTACATGTTGTATCTTGGGTACATGTTGTCTTTTAACAGTTTAGTTTTGTGAAGTATTATGTAATATCTTGGTTACATGTTGTATCTATTGTGTGTATGTGTGTGTACATGTTTGTGTGCATTTATGTCTAAATATATACATGTACATGTGTGTGTCTATATATATACATATGTATATATATATACATAGAGAGAGAGTCTAGGATACACTCAAGTGTACAGATAGCACCATACAGTGAAGTGGTGTTCACATATCAAGGTTAATTTTTCAAGATATTCAAACTGTTGATATTCATTTTTATAACTAAAATAGGCCACATGAAAATTTCAAGCTCATTGCATATTTGTAAGTCATTCATTTAAGAATAGAAAATTTGATGTACACAACTAATTTCAAGTGTGCCATTTAATTGTCTTTGATTACGTGACCTATAGGTGTCTAAGTGAATTCAGATCTTATATGAAAAATAGTTACTTGTCAACAAAAATGATAATATTTTAAAATATACATTTTAAGATATACCTTTTAACATATATATTTTAATATATTTTTTAAATATACATTTTAAACAATCTACAACAAGTAGATTTTGTGTGTCATTGTATGCTAATTTATACTCCATGTGATGCCTTTTATACAATGAGTACCATGCACAAATATGTATTGCTAACCAATAATATCTTAATAGTTTAACAATGATACATTTAGATGTGTATTTTATGGCTTAATTATTAAACAATATTTTGAGATATGTTTGTACAAAAACAAATCACATGCATTTTTTGGTATGAAAGTGGACCTAATAAGATTTGTGTAAAGAAGTGAGATCAACCATCACCACTCTACTAATATTGGTAAACAAAATCTAATGAATAGCGGAAGTTAAAAATTTGACTATATTCAATTTAATAAAGAGTACATCAAAATTTTCCCAATTAGGATGTGCATGCTTTAACAAATAAAGAATCTAATGTAGAGGGAAACTAAATCAAATCAATGTCTCCAACAAAATAACAAATAAGTCTGTGATGGAAGGATGAACACCTTTTCCTAGTCTTAAGTTGGTTCACCATGCTCTTGTTGCGCACTCTAATCCTAAACCTGGGTGGTTGGGATTACCCAGCAGGAGGAGACTAAAGTTTGTGTCAATTAAAGGAATAAGGACAAACATAAAGTAAAGTATTGCATGATAAAGAACTACTATGCTAAGAAGGTCAAAAGTATGAGGCAAGTAAATAATTAAGAATTCTTCCAAATCAAATAGTAATAAAGTTGCATGCATGATTTAATATGACTATATTAAACTAATATAGGGTTGAGGCACCTACCTAACCACAACCTTTGGGTGAGGGAGAAATAACACATTCTCAAGCACCTGAATATATATATATATATATATATATATATATAATGGGGAGAATTATCACATTCCCCTGGGCAAATTTACACATGTCCACTATGGGTGGTTATACTCATGTACACTACATTAGTTAATTAAGTCAATATTTCATCATGTTGGGTAATATAAATTGGTTGAGTGAAAATAAAATCAATATAGCATTGGGGCTTAAAACCCAAGAAGTAATTTAAATAAATGTGCCACAAGAAGGCAATAAAGAGAATAAAGGCTAAGACAATGCCTCATTGGAAATATTAGGGTTGGATATCAAAATGCCCAACTGAAGGATAAGTGTTCAAACTCATATATAAATAGGATTGCACATACACATACCTCATTTGAGATGCCTAGAGAAGACCTTTCACCAATCTAGCTTGTATACAAGAGAACTTTATCCTAGTTACAATTATATCACATGGATTAGGATTTATAAAGCATACTATGTGAAAACCCTAATTTTGGATCTTCTATGAAAACCTTCAATATAGCACTCAAAGATTAGACCAATCAATTACTTGATTCTCCTGATTAAGAAAACATATTTATTTCTTAAATCCAGAGTTAAAATGAATTAGTTACATATTTTAAGGCTTTTATATAACTAAAATGGTGACATCAAAATAGGGATACAAATCAATATTTAAAAACATTAAATTCGGATTCCTTGTGAAAAATCTTTTCCAATGAGTATTTATTTATATTTTTCAGACCATCCTATGATTTATTGTGACTTTTATAAAATAGACTAATAGGAAATTGGGAAAAACTACATCAGAACAAGGACCAGGATATCCTTTCACGGCCCACTTATCCACTTGACCCAATGGACGATTGCCACATCAACGTCACATTCTCAAAATAGGAGGGAAAGTGGTGACAAGAGGAAAACCCGAAAATGCCCATACATGATTGATTATTTAATTAAGAAACCAGGGAAAAAATGTCATTTTGATACAAAAAGGAAGCTTGCCTTTACTAGATCAAAAGCAATCATGAAATACCAAAAACACCCTTGTGCATTTAATTGATTGATTGAAAATGTGGGGGCACCAAAGTCATTCCATGAGTTGGTTTCTTCCTTGCTTGGCCATGGAACGAGCAACCTTCCTGGAGCTTCGACTCTAGCTTTGCCTCACACCATCAGGCAAGGTCTCGACACATGGATGACTCGAGCATGTTGCTCGGAGTCAGGCTAAAGCGGAGGAACAAACGTCATGAAGCGAGGACCCTTTGGTCACCAGAACAGAATGGAGAACTCCATGAACAAGGAAGAAGATCGAGCTAGGTGCAAGGTGTCATAGGTTAATATTAATGCCTATATTAATGCTATACAATTAGATTTTTGTTTTGCCCAAGATTTAGCCCATAACCACTATATTGGCCATTAATATATATATTAATGTATTAAAGAGGGTGAATGAATATGAAAAAGCTTTCTATTTAAACCTCTGGGTGAATATTCGAGATAGGCAATATATGTCAATTTCAAGAGTCATAACTCACCATATTATTCTCTTTTTATGTTTTATTATCGCATAAGAGGAGAGAGAAAAGAAAAGAGGATTATTCTCTCATCAACTAACTCAATTCCACATTATTACACATTTCTTGTCCCAAAAAGCCATAAAACCCTAAATTAGTATAATCTATTGATTATCTCTCATTAATGGTCATTTTGCATTGTTAGACTATAGTTAACACACCAGTTGAGATATTTGTGCAAAAATCCATTCATTGAAATGAATGTGGGTCAAATATAATACAAACCATTAAGTATTACTCAATTTCAACATTGAGGCCAAAGATGATAGAAAATATAGGAAAATTTAGGGAAAAGGACAGAAAGGATGTGAAGGATAAAATCTTTAAAATGGGTTAAATTGCAAATAAACCCAAGATTCAGTATGTTACAACACTCCACCCCTTAAAGAGGATTTTGTCCTCAAAATCTCAACAAGAGGGAAGGGTGAGTACGTAACATCCCAACATTAAGCAACTAGGTGGTTATCTCTAATCTATGGTACTTCACATGCTATACTCATAAGTCAGGTTTTACTAAGGTTTCCACTATTCAGATTACCTTTTATCAAATATAACACAATTAACATTTTGGCTTATTAGCATTATCTCCATTATGAAATTGCACCATCTTTATTATTCTATTACTTGTATCACGTTATATTCAAATTATTGTAAAATAAGTATATCTCAACATTATGTACAATTCATATGTATTTCTCATTTACTAATTGAGAATTTTAAGCACAGTTAGGATTTACTAAATCATCTCAATATTTATAAATATATTAGATCACAATCCTTAATAACTTGAATTTTATCTCCATTATCCTCATATTACCATCATATAGAATTATCACATATTATTTTGTAAGAATTTGCTAATATTATCCAAAAATTTGTTAAGTGTAAATAATGTCACGTTAATTTCTTACACCTATATTACACATTGTCACATCACTTTTTTTTATTCACATTAATGTCATCACTGACCATTTTCTCCTATTTACACTTCATATTATAATTTATACATTTAACATCACATTAGGCATTTAGAATTATTGTAGACTTAATAATCATGCTTATGTAAATCCAATTACTCTTTATCACATTTTAGTCATTATATGTATTTTAGTGAATAAGGTAAAACACATTGCATATTAATGAATAGATTCATATACCAAATTATGATTAGGTGATTACATTCCATTTCTATGTATCTAGGTATATTTTCTAATGATGACACCTAATGTCACTAATGTGAAGGCATATGAGTATATATATATATATATATATATATATATATATATGTGTGTGTGTGTGTGTGTGTGTGTGTGTGTGTGTGTGTGTGTGTGTTGTTAAGGTTAGATGGTTGCATCTTAGGGTTTAGGTCATCATGACCATTACATGTTATGCATTTATCTTATCATTAGGGTGACATGGTCAACATTATGTGTATTCACCATTAGTGAGTTACTCATATTATGTATATTAAGTATTTATTGGGGTTCAAGTATATGAACTATTCATTAGATGACTTATTATATATTCATTAGTATATAAACAAACAAGTTAAATTATAAGTATAATTTTTTTGTTCAATACTAATCATATAAGCTCACTAATCTCTTATTTATGGAGTTAGGGTTTCCAATTTCAGAGTAGCTATATTTTAATGTATTGTAGGACTCCATCCCCTTAAAAGTATTTCGTCCTCAAAATTAGCAATTCCAAAATATATCAAGGTATTACACTACTACTACTTTTCCACTTAAAAGGGTTGACCTATCAAGTCAAACTAAACTAGAGGTAAAAGAGTGAGTTTATTAAACCATGTATAAGATCCAAGACTTAATTGTTTTACTATTCACTATTACCAAACCTCAAAGTCTAGGTTGTAGGTAGACTATATAAGGAACTTATGGATCATAAGGTGGTTTTGTTTGGGTAACCAAATCATCGTATTAGGTTCCTAAGGATATTCAGCATTGAGGTTATTTGCCTGAAGGTATGCTATTTCGAACAATCAGTATCAGCTCAGGCCAAGCCGGTGTCATATGGATCCAGGAGTCCTCGTAAACCAAGCTAGTGGTGCGGAGGAAAATATTGTCAGCCCCCAGACCCTGATCCTTTCTAGGCACCCTTGCTTTAAACTTATGTCCTAGTAGCTACCTAATAGGATAATCACCTAAAAGTTGACTCAATATATTTCTAATATGAAATTCTTGTGGTCCTAAATCAACCTTTTATCATAGGTCAATTCTAAGGTGGACTAAAGGGAAACTATATGAGGTAAGGGTTTCGAACTAGGGAGACAAATTGAAATAGTCAAGACTCCAACTACCATTGGCTCTGATACCATGTTGTAAAGAAGTGAGATCAACCATCACCTCTCTACAAATAATGGTAAACAAAATCCAATAAATAGCAGCAGAAGTTAAAAATTTGACTATATTCAATTTAATAAAGAATACACCAAAATTTTCCCAATAAGGGTGTACATGCTTTATACAAATAAAGGATATAAGGTAGAGGGAAACTAAACTACATCAATATGTCTCCAACAAAATAACAAATAAGTCCATGATAGAAGGATGAACACCTTCTCCTAGTCTTAGGCTGGTTCACCATGCTCCTATTGCGCACTCTGATCCTAAACCTAGGTGGTTGGGATCACCCAGCAAGAGGAGAATAAAGTATGTGTCAATTAAAGGAATAAGCACAAACATAAAGTAAAGTATTGCATGATAATGAACTACTATGCTAAGAGGGTCAAAAGTATGAGGCAAGTTAATAATTAAGAATTCTGCCAAATCAAATAGTAATAAAGTTGCATGCATGATTTAATATGACTACATTAAACTAATATAGGGTTGAGGCACCTACCTAACCTAAATCTATGGGTGAGGGATAAATAACACATTCCCAAGCACCTAAATATATATAAAATGGGGAGAATTATCACATTCCCCTGGGCAAATTTACACGTCCACTATGGGTGGTTGTACTCATGTACACTACATTAGTTAATTAAGTCAATATCATCATGCTGGGTAATATAAATTGGCAGAGTGGAAATAAAATCAATATAGCATTTGGGCTTAAAACCCAAGAAGTAATTGAAATAAAGGTGACAAGAAGGCAATAAAGAGAATAAAGGCTAAGACAATGCCTTATTGGAAATATTAGGGTTGGATATCAAAATGTCCAACTGAAGAATAAGTGTTCAAACTCATATATAAATAGGATTGCACATAAACATACCTCATTTGAGATTCCTAGAGAAGACCTTTCACCAATCGAGCTTGTATCCAAGACAACTGTATCTTAGTTACAATTATATCACATGGATTAGGGTTTATAAAGCATACTATGTGAGAAACCCTGATTTTGGATATTCAATGAAAACCTTCAATTTAGGACTCAAATATTAGACCAATCAATTACTTGGATTCTCCTGATTAAGAAAACATATTTATTTCTTAAATTTGGAGTTAAAATGAATTAGTTACATATTTGAAGGCTTTTATGTAATTAAAATGGTGTTTATAATAAACATCAAAATATGGATGCAAATCAATATTTAAAACCTTAAATTAGGATTTCTTGTGAAAAATCCTTTCCAACAAGTTTTTATTTGTATTTTTCAGACCATCCTATGATTTATTATGAATTTTATAAAATAGACCAATAGAAAATTGGGGAAAATCCACATCAGAACAAGGACCAGGATATCCTTTCATGGCCCACTTATACACTTGGACTAATGGATGATCACCACGCAAACGTCGCATTCTCAAAATAGGAGGGCGAGTGGTGACAAGAGGAAAACTCCAAAATGCCCATACATCATTGATTATTTAATTAAGCAACCAGGGGCAAAAGCTTCATTTCGATACAAAATAAAGCTTGCCTTCACTAGATCAAAAGCAAGCATGAAATACCAAAAACACCCTTGTGTGATTAATTGATTGATTAAAAACCTGGGGCACCAGAGTCATTCCACGAGTTGGTTTCTTCCTTGCTTGGCCATGGCATGAGCAGCCTTCCTGGAGCTTTGACTTTAGCTTTGCCTCGCACCATCAGGAAAGGTCTCGACACATGGATGACTCGAGCATGTTGCTCGGAGTTAGGCTAAAGTGGAGGAATACACATCATGGAGCAAGGACCCTTGGGTCACCAGAATGGAATGGAGAACTCCATGCATAGGGAAGAAGATCAAGTTGGGTGCAAGGCATCGTGTATGCATGAAAAGACTAAAACATGATGTGGAATACATTCACAAAGGTCATAGGGACTCGACTGATGCCTTCTAGGACCAGGAGACCTCTGGGCCACCATGGTGACTAGCATCGGTGAGACACCAATGTTGGTCTATAGGACACGACAACTCAGATAAGTACAGAGAAAACTAAGAATGAAAAAGTGAAGGAGGGTTGAGGATGCTCATCGCACACGGAATTGGACCAGGATGGTCGGAGCAGCGTGCTCCAGGTTGTCATCTCTGAGAAAGAAAACTGAGTAGGTGGTGGAATCTAGGGGCAGCCAAGGAGGAATTGAAAGAGGAGGATGGTTTCTTGTGGTCTGAGGGTGCTCTCCATGTCCTTATATAGGCGAGAGGGGTGTTATAGCTCCCTCTACAACTCGACAGTGGAGAGGAAATGAAGCCCTAGTTTGGGCATTTCATCATCAGTGCAAGAGAGAAGGTGAGTCAAGTCTCATAGGATTCATGATGATGAGACAAAACTGAAGGTGAAGAAAACTTGCGAAACGGATCATTGACGAGGGACGAAGGGGTCGGGAAATTAAAGCCTGTGAAACGACTACCTGATGTGAGGTTAGGGATGAGTTCCTGACCGTCAGATCTGGTTAGATCTTAGATGATCAGATTGTGGTTGTTGGATGGCATGCTTGATGGGTGAGGTAACACCTGACAGGGATTTAGATTGCAGACTATAGTGAATAGATTGCATTGAATGTAAATTGAATTAAAACCATAGTCATACTATAATCAATTCTTATAAAATCGATTTGGAGGGTCAAACATGGGTCAAATGACCCCAAATTTGGGACATAGGTTAATATTAATGCTTAGATTAATGCTATGCAATTAGATTTTTTTCCTAAGATTTATCCCATAACCACTATATTTTCCATTAATATATATATTAATGTATTAAAAAGGGTGAATGAATATGAAAAAGCTTTCTATTTAAACCTCTGGGTGAATATTTGAGATAGGCAATATATGTCAATTTCAAGAGTCATAACTCACCATATTATTCTCTTTTAATGTTTTATTGTCTCATAAGAGGAGAGAGAAAAGAAAAGAGGATTATTTTGTCATCAACTAAATCAATTCCACATTATTACACATTTCTTGTCCCAAAATGGCATAAAAACCCTAGATTAATATAATATGTTGATTATCTCTCATTAATGGTCATTTTGCATTATTATACTCTAGTTAGCACACTAGTTGTGATATTTTTGCAAAAACCTCATTGAAATGAATGTGGGTCAAATGTAATTCAAACCATTAAGTATTGCTCAATTTCAACATTGAGACCAAAGATGATAGAAAAGATAGGAAAATTTAGGGAGAAGGACAGAAAGGACATGACGGAAATAAAATTTTGAAAATGGGTTAAATTGCAAATAAACCCAAGATTCGGTATGTTACAATTTGTGTGTAGCATGATAACCTTAGCAGATGTTGGAGCCACTTTAGACTTATGAACTTATTTCAAATGAAGTGTTATTACACATGTTTAGTCCTACATTGACATATAGATACCAAATGTGGACAGGTATAGCTCAAGGGCCCTTTCTTTTAAACCTATCTTTTGAGCTGGGATATTCTTTAGGCTCGTATTAAGTGGTATCAAAGCTATACTCATTTTAAATCTCAAGTGAGTGTAACCAACTACTCTGGAAAGAAGCCATAATATATAAATTGGTATTGGTCAAATATAATCAGACACTTCATGTGAGTTGTAGAAGTAGGACTATCGATGGGGAGGGTATGGAGAGGTTAAGAGCTTAATCTTACCCGTGTCCATTAAGTGTGGGTAAGAGTATGGATAATTCCCTACTCCATCAATATACCTACCCTCTTCTTACCCTTTCCCTCTTACCCACAAGGTAAATGAGTAGGGTAAGGATGAAATAAGGAATTTACATGTCTTCTAAACATTTATGTTAGTATTAACAATGATGGCCTATCTAACACATTTATATATTGGAGTGAAATGTCAACATCCTCTACAATAGTTATTAAATATAAACTGATGACAACACATAATGATATGTCGTCATGTATTGTATTAAATGTATGATATATTATTTACGTAAGTAAATGATGGAGCATCTTGATGGCATATTGTATTAAATGCATGATATATTACTATTACTGCAAAAAATGATGGTGTATTCACACACGATCGATATACCATCATGATATATGCCAATATTTATATATAGTATATAATTACATAGTCAATTTGATGTTTAAGTCTATGAATTATTCAATATGTTTGTCTTACACCTCCAAAATGGTCAACATTAAATACAATACTTAAGAAGTAGATAAGACTATCATAAACTATATTAAATTATGACATATAGTATTGATAAATCTTAAAACAAAAACATGAAAACTATTTATAAAAGTATTATACATAAATGTTAGCGAGGTAGAAGGTTAGAGGGTATGGGTAACGTCTTACCCTTATTCTTACTCACTAAGTTAGTGAGTTAATAGGGTAGCATGTAAGAAAATATTTTACCCTTATCCTTTCCTGGTAGGGTATGGATAAAATGTAAACATGTTCACCTTTACTATTGACAACCCTACATCAAAGAAAGAGACAAATTTTATGGGTGTCCTATGGATATTTCTTTTTCCTAAAGAAAAATGTGTTGCTTTTTTGTATTCTTTGTAAAAGGTGACTTTCATCAAATCTTAATGTGGGGGGGAATAAATTTGTCTATAAAAAAAGAACAATCTCAGCAACTAGGCTCATAAATAGGTCCCAAAAAATGAGGAAATAAGGAGTAAGGAAGGGAAAAAAGAAATATTGAGGGACTCTACTTAACAAAAAAAAAAGTCATCAAAAGAAATCTTCAATCCAGAGAATCATCATAGTCAGTCGAAGTTCAGCTATGGGTTTATTTTGTTATAATAAGGAGGCCCTCTTGAATTGAATAACAATAGTCAAACACACTACTTTGGTCATGAAAATCACTCCAACAAAATTATTCAGGTGAAATAGCATTAGATTAGAACAAACAAACAAAAGAAGAGTATCTACTCTAAAATGATATTCAGATTAGAAATCATATTTAACAGAATTCCGAAGCTTCATACTCAATCTACTTTTTTACTCAAGAACACGAGCATTCCTTTCAAACTGGGAATTATAATGAACCATAAGACATAAAAGTCTTTCATCACGAAATTTGATGTTTAACAATCTCATCCCAACTTCTAGAAGAGGTGTAGAATCCAAGTTCTTCATTAGCAATAGACATAATATCCTTTACATACTCATAGTTGAACAGATGGTGGTCAGTATCCTCATAGGTAGTTCTACAAAATAAACACATTGAGACATTTTGAATACCTCTCCTCATAGCATAGTCACTAATGGGAAGTTTGTTAAGAAATGATTTCCACATATGAAAAGAATATCTTTTAGGAATATATCCTTTCCAAATCCATTTAGATATTACATCCATGTGATCTTTAATTCTCATAATGTCCTAAGCATCCTTGAAAGTAGGACTTTGAAGAAGCTTGAATCAAATGCCATATTTGTCGACGGAAGGATCAAGAACAGAACATAAGAAGCTAGAAAGTTTCATGATGTTTCTATTATGAGAACAACTCCAACAAACATCAACAATGAATAGACTAGTAAACAATCAATAGGACTCCTGAATTTGAGAATAGAGTCTTTGTTGATAATTTTATCCACAAAGAATCTATTATCAACCGAGGATCCTACCAGAATTTGATCATTTTACCATCACCAATATGAAACTCAATAAATTTTAGAAGTGTACTTCTTTATTTGATAATTTTGGAGAACAGTTAAGACAAGCTAGGAGATATACTCACATATTTTTAAGAATATTTGTTCAGATACTTATTGTTCACCCATTTTACCAAGAGGGTGTCCTTACAATCTACATTCTAAGAATGTATGACAAGACAACTGTCAACAAAAACTCTAACCTTCTTAATGCCAAGTACTCCTTCACTTTTAGGATGAGTGATGTGATCCCATTTGACAATGTGTAAATCAAGCTTGTTATCAGTTTTTCCCCATAACAAGTCTCTGCAAATTTTTTATATATTTTTAACAACTAAAGCAGGAAGCGGGAAAGAGAAGGTCCAATGTAAATGCAGAGAAGAAATAGTATAAGAAATCAACTCCATTCCCACGATAGTATATAAAGTTCTGGCCTTCCATCCCTCCATTCTATTCTTCATATGATCCACAATAGAAGAGTGTATTCCTTTGCTTAATCTACTAATAAAAAGAGGAACCCCCAGATAGTTGGAAGGAAAAATAATTCATGAAAGTTCAGAATAACTGAGACATTCCTTTTGCTAGAATTTCTACTACAGACAATTTCACTTTTGCTAGGATTGAACTTAAGTCTAGAGCAATCACCAAAATCCTTAAACATATTCAAAACACCTTTAGCATTGAGGATATCAGCCTCACAAAAAATCATCAAATCTTCAGCAAAGATTAGATGAGAGATAAAATCATCATCAGAAACTCTGATAGGAACAATAGTTTTAGATTGAATTTTCTTTTTAATCATTTTAGATAGATCTTGCATCACAACAACAAATAGATATGGGGCAAATGAGTATACCCTACATCACAATAACAAATGGATATAGGTAAACTGAGTCTCCTTGACAAATTCCATTTGATGGTGTGAAGTAATCAGTATGATCGCCATTAAAAAGGACTTTATAAGAAGTAGAATTAAAAAATTTAGAGATCCCGGTAATCCAAATCGGAGGAAAATGCATCTTGTACATAATAGTGAAAAGGAAAGACCAGTTAATTGAATCATGTGTCTTAGTAAGATCAACTTTAATGCACATTCTACTCTCTTAACTTTTCTTAGAGTAATCATGAATAACTTCATTCATCAAAAGAATATTGTCCTTAATATTACGCCCTTTCACAAAGGTGCATTGTTTAGAATCAATGAGATAAAGAAGAACAACTTGAAGATTGTTTGCAAGTACTTTAGAAATAATTTTATATACAATGTTGCAAAGTGCAATAGGATGCTAATTCTTAAGTTCAGTAGGGTCAGAATCAAATTTAGGAATTACAATTATGAAGGTTTGATTTGCTTCATTCAAAGAGCTTGCCATTCTTGAAAAAATCTTGGATCACATTATTAACATTAGGACCTATAATTTTCCAAGTTTTCTTGATAAACATGCCATTAAAATCATTTGGACCTGATGATTTATCGATATTCATATTTTCTATAACAACATCAATTTTAGTCTTAGTCACAAAAGAAATAAGATTTATTCTTTGAGAATAATTCAGCTTTGGGTCATTCCAAGGAAGATTGAACCTATTAGTGACTTTCTTAGAGGGGTGAAATAGAATTAAATAATAATCCAAAATGGTATCTTTTAATTTTGATGGATTATGGATCAGATTATCATTAATTTTAAGAGCTTTAATATGATTCCCTTGCCTCTTGGTCTTCAATGATGAATAGAAGAATGTTGTGTTATAATCACCTTCCTTCAGCCACACGACTCTAGACTTTTGTCTCAGTAAGCGTTCTTTAAGATTAGAAGCAATAGAAGCTTCTTTTCTAACTATTTTAGTAATATCTTGAAGGTTTTAATCAGTATGATTCATATCGACTTCCTCTTGGCACCATTTAGCTCTATCTCTATCAATATTAGCTTGGTCTGTGAAATTTCCAACTTTCCTTTGGTTCCATTCCTTTAAATTAAATGTAGTATTAGCAAGATTTGCATAAACTTGATACATAGAAAATCCATCAACATTTGCTAATATTATTGCTCGAATAAATAAACTGGTGGAGGAGAAGGACTACTGTGTCAAATATGTAAAAATAACTTGTAATGCTGCTTCTGATCTCCTTGCTAAACATCATCTAAAAAATAATGAAGGTACATGCACCTATTGTATTCCTCCTACTACCCTTAGTAGTTTAATAACTAATGAGGCCAACTCATGTAATGGTAGTAGTACTACCAGGTTTAGTTCTGTAATTAGTGCTTGTACTCCTATCTCAAATTTGCTTGCAGGGGGAAGGCAAGATGAATAACTAGCTTCCCGACTTCCTTAAAAAAAATCCATCAACATTTAGATTGCAACTGTTATTAGTAATGTTCAAGAAATCATTGTGATGAACTCATGAGTTAATAAATCTGAAAGGGGCTTTTACAATTCTTTGGAATACAATTTTAAGAGTAAGAATCATGTGACCGCTAACAATGTTAGAAATAAGTTGTCCATAAACTAGGAACTGAAGAAAGGAAGTCAAAATTATAAAGAATGTGGTTTTTCCTAAAAGTGAAAAAATCATCATCATCCTGGCGATTATCACAAGTAAACAGAGGACCTTTCAAATCTAGATCATACAAACTACAAGTCAAGACACTCATTAAATCCTCCATAGATTTCAAAGTAGGTGGATTTTTTTTGAGCTTGTCAGATTGCTTTCTCACTGCATTATAGTCACCCATGATAATCCAAGGATCAGACATATATCGTGCAATATCGTCAATAGTTTCCAAAGTTCAACTTTGTCAGAATTAGGGTTATGACCATACATAGCTGTAATAAACATAGAATTGTTCTCAACAAAAATATTAACACTCACACATTGGTCAATTTCCAAAACTTCAATAACATCACAAAATTTGGGCTTACAAAGGATGATAACTATTCCTAGAATATGAGATTCATGATTAGAAACATAGTTATAAGCAAGGAAAATGGTGAGACATGAAATTGCCCAATTTCTTTATTATGATCGTTGTTTCAGTTAGGATAATTAAGTGGCTAGAGAGTCTGTTTAATTCCTCTTGAACACCTCTATTCTTATTGCTGAGGCCTCTCACATTCCAAGAGGAAGTTTTTAGATTTGTATTCATTTTATAACTTGAGCCATTGAGTCGGCAGATTCAACTTATGAGTTCTCATCTATGACTTCAAGATTGCTAAATATGTTGATCATGGGAGAGAACAAATAATTAATAACTATTTGCAAAGTACATGTGATGGACTTTGAATTAACTATGAGTTGGGATCTGTTACTACTTCTGTGTGTGACAATAGTAAAACCATATTGTCCAGTTTTAGGTTGCTCAGAAGAACTCTATACATGCATATTGTCGAACACCTAGATAAGAGTCAAAGGGATGGTTCTAGGCTGCTCTTCACACCATTTATACTTTTCTCAGAAACATTACTAGCAGTAGCTTCAATGATCTTCTTAACCCAGGTTCCTCCCTTGTTCAGTGAATCACAACAAAAAGTCTTCCCCGTGGCCAAATAGATTACATCTTCTACAAATTCCAAGCCTCCACTTGTATTCAAAGAAGATCTTATGAATGTGTCTTTCATCACTTTCAACTTTGAGAAATTCAAGAAAATGAGAGGAGTTTGATATAAGAATCTAAATACGAGCAAAGTCTGCTCTAGTATAGTTTTTTCTTTGTTCATCAGCTCTCAGTGGGGATCCCATGAAAGAGTTGATTCTCTCCAACAGATGTTTATCCCACAGTTCCAATAGTAATGAATGGTATCCCAACTACCATAGTGTCTGACAAGGGTCCCCAGTTTACCCGTCACTTTTGGGAAAGTATGTATACAACCATGGGGACACAACTAAGGTTCAGTACAACCTTTCATCCACATACAGATGGCTAGTTACAGGGGACCATTCATATATTGGAGGATTTTTTGAGGGCTTGTGTCTTGTAGTTTCGTGACGGTTGGTATGTGCACCTGAGTTTGATAGAGTTTCCCTATAATAACAACTATCAGAGGTGTATAGATATGGCACCATATGAAGCCTTGTATGGGAGGCATTGTCGCTCACCACTTTGTTCATACGAGATAGGTGAGTATCAACTTTTGGGTCCTGAGCTAGTGCAACAGACTATAGAGAAGATCAAAGTGATACAACAACAGTTGAAGGCAGCCCAGGACGGACAAAAGTCTTATGTTGATAATTGTTGCAGACCTTTGGAGTTCCAAGTAGGGGACAAGGTATATCTCAAGGTCTCTCCTTGGAAAGGTGTGTTGAGGTTTGGCGAGAAGGGTAAGTTGGATCCCATGTTTATGGGACCTTACCATGTATTGGCATGTGTTGGAAAGGTGTTTTTAAAGTTAGAGTTATCGCATAAGTTGCACCCAGTCTTCTAGGTTTCTTTGTTGAGGAAGTGTCACCTTGGTACCGAGTTGATGTTGCAGCTAGTGGAGGTTGAGTTGGAGGAGGATGTGTCGTATGTGGAGGGTCATGTGTCGATCTATGATAGGAGAGTGAAGAAGTTCAAGAAGAAGGATATAGTTTTGGTTAAGGTTTTGTGGCACCACCTTTGTGTGGAGGAGTCCACGTGGGAGTTAGAATATGAGATGCATAGGAAGTACCCATCTTTGTTTGCATAGGATTTTGGGGGCAAATCCTTGTTAGGGGTTTATGGTTGTAAGACCCTTGACCTTGATTTCTGGTTGATCTTGCTTTCTTGGCATGATTATATGCTTAGAACCCTAATCTAACCTTGCGATGTGCTTAGTTATCATGTGATGAGCCTATATTTCAAGTATACTTCAATTTGAATGATGTTTGAGCAAGTTTTTCTTTATGTGCTAGGTTTGGACCTAAGTGAAATTTACCCATCTTTAGGGTTTTTTGTAGTTTATCACATGCTTGTTGTTCCTCACAGTATTGGCATCATGTTGGAGAGAGTGGAACCCCAAGGACTTGTTGTACCTTGGTTAGAGGTGGTGGCATCATGTGTTGATGTTCTAGGGTTTGCTTTGATACCCTAACCAGGTGGTTGATCTTGATATTGTTGGATCTAGGGCTCTAGAGGGGGTTGAATAGAGCTTCAAAATTCTCACAAGATAAGTTAGAACTTCAAATTACATCAATCAAAACTAATAGCTTAAGAGTAATTTGAAGTCCTAACTAAGCAAGCATAGTAAGGATGAGAGAAATTGAAACATACACTTGGACAAGGTGGTTTAGAGTGGTTCCAATCTCCAAACTAGGAGATAGTCAATCCGCTACCTAGATAGGTCAACCTCTAGGACTTTGCAATTTGTTTATACTTATATTCATTCATAAGAGATACAAGGAGACCACCATACATCCAAGGACTTACCTACTCAAAACAAGAGTCTTCCACCTACACAAGGACTTACCCACTTGATCAAGATGTCTTTAGCCTTCAATAAGGACTTATCGACACTTGCATCAAGTTATTGGCTTTGAAGGAATTACCCACTCTTTTTTAATCTTGGCCTTAGCCTTGCCCTTCTCCTTCACCTGGAGAATATCTTCACCTCTTCTTCAACCTTGAAGAAGAACATCAACAACTTCACCTTCACTCAGAGTAGCTTGCTTCAAACTTTTCTCTTTGAGAAAGGGGGTAGGGAATATGGAATGGAATGAGAGCTTTACAAGCACATGGAGTTATCTCTCTTACAACTAGCCTAACTCACTCATAATCACAAAATGCTTTGTAAATGAGAGAGAGAAAGGGGCTCAAGGAGTTGTAACACACTCAACTATATCAAGGACTTAGAATAGCATGAATGAGCAAACTTGGAATGAATTCCAATGGGTTATATTTATAGTTGGGGGTGTTCCCTTGAGTGTGGGATCACTTAAGGGTGGAATATAACTATTTTCCAAGTTACAAAGGATCTATTCTTGCTCAAAAAAAACTCCAGCAGATATAATCACTTTTTCTCCATTTTTGTACATTACATTCGGTCGAGTTTCAATAAAGGTAACTCGACCAATCCACTAACCGACAAAGCCAATTTTCAAACTATCAGTTGAGTTTATTCTGGGAAAGTCGATCCATGAGTCAAAATCAGTTTTGCTTAGTTGATTGATCGGTCGAGTTCTGTGAGTGTGCAACTCGACCGATTGGTCATCTTCAGAAAATCCATCACTAGATCGGTCGAGTTTCCAACTCGACCGATAAACAGCCCGTGACAAATTTTTTAAATTGACTTTTGAGTGACCAAACATTGGAATTAAGTGTCCCTAATTTTTTCTCATCTTAGTTACAAGTCATAACATCAATACAAGTGATTACAAAAATAATCTAAGGCCATTTGGAGTGATTTCCCAAACGTGCACTTGCATTGCTTTTGACTTGAACTTGAACAAGCTAGGGCTTGTGTAATTTGATCCTTTTCATGTACCTAAAGCCTGAAATCAATCTTGAACAAACACATTAGAGACATAGGAATGAAATAGTTGAGTCATTATCAAAGTATGAGAAATGTATAACTCTTCAGTCAACATTCTCCCCCTTTTTGACAATGACAAACCATGCCTCAATCATATTGAAAGGGATATGTAAAGTTATACCTTTGACTTGTAAATTGTAGGGGGATTCATAATTTTAACAAAGTGAATTGCTCCCCCTCAATCTATGCTTACTCTTACATGCATAATTAGTCTTTCTACAGAAAACAATATAACATATATACTATATGGTCCTTTATCTGCACATGATAAAGCATGTAATGAACAAGAAAAGGATCACATAGACAATAAAAGCAATATGGTTGAGCTTCAAAACATTGAACTTCTCTCCCCATTTTGACATTATAAAAAAGGAAGGGGGGTAGAAGAGCACAGAAATAGGTCTTCTCCAAGCACAACCAAACATACATATGTAACTATAAAACATGCAATCTCAAAGCATACACCAAATAGAGATGAGAGAGAAACAAACAATCTAAGTCATAATAAAAATATGGTAAACATGGCACCAACTCATGAGATATCATAAATCAAAGAATATGTGTACATATGATTAAGATTAAAACCCAGAGAGCATGTCCTCATATGCAACACAAGCCAAAACGATGAAACCATGATGATAAACAGTACATCTCAAAAATGTGCTCATATGTTTTTAGTACAAAATAGTCTATAAATATATATGATAGGGATCTATAGACTACAAACTAAAACATCTAAACATCTACATCATCTATGTCCACATCATCAACATCATCAATAGAGGTTTTCAGATCATAATCGTCATCTTAGTTTGAAGGTGCAGTAGAGACATCAACATTGCCTTCATCACTATAACTACCAATAGAGCCACCAGAACCATCATCATCATCATCCTCAAAGGCCTCCTCAGCAGCAGCAGCAGCCTCCTCATCAGCCTAATCTGGCATCTCCTCATCAGCAGAGGAACTATAACAATGACCGGGCCACCTGGCATTCTGCTCAGCCCATGACATACCAAGGTCATGTAAATCTTGGGCTTGTGGAAAGGTAGGAGTAGAGGTGCCAAGTCCTACAAGTAGGGTAGCTATAGGACCAACATGGAGAGGTAGAATAATTGGAGTAGATCCACCAGCAGTAGAGGGTTGAGTAGCAAAAGCAGCAGGTGGATGGGAAGGGTAGGATGCATAGTTACCTCCTGGGTAGGGATAGTAGGCAGGATAAGGGTGCGCAAAGGAGAGGTTCATGGTAGACATGATGGCACAGAGATCCTGATGCATATTGTGACACCTCATCACGCTTAACGAGATTACTCAAAACACAAAACATGATCAACTACTAATTTATCACATAGTCAAAAATGCAGAATAATTAAAACAGATTCCAACAATGTAAATAAACTCTAGAACATTTACAAAAGGTCCATCATTCCATTCTCATATACTGTAACAAGTATTTACATATGGGTCCAAAGACCTCAGTCACATCCTGCATACAAAAGATATTTCACATGTACATGCCATATATTTACAAACATTGGCATACTGCAAAAATCTCGTGTTGATACAAGTATATCATCTACAAAACACATCCCATACCCAGACCTGAGAGTACATGGATGACACTAGTACTCTACTACTAACATCTACAACTAACCAACCTTTTGAATCTATTGATCACCATGTTAGTTCTCTTCCACAGTGTGACCTCGACCTTGTTGCCCGCGACCACCTAAAAAAATGTGGTGACCCATGGGTAAGACCCATTCCTAGTGAGAGATATAACTCTCTCCAACATATATTGATTATAACATATTGATTGATAGTAAATGAACTCAGCAGATACAGTAATGAATAAGCAATTTAAGTAGATTGAAAAGGTTAAGCATACTAAGTCATTAAGAAAATTAATTTGACAAGAAGTATAATTACTCAAAGGTCATATGATATCATCTTGTAAACACTGAACAGTATAAAGACAAGTTAAAGACTAATCAAACAATGTGAGATGTATTTAACCATAGACAGTATACTACACGGCTTATATCACTTCTTTTATTACATTGTCTTGAGGGATTTGAGAAATACCACTCAAGTCCCAACTGACCACTACTAAGTTAAAATCAGTACCATACAAGATCTAGGAAGAGCAGGACTCCTAACATCTTCTCCGCCCCCGGTCAGTACGGGTCTGGCACTGCGACACATAAGGTCAAGCTTCTAACAGCCTAGTCCACCCTTGGTACAGGTCATGGCACTAGTGAAAGGAGGTAGGTACGCATACCTTACCATCCGAGGTACAACCCATCCAAACTCATCATCATATATATATAATCACCGAGACACGACTGCGGCCATTCTCAAACTGAGGGCTAGGTATGACCATTGTCATCCTCCCTAACACTTGAATTTAGGATGACAAGCACCCCGCATACTCATCAGTATGCGCTCCGAGTATCCCTTAGGAATACTCGTTTCACTATCTGGCAATTTCTGACACTCAGATAGATCTATGGCACATGGAACTACATGATTAGAGTTTCACTTAATTAGTTATGCCAACTTGGTGAATTCATGCTAAGTCATACAAATGGACATTCAAACCCTAATTCTTTTCTAACAAGATTATATGTATAATAACTTCAAAATATATAAAATATTTGAGATATAAATCTTAATCACATTACCACATGCTATCATTCATTGCAAATTAATGAACCACACTTATCATCATACTTTTATAAGATGCCAATATCTTATCACAAGTTCCAAGGTTTTAACCCTTATTGGAACATGAAGATGATTTCACCTCAATCATGGCTTCAAACATGCCCAAAGTTAGTTAATACCATCACATTATTCATAGTAAGGCTATTATCATCATTCCATGCCTTAAACAAGGATCAAAAAATCATTAGCACATATGCGTCCATAGATACTAACATGGAAAGGCACTATGATATTCCAATAGTACTACAGTGTGGTTTCAACACAAGAAGAGTGTAATTCATTATCACATTAATCATCCAAGAGGTCTGATTATAACCAATCAACATCATATAATTACATTAAGGTTAGGTATAACAAGCTAGATCACATGGGAGTAACGCATCCACTTATTATAGTGATTTATCAAATATAACTATATAATGGCAAAGATAAGACTACAAATTAATGGTATTGAACCATCAAAATATCATCGCTAGGACCCACAAATAATACCATGTGATTTATTCTAATCCATTGGATGTTTAAGCATCCAATATTATTCATTGGATCAGGTTCATTGTTCAAGGTTATCAATTGAAGTATAGGTCTAACTATTAGATCAATTGAACCAAGGAACCATTAGTTCAAGGTTTAGTCAAATCTACAATTACATTATTAACTCATCATACATGGTGATGACTTGATCCACCATTAATTGTGATCATTAGGTCACCATTGGTTGTTATATCAGTAATACATTCAGTTAACACCATCAAATATTAAGCTAATGTCATCATTGATTGATAACATCATTAGAATACTTCGTAAATGATAATTAAATGTCTAATTGTGCCAAAACCTGACCTAAGGGGGTGACCATAGGTTGTCACCATAAATCTAACACCCTTGATCATGAACATTAGTTGCCAAGATAGCAACACCATTGGTTGTTGAATGGTATGACCATCAGTTGTGTGATAGGGAAGGAAATAGCTTGACAACCCTAATTTGAACCATCAATTGTTTTGTGCTTAGCACCATAGGTTGTTGATATCAACATGTCCCAGATCATGTTACACCTTAGAAAGGTCATAGACATGTTTACAAGTTCATATAGAACTGGAACAAAATAGGGAACACCACAAAAATTCATAATTCTAAACAAGCATGGTTTCTCTATGCTTAAATCAACACATTAAGGCATAAACATGAACTAACAATCTTCTAGTAAGCAATATAAGTGAAGAATGTTATATAACTCGCCTCTATAGAGTAGGTCAGATCCCAAACAGAAAGAATCTCGAGCAAATAGGGCAAGAAAACCTTGGATTCAGATCTGAACTTGGCCAAATAAGTACTTCTCTCCACAATGAAGCAAAATCCTAGAAAAAGAAACAAGAAGGATAGATTTTTGAGTTGTAGAGCCACTTTCACCATGGAGCAGAAGGGTTACGACCTGGAGGAATGTCTAAGGAAGGAGAAGAGCAAGAAAAATGAAGAAGGAAGGAAGAAAACAACTTGCCTTGGTCGAATTTCCTTGAAGATGACCTTGGAAACCCCAGGTAGGGCTAGATGGAGCTCTAGGAGACCTTCTTCTCCAAAAAGGGGTTGTCTTCTACCTTAGATCACTTGGTTCTGCAGAAAAATAGAGTGGATTCGTTGCTCCAGGTTAGAGGAAAGAGAAAGCAAGCATAGTTTCTAATTTGGGTAAAGAAGAGGTAAATATAGCCCATGGATAAGGATAGAAGCAAGCATGAGGTGTAAAAGTAGCTTCCCCATGTGTCTATGGCCTTAAATTATTAATAATATATAAGAATACACACAAGAAGCTACCCCACCATTCCTATTGACCTGCTTAGCTTTCCTTTGTCGAAATTCCCAGCCAATCACATAATTCATTAGTTGATAGCTACTAAAAGTAGCTCATCCATGAAGGGGTAAACCCTAAAATACCCTTGATGAAAAAGCCTTCAAACCATGGCTCAACTAGGAGCCCCATGGCTCAAAAATCTTAAGGATGATAATATAAAATCTAAGAAACATAATGTATGTGATAAATTGTAAAGAAAACCACTCAATTGGGTAAATTGTAGAAAAGTCCAAAATGTACAGAAAATTGCATAACTTGATCAAACAGTGTCCAAAGTGGACCAAATTTGAAACTTAAGCTTTTTGTATGATTTAAAAATATATAAAACGTTATATTAGGGTTATAAGCATTCAATTATGGTAATTAAGCTCATTCAACTCATTAAGCAAGTTCAGGGGCCTTACAATTATAAACCCCTAACAAGGATTTTGCCCCAAACACCTACACCAAAAGATATGGGTATTTTCTAAGCATCTCATTCTCTAGTTCCCATGTGTCTTCCTCTATGCCACAATGATTCCACAAAACTTTCACTAGTTTTATATCTTTTCTCTTCAGCTTTTTCACCCTTCTATCTAGGATCAACACATGACCCTCAACATAGGAGATATCCTCATCTAACTCAACCTCTACTGGTTGGATTGTCTGGTCAGTATCTGGATGGCATTTCCTCAACATAGAGATGTGAAAGACATTATGCAATCTATGTAGCTTTAGTGGTAGCTCCAACTTATATGCTACCTTTTCAACACGAGCTAGGATAGGGTATGGTCCCATAAATCTAGGAGCCAACTTACCCTTCTTTCCAAACCTCAGCACACCTTTCCAAGGAGAAACCTTAAGATATACTCTATCTCCCACTTAGAACTCAAGTGGTCCGTGTCGATTATCTGCATAAGATTTCTGCCTGTCTTGGGCTGCTTTCAACTGTTGTTGTATCATTTTAATCTTTTTTGTAGTCTTTTGTACTAGCTCAGGACCCAAAAGTTGATATTCACCTATCTCATACCAGCAAAGAGGAGATTGACATCATCTCCCATACAGAGCCTCATAAGGATCCATATATATGCTTCTTTGATAGCTATTTTTGTACGCAAACTCTATCAGAGTCAAATGTACATCCCAACTACCAAGAAATTTCAGCACACATGCTCTCAAGAGATCCTCTAAAGTATGAATAGTCCTTTCAGACTGGCCATCGGTCTGCGGATGAAAAGTTGTGCTGAATCTCAGATGTGTTCCCGTTGCAGAATGCAGACGCTCCCAAAAATGACTTGTAAACTGTGGACCTCTATCAAAAACTATAGTCACTGGAATTCCATGTAGATGGACTATCTCATCAACATATATTTGTGCCAATTTCTCTACTATAAATGTCGTCTTAACTGACAGAAAATGAGTTGACTTAGTCAATTTGTCTACTATCACCCATATGGAATCATGACCCTTGGATGTCCTAGGAAAACCAACCACAAAGTCCATAGTAATATGATAGTATTTCCATTGTGGTAATGGCAAGGGTTGTAATGTCCCTACAGGCTTCTCGTGCTCAACCTTCACCTGCTGACAAACTGGACATTTGGCAATGAACTCTGCCACATCACACTTCAGACCTGGCCACCAATACATGTCTTTCAAGTTTTGGTACATCTTGGTACTTCCAGGATGCATTGCATACATGGAGGAGTGAGCCTCCTCAAGTACCATCTTCCTCAACCCATCAACATTAGGAACTACTGTCCTATTGTGGTAACAAACTATACCATCGTCTGCCTCATGAAAGCCATCATACTTTTTACTGCCAATCCCCAATCGGATATTCTGTATCACAGTATTATTATGTTGTGCATCATGAATTTGTTGTCTCAAGGTAGGTTTCACTTGTAACTGTGCCAACAATCCTACCAGCAAGAAAACTTCTAGCTATACATTCATCTAGCGAAGAGACACTAGCATATCTCTCTTATGGCACATCAAGGAATTTAATTGTGCATTATCTACCGTTGATAATGAAGATGACTTTCTACTCAATGCATCATCTACCACATTTGCTTTCCCTAGATGGTAGTCTATTGTGCAATCATAATCCTTAATTAGCTCCATCCATCTCCTCTACCTCATTTTCAACTCCTGTTTTGAGAAGATATATTGTAGATTCTTATGGTCAGTGAAGATCTGACATTTTTCTCCATAAAGATAGTGTATTTAGATCTTTAAGGAATGCACCACCATTGCAAGCTCCAGATCATGTGTTGGGTAATTATCCTCATGTTTCTTAAGCTGTCACGAAGCAAAAGAAATCACATTTTTATCCTACATCAACACGCATCCCAACCCATTCTTTGAAGCATCACAAAAGATAATATAGCTTTTTCTTGCTCTGGCAGTACTAACACAGGTGCACTAGTCAACTTTTCTTTCAAAAGCTGGAAAGAATATTGAAATTTGTCATTCCAAGCAAAAGAAACATCCTTCCTAATTAACCTAGTTAGGGGTAACGCTATAGAACTGAAGTCTTTGATGAACCTCCTGCAGTAACCTACCAGACCTAGAAAACTACATATCTCTGTCAGTGTCTTTGGTTGTTCCCATTCTAGTATAGATGCCACTTTCTTGGGATCAACACAAATGCCTTTTGCAGATATAACATGGCCCAGAAAAGACACTTCAGATAACCAGAATTCACACTTGCTGAACTTAGCATATAGTTGATGTTGCCTCAACAAATTCATTGCCTGGAAAAGATGTTGCTCATGATGTTGACTATCCGTGGAGTATATCAGGATATCATCTATGAACACGACCACACATTGATCAAGATAAGGTCTAAACACCCTATTCATTAGATCCATAAAAGCTACAGGTGCATCGGTTAGCCCAAACAGCATAACCACAAACTCATAATGACCATACCTAGTCCTAAAAGTTGACTTGGGTATGTCATCATCCTTAATTTTCAACTGATGGTAACCTAAGGTCAGGTCTACCTTTGAAAACATAGTGGCACCTCTCAACTGATCAAAAAGATCATCAATCCTCGACAAAGGATACTTATTCTTTATTGTCACCTTATTTAATTGTCTGTAGTCTATACACAACCTCATTGAACCATCCTTCTTTTTAACCAACAACACAGGAGCACCCTAAGGCGAAGTGCTCGTCCTAATAAAACCCTTCTCTAATAGTTCTTGTAACTATTTCTTTAACTCCTGCATCTCTGCTGGTTCCATTCTGTATGTTGACTGTGCTATGGGTTGTGTTCTAGGAACAAGATTGATCTCAAACTCAATCTCTCTAGGAGGGGGAATGCTAGGAAATTCCTCAAGAAAGACATCCTCAAATGTTTGCACCACTGGTACCTCCTAGATACTAGGACCTATCGCCTTGGTATGCACAACATGAGCTAAGAAACCCTCACATCCTTGTCTCGTCAACCGCTCAGCTGTCATAGATGACATCAAACATGTAGGAAGAATCTTCCTATCACCCTGAAAAATCCACTGTACATCTCCATCATGGAATGTTGCCACCTTAGTACTACAATCCAAGACTACCTTGTATTTTTCCAAGGTATCCATTCCTAGGATTACATCAAAACCATGCATGTCAAGTGGTAAAAGATCCACTTGAACGTTGTGTCTAGAGAAAGAAAGAACACAAGAAGGGCACACTTCCTGCAAGGTTGATGTTGTAGTAGTCAACTATGTACTCAGACCCTTCTCAAATCTCTGGATCCTTTCCTTGTCTATTGCTGCCATGTGCGGGTAGAACCTCAGAAGTTCCATAAACTTTGATTCATACTCATTGATAGTCATAGCTCCCTAATGAATCTTCTCGAACTGAGAGATTTTCTCATCTAGGTAGATCTCTAGAAAATATAAGCTAACAAATTCCCTCCAAAACTCCTCCCATCCTATCACAACTCATGGCATTTTCTCCTCTTCTATGGCCCGCCAATGGCCAACACTACCCTTCAACAAGTATACTACATGCTTAACTTTGTCTTCTTTAGTGATGTTTAGGATTTGAATGCCTTTTCTAGCTCAGCCAACCACATGTCAATGTATGTTGGATCAAAAGTACTTGCATATTCAATCGCCCCAATACGTCTAAGATGTTCAAATGTCTTCCCGACACCTTGGGACTCCAAATTAGAGGCGTCTGCCCTAGCTTGAGGTGCTGGCGCTCTGTCAGCAATATGTGTAATTATGGCCATCATATGTCTAAACATATGTTGAAACTCAGGATTAGCCATCATTGTCGGGTCTAGATGAGGCATTATGGGCTGCTCTAGCCCTACTTCTGGCACTCTCTCATCACGTGTCTACCTCACAACACCTCCTCCTGGTGCTATATAGCTACTCTCAACATGTTCTTCATGTCCTCCAGACATATCTACATAATCATAAACTATGATCAGATATGTTGGATACATAAGAACAAACTCAAACCTAAGTCCTATGTCCTTGTAGACTCAGTAAACCTAGAGCTCTGATACCAACTTAACTGTGACACCTCATCACATTTTACGAGATTACTCAAAATACAAAACGTGATCAACTACTAATTTATCACGTAGTATAAAATGCGGAATAATTAAAACTGATTCCAACAATGTAAATAAACTCTAGAACATTTACAAAAGGTCCATCATTCCATTCTCATATAATGTAACAAGTATTTACATATGGGTCCAAAGACCTCAGTCACATCTTGCATACAAAAGATATTTCACATGTACATGCCATATATTTACAAACATTGGTATACTACAAAAATCTCATGTCGATACGAGTATATATCATCTAGAAAACACATCCCATACCTGGACCTGAGAGTACAGGGACAACACTAGGACTCTACTACTAACATCTACAACTAACCAACTTTCTGAATCTATTAATCACTAAGTTGGTTCTCTTCCACAGTGCGACCTCGACCTTGTTGCCCGTGACCACCTAAAAAATGTGGTGACCCACGGGTGAGACCCAGTCTCAGTGAGAGATATAACTCTCTCCAACATATATTGATTATAACATATTAATTGACAGTAAATGAATTGAGCAGATACAGTAATGAATAAGCAATATAAGTAGATTGAATAGGTTAAGTGTTACAACCTCAATTTTGGGTTCACTTGCTGAGAAATGTAATTTCTCATATTAAAGATAAATGAACAAATAATGATGTCTTTTGATTGAATGCATGATTTTCGTTACAATAGCTTGGATGATTGTTGTGTGGGCTTTATTGGCTATTGGGCCCAATAATAAGGAAATTCAATTAGTAAATGAATAATTGAGTTTTGAGAAAAGAGAGATGTGGAAACCTCTAGAAGGCAAAAGACCTAAATCCAAAGGTGGATTTCGTGCCACATGAGTTCCTTGGATCCCAAGGAGTCCAAAGTTGCAAAGATAATGAAAAAAGAAAAGAAAAGATCAATTAAGAATTTCCTTGTTAAGAAAGAAACTAAAAATAATGATAAAATGTGGAAAATATGGGGAAAGAGGTATAATTGAGTTATCCTTGGTGAATTTTCGTATCTAAAGGATTCCTAATGTTAAAAGGAATGTCAATGAGGAAAATGAAAAGAGAAATAAAGAGAAATCCTCAAAAAGAGATATTTTAATAAGAAAAAGTAAGATAATAAGAAAAAGGATGAAAGATAAGGAAAGAGGCTAAAGAATTATTTCCAAGATGGGATTTCGAGTCATTAAGGTTCCTTGAGGTTCAAGGAACTCAGAATAATAATTTTAATAGCAAAGGAAAGAGAAAACAGGTGAGAATTATATATATAATTAAGTGATATCTTGCACCTAAAGAAAAGGCACATATTCTTTTAGATAATGAACCTAAATTTGGAAAGGAAGTGTATTAAGCCATCACTAAGATTCCCTCAAAATTTGGGATTATTTGGATAAATGGTTTGAGAGATATGAATTTTACAAGTTTCCTAAAGTAATGGGGATAACATTAAATGTAACAATTGATGTTCTTATACGAGGCTTGCTAGCCGTTGGATCCAGATCCAACGGTAGCTATTTTTGTTTTAGATTAGGAAACTGAGTACAATAGGGAATCCTTTCCCTCTCCGATTCTTTCTCACTGTGATAAGTTTGAATGAAGATGGACTCTCCCATCGAGTTGGGGAGGCAAATCCGTGCACAAACAACCCCAGTTTTCTCTATTTTTGTGGGGATTCGAGAAACTTCCCAAATCATTTGGGAGATGGACTCTGACAGCCTTTGAACCCCCTCGCCCAGCCTATATAAGGCGATCTTTTCTTCTGGTCTTGAATTGGTGATGTCACTCGAATTCAAGAAGAGTTCCCTCCTCTTCCAATTTGGGTCCATGCTCCTCTGGTGGCGCAGCTTCCATGGCTTTACCGCAGGATGAAGAGATGTGTTGGGGCCGCCAAACCCTACCACCACAGATGGTGGCGAGTACTAGGGCAAGTTCAGGCAAGGCTGGCGGAGCTGATGGAGCCATCACCGATGGTTTCGGAGGAACGTAGGCGGAAGTCAACCGCCTAGTTGACCAAGGCATGCAGGCGACCTCTCCCTGTTCGCACAGGTGTCCGTGAGGAAGAAGAAGTGGGGGGAGACTCAGACCAGGTATCCGGTTAGATGGATCTGAAGAGAGATTTGCGAGGAAGGGTTGCAAGAAAAGGGAATTAAAGTGCATGTGGCGCTCTCAGATTGGCCAAAGGTATTTTTATCTTGCGAAATTAGTAACTAATACGTGGTAACTCGGATTAAAGAGTATGATATATCAAAATTGATCAGGAGAACTCAAAGAATCCAATAAAAATATAATTAAAGCCTAGTTTCAATTGCAATTCCAAAGTGTATAAAGTTATTACCTTTAATGGTTTAATTGATGAAAAACCCTAAGAATTGATGGTAATGAGGTATCATGATGTTCTTAGGATACTTTAAGACAATATTAACTTGTTAGTCATAAAAGAGAGAATTTGATCTAAAAAGATGATCTTATGACATATTTGGCTTGAGCTAGGGTTCCATGTACATGAATAGGCATTAATGGGCCTAAAATCCCTAATGTGGAGTAATATGACTTTAATGACTTTTATTTTGAGAATATGAATATCTTAAACAGAGATATATTGATCTGAAGTTTGGAATAGATAACTTAAAGAGATAAAGTTTTAATATGTAAAAAGGGTGTTTTAAAGTCTCATATACTTGAAAACCTAGAAATCTTAATCTAGGTGTTTATGACTTTAATAAGCTATGTTTTGAAATCTTATGTATAAGATGAAGATAGAACTAATCGTAAGCTAGATTGGTAATAAAGAGGCTTAAGTATGAATGACTAAGTAATTAGGGTTTTGGAACATGGAAATTGTGTTTTAGGGTTTAGTTGACCTAAAAGGTAAAGATTTAGAGATGAATATAAAGAACGTTAAGGAAAACCCTAATTCAACTTAGGCACACCCTAGGAGGGAATTCCAATTCAATAAAGTAAGTACATGATGAACATATGAGTAATTAGATTGCATGTGTTTTCCAAGTTTCTTGTTGTGCCTATTTGATTGGGGTGATTGGTTGCCTGGCTTGGTTGGCTATTTGCTTAATTGGATATTCTGCTTATAATCCTTGAGACTTCCAAATCAGGTATGTGGTTAATTATGAATAACCGCCTTAGTTTCCCGAGGATTTTCCAGATGGTTAATCGCATTGAATGCAAATTATCAGTTTGGATGTTCATACTTACAAATTATAAAGTCACCATGATTATCACATTAATAATAGAAGTATGTATTCTCGCACCTACATGCCACCCTGATGGATGATGCCAAAGGTCAGGCCCAGATGGGTAGACCAATGGGCACCCTGAGTGGTGACCCCAGACACCAAGCTCGGGAATGAGAAGGTGGCCTATGATATTGCATGACTAGAGGGCACCTTGAGTGGTGACCCCAGGCACCAATCTCGGGATTGAGAAGGTGGCCTTAAGTCATTGGAAAAAGGAACCCTAAGGTGGGTATGCCAGGGTTAGGGAAAAAGCGGTGGAGAATGTCATACTGAAAAGCGTAAATTGGCTTGTTAATTAACTTGATTGTGATAATTAGATTGTTATCCATATGTGAAAACTTTTGGTTGTCCCCACATACCAGTATATTTCGATATGCTGACTGACGTTTTGTTTGTCGACATTTTAGGTACAAGTTGGAAAAGCACAAATAGTAAAGTGACACATCGTGAAAATAAGAAGTAAAGTACAAGGAGGATTAGATAGAATAATTCAAGTTGTGGTTAGATAGGTTTCCAAAGTTTTAAAAAGGTATGCAAAGTTTTATTTTTATACCGATTTTCAGTGTAGTTGGTAAAATTTGATATTTGTTATTGATTATTTGTCGAACCTTTAATCCGGGTTATTCGATAACGACTTTGACCTTTCAGTCTCCCTTAATTGGGGGTTACCGGGAGGCGGGGTCGTTACAATTGGTATTAGAGCGAAGGTTCCTCACTTAATCTTTAATAATTATTAAATTTTACAAAATCCATAGAACCGAGGGAGTTATTAGAGTACTATCTGAAAGACAGAGGTGTCTAGAAAAGGATCATGACCGGGGGCTGGCAATATTTTTCCTCCGCACTGCTAGTCGAAATATGAGGACTCCCGGATCCGTGTGACTTCCTGGCCAAAGTCTTAGGGTATGAATCGAAATAAGATACCTTTAGGACTCTCTCATCTTGTTCATCCCTTCTCAACTCAAATTCTATTAAGGACCTTAAGGATTAGGGTTTCCTCTCTTCTCCTCACCCTCTTGAGGTATGGGTAAGGTTAATAAGGTCTAAGGAATCCTCCACCAAATTAATGAAAAGCATGTAAATAAGATGTCATGGACATAAGCTTACTAGATTAAGCACAAACTAAAGAATAGATACATGCTTAGGTCTTATGACACGAGTTGTCATTGCCCTCAGGAGAGACCTAAGGATAGACCTCCTTGTCAGGAGGATGAGTAGAGAGAGAGTTAGTCTTGGAGGTAGAGACCTCCATTAAAAGTAGAGACCTAGCACATCCTCTGAGGATTATGTTAACCCTAACCATAAGTGGAAGTTAGAGAGAGAGATGACATGATGAGTTAGATGTCATGGTTGACTGAGTGTTTGGTTGGACATGCCTTTGGGATGCCATGAGAGGTTAGATAACCTAGTACCTTTGGTTACCCAACCCTGTAAAGGGGTGTGCATGTTAGAGTGAAGGATAACCCCTTCATTGATGAGGTTAGCGAAGAACCTATAGAAACCCTATGGGCTTATGCAAGTAGGGGATAATATGCACCTAGAGTACGTCAGTGGTGCGGCAATAAGTTGAAACTGAGGCCGGAAGGACAGGATGGATGGCTTATGAGATAAGCATAAGGGGCTATGGATAATCATGAGCAAACATAAGTTTGAGCATAGGCTTCACCCGCGTAGAGGTATGTCTGTGAGCTTGATCCTTCATGGAGAGAGGACCTCTAGTAGTGTGGCTGGATGTGGATTTAACTTTAGAGAGAGAAAGAAGGAACCAAGCAAGAAGGTTGGAATCCTAGACTCCGAGATATGAGGAAAAGTAGGGAGTTGAGGATGATGTGACCTAAGTGGATGATAATGGTCGCCACATGCTTGATCCCTAGAGGATGATGATGCCTTGGTTGCCATGAGAGGAACCAAACCCTAGAGAGAGGATGAGTCTGCTGGTACCTCTATACCTATGGTATAGATGAGAAGAAGAGTTCCTTAGAATTGGAGAGGTTTAGTAACAGGTTGTGAGGCCTTGTACCTTGTTGGTTGTTCTTGAGGAGGAATCGACCCTGATGTGTTGCTCGAGTAGAAGGATGACAGGGAGTGCATGTCATGCCTTATACATGCTGGATTCATGGTTAAGAGTTTGAGCATGCAGTTGGACACCCAAAGCTGAACCTAGGGTTCCTAGGCCTAAGAGGGGAAGCAGTGTACCCAATGCTCATGATGAGATTTGAGTCTCTATAGTTTCGAGCATGGTACTCCTCATGTATAGAGGTAAAGGAAACCCCTTAAGTTAAGGGTATGTTTGATGAACCCCTCACAATTAAGTTGGTCTAATGTTGAGGATGAGAACAAGTGTGACCTAGCATGGTGGTCCGCTTGTGACTTAGTAGTTGCTGGGTTAAGCATGCTCATATGGATGTAAACCCTAAGGATGTTTGTGACCTTGTCGTCAAGAGTTGTAGTTTCCTCCCATCCTGGGAGAGAGACCCTTTTGTAGGGTGTATACCACTTTTGTTGGTGTTGAGGTAACCTAAAGCAGTTTCATAGGATCTTGAGAAAGCTAAGTGAAAAGTACATGGCATGAGATTGAACCTGTAGACCCATAGTTAACCATCTCTAAGTACATGTGGATGTGTTACCATGGAGGTAACTAGTATGGGGCCTGACCAAGGTAGGTAGGTCGCCATGATCCCTGAGAAAGGATGAAAGACAGCCCAAGAATGTAGAGAGAGATGATGAAGGATTGGGTAAGGTTCTAAGTTGAACATGTACTATGTTAGAATCCTAAGTCTATCCTAGGGTCATGTAGGGATAAGACCTATGGAAGTAGGAGTTGCCTAATTCCCTAGTTGCACATGACCATAGGGTCGGGAGGTAACATCTATCATTGTCTGAGGGTCATGGGTTAGGAGATTGATAACCTTCATGAACTCATGGGACCCAAAGGGCAGATGAGTAGGGCACTCTCTGGATGCATGAGGGAAGAGGGATGACCCCAAAAGTGTCGGCACCCTATAGACCTAGAGGAGATGACCAAGGATTGTGTGTAAACCCAAGTAGGTTCGAGACCAGTTTTCCATGGAAGTAACTTTGATATCAAGATGATTGTGATGTAGAGACATAAGTTACACGTTTCAACTTAGATTAAATGCGTATTTCCTCTTATTATGGGAGGGAGAAATGGGACAGTACACATGCCATACACCAAGGATAAAAGATGATGTGAGTTGGACATTGCTACGAGGTATGAGGACAGAGATGATAGCATACCTTGGTGGAGTGAATGATACATGGATGGTTTACAAACACTAAGAGGAATAGTGTAGTCATCTTATGATGATGTTTCATCATGAGATATGTGGAACTTGCAAATTATACAAGATTGAGCTTGATCACTGTGAGGATGAGTTCAGGGTGTCTTGATGAAGACAAACTTAGACTTTGAGATGAGATGATAAGTATAATACATGGAGGTGTATGTCCTCAACAATACTTAACACCTAAGGATAAGAAGTGGTAATGAATGCTATGGTTGAGATATAGTTGCCTAGTTTAGCTGGAAGCTAGAAGAAGTTGAGGTTTCTAGGCTAACCTTAAGTTGAGAAAAAGAGATAAGTTTGGATAACACCCATATGTATCAATAGCGGTTAATCAAGTAAATGATTGTTTGGTTAGCCAGTCTAGTCTGTGATATAATGAAAGGATGGTTGTCGAACCTCAGATGTACTTCTTTGGAAAGGAAAGTGATGAAACCCTGATGAGAGTGGTTTAGGGTTTCCAAGGTATCGATCTTGAGGAATCATGACATATCGAAAATCATGGTTTTAAGATCACCAAAAGATAGTAAGTGATAGTATCACTTTGGCTTCTTGATGTGAAGTTGCATGTATCATGTGGCCATGCAAGCCATGAGGTGAAGGACGAACTCCAGTAACCCAATGCATGGATATAAAGTATAAAGAGTTCCCGAGAGGGAATGGGAGTTCATCTCTATGGATGTTGTGAGTCTCCTAGACCAAGGAAGGTCAAGATGCAATATGGGTTATGGTAGATCGCCTTACCGAGATGACATGATAAAGAAAGAGTACTGTCACGGGACAAATCCGATTGAACTACTTATAAGAGAGAGATGGTTCAACTACACCATGATGCGAGTGCAAAGTTTTTGAGAATAACCTAAAGGTTCACTGCCATGAAATGGAAGTAGATACATGAACTCGATGTTAGTACAGTTAGCACCCCATACTAATGGTTAGTATGATCCAGACTAGAGGGTCTGATGAGAGTGTGTGTGCTCATTCAGGGTGATACAAAGGGACAGTTCTTAAGATGTGATGTTAACCACCATAGCCTTTATCGGGATGCAAGAAGTTCTAGAAGGAGGTTGTGTCGGTCGCCACTTCATTAAGATGATGTTGGTGAAGAAGGCCTCGCGAAGGTCAGAAAAGAACCACAGTGGGTGCAGATGAAGTCACTTTGATCAAGCAATGGCTGAGAGAGAGAGCCCACAGGTGACATGAGTCGTGAGCTAATGCAAAGTAGACTGACATGCAGCTCACTGTGGGAGAGTATGTGATGTGAAAATCTGACCCCTCTAAGCTACAGCTGAGAAAGCTGAGTCCCCGATATATGGGTCCATTTGAGATGGATTGGTGGAGAAGGTTGTGTTTAGCCTTACCCCTCGGGATAACATGATGTATAATGTATTCCATGAGTCTGATCTAGAGTACTATGTGAGGTACCCAAGCCATGTGCTGAGCCCTGAACCTATTCAGCCTTTGAGAGGCTAAATTGTCCTGAGTCACCTATGAGGGTATGATATACCAAGGTAAGGAAGAACTCAGATGGAAGAATATGAGATGATGAAGGTTCTTGGGAAGAACCATGGAAAGGGTGAAGCCACATGGGAGCCATGATGGACATATGAAAGGCTTATCCTGTTTGTTTGCTTGCTTGATGGAATTTTGAGAGCAAAATTCTTATAAGAGGGGAAGGATGTTACAACCCCAATTATGAGTTCACTTGCTGAGAAATGTAATTTCTCATATTAAAGATAAATGAACAAATAATGATGTCTTTTTATTGAATGCATGATTTTCGTTACAATAGTCTGAATGATTGTTGTGTGGGCTTTATTGGCTATTGGGCCCAATAACAAGGAAATTCAATTAGTAAATGAATAATTGAGTTTTGAGAAAAGAGAGATGTGAAAACCTCTAGAAGGCAAAAGAATTGAATCCAAAGGTGGATTTCGTGCCACATGAGTTCCTTGGGTCCCAAGGAGTCCAAAGTTGCAAAGATAATGCAAAAAGAAAAGAAAAGATCAATTAAGAATTTCCTTATTAAGAAAGAAACTGAAAATAATGATAAAATGTGGAAAATATGGGAAAAGAGGTATAACTGAGTTATCCTTGGTGGATTTTCGTATCTAAAGGATTCCCAATACTAAAAGGAATGTCAATGAGGAAAATGAAAAGAGAAATAAAGAGAAATCCTCAAAAAGAGATATTTTAATAAGAAAAAGGATGAAAGATAAGGAAAGAGGCTAAAGAATTATTTCAAAGATGGGATTTCGAGTCATTAAGGTTCCTTGAGGTTCAAGGAACTCAGAATAATAATTTAATAGCAAAGGAAAGAGAAAACAGGTGAGAATTATATATATAATTAAGTGATATCTTGCACCTAAAAAAAGGCACATATTCTTTTAGATAATGAGCCCAAATTTGGCAGGGGTATTAAGCCATCACTAAGATTCCCTCAAAATTTGGGATTATTTGGATAAACGGTTTGAGAGATATGAATTTTACAAGTTTCCTAAAGTGATGGGGATAACATTAAATGTAACAATTGATGTTCTTATACGAGGCTTGCTAGTCGTTGGATCCAGATATCCAACAGTAGCTGCTTTTGTTTCAGATGAGGAAACCGAGTATAGTAGGGAATCCTTTCCCTCTCCGATTCTTTCTCACTGTGATCAGTTTGAATGAAGATGGACTCTCCCATCGAGTTGGGGAGGTAAATCTGTGCACAAACAACCCCAGTTTTCTCTCTTTCTGTGGGGATTCAAGAAACTTCTCAAATCATTTGGGAGATGGACTCTGACAACCTTCGAACCCCCTCGCCCAGCCTATATAAGGTGATCTTTTCTTCTGGTCTTAAATTAGTGATGTTACTCGAATTCAAGAAGAGTTCCCTCCTCTTCCAATTTGGGTCCGCGCTCCTCTGGTGGTGCAGCTTCCATGGCTTTACCGCGGGCTGAAGAGATGTGTTGGGGACGCCAAACCCTACCACCACAGATGGTGGCAAGTACCAGGGCGAGTTTGGGCAAGGCTCGCAGAGCTGATGGAGCCATCACCGATGGTTTCAGAGGAACGTAGGCGGAAGTCAACTGCCTAGTTGACCAAGGCCTGTGAGCGATCAACCTCTCCCTATTTGTGCAGGTGTCCACGAGGAAGAAGAAGTGGGGGGAGACTTGGACCGGGTATCCGGTTAGACGGATCTAAAGGGAGATCCACGAGGAAGGGTTGTAAGAAAAGGGAATTAAAGTGCATGTGGCGCTCTCCGATTGGCCAAAGGTATTTTTATCTTGCGAAATTAGTAACTAATACGTGGTAACTCGGATTAAAGAGTATGATATATCAAAATTGATCAGGAGAACTCAAAGAATCCAATAAAAATATAATTAAAGCCTAGTTTCGCTTGCAATTCCAAAGTGTATAAAGTTATTACCTTTAATGGTTTAATTGATGAAAAATCCTAAGAATTGATGGTAAATGAGGTATCGTGATGTTCTTAGGATACTTTATGACAATATTAACTTGTTAGTCATAAAAGAGAGAATTTGATCTAAAAATATGATCTTATGACATATTTGGCTTGAGCTAGGGTTCCATGTACATGAATAGGCATTTATGGGCCTAAAAATCCCTAATGTGGAGTAATATGACTTTAATGACTTTTATTTCAAGAATGTGAATATCTTAAACAGAGATATATTGATCTAAAGTTTGGAATAGATAACTTAAAGAGATAAAGTTTTAATATGTAAAAAGGGTGTTTTAAAGTCTCATATACTTGAAAACCTAGAAATCTTAATCTAGGTGTTTATGACTTTAATAAGCTATGTTTTGAAATCTTATGTATAAGATGAAGATAGAACTAATTGTAAGCCAGATTGGTAATAAAGAGGCTTAAATATGAATGACTAAGTAATTAGGGTTTTGGAACATGGAAATAGTGTTTTAGGGTTTTGTTGACCTAAAAGGTAAAGATTAAGAGACAAATATAAAGAACGTTAAGGAAAACCCTAATTCAACTTAGGCACACCCTAGGAGGGAATTACAATTCAATAAAGTAAGTGCATGATGAACATATGAGTAATTAGATTGCACATGTTTTCCAGGTTTCTTGTTGTGCCTGTTTGATTGGGGTGATTGGTTGCCTGGCTTGGTTGGTTGTTTGCTTAATTGGATATTCTGCTTACAATCCTTGAGACTTCCAAATCAGGTATGTGGTTAATTATGAATAACCGCCTTAGTTTCCCGAGGATTTTCTGGATTTTTAATCGCATTGAATGCAAAATATCAGTTTGGATGTTCATACTTGCAAATTATAAAGTCACTATGATTATCACATTAATAATATAAGTATGTATTCTCGCACCTACATGCCACCCTGATGGATGATGCCAAAGGTCAAGCCCAGATGGGTAGACCAATGGGCACCCTGAGTGGTGACTCCAGGAACCAATCTCGGGAATGAGAAGGTGGCCTATGATATTGCATGACTAGAGGGCACTATGAGTGGTGACCCCAGGCACCAAGCTCGGGATTGAGAAGTTGGCCTTAAGTCATTGGCAAAAGAAACCCTAAGGTGGGTATGCCAGGGTTAGGGCAAAAGTGGTGGAGAATGTCATACGGAAAAGTGTAAATTGGCTTGTTAATTAACTTGATTGTGATAATTAGATCATTATCCATATGTGCAAACTTTTGGTTGTCCCCACATACCAGTATATTTTGATATGCTGACTGACATTTTGTTTGTCGGCGTTTTAGGTACAAGTTGGAAAAGCACAAACAGTAAAGTGACACATCGTGAAAATAAGAAGTAAAGTACAAGGAGGATTAGATAGAATAATTCAAGTTGTGGTTAGATAGTTTTCCAAAGTTTTTAAAAGGTATGCAAAGTTTTATTTTATACCGATTTTTAGTTTAGTTGGTAAAATTTGATAATTGTTATTGATTATTTGTCGAACCTTTGATCTGGGTTATTGGATAACGGCTTTGACCTTTCGGTTTCCCTTAATTGGGGGTTACCGGGAGGCAGGGTTGTTACATTAAGCATACTAAGCCATTAAGCAAATTGATTTGACAAGAAGTATAATTACTCAAAGGCCATATGATATCATCTTGTAAACACTAAATAGTATAAAGACAAGTTAAAGACTAATCAAACAATGTGAGGCGTATTTAACCATAGACAGTATACTACACTGCTTATATCACTTCTTTTATTACATTGCCCTGAGGGATTTGAGAAATACCACTCAAGTCCCAACTGACCACTACTAAGTCAAAATCAGTGCCATACAAGATCTAGGAAGAGTTAGACTCCTAAGACCTTCTCTGCCCCGGTCAGTATGGGTCTGCCACAACGACACATAAGGTCAAGCTGCTAACAACCTAGTCTGTCCTTGGTACAGGTCACGGCACTAGTGAAAGGAGGTAGGTACGCATACCTTACCATCTGAGGTACAACCCCTCCAATCTCATCATTATATATATATAATCACCAAGACACGACCGTAGCTGTTCTCAAACTGAGGGCTAGGTATGACCACTGTCATCCTCCCTAACACTTGAATTCAGGATGACAAGCACCCCACATACTCATCAGTATGTGCTCCGAGTATCCCTTAGGAATACTCATTTCACTATCTGGCAATTTCTAATACTCAGATAGATCTATGGCATAGGGCACTACATGATTAGAGTTTCACTTAATTAGTTATGCCAATTGGGTGAATTAAGGCTAAATCATACAAATGGACATTCACACCCTAATTCTTTTCTAATAAGAGTATATGTATAACAACTTCAAAAGATATAAAACATTTGAGATATAAATCTTAATCACATTACCTAATTACGCTATCATTTATTGCAAATTAATGGACCACACTTATCATCATACTTTTACAAGATGCCAATATCTTATCACAAGTTCTAGGGTTTTAACCCTTATTGGAACATGAAGAGGATTTCACCTCAATCATGGCTTCAAACATGCCCAAAGGTCATTAAGACTGTCACATTATTCATAGTAAGGCTATCATCATCATTCCATGCCTTAAACAAGGCTCAAAAGATCATTAGCACATATGTGTCCATAGATATTAGCATGGCAAGGCACTATGATATTCAAATAGTACTACAATGTGGTTTCAACACAAGAAGAGTGTAATTCATTATCACATTAATCATCCAAGAGGTCTGATTATAACCAATAAACATCATATAATTACATTAAGGTTAGGTATAATAAGATAAATCACATGAGAGTTACACATCCACTTATTATAGTGATTTATCAAATATAACTATATAATGGCAAAGGTAAGACTACAAATTAATGGTATTGAACCATCAAAATATCATCACTAGGACCCACAAATAATACCATGTGATTTATTCTAATCCATTGGATGTTAAAGTATCCAATATTATTCATTGGATCAGGTTCATTGTTCAAGCTTATCAATTGAAATATAGGTCTAACTAGTAGATCAATTGAACGAAGGAACCATTGGTTCAAGGTTTAGTCAAATCTACAATTACATTCTTAACTCATCATACATGGTGATGACATGATCCACCATTAATTGTGATCATTAGGTCACCATTGGTTGTTAGATCAGTAATATATTTAGTTAGCACCATCAAATATTAAGCTAATGTCATCATCGATTGATAACATCATTAGAATACTTCATAAATGATAATTAAACGTCTAATTAAGCCAAAAACTGACCTAGGGGGGTGACCATAGGTTGTCACCATAAATTTGACAACCTTTATCATGAACATAAGTTGCCAAGATAGCAATGCCATTGGTTGTTGAATGGTATGACCATCGGTTGTGTGATAGGGAAGGAAATAGCTTGACAACCCTAATTTGAACCATCAATTGTTTTGTGCTTTGCACCATAGGTTGTTGCTATCAACTTGTCCCAGATCATGTTATGCCTTAGAAAGGTCGTAGACATGTTTACAAGTTCATATAGAGCTAGAACAAAATAGGGAACACCACAAAAATTCGTAATTCTAAACAATCATGGTTTCTCTATGCTTAAATCAACACATTAAGGCATAAACATGAACTAACAAGCTTCTAATAAGCAATACAAGTGAAGAATATTATATAAATCACCTCTATAGAGTAGTTCAGATCCCAAATAGAAAGAATATCAAGAAAATAGGGCAAGAAAATCTTGGATTCAGATATGAACTTGGCCAAATAAGTACTTCTCTCCACAAAGAAGCAAAATCCTAGAAAAAGAAACAAGAAGGATAGATTTTTGAGTTGTAGAGCCACTTTCACCATGGAGAAGCAGGGTTCAGACCTGGATGAAGGTCTAAAGAAGGAGAAGAGAAAGAAAAATGAAGAAGGAAGGAAGAAAACAACTTGCCTTGGTCGAATTTCCTTGAAGATGACCTTGGAAACCCTAGGTAGGGCTAGATGGAGCTCTAGGAGACCTTCTTCTCCAAAAAGGGGTTGTTTTCTATCTTAAAGCACTTGGTTACATAGAAAAATAGAGTGGATTCTTTGATCTAGGTTAGACAAAAGAGAAAGCTATCATAGTTTCGAATTTGGGCAAAGAAGAGGTAAATATAACTCATGGATAAGGATAGAAGCAAGCATGAGGTGTAAAAGTAGCTTCCCCATGTGTCTATGGCCTTAAATGATTAAGAATATACAAGCACACACAAGCAGCTCCGCCACCATCCCTATTGACCTGCTCAGCTTTCCTTTGTCGAAATTCCCGGCCAATCACATAATTCATTAGTTGATAGCTACTAAAAGTAGCTCATCCATGAAGGGGTAAACCCTAAAATACCCTTGATGAAAACGCCTTCAAACTACGGCTCAACTAGGATCCCCATGGCTCAAAAATATCAATAATGATAATATAACATCTAAGGAACATAATGTGATAAATTGCAAAGAAAACCCCTCAATTGGGTAAATTGCAGAAAAGTCTAAAATGTACAGAAAATTGCATAACTTGATCAAACAGTGTCCAAATTGGACCAAATTTGAAACTTAAGCTTGTATTATGATTTCAAAACATATAAAAAGGTTATATTAGGGTTATAAGCATTCAATTATGGTAATTAAGCTCATTCAACTCATTAATCAAGTTCATGGGCCTTACACATATGCTCCTGAACTGGAAGGTTATATACCTGCTAATGCATCATGTAACCCACGAGGGTTTCATTTGATACATGGAAAGAGGTGCTGGAATATCAGGAAGGTTGAGGTGGTGGAGGTGCACGGGTGGAGATAGAGGCTCCGGGTGTGGTAGAGCCAGGGATAGGCACAGACTTCTAAAGTGTGGTCTCACTGATGCAAACTCTTTCCAGGTAGGTTTGTAGCGAAGGTCATGGAAAAGAGATTTACCAGTGGCAGTCTAAAAAAGACCACAAATTAGGGCTGGGTAGGGTGGGTGGGTGGGTGTCACGGGTGTTCTTACCGTAGTTAAAATAGGTCACGTGGTGAAGGACATATCTGACCCATTTGACTCTGATGTTCTTCAAGATATAGAACATAATCACCACAATGTTTTCTACAATTTCAATCTGATTTTTCTTGGGATGAATATTCTAGTTAACAACTAGGGCAAGTATGTGGTTCTTGAGGTCTAAGGTTGAGGAGGGAAGGGTACACTTCTTCCTATAGGGAAACTGAGGCTTCTTCAAGTATTTATGAATATCAGGAAGAGTGAGATCATATTGCTTGTAGAAGGCCTCAGAGTCAACTAGGTCAAAATACTCAGGGTAGTCCTTCCTCCAAGTATAGGTCACCTCAGTACCCGAGAAGAAGATGTTCATGGTATCCTCAGAGACTTGGAATTTCTTCTCAGCTATCATGGAAGTAAGGACTACTTGATCATTAGGGAGGGGTAAGAGAGTGTCATAATTCCATTGCAAATTAGCATATAATTCATGAACGACTTTTGTGCTTGTGATGGAATTGTAGTAGCACGCACATTCAACACTCAAGGCGGAGAGGTGGTGGTCATATAGAAACTCATCTACTTGATCAATGTCCATTTGTCTACATGGGGTTGTGTCAAAAATGGCACAAAAAGGAAAGGGGTTCCCAGGAAGGAGATCCTTGTACCTATTTAGAGCATCATTTGAGATAAAGAAGGTATCATCCAAGGGTATGAAACACGATTTGAAAGAGGAAGATGGTGGTCTGGATGGGGTGACTCTCTTTCTCTTATTTGACATTATGGAGATGAAATGAAAGGATGGAGAGAACAAACACGAGGGAAACACCACTACAACCCATCCACACACCTAGGGTTGATGGGAAATAGGTCAAGGAAGGTTGATCTAGGTCAAACTAGGGCTAGGGAGAGGATGGTCGGGGCTAGGGTTGAGAGCTAAAGGGAGCTGGAGGTTGGATGAGTTGAATTTTCTCTAGTTGAGAGGGAAACTTATGTTTGCTCTAGCCCGACCATCAATCAAGTTCTGTGACTCGGAAACTCGACTGATTGGCTCTTTAAAAAATTTCTCGGCCACTGATCGGTCGAGTTGGCAACTCGACCGATGGTCCACCTGAACCAACTTTAGAAATCTTAATTTTTATCCATTTGAGTGCTAATTAAATTTATTTTTCAAGTCCATTTTGTACTTTAAACATACTTAGGCATATATCACTCATCATTGGGTACTATTTTGTGATAAAACAAGCATTTGCAAAAAAATCCCCAAAAATAAGAGAAAAACAAGGCAAAAAGAACACGAAAAAAAAATGATTTAGCATATTAACAAGCAAGGGTGATCAAAACATAGGAAAAGCATATAGAATAGATGACAACTAGCTAGAAGGCATATCAGATTCATTTGAAGTAGTTATGAGCAGCTTAGATCTGATAAAGTTAAAATGCTCTCTAGATAGAGGTTTAGTGAAAATGTCCGCCAACTTATTTTTCGTCTCCACGTGCGTGATATAGATATCCTTTTTGGCAATGTGATCACGAAGAAAATTATGGTGAACCTCTATATGTTTAGGTCTACTATGCAAGATAGGATTGTAGGACAATTTAATTGCACTAGTATTATCACAATGCATAGGAGAAGCATCAAAATGAATGTTAAAGTCTTGGAGCATTTGCTTCATCCGTAGGACTTGGGCACAACAACTCCCGACTGCAAGGTATTTAGCCTTGGTGGTTGATAATGCCATTGTGCTCTATTTCTTGGAGAACCAAGACACCAAGCATGGTCCTAGTAGAAAGCAAGTGTCACTCGTACACTTTCTATCAATCAATCACCCTGCGTAAACCGCATCACTATAAGCCATAAGGGTAAAGTCCCTTGACTTGGGATACTATAGACCAAAATTTGGAATTGTGGCTAAGTACCTTAAAATTTTTAACAGTTATAAGATGTGATTTCTTAGGATTTGATTGAAAGCAAGCACACAATCCAACACTAAACATTATATCATGTCTAGAGGTAGTTAAGTAAAGTAAACTTCCAATCATACCTCTATGGAGCTTCTCATCTACCTTCTCACCATTTTCATCTTTATCAAGTTTGGCAGTGTTAGACATGGGTGTGTCCATTGGCTTGGTGTTCTCCATCCTAAAGTTCTTAAGTAGTTCACTTGTGTACTTGCCTTGGTTGATGAGGTTTATGTCTTTAGTTTGATTGATTTGAAAGCCGAGGAAGAATGTAAGCTCACCCATCATGCTCGCTTCAAACTCACTCTGCATAAGATCACTAAATTCTTTGCAAAGATCAAGATTAGTTCTGCCAAAAATGATATCATCAACATATATTTTAAAGTTAAGAAAATTGTTAGAAGTGTGCTTTAGAAACAAGGTAGAATCTACTTTACCCATGATATACCCATGATCTAGCAAAAAGCTCTTTAATTTCTCATACCAAGCTTGAGGTGCTTGTTTGAGTCCATATAGAGCTTTTTGCAACAAATAAACATGGTTAGGTAAGCTATCATGTTAAAAGCCCGGGGGTTGTGTAACATACACTTCCTCCTCAATTGTACCATTCAAAAATGCACTTTTCACATCCATTTGATAAAGAAGGAATTTTTTATAACTAGAAAAAGCAAGCAACATACAAATGGATTCAAGTCTAGCTACAAGTGCATATGTTTCATCAAAATCTATACCTTCCTACTGATTGTAGCCTTGAGCCACTAACCTTGCTTTTTTCCTTACCACTTTGTCACTTTCATCTAGCTTATTGTGGTAGACCCACTTGGTTCCAATGATCTTTCTATCACTAGGTCTTGGCACTAGGGTCCATACTTTGTTATTTTCAAATTCCTCCAACTCTTCTTGCATGGCTAGGATCCATTCATCATCCCCAAGAGCTTCTTTGACATTCTTTAGCTCGAGTTGTGAGATGAAGGCATTGTTGGCTTGTTCTTTGTTGAATTCATCCTGCGCATCTTCACTCTTTCAAATGGATCACCTAAAATTAGCTCTTTTGGATGATTCTTCACAAATTGAGGGGTTGGATCCTTCTTCTCTTCATCTGTCTCTTCTTCTTGAGTAACCACCTTTTTTTCCCTTTTGGGTGATGTTAAGTTCTTTTAGAATAGGAATTACCTCACTTGCAACATCATCATTTGGAATAATATTTTTGGGAATAGAGGGGTTAGTCTCAATAAACTTAACATTAATGGATTCTTCTACATTAGCAAGATCAACATTAAATACTCTATAAGCCTTGCTAGTAGTGCTATAGACAATAAAGAAAACCTTATAAGATTTCAGATCAAACTTGTCAAGAGAATCTTTCATATTCAAAACAAAACAAGGGCATCCGAAAACATGGAAATACTCAATAAAAGGCTTCCTACCATGCCACAGCTCATAGGGGGTTTTCTTTAAAGAAGGATGCATGAAAACCTGGTTTAGCGCAAAACATGAGGTACTGACAGCTTCGACCCAAAACTTCTTTGGAGTGTTATACTCTAAAAGCATGGTCCTAGCCATCTCATTTAGTGACCTATTCTTCCTCTCTACAATGCCATTTTGTTAAGGTATTTGAGGTGATGAGAAGTTATGTGCATAGCCAAATTCTTCACAAAAACGTTCAAAAATATCAATTTTAAATTCTCCCCCATGATCACAATGGATGAAAAAAACTGGGCAAGAAGCTTCATTCTCAACTCGTTTACAAAAACTAGAGAAAACATTGAGCATATCACTTTTAGAAACAAGAAAGAAGGTCCAAATATATCTATAGAAACCATCGACAATAATAAGGTAATACTTGGAACCACGAAGTGATTGAGTTCTCATTAGTCCAAATAGATCAATGTGAAGAAGTTTAAGAGCTCTATCGGTACTAAGGACTCCATTGGATTTGAAGGAGTACTTGTTTTGCTTTCCTTGGGTACAAAATTGGCATTCCTCATCCTTTTCAAAATCCAATTTCGGAAGTCCCTTGACCAAGTCCTTTTTGCTCAACTTCTTCAACTGATGCATATTTACATGACCAAGCTGACAATACCAAAGAGAAATATCATTCGAGTTGACTACTAGGCATCTACCAAAAACATTATTAATATATTCAAGCACAATTACATAAAGATTACCACTTCTAGTTCCCTTATATATGACTTGATAAGCGAGGGAATCTAGAATCAAGCATTCAAAAGAAGTGAATAACACAAGGTAACCATTATCACAAAATTGACTTACACTTATTAAATTGTGATGTAGGCCATCCAAAAAGAGAATATTCTTCATACAAAAGGATTCACCTACATCACCCTCACCTTTAACCTTACCTTTCTTGTTGTCCCCAAAGGTAACCGAACCTCCTTTTTTCTTGGTGAAGTTGTTGAGATGGTTTATATCACCTATCATGTGCTTATTGCAGACACTATCAACAATCTATTCACCTTTTTCCTACAAGAAAGGAGAGTGTCAGTTCCCAACTCAAACTTTGGGATCTATAGTTAGCTTGGGGACCCATTTCATCTTTGGGTTGGTCCCCTTAGGCTTGTAAGGACAATAATTAGAGTAATGATCATCACATTTGCAATGAGAACAAATCATAGGGTTCTTAGTGCTAGAAGACTCTCCAATGAAAAAGGAGATTTCTTTACTCTTTTTCTTACCTTTGGCTTTGTTCTTTCCCTTAGGTGCTCCCCCTACAAATTCCAAACCACTAGTACCACTTTGTTTGGTAGAATGGTCAAGGATTTCATTTAGGGAGTTTTTCCCTTTGAGGAATTTCTACAGAGAGGCTCTAAGTCTATGATTGTCATCATTAAGAGATATAACGTATAAGACAAACTAGCAAGATCATCTCTAGCAGAACAAGGTCGGTCTCTAAACATAGGGCTTTAGTCAAATAAGAATCTTTCTCAAGACAAATAGAAGCAACATGATTACTAGGCAAGATAGGTCTAGAAGATAAATCATTAACTCGACCAAGAAACCTAGCATTTTCATATTTAAGCACTTGAAATTCCTTAAGATAAACACCCCTCTCATCCCTACAAGAATCAATAATGAGCTTAAATTCAATATTCTCAGTTTTAAGAGTTTCAAGCTCATTTAGGCACTTTTTGTTGTCCTCCTTAAGAGTATCAATGTTCTTAAGGTAAACACCATTTCTACCTCAAATCCATTGTATTGGAGCTCAAGATCAAGATGTTGTTCTTGCAAGTTATCAATGCTCTCAAGATGAGTTTTCTCATTTAGCTCAAGAATCTCAAGTTTATCATACAAATCATCAATAATTTTTGCTAACCTTTTTCTTTTAGAACTACATTTAGCAAAAGAAGAACGGCTAGAAACAATCATATCAATAAGAGTTTCTTTAGATAATTCATGCAAGCTTACCTCACTTACCTCACCAATTTCTTCACTTGTATGAGCCATGAGTGCAAGGTGGCACTCTCCATCTTCTTTTGAGCTAGAGACACTTGAGGATGATTCTTCCCAAACTGCATTTTTGTGTCTTTTCTCATTCTTTTCCTTCCTCTTGTACTTGCTCTCCTTCTTGTACTCTTCCTCCTTCTTGGAGCTGCCCTTGTGGTGTGACTTTCTTGATTTAGGACATTCACTCTTGTAGTGTCCCTTTTGTCCACACTTGTAGCATCTAGGAGTAGAAGATGATAATTTGCTTTCCCTTGAAGTGCTTGCCCTTAGTGTAGTTGGCTTCATGCTCGGTAGGGCCATCATCTTGACTAGAGGAGGAGGGAGATGTCCAGCAAGCAAGTTGTTGTTGAAGGATGACCGACTCCACTTGAGCTTTGAAGGCACTATCTTTGATCTTCTTGGCTTCCTTCTCTTCTTGCTTGGCTTCTTCTTTTGCTTGTCAAGCCTTAGCTCATGAGCTTGTAGGTTTCCAATGAGCTCTTCAGTTGGGATATCACCAAGACTTCTCACTTCTTCAATGGAGGTCACCCTTGACTCCCGTCTCTTTGGTAGAGTCCTCAAGATCTTGGAGTTTATTACACCTCTATCCAAAGTGTTGCCTAAAGCATTTAGACCATTGATGATGACGTTGAGCCTAGAGTACATCTCCACAATCACTTCTTTCTTGCTCATTTTGAAGTTCTCTAGAAGGTTTTTCAACATGTATATCTTAACCTCCTTGACTTGCTTTGTGCCCTCATAGGTAATGCACAACTTATCCCAAATCTCATAGGTGGTATCCCATGAGGAGATGTTGTTGAACTTCTTCGGGGTAAGGGCTGCATAGAGGATGCTTGTGGCTTTGGCATTGAGCCAGGCTTCTTTTAATACAGTTTCATTCCATGTTGAAACTGTATGGTGTGACCATCACCTTCCATGTATCAAAATTCACCCCTTGAATGTAAAATTGCATATGCCTCTTCCAATAGAGGAAGTTGGTATCATCGAAGACCAGAGGACGGATGGAGAAGCCTCTCTCTAGGTTGAGTGAACCAAGTAGGTTGTCTCCCATCTTATCGTATGGTGGGATATTTTTGGAGAAGATCCTTGGCTCTGATACCAGTTGTTAGATCTAGGGCTTTAGAGGGGGGGTGAATAGAGCTTCAAAATTCTCACAAGATAAGTTAGACCTTCAAATTATATCAATCAAAACCAATATTTTAAGATCAATTTGAATTCTTAACTAAGAAATCATAGAAAGGATGAGAGAAACTAAAATATGCACTTGGACCAGGTGGTTTAGAGTGGTTCCAATCTCCAAACTAGGAGATAGTCAATCCACTACCTAGAGAGGTCAACCTCTACGATTTTGCAATCCGTGTATACTTATATTCATTCATAAGAGATACAAGGAGACCACCATACATCCAAGGACTTACCTACTCAAGACTAGAGTCTTCCACCTACACAAGGACTTACCCACTTGATCGAGATGTCTTCAGCCTTCAATAAGGACTTACCCATACTTGCATCAAGTCTTTGGCTTTGGAGGAATTACCCACTCTTCTTGAATCTTGGCCTTGCCCTTCTCCTTCACCTGGAGAAGATATTCACCTCTTATTCAACCTTGAAGAAGAACAACAACATCTTCACCTTCACTCAGAGTAGCTTGCTTCAACCTTTGCTCTTTGAGAAAATGGGTAGGGAATATAGAATGGAATGAGAGCTTTACAAGCACATGGAGGTAGCTCTCTTACAACTGACCTAACTCACTCATAATCATGAAATGCTTTGTAAATGAGAGAGAGAAAGAGCTCAAGGAGTAGTTTTTTAGTAGGTCAAGGCTGACCATCAGAAGCCTGTAGGGATGTTGAAATTGTTGCCAATACCACTGTGAAAATGGGATCATATTACCATGGACTTTGTGGTTGAAATTCTAGGTCAGATAAAGGTGATGATTCCATTTGGATGACAGTTGACAAGTTGAGCAAGTCAGCTCACTTCTTTCCAGTTAAGATGACATACACAATGGAGAAGTTGGCACAATTATATATTGATGAGATAGTATGCTTGCATGGTATCCCAACTACCATATTGTCTGATAGGGGTCCCTAGTTTACCATCCACTCTTGGGAAAGTCTGCATACAACCATGGGGACATAAGTGAGGTTCAATATAGCCTTTCATCCATAGACAGATGTCCAGTTAGAGGGGACCATTTAGATCTTAGAGGATCTATTGAGGGCTTGTGTCTTGCAGTTTCTTGGCTGGTATGTGCACCTGAGTTTGACAGAGTTTCCCTACAATAACAACTGTCTAGGGAGTATAGATATGGCATCGTATGAATCTGTGTATGGGACGCATTATCACTCACCATTTTTTTGGTACGAGATAGGTGAGTATCAACTTTTGGGCCCTGAATTAGTGCAATAGACTATAGAGAAGATCAAAGTGATACAACAACAGTTGAAGGCAACCCAGGACAGAAAAAAGTCTTATGGTGATAACTATTGTAGTCCTTTAGAGTTCCAAGTAGGAGACAAGGTATATCTCAAGGTGTCTCCTTAGAAAGGTGTGTTGAGATTTGGAAAGAAGGGTAAGTTGGCTGCCAGGTTTGTAGGACCTTACCTTATATTGGTACGTGTTGGAAAGGTGGTTTACAAGTTAGAGTTACCGCCTGAGTTGTACAAGTTGCACTAAATCTTCCATGTTTCTATGTTGAGGAAGTGTCACCCTCGTACCGAGTTGACATTGCAGCTAGTGGAGGTTGAGTTGGAGGAGGATGTGTCTTATGTGGAGGGTCATGTGTTGATCTAGGATAGGAGAGTGAAGAAGTTCAAGAAGAAGGATATAGTTTTGGTTAAGGTTTTATGTCACCACCATGGTGTGGAGGGGGCCACTAGGGAGATAGAGGACGAGATGCATAGGAAGTACCCGTCTTTGTTTGTACATGATTCGAGGGTAAAATCCTTGTTAGGGGTTTATGGTTGTAAGACCCTTGACCTTACTTTCTGGTTGATCTTGCTTTCTTGGCATGATTAGATGCTTATAACCTTGATAATTCCTAGATGCTTATAACCTTAATAATTCCTTTTTATGTGCTTAGTTATCATGTGATGAGCCTATGTTTCAAGTATGGTTCATTTTGAATGATGTTTGAGCAAGTTTTGCTTTTATGTACTTGTTTTGGACCTCAATGCAATTTACCCATTTTTAGGGTATTTTGTAGTTTGTCACATGCTTGTTGTTCCTGACATGTGTTGGAATCATGTTGGTGAGAGTGGCGCCCCAAGGCCTTGTTGTACCTTGGTTAGAGGTGGTGACATCATGTGTTGATGTTATAGGGTTTGCTTGGATACCCTAACTGGGTGGTTGAACTTGCTATGTGTGTTGACCAATGAGCTTTGTTTTCAGCGATCAAAAAGTTGTTCCTTTGACCACGAGATATATGGTCAATGATGTTTTAGGTGTACCCTTGATCTTAGCAGTTGATGAAGCCATGTTTCCTCTTCGGTTGCCAAGAAACCCTAGGGGTGGTTTTATGCGACTGATTACCTTGTCGATCTTCAACTGTCGTTGAAGTTTTGATCCTCTTGATCACTGAGAATCCTCAATGGTCCTATGTTTTTTGGACCAAGTGAGGTCGCTGCTTTTTCTTGGTTTTATCACCCTTGATGAATGAGTGGATGTGGTATTTACATGGGTGAGTTTTGAGTGGACACTTGGCATGTGTTTGCATGAAACCTGACCTTCTTTCTCTCTCTCCAACCCTTGTCTATATAAATCCCTCTCCTTTCATGCAACAAAACCCTTTTCAACCTATCTCTCTTCTCTCTCTTAGATTTCATCCCCCTTGTTCTTGGTGGAGAAGGTGTAGCTCAAGCTTAGAGGAGTGGTCGATCCCTCTTTCACGTTGAACTAGGGTTTGGAGCAACCATTCCTTGGTGATCGTTTGGTGATCTTTTCTTCTTATTGATTTTGGTAAGTGATATACCTCTCTTGAACGTCATTTCCCTTCTCTACCCTCTCCTCTCTCTTCTTGGCTGAACCCATGGTTTTCCATGGTAGTGCTTGAGTTGAGTTTGAGGATCTTCTCTCTTCTTGTCCAAATTCATGGTACTTTATGGTAGTGCTTGAGTTGAGTTTGAAGATCTTCTTTTCTTGATCTTTGTACCTATAGTTTTTCTCTCCTTCTTGCTCTTTGACCTATGGTTTTTGTTTCTTCCTTGGAGGTGGAGCTAGCTTGTCCGTGGAGGTGGTTAAGTTAGAGTTTTCAACCCTCTTTCCTTGGAGGTTCCTTGTTGTTGGAGTTACTTCTTCTCTTTTGAGGCGAATTATATAACTTTCTCCTCAATTATTATTTACACATAACTTGCATGCAAATAATCTACCCTAAAAACATGATTCCTAGTAGTAAGATGATATCCATGATCTAGGGTTTATGGTTTCATGATTATCTTGAGTAGATATCTTCCCTTTTTTGAATACTGATCTTTGTACCTGGAATTCTTTCTTGGTGATGGAGGTTTTGGATGCATGCATGTTGGTGAAATCGTTGGGTTTTCCTCTATCATAATTATGTTTTTGTTTTCTCTCATGGTGGTGGTTGATGTTAGGGTTTGGGAGTTGATCCTTCTCCTTATGTTTTACACCTTGGTGGTTTTCGATTTCATGGTGATGATCAACCTGCTTGACCCTTGTGGATTAATGAAGTTTTGGTTTTCTAGGTTTTCCCTCTCTTAATGGGTCACAAAGTATGTTGGAGATGGTGGTCGCTATGTTTTAGGTTATGTGGTCGCTGAGTTTGAATCTTATACGGTCGATGAGTGTACACCTTTTTTTGGTCATTGATGTTGGGTGGACCTTAGTGGTCATTGAGGGTGGTTAACCCTAGTTCAGTAGTCGCTGAAATGGGTTAACTTCAGCAGTCTATGAAGGGGTTGAACCCTAGTTTTCTTTGATCTCCAACTTTGGGTTTTTAGCAGTCAATGATGTGCCTGACCTCGACGGTTGATGAAGGTGGTGTGACCTGGTTTTAGCGGTCGATGACACCACTAATCCTAGGCGATCGATGATGTTTTCTGGTCCATATGGGCACGACATTTTGTTGACTTTATGTTGGTGATGTTTGTCGTACTTGTTTCTGAGATTGTTTGGAAATGATATGAAATTAGGGTTTACATCTATTGCTGATTTGAAACCCTAATTTGGGTTGTCTTGTTAAAACCTAACCCTAAATTTCAGGTGCATAATAATGTTGTTGAGCTTGCTTAAGTAATAAGCATGATGATAGAATATTTTCTCTCTCCTAAACTATTGTAACCCTAATTTGCTATCTTTTGAACATCATGATGCATAATGTAAGAGTGTGATTGAGCTTATATAATACTTGTATGGTGAAGAAGATGAGCCTTGATGAGGCATGGAGAGATAATGATGTTCATGTAGGGAACAATGTGAATCGTCTTATGACCTTGGACAAGGTTGGTTACCCTAATTGAGGTGATATCCCATGTGCAATGTGATGAGGGATTGGTATCCCAAGGTAACATGATAATGATGATGGTCTCATGATTGGTAGTGAATAGTACTATGTGGAATGTGACAACTTTTATGTTTAAAACATTTTATATCTTCTAAAGTTGCACTCTACCTATGTTTTATATACTTCATTTAGGGATTTCTTGTAACTTAATTGATGCAATAAAAGACACCCATTTGGCTTTAATTAATCAAGTGAAACCCTAATCATGTAGTTGCCCTGGCCGTATATCTATTCCAGTGTTAGGACTTACTAGATGGTGAAACGTGTATTCCGAAGGAAAACTTGGAGCGCATACTATTGAGTATGCGAGGTGCAAGTGACTGTGTCCTTGTCATCTTGGTCCCAGTTGTATGGAGGATGGCTACGGTCATGCCCCAGTGTGAGAACGCCTGCGGCTGTGTCTCAACGATTTGTATATATGATATATTTTGAGGACAACGATGGTTGTACCTAGGTGTCAGAGTTCTGTATTCCCTGGTGTCTAGCGTTGTGACCTACATACCAATGCAGGCTATGTGTTTTATAGTTTGACTTAATATGCCACTGCGGTGGACTCATACTGACCGAGCGAGAGGGAGATCCTAGGAGTCTGAATCTCCTAGATCTTGTATGACATTGATCTTGACTTAGCAATGGTCAGTTGGAATTGAACGGTATACCTCGATTCCTCATAGCTTTAATAAAAGACGCAAACAACCACGTAGTATATTTGTTTAGGGTTAAACACACTTCATATTGGATGTTAAACCCTTTCCATGTTTCTTATACTATTTAGTATGTGATAGACTTACATGTTCTTCATATTCCTTCTAGTCACATATTTTTGCCATGCATATCTGACTAGTTTGCTTAACTTGTTTCACTTGTGTAATCAATTTAATTTATTCATTTAGCTGAATATGCTCATCCTATTTATTAAAGATTTCCGTTGTAATAATAACTGTTGATTCAGAGCTATATCTATCGCTGGGACATGAGTCTCACCTTGTGGGTTACCACATCTTTTTAGGTGGTCGTCAGTGGCGTGATCAGGGTCGTGTTGTCGAGGAAGAGCAGCTTGAAGATCAGTAGAAGTAGAAGGTTGGACATGTGTTGTTGTTAGTAGTAGAGTCCTAGTGTCGTCCCTGTACTTTCAGGTTTGGAAAGAGATGTGTCTTGTAGATGTTTATATATCGACACATAGTTTTTGGCAGTATGCCTAAGTTGTATATGGTATTTACATGTAGAACACAATCTTTTGTAACAGGTTGTGGCCTCAACCATGGAATAAATATAAATACTTGATTTGACATGTGATATGATACATGTTGATCGATCTTGTTGTAATATATTTCCGCTCATAATAATTATATGGAATCCATTTTAATTTACCTTGTTTTTTGATGTATGATTAATTAGTAATTGACCATGCGCTTTGTTTTGTATGATCTCGTTTGTGTGACATCACATTGTCACAATAACCTCGATTAAAAATTTCAATCTTATCACTCGACTTCCACAACCAAGTAGTTCTACTCTGTAGGCAAATGCGGCTTGAAATTTACCCTGCTAGACAATGTATCGAAGAGCAACATTTTCAATAGCTTCAAACCTATGGTAAACCAACCTTCCATCCTTGAATGTCACATTCATTTGCTGAAGGTGGTCAACTTCCTTGCCGCTAGGATGCACATCATACCAACTCTTAGGATTTGAAAGACTAGCAATGGTCTCCTTGTCCAAATCGATAGAATTACTTGCCTTTTCTCTCAAGATTTGGACCATGTGACTCGGTCGAGGGTGCCCCGCCGCCGCCGTCGTCTTGGTCGCGTATTCCTCTGGCTGCACCACCTTGGTCTTAGGGCTCATTTGGTTGCTTGTTGTTGCAACGCATCGTGCAAATTAAAAACAGGAAATCAAACCAAATGAAACTGAACTGCAACTATGATATTTGGTTGCACGTAGTTGCAACTCAACAACTTGATTTTCATGCGTTTGGTTGTCTGTTGTTCCGTAATCCAAAGACCAACAGTGAGCTTACCTTCCAGAAATATTCTATGACATTTCCTTTGATTTCAAATACAAAATTGAACAGAAAACGGAGGAAAAAATAAAAAGAAGCTGCATAGACAATGGCCAATAAAACTTCACGTGATTATTACAAACAAAGGGAGTATGCCAATGATGAGTGAAATTTTTGGGATTATAAAACCATAAGGAGTCTACCATCAATCAATTGTTGTAGTACATTCATCAAAAACAAGTACAAATCATTCCAAGTACAAGCCAAATACAGAGTACAAATAAGAGTCCAGAAATTCAGAACGTAGCCCAGAAATTCAGAACAAAAATACATCGGCCTAAGTCAGTGATGAAATAAAAGCCCACAACTGTGAATGTCTGATTGCTAGCTTCCTTCCAGCTCCCGCTACGTGCAAAATCCAAAGGAAACTGTGCTGATGATGGCTCAAGGTATCTCAAACTACAGAGGAATAGCTGAGTAGTGTGTAGAACAAATAATTTTTCGACTTTGCCTGAGAAACTAGGGCGGCATCAGTACCCATACGTCCCATATCACTCAGGCAATCTCGCGAACACTTTCAGGGAGGAATGTTATGTACAAGTGAAACCGAGAACTAGAAAATTAAACAAAGATATTTACATAGAGAGAAAATGAAACAGAGGTGGTGATAGCTTCCTTATTGGTATCAAATTCGTATGTTAGGGAAACATCCATTGCTCACATGAGAAGGGGCAAACCAAAACAACCATGAACGGGAAGAAGGTCGAATAACAGAATGTGAGGATAGGAAACCCACCAGGCGATTGTTCTCAAGGAAGTAGAGCTGTTCTTAGGGATGTAGAGTAGTCGTCCACGCCACTCCAGCACAGGGAAGCTGCTACGCGAACACAAGGCAGCTCGGGGTAAACAACAACGGGAGAACGAGGAGGAAGTCCCTCCACCGGGTGAACCAGGAGGAAGTCCTGCAGTTGTCGGGTGAAGAAGAAAGAAATTCCGCCAATGCTGGATGAGAGGAACAAGTAGCAGAGTCGAACGACGGAGGAGGAGATGAGACGGAGGAGAGGAGACGGAGCGGTAGCCCTAGCACGCTTCGCAGCGTGGAAAATGAACCGCGCCCAAATCGGGGGCGGTTCTTTCCCTCAATTTTATACTGGGCTGGAAATGAGGTGTGGGTTTATTTTCCGGGTGTGGGCTGGATCTGCACGGAACCAAACGACAGAGTTGCAAAATAATGTGTAGTTAGAACTGCACGTGTTGGAGCCCAGCCCAACCAAACGGGCCCTTAATTGATGCCTCTTTTTCTTCTATAGATGTCGCCTTTAAATAAGTAGGCTTGTTAGAGTCATTTAGTAGTTACGTATGAATAGTACGGGGTACCAATTGGGCTGGGCTCTCCTGTGGGCTCGCAAGTAAAGAGTTGGAAGTGTTTCGTTTTTATTTGGTTCCAAGCGGATGCAACTATCTGTTTTGATTTGTTTATTTAAAAGAGTGTTTATGTTTATTTAAAAGAGTGAAGAAAAAGAGTTCAGGTGTTTGTGGTCAGTTGCAGTTATTCCGTGATACATCTACAATTTTTTAAACAACCAAATCGTACACATGATACAGCTGTGAGCTGGCCCGTTGGGGAAATGAACTGCGCCCATTTGACGCGCAGTTTCTGCATAATCAAACTAACACTGCAGTTTGCTTTCTCAGCGTGGCTTGCAACCGCGCAGTACCAAACGTTAATTGTTGGAACACACAGATACTTGGAACTGGATGAGTTGATTTTCAATACTACCAGACGAGCCCTTTAGTGATCTCCTGTGTGCGTCTCCAACCCTTGGATCTGTCTCTCCCCTACCCGCCACCATCTCGGTCCTCCTTTCCTCTCGAGGCGCGCGGTCTTCGGTAAAAGAACGTCTTGGTAGATCCAGCTCGGAAGAGAACCTAACGAATCCATGTCGGCTGTCTCAATTCAGCAGCTCGCGCAGTGCGTAACCTGCCATGCCTGGAGTCCCGATCAGTCGAGTGAGTTCACAACACAATATCTGGAATTGTTCGAATCTATTCTTGCGTGCTCCAACGAGTCATCCTGCTTCATTTGTCGTTTCCATGTCCGATTCATAGGTTTATGTATTTTGTGTATCGTACGAAATCGGGTCTGCCCAGCCGTTGCTGCTACTTGGGAACCTTTTCCATACGCTCGAGGGATTAAAAATTCATAGGGGAAACTTGATTTTTCTGCAGTGCAATCTTGGTGGAATTCCAATCCCAATGCGTATTGCTGATACATTCTAATGACAGCTACTTAAAAAAACTATATTCAAGTATAAATAAATAACTGAAGGAAATCTCTGCCTATTGAATCGCTGCATTGTTTTGTCTATAAAGAAACATGCATTAGTGATTGTTTCCTCAGTAGATTTTTGACAAACTAATAAGACTTTGACTATGCATTCCGTGCCCGGTTAATCCCTCCACACAACCCCTTAGCTTGGACTTCATGAGGTAGGTGAAACAGAATTATCTGGTAGATAAACTGGTAAATATATGGTAAACTAGTTAACACACACGTGCCCATGCACGTGAAAACTTAATTGTATGTAGTTCTTATGTAAGGAAATCGCATTAAATAAATTATTTACTCTATGTTGCGAAAATCATCATAGTTTCGTTCAAGTAATATGAAGCAAAATTTGTATACCAAATTACAAACACTGGCATTTTATGACCTTCGACCAATCATAGAATAGTATATTAAAATAGGACTCTCTTCTTGAACTTCTCTCTTCTCACAAATTTTTTAATTTTTTTTCATCCATTTTCTCAAAAAACACAGGTCAAGCGAGTGATTGGTGGGTAGAGTGGATTTCTATTATTGGGAAGATTTCGCAACATGATATAATGGTGTGGAATACGAATTAAGAAGAATACAGAAAGTACCAAAAAAAGAGTGATGGCTTTATGGATACGATGGTTGAGAAATGCTCGTGGGGTAAAAAAATGGAAGGTTGAAAAAAGAGTAAATAAAAATTGTTTCGATTTTGATCTCCACTAACTAATTTCCACAATTTGCTCTCTCTTCAACCCTTCCTCTCTCACTCTGATACGTGTAGGCAATTGTGGCTTGTTGGAGGGAGGTGATAATGATTAGTTGGAGGGAATCGTGGAGGTGTAGTTTAATAGGAGAGAAGTATTTTGGTGAATAAAAAGCAATTAAAATAGAAAAAAGTGAGAAAAAATGTGAGAAGAGATTGAGTGAAGGAGAGAACGACAACTCAAAATGCTAACTTCTGATTGGCCGTTGGGGTTCAAAATGGCTATACTGTAAATAGATGGAAAAACTCCCTCTTTTTATAGTAGTATAGAATAGATATATGCAACTCTGTCCAAGAAAACCTTACTATATTATGACTATCCATCAGCGAACACCTTACCCTATAAGAAGCATGAGAAATAAGGAGTTGTCATAAGTTTTAGAGGATCAGTGGGATAGACATTGTTTCATTTTTTATACTAAAACCAGTAGGTAGAAATAATCAATCCTTTATCGTCAACTCTGCTACAGTATGTTCCTCAATGAGGTCCTGATGCTTAATTGAATCAACACCAGATGAGGTACTACACTAGAGCTGAAAAGATATACATGCATGTACTCACATCCGTAACAGAGAGAGCGATCAAAGACACATTTGCCTCTTTTAATTGCAGTTGACGTTGGTTTATCTGATCCCCTTGTGCTGTGCCTAATGGGATTATGGTATCCTAGGGAGAATTTTCACCACTTTCACTTCCATGTTAGTATATACATGCCCACACGACAGAGGTATAGCATGGTGGTGATTGGACCTTTCGACAAGGATATAAGAGGATCGATTTCTTAGGTTGATTTCACAAACAACAGTAGGAAGAACCAAAGTTGGGGCCTCTAGAGTTCATGGAACTTGTTTTCAGTAGCTTGACTACCCTTGGTTTACCCACCCTGCCTCTGTTGGGCCTCCACATGTTCATGGAATATTAGCACTTACATGAATAATTTTTTCTTAGGATTTCTATACAGGCATACACATATTGGTAAATTGACATGCATCATTGATTGTTTCTCAGTCGATTTTTTGACAGACTAAAGAGGGTTTTACTGTGTGATCAATTGCAATTTTTGCATCTTATTTCCTTTCCTCTTCTGCAAAGGTAACCCATTAGCTTGGAGTTCATGAGGTAGGTGAAACATAATTGTCTGGTAGATTAACCGGTAAATGTATGCAACTTCATCCAAGAAAATATTACTGTAATTTGACTCTATATCATTAAAAGTACAAGAAGTAAGTTGGCATAAGTTTTAGAGGATCGACATGTAGACATTGCTTCCTTTTTATACAAAAATTAGTAGGTACTAATAATCACCTACTACAAAATGTTCCTTAATGAGGTCTTGATGCTCAGTTGGATTAACACCGGATGAGGTGCTAGAGATAAAAAATATACACCATGCACTCACACTCATAAATATAGTAAAGACAATGAGAGGCGATCACAATCACATATATGCCCATTTTAGTTGCACTAGTTCTCATGCCTAACGGGGTTATAGAGTCCTAAGCAGCAGTCTTAACCCTTGCACATTCATGCTTATTTATATATATATATATATATGACCACAAAGGTATAGCATGATGGTGTGTGATTGAGCCTTTCGTCAAGGTTGTCAGCGGATCAATTCCTTAGACTGGTTTCACACAAAATATCATTAAGAACCAAAGTTGGGGTCTTCGTGGAGCTTGTTTTCACTAGCTATGACTACCCTTGGTTCCCCCGTCTCGCATTTGCTGGTCCTTCCCAAGTTCATAAGGTATTAACTCGATTACGCAAACAATGCTTTTCTTAGGATTCTACACAAGCACACACATAGTGGTAAATGGATATGCCCACAATGGCGTGACCTCTTGTATGACGGTTGTGGTTTATACCCTTTATTGGAAGGGGATTTTCTGGGAATAATCTAGCAAGTAGATTTTGATTTACTTACCCCCTCATGTTGGGGCCTCTATAAGTTTACAAAATCCAAGGGGGAGTTTTTTTTCTCATTTTTGACTTTCATACACATATAAAGATCAACAGTGATCCGACAACTGCATGAGGTCTTGGATTCAAACCTTACTTGGAGTTATTTCAAGGATTTCAAACTTGTGCTTGGTTTGCAGTTGACACACATCTTGTAAGTGAGCTAAAATCTACAAGTACATATGTCTAAACCAAGCCCCTGACATCTTTTGATATGTGTTTTGGGCACCTATAGCTAAAGGTGCGTTTACAGTCATACATTAGACCATATATGGTCCGCATCGACTGTATTTTTATTTACGGTCCAACATTAAACCATAAATGTTGCTGAAATGAAAATACAACTGTGTTGCAAACAATATACAAACTATATACAGTCCAGTTGGACTGTAAAATGACCGGAAAACAATCGTATGACTTCAGGACTTTGGATATGGGTCATATTCTTACTTGAAGAACTTCTTTCTCTGACAAGTCAAGTGTGATCTTGCCTCTCACAAGGAGTCCACAAAGCTCCTCAGAAAGGAGAAGAAACCGGACGCCATAACAGATGACTAGTGGGAGGAGATTGATCAAAAGGCTTTTACAAGCATCTTTCTTTATGTGGAGAATCAAGTCCTCTGTGAGGGCGTCCATGTGAAGGCCGCTAAAGAAGTTTGGGACAAACTTGAAACACTTTATAGGAAGAAGTTCATCAACAATGATCTTGCGCTAAAGAAGCGCCTTTTCATGCTTCACATGGAAGGTGGTTCCTTGACGACTCTTCTTGACGAGCTCGATGAAATCCACGACCTGGGGCAGATCCATGTGAAGATAGAGGACAAAGGCAAGTATTTTTGTTGCTTGTACCCTTCCATCGTCCTACAAGAATCTCCGGGATATGATGCCATTCCGGGAGTCAAAGACTATCTCACTCCATGAAGTTAAAACGGCCTTGACATCTCAAAAGAAATTAGAGAAGTATCTTAATTCATTGAAAGTAGCAGGTGAAGCATTGGCCGCTAGAGAAAGGGATGATAATTCTGAGCAAGAAAGGGTTGTTGTGTGGCGAAAGCATTAGAAAGTTAGATTTATGTGAGCATTGTGTTAAGGGGAAGGTCAAATGCAATAGCTTTGACACTGAAATTCATTCTTCCAAGGATGCTGTAGCTCATGTTCACTCTAATAATCCATGGGGCCCTTCTCGTGTTACTTCTAAAGGTGGTGCTAAATACATGATGGCCTTCATTGATGATTGCACAAGGAAGGCCTGGGCTTATTTTCTCAAGAGCAAGGACTAGACATTATCTACTTTAAAGTAATGGAAGACATTTGTTGAGAATTAAACCGATAAGAGCATAAAGACTTTTGGGATGAATAACGACTTGAAGTTGTCTTAAGGAGTTCAATAATTTTTGCAGTGATGATGGGATCAAAAGACATCATACAATGCGTCACACGTCCCAACAAAACGGTGCACCAGAAAGAATTAACATAATGTTGTTGGAAAAGGCCCGATGCATGCTTCTCAATGTGGGCTTGGATCAATGTTTTAAAAAACGTTAAGCGGTAATCGTGCGGACAACACCTTGTAACTGGTTAAGCGGTAAGCGGCCGATTAAGCGGCCGATTTTTTAAAAAACGGGTTTTAATTTTCTATATAATTTTATACAAAATTACATATATATGTATATAAATACTAATACTCTTTGAAACTTTTATATATATCTAAAGATTCTAAACACTCTACCCAACAGTAAAAACACCCAATTAGCTTATAAGATAGCTATAAGACAATAATTATAGCCATAATATAATAAATAATAGATTTGACATAGATAAAATACCCCACATACATGATTCAGAAATATTTTTGCATCACATGTTTACATAGTTAAGCAGTAAACAATAGACTCATTATTGGATACCTTTCTAACTTATTGTTATATGTGCATATCATCAATTAGTCATACATTACAGCAGTACAATTAACTAAAGTATGCATTCTAAAATTAGATAATAGTTACATATATTTTACTTGTATAAATTACACTTTACAACAGTACCCTATTATCCCAACTTGCATACAGTAAACAATAGACTCATTATTGGATACCTTTCTAACTTATTGTTATATGTGCATATCATCAATTAGTCATACATTTCAGCAGTACAATTAACTAAAGTATGCATTCTAAAATTAGATAATAGTTACATTACATATATTTTACTTGTATAAATTACACTTTACAACAGTACCCTATTATCCCAACTTGCATACAAGTATGCATTCTATTAGACTAGGCTTATCATAGGATATTTAAGTTTAATATATTATAGTCAGTAATACTTGGGACCATATAGTTTATATAAAGTTACAGGTGTACAGCAAAATTTAAAAAAAACGGACAAAAAACGGCCAAAAAGCGGGAAAAAGGGCAAAAAAACGGAAAAAAGGGAAAAAACGGCCGATTAATTACAAAAATATTAAACGGCGATTTTGCCAAAAATCGAACGACTGGGCCATTGGGCCGATTAAACGGCCGTTTAATCGGGCGCTCAGCCCGTTTTTCATTTCACTGGCTTGGATAGATCTTTCTGGGCTGAACCTACATCAACGTCTTGTTATTTGATGAATCATTCTCCATCTTTTTCTATTAACTTAAAGACTATTAAGAAACTTGGTTTATAAACCTGTTGATTATTCAAATCTATGTATATTCGGTTGCCCTGCTTATGAGCATTTTGATACTGGAAAATTAGAAGCAAGAGCTCTCAAATGCATATTCCTTGGTTATGTCTGAGTTGAAACCGTGAAAGGGTATCGTCTTCTGTGCAAGGATCCTTCTTCATCACGTTTCTTGGTAGAGCATAACTTTACTTTTAGGGAATCTGCCATGATGTCTACTATGCAGGACACTAATAACTCTTCTGCATGTTCTCCAAAGAGCGTCTCACAACAGGTGGGACCAAAGAAGATGATGACTCACAAGTTGATGAACAAGATCCCTCTTCTATGCTAGATGATTTAGTGCCTATTGAAGGGAAAGAGGAGACTCCAAAATTCTTACAACGTAGTCAAAGGCAAATGAAACGTCAAAGCACTCTAACGCTATAGCTTTGGTGACTCCATGGCGGCCTATGCCCTTTCCAATATCGACAACGTGGATACTGGTGACGAGCCCACCAATTTCCATGATGTAGTCATAGCTCATGATGCTTCGTAACAGATTGCTGCAATGAAGAAAGAGATGGAATCTCTTTACAAAAATCAAACTAATTGTGGTGACCCACTAGAAATCTTGTCTTTGTGGTTGCTTGTTTGCTACGTTGTTTATATTTGTACATATTTGGTTAGATCGCTCGATCTCACACTTTCACATATTCGCAACAAGTTCGTTGGGCCTTGTTCGGGTCTCCCGTTAGCATCATTCCCAACAAATGGTATCAAAGCGATTTCTACCACCGGATCTTTGCGAAACGTCGAAGTAAAAAATCAAGATGTTCTATCACTTGAAGAGCTTCTCTCTGGCAAGTCAAGTGTGAATCTTGCCTCTCACAAGGAGTCCACAAAGCTCCTCGGAAAGGAGAAGAAATCGAAATCCATGACGGATGATTGGTGGAAGGAGATTGATGAAAAGGCTAGTACAAGCATCTTTCTCTATTTGGAGGATGAAGTTCTATGTGAGGTCCTCCATCTGAAGACCACGGAAGAAGTTTGGGATGAACTTGAAGCACTTTACAGGAAGAAGTCCATCAACATTGAGCTTGCGCTAAAGAAGCACCTTTTCTTGCTTCGCATGGACAAAGGTGGTTCCCTAACGACTCTTCTTGACGAGCTCGATGAAATTATCCACGACCTGGGGCAGATCGATGTGAAGATAAAGGACAAAGACAAGCATTTTTTTGCTTGTACCCTTCCATCGTCCTAGAAGAATCTCTGGGATATGATGATATTCCGTGAGTCAAAGACTATCACACTCGATGAAGTCAAAATGGCTTGACATCTCAAGAGAAATTAGAGAAGGATCTTAATTCATCGAAAGTAGCTGGTGAAACATTGACCGCTAGAGAAAGGGATGATAATTCTGAGCAAGAGAGGGTTGTTGTGTGTCGAAAGCATTGGAAAGTTAGATTTTCTACGAGCATTGTATTACGGGGAAGGCCAAATGCAATAGCTTTGACGCGGAAATTTGTTTTTCCAATGGTGCTCTAGATTATGTTCACTTTGATCCTTAGGCCCTTCTTGTGTTCCTTCTAAAGGTGGTGCTAAATACATGATGACCTTCATTGGTGATTGCACAAGGAAGGTCTGGGTTTATTTTCTCCACAGCAAAGACGAGGCATTCTCTACTTTCAAGCAATGGAAGGCTCTTGTTGAGAATCAAACTAACAAGAGCATAAAGACTTTTCAGACTGATAACGACTTGGAGTTCTGTTTTAAGGAGTTCAATAATTTCCGTAGTGATGATGGGATCAAAAGACATCATACAATGCGTCACATGTCCCAACAAAACGGTAAGCAGAAAGAATGAACAAAATATTGTTGGAAAAGGCCCGATGCATGCTTCTCAATGTGGGCTTGGATAGATCTTTCTGGGCTGAAGCTACATCAACCTCTTATTATTTGCTGAATCATTCTCCATCATCTTCTATTAATTTCAAGCCTCCCAAAGAAGCTTGGTTTGGGAAACCCGTTGAGTATTCAAATCTATGTATATCCGTTTGCCCTGCGTATGCAAATACTGATATTGGAAAATTAGAAGCAAGAGCTCTCAAATACATATTCCTTAGTTATGCTTTTGGGTTGAAACCGTGTTAGGATATCGTCTTTTGTGCAAGGATCCTTCTTCACCACGTTTCTTGGTAGAGCGTAACGTTACTTTTAGGGAATCTACCATGATGTCTACTATGCAAGACACATATAGCTCTTCTACAGTTTCTCTACAGAGAGTCTCACAAAAGGTGGGACCAAAGAAGATGACAGAAAGTTGATGAATAAGATCCCTCTTCTATGCCAGTAGTGCCTACTGGAGATAAAGAGGAGGCTCCAAAAAATCCGTACAATTCAGCCAAAGGCAAACGGAACGTCAAACCACTCAAACGCTACAATTGTGGTGACCCCATGATGGCCTATGCCCAATGTCGTTTATGTGGATATGGGTGACGAGCCCACTAATTTCCGTGATGCAATCATTGGTCATGATGCTTCGCAGTGGATTGTTGCAATGAAGGAAGAGATGGAATCTCTTCATAAAAATCAAACTTGGGAGTTTGTGGTACCTCCCAAAGGTAAGAAAGTAGTTGGCTACAAGTGGGTCTACAAGAAATACAAGGCATGCCTTGTTGCAAAAAGCTACAATCAAATTGAAGGTATTAGTTATAATGAAGTCTTTTCACTCATCGTCAAGCATAGTTCCATACATGATCTTCTTTCTTTGATAGCAATTGAAGACCTAGAGTTTCAACAACCAGATGTAAAGACAACTTTTTTGCATGATGAACTAGAAGAAAAAATCTACTACATCAACCAGAGGGTTTTGAAGACAAAAAGAACCATGTGTGCTTCCTCAAGAGGTCACTCTCATGGGCTAAAGCAATCTTCTAGACAATGGTAGATGAGATCTGACTCTTTCATGACGCACAATGGATTTTTCAGGAGTAGCTATTACACTTGTGTCTACTACAAAGGGATGGATGACATTTCCTTTGTTTACCTACATATATATGTTGATGACATGCTTATTGATTATAGACACACATCTAATATTACTAAGGTGAAATCTCTTCTAGGTGGAGAATTTGATACAGAAAGACGCAGGTGAAGCTACAAAGATTCTTGGCATGGAGATCCTAAGGGACCGGAAAGATAGATGGCTTATCTTGACATAAGAGAAGTACATCAAGAAGGTTTTTCACAGGTTCCACATGTTAGATGCGAAGCATGCTTCAACCCCATTGGTTGCTCACTTCAAGTTATCGGCTTCACGATCTCTACAATCTGATGGAGAAGAGAAAGAGATGCGGATATTTCTCACTCCAGTGCCATTTGAGGCATTGTGTATGCTATGGTGTGCACCTAGACCAAACATTGCTTATGCAGTCAGTGTGATTAGTCGTTACATGGCTCATCTTGGAAAGGCACATTGACAAGCAGTAAAGTGGATTTTGAGGTATTCAAAGGGCACTTCAAATACTTGTTTATTGTTTAGTCATTTGTGGAGCTTAAGTCATCACGACAGGGTATGTGTCCTCAGATTATGCAAGCGACCTCGACAAGAGGAAATCTCTCACATGTTACATGTTCACTAGTGGGACTGGGATCTACATCTGTTAGTTGAAAAGCTAGTCTACAAAGTACTATTGCTTTATCTACTACTGAAGCAAAATACATGGCGGCAAATAAAGTTGTGAAGGAGGCTTTATGGCTTAAGGGTTTGGTGAATCAATTGGGCATGGATCAAGAACAAGTCCGGGTTCATTGTGACATTCAAAGTGCCATACATCTTAGCAAAGATCAACAGTTCTACGAGATATCTAGGCACATTGATGTCGAGTACCACTTCATTAGAGAAGTCAAAACTGAAGGCAAGATTCAAATAAAGAAGATTAGTACGTCCGAGAATCCAACTGACATGATGACAAAGACTTTTCCGTTTGCCGATCTTTTTTCTACCTGAGCTTTGCTCGTGTAGGGCATGTAGAGGAGATGGTATTCTTAATTAATTTATGATATCAGAGATGATTGCAAGTGCTTTTCTACTTCGATCATATTCGAGTTGAAGACAAGGTGGAGCTTGCTGAGAAAGTGTCTTAAACTCTTCAGAAAAGTTACTTTGATGAATCAGACATCTACACCGAGCCTTGGAATCTTTGGGATGTGTTTTGGGCACCTACATGTGTTACGGTAACATCAGACCATATATGGTTTGCCTGGACTATATTTGTATTTACGGTCTAGCACTAAACCATAAATGTAGATGAAATGAAAAATAATGTGTTAATCGTATACAGTCCCGTCAGACCGTAAACGTGGTAGGTATTACAGAATCATATGGAGAGAAAACCTCAACCACTCCACGGTCAGGGTGATGGTATTCATATATAGAAGAAACTTTACAAACTTTATACATAGGTCCCTGACCTTTTCCCACACTACAAGTAAGTCCCTATACATACATATTAACACTCCTCAAGCTGGAGCCTATATATCATATGTGCCCAGCTTGTTACATAAGTATTGAACCTGACAATCATTTAGGGACTTTGTAAACAAATCAACTAATTGATCTTCTGATCTGGCTGGTGACAACTGTATCAACTTTTATTGAATCGTTTCTCTTAGAAAATGACAATCAACTTCAATGTGTTTGGTTCTCTCATGAAAGACATGATTTTGGGCAATGTGGACAACAACCTGATTGGCACACTTCAAGTCCATAGGAACTTCCTGCATGAAGCTAAGCTCCTCTAACAAGTGACGAATCCATAGGAACTCACACATTGTTAGGGCCATAGCTCTATACTTTGATTTCGCACTGGACCTTGCTACAACAGTTTGCTTATTGCTCTTCTAAGACACAAGATTTCCTCCCACAAACACAGTAACTAGAGATAGACTTCCTATCGATACTAGATCCAGCCCAATCACCATGTGAGAAACCATGTAGATGCAGATGTCCATGATTTTGATATAGAAGTCCCTTACTGGGAGACTTCTTGAGATACCTTAGAATGTGCATAACAACCTCCATATGACCTGCGCATGGCTTATCCATGAACTGACTGACAACACTAGTGGCAAAAGAAATATCAGGTCGAGTTACAGTCAAATAAATTAATTTCCCAACAAGTCATCTGAACCTCCAGGGATCATCAAGTAACTCTCCTTGCTCCTTGTATAATCTGACTTTAGGATGCATTGGAGTATCAATAGGTCTAGCCTCAAGCATCCCTGTCTCAGTGAGAAGATCTAAGACATACTTTGTGAAATTACAATCCCAGACTTAGACTTGGCAATTTCAATCCCCAAAAAATATTTAAGACTACCCAAGTCCTTTGTTTGAATTTGGCCCTGTAGAAAGAGCTTTTATTGTGCAATGCCATGCTTGTCATCCCCAGTAATCATAATATCATCAACATATACTACCAAGAAAATGCTCCCAGAACTCTGTCTTCTATAGAAGACTGAATGATCCATGGTGCACCGATGAAGTTCAAACTCAGAAAGAGCACTGCTGAATTTGCCAAATTAGGCACGAGGCGACTGCTTAAGACCATAGAGGGACTTGTGAAGACAACATACTAAATTTGACTCTCCCTGAGCAACAAACCCAAGTGGTTGCTCCATATAAATCTCCTCATCCAAATCACCATGCAGAAACACATTTTAATATCAAGCTGGTGTAGAGGTCAAGAATGACTAGCATCCAGAGACATGAAAATGCGAAGAGAAGCCATCTTTGCCACAAGAGAGAAGGTCTCTAAGTAATTCTCACCATACACCTGATCGTAGCCCTTGGCAACTAAACGTGCCTTGAGCCGTTCAACAGAACCGTTTGCACCCACTTTGACAGTATAAACCCAACGACATCCAACAACATACTTGTCATGAGGACGTGAGGCAAGAGACCATGTTTCATTCTGGTGAAGAGCTAACATCTCCTCATCCATAGCATGATGCCAACCTGGGTGATCAAGTGCAACTGAAACAGACGGAGGTATAGAGACAGAGGATATAGAAGATATGAAGGCATAATAGAAAGGAGAAAGAGCTATATGAAACAAAGTTAGAAATGGGATGTTGACTATTTTTAGGAGTACAAGATCTGACACCTTTACTTAAAGCAATAGGAAGATTTTGTTGTGAAGGTAGAGAAGGAATTATGTCTGCCTGATCTTCTGAAAAGGAAGCATCTGGAGAAGGAACGGAATTGGCGGGAGCTCAGTCCTACCTGCATCGGTACCAGAACCAGACTGTCCTCCTAACGTGTACAACAAGTGTAAACCTGAGTGATTGGGGGCCTATCAAAGGTGGGTGGAACCACATCACGAATACGTTCAGTACTAGAGGACTCAGGTACATAAGACTCAACCACAACACGAAGGAGTAAGAGCTCCTCCATGGCTACCGGTATCACCTGAAGAACTGTCATTGAAGAAGGATGTGTCTTCAAAAAAGGTGACATCCGCAGACACAAAGAAGCGATGTAAGGTAGGACGATAGCACTTGTAGCCCTTTTGGACTCGAGAGTAACGTAAGAAAACACACTTGATAGACTTTGGACTCAACTTGTCTACACCGGGACCAAGACAGTGAACAAAACAAGTACACCCAATAAATTTTAGGGGGGACATGGTACAATGGCTTTAGAGAATGAAGGATCTGAACATGTATGCGGTTTTAGAGGGCAGATGATGGAATGCGGTTAATGAGGTAGGTGGTACTGAGAATTGCATCCCCCCAGAATTCTTTTGGGAACATGCATACGAAGAAGAAGAGTGCGAGCAGTCTCAACAATATGACAATTTTTGTTCCACCTCTCCATTTTGTTTTGGAGTATGTGGGCAAGAGGATTGGTGAATGATGCCATTGATAGATGTGAAATTGATAAAATCATGGCTAAAATATTCTCTGGCATTATCAAAACGAACTGATTTTGAATTTTGTTAAATAGTAGTTCATTTTTATTATCTGCGGGTCAAGTCATGTAGTCTTATAAAAAGCCAACCTTGGGGTCTTTGTCCAGGCAGTTGAATATGATTTGAGAAATAGAAATATTTCAGTTTATCTCCTTTGTTCATCTTCTTCATGATGTGTTCCACATCAAGTGGTATCAAAACAAACCCTAAATTCACTAGGGCATGACCTCTTCTCCTTCCGTGCTTTTCTTCTTCCTTTTTTGTTACTGAGTCAAGGAAAGAAACACAACAAAGATTCCGAAACCTCCGGTTTGCCCTCTTCCCAAAATAACAACTTTTCCTCCCTTCTTGCATGCTGCACACCCACCAAGCATAGCGCCCGCTTCCTTCACTTTCTTGAATGCCGTTGCCCAACATGTCGCTACCCCACCACAAGATTTTCGCTGCCCCAACTGCTAAGTCCTAACACACCTGCGTCCCTGTTGCTTCATCGTACATCCTTCCACAAAGCATGCTAACCCAGAATCCCACATCCCTACCCTTTCATGAACAACCCGATCTGCCAAGACCCTGAAACCGCCTAGTCATATACTCGCAAGCAGCTGCAAAACCACCCATCAACCCTACGAGCCACACCCACTTTCCGTTACTCTTCCCTGCTTACCATCCTACAACCGCCCTTCACCTATTCCTTCTGCTTCTCTGTCAACCCCCCGTATACGCGTAGATCCAGGCCTAGCCACCCACATCCCTTACCCTCTCCCACTGAACTCCGACCATCGTCCCTTATCCCGCTAAACTCCAGCCGCAAGCACAAATGGTGGTCATTCGACCCCACTGCCACTCCCCTTCCCGCTTTCAGTGCCTAGCAATATCCAACGTCAATCCAAACAACTGCTTGACAACCTCCAATCCTCCAATTCCTCTTTCCCGCTTCTACAAGCCGCCTTCAATAACATCAACACCAGCAAGGCACATCTTCTACATACCGCCTCCAACAAGCACGACCCTGCTGCCACTCCCCTTCCCGCTTCCAGTGCCCAGCAATATCCAACGTCAATCCCACAATTGCTTGACAACCTCCAATCCTCCAATTCCTCTTTCCCGCTAGTACAAGCCGCCTTCAATAACATCAACACCAACAAGGAACATCTTCTGCATACTGCCTCCAACAAGCACAACACCTCCAGGCTGCTAGTAAGTAGCCCCGAATTTTTTTTCGGGGGGTATCACCTCCGAACCCTCAAGCAAGGGGCCGCTGCCCCCCTGCCACCCCCAGCCAACTCACCGTGGAGTTTGATCCGTGGGTCGAGCACACAGATCAACCTTCCTTCCGAGACCCCTCCTACATCAACTTCAAGGAGGCTTTCTTCTTTGGAAAATCATGGCGACTTTTCAACACATTGACACAAGGCAGACACAATTCGTTCAATTCTGGCGGATATCCAATAACGACTACATGACTTTGCACAGAAGCAAGACAAATATCTGAAACATCTAGCCCGCAATAATGGGATGCAACCCTTGAGCAAGCACAAAAATCAGATTACTCCGTACTCCAGCCATGTCAAGACGCAACACAAAGATACCCGAGTTCTATGGTGAGCGTGACTCCAAGATTGGGCTTAACTGGTTGCACTGCGCCGACAAGTATTTCCGGATATCCAAAACCATGGGTGATGCAACCAAACTCCTGATCGCCACTGATAAGTTTTGGGGAGCTGCCTTGGCATAGTGGAACAACCAACAGCTAGTCGAGCCCGTCTACACATGGACTGAACTGCATCCTTTGTTCGTGCAACGATTCTTACCTTCGAGTGAGCCACAACAATGCATACACGGTTGATGAGAAAGATGATGAAGATGCACTCCCCACTTGTGATCCAACAACTGACAAAGACGAGTTTGAGACAAAGCCTCCACCACCTCCAGTAAGGGATGTCACTAGTCCAAGCCATATTGATGTTGTGCCTGTTCGTTCCTCGATGCTTCCTTTAGTGACTGCTGATGTCAACCTTGCACCACGCCAATTTCCAAAGCCCTTACCATTTTTCACACCCAACAACATCTATGCTCTTCCAGTTGATGATGGCTACACTGCCACCTTGGTGTCGTCTATACTTGCATATGCTCCAAAGATAAAAGTCTCTACTACTGCGTGAACATTATGGCATGCTTGAGGTTGACAATACTCCAACTTTGATCGCTCGATGTCGTCCAATCCGTTTATCCTACCACCGACCACTATTAGGAGAGCCTGCATAGGATAGGTACCTGACTCACCGGGGGAGTTGATGTAGGATGTATTCGGCTTTATTCTACCTATTTTTGCTTAATTTTTATATTTAGGGACCTAAGTGCAAATTATCTAGTTAATGTACTTAGTCGTAAATCTTTTATGCGTTCTTTTATTTTAGATTTTAATTAATTCCTAATTCTATTAAATAGCAATTTATTTCTATTACTTGTGGGTCAAGTCATTTAATCTTATAAAAAGCCAACCTTGGGGTCTTTGTCCAGACAGTTAAATATGATTTGAGAAATAGAATTATTTCGATTTATCTCTTTCGTTCTTCTTCTTCATGATGTGTTCCACATCATATGTTAAGTTCCATTAACCAAAGTGGCATTATCAAAGACAAGAAAGTGGTGCAAACAAGGTTAGTAGCACCTAAAGCCTTTTTGAACACTAGAGGAATGTCAAGTAGACACACAACCAAAGACCTCTGGTGGCACATGTAACTATAAGAAGTAGAAGCAAAGGAGCAAAGGCCCAAGTATAGCTCCTAGTTGGGGTTCCATCCAGAAACAACTACTAATTGGAATTGTCCAACGATATATATTGGTGCACATCTCCACATTCACGTAAAGTGGGACTAAACTTTTCTCACATGGACTTTAGAAATCTCCCCCTCTTGTGTGACCCATAAATGCCCCATTGTGCTGAAACATGCGAATTAGGCACCACACCATAGTGGGCTCCAAGACTAGAAAATAACCCAACAACTGGCAAATCACTTTTTCTAAAGGTGCAACATGCTCGGTCCGAAACTATACTCTAATACAATGGTACAACTAATGCCAAGAATTGTCATCATTTAAGCCTCAATCCCAACCATATTGGGGTCGACTACATGGATCCTTCTTTTCCAATAAGCTCTGTTATGGGTCATATTTTGATTAAGATGTAAATATTCAAAATCTTTTTGTATAAGCTCTTCCCAAGTTAATCCGGCTCTGCCTCTTCTTCTTTTGACTGTGCTTGACTCGATAGCATTGTTTTGAATATGCATGTTAGTCGGTCTATGTTGCACATGCTAATACCATCTTAGACGAGACCCTCACACAACTTGTCCTCAATGCTCGCCAAGCCCACTTTGTTCCTGATATATTCATTTCTCAAGCGATCCTTTCTTGTCTTCCCACACATCCATCTCATTATATGCATTTCGGCCTCATTCATCTTGTTGGGACCTTGTTTGTCACCGTCCAACATTCACTCCCATATAGCATGGCTCACCTTATAGCTGTTCTGTTTAACTTGCTTTGTAATCTAAAAGGGATCTTTTCACCATATATTACTCCAGCTGCACTCCATTTCAATCATCCTGCTGTTATCTTTTGACAAACTTCATCTTGAATATTACTATTTATTTGAATAATAGACCCAAGTAACTAAACTTCTCACAGTTTTTGGATCATCCAACTTGGCCCCACCATTCACAATTCTAGATTGGCTGAAATTGTAATGTATATATTCAGTTGCTTTTACTAATCATAAATCCATTAAATTCCTACACATTTCAACCATCCCGCTATGATTTTTTGACAAACATCATCTTGAATATTACCATTTATATTTGACCCCAACATTTCATATGACACATAACAGAGTGGATTGGAAAAGAAGGATCCATGCAGCCGACCCCAACATGGTTGGGATTGAGGCTTAGTTGTTGATGATTGAATCCATTAAATTTCTACGCATTTCTCCAAAGTTCAACTTTAGTTTCATCTATCAACACTATATCACCAACTAATATCATCCTAAACATGCTTTGTCAACTCACCCATAATAAGAAGGAATACATTTTGGCCGTTGTTCAGAAAAGTGGTATACGGTGTATGACGAAGAAGGTGCCGCATAGAGTATATGTGGTATGTGGGAGTATATGCGGGAGTATATACAATTTTGGATTTTCCTAATAAATTAACTATATGTAATCATAAAATTATATATTTAGTTCACAATAGTATATATGTGTGTGTGTGAACATATCAATATATATATGTATGATACATGTATATATGTATACCTATATTTAGAATGTGTGTGTAATATATCTGCACATATTGACATGCATACATCTACGAATATATGCGTATCTCGTGTATACATATTTGAATGGATCAAATGTATACATAAATGGACAAATCATCATCATCATCATCATCATCATCTAAGCCTCAATCCCAACTATGTTGGGGTCGGCTACATGGATCCTTCGTTTCCATTCAGCTCTATCATGGGCCATATTCTGATTGAGATGTAGAGATTCAAAATCTCTCTTTATAAGCTCATCCCATGTTAATTTAGGCCTTCCTCTTCTTCTATTTATAGTGTTTGGCTCAATAGCATTGCTTCGTATAGGCGCACTAGTAGGTCTGCGTTGCACATGTCCGTACCATCTGAGTCGGCCCTCACGCAACTTGTCCTCAATGCTCGCCACCCCCCACTTTATTCCTGATATAGTCATTTCTCAAACGATCTTTTCTTGTCTTCCCACACATCCATCTCAACATATGCATTTCAGCCACGTTCATCTTGTTGAGACTTTGTTTCTTCACCGCCCAACATTCACTCCCATAGAGCATGGCTGGTCGTATAGCTGTTCTATAAAACTTACTTTTTAACCTGAGAGGGATCTTCTGATCGCATAAAACTCCAGTTGCACTCCTCCATTTCAACCATCCTTTAGTGATCCGGTGACAAACATCATTTTGGACATCCCCGTCTATTTGAATAATAGAACCTAAGTAACGAAATTTGTCACATTTTGGTATATCTACTCCGTCCAACTTGGCTCCATCATTCACACTGCGAGATTGGCTGAAATTGCAATGCATATACTCAGTTTTGCTCTTGCTAATCATCAATCCATTTGATTCTAATGTCTTTCTCCAAAATTCAACTTTATCATTCAATCCATCTTTTGTTTCGTCAATCAAAACAATATCATCAGCAAATAACATACACCAAGGAATATCATCCTGAACATTCTTTGTTAACTCATCCATAACCAGAACGAATAGATATGGGCTGAGTGTGGATCCTTGGTGTACCCCAACTGTAATAGGAAAAGTTGGTGTCTCTCCTCCAGGAGTCTTGACACTTGCGGTAGAGCTATCATACATGTCTTTGATCAAGTCAATGTATTGGATAGGCACACCCTTTTTCTTCAAAACCATCCATAACACTTCTCTGGGTACTCGATCATAAGCCTTCTCTAGATCGATAAACACCATATGAAGATCTCTTTTGCTTTGTCTATACTTCTCCATAAGCCTCCTTATCAGAAAAATAGCATCTGTTGTTGATCTTCCAGGCATGAAACCAAATTGGTTGTTTGATACCTGCGTTATAGATCTTAACCTCTGCTCAATAATCCTCTCCCAAAGCTTCATCGTGTGACTCATCAGCTTGATACCTCTATAGTTTGTACAACTCTGAACGTCACCTTTGTTCTTGTAGATTGAGACTATAATACTATTTCTCCACTCATCCGACATCTTCTTGGTCTTCATGATCTTGTTAAAGAAATTTGTCAACCATGTAACTCCCTCATCCCCCATACTCTTCCGTACATCAATGGGAATATTGTCTGGTCCGCATGCCTTTCTCATTTTCATCTTTTTCAAAGCATTCTTGACCTCAAAAGGTGAAACTCGTCGTGTGTAAATGATATCTCTTGTATTCATGTCACACGAGTCGCTAACATTATATGCAGTATCTCCATTGAAAAGCTTATGGAAGTAATTTCTCCACTGGTTTTTGATATCATCGTCCTTCACCAATACTCTACCATCTTCATTCTTTATGCATTTTACTTGACTCAAGTCTCTTCCTTTCCTTTCTCTTATACGAGCCATTTTATATATATCTTTTTCCCCTTCTCTAGTGTCCAACTTCTTATACATATCATCAAAGTATCTAGACCTTGCCTCCCGAACCACCTTTTTTAGCTTCTTTCTTTGCTTGCTTGTATCTTTGGAACGTTGCATCATCTCCAGATTTGGGCAAGCTCCTATAGATCTCCCTTTTCAGTTTAATAGCCTTTTGTACTTCATCATTCCACCGCCAAGTCTCCTTCTGTGGAGGTCCACAACCTTTAGACTCCCCCAAAACCTCTTTGGAATTTTTTTTTATGCAGGAGCTCATGTTATGCCACATAGTGTTAACATCAGACTCCAAGTTCCAAGTTACCTCCTTGATGAGTTTATCATGAAAAGTCAATTTCTTTTCTCCTTTAAGATTCCACCACTTGATCCTGCTATCTTGGTTTCCGTTATGTTTGCCTTTATTGATCTTCATGTTAATATCCAAAACTACCAACCTATGTTGGGTCGTGAGTTCTTCGCCAGAAATCACTTTACAATCCTTGCATATGTTACGATCCACCCGCCTTGTAAGGAGGTAATCAATTTGGCTACAGTTGTGCCCACTCTTGAAAGTAATCTTATGAGATTCTCTTTTCTTGAAATGGGTGTTTGCCAAAATCATATCATATGCAACTGCAAAATCTAATATCCTCTCTCCTTCTCCGTTCCTGTTGCCATATCCAAAACCACCATGAACTCTCTCAAATCCAGCATTACCACTCCCCACATGGCCATTTAAATCACTCCCAATAATAATCTTCTCCTCGATCGGTATTCCTTGAATCAATTCATCCATGTCATCCCAAAAATCCTTCTTCGCATCCTCGCTAAGGCCAACTTGGGGGCATAAGCGCTAATAATGTTAAAAATATTTCCCCCAAGAACAACCTTGATAGCTATGATTCTATCACCCATCCTTGTAATCTTGACGACATCATCCTTCAACATCTTATCAACGATAATACCTACGCCATTTCTATGTTTATAATACCAGACAAATATGTGTGGAATTTGTATGTATATGTAGGGAGTATATGCAGCCGTGTGGATCGATTTTTGAAACAGTGATATGGGTTGAGTGTTGATCCTTGTTGTACCTCAATTATGATAGGAAAAGTTGGTGTTTCTCAGTAAAACTTGCAGTTGAGCTGTCATATAAGTCTTTAATCTAGTCAATATATTGAATCGACACACCCTTTTTCTCCAAAACCCCTCACAATACTTCTCTGATACTCAATGATATGCCTGTTTGTAAATCAGTAAAACACATATAAAGATCACTCTTGTTTTCTCTGTACTTCTCCATAAGACTCCTTTTAGGAAAATAACATGAACTGTTAATCTTCCAGACGTGAAGCCAAACTGGTTGTTTGATATCTCTGTTATATGTGTTATTGATAGTGACATTTTCTCAATAATCCTCTCTAAAAGCTTCATATTGTAACTCATCAACTGGATACCTCTATAGTTTGTGCAGTTCTGAACATCTCCTTTGTTCTTACAAATGGGGATTATAGTACTATTCCTCCATTCATTCAACATCTTCTTGGTTTTTGTGAACGTATTAAATAAATTCATTAACTACTTAGCTCCTTTACCCCCATACTCTTCCATACATTAATTAAAATACTGTATGGCCTCCATGCCTTTCTTATTTTCATATTTTTCAATGCATTCTTGACCTCCGATAGTGAAAGTTGTCGTGTGTAAGTGATATTTCTTGTATTCATGTCACATGAGTCTCTTACAATATTCACGATATCTCCATTGAAAAGCATACAAAAGTAGTTTCTCCATTAGTTCTTGATATCATCATCCTTTACCAACATTCTACCATCTTCATTCTTGATGCATGTCACTTTACTCATCCTTTCTCTGAACATCTCCTTTGTTCTTGCAAATGGGGATTATAGTACTATTTCTCCATTCATTTGACATCTTCTTGGTTTTTGTGAACGAAAGACATTTATTAACTACTTAGCTCCTTTACCCCCGTACTTTTCTCATACGTCAATTAGAATACTGTATGGTCTGCATGCCTTTCTTATGTTCATATTTTTCATGCATTCTTGACCCCCAATAGTGAAAGTTGTTGTGTGTAAGTGATATCTCTTATATTCATATCACACGAGTCTCTTACAGTATTCACGATATCTCCACTGAAAAGCATACGAAAGTAGTTTCTCCATTAGTTCTTGATATCATCATCCTTTACCAACATTCTACCATCATCATTCTTGATGCATTTCACTGAACTCAAATCTCTTTATTTCCTCTCTTATATGAGCCGTTTTATACATATCCTTTTTCCTTTATCTAGTACCCATCTTCTTATATATCTCTTCAAAGTAATTAGACCTTGGCCCTTGAACTGGTTTCTAAACTTCTTTCTTTGCTTGCTTGTATTTCTGAGAAGTTGCATCTTCATGAGATTTGGGCAAGTTCCTATAAATCTCCCTTTTTGAGTTTAATAGCCTTAAGTACTTCATAATTCCTCCACCAAGCCTCTTTCTACGGAGGCCCACACCCTTAGGAATCCCCTAAAACCTCTTTGGCAATTTTTCTTTAGCTCAATTATGCCACATAGTGTTAACATCGGCTTCTAAGTTCCAAGTGTCCTCCTTGATGAGTTTATCATCAAATGTCGATTTCTTTTCTCCTTTAAGATTCCGCCACTTGATCCTTCAATGTTGGTTTCTTTTATGCTTATCTTTGTTGATCTCCGATGTTGGCTAAATGTGACCGTATCAACACGTCCACACAGTTTCGTAGCAAATGGCATCAAAATCAAAATGGTCGACGAAATTTGGCCAGTTTCGATGAAACTTCATTCCTTGCATACAACATGTGGCCTACCTTTGTGGGTGATGTTGGAACTACCAACATAAATGTATGTGCATATATGCCCATAGGGTGTGTGTATGTGTTCCCCATATAATTCCAAATAATCTGATTAGGAGTCGGTAAAAAGAAATTAAGGTCATTTCACCAATTCAGATTTCTACCTCTAGGTTACCTTTATGTTGTTTAGTAGGTAGCATTGATGAAATATGATGATGATCATCATCATCATCTAAGCCTCAGTCCCAACTATATTAGGGTCGGCTGCATGGGTCCTTCGTTTCCATTCAGCTCTATCATGGGCCATATTCTGGTTGAGATGTAGAGACTCAAAATCTCTCTTTATAAGCTCATCCCATGTCAATTTAGGCCTTCCTCTTCTTCTATTTATTGTGCTCGACTCAATAGCATTGCTTCGTATAGGCGCATTAGTTGGTCTGCGTTGCACATGTCCATACCATTTGAGTCGGTCCTCGCGCAACTTGTCCTCAATGCTCGCCACTCCCACTTTATTCCTGATATAGTCATTTCTCAAGCGATCTTTTCTTGTCTTCCCACACATCCATCTCAGCATACGCATTTCAGCCACGTTCATCTTGTTGAGACCTTGTTTCTTCACCGCCCAACATTCACTCCCATAGAGCATGGCTGGCTGTATATCTGTTCTATAAAAATTGATGAAATATGATGAAGCTACTAAATCAATAACATAATCCTAGATAGAATATGTTCCCTTTTTGTCTTATTGCAGTTATATTTAGTTGTATGAATGTCATTAGAGATTTTTTGGGATCAAAATAATTAGAATTTTATCGTTACTCTGAAGACGTCTTTTTCTATTTTAGATATTAGAATCCAAGAAAACTTCAGAATGTATATGCATTTAGATGGGTGTCTTTTGTTTTCTTAACTCTTAACAAAAATTCGAAACTCTGATTCATTTTCAATTAAAAGTTTAGCTTATGAATCCAATTCTGTGGGAGTTTGTGTATGCATATGCATGCATATATGTATATAGGCTTGTATATGTTTGGTTTTTTTATCTTCTGCGAAGTGCCAGCTAACAATGTTTTACTATATTAGAATATCCTATACAGTAAAAAAACAACCAGCCATGATTTAAAAATGTAGCTGGGAATGTTCTCTGTTAGAAATGCCTATATTTTATTTGTTTAATGAGGTCTTTCAAATCTTTCAGTGGTGGCACTTTGCCCGAACAACAATGAAGTTCACATTTATAAACACACTGAGGACAAATGGGAAAAAATGCATGTACTTCAGAAGGTATGCTAACAACCCTTTGTTTATGTTTGTTTTTTTCTTTTCTTTCAAATTAACAGTTTTGAATTAGTGAAATGAAGTGATTCCATCAAGCAGACAGTTTCTTTGTTTCTTTCAACTATGAGTTGTATAAATTTTAATGCCTGTAGGTCCATCAACCCCACCAAATAATGGGTATTATAGATTTTATATCAGATTAAATTTGTGTTCGTATTCTGATTGTTAAGTCTTTCTTTGAAACATCGTTTGTTTTTCTAATAATCACGCTTTATGGCATTGATTCACATGCATGCTAGTGATTAATACTTCTCTCCAGATGCTTCTTTGCTTTAAATCGCTTAGAATAAGCAATACCGAGTTCTTTTTGAGTTACACTAACATGATATTTACAAAAGTGTACCAAAGCCTCCTATGGTTTGCCTTGAAACCGCATCCTCTGTGGAATCCTTTTGAGACAAACTGTCCCTTGGCAGTTTTTTTGCCAAGCTTGTTGCCTAGCCTTTCCAGATCAAATCTATATATTATCTTCAGGTCATTGAATTAAAGCCAAAGTGTTTGGGTGATCTTATGTTTCGATTTTGGTGGGATCTGTTTGCTTGTATATAAAGTGGATGGAGGTGATGTGGGTACTTTAACCTCAAATGAGTTCAAGATTACAAGATGGCACTTTAAAACACAGCAGATCATATTTTCAGTATTCAAAATGAAAGAGTTTGTACTTTCTCCTTGTTACATTTGTGCTTCTCTATGTATTAGGGTTAACACACTTCCTTGCTTTCTGTATATAGTGTGTACCATCTTGAAACAGCATGTGTCTATACTCTCTACATGATATATTGGTAGACCCAAACATAATCACGTTAGTCTCTCATTACCTTCTGTCTTCTTCCCCCCTCATGGACGATGCCAACCAGGGCTAGAGTAGTGGTCGATGTTGGCCCTCCCATGGCTACATAGGGGTATTTCTTGCTGCTATGAGACACAACAATGCCTTCCTCCACTATTGTCAAAGGTAGCAGGGCCTGTCGGATTTACTACGAGAAGCAGGTGCTGTTTCCACTGTTGACAATAAAGGTGGTTTTCACCACAACTCTACGGCCTCGATTGGCACTGCAAGAGTTGCCAACTAGCTTTCCTTTCATTTGGACACCTTTGCTTAAATTCCCACGCCACTAGCATACTCGTCAAGGCGCGCGCCCTAGTTGTGCACCTTGACCTGCGCCTTGATTCATATGCTGCTTTGGTGTTTTTATGGGTCCCTAACCCTGTATATGGATATTGATTTTATTAACACGTAAGCTGATGATCAAATTAATATTTTTATATGTGTTTGTTGCATAATATCATTATTGTTAACAATTTACACCCATGGTAATAATTTTACTGTTTTGTTTGTTAATGACTTAAATCTGATTTCTATGTTGAGGTCTTTTCAACCATCTAAAATAATGAAGGAATTCTTATTAGATGAGTAAAACAGTAACAAAGATCTCTCTTTTATAGGACAAGAGAGTAAAGCATAAAGCAGAGACAAGCAATATGGGATAAAAGAAAGAGGCTAATAGACAAGACAAGTCTAAAGCCCATAACACAATAATAATAATAAACCCAGTAAAATATATATACTAATGCTCCCCCTCAAGCTGGAGCATAAATATCAATCATGCCCAACTTGTCCAGCAGAGTAGTGAATCTAGTCTTCGGAAGAGGTTTGGTGAAGATGTCGGCTACTTGATCTGAAATATGTGTATATGGTGTACAGATCTGGCCAGATAAGACAGCTTCTCGCACAAAGTGGTAGTCAACTTCAATATGTTTAGTGCGTTCATGGAAGGTGGGATTGCTGGCAATAAATATAGCTGCTTTGTTATTACAGTGCATGGGAATAGGTCAAGCATCGGAAACACTAAAATCTTTCAGAAGTCCACGGACCCATAAGAGTTCACATGCAGTATAAGCCATCGCTCGATACTCAACTTCAACACTAGAACGAGCAACTACAATTTGCTTCTTGCTTCACCAGGTGACTAGGTTACCGCCTACAAAGGTGCAGTACCCAAATGTAGATTTGCGATCTATCTTGCTTTCAACATAGTCAGAATCACAATAGACAATAAGATTGCAATGCCCATGTTTTTTGTAAAGCAGACTTTTCCTGGAGAGCTTTTCAGATACTTCATCCCAGTGACATTGTCTGGGCTTATCTAGATATCTGCTAACCAGTCCAACAACAGAAGTGATATCAACCCTAGTAACAGTGAGGTATATAAGTTTCCCTACCATTCGACGATACTGATGATAGTCATGGTAAGCAGGAGAATTCTCGTCATCCCAGTTAGTATTGGGATCTAAGGCAGTAGCAACAAGCTTTTCCCCAAGCATTCCTATTTCAGATAGAAGGTCCAAAGTATATTTTGGTTGGGACAAGCATAGACCAGAGGACGAGCGAGAGACCTCAATGCCTATACAATATCTTAATTTGCCTAAATCTTTGGTTACAAAGTACCTTTCCAAGTAGTCTTTAGTGGCCTGGATTTTTGCTTGATCACTACCAGATAATATGATGTCATCAACATAGACAATCAGGATTACGAGTCCAAAAGTAGTTTACTTGATAAACACAGAGTGATCAGACTGAGAACGACGAAAATGGAACTTGTGAAGAATGGAACTCAACTTGTCAAACCATACTCGGGGACTCTGTTTAAGTCCATAAATTGCTTTGCGCAGGCGACAGACTTTGGAGGATTCCCCCTTAATCACAAATCGAGGAGGCTTCTCCATGTATACCTCCTCATGTAGATCTCCATACAGGAAAGCATTTTTAAGATCTAATTGAAATAAAGGCCAGCCAGAATTTACCGCCACATAAATAAGTACACAGAGTTCAGGCGGGCAACATGTGAGAAGGTCTCAAAGTAATCTACACCACATGTCTGAGTGTAGCTTTTGGCCATAAGACGAGCTTTTAGTCGCTCAATAGTTCCATTAGGTTGATATTTTACTGTAAAGATCCAACGGCAACCAACATGTGAACAATCAGCAGGCACATCAACCAACTCCCATGTATGTCGATAAGAGCCTGCATTTCAGATTCCATGGCTTGATGCCATGTAGGATGCTGAAGAGCCTGGGTAGCATTTTTAGGTATAGAAACAACAAATAGAGCACAAGTGAAGTTGGCTAAATTAATTCCCCAATTAGCAGTAGAGCAGAAATTCCCAATGGGATGTTGAGTGCAAGACTGAGTTCCTTTGCGTAAACTGATAGTAATATCCAGGTTAGAAAATACCTGAGACGGAGGTGGATCTGCTGACGAGGATGGAGGATTTGGAGGGGCCATGGAGGGATTTGTAGCTCTCAGTCTTCATTGATATACTTTCAGTGGAGGAGTTGGTGTAACAGTTGTATCCGGTAAATCAGTGTCAGCAATCATGGGTAAAGGGGTATCCACAGGTAAATCAGATATCAGCACTGAGCCCGCAGAAGAATAGAACGACATATGCTCAAAAAAGACTACATCGATAATGACCATCTACTTTGTAATATGATCATAACAACAATACCCTTTTTGTGTCCTAGAGTACCCCAAGAAAACACACTTGGTAGCACGTGGATCCAGTTTGGTTAGGTCGGGACGTAGATTTTTCACAAAGCAGGTACTTCTAAAAATTCGAGGAGGCACAGTAAAGAGAAGTGTATCAGGGTATAAAATTTGATATGACACTTGATTGCCAAGAACAGAAGAAGGCATGCGATTTATAAGATAACATGCAGTGGAAACTGCTTTCTGCCAGAAAAATTGAGGGACATTGTAGTGGAATAGAAGAGTGCGAGCAACATCTAGAAGATGACGATTCTTACGTTCGGCAATGCCATTCTGTTGAGGTGTGTATGCACAAGAAGTTTGATGAATGGTACCCATTTTTTGACAAAAAAGACTGACAAAGTATTGCATGAATTCAAGGGCATTATTAGTACGGAAGATTTTGATAATTTTATCAAACTGGGTGCGAATCTCAGCAAAAAAGGATGTGATAGTATCAAGTATCAACTATGTGAGATATGTCTTTTAACAAAAATAACCAGGTAGTTCTAGAGAAATCATCAATAAAACTCATGAAGTACTGAAAACCAGAAATACTGGAAATAGAACAGGGTCCCCAAATGTCAAGATGTACTATATCAAACAGATGTTTTGAGCCAATACATTTTTTTTTGGAAAAAGTAGATCTAGTATGTTTGCCCAACTGGCATGTTCCACGGTGAAAAACTGAATCAGAAATATTAGGCAGTAAATGCTTCAACTCAGCAGGTGAAGGGTGTCCCAATCGATATTGCCACTAGAGGTCGGTTACAAAAGTAGTCAGTAGAGCATCAATCTTCGGCAGGGCTAGGCGGTGGTAGGGAGAGGGCTGGCGGCGTCGGCAGGGTGGGGCGGTGGCTGCAAAGGGGAAGGGAGAAGAGAGGGGTGGCAGCTAGGTAGGGTTAAGGGGGCATGGGTTAGGGTTAGGGTGGGAAGGGCTTAAGGGGGATCAGGTTGCTCTGATACCATCTAAAATGATAAAAGGAATTCTTATTAAATGAGTATAACAATTACAAAGATCTCTCTTTTATAGGACAAGAGAGTAAAGCATAAAGCAGAGACAAACAATATGGGATAAAAGAAAGAGGCTAATAGACAAGACAGCCCATAACACAATAATAATAATAAACCCAGTAAAATATAAATACTAATAAACCACAATAAGGTAACCAACTGCAATGTAAACCGTTGTAGTACTTATACACAATCCTTTGCTTCTCATAGGTATGTCATATACCCATATTAATATTAGCTGCAAAATGTGTGTATATAAGCTGAAAATAACTCTAAATACAGAAAATTGGCTGCCTATGCTATCCGGTTCCTTAGTTAGGTCTGAAATTGATGTATAATAGGATTATAGAATTTATATAAAGTCCTTAATGTGTTTATATATTATTTTAACTTGAAATACAGATATTAATTATTAATAGACTGTACTTGAATTATTTTTATATGTAGTTTAAGGCTAATTTTAGGGATTAATCATCATGATCATCATCATCTAAGACTCAACTGCAACCATGTTAGGCTCTGCTACATGGATCCTTATTTTCCAATCAACTATGTTATAGGTTGTATTCTGATCAAGATGTAAAGGTTCAAAATCTCTCTTTATAAGCTCTTCCCAGGTCAATCTAGGCCTGCCTCTTATTCTTTTAATTGTGCCTGACTCGATAGCATTTCTCCTTATAGGCACGTTAGTCGGTATGTGTTGCATATGTCCATACAATCTCAGTTGACCCTGGCACAAGTTGTCCTCCATATTTGCCATCCCACTTTGTTCATGATATAGTCATTTCTCAAGCAATCTTTTCTTATCTTTACACACATCCATCTCATCATATGGATTTCGGCCACATTCATCTTGTTGAGACATTATTTCTTAACTACCCAACATTCACTCCGTATAGCATGGCTGGCCATATAGTTATTGTATACTTTTTAATCTGAGAGGGATCTCCCAGTCGCATAATACTCCAGTTGCACTTCTTCATTTCAACCATCCTGTAGTGATCCTGTGACAAACATCATCTTGAACATCCCCATCCATTTGAATAATATTGCCCAAGCAACAAAATTTATTACATTTTAGTACATCCACTATGTCCAACTTGGCCTCACCATTCAAAATTTTAGATTGGCTGAAAGTGCAATGCATATACTCACCTTTGCTCCTACCAATCATTAATCCATTTGATTCCAACACATTTCTCCAAAGTTCAACTTTATCATTTAATCTATCTTTAGTTTCGTCAATCAACACAATATCATTAGCAAATAATATGCACCAAGGAATGTCATCTTGAATGTGATGTCAACTCATCCACAACAAGAAAGAATAGATATGGGCTCATTGTTGATCTTTGATGTACCCCAACTATGATAGGAAATGTTGGCGCCTCTCCTGTGGGAGTCTTCGCACTTGTAGTCAAGCTATCATACAAGTCAATGTATTGGATTGACACACCCTTTTTCTCCAAAACCATCCACAACACTTCCCTGAGTACTCGATCATAAACCTTTTTCAAATCAATTAAAACCATATGAAGATCTCTTTTTCTCTTTCTATACTTTTCCGTAGACCTACTTATTAGAAAAATGGTATCTGTTGTTGATCTTCCTGGCATGAAACCAAATTGGTTGTCTGATATATGCGTTATAGCTTAGCCTTTGCTCAATAATCCTCTCCCAAAGCTTCATAGTGTGTCTCATCAACTTAATACCTCTATAGTTTGTGCAGCTCTTTGAACATCTCCTTTGTTCTTGTGGATGAGGACTATAGTACTATTTCTCCACTTATCTGACATCTTCTAGGTCTTTACAATCTTATTAAATAAATTTGTTAAACACATAGCTCCTTCACCCCCCATACTCTTTCATACATCAATGGGAATACCGTCTCTTCCGCATGCATATATGGTCTTGGACCTCTAGGTCATTTTGGTTCTACATCCTCCAGGGATGTCTTGCACACCTTAAAACATGATTGAAATACTAGATGAGGCGGAAGAGACTAAAGTCCACACTTGGACACAATGGACTGGACAACATTCCTAGATACTTTTGTGACTTCTCAATAACATGGAACCCCCGATCAACTATAGTAACAATGTATTTGTCTATGATCAATGGACTTTGAAACCACTTGGCTAAATTGTATTCTCACGAGGAGCATGCATCTTGAACTTTTGATAATCATTTAATAAAAACATGTATGTGATTTTAGTGCGAGGTGAATGTTACCACTTAAGTTGTTGGTAACATAAAAACATGTATGTGATTTTAGTGCGAGGTGAATGTTTATTTTCCCCTAAGCAATGTGATTTGAGGCTCTACTATACAATGGGTCAAAATTTAGATGCTTGAGTTCCTTCACTTTGCATGCCTCCTACAAGCGAGTTCATCATCATATTTTTGCATTGGATACATTATCTTTACTCTGTGAGGTACGACTGCTTATCAGACACATTGATGATATATGCTATATTGTTTATTACTCATTTGCGTTGTTCGTCTCTTATGTTCATGGCCATGGATGATGTCCCTCCTTTGGTTGAAGATGTTCTAGTAGTGCTTGTATGGTTCACAACAACAATTCTCCTTTTGTGGTTGTGTGAATCATGTAGAAAAGTGATGAGAAAGCTTGTTAAACCTAATTGGCCAAATTAGGTCTCCACATTCAATGGCTTTAATGAGTACATGTTCTCTTATACTACTAGTCTAATCTCTTAGACTCTTTTCATGGTGATGTTTGACTCTGCATATTTATCTAACTGACTATATTCATGGTACCTATCAATCGAGCTCCCATGCAAATGACAACAAGCACCATATTTGATTTTACTTACTTCCAAGTTTCTAATTTTAGATCCTCCTCTACTTGGATATTGGATCGAGACACCTTTACACATCTTTTTGTAAGTAGAGGTTGTTTCCCACCCTCAGAGGTCAACACATTGTTACGTGAGGTTGATTGATGGATCTACCTCATCTACTTTCGAATTTAGCCTTATCTTATTTACCCCTATACCTAGCACCTCTATGGTCTTTATTCCGAAATACCATATGATTCTTGTACTAATTAGTAAGTTTTTACTAAATCACCAAATTGTTATTACCTATTTTTTCTAGACTCCACTTTACAACACGTTAGGACAAGATATACTGTTGGTGGGGGTTATCAAGATGGAGAAGGCCTCTATTACTTGCAGACTGTTGCTTACTATTGTGTTTTCGTCACATGATCCAACCCACTATACCAGTGGCACCTTTGCTTAGGTCATCCTCCTTTCTAGAAGCTGTGCCTCTTGTTTTTCTACTTTACTAGTCGAGTCTCTTTTGCATAAGGTGTGTTAGCTTGGGAATATCACTGTTTAATGTTTTGTAAGGGGGTTGTTATCAACAATTTGGGACTAAACAAGTAGCTCCTAGTATTCCATACTTAACACTTCTCCTCAAGCTGGGCATAGATGTTGATCAGGCCTAGCTTGTCAACCTAAGTAGAGAGCATTTTTTCTTAGTGATTTTATGAATAGATCAACAGTTTGTTCTTCAGACATTGTGAATGAGGGTAGATAGTTTTCACGAAAACTGCTTCTTTGACAATATTGCAATCCACCTCAATGTGTTGTCCTTTCGTGTAAGGCTGGGTTATTCATGTTGAAAATTGCAAAAGGCTGGGTTATTCATGTTGAAAATTGCAAGAACATTATCAATATGCATAGACAGAATAGGAGACAACTCCAATTCTTACAGGAAGCTCTTCACCCACACTATTGCACAAACTATATAATCCATATCCCTGTATTAAGCCTTAACACCAGATCGATCAACTACCATATGTTTCTTACTTCTCTAGCTAACCAGATTACCCCTTTCAAACGTCCAAATTCTGAGGCAGATCTTCGATTAGTTTTAGTTCAAGAATAGTCTGAGTTAGAGTAGCTGTTGACATCACAATGATTATGTTTCTTGTAGTGCAAGCCTTTTCCAGGCACCCTTTTAGACATCGAAGAATGTGGCATACATCGTTCCAATGCCATTTTGTGGTTTATAAAGATACATGCCAACAAGTCCAAGAAGAACTGTAATATTAGGGCGTGTCACTATCAAATATACCAGCTTGCCAAGTGTCATCTTTCATCTTTAATTATAATGAAAGGTAGTCGAGGAGTCATCATACCAAGGAATTTTAGCATCTAGTGGCGTATCTGATGGCTTAGTGCACAACATCCCAATATCATTTAATAGATCCAAGACATAGTTCCTTTGAGATAGACCAATAACCAATGATGTATGGGCTGCCTTAATATCTAGAAAATATTAGAGGCTACCAAGATCTTTAGTTATGAAGTGTTTGGATAAATTGTGTTTTGTGTCTCGAATTCTAGTTGAGTCAATTCCAGACAAGATGGTGTAGTCAACATTTACCAAAAGAACTATTATGCCAACACTACTATTTCTTAAGAAAGTGTGAGTGACCTTCATGTAACGACGAAAACCAATTTGCAGCAGAATATGACTTAGTTTCTCAATTTAGGCTTGAGAATAGTTTCTAGGCTCGAGAACTTTGTTTGAGACCACAAGTAGCTTTATGTTGTTGACTAACCTTGCTAGACGCTGCCACCTAAGCAACAAACCGAGGTGGTTGCTCCATAAAAATGACTTCTTCCGAATCACCATACAAAAGGCATTTTGAACATCAAATTGCAGAAGACGACAATTCCATTTCATAACAACATATATTAGGTTGCTAATAGAGTTAAGTCGGGCCACATGAGGGAATGTCCAAAAAATAGTTGGCACCATTGGTCTGAGTGTATCCTTGCCACCAGTCAGGCCTCAAGTCTCTCAATAATGCATATAGTTGGGATTTAGCTGTGAATGCCAGATGACGACCAATAGCGTGATGGTTGGCAGGTGGATAAAAAAGTCCCATGTATGTCGATTAGTGAGAGCGGCAATATCATCCTCCACTACCTTGTGCCCCACCGAGGATGCTGTAGAGCCTCAGATGTTGTCTTTGGAACAACAATAAAATATACAATGGTGGTAAAGCATGATAACATGGATTGAGGCCGTGAGCACTCATGAGTACAATATATGCAATATTATACTGAGTGCGTGCATGCTTACGTTTCGCTTGGTAATAGATTTATCCAAGAAAGAGAAGGTAGTAGCAGCAAGTGGTTCTTCTAAACCAGGGCCTTTTCACGAGGACTAATGTAGTAGGGGCTTGATCCTGATGGCGACATGGGCACTGGTAGACTTGCAGCTATTTGATTGGTGGAGGATCTAGTGGCCCACCAAGTGGCATCATCACTGACAAACCGCTTGTGCCTAACATTATCATAACAATTGTAGCTTTTCTGTGTCCAGGACTAGCCAAGGAAAATGCACTTGGTGGCGCAGGGGGAGAACTTGTCTTGGCCAGTGCTTAGAATTTTAATAAAGTAGGTGCAACCAAGGATACAATGTGGTAAGGGAAAAGGCTCAGTTGTGGGATGCAAGGGAATATTATTGTGGGAATCCGAGGATGCCATTTGATTGATGAGAAAGTAAGCGGCTAGAAGGGATTCATGCATAATTGCTCAGGAACAAGAGAATGGAGCATGCTTGTTTGGGCAAGATCTAGGAGGCGACGATTCTTCTATTCGACTGCACCATTCTATGAAGTATATGGGTAAGAGGTTTGGTGGATCGTTCCTTGTACTTGACTGAAGGCTTCCAAAGATCTTAATGGGTGAGGAGAATTGTGTTTGAATTTCAACAAAGAAAAACAAATAATAGGTAAAACTTGTGTACAATATTTAAGGAAGAAGACCCGTTTCACATGGGAGAAATCATTAATAAAGGAAAGAAAGCATTTGTAACCAAATCCACCAGGTATTGTGCATTTCCTCCATACATCAAAATGAACTATATCAAAACAAGTAGTGCTAGATGACAAAGTTCTGTAGAAAAATGCACACGAGACTGCTTGCTAAGCTGGCAAGACTCGTAATTCAAATGAGAACCGAAAATAGCAGGATTAAAAGTTTCCACTTGGCTAAAGATGGATGCCCAAGTCTATAGTGCCATGTGATGTTGGAACAAAGGATAGAAGAGCTGTAACACTAGAAATTCTCATGCCAACGCCCAATTAGTACAGACCATCAAGGCCTTCATTCTCCGACTTATCATCATCCATGTATGGAGGTCCTGTAAAACACAACCAGGGAAGAATGTTTGGGAACACTGCTTTTGATGAACAAGTTTGATAACAGACAACATATTTAGTGGATTTGTGGGCACAAAAAGAGCAAAGTTAATGAATAAGGTAGAAGAAGCTCAAGCAGTGCTAATGCGTTCCTTTGAGTACCTAGATCCGTCAACAAGCATACCAGGTGGAATATAGGTCACTTAGGGCAGATCACCTTCATTGAGGACACATACTTTTTTGTTAAAGGGTTTGACTTGTACTTGGTTGTAGTTTCTCTGTAAAGTGTGAATATATGACACATATTTACATAACAAGGTCACACTTATTTTCCCACTATAACGAACCATACTATCTCTAAGTCTTCTTGGCTTCTGTCATAAAATGAGGTCATGGTGTAATCGTGCACGTTGTTATTAGGTGGGCAAACTGCTTTTCTATATGTAGGAGAGGGGACAAGTACAACACACAAAACTGACCGTGATAGAATAGGAGTCCATATACTAATTGGCCAAACATATTTAGTCCATATACATAGTTTAACATATATAGTTAAACATGAATACTAAAACACTTATATACTCTACTTCTTCCATACCCAATGCTACTTTGCTTTTCCTTGTTTATCCACCACCTATTGCAATGCTTTATCCCCTCCTATTGTTTTCTCTCTCGTTATTAACTTATTAGGAGTAGGAATCAACACACTACACCTGGAATATCTCCCATGGTTGCTCCGTCTTCACATAAAATTGAATCTTTTTTTGCCTCAAGAAGAGAACTTAATAATTTCACTAAACAGTGCATCTTCTATTTTGTCTCTACCCCTCATTTGGGAAAAATTATGTTGAATACGGTACTGCCATGTTTCCCATTTCTGTTACGGAAATCACTCTAAAACCCATTTCTCATCCAGGGGTGGAAGCAAGCTATGGGTTATTGAGATGCAAGCTTTGGATTCTTGTGGCATATGGGATTCAAATTCCTTTTTCTCTTATATTTAAGGCCTACCATTGAGTTTTTACTTTTTACTTTCAAATAAATGTGTGAATATGATATAGGACTGTAGGAGCGGCTCATTACTCATTTGGTTGCCAGAAGTTATTCTCAAGTCTCTGATGTCAATCGTTTTGAAACCTCCCTTGTGGCCCGATTTATTTCTGGATTATATCACAATACATGGATCAAACGCCAGCATGTGTTGTTTAGGGAAGTGTCCAGGCAAGCTGTGCAAGCTGAAGAGGGCCATCTATGGTATTAAGCAGTCCTAGGACATGGTCGATAACTGTTATATATTTTTTTTGGTTAATTTTGGATTCTGTAGATGTCACTGTATGTATTTAGAAAACTCTTGCTAGTGTAGTGATCTTAAAAAGAAGCATAGTTCTGAAAAGCAGTACGCCGTGTATGGACGGAGCCGCTACTGCTTAGAGTAATGTGGTATGTGGAAGTATATGCAATTTTGTATTTTTCAATAAATAAATAATATATAAGCATAACATATTTATTAAATATATAAATTTACATGTATGACTTGTAGAATATGCAACCATATATATCTAAATATAAATATATAAATATACATGTGCAATATCTTGATACCTATGTATGTATGTGTGTATATATATAGAATATATGAAATACATATAATTGTATATGTATTGACCATTTGTATACATGTGTGTATTAAAATATATACAAATAAATTGTATATAGGTATGTATGTAAGTTTCATGTGTATGTATGTATCTATCCAAATTTAACATATAAATGCGTAAAAATATGTATGGAAATGCGTGTATCTATATTATATATGTATGTATAGAGCTATATATATGTAATATATATATATATATATATATATATATATATATATATATATATATATATATATATATATATATATATATATATATATATATATATTCGGCGAGGTTGAAAAATTCGGCATCCGGCAATTATTCGGCGAGGTTGAAAAATTCGGCATTCGGGAATTATGTGGGAAATTCGGATAAAAAACAACAAAGATTCGGTAAAAGTTCGGCCAAACATTCGGGAAAAATTCAAATAAAATTGTATATATATATATATATTGTTGAATCATGTATGTTTAAAAATTACAGGTGCAAATTTTACTTGGTGGTTTGGTCAAGTCAAAGAGGAGCAATCAACAGCTATCAAGATTCATGCGCGCACACGAAAGCACCACGGTACCACAGTAGTCAATTTGGTAAAATTATAGGTTTAGAGTTTACTTGAGAAACAAAGCTAGAGCAATTGATAAACATCCTTTAAGTGTCAGTTCAGTTCAGTTCAAGCACCACATTAGTTAAGTCCCACATTGAGCTGCTTAAGTCAAACTAAATAAAGTAGAACACAAAATTTAATGATTCGAGGAGAAATAGGCTTTAGAAAATATTGAAACAGGAATCAATCTTAACTGACTGTTTTTTCCAAAAAAATTGGCAAAAATTCATTTTATTTGAGAATAATATGTGAAAATACGTGAATGACGAATAAAACGTGAATAATTCGTATTGTTCGAGAAAAATATGGGTTTAATGCGAAATTCGGGCGTAGCATACGTCCGATGAAAAATTCGCAAGTTATACGCGGATAATTGAAAAATTCGGAGAATTATGTGACAGAGGGTGTGGGTGTGGGTGTGGGTGTGGGTGTGGGTGTATGTGTATAAGTAGTTTGAATGTAGTTATTAAATACATTGATAAAATACTTAATAAATACATTGATTTTAAAAAATGGCGACATATACCCTGCATATACCCACATATGAATTTGTGGTGCGTCCAGCAGACTGAACCACATAACCGGCTGCTTATGTGGCCACTTAGACCGATTTTCTGAACTCTGCAAAGAGACATTCTCTCAAACATTTAGACTGATTTCCTGAATTCTGCAAAGAAATATTCTCTCAAACATTTGTCACTAAGGATTTGGGCAAGTTGTGTTACTCTCCGAGTGTTAATGTTGCCTATCAAAAAGGTGGTTTCTTTCTCTAGGCGAGTACACTTTTTGTGGAAGCAAGCACGCTGGGGGTACAAACCAACAAATTCCTATATGGAGATGACAACTTAGACGAAGAATAGGACAAAAAAGAGACACAAACATCTAGTTGGTAAACAACTGTATTTTACCGCTAAACAAGACACTTCCTTTTCTAGTCGTTTAGTTTATAGATAAGCCCAAAAGAAGCCACTGGAATCCTTTTTTCTATACTCTGTTGTCTAAAGTAGTTATATGGCAATGGCTTTTACTAGAAGAATAGTGGACATATCAGTTTACTTGAATTTGCTGATGCTGCAGATGTTGTTTCGAGAACAATCTACATCTGGCTATTGTTTCATGCTTGGTGGTAACTTAGTCATTTGGAGGAGTAAGAAACAGAATGAAATGGCCTGGTCCATTTGAAAACTGAGTTCAAGACCATTGCTATTACCATCTGCAAGTTGTTATGGGTATAGACCCTTCTTGCTGAATTTGGAGATCTATACTTGCATATTCCGACATGTCAACCACCTTCATTGCTAACAGTCTAATGTTTCAAGAGAGAACCAAACATATTGAGGTTGACTGTCTGTTTGGTTGTGATGTTGTGTTCTGAAGGACTCAAGATCCATGCGCAGACCTCTTCACCAAGCCACTCTTGGATTCTATGATTTATATGGCAAGCTGGGCGTACATGATATGCTACAGCTTGAGGCCGAGCTTTGACATCATAGAAGAACTCCAATTTCAATGCCGTTTCGGTGGCCACAGAAATAGAAATTTCGACAAATTCCGACGGAAATTTCGATAAATGCGTTCCTGGCATTTTGACGGCAAAATTAATGAACTAATTTATGAAAATTTACCAGAATGATCTACTAGTGTAGATCTACTCAAATATGTAATAATATTTCATATTGGATATGTGGGGGGTGGGGTCTCACCATTTGTGAGCGAATGACCTTGAACTGTTTTGATGGCCATTTCATGAAGAATTTTGATGTCAATTTTTAATGGTGAAACCAATGAATTAAGTCATTATAGTTTGCAAGCACAATATATAGACTTAAAGACACAAAACTTGCAAAAAAATATACTCTAGGTAGTACATAGTATATGAAAAAGTAAAAAAAAAATGAGGATCTGCGTGTTTTGAGAGTTTCGACAGTCCATTTTGATGTCCGATTGCCAGCGACACAGATAAAATTGGATTTCCCCAATTTTATCTGTGTCGCTGGCAATCGGATTTCCCCAATGTCGTCGACATTTTGAACATTGGTTGATATTACAATCTTAATATATTTTGTCCTTTATGATTATACATTTTCCTTATTGATTTGGAAAAAGGTTATGATCGAGTGCCCAAGGAAGTGTTGAGGATGGTTTTGGAGAAAAAGGGGTGTGTCGGTTGAATACATTAACTTGAATAAAAACATGTATCATAGCTCGAGTGCAAGTGTGAAGACTCCTGGAGGAGAGACACCAACATTTCCTATCACAGTCGGGGTAGATCAAGGATCAACACTGAGCCCATATCTCTTTGTTCTTGTTATGAATGAGTTGACAAAGCATGGTCAGGATGATATTCCTTGGTGCATGTTATTTGCTGATGATATTGCGTTGATTGATGAAACTATAGATGGATTGAATGATGAAGTTGAACTTTGGAGAAATGTGTATAAATCAAATGGATTGATGATTAGTAGGGGAAAAACTGAGTATATGCATTGCAATTTCAGCCAATCTAGAATTGTGAATGGTGGTGCCAAGTTGGACGGAGTGGATATACCAAAATGTGATAAATTTTGTTACTTGGGTTCTATTATTCAAATGGATGGGTATGTCTAAGATGATGTTTGTCACATGATCACTACGGGATTATTAAAATGGAGGAGTGCACTGGAGTATTATGTGACCGGAAGATCCCTCTCAGATGAAAAAGTAAGTTTAATAGAATCGTTATATGGCCAACCATGCTATATGGGAGTGAATATTGGGCGGTGAAGAAACAAAGTCGCAACAAGATGATTGTGGCTAAAATGCGTATGCTGAGATAGATGAGTGGGAGGCAAGAAAAGATCACTTGAGAAATGACTACATCGGGAACAAAGTGGGGGTTGCGAGTATTGAGGACAAGTTATGCGAGGGCTGTGCGAGATTCTATGGACATGTGCAACACAGACCAACTAACACACCTATACAGAGCAATTCTATCGAGTCAAGCTCAATTAATAGAAGAAAAGGCATGCCTAAATTAACACGGGAAGAGTGTATAAAAAGAGGTTTTAAATTTCTACATCTTGATCAAAATATGATCCATAGTAGAGCTGATTGGAAAAGAAGGATCCTTGTAGCCGACCCCAACATGGTTGGGATTGAGGCTCTTATGATGATGATGATGATTATCCATATTCCTGCCACTATTTTGTGTTCAGGATCACACACTTCCTTGTTTACTTTAATAACATGTAATCTTACTGAATAAATAGCTTCTTGTCTCTACAAAATACATTTAACACAATGTACAACCTGAAGGGTGCAGTCGATCACAAAAGATTCCACATGTAGGTTTATCTGTTCAAAGCCCAATCAATGAATTATCATGTGAAACACTAGAATGTTCTCCATGCTGATTGTGGATTCTCGATACTTCCTTGAGTGTCAAGTCAGGACCTTTGGCACTCAAAATTCAGATTCTTTTTATAACTTTATGCTTTCAAGAGCACGATTTGTTGCATATGCCACATATTTTGCTGATACAATGAATTATAAGCAATTACCATTTCCACAATGAATAACCAATGAACCTATACTTGCCATTGTCATTCTTGTTTTTTGACATTTATCTATAGTTATTCCTAAATGTATTTAGGATTGGTGGCTAGGCAAATTGATCTAAGTTGCAACTTGCTGGTGCACCAAATAATTTACTAAAGAAAGATAGGCATACCTTTGATCTTATATACAATCATGGGTCTTTTAAGAAAAGTTTCATTTTTTTTGCTTTACCTTATTCTAATAATAAGAAATGTTAATTTATCTAAATCTGATGATTTTATATAAACATGTGTCCTTGATAGCATGACCAACTTGTATCTGCACTTGATTGGAGCACGCGGTCTAACAAAATTGTGACTGCTTCGCATGACCGTGATTCGTGAGTTATTTCTAGATTAAAGTAGATTTTCAGAACTTTTTTCCTTGAACCTTTAAATTTCTTGCTCTACAACAAATTAACACTTTGCTAATGCTCCTATTGCAGATATGTTTGGAACCTAGAGAGTAATGAATGGGTGCCAACACTTGTCATTCTAAGGCTAAATCGAGCTGCTCTTTGTGTTCGATGGAGCCCTAAAGGTAGAAACACCAGTCATGCACCAAATTATGTTTTTTATACCACTTATTAATGTTTATCTACGGACTAAAGAAGAAAAGCTGCTAAAAGATTATGGAAATAATTCTTTTTCATCAACTGTGTTTAAACAAAGACGCAATAGAGCCTTTATATAGGCTTCTAAAAAAGACAAAGGGCGGTAGCCAATGTGGGACTAAACAATGTGACTTTACAAAAGCTCAAAATAAAGAAAAGCCATAATAAAATAACGCAAGCTAGAAAAAATCCTAACTAATGACACGACGACACCTGCGCTTGTAAGTGCGTAAAGGCGGAGCCTGCCCTACATCAACCCCCCTCGGCTGCAAAAGACTCGACCCTGTTGAGTCAGTGCTGAGGTAGAGCTCAAGAAGATCTATATCAATGCGGCGAAATTCCTCCTCGGTGATCCATATGGCATCTACTGGAGAACGACCTATCCATCGAACCAAGAAACGACGTATGGTGCCTTGGCTGGTGAGAACTGTCTGGTCATCCAAGAGGGTGTAGATGGGCTCGGGCGGCTGCTGAGGTAGTCGAGGTAGAGGAGGTATCTGAAGGCGGGGAAGCACTGTGACGATCTGAAGAACCTACCGCTGGTGGTGGAGGAGCCTCGAATGTACCACGATGAGGAGAAAGATCCTCCACATTGAATATGACACTAATGCCCCAATCTGTCGACAAACCCAGTACATAAGCATTGGGTCCCTGTCGATTAAGTATTTGGAAAGGTCTCGAACTCTGGGATGAAGCTTCTTGAAAGGATTTTTGGGGTAGCGTTCAGGACGCACACGTACTGACACATAATCTCCCACATTAAATTCTTGAAACTTGTGTGCATCTGTAGAAAGCTTGTACTTTTCATAAGAGTAAGTTTTTTTGGCGAATCTCGACATGCAAATCATGAATGTGTTGGGCAAAGGTCTTAGCAGTGTGGGAAGGTCGGTCAGTAGTGGACATAGGTACGAGATCTATAGGCTGGCTAGGCTTGTAAACCGTTAACAACTTCAAAAGGGTTCTATCCTGTGGATCGATTAACATAACTGTTGCAAGCAAATTCAGCAGTAGGTAGCAATAAGTCCCAATTGCCTAAATGTTCACCCACAAGACATTGCAGGAGGTTACCCAAGCTCTTGTTAACCACCTCAGTTTGGGCATCTGTTTGAGGTGGAATGCAAAAGAGAATTTGAGGTTGGTACTAAAGATTTTCCATAAAGTCTTCCAAAAGTAGCCAACAAATTTCACATCATGGTCACAGACCATGGTGGTGGGAAGACCATGTAGCTTGACACCTCATTAAAGAAAAAGCGGGCAATACGAGAAACGTCAGAAGACTTACTACAGGCAAAGAAGTGGACCATCTTAAAAAAATGATCCACAACTACAAACATGGAGTCATGGCCACGTGAAGTCTGGGGAAGACCCAAAATAAAATCCATACTTGGGTCCTTCCAAGGCTTATGAGGAATAGGAAGAGGGGTGTAAAGGCCCGTATTCTGTCTTTTGGTTTTTGCCAATCGACAAGTACGACACTAAGACACGACGCGAGCGACATACCGACGTAAGGAAGACCAATAAAATCTATCAGTCACCAGAGCGGTGGTCTTATCCCTACCAAAATGACCTGCAAGGCCACCAACATGTAATTTTCAAATGAGAAAGTCGCGGACTGAAGTGGAAGGAATACATAACTGCGTGCCACAAAAGAGAAATCCATCACGTAGGATAAAATTAGAAGCTTGGCCGGGTGTGCTATCGAGGAGGTCGGAATGTAAAATTCCAAAGTCAGGACAGGTGGGATATTGATTTTTTAGACGATCGAAGTCCACAACTTCAACATTCATAGACTGTAGGGTGGTCAAGCAACGACTAAGAGCGTCTGTAGAGTGGTGTTTGAGAATAAAAGTGTATTCCTGAAGAAACTCACACCATTTGACATGACGAACACTTAAATTCTTTTGGGAATTCAGGAAGCGAAGGGCTTGATGGTCAGACCAACATATGAATTTCTGGTGAAGAAGATAGTGCTCCAATGACAAAGATTGTGCAAAATCGTAGAATTCTGTAACATATGTGGAGTATTTATGCTTTGCGTCATTGAGTTTCTCACTGAAAAAGGCAGCATGGTGCCCTTCTTGGCTCAAAACGCCACCAATGCAAAACACTGGAAGCATCACAAGATACCTCAAACAGAAGTGAGAAATTAGGAAGGGCAAGGGCACGAGCTTCAGTTAACTTAGTTTTGATAACCTCAAAAGCTCGTGTGGCTAATGACATCCACTCTAATTTATCACACTTCATTAACTCAATGAGAGGAGCCATAAAGGTGCTGAATCCTCGAACAAAGCGACGATAAAAAGTAGCCAACCCATGAAAGCTACGTAGCTTAGAGATCGTAGTGGGCTGGGGCCAATGAATGATAGCTTTGACTTTGGCGGGGTCAGCCTCAATGCCGGTAGAGGAATGAAGTAGCCAAGGAAAAGGACTTTATCTTGAAGAAAAGAACACTTCTTTAGATTGACATACACTTTCTCAATGCGAGGTGTGTTGAAGATAAGTCGGAGATGAGTCAGGTGTTCGTCCTTGGTCTTACTAAAAATGAAAATATCATCAAAGTAGATAACCAAAAATCTACCAATGAATGGCCGCAACACATGATTCATAACTCTCGTGAAGGTGTTGGGTGCGTTGGACATGCCAAATGACATGACCAACCACTCATATAACCCATCTAGTGTTTTGAAGACAATCTTCTATTCATGAGACTCCTTAACACGGATCTGGTGGGACCCGCTACGGAGATCCATCTTGGAGAAATAGCGGGATCCCATCAATAGATCAAGCATGTCGTCAAGGCGTGAAATAGGGAAATGATATTTGATAGTGATCTTATTGATGGGTCGACAATTTAAGCACATTCTCCAGCTACCATCCTTCTTGGGGCAAGGAGAGCAGGAACTACACAAGGACTGTTGCTCTCTCGAATGAATCCTTTGAGAATGAGGGCATCAACCTGACGTTTTAATTCAGCATGCTCAATTGGGTTCACACGGTAATGAGGTCGGTTAGGGAGCGAAGACCCTAGAATCAAATCAATCTCATGTTGAATATCACACAAAGGTGCCGACCAAAAAAAATATCACACAAAGGTGGAAGCTCATCAGGAAGGTCTATGGGTGTCATGTCTTTGAACTCGTAGAGAAGGGAGACAAGTTTTGGTGGCTGGGGCTGAAAATGGACATAGGAGTGGATTCTTTGATATATAGGACATACATACATCCAGATTCACGACTGACTTCTTCCAACTCTCTTCGGGTGACAAGGTGTAGAGAGTGTTGGGATCTATGAAGCATGGATACTCCAAAACAGGTGCCGTACCTGTATCCGATACGTATTGGATACCAATACTCCGTGGATACTCCTGGATACGTATTGGATACTCCTAATCCGTATCCAGGCTGTATCTAGTCGAATAAAACTAGAAAAAAAATTTGGGCATGACATTGTTTGATTAGCATTTGACACCAACTCATGTCTCGACCCTCTTTGTTAAGTAGTAGCTTACAAGGCTGTCATAGTTGCTTCCTTGAAGTAGTTCAAAGTTAGTCACCATTCCTCTTGCTAAATGCCAATCTTCCTTCTTCTCTTTATTGTTTGTATCTCCTTTGTTTTTTGGGGTTTCACTTTTTAAAGAACTTCAATATGTAATCTGGATTTTTGTTTGTTCTTTATTGCAAACCAATTCATTCACCTTTACATGGTACTTCCGGATGTTTTCCCTGCTAAGGTGCAAGTTTTAAGCACGTTGATGTCCTCCATATTCTATGAAAGGCTTCAATTTAGTATCGTTGGGTTAGCATGCCTCTTGTTTTGGTGACTAAATCCATTGTGATTTATTCTGGATTTCTATCTAGACAATATCTATTTCATCTCCTTTGAAGATAATCATTGCATCCCCATCCTTATGTCTCCCCCTACGAAGCACCGATACTCCAAAATAGGTGTCCTACCAGTACTTAATACATATTTGATTCTAATACTCCCTAGATACTCTTTAATACATACCAACTACTTCTTAAGTCGTATTCCTTTTTTTTAGCAGGATATGACCTCAATGCAGCCAGGATACAACCAACCCATTTAGCAGCCAAGAGAGCACCCCACTCGTGTGATCCCTCAAAATCCCAAAACCATGTGACTTCCAACTCTAGACTCCCCCTATTGTATTGTGATTTGGGAATGAAATTGGTAGTCTGTTAAAATTTTAAAATAAACATAAAAAAACTGTTGTATCCATGTTGTACCCGTATCTTATATTTTTTGAAAATTGTCATATCCCCGTACCGCACCCGTACCCGTATCCATTTCTGTATCTATATCCGTGCTTCATAGTAGCTAGCTATACCCTGAGAGAAGATAGTTTGGTATCACAGATGACACAACTCACTTTACAACACAACATTACATGATACATGAAATGTGAAAGGTTTAGAATATGATATTATCATGTCTTTTTGTAACTTGTCTCACATTAATATTAATGAAAGACCCCTTTTTAAATCATTGTTTAATATTATGGTATTGGTTTCCATTTTCTTTAGAAATATTGTGATTTTTGAATGAAATTTGATTGTCTTCATCTATTTTTAAATAAATATATTGGTTATTTTTAAAAATATTAAATAAATATAAAAAAATTGCCGTATCCATGACGTACCCGTATCGTATATTTTCGAAAATTGCCGTATCCCCGTACCCGTACCCGTACCTGTATCTGATACGTATCCGTATCCGTGCTTCCTAGGTTGGGATTTGGTCTAGGGGTCTGGTTGTGGACTCTTCTTCATAGGAGAGATGAATTGAGTAGGTGCTAGTCATATGTGTTTGCCCTTGTGCTTGAAGGAACAAACATTGGAACGTCCCTTATTGTGGGGATCTAAGTCATAAATCCAAGGTTGACTAAAAATGACGTGGCCAACCTCCATAGGCAACACATCACACCAAATGTGGTCTGAATAAGCACCTAGAGTGATGGGCACCAGGCATCGTTGGGTGATGGGCAAGCTAATTTGATTCAACATATGGACTTTATGTGGTTGAGGATGGGGCTATGGACGCAAGTCCATGCGCTTCAATCCATGGGTTGAAATGATGTTCTTAGAACGACCACTATCAATGAGTACTTGCAGCTTTTACCAACGTGTTTGAAGAAGGTATGGAAGGGGGTAGTGCATTTCCACTCCTCCCCTTCCGTAAGGGTGACTAAAACACACATGACTTGGAGATATGATAGATCATTATCATAATTGTAATCAATGTCATCATCAGAAGGTTTAAAGGCAGGAAAAACATCTTCATATTCTATGTCATCCTCAGGGGTGGTATCAGGAGAATCAGAGGACACCGAAAGAGCACAATGAGGGCATTGGGCAACTAGGTGAGTCGTGCTGTGGCAATTAAAGCATTCACGACCTCGCGGAGGAGGTTGTATTGGAGTTGTGACTACCACCTTGCCTTTACTGGATAAAAGGGTTGAACTCTAGGGAGGTGGTTGAGGTAGGGGATAGGCAGAGCGATTTGGGATAGTGGAAGGGTTATTGGTTGAGCGAGTACGTTGTCCAAAATGAGAAAAGGAAGGACCACGAGAAGCAGGCTGTAGTAACTCTCTACCTTTTGGGCACGGTAAAAAGCATCATCCAAGGAGTCAACTGTTGTAACTCCATTGCTCGTTTGATATCAGGGTGTAAACGATGCACAAAACGAGCGACCAGTTGCCAATCAGAGTCATTGTGAATACTACGGTTCTTAGCCTCCTCAAATCATTCCATGTACTCTTGAACTGATGATGACCCTTGGCTAATAGCCATCCAGTCAGAAAGAAGTTGTCTTTGGTATTGGACGGGTACATAGAGCTCACGAAGCTTAGTCTTCATCTCATCCCAAAAGAGGATAGGAGGTTGACTAGTATGCTCCATGTCGCGCTGGACACCTTGTTAATATCACTTGGCCGACCCTTTGAGTTTCATCTTAGCAAACCGAATCCGTTGAGCGTCAGTCATGTCATACCAATCGAAATAATCTTCCAAACTAGCAATCCAATCGAGAAAAACTTTGAGATCAAGTTTACCATCAAAAGTGGAGGCATCTATTTTAACTCGTCGAGTGATATCATTGTGATGTGGTGGATGAGGTCCCAGATGGTATTAACCGTATGGGTTGTGAGAGAAAACAGGTCCACGAGGGGGGGTTATGAAAAACATCATGGCCAAGGGCTCGAGGATGAGGAGGTACCATGGGAGGATGCGAGCCCTGCGACTGAGCCAATGGTTGGTGATGAGGTGCAAGAACATATAGTAGAGCACATGAAGGGGGATGTGGTGGTGGGGCATCGTGTGCTTGTGGGGTAGCAGTTTGGGATGTGTGATGGTAGGGTGGTTGATAGGGGTGTGGTTCCACATATGGGTGTTGTGAATAAGGATCATGTTCCACAATAGGGTCAACTTACCCATAGGGATGGTAGGCAGGGGGCTCATGTCGTTGTGGTGGACAGAATTGTAGAGGAGTAGGGTTCAGGGGGCTCTATGGTGCATTTCTAGGATTTGGTGGCATCCCATACCCCATAAAAGGTGTCGTGTTCTGACCGGCCTGTAGTGTATGTGTTTGGCGAATAGTGCGAAGCTCCATCCTGATGGTATTGATTGCTTGGCCAAGGGTATCTAGGGTAAATGCAGGTTGTGAAGACTCAGGGGTTGCATCTGAAAGCAGGTTCTAATATAGGGCCTAATAGATCTACGACCCGACATTATGATTTGCACAACGAGATAAGCAAAAAATTTATTATGTGTCTATGAGAAAACTTAGTTTTGTAATGAACAATACATTATTTCAAGAAAACACCGCAGACAAATAATATTATAGTAAAGTGATGCACTGAACAAGTGACAAACCTTTTCACAGAAGTGGGATTCGGCAATATGGCGGTAGAGGAACCAAAACCCTATGGACCCATTTGCGAATGTACTAAATTTGCAGAAGATAAGCAAAAGCACAATAAACAATGAAAAGATCTTACCCAAAGTGATGACAATCGTTGCTTCCTTGACTTTGATATAGATGGTAAGAATAATCTTGAGAGGAAGTAAGATATTTGTCCCCTGACTCTTCGCGAATTACCTCGGGGGGTTGCTTACTAGTGGCGGAGGAGGCTGCTGCTGTAGGCGTCGATCTGGCGGTGATAGTTGCTATATATGCTAGTGGCGGCAGCTGGAGAATCTCTATTGCGAGCGGCGGAGTGACAATGGGTATGGAGCGGACGACGGCGGCAGAAGCAACGCCAAGTATGCAGCAGACGACGACGGTAGTGAAGGCTGCTACTATAGGCGGCGACAATGAAGACTATTGTTGCTATAGGCGGCGGTTGGAAGCAGATTGCGGCGGATGGCGGCTAGGTCTGGAAGGGAAGGGCGACGACAGGGTTTTGCTAGAGAGGGTGGTAGCTTGGTGTAGAGGGCGGCGGGTAGGAGCACAACCCTAAGGGAGGTTAGGGTTCAGCTCCGATACCACTTAATGTATATCTACGAGACTAAAGAAGAAAAGCTGCTAAAAGATTAAGGAAATAATTTCCATTCATCAACTATGTTTAAACAAAGACGAAATAAAACTCACTTTTTAATATGCTATCTATAGTTTGGATCCCAAACATGAAAGAGTGCTAAGTTATAAGACAAGACATAAGTTTGATGTTTAGTTGGATATTTGATTATTTTTAAATGTTAGTTACCTTAAGGCTTCACCTGAGTCAAAATGGCACCGCAAATACATATTCTTTAATCATCTACTTAGATGTTTGATAACATACACTAATTCTTGTTTTAGGCTTCTAGTATAAAAAATAAAAACTTGTATGAGTTTTTGATGTATGTTAGACTATATAATTATATGTTACTATTTTGTTCTTTTTCTTGTTTCTTTCTTTATTTTACATTTATTACAATTTACTCTATTAAATAAAGTAAAAAAAACTCAGAGAAGGTTTCCTTCATTGTACCAATGCGAGAGGCTTAGAGCATGTTAATTAACACTTTTCCAACTACCAGATGCTTCCTTAGGCAATGTTAGAATTGGTAGAGTGTGATAGACACTCCTGTGCTTTTAGGAGGTTCTTCTAAGCTACCTATCTCAATGTTTGAAAATTATGAGGCATCTGGTTGCTCTCGGTGGATCTAGCAACATGACAATGTGCTTCTTACCTAGTTGATTTGGCTAGGTCTTTAGGGCCCACTTGTGGTCTGTATTTGGTTTTGCGCATGAATCTGAGGGTGATAATTAGCCCATTTTGGTTGATGTAACTTTTGAGGAGTATTTTCCTTTGGCTCCCATTTTCTCACAAACAAGCTTTGACTAGGATTAGGATTAGTATCATCTAAAACATCATTTCAATCTACAACTGCCTCAATAAATGATCTCTTCCTCACTACATGTGTCTTCAACGTGCAAGTGAAGCTTCCATGATGGGGTTGATTCATCTAATAATCGTCTTTTGCATTCCTTTTCTTTCTTGTTGCATGCTACTATTTAGTTACACCTTATTGATTCTTTGTGTGGTGCATTTAGGTTATTTCTTAGTGCATCTTCTTGGTCAGGTCCCTATAACACTTGCTGCAACTAAGGATAATAAGGGATAGCAAAAAGAAGTTTGAAGCATATTCCACACTTTTAGGCCAAACATCGACTATGATGGGTCTTCAATGACTAGATTACATTTGAAAGCCAAATGCTCAATATTACCTTATGCAGATGATTCAATTGTATGCAATTTTGTGGTTAGAGGACACAATCAATTATGTTGAGTAAAATTTCTCAAAGCTCAACAAGCAAGGAATTATTGAGCAGAGGAACAATGACGTAGTGATTACAACAATGGAGTATATCAAACTCACATTGGCTGGAGGATAGTATCCTATATGTCATCCAAGTAGATCATGTATGCCACAAAGAAGTGTTTTTCTTATAAAAGAGTTCTTTGTATGCTGTGTATGAACGACTATTCATTAGTGTATGCGATAACATTATAGTTGACAATTGCTTTAGGATGGGCTTAAACTTCTACCAGTTCCTTGAAACCGATGATAAAATGAAGTGTTGCGAAGATATAGTGTAAGAACTAAGGATTCTGTCTAGTGATTGCTAAGTTATTTTTAGATTAAATCTTGTTTAATCATTGAATTAGGGTGTGCTTTTGACTACTAGGAGGAAGCCTATGCTTGAACTCAACAGGTTGACTTTGGCCTATCTTTGTAGTTAATGGATTATAGATTTTTTTCTTACGCCTCATGTGGTTGAAGCTAAGGGAGGGCAACCTTTTCCATAAGATACATGGACTTGTTCAAAGAGTACCTTTGGCGAATGTTTGTTCATATTGTTGGTTTGATTCTATTATAAACATGGTCGACCTATCATCACAAACATTTCAATCAGAGCCTCTTGTTAATAGTTATGCTTATCCATTGAAATAATCAACACCGTTGTCTACACATCTAAGCACAATATTGTTGGTTTTATTATTAGTGAGGAATATAAAATTCTAGTTACGCTACTTGGAGTCTTTCTACCAATGCGTATCCTTTTAGATTTGTAACTAACCTTGCTTATACCTCAAGTGATCAAGCAATCTCATTTTTGGCATCAGATTCTTCCTCCTTGGTTGTTGACTCAAGGACCTCTTAAAATTTAACTAATATGTGACTATGTTGCTCTTTGATGTCTCTTAACTCATGCTTTATTTTGGTAGTAGAATCTATGAAGCAAGTTCAAGCTTATGCATCATCCTCTTTATCTTCAATAGTTTTCAGGCCTAACCCGTCGAAATCATGGAATTCGTTGACACTTTCATCCTGATATCATTGGGTTAACTGAGTTGATCCAATGGTTTAACTGGAGACCAGAGACTCATTATCATTTTTGGATGTATCTATGGGTAGGTAGAGTGAAAACTTTGTCTTCTTCCATCCATCTACAACCTATCACTACATTAGTGATTCTCTCTATTGTTTGTTTCAAAATTGGTTCTCCTTGTAGTTATTAGTCAACATAAGTACGATGGACAAGAGTTGAGTCATGGTATCTCAAGCATTATATATAAGAGGTACGTACACATTACAAGTAGATCCTTAAACATTGCATATAAGTCCTTTGTATTTACTATAAGTCCTTACACATTGACATTCCCCCTCAAGCTAGAGCATACATATCATATGTGCCTGAAATTGAACTCGATAACCACTTTGAGGATATTGTAACAACTGGCAGATCTTCACCAAGCCCTCTTTAATGTTCTCTCTAAGAAGGGTCAGTCAACCTCAATACATAGAATTAAATGTCCGATTTCGATGTCGTGTCCGATGACCCAAAAACAGAAATTTTTCGAATTTTCGCACGAAATTTTGATATTTACAGCCCTAACGATTTCGACGACCAAGTAAGCGAATTAAATCATGAAAATTTACCAGGATGATCTAAACGCCAAGATCTACTCAAATATGCAATAATATTTCATATTGAATAGTGTTGGGGGGGGTCTCCCACATTTGAAAGTGAAGGAAGTTGAACAATTTCGATGGCAAAATGAAGGAATTAACTTATGAAATTATGCAAACACAATGTTGAGACATAAACACACTAATCTATATAGTACATTTATATGTTTAGAGGTTAGGGTGGGATACATGTCTTGATGAGTGAGTGCACAAATGAATAGAAATGTCAAGTCTGCTAGATAGTTAGTTTGTTAAAAGTTTCATGTTACATCTTAGAATTTAAAATTTATAGCTACGCGTTCCAAACTTACCAACTACAACTTGTATAAGTCTAGCGTTAGCATTTAACTAGGTTACATGGGACATTTATGCATAGATCCAAGAAAGAATTTTGTTATTTTCAGAGTATTTCTCCATATCTCTATAGAAGAGTGTAGAAATTGATGAAGGTAATGTATAAATGGTCTAGGGATAGGGGAAACATACCTTAGAATTAAGAAAGATAGCCTTTTGAAGCAAGAGATTAAAAAAAATGCCAAAATACCCAAGATATAGTATTATAAGCTTTTGGAACAAATTTCTCGAAATTTAATTTGTGTTTTTGTACCATTTTGCAAAATTACAGCCCAAACTGGGCTTTTGCTGTGAAATTTCCCCATTTTGCTACAGTGTGTGTTTCGCATGTCCGATCGTAGGTTTCGATGTTCGATTGCAAAAAAAAAAAAAAATTCAAGCGAAATTTCGTAATTTTGATCAAAATTTTGTTCCATGCCTCAATATTCTCCATCCTCTCGTAAAAGTCATCATTTTGAGCAATGTGAAGGGCTGCTTGATTGTCACATTGTAGTTCTAAGGGATCACTCTAAGCAAAGCCCAACTCTTCTAGCAAATGTTAAGCTACAATAACTTGCATGTTGCTAAAGCCATAGCTCTATACTTGATTCAACAATTGTTCGAGCAATAAAAATATGTTTTTACTCTTTCAAAACGCCAGAATACTTCCCACAAAGATACAACAACTAGAAAAGTTCATCTGTCAATACTAGATACTGTCCAATCTGCATAAGAGAAATCTTGAACACTCATATTATTATGATTTTAGCACAAAAGTCCATTTCTAGGCGACTTCTTTAACTATTATAGAATACACACAACAACTTTCGAGTGACACGTACATAGTGACATGTACATAGATTCTCGATAGGTTGAACAACACTAGTTGCAAAAGAAATATTAAGTCTGGTGACAATCAGATAATTCGACTTCCCAACAAGTCTCCTATATTGCCAAGGATCATCAAGAAGCTCTCCCTCTTCCATTGATTGTGGATCTTGGGGTCCATGGAAGTATCTCCCAACCTAGCTCCTAGCATGCCTATCTCTGTGAGAAGGTCCAACACTTACTTTTGTTGTGAAATGACAATGATGGACTTTGACTTAGCAACTTCAATCTCAAGAAAACATTTATGATTGCCTAAGTATTTGGTCTGGAATATCAGAAAGGAGTTTAGTTGCGGAATGCTTCCCAAAGCCTTGTCGATCATCACCAGTGATCACATCATCAACATAGACTATTTTAAAGAGATACCCAGAGTCGCATCGCCTACAAAAAGCAGAATGACCTGTAGTGCCCCCCTATGAAGACCAAACTTACAAAGAGCACAACTAAACCTGCCAAACAAAGCATGAGGTGACTGCTTCATAACATAGAAAGACTTGTGAAGCTGCATACTAGATTAGAATCCCCTTGAGCAACAAACCTAGTTGGTTGCTCGATATATATCTCTTCGTTCTAATCGCCATGCAAAAATACATTTTGATACTGTTAAGAAAGTGTCTCAAACTCTCAAGAAAAGCTTCTTTGGTGAACCAGACGTCCACACCGAGCCTCAACATGGCCATGATGTGTTTTGGGCACCTACAAATGCCGTCATAAATCAGAGTATCAGACCATATACGGTTTGCTTGGATTGTATTTATATTTATGGCCCAGCTGGACCATATATGGTCCAACGCTGGACCTTAAATGTTGTTGAAGTGAAAATACAGTCTAGGTTAGTTATTGTATGCAATCTAGTCGGACCGTAAATGCGGTCATAAAAGAACCATATGACTTTGGGACTTTGGATATAGGTCCTATTCTTATAAAGAGTGCGAACGATAGATAGTGCAATAGCACAAAGCAACAAAAAGAAATGCACTAAGATGGCACAAATAGTAAGAGCGACATCACCGAATAGAAGGCCATAAGCAAAAATATGCATAAACAATATAGCAACAAACAATGATGAATAATCTTTACAAATTCTCCATATGATGAACAAATAATGGGAGTAGGAGAATGATCCACACATATATATATGTATATATATGCACACACACACACACACACACACACACACACACACACACACACACACACACACACACACACACACACACATATATATATATATATATATATATATTCACTGCCCACGCGGGTAACCAATTTTTGTTACCCATGGATCTGTTTTGTAAGAGGATGGTGCATAATTGTAACGAGACAACCAACATTGTAATAGAAAGACTCGTTTTGTAAATACAACGTGAAATTTTTATTATCCATCTAAAAATAGTAAAAACGATATTTACGACAAAACTGTAAACAATTCATGTTGTATTATAAAACGAGTCTTTCTATTACAATTTTGGTCATCTCATTACAATTTTAGTTGTCTCATTACAAATAATTGCCTTCCTATTACAAAACAAATGCACAGGTAACTAACCTTAGTTACCCGCTTGGATAGTTAATGAATGACATATATATATATATATATATATATATATATATATATATATATATATATATATATATATATATATATATATATATATATATATATATATATATATATATATATAACCTTTAGTTACCCGCTCGGATAGTTAATGAATGACATATATATATATATATATATATATATATATATATATATATATATATATATATATATATATATATATAGTCAGGCTAGTGTACCGGAGGCACCGTACACCTCAGTCATTTTTGAAGATGCAATAATTTTTTGAAAAATCTAAACCGTTGATCTTCTTAATTATCATAAGAACATACTATATAATAAATTTTAGCTCATTTGGACACTTATAGGTCGTGCATCTAAAGGAGGCAAAAATCATGTATTTCAAATTAGTTTTGTGTGTCGATTTTGTTGTCCTTTGATGAGTGACTTACACTCATCCAAATGAGTTAAAATTTTGTATGTGACCTATTATTATTGTAACCATGAAGATCAATGGATTAGATTTTGGAAAAACATGGTCTAGATAGGCAAACACCATTGGGGTGTACGGCGTGATCTGTACACTTGAGTGTATTCTAGCCTGACTCTCTGTTCTGTAATACTATGTTTACTGTTGTCACAAATATCATTTTTACTATTTTCAGAGGGACAATAAAAATTTCACACTATTTTTGCAAAACGAGTCTATGTATTACAACTTTGGTTGTCTCATTACAATTAGGAGTCTTCCTATTACAAAACAAATCCACTGGTAACAAAAGTTAGTTATCCGCGTGGGCAGTGAATATATACCCTATATATATATATATATATATATAGAGAGAGAGAGAGAGAGAGAGAGAGAGTCAGGCTAGAATACACTCAAGTGTACAGATGATATTTGTGACAACAGTAAACATAGTATTACAGAACAAATCTTTGTATTACAATTTTGGTCATCTCATTACAACATTGGCTCTCTCATCACAAATATGCGTCTTCCTATTACAAAACAGATGCACCGGTAACTAACCTTAGTTACCCACACAGGTAGTGAATGAATGGATACACACACACACACACACACCGTGGGGAAGCAAGCCTATTCATACGGGGAAGGGGAATGATCCACAGACTCAAGTATGAAAATGACCATATATATATATATATATATATATATATATATATATATATATATATATATATATATATAGGCAGATCCATAAAGTTAGCAACAAACATAAAATTTTTCCTCTTCATCTCCTCTCCGTTGTCATACTTGTTCCCTCTACTGATCTTCCTCTATTCTCTCCCTTTCACTGACCACGAAAAAATCAAGAGAGGTGGTTGGGGGTGGAGAGTCATAAACAATTCTAGAGGTAATAGAAGTTGGGTACTATGAGTAACTTGGATGAGTATCAGGCCAGGGTGATAGATATATGGGATGGTTTTTTTTGGAGAGGTATAGTGGGACGATGGGATGGAGAGGAAAGCGGAGGGTGGCTTTGAGAGAAAGGCAGGTGGCTAGCTTGAAGAGGAAGCGATTGCCCTCGAGACTGTGTCTAGACTGAGTGCGACCCCTAAAGGATTGGACTTTTACTTTGTAACCCGATACCTTGGGGTACCCGCAACATTATACAAGGTCGAAGTAGTGAGATGGGGTTGAACACATGGACGTGGGGACGTTTAATCGCCTAAGATTTGGTCCTCACCTTGCTAAGAAAAACGAATGGTAGATATATGCATAAAATCAAAGCTAAATGAGAAAAAAAACAAAACAAAATAAAGAAAGCAGATTCCATCAAATCCTACTAAAGGAGAGGAGATCTGGGTTAAGCAACCACGAGTTGGGAAATCTATGCACCTCATTCTCGGGCATGGACAACCCTCGAATGCCATAGCTAGCAATTAACATCTTAACCCAATATGTACTATGATAGCTACTCCTGTGCGGGTCATCCCACTCGCTCTTGTAAGGTGTCATTATAACCCTATCAATAGCCCAATACCTCTCTCGAGGATCATAGATAAACACCCCTAATTGTCTTGGATTACCTCTTGGGTCCAAGATAACCATGAGCATTAGGAGTGACAACAGATCTGCCAGGAATCCAAACTCAATGAATCTGATCCTGGTTGGATGCATCAGGGTCGATTTCACAATGTCGGGTCACACTTCTCTAACCTTGGATTCTGGGTTGATCCTCCCTTGGACCTTTTCCTCTTAGAGTTTGGTCCATACTACCTCATCTCGTTGTTCTTACCACTTAATCTTGTGAGGTTAGTAAAAATGAAATTTAACCCAAGAAAGAGATCAACTAATCAAACATTCACGACTAAAAAGAGAAGATAAAACTGTAAAGCCCAGGCCCACTGCCTAAGGTTGTAGTAGAGTTTTAGGAATGACGACTGGCCGCACAGACCACCACTAGCCATAACTGCGTGCTTTGTCCTCACTCACGACAAGTCATGATAAACTTTCCGACTGGTCACCCATCCCAGTACTACTCTGGGCTGAGTATGCTTAACCACAGAGTTCTTTCGTGATGGGCTCCCTGAAAAGGAGGTGCACCTTGGTGATATGGGTAGTCCAATCATTCCTTTTAAGATCATTTTATCTGAGAACTCAAATTCTGAGACGTTACAAAAACACTATCATGCTAGATATGGATATTAACTACTTGCTTAGGGTTTAAGTATATAAATGCCCAAAACGGGCTACATAGCTGAGAAGGTGCTCAACTATCCATAGACAAACATAGTTGGCACCCAACAAAGATGGAAATATTTCATTTATACAGAAACAAAGGAGAACAATAAAAGGAAAGAGGAAGAGGAAGAAATTAGTCCGTAGAGGAGAAGTGGCTGTCGCTCTTTAGTCTCCAGACGAGTTGGATCTTGTCCTTCATATCGTCCTCCTTGGTATTCTGGACTCCCCAGCCTCAGTCTTCCTTGATTCTACCCTGAACAACAACTTGCACAGATGGATGGAGACGAACCCCACACTGTTTGGACGAACGGAGGTCGGTTTTGTCTAGTAGCTGGATGGGTGAAGTGTGGAAACTAATGGAAAATGGTGTGGACCGATGGAAATGGACACAGACCAATGGGAAGGATGTGGGATGAGATCTTTAGCCCTCTCAGGTCTTGGACTATAAGATAGAGGTTTGGGAACTAAAATTTGGAACCCTAGCACGGAGGCCAAGGAGGTGAAATTATAGTGGTAGGTGGTATATCAGTATTTGGGAGTGAACCCGATCCAATTTGGATGCATCGGTGTCGGTTTTGCCTGACGCCTCGATGTGTGGCCTTGGTTAGGATGAATTGGGGTCAGGTTCATGCATCGTTCTGTCGAGCATTTGTTTCCGCCGGTTAAGTGGATTTGTCGGTTGGTGTCATCGGCGGACACCATCGATGGGTGCCATTGGAAGGAATCATCTGTTGGCACCATCAATGGTTTGGATGATGATGCAGATTGATCAGTGTGAAATTGGCCTTGGTTGGATGAACCAGGTCCGTTTTTGCTCTATTGGTTGTTGGTTTGTTGAGTGGACACAAAGGTCGATGAAGCGGTCCATTAGTGGACACCATCAGTGAACGTGGTTAGTCAATGTTTTATCCGTTGATGCCTCATTGCTTGATGCTCTTCAATTGTCGTTCGATGGAGGAGATCATGAAGTCCTTGCACAAACCAGGGTCGGTTTTGTGTCATCGACTTGGTGGAATTAGGTTGATGAAGATGGTGGATGCTGCTGCCGTCTTGGGCCGAATCTGGGTTAGGTTGGCTTAACTGGTGCCAGTTTCTTCAAGGGAGATTGTTAGTTTGGTTTGAATCTTTCCAGTCTTCGTTCTTGGAAATTAAGGGAGTTGATGTCTTCTCAATTCGGTCAATTCGGTACCTGCAAGTCCCAAAATTGGCTAGATGAGCAACTATATCTTATAGATGGGTAAATCACAAAAAACTAAGTATCTAGAGTTATTTGGGCAAGGCTATTTTAGGCAGAAATCATAATTAATTACTTAGTATTAACATCTAAATTTGGGTGTTATCAGGAAGGCAGGTGGCTGGCTTGGAGAGGAAGGCAGGCGACTGGCTTGGAGAGGAAGATGCACAAATGGCTTAGAGAGGAAGGCGGGCGACTGGATTAAAGAGGAAGACAAACTGACTTAAAGAGGAAGACATGCGACTGGTTTGAGAGGAAGGTGAGCGACATGTTTGCAGAGGAAGACGACTGCTGGCTTGGAGAGGAAGGCGGGCGGTTGGTTTGAAGAGGAAGGCAACAATGGTCGGTGGTGGCGGCGAGTTGGAGAGGGGCAACAAGAGGCATGGCAGATGGCTTTGAGAGGAAGGCATAATATTGTGGCGTAGAGAGATAAGTGTGGGTGGGCAAAGATTTTGCGGTGACTCCTTACACAAACCAATGGAGGCATGCGACATAGCCGACGATGGCCGTAGGAAATCCTTGCAGGCAGCCATGCACAACCAAGGGCGGCGACCGCCCATAAAGGGGCGTTCCTTTTTTCTCTCTCACATGGCGCAGGTTTGGCTGCTCTGATATCATGTTCCTTTTTTCTCTCTCACATGGCGCAGGTTTGGCTGCTCTGATATCATGCGGAGAAACGATATAATGGGAAAAATCTCATATGTTTCTTATTGATAAAAGAGCATATGCTCTCCTATAAATAGGAGGAGATACATGGAAGCAGACATAACCCTAATGGGCCAAGACTCAATTGGGCCCATATTACATATAGATTCAATAACTTAATTAACTAAATACTTCGTCTCTCTAACAATATTTATGTAAACAACAATAAAACTTATATATCCAAGTTTAACTATAAGTTATATGTACATATCTACATATTTAACCATAAGATTATGTGTATACATTGGATAAAATTCAATTAAACCATAAATCAAATGTACATAAAATGAAAAAAAATATAATATAAAAATGGCGCCTAGTCACCTTTTCGCCTTAACATGCTGGGTGGCACTTGGTGGGTATGTATCATGAACCATTTGCCTGATGGATTCATTGTTTTAGGTGTAAAGCTAGTTTTGTGAGTATATACTTACAATGTAAATTTCAAGGAGACCTCTTAAATTTTTTTGTTGTGAGTTTAATTAATTGTCTTGCCAGTCACTTTGATTAGACCTTATTTTAATTGATGAGAAAATTACATTCTTGTAAGGTGATTTGTTAGAGGAAATTTATGTTGATCAACCTCCTAGGTTTGTTTCTCATGTGGAGTGCCTAAGTGTGTAGGATGAAAAAGGCACTTTATGGTCTTAGACAATCTCCTCTTGCCTATTTTGATAAGTTTTTTAATTTTATTTTCATACAATTTATTGACCCTAGGGGGGTGGCATTTAATAGCTGGTTCAGCTGGTAAATCATGTTGCTGGTTGTCGCGCAGGTCGTGGGTTCGAAACCTACTGGGGCACCCATAGGAGGGGTTTATATCAACAACTAAAGGTCCTACATCGTGATTGTGTGATGGGGTTGGATCTCTCCTCACACCATTATCGAGATTTCATTTTGTTTAGGGGAGGGGTTCTCCGATAATCTTTGCTTAAGTTGAGGAAGGAAGCTTGGAAGATGATTAGATGTGCTAATGACTTTTGGTGTGTCAATTTGATTGTAAACATCAATTATTCTAGGATTGATGTCTTTTTTAGATATATCTACTAAAAAAAGTCTCTCTAGTTGAGTTTGAAGTTGGACCTTAAGTACAGGTGTGGAAGAATGGATGGTGGGTGCTCTTGGTTATGTTCAATTGGTGTTGTAGACAGAATGATGAAAATCCATGAGGAGGTGCAAGTTGCAAGGGATGATGTTGTGTCTTAGAAGAATAGAGACATACAAGGATCATATTCCTAGGTGGTTAGAAGAGACTCGAGGGAGGGAGGGCTACAACACAATTGAGTTGGTCAGGTGAGCGTAACATTCATCTGTAGATGGGCGCCTAGGGCCTTTTAGGCCCCATTTGAGTCATTTGAAGGATGAATTCACTTATGTTAGGTCTGATTTAGATCAATGTATTCCTTTTTAGGGTTAAATTGAGTCTGATTTAGTTCATGTTAGGTCTGTTTGGGTCTAATTAGGTTTGAATGGGTCAATTCAGGTGTGTTTTAGGCCTAATTCGGAAAAAGTATGCCTGCTTTCGCTGAATTCAGGTCATACCAGGTCAAAGTAACATCGTTGTAATCAGGTTTTCTGATTTATATAAAATTAGGACAAGCCAATCATTTCTTAGGTCTGATATAGGTCAAACTAGGTCTAATGTAGGTCATGTGAGACATGGTTTGGGTCAACTTAGGATTGATTAAGATCCACTAATATAGATAAACTTATTAAAGCACATATGTGGATATATCTAAATATATATGATTAGTCATCTTATACAAAGGAAACTTATCTCTTTGGTATTCAACATTTACTTACAAGGTGTATTTTGACAGAAAATAAGTTTGCTGTTGGAAGCGGGGCAAAGACGGTCTGCATATGCTATTATGAGCAAGAGAATAACTGGTAATACAAAATCCTAGTTTTTTTATTATCTTTCAATCATAATCATAAAGACTCATTTTTGTCATGACTGAGTATTGTCTTTTGGGGGTTGCTGTTTACTCCCTATTTCAACTACTGAACTATTTCATGCTTATGTGTTGCTATAAAAAGCTTTCTGCTTGTGCAATCATATATAATAACTATGGCCCTATAATTAGTGTCGAAACTATGGTCCTATAATTAGTGTTTACTATTTTACTTCAGATGTTGATTTCTAGTAATGCCTATTTTCGTTGCTAATCTTGTATGATGAGTTAGATTGATTTTTAAGGATGAATTTTGTTAACCATTTTCACGTTTTCCAACAGGTGGGTTAGTAAGATCATCAGAAAAAAACACAATTCCTCGGTGACAAGTGTGGCTTGGCATCCAGACAATGTAAGATGATTTGTTTTGCTCTAAAAATATCTAGTAGTAAAAATTATGATTTAATGATATATTTGTATTGTAATGTGTTAAAGTTATTCCATAGCAGTGGGTCTAGCTTGAGTGTTTCACTTAAATATGTGTCTTCATCAAAACAAGAAAACATATCTCCATGTCTATGAGGTACCTTCTATGGACCGTGGCTGCTAGGCAATGACCCAAAAATCTATTTCAACAAATCATCTATTCTAGGTAGAAGATACCATCTAGGTTACCCGCGACCTACCAAGAATCACAAGGACCACTGCCCCCATCAAAAAAAAAAAAAAAACTTATGGGAGGCCATTTCCCCACCATATCTGCCAATTCTATGTAACAACATTAGACGACTCTCGAGGCCGTACATCTCATCCATCCCAGTATCAAACCCCCACTGCCACACCACCCTGACGATGAAGTAACCTCCCTTGTGAAGAAAGCAACAGACTGAATGGTTGTCCGTTTACACCTTTGTGGAACAAGAAGTAGGAGTACTTGAGGGTGCAAGCTATCCTTTTGATCTGCAACCTTGTTCCTCTCCTTGTCGTTGGTGTTACTAGAACCCCCTATGAGTTTGAGGGGGCGTTGGAGGATGCCTTCGCGACCTTCATCTCTTACGGCTCTTCAATCTTCATGGTCTTCAAGGTCAGCAGTAAGTGGTCAATGTACCTCTCAATTGCAAGATGGCATTAAAGCTATCTCACATGATCTTCACTACCGACAAGGCAGGAAGCTTCATATGGATCTCCAAACCATCAATCTGTAAACTCTTGGATATCCTCTCCAAGGTATCCATCACACATAATATTGGTAGATCTGATGGCCTCGTCAATAACCACCTGACACCCTTACCCTCTTCATTCAACAATTTATAGGTGTAAAACTTATTTGTTTATGTAAGCATAAGAAATTAGAATAAAAACAAATTGTACAGTGTAAAGTAATTGTTGATAAACATCTATGTTTAGAATTAAGATCAAGGCCAACCATGTTCAATTTATCAAGACCAAGGACAACTATATTCAATTAATTACAGGATGCTGTTTATGATGGGTTTCTGTTTTTATCATTTCTGTCCATTATACTCTTTTCTAATGTAAATATGAACCAGGTTCTTCTTGCGACAACCTCAACTGATGGTAAATGCCGTGTTTTTTCAACCTTCATCAAGGGCATTGATACAAGGTTGCTTTACTTAGCATTTTCTGTTATTAATTTCACGATTAAGGGACTTTATATAAAATTTCCTTTGCTTTAATATGTATGAAAATATGTTTATTAATAAAATTGTTACTTCTGTACTAAAATAATTTTTTTTTTAGGGAGTCGGGGACTGGCGTTTCATCCGATACAAAGTTTGGAGAGGTTCATCTTTATTCTTTTAAATAGCATCTTTTAAATTTCCCCCCCTATCCTGCAACTAGTGCTTACTTGGCAGTTAGGCTATCTGATATACCTTTTCTTTAGCATGATGTTTCCAACCATGGATAAAATATGGGCTTATGTTTGGTGTGCAATAGATAGGTTTCTTGAGATCTGTTTATAGTTCAGTGTTTTATCTTTGTCATTCAGCATTTCAGCAGTCACTTCAGGTATCCTAAACCTCTAGTTTTACCTAGTTAATGGTAGTGCACAATCAAAACCCAATGATATCCTGAAGGGAAACACTATTGCAGCTCAGCCTTCCAAAATTATCTTTGTACAGTAAATTAGGCAAAGACATTCTATGTTCTATTTGATTTGATAATAATAGGGGAAAGTGAGCAAGTTTAATCATGTAACATGAATTAGGAGTGGTCAAATGATAATATTTGTGATGATGCTCTAAAAAATATGTAGTATTCCTTTCAATTATTTTATATTATTATATGCTAAGTTCCAGACTATATGCAGAACTTCAAAATAGCTAGTTTTCAATTGATATTCGTTGGAGTTTAGATGGACGCTTTTGGTTGCTTTGGTTCTATCAAAGGATAATATTTGTGATGATGCTCTAAAAATATGTAGTATTCCTTTCAATTATTTTATATTATTATATGCTAAGTCCCAGACTATATGCAGAACTTCAAAATAGCTAGTTTTCAATTGATATTCGTTGGAGTTCAGATGCACACTTTTGGTTGCTTTGGTTCTATTAGATTGTGCAGAACAAAAGTGCAATAAAAAATATTGACTAAGGAGAGGATCTCTTTTTTGTGTTCACCTCCTTTAGCCTACCACCATTTCTCTCAAACAACTGCCCCAATCTGTGTAAAATCTACTATTGTAGTGGTGTACACCTAATTCTTTCGAGAAGTTGACATCACAATGTCGCTTCAATAGGATCACTCTCTTGAATTTTATAATTATCCTATATATATCTACTTTTTAAGCTGTCAATTTATGTGTCAAGATGATGTTTCCGATGCATTAATTTCTGAGGTTGCTAAAGAAACATATACCACCAAGTTCCTGTGCATGGACTTGGTTATATCGAACAAGGAGTTGTATAATAAAGATCGGCTTGAACGGCTTTTATTGTCTTGAAAAAGTTTTCTAGTGTTTTACAATTTAATAATAACCTCTAGCCGCAAGTATCCTCCAAGTATCCTGTATAAGGCTTCATACATCTTTTTCCCTCTCTCTTCCTATATTTTTTTCCAAAATCTTAGGCTACTACCATTTGCGTGCCATGTTGAGCATTACAATGTGAAACATGAAATATGAAATATCAACTAAAGGTATAAAAGGACCAGTTTTTTGCCTTACTTTAAAAGTCACATTTAGAGAGAAGGAAAACCTACCAGCACTATAATAGAAATTACAATATCCAGTTTTTATCTCAACAACATGTCTGTTTGTTAAATCCTAACTTGTTAAGCATTAGTACGTAAATGGTATTCTCTAGCATGTTTTTTTGGTTTCTCAACTTCTTGCTACTTTGTGAAAAGTAAAATGATAACCCCAAATTGGAATGGATCTGGGCTTTGAATTAGGTGGCCAGTATATGCACAATTTGGAAAGAGAACTGTTATGCATGGAGCAGTCGAGAACATTAAGTAGTTGTAGTTGTATGCCTGTAAATGTCTTATTATGCTATTTAACGGGTATGCTGAAACTGCACTGAATAGTTAATTTGTGAAACAGCAAATATTGCAGCTTGATCTATCATCCACCTGGGCATTTGGTGTGAAATGGTCCCCAAGTGGCAAAACCTTGGCTTACACAGGTTGATTCTAATCACCATATTGATCTATGTCGTCATTTTTACTACACATTCTGTTTCTGCAATCTTCAACCTTTCACTATTACTTGCTTCTGAATAACAATTATCTTTGTAAAGCATCTTATATATAGTGAATCTGTTTGCCTTTTATGCAAGTGATTGCTTTTCTATGTAGGTTGGAGTATTCTTACTAGATTTCTTGTAGCCTGCGGTCGCCATCATTGAGCCTCTAATTCTCTTCTCTTCATTTAGTTAATAAGCTGATAAATTAAAACTTAAAAGAGATCTACTTAGCTCACAAATGAGTTCTTTTGCGAAAAATAGGGATCAAAACACTTTTTTTCTTTGCCACTGTTAGAATAGTCTCATACCACTGAGCTCTGGGGTGATCCTGTGGCTTATAAGCATACTTGTTAAGGCGGCAAGGCGACAAGGCGCTATGCTTGAACGCCTTGTGCTTAGGCGCGCCAAGGCGTCGCTTAGGCGACTTTAAGAAAATTATATTTCTGTACAATTTACCTATATATATACACGTGCTATGATTTTTGTAGCATCCCCCCTTCATATATATGTTATATTTTACATATATCTATGCATATGTTGTGATTTTATAACATTTCCCCCTTCATATATATGCTATATTTCATATAAGTAAATCCATAAAAGTCTGGGTAATCCACTGATATACATTTTCTTTATTTATACTAGATGTCAGTAGTGTATTTCCCTATTGTATACATACACTTTTATTGTTTGTGCATAGATATGTACATATTAAACACAACTAAACATGTATGTGTACAGTTTCATTGCTGCATACATAAATATATACATATTTTAAAGGTTACACTTGGATGCAATTATGCAAAGATGTATTCTGTGGTAATATGTGTATTACAGGTTCTACTAATACTCAAAACAAACCTTATGTAAGTTATGTAATCCACCTATATCAATTTAAACTTGAATAAAGGATTTAGGATAAGAGTGATTAAGGATAGCAGTGCTTTACATAGTATCAGTAGATAATTTTCCTTAGGGTAATTATCAGCTGATATACATATATGTTGCAGCTAATATGGCTGTTTGAAGTTCCTATGATAAGCAAAAAGGGAGTTAGTATACATAGCATGATATTTATATTGCAATTGAAGAGCTATTCAGGGTGAAAATATCCCTCGACATTTAAATCACATTCAAGCTAATACTAAGAAAATTAATATAAATATCTAGAGTATAAATTCCATATAATAATGATATTGTACAACAAACATAGATAAATATACTTAATTTTGAATATTAGAACAAGTGCAGATCAAATAAATACCTAGATATAGGGTCAGGGGTCCATAAAAAACCATAAAGCGACATATTGGTCAAGGCACAGGGCAAAGCGATCCCCCTTGGAACTCCTTGACGCCTAGGCGCTCACCTTAACAAGTATGCTTATAAGGAGTGTGGTCCCTTCACCCATTGCTTATTGGTTTTGGGTTGAATACCACACACTATAATATGGTATCAGAGTGTGAATACGATCCGCCCTAACCCTCCTTCCTTTTGCCAACGAACATCTCTTCTTCCCCCCCCTGAATACATTCTACCCTGTGCCATATCGCCCCCTCCCCTCTCCCGGCTTACCATACACTCTACCTCCGGATCCCCCTCCCGATCCATCCCCCCTACCATCCCGCTTCCCTTCCACCTATCTCGCTATCCACCCCTTCCCTTCCGCTATCCACTATTCCCCCTACCACCTTCCACTCAGCCGTCAGCCCTCCAACCCCACCTAGCCAACACCCTGCCCAACTGTTAGTGCCCATCACACTTCTGCCCAGCCAACCTGCCGTCAACCCTTCACATCTCCACCCCGCCATTACCCCTCACCTCTCCGGTCTCCCTTCCCATCACACCCCAACAACCCACAACCAACCCGCAACCAGCGTCGGCCGCCTAAACAACTCACCTTCACCCTGCCAGCACCCGCTTTCCCTTCCCATGTCCCTACCCCGCCGTCGAAACCCCACTGCCAAACAACTTGCAACCCGCCCCCAACCCCACCGATCAAACATCCGTCTTCCAAACCCTGCCAAAATCATCCATTAAGCGTGTGTTGCTTTAATTGGAAACTTGCTTTCTATATAAATCCGCCGCTCCTCGACTCCACTTAATTTTGGGGAGGGACTTGCTGTCTCCCATCAACCTTCGTCACATGTCAGTTTAATATGACGATGCGACGTTGGTATCTTAATTTAAAATATTCTTATTGCCCACTCTTTGGGCCTCTGAATTCTTCTTAATATGGTTTCAGAGCGGACCCCATGAGGCAAGTGTGAGGACCACACCCTACCTAAAATGACAAGTGCAAGCATACAAAAGTGGCTGCACTTGAGGGGGGATGTTAGTATAGTTCTACACTGCTGAGCACTGGGGTGATCCTATGGCTTATAAGGTGTGTGGTCCCTTCACCCATTGCCAATTGGTTTTGGGTTGAATACCACACATTCTAATAGCCACCTCCCATCACTCACGTTCTCTAATGTTGGGTTCAATTTATTGATTTACTCACTATCACAGAGATCTAACAAATAGCTAGCTCGATTTGACTAGCTAGTCCTCCAAGTACTTACTTGGGTTTTCCTCTTGACCAATTACTAGGTTTATCAAATACGAGAGTCAAAATTCTGTTGGAACAATTTTATCCATTCCATAGATAGGACACAAAATCCAAGGGGCATTTAACCATGAAAAACATAACCATGTGATAACGTTTTTATATATTATTTATTGCTTGGACATAACTTATGCCATTATTGTTCATTGAGTTTTAAAAAGGTACTCGTCAAAGGTTGTATATTAGATAAAACATAATAGGACAAAACAACAAGATCAACATGTCATACATTTACAATATTTGCAACAAAAACTATGAGAAAAGGGGTGTATACTACATATGTATCAATAATTTCCCGCGAGCAAGGCACAACACGCACAAACATATGATACTTGTCAAAGCGGCAAAGCGACGCGACGTTCCTGCTGAGTGTCTTGCTACTAGTCGTAAATAGTCGTGCCTAGGCATTGCCTCGTCAATTATAAATTATAAAAAGTTAAAAGATTAGTACATTTAGCATGTAGGTATGCATATGTTTAATGATTTTCAGAAACATTTATTTCACAATTATATGCATAGAATTAAATGTCCGATTTCGATGTCGTGTCTGATGGCCCAAAAACAGAAATTTTTCAAAATTTCGGCCAAAATTTCGATATTTACGGCCCTAACGATTTCGACGACTAAATAAGCGAATTAAATCATGAAAATTTACCAGGATGATCTAAACGCCAAGATCTACTCAAATATGCAATAATATTTCATATTGGATATGTGGGGGGAGGGGGTCTCCCACATTTGTAAGTGAAGGAAGCTGAACAATTTCGACAGAATTTTGATGGCAATTTCGATGGCAAAATGAAGGAATTAAGCTTTGAAATTCTGCAAACACAAAGTCTAGACATAAACACACTAGATTATATAATAAATTTATATGTTTAGAGGTTAGGGTGGGATCCATGTCTTGATGAGTGAGTGCACAAATGAACAAAAATGTCAAGTCTGCTAGACAAATAGAGACTAAGTATGTTACAAACTTACAAATTTCAAGTTTAAACAACTAGACTTTAAAACCTACAGTTACAACTTACAAGCTTACAAATTAAAACTTATAATATATAATTATAAAATAAAACAAATTAACAACTAACAAACTTACACATTATGATGTTCCATAAGTCTTGCGTAATAGTAAACTAGGAGTCCAATAATCCTAGTTGAAGCTTGAGTGTCGTGGTGGTTCTTGTCCTTGTGATGGTTGGCCATACATATCCTCATTGATTCTATCAACATATGTTGCCCAACTCATATGATTCCTGTATACTTGGTTATATGTTTGAATGTGTTCTTGGTAGATCTCATCAGACACAAACCACATCATCCCATATTTTAGGAAAAACTCCTCAAGTGCTTTTGCTTGATCGATATATGATTTTGAAGCAACTGGAGCTGGAGGAGCAACAACTAATGGAGGAACATACAAAACATCACGGTATCCTTGCCAAGTTTGCCCACCATCATTAGATTCCATATGAACATGTTCTCCAGTGTAAGAATAACCTTGCATCAGTGGGTCATTGTATCCATATCCATACATATAACCTGGCTGTATACCTCCAGAAGAAGAATAAGCATCAGGTGCATTACCATAATTCCCACGACTCCCACCATAACTATATCCATAATTATAGGGATCTTGTTGTGGTGGTTGTGCGACTGCGGGTGCGGGTTGTCTTTGTGCAGAAGGGTACCCAAATAAAGAATCAACAATAGAAGATGAATCCTTGTCTGAAATGCTAACGCTCCCAATCGATTCAGCCAAATCAGAAATATAATCACTTTGGTATTGAGGAGCTGGAAGAATAGCTAGAGGTGGTGGTGATAGTGTTGGACCTTCTGGTGTGCCAATATATTCTTTTGTACCTTTAGTTTTTCTTCTTTGGAATGCACTATCAGCAAATGGAATTTGAGTTTCAGCAGGTGCAGCTTCAACCCTAGGTTCAGAGAGATAAGGTCTATCGTCATCATCATTCACAAATCCTTACCACTCTTTAGTATTATCATCACCTTCTTGGTCACCACCATCACCACCACCACCACCACCACCACCACCATCATCATCATCATCATCATCATCATCATCATCATCATCATCATCATCAACATCATCATCATCATCATCATCAAATTTGGAAGAGTGGGTAGTAGTACGAGTTCCACCTTCTTCAACTGCCTGTTTAATATCCTTCTCATCTTGAATGTGTTCTTCTTCTTCTTCAATTCTTTGTACAGGGATGCGGTCTCTTCTAGTTGTCTCTTCTTCTTCTCTAGTACTAGACATAAATGTTGCCTCCACAGTGGGATCTGGCCTGCAATCATTTCTGTCTAAAACTGGGGCACCACCAATCTCATTCATCAATTGCTGCAATGGATTATCCTCATTGTCATCACCATAACCAAAGGTAAAAACATTATCAATTGGATCATGGATAACAGAAAGGTCCACTTCTCTAAATTCTGGCTCTCTAAGGTCTTTTGCCTTCAACCTCATGTTATAGTGAACATATACCAAGTCATTTAAACGTTGTGCACCAAGTCTGTTTCGTCTTTTGCTATGAATGAGATTGAATGTGGACCAATTTCTTTCGCAACCTCCTGCAGCAGCTGTCTGTGATAAAATTCTCACAGCAATGCGACGTAGCTCTTCACAACCTGTGCCATGCCATGACCACCACTCACATGGAACAACTTTTTCTCTATCAGCAATAGCACTTGGATGCGCAAAGCATCCAATGCCTTCTCTGAACTGCCTCAACTGCAATTGCAAAGTAACATGACAAGGGTAATAAAATCTGAATTTATTCTCAATAAATAATAGATTCAGTTGGACTATATGTATTACCTGATCCATAATAATCACCCTCTCTTCAGATGTGGTGACAAGTTTCTCTACAACTTCTTTAATAGCTGCCATGAAGTCACTCTTGAACCCTAAGTGGTATTTGTATTGGAATCTAGGGTTCAAGTAGTGGGCTACAAGACAATAAGACATAGAAATGGCTATAAGTAATATTGTATGTGTCAATTGTCAAGTATCAACTATTAAGAAATAGAAATGTCTATAATTATTGAATAAGTATCCGTTATGCTCACCAGCTTTGTGCATAGGGTGTAAAAGCATTTTCTCCCACCGCTTCCTTATAATTTTCATGTATTGGGCATTTCCTCTTGGAAAAATTTTCAATATTGTCTCCCTCATCATTGTCATTGCTTCATACAAGTAGGGTATGGTTGGCGACTTATCTCCATCCACCAACCTGAGCACCTTCACTATTGGTTCCATGATCTTAAGAATTTTAGTAACTCTCTCCCAAAAGCTCCTACTGTTGACAAGGTCTTCTATCTTGCCCCCTAGTGTTGTCTTGCTTTCCTTCATTGAACCCCATTCAACTCCAGCAAATAATTTTCTCAATCCATCCCTCTTTGACTTCAGGCTTTGCAATGCCAAAAAATTAGAAGCAAAACGGGTGACTCCTGGCCGCACCAAGTCACCACCATAATACTCCTTCCGCCTCATAGCAGCTAAAAGAAATGAGCGATTGTATATGAAGCATGTGATTGTCCTGGCTTCAATGATCAAATTCTTTACATGTGACAACCCACCTACATTTTAACAAACCAGAGCATGAAATTAAATAATGACATTATGAGACTATGAGAGTATGAGTCATTTGGAATTTGAAATTGGACTACCTATATCTTTTAGAATTAAATCAATGCAGTGAGCCGCACAAGGAGTCCAATAGATTGGATACTTATTCATCAAAGACTTTCCAACCTTTTTGAAATTGGGTCCATTATCAGTTACAAATTGAACCACATTTTGCACACCAACTTCTTTGATATATCTGGTCATCAATTTAGATATGTATCCAGAAGTCCGAGCCTCACTAGAAGCATCAACAAATCCAAGGAAAATGGTGGATCCATTACAGTAGGCAAGAAAGTTGATGATTTGTTTTCTATTTCCAGATGTCCAACCATCAGCCATTAATGTCACACCATAATTTTCCCACCTACAACAAACATTACAAAAGTAGAGTTAGAAACTCAAAGTCTTCAAGTTCAAGAGGCAACAATCAAGAGTGGATAATAAAGAAAGAATCTTAGTAGTTAGTGCCTTGGCTACCTTTGTTTCTTATCATCAATCCATTTTTGGATCTCCACTTTTTGTTTAGGAAGGTATACATTCATAAGCTCATATGCAGTGGGGGCTTTAACACCCGGTCCAGCCTCCCCAGCAGTTCTCAAGAGGTGTTGTAGATATGGCTCAGTAACCACGTGTGCAGGGATCCCATGGGCAAAGAAGAATTTACCCACTGCTTTGCCAACCTTGTTCTTTGCACCAGAAAACATAGATTTCAGCTTCTGTTGTACTGGTTTTGGCCTTCTCATACCTGGCTCATCTATGTCTACACCCAACCTCCCTCTTATGCTATGAGATTTGTTGAACATGCTATCAATTGTCCCTTTCTTTCTTTTAACTTGGGCATGCCTATCACTCTCATCTCCTAAGTCAACCACGGGGATGGATGCTCTTCCTGCTCGTGCTCCGGAACAAGTCACACGACCTGCACCACTGCCTCCACCATGCTAAAAAATAGATGGGCCAATGCCCCTCCTATATGCATCATGTTGCTCTCTCTCCTACGCTTGCTTTTTGGAATCTCTAAGCGCCCTGCGATACAAACAGCGTTGTTGGGAGGTGATATAACCTTCAGGATAATCTACATCTGAGTCAGACTCAGCAGAAGAACCTCCTCTCCCATATTCAAAGAGGGTATCAACATAGAGTTGATCAAGTTCACGTTGATGTTGACGAATGTTTTTCTTCTGACTCATCATTTCCCGGAAATCATCCCTCACTCCTTGAGGGCATTTCTTGTACATGGCCACGTTCTTGTCACCACCAACAATGTGGGATTTGAATCTTGTAATCCCCCACCCCCATCTTCTTGTCACAATATTTGCAAATTACTTGTTGCTTAGTACCAGGAACTTGATCACAATGAGCCCATGCAAAATCAGTGGCGTTTCTACCACCTTCATCATTTCTCCTTCCACCTTCGCTATCACCAGCTGAAGAAGCCATCTACTGCAATTTAAAAAAATAAAAACATGAATAAACCATCACATCAAGTCAACACATGCACATAAATAAATCTTAAAGCCTAAAATTGCATGTTATAAACTTAGAAGTTAAAAGCATAACTAAGTTCTTCATCATTTTTATTTTAATTAGTTCATTTTTATATTTTTTTATTAATTTAAGGTCTGAAATTAATATTTAAATTGATATAAAAATAAAAATAGAAGTTATAATATTGAAAATACCAAAATTAGTTAACATATATTGTATTAGTTTAGTATTATAATACAATTGTGTTTTATAAGTGTAAAAATACAAAAAATAAGAAAATTAAAGGTCTGAAATTAATATTTAAATTGGTATAAAAATAAAAAATGAAGTTACAATATTGAAAAGTCTGAAATTAGTTAACATATATTGTATTTGTCTAGTATTATAATATATTTCAAGTTACATAAGTGTAAAAATACAAAAAAATAAGAAATTTCATTAAAAAAAGCATTTTTTAGCCATTTTTTGGTATAAATACGAAATATATTGATTGCATTTTCAAAATAAGTATACACATACGTATTTCACACTATAGTTTCTTAGATCTACAAGTTTTACTTCAAGATCTTGAGTATTTTAAGAGATGTCATTCCGAAATTTAGGATTTTCGGAGTATATATTAAGATGGGTATAAAAGACAGTAGAGATACAAGGGGGAGGAGTAGATGGGCTAGGGAGAGGTGTAACATACCTTAGAATCAAGTAGAGTAGCCTCCGGGATCAAGAAATCTCAAAAAAATCGCCAAACAAGCAATATTTCAGTTCACTCAGCTGACGGAACACTGTTTCGCGAAACAGTGTGGCCGTTTCGCTGCAATTTCGCAAAATGAAGGCCCAAAATGGGCTTTTTGCACCGAAATACCCTAGTTTTGGCGAAATTTTGACGACAAGAGCAAAATTTTCACGAAATTACATACCAGTCCCTGCGTACATGCATTTCGATGTCTGATTGTAAAAAAACGAAATTTCGATCAAAATTTTGCCATTTCGCTCGAAATTTTGTTCCATGATTATATGTGTAAGTACCTAAACTTATGGTTAATTCAATGACACACATATGTATTTTGGTAAGGGAGCATGGTTTTTATTTTCTCAAAAAGTTTACTTAGCATTGCCTAAATGAGAAGAAGTTAATTCCAAATAATGTAAGAGATTGAGATTTAGTACATAAATAGAAATTAATTTGCCAATGTAGTGGCACCTGAGTGGTAAAGTTGATGTTGTATGACCAAGAGGTCACAAGTTCGAAACCCCCTGGCAACCGGATGAATGAAGAAATTAATCTTTTGCAAAGTATTAAGTATCTTAAATAATATAACCACTAAGCATAGACTGAAATTTAAGACAACAAGGCCAAATATGAAAATCTAGGAAATGTTTATAGATGGAAATGATTATGATAAAAAATGATATTTAACACGTAGCAATCACAAGAATATACGATCTGAACACTAGGACATGGAAATAGACCATTAAAAATCATTAATATGCAAAAAAATGTGAAAATAACATAAGGGCGAAAGGCTTGGCAAAACACACCCCCTGGTGTGCCTAGGCGAGTGCCTTAACAAGTAACGCATGCATGCACTCATGCACACATATATCCTGCCGTGTTCTTTTCCTATAATTTTAAAAAGTGCATGTCATGTGATTATGTATAATGATCCGTGTCTAGAAGGCTAGAACTGTGTTACTGCTTCCTAGATGGCAAAGGCAATGCCTTTCGGACTCTCACTCCCTTTCTTTCTGCCGAGTTCATCTTTTCTTTCCTTTCACGCAAGGAATAAGGTGACCGATACTGACGCCGTTTCGACAGCTTGGAAATAGGTATTTACCGATATACCGACGAAAATACTGACAGATGCAATCCTGGCCGTATCGATGCCAAAATGAACGATTTAATTCATGAAATTTTACAGGTGTAATCTCCACACCTAAATGCATCGTTTTATGCAATAAAATTCTATATTGGATGTGGGGTAGGGGGGGTCCATCATGTGGGAGGTAAGGAACCTGTCCTGTTTCGTTGGGATTTCGATGACATGACGTAGGAATTCATATATGAAATTTTACAGGTGTAATCTCCACACCTAAATGCATTGTTTTATACAATAAAATTCTATATTGGATGTGGGGTAGGGGGGGTCCATCATGTGGGAGGTAAGGAACCTGTCCTGTTTCGTTGGGATTTCGATGACAAAACGTAGGAATTCAAATATGAAATTTTACTAGCACAATCCACAAACTTAAATATACACAATTATGCAACAATATACAATTTACAACATATCAATAACATATTTACTTACCAACTCACATCAGTTGTATGTTGAGTGGCGCGCAGGTTGTCCATTCTGTAATGAGTTGATACTATTGAGATATTCCGCCCATGACATGTGCATCCTATAAAGTTGGTTGTATGTAGTCACATGCTCCTCATAGACAATATCGTTGACAAATTGCATCATCCCAATCTTTGGAAAATGTTGTTCTAAATCTCTGAGATATTGTGCCTTTCTTGGAGATGTAGGTCGAGGAGCTCGAGTGAGTGGACGTTCACTTCCTTGAGGAATATGTTGAATAGCTACAGGCACAACCATAGGAAGTATTGAGACTGGAGAAACAAGAAGAACTGAATGACCACCACTCCATGTTTGCCCACCGTCCTCAGAAAATGCAAGGGAGTTGTACTGATAACTTCCATGTGGGCCTGAGACATTTGCTGTATAGGTATATCCAACATGATGTTCTACTTCTGGTTGTGGCGGTGGTGGTGGTGGCTGATTTTGATATCCAGAATACCCATATTGAGAGTGAGATGGGTATGGTTGCCCAAATAGCATATCGCTAAATCCCAATGTTGAATCATGTTGAGATTGAGAATCAGAACCTGAAATACTCATGTTGCCAAGTGAATCATCAATATCAAAATAATGATCATTGTTGTAGCCGTAGGAGCCTGTAGCCTGAGGTGGTGCAACACCACTGTAGTCTTTGCCGGTTCAAGTTTTCCTCCTTTGAAAAGTTTTTTCACGCATGGGATATTCTTTTTCTGCTGGAGGAGGAGGTGCAGCTGTCGTAACATAAGGACGATCATCATACTGAGGATCAACAGTAGGAGGATATTCAAGAGAGCGCTTACTGCCGCCGCCATCATTGCCACCATCATTATCAGATTTTGATTTTGACCCAGATGTATTCTTTGAAGAAGGAGACTCTGTGCTACCCAATGCTTCTTCTACTGCTCCATTGATCTCCATATCAACATTTTCATGCTCAGGCTCAGGCTCAAGTCTTTCAGGTGGAGTTTGGTCAACATTAGTATCAGAATCTCCTTCAAAGTGCTCTTCTATGTATGGATCTGGACGACCATCTAGATTATCAAGAATGGGACGACCTATCTCATTCATCCATTCCTCTAAAGGATCTTTTGAATCATCAACTTCTTCTATGCCTCTACGCCTGGATGGGTTGAATGTGTATGCGGTGTCAATGGGATCGTGGACGACAACAAAATCCACTTCTTTGTAGTTGGCATCTCGTATTGCTCTAGCCCTCAACCGCATGTTGTAGTGAACATATACCAGATCTCTTAGCCTGTCTGCCCCCAACCTGTTCCTTCTCTTTGAATGAATTAAATTGAAAGTGCTCCAATTTCTTTCACAACCTCCTGCAGATGTTGTTTGAGAAAGAATACGAACAACCACTTTTCTTTGATGGGGGGCACCCGTTCCATTCCATACCCACCACTCACAAGGATCACCCTAATCACGGTCGACAACTGCATTTGGATGACCAAAACAACCGAGGCCTTCACGAAACTGTCGCAACTGCAAAAATATTTAAGAACAAACTTCAGAATCAAATGATGAAACATCAAACAAGAATGAAGATGTTCATGACTTCATGTAAGTTATGTAATATATTTAGTTATATACCTCATCCATCACTATGGTGCACTCTTCAGTAGAGGTAAAGAATTTGTTAGTTATATCTCTCACAACAGACATTAGAGTCGCATCTAAGCCCAGTTTTCGCGAGTATTGGAACCTCAGGTTCAGATAGTAAGTTGTTACCAATTTCAAATAAGGAAATAAGATTTAGATTTAGTTAACTTATAGCAAGTTATAGAGTTAGAAACTTAGAACATAAATATGAATTTAGAAGAAATAAATTATATACCTGCTTTATGCAGTGGATGCAAAAGCATATCTGTCCGACGCTTGTCTACAATTGACAAGTATTGTGAATGGGACCTAGGAGCTGCTTGTTTAATACCTTCTACCATTACTTGCATTGCATCATACAAGTAAGGCATTGTTGCGGCTTTGTCACCATCTACCAGCCTCAACACTTTGACAACATGTTCCATTATCCGCAGCACCTTTGTAACCTTATCCCAGAAAGCCCGACTGGCAATTAGTTCTTCAATCCTTCTGCCAACCGGGGTGTTGTGCTCCTTCATGGAGGTCCACTCCACACCATTGAAGAGCCTCCTAAGTCCATCTTTTTTGGACTTTAATGAGTTCAAGGCCAAGTAATTCGTTGCAAATCTAGTCACCCCTGGTCTAACTAGATCACCTCCACAGTACTCAGATCGCCTCATAGCATTTAACAAGAAGGAATGGTTGTAGATGAAACCTGTGATCAACCTACCATCAATTGTCACACTTTTGATGTAATCAATTAAGCCCATGTCCTTGAGGATCAGATCTATGCAATGGGCAGCACATGATGTCCAGTAGACCAGATATTTCTTCATTGTACTTTCACCGGCCTTCTTGAAGTTAGAGCCATTGTCAGTCACTATTTGCACTACATTCCCAACCCCTACCTGCTTGATGTATTTCTTCATTAAATTCTTGATGTAACTGTAATTCCTGACTGCACCAGAAGCATCAACAGAGTCTAGAAAAATAGTAGATCCACGACAATGTACAAGAAAGTTAATAATTTGCTTTCTATTTCCAGATGTCCACCCATCACACACGAGTGTGACGCCATACTCAGACCACAATTGTTTCTGGCTTTCAATCCATACCTGTAGATCTTTCTTCTCTTTGGGAAGATACTTGTTCATCAACTCATATGTAGTGGGGGCTTTGATACCCCTACCCGACTCCCCTATGACATCCACCATGTGTTGTAGATATGGTTCAGTTGCAACATGTGCGGGTATACCATGAGCAAAGAAGAACTTACCCACTACCTTGCCCACTTTCTCTTTCGCACCAGTAAACATTGCTTTTAGGGTTTTTTGCCTAGCATCAGGCTTCCTAACCCCTGGCTCATCAAAATGCTTCAATCTTGCACTAGCAGAATGGAAGAGTGTATCAACGATGCCTTTCTTTCTTTTATATTGAGCATGCTGATTTTCATCATCATCATCTAAGTCAACAATCGGGACACGTGCAACCCCACTGCCTCCACCTGCACTAGATGGTCCATATCTCCTCGTAAGCCGAGCTGCCTCCTCCCTATCCCACTCACTTTTGCGGGAGTCTCTGAGAGCACACCTATACATATGACGTGTATAAGCAGTATCACACCCTGGAGGATATGCAATATCATCATCTGATTCAGCAGAAGAACCTGTGGCCCTAACATCAAAGAGTGTATCTGTGTAAGCCTTTTCAACCTGCTTCAACTTTTGTTATTTTTGCCTCTTTGCACCCATCAGTTTTTTGAAGTCATCCCTAACACTTGGAGGGCACTTCTGACACATTGCCACATTCTTGTCACCACCAGTAATGTGACGCTTGAATTTAGTAATTCCTCCACTACCAAGTGTTTTCTTATAGTAGTTGCAGACAATCTTTGCCCTATTCCCAGACCCAGGTACATGCTTGCAGTGACTCCATGCAAAATCCACATCCTTTGATGCATGACCAGCCGCACCCTCAGCGTCACTTGAAGACGAAGAAGACATCTTCTCAAAACTCAAAAGTCAACACTGAGAAAGACAAAGACAAACAAGCAAAACAAATGATATTAGTAACTTAGCATTTAATAAAAAAGTACTAGTAAGAAATGTACATTGTCGTATTAACTATTAAGTCTATTCTCTATTCACAATACTAATATCAAATAAAAATAAGCCATTAAGTGAACAAAATCGATTTCTTTTATGTAATGTAGAATCAAAATCAATATTTTATAATGTATGATACTTGCTTGTAATTATAGAATCAAACACAAGATTTTTTAAGATTTTTCTTTTAAAGATAATTATTTTTTAAATATAAATAAAGTCTGAAATTATTTTTAAAATTATAAAACATGATATTTACTAATTAAAAAGACAAGTGATATGCTTTCCACATGCTAGTTTCATCTTATACAACATTAACACACAATTCTAAAGAAAAAAATAAAAAAAACGTTTTTTTTATTTTCAGCATTTTTATAAATAAAAAATACTAATTATTTAGATATTTTGGGTATATTTTTGTTTATATATGTTCATGTTAGTCTTTGATAGAACTTCTTCTACTAAACCTAAATTAAATACCTATTATTAATGGTACTAATTGTATTATTACTATTAATTAATGAAATAACATGTTAATGTTAATTATTAGTGAGGTAATTAGTGATAAATCAGCAGATCTATATAATATAATCATAGATCTAGTGATAAATAGCATCAATCATAAGTATTTTGGAGTATATCTAGGATTTTAGGGGTATTTGGTGAATTTTTTAGGTGAGAATAGAATTATAAGAAGAGAAGAGAGAGGGGAGAGGTTGGAAATGATGGAAAATGCAAGAAATTAAGTAAACATACCTTAATTGGGGCTGATTTGAGCTCCAATCTCAAAAATCACCCAAACTCCCCAAGGTTCTCCTCTTCAAACAGCAGCAGCAGACTCCATCTCGCAAAAATCGGTGTATCGGGCGGTATGCCGCCCGTGCCGCCCTGTACCGATGTGTAAGTGGTGCATTTTGCACCGGTACCCTCGATATTTGGTGGTATTGACGGTATACCCACCGGTATGCCGATATATGCAATCCTAACGACAGATTTGCATGTATCTGTACCGGTACCCATCGGTATCGGTATTTCGAGCGGTATACCGCCGATACCGACAAAATCTCATCCCTTGCTTTCACGCCAACGACATCATTATAATTATCGGATGCCCCCTCTCCTTTCACCCTTCTCCCTCAATTCTCATACAGTAAAGACGTGATGATTCTGTAATATGAGCCTACAGCGTATTTAAAGTATAACATATAGAGGTCTCGACATCATTGGCATAGTCTCTTGCATTAAACTTGTATACATATAGAAACTTTTGGTATCCATAAACATCTTGATGCCCAAACAACTTAATCCCTCTTTAGCAAAATAGGGCCATATCCAACTTCCCTTTTGATCCTTATTTCAGACCCTTGCGTTGATGCGAAGCATATTCTTTTGTTTCCTTAAGTGCCATACCTCGATCTTTAACCTAAGCAGTATCTCCTCCTTCGATTAAAACTTCTATTCATTTGGCTCCTTCCCTTCTTTCTTGCCGGCGTCCAACAAGAGTAGTAGGCACGAGGCAAGAGCAGACCAACGGCTTCTTGTTCTAACCTCCTCATTTTTTTTCCTGGATGTAACATCATTAAGGGAGATCAACGAGAGGATCAACCAATGTGCAGGAAATCGATCTAAGCGGCTACTGGCTGACCAGATATGCATATGTAGCCCAGCTGCAGCCATTAGCCTCATATGCGGGTGTATAAGGAGTACATGCAGCCTCTTTCAGAAATCAAAGTATATATATGTTTCTACCCTATCAATGTATGTTTTTTATTTTTATTAAAACTACTTATAGACATATACCCACACCCACATTATTTGGTCAAAAAAAGGTAATATGGTCAATAACCCACACCCAATATGTGTGTATGCTTTATCTATATGTACACATTTTTTTATAAATTTCAAGTCCGCTCCTTTAGACTGGGCAATCGTGCTTGCACTTTTGATCCATGTTTTGAGCCGATCAACAACCCATAATTTTCCTTCTCTTGTTGCCTTTGAAAGACCGTTTGTATGCCATCTAGATTGAAGAATCACCAAGAAAACCCGTAGGGTCAATACCCTTACACATTGTAATGAAAAAGATAGGGGGACAAGGTACAAACCTGATCCTGTTCTCTTGATCTTCTTTAAGTGGAATCAGAATTTGTCTATAGACCTAAGAAACCATGACATATTGGAACCTAGAACTTGAGCCCATGATTGTGCCTAAATCCAGTGAATTAAAAGTGAGTATTTAAACGGCCGCTTAAGCGCAGAAGCATATGCTCCATTGTAAAATTACGGTGCGGGTCTAGCCATACCCATACCCATACCCATACCCATACCCGTACCCATCTAATTTAGCGGGTTCGGTTCCGGTTCTAGACTTGCATAATACAAAACCTGGACCCGCACCATACTCGTACCCGCAATAATAGTGGGTGTGCGGTGCGGGTAAGCGGTTCTATAAACATCATATTGTTTATGTAAGAGAAATAACTATGTTCTATATATTTTTATACAACAAGATATTGTTATTATATAGTATACTAACATGCAATAGTTATATTAGATAATGCTATATTTTATACATTAACATTAATTGAGTTAAATCGGTTCTATAAACATCATATTGTTTATGTAAGAGGAATAACTATGTTCTATATATTTAATACAACAAGATATTGTTAATATATAGTATATTAGCATGCAATAGTTATATTAGATAATGTTATATTTTATACATTAACATTAATTGAGTTAATTGTTTACATATTTGTAGTCATCATCATAACATTTAACTTATGCAGAAAGTAATGTAAATTAGTAGACATTTTGATTTTAAGTATACATGTGATGTTTATTATTGTAACTGGAATAGTTAATTCTTAATTATATGACTAGTCTCAACCTTATTGTGGTTAGAATAGGATACAATCTCAAGAATTAAAATTTTTATACTAATAAAGTATGATATATATAACATATTATTTAAGTAGTTACTTATGTATAGTGGGTACACGGGTCTAGCGGGTCTGGGTCTAAGCATACCCATTATTGGACCTGCTTATATGCGGGTCTAAGGGTATACGGGTCCAAGGGTATGCGGGTATAAAAGATTAGACCCGTGATGGATTTTTTAAGGGTCCGGATTTGCGGGTCTGTGGGTCTACCCGTACCCATTTACAACCCTATTGTAAATTCGTCCTAAGCGTGCTTTGAAGCATTTTGGAGTAAAGCGGCCGCTTTTTGCCGCTCCAGGCCACTTTTTCAGGTCCACTTAAGCGGCTTCGCAGCAAGTGTTGCTGAAGTGGCCCAATCACATGCCGAATATACAGAAAAATGAAAGCACTACTTTTAAGAGATGTGATTCTCTGGTTGTTGTATTGTAAAAGGTGTAATAGAAAGTATGTATTCCTTAGTCTGTACAGCTACACTGGAACTACCACTAATAGCATATTGTGCATATATTAGTCTTATTGTCTGACATTATGTACACTTTTACTAAAACTTTGCACATCCATCTGCAGACAATACTGAAATAATGTCCTAATATATTATTATGTTATCTGTTATGTGTTAAATCTAGTAGTTTATTGTCCTCAAGGATTCAATGAATATTGTCTAATTGTTATAAACTTATTGTGCTGTCATATATTGCTCTGTATTACTGTTTAATTATGTATCTATTTATATTATGTTGAAACACTACCTTATCTTCGCAGCAAGTATCTTGAAGGTGAATTACGCAGTTCTTGCACATGAGTAGTAGGTAGTAGTACTTAGATACTAGTACTTCATACAAATATTCTGGACAAGGGTCCTTTAATTTCTTATTGTTTATTTTTGGTTATTTTGTCCATCAATGCTCATGCGCAAGAGCTGTGTAATTCACCTTCAAGATAGTGATCGAACAACTCACTTCTATTCATAGGGTCCTCTGATTCCTTATTCTTTATTTTTTATTGTTTGTATATAGTTGTTTCTTGCCAAATCAACCTATATATTCCCAATGTTTTGCTCATGAACCTCACCTGAGTGTAGCCTAGTTTTGGGTAAAGCTAAAAAATTATCAAACTTATAAAGGAATGCAAAATACTCTAACTAGTGAATTAAAAAGCGGGTGAAGCAGTCATACTCTGACCACTGAATTAAAAAACGGGTGAAGCGGTCACTTAGGCGCCCAAGTACATGTTCCTTTGTAACTTCATCCGAAGCTGGCTTTGAAGTGTTTTGGAGTAAAGCGGCCACTTTTGCCTGCTTTTTGCCACTTCAGGCAACTTTTTCACGTCCACTTAAGTGGCCGCTTTAGGGCGCTTCACAACGAGTATTGCTGAAGTGCCCCAATCACATGCTGAATATACAGAAAAATGAAAACACTACTTTTAAGAGATGTGATTCTCTAGTTGTTGTATTGTAAAAGGTGTAAAAAGGTCTAATAAAAAGTATTTATTCCTTAGTTACTGTTGCTTGTATACTCTGTACAGCTACATTGGAACTATGTGCTGTCATGTTTTTAATACAATATTACCATATATATATAATGTTTTTCATTACTAATAATAGTATATTGTGCATATATTAGTTTAATATTTTGACATTCTGTACACTTCACTAAAACTTTGCACATCCATCTGTGGACAGTAACAAAATAATGTAATAACATTTTTTTTTTGTGAACGAAAGAACTCACTTCCGACATGGTAAACTCTCAAGGCATGAGAGGGTGTGGTCCAGTCACCCCATCCCCTCCCACACCAAATCAACGTGGATTGCCGTTCGCATACTGTCTTCAGTGTGGTTCGAACCCGGGTCCTTCATTGGGACTTATCGAGCTCTTACCATCTGGGCTACTCTGGCCGGACAATGTCATAATATATTACTATGTTGTATTTGTGTTAAGTCTAGTAGTTATTATCCTTTAGGATTTACTGAGTAATGTCTAATTATTTTAAATGTACTGTGCTGTGATATATTTCTCTTTATTACTGTTTGATTGTGTATCTATTTATATTATGTTGAAACACTACCTAACCTTATCAACAAATATATGTATGAAGTAATAGTATCTAAGTAATACTACCTACTACTCATGTTTATTTACTAAGTGCTAATATCTATGCCCAGCTATTGCAACTTAATTAAGTACTAAATAGTAGTATCTAAGTACTACTACCTACTGCCCATGTTCATTTACGAAGTGCTCATATGTAAGCCAGCTGTTGAAGCTATACTAATACTAAGTATTAATGTCAGTCTTGTGTATTCCATGAAATCTTTATTTGTGATTGGTTTAGTAATAGTTACTACTTACAATGTCGACACTTAGTCTTGATTGTGTATGTTCAACATTATAACTACATATTTCACTTTGTTCGCCTATTCACAAAGCGACCACTTAAATGGCCGATTCACGCTTAAGCGCTCAGGGAAGGTCGGCCACTCGTTTCCTGCTTCATGCTGTCCAAAACCTAGCCTACATCTAATATAATAGAATTTCAAATTCTTTGTTGACATGAGCAACACCAACCTCAACATATTTTCATGATTCTTTATTTAAATTTTTTATTTTTCTAACAAAAGTTGGAAGAAATTTATGAAAATTGGAGTACCTTTTGTTTGTTGTTGATTTGCAAAATTTTACTTTTACCCAAAACATTGATGAAAAAGAAAGAGATTGATCAAAACTTATTGAGGTTGGCAACTGATTTGGTCATCTTGAAGCAACATTACCAATCGACTTATGCAATGACAAAGACATGATGGTATAGAACATTTAGATCCTTAGGCAAGCCATTATTTGCAGGATCTTCCTTAACTACAACAATTGCAAACTTGAGAACCTTAGTGATTGGCTTGATATCACCTATTGATACTTTAAGCTCCAACACATGATGATTGATAATCAATATCTGTCAGAAATACACGCTTATAGAATGAGCCTCGAAATGATTGTATTAAATGAGGGAACACAACAAACTCGAGTCACGTGCCACATTACAATATGTCGTCATCATCATCATCTTCATCATCCTCGTCGTCTTCGTCGTCCTCATCGTTATCGCCTTAATCTCAACCATGTTAGGTTGTAGTGTAGATCCTTTTCTATTCAACTTTGTATTCGGTCTGAATGTAATGAATCATGATTTCATTGATTATGGTATACCTCTTTCCCTTTAAAGTGTATCTGACTTTGCATATTTTCTATCATATGGTGCACATTCTAACTGTTAAAGAGTATATATTAGCCTATTTAGTTAATAGGTTAATTAGTTAGTGGGCCGTTAGTGTCTCGGCCCGTGTAGATTACTTGGGACACAAGTCTCAGGGTTTCTCCCTTGCTCCTATATATAGGACAGGGCTGTACCTCTTTTATCTAAACTAATCGAATCAGTTCAATACAATATTCTTTCACATGGTATCAGAGCGGTGAACAACACGATAACGTGAACAGTAACTCCGACGCGAACAATAACTCCAACATCATCATCATCATCATCATCATCTAAGCCTCAATCCCAACTATGTTGGGGTCGGCTACATGGATCCTTCGTTTCCATTCAGCTCTATCATGGGTCATATTCTGATTGAGATGTAGAGATTCAAAATCTCTCTTTATAAGCTCATCCCAACAATAACTCCAACGTGAACAATAATTCCGACGTGAACAGTATGGGAACTGTGACTTCACTAATTACCCATATATGAGAGCTGGCCAAATTGCATATGTGGCCGCATGAGCCGCTTACAGGAACTGTGACTTCGCTAATTGAACTGACACCTGTCTAGTATGTTTGTTCATTTGGAGTGTGCTGGGGGACTGCATGCTGGTTTTTATGTTGGCAAAACTGTTTTCTTCAACAATTGAGGGATCCATGCTCCACACTAAATTTCTTCCGCAACCTAGCAATTTGTTACAAGTTGATGCTACGATTCCTCTTCTGAACTACTAGTACAATATCTTCTTCTCACACCATGGTATCTAGAAGGGTATTGTCTAATATGACCATCCCACTTGATGCATGACAAAGTCGGTTGGTTTTTCATGGTCTAGTAAAATATGTTTACCAACAAAAATTCATTTTAGTTCCATGGTTGGTCGCTCAAAACGATTTTACAATGTTGTTCATGGCTATGACTGTTGCTAGAATAGATTCCTCCATCTGCCACACCCGAAGGGTGCCTTAGGCCCATCCTTAGATGTGCAAAAGGCTCATTATACAAAAATCGAGGGAGTATCAAACATACATGGGCATATTTTGTCCATTCTATCTTGGTTAGCCTTTATTTTGTTCAATTAGGCTCATTGTGTTTCTAGCTAATGCTTATCACTGTTTTTTAATGTTTTGCTGCCAAGATGCAAAATTGGATGCTGATCAATATAGGCCAAAAGATAAATACTAGTTACCATGGATGCCAATCAACTTTACTTTTAAATTTTAACAAATTAGTCTCTGTGCGATGAAAATCACATTGGAGATCCTTTTTCCTCACTAAGATCATGGTTATTCTCTGAAATCTATTCAGCAGTAAGTTTCTAGCTACCTTGAGGATCTAGCTTTCTTTGTCATGTGTTTACATTGTATTTGGAGTTATCATATATGTGAACTTTGTTTTTGTTGATATCATCAGGTCAGGATTCTATGATTTATTTTGTTGATGAAATTGGTCCTTCGCCATCCGCACAAAACGTGCCTTTCCGTGACCTGCCTCTTCGTGATGTGGGTCAGCATCCTCTACACATCTACAACTTGCTTCCATTTGATGATTTTCTTTACTGAAATCATGGTAGTTTTGTTGATAGGTCCTTTTTGTTTCTGAGAGGATGGTTATTGGTGTCGGGTTTGATTGCAACCCTATGGTTTTTGCTGCGGATGAACAGGGAATATGGTAGGTACATTTGAAAATTTATCCAGTGCTATATCATACTTAATTGTAATATCTAATTTGTAGCTTTGTCAAATACATTAGTTTTTGCACATCCATTGCTAATGAAAATGGAACTATAAGGCATTTTCTTTTCATTATGACCTTAGATTGAGGATTCATTAGACACCCAAACACGCGTTAATGAATAAAAAATGGTTGTAATTTTTGTATTCATAGTAAATTTGTGCTAACAGACTGATATATGATGAAATAGTTGTAGAGAAATATAGGGTTTTCACGCTAATCCAGCTGGAATATAAGTAGGTGTGGGTCCTTCTCATACTAATTGAAAAATATAGAATAAAGCTAACTTATCAGAGTATGTTAAACCCTGACACTGACTATGACTATCCCTGAAGGCTAAAAACAATAGTTTTTTTTCTGCCTCCCTCTCTTCTTTCATGTGTCATCACCACCCTTCTTTTTTCCCACCAGCACCTCACTGTTGTCGTATCCTCCTCATCACCAACCCTTTCTCTTGCTGTTTCTTCCATCTGCAGCCCCTCCTTCCTCATTGCTATTGTCACCAAAACAGCATCTGCATCGACAATATTTTGTTATAAGGCTGACAACTTTCTCGTCTCATTGGAAATTGGTAGCAACTTTTAGAATGGACATAACAATATACAATGTGAAATGCGTTTATATAAATTTGCTTATATAAGATGAATGAATTTTAGAAATCCACATATTACGTGCACACAAATTTGATTCCGGTCGTGGTATTTTTTTCAATTTTCTACAATTGATGATCATCTTCATGCGGGGTAATACTATTACGATATGTTTGATTTGCAGTATTATACATGGGATAGGAATCCAGCATTTTTCTAAAAGACCTATGTTTTGTTGGGTTTTTTTGGGCATGGGACTTCTATGCTGCGGTATAATGTCCATTTGCCTGGGACTCGCGAGTGGGGCGCTCCTCCTAAGTATTATTCGGTATGACGGCTAGACCCCCACACCCTCCCTGCCTCCCGACTCACCATATACTCGAATATCTGAAACAACGACCCCTACGCTCCTCTATTTCGAACACAGTCTGGTAAACACAGCTGCTGTGGTTCCTCTACTTGGGAGGATGATGGGAACAAAAACGACTTTGGTAGTCATGAAGGCAGCCACGGAAATCACTGGAGTGGCGACGACCAAAGACGCATTCAGTTGCTACTCCTTGTGAGAAGATGATTGCTCGACATTCTGAAATTCATTGTCTGCTTCTCCACTGAACATCAACAAGTGTGATCGAACTTGTTTCAAGCAGGTTGCATGATCTCCATAATCAGAGACCCCAAACACAATTGCTCACTATTGCCTCTTCTCTGGCAAGGAGGAGACAAAAACGGAATACTAAAAATTTTCATTGTTCATGAATTGAAAACATAGGCAAAAAAGTTAAATCTAGTGCCGACGTGAGAAGAGAACCAGGTTTCAAAAATACGGTCGATATGTAACCCACTTCTATGTGAAGGGAATAGTAAAAATAATAATAAATTTTGTTCAAAAATGTAATATCCAATAAAATAGTATCGAGGATAATAAAAGAAGTAATCCTTTTCAGAACGTAACCAAACATAGGATTGGTAAATAATCAACCTATCCTTTATGTATACCACCCTATTCTATCCTATCATGCATCCCCTTTTAGTCCTTTCCTTGAAACTAAACATGTTTTTTGTGATAGACATAGCAACATTGATTTGTTTCTTAGGTGGGAATGGTTGTTGTTCCTGGATTGGAGACAAAAATCTTCACATCAATGGCTTCACTAGAGATCTAGGGAGGTTGCTCTCTATTAAATGATTGTCACCTTCAGTGAAGGATACACCATCTCACACGAGTCATTCCTCTAGTAATGGCTTCATCACTTATAGGGATTATGTGAGGTAATGCTCTATCAAAAGATTATCCTCTTTGGTGCCAATTCTCCATCATAATATACTCGAGTGGTCGCATAGCAATGCCCTCTCTTGTCTATGGAATATCCTACTACCTATATAGCGAATCGAGGGAAGAAATCTCAATTGAATAACTTTCCCATCTATGGAAAGTGATTGCAACTACAATTTAACGGGGGTAATACTCGCTTGCAACAAGGGTCAAATTGAGAATCCAACAATGTCACTATCCGTTGACAAGAATTTGGGTAACAACACATTCATTGGAACACCTAGAGATTCTTGTTCCAATGCTAACTCGCGGATAGCTTGATCCATGTAGTGAGCCACTGATGGCATGATATTTGGTATTTTTGACATAGATGGTCTGATCATGTCTCTCTTTTGAATTTGGGGTAGTGAGGAAGGATCTCTCTTCTTCAGCTTTGACTCTGTGGCTGGGTCAGAGTGGCTTGCAATGACTTCTTGGGAGGGCTTTTCCTTTTGAGACCATGGTTTTTTTTTCTGGCTCAAACCTGGATGGGAGTTTGGATTTAGAGGAGCATGTGGGCCAAGCTTGGTTGTCGGCCTATTCTGAAAGGCCTGGGCCTTTACGCACCCACCTAGGTGGAGGAGGATGTTACTCCACACTTCTGGAAAGAGTGATAGGCTATGCTCCAAAGTGATGCAGACCCTAAATTTTTCTGGGGTCATGTTTTGTAGGATTATGATTATAAGTCTCATGCCCTAGGAGAGGTTGTTGTGAAGGGGTTGGTGGTGTTAGGTGATAAGGCACAAATGCTTGCCTTGTCTATTTATGTGAGAGGAGTCAAGCAGGTGTGAGGATGCAGTAATAGAGCTGGCCCTGGTGGATAAGGGGAACAATGAGGATAAGCACTCAAAGCTGGAGATGCTACTATATGAATTTAAGAGTGTCTACCTGACAACTTTGCGGGCGGGATGGCCTTTAAGTTTGCAGGAATAAAAAAGCATGCATTGCATAAGCATTTAATAATTTGAATAGCAAATATTAGGGAAATGCAATGCAATTATGATATACTATAAGTATATACTATGTATTATGATATACTATAAGTATATACTATGTATAAGTACTAAATGGTGAAATAACTCCAATCCTCCTTTGCTCCTCTTCAAAAAACAACAATAACAAGGATTGCAATTATCGAAATTTTCATCGAAATTTGCCGAAATTCATCGAAATTTGGCGAAATTCATCGAAATTCAGAGAAATTCATTGAAATCATCGAAATTTGGCAAAACTCATCGAAACCGACACAGTCGCACGTTTCGGTACCAGATCCCATCGAAATTGAAAATTTTAGGCGAAATTTCGCCAATTTCGCCGAAACCTCATTCTTGATTTGAAGGAATCTTTGATTTGAAAACTTCTAATTATGTTATATCTCTATCTTACATATTTTAATTTAACACAAGAACATGATTCACAACTCTCTAGCCCTAGGTAGGTTGATAATACAATGAGCACTTGTAGTTGCAATGGTCAAATGTCCAGTAGACATATACAAATAGAATTCACCATGTCTTCAGTCTTCTATACAATATGCAGTCAAGTAGTAGTTAGAATACCTTGTACACGAAAGAGTGGCAACCAATAAGTATACAAATTGATATTAGAAGTTGTGAAGTGAGTTGGAGGCACCACTTACGCCTAATGTGGTCTTTAGGACACTAGTTAGGATTAATGGTCTAGGTCGTATCAACTTTGCCCCAACATTGTCAACTTTGGGAAACATCGTCAACTTTAGAGATGTTGGGATGAAAATACACTGTAAAAACCCAACTTTGTTGATAAGGGGGAAACTTCGGTCCATAGTTGGGACCAAGTTGACATACTGGTGGTTTGACATTACCTAGGGCCAAAGTTTAAAACCTCGAAGAAGTTTTGCCCAACTTGGCTGGAGTTTAGTTATATGGTTGAATGTATGGATTTGATCCGGGTGTCTGACACATTTGATTTTGTAGTTTGTTGGTGGCAGATTACCAAAATCTGATGCATTTAGGATTGACATATTCTCAACATCCATTGGAGAGTTTGTTTGGTCCCTGGATATGCGAGACCGCCTTAGGGAATGTACCCCTAAAGGTTGTGGATTGCCACAGTCTACTGGCTTAAGGCTAATGATGCTAGCAACTAAGAGCATGTGGGTTCCACGGGCCCTGCTTTGGCCCTATGTTGGCAACTTCTAGCAATCCGCATGTGCAAGTCTGCATGTACACTGCCACTTTTTGTCGCGGTGTGTCTCTCCTAATGAAGTATCTGTCAATCCATGCAAGCTTACAAAGCATTCACAATTTGTCATTATCCATGCGACTTGTGTTTGAGACTAATTAACTAGTTAAGTTGTACTGGCTATATGTAATATGGGTCGGGGCCCAATTGTGTCATGGGCCCATTAGGGTTATGTCCGCTTCCCTCTATCTCCTATTTCTAGGAGTGGACATTGCCCTTCTATCAATAACATACACAGGGGACTTTCCCCAACATATCATTCTCCACAACTTGAACACCAAAATCTCACATCCAACATGAATCAGATAGAGTACATGATTCACCTAAGTTTCTCAATCCAGATGCAATGTTAAGAGCACCAGGTTTGTTGGCCATCATGACCACCCTCGTATCATATGTAGGGTGTTGGGGAGGTCAGGGCTTCTGAAACCTATGTGAACCCGGAGTAAGACTTCACAGATTTGGAAGATTCATTATCTTGGCATGAGCAGGTTCATTTGTCAGCCTGAGCCTAGGTAAGGGGATTTCCTAAATCCACCAATACCTTTCGTAGGACTATAGGTCCCTAGATTTGTTGTATTATAACTAACAAAATAAAGCTCTTGTCTACCATGTGGGCTCCATAGTCGTTTGGAGTCGGTCTTGTAATATGTAATTGTGGCCCCACAAGCAATTAGTGGTGTCGGGCAACACATTGTTTCTACTCGAGTAGTCGGATAAGTTAGACATTGACTATTTTTTTTCATGACCATGTTACCATGTTATGCAATTCCTTTGCCGAAAATATTTAGATCGAACTAGACGTACGAGCATGTCATCATTGTCACACTCAATTCATGTTTCTTGATCTTTGAATGCATTAGTAAAAGATGTATGAGCTCAGTAACTCTTTACAGATTTGTATGAGCATGGCCACACATTTTCTAGTCTCACTCATCAAGTGGCTTGGGATATCACTCATGTTATATAGGAGCGGATATTCCATCACATTGTTCAAAATTGCACCATGATTCTCAACATACCCAAATAACACTTTTATAATATTTTTGCTTTAAGGATCGTGTCTATCAGTGTCAAGGTATGATGATTATCATGTAACAATTGTAATGACTTCAAGTAGAATGAGCATCAGATTGTGTTATACCAAATTTTGGTAGGCCGTGCCCAAACCCATACTCTTAGGGTAGTAGGCTAAGTCAGGGCCCAAAAATGTTTTGAAAATCTGGACGATACCTGACCCAGATAATAAAGTTGGGTTTCGGGTTAGATTTAGGCCAACCGAGGTAACATATTAAAGCGAATTATTTTTCTAAAGATATATGTAGATACAAATGTATAAATAAGGCAAATAAATGTCTTAGATAAAATGTGATTTGGAAACTTTGTAGTCTACTTTAACTTCCACAAGTTGCATATTTTATATAAAATAAGAGGACATATACAAGCATATGTAACAAATCTGGGAATGGGTCTTGTAGTTAGGAGAAAAGTTGTTTATTGGATGATCAAAACAGATTACATAGGAGTCTCTTATATAGCAAACATAACAAGAGACTAAACTAAGCGCTACCCACATGGGACTAAACAACATAAGAAAAGGAGTAAGTGAGGCACATGCTAAGCACATGACACTCAAAGTAAAGGAACAGAAAAACATATGAAACTACATATCTCTATACTCCCCCTCAAGCTGGAGCGAAGATATCGAAGAAGCCCAGCTTGGAACTCAGATTCTGAAAGCGAGTCTTGGGTAGCACTTTGGTGAAGATATCCGCAAGCTGCTGTTCTGTACTGATATATGGAGTGTAGATCTGACCCGAAAGAACCTTTTCCCGTACAAAGTGGCAGTCGACCTCAATGTGCTTGGTTCTTTCATGGAAGGTTGGGTTGCTCGCAATGAAAATGGCCGCCTTATTGTCACAGAACATGGGCATAGAACTAGGCGGAGAGATGTCAAACTCCTTCAGAAGACTATGAACCCATAGCAGCTCGCAAGTAGTATGAGCCATCGCTCTATATTCTGCCTCAACGCTTGATCTTGCCACAACAGTTTGTTTTTTACTGGTCCAGGTGACTAGATTGCCGCCCACAAATGTGCAGTATCCAGAAGTGGATTTCCGGTCAGACCGACTCCCTGCATAATCTGAATCAGAAAACCCAGGTAGGTCACAGTGGCCATGTTTCTTATACAGAAGGCCTTTTCCAGGAGCACTTTTAAGATACCGAAGAATATAAATAATAGCATCCCAGTGGCATTGCCTTGGTTTATCAAGATAGCGGCTAACAAATCCCACAGCAGCTGCTAAATCAGCTCTGGTGACAGTCAGATAAATGAGTTTGCCCACTATTCTTCGGAACTGGTGGCGGTCAGCATATGCAGGAGATGAATCACTGTCCCAATCCATATTGGGATCTAGAGGAGTGGTGGCTGGCTTGCATCCCAACATTCCTGTTTCTTGTAATAAGTCAAGGACATATTTGCGCTGAGAGAGAGAAACACATGCAGAGGATCGAGCAACCTCAATTCCCAAAAAATAACGCAATTTTGCCCAGGTCTTTTGTAATGAAGTGTTGTGCGAGATATTGCTTGGTTGCGTGTATCCCTGCGGGGTCACTGCCAGATAAGATGATGTCATCAACATACACAATAAGAATAACCAGCCCTGCTGTGGTTTTGCGTATGAAAACAGAGTGATCAGCCTGCGACCGTCGAAATCCAAAGGACATTAAGATTTTGCTAAGTTTGTCGAACCATGCACGTGGACTTTGTTTTAACCCATAAATCGCTTTGTGCAGCTTGCAGATTTGAGAAGCAGACTCCCCCTGAGCAACAAATCCTGGGGGTTGCTCCATATAGACATCCTCCTGAAGGTCGCCATATAAGAAAGCATTTTTCACATCCAGTTGATAAAGAGGCCAATCTTTATTGACAACAACAAATATCAAAATACGAACAGAATTAAGATGTGCGACTGGAGAAAACATCTCAAAGTAATCAACGCCATAAGTTTGCGTATATCCTTTCGCCACTAATCGAGCTTTCAAACGTGCAATGGTGCCATCTGGTTCATATTTAATAGTAAAGATCCATCGACAGCCAACTGGATGACAAGAAGAAGGTTTATCAACCAGATCCCAGGTGTGTTGTTCATATAGGGCTTGCATTTCTGGTTCCATGGCATGTTTCCAGGCAGGGTGTCGAAGTGCTTCATCAGCAGTTTTAGGAATGTGCACAACAGATAATGCAGATGTAAAGTATGCAAGACTGTCACTCAGATGATCAGTAGAACAAAAGCGACTAATAGGATGCTGAGTACATGAACGAACCCCTTTTCGTAAACTAATAGGTACATGCAAATCAGAAAATACCTCAGCCTGTGGTGGATCCTCCGCTGACGCAGGATTGGGTTCGGCCGGGGCAGTGAGGGGCTTTGGTCTTCGCTTGTATACCTGTAGAGGTTTCTCTTGTGAAGGAGGAACAGAAGTTATGCCGTCAACCACTGGAAGAGGAGTGCTAGTCAAAATATCAGTAGTCAGGCAGTCCCCAACAGCAGAGTAGAACGACATGTGTTCAAAGAATATCACATCCGCACTTACAAACCATTGTTTCTTATCAGGATCAAAACAACGATAGCCTTTCTGAGTCCGGGAATATCCCAAAAAAACACATTTCACAGACCGGGCATCCAACTTTGTGAGACCAGGGCGAAGGTTTTTAACAAAACATGTACAACCAAAGATGCGAGGCGGCACAGAGAATAAGGGTTTATCAGGAAATAACAGAGTGTAGGGAACTTTGTTTTGTAAAACAGAAGAAGGCATGCGATTAATAAGATAGCATGCTGTCGAAACTGCATCAGGCCAAAAACAGTGAGGCACCTTGTAATGAAACAGGAGAGTGCGAGCAACCTCAAGAAGATGGCGATTTTTCCGTTCTGATACACCATTCTGTTGTGGAGTGTATGGGCAAGTGGTTTGGTGGAGTGTGCCATGGGAGATGCAAAACTGAGTCACAAATTGTTGCATAAATTCTAGGGCATTGTCAGTCCGGAAGGTTTTAATAGGCCGATCAAATTGAGTTTTAATTTCAGCAAAAAAGGTACTAATGCAATCTAATACAGTGTTACGACCTTTGAGTAAAAACAACCAAGTAAGACGAGAGTAATCATCAATAAAAGTCAGAAAATATTTTACTCCAGAATGACTGGGCACAGAACATGGCCCCCAAATATCCGCATGCACAAGTTCAAAAGGTGCTGAAGAAGAAATAGATTTTTTTGCAGGAAAAACAGATCTTGTATGCTTGCCCATTACACAAGATTCACAAGTAAAGCTATTGCCAGAGATGCCAGGAAAAAGATGTTTTAGTTTCGCCGCAGATGGATGACCAAGTCTAACATGCAGTTGAAGTTCTGTCACAGAAGTAGAGAGCATCGCCTTTGGAGTAGGTGGTCCATCCAGGTAGTACAGCCCATCTGGTCCCTCACGGCCCGAACCAATCCTCGTCTTCGTGCGGAGGTCCTTCATAATACAACCAGACGGGTCAAATTTAACAGAGCAGTTTAATTGTTTAACCATTTTGCTGACCGAAAGCAAATTGACAGGAAAGTTTGGGATATATAAAACAGAACGAAGAAATAATTCCTTTGATAGAGGGACAGTGCCAGTGCCACTAACAGTAGTTCTTGAACCATTTGCCACAGTGACAGAAGAAATAGGAGTATGGTTGGAAAGGTGTGAAAATAAATGACGAGTACCAGTCATATGAGTGGAAGCACCAGAGTCGATGCACCACTTTGTGTTACCGGCCGAGGACGAGGCAAGCATGGCTGATGAGTCTAAGGTAGATGGTAGTTGTGCCAGACGTTCTTGAAACATTCTTTCAAACTCTGAGCGTAAATATTCAGTGTTAGGTGGTGCAGCAGATTGATCCACAGAAGAAGCAGCATGAGTAGTATCATCAGCCGCTTGGTTGGCCCAAGCAGGTTTACCATGCTTTATCCAGCAGCGGTCCTCAGTATGGTTATCACGGCCACACCAGCCGCAGTGGCGTGGGTGAGGTGAAGTGCTCCGTCCAGGTGCAGGAGTGCCCCGTCCGCTAGAAGTAGGAGGTCGTCCACCACGGCCTCGACCGCGGCCACGACCACGGCCGTAATCAGTAGAGCGAGCAACCAGAGCCGAAGGTGCAGGAGCAGAAGCAGGAGTCAACGAAGGTAGTTGCTGGACTCTTTTGAGGACATCTCGAACAGTAGGAAGCGGGTCACTGGACAGGATTTGATCAACAACCCCTGAGAAGGAGTCAGGAAGCGCAGCCAGAAACTGCACCAGTCAAAGTTCATTGCGGTGCTGCTGTGCAACTTTAATATCGGCAGTCAACGGATGATACATCTCGTATTCATTCCATAAAGCAGAGCATTGATTGTAGAAGTCATCGATCGACAAGTCATTGGAGAACTCCTTCCTTGCGAGTTGTTTGAAAATCTCGAACACCCGCTTGGGATTCTCCTGGTGGGAATAAACATGTGCCAATTGGTCCCACATCGTCTTGGCATCATGCAAGCAGAGTAGAGACTGGCTGATCCTAGGATCAGTGCTGTTGAGGATCCAGGACATGACGCCCGAGTCATCCTTGGACCATTGAATGTAGTTCTGTTTAGTCTTGTCGTCAGCATCAGCAGTAGGAGCAGTAGGGGGATCAGTAGTGAGATGATGGTACCGACCTTGTGCCTTGACATATAGCACAAACGACGCGGACCACAGATGGTAGTTGGATCCTCCTTCAAGTTTGACAGTGGTGACGCACAGAGATCTGGGTGGCTCAGAATATGCCATGGCTGTAGAATGGACCACGCTGTAGAGAAGCAGTAGAACCCCTTGACTGGCAGAGGCAGCAGAGACCCTTAATGGGCAGAAGTAGCAGAGATCTGACAAGTCAGATCAGAAAGACCCAATATGGGCAAATAAGACATAGAAACCTACGCCATCATGAGGAAAAATCAACGTTCCAGCATGAGGCGTAGGCAGAAATCCCGAGGAACAAAGTAGACTCTCAACTTAGAAGGCCAGAGGTTTCCCGATCACAAATCCGCAATCTTCCGGACGTAGACGGAGAAAAATTAGAAAGTGCACAGGGCTGTACGTAAGGATTTAGAAGGTGACTGTGAGGGAAAAGGTGGGGGAAATGGTGGATATGGTGAGGATAGAAGATATGGAGGAGAGGGTAGGGTGGGGAGGGATGAAGGGAGAGGGGAAAAAAATGGGAGGTGGCTGTTTTGGTGGTGCGGCAGCAACAGGTTGCCACTGCTGGCAGCAGGGGCGGCGGCTGTGGGGGGGGGGGGGGCGGCTAGGGATAGGGTTAGGAGGGGTGGAGGGAGGAGGAGGTGAGGGAGAGGGGCTATGGCGGCGGGGGGGGCGGCGGCTGTGAGGGGGGGTGGCTGTTATGTCATGGGTGGGAAAATTAGGGTGGGAGAAATTGCGGGCCTGCTCTTGATACCATGTAGTTAGGAGAAAAGTTGTTTATTGGATGATCAAAACAGATTACATAGGAGTCTCTTATATAGCAAACATAACAAGAGACTAAACTAAGCGCTACCCATATGGGACTAAACAACATAAGAAAAGGAGTAAGTGAGGCACATGCTAAGCACATGACACTCAAAGTAAAGGAACAGAAAAACATATGAAACTACATATCTCTATAGGTCTAACTCGACTGCTCTGGCCCACATGAAAATTTGGTCAATGTTTTTGGTCTGGCCCACCATGGAAATCATATAGACCGGATATAGGTTGGATCATGAGGGTCAAGACATGGGTCAGATTAGGTTGGTCTGGTCTGAAGCTCATCTACCTAACTGTAGGTCAAGAGATCAGAACACCATTGTCATATTGTAAAACGATTATGACAATCATATTACATTTCATGAATCATTCTTAAGCTAGGCCAATGTAGTACAATTGTTCTCTAATAAGGTCCGAATTGATATCCAGTAACTATGAACCATGATACATAATTATTAGTTACCACATGTAGTCATAGTTGTTTGGGCGATTGGGCGTTGGCCATTGACGTCTAGTCGCCTAGACGGAGGCCTAGGCGTTCCTAGATGTTTTTTTTAATGTGTTTTTGATAAAGAAAAAGAAGGGGTTGAAGAGAAGGTGGATGATGCATAAGAAGAAGAAGCATGAAGAGGAAGAGGAGACAGGGAAAGCAGGGGCCACACAACAACTATTGTGTAAGAAGAGGAAGAGGAGGGAGAGGAGGCGGGAGAAGCAGAGGAAGAGTGGACAGTGAGAAGAGAGATGCAAAAAAAAACCTCAGGGAAGGAGCGATGTCAGCTACCAGGCTGTCATCAATGTTGTCCAAGCTGTGTTGCACGCTGCCTACTTTGATGAGAGCCCGAGAGAGGGGGTGGAAAGGAAGAGGGTGAGGGGGAGAAGGAGAAATGAAGAGGAGGGGGAGAAGTTACCTGGAGATCGCTGTCGTCAGGAGAGAGGAGCTGGAGTGCTACGTCATGGGGAAAAGTGAGGAACGAACTTACTGTTTGCCCTTTTCTAATACCCATTAAAGTTGGCCCGATCACTGCTCAGGCCGCCCAAACGCCCATAGAGGTTGGGCACTGGGTTTTAGAGGGGGGTGGGTGGCCGCCTAAGTGGCGCATGTACAACATGTCACATAGTAGTTTGATTATATTATTGTTGTCCCAATACCACAATAATAATCGTCTGGGGATGTTGAAGGGTTATGAACATCCGTAGGATCTTATGTTCAAGTAATATATTTAAAATCCTATGGCTTTATTCCACTTATTTTAGGGACATTTATTTATATAGTTAATATTGTAGAATTTATAGAGATATGCTGTATTCTGTTATGTCTTGTTGAGTGTCATGTGCATAGCATGTGCCTCACTTATGCTGTTTACTTCTGTAGTTTAGTCCCATATTGCTCATCTCTGTTTTAGTCTCTACTCTTTTCTGTTATATAAGAGACTGCATTGTACACTATTACTCACTCAATAAACAAGCCTTCATTTATCTATATGGTATCTAGAGCAGGCCCGATCCCAATTTTTCTGTCCCACCCTGCCCCCATGCCTTGAAGTGCCCCCCCCCCCCCCCCCGCCGCCAACCATAGCCCCTCCCCCCCAGTGCCGCCGCCACCACCCCCTCCCCTCCCAGCGCCGTCGGCCTGCCCTCCCGCCGCCCCCCGCCCCACCACCACCCGCCGCTCCTCCGCCTCTACCACCCGCCGCCCATTGCCACCCCTCCCTGCTGCCGCCGTAGAAGCTCCAACTCCCTCACCCATCGGCCGTCGCTATCCCTCCCTCTCCACCCCCGCATTCATCTTCTTCCTTCTTCATCAATCCCATCCTTCATCTTCTCGTACCGGGTAATCGACTCTTTCGGACAGCCATAGACCTCTCACGTTGAGAGTCCCCTACGTCTCCGGTTCCTTTTCTGCCTGCGCCTCATGAAGGATTATTGATTTCCTAATGACGGGGTAGGTTTTCTTCATCTATCTCTGCCCGAATACAGGCTCTTCTGATGCGTCAGATCCCTGCTGCTGCTACTGCTACTGCCCCATAGTGGGTTTATTATTTCTATCTGCTGCTGCCCGTCGTGGGTTATTTACTTGCTGCCTGCTGCTGCTACGTCACCTTTCTGCTAGCGTCTGCCTCTGCCCAATATGGCATCTGTGGAGCCTCTTCGATCTCTCTGTGTTACCACGGTCAAGCTCGATGGATCCAACTACCATATGTGGTCGACATCCTTTGTTCTATATGTGAAGGCTCAAGGCAGGAACTCTCATCTTACTACTGATCCACCTCCTGCTCCTGATGCTACTGGTGACGACAAGACCAAACAGGCTTATGCCCAATGGTCTAAAGACGACTCGGGCGTTATGTCCTGGCTTCTCAACAGCACCGAGCCGCGCATTAGTCAGTCTCTCCTGTGCCTTCATGATGCCAAAGCAATGTGGGACCAGTTGTCTCATGTCTACTCACACCAGCAAAATCCGAAGAGGGTTTTTGAAATTTTTAAAAACCTAGCCAAAAAGGAGTACTCAGATGCGTCCATTGAAGATTTTTACAACCAGTGCTCCGCTCTCTGTAACGAGTATGAGATCTACCACCCGTTGACTGCTGACATCAAAGAAGCTTAGAAGCAGCGCAATGAACTCCAACTGGTTCAGTTCTTGGCTGCACTTCCTGCTTCTTTTTTCGGTGTGGTTGACCAAATATTGTCTAGTGATCCGCTACCGACTCTTCGTGATGTTCCAAAGAGAGTCCAGTGACTACCTTCTGTTTCCTCTACACCAGCAATTGAGCATCCTGCCTTGGTTGCTCGTACTACTGATTCTGGACATGGCCGCGGTCGTGGATGTGGCCGTGGAGGACGTCCACCACCTTCTGGAGGAAGAGGCACTTCCACAGCTCCTGGGCGAGGTCAAGCCACTGGTCCTCGCTACTGCAACTGGTGTGGTCGTGATAATCACACTGAAGATAGGTGCTGGATCAAGCATGGCAAGCCAGCCTGGGCAAACCAGACCTCCACTAAAGCTACTACAGAAGCCACATCAGATCCACCAGCTGCTCCTCCATCCACTGACTGGCTTCGCTCTGAGTTTGAGAATTTTTTCCAAGAGCGAATGACTCAACTACCCTTGACATCCACGGGAGGCTCTTCTGCTATGCTGGCGTCTCCCTCTGCTGGTAACTAAAAGTGGTGTATTGATTCTGGGGCGTCTGTTCACATGGCAGGCGACCTCCACCTATTTTTTGCCCTATCTAAAACTTCACATATTCCATCTGTCACCGTTGTTAATGGCTCGAAAGCACCTGTACATGGCATTGGCACGGTTCCGTTATCTCGCAAGATGAATCTTCACTCTGTTTTATATATACCTCAGTTTCCTGTTAATTTACTATCTGTCAGTAAAACTGTCAAACAACTTCTGTGCTCTATTGAATTTGATCCCTCTGGTTGTGTTTTGAAGGATCTCCGCACGAAGACGAGGATTGGTTCGGGCCATGAAGGACCAGATGGACTTTACTTAGATGGACCACCTGCGGTGTCAACTCTCTTATCTACATCTGTCTCAGGACTGTAGTGGCACGTTCGGATGGGTCATCCGTCTGCTGCAAAGATGAAGTTTTTATTTCTTGCTTTAGCTGAACATAAATTCTCTTGTGAAACCTGCGTTTTGAGTAAACAAACGAGGTATGTTTTTCCTGCAAAGAATGATATTGGGTCTAAAGATATGTTTGACATTGTTCACTCTGACATCTGGGGTCCATGTAGTGTCCCGAGTCAATCTGGTGTTAAGTATTTCTTGACATTTATTGATGATTATTCCCGTGCTACCTGGCTTTTTCTGCTTAAAGATCGTAGTACTGTTTTGGACAATATCCGTGTTTTCTTCTTAGAAATAAAAACCCAATTCTATAAAACCATCAAAATTCTTCGTACTGACAATGCCCTAGAGTTTATGCAAAAGTCTGTCACCTCATTTTGTTCTAATCATGGTACCATACACCAAACCACTTGTCCCTATACTCCTCAGCAAAATGGTGTTGCTGAACGCAAAAATCACCATCTCTTAGAGGTTGCTCGTACTCTTCTTATCCATTACAAAGTCCCTCACCGTTTCTGGCCTGAGGCTGTCACTACGACATGTTTTCTTATAAACCGCATGCCCTCTGTTTTACAAAATCGCATCCCATACTCTATTTTGTTTCCTGATGCACCTCTGTTTCCTGTACCACATTGCATTTTTGGGTGTACCTGTTTTGTTAAAAACTTGCGCGCAGGAATGTCGAAACTTGACCCTCGGTCTACTAAGTGCATTTTCTTGGGTTATTCACAAACTCAGAAAGGCTATCGCTGCTTTGATCCGATACTTAGTGGTTTGTCAGTGTGGATGATGTCTTTTTTGAGCATATGCCCTTCTTTTCTGAGGATGGAGCTAGCCTAACTCCTGATGTGTTGGCACAAACACCTCTATCGGACATTGTTGAAAATCTGTCTGTATCTGACCAGCCTGAAGAATGTCCACTGCAAGTGTACAAACGCCGACCGAAGACAAGCACTCCTTCCATGGCCCCTCAACCAATTCCTGCGTCTGCAGATGATCAAATAAACACTGAGGTAAACTCTAATCTGCACCTTCCTATCACCTTAAGGAAAGGTGTACGCTCCTGTACTAAGCATCCTATCAGTCATTTCTGCATTTCTGATAATCTGCATAACAACTTTGCCTGCTTTACTACTGCACTATCTACTGTCAGTATTCCGAAAAATGCTACAAAGGCTCTTACTATTCCAGCATGGAAGAAGGCAATGGACCAGGAAATGCAGGCACTATGTGATCGCAAGACATGGGAGCTTGTGGATCGTCCGGCTTCTTGCCCCTACAGTGGGCTATCGTTGGATCTTTACTATCAAATATCAGTCGGATGGTACTATTGAACGTCTCAAAGCCCGTCTTGTTGCTAAGGGCTACACACAGATCTACGGTGTTGATTATTTTGAGACTTTCTCTCCTGTTGCACAGTTAAACTCTGTTCGCATTCTAATTTCTGTAGCTGTGAATAAAGATTGGTCACTCTATCAGCTTGATGTAAAAAATGCTTTCTTTATGGAGATTTACAGGAAGAAGTATACATGGAGCAACCACCTGGATTCGTTGCTCAGGGGGAGTCTGCCTCCAAAGTATGTAAGCTGCATAAGGCTATCTATGGTCTCAAGCAAAGTCCACGAGCCTGGTTTGACAAGCTTAGTCAAATTTTAGTCACCTTTGGCTTTCGTCGTTCTCATTCTGACCATTCCGTCTTCATTCGAAAGACAGTAGTCGGACTTGTGATTTTGACTATTTATGTGGATGACATAATATTATCTGGCAGTGACACAGTGGGCATACATGAAACTAAAACTTAGAAAAGTATTTTGTCACTAAAGATCTGGGAAAACTTCAATATTTTCTAGGCATTGAAGTCTCCAGATCATCTGCAGGACTGTGTCTTTCTCAGAGAAAATATGTACTTGATATGTTACAGGAAACTGACATGCTTGGTTGCAAACCGGCTAACACTCCACTTGATCCAAACATGGACTGGGATGATGCAAACTCTCCTCCCTATGTTGATCATCACCAGTTCAGGAGGCTGGTAGGCAATAGGGCTGGCAAAACCTGACCCGACCCACTCGACCCGACCCGACCCGACTAAAGCGGGTTCGGGTCTTGATTTTTTCGACTCGCCCCGAAATGACCCGAACCCGAAAAACCCGAAATTATTTGCGGGTCGGGTCCGGGTTTGCAATTCTCGACCCGCAAAACCCGCTCGACCCGAAATTATATCTTTGTATGTATATATATTTTTCCATATTCTAGCCATATAAATTTTTAACACATACAAACATAAATTTGTGATAGTTTATATAAGTCTTTGCATGCAAAACAATAATTAATTAGCAAATTCTGCAGCAATTTCGGGTCTAGCGGGTTTGAATTTTCGGGTTTTTCGGGTTTCTATTTTCGGGTTTGCATTTTCGGGTTTTTCGGGATTGCATATTATATAATATTTTCAGGTCCATCGGGTTCATCGGGTCAGACCCGCAAATCTGAATTTCGGATTCGGGTCAAGCAGGTATGACCCGTAATTATTTTCGGGTCGGGTTCGGGTCGAGTATATTTGATCTGACCCGAATTGACCCAAAATAGGACCCGCTCAACCCGGACCCGATTGCCAGCCCTAGTAGGCAAGCCTATTTACTTGACTGTCACACGAGCTGATCTTACTGCTGCTATCAGATTCATCATCCGGTATCTTGACAAACCCCGGCAATGTCATTGGGATGCAGAATGCCATTTTCTGAGATATCTTAAAAGCTCTCCAGGGAAAGACTTGATGTATAAAAAGCATGGCCACTGCAACCTATCCGGGTTCTCTGATTCAGACTATGCGGGAAGTTGTTCTGATCGGAAGTCAACTTCAGGCTACTATACTTTTGTAGGTGGAAACTTTGTCACGTGGCGAAGCAAAAAGCAGACTGTTGTCGCCAGATCCAGTGCAGAGGTGGAATACCGAGCAATGGCTCATACTGCTTGCGAACTGTTATGGGTTCAGAGTCTCCTTCAAGAGTTTGACATATCTTATTCTAGCCCTATTCCTATGTTTTGTGACAATAAGGCCTCCATTTTTATTGCGAGCAACCCCACATTTCACGAAAGGACGAAACATATCGAGGTCGACTGTCACTTTATTCGAGAAGCAGTTCTCGCTGGCAAAATTTGCACGCCATATCTCAGTACCGACAAGCAAGTTGTAGACATCTTCACAAAGATACTTCCCAAAGCTCGCTTTCTAACTCTAATCGACAAGCTGGGCATGTTCGACATCTATGCTCCAGCTTGAGGGGGAGTATAGAGATATGCTATTTTCTGTTTCGTCTTGTTGAGTGTCATGTGCATAGCATGTGCCTCACTTATGCTGTTTACTTCTGTAGTTTAGTCCCATATTGCTCATCTCTGCTTTAGTCTCTACTCTCTTCTATTATATAAGAGACAACATTGTACACTGTTTTACTCACTCAATAAACAAACCTTCATTTATCTATAGAATTCAACCGAGTATAAGAAAATAAAAAAATTCTTTACTATTAAAATTAGAGGTACGAAGTATTTACTATTACAGTCATGGAACTAACCTTCTTTAAAGTTGGGCGAAACTTCTCTGAAGTTTCAAACTTCTACCCCAGACGATGTCAAAACACCACTATGTTGACTTGGTCCCAACTTTGAACTGAAGTTTCCCCCTTGTCTATGAAGTTGGATTTTTAGAATGTGTTTTCGTCCCAACATCCTCGAAGTTGTCGATGTTTCCCTGAAGTTGGCAATGTTGGGACAAAATTGGTACGGCCCAGAACATTAATCCTAACTAGTGCCCTGAAGGCCATAGAAGGCATAAGTGGGGCCTCCAACCCTCTTTACAACTTCTATATCAATTCCTATGTTTGTTGTTTGCCAGTCTTTGTTGGAGAAGATGTTGTACCTACTGTTTGACTCCATATTATATGGAGGACATATGGTGGGATGTATTTCTATATTTGTATTGCACATTTGACCCTTGCAACTATAAGTGCACATTGCATTATCAACCTACGTAGGGCTAGAGAGTTGTAATCGTGTTTTCATGTTAAAGTTACATATGTAAGATAGAGTCCTAGCACAATTAGAAGATTTTAATCTAGATATTATTCAAATTCACATCATTTTTTTTCTTCAAAAAATGGCATCTAAGTCTATCAAAGTTTGTGTTTAAACTTCTTCGAAGTTTCCACAAACTTCCACTTTCATACCTAGCGAAGTCGACACGAAGCCAAAGTCCTGCACCATGATTACAATCAACGTATGATTTGCTTGTCGGCCACACAATCTGTGGAAGTTGTCGTACTGTAGAAGTTATACAACCGAAGGCACTCATACGTATTGTGTCGGCGTACTGGCTTACACAAGTCAAAGTCAAAGTCAAAGTCAAAGTCAAATTTTACAATCCTGTGAAACTGTCAAAATGCTACCACAGTTGTAATGTTGTATAGATCAAGGACATGACATAATGCATGATCATACTAGCTGGCAATAAATACAGTGTAATTTATCCATTAACTACTAAAATTTCAAATCATGTCATCCAAATTTTCACTTCAAGGTATTTCTAAGGCAGTTGAGCAGTCTAACTAGGAAAAGAGATCATCTATGATAGTTGAGACATAAAGTGTCCATTGCAGTTTATATCTTAAGAAAATACCAATAACAATTCAAGCATTAACTTAGTGCCTTGAGAAGCTGTACAATTTGTGAAAACTTTCAAAATAAGAAATTGGATTTGCAGGAGTTTTATCAAGTTCCTTGACGAAAAGAGAACACCACCATCAAGCTCCACATATGGGACACAGGTACGTTTCACGTCCTAATTAGTAATGTCATATTGAGAAATAGTTGTCATTGGGTTTATGCTGCTTTAAATTTTTGCTTAGTTTTAATCCTGTGTCTGTTCGCATCTCCTGAATGAGTTATCTTTAGGTGAATTGAAATTATGAAAGGCTTTTTCTTTTCCGCATAGTTTAGCAGCCAACCTTTGTTTTGATTTGGCTATACCTTAAAAGCTTGAAGGTTTTGCTTCAATGAAGTATCATGAAGAAATAAATAAAAATCAAATACTAATTACCACTGATTTGTACTTGCCAATTTTTTATTAATATATTTTGTATATGTGAAAACGACAATGTATATTTTACCTTCGTGTATGAAATGAATATCCAAGCTGAATTCTCCAAAGACTCGGGATATTAGTCTCATATGATTATGGTGTGTTTCTTTCAGTTTTCTGAAGCATTTGGGAAATTTTATGGTCAATCGAAACTAGGCAGTGATGCTGTTGAGCCTACAAAATCACGCAGTGGTACTCATGAAAACTGCATTACGTATGGCTTCCTACGGACAGATTCTCAAAATTTTTATGCTTTTTGTTAGCTCGATAACCACTTTGCTCGATTGTAGTAGATGCTGATTTCTTACTCGTGTTATATAGGTGTATAGTCCCTCTAAAGAAAAAAGGAGATACTACTATCAGGCGTTTCACCACGTCAGGTAAAGGAAATGAGGAAAATTACGAGTCTTTCATGTGAAAACCATCTGACGAGCGCTTTCTGCAATATTCTTCAGGTTTGGATGGTAAGATCGTAATTTGGGAGCTGGCTGAGTAGGCAAAAATTTCTATCTAGACAAGACGGGTATCGTTTTGTGGATGACTGCAGCAGGGAATTTGAAGCTGGATGATATCTTTCTGCGTATCTTGTAAATTTCTAATGGATCGTACACTTCAATTTTGGAGCAGAATCTAAAACTTTTATGGCTCGTATATAGAACGGCCGGGAGTTCCAATTCTTGGTTATATTGAGGATAGGAAGTTAGCAGCTGTGACGGATTCAGCAGCAGACTCCTTTGTCTGCCTGCGACGAAAATGTAACCGGGTTCTGTCTGATGCTTAATATTTTACTGTTACGGCTTGTATCCGCAGCAGAGTCCAAAGCCAACTGACAAAACCGCTACCATTTTTGTTTGCAAGGAAGTTGCTGCCATATTCTGGCACTGGATAATAATAAAAAAACGCGTCACATCCCGTCTCAACAGTTTAAGCAACTCTTGGTCGTGATTTATTCAAAATTGTAAACAGCTGCTCAGCTATTAGCTTCACTAATATTATAAGATCGGCTTTTGAGATGGCTACTAAAGCATTAAGAGTCGTGTGACATGAGGTTGGGTTTATGGAAAATGACAAGCTTGACAGAAAAAACCCCATCTGTAAAAGAAAGATTTCGTTAAGGTATTGGCTACCATGTTGGCATTTCCACCTCTGAAATTTAATTGATGGTGTCAGGTGATTTCATATAGACTTATAGGCAATGATAAATGAGATAGACGCCTAGGTGAAGCGATAGAGGGCTCCATCGACTTGAGGTGGCTTCTAGACATCTTTAGATTGTCAACAATGGAGTTTGATTGCTATTTATTGATGTTTGTTGATGATGGTTAGCATGTTATGAGAATAGGATGATAGGTGTTGAAGTTTGTGGAGGAGTGGATATAACACCTTATTGTTACCAAAGCTCATTAAAGGCTTGAGAGATTTAGGGTATGTTGGTACATAACACATCCTCTTAAGAAGCTCTATAATCTTTATCCAGTGGACAAGCATAATAGAAAGCTCTTAGGAAACACGTGCTGCACCTAAGTGGTAGGATGTAATAGTTGTATAGCGTCAGAAGGTATTTAATTGAAGATCATTAGGGGGCTGGGTGAAGGGAATAGAGGTGTTAATAGGGAGAATGTTGGGATGGAATAATTTCTTAAGAAGGGTAAAATGAGATTCAATCTACTTCAGGATCTCACCATTAAAACAAAATTTAAGCATGAGAAGAGATTTTGTGGGATTTCATGTATTATCTCACACGGAGGTGTGGTTGATATTGCTGATAAAGGACATTGAGGAAGTGTTGATGATATTGATGTGGGAGATATGTAATGGCTATATCACTACTATGGTGACGTCTCAATAGGAGATGCCACCAGTATGCTGCTGTTTGGTTTCTATATGACACTTATGAAAGGCAAGATGCTTACTAAGGCACTTTACACGTGTGAGGCCAATGGGCATTTTGAAATGGAATAGGCCACAAATATTGGTGCAATCAAGATCCACAATCGTTGATGCTTTAGCTAAGGCTACTTCTAAAAATCATTTTGTTACAATTTGTCCTTCCTACATCTAAAAAGTATAAAATGCATGCAAACCGATATATAATACTCCATGACAAAAAACTTCGGACATGTTTTCTGTTATTTGTGTAGAGGACACATCGCATATGCTCATGGAGTTTGACATGATGACATTGTACAATCGTGCTCAATAGAATTTCTTGTGGATTGTGCTACACTGTCTTGGTCTCTCATCGCAACTTCCAAGCCTCCAAAATATATTAAAGGTCCATGGTTCTTATGGCCCTTCCAGACGTTCAGAGATTGGATCTGCCATAAAGCCACGTTCAACATTAGGGGCGGGTATATTATCTCATTAGGGAATGACCCATGCGTGAGTTCTCAATTTATTGAAGACATGATAGGTCCTAGGCTTGAACTGAAAAATGTGTAGATAACCACAACAACTTTGCACTACCATCAAAGATGGCGCATGGGATTTTCCTGTGGTGCGGGGTGCACAACAACTGAAAGGTTGTTTGAAAATATACATATAAAAGGTGTGGGTGGTTGTGTCTTGTTGACGTATCATCTTTCTCTCTTAAAGGTGTCTGGCATTTATGCTGCACAAAACACCAGGTTCTCAGCTAGAGCGGAATGGCTTTGTAAGCCAAACGTTCCTCACTTGTTGCGAGTACAGGGATGGAATGCAAGCTTACTACTAGAAGATATAGAGCAATCACGTGGCTTGCATCTTGTTTTGTATTTTGTTTATCTATGCTGCTTAATCCAATGAACACATAATGTGACGTTGTGAGTTCACCAAAAAAATGAGAATATCGTTCTAGATTAAATCTGGTCCCAAGATGCATTGATGATATTCTCAGTCTCAAAGATTGCGGCAGCCACCTACTTGCACAAATCTCTTGTCAATTTTGTTCTATGAGAAATAAATATTTTTTGTTGAGATGAAGCCTACTACTAATGTAGTATAGCATAGAACTATACAAAACTTTGACAACCTATACTTGTATACTGTTTTGATTGAATTAATTAAGGGAGTAACACGCTTAATGATGGAAATTGGTTCTTATTGTCAATAATAGAATGATGAGATGATTCTCTTAGGTAATGATAAACCTAAGACAAGCAAAGCCTATGTCATCAATGTTCTTGTAAAGACCTGATCTTTACGATCATATATTTACAAAATATATCAAAAGTATAAACAATCTTTATTATCATTATTCTTTCACATCAGAGCGATGAAATCTTTAAACATAATATTACAAGATGAAAAATAAGAATTGGTTCCTATCTAGTCTTCAACAAGGGACAACTCTGGTACGTCTCTTCTAGTCCTTTGTATAACCTGTCCATGAGTTCCTAGAAAAATAAAACCACACATGGACCCCATGAAGGGAAATCAAGGTCAACTAGGCTGGTACTAAATGTAATTATTGAGCTATTTTAAAAATAAAGAGTTGCAAAATCAAATCTAAGACTGCTTGATGGATTATAGGAACACCAAAAGATTATCTACTTACCATGCTAGTTTCAAAAAGACACAATATTCCAAGTGGTAAACCCGAAAATAATAAAGAGATTCTCAAACTAATATCAAGATCTCAAAATGAAATATTTTTTCTCAAAACTAATATCAAGATATCAAATTATTCAAAATGACAAGATTTATCCATTGACACAATCAATCTAATATTTTATCTTCGCCAATGGCTAGGTGCCTAGTGTTCTCCACTCTGTAAGAGAATGACACTTTTGCTTGTGGGGGTAATTAGTATTGGGGATCTCTAATTATCCATTATCCACTATGCTAAGTTGGGGAATATGACCGCCGAATCTAGTGAACCAAAGCTCTTAGCCAATATTTTGAATTTCTATGTAAATATCAAAATCAATTAATATTTCAGTTATTCAACAATGTTCAACCTTCAATTTAGTAGTGGTGACCTTAAACATGAGGGAAATACTAGTAACAACATTGGTTCACCATTTTTTGCAAAAAATATATAAATGAGATTCAAGAGGGAAATAAAACAACTCAATGGCAAAATCGAGAATCTAGTACATGTTATCATTGAGAAATTTCAATCCAGAATCAAAGATTCAGGTTATCATAAATCTAGCAAGATAGAATTTACTAGTGTTATTTGATGTTTCTTGACTTGGAAATCACTTTGTAGGTTCTTATTAGGTGAATATTACCATTTTACCTCTTAGTGAGTAGATTATTACTTTTTGTTGTAATAACTCCCATCCTAAAATCATTAGATTCAGTTCCATTGTCTTCATTTCTAGGGTTTCTAATTACTTTATGTATATAGTTGATCTTATATATAAGCGTATATAACCATAGTACTAATCACATAAATAGTGCTCATTATCATATACTTGTATCTCATCTTATTGAGGATCATATTTCCATATATACATAAAAGTTCCTAGAAGGGGTATATATATATATAGTTTAAAGGTAAAAGGTCCATTGAATTTAATTTACCATGTTTATCTTTATATAAGATGTCACTCTCCATTATATGCATCATTTGTGAGAATAATAGATTTGACACCAACTATTGAATAGTTGAAAACCATAGATTCTATTAATTTGGTCTTTTCTTGATTCCCTTTGACTCCTATTGATACATCATTTCATTCATACAATCATCTAGCTCATACATATATGCATATGTGTTGAATAAGATCATCATATGTTTAGGTCATGTTATACATATACAATCATGGTTTCCATATTGATTTATCTTGTATTTTATAGATCTTAGGGTCATGTGCATAACCTTATGAATCAGACAAAGATGTGAGTGTATTTGATAGTTAGGATAGGTTATTAAACTATTCACATCTTGCTAGGTACATCTGGGTGAATTCTTGCAACGTAATTTTACATGTTACTAGTGATGTATCTAAGTTCAAGAAGTTATCAAGAGATTAAAGAACTAGGTGAGTGATGAAGGTATCTCTCGAAGGACATGAGGAGTAGACATCCGTTGCTCAGAGTCTGGGAACCCATGATGAGGCTGTTTTGTTGCATTATGGGAGTAGACTTGATTGGAGGTATGTGGTGTGGTTGGGCTACGAGGGTAGTAGCACTGATTGAAGACACGAATCTTGGTTCTTTTTGGTTCTGGTATGCCAAGGGGCCGGGCTAGATCTGAGGTCGTGGAGGACCGATGATGTCGAAATAGCAACGATGTAGGGGCAAAATAGTGACAAGGTAGAGAGAAGCTAGAGAGGTCGGGGAAGTAGATGTGTTTAGGCTTGCAAGTTTGCTCTTGTGGCACTGGTGGAGAAGGGTGAAGACGGTGAATATGTTGTTGGGTTGTCGTTGGAGGATGGGTGATTGCTGCCGGTCGTCGTCCCCCAGGTTGGAGCTTATATAGCAAAGGGAAGTTTCTAAGATTTTTAAGAGGGGATTGAGCTTGGGTGAGAGGAAGGTTGGTGGCTAGCTCAGTGAAGGTCTGTCGTAAAAGACATAGCCGTTTCTTAGTTGCCAAGCCAAGTCATGGCAGTGCATTTATTGCTGGTCATGGTTGAGATTTGTGTAGAGGTGTTTAAATAGGCTATGCTCCATTATGTTTTGGATGCGTCCCTAGGGAAGGCATGGAGGTCTAAGGGTCAACTGACGTAGGTCAAACTGAGAAGGTGGGCACTGAGGTAATGGTTGTTTCTGTTTCTGATTAGGAACGATGGTTGCATCCCTCTTAGGTTAGGAGACGATATGCATGGCAGGGCAACCATTTTGAATAAGAAAAGGGATGGGTTAGTGTGGAGGTAGGCGAAAAAGAGCGAGGCCTGGTGGGGTCTGAGGTGGATATTTGCCTCTTTATATATATATATATATATATATATATATATTGGACTCTATTATGGATCTTCATTATAATTTGTTAATTCCATTTATTCATCATTTTCTCTAGGATGCATTGATATCCTAATTACCCTAAAATTTTCACCATGTGTTGAGTTTGCAATAAACTAAATTCTAAAAATACCATCTCTAATGTTTAGGACTCCAAAGTAGCCAATCAATTCAATCTCTTAATCAATACCAATATAATTAGCTAATAATGCAAATAGTATTCTTTTGTGTGAATTTAATGCCAAAAGTTTACAATGGAGTTCAATTCTTCAAAATTAGGTCCTAAACGGGATGGACAAATCAAAATGAGGAAATTTGCACCATGGTGTTTGAATTTCAAGAGAATTCAATGAAGTTCAATTATGAATAAAAATTTAGCAAATGTAAATTTCAAATTGAGAGGATAACATAGTATAGCTCGAGATTAGATTTTGTACCAAGATTTGGTATGCTATAGTTCTCCATTGCCATAGTAGAAGCACTTGGTTGGGGTGGAATATGAGATCAGGTAGAGCTGGATCTAAAGGTTTTGTCCTATAAGGATACCGCCATATTCTCTTCATACGTTATATTCTTGTATAAGAAAATGAAAATCTTATTAAACAAATTGCATAATGTTCTTTACTTATTCAAGAAAGTAGTACAAGAACAAGTGAATATCCAAAAATTGTGATCCATGTTTGATAATTGACATCCCCATTCTAGTGTCATCTTTGCACTTAATGAGTACTTTTTGGCACCATCTTAAAAATATATAAGCTTGTATTGACTAATTTTTTATTAAGTGTTGTAATAGCAATCAATACTTGTCATACGGTGTTTAGGTCCTAATGGATAAAAAGTTAATAATATGATCTCATAAATATTACATCATATGGAAATAATTTGCATGTGCCTATGACATCTCTAGGCCTACATTACAACCACTTCTCTATCTTTTACGTGATAAAACCTGAACCAAATCAACACTTTTTATGACATATTTTATATTTAAGAAGGTAGAATCTTCAAACCATAAGAACCAACGGGTAAGTAATGTAAACAAATGTATGTCATCTAACATACTTTGCCAATCAGGCTATGCCAAGGTGTTGACAGGAGATAGCTCTAAACAATGGGAGGGAACTAGATGTTGGTAAGGTATGCCCATGGAGCCAATCATGTGATAATTGACATGACATAAACCATAAAAGATTTGAGTAATACTCATAAAGGCAAGCTTCCAATTCATTATGTTTCGTTCACTTATGAGATAATGAAGAAATATTATGAATGTCTTTAGAATGACAATACTCAATGATGTATGTCTTCAAGTACGTGACTTAAAAGAATGAGATCATACGAATGCTAAGAATATGTGCATTTTTATTATATACCTAGTTAGTATTTACCGTGGAAGGTAGACAAACACCAGTAATACATAAGACTAAAGTGTGAGTTTGTTGATGACAAAATCTCATTAGTCATGATATGGCAATATCAAGCCAAGCACACAGATACATGTTAGGGAATAACATATCTGACAGACCCACCTTGAGAGTGACACATGAAAACCATCATTGCTGGTCATAGTCATATCTAATAGTGAAGGTGGTGATTGTGATTTTTAGACCTAAAATCACTACACTCATCACATGTCATCAGGTATGCTTTGACATCATCAAACGCAGTCCTAAAATATGGGTTGTTATAAAGGTGATGATAGGGTGACTTTGACACATGGGGATACACCATGAGTGATAGAGATAGGATTTGTCCCTTCTACTGGAGTATGATATCCTGGTCACTTGATAAGTAAGACTGAGAAAGGCATGTGCATGCACATGTGAATCAATATATGATATTGATGTCACATTATCTCAGACAATCTGCTCTTGGTTCAAGGAACATGGATTGAGCGTCGAGAGGATGATGATTCCATTCCTCAAGTTCATCCTAGATATCAGAGACAAAGGAATTATACAATCACTGCAACACCTTACACAGATTGTAGGCTGAAGTTGTTCTCCAATTTTCCATTCACTAGGGTAGCACTAATGTTCGACTAGGCACCGCTCTTTGCTTGCGATGTCATAAGTTAGTTATGGACATTCACTTCCAACATGATATGAGACCTATAGGGTCACACACAAAGGAACTCATCTATAAGAGGAGTTTATCTTGAATGATGATTGGATTGATTACTAAAGAGGTTAGATATTCAATTCACACAACAGATTGAAAGATTGGCTGACTAAACTACCAAATGGCCATATCACTGGGTGAGACGGTCATTTGGATAACCATAGAGACATCTCAAGTGTTGAGATGGCTGTTTGGATAGTTAGACTAATCAGAGTTCGAATTGGCTAAGTTCTGCCCAAATTAAGGAGTGAACCAACCGATTCAATCTATTGAACCGATCGGATCGACTCAGGCTCACAAGAGGACTATCAGGGTGAGTGAGATGGGCATCTCGCATGGGTGAGATGACTCAGTTGGGGCCGAATAAAGGTTCTGGATGTTTCTCAAACTAATTCAATTGCACATTACTTGCAGTACAAGGAATTAATATGTAGTATTAATTGGAATCAAAATTGCCAAATTTGTATGCGATTGGGAAATTGCCAAATGGTCGTTTGTCAGTGTGAGACGACCGTATTGTGTGACCAGACAACCATCTCGTGGGGTTCGTAGGTTGTGAAAATTCAAGATCTCCCGATCCCTTCCACTCCCACACAAATCCCGTACATACTGGAAATCCTGGACCTAACCCCGCCTAAAAATAGAGAGGTACTGGGGGATTCCTAGAACATAACAAAAACAACTGAGAATCCATTCCTCTGACAATTATTATCCTCTCTGGTTGTGGTAACTGAGAGAGACCAAGCAAGTCCTACCCAACTAGGAAGGGATAGCGACAGGAGAGAACAACCTAAGATCATTGTTATAGGAGAGCAAATTGGTAACTAGGATGCCAACGGGAAGGACAACTCCTTTCTATTTGTTCTAGTTGAATGACAAGAGTTCTAGTTGGTCTATGTGGACTACTCTAGAGGAAGGAGTCCTTTGGATGCTTCTAGGAGGACAATTGTAGCCTCCAATCTGTGGCCAGATGAAGGAGTCCTTTGGATGCTTCTAGGAGGACAATTGTAGCCTCCAATCTGTGGCCAGACCACATGAGTTATTACAGAAGTTATTTCTGTTTGTTGCTCATGGTGAAGACTAAGAGCTGCACAACCACCATCGAAGAGCAACTTGTTGACAGTTGCATTGAAGTGACTTGTTGTCAAGTCACTGGATTTGCTTTAGGACCAAGTATAACTCATTAAACTATCCTTCCTATTTCATAGTAGTTGACGTGATCTTGCTGTTATGAGAATACAAATAGATAAAAAAATTTGTTTCCGCTGCTATACTCTGTTCCTACATTTCTCAACAGTGGTATCAGAGTTGTGTTAATTTATTATGATTGAGGATAATCGATATGATCAAAATTTTGGTTTAATCATTTTTTTATTACATACAATGTGAATATTTAAACTATCTCATATGCTTATCTGATATAAGACCACAAAATCCCAAACTTATATATATATATATATATATATATATATATATATATATATATATATATATATATATATATATATATAGGCTGTTTATTAAATGCCCGTGCGGTAACTTGCTATGCTACCCGTCACGAGAGAAGCGGTGGCACAAAACATAAATATTTCCCGTGCTATTCCACAATTTCAAATTAGCTGGTTCTGATAGCAGGGAGATCTAATCGGCTTCAACTGTCTGGCGGCGAGGCCAACAAATATGCTAGGAGAGAAGGGGGTATCTGGGGACTGGCGGCCCAAATCGACGCAAGGAATGAGCCGGTACATGTGCCAGAGATGCTCCCGGTGCCTATGCCACCCCCACCAACTGCTTCGACAACGGCTACAAGAGCTTCATGCACCATTCCGCCGGGGATGCCCAGCTCGTTCTCCACCCAATGTTCCATGGGATGGCACTCACCCTTCTGCCGAAGCTTCCAATCCAGTGCCTAGCAGGCGCGCGAGCAATAGTTGACCTGGCCGCAGACAGAACATCGTCAGACTCGTGCCGTCGCGTCTCCGACCGACCGCAGCCGCTGTGAGAGCATAGCCGCACGTCGCCTCCGGTGGCACCACTGTTCCACTGCAGGTGGAAGGGGCCGCGCCACAGGTGGTCATGGGTCGGTTGAACCAATCGATTAGGAATTGATTGGCCGGATGGGGTTTGGGGGCAGGGACATTGCAGCCGTAATCGCTGAGCAAGGGGCAGCCAGTGCCGACTCTGGCACTGCTACATCCGGACACAACAGACGTTTGGTGTTGGTGCTGGTGTTCTTTAGATGAGGAAGAAGGAAGGCTGGATGTTGCCAGTTCTACGACATTGGCATGGACGAGCAATCGCCGCCCCTCAGCGAGCGTGTGGACGGCGTCGAGATGGCCTAATGAGGCTGCACGGGCACTGAGAACCACACTGGCACGGAGGTCCTTGTCGTTCTTAGACCCACCACTGTCGTTGAATTGGATGACCGACAAGGTGTACACGGCGGCGACATGGGATTGCATTGCTGCTCTGGCCATCAACTTGGCTCCGGCTTGGGGCGGGGAAGTAGTAATGGAAGCAGGTGGTGGTGCGACGGTGGTGATAATGGGGATGGGTGTTGGAGGACCGGTATTGATGGGGCTTGGGCAGGTGACGGGCAAAGAGAGTGACCTGCTGCTGCTGTTTTTGAGATCAAGCAGCAGGAGTCCCATAAAACGACAGCTCTGGAGCTCGATTGCTTGTTGGAGCTCGGCGGCTTGCTGTTCCTCGAGCTTCCGGCCGAGAAGAGCATCCTCGAACCTAATGTTTAAATCAGATAGTGAAAACATCAGTGTCATACAACTATACACAAGAAAGCAAAACGAATCAAGACTGTTATCAATAGTTCCTCTATTGCCTAGCTACTAGAGGTCATAGGGGTCCCGGGAATCAAGGCCATTTGGGGTGGTACATCCAGATAAATCGCCTCGATCCAGTTGTTGCTACTGCTGGTGCTTCCTATAGAAACACACAGAGTAAAGTTAATGATAACTCCATGATATACAACCAAGAAGTAAGGAAGCAAGGAATCCTTCCTGAACAAGAGAACACAATGTGATAGCGTGTGTAACTGTAGAATCTTGCACCTGGCTTACTTGTTGGGAATCTTGCCCTTCTCCTTGTATGGCTTGACGAGCACCCTAGCATCACACAAGAAATGGGGGTTTCCTTTCGCCAGAATGATCTTCACCATCTACGGATACACAAAAGTGACAAATCCAAACATGCGTTTCTGCTGGATGTCTTGAGTCTAAAAATTATTTTGCATTCAATCATTTGAAACTTGCAAGTATGGCTGACATTTCTATGATCAACTACTTACTGGTTGTATCTTAAACTTTGATGTTACTTTGCAAGTATGCCTGAATATTTCTATATAATTATTTTTTGTTCAGTGTCCGATAGTTACTTTCTGTGTCTCGATGTTACTTTTAATGTCATATAGTTACTTTTCTTACCGTGTAGTTACTTTTTGTGTCCTAATATTACTTTTAGTGTCAGACAGTTACTTTTTTTATAACATGATGATACTTTTAATGTCATATGGTTACTTTCTATGTCATATAGTTACATTGTTTGTCCTATTATTACTTTCGGTCGGATAGTTACTTTTTGTGTCATGATGTAACTTTTAGTGTCAAATAGTTGCATTTCGTGCCATATAGTTTCTTTTTGTGTCTTGGTGTTACTTTCTGTTTCGGATAATTACTTTTTACATAATTTAGTTACTTCTTATGTTGTGGTGTTATTTTCAGTGTGGAATGGGTATTCGTACCATACAATTATTTTTGATATTATCAAATACATACTTCTCATACCAAATTGTTAAAATGATACAATTTTATTGTATCACAAATAAAATTAGTTTCATGCCCATTCAAGTGTTTAGCCATGTCCCAATCGAAAGTAACACACACCTCCGTCATGTGTGGAACTTATACTTACATTGAACCCACAATTGGGTGAGAATCCTACTAACCAAATTCATGTACATGAAAAGTAACTATTTGATACAAAAAAGTAATTATGTGGTACGAAAAGTAAATGTTTGACACGAAAAGTAACTACTCGACATAAAAAGTAATTATGTGGCATAAAAAGTAACTAATTGACATAAAAACTAATATTTGATCATAAAAAGTACGAAATGATTACAAACTCACATAATACTTACTAAAAACACTTACGCTTACACTGAACCATAATTGGGCAAGAATTCTACTAATCAATTTTATATTTATGAAAAGTAACTACTTTATACAAAAAGTAATTATGTGATACGAGAAGTAACTATTTGACAAGAAAAGTAACTACTAGACATAAAAAATAATTATGTGATAAGTAAAGTAACTATTTAACATGAAAAGTAACTACTAGACCTAAAAAGTAATTAACATCATATCGTGCAACTAAACGTGGATTGAGCAAAACCACCTAGAATTATTTATTGGGGAAACAACTACGCACAGTGATAGTGAGCGTGAATCGTCAAGCTATAAACGGAGAAGAAGAACGTTTTCAAGCGCCCAATGCACATCAAACCATCTAATTTACCTGGTTACAGGAGATCGATCAGGTTCCCCAATATTCTGAAGACAACTAAAAATCAAGTAATAGCCGCATACCACCCCCCCCCCCCCCCCCCCGTATTCATGGAAACTGCCAATACAAGCAGCAGAGACCACTTGTGGAGCGCTAGCAGAGGCATTGTCCCGCCTCAAGACGTCGCCATGGCATCCGGCCAGGAGGACATGACGGCCTCGGCGGTAGAGGAAAGTGCTGCACCAGGAGGAGGTGTACCCGCGAGGCAGGTCAGATATCCAAGCCACTACTTGCAAATGCAAGGAAGAGAGCGGCTTTCCTCAACGACGACGATGCTCAGCAGCAGCAGCAGGAGGAGCAATGTCAACAGCCATTTTTCACGAAGGCTTCCAATGAACAGGCCGGGATACATCCCAGTACGGCTCCCTACCACTGTTCCTCTCAGTTCACGCCGCAGTCCCTGACGAACATACCCGCCGATTGCTCCTTGGAAGATGGCGCTGGCTCAGCATCTGCCACCACTCCAGTAGCAGCAGGAACCGAGGAGCAGGCCAAGGACACCAGGTAGTCTTTGATCTTGTTACCAATGAGTCAGCGTTCGTGAAAAGCGGGAGGCTGATTAGTTACTGTAATTACAAGTAATGCCACCGCGTTTCTGGTCACGGGTAGAATTCTACTGTACCCGCGCGGGCATTAAAAACTAACTCATATATATATATATATATATATATATATATATATATATATATATATATATATATATGCAATTTACACGCTTCACTCTAAAAGCGGTTTTGATGGTGGATTTGTAGCGTAGTTATGGAAAATACCCTATATCTGTGTGTGGTTGGATGGTTTGGTTTTATTCATGTTTATCTCAATTTGCGTACCGAGCCTCTACCTCCCTCCTCCCAATATAAAGTTAATTCTTTCCAACCTTTTTTTCCCTCGAATGTAACTTGAGGTTTTCCTTTATAATGTAATAGCTTAATAGCAACATGATAGTTTCTTTTCTTGCAACAACAAGGAAGATGTTCATCGTCGGGTGAGACGACCATTTCTTGAGATGAGCCGCCCGTCTGGAGGACTATGGAGGACATAATGATGGAACCCGACGATCGCCTGGTGGACCCAACCAATTGTTTGGAAGGAGTTCAAACATCAGTTGGACTGGAGGCCAGACGATCATCCTGAAAACTACTAGAGGGGGGGTGAATAGAGTTTTATAGATAATTTAACAATTATTGAACTCAAACAACCACAATGAAAAATATTGGACAAGGAGACACAAGGTTTAGAGTGGTTCCAACTATAGAAAATACTATAGCCGTCAATCCACTACCCGGTTGCTTACCCAACCGGGATTTGAAAAGAAATTTATTTTATTACCTCTTCAAGGAATTTACATAAAATACAATCTCTTTTCCTAAACCCTTCAAGCAGCCTTCACCTAGAAGTAATCGCCAACCTTGAAGCAGCCTTCCCTTGAAGTAGATGCACCAACTCCCGTTGCACCAGCCTTCTGAAGTAGCTTCCCTTGCGATAGCCTTCTTGAAGTAGCTTGAAGTCCCCTTCTCCACCTGAGAAGTCAACCCTCTCCAATCCGCAGCCTCCAACCCTAGGAGTAGCAAGGAGAGTACAAAAGATAAACAGGAACAAGAAAGGAAAAAGGAAATTACAACTTATCCTTTAAGCCCGAGGCTTGATATGCCTAGATCAAGCGTAAGATCTCCTAGCCAAGTATGTGAACTTGTAATTGCTGTGGGTAGGAGAATCTAGCCTATAGGACACGAGATTGAGCTAAGAAGAATGTAGGCCAATGATCACAGTGCTCAAATTGCTTGCAAAGGATTGCTCAAGTATGCTCAAGTGTATTCTCAAGTGTAACAAGTGAATTCTAGTGTCCTATGGCTTGTCCTATTTATAGGAATGGCCTAAGTATGCTTAAGGACGTTCTAGACAACTTCTAGGGGTTTCTAAGTGCTTAACTAGCCGTTAGGTACAAAGTTGTTGCTTTAACAACGGCTAATTAATTTATTCTGCAGTTGCTGTCAGAGACCATCTCGGTCGACAAATGGTCGACCGAGACACCTACTCGGTCGAAGTTTTGTCGACCGACAGGCTCTCTGGAACAAGTGATTTGCAACGTCTTTCTTCAACTACCAACTAACTTGTCTGTTGTGTCTAATGGCTACTTTGGATCTTTCTCGGTCGAGAAGATGGTCGACCGAGAGTGTCTCGGTCGAGGAGTTTGTCGACCGAGAATGATCCTGTTTCAAGGTTTCAATTTAAGCACTAATTATATGTGTGAGTGTGCAAAGGTGATCCTAATAAAATGGGATGACATGTCTAACTATGGTGTTTGGCTAGGGAAAATCTAACGCTTGATTTACATGCAAATCTAAGTACTTGTACATTATATATTTGCACAAGTTTTACAACATTGATTACATTGCATGAAAATATAACTAAGTAAGCTCTTGGATTTTCCCTTGCGACTTTGTCATCCTGCACACTCAAGTAGCTCATTAGATTAATAAGAATGAAATGTTTATCATCATCGAAACAAAGGGATTTATCATAATATCCAATTTATCCAACAATCTCCCCCTTTTTGAAGATGACAAACATTTCCAAAATATGAAATAAGGAAATATAACTCATGTGAGTTTCATACCTGAAAATTACCTTTTGTAGCCATTTATGTTTTGCAAGTGAGTGTTGGCCAAGATGTGATGAAAACTCATTTATATTATATTTTTGATTTTTATATTCTTTCTCCCCCTTTGTCATTTCAAAAAGATATCCAAGTGGAATATTTTATTTTTCTTCTCCCCCTTAATATTATGCTCCCCCTTAACTAGATATCCTATTAGAAACATGGATTGTTGTCTAATTTATCCACAATTTGTTTCTCAATCATTTGCAAAGGATGTTAAGCCTTGAAATGATATGAGATTCCCTTTAAGTATATGATGAATATATATTGATTCATCATTTATCAAAGGATGTTAATCCTCTAAGCTTAGAGTACATAAAAATGTCTCCATCCAAATGCAAGGGATGTTAAGCCCTGTTTTGGGTAGAGAGTTCCTTCAAGTACAAGATACTATTTTGAATAAATTCATAAATCGCTTTATAATCAAGGAAAATGTCCAGCTACACATGATGGTTACAATGTTTTTGTAAGCTTCTTCAATCAAATGGTCACAGTTGTTTTTAAGATCGCCCCCGAAGTCTTATGCTTTGCTCCCCCTTAGATAGATATCTCAAATGAAAGTTTGAGTACTAAGTAAATATATAAAATGTTGTAGATGATCTCCATGATTTAACAATGATGTATGCAATTTATGTCAGTCTGGAAAACAGTAACTCGGTCGGTCGACAATTGTTCGACCGACAGTGTTCTCGGTCGACTAGTTCCTCGACCGAGGATGTTTCTGGAGAACTGTTTTGTCATATGTCAAGTTAGCCACAATTTTAATAGTTGCCTGTTTTAATTATTACTCCCCTTATTTGTTATGCTCTACAATAATGAACTTATAATCCATATTTGTTGAAGATGTCTCATATGCTTAAAAAAAAACCATTTGAATCAAGCAAAGATGGCAAACTTCATTCAATAGCTTGGAAAATATTACAATCATATAGAAATGACCAATTAATTACAATAATTGTCATTACAACTAGTACAACTTCAACACTTCACTGGAAAGATTTAAGAATTACATCGATGTCCGGATCTTTCCCAAGGAATGGCTCGGCTCCATAATATTTGACCAGAGTTTGCCAATCCAAAGCACCTGTCGTAGTTAACGCATATGCTTCCAGAAATGTGGGAACTCGGTCAAAACGGAAGTGAGCATCTATATCTTGCAATTGTATGGAGGAAAATTGAGTATGTGCAAGATCCATTGATGGTGGAGGTGGAGGTTGATAGTAGTTGTATGAAGGGTTAAATGGGTTGAGCATGCCAGGATTTAAGGAATGCGGATATTCATCGGTTTGGCTCGGAGAAAGATTTTGCATTCTTTGATTTAAGTATGTCATGGCATGGTGGGTATAGTTGAGTTGGTTACTAAGATGATATTGGGAGCCGACAAGATAAGTGAGAGTATTTTGGATGGGATCAACAGAAAGATTAGTAGGAGGAGGGGGTGGTGGTATATCTTGATGTGATGATTCTCCTTCTACTCTTGCCCTTTTATGACCAAAGTCAATCCCCATCTTCTCTACGGTGTTCTTACTTATCTTTGGTGGTCTGCGCTCCCATGTATACCCCATATCTTCAATTTGTAACTTAAGACAATGTTGAGTGATCTGGCATACAAAATCGGCATACGGTGGATTGCCAGAAAACTCAAGCATGTTTTTAAGTATTATGCGAATGAAGTTTATAGGAATTTCTTTTATGATAGCATAAATTAGACACATGCGAAAAATAGGGACCTCAGATTTATTGGCTCTAGGATGTATGTTAGTGGAAACAATGAGGTTTACTATCCTACATGCAGGTTTCAGGTTTATTGCATAATAGGTTCCCCTATCTTCATGACAAGTGGTATTGGTTTGAAATATGGCTCTTTTTATATCACTAAGGCTAGTGGAGTGGTCATCATGGGAAAATAAATTTAGTGGATTGCCGGTGGTAAGGTCAAGGAAATCTTGGTATTCATCTATATCAATTTCTAGCATATCAAGAATATCCCCTTCGGAAAATTTAAAACTACGCCCATTGACCATGGTGTAGAAGAATGTGGTTTCATTTTCGGTGTGGGATAAGAGATTGGCATAGAATTCATTGACTACCTTAGTGGAATAGATAGGAAAAGAAGGATTGATGAAGTCCTTCAGCTTTTGCACTCCAAAGAGATTCTCCAGATCGACTATGTTGATGAAGTCCATAGCTTCGACTGGGCGTCGGGGAAGAGGAGCTTTAGAGGAAAGCCGTAGATATCGATCTCCAGCATCTCCGTCGACGAAGGCGATGTCGTTGATGATCGTCAGTGGCGGAGTGGCTTCCCGATCTTCTCTTCTTTTTCTTCCGGCGACTTTCTTCTTCCCACGGACAGCTGAGGATGAGGCCATTTGTGTTTCTTGAGTGTGGAGAAGAAGCAAGGAAGATTGGAGGATAAGAATGCTGAAGGATTGCACGAAAATGTACTAGAGATGGACTATGGAGGCAAGGAAATGCAAGTGTGAGTAAGTGACTCGTTTTTGCTCTTATTTATAGCATTCCAGCGACCTGGTCGGTCGACGATTCGTCGACCGAGCGTCCGCAACGGTCGAGTTGCAGACGCGCCACTTGGTTCCCCAACGGTCAAAAAACGGTCATAACGGTCGGTTTACAACGGTCGTATCCAACGGCTATTTCTCGGTCGATCACTTGTCGACCGACGTTGTCTCGGTCGAGCATTTGTCGACCGACAGTTCGTCCGATATTGAGTCTGTTTAGTATTTGTCGGTCGAGAGAGATGGGCTGACCGAGAGGTTCTCGGTCGACGAATTCGTCGACCGACAGACTTACTGAGTACATTTTTAAAGCTGATTTTTAAATGCAAATGGTAGATCATTTTTGTAGAGCATATATATATTCTAAGGGAGTAATATTGGAATAATTTAAGGCTTTAAATGATAACAAATGATTTAATTTTCAAGAAAAATTTATATTAAGATTAGGTCCAAAGAGAGAATTTCCAAAATAAGCAATTTTTGTCGAAGCTTATTTTAGGTCGTCCTTGACTACGACCATAGCGCCCCTTAGTCAAGTTTTATTTTGACCAAGAGGCAAATTTTGCAGATATTTTTCAGATTTGAATATATTGAGTCTAACATCTGCATAAAATTTAAATATCAAGTTGAAGCATACTACTTAATTGGAGACATAATTATTTCAAAAATACTGAGTTAGAGATTTTGTGGCAAGCAATAACATATAACTGATAAGTTATTTTTCTGGCTTGCAAACAATTTTCTATGCGCACCCAATGACGAAAGCATGGTATAAAGCATATAATGATAATTCCATTAGTATATGAATAGACCAGAAAATATTTTTACGAAAAAATTATATGAAAAATAGGAATTTTCTTTTTCATTAGACTTTAAATCATTTAGGGAACAAACTAATATCAATTTCATTTATATTTGTAATTATGTAGAGTTGAGATAGACATAGAAAAATGCAACTAATGTCATTGGTCATATCTCAACTTTGATTTTGTTTATTTAGTTTGGAGGTTTTGGAACCCAAACTAACTCTACATCTTTTCTCTTATAAGGACATGAAAATGAATAGTGACCAAGGCGCAAACAGTAATGACAACATATTGAGTCTACTTCATATCTTTTTCTATGGTTGTGTCCTATCTTGTCATTGGGTGAGGATGTCCTTTTAGGTACATATATAGATTGGGTTTGTGACTTTCTCTGACTAGGTTGTTGATGAGATTTTCCTTTAGGCTTGTAACCTAGTCCCCTTCTCCCAATTTGTTGATAGGGATTATCTAGAATTTGATCAAGAATGCCATGGTTATTCAAACTACGAACTTGTTGTTGTAACTTGGCAATCTCATCCATTCTTTTCTTAATGTCTATTTTTGCTTGGTCTAGATTTGATGACAATAAATTTCTTTCTTTAACAATAGTGTCATAATCTATATGGGTGCACAATAATGGTTGTTTCTGAAGATCGTTTACTTGAGTCTGTAAGTTTGAATTTTCAACAGAAAGGAGCTTGCAATCGGCTTCCATAGATTTTAACTTAAGATCAGAAAATTTATTTCCCTCTTTAAGATTCTCATTTTCAGATGCAAGAGCAAGAAGTTTAACATTTAGATCACCATTTTCCTTATTTGATTTCTTTAATTTCTTTTTGCACTCAACATATTTATTATGTGTTTCTTCAATAATAGCAACTAGTTCTTCTTTAGATAAATCAAAAAGACTTACCTCTTCTTCTTCTTCTTCACTAGTTGTAGCAATAAAGCATTCTTTGTGCTTATCCTCTTCCTTTTATCTCCATGGGCATCCAGTTGTTTTGTGATTTGTTCCTAAACACCAATTGCAGCATGTAGTGGTTTTGTCCAAGCACTTTTCACCATTTCCCTCCATTCTTCAAGACCTGGTTAGGGTTCCTTGAAGCCTGCTCTGATACCAATTGAAAACTACTAGAGGGGGGGTGAATAGAGTTTTATAGATAATTTAACAATTATTGAACTCAAACAACCACAATGAAAAATATTGGACAAGGAGACACAAGGTTTAGAGTGGTTCCAACTATAGCAAATACTATAGCCGTCAATCCACTACCCGGTTGCTTACCCAACCGGGATTTGAAAAGAAATTTATTTTATTACCTCTTCAAGGAATTTACATAAAATACAATCTCTTTTCCTAAACCCTTCAAGCAGCCTTCACCTAGAAGTAATCGCCAACCTTGAAGCAGCCTTCCCTTGAAGTAGATGCACCAACTCCCGTTGCACCAGCCTTCTGAAGTAGCTTCCCTTGCGATAGCCTTCTTGAAGTAGCTTGAAGTCCCCTTCTCCACCTGAGAAGTCAACCCTCTCCAATCCGCAGCCTCCAACCCTAGGAGTAGCAAGGAGAGTACAAAAAATAAACAGGAACAAGAAAGGAAAAAGGAAATTACAACTTATCCTTTAAGCCCGAGGCTTGATATGCCTAGATCAAGCGTAAGATCTCCTAGCCAAGTATGTGAACTTGTAATTGCTGTGGGTAGGAGAATCTAGCCTATAGGACACGAGATTGAGCTAAGAAGAATGTAGGCCAATGATCACAGTGCTCAAATTGCTTGCAAAGGATTGCTCAAGTATGCTCAAGTGTATTCTCAAGTGTAACAAATGAATTCTAGTGTCCTATGGCTTGTCGTATTTGTAGGAATGGCCTAAGTATGCTTAAGGACGTTCTAGACAACTTCTAGGGGTTTCTAAGTGCTTAACTAGCCGTTAGGTACAAAGTTGTTGCTTTAACAACGGCTAATTAATTTATTCTGCAGTTGCTGTCAGAGACCATCTCGATCGACAAATGGTCGACCGAGACACCTACTCGGTCGAAGTTTTGTCGACCGACATGCTCTCTGGAACAAGTGATTTGCAACGTCTTTCTTCAACTACCAACTAACTTGTCTGTTGTGTCTAACGACTACTTTGGATCTTTCTCGGTCGAGAAGATGGTCGACCGAGAGTGTCTCGGTCGAGGAGTTTGTCGACCGAGAATGATCCTGTTTCAAGGTTTCAATTTAAGCACTAATTATATGTGTGAGTGTGCAAAGGTGATCCTAATAAAATGGGATGACATGTCTAACTATGGTGTTTGGCTAGGGAAAATCTAACGCTTGATTTACATGCAAATCTAAGTACTTGTACATTATATATTTGCACAAGTTTTACAACATTGATTACATTGCATGAAAATATAACTAAGTAAGCTCTTGGATTTTCCCTTGCGACTTTGTCATCCTGCACACTCAAGTAGCTCGTTAGATTAATAAGAATGAAATGTTTGTCATCATCGAAACAAAGGGATTTATCATAATATCTAATTTATCCAACACATCCATGATGACCAGCCGACTGGCCAAGAGGCAAGGCGAACGATTCAAGGGTTGAACCAATCTACCCAGATTGGCAAGCACATATCTACACCAACAACATATTCATACATGTGATTTGATGATTGACCTAGGTGGTAGTAATTCCTTGTGGCTCCAAGGAATTACAAGTAGACATGGCAATAACCATCACTTTTTGTTGTATGTTTGCATTGTGGTATATAGCATGTATATGATATGTACTATATATGTGGTGATTGGATACAATATATGTATATATATGTTATATATAAAATCCCTCAAATCAAACATATTAGGTCTCAGATGCTTTCCAATAGCAATACACATGAAAAACTTATTTGACTAAGAGTAGGTTACGCCAAAGCGTGGTACGCCGTCTACCTCGTGAAAGTATGATGGTAGTAATGTAGGTTCCACCAAAGTGGGGTGCATTATTATCATAGAGGCTATTGGGCCAGACTTAATTGGTGATTCTTAGAGCGTCTAAGCCTATAAGCATAAATATGATTATGGAAAGAAGTTGTGTTTATCGTCCATCAAGAATTGCATATGATGGAATTGGCAAAAGTTGCCTACCTTGGTAATTAACTGTGTTTTGCGGCGTTGGTAGGGCCAAAGTTGAATTATCTTAGATCTTGCTCATTAGAAAATTATTCGCTACAATTTTATGAATTGATACTTGAGGGTTATCAATTTGATCAAAATAATGAGAACGATAATTAATTAAAGACCTAATTATTATCACCCAAATTTAATTAAATCAAACCAAATCAAAAATAATTTTTTGACAAAATTGTAAATTCTTTTGTAGAATCAAATGGCAATGAACAACAATCACTTTTCTCTGCAATCGGTCATTGAGAAAGACAAACTAACTGGGAACAATTTCCACAACTGGTTCAAGATGTTGACAATCATTCTCACATAGGAGTGCAAGCTCTATGTCCTAGAGATGCCAGAACCAGAGGAACCACCTCAAAATGCACCAAGGGCTAACAAGGATGCTTACAAGAAGCATATTGAAGATGTCGTGGATGTCAAGTGTCTGCTGATATGCTCCATGAACTATGAGTTATAAAGTCAACATGAGATCAGGAAAGACAAGAGAGATATGATGTCTCCAAGGCGTTGTTCAAATGTAGCATGGCAGAAGGAGATCTAATAGGTCCTCATGTACTCAAACTTATTGGGTATGTGGAGAACCTAGCTAGACTGGGATTCCCTTTGGGTCAAGAGTTGTCCATTGACGTGATTCTGTAGTCCCTGTCAGAGTCATATAGTCAATTTATCATGAACTATAACATGAATGACTTTTGAAAAACTGTTGATAGAGTTGTTGGCAGAGTTGTTGGGAATGTTGAGAACAGTTGAGACACAGATGAAGAAAGACAAGCCCAAGTATGTGATGATGATCAACAAGACAAAGGGAAAGTCTAAAGGAAAAGGAAAAGCTAAGAATAGTTCTAAAGCTATCCATAAGCCCAAGCCTTCAGATCTCAAGGCATAGGGAGGTGTAAAGAAAGTAAGAGGCGACTGTCATCATTGTCACTAGTCTGGACACTGGAAAAGAAATTGCCCACTCTGGTTAGAGGAATTAAAAAAGAAGAAGGAAGGCATTTAGGCCTCCACTTCAGGTATAAATGTTATAAGATAAATTTGATTACTTCTTCATTTTGATATGTGATACCAAATATAGATCTGACATACTTGATGTGCAAGATCTGACAATAAGAAAAAGACTTCATGGAAGGACAAAGATGGACAAGGCGGAGCAAGAGTTGCGGAAGCTTTGGTCTACATTTAAATTTCTCGTATCCCAGTGGACATGTAATAGAGTTAATAGAGCCACGATTTCATTATGACATCAAATAGAAACATCCACTTCAAATCATCTTGTATGATAAGGATGATATATCAATAAAGTGAGAGGTTAATGTTTCTATTTGGAAAGATATGATCTTGCATGGAAACCCCCAAACATCTAATGATATTTGTATGAAATATGTTGATATGAATGCACATAATGTTAACACCAAAGGATTATAATTGATAACTCAAGACTATCACTAGCAATAGTCACCTTGGACATATATATAAGAAATGCATGTCTAGAATACATATTGATGTTAAACTAGACTCCCTTGGTTATTGAACCTAAGGAAATATGCAATTCTTGCTTGTACATAAAGTGACATAACATCCTTCACTATATGTAGTGGGAGGATAAGCCTTCCAGTAAACCTCATACATGTGATGCATGAAGATCTTATGGAACGAATGCTATAGATAACTACTTATACTTCATTTCTATTACTAGTAATATGATTATATGTACTCAGTAAAATAGAAATATAAATATCTTGAAGTGTTCAAGGATATTATAAATGAAGTATGACTTTGATGAAGAAACTTTGATGAGATAAAATGTTGAAATACTTTACATCGATACCTTGAGTACCTTCAAAGAAATGATTGTGATGATGTATCACAAGAGAAATCCATCTAAACATAATGATGTGTCCAAATGAAAGAATTATACCATGATGAGTCATGATATGAGTTATCAATTAATGTAATCTTATTATCCTCATAAATATATACCTATCACTAAATCTTTAACCATTTGAATGGTTTATAAGACATCATATATGATATGAATTGGGAATGTCGCAATATGTCTAAGGATTGAAAACTACATTGAGAAAGTAGTTTCTTGAAAAAGGTTTATCCACAAACCATAATTGTTGAATGTTACTACTAATGACAATCCAAAAATAGAAGTGTTTTGTTGATAGGATAATCGAGTTCCTAAAGAATCGGTGGGAGTAAAAGTAGAACTCGAAATGTTTGAGGTCAACAAAGAGGTACAGTGAGAACTAGGAGAATCAAAAGTTGTTGTGGAATCTCGAGTTCATCATATAACATAAAATAAAATGGTTATAGTAGAACACATATGAGATTGGAGGACTGTGAATCCAATGATTCAGATAGGTTGGTCATAACATGATGAGCCAACTAGTCAATTAGAAGCTAATGAGAACCATAATCTGAGTAATGGCTCAAGGACATTATGGGATCCATGTAAGCTAACAAAGTAGGACTTTGATATCACCACCTAAAAGGGTAACAACTAAAGGGTGCAATATGGTCTTGTGGCAAGGACCTACATGGATAACATGAAAGGACAAATTGGTTGGATAAGATTTCAAATCAATTCAAGTTGTTGAACATGATAGAAATTACTTTACCAATTGTCATTCTTGTTGTTGTAGTTAAAATTGACTAAGAGATTTGACATATGAAGATAAAAAACTAAATTCCTTAAAGGAATACATCATAGGATGTGTACGTGACACTACTTAAAAGATTTATAACTTAAAGAATGTAAATAAATTCTATGAACTATAAAGTTCAAAGTGGGATTAAAACACACATCTCAGATGAGGGATATTTTGACTTGACATGATAGTCAAATAGTTTGACTTGAGTCAATATGAAATCTATGATTACAAAATATTTAGTGGGAGCATATATGAATATTCCACATATGAGGAGGAATAACATATCAATATTGTGAATATTAAGAGTTGGCATGAAAACACCTTCAACACTGAAGGATAAGGTGAAACATCTTACGAGATAAGGATCAAGACCTATGAGATAGTTCTTGAATGTTTCACAATGGAAGTTTGAGCACATACAATAGCAATGTATTGATGGAGTTGAACATGGAAAGGATTCAATGAGAGATAATTCATATTAGTCTCTCATGAACCATAAGTTTCAATTCTTGTGAAGAATGGAAATGACATGATTAAGATGCCATATGTTGTTGTAATGGATCTATCATGAATGCTACTTATCCCATATAATCTTGTATGTATTGGGCATGGCAAGATGATAGTAATTCCAATAAGGGTTATTGGAAAGTCACTAAAATATCCATTAGAATTTGGAAAATACCTAAGGATAGATTGCTAGTCTATAGGGATAGCAATAAAAGGAAGAGTTGGATGTAAAGGGTTACATCGATGCAAGCTTCCATAATGACAAAATTGATCACAAATTCAAATATGTTTGATTTTAAAGAGAAATGTTGTTAGGTAGAAGGGTTCCGAACTAATACCCATTGATCCAGTTCTACATTAGAAGTCGAGTATACTTGTGTTATGAACACAAAGTGATACTATATGGATCTAGAAGTTCATATGATGAACTTATTGATATTCCGACCATTGATGACTCAGTAGTGATACTATGACAACAAAGGAGCTACTTGTTAGGTAGGGAATATCAGATACCATATTACGACAGTTCTGTTCATATGAGAAATTGTACAACAAAGATAAGGAAACATGAAATATACTAACTAATACCAAAGTGTTTCTAACCCGCTAAATTAGCACTAACACAGAAGCATGGTGGAAATGTTTAGATCACCACGAATATGATTTATGGGTGATTGGATCTAAGTGCAAGTGGGAATCTGTTGGTAAGGTATGCCCATAGAGCCAATCATGTGATGATTTACATGGCATAAACCATAAATGATTTAATTAATACTCATAAAGGCAAGCTTCTAATTCATAATGTTTCGTTTAGTTATGAGATAATGAAGAAACATTATGAATGTCTAAAGAATGACAATACACAATGACGTATATCTTCAAGTACCTGACTTGGAAGAATGAGATCATACGAGTGCTAAGAATATGTACATTCTTATTATGTCCCTAGTCATTTGTTACTGTGGAAGGTAGATAGACACCAGTAATACATAAGACTAGAGTGTAGATTGATTGATGACAAAATCTCATTAGTCATGATATGAAAATATCAAACCAAGCACACAAATTAATGTTAGGGAACAATGTATTGGTCAGACCCACCTTGAGAGTGACACATGGAAACCATCATTGGTGGTCATAGTCATCTCTCATAGTGAAGGTGGTGATTGTGATTCTTAGATCTAAAATCACTGCACTCATCACATGTCATTGGGTACGCTTTGACATCATCAAAAGCAATCTTAAAACATGGGTTGTTATAAATGTGATGATTGGGTGACTTTGACACATGGAGATAGACTATGAGTGATAGAGATGAGTTTTTTTCCCTCCTATTGGAGTATGCTATCGTAGACACTTTATAAGCGAGACTGAGAAATACATGCACATGCACATGTCAATCAATATATGATATTGAGGTCACATTATCGTAGACAGTCTACACTTGGTTCAAGGAACATGGACTGAACATTGAGAGGGTGATGATTCCATGCCTCGATTTCATCCACGATATCAGAGACAAAAAAATTATACAATCACTACAACACCTTACACAGATTGTTGGTTGAAGTTGTTCTTCAACTTTCCATTCACTTGGGTAGCACATATGTGCGACTAGGCACTACTCTTTGTTTGTGATGTCATAAGTTAGTTATGGACATTCACTGCCAATGTGATATGGGACCTATAGGGTCACACATAAAAGAACTCATCTAGAAGAGGAGTTTATATTGAATGATGATTAGATTGATTACTAAAGTGACATATTGAAAGATTGGCTGACAAAACTGCCAAATGACCATCTCACTGGGTGATACGACTATTTGGGTAGTTAGACGGGCCTCTCAAGTGTTGAGATGACTGTTTGGATAGTTAGGCTAATTAGAGTTTGAATTGGTTAAGTTCTGCCCAAATTAAGGAGTGAACCAACTGGTTCAATCTATTGAACTGATCGGCTCGACTCAGGCTCACCAGACGGCCGTCTGGGTGAGTGAGACGAGCATATCACATGGGTGAGTCAGATCAGTTGGGGCCGAATAAAGGTTTTGGATGTTTCTCAAACTTATTCGATAACACATTACTAGTGGTGTAAGGAATTAATATGTAATATTAATTGGAATTGAAATTGCCAAATTCGTATGCGATTGGAAAACTACCAAACAGTCATTTGGCAGTGCGAGATGACTATCTCACGGGACCAGATGATCATATGGGTCACCAGATGGCCGTTTCAGAGTATACTGGTTGTGAAAATTTAAGATCTTCTGGTCCCTTCCAATCCCACACAAACCATGTATAGACTTAGAGCCATGGTCCTAACCCTGTCTATAAATAGAGGAGTATTGGGGACTTCCCAGAACACAACATAGACAACTAAGAATCAGTTTCTCTAACAGTTATTGTCCTCTTTGGTTGTGGTAACCGATAGAGCCCAAGAAATTCCTACCTGACTAGGGAGGGATAGAGATGGGAGAGAACAACTGAGGATCGTTCTTGTAGGAGAGTAAGTTGGTGACTAGTACAGTAATGGAAGGGACAAATCCTTCCTATTTGTTGTAGTTAAATGACATGAGTTCTACTTGGTCTTTATGGACTACTCTAGGGGCAGGATCCTTTGGCTGTTGCTAGGAGGACAACTGCAACCTACAGTCCTTGTCCAGACTACAGGAGTCGCTGCAAAAGTTGTTTCTGTTCATTGTTCGTGGTGAAAACCAAGAGCTACACAACCACCATCTAAGAGCAACTTGATAGTTAAATTAAAGCAAATTATTTTCGATGGACTTACTCTAGGACCACATATATATCGTTAAACTATTCTTCCTATTTCATAGTAGTTGACGTGATCTTGCTGTTATGGGAATACAAATAAATAATTTTTTTGTTTCTATTTCTATACTCTATGCCTGCATTTCCCAAAACTAGAGTAGGAGTCAACACTATTTTATTTCATCATCAAATTCATATGACTTCATTTCCCTTCTCCTTTGACACACTTGTCATGTTTTAAATATCTAAACTCTCATAATGGGGGGTCAAGATAAAATTGAATAATATATATATTTGTATCCATGTCACTTTTTTTTAGTTTGATACATGTTTTTGATGAGGGATGGTGTGGTTGTGAATACAATGGTCCCCCGATGAAGGGACCATGTTTAAACCGCACACCCTCATGAGTGTCTAACCTCCGCTATAGGTTGTAGAGGAGGGGGGATATTTCTCTCTTAACCCATGCTTTGATAAATGCTTAATTTACTGCATTCTCATGACCTTATTTTTTCTAAATACTTATCTCATTACCATATGAGATTGATACCTAGACATGAATTTTACTTCAACTAATGTGCTATTCTTTGTAACCTTATATTAGAAAGGTCTATTATAAGTTACATAATCATTTTCTAGACAGTTTGTCGACATAGATTATGATGCTAAAAAATGTACATTCATTCCTTTAGTCATTGTGCTTAATGGTCACTTCAAAAAATTAGTTGATTGCATATATCCTTCAACATTATTTATTTTCTTGCTTGTTAACTATATGTTCATAACAAGTTACTACAAATCACATACCAAATACTAATAATCAAACATAATATAATTTTGATCTTACTACCAAATCATTTCTTCTTTGTGGATAAAATATGTAATATTTCAAGAATCACAAATTTTAACTTGGATCATGTGGTTGTAAAGTAATATCATATCAAATGTTCTTTTATGCTTAATGTGAGAACACAAAAAGTTTTATGGAGTCATTTTTAAGGAAGATTTTTTTTATTTTTCAGTCTAGTGTTTATGTGTTTCTAGTTGTGTATATTATCCCACACTTTGTTCAGTTCTTGTTTTCTAGTACCTAGAACTTCCATAAAAATTATTTAGTTTACAATAAATATTCTTATATTGAATGTCTGGGGAGAGGTCCTTATAAACACACTTAACAAATTTTATCTCGATATTGATAGAACAATTTGAGCAATCCACACAAATCTACAAATATTTGATTGGTGAGGAAAGATATGTTCTTCTATTAATAATTTTGAGTGGGTGTTTCCTTCCTAAGAAAAATGCTTCATCTATTGTGTTAGACCTTCAACATCCAAGGAATAAAAATTCAAAACCATGTGATTTATGTTGCAATTCTAGGACTCCTTATCTATGTATTTATCTGTTCTCAAAAGTATGTTCTACATTCAAAATTACTTATCGATTTGTTTGATTTTTTCTTAAAGAAGAGAATTTCCATTTGATTACAAGAGTACGACAGGCTTATTTTTACTAAATATGAAACTATATATGATCATGATTCTAACAAAGTTATACCACCAAAAAGATTTCCATGTTCATATGTCCATTACTACAATTTCTCAAAACTCTCATGAATTACTTCATGTTAGTTGGGAAAGCTTTCTATAGCTTATTTAATAATGATCTCATAATTAAATTCCCAAATGAAACATGGTCAGAAGTATACACAATTGTTTTATAGCTAAATAGATGATTCCTATAGTAGAACATTAATCAATATGAGGCTTGGGAGTCAGTTGGTTATGTGAATAATCTAGATCCAAAACTGTAGATCTTAGAAGACATATTTTGGCCAAGAACATATAGAAAGACTCCTCTACATGTTGCCACCCCATCTTACCCAATATGCTTTCTAATCTTAGTTTTAGATCATATGAAACCATAATAAAAACTAAGCCTAGTCATTCTTGCATGCCCATCCAACCTATCCTACTCATAGCGGAGGTAATCCATCACTAGAAATTTCTTAGAAATCCAACAATGTCAAAAAATATGAGATGGGATCATACATATAATGCTCATCACTCTAGACTATAACTGCTAGAGGAGCATGAGAGGATTGCATGGTGAGAAGCTTTTGTTCCCTCACAATAATGGTAGGAGCCATCCCAATTGAAGAGAGAGAAATAAAGATAAAGATGCAACCTTAGCTAGAGTCATTGACAATAGCACCATCCCCTCAAGGTGAAGAACAACCATCAAACAATATATATTCTAGTTGCATGAAGTAGAAGAAGGAGATGAAGGCATCATAATGAGACCAACAAGAACAATTTGTCCAACTTTTGACAAATTTTACATGTGGGCATGCATCGAGCTCTCCCAATAAGACAGTGATATATTATTATGAAGTCTCAAGAAGTGAAATAGTGATTTTTGTTTTGTTTTCATGTAGGATCATATCAATGTCATAAAGGATGAACTATGTAAAACTCTACATAAAGGATGTTACTGAAAAACTATCTTGATGTTGGAAATCTATTCGATTCTCAAAGATGAGTTCAAGAGCAATATACCCTCGACTAATGTCTACATGGTTGGATTTGACCAAGTAGGTGACCTCTTCATAGGGAATGAGACAAGGGAGAAGGAGGGATTGAAAAAAGATATTAGATGAGTCCATGTTGCACTTCATTTTCCTGCCAATCCTATAGGACGGTCATCAGTTGTAGCTATCCATTGACAATGAAGAAAGGACAATTGTCTAGATACAACAAATCTAACCTAGAGACCCACAAAAATAATTTAAGGAATATAGACAAGGAAAGGGGGAACATGACAAAGTAAACAAGGAGTGCCCAAAAAAATTATGAATCTCAACAAAACACATGGTGAACACTACAACTATCAAACAAAGATAAGAAATAGGACAAGCCGCAACATGTAATTGTTATCCTTAGAAAAAACTAAGTCTAGATTGTGGCCTTTTTTGGGTCTACATGAATGCGTTTGTCCCTATCAAAATGAAAGTTGAATACATTGGTTGTATAATTTTCATCTACTTCAAGGAAGGTATGCAATCTTCCTTCTATGCTCAACTAGGGGATGAACATTACAAATAGTGAAAGCTCTACATTGTCATTTGATTACTCTTTAACTTTCACACTCTAGGAACAGAGTGTGTGATAAGTTTGGGGTAAAAAAGTGAGGGAATTACATTTTGACTCATTTATGCCATGTGTCTATAGTATACATCTTTCTCTAGTTATGAGAAAAATTTTGAATTTTTTGCAATGAATTGATAGCTTCTTACACATAGGATTGTGTTTATTTTTGTGTTGCATGTTTTTTTGACTCATATAAGAGTAAGATAGAAGTTTAATATGATTATTAGGATGCTTGTCAACTACCTCAAGTTGGCTCTAATTGTCTTCAAGATACATATATCAAGGTTTTGTTAATAATGGAACACATTACGTATGACCTAACTTTGTTTTATTGAACAACTCATATTTTTGTGCTAACTCTCTCAAAGGGGTTGCATCCAACTCTCTATCGATCTAAGTCCCTAGAGAGAGCATCGAATATATATATATGCTTGTAGGCCTTGTCTATTTCCCTACCCATGACCATTTAGTTCCTATTATTGGATGGAAGTGTACGGCCCCAAATGTGGACCCCTTACTTACCTTAAAAACTTTAAAAAGAGGAAAATGGAATGCCAATTCACAAAATCCTTAAAGGAAAAAAAATCCTAAATCCCAAATAGAGTGTGTGAATGAAAGCTAGAGTGTGAATAAAAGTAGAGGATTATATCTTGTGGATGTGTTATTTTGCTCACAGACACATATATAACATCACCCATATAACCACATTAAAGCTCATTGAATAAAATCACTGCCTTTAACAATGTTTATTGAAGTTAAAAAAATATAGGGTGGTGGTATGTAGGATGTGAAATCATTGCTCTAAAGGCAATTAGATTGGGTGCAAGGACAACTTGCTCGTTACATGGACCTCTACCTGTAACCGGGTTCTGATGCTTAATATTTTACAGTTTTGGCTTGTATCTGTAGCAGAGTCCAAAACAAATTGATAAAACTACTACCATTTTTGTTTGTAAGGAAATTGTTGCCATATTCTCTATTGGATTAAAATTTGATCACACTCACGCTCTCTCATGCGCCATCCCAAAACCACCTTTCACTCTGTTGTCCCCTCTTCTCCCACTTCCCTTTCTGCCCCAATCAACAACCGTCAGGTGGAAACATGTAGCAACATGCCCAAATCAATCCGCAGAAAAGGATGGAGAAAGTTGGATTGAGAGGATGACGTGACATATATTGATTAGGTGGTTGATGGAGGTTACGTAATTAACAAATAAATTTGTTTTGCTTATAACTTTTGAACTGTGATGAATTTTTTGATGAAATAAAAACCATTAGATTTTTTTTATAAAATACAATCCAACAAGACTAATGTTGATATATTTTTAAGAAGGAAATACAAAAGTGGTATGTAAATGTATGTGATGAGAGAAAGTTTTTCTATAAATTTTAAATTGTGATCAATTTTTGAATGAAATAAAAACTATTAGATTTGTGATAAAAAATACCTTGAAACAAGTTTAAGGTTGAGAGAAAAAACAAGTTGCTGAAAAAATATCAAAAAAGGAACATCCAATGGTTAATTGATAGCTAAAGATGGTTCATTGATGCCCAGAAAGGATTTATTGACACCCATAAGTATAAAAATGACACCCAAGTAAATATTATATGTATTAAATCATGACTAAGGTAATTGACAACCAAAAACAATATAATAGTGCCCAAATAAGTTTGTATGACACCCACAAACAACTTAATGGCGCCCAAATATGGCGGTACACATTAAATAAGGTATAAGAGTATTTCACACCGAACAACAACTTAATGACACCCAAACATGACTAATTGTCACCCAGAGATGGTTAATTGATGCCCAAAAATGGTTCATTGACACCCATAATTATAAAAATGACTCTCAAGTTAATATTATATGCATTAAATCATGACTAAAGATAATTAACAACCAAAAAACAACTTAATGTCACTCAAATAGATTTGTTTGACACCCAAGAACAACTTAATGACACCCAAATATGATTGTACCCATTAAATAGAGTGTAAGAGTATTTCATACCCAACAACAACTTAATGGTGCCCAAAAATGATTATTTTACGCCCAAGCATGTAACAAAACTATAAATAAATTGGTACCCAATGGTTAATTGACACCCATAGATGTTTCAATGACGCCCAAAAATGGTGGTTCATTGACACTCAGAAATACAAAAATGGTGCCCAAGTGAATATTGTATGCGTTAAATCACGACTAAGATAATTGACAATCAAAAATAAAATAATGGTGCCCAAATAGGGTTCTTTGACACCTAAGAATAACTTAATAGCGGCCAAATATGGTTGCATGCATTAAATAGTGTGTAAGGATACTTTGCACTGATTATCAATGTAATAGCGCCAAGAAATGGCTAATTGACACCCATAAATGGTTAATTGATGCCCAGACTTGGTTCATTAATACTTAGAAGTATAAAAATAACTCCCAGGTAAATATTGTATGTATTACATCACATCTAAGGGTAATTGACAACAAAGATAATACAATGACGCCCATATAGGTTTGTTTGAGACCTAAAAATAACTCAATGGTTCTTAAGTATGGTTGTACACATTAAATAGGGTGTAAGGGTACTTCACACTCAATAATAAGTTAATTGACACATAAGAACAATTTAATGGTGCCCACCAAATACATTCATTTCATTCCACACATTAAATAACAGCTAATTGTTAATTAACATACAAAAATGGTTCATTGACACCCATAAATAGTTCATTGATAATCAAAAGTATAAAAATGACACTTTTAGAGAATTTTGGGAGCTTTGAGAGATTTTGGATGCTATTTAGCAATTTTTACGAGCTATTTAGCCATTTTAGTTTTTTTTAGCAATTTGTGGGCATATCACAATTTTTTGGCACTTTTAGTTATTTTTGGGTGCTATATAAGCATCTTTAGGTGTCTTTAGCTATTTTTGGGCACATATACACTATTTCTAAGCACTTAGTTTTTAGGCATGTAATTATCAATTTTTTAGACACTTTTACCAGTGAATACAATACCTAATTATCATGAAAATATCCCTATTTTCCTCATGTCCTCCATTTACTTCTCTTATTTCTCATCTCTCATACTTATCTCACTTCCCTTCTCTTCCCCCATCACATTTCTCCTCACTTCTCTAATCCTCCATCATCACTTACCTCCTTTTTTGTAATTATTTCCTTAAAAGTATATCAACATTAGTCTTGTTTGAATGTATTTTTTTATCACAAATTTAATAGTTTTATTTCATTCAAAAAATCATCACAGTTTAGAAATAATGAATAAAATGATTTTCTCTCTCATCACATCACCTCTACATACCACTTTTGTATTTTTTTTCTCAAAAATATATCAACATTAGTCTTGTTGGATGCATTTTTATAAGGAATCTAATTGTTTTTATTTTTTCATAAAATTCATCACAGTTCAACAATTATAAGTACAAAAAATTTATTTCTCCATTATATAACCTCCACCAACCACACAATTGATACCCACCACGTCATCCTTTGAAAATCAACTTTCTACCAGCTTTTTCTCCCAAAACTGCCCAATCTTCCGTAAAACCACCAAGGGACTGCGTGTAAGACCTGAGCTTGAGGGTCCTATGCATGACCCAATCATTTTCATTCTCTATTCTGGCACTGGATAATAAAAAAATTGCGTTGCAACCCATCTCAACAGTTTAACCAACTCTTGTTCGTGATTTATTAAAAATTGCAAACAACTGCTCAACTATTGGCTTCACTAGTATTATAACATCGAATTTTGAGATGGCTACTAAAGCATTAAGAGTCTTATGACACGAGGTTAAGTTTATGGAAAATGACAAGCATGACAAGGAAAAATCCCATATGTAAAATATATATTTCATTAAGGTATTGACTAACATGTTGGAATTTCCACCTCTGAAATTCAATGGATTGTGTCAGTGATTTCATATAGACCGATAAGCAATTGACAAATGAGATAGATGTCTAGGTAAAATGTTAGAGGGCTTCATCAACGTAGGGTAGCTTCTAGACATCTTTGGATTGTCAATAGTGGAGTTTGATTGCTATTTATTGGTGTTTGTTGATGATGGCTAGCATGTTATGAGAATAGGATAATAGGTGATGAAGTTTGTGAGGGAGTAAATATATCACCTTATGGTTACCAAAGCTTATTAAAGGTTTGAGATATTTAGGGTATGTTGGTACATAACACATCCTCTTAAGAAGCTCTAGAATCTTTATCCAGTGGACAAACATAACAAAAAGTTGTTAGGAAATACATGTGTTGCACCTAAGTGGTAGGATGTAATAGGTGTATAGCATCAGAAGGTGTTTAATTGAAGATCAATAAGGGACTGGGTGAAGGGAATGGAGGAGTTAATATGGATAATATTAGGATGTAATAATTTCTGAAGAAGGGTAAAATGAGATTCAATATACTTCAGGATCTCACCATAAAAACAAAATTTAAGCATGAGAAGAGATGTTGTGGGATTTCATGTATTATCTCCTCATACAGAGGTTTGGTTGATATTGCTGATAAAGGACAATGAGGAAGTGTTGATGATATTGTTGTGGGAGTGTTGCAATGGCTATATCACTACTATGGCGACTTCTCTAATAGGAGATGCCACCAAGTATGTTGTTGTTTGGTTTCTGTATGACACTAATGAAAGGCAGGATGCTTACTAAGGCACTTTCCACGTGTGAATCCAATGGGCATTTTGAAATGGAATAGGCCACAAACATTGGTGCAGTCATAATCCACAATCGTTGATGATTTATCCAAGGCTACTTCTAAAGATCATTTTGTTACAATTTGTTCTTCCCTCCATCTAGAAAGTGCAAAATGCCTACAAACTGATATATAATACTTCATGACAAAATATTTCAAACATGTTTTTCTGTTATTGTGTAGAGGACACATCACATATGCTTAAGGAATTTGACATGATGACATTGTACAATCGTGCTCAATAGAATTTCTTGTGGATTCTGCTACACTGCCTTAGTTTCTCATCGTAACTTCTAAGCCTCCAAAATATATTAAAGGTCCACAGTTCTTATGGCCCCTCCCGACGCTAAGAGATTGAGAGTGCCATAAAGTCACGTTCAACATTAGGGGTGGGTATATGATCTAATTATGGAATGATCCATGAGTGAGTTGTCAATTCATTGAAGACATGATAGGTCCTAGGCTTAAAATGAAAAATGTGTAGATAACCACAACATATTAGCACCACCATCAAAAATGGCGTATGGGAATTTCCTATGGTGTGGGTGCACAACAACTGAAAAGTTGTTTGAAAATATACATATAAAAGGTGTGGGTGGTTGTGTCTTATTGATGTGTCATCTTTCTCTCTTAAAGGTGTCTGGCATTTATGCTGCTCAAAACACCATGTTCTCAGCTAGAGCGGAATGGCTTTGTAAGCCAACCGTTCCTCACATGTTGCAAGCACATGGATGGAAAGTGATGGAATGCAAGCTTACTACTAGAAGATATAGAGAAATCTCATGGCTTGCATCTTGTTTTGTATTTTGTTGTCTATGATGTTTAATCCAACGAACACATAATGTGACATTGTGAGTTCACCAAAAAAATTGAGAATATCGTTCTAGATTAAATCGGGTCCCAAGATGCATTGATGATATTCTCAGTCTCAAAGATTGCGGAAACCACCTCCTTGCACACATCTCTTATAACTTTTATTCTATGAGAAACAAATAACTTTTGTTGAGATGAAGCCTACTACTAGTGTAGTATAACATAGAACTATACAAGACTTGGACAACCTATACTTGTATATTGTTTTCATTGAATTAATTAAGGGAATAAGAAATTGGTTCTTATGATCAATAATAGAATGATGAGTTGATTCTCATATGTAATGATAAACTTAAAACAAGCAAAGCCAATGTCATCAATGTTCTTGTAAAGACCCAATCTTTACTATCATATATTTACAAAATGTATCAAAAATATAAACAATCTTTATTATAATCATGCTTTTACATCAGAGTCGCGGAAGCTTTAAGCATAAGATTACAAGACTAAAAATAATAATTGGTTCCTATCTAGTGTTCAACAGGGGACAACTCCTGCACGTCTTTTCTAGTCCTTTGTATAACATGTCCATGAGTTTCCGAAAGAACAAAACCACACATGGACCCCATGAAGAGAGATAAATGTCAGCTAGGCTAGTACGAAATCCCATTATTGAGCTATTTTAAAAATAAAGAGTTGCAAGACAAAATTTAGGTAAAATTCCTTGGTAGACTATAGGAACAAAAAAAGGTTATCTACTTACCATGCTAGTTTGAAAAATGTACAATATTCCAAAGTGGTAACTCAAAAATAATAAAGAGATTCTCAAACTAGTATCAAGATTTCAAAATGAAATGATTTTTCTCAAAACTAATATCAAGATATCAAAATTTTAAAAATGACAAGATTTATCCATTGGCAAAATAAATCTAAATATATTATCTTCGCTAGTGGCTACGTGCCTAGTGTTCTCCTCTCTATAAGAGAACGACACCTTTGTCTGTGGGGGTAATCAGTGTTGAGGGAACTCTAGTTGTCCATTATCCACTATGCGGGGTTGGGGAATATGACCCATCAAATCTAGTAAGCTAAAGATCTTAGTCAATATTTTGAATTTTTGTACCAATATCAAAATCAACCAGTATTTTAGTTATTCAACAATGTTCTACATTCAATTTAGTAGTGGTGACCTTAAACATGAGGAAAAGGCTAGTAACAACATTGGTTAACCATTATATATAAAAATTATATAAATGAGATTCAAAAGAGAAATAAAAAAACTCAATAACAAAATCGAGAATCTAGTACATGTTATCATTGAGAAATTCCAATCCAAAATCAAAGATTTCAGTGAAACAAAAATCTAGCAAGAGATAATTTATTAGTGTTATTTGATGTTTCTTGGCTTGGAAATCACTTTGTAGGTTCTTATTAGGTGAATATTATCATTTTACCCCTCAGTGAATAGATTATTATTTTTTGTTGTAATAACTCCCATCCTGAATTCATTAGATTCATTCCCATTGTCTCCATTTCTAGGGTTTCTAATTACTTTATGTATATAGTCGATCTTACATATAAGTGTATATAACCATAGTACTAATTACATAAATAGTGTTCATTATTATATACTTGTATCTCATCCTATCAAGGATCATATTTCCATATATACATAAAAATTCCTAGAAGGAGTATATATAATTTAAAGGTAAAAGGTACATTGAATTTAATTTACCATGTTTATCTCTATATAAGATGTCACTCTCCATTATATGCATCATTTGTGAGAATAGTAAATTTGACACCAACTATTGAATAGTTTAAAACCATAGATTTTATTAATTTGATATTTTCTTGATTCTCTTTGACTCCTAATGATACATCATTTCAGTCATATAATCATTTAGATCATACATATATGCATATGTGTTGAATAAGATCACTATATGTTTAGGTCATGTTATACATATACACATATGGTTTCCATATTGATTTACCTTGTATTTTACTGGTTTTAGGGTCATGTGCATGCCCTTATGTATTGGATAAAGATGTGATATGTCTATGGGTCACGAGTGGGTGTATTTGATAGTTAGGGTAGTTGTTAAACTATTCGCATCCTGCTAGGTACATCTGGGTGAATTCTTACAACATAATTTTACATGTTACCAATGATTTATCTAAGTTCAAGAAGTTATCAAGAGATTAAAGAGCTAGGTGAGGGAAGAAGGTACCTCTCGAAGGACATGAGGAGTAGACAGTCGTTGCTCCTGGAGTCACTACTAAAAAATAGGGTATACGTGACATTTAAGTTTGTTACCTTAATGTAAAATGGTGACATGACTACCCATCATCTATAAAGCGAATGTCACCTATTACGGGTAACCTTTGTGCAATGTAACCTATATGGAATGAACGTCACCTATTGGGGGCTTTTAGATTCTAAAACATGACAATAGGTGACAAAATAGAGCATCACACATGTTAAGAAAAATCACATGTAAGGATGTCACCTATCTGGTAAAAAGTGACTAATAAGCTATTACCAAACAACTAATAGGTAATACACATACACGACATATATGGATGCAAATGGCAACAACTGATTAGAAGATATTTTACATTCCACACCATCACATCAGATATATGCACGCATCTTTTTGGCAAAATAACAACTCATTTTCATCGTGGAGCTATAAGTTGTTTGTATATATAAGAACAACACAAATATAAAAAGAACAATTTCATTTCTTTTAGTGAGTAATCTCATACATTTGTTTAATGTATTCATACCCAACACTCATACATATGGCCCAAAAACAACCCGAAACACAACCATAAAACTCGAACATGACTTGAATCTGAAGTTCAAGAAGAACCACAATAGCCTGACCCAAACAAGTTGAACCCATAGGGGCAAACTGGAATAGACCTGAACAACACTTACTGAATAGTACACATGAAATGACTCCCAAATTGCATATATTCAAGGAACCAATTTATGGAACAAAAACAACTCCTATTGAGAAATTTATGTTTTATTGTCAACACACTGACTATCCATCTTCATTCTTTGACTTGATACCGCAAGAAAAGCAATCAATGTTGGATGACTGACATTTGGTAGTTTTGCATATTTCTGAAGTACAACAACAACATCACTTCAATCTTAACAGACTCCATCTAAACACACAAAAGAAACAAAAGCAGTCAACAATATAATAGAATAAAATGGAATGACATTAAGTTATAATTTGACCCAGACATCTTCAAATCAGACAACACTTCTCTATTATAGAGATGACCGGATATGAATTTTTGTGTGCCCACATTTAGCAGACAAACTACGAACGCCTATCTTCTATTGTTCTTAGTTATAGAATCGAAAGAAATAAACCTACCAATAGGGGAAGAAGCAAGCAATAAATATATAATTTTCTAATAAAAAATGCATCCAGCAGTAGTTAGTCAATGAAAGATCATAACAATACATCAGTAAACAACAATCAATATAGTAGCTAAACACAATTTGAGAAAAATTAGTTTGATTGTCTATCCTCAAATAGTGGAAATGGTACTGAATTGATAACTAATTTGAATAAAGGCTCCATCTAAAAGGACTATTAACCAGGTTAGATCTATTGAAGTAAAAGTTATGTTCTCATTTGAGGTGAAAGAATTGGTAGCAACAAATCATCTCTCATCGCGGTTCAACTTATATGGACCGGTACAAGTCAGCCAAGACACTCCGGGCAGAAAGGCAGGGCGAGGATCGGACTGCTCCGAGTAGGTGAGAGATAAGTTGTTAAGTGGGAAAACAAGAAGAACACAAGTGGAGGAAGACACATTTAGCTATTGCAAGTGCTCAAAGGTAGATGTTAGTGGAGTGGAAGCTATTTTCCATATAAGTTTTAATGATTATTATAGGAGGGTTCTTTCCTCACATGCTTCTCCACCTTTCCTGGTGTGAGATGGGACAAAGCCCATTAATTTTTCCTTTTTCTTTTTTGACATTAGGAACAAGCGTACAAATATACTTATTCGAATTGTAGCATAATGGATCCACCAATGTTTTCCTACTAGATACTAAACATATGAAGATAAAATTGTTACAAAAGGTATGGGGGGCATGTGATTGAGGTCAAGACACACAAGAGCTTTTTGTTTGGACGGGGATATGAATGAGAGGCTAAGTCACCAACTAATGTAATAAATGCCACATAAGTAAATATACCTATGATTATCTTCCTTTATTCAAATCTCAATTTCAGAACTAAAAATGAGTAGCATCGGCTTATAGCTACGCCTTGTACTTACAGAGGTTCTCAAAAACCAATGTACTATGATTCTTGAACATCTGAATCCTATTAGAAATTCCAACTCCATCCAGTGATTCTTGAAAGTGTGAGTTGTATTAGAAATTCCAAATCAACCCAGTGATATAGCATAAATGATAATAGTACTGGATAATAAAATGATGATAAGAGAAATTCTTCTGAGAATGATAATGATCTTCCTCACCACATGTTGTTGCACCCAGGTAGCCATTGTTGCCACACAAACCATATAGATAGCATACATGATCATAGATTACCTCAGGAGGCAGTACTCCATGAAAGACATAGAGGATGAGTATGCCATTGCAAACATTTCTATGGCACTTGACATTGGAGGTCGTATTCTCAACTCCCAAGAATATTAGAGCCAAAATGAATCCTCATCCTAGTCCAGGAAGGTAGCCAACTAATCCAGCAAGCATGCCAAATGTGCTATATAGTAGTAGCTATTGGGCCTTCCCATCTGTGGATACACCCTTGGATGAAATCACTCTCCTTCCTAGATACAAGCTCACTGCCACATACAAACTTGACCCCCACACCAAGAGGTACGTATAAATAACACATTAATTGCAACACCAATGATAATTCCAAGCATAAGCACATAGGTTGCACATAGGTTATAACATGTATCTTGCTGATGTCAACACTCTTAAGACATCCACATGCGACCTAAAGGTAAGAATCCAAGATTTAACTAGGAGTGAGCCAATATTCTGGCTTCAAACTAACACAGTTAGCTTTATATATACTAGTAAACCCACATGTGCCTCACACGTGAACTTTTGAATCTATAAAATTTAATTGTCATTATCAATGGAATTATTAATAAAAATTAGATGTTGTATCTATATATATTACAAAAGAAAATAGTTTTATGTAGTACATCTGATGACAAAATGGTGTATGAAAAATAAAATTGGACTGATAGAGGTTCAATAAAAATGAATTTACTTTTTCATAGCGAGTAGATGGTAGGATTCTAACACTTACAGGGAGGAAACATTAGTAGGGATAGAGTCCAACTAAGAAGAGCAAGGGTTGTAGAACAAAAGATCAGAATCAACGTCTCTTCTATAGCAGCTCATATGAATATATGTAAAATATGGTTCATAACTTTGTGAAGTAGATGGCTAATATCCACAACTACTGGCAGGTTACAGCCTTCTAGTTCACAAAGATGGTTGTCCATCTAGATTAACAAAAATGTTGAAGTGTATGGGTCAATCTACACAATACGCAAAATGAACACCCGCTACCAACTAGCAATACTATTTTGTAACACCAATCTAACTTCTCAACAATTCACTGAGAAACGTGACCTCACCAAGGCAAGTAGATTTTCCGTACAATCGAATAGAAGCAATGTAGTTACTATGACTCAAGACCTCAACTAGAAGGATGTCAACTACCAAGATCTCTTCTCGAGTCCAATTATTAGGTAAACCAACTCAAACATTAATGCAATGACAGAGATTGATGATCATAGAGAGCTTACTCTTGCAAAAATGATTGTAGCGGAGACATAGCAGGAGTATAATTGTTGAATATATGATGTTAGAGATAATTATAGAAGAATATACTACATCTATGAAGGGTGTTGAAGTTAGAAAGCACCTTAATCCTATCAAAGATGAGTTGTTTAATTGGGCTGGAACTTGAAACAATGAAAGAAAACAATGATATCAAAAGTGCACACTGCTTGGCTTCTCTGAAAACCTATGCCAGATATAATGATAATCTATTTCAGTACAATCACAAGCATATTTACCTCTATTTTCCTGAAATTCTGATGATAGGAAGAGAAGATAAAGGACGATATATGTGGTATTGGTAAGCTTTTTATGGCGAGTCTCACTGTTGCAAGCATAATAAAACACAAATAGGACACATAAACACAAAATAACATTTTTGTGTCAATCACAAACATATTGTTTCATCTAGCTCATGTACATCATCCAAAGGAAGTATGGATATCACATTATAGAAAGCTACACATTCAACAATCTGGAAACATGCCCACAACCAAGTATAGTAATAATTGCATGATGAAATTTCTGAAAACTATCTATTCATTAGCTAAATCACTAACAATATAATGTAGGATTGTCTAAGTGACATACAACCATATGTTTAAATATGCAAATTTCTAACTAATAAGTCGTTCAAATATATGCACTAACTATAAAACTTGACATAAAAGGGTGCCAAACAGATCATGAAGTTTCTAAAATCAAGATGAATCTTCATTTTTTGATGGAGGTGAAGCATGCAACATGCGCGAAGACCGACCCTACAAATTGAAAAGTGGATATATATGTAAGTTGTACTTTAATATTTACTCATAAATATGTTTTCTTATATGAAGATATGAAAATACTTCATTTACCGATCTGTTGAGCATATTCTGACACAATGCCTCCCTTCTTTCCGTCACATACCTCTTGCCAAGTTTTCTCTCCTGGTAATATGTAAATAAAAATTGAGGTTATATAAGTTGAAGCAAGATCATGCAAGGTGTAAAATTATTCCAATGTCACTATTTTAGCTTTAGCATCAACAAGTTATTCATTCATATCCTCTAGTTCTTTGTTCTTATCTTCTAGTTGCTGTTGAAGATCAGTGACAGCTGAATGTAGAGCTTGTTTGGCTTTCTGATTCTGCATATCTCTACGAGACACTCAACACCGTATCCCCTTTCATACCCTCCACGATGTGGGCCATAAATGACATCCGTAATAGATCCAAACACTAATGGATCTTGTGTTTTGTCAACACATTTTTCTACACAAGTTTGAGCAACTTGTCTCTAATATACATTAAAAAAAGAACAATATACCAAAGTAAGTGAAAAAGTGATTTAGCAATAAAGGTCATTTTACAACTTACAAGTAAAACTTTTGTCCTCTCATTCAGAAAGTTATTATTCCGATCTAAATGAGCACCAAAATATGCCTTGTATTCTGTAAACTCTTCTCCTTCTTCTTATTTCTAAACAATTTGTGGGCAACAATTAGAATACTATATAGAATCCTTGTGAAAGATAAAAACAAATGATCATTAATACTAACTAGGCATACTAAATTGTATCACAGGGTTGCAATTGAAATAGGTCTACCGGTATATGTGGGCCCTATAACACATCTGCTAGCCTTGTTTCTTATCGCTAGAAGCTGAAATGGTTGAAATAGTAATAATATATATATATATATATGCAATGGAGTTTGAATATATTATAGTGCATCATCACCTTAGTTTCTGGTTTGTCCCAGTACTGCAATAGTTCTTCCCATTGATTATCAGAAATCCTCTTATCCATGCTAGATTGAGGTTGTTCCTCTATGGACTTGTCCGCTTCATTATATTTCTTCTTCAATTTGTGCCTCCATGTTCTAATGTCTCATTGAACTCTTGACTTACACCATGAAACAACTCCATCCACGTGAGCTTTGCTATGCCCGTCCTCCATTACAAAGTCAAAATCATCCTACTCAAAAAATGATTAAAAATATATATGTGATATCAACTCACACTAGAATCATTATGGAATAATGACATTGTATTCGCATACCTTCAGAGCATCCATCACACCTGCAAAACTTGTTTTGTGTCTTTGTCCCCATTTTTTTGCAATGGGAAAATATTTTATGCATCGAGCATGTATGCCTAGCCATTCTGATAGCTTTGAAGCTTCACGTTCAATGGGAACTCCCAACTCACGATCAACTATGCATTTCCATTTTTTTCCTTTTGGGGGTGCAACAACTTTGTATGTCATGCATCCCCTTGTTTTTTTCTTAGCAGTTTTTGAATCATTCACAATTTCAATTGTAAATATCAAGTGTACCAATGTACATTTTAGTGGAATTCCCTACCTGCTTCACACCTTGGTTCTTGTTGATTTACTTCATCAACTCTCACTTGTTCTTCAACATGCAAGTTATCTTCAAGATTACCGCCATCTTCTATTATTATGCACAATTTAAACATTGTATAAATGGGTGAGATGCAAGATGTCCAAAAATAACCTAGGCATATAACTACGACACAGATGAACTAGCCACCTAGAAAACAACCCCCACCTCATGAAAGACTAGTCACCTAGAGGTGTGTGCCTTGATAATAATAATATGTTAAGATCATTACTTGTAAGATGGACTTCTGAAGCTCCACAAATTGGTAGTTGATCTTCATTTTCTTCACATTCTGCCATAAATCCATGGTTATAAGGATCGATTACATAACAAAAAATTGTTCTTCTAAAGATAATACATGGAACACAAATTTATGAAGTTTCTTGAATATTTAAATCATCTTCAACATACAAACAAGTATTAAAATTTGCAATAAGGGATGCAATGAGAAAAGATCAAGTTAACGATTACATATAAATTGACACAACTCACCCAACTCCTCATGGTAGTGAGGTTCAACTATATCATCATCATTCTTATGAAAATGTAAGGGAGATTCACACATATCTCCATATTTTTCAATCTCTTCCGGAGTGATAGACACCCTCTTGTTTCATTGCATATTTCCTATTCCAATGTATCATGAAAAATAATAACCAATAGAATGATAAGTCTATAAAACACACATGGTTCAAATTCCAAAAAAATATTTACATATATGTGTGTTTCATGGAGTGTGGTCAGCTGGGTGTAGTTACAATTAACATACATATGGTAAATACAATATGAGCAGATCTCAAAACTTGCATGATCTATTTATATAATTTGGTATATTTAAATATGATTTATACCTATAGATGATTCAACATACATGCCAGATTATATTTTCCTTTTTCTTCCATTAGCCTTCTCAAGATCCAAATCTAATAACAATAATGGAAAAGGTCAAACAATGTATGGAAAGAAGAAATAAAGGGAAATGTGTAATCATATAAAATATAAAACATAACAAACTTTGTTTGCTTATTCAAACTTCATCGCCATGATTTTCCTCTTCTATAATTTTATTAACAGACTTATACATCAACTTAGGAGGCATGTCCCTACAAAAAATGTATGAAGCAATCAATTTGCATATAAATATGAGAAAAAATTCAACAATACTAAAAAATGAAAAAAAAAGCAAGCCTTCAAATATTAATACCTCGGATCTCTTCCTCTTGTTAGGATGTAGAATTTCTTTGACTACATTTTCATACACTTTTACTATGCTAGATATATCACACCTGGTCCATGTGACATCATGGGCATCATATAACCTACAATGAAATAATGGCTCATAACCTCTACCTAAGTGTTCATCTCTTTGTTTAAAAGTGTGCTCCTGTTCACTATAAACATTTCTAGGTTTCCAATGACACACAACACTCCAATTCCCATTTATGGGATCCATCAAGTAAAACACTTGTTCATCTTGTTCTGGGTATATAAATGGCTCATCGTTAAAGCTCCACTTACTTGTCTCAACATATGCAATGTTAAACTCATCAACTAAAAATCCTTATTCATCATTACTATACCATGAGCATTTGAAAAGATAATAAGGTTTCATTCTATGGTAGTGGATCTCAAAAATGTTTTCTAAAAACCCATAATATAATTCACCATCGGGGCCATATGTGGCAATGCCACTATTTTGTGTGGTACGATTTATTTCTACATCTTGACAAACAAACTTGTAACGATTCACGAAATAACTTTTGTATGAATAAACACCTATCTTTGGTGGTCAAGACAAATATTGGACAAATTTAGGAAGTGCATCAAAATTCTATAAAGAAGAAACCTGGAAGAAGAAGGGGATAAACAAAATTATAAATAATGATAGCAAAAATATTATGTTGAACAAGCTAGTGTATTGTCTTACATGATCTTCAAACCATCTTACAAATGTCTCATGATGATGCAACTGTAGTGTGAAATCATCCCAATCAGGGTGTTTCCACCTCAAATAATCATTGTGTCCTATTCAAATATGTGAAATTAGATTTGGTTTTCCAAAAAGTAGCATTTAATTGAAACTAGTTAACCTAATACTCACTTCACCTAAGGTTGAACTTCCTCAATATTAAGCAAGATGAATCATTGAGCTTGATGCAATTCCTCAGGAGTAATGCTTACCAGAGAAGATGCACTGAGTGGACCATCTAGGTACCTTATAGGTTTGTGTATCTTGGTTTCCACATCATGCAAGTACCTATCACAGAATATGCTTGCTTCCTCGACCAGGTACCCCTCAGCAATAGAACCTTCTGGTCTGCTCTTATTGCAGATGTAGTTTTTCAATGTGTAAAGATATCTTTCAATTAGATACATCCATCTAAATTGCACTGGTCCTGCAAGCTTTGCTTCAGTTGCAAGATGTACATCCAAATGGACCATAAAATCAAAAAATTTGGGAGGAAAAATTCTTTCCAGTGAGCACAATATCATAGGAACTTTTTTCTATAACTCCTCCATCCTCTTCATAGTTATGACCCTTAAACATAATTCCTTGAAGAAAACATAGAATTCAGTTATCACTTTTCTGACAGGCTTTGACAATGCGTTTATTATGGCTATAGGAAGAAGGTGATGTAGAAGTATGTGGTGATCATGACTCTTCATACCCACTAACTTTCTTTCCTCGAGTTGGACCATACGAGAGAAATTTGAGGAAAAGCCTTCTAGAAGTTTAATATCCTTCAAAACAGACAATAGGTTTTCTTTTTCTTCATTGAACAAGCTATAAATTGCATGAGGAAGCTCCCTAGTATTACGAGATTTTGAAATTCTAGGCCACAATGATTTTCTTATCTTCATGTGTTGCAAATCGAAACGAGCTTTGACATTTTCCTTTCTACTACCATCATTTTGTAATAACCATCCTAAAATATTTTCACTAATGTTTTTTTCAATATGCATCACATATAGATTGTGTCATACTAGCAATGAGCTCCAGTAAGGAAGTTCAAAAAAGATACTTTTCTTTTTCCACCCTTCAGGTAATTTAGGATGGCCTTGGGAATCATTACTTGAAAACTTTCCAAAGACAATGTTATCATAATCCTTCCATACATGTTGGATTTGTTCTCCATCTAAAGGTTGTGGAGGATGTCCATTTTCCTCATGTCTGTTGAAGCTCCTTTCATCAACATGCCATGGGTGATCCATAGGTAGAAAGTGACAATGCCTTAGATACACACACTTTCGACTGTATGGGAGGTAAATGGAACCATGACCAACATGGCAATAAGGACATGCCTTGTAACCTTTAGTACTCCATCCAGACAACATACTATACGCTGGAAAATCACTAATGGTCCATAAAAGCATTGCTTTCATACAAAATACTTCTCCTTTATTTGCATCAAAAGTGTTTACACCATCCCATAACATATTCAATTAATCAATTAATGGTTGCAGGTACACGTCGATATCATTTCCAGGTGATTTTGGCCCATCGATAAGAAGAGACAACATCAAAAATGATTGATGCATAGCAAGCCATGGGGGAAGATTATAGCAAGTTAAGATTACAGGCCATATGCTTCTGCTACTTCCCATTGCAATATTGAAAGGACTAAAACCATCAGTTGCTAAGCCAAGTCTAACATTGCGTGTCTCATTTCTAAACGATGGGTGATTAATATTAAAATTCTTCCAAGCCTCAGAATCTCTAGGATGTGCCATTTCTCCTGCCTTACCAGTCAGACTAGTGGAATGCCAAATCATTGAAGGAGCAGTCTTTGTTTAGTTAAATAATCTTTCAAGTCTTGGAGTTAAAGGAAAGTACCTAAGCACTTTTCGTGGGGTCCTTTTCTTAACCTTTATCCTTCTCCCCTTATAACTACATTCCACCTAGAAGTATTACACTTCAGGCACCTATCCAAGTCCAAGTGATCACCCCTAAATAATACACAATCATCGGGGCAGATGTGGATGATCTGATAACCCAATCCCAATGAAAACATGATCTTTCTACATTCGTACCATGTTGTTGGCAGCTTGTGTCCCTTAGGTAATACTTGATTAAGAATTTCCATATAATCAAACATTGCTTTATTACTAATTTTATTCAAACACTTGTGTCTAAAAAGGTGAACGATAAATGACAGTTTTGAATAGTTATCACAACCCGGATACAATGGTTCACAAGCTTCTTTCAAAAGTTTGTCAAATCTATTATCATCAACTAGAGGGTGTTCACCATCATTCACAACATCATCTTCACTCATTTATACATCATTATAGCAAGCATCATTAATCAAGCCATCCATATCATCAAATGGTTTATCAACATGTTGGTTATCCAAATTATTTTCTATGTCATCATGATACACCCAATTAGTGTAAGTCGGTAAAAATCCATATTTGATAACATGCCAATGTATTTTTTTTCTGTCATAGAAAAATTTATTCTCACATTTCACACATGGGAAATTCACCTCAACGTGATTCCTAAAAGCAAAATCCAAGAAGGAAGTAAATCCTGTCATGAATGTACTTTTGCAACGGACATGTTTAGATATTCCTCTACTAATCCAATTTTTATCCATATATCCTGAAATAAATCATGTAACCTTATTTTTAAAAAGTAACAAGTGTACCATTATTATGGTAAAATAAGAAATAAAGATACGATAGAAAGTGCAAGAAAACAATTCCATATGTAATGTAGAAAATGTTGGTATAAATAGAAAAGTTCCTCTTGTTCCTGTTAAAAAATAATTAATTTTTAAAAGAATGGCACACCCTCTCACTTCCACCTCTCCTTAACCTGATTATAACTCATCCAAGCCAATGTTCATGTGCACAAGCTTCCCCTCTATGTCTTTTCTATAATTGACTACCATACAAGATATTACTATATTTTATCAAGTACTCTTACAAAACAAAATAGCACATAAATATCCTCAAATTTGACATCCACATCTTAGATTCTTTTAGATTTTTTTAGCTACCTTAACCTTTATCATCCATATAAAATTTATTATCCAGCAAAACAATCAATTAATCACTAATATCATCATATGGTTTGTGTTGTATTTTAAACATTTTCAGAACTGATGTTGCCAACTATTTTAGATTGCACAAACCATGTCCGTCAACAAATTCTCCAACTATCTTTTTCTTCCCATGCATCACAACGAATCTCTTACTTCCTACAAATTTTACACCCATATATCTATTCACTACTATAATCTAGGTGATAGAATCATTATCATATAGCTCAGATATCATTAGAGTATGTAATGACGCGACCAGTCAGGAGACAACTACTCTGGTACACCATTTTTTGCCCCTAAAGTACATTATCTATGAGATTAAATTATTTTAGGTGGAAAGTACATTACATTTTAATTTTTTTCAGATACCTTAACATTTATCATCCATATAACATTATTATCTAGCAAAATAGTCATTCAATTGATAACATCTTACTACCCTATGAATAAACACAGGTGACCTGTTGCTATTCCAGCTGTTTGCCTTTGTGCTCATCCCATATTTAATATTTTGACTCTTTTACTTAGCTACTTGCTTTTTTCAAACCATTTGGTTAACTTTGTTTAACAAACTGAGTCATGGACTTGGCAGCTTATTTTGTCTCTTTGTGTGCACAATGATTTCAACATGCCATGCGTATTGCCACGTTTCCCTTTGCTGATTGTAGTGGATCAATAATCTTTCTACCAGCCCTTTATGTTATTATGACCACATTCATAGACAAGAACTATTTTTTGTTTGTTTATGTTAATGCTATACACTATAAATTTATAGGTACAGACAAGGCTATGGTATGGCAGATAATTATGTATGTCATTGGTAATACGTGTCACATTTTAATACTGGTTAGACTGAGAATTACTCGGCAGTAAAAACATATATATATATATATGTGTGTGTGTGTGTGTGTGTGTGTTGCATTTTTTATATAAATTCTATATGTAAACATCATTGAAAAAATATTTTTGTTTTGAACTATATGTTTCTATTCATTGAGTTTCATGTTGTTCCATTGAAAACAAAAATCTAAACTACATCATTGGGAAATTATTTTTGTTTTGAACTATATGTTTGTATTCATTGAGTTTCATGTTGTGCCATTGAAAACAAAAATATAAACTACACACCTACAAAATACACAGTTAAATGAAAGATATATATTTTTATAGTGTCTTACTTTATTTCCGTACTACAAAAATTGGGCTAATTTAGTTGTATTACACGTGCATGGCATGTGTATTCTGCTAGTATTCATACAAGTGGTGGTCTATCGCCTATTGTTTCAGGTTGAACAAACCACATCCCTCAACAACTACCCCCACTATCTTTTTCTTCTCATACATCACAACAAATTTTCTTGTCTTACTTTCTACATATTCTGTGCCCAAATCTCTATTCTCTACTGCAGTCTATGTGACTGAATCACTGTCATATAGCTCAGATGTCAGTGGGGCATGACATGAGGCACCAGACGACAACTCAAGAAATTCTATTAATTTAGATGGCAAGGAAAATGTTTAGATGGAAGGAAAAATGTTTAGATGGCTCAGGTTTTATAGTTCACCTTTTTAGTCATAAAGTACATTTTGTATGAGATATAATTAGTTTAGATGGCAAGGAAAATGTTTCATCAATATTATTGGTTCTCTTATTAACCTGATCAGTTCTTCCACGTAGACATCCTGCCATGCCACAAGTAGTTACTATTATTATCACAGACAAATTTACTCACTACTACAATAGGAAAATATTCTGTGTCTGTGTATTTACTTGTTGCTATGATTTTTTTTCTGACAATCTTCTTCGTGACTAGTTGAAGGCAGCATCTTCTATGTGGAGAATGCAGTATGAGTTCAACAGAAATACCATTCAAATTAGACATTTCCTATACTACAGTGAGAGGGGTGATACGAAAATTATATTGAGAGAGGGACTAAAATGTCGGGATAACAGTAGGATACATGTAACTAATAACCTAAAAATAAAATATGAACTAGAAGTTTACCTGGAAGTTGCTGCAATATGCCTTTTGTTTCCATTGAAGCAGTTGCCTTCAAATCTCTTCTTTCCCTGCTATAGTCCTCTTTATCTCACCTTCTGCCACTATTGCCCTCTTGGGCTCGGTTGGAGATGGTGACTGATGACGTTTCCCTCTACAAATGGTGGCTGCTCGCCACTATCCTGGATGAAATTGATAATAGTTTTAAGTAATAGAAACTTTTAAGAATGTGGAAAGTAAAGAAGAGGGAAAGAAGACCCTTTCAGGACATTTATGCTAGAGAAAATCAAGGGTGTCGACTCTCTGATTCTGAGCTAGGGCATGCACAAGAAGAAAGATAGACTTCTCGACTCACAACAAAATGGCGATGGACTCTTTGACTCGCTGAGTGTGATTTCAGGGCCTTGATGGTGCCAATTTTGATCATGGAGGAGATAGGGCGCATGACTAGGAGAGGAATATGGGGTTAACGACGCCCTTTTTGCGCTCTGGGAGACATGTGCGGCGTGGGAAGCATAGGGTAGGGAAGGAGAAATGCGGACGGACATTTGGGAAACGCAGCGTGGGAAGCGCGGCGTAGACATCTGGAAATTGTTTGCGGTGACCAGGCTTCATGCTCATTATCAGGGACTAGATAAGAAATGGGGGGTTATATAATTGGACAAATATGAAAATATATAATAGTTTGTAATTTTGAGAAATCAAGATTGACTAAATATGTATCTAGTAATATATTCAATTAATAGTCACATATATTAGTTTAACCATACACATGGTGTGTGGGAGTTGTGGTCTGATTTGTTATATTAAAAAAAATTCGTATGCTCATTACACCGTGACTCCACTCTCATGAGTCTTTTTTATTCAAACAAAAAAGATTATTCAAACAAAAAGGAAGGAAATGATATAAATTCATGCAAATACTAACTCCTTTCTCTCCTTCTTTAAAGTCCTTCATCTTTCCTACTTCTCCTTGCGTCTTCTACTACCACCCTTTCTTATTCCGTGAATTCTTGATTTTTATACACGTGACCAAGTCAAAGATATTGAATAACGTTTTTTTACTACAACTCATCCTCTATATCTCAACTTGTAATTATGTTAACCCATATTCTCTCTCTTTCTTCAAACAATTGAAATGCATTAAAATTACAAACCCACAATTATCTCTCAAAAAATTACTCGATGATATATATATATATATATGTATATATATATATTTCTTTCATTCATTTTTTAAAACAAATATTCATCTTTCTCCATTAATCTATATATTCATATTCTAAATCCAGCAATAAAATAAATTAAGTAAAATTTACTATTTGATTTGTTAATCACAAGATTTGTATTATGTGTGCTGAAGACAGTTTATGTAAAATATTATGTGTGGTCGATAATGATTCTTTAAAAAAGGGAAATGATAGAAGAACAAATAATGTGGTGGATTTGGAGCGATAAATTTTAACAAAAAGAATGTCCTAGATTAAATGGGATGTAATTCAAAAATGATATTGGTTTAAGAAGTGAAATATCCAATAATGGTTGTTCAATATATTGTGTGCGAGTTGTAGTCGCACTTGTTGTATTCGAAAATTGTGATGGATTAAATGGGATGTAATTCAAGAATAAGATTGTTTAGGAAGAGGAATAGCCAATAATGGTTGTTCTATATATTGTGTGGGAGTTGTGGTTGTAATAAAAAAACTTTCTTATGCTCATTACACCGTGACTCCAATCCTATGTGTCTTTCTTGTTAAAATAAAAAGGAAACATACAAGGAACAATATAAATCCATTTCATACTAACTGCTCTCTCTCCTTCTTTAAAGTCATTTACTTTCCTACTTCTGTCTTGCTTCTTCTACTCCCAACCTTTCTTATTCCCATATACATTTAAGTTACAAACATACAATCATCTTTCAAAAAAAATTCTCACTATGATATATATCTTTCTTTCTTTCTTTTTTAAGAACAAATATACATCTTTCTTCATTTATCGTTATATTTATATTTTAAATCTAATAATAAATTAAATTAATAATTTTTTTACACTCTTGGTAGGTTTTTGGTGAAGTTTGGGCCCATATATGCCAACGTCCTCTCACGCCAAGTCCTTGAAAATACATTTGGGAGGTGTCATGGAGCATATGATCACAATGTCATCTCACAGTAAGTACTTAAAAATGTATTTGGGAAGTGTGAGGTCCCATATCATGATAATGTCCTCTCACAACAAGTCTATGAAAATGCATTTAGGAGGTGTCAGGGTCCATATCATGACAACATCCTCTCATAATAAGTTCGTCAAAATGCATTTGGGAGGTGTCAGAGCCCATATCATGACAACATCCTCTCATAATAAGTCCGTCAAAATGCATTTAGGAGGTGTCAGGGCCCATTTCATGAAAAATGTTATCTCACAGTAAGTCCCTAAAAATACATTTGGGAGGTGCCACGACCATATGATGATAGTGTCCTTTCACAACATGTCCTTTCAAATGCATTAAGGAGGAGACATGACCTGTATATTGACAATTTCCTCTGATAATAAGCCCCTAAAAATACATTTGTGTGAAGTTTGGGCCCATATCATGACAATCTCCTCCCACTCTAAGTCCTTAAAAATACATTTGGGAGGTGCCATGGCACATATGATGACAATGCCATCTCACAGTAAGTCCTCAAAAATGCATTTGGGAGGTGTTAGGTCCAATATCACGACAACTTCCTCTCACACCAAGTCTATGAAAATGCATTTGGGAGGTTTCGGGACCCATATCATGACAACGTCCTCTCATAACAAGTCCATCAAAATGCACTTGGGAGGTGTCAGGGCCCATTTCATGACAAATGTTATCTCACAACAAGTCCTTAAAAATGCATTTGGGATGGAAAACGTGGCAATATTTATATCATAATATTTAATGATAGCAATTATATTGTGGGTGGTCTAAAATATTGGGGAAATGTTTTCTTGATACAAGTCTTCTTTTATGTCTCAATTTGAAATCATGTTGACGCATATTCTCTCTCTTTCTTCAACCAATTGAAATGCATTAAAGTCAATTCCAAGTTATTTCCTTCAACATTGTTAGTTTCCTTATTTTTATAACAAAAGGATATAAATATTTGTGATAGTCTACTATAGAAATATTTAATTTGGTTTGATATTATTCTAATTGGGTCAAAAATGTTAAGGAAACATTTTCTTGCTACAAGTCTTCTTTTATGTCTCAATTTGTAATCATGTTGACTCATGTTCTCTCTCTTTCTTCAAGCAATTGAATTCATTAAAGTGACCATGTTTAGCAAACCCCTCTATGTGCCTATTTGTGTGTGTGTATATATATATATATGTATATATATATATGTATATATATATACAAATGTGTGTGTGTAAATATATACATATATATGTACACCTATATATAAGTACATATATATACATATATAAAAATATATGTATATTTATATATAATATGTATATACATGTAAAACATTATATATGTAATTATCTAGGAGATTCTCTCGTTGGTTCTCCCAGAACAATTAATTACAAGTAGTTTCCTATATTAATTACAAAGAATATTAATATTTGTGATAGTCTACTATAGAAATATTTAATTGGGTTTAATTTTATTCAATTTGATTATATGTCAAATAAATGGAAAGACATATATATATACATATATATGCATGTGTGTGTGAATATATACATATATATGTACATATATACACATATATAAATATATATGTATATTTATTTATATAATATGTGTATATATGTGACATTATATATGTAATTATCTAGGATTTTTTGTATAATAAAAAGGGAATTCATGTGAATATTGACTCTTCTCTCTTATTCAAATAAAAACATAACAAACAAGGGGGGTGTGGAGGACACAAAAGGGGGGCAGAGGAAGCAAAAGGGGGGCAGAGGAAGCACAATAGGAGGGGGAGGCGGAGGAAGCACAGTCAGAGGGGGAGGCACACTCAGAGGAAGCGAAGTCGCACATCAACTCCCAAAAAATGCTTTTAGGAGGAGCCATGGCCCATATCATGATAGAGTCCTCTAACAGTAAGTCCCTAAAAATGTATTTAGAAGGTTTCATGGCCCATATCACGACAAATGTCATCTCACATCAAGTCCCTAAAAATTCATGTATGGGGATCCACAACCTGTATCATGACAATGTGCTCTCATGAAAAGTCCATGCAATACATCAGGAAGGATCTAGGGTCCATATCTTGATAAATTCCCCTCACAACAAGTCCTTAAAAATGCATTTGGGAGGAGTTGGGGCCCATATCATGAAAATATCCTCTCACAACAAGACCATGAAAATGCATTTAGGAGGTGTCAGGGTCAATATAATGATAGTGTCTTCTCACAACAAGTCAATGCAATTCCATTAGGAAGGAACCTGGGCCCATATCTTGACAATGTTCCCTCACAAAAAGTCCTTGGAAATGAATTTTTGAGGAGCCACGACTCATATCATGACAATGTCCTTTCATATCAAGTCTCTAAAAATTCTTTGGGAGGATCCAAGGACCATATCATGATAGTGTCCTCTCACGGTCAGTCTCTAAAAATACATTTGAGAGGAGCCATGACCCATATCATGATAGTGTCCTCTCACAACAAGTCCCTGAAAATGAATTTGTGAGGATCCATGGCTCATATCATGAAGGTGTCCTCTTACGTGGTCATGCCTCATGGTGATGTGATTTGTGAAAGGAAGTAGTGTAACTGCGTGATGCCTTTTTTAAATGCCCATGTGCGAGCCTGTTCTCTAGTGTTGTGACCTACACTAAGGTTGGACTAGTTGTTTCTTTTTAGCTTGACTATATGTTGCTGGTGGAAATTGACTGTTATATCTCTACAATGTCTCTCATACTGATCGGGAGTTGTGTGGTGAGATCATGGGTTTTTGTTACACTCCGATCTCACAATTACCACTAATCATGAGATTAGGGCATAAATTGAGGATTTAACGTAATACAAAGATCACCCTTAACTTTTTTCTTCTTTTTCAAACTCTTTGTTTTCTCACACTGAACCACATAAACTAACTTTACAAGGGAATCTAAACATTTATTTCTCTAATCTAATTTTGACAGTAAAAATGCATGTATGAACATTCATTATGTTTCTCATACTTTTAAGCACATAAGACTTGTTGATTCGCATATATTGCTAAAAGAGGAATAATGTTTACATCATCATTTACAACTCTCTCTTATTTCTTTACAAGGACCTAGAGTGACAAGGACCGACTGAACTTGATTATACTCAGACTTAACTCTTGTGGAAGATCTACTCCGATGCAATGATATCTTCTTCAAGTCCATGTGATTTCCCTAAAAATTTTGAGTAGAGGGGTGAGCCTACTCACTCAGTGAATGAGTATTTCAAAGAAACAGTCTAAAACACTGATATAATTACAGATATACTTTTGATTAACTGATATCAATTATAACAGTAGTAAGCTTTAAAGAGTCTAATAATTGACAAATCATAAATATGGCAGGACACTCTAGATATCAATAAGAGTGAATCAATATATGAAATGATTGATTGTTCATAAAGAGAACTAATAATTCAGAAACATACAAGAATAATTGAATAACTGCACACACTTGTTTAACCTCTCATTCATTTTATTATGCCCTGATCATATGCAGTGTACTCTACATATAAAGACTCATAGTACACTATGATCCCACCGTACAAGACTTAGCTGACACCCCGGGATAGCTAAGTCTGACTACTCTCCTGGTATGCAACAGGGAAACTGGCTCTCTGGCCTCGACACTCCTATTGTGTCGTAAACTGGACTCCTCCTCTAATCTGAGCACACAGGCAGAGACGTGCCACCACGACTTCTTATTGATGTTGGACACACTTTTTTGTACTCTAGTACTACTAGGACTTCTGGTTGAAGCTGGACACTACAAACTATAATTTAAGGAGACTTCCACTAGGGCTTCGTCCCCCGTGCCACCTAATAGCACGTTCTGACCCCCGTATACTGGATGCTTCCAGGGTTAGGTCGTTTCACCCCTAAGGCACAGACCTCACATAGGGGTTCTACGGTGTCAGGGCCCTTAAATCTATAATTTTATTATTTCCTAGAAAACTCTTATTATGCTGAACCTTTCTCTTACTTATACTCGACTCTAGTATTTCTATGGCATATTGTCTATTTAATTTCAGTTCAAATCACAACATGAATATCATTCTAAACTTGGCAGAGCAGTATATTCAAAACACTGTAATATACTGAGTAATCAACATACTATACCCGCAGGCAGACTAAAATTATTAAATAAATAGATTACATGTCCACTTGGCACATACACACTAGAATCATGCATATCAACCCAAATCTTGAGTTGTGCATCTCATAACTCAATTAAGAGTTAATTACTTATCATGACACGAATTATTAATAATAACTGAGAACATTGATATCACAATACTTGATTCATTAAACACCCTACCCTTAGGGTTTCATTTAATAAAAAAAATGCTACAAAGAAAGGTGTAATCCATATATCACGTACTTTTTAAATCTTTAAAACACATGATGCATGGGATCTCAATCCCTTATCACATTACTGGGAATTGTCATCCCTTCACATCATTATCATGATTATTGGGTCTGGGTATTCAAACCCTTAGATCATCGCATTGCATTGTTACCTTTGTAACAGGTAACCATTACCTCTAGGTCCTTAGACCAAGGTATTCATTTCACTGGTTGTACAAGTATTATCATGGCTCACAAGGCCATCACACATCTTGTCACCTCTCACTAGGCAACAACTTATTCACATGGCTTCCATAAAGATTTCATGCGACATAAACATTCGTTGAATAAAGACTACTATCAACAAATATATGTATGAAACCTTGGAACCGAGATGAATTTGGGTTTCCATGACATTCACTGGGATATCATGCATCAATAATAACATCGAATAGATAAAGTCTATCATGTCAATAAAATCCCTTCAAATGGATTTCATGATATTTATTCGCAAAAATCCAACTTTCCTCGCATCTAGGGCTTCACCCTCTTTACTGAGATATCAAACAAACAATATTCATTTTGAATGAAATCCAAGATAGTATCTGACATATATGTACTATGAATTTAGATAGACAATCATTCATAACCAAGGGGATCTAGATAAACAAATTTCTCTATTTACTTCTACAACAAATTTTAGTCATAGACAAATTCCCTATATTTCAGTTTACTCTTATAACCTCTGTGAATACTTAGGGAATTATCATTAGGATGTATTTTATACATTTCAAATATAATTTTATCATCTAAAATTCATTCAAATAGAGGAAGAATCCATTTCATATCATTTTGCAACAACTTAGAACAAATAGACAATTCAGGCTTTGTAGTCGCATACTAGCAATTAAAGATTATGGATGAATTAACCAATTTTCATGCAATCTACTATTTAAAGAAAGTTCCCACTCACCCTAAGGTGTGAAAACACCTTAAAAATGTATCTCATATATGAAAATCTCAAATCCATATCAAATCCCTAGCAATTCACCCAATTGTTCTTCCTTTCAACTCGGAAACCCTAAAAATGAGAGATTATGAAGAAAGAGTGAGAAAAGGGGAAGTTTTGATACCATTTTGGATAAAATCAGAGGAGGGACGGAATTTTTACATGTGAGAGAAGATTCACCATGAAACTATATCTAAAGAAGCTAAAATACATGATTTCATCATTCCTCGGACCGCAAAACCCTAGGTCAGCATCTCCATCAATTTCTCCTCTCAAACCCTAACTCTTCCTCTCTCTCTAGGATTTCATTTCTATGGTTTGAATCATGAATTATGAGAGCTCCTTGTGTGTTATGTTGACAATATAGAGCAATTGAGATGCTTGGGTCAATTGCACATTGACCCCTCACTAAACTTTTTCTTATTTCAGGAGATTTTTCTGTCATAAAAAAGTTTCTGTAAATTCGTGTATTTCAGAGATCAAACCTTCTCTAAAAATTATGATAATTTATCATGTTGTGTATAATATAGTTAAAAATATTTAGTTACAATTTAAGATCATTCCAAGCTTTCATTAAATAATTAAAAATCGAATAGTGCACTGCTATCCAAAATTCTACAAAAATGTCAGTTACTGTAATTCGTCTACTGATAAGGTCTAAATGCATCCAAAAATTATGAAAATTTTACATGTTGTTTATTATTGAGTTTCAAATCTTAAGTTAAAATATAAGATCATTTGGATTTACCAATAAATAACTAAAAATCAAACACTACACTGCTGAAAAGTACTCTATCAACATTTTGGTCGAAGTATAGTTCGACCAAGAACCACATTCAAAGAACACTCAAATATTCCGAAATTTTTGTCAAATATGAACGATTGAGTTATCCATATTATATCCAAAATTCAATTAAATATAAAATTTTTAGAAAATATGAAAAATCATTTACCACACTTCTATCCTGATCAAATTCCATTCTCATGTACCATCAAAACCCTAATTTTAGCCAACTAGGGTTTATATTTCTCAAACCCTAATTTCTCAGACAATATAACACTTAATGTTCTTATTAGGTTTAAAACATCATAATTGAATTATCATCATTAATTATATTTAAGCAATGATCAATCTAATTAAGCATATAATCATCCAGGTAAACCCTAGTTTACCAATTAAGCTCAGATGCGGTCATAACAGTTTTCTTCCATTGATCTTGTATGTCACTGATTTTGACTCTTTAGTGATCAGTTGGATTTGGGGGTGGTACAACTCAAATCCTTAGGGAAAATAAAATATGTTATACAACTGTGTTGTATAATTTCTTAGGGTTTAACACGACTCACATTGGATGATCCTTTGCCTAATTTCTTATACTAATTTCTTAAATTATAATGCGGTAAGGGAAAGCAACCATTATACATGTTATTCATATTCCTTCTTAAAATATAAAATGTTCTGCTACTTTGTTGTAAATGCTTGAATTTCTTATACAATGTCATCTCACAGTAAGTCCTTAAAAATGTATTTGGGTGGTGTTAGGTCCCATATCATGACAACGTCCTCTCATAACAAGTCCACCAAAATGCATTTAGGAAGTATCAGGGTCCACATCATGACAAATGTTATCTCACATCAAGTCCCTAAAAATGCATTTGAGAGTTACCACGACCCATATCGTGATAGTATCCTTTCACATCATGTCCCTTCAAATGCATTAAGGAGGATACATGGCCCATATATTCCCAGTGTCCTCTCATAATAAGTCTCTGCAAATGTATTTTGGTGAAGTTTGGGCCCATATCATGACAATGTCCTCTCATGCCAAGTCCTTGAAAATATATTTGGGAGGTGCCATAGAACATATGATGGCAATGTCATCTCATAGTAAATCCTTAAAAATGCATTTGGGAGGTGTTAGGTCGCATATCATGACAACGTCCTCTCACAATAAGTCCATGAAAATGCATTTGGCAGGTGTCAGGGTCCATATCATGACAAATGTTATATCACATCAACTCTCCAAAAATACAATTGGTAGGTCTCATGGCCCAGATCATGATAATGTCCTTTCACAACATGTCCCTTCAAATACATTAAGGAGGAGCAAGGGCCCATATATTGGCAACGTCCTCTCATAATAAGTCGCTAAAAATGCATTTCGGTGAAGTTTGGGCCCATATCTGACAACGTCCTCTCACTCAAAGTCCTTAATAATACATTTGGGAGGTACCATGGAGAATATGATCACAATGTCATCTCACAGTAATTCCTTAAAAATTCATTTGGGAGGTGTTAGGTCCCATATCACAACAACCTCCTCTCACAACAAGTCTATAAAAATGTATTTGGGAGGTCTCAGGGCCCATATCATGACAAATGTTATCTCACAGCAAGTCCCTAAAAATATATTTGGGAGGTGCCACAACCCATATGATGATAATTTCCTTTCACAACATGTCCTTTCAAATGCATTAAGGGGGAGACATGGTCCATATTGACAGTTTCCTCTCATAATAAGCCCCTAAAAATGCATTTGGGTGAAGTTTGGGCCCATATCATGACAATCTCCTCTAACGCCAAGTCCTTGAAAATACATTTGGGAGGTGCCATGGCACATATGATGACAATGTCATCTCATAGTAAGTCCTTAAAAATACATTTGAGAGGTGTCAGGTCTCATATAATGAGAACATCCTCTTACAACAAGTCCATGAAAATGCATTTGGGAGGTGTCAGGGCCCATATCATAACAAATGTTAACTCACAATGCGTTCCTAAAAATACATTTGGGAGGTGCCACGACCCATATCATTGTAGTGTCCTTTCACAACATGTCCCTTCAAATGCATTAAGGAGGTGTCAGGGCCCATATATTGCTGGTGTCTGTAAATGCATTTAGGAGGAGCCAAGGCCCATACCATGACAATATCATCTCACAAGTCCCTTGAAATACATTTGTGAGGATATTGGGCCCATATCGTGATAGTATCATCTCACAACAAGTCCCTTGACATGCATTTGTGAGGATCTTGGACCCATATCATGATAGTGGTCTCTCACAACAAGTCCTTGAAACTGCATATGTGAGTATCCATGCCCATATCATGAGAATTCTCTCAGAAAAGTCCCTCAAAATGTATGTGTGAGGACCTATGACCCATAACATGACAATGTCCTCTCAGACCGGTCGATTAAAATGCTTCGAGGATGGGCTAGGGCCTATGTCATGACATTGTCTTCTCACAGAAAAATCCTTGAGATGTGTATATATGTATTATCCTTTTAACTATTCATAAATAGACATCTATGAGTTTGGGGACAATTGAAGCCTGGTTGATTTGGTGCTTATGGAAACTACCTCCCATCTATAGGAATCTTTGTTGGGGGTGGGAGGTCAATGTAAGATGTTTCCAAGGAGAAATTTTCCTCGTAAGACAAAGGCCCATTGGCCTTAGAATGATCACCAAAGAGACATGTATGAGTTTGGTGACTATTTTCATGCCAATATCCCTTTATGAATCACTTAGAATAACTCTCCACAACATTTTCTCTCACACATCTCCTTTACAAGTTGTCAAATAAATGTACTGATATATCCCCATGAAAATGCATTTGAGAGTATCTATGAACCATACCACGACAATGTTCACTCACAAAAAGTTCCTTAAAATGCATCTTTGAGGACTTGTGGCTCATATCTTGATAGTGTCCTCTCACAACAAGTTCCTAAAAATGCATTTTTGAGGAGACTGGGCCCATATCATGAGAATGTCATCTCATGGGAATCTCCCAAAATGTATTATTGAGGATCCATGGTCCATATCATGACAATGTGTGTCAATAGAAAGTCTATGAAAATACTTTTGGGTGGAGCTACGGGCCATATCATGATAGTGTCCTCTCATAGAAAGTCCTTGAAAATGCTTAGATTTGAGACAGGTATATATGTATTGTCCTCTTAACTATTCATTAAAGAGATGTGTATGAGTTTGGGGATGATGGAAGCAAGGTTGTTTGAGTGCTTTCGACAACTACTACTCTTTTGCAGTAATTGTTGTTGGGGATGGGAGGTCTACGCAAGCCGTTATCAAGGAGAAATTTGCCTCACAAGACAGATGTCCATTAGCCTTAGAATGTTCACAAAAGAGACATATATGAGTTTGTGGGAAGATATTTATGCCAATATACCTCTATGATTGACCCTCCAAATTACTTAGAAAGACTCAAAAAAATTTCTCTCACATATCTTCCTTTATGAATTGTCAATAAATGTATTGATATATCCCCATGAAACAACATTGAGAAGATTGTTGATGCTTATTATTGGTTGGGAGATGTTGAATGACTGACATTTATATCACCTAAAGTTTAGGCAACAAGTATATATGTCACCTAAAAGTTTGGTGACTTGCACGTGTGTCACCTAAACATATTCCCCCTTATAGATCACATGTGACTCATATACATGTCACCTATATGGAAAACCCCCATTTGAACATAGGTGATTCAAATGTATGTCACCTATAGGTGATTCAAATGTATGTCACCTATAGGTGATTCAAATGTATGTCACCTATTTGCTGTAACCTTTTCATGTATGATAAAATGTATGCCACCCATATTACATAGGATTATACAGATTATAGATGATTTACATGTATGTCATCTAAAGTATGTAACATTTTCAAAATGCTAAAACGCATGTCATCTATTTCACACAGGTCTATACTGAATATAAGTGATGTACAAGCATGTCACCTAAAATATGTAACCTTTTACATGATTGTCACCTATACTATGATTTTTGGTAGTGCAAATTTATTGTTGGTCATAGTTGAGATCTGTGTAGATGTGTTTAAATAGGCTATGCTCCATTAGGTTTTGTATGCATCCTTGGGGAAGGCATGGAGGTCTAAGGATCGACTGACGTAGGTCAGACCCCGTCACATGTACGCCCACTGAATCCAAATCATCTACACTCCCACAGTCCCACAATCCAACGGATGACATCACGTGGTCACACAGATGGGCACACATATGAGCACAGAGGATTTGGACCCAGATAGGTAATGGTTGTTTCTGTTTCTGATTAGGAAAGATGGTTGCATCCCTCTTAGGTTAGGAGACGGTCTATGCGACAAACATTTTGAACAAGAAAAGGGATGGGTTTGTGTGGAGGCAGGAAACTGAGAGCGAGGCCTTGTGCGGTCTGAGGTGGATATATATATATATATATACATATATATATATATATATATATATATATATATATATATATATATATATATATATATATATGTGTGTGTGTGTGTGTGTGTGTGTGTGTGTGTATGCCAGTAGTTTGGAATTCGTTTCCTGTCATCCAAAAAAGTAACTAGTTGTCCAGAAAAGTAACTCTATGAATAAAAAAGTAACTATGTTGATAAAAAAGTAACTATACAAATAAAAAAAAAATCTGGAAAAAATACACGATAAATATAATATAATTATATTATTGAATATGTAGTTATAAATGTAACTATATATGCATAAAAAGTAACATTATGTAAGGTAAAGTAACCCTCTATCTGTTAAAAGTAAGATACTACAAAAAAAGTAACCGAAATAGGGTGCGGGTCGCTACTCGCGTGGGTATTAAATACATGTCATATATATATATATATATATATATATATATATATATATAAAACTCTATTATGGATCATCATTATAACTAGTTAATGCCATTTATTCATTAATTTCTCCAGGATGCATTGATATCCTAATTACCCTGAAATTTTCACCATGTGTTGAGTTTGCAACAAACTAAATTCTAAAAATACCATCTCTAATGTTTAGGATTCCAAAGTGGTCAATCAATACAATCTCTTAATTAATACCAATGTAATTAGCTAATCATGCAAATAGTATTCTTTTGTCCAATGTCCGCTCAGGAGCAGCGGACATAATGTTGTCCGGACTTATGGAATAGTAGAGATGCTCTCCCGTCAAGTCCCCTTGATTCTAATGCCAAGCATTTACAATGGAGTTCAATTCTTCAATATTGGGTCTCGGCATATCAAGATGAGAAAATTTGCACTTCGGTGTTTGAATTTCAAGAGAATTTAATGAAGTTCAATTATGAATGAAAAATTTAGCAAATGTAAAATTCAAATTGAGAGGATAACATAGTATAACTCGAGATTATATTTAGTACCAAGATTTGGTATGTTATAGTTCTCCACTGGAAAAGTAGAAGCACTTGGTTGGGGTGGAAAAGGTGGTCAGGTAGAATTGGATCTAAAGGTTTTGTCCTCTAAGGATACCCCCATATTATCTTCATACATGTTCTTCTCGTATAAGAAAATGAAAAGATTATGAAACAAATTGCATAATGTTATTTACTTATTCAAGAAAGCATTCAAGAAAGTAGTACAAGAACAAGTGAATACCCAAAAATTGTGATCCATGTTTGTTAATTGGAACACACATTCTAGTGTCATGTTTGCACATAATGAGTACTTTTTGGCACCATCTTACAAATATATGAGCTTGTTTTGATTAATTTCTCATTAAGTGTTGTAACAACAATCAATACTTGTCATATGGTGTTTAGGTCCTAATGGATAAAAAAGTTAATAATATGGTCTCATGAATATTAGATTGTAGGAAAATAACTTTGAATGTGCCTATGACATCTAAGCATACATTACAACCACTTCTCTATCTTTTACATGATAAAGCCTAAACCAAATCAACACATATGACATGTTTTATATTTAAGAACTTAGAGTCTTCAAACCATAATAACCAACCAGTAAGTAATGTACAGAAATGTGTGTCATGTAACGTACTTTGCCAATTAGGCTACGCCAAGGTGTTAACAAGAGATTGTTCTAAACAATGGGAGGGAACTAGAGTAGGAGTCAACACTATTTTATTTCATCATCGCATTCATATGACTTCATTGCCCTTGTCCTTTACAATACTTGTCATGTTTTAAATATCTAAACCTAATGGGGGTCAAGATGAAATTGAATAATATACATTTGTATCCATATGTCACTTTTTATAGTTTGATACATGTTTTTGGCGAGGCATGGTGTGCTTGTGAAAACAATGGTCTCCTGATAAAGGGAACATGTTCAAACCACACAGCCTCATGAGTGTTCAACCTCTGCTACATGTTGTGGAGGACGGGGAGAAATATTTCTCTCTTAACCCATGGTTTGATAAATATTTTATGTATTGCATTCTCATGACCTTATTTTTCTAAATAGTTATCTCATTACCATATAAGATTGATACCTAGACATGCTTTGTACTTCAACTAATGTGTCATTATTTGTAACCTTTAGATTGGAATGATCTATTATAAGTTACATAATCATTTTCCAGATTGTTTGTCGACATAGATTATGACGCTAAAAAATATACATATTTCTTTCTTTTAGTCATTGTGCTTAATGATCACTTCAAGAAATTATTTGATTCCATATATCCTTCATCATTATTTATTTTCTTTCTTGTTAACTATATTTTCAGATCAATTTACTACAACTCATATACTAAATACTAGTAATCAAGCATAATATAATTTTGATCTTACTACCAAATCATTTCTTCTTTGTGTATAAAAAATGAAATCTTTCAAGAAACACAAATTTTAACTTGGATCATGTGGTTGTAAAGTAATATCATATCAAATGTTCTTTTATGCTTAATGTTAGAACACAAAAATTTTATGGTGTCATTTTTGGGGAAGTTTTTTATTTTATTTTTCAGTCTAGTGTTTATGTATTTCGAGTTGTATATATTATCCCATTCATTGTTCAAGTTCTTGAGACAAGTAATTTTGAATGTAGAACTAACTTTTGAGAATAGATAAATACATAGATAAGGACTGATCGAATTTCAACATAAATCACATGGTTTTGAATTTTTATGCCTTGGATGTTGAAGATCTAACACAATAGATGAAGCATTTTTCTTAGGAACAAAACACCCACTCAAAATTATCAATAAAGAAACACCTTTTTCCTCGCCAATCACATATTTGTAGATATGTGTGATTGCTCAAATTGTTCTATCAATATCGAGATAAAATTGGTTAAGTGTGCTTATAAGGACCTCTCCCCATACATTCAATGTAAGAATATTTCTTGTAAATTAAATAACTACGATGGAAGTTCTAGGTACTGATTATTGCATAAGGAAGAAGATATTTCCGTTCGATTTCAAAGAGTAAGTCTGGCTTATTTTTACTAAATATGAAACTATATATAAGTAGGATTTTAACAAATTTATACCACTAGAAAGATTTCCGTATTCATATATCAATTACTATAATTTCTCAACATGAATTGATTCATGTTAGTTGGAAAAGCTTTCTCTAGTCTAAAGTATACACAGTTGTTTTATAGTTAAATAGATGATTTCTATGGTAGCACATTAATCAATATGAGGATTGGGAGTCATTTGGTGATGTGAGTGATTTTTTCTAATATCAATCTAGACCCAAAAGTGTAGATCTTGGAAGATACATTTTGGCCAAGAACATATAGAAAGACTCCTCTACATGTTTCCACCCCATTTTTATATGTATCAAATTTATAAGAACCTAGAACATGGATGCACCCAATATGCTTTCTAATCTTATTTTAGATCAGTTGACACTAAAATAAAAACTAAGCCTAGTCATTCATGCATGCCCATCCAACCTAACCTACTCATAGTGGAGGTAATCCATCATCAGAAATTTCTTAGAAATCCAAAAATGTCGACAAAGATGAGATGGGATCATACATATATCACTCATCACTCTAGACTACAATTGTTAGAGGAGTGTGAGAAGATTGCATGGAAAGAAGCTTTTGTTCTCTCACAACAATGGTAGGAACCACCTCAAATGAAGAGAGAGAAATAGAGACAAAGATGCAACCTCATCCAGAGTCATCTACAATAGCACCATCCCCACAAGGTGAAGAACAACCATCAAACAATACATATTCTAGTTAAATGAAGTAGAAGAAGAAGATGAAGGAGTCATACTGAGACCAGCAAGAACAATTGTTCCAACTTTTAAATTTTTTACATGTGGGCATGCATCAAGCTCTCCCAATAAGACCATGATATATATTATTATGGAATCTCAAGAAGTGAACTAATGATTTTTCTTATGTTTTCATGTAGGATCATATCAATGTCATAAAGGATGAACTTTGCAAAACTCTACATAAAGGAGATTACCTAAAAATTATCTTGATGTGGGCAATCTAGTCGATTCTCAAAGATGAGTTCATGAGCAATATACCCTTAACTGATGTCTACATGACAATATTTGATCGAGTAGCTAATCTATTCATTGGCAATGAGACAAGGGAGAACGAGGGATTGAAAAAGATATTAGATGAGTCCATGACACACTTCATTTTCATACAAATCCTATAGGATGGTTATTGGTTGTTGCTATCCATTAACAATAAAGAAAGGATAGTTGTCCAGATACAAAAAATCTAACCCAGAGATCCGCAAAAATAGTGTGAGGAATATAGACAAGGAAAAGGAGGAACATGAAAAGGTAAACAAGGAGTTCCCCAAAAAGTCATGAATCTCATTAAAACACATGGTGAACACTATAACTCATTAAACCAAGATAAGAAATAGGAAAAGTTGCAACATGTTATTGTTATCCTTAGAAAAAACTAAGTCTAGATTGTGGATTTTTTGGTTGGTATATATGAATGAGTTTGTCCCTATCAAAATGAAAGTTGAATACATCGATTGTGAATTTCCATCTACTTCAAGGAAGGTATGCAATCTTCCTTCTATACTCAGTTGGGGGATGAACACTACATATAGTGAAATCTCTACATTGTCATTTAATTACTAATCTCTTTATACTTTCACACTCTAGGGACAAATTGTGTGATAAGTTTGGGGTAAAAAAGTGTGGGAATTATATTTTTCCTCATTTATGTTATGTGTCAATAGTCTATATCTTTCTCTAATTATGAGAAAAAATTGATTTTTTTTTTCAATGCATTGATAGCTTCTTACACGTAGGATTGTGTTTGTTTTTGTGTAGCATGCTTTTTAACTCATATAAGAGTAAGGTAGAAATTTAATATGATTACTAGAATGCATGTCAACTACCCCAAGCTGGCTCTAATTGTCTTTCAAGATACATATATCACTATTTTGTTCATAATGGAACAAATTATGTATGACCTAACTTTGTTTTGTTGAACAACTCATATTTTTGTGCTAACTCTCTCAAAGGGGTTGCAACCAACTCTCTATTAGTCTAAGTCCTTGGAGAGAGCATCGGGCATATATATGCTTGTAGGCCTTATATATTTCCCTACCCATGACCATTTAGTTTCTAGTATTGGCTGGAAGTGCACGACCCCAAATGTGGACCCTTTACTTACCTTAAAAACTTCAAAAAGAGGAAAATGGAATGCCAACTCATAAAATCCTTTAAGGGCACAAAATTCCTAAATCCCAAACAGAATGTGTGAAGGAAAGCTACAGTGTGAATAAAAGTAGAGGAATATATCTAGTGGATGTGTTGTTTTTCTCACAAATACATATATAACATCACCAGTATAAATACATTAAATCTCATTAAATTAACCATTGCTTTTAATCATTTTTGTTGAAGTTTAAAAAATCTAGGGTGGTGGTATGTAGGATGTGAAATCATTGCTCTAAAGACAATTGGATTGGGTGCAAGGACAACTTTCTCGTTACATGGACCTCTACCTGAGTAAACCGAAGAAGTATGAGTTACACTCATCCTTTTAGTCATCACATTCATCGTACCTTTCCTCTGAACTAAAGTATGGGAGTGAAAGCTACACTAGAAAAGGTTAAAGATACACTAGAAAGGATGTGCATTGAGGCTGTGAAAAGGGGTCTTAAGTTGACATTATGGAAGGTACTCATATCATTTATATAGTTGTATATGATGTGAGAGCCATCATTTGATGATTCTTTTCCTGAGAGACATCATGTGATGATTGTAATATAGTTACATTCTATATGATTTCATTAGTTATAATAGGTAGTTCCACTTCTTATGTTTGTTTTAGTATTGAGATAATGAATAAATATGAGAATGTCTAAGAATGTTTTGACTCAATGACATATGGTTTTGGTTTGAGGACCTAAACATGAGATAATATGTATACTCAATAATGTTCATTCTTGTTACATTCCTAGCTAGTTATTATTGTGGATATAGTAGGGAAACAATAATATATATGACTAGTGTACATGAAAAATAATGACTATGTCTCTTTAGTCATGATGTGCATATCAATTTTTATACATGGGTACTTATTAGAGAGAAATTTGTACTGGACAAACTCACTTTGAAAATGATACATGAAAGTCATATCATGGCAGTCAGAATCACATCTTAATATGAAATTGGTGATTGTGATCCTTAAACCTAAAGTTACTATAATGATCACATGATGTTATGTGTACTAAAACATTACCCAATGTGACTCTAAATATCCCATATAGGTAGTGATTTGGTGCACTATGACACTTGTGGAACCTTCAAGGTCTCACAGACAAAGATTCTTAAGAAAAAAGAAGTTTGCAATGAAACACATGATTAGAATGGTCCCCAATAATGTAAAAGTAGATTTTCCTACCTAATTAATTGCATAAACCAGTTGATTGACTAGATGATTCTTAACAATTGGTCAACAAGTTGCTAGTTGATTGATTGGTTACATTTGGGAAACTAGACAACTGGTCAACAATATAACACAATCAGTTTATTTAATACAAGTTAGGAAACAATAACAAAAAAGTAGACTTGTTTGATTTGGAATCAAATTGGTCAATTGGAGATTTCCCAACCAGTTGATTGGATGTACAAATTGTTTGATTGGGTGACACAACTAGTTGATGGAATAACCAGTCAGTCATTTAATAAGTATATCTGATTTTCACAAGTTTGATCCTATTTTGAGTTGCAATTAGGAATGGGATTGGATTTTGGAAATTTAAGCCCATGACTCTCCTATATAAAGGGTGCACATCCAAAGGGATGAGATGCACTTGACAATCATTGAGACACAAGTTTTTAAGAGTTCCTCTTGGAGAAACAAAGAATCATCCCAAAGATGACAACCTATAATAAGAGTGCAGGAGAGCATGTGACGTTAGCATGCCAACAACTCAGAGTTCTACTTCTTCTTGGATAGCAAGGTGGTGCACTAAGAGCTCCAACATCTGCATGGATTACATAGATTCCAAGGCCCTTATGCGCAGGCTTGAGGATGAGCAACTTCTTCAAGGAGAAGACAACGTGTTGACAGAAGGATAGAAAGCAACAACAACAAGACTAACAACACCTTGGATCTGGATATGTAAGTGTGAGTTCTATACTGAAATAAATGTCTCTAGTTGTTTGACAAATAGTGTGCACCAAGGTATATTCTATATATTCAATATATCTTTAATATACTAACCTTTTCTTACTATAACTATTCTTTGATTAAGGATTTTTTCTATTTTTTTTTTTCTATTTATGTTGTACCGCCTCCCCTCAAATCCTACAATTTATATCAGAGCCGACCATAGTATGAATTCAACACTAGTTTGGGTTTTGTATTACATATCATTGGGGAAATGATAATTGTGCAATGTGCATCCATGTAAATCACCAACTACCATATGATATGATATATCTATATTACATAAACCAATGTGAAACCTTTGAATTTGTCTTGTTTGGTGAATGTGGATATGGTATCTAGATCATAATGGTGATTTCTTATGATATGAAACATGTAAATTTGTGGCTTTTTATTATGATTAAAATATTTAACATGTATATGGCTTGCATTCGATGCCCCCTCTCTCTACAGTCTCCATGTAAAATCTAATTTTTGCAGTTAGATTAGGATGATATATTAACATCACTAACATACCATGACAGAGAGAAGTACATGACCAAAATAGCACATTGATGACTAAGTCCTTGGAGGATTCGTGATGAAGACAAAGAGAAAAATCCATTAATGACTAAAGAACTTTCCAAATAGGGAATCCAATTGGTCAAGTAGAAACACCTATAAAGGCAAATTTAGGGTTATATTAAATGTGAACCTTTTCTTATTTGGTTATAAAACTCAAGATATTCTATTATTTGTCATATCATATCATATTTTATCTCTTATGGTGATTGATATAGTATATGATATGTATAATATCGTATATGTAGTGGTGATTGGATGCATATTGATATAATATCAAATCCATTAGTTTAATGCCTTCCCATGTTCAATATACATGAAAATCTTGATAAACTATGTGTGAGTACGCCAAAGTGTGGAACTATCTATCTTGGAGATGTGCGATATTAGCTATGTGGCCATGCCAAAGAAAGATGCATAACTTATTGTATTGGACTTTTAGATTGATTTAACTATGGTGGTCTTAATAGGATTTAGAATCTAGAGGAATAAACATGACATATACTTCATAATATGATTTATTATAAGGGGTTGTGCAAATTTTAATAAAAGTTGCATTGGATGCTATTGGTGATTGTTACTTACCAAAATAGTTAAATTATGGGCAGTCGACAAAAGTTGACCCATGACTAAAAGTGTTATGGATCTTGTCTTGCTAGAAGATTTCTTGTTGCAATATTACAAATTAATAGTGAGGATAATGGGAGAATTCTTTATTATAGGACACATTAATATAGTCAAATTTAATAAATTTTCAAATCAAATTGTCTACTCAGAAATATGTTCTGTATAGATTTAATGGAAAACAAACATAAGAACTTCTTGTTGCAATAGTTCCTTGAGAAAGAAAAGTTGAAGGGAATAACTTCCATGACAGGTATAGGATGTTGAGAATTTTTCTCACTCATGAGCATAAGATATATGTCATGGAAACATCAAACCAAAAGAACCAACTCTAAATGTTCCAAGAGCGAAAAGAGAAGCTTTTCATAAGCATGTTGATGATGATATTGACATGAAGTGACCCATGATATTCTCCAAGAATCATGGCTATAGAAGCAAAATAGGAACATGGTAGTTCTAGAGATGGTCACTGATGTGTACAAATTGTATCACTTTTTGAACTATTTTTGGGTGCACAATTCACTCATTTTGACCATAATTCTACTCTCAATCATACTAGATTTCTCACCTTTTAGTTGTTTTACTCATCTCATGATTGTTGTCATAGGTACATTATAATGACAAGGAAATGAGGTTACTGCGACCAAAATATGACCTTAGTTGGATTTCCTAAGAGATTGTACATGTTTTAGGGAAATTTTCAAGGTTTAAAAAAGGAACATGGCATAGGTCTATTAGCACACAGAGTGTGATGCTAGAGATAGATTTCCTTCCTCCCTGATGAGTAGCAACACATCGTGTCTCTTAGATGACATGATGTGTCCAATCAGTTGAAGATTTCACCAAAGTCCCTATTAGACAACACAATGTGTGTTTATTAGCACACAACATGTTCATTTCGTCCAGATTTACCAAGACCATCACCCATCCTAGGAATAGAATGTGCCAATTAACTAACACGCCATGCGTCCTTCGAGCGGGGTAGTTCCACCATCAGTTACTCAGGGTGACATGTAGTTTTATTTCTCAGACATCGTGTGTCATTGTTGATTTCTATAGTTTTTCAGAGAAATAATCCCTTGCTTTATATTATGATTAAAATATTTAACATGTATATGGATTGCATTCGATGCCCCCTCTCTCTACAGTCTCCATGTAAAATCTAATTCTTGCAGTTAGATTAGGATGATATATTAACATCACTAACATGCCATGACAGAGAGAAGTACATGACCAAAATAGCACATTGTAAAAAAGGAACATGGCATAGGTCTATTAGCACACAGAGTGTGATGCTAGAGATAGATTTCCTTCCTCCCTGATGAGTAGGAACACATCGTGTCTCTTAGATGACATGATGTGTCCAATCAGTTGAAGATTTCACCAAAGTCCCTATTAGACAACACAATGTGTGTTTATTAGCACACAACATGTTCATTTCGTCCAGATTTACCAAGACCATCACCCATCCTAGGAATAGAATGTGCCAATTAACTAACACGCCATGCGTCCTTCAAGCGGGGTAGTTCCACCATCAGTTACTCAGGGTGACATGTAGTTTTATTTCTCAGACATCGTGTGTAATTGTTGATTTCTATAGTTTTTCAGAGAAATAATCCCTTGCTTTTAAATACAAAAGGATATACATGGGATAGTTATCACTCATCATTTGGAACACCTTTTGACCAAAGAATAGAGCAGAGGAGAAAGGAGGCAATTCTAGAGAAGAAGAGGTGGTTACTCGAGAGATGACCTCTTCTCTACTCCATTCTTCTTCACGGACTGAAGTAGGGGCTTCTCCACTCCATTCCATCCGTTCAGGAGAAATAGTTGCTGGAGTAGAAGCATCAGTAAGAATATAATTTTTATTCAAGCTAGAGTTCTTACTTGTTCTTCTTCTTTTCCTAGATTTTCTTTTCTCTTTCATTCTCTAATCATGTTTAGCTTCACAATATGTCACTTGTACTTGTGTTTCTCCACTATGAGTGAGTCAAACTTTGTTTCTTTGGCATGGGAGAGTAACTCCCATGTCAACATTGATGTGAACTCAAAATTCAAGTTTAATGCTAGTTAATTTACTATTCCAAGATATGCTTTGGTGCTTATTTGCTTGTTTACATGACTGGCCATCTTGCTTACATGTTATATGCTTCTTTATGTAATCTAAGACGATATGTCAAGAAGTAAGGAGTAGTTATCTTGGAAACATACCTTTGATCACAGGAGTGACAGGGATTATGTTGAGGATCTAAAGTTTGTAGTTTGAAACAAAGCACAAGCACAAGAGTGCTATGCGACGTTAGACTTGTCTCATATCACCAGGAGGTGTGTGAGGATGACAAACCTCCTTTGTAAGATTGACTAGTAAGTATGATTTTTGTAGTTGAATGTAAGTTATGATATGGAAGTGAAATCCCTATTCCAATATTCCTTTAATCTGATCTTAATCACTCTTGAAGTAATTAGTTTTACTATTTTCTCTTAACTTGTCAATTAGTTTGATGTAAACCAAATCACCCCTTTGAAATCTATTTATACTGCTGAATGTCAACACACTTGTGTTTAACAACCTTACTCCTTTGATGATCTCAAATAAACTACACACACCCATATACATGTGGGGTAGAGCTTGAGCTTATAAATTTAATTCTTACGTGCACAACTAAGTTTTTGCCATTGTTTTCAAGGAGCATCGATATGTTTGTTAGAATAAGACATGTTGATTAGTAAGTGAGACTAGATCACACTAACATTCTAATATTGCATCATCATTGCTATCATCTATCATGTTTTCTAAAGTTTTCTAAGTGTTTCTAACCCACTTGTGAATTAGTAGGACTGTATGCAACATTCAAAATGGGATCATCAACCATCCATATTTCTAGATCCAGATATCGAGCGTACATTTAGTAGTTGTAAGCTAGCAAGGAGGAGGGAAAGATCTTCAAATTGAAGAGTTCACCTTCATCTTCACCACCATCTTCACCAGATCATCCAGAACCAACCACAGGAGATGGTCTTCCTCTTAAGGACTTCTCGATTCCTGCTTCTATAAACATCAACGGGGCTATCAATAGCCACAGATTGAAGCGAATATCTTTTCAATCAGCCTCAAGATCATGTAAATGGTTCAGTAAAATTATTTTGGAGGGACTCCCATGGAAGATCCTAATCTTCATGTAGTTGAATTCTTGCAGTAGTTGAATACCTTGAAGACCAATGGTGTTTATCCCGATGGTGTTCGCCTACTTATGTTATCATTCTCTTTGAGGGATAGAGCCAAGGTGTGACTCTCATCATTGCCCAACAATTATGTAAATAGCCGGGAGGAGTTGTTGAAAGCTATTCTAGCCAAATATTTTTTGCCAAGAAATACCACTCAATTGAGAAGTCAACTTACTAATTTCTCTCAATAAGATGGAGAGACCCTCTACGATGCATGGGAGAGATTTAAAGACCTCCAACTTCTTTGTCCTCGTCATAGTCTTAAGAACTGGCTATTTCTCCAAACTTTCTATAATGGGTTGTATTACAACACCAAATGTCACAGCCAATGGGGCTATGCTGAATAATTCCTACAAGAAATCATATGCAATCATTCAAGACATGGTAGTTAACCATTTCCAATGGAGTACCAAGAGGAGCAACCAGTTGTCCTCATCTTCAGTTGCTTTCGGGAAGCAATTTGGCATGCATTCTGTTAATCTCATGGATTTTGTTGCAGCCAAGTTAGATGCTCTTATGCAAAAGTTTGAGAGGTTAAACACTCAACCAAAATGACTGATAAATCTTATTTGTGATGCAAATCAAGCTTTGGGGGTAGGTAGCTCCTTCACTACCCTTATTTTATTCCTTCTGAGGATAATGTGGATCAATGCAACATGATAAAAACTATGGGAACAAACATCTCCATAACTCATTCTCCAACTCCTACAATCTAGGTTGGAGAGACCACTCCAATTTTTCCTACTGCAAAAATAACACTCAATATCCTCAACCACCCCAAAATCAACAACCACCACCTATTGGAAATAGATCTTCAACAAGTAACAATCATCATGGATTCAATAATAATGGAAATTGGAATTTCAACCAACTTCAGCCATACATGAAACCTAGCCTTGAGTCACTTCTAGAAAACATTGTCTCTTATCAAATTAAGTGATAAAAAGAGCTTTACTAGCAAGGACAACAAATGGAAGACAACAAATGGAAGACGCCATCCAGTAGATTTATGAAAAAGTGGATGGAATCGCCACCCATACAAAGATGCTAGAAAATCAAGTTACTCAACAAGCCCTTGCTAACTAAGAAACTCCACCAGGTACTCTTCCAAGCCAGCCAGAATTGAACCTAAAAGATAAAGAGAAGTTTGTTGCATCCAACTCCTTCTGTGGAGCACACTAAATAAGAATGAAGAGTCTCACTCCAGACTCTAAATGGAGGACCTCATGGGAGTTGACCCCACTAAATTATAATTTTTATTTCAAGAACATTTAACTTTCCCCATAAACTTGTCGTGGATGAATCTAATAATTTATACCCTCATATTTATATATGTATCATTATCATTGAAAGTGCAAATACAATAAAAAAGAAATCAAACTTCTACAAAAATTTGGAATAGATACGACATGTTTAAAAAGAGGCATGGCATGCTGCTCTTCAGGAAGTCAGAATCTAAGCAATCACTATGGAACACATGGTGTGTCACTACATCCCCACAACATGCCAAAAGTAGATCTTTCAAGCGTGAAGTTTCACTGGAAACACATGACGTGTGATAATTATGCACACAACATGTCGACAAGGTTGTTTGTTTCCAATATTTTTCTAGAAATATACATAGTGTGTACCCTGATAAACATGACGTGCAAGGTTCAAGAGAAGATTGCAAGTCTTTGAGCTGGAAACTTGCATAGTTTGTGTTTATTACACACACGGCGTGTCGGCAAGGAAGTTGATATTTGAGGCTTTTCTATGAGAAAACACAAGGTGTCCTAATTATGACATGATGCATCATCATCAAGTGGAGCAAAAATAAAAAGGAGATGTGGCTCAATACACACAAACACACAGTGTGCGTCTTCTCAGACATATCATGTCTGGAAGCCAGAATTATGGTTTATAACCCCGGTTTCAACTCACTCTCCACACATGCCCTAGCTCACGACATGTGTGAGAGCCAGCATCCAGCCACCACTATGCACTCCATTCCACATCAGTGAGTAGTTGTATCTATCATGTACATTGGCCATCTTTTCCATTGTCTTCCTCACTTCTATGTTGTCAAAGCATACTACCAGCTTCAAGGAAGCTCATCGTCAATCTCCAATCTGTTGAACCGTCCATCATCACCTTCTCCTCACCACCTAAGTCCCCCTCACTCAAGGTCGGCAATCTGGGAGACATGCCATGTATCAAGAAGACATTATGTGATCACCTATTTCATTCTCAACCTACAACTCGGCTCCAAGGGAAGAAGACATAATGTGTGTGAATTCAAACATTGTGTGCCCCTCGTAATCATCCTCAACCCATAGCCCATTTCCAACAATAGAAGACATGTCGTGTCTCATCCCGAACACACAGTGTACGTCTATACAATAGAGCATTTTCAGTTCTAATGGCTCCAACCAAGCAAACAACAAAGTGTCATAAGGGAGAAAGATTTTCTTCCGCACCTACCTACATATCATCAACTCAATTCAATGTCATCGAGCAATAAGATGTCACATACCAAACTTTGATCACCCATAGGGTCTTACCTACACAATTTTCTTGGGAGGAGACAATGGAAGCACTAGGATTCATAGATGAAGTCATTGGATTTCCTTAAGAGCTAGGGCTCAAATACACCCGTTGCACTATAAAACCTACTTATCCAAGGCTAACTTATGGATTTTTTGCCACTCTGCATGTGGAAGATGGCCCAAGAAGGCCATATGAACCTTTTGGCATTATCACCTTTTGGCTACTTGTGCACAATTATAAGATTACCTTTAGGAAATGTTGTGATGCTTTTCAATGCCATTATGGAGGGGCCATGTCATCTCTCCCACAATTTATAAGTGATGAATCTTGGAGGGAGATCACTAAAGATGGCATACATGATGTTGCACAAGCTAGGGCATCACATATCCATAACCCTATCTTCTGCTACATACACAGGCTCCTGAGCACGTGTGTTTTTGGTAGAAAAGAAGCACATGGTGTTTTTGAAAAAATATGACCTTTTCTTCTTATGGGAAATGTTGCACAATTTCAAGATCAATGTAGGTTATTATATTATATACTATTTCTTTGAAGTCATGTGTAAGAAATGTGGATACATTATGATTGGAGGGTAAATCACCCATGTTTCCTGCCAAGTCAATGCCGAATTGACAGGTTTAGAAGATGCACTTAGGAAGAACAAAGTTGGGCTCAAATTTCTCATCTCCTCAGGCCTAATTGTTAGGGACCCCTTAGACGATAGCAAATTCAAGCAGTACTTCCATGGTCATGAACAATTCATTGAACTTCCTAATCTAGAGGGGGTTACCTTGACAAATAAAGACAATAAAAAATTCAATCTTAATGAGGAGATAAATTCTGAAGACAAACTCAAGGATTCTACTACAGTAACAACATTATCCCTCCCTCCCTCTACTAGCACCCAAACAGACTACGGTTGAACTATGCCATGTGTACAACATCTTTATGTGTACGTCCAACAATGCTTTGCTCAGTAGGACACCCACTTTGAGCAGCTAGGACAACAATATAGTGAGATGCATTCAATGATTCAGATGATGGATATGTAGCACATCTCTCAAGGACACTATGCCATGCTTCCGCCACCACCGCAAGAGCCGACCTTCCCTGACATTCCCTATGATGATGACATTTTGAGCTAGCATTTCTCAGTTGGGCATGAGGGTAGTGGCTCTTCACTCTGATCCATCCAGGGTAGGTACCAGGTTGCAACCCACTTGAGATTGATTTATGCAGTGAGGACACTATAGATTCAAGATTAGGGGGAATCAACCGACTGGTAGTTTTAGTCTTAGTTGTTTCCCTTACATGTCATTTGTTTATGTCATTTGCTTATGTTAAGATAATGGCTACATAACAACAGTTGGGTAAGTATCACCCAAACTATTTTTTTAAAATCATGTCTATTCATCTCTACATATAGTATTTGGCTAAACATGAATTTCAATTGTCTCATTTATGCTCTTCCTATAAAAATTCAAATTCGTTGAGTCCCTCAACTTTATAGCTTTGATTAGCAATATGATGACATTGCCAAATCTATATTGCATTTTTCTCTGCTCTAGTTGAAGAACTTATTGCAAAATGAATGCTTTTTCATCTTTTGTATATCCATATGCATGAAATCTTTGTATAATTGGGAAGTTGAGTTAGCAATAACTGTTTGGTTCCAAATCAGAGCAAGGGTCACATAAAAATAGAATTTTGGTCTTGATTTGAAAATTTAAACCCCACAAAAGATGGCTAAGTCAGCCACCTTTTCCACCAATTCAATGAAGGTTGGGGATTACATCTAAAAGAGGGAAATAAATCCCCAAATGATATTACATGTGTGAGTAAGCCTAAATTAGCAACAGAGTACCATGAAAGTGAAGCCAAGTTGAAAATGTTTATGATTTAAATAATAATGTCATTGCAAATGGATGGATATTTAAAGGAGTTTTCATTTCATTTCATTTGAACAATCAATGGAGTTTTATGGAAAATCATTATATCTTTGGCTTTGTCATCTTATTTCTACCAAATTCTCTCTAGTTGATTCATCCAAAGCAATTTGAGTATCTTTTGAACTTAATTTCCTAACTTGAGATCTAGAATTGATTTCATGACTAGTTACATATCTAAATGAGGAATTTGCCATTTTTGGATCTATCAATTCATATTCATGAGGATCTAATGTTGTGCCCATATGTTTATCTTTATCCATGTATCTAGTTCTTTTTGTTTGAGGACAAGCAATGGTTCAAGCTTAGGGGGGATTTGATGTACAAAAATCATGTCACTTTTTGAACTATTTTTGGGTGCACAATTCACTCATTTTGACTATAATTCTACTCTCAATCATACTAGATTTCTCACTTTTTAGTTGTTTTACTTGATTCATTTGTGATCATAAATACATGATAATGATGAGGAGATGGGGTTAATATGACCAAAATCTGATCTTTTTTTTTGGTCGGTAAAAAAATCCTGTTACTAAAATTTTGATTCCCAAAACTTTGGGTATAAGAGATTGCGCCCCATAACAAACCTGGATGAAACATCCAAACAACAAGATAAACTATCTGAACTAAGCTACTAAAAAGTAACTATCTACCTAACAACAGTAGGGGGCAGTCCCACAATACAGACTCAAAGGCTGATCAATCCTTTTGCCATACCAGAAACTAGAAACAATCCCCAACAGACTGAGCAATCATCAAGAAGTACCCCTGAGCTGGGCTCATCAAAACACAGGGTCCAGATGACTGACTACTCGCACACTAACTATAAGCTTGTTTCCTGAAGTTGTGAGGACTGGTCCGCATCCTGAGGGCAGTGTGAACCTCTGACCCTGACTCCAAGATTGCAACTGATAACTCCATAAGTCCAGCTCAAGACCAGCAGCAGCATAAGAACAGGAAAGGGATAAAAGTAACAACTCAACCCCCGTCCCTCTTCATTTATGCTGATTCACAGCAGCAGGGACAACAGGGGGAACCCTATCACCCTTTCCACAGCAGCCAACTTCTTGTGAAGAGGCTAAACGACAACCACCTTAAGGGTGTCCCCGGAGCCAGGACAAGCTCCGAGGAGCAACAGGTCGAGCACCTTGAGGGTGCTCTACCTCGTAATAAACGACAACCACCTTAAGGGTGTCCCTGGAGCCAGGACAAGCTCCGAGGAGCAACAGGTCGAGCACCTTGAGGGTGCTCTACCTCGTAACTACAGAGAGCCAGCCACACCTGATGTACAAAGCGCCTGGGATCAATCGGTCGGAGAAGAACCGCGACGGCGAACGGGCATCCGCTGGCCTGGACTTAACGATCAATCCGGAAGGCGCCACCGCACCAGGGCTTGAAGCCCATTTCAGCTGAAGGTCGGCTCGCGTGAAGAAGCAGCCAAAAGCAGATCCCCGTGGAGCAGTCATCGAGCACCTTTCCAGTGCTCCAGCACGCAATAGCTGCGAGTCAACATATTTTCTTCAGGCTAGCCTCCTTGTTCGTCCATAACAGCAAGAGATTGTACATGTTTTAGGGAAATTTTTGAAGTTTTAGAAAGGAGCACAACGTGTGATGCTATAGATCAATTTTGTTCCTCCCTGATGAGCAGCAACATGGTATATCTCTTAGATGATACGCCATGTCTAATTAGTAGGAGATTTTGCCAAAGTCCCTGTCAAAAAACACAATGTGTGTTTATTAGCACATGACATGTTCATTTTGTCCAGATCTGACAAGACTATCACCAATTCTCAGCAACACGATATGTAGGCCAACTGAGACGACGTGCATCCTATGATCGGGGAAATTCCACCGGAAGTTACAAAGGGTGATACATCATTTCATTTCTCAAACATGTCATGTTGCATCGATTTTTGCAATTTTTCAGAGTAACCATGCTTTGTTTTTAAATACAAAAGGGCATACATGGGATGGTTACCACTCATCATTTGGAACATTTTTTGACCAAAGAATGTAGCAGAGGAGAAAGGAGGCAATTTTAGAGAAAAAGACACGGTTACTCGAGAGAGGACCTCTTCTCTACTCCATTCTTCTTCATAGACTACAACATGGGATTCTCCACTCCATTCTAGCCGCTCAGGAGAGAAGGTAGAGAAAGTAGAAGCATCAGTAAGGATGGAGTTTTGTCTTCAAGTCGAAGTTCTTACTTGTTCTTATTCTTTCCCTAGATTTTCCTTGCTCTTTCCTTCTCTAATCATTTTTGGCTTCACATTTTGTCACTTGTACTTGTGTTTCACCACTATGAGTGAGTAGAACTTTGTTTCTTGGGCATGGGAGAGTAACTCCCATGTCATAACTTATGTGAACTAAAAAATAATGTCTAATTTTGGTTAATTTACTGTTCCAAGATATGCTTTGGTGCTTATTTGCATGACTGGCCATCTTGCTTGCATGTTATATGCTTCTTTATGTAATCTGGAAAGATATGTTAAGAAGCAAGGAGTAGCTATCTTGACAACATACCTTTGATCATAGAGTGGTAGGGATTATATTGAGGATCTAGGGTTTGTAGTTCAAAACTAAGCAAAAGCATGAGAGTGCTATGTGGAGTTAGAGTTGTTTCATATCACTGGGAGGTCTGTGATGACAACAAACCTCCTTTGTAAAATTGACTAGTATGTTTGTGATTGAATGCTAGTTATGATGTAGAAGTGAAATCGCTATTCCAAAATTCCTTTAATTTGATCTTAATCTCTCTTGAAGTAATTAGTTTTTTTTTAGTTCTTAACCTATAAATTAGTGCGATCTAAAACAAATCACCCCTTTGAAATTGATTTAGATTGTTGAACATCAACAAACTTGTGTTTAATAACCTTTCTCCTTGGATGATCTCAAATATACTACATGCAAACATATACTTGTGGGGTAGAGCTCAAGCTTATAAATTTAAGACTTGTTTGCACAGTACAATCACATATCTCATGAATATGTTCTAAGAATAAGCACATCAAGAGAGGTGGGATGTCTCTAAGGCCCTATTTAAGTACAACATGACTGAGGGGGATCCAATTGGGACCCATCTACTCAAGTTTATTGGGTATGTGGAAATCCTAGAGAGACATGGATTTCACTTAGGCCAAGAGTTTTTCATTGATCTAATCTTTCAATCATTGTAAAAATCGTACATTTACTTTTTCATGAACTATAACATGAACAACTTTGTTCAATTGCTGCCACAACTTCTTGGCATATTGATACTACTAAGATTTAGATGAACAAAGACAAGACAAAATATGTGTTGATAGTCAAAAAAAATTAATGGAAATTCAAAAGGAAAAGAGAAGTTTAGAATAGTTCTAAGTTGTCCAAAAGCTCAAGCTGGAGAAGTAGGAAAGGAAGGAAATTGATACCATTATCACCAAGCTAAACATTGGAAAATAAATTGCCCTCTTTTCCTTGAGGTAACTAAAGAACAAGTTTTGGATGAAGATCTCAACTTCCTTTATATATGTAATAGTGATAAACTTATCCACTTATTCATCTTGGGTGTTGGATACTAGATGTGGATCTAACATATACTCTAATATGTAAAATATGAAAAGAAGTAAACCCTTACTAAATGGAGAAGTGGACCTAGGAGTCGTTAGTGGAGTAAGAGTTGTTGTTAAAGATATAGGCACCTATATTTCATCTCTTCCTAGTGGGCTTGTAGGAGAGTAAAAGTACTATTATATACCAACCATTAATAGAAATATTATTATGGATCTTCTTGGATAAGAATGGTTTTGAATGCCTAATAAAGAATGGTAAATTCTATCTCAAAAGATGAGATCTTTTATGAAAGTGCCCCAGTGTCTTATGACAGTTATTTATTAGATCTTTTCTGACATGTTTCATAATCATCATTATCATCTCATTCTCACTCTCAACCATGTTAGGGTCAGTTATGTGGATCCTTCTTTTCCAATCATCTCTATTATGGATCATATTCTGATCCAGCTGTAATGATTCAAAATCTCCCCCTTTATAAATTCTTTCCAGGTTAATTTAGACATGCCTTTTCTTATTTTAATTGTGCTTGACTCGATAATACATTGCTCTATGTAGGAATGTTAGTCGATCTATATTCACATGTCCATGATATTTTAGTCTACCCTCATGCAACTTATCGTTAATACCTCACGGCCTTGACTTTGTTCCTGATATAGACATTTCTCAATCAATATTTTCTTATCTTTGTACACATCCATCTTAGCAGACGCATTTTCAACAAAACATTCATCTTGTCGAGACCTTGTTTCTTCACCGCCCAACATTCACTCTCATATATCATGGTTGGCCAAATAGTTGTTCTATAAGACTTACTTCTTAATCTGAGAGGGATATTCCAGTCACATAATACTCCAATTTCACACATTCGTTATCAACCATCATGCAAGGATGTTGACACAAACATCATATTGAACATCCCAATCCATTTGAATAACAGACCAAGAAAAGAATTTAGGACATTTTGGTACATCCACTCCATTCAACTTGGCCCGACCATTCATAATTATATATTGACATAACTTTTGATGTATTTACTCTATTTATCTCCTACTAATTACCAATCGATATGATTCCAACACATTCTTAAAAGTTTGCTTTATCATTAAATTTATCTTTTATTTTGACAATCAACACAATATCATAAGTAAATTACATGGAGAAAGGAATATCATCTGAAGCATTCTTTGTTAACTTGTTCAAAACAAGAACAAATATATGTGGGATATTTGTTGATCCTTGAAGTTCCAAATATGAGAGTACATTTGGGATATCTCCTCCATGAGTCTTCACACTTGCAGTCAAGCTATCATATATATCTTTACTCAAGTCATTGTATCAAATTCACAACACCCAAAAACATCAAAAACACTTCCCTAAGTACTCGATCATAAGTATTTTCCAAATCAATAAAAACCATATGAAGATCTCTTTCACTCTCTATTTACTTCTCCACTATCCTCTTTATCAGGAAAATGGCATATGCTTTTGATCTTCATGGCATGAAACCAAATTGGTTGTCTAATATTTACATTATAGATCTTAACCTTTGCCCAATAATCCTCTCCCAAAGATTCATATTGTGACTCATCAATTTGATACATATGCAATTTGTGCCTCTCTTAAAATATAGCTTGTTCTTGTATATGGGACTATAGTACTATTTCTCCAACATCTGGCATCTTCTTGGTCTTCATAATCTTATTAAAGAAATTTGTTAATAACTTTGCTCCTTCATCCCCCATATTCTTCCATACATCATCAGGAATAACATCTAGTCTGCATGCTTTTCTCATTTTCATTTTTTAGTATTATTGACCTCAAATAATGGAACCTGACGTGTAACTATATCTCTTTTATTCATATCACATGAATCTCTTATATTATTCATAGTGTCTCCATTGAAAATCTTATTGAAGTATTATTGATATCATCATCCTTTACCGACACTCTACCATCTTCATTCTTGATGCATCTTACTTGAATCAAGTCTCTTCCTTTCCTTTATCTTATATGAACCATTTTATATATATATATCCTTTTTCCCTTCTCTTGTATCCAACTTCTTATAAATCTCTTCAAAATATCTAGACCTTTCCTCTTGAACAACCCTTTTAGCTTCTTTCTTTGCTTTCCAAATGTATATAACATAACTATAACAGTTACACTCAATGACTCAAACAAAACTTATCTTTAATACTATCTAGGATGCATAAATGAGAAATACAATTATGGACTCCATAAAGTTGATTATTCAGACTCTTTTGATTTTGAATCAATAGAGACATGTGAATCCTATTTATTGGGCAAGATGACAAAAACACCCTTCTTTGATAATTGTGAAAGGGTAAGTGACTCATTAAGAATCATACATAGTGTTGTGTGTGGACCTTTTAACACACGTGCTAGATGTGGGTATCATCACTTTTACCATGATTTCAATAGATGTAGATATATATAACTTATGAAGTATAGAACCAAGAATATTGAAGCACTATGATTGGATCATGGTGGAGAATATCTAAACCAAGATGTGAGGCCCTTTTGAGATACTATGGTATTGGATTACAATTGACTCCACCTAGAACACCACAACATGATGGCGTGTCTGAAAAGGAGTCGTGCCTTGTTGGACATGTTGTGGTTAATGACGAGCTTAGATAATCTTACAATTTCCTTATGGTGATATGCTCTTGAAACCTCTACAGTTAAAATTTAGTTGTGTACCTTCTAGATTCATTCAAAGGACACCAAATGAGATATGGAATGAGAAATGTTGCATATGTCTTCTATGAAGATTATACCCAAATTGGATAAATATTTCTTTATTGGATACCTTAAGGAAACTAAGGTTTATTAATTATATATTTCATATAATGACAAAGTGTTTGTTTCTAACAAATGTCATATTCCTTGAAAAGGAATTCATTTTCAAAGTATCTAGTGGGATGAAAATAGATCTTAAAGAAGTTTAACGCTAACAAGATAACATTAAACTTATAGAGGTAGATGAGGAACAAAGTGAAACACAAAGCATTGACAAATCTCAAATTCCTCATGTAGCATCAACCTAGAAAACCTAGTAGGACACATTTGGATCCAAAGAGATTTGGATTTCTAGTAACTTAACTCAATGATGTTTGGTCATTAGTGATGATGAGCTAACAACCTACAATGAGGTTATTGGGGGACCCCATTCTATAAAAGGGTTGAAGCCATGGGATCTGGGATGGAGTTCATGTAAACCAATAAAGTATAGAATTTGGTGGATGCACCTGAAGGGATAAAATCCATTGGATGAAAATTGGTCTTCAAGAACAAGATTGGCATGGATGTTAGTGTAAAACCTGATAAAAGACTATTGATTTCAAAAGGTTTCAGACAAGTTCTATGTGTTGACTACAGAAAAATGTTTTCACCAGTTGTCATGGTTAAATCTGTTAGGATCATGTTTAACATTGCATCTTATCGTGACTATGATATTTGGTAAATGGATGTTAAAATTGCATTCCTTAATTGGAATCTTATTGAGGATGTCTTCATGATACATGTTGAAGGTTTTGTCACTCTAAATTGAGCCAATAAAGTATGCAAGCTAAAAAGATCAATATTTGGATCAAACCAAGTGGAGTCATCATTTTGATGAGATAGTCAAAGATTTTGGCTTTATAAAAAATGAAGATGAACCTTGCGTTTAAAAAAAGGTTAGTGGAAGTATAATTGAATTCTCATATTATATGTGGATGACATATTATTGATGGAAAATGACATACAAATTCTACAATTTGTTATGAATTGGTTGGGTAATACCTTCTCCATGAAGTACTTAGCAAAGCATCTTATATTCTAGGAATCAAAATATATAGAGATAGATCCAGAAGGATTTTTGGCCTAATCCAAAGTATATACATTGAAAAGTGATGAAAAAGTTAAGCATGTAGGATTCTAGGAAAGGAAACCTACCCGTGTGTCATGAAATAATTCTCTCCAGATCCCAATGTCCCAACTTTTTAGAAGAGCGGACACATATTAGTAAGATCACATATTCATTGATAATTTGATATATAATGTATGAAATACGTACATGCCCAAATGTCTTGTATGCTTTGGAGCATGATGAGTAGGTACCACTAAAATTTTAGTGAAGGTCATTGGATTGTTGTGTAGAATATCTAGTACATAAAAAGGACAAAGTATCAGTTCTTGATATAAGCATATGAATAAGAGTTAGTTGTAAAAGGTAACACTGATGCAAGCTTCCAAATTGACAAGGACGATTGCCAACCACAATCATGATTCATGTTTTTTAACATGGGACCTCTAATCCAGAAGAGTTCCAAGAAAGACAAATTGTATGGTTCTATAATAGAAGTTGAGTATATGGCTGCATCCAATGCAATAAAGGAATCATTATGGATCAAAAAGTTCATTAGTAAACTTGGGGTAGTTCCACACATTGGAAACATGATAAAGATTTATCGTGGAAAGAATGGAGCCATTTCACATGCTAAGGAACCTAGATCACATCAGCAAATCCAAGCAAATACTAAGGCAATATCATCTCATATGAGAGATATTCATACAACAAGGATATGTAAATATTGTCATAGTACCAACTAAAAGTGATATTGATGATCCCTTGATAAAAGCATTTTCACAGTAGAAGCATGATTCTAATGTTAGACCATTTGAAATTCATTTTATGAGTTATTGGATGTACTGCAAGTGGGAGGTTGTTTTTTGTATGCCTAGAGATACATATGGTAATAGGGACACATTGTACATTATTTGATTATCAATAAAAGGAAATTCCACATATTATGGCAATTTTGGTGTTGGTATAATGCATAAAGATAATAATGTCCTAAGAACATTTTGACTTAATAACATATGGGATGGATTGAGAACCTGAACATGACATCATATGTATAATCAATAATATTCTTTCTTGTTATGTCCCTAGTCATTTATTATTGTGGATACGATAGGAAAACAATAATACATAAGGATATTGTGTATGCTTCATGATGGCGATGTCTCTATAGTCATGATATTGATATCAAAATTTAGATACATAGGTATCTATTAGAGAACAAGTTGGAATGGACCGACCCACCTTGAGAATGACACATGGAAGCCATGTCATGGAAGTAAGAGTCATATCTAAATTTGATAGTGGTGACTATGATATTCAAAACTAAAGTTCGTACAATGATCACATGATGGTCTATGTATTCTAATGCAACCCAACATGACTCTGAATAAGGTTTTCCATACATGCAATGATTGGGTGCAATGTGAAACTTGTAGATTATTATGAGTGATGTAGATGCCATTTGTTCCTCCTATTGGAATGATATCTTGGCCACTTGATAGGTAAGACTATGAAATGTATACCCATGCTCATGTGAGTCAAAATATGATTTTAATCTCAAGCAATCTCAATAGTATGCTCTGATTCAATAAACATAGATTGAATATTAAGAGGATGAGCACTCCATGCCTCAAATTCAATCTAGATATTGGTGATAAAGGGATTTAACCATTAAAATTTGTTCTTAAGACATTCCAAATACTTGGGTAGTAGAACGAGTAATTAGATACCATTCTTTTCTTGTTAGGTCTCTAATATCACTACCAATGTAATGTGGAACCTACGACATCACACATATAAGTATGCTTAAGAGAAAAGAATTTTGCAAACAAACACATGCTTAGAATGATTATGAATTATGTGAAGTCTAACTTCCTACCCAATCAGCCGGCTGGGTTAGCCAGTCAGTCAACATGATGGTTTAAAACAACTGGTCAATAGGTATTCAGTTGATTGATTGGTTATCATTTAGAAAATTGGCCAATTGGTTGAACAGATAACCCATCACCCGATTGGATATAAGTCATGAAACAACAAGAAAAAAAACACTTGGCTGATTTAGAATTGAACTATTCAACAAATTTGGAGTAGGACTGGACAAGGGTCGACTAGAAGTACTAATAATTTGACTAGATGACTCAATTGGTCAATTGGGAAACCATTTAGTGGATTAGTACTTTGGTATGAGTTTCCTATTTTGATCTTGTTTTAAGTTGTGATTGGGAACGAGATTGGAATTTTAAAATCTAAGCCAGTGACTCTCCCATATAAAGGGTGCAGTCTAAGGGGATGAATAACACTTGAGATACATTGAGACACAAGTTTTCTAAGAATTCCTTCACTTGGAAAGACAAAAACTAATCCCAAGCATGACATACCACAACCCAAAGAGAAGGAGATAGAGTGATGATATCACGTCGACAACTCTGAATTACACTTCCTCTTAGAAACCTACATGGTGCACCAAAAGATCTTTCAATCATGTGGACAACATATAGTATGAGGCCCTTGTGTGGAGGATTGAGTATGAGCAACTTAAAGGAGAAGATAAGATTTTCCTGTGAGGACAAGGCGACAATAACAACACGAACAACAACCACTTTAGATCCAATTTTGTAAGTGCAAGTTCGACATTGACATAGGACATGTCTATTTCTTAGAAAAGTAGTGGGTGCCAAGGTATATTTAATATCCCTTCTATTTCTTTAATATATCGACATTTTTTGTCTATGAAGGATCCATTGGCTAAGGATTTTTGTTGAGAGATTTTTTTTTATTTTTGTTGATCCCCCTTCCCTCAAAACCCTATATTCTAATTGTATTCTTATATCACTTATCATTTAAGCTTGTAACATCCTTTTATTACATGTATTTGTTATATTCTAGAATTTACCCTAATAACTTGATAATACATCATGTTTAGTGTATTTCCATGTTTTTGGAGCCTTTTTATGTTGTAGAGACCAAGGACATAACACCCAGAGGGATGCTGGAGGTTATATACCAATGAGTCATCCTAAAAAGGAAATAGAATCTTTTTGAGGCCCCGATGATATAAAAGTGGGCATGCTAACCACTCATCAACCAAGGAAGGAGCTAAAATCCAAACATCGGGTTGGGTCAAGCGCTAGATGTGTTGATTCACCCACACTAACACCCATAAGGCCCTGCTTCATGCACTAAGGCTCTGCATCAAACTCCTCAACAAGCCTATGCTTCCACCACAACCTCATCAGACTACCTCATGAAAAGGGTGTTAATTGTATGCGCTACAAGTCAGCCATATGATGATTTTAATGGGATATGATGGGCTCAATTTGATAATGAATAAAAGGAACTTCCACTTATTTTGTTTTTTGTATGAGGCAATGATTGAATGTAATAATGTGGTGGAAATTATTGACTCAATGACGTATGGATTTAGGTTAGTAACATAAACATGGAATCATATGCATACCTAGAGTATTAGTTCTTGTATAGTCCCTACTCAGATATTATTTTGGAAATAATAAAAGACAACTATAATACACAAAACTAGTGTGTGTTAATTGATGTCCATATCGGTCATGATATTGAATATCAAGATAGAGATTATCTCAATAGACATATGGGTACTTGTTAGAGAATAAGTGTATTGGATAAATATACCTTGAGAATGAATTATGGAGTCCAATCTATGGCAATTGAAATTATATCTCAAGGTGAAATTGGTGATTGTGATCCTTAAACCTGAAAGAATTACAGTCATGGCAACATTGGTCACACTTAGGTTTAAGTTTTTCTCCAACTTATTTTAATGACTTGGGTAGCAATAGTGTGTTTCAAGATATTGCTCATTGCTTGTGAGGTCTTTGACATCATTTTCTATGTAATATAGAACCTACAGGTTCGCACCCATAGGATGCTTATGTAAAAAGAACTTCACCATTAGAATTACAATTAGAATGACTCTAAATATTGTATAGACTAAACTATGATCAACTAATCAAATGACATGTTAGTTGATTGACTGATGGTTGAGTAATTCACTAGGTTGATTGAGTTTAAATCGATCAATAAATTTAAACCTAGAGGTGCATCAAGCAGTTGACTGAAGGTCATTTGATCAACGAATGCTAAATTAGGGAAGTAGCAAAAGTATCAAATTGTTATTCAAATTTTAAACAATCAATTGATTTGGCAACCCGTTGAGTGACATGAAATCTTTACATACTAAATATGGTCAATTGATTGAGTGGGAGACTAGTCAATGGATTGAAAGGCTATTTGAGATTTGCATATTTGTGATTAATTGAAGATTTTAATTAGGAAGGATTTAGGTTTCAAGAAATCATAACCTATGCCTTCCTATATATAGGAGGTGATGTCTAGAGGGTGAGATACATAATTGAGAGCATATTTTTGCTTCATTTTTATATAGCGTAAGACATCACTGACAATCACCTTGTGATAGGAAGAGGATAGGAAGACTATATCATGTATGTTGTCATGATCTGCTTCTACTTGAAGGCCAAGGTGATGCACCAGGTGTTCCCTATTTCTGCATGGACAATGCATAGGTCTAGGTACGTGTGCAAAGGGTGGAGGATGATCTTCACCATCAATGAAATATGAGTTCTCTCACAGGTGTTGTTGTACAATAGTGTGCTATTTATCAAATGTGTTTCTAGACAAGACTTTGGGTTGGGATATGTCATCCACATATTTTGTTTAGTAGTTTGACAACTAGTGTGCGCCAAAGTATATTTCGTATCCCTTCTTTATTTTAGTATAATGATATTTTATGTTTATGATGGATCCATGTCTTGGAGATAAATTGGGATATAGTTTGAAATTTTGTTGCACATCTCTCCCTCAAAACCCTATAAAAAGATCCACACATTGGGGCTCACCACTTCCTAATGTGTGTTGCCAGCTCAGCCCAAGCACCCAATGATGCACTGTGCATCTAGTTAAAGCCTCACAATGGGTTATCATAGAGCTAGTTTCTCATACCTACACACCCAAGGAAGGAAACATGGTTGAGGCACGTGCTCTGTTACTTGAGACCTAAGACATGACATTGTAGCAGATTGGTTTTTTGCCTCGTACCCCATTCCTAGGGAAAATAGACATACAAGCCTCCATTAAGAGACATCTTCATTCCAAAAAGAGCCTCTAGAGTCCAAAGAGAAAATAAACATCATATTCATCATGCTTTGCTGCCACCACTGAGCCTCTAAGGCTTGATACTAAGAGAGAGAAGTCTATGTAAAGACTCCAACAACTTTCCATTGCCATTTTATCCCCACAAAGGGTGAATAGATGCTTGTTTACGGCCTCTTATTCTCCCTTATCCATCTAAGATGCATATACAAGGAAAATGAGGCTTGTTCTAGACAAAAATAAGGGTGACCTAGGTTGAAGCATGATAGATACGAGATCTACCTTTGTTTTCCTTCTCTTACCTTGTTTTTACTTATTTTTTCATGTACTTCCTTTATTCTTGCCTTATGACCATTTCTATCATGAATAATTGTTCTTCAATATCACTATGATTGTAAAAATAATCTAACTTGGGTTGGGAGTAACCACTAAACCCTCCCAGCCATGTAGTTCCTTAATACTTGTTTGAATACATATGTTTTATCATGTTTGTCTCCTTTCTCTTATTTTTAATGCATTGTTTGTATGCTTAGCTGTGATTTGTGATTTTTTATTCCAAATAGCCTTGAGATAGTATTATTTGGTATAGATTTGTAGCATGGAGTAGTGTGGATTTAGAGGAGTGATGTATCAATAGAGAAAATTTTATATGGTTGATAATTGGTTTTGATGATTACGTGTTATCTTGAGAGCAAAACTTGCTTTTAAGATCTACCTCAATCATAGGAGAGGGAGAGAATGTTTGGTGAATTTAATTGGTAGGTGAAATCTGATCTAAGTTCCACATACATCATATCAAATCATACCTATTGAGGTATATTTATCTTCAGATGATGTGTTCTCCTTGATTCTATTTTACTTTTACTTAAGTCTTATGTAATATGGGCCTAAGTATAATAGGCACATTAGGGTTTGTCATTTTCTTCCTTGTTTTGTGCCCTCCTATTTGTAGTAGAGGGTTATACTCTTTCCAAAATATAGAAAGACATCTACTTTCAACATGGTATCATAGAAGGATGTATAGTCGCCTCAAGACCCCTCATTTCCAAGTCAAGGTTGTCTCCATTTCCCCTCCCTTCCTCACTCATCATCTTCTTTCTTCTCCGTCATTGTTGACTGCACCAAGGGAGATCTAGTCTTCTTTTCAGCCTTGTCCTCTTCCCAATAAGAGGATCTAAGAGAACTACCTACGGCCTCTCTATCAATCTTATGCCCTGAAGATTGGTTGTTCGAAAAGTCATATAGCATCTTTTTTACGGTCATGTATGACCATCATTTATAGGGATTGTCTATGTCTTATTTGATATGATTGGATCTTTTCAACATATCCCTACTTCTCTTAGTTATCCATAAGGTTAAATATCTTTTCTGGGTCTTTTTGGAGTTAGATATGCTATTTTTCTACCTACACGACACATTGTGTCCTCACACAATGTGTTGTCATCGTGAATCTGTTGCACTCAACACGATGTTTCAACTTCCTAACATTGCATGTCAGTGACTTTCTGACCCTTTTTCACTCAAAATATGTTCTTCTGTTATACCTTGTGTTGGTATATTAGGGGTCCATCCTCTTCCTCCTTTGAGATTCCTGGGACACACTTTAAGTATGTACCCTATGAAGTTTAACGTCTCCAACTATATCCTAGGGTCACGCTTCTTACAAATCTATGCACACTCTTTAGGAAAACTTGATCATCTCACAGATCTATCGTCACCACAAGAAGAGACATCTGATAAAAATAAATCTACTAAAGAGGCATCTAAAAAAAGAAATGAATATTTTAAAAAGTAGGTTGAGCAGGAATCCCTAATTCTCTCTTAGACTTTGAATAGTTGTTAATCACATATCTCTATTAATCTACTCTTCAGCGACACATCCAAGGAGGCATGGGATCACCTTGTCCAAGTGTATTCTAGCAAGGAAATGCATCCCATGTATTTGATCTATACAAACATTTGCATTCCCTTAAACTTGAAGATAACTCAGCCTTTTCTTCACAATTTGACACTTTTAAAGGGATTTGGGGTGGGGTCAAGCTTCATCACCCCTTATCATATGATCTTTCCATAACACAGAAGCAACAAGAGGAAATACAACTGTGTCAATTTCTGACATCTCTACCTTCTAGTTATGAAGTTGTCTACCAACAAATTTTTGCATCTTAAACCTTGCCAACATTAGATGATGTCTATCTTTGATTATCTTATTCATGTGTCTTCTACTACTACTGCTGAGGAACATGTTTCCCTTATTCTTGTCGGATGAGGGCATGGTAATCTTGGACGTGGATGAGGAAAGAATCTCAATAATAGTGGGAGAGGGCATCTTCTTCCTCACCCCAATCTTCCTCGACCCAATCTAGATTCTACAATTTATGTAATCATACCAATCACAATGAAGATAAATGCTGGATAAAGTATGGGAAACCAGAATGGGGTAATAAAGTGTCAACTAATGATGTTGATGGAGAGTCTACTTCTATTCCTTGTGGTACTAATCCTCAAAGGGTAACTCTGAGTTCTTTTAACCTTGAAAATTGATCTAGATCGCTTCTACTACTATAATTACACCTCAAACAAACATTTCCCATCACTTAAGTGACCCCTCCTATCTTCAACCCTCTTCCTCTTCATTAAAAGATGATTGGGTTATTGATTCGGGTGCTACATCCCATATGAGTGGAAACAAGAAATTGTTTACTTACCTCAAGAACTCTACTTTCCTTCCTCATATGTGTTAGCAAATGGATCCACTTCTCCTATTCTTGGGAGAGGACATGTCAATAGTAATATTCTTAAATTTGTTTTGTTTGTACCAAAATTCATGTTAAACTTGATTTTTATTAGTAAAATTACCAAAACCTTGAACTACAATTTATCATTCTTTCTTTACATTGTCTCTATGTAGGATCTCAAGATGAATAAGACAATTGGTGGGGGATATGATACTTACTACCTACATACCTCATCAAAACCCCCTTCTACTTCTGTTATGGCATAGTCTAGCTCCCTTCATCAATATCACATGCGACTTGGTCATCATCTACTTCCAAACTTCAGTCTTTTTTCCAAGTCTGACTATCAAAAACTTTTCATGTCTATCTTGTCAACATGGAAACCACTAGCTAAAACTATTTCCTCCTCATCAAAACAATAGGAGTCCAAGTTTGTTTTAATTAGTTCATTTTGATGTTTGGGGACCATTTCATATTGCTAATATTACTAGTGTATGGTATTTTGTAACATTTATTGATGATCGGTGTTGTGCTGCTTGGATCTATTTTTTAAAAGATTGTTTTGAAGTTCTAGATGTTTTCTCCAAATTCCTAAATGAAATAAAGACTCAATTTTCTACTACTACTAAATTTTTCTGAACGGATAATACTTTTGAATATGTGCAACATGTTTCTCAAAAGATTCGTGTCGCCAAGGGGATTATTCACCAAAATTCTTGTACCTATAGCCCACAACAAAATGGAGTTCTCAAAAGGAAAAATAGGCATCTACTTGATGTATATCTCACTCTCCTAATCAAAATCAAAGTCCCCAAGTTTTATTGGGAAAATGCCATCCTCTTAGCCAATTATCTTATCAATCAGATGCCCTCTTCTTCTCTCCAAAATAAGATTTCCAATAACCTTATTTATCCCCATGAACCAATCTTTGCTTTTCCACCAAAAGTTTTTGGTTGCCTATGTTTTGTTCATAATCACCAACATGGGAGTGATACTATTGTTTTCTTGGATACTCTTGTACACAAAAGGGGTATAACTGTTTTGATCATAGTGCGTGTTGTTTGTATGTAAGTGTGGATGTCACCTTTTTTGAATTAACATCTTTCTTTTCTAAACCTAGTAACCAGGATCCACTTCCAACTATGCTCATTCCTGACCCCACTATGTATGCATCTATGCCTGAAGTATTCCCTACTTTGGCATCTTTTAAGACTGAATATCCACCTCATGAAATGGTACTATTCCTGATTCTGTTATAACTTCTAATTTTGACATTCCCATTGCATTACGAAAGGGGTGATGGTTGGGTGCCAAATATTGCATCTCTTATCATGTTTCTACAGCTCATTTGGATGCTTCCATGGCTTAGTTTCATGTTGCTTTATCTACTATTTCTATCCCAAAGAATGTTCAGGAAGCACTACTACACTTTGGGTGGAAATGAGACATGGATGATGATATGGATGCACTTTACTCTTATGGGACATGGGACCTTGTAGATCTCCCTATATGTAGTAAACATGTTGGTTGTCGATGGGCTTTTACTATGAAATACATGTCTGATGGGCAGCTGAATGCCTAAAGGCCAGACTTGTTGCTAAGGGATATAAAGTTTTGATTAGATTGAAACCTTTTCTACTTTTTTGTGTCTTAATTTTGTCTGTATTCTGATTTATGATGCTATTAGTAAAGGTTGTCACTTACATCAATTGGATGCTAAGAATGCCTTTCTATATGGCAATTTATAGGAGATTGTTTATGTGTCACAACCTCCATGTTATGTTTCTCAGTGGGAGTACTTTGGGAAAGTATGCCTTCTGAAGAAAGCCATTTATGGCTTCAAATAGAGTCCATGAGCATGGTTTGACAAGTTATCCCTTGTACACAAAAATTTGGCTTCACACAATCTCAATGTGACCATTTTGTGTTTATCAAAACCACTAGATCTAGCATAATTCTTTTATTGTTTATGTGGATGACATCATCATGTCTGGCACTAATGATGCAACAATTGATGATACAAAGAAATATCTTATGAAGAATTTTGTAACTAAAGACCTTGGGTATCTTTGGTATTTTCTTGGCTTTGAGGTAGCATCTACCAAGGATAGATCATATTTATTTATCTCGTATAAAGTATACTCTTGACTTACTGAAACTAAAATTCTTTCTTGCAGACCTAGGTCTCCACTATGGATGAAGCACATGGCCTATGTGCATAATCTACTCAACCCTTAGAATATAAATTTTATTATAAATGCTTGGTTGGAAAACTTTTATATCTTACTATTACTAGACTAGATATATTCTTTGTTTTTGGTGTTCTTAGACAATTTATGGATTGTACTAGGTAGTGTCATTGGGAAGTTGCACATCCAGTATTGAGATATTTGAAGAACATTCTTGGACAGGGACTTCTTTATAAAATAAATGGACATCTATATGTGCCTTAATTATTCTAATGTTGATTATGCAGGGTGTAAATCTAATATGAGATCTACCTCTAGCTATTGTACTTTATAGGGGGTATCTTGGTTACCTAGAGAAGTAAGAAACAAAATGTTGTTTCCAAATCCAATTTAGAATATGAGTATCGTGCAACATCACATACTATGTGTGAGTCATATGGATCAAATCTATTCTTTATAACATTGGATTTCATATCACTCATGTTGTTTTGATGTATTGTGTCAATTGTGTTGACTCAAGGTCAATTACGTCAATGTTGACTCGCGTCTAAATTGACTAAACCCATGTTTTGATGATGACTAACCATTCCACATATTGGTGTCTAATGTCTCTACTTGAGTGATTTCAGATTAGGTATAGACACACTCCAAATGCCCTAACTTGCGCATCTCAAATTGGAGAAAAGACAAGTCAAAGTCAATACAAGTGCACGTTTTTGTAATATAATGTAAATCTATTAGAATCGTGTTGTAAATCACTTGTAATGATTGTATGACTTGTAATTAAGCTTAGAAAAAATCAGGAGCACTTAGATCGAATGTTTAAGCACTCAAAAGGCATTTTCCAAAATTCACATCAGGATGTTCATCGGTTGAGTTCTGTGAGTTGCAAACTCGACCGATCCTTATTGGATCTTGAAAATGACTTTTGATCGGTCGAGTTTACACTTCACAGAACTCGACCGATGGAGTACCAGACCAATTCAATTTTTATTGGTCGGTCGAGTTTCCCCAGGACAAACTAGACCGATGGTCTGAATATCGGCTTTGTCTTTTACTCTATCGGTCGAGTTACCCTTACAGAAACTCGAATGATTGCACTGTACAGAAAAGTGCAGAAAAGTGCTTCTAGCCGTTGTGGAGTTGTAACAAGTGAAAATATATCTGTTGCAAGCCACAAAATGACTAGTTTTCATTCCCAAGTGTTCCCAAAGGCTAAGAGGCATCCCCAGCTATAAATAGGACCCCTTGGGCTTCATTCCAAGGTTGAGAATTCAATGCAAACTCTATGTGAGGTTCCTATTCTATAGTTGAGTGCTTCCTACAACCACCTCTCTCTCTAAGCTTAATCACTTGCTACATCCATTAGAATGAGTAGGAGATTTGTAAGAGAGCTCGTCCTACATGTATCTTATGAGGCTCTCACTTCCACCGCCTCCCTTTCTCTCATTTCAACCATGAAGATGAAGGTTCTCTCTCTTGGCTAAGAGAGGTGAAGAAGAACAAGGGAAGGAGTCCCTTGGTGAAGATTAAGGCTGAAGACTTGGAGCTAGAGTGGATAAGCCCTTGGTGAAGGCAGAAGACTCCTTGCTCAAGTGGGTAAGTCCTTGGTGGAAGTTTCTCCGAGTGAAGGTGAAGTCAAAGGCGGAAGATCCAAGACGAGTGGGTAATTCATGCAAGGTTGAAGACTTGTGTAAGAGTAGGTAAGTCCTTGGAAGAAGGCGGAAGACTCCTTGCAAAGTGGGTAAGTCCTTGGTAAGGTTGAAGACTCTTTGTATTGGATAGGTAAGTCCTTTGGTTGGTCATGTATTGTAAGTCTTATGAATGAATATAAGAATGCAATGGTTAGTAAATCCTAGAGGCTGACCTCTCTAGGTGAGTGGACTGACTCACTTCTAGTTTGAAGTGAGGAACCACTCTAAATATCTTGTCCTCTTGTGTTTTCTCAATCTCTCTCATCCTTTCTATGCATGTTTTAGTTGCACTCAAATTACTTATTTAGCAACCTTATCTTGTGATATATCTTGAAGGTCTAATGAATTTTGTTTAAGTGCATTCAGCTCTATTCATCCCCCTCTAGAGCATCTAATCACCCATCTAGTATCCAACAATTGGTATCAGAGAGGGCTTCTCTAAGCATACTTCAACAAGTAGGAGAAGATGGGTGACTACCAAGGAGGGAGATACTTGGTCAGCCTTCCAATCTTTGATGAGAGCAATTTCCTCTATTGGAGAAGAAGGCTTCAATTCTACATCTAAGGATCAAGTCTTGAGATGTGGCAACAGGTGAACAGCCCATACATGCTACCAAAGACAAAGATTGAAGAATGGGATGAAGCTACCTTGAAAAAAGCAACCTTGAATGCTAGAGCCATGCACATCCTCTATGCATCCATGACCCCCACCGAGTTCAACCAGATTTTTTCATGTGAAACAACCTATGAGGTGTGGAGAAAGCTATGCATCACTTATGAGGGGACAAATCAAGTGAAGGAAAGCAAAGTCTACATGCTCAAATGGATGCTTGAGAACTTCAATATGGGAAAGGAGGAGAGGGTATCCAACATGTACTCAAGGCTCAACACCATTGTGAATGGTCTTGTGGTTCTAGTTCATCCTATGTCTAGTGGAGAGCTCAACTCAAAGATCCTTAAAACTCTTCCAACGAGGTGGGAACCTAAAGTGATTTCCATTGAAGAAGCAAGGTTTCTTAAGGATGTCCCTATTGAAGAGGTCATTGGAAATTTACAAGCACATGAAGCCACACTTGACAAGAGGGAGGAAGTAGAAAGATAAGAAGAGAAAGAACTCAAGAGAATGAAGAAGGATGAAATCAAAGCTCAAATCAAGGCTATTATTGGTCAAGCTTCTCCATCCTCTCAATTTGAAGAAAATGTCATGTACTCCAAGGATAAACTCTACAAAGGCAAGTCCTCTTCAATATGGTGCTTCACATATGGAAAGAAGGGTCACTACAAGGAAGATTGCCCATAAGGCAAAAAGACCCATTATCACAAGAAAAGAGAAGATAAGTGTCACTCAAGCTCAAGTGACTCCTCCAACTCAAGCTCAAGTGAAGATTCAAGTGAAGGATCAAGCTCAAGCTCTAGTGATGAAGGAGAATGCCATTTTTCTCTTATAGCATCAACAAGTATGGACTCAAGTGAGGTAAATCTAAACTCATTAGATAAAGAATCTTTGATTTCTATTATTCATGATACTTGTGCCTCTCTTAAGTCTTATAAAAGGAAAAAGAAAAAGCTTGCTAGAATTGTTGATAATTTGCATGTAGAACTAGATGATCTTGAACATGCTAATTCTTGCTTGCTTGATGACAAAAATGATTATCTTAGTCAAGTAGATTCTCTTAAACTTGAAAATGCTAGTTTGCTTGATAAGATTAAATTTCTAGAAGCTCAACCTCTCATGCCTAGTTCTAATGAAGAGCATACTTTAATTGTTGATTCACTCATGCATGATATTGATGTTCTTAAATCTGAAAACAAGGACAAAGATTTTGTTTTGCAAGAATTAGAATCTGAAAATGGTGTTTATCTTTCTAAGATTGCTTTTCTTGAAACAGAAAATGCATCCTTGCTTGCTAAAATCAATGTGCATGAATCTTGTTCTAGTTCTTCTAGCAGAGAGAATGATGTTGCTGCTCTTCATATTGATAGAGATTCTTATTTAACTAAAACTCTTTGCTTAGAAAATGATCTTCTGCATGCTAGAGATAATATCAATCATTTGTCATCTACTATTACTTCTCTTATGCATGATAATGATGGTTTGAGATCTTCTTTGCAAAGATTCTTAGTTCGTAAAAAGAATCTTAATGATATCCTACACCATACTACTAAACAAATTGGTAGACATGGTTTAGGGTATGATAGTAGTCAAAGGAACAACAAAGGTAAAGGACCTCCAATATTCCATGGAGAATCCTCTAGTTCCAAGACTATGGGCGCATGCAACTATTGCAATGAAATTGGTCATTATTCTACTTGTTGTCATTTTAGGAAAGCACCCAAGAGCAATAGGACTTGGGTTGCTAAGTTAACCCCTCCGGACCCAAAAACATGATTGGGGACCATTTCATATTTCTTCTTGTAGGTACTTGCAAATGGATTGGCTTGAGCTATTGAATTGCAAATTGACTTCTCAATCCACATGAAAGAAGAAAGGTGAGATGTGTATGAAGTGAAAACAAGTGTAAAATCAATGGTAAGAACAAAGGTAATATTTCTCTTACGTGTAACCATTTCTAACTTGTTTTTGTCAAGTTAGTGTGCACTATACATATGGTTTTTGAGTCAAAAGTGGTAATTTGTGTTTCTCTTCACACTCTTGCTCAAAAATTGTTTCTAATGCTTCTATAGTGCATTACTAACTTGCTTAGACATGTTTAGATATGGTTTGTATTTTTAGCATGCCTCTAAATATGTTTTTATGAAATATATGTGCCTTTTGAGAGCAGCTCTGTCAATCGAGTTTGTCATGTTTGAAACTCAACCGATAGTCACCAATGGGTGTTGCCAGCAACTGTCAATGGTCGAGTTGTCAATACAAATAACTCGACCAATAACACTGTGCACAGAATACACAACTAGCTTATTGGATGAGAATTTCCCTCTCAATCAGATTTTCTCAACCAATAGCCGTATTCTTTGGCACTCTCATTTGGTACCTTTATATATGCATTTTACCATGTTCTAAATTTCCTATCTTGCTTACAACTCTATCTCTCTAATTGTTCTAAATTGGCATATCTATATCTTGCAATTACTTGCTTTGAGTTGTTTTGCAGGTTTTGATGATGATCTCTTTGGATCTCTTGGTTGTGTCTAAAAATTGCTTCTGTTGTACTCTAACTTGCTACATCTATATAGGTGTATATCTTGTTTTGATACAACCTTAAGGTTCTTAGTGGTGATCATCTTTTGGTAATGATGCACATTTGTATGTGAGTTATATCCTTTCATGCTTCTAAAATTGCTTATCTCTCTGTTTGGATATATCTCTACATTTACTCATAGCTTGATTTATCTTGTGTATCTTTTGGTATATCTTGCTATGACCTAGATCCTACTAGAAGTCCTAACTTGTGATAACATCTACTAGTAGTTCATATACATGTAGTTCTAGCCTTGTTTAAAATTGGCATCTTTGCTCATCTATATTCTATGGTTGTATCTTGTCTCATACATGCTCAAGATTATTCCTTGAATTGCATATCTACTATCTTGAGTTGCTTGCATAACATTGTGATGCAGGGTACATAGATCTACATTATATGTAGAAATTGTAGTATGTTTGGATTTTATGCAGATTTTCTCTAGTTTCAGTTTTTGGTGCAAGACTAGTGTTTTTCATGCAAAAACTACCTTCTGAGAAAGACTCATCACTTTTCCATGAGCCTTGATGCTTTTTGGGAAAATTCTGTCATCTTGAGGGTCAAAATTGCATTTTATTGTTTTTCTGCAGCACTTTATCTCACATTTTGGGTTGTTCAAGTATATGCTTTAACTTGCTTTTCTTTCTATTCTTGGACAAGCCCCTATCTGTGCTCTTCTACTCTCCTTTTATAACTTTTGTTATCTCCTTTCCTTTAACAAGTGGTGTTTCTTATTTCTTCATACCCCCACCTTTTTTAAATGACAAAGGGGGAGAAAGGTATGTCTCCTTTTGATAAAAGAGGAAGAAGGCACGTCTTACATGAAGAGGAGAAGCATGTACATGTAAAGGGGAGAATGTAAATGAGAGAAGACATATATGTGTAGAACATATATGAGTAGAAGACATAGTATTCTATAAATGTTATGAAAGCTAACCATGCAGGAGAAATATCATCAATTGAGGGGGAGTATGAGAACTCCAATAGCATCAATTGAGGGGGAGTATGAGAACTCCATGCACATCAACTGAGGGGGAGCATATGAGCTCAATCCTATCGAAACCCCTAGGTTTCTCCAAAAGTATGATTTTACTTAAAAGCTTTCAATACATTTATGGAATGGTTTGTCATCTTCAAAAAGGGGGAGAATGTTGACTCAAGGTCAATTAGGTCAATGTTGACTCATGTCTAAATTGACTAAACCCGTGTTTTGATGATGACTAACCATTCCACATATTGGTGTCTAATGTCTGTACTTGAGTGATTTCAGATTAGGTATCGACACACTCCAAATGCCCTAACTTGTGCATCTCAAATTGGAAAAAAGACAAGTCAAAGTCAATACAAGTGCACATATTTGTAATATGATGTAAATCCATTAGAATCATGTTGTAAATCATTTGTAATGATTGTATGACTTGTAATTAAGCTTAGAAAAAATCAGGAGCACTTAGATCGAATGTTTAAGCACTCAAAAGCCATTTTCCAAAATTCACATCAGGCTGTTCATCGGTCGAGTTCTGTGAGTTGCAAACTCGACCGATCCTGATTGGATCTTGAAAATGACTTTTGATCGGTCGAGTTTACACTTCACATAACTCGACCGATGGAGTACCAGACCAATTCAATTTTCATTGGTTGGTCGAGTTTCCCCAGGACAAACTCGACCGATGGTCTGAATATCGGCTTTGTCTTTTACTCTATCGGTTGAGTTACCCTTATAGAAACTCGACCGATTGTAATGTACGGAAAAGTACAGAAAAGTGCTTCTAGCTGTTGTGGAGTTGCAACAAGTGAAAATATATTTGTTGTAAGGCACAAAACAGCTAGTTTTCATTCTCAAGTTTTCCCAAAGGCTAAGAGGCATCCCCAGCTATAAAAGGACCCCTTGGGCTTCATTCCAAGGTTGAGCATTCAATGCAAACTCTATGTGAGGTTCCTATTCTATAGTTGAGTGCTTCCTACAACCTCCTCTCTCTCTCTAAGCTTAATCACTTGCTACATACATTAGAGTGAGTAGTAGATTTGTAAGAGAGCTTGTCCGACATGTATATCTTGTGAGGCTCTCACTTCCACCACCTCCCTTTCTCTCATTTCAACTAGGGGTGAGCAGAATTTGGTTAATAACTGATTAACCGAACGGTTAATTCTGAATGGTTAATTTTATTGGGTCAATTTGGTTAATTCAGTTAATTTGGTTAATTTATTTCGGTTAATCAGTTAAATGGTTAATTTGACGGTTAAAGATATTTTTAGTTTGGTTAACCGAATTAACCGAATAGTGAGAATTTATTCATAAATAATATCCTACACGTGCATATATACATATATAGTTGTACTTTTATTTCAAAATACCTCTCCATATATATAGTAATCAAGTTTTTACGAGCCATACAAAATTAAATTTACAACAATACTACTATAATATAACAATATTGTCCCAAATTCTATGACTATTTCAAATAATATTATTACACGAGTGTTATTTGGTTAACCAAATTAACCGACCGAATTAACCATTAACCGATTGGACAATAACTGAATTAACCGACTCAATTTGGTTAGGTTAATGGTTAAAATCTCAAACCACAAATTAACCGTTTAACCGAACCGAATTAACCGTAACCGACCGAATTAACCGAATGCTCACCCCTAATTTAAACCATGAAGATGAAGGTTCTCTCTTGGCTAAGAGAGGTGAAGAAGAACAAGGGAAGGAGTCCCTTGGTGAAGATCAAGGCTGGAGACTTGGAGCTAGAGTGGATAAGCCCTTGGTGAAGGCAGAAGACTCCTTGCTCAAGTGGGTAAGTCCTTAGTGGAAGCTTCTCTGAGTGAAGGTGAAGTCAAAGGTGGAAGATCTAAGAAGAGTGGGTAATTCTTGCAAGGCTGAAGACTTATGCAAGAGTAGGTAAGTCCTTAGAAGAAGGCGGAAGACTCCTTGCAAAGTGGGTAAGTCCTTGGTAAGGTTGAAGACTCTTTGTATTGGATAGGTAAGTCCTTTGGTTGGTCATGTATTGTAAGTCTTATGAATGAATATAAGAATGCAATGGTTAGGAAATCCTAGAGGTTGACGTCTCTAGGTAAGTGGACTGACTCACTGCTAGTTTGAAGTGAGGAACCACTCTAAATAGCTTGTTCTCTTGTGTTTTCTCAATCTCTCTCATCCTTGCTATGCATGTTTTAGTTGCACTCAAATTACCTGTTTAGCAACCTTATCTTGTGATATATCTTGAAGGTCTAATGAATTTTTTTAAGTGCATTCAGCTCTATTCACCCCCCCTCTAGAGCATCTAATCACCCATCTAGGATCCAACAAATTGTGTTGCTAATTTCATTTCTAGTAATCTTGTCTTTCATGAAAGGACCAAGCATATTGAGGTGGAGTGCCATTTTCTTCAATATGATGTGTTGAGTAAGAGGATCACTGTCACTTTTCTGTCTACACATGTGCAAACTACATATATTTTTACAAAGCAATACAGAGGTGTTGTTGATATTGCTGATAAAGGACAATGAGGAAGTGTTGATGATATTGTTGTGGGAGTGTTGCAATGGCTATATCACTGATATGGCGAATTCTCTAATAGGAGATGCCACCAAGTATGTTGTTGTTTGGTTTCTGTATGACACTCATGAAAGGCAGGATACTTACTAAGGCACTTTCCATGTGTGAAGCCAATGGGCATTTTGAAATGGAATAGGCTAAAAACATTGGTGCAATCATAATCCACAATCGTTGATGCTTTATCCAAGGCTACTTCTAAAGATCATTTTGTTACAATTTGTCCTTCCCTCCATCTAGAAAGTGCAAAATTCCTACAAACTGATATATAATACTTCATGACAAAACATTTCGAACATGTTTTTCTGTTATTGTGTAGAGGACACATCACATATGCTTAAGGAATTTGACATGATGACATTGTACAATCGTGCTCAATAGAATTTCTTGTGGATTCTGCTACACTGCCTTAGTTTCTCATCGTAACTTCTAAGCCTCCAAAATTTATTAAAGGTCCATAGTTCTTATGGCCCCTCCCGACGCTAAGAGATTGAGAGTGCCATAAAGCCACATTCAACATTAGGGGTGGCTATATGATCTAATTATGGAATGATCCATGAGTGAGTTGTCAATTCATTGAATACATGATAGGTCCTAGGCTTAAAATGAAAAATGTGTAGATAACCACAACATATTAGCACCACCATCAAAGATGGCGCATGGGAATTTCCTATGGTGTGGGTGCACAACAACTGAAAAGTTGTTTGAAAATATACATATAAAAGGTGTGGGTGGTTGTGTCTTGTTGATGTGTCATCTTTCTCTCTTAAAGGTGTCTGGCATTTATGCTGCTCAAAACACCATGTTCTCAACTAGAGCGGAATGGCTTTGTAAGCCAACCGTTCCTCACATGTTGCAAGCACATGGATGGAAAGTGATGCAATGCAAGCTTACTACTAGAAGATATAGAGAAATCTCATGGCTTGCATCTTGTTTTGTATTTTGTTTGTCCATGATGTTTAATCCAACGAACACATAATGTGACATTGTGAGTTCACCAAAAAAATTGAGAATACCGTTCTAGATTAAATCGGGTCCCAAGATGCATTGATGATATTCTCAGTCTCAAAGATTGTGACAACCACCTCCTTGCACAAATCTCTTGTCACTTTTGTTCTATGAGAAACAAATAACTTTTGTTGAGATGATGCCTACTACTAGTGTAGTATAACATAGAACTATACAAGACTTGGACAACCTATACTTGTATATTGTTTTCATTGAATTAATTAAGGGAATAAGAAATTGGTTCTTATGATCAATAATAGAATGATGAGTTGATTCTCATAGGTAATGATAAACTTAAAACAAGCAAAGCCAATGTCATCAATGTTCTTGTAAAGACCCGATCTTTACTATCATATATTTACAAAATGTATCAAAAATATAAACAATCTTTATTATAATCATGCTTTTACATCAGAGTCGTGGAAGCTTTAAGCATAAGATTACAAGACTAAAAATAAGAATTGGTTCCTATCTAGTGTTCAACAGGGGACAACTCCTGCACGTCTTTTCTAGTCCTTTTTATAACATGTCCATGAGTTTCCGAAAGAACAAAACCACACATTGACCCCATGAAGAGAAATAAATGTCAGCTAGGCTGGTACTGAATCCCATTATTGAGCTATTTTAAAAATAAAGAGTTGCAAGATAAAATTTAGGTAAGATTCCTTGGTAGACTATAGGAACAAAAAAAGGTTATCTACTTACCATGCTAGTTTGAAAAATGTACAATATTCCAAAGTGGTAACTCAAAAATAATAAAGAGATTCTCAAACTAGTATCAAGATTTCAAAATGAAATGATTTTTCTCAAAACTAATATCAAGATATCAAAATTTTCAAAATGACAAGATTTATCCATTGGCACAATAAATCTAAATATATTATCTTCGTTAGTGGCTATGTGCCTAGTCTTCTCCTCTCTATAAGAGAACGACACCTTTGTCTATGTGGGTAATCAGTGCTGAGGGAACTCTAGTTGTCCATTATCCACTATGCGGGGTTGGGGAATATGACCCATCGAATCTAGTAAGCTAAAGATATAAGTCAATATTTTGAATTTTTGTACCAATATCAAAATCAACCAATATTTTAGTTATTCAACAATGTTCTACATTCAATTTAGTAGTGGTGACCTTAAATAGGAGGAAAAGGCTAGTAACAACATTGGTTCACGATTTTATATAAAAATTATATAAATGAGATTCAAAATAGAAATAAAATAACTCAATAACAAAATCGAGAATCTAGTACATGTTATCATTGAGAAATTCCAATCTAAAATCAAAGATTTCAGTGTAACACAAATCTAGCAAGAGATAATTTATTAGTGTTATTTGATGTTTCTTGGCTTGGAAATCACTTTGTAGGTTCTTATTAGGTGAATATTATCATTTTACCCCTCAGTGAATAGATTATTATTTTTTGTTGTAATAACTCCCATCCTGAATTCATTAGATTCATTCCCATTGTATCCATTTCTAGGGTTTCTAATTACTTTATGTATGTAGTCGATCTTACATATAAGTGTATATAACCATAGTACTAATTACATAAATAGTGTTCATTATCATATACTTGTATCTCATCCTATCAAAGATTATATTTACATATATACATAAAAATTCCTAGAAGGAGTATATATAATTTAAAGGTAAAAGGTACATTGAATTTAATTTACCATGTTTATCTCTATATAAGATGTCACTCTCCATTATATGCATCATTTGTGAGAATAGTAAATTTGACACCAACTATTGAATAGTTTAAAACCATAGATTTTATTAATTTGATATTTTCTTGATTCTCTTTGACTCCTAATGATACATCATTTCATTCATATAATCATCTAGATCATACATATATGCATATGTGTTGAATATGATCACTATATGTTTAGGTCATGTTATACATATACATGTATGGTTTCCATATTGATTTACCTTATATTTTACTAGTTTTAGGGTCATGTGCATGCCCTTATGTATTGTATAAAGATGTGATATGTCTATGGGTCACGAGTGGGTGTATTTGATAGTTAGGGTAGTTACTAAACTATTCACATCCTGCTAGGTACATCTGGGTGAATTCTTACAACGTAATTTTACATGTTACCAATGATTTATCTAAGTTCAAGAAGTTATCAAGAGATTAAAGAGCTAGGTGAGGGAAGAAGGTACCTCTCGAAGGACATGAGGAGTAGACAGTCGTTGCTCCTGGAGTCACTACTAAAAAATAGGGTATAGGTGACATTTAAGTGTGTTACCTTAATGTGAAATGGTGACATGACTACCCATCATCTATAAAGCGAATGTCACCTATTAAGGGTAACCTTTGTGCAATGTAACCTATATGGAATGAACGTCACCTATTGGGGGCTTTTAGATTCTAAAACCTGACAATAGATGACAAAATAGTGCATCACACATGTTAAGAAAAATCACATGTAAGGATGTCACCTATCTGGTAAAAAGTGACTAATAAGCTATTACCAAACAACTAATAGGTAATACACATACACGACATATATGGATGCAAATGGCAAACAACTAATTAGAAGATATTTTACATTCTGCACCATCACATCAGATATATGCACGCATCTTTTTGGCAAAATAACAACTCATTTTCATCGTGGAGCTATAAGTTGTTTGTATATATAAGAACAACACAAATATAAAAAGAACAATTTCATTTCTTTTAGTGAGTAATCTCATACATTTGTTTAATGTATTCATACCCAACACTCATACATATGGCCCAAAAACAACCCGACACACAACCATAAAACTCGAACATGACTTAATCTAAAGTTCAAGAAGAACCACAACAGCCCGACCCAAACAAGTTGAACCCGTAGGGGCAAACTGGAATAGACCTGAACAACACTTACTGAATAATACACATGAAATGACTCCCAAATTGCATATATTCAAGGAACCAATTTATAGAACAAAAACAACTCCTATTGAGAAGTTTATGTTTTATTGTCAACGCACTGACTATCCATCTTCATTCTTTGACTTGATACCGCAAGAAAAGCAATCAATGTTTGATGACTGGCAGTTGGTAGTTTTGCATATTTCTGAAGTACAACAACAACGTCACTTCAATCTTAACAGACTCCATCTGAACACACAAAAGAAACAAAAGCAGTCAACAATATAACTGAATAAAATGGAATGACATTAAGTTATAATTTGACCCAGACATTCTTCAAATCAGACAACACTTCTCTATTATAGAGATGACCGGATATGAATTTTTGTGTGCCCACATTTAGCAGACATATGGCAGTAGTTAGTCAATGAAAGATCATAACAATACATCAGTAAACAACAATCAATATAGTAGCTAAACACAATTTGAGAAAAATTAGTTTGATTGTCTATCCTCAAATAGTGGAAATGGTACTGAATTGATAACTATTTTAAATAAAGGCTCCATCTAAGAGGACTATTAACCAGGTTAGATCTATTGAAGTAAAAGTTATGTTCTCATTTGAGGTGAAAGAATTAGTAGCAGCAAATCATCTCTCGTCGTGGTTCAACTTATATGGACCGGTACAAGTCAGCCAGGACACTCCGGGCAGAAAGGCAGGGTGAGGATCAGACTGCTCCGAGTAGGTGAGAGATAAGTTGTTAAGTGGGAAAACAAGAAGAACACAAGTGGAGGAAAACACATTTAGCTATTACAAGTGCTCAAAGATAGATGTTAGTGGAGTGGAAGCTATTTTCCATACAAGTTTTAATGATTATTATAGGAGGGTTCTTTCCTCACATGCTTCTCCACCTTTCCTGGTGTGAGATGGGACAAAGCCCATTAATTTTTCCTTTTTCGTTTTTGACATTAGGAACACGCATACAAATCTACTTATTCGAATTGTAGCATAATGGATCCAATAATGTTTTCCTACTAGATACTAAACATATGAAGATACAATTGTTATAAAAGGTATGGGGGACATGTGCTTGAGGCCAAGACACACAAGAGCTTTTTGTTTGGACGGGGATATGAATGAGAGGCTAAGTCACCAACTAATGTAATAAATACCACATAAGCAAATATACCTATGCTTATCTTCCTTTATTCAAATCTCAATTTCAGAACTAAAAATGAGTAGCATCGGCTTATAGCTACACCTTGTACTTACAGAGGTTCTAAAAAACCAATGTACTATGATTCTGGAACATCTGAATCCTATTAGAAATTCCAACTCCATCTAGTGATTCTTGAAAGTGTGAGTTGTATTAGAAATTCCAAATCAACCCAGTGATATAGCATAAATGATAATAGTACTGGATAATAAAATGATGATAAGAGAAATTCTTCTGAGAATGATAATGATCTTCCTCACCACATGTTGTTGCACCCAGGTAGCCATTGTTGCCACACAAACCATATAGATAGCATACATGATCATAGATTACCTCAGGAGGTAGTACTCCATGAAAGACATAGAGGATGAGTATGCCATTGCAAACATTTCTATGGCACTTGACATTGGAGGTTGTATTCTCAACTCCCAAGAATATTAGAGCCAAAATGAATCCTCATCCTAGTCCAGGAAGGTAGCCAACTAATCCAGCAAGCATGCCAAATGTGCTATATAGCAGTAGCTGTTGGGCCTTCCCATCTGTGGATACACCCTTGGATGAAATCACTCTCCTTCCTAGATACAAGCTCACTGCCACATACAAAATTGACCCCCACACCAAGAGGTATGTATAAATAACACATTAATTGCAACACCAATGATAATTCCAAGCATAAGCACATAGGTTGCACAAGGTTGCACATAGGTTATAACATGTATCTTGCTGATGTCAACACTCTTAAGACATCCACATGCGACCTAAAGGTAAGAATCCAAGATTTAACTAGGAGTGAGCCAATATTCTGGATTCAAACTAACACAGTTAGCTTTATATATACTAGTAAACCCACATGTGCCTCGCACGTGAACTTTTGAATCTATAAAATTTAGTTGTAATTATCAATGGAATGATTAATAAAAATTAGATGTTGTATCTATATATATTACAAAATAAACTATAGTTTTACGTAGTACATCTGATGATAAAATGGTGTATGAAAAATAAAATTGGACTGATAGAGGTTCAATAAAAATGAATTTACTTTTTCATAACGAGTAGATGGTAGGACTCTAACACTTACAGGGAGGAAACATTAGTAGGGATAGAGTCCAACTAAGAAGATCAAGGGTTGTAGAACAAAAGATCAGGATCAACATCTCTTGTATAGCAGCTCATATGAATATATGTCAAATATGGTTCATAGCTTTGTGAAGTAGATGGCTAATATCCACAACTACTGGCAGGTTACAGCCTTCTAGTTCACAAAGATGGTTGTCCTTATAGATTAACAAAAATGTTGAAGTGTATGGGTCAATCTACACAATACGCAAAATGAACACCCGCTACCAACTAGCCAATACTATTTTGTAACACCAATCTAACTTCTCAACAATTCACTGAGAAACGTGACCTCACCAAGGCAAGTAGATTTTTCGTACAATGGAATAGAAGCAATGTAGTTACTATGACTCAAGACCTCAACTAGAAGGATGTCAACTACCAAGATCTCTTCTCGAGTCCAATTATTAGGTAAACCAACTCAAACATTAATGCAATGACAGAGACTGATGATCATAGAGAGCTTACTCTTGCAAAAATGATTGTAGCGGAGACATAGCAGGTGTATAATTGTTGAATATATGATGTTAGAGATAATTATAGAAGCATATACTACATCTATGAAGGGTGTTGAAGTTAGAAAGCACCTTAATCCTATCAAAGATGAGTTGTTTAATTGGGCTGGAACTTGAAACAATGAAAGAAAACAATGATATCAAAAGTGCACACTGCTTGGCTTCTCTAAAAACCTATGCCAGATATAATGATAATCTATTTCAATACAATCACAAGCATATTTACCTCTATTTTCCTGAAATTCTGATGATAGGAAGAGAAGATAAAGGATGATATATGTGGTATTGGTAAGCTTTTTGTGGTGAGTCTCACTGTTGCAATGATGGAGCTAGAACTTACACCAAAAGATTACTCTTCCAATGGAAGTCCTAATATGCACCAAAAACCCTAGAGAGTTGATGTCCTCTCTAGGTTTACCTACAACTAGTGCTAGATAATGCTCCAACCCCACAAGAGTGTGGAAGCCTTATCATAGTACAGATTTAGGATCGAACCCAAAGGACAACGTTAAGAATCTGAGTGTCTTTTTCTTGTTTCGTATCAATCTAAGTTAATCATCTAAGACCAGAAGTTTGATTTGAGTTATTTAACCTAAACATGCAAAAGTAATGGCAAGAATAAAAACTAGTTTAATGATTAAAATCTAAGATTAGCAAATGATGATGGGTTACTGGGGTGATGCGGGTATTCGCCACCACTACACATGAATTGTACTTGTACCAAACATAGCAAGACTTGTGAGCAAGATGCATGGATGTTATACAATACCGATGTCTTATAGGACAAGGGTAATGCACACATCCTTCACGGGTTGAGTAACTCTCATCCGGTACATGTCTACATGTCAATGAAGATATGTAGTCTCTGAAGAGAAAATCTTACTCAACCTCGTGAAACGTGCATCGGAAAACTAACAAGCGAGCGATAATTACCAAATCGATTAGTATCCTTATAGACTATCCCTCTTTCGAGGATATATCTACGATAAACGTGAGAGTGTTGCAACGTCAGCCATTTCCGAACGAATGGTCAAGTACTTTGCACCACTCTCTCCTCAGAGTGTATTCCTCGACCTGTCAAGGTTGCACTTTTGTACGTCAACTGATTCCATTTCATAGTACAAAAGTACAACGATGGAGGTGAGTTTACTCTACTCCTTAGAAAGCGTTCCTAGATACCAAAATGGATGTGCGGTGGATACACACACCAGAAACCAAAACTAAATCGGTATTCGAGTCTTCAAGAGCGGTCGTAGACAAACCATAATGAAAGACAATAGATGCATGCAAGAATGCGGCCAAAATTCAAGCATGTATGAAACGATTTAGTATTGAATCGGAATGATAACATAATTTTAGTACAAGTCACAAAACACGGGCAGAGGGGCTAGTCCCTGCACCCCAGTGAATAGAACTACTCGCTCCTCATAGAGGGAGAAACAAAGAAAGAGAAGAGAGAGAAAGAAAGCATCATCAGAGCAAAAGAGTAGATCTATGACAGCCCGGTGTAGATCGTCGCAGTCTCTGGGACTGCTCTATTGTGGTCGATGATGCCTGTCTCTCTGCCTCGATCGTCGTGTTTACCTATGGGATTGCACGGGTAGAATGAGGTAGAACAATGGTAGAATGATGGTAGAGGTGAGATGGTGATGGAACAACCTTCTAGATCTGTCCCCAGTCTGGCAACTTTCTAGATCTGTGCTCAGACCGGGATTCTGGGGCTGTGGGTGAAATTTGGTCAGAAACTATGTTCGGGCAGTCTGGCGGCGTCCCAGCACTGGTCTCAGTCCGGCAGTCTTGGGCCATCATCAGATTGTTGTCTAAGACCATGCCTCTACCCTTCTATTTATAGGCTTTCCAAAATATCTTGGGCCAAGGAGTCACACCTTGTGCGTGTCCTTTTGTCCCATGTGGTTTGCTCTCCACAATTGCTTCATGCGGTCTTGGCTTGTGTGCATGCAGTCTGCTCTACAATTGCTCATGTGGTTTCGTGAGCATGCGGTCTTGCCCCACAATTTCTCATGCGGTTTCGTACATGCATGCAGTTTGCACTTTTTTTCTTTCTTGGTCTTGCGTTGTGTGTTCTCATGTGGTTTGGGATGTGCGTTCTTATGTTGCTGCCGTCTTAGCTTCTGCGGTCTTTGCTGTTTTGGAAGCCGCTAGCGCCTCATGTTCTCATCTATACATATGTTCATAATAGCTGCCTTCACATGGGTGCAATAGCTGCTGGCTGTTTGGTTTGCAGTGCTCCAAGTCAGCTTTTTAGTCACGTGGACTCTACTGATCCTTACCATGCGTTCTCATTGATCATGCGTTCTTCAGCCTCACGTGGACTTAAACGGTCTTGGCAGCTTTACTTTGGCGCAATGCAGCACTCTGTCACGTGGAGCCATGCGGTTTCGCATCAAAGCAGCAAACGATCTCAAAATACTCATGTGGTTTCATAGCTGCATGCTCATGCGGTTTGCTTGGTTTCTCATGCGGTCTTGCTGGTGTGGTTGCACCATGTGGTTTGCATGGCAATCAACAAACGGTCTTCACTCAGTTCTTCTCGTGGGCACAAAAGATGCTGGCTATGCGTTCTCAAAGCTGTCGGCGTTGCTACTGTCTTAGGAGGATGGTGTCGGCGGTTGTGGCGGGTAGGTCATCGTGGATAGCTGTGGTGTCGGTGAGTAGTCTGTGGGTGTTGCTGGTGAAGGCGGATAAAGGTGGCGCTAATCCATTCATGTGCAATGAGTATGAGTAGGGAGACAATGATGATTGGGTGGCATTGTAGGTGCTCGCACATGCATGTGGAGCAAGGTTTCTGTAGGTGGGTGATGAAGAGGACGACGCCGGAGATCATGTGTAGGTGGGCGCCGACGTTGTTGGTGACGGTGAGGAAGAAAACACCGGCGCTTGTGGCTAGCCAGCCGTCGTGGGCACTGTCATTGCTGCTGACGGTGACACCGGCGCTTGTGGCAAGAAGGTCGTCGTGGCAGTGGTGGAGTCAGCGAGTAGGTCACAGCACCGGCGGAGGTGCTAGTTGCTGCTGCGATGGTGGGGACGAAGGTGGTTGCTGGAGCAGCTTGCAGCGCCGGTGAAGGGGATGGTTGCTACTACGATGGTGGAGACGACAGTGAGGTAGACAATCGGGCACCGTCGATGCTGCTGACGGTGAGGTAGATGATGACGACGCTTGTGGCAAGCAAGCCGTCATGGGCACCATCATTGTTGCTGATGGTGATGTCGACGCTTGTGGCAAGAAGGACGTCGTGGGCAGCGGTGGTGTCAGCGAGCATGTCACAACACCGGCGGAGGTGCTAGTTGTTGCTGCGATCTTGATTCTCCACTAGCCAAACAGTCTTCACATCAGCGAAACAGTCATCATGCATGTGCTATTCCAAATGGTTTGGAATGCATGCGACCATACGGTCTTCATTGCTAATTAAGTCATCACTTCTCGGACATTCAAACGGTTTGAGACCGTTACCTCTCAAAACGGTCTTGTATTTGATTGTCCATTCGGTCTTTACAATCGCAGCAAACGATTTTGAGACCGCATGGGCTCAAACGGTCTTGAGACCGCTAGAGTCATTGTTGTAAGGGTCATGACTGTTGGTGATAGTTGAGGATGATCTGCAGAGGAGAGAGAACGTGAGTATGGGGAAATGAGATCAAATAAGCTGGAAACTAGAGTAATTAGAACTAGTAAAGCATTATTTACGTGAAACTGAAAAGATACTTAAAATAAACCCAAAGCGAGGGTAGATCAGTCGATATGCGCCACAAAATCCTTAGAATTGGCGACTGAGAGGGTGAATCTGGAGGATTCATCACCACACCGAACTTAAGCGTTGCTCGTCCCGAGGAAAGAAAAAGCCCAAGACAATCACCAAAACGCATGCAAGTTGATCTCGTAATTACCTCACCTTCGTGCAAGTGTCAGAATTTTTCATAAAAAAGAGAGAAAAGGAAAATGAGGCGAGACAAAATTAGGGCAAAAATGTCAAAAATCCTTTGAGTTGGTGACTGAGGATGAGTCTGGAGGATTCATCACCACACCAAACTTAAGCGTTACTCATCCTGAGAAACGGAAAACATAAAATAGTCGCCAATGAAATCGTTCATCTTGTGATTGCCTCATCCTATTGTTATATCCTAATCTTGTTCATGGCTCAGATTGATACAACATCAAAGCTTCCTTAGATCACGGAATACATCTTCTGATATCCTCATTTCTGAGTTCATTTTGTTGAAGTATTTCCTTCTCATTCTCTGTCGTATCAGTCATGTTTAAAAGTTTTATGAGACTTTGAAAAGACCCACATAATCAACAAAATGCATATGATCTGTCACTGGTGTTGAAAAAGGAGAGAATAGGGGTATGATCAAGAGATAAGAGTCTCTCCTCTGATTGAATCAAGACTCTTAATATTAGTTGACTCATCAAGATACTTTGAATGATTTATGCACAACTCTGGTTGACTTAGCCTTACACCCGATTTTTTTCTTTTCTAAAGGTAAATCAGAAGTGTGTATAGGTTGGCTTAAGGCTTTTGGCTATTTTACCTCTTCGAGAGGAGGTAAGGGGTTATTTTTGGATCCTTAGGATCTCACTACCGGTCACGACACATCTGCCTTTATGAGGGCAGCTAATGTACTGACCGGGCGATACCTTTATCGGTTATCCTTATTCAGGGCACAACTCTCATGTTTTTATTCACACTCTGGCTTTTATTCATTCTCACTTGGCTTGGGAAAAAGGGTATTTTTGGATTTTTGTATATTTGGGCTGCCAAGCCTCTTTTTGGAAGTGGGGTAGATTTTTCACCAACCGTGGTATGTGCACAATCATTGTATACTCTTTGAATCAAGAAAAGAAGGTGATACACCCCTGTTATGTATTTAGGGGTATGGAAGAAGCGGTAGTGGAAAGAGGGGTGTGGTGTACCACACCGAACTTAGAGTTTTGCAGAGGTGTGGTTTACCACACCGAACTTAAAGTTCGGCAATGTTCTAGTTTTCACTAGAAAGGAGTGTGGCGTGCCACACCGAACTTAAAACTTTGGCATGGTTAGTGAACAGAGGGGTATGAAAATGAAGGAAGAAGTGTAGAAGAGAGTTCGGATCATGATGCAGTTTGCTTAGCGATTCCATGCGACAGGTCTCTTTTCTTCATCACACTCTGCTAAAAAAGAGACATGATTAAACATCAAATGAGAAATCCATACAACAGATCCATTAATCAGATAAAGGCGTGATGTATTTGATCTATCTCAGTCTTATTGAAGTGTATCATCTTTTCCTATTTGAGGGTATGACATTAGGATTCATAGACTATTCAAGATGAAAAACATGCATTGGCTAGTTTTAAGCATTCTTTTCTTGGAAATTTGCAACGAAAAGAGGTGATGATCACAGATTCGAAAAACAAAAGCCGACTAGATAAAGGCTTTATTTTTGGAAGACTACAGAAAGGCAGAAAAATTATGAAAAAGAAACTAGAATGGAAAAATAGGAAGCAATAAAGATAGAGGGTGGAGGGAAAGTCATACCACCCGCCCTCCACCTTGAACTCATGAATTCGCTCTTTTCTGAACAAAAATTAGGTTTGAGGTGGAGGGGAAGGGTTGCACAATGTTAACCAGGCAGTCCTCGTAGTTGGAAGAAGGTGCGGCAAAGATGTCTTGCGATAGCTGGTGTCGAGAACGAGGAAGTGGCCCGAACAACCTGTTGATTGGGTGGTTGTGGTGACTCGAACGAGTCTTCTGGACGACTTGGATGCACATTTCTTTCGCCTCATTGTCCATCTAGAAGAATCCAGAGACCTTCCCCCATCAGTGAGGGAGGTGAAATATAAGTAGTCAAAACTGGAGGACTATGCGAGAAATCAAGGTTATGCCCACTTGTTCCCTCCAGTTGTGGCTCACCCTCGAAGTTCAAAGTAAAATTGCTTTCTTCAAAATCTAGAGCTGTTGATTGAGGGTCGGCCACTTGAACTTCCTCCTATCCATGATCAGGTGGTGGATCCGGTTCTGGCTTCATTTCATCACCTGGCTTTTCTTGTGTGGGATATGGTAGCCAGGATGACATTTCTTCATCAGAGGAGTTATTTTGAGAAGTATCATTATCTTTATCAATGTTGAAATTGGTAAGAGCATCATTCTTCTTTTCAAGGTTTTGTTCAGAATTTTTCTCGTAGAACATCCTTAGTTCATCCAAGTAACTAGAAGAGGATTTGACTGGTAAAACGAACTCTTGCACGGGTAAGGAAATCATGGGATCCTGAGATAGAGGTTCCAATGATGTATCTTCATGGGAGGGATTGGTCCATGACATATCATTTTGAGGGCCAAAATCCCCTGATGAACACATTTCTTTGATATTGGGACTAATATAAACCATTTTTGAGTCATGTTGTTGTTCCAGTTCTTCTTCATAACACTCCTCCGGTTCTATTGAGTGCTCGGGAAGAGTTTCTATGGGAGGAATGGAACCTAGCTCAGGTAATGGGCATATCTTAGTTTCTTGAATATCAGGAGGGGCTTCTTCATAGGGATGAGTGACTATAGAGGGATAGGTTTGTGACTTGATATCTTCCCAAGGGTCCTTTTTGTCATTACAAGAGTTTACGGTAATATCGTAATTCATTCCAAAGTCAAGAGATGGCTCATGTTTCTCTTCATAGTGCACTATCATCTCGTTCAAGTGACTAAGAGTAGTTTCAATAGAAAGATCATGCTCTTGTTCGAGGACTGGCTCCGTCTGGACTTCTTGTGGTGGTGGTAATTCAGGTAACATCCTCTCATGAAAAGGACATGTAATAGGATTGTCATCTTGAGACCTGTCATCCTCCCTTGATTTTGTTTCAGTGAGAGTGGTATGGTCCATTTATGAATCAAGATCTTGATCAGTTCTATCCTCAAAGTCTATCCCTAGATCAGCCGAATGATTAGAAATTTCTTTATAAGGATAGTTCAGATCTTGTTCCAGAAATGGAGACATTTGATTCTCATGCATGAAAGACATATCTTTGTCTGAATCAATCACATATCCATCCGAGTCTGACTGCGAAGGAGTGTAGAGTCCTTGCGACATTAATCCTTCTTTTACGGATTTTATTGATGAGACAGCTGAAGTTGAAAAGATTTTGTCATTGAGGGAATCGGTTATCACCAATTGCTCTTCAATGGTTGGATTTGAGTCTATGAAGTCAGAAGGTGGGTAAGTATTAAAGTTTATTTCCAGTTGACCTCCTGACTGTAGAGAATCCCCATATTGTCTACTCATCCTTCCCTCTAAGAGCATAGTGCATGAGTCATTATCCAAGTCAGACCCCGACTTGAATAGTAATTCCTTTCCTCGTGACGTTATGAGTAAATCATCTTTGAGTTCAGTTGTTAGCCCTGAGGATAGTTTCTCACCTTGCACCAATGCCTGAAGATCATTGGAATGCATATCCCACATGATTTTATACTCATCATCGTAATCGATTGCAAAATGTGAACTAGGGGAGTGCTTGGTTGAAATTGGTGGTTGTTCTACATGTTGCACAGGAGCATTGACAAGTTGCGTAAGTTGATCAAGATCGGCTATCAACTTCTTGATCGCGGCTGTCTGATCAGCTAGTTGTTGAGCCACCGATGTCGGTAGAGCATGTAGTTCTTATGTGTGTTGATCTTCATGCACTTCATCGTCTTCCAAGTTCCCTTCTACATTGTAGTCCACACCTTGAAATCCACCATAGTTAGGTTTTTCATAGTAGCCTCCAGGGTGATATGGATTATAACTTGCGTTATGTCCATAGTTGTATGAAGAGGCCGCTTTGAGGTTCCCGACTATACGATTCATGATTACTTGACGCAGAGCAATCACGTAGAGAAGAGGGACATTGAAGCAGTAAATCGATGCATGAGAATAGTCACCACATAGTTGACATCTAACGGTTGGTGGTGTTGACTGCCTCATCTTGAAGAGAGTTGGTACCTGAAATCAAAGAAAGAGTTTATCAGGCTTGACCAACCATTTCAAATCCAAGGAGATATGCAAGATTAAGCCCTTCACTTTTTAGGTTTTTGAAAAGAAAATGGAAAACCCTAGAGAAACCTAAGTCGACACGAAATTCGAAAAAGACGATTCTTATACCGTTGTCCCCGGAAACGGTGCCATTTTTTGATAGAGCTAGAACTTACACCAAAAGATTACTCTTCCAATGGAAATCCTAATATGCACCAAAAACCCTAGAGAGTTGATGTCCTCTCTAGGTTTACCTACAACTCGTGCTAGATAAATGCTCCAACCCCACAAGAGTATGGAAGCCTTATCATAGTACAGATTTAGGATCGAACCCAAAGGACAACGTTAAGAATCTGAGTGTCTTTTTCTTGTTTCATATCAATCTAAGTTAATCATCTAAGACCAGAAGTTTGATTTGAGTTATTTAACCTAAACATGCAAAAGTAAAGGCAAGAATAAAAACTAGTTTAATGATTAAAATCTAAGATTAGCAAATGATGATGGGTCACTGGGGTGATGCAGGTATTCGCCACCACTACACATGAATTGTACTTGTACAAAACATATCAAGACTTGTGAGCAAGATACATGGATGTTATACAATACCGATGTCTTATAGGACAAGGGTAATGCACACATCCTTCACGGGTTGAGTAACTCTCATCCGGTACATGTCTACGTGTCAATGAAGATATGTAGTCTCCGAAGAGAAAATCTTACTCAACCTCGTGAAATGTGCATCGAAAAACTAACAAGCGAGCGATAATTACCAAATCGATTAGTATCCTTATAGACTATCCCTCTTTCGAGGATATAGCTATGAGAAACGTGAGAGTGTTGCAACGTCAGCCATTCCCGAACGAACGGTCAAGTACTTTGCACCACTCTCTACTCAGAGTGTGTTCCTCGACCTATCAAGGTTTCACTTTTGTACGTCAACTGATTCCATTTCATAGTACAAAAGTACAACGATGGAGGTGAGTTTACTCCACTCCTTAGAAAGTGTTCCTAGATACTGAAACAGATGCACGATGGATACACACACCAGAAACCAAAACTAAATCAGTATTCGAGTCTTCAAGAGCGGTCGTAGACAAACCACAACGAAAGACAATAGATGCATGCAAGAATGCGGCCAACATTCAAGCATGTATGAAACGATTTAGTATTGAATCGGAATGATAACATAATTTTAGTACAAGTCACAAAACACGGGCAGCAGGGCTAGTCCCCGCACCCCAGTGGATGGAACTACTCGCTCCTCATAGAAGGAGCAACAAAGAAAGAGAAGAGAGAGAAAGAAAGCATCGTCGGAGTAGAAGAGTAGATCTGTGACAGCCTAGTGTAGATCGTCGCAGTGTCCAGAACTGCTCCGTTGTGGTCGATGATGCCTGTCTCTCCGCCTCGATCGTCGTGTCTACCTCCAGGATTGCACAGGTAGAATGAGGTAGAACAATGGTAGAATGATGGTAGAGGTGAGATGGTGATGGAACAACCTTCTAGATCTGTCCCTAGTCTGACAGCTTTCCAGATCTGTGCTCAGACCGGGATTCTGGGGCTGTGGGTGAAATTTGGTCAGAAATTGTGTTCGGGCAGTCTGGCGGCGTCCCGGCACTGGTCTCAGTCCGACAACCTTGGGACCTCGTCAGATTGCTGTCTAAGACCATGCCTCTATCCTTCTATTTATAGGCTTGCCAAAATATCTTGGGCCAAGGAGTCACACCTTGTGCGTGTCCTTTTGTCCCACGCGGTTTGCTCTCCAAAATTGCTTCATGCGGTCTTGGCTTGTGTGCATGCGGTCTGCTCTGCAATTGCTCATGCAGTTTCGTGAGCATGCGGTCTTGCCCTACAATTTCTCATGCGGTTTCGTACTTTTTTTCTTTCTTGGTCTTGCACTGTGCGTTCTCATGCGGTTTGGGTTGTGCGTTCTTATGTTGCTGCCATCTTAGCTTCTGCGGTCTTTGCTATTTTGGAAGCCGCTAGCCCCTCACGTTCTCATCTATACATACGTTCATAATAGCTGCCTTCACGTGGGCGCAATAGCTGCTCGCCGTTTGGTTTGCAGCGCTCCAAGTCAACTTTTTAGTCACATGGACTCTACTGATCCTTGCCATGCGTTCTCATTGATCATGCGTTCTTCAGCCTCACGTGGACTTAAACGGTTTTGGCAGCTTTACTTTGGCGCAATGCAGCGCTCCATCACGTGGAGCCATGCGGTTTCGCATCAAAGTAGCAAACGATATCAAAATACTCATGCGGTTTCATAGCTGCATGCTCATGCGGTTTGCTTGGTTTCTCATGCGGTCTTGCTGGTGTGGTTGCTCCATGCGGTTTGCATGGCAATCAGCAAACGGTCTTCACTCAGTTCTTCTCATGGGCGCAAAAGCTGCTGGCTATGTATTCTCAAAGCCGTCGACGGTGCTGCTGTCTTAGGAGGATGGTGTCGGCGGTTGTGGTGGGTAGGTCGTCGTGGACAGCGGTGGTGTCGGTGAGTAGTCCATGGGTGCTGCTGGTGAAGGCGGATAAAGGTGCCACTAATCCATTCATGTGCAACGAGTATGAGCAGGGAGATGATGATGATCGGGTGGCATTGCAGGTGCTCGCACAGCAGCAGCTCGTCACAGTTTGCAAGTGGAAGCATCTCCATGCATGTGGAGCAAGGTTGCTGCAGGTGGGTGATGAAGATGACGATGCCGGAGATCATGTGTAGGTGGGCGCCGACGTTGTTGGTGATGGTGAGGAAGACAATGCCGGCGATTGTGGCAAGCCAGCCGTCGTGGGCACCATCATTGCTGCTGAAGGTGACACTGGGGCTTGTGGCAAGAAGGTCGTCGTGGCAGCGGTGGTGTCAGCGAGTAGGTCACAGCACCGGTGGAGGTGCTAGTTGCTGCTACGATGGTGGGGACGAAGGTGGTTGCTGGAGCAGCTTGCATCGTCGATGAAGGGGCTGGTTGCTGCTACGATGGCGGAGACGATGGTGAGGTAGACAATCGCGCACCGTCGATGCTGCTGACGGTGAGGTAGACGATGCCGGCGCTTGTGGCAAGCAAGCCATCGTGGGCACCATCGTTGCTGCTGATGGTGACACTGGCACTTGTAGAAAGAAATCCGTCGTGAGCAGCGGTGGTGTCAGCGAGCGAGTCACAGCACCGGCGGAGGTGCTAGTTGCTGCTGCGATCTTGATTCTCCACTAGCCAAACGGTCTTCACAGCAGCGAAACGGTCATCATGCATGTGCTAATCCAAATGGTTTGGAATGCATGCAACCATACGGTCTTCATTGCTAATTCAGTCATCACTTCTCGGACGTTCAAACGGTCTGAGACCGTTACCTCTCCAAACGGTCTTGTATTTGACTGTCCATTCGGTCTTTACAATCGCAGTAAACAGTCTTGAGACCGCATAGGCTCAAACGGTCTTGAGACCGCATGGGCTCAAATGGTCTTGAGACCGCTAGAGTCATTGTTGTAAGGGTCATGACCATTGGTGATAGTTGAGGATGATCTGCAGAGGAGAGAGAACGTGAGTATGGGGAAATCAGATCAAATAAGCTGGAAACTAGAGTAATTAGAACTAGTAAAGCATTATTTACGTGAAACTGAAAAGATACTTAAAATAAACCCAAAGCGAGGTTAGATCAGTCGATATGTGCCACAAAATCCTTAGAATTGGCGACTGAGAGGGTGAATCTAGAGGATTCATCATGCAAGCATAATAAAACACAAATAGGACACACAAACACACAATAACATTTTTGTGTCAATCAGAAACATATTGTTTCATCTAGCTCATGTACATCATCCAAAGGAAGAATGGATATCACATTCTAGAAAGCTACACATTCAACAATCTGGAAACATGCCCACAACCAAGTATAGTAATAATTGCATGATGAAATTTCTGAAAACTATCTATTCATTAGCTAAATCGCTAACAATATAATGTAGGATTGTCTAAGTGACATACAACCATATGTTTAAATATGCAAATGTCTAACTAATAAGTCGTTCAAATATATGCACTAACTATAAAACTTGACATAAAAGGATGCCAAACAGATCATGAAGTTTCTAAAATCAAGATGAATCTTCATTTTGTGATGGAGGTGAAGCATGCAACATGCATGAAGACCGACCCTACAAATTGAAAAGTGGATATATATGTAAGTTGTACTCTAATATTTACTCATGAATATGTTTTCTTATATGAAGATATGAAAATACTTCATTTACTGATCTGTTGAGCATATTCTGACACAATGCCTCCCTTCTTTCCGTCACATACCTCTTGCCAAGTTTTCTCTCCTGGTAATATGTAAATAAAAATTGAGGTTATATAAGTTGAAGTAAGATCATGCAAGGTGTAAAATTATACCAATGTCACTATTTTAGCTTTAGCATCAACAAGTTCTTCGTTCATATCCTCAAGTTCTTTGTTCTTATCTTCTAGTTGCTGTTGAAGATCAATGACAGCTGAATGTAGAGCTTGTTTGGCTTTCTGATTCCGCATATCTCTACGAGACACTCAATAATATATGATTACACATTTCCCTTTATTTCTTCTTTCCATACATTGTTTAACCTTTGCCATTATTGTTATTAGCTTTGGATCTTGAGAAGGCTAATGGAAGCAAAAGGAAAATATCACCTGGCATGTATGTTGAATCATCTATAGGTATAAATCATATTTTAAATGTACCAAATTATATAAATAGATCCTGCAAGTTTTGAGATCTGCTCATATTGTATTTACCATATGTATGTTAATTGTAACTACACCCAGCTAACCACACTCCATGAAACACACATATATGTAAATATTTTTTTGGAATTTGAACCATGTGTGTTTTATAGACTTATCATTCTATTGGTTATTATTTTTCATGATACATTGGAATAGGAAATATGCAATGAAACAAGAGGGTGTCTATCACTCCGGAAGAGATTGAAAAATATGGAGATATGTGTGAATCTCCCTTATGTTTTCATAGGAATGATGATGATATAGTTGAACCTCACTACCATGAGGAGTTGGGTGAGTTGTGTCAATTTATATGTAATCGTTAACTTGATCTTTTCTCATTGCATCCCTTATTGCAAATTTTAATACTTGTTTGTATGTTGTAGATGATTTAAATATTCAAGAAACTTCATAAATTCGTGTTCCATGTATTATCTTTAGAAGAACAATTTTTTGTTATGTAATTGATCCCTATAACCATGGATTTATGGAAGAATGTGAAGAAAATGAAGATCAACTACCAATTTGTGGAGCTTCAGAAGTCCATCTTATAGGTAATGATCTTAACATATTATTATTATCAAGGCACACACCTCTGGGTGACTAGTCTTTCATGAGGGGGGTTGTTTTCTAGGTGGCTAGTTCATCTGTGTCGTAGTTATATGCCTAGGTTATTTTTGGACATCTTGCATCTCACCCATTTATACAATGTTTAAATTGTGCATAATAATAGAAGATGGTGGTAATCTTGAAGATAACTTGCATGCTGAAGAACAAGTGAGAGTTGATGAAGTAAATCAACGAGAACCAAGGTGTGGAATTCCACTAAAATGTACATTGGTACACTTGATATTTACAATTGAAATTGTGAATGATTCAAAAACTGCTAAGAAAAAAACAAGGGGATGCACGACATACAAAGTTGTTGCACCCCCAAAAGGAAAAAAAATGGAAATGCATAGTTGATCGTGAGTTGGGAGTTCCCGTTGCACGTGAAGCTTCAAAGCTATCAGAATGGCTAGGCATACATGCTCGACGCATAAAATATTTTCCCATTACAAAAAAATGGGGACAAAGACACAAAACAAGTTTTGCATGTGTGATGGATGCTCTGAAGGTATGTGAATACAATGTCAATATTCCATAATGATTCTAGTGTGAGTTGATATCACATATATATTTTTAATCATTTTTTGAGTAGGATGATTTTGACTTTGTAATGGAGGACGGGCATAGAAAAGCTCTCGTGGATGGAGTTGTTTCATGGTGTAAGTCAAGAGTTCAATGAGACATTAGAAAATGGAGGCACAAATTGAAGAAGAAATATAATGAAGCAGACAAGTCCATAGAGGAACCACCTCAATCTAGCATGGATAAGAGGATTTCTGATAATCAATGGGAAGAACTATTGTAGTACTGGGACAAACCAGAAACTAAGGTGATGATGCACTATAATATATTCAAATGCCATTGCATATATATTTTATTACTATTTCAACCATTTCAGCTTTTAGCGATAAGAAACAAGGCTAGCAGATGTGTTACAGGGCCCACATATACTGGAAGACCTATTTCAATTGCAACCCTGTGATACAATTTGGTATGCCTAGTTAGTATTAATGATTGTTTGTTTTTATCTTTCACAAGGATTCTATATAGTATTCTAATTGTTGCCCACAAATTGTTTAGAAATAAGAAGAAGGAGAAGAGTTTACAGAATACAAGGCATATTTTGGTGCTCATTTAGATCGGAATAATAACTTTCTGAATGAGAGGACAAAAGTTTTACTTGTAAGTTGTAAAATGACCTTTATTGCTAAATCACTTTTTGACTTACTTTGGTATATTATTCTTTTTTTAATGTATATTAGAGACAAGTTGCTCAAACTTGTGTAGAAAAAGGTGTTGACAAAACACAAGATCCATTAGTGTTTGGATCTATTATGGATGTCGTTTATGGCCCACATCGTGGAGGGTATGAAAGGAGATACGGTATAAAACATAACAAACTTTGTTTGCTTATTGAAACTTCATCGCCATGATTTTCCTCTTCTATAATTTTATTAACAGATTTATACATCATCTTAGGAGGCATGTCCCTACAAAAAATGTATGAAGCAATCAATTTGCATATAAATATGAGATAAAATTCAACAATCCTAAAAAATAAAAAAAGCAAGCCTTCATATATTAATACCTCAGATCTCTTCCTCTAGTTAGGCTGTAGAATTTCTTTGACTACATTTTTAGACACTTTTACTATGCTAGATATATCACACCTGGTCCATGTGACATCATGGGCATCATCTAACCTACAATGAAATAATGGATCATAACCTCTACCCAAGTGTTCATCTCTTTGTTTAAAAGTGTGCTCATGTTCACTATAAACATTTCTAGGTTTCCAATGACACACAACACTCCAATTCCCATTTATGGGATCCATCAAGTAAAACACTTGTTCAGCTTGTTCTGGGTATATAAATGGCTCATCGTTAAAGCTTCGCTTACTTGTCTCAACATATGCAATGTTAAACTCATCCACTAAAAATCCTTCTTCATCATTACTATACCATGAGCATTTGAAAAGATAATAAGGTTTCATTCTATGGTAGTGGATCTCAAAAATGTTTTCTAAAAACCCATAATATAATTCACCATCGGGGCCATATGTAGCAATGCCACTATTTTGTGTGGTACGATTTATTTCTACATCTTGACAACCAAACTTGTAACGATTCACGAAATAACTTTTGTATGAATAAACACCTATCTTCAGTGGTCAAGACAAATATTGGACAGATTTAGGAAGTGCATCAAAATTCTATAAAGAAGAAACCTGGAAGAAGAAGGGGATAAACAAAATTATAAATAATGATAGCAAAAATATTATGTTGAACAAGCTAGTGTATTGTCTTACATGATCTTCAAACCATCTTACAAATGTCTCATGATGATGCAACTGTAGTGTGAAATCATCCCAATCAGGGTGTTGCCACCTCAAATAATCGTTGTGTCCTATTCAAATATGTGAAATTAGATTTGGTTTTCCAAAAAGTAGCATTTAATTGAAACTAGTTAACCTAATACTCACTTCACATAAGGTTGAACTTCCTCAGTATTAAGCAAGATGAATCAGTGAGCTTGATGCAATTCCTTAGGAGTAATGCTTACCAGAGAAGATGCACTGAGTGGACCATCAGGTACCTTATAGGTTTGTGTACCTTGGTTTCCACATCATGCAAGTACCTATCATAGAATATGCTTGCTATCTCGACCAGGTACCCCTCAATAATAGAACCTTCTGGTCTACTCTTATTGTGGATGTAGTTTTTCAATGTGTAAAGATATCTTTCAATTGGATACATCCATCTAAATTGCACTGGTCCTGCAAGCTTTGCTTCAGTTGCAAGATGTACAGCCAAATGGACCATAACATCAAAAAATTTGGGAGGAAAAATCCTTTCCAGTGAGCACATTATCATAGGAACTTTTTTCTCTAACTCCTCCATCCTCTTCATAGTTATGACCCTTGCACATAATTCCTTGAAGAAAACATAGAATTCAGTTATCACTTTTCTGACAGGCTTTGACAATGCGTTTATTATGTCTATAGGAAGAAGGTGATGTAGAAGTATGTGGTGATCATGACTCTTCATACTCACTAACTTTCTTTCCTCGAGTTGGACCATACGAGAGAAATTTGAGGAAAAGCCTTCTAGAAGTTTAATATCCTTCAAAACAGATAATAGGTTTTATTTTTCTTCATTGGACAAGCTATAAATTGCATGAGGAAGTTCCCTAGTATTACGAGATTTTGAAATTCTAGGCCACAATGATTTTCTTATCTTCATGTGTTGCAAATCTAAACGAGCTTTGACATTTTCCTTGCTACTACCATCTTTTTGTAATAACCATCCAAAAATATTTTCACTAATGTTTTTTTCAATATGCATCACATATAGATTGTGTCATACTAGAAATGAGCTCCAGTAAGGAAGTTCAAAAAAGATACTTTGCTTTTTCCACCCTTCAGGTAATTCAGGATGGCCTTGGGAATCATTACTTGAAAACTTTCCAAAAACAATGTTATCATAATCCTTCCATACATGTTGGATTTGTTCTCCATCTAAAGGTTGTGGAGGATGTCCATTTTCCTCATGTCCGTTGAAGCTCCTTTCATCAACATGTCATGGGTGATCCATAGGTAGAAAGAGACAATGCCTTAGATACACACACTTTCGACTGTATGGGAGGTAAATGGAACCATGACCAACATGGCAATAAGGACATGCCTTGTAACCTTTAGTACTCCAACCAGACAACATACTATACGCTGGAAAATCACTAATGGTCCACAAAAGCATTGCTTTCATACAAAATACTTCTCCTTTATTTGCATCAAAAGAGTTGACACCATCTCATAACATATTCAATTAATCAATTAATGGTTGCAGGTACACGTCGATATCATTTCCAGGTGATTTTGGCCCATCGATAAGAAGAGACAACATCAAAAATGATTGAAGCATAGCAAGCCATGGGGGAAGATTATAGCAAATTAAGATTACATGCCATATGCTTCTGCTACTTCCCATTGCAATATTGAAAGGACTAAAACCATCAGTTGCTAAGCCAAGTCTAACATTGCGTGTCTCATTGCTAAACGATGGGTGGTTAATATTAAAATTATTCCAGGCCTCAGAATCTCTAGGATGTGCCATTTCGCCTGCCTTACCAGTCAGACTAGTGGAATGCCAAATCATTGAAGGAGCAGTCTTTGTTGAGTTAAATAATCTTTTAAGTCTTGGAGTTAAAAGAAAGTACCTAAGCACTTTTCGTGGGGTCCTTTTCTTAACCTTTATCCTTCTCCCCTTATAACTATCATTCCACCTAGAAGTATTACACTTCAGGCACCTATCTAAGTCCAAGTGATCACCCCTAAATAATACACAATCATTGGGGCAGGCGTGGATGATCTGATAATCCAATCCCAATGAAGACATGATCTTTCTACATTCGTACCATGTTGTTGGCAGCTTGTGTCCCTTAGGTAATACTTGATTAAGAATTTCCATATAATCAGACATTGCTTTATTACTAATTTTATTCAAACACTTGTGTCTAAAAAGGTGAATGATAAATGATAGTTTTGAATAGTTATCACAACCCAGATACAATGGTTCACAAGCTTCTTTCAAAAGTTTGTCAAATCTATTATCATCAACTAGAGGATGTTCACCATCATTCCCAACATCATCTTCACTCATTTATACATCATTATAGCAAGCATCATTAATCAAGCCATCCATATCATCAAATGGTTTATCAACATGTTGGTTATCCAAATTATTTTCTATGTCATCATGATACACCCAATTAGTGTAAGTCGGTAAAAATCCATATTTGATAACATGCCAATGTATTGTTTTTCTGTCATAGAAAAATTTATTCTCACATTTCACACATGGGAAATTCACCTCAACGTGATTCCTAAAAGCAAAATCCAAGAAGGAAGTAAATCCTGTCATGAATGTACTTTTGCAACGGTCATGTTTAGATATTCCTCTACTAATCCAATTTTTATCCATATATCCTGAAATAAATCATGTAACCTTATTTTTAAAAAGTAACAAGTGTACCATTATTATGGTAAAATAAGAAATAAAGATACGATAGAAAGTGCAAGAAAACAATTCCATATGTAATGTAGAAAATGTTGGTATAAACAGAAAAGTTCCTCTTGTTCCAGTTAAAAAATAATTAATTTTTAAAAGAATGGCACACCCTCTCACTTCCACCTCTCCTTAACCTGATTATAACTCATCCAAACCAATGTTCATGTGCACAAGCTTTCCCTCTACGTCTTTTCTATAATTGGCTACCATACAAGATATTACTATATTTTATCAAGTACTCTTACAAAACAAAATAGCACATAAATATCCTCAAATTTGACTTCCACGTCTTAGATTCTTTTAGATTTTTTTAACTACCTTAACCTTTATCATCCATATAAAATTTATTATCCAGAAAAACAATCAATTAATCACTAATATCATCATATGGTTGCTGTTGTATTTTAAACATTTTTAGAACTGATGTTGCCAACTGTTTTAGATTGCACAAACCATGTCCGTCAACAAATTCTCCAACTATCTTTTTCTTCCCATGCATCACAACGAATCTCTTACTTCCTACAAATTTTACACCCAGATATCTATTCACTACTATAATCTAGGTGATAGAATCATTATCATATAGCTCAGATATCATTAGAGTATGTAATGACGCGACCAGTCAGGAGACAACTACTCTGGTACACCATTTTTTGCCCCTAAAGTACATTATCTATGACATTAAATTATTTTATGTGGAAAGTACATTACATTTTAATTTTTTTCAGCTACCTTAACATTTATTATCCATATAACATTATTATCTAGCAAAATAGTCAATCAATTGATAACATCTTACTACTCTATGAATAAACACAGGTGACATGTGTGCTATTCCAGCTGTCTGCCTTTGTGCTCATCCCATATTTAATATTTTGATTCTTTTACTTAGCTACTTGCTTTTTTCAAACCATTTGGTTAACTTTGTTTAACAAACCGAGTCATGGACTTGGCAGCTTATTTTGTCTCTTTGTGTGCACAATGATTTCAACATGCCATGCGTATTGCCACGTTTTCCTTTGTTGATTGTAGTGGATCGATAATCTTTCTACCAACCTTTTATGTTATTATGACCGCATTCATAGACAAGAACTATTTTTTGTTTGTTTATGTTAATTCTATACACTATAAATCCTATAGGTACAGACAAGGCTATGGTATGGCAGATAATTATGTATGTCATTGGTCATATGTGTCACATTTTAATACGGGTTAGACTGAGAATTACTCAGTAGTAAATATATATATATATATATGTGTGTGTGTGTGTGTGTGTGTGTATTTTGCATTTTTTATATAAATTCTATATGTAAACATCATTGGAAAATTATTTTTGTTTTGAACTATCTATTCATTGAGTTTCATGTTGTTCCATTGAAAACAAAAATCTAAACTACATCATTGGGAAATTATTTTTGTTTTGAACTATATGTTTGTATTCATTGAGTTTCATGTTGTGCCATTGAAAACAAAAATCTAAACTACACACCTACAAAATGCACAGTTAAATGAAAGATATATATTTTTATAGTGTCTTACTTTATTTCTGTACTATAAAAATTGGGCTAATTTAGTTGTATTACACGTGCATGGCACGTGTATTCTGCTAGTAATCATACAAGTGGTGGTCTATCTCCTATTGTTTTAGGTTGAACAAACCACATCCCTCAACAACTACCCCCACTATCTTTTTCTTCTCATACATCACAACAAATTTTCTTGTCTTACTTTCTACATATTATGTGCCCAAATCTCTATTCTCTACTGCAGTCTATGTGACTGAATCACTGTCATATAGCTCAGATGTCAGTGGGGCAAGACATGAGGCACCAGACGACAACTCAAGAAATTATATTAATTTAGATGGTAAGGAAAATGTTTAGATGGCAGGAAAAATGTTTAGATGGCTCAAGTTCTATAGTTCACTTTTTTTAGTCATAAAGTACATTTTGTATGAGATATAATTAGTTTAGATGGCAAGGAAAATGTTTCATCAATATTATTGGTTCTCTTATTAACCTGATCAGTTCTTCCACGTAGACATCCTGCCATGCCACAAGTAGTTATTATTATTATCACAGACAGATTTACTCACTGCTACAATAAGAAAATATTCTGTGTCTGTGTATTTTCTTGTTGCTATAATTTTTTTTTGACAATCTTCTTCGTGACTAGTTGAAGGCAACATCTTCTATGTGGAGAATGCAGTATGAGTTCAACAGAAATACCATTCAAATTAGACATTTCCTATACTACAGTGAGAGGGGTGATATGAAAATTATATTGAGAGAGGGACTAAAATATCGGGATAACAGTAGGATACATGTAACTAATAACCTAAAAACAAAATATGAACTAGAAGTTTACCTGGAAGTTGCTGCAATATGCCTTTTGTTTCCGTTGAAGCAGTTGCCTTCAAATCTCTTCTTTCCCTACTATAGTCCTCTTTATCTCACCTTTTGCCACTATTGCCCTCTTGGGCTCGGTTGGAGATGGTGACTGATGACGTTGCCCTCTACAAATGGTGGCTGCTCGCCACTATCCTGGATGAAATTGATAATAGTTGTAAGTAATAGAAACTTTTAAGAATGTGGAAAGTAAAGAAGAGGGAAAGAAGACCTTTTCAGGACATTTATGCTAGAGAAAATCCAGGGTGTCGACTCTCTGATTCTGAGCTAGGGCATGCATAAGAAGAAAGACAGACTGCTCGACTCACAGAAAAATGGTGATGGACTCTTTGACTCGCTGAGTGTGATTTCACGGCCTTGATGGTGCCAATTTCGATCATGGAGGAGATAGGGCGCATGACTAGGAGAAGAATATGGGGTTAACGACGCCCATTTTGCGCTCTGGGAGACTTGTGCGGCGTGGGAAGCATAGGGTAGGGAAGGAGAAATGCGGGCGGACATTTGGGAAACGCAGTGTGGGAAGCGCGGCGTAGACATCTGGAAATTGTTTGCGGTGACCAGGCCTCATGCTCATTATCAGGGACTAGATAAGAAATGGGGGGTTATATAATTGGACAAATATGAAAATATATAATAGTTTGTAATTTTGAGAAATCAAGATTGACTAAATGTGTATCTAGTAATATATTCAATTAATAGTCACATATATTAGTTTAACCATACACATGGTGTGTGGGAGTTGTGGTCTGATTTGTTATATTAAAAAAAATTCGTATGCTCATTACACCGTCACTCCACTCTCATGAGTCTTTTTTATTCAAACAAAAAAGATTATTCAAACAAAAAGGAAGGAAACGATATAAATTCATGCAAATACTAACTCCTTTCTCTCCTTTAAAGTCCTTCATCTTTCCTACTTCTCCTTGCCTCTTCTACTACCACCCTTTCTTATTCCCTGAATTCTTGATTTTTATACATGTGACCAAGTCAAAGATATTGAATAACGCTTTTTTACTACAACTCATCCTCTATATCTCAACTTGTAATCATGTTAACTCATATTCTCTCTCTTTCTTCAAACAATTGAAATGCATTAAAATTACAAACCCACAATTATCTCTCAAAAAATTACTCGATGAGATATATATATATATATATATATATATATATATATATTTCTTTCATTAATTTTTTTTTTTAAAATATTCATCTTTCTCCATTAATCTGTATATTCATATTCTAAATCCAGCAATAAAGTAAATTAAGTAAAATTTACTATTTGATTTGTTAATCACAAGATTTGTATTATGTGTGCTGAAGGCAGTTTATGTAAAATATTATGTGTGGTCGATAATGATTCTTTAAAAAAAGAAAAATGATAGAAGAACAAATAATGTGGTGGATTTGGAGTGATAAATTTTAACAAAAAGAATGTCCTAGATTAAATGGGATGTAATTCAAAAATGATATTAGTTTAGGAAGTGAAATATCCAATAATGGTTGTTCAATATATTGTGTGCGAGTTGTAGTCGCACTTGTTGTATTAAAAAATTGTGATGGATTAAATGGGATGTAATTCAAGAATAAGATTGCTTAGGAAGAGGAATAGCCAATAATGGTTGTTCTATATATTGTGTGGGAGTTGTGGTTGTAATAAAAAAATTTTCTTATGCTCATTACACCGTGACTCCAATCCTATGTGTCTTTCTTGTTCAAATAAAAAGGAAACATACAAGGAACAATATAAATCCATTTAATACTAACTACTCTCTCTCTCCTTCTTTAAAGTCATTTACTTTCCTACTTCTATCTTGCTTCTTCTACTCCCAACCTTTCTTATTCCCATATACATTTAAGTTACAAACATACAATCATCTTTCAAACAAAATTCTCATTATGATATATATCTTTCTTTCTTTCTTTTTTAAGAACAAATATACATCTTTCTTCATTTATCTTTATATTTATATTTTAAATCTAATAATAAATTAAATTAATAAAAATTTTACACTCTTGGTAGGTTTTCAGTGAAGTTTGGGCCCATATATGCCAACGTCCTCTCACGCCAAGTCCTTGAAAATACATTTGGGAGGTGTCATGGAGCATATGATCACAATGCCATCTCACAGTAAGTACTTAAAAATGTATTTGGGAGGTGTGAGGTCCCATATCATGATAATGTCCTCTCACAACAAGTCTATGAAAATGCATTTGGGAGGTGTCAGGGTCCATATCATGACAACCTCCTCTCATAATAAGTTCGTCAAAATGCATTTGGGAGGTGTCAGAGCCCATATCATGACAACATGCTCTCATAATAAGTCTGTCAAAATGCATTTAGGAGGTGTCAGGGCCCATTTCATGACAAATGTTATCTAACAGCAAGTCCCTAAAAATATATTTGGGAGGTGCCACGACCATATGATGATAGTGTCCTTTCACAACATGTTCTTTCAAATGCATTAAGGACGAGACATGACCTGTATATTGACAATTTCCTCTGATAATAAGCCCCTAAAAATACATTTGTGTGAAGTTTGGGCCCATATCATGACAATCTCCTCCCACTCTAAGTCCTTAAAAATACATTTGGGAGGTGTCATGGCACATATGATGACAATGCCATCTCACAGTAAGTCTTCAAATATGCATTTGGGAGGTGTTAGGTCCAATATCACGACAACTTCCTCTCACACCAAGTCTATGAAAATACATTTGGGAGGTTTCAGGACCCATATCATGACAACGTCCTCTCATAACAAGTCCATCAAAATGCATTTGGGAGGTGTCAGGGCCCATTTCATGACAAATGTTATCTCACAGCAAATCCTTAAAAATGCATTTAGGATGGCAAACGTGGCAATATTTATATTATAATATTTAATGATAGCAATTATATTGTGGGTGGTCTAAAATGTTGGGGAAACGTTTTCTTGATACAAGTCTTCTTTTATGTCTCAATTTGAAATCATGTTGACTCATATTCTCTCTCTTTCTTCAACCAATTGAAATGCATTAAAGTCAATTCCAAGTTATTTCCTTCAACATTGTTAGTTTCCTTATTTTTATAACAAAAGGACATAAATATTTGTGATAGTCTACTATAGAAATATTTAATTTGGTTTGATATTATTCTAATTGGGTCAAAAATGTTGAGGAAACATTTTCTTGCTACAAGTCTTCTTTTATGTCTCAATTTGTAATCATGTTGACTCATGTTCTCTCTCTTTCTTCAAGCAATTGAATTCATTAAAGTGACCATGTTTAGCAAACCCCTCTATGTGCCTATTTGTGTGTGTGTGTATATATATATATGTGTGTGTGTGTGTGTGTGTGTGTGTGTGTGTGTACAAATGTGTGTGTAAATATATACATATATATGTACACCTATATATAAGTACATATATATACATATATAAAAATATATGTATATTTATATATAATATGTATATACATGTAAAACATTATATATGAAATTATCTAGGATATTCTCTCATTGGTTCTCCCAGAACAATTAATTACAAGTAGTTTCCTATATTAATTACAAAGGATATTAATATTTTTGATAGTTTACTATAGAAATATTTAATTGGGTTTAATTTTATTCAAATTGATTATATGTCAAATAAATGGAAAGACACACACACACATATATATATATGCATGTGTGTGTGAATATATACATATATATGTACATATATACACATATATAAATATATATGTATATTTATTTATATAATATGTGTATATATGTGACATTATATATGTAATTATCTAGGATTTTTTGTATGATAAAAAAGGAATTCATGTGAATATTGACTCTTCTCTCTTATTCAAATAAAAACATAACAAACAAGGGGGTGTGGAGGACACGAAAGGGGGGTAGAGGAAGCAAAAGGGGGGCAGAGGAAGCACAATAGGAGGGGGAGGCAGAGGAAGCACAGTCAGAGGGGGAGGCACGCTCAGAGGAAGTGAAGTCTCACATCAACTCCCAAAAAATGCTTTTAGGAGGAGCCATGGCCCATATCATGATAGAGTCCTCTGACAGCAAGTCCCTAAAAATGTATTTAGAAGGTTTCATGGCCCATATCACGACAAATGTCATCTCACATCAAATCCCTAAAAATGCATGTATGGGGATCCACAACTTGTATCATGACAACGTGCTCTCATGAAAAGTCCATGCAAATACATCAGGAAGGATCTAGGGTCCATATCTTGATAAATTTCCCTAACAACAAGTCCTTAAAAATGCATTTGGGAGGAGTTGGGGCCCATATCATGAAAATATCCTCTCACAACAAGACCATGAAAATTCATTTGGGAGGTGTCAGGGTCAATATAATGATAGTGTCTTCTCACAACAAGTCAATGCAAATCCATTAGGAAGGAACCTGGGCCCATATCTTGACAATGTCCTCTCACAAAAAGTCCTTGGAAATGAATTTGTGAGGAGCCACAACTCATATCATGACAATGTCCTTTCATATCAAGTCCCTAAAATGCTTTGGGAGGATCCAAGGACCATATCATGACAGTGTCCTCTCACGGTCAGTCTCTAAAAATACATTTGAGAGGAGCCACGACCCATATCATGATAGTGTCCTCTCACAACAAGTCCCTGAAAATGAATTTGTGAGGATCCATGGCTCATATCATGAAGGTGTCCTCTTACACAGTCATGCCTCATGGTGATGTGATTTGTGAAAGGAAGTAGTGTAATTGCGTGATGCCTTTTTTAAATGCCCATGTGCGAGCCTATTCTCTAGTGTTGTAACCTACACTAAGGTTGGACTAGTTGTTTCTTTTCAGCTTAACTATATGTTGTTGATGGCAATTGACTATTATATATCTACAATGTCTCTCATACTGATCGGGAGTGGTGTGGTGAGATCATGGGTTTAACGTAATACAAAGATCACCCTTAACTTTTTTCTTCTTTTTCAAACTCTTTGTTTTCTCACACTGAACCACATAAACTAACTTTACAAGGGAATCTAAACATTTATTTCTCTAATCTGATTTCGACAGTAAAAATGCATGTATGAACATTCATTATGTTTCTCATACTTTTAAGCACATAAGACTTGTTGATTCACATATATTGCTAAAAGAGGAATAATGTTTACATCATCATTTACAACTCTCTCTTATTTATTTATAAGGACCTAGAGTGACAAGGACCGACTAAACTTGATTATACTCAGACTTAACTCTTGTGGAAGATCTACTCCGATGCAATGATATCTTCTTCAAGTCCATGTGATTTCCCTAAAAATTTTGAGTAGAGGGGTGAGCCTACTCACTCAGTGAATGAGTATTTCAAAGAAACAGTCTAAAACACTGATATAATTACAGATATACTTTTGATTAACTGATATCAATTATAACAGTAGTAAGCTTTAAAGAGTCTAATAATTGACAAATCATAAATATGGCAGGACACTCTAGATATCAAGAAGAGTGAATCAATATATGAAATGCTTGATTGTTCATAAAGAGAACTAATAATTCAGAAACATACAAGAATAATTGAATAACTGCACACACTTGTTTAACCTCTCATTCATTTTATTATGCCCTAATCATATGCAGTGTACTCTACATATAAAGACTCGTAGTGCACTATGATCCTACCATACAAGACTTAGTCGACACCCCGGGATAGCTAAGTCTGACTACTCTCCTGGTCTGCAATAGGGTAACTGGCTCTCTGGCCTCGACACTCCTATTGTGTCGTAAACTGGACTCCTCCTCTAATCTGAGCACACAGGCGGAGCCGTGCCACCATGACTTCTTATTGATGTTGGACACACTTTTCTGTACTCTAGTACTACTAGGACTTCTGGTTGAAGTTGGACACTGCAAACTATAATTTAAGGAGACTTCCACTAGGGCTTCATCCCCCGTGCCACCTGATAGCACGTTCTGACCCCCGTATACTGGATGCTTCCAGGGTTAGGTCATTTCACCCCTAAGGTGCATACCTCACATATGGGTTCTACGGTGTCAGGGCCCTTAAATCTGTAATTATATTATTTCCTAGAAAACTCTTATTATGTTGAACCTTTTTCTTACTTATACTCGACTCTGGTATTTCTATGGCATCTTGTCTATTTAATTGCAGTTCAGATCACAACATGAATATCATTCTAAACTTGGCAGAGCAGTATATTCAAAACACTGTAATATACTGAGTAATCAACATACTATACCCGCAGGAAGACTAAAATTCTTAAATAAATAGATTACATGTCCACTTGGCACATACACACTAGAATCGTGCATATCAACCCAAATCTTGAGTTGTGCATCTCATAACTCAATTAAGAGTTAATTACTTATCATGACAAGAATTATTAATAATAACTGAGAACATTGATATCACAATACTTGATTCATTGAACACCCTACCCTTAGGGTTTCATTTAATAAAAAAAATGCTACAAAGAAAGGTGTAATCCATATATCACATACTTTTTAAATCTTTAAAACACGTGATACCTGGGATCTCAATCCCTTATCACATTACTGGGAATTCTCATCCCTTCACATCATTATCATGATTATTGGATCTGGGTATTCAAACCCTTAGATCATCACATAGCATTGTTACCTTTGTAACAGTTAACCATTACCTCTAGGTCCTTAGACCAAGGTATTCATTTCACTGGTTGTACAAGTATTCTCATGGCTCACAAGGCCATCACACATCTTGTCACCTCTGACTAGGCAACAACTTATTCACATGGCTTCCATAAAGATTTCATGCGACATAAACATTCACTGAATAAAGACTACTATCAACAAATCATATAAAATCAATATATGTATGAAACCTTGGAACCGAGATGAATTTGGGTTTCCATGACATTCATTGGGATATCATGCATCAATAATAACATTGCATAGATAAAGTCTATCATGTCAATAAAATCCCTTCAAATGGATTTCACGATATCTATTCACAAAAATTCAACTTTCCTCGCATCTAGGGTTTCACCCTCTTTACTGAGATATCAAACAAACAATATTCATTTTGAATGAAATACAAGATAGTATCTGACATATATGTACTATGAATTTAGATAGACAATCATTCATAACCAAGGGGATCTAGATAAACAAATTTCTCTATTTACTTATACAACAAATTTCAGTCATAGACAAATTCCCTATATTTGAGTTTACTCTTATAACCTCTGTGAATACTTAGGGAATTATCATTAGGATGTATTTTATACATTTATAATATGATTTTATCATCTAAAATTCATTCAAATAGAGGAAGAATCCATTTCATATCATTTTGCAACAACTTAGAACAAATAGACAATTCAGGGTTTGTAGTCACATACTACCAATTAAAGATTATGGATGAATTAACCAATTTTCATGCAATCTACTATTTAAAGGAAGTTCCCACTCACCCTAAGGTGTGAAAACACCTTTAAAATGTATCTCATATCTGAAAATCTCAAATCCATATCAAATCCCTAGCAATTCACCCAATTGTTCTTCCTTTCTACTCGGAAACCCTAAAAATGAGAGATTATGAAGAAAGAGTGAGAAAAGGGGAAGTTTTGTTACCATTTTGGATCAAATCAGAATAGGGACGTAATTTTGACATGTGAGAGAAGATTCACCATGAAACTATATCCAAAGAAGCTAAACATGCATGATTTCATCATTCCTCGGACCACAAAACCCTAGGTCAGCATCTCCATCAATTTCTCCTCTCAAACCCTAACTCTTCCTCTCTCTCTCTAGGATTTCATTTCTCTAGTTTGAATCATGAATTATGAGAGATCCTTGTGTGTTAGGTTGACAATATAGAGCAATTGAGCTTCTTGGGTCAATTGCACATTGACCCCTCACTAAACTTTTTCTCATTTCAGGAGATTTTTCTGTCATAATTTTTTTTGTAAATTCGTGTATTTCAGAGATCAAACCTTCTCGAACAATTATCATAATTTATCATGTTGTGTATAATTTAGTTAAAATCTTCATTTAAAATTTAAGATTATTCCAAGCTTTCATTAAATAATTAAAAATCGAATAGTGCACTACTATCCAGAATTCTACAAAAATGTCAGTTACTGTAATTCGTCTACTGATAAGGTCTAAATGCATCCAAAAATTATTAAATTTTACATGTTGTTTATTATTTAGTTTCAAATCTTAAGTTAAAATTTAAGATCATTTTTATTTACCAATAAATAACTAAAAATAAAACACTACACTGCTAAAAAGCACTCTGTCAACATTTTGGTCGAAGTATAGTTCGAGCAAGAACCACATTCAAAGAACACTCAAATATTCCTAAATATTTCTCCAATATGCACGATTGAGTTATTCATATTATATCCAAAATTTAACTAAATATAAAATTTGTAGAAAATATGAAAAATCATTTACCACACTGTTATCCTGATCAAATCCCATTCTCATGTACCATCAAAACCCTAATTTCAGCCAACTAGGGTTTATATTTCTCAAACCCTAATTTCTCAAACAATAGAACACTTAATGTTATTATTTGGTTTAAAACATCATAATTATATTATCATCATTAATTATATTTAAGCAATGATCAATCTAATTAAGCATATAATCATCCAGGTAAACCCTAGTTTACCAATTAAGCTCAGATGCGGTCATAACAGTTTTCTTCCATTGATCTTGTATGTCACTGATTTTGACTCTTTAGTGATCAGTTGGATTTGGGGGTGGTACAACTCAAATCATTAGGGAAAATAAAATATGTAATACAACTGTGTTGTATAATTTCTTAGGGTTTAACACGACTCACATTGGATGATCCTTTGCCTAATTTCTTATACTAATTTCTTAAATTATAATGTGGTAAGGGAAAGCAACCGTTATACATGTTCTTCATATTCCTTCTTAAAATATAAAATGTTCTGCTACTTAGTTGTAAATGCCTGAATTGCTTATACAATGTCATCTCACAGTAAGTCCTTAAAAATGTATTTGGGTGGTCTCAGGTCCCATATCATGACAACGTCCTCTCATAACAAGTCCACCAAAATGCATTTAGGAAGTATCAGGGTCCACATCATGACAAATGTTATCTCACATCAAGTCCCCAAAAATGCATTTAAGAGTTACCACGACCCATATCGTGATAGTATCCTTTCACATCATGTCCCTTCAAATGCATTAAGGAGGATACATGGCCCATATATTCCCAGTGTCCTCTCATAATAAGTCCCTGCAAATGTATTTCGGTGAAGTTTGGGCCCATATCATGACAATGTACTCTCACGCCAAGTCCTTGAAAATATATTTGGGAGGTGCCATAGTGCATATGATGGCAATGTCATCTCATAGTAAATCCTTAAAAATGCATTTGGGAGGTGTTAGGTCTCATATCATGACAACGTCCTCTCACAATAAGTCCATGAAAATTCATTTGGCAGGTGTCAGGGTCCATATCATGACAAATGCTATATCACATCAACTCTCCAAAAATACAATTGGTAGGTCTCATGGCCCAGATCATGATAATGTCCTTTCACAACATGTCCCTTCAAATACATTAAGGAGGAGCAAGGGCCCATATATTGGCAACGTCCTCTCATAATAAGTCGCTAAAAATGCATTTCGGTGAAGTTTGGGCCCATATATGACAACGTCCTCTCACTCGAAGTCCTTAATAATACATTTGGGAGGTACCATGGAGCATATGATCACAATGTCATCTCACAGTAAGTCCTTAAAAATTCATTTGGGAGGTGTTAGGTCCCATATCACAACAACCTCCTCTCACAACAAGTCTATAAAAATGTATTTGGGAGGTGTCAGGGCCCATATCATAACAACGTCCTCTCATAACTAGTCCATCAAAATGCACTTGGGAGGTGTCAGGGCCCATATCATGACAAATGTTATCTCACAACAAGTCCCTAAAAATATATTTGGGAGGTGCCACAACCCATATGATGATAATGTCCTTTCACAACATGTCCTTTCAAATGCATTAAGGAGGAGACATGGTCCATATTGACATTTTCCTCTCATAATAAGCCCCTAAAAATGCATTTGGGTGAAGTTTGGGCCCATATCATGACAATCTCCTCTAATGCCAAGTCCTTGAAAATACATTTGGGAGGTGTCATGGCACATATGATGACAATGTCATCTCATAGTAAGTCCTTAAAAATACATTTGAGAGGTGTCAGGTCTCATATCATGAGAACATCCTCTTACAACAAGTCCATGAAAATGCATTTGGGAGGTGTCAGGGCCCATATCATAACAAATGTTATCTCACAGCGTGTTCCTAAAAATACATTTGGGAGGTGCCACGACCCATATCATTGTAGTTTCCTTTCACAACATGTCCCTTCAAATGCATTAAGGAGGTGTCAGGGCCCATATATTTATAGTGTCTGTAAATGCATTTAGGAGGAGCCAAGGCCCATACCATGACAATATCATCTCACAAGTCCCTTGAAATGCATTTGTGAGGATATTGGGCCCATATCATGATAGTATCATCTCACAACAAGTCCCTTGACATGCATTTGTGAGGATCTTGGACCCATATCATGATAGTGGTCTCTCACAACAAGTCCTTGAAACTGCATATGTGAGTATCCATGCCCATATCATGAGAATTCTCTCAGGAAAGTCCCTCAAAATGTATGTGCGAGGACCTATGACCCATAACATGACAATGTCCTCTCAGACCAGTCGATTAAAATGCTTCGAGGATGGGCTAGGGCCTATGTCATGACATTGTCTTCTCATAGAAAAATCCTTGAGATGTGTATATATGTATTATCCTTTTAACTATTCATAAATAGACATCTATGAGTTTGGGGACAATTGAAGCCTGGTTGATTTGGTGCTTATGGAAACTACCTCCCATCTACAGGAATCGTTGTTGGGGGTGGGAGGTCAATGTAAGATGTTTCCAAGGAGAAATTTTCCTCGTAAGATAAGGGCCCATTGGCCTTAGAATGATCACCAAAGAGACATGTATGAGTTTGGTGACTATTTTCATGCCAATATCCCTTTATGAATCACTTAGAATGACTCTCCACAACATTTTCTCTCACACATCTCCTTTACAAGTTGTCAAATAAATGTAATGATATATCCCCATGAAAATGCATTTGAGAGGATCTATGAACCATACCATGACAGTGTTCACTCACAACAAGTTCCTTAAAATGCATCTTTGAGGACTTGTGGCTCATATCTTGATAGTGTCCTCTCACAGCAAGTTTCTAAAAATGCATTTTTGAGGAGACTGGGCCCATATCATGAGAATGTCATCTCATGGGAATCTCCCAAAATGTATTATTGAGGAGCCAGGGTCCATATCATGACAATGTGTATTAGTAGAAAGTCTATGAAAATACTTTTGGGTGGAGCTACGGGCCATATCATGATAGTGTCCTCTTATAGAAAGTCCTTGAAAATGCTTAGATTTGAGACAGGTATATATGCATTGTCCTCTTAACTATTCATTAAAGAGATGTGTATGAGTTTGGGGATGATGGAAGCAAGGTTGTTTGAGTGCTTTCGACAACTATTACTCTTTTGTAGTAATTGTTGTTGGGGGTGGGTGGTCTACGCAAGCCGTTATCAAGGAGAAATTTGCCTCACAAGACAGATGTCCATTAGCCTTAGAATGTTCACAAAAGAGACATATATGAGTTTGTGGGAAGATCTTTATGCCAATATCCCTCTATGATTGACCCTCCAAATTACTTAGAAAGACTCAACAAAAATTTCTCTCACATATCTTCCTTTATGAATTGTCAATAAATATATTGATATATCCCCATGAAACAACATTGAGAAGATTGTTTATGCTTATTATCGGTTGGGATATGTTGAATGACTAACATTTATATCACCTAAAGTTTAGGCGACAAGTATATGTGTCACCTAAAAGTTTGGTGACTTGCACGTGTGTCACCTAAACATATACCCCCTTATAGATCACATGTGACTCATATACATGTCACCTATATGGAAAACCCCCATTTGAACATAGGTGATTCAAATGTATGTCACCTATAGGTGATTCAAATGTATGTCACCTATTTTCTATAACCTTTTCATGTATGATAAAATATATGCCACCCATATTACGTAGGATTATACAGATTATAGATGATTTACATGTATGTCATCTAAAGTATGTAACATTTTCAAAATGCTAAAATGTGTGTCATCTATTTCACAAAGATCTATACTGAATATAAGTGATGTACAAGCATGTCACCTAAAATGTGTAACCTTTTACATGACTGTCACCTATACTATGATTTTTGGTAGTGCGCATTTATTGCTGGTCATGGTTGAGATCTATGTAGATGTGTTTAAATAGGCTATGCTCCATTAGGTTTTGGATGCATCCTTGGGGAAGGCATGTAGCTCTAAGGATCGACTGATGTAGGTCAGACCCCGTCACATGTACGCCCACTGAATCCAAATCATCTACACTCCCACAGCCCCACAATCCAATGGATGACATCACATGGTCACACAGATGGGCACACATATGAGCACATAGGATTTGGACCCAGATAGGAAATGGTTGTTTCTATTACTAATTAGGAAAGATGGTTGCATCTCTCTTAGGTTAGGAGACGGTCTGCGTGGAAAACATTTTGAACAAGAAAAGGGATGGGTTTGTGTGGAGACAGGAAACTGAGAGTGAGGCCAGTAGTTTGGAATTCGTTTCCCGTCATCCAAAAAAGTAACCAGTTGGCCAGAAAAGTAACTCTGTGAATAAAAAAGTAACTATGTTGATAAAAAAAAGTAACTATACAACTAAAAAAATAAATATGGAAAAAATACACGATAAATATAATATAATTATATTTTTGAATATGTAGTTGTAAATGTAACTATATATGCATAAAAAGTAACATTATGTAAGGTAAAGTAACCCTCTATGTGTTAAAAGTAAGATACTACAAAAAAAGTAACCAAAATAGGGTGCGGGTCGCTACTCGCGTGGGTATTAAATACATGTCATATATATATATATATATATATATATATAACTCTATTATGGATCATCATTATAACTAGTTAATGCCATTTATTCATTAATTTCTCCAGGATGCATTGATATCCTAATTACCCTGAAATTTTCACCATGTGTTGAGTTTGCAACAAACTAAATTCTAAAAATACCATCTCTAATGTTTAGGATTCCAAAGTGGTCAATCAATACAATCTCTTAATTAATACCAATGTAATTAGCTAATCATGCAAATAGTATTCTTTTGTCCAATGTCCGCTCAGGAGCAGCGGACATAATGTTGTCGGGACTTAGGGAATAGTAGAGATGCTCTCCCGTCAATTCCCCTTGATTCTAATGCCAAGCGTTTACAATGGAGTTCAATTCTTCAATATTGGGTCTCGGAATATCAAGATGAGAAAATTTTCACTTCGGTGTTTGAATTTCAAGAGAATTTAATGAAGTTCAATTATGAATGAAAAATTTAGCAAATGTAATGTAAAATTCAAATTGAGAGGATAACATAGTATAACTCGAGATTATATTTAGTACCAAGATTTGGTATGTTATAGTTCTCCATTGGCATAGTAGAAGCACTTGGTTGGGGTGGAAAAGGAGGTTAGGTAGAATTGGATCTAAAGGTTTTGTCCTCTAAGGATACCCCCATATTCTCTTCATACATGCTCTTCTTGTATAAGAAAATGAAAATATTATGAAACAAATTGCACAATGTTGTTTACTTATTCAAGAAAGCATTCAAGAAAGTAGTACAAGAACAAGTGAATACCCAAAAATTGTGATCCATGTTTGTTAATTGGAACACACATTCTAGTGTCATGTTTGCACATAATGAGTACTTTTTGGCACCATCTTACAAATATATGAGCTTCATTTGATTAATTTCTCATTAAGTGTTGTAACAACAATCAATACTTGTCATATGGTTTTTAGGTCCTAATGGATAAAAAAGTTAATAATATGGTCTCATGAATATTAGATCGCAGGAAAATAACTTTGAATGTGCCTATGACATCTAAGCATACATTACAACCACTTCTCTATCTTTTACATGATAAAGCCTGAACCAAATCAACACATATGACATGTTTTATATTTAAGAACTTAGAGTCTTCAAACCATAATAACCAACCAGTAAGTAATGTACAGAAATGTGTGTCATGTAACGTACTTTGCCAATTAGGCTACGCCAAGGTGTTGATAAGAGATAATTCTAAACAATGGGAGGGAACTAGAGTAGGAGTCAACACTATTTTATTTCATCATCGCATTCATATGACTTCATTTCCCTTGTCCTTTGAAACACTTGTCATGTTTTAAATATCTAAACCTAATGGGGGTCAAGATGAAATTGAATAATATACATTTGTATCCATATGTCACTTTTTATAGTTTGATACATGTTTTTGACGAGGCATGGTGTGCTTGTGAAAACAATGGTCTCCTGATAAAGGGAACATGTTCAAACCACACAGCCTCATGAGTGTCCAACCTCTGCTACATGTTGTGGAGGAGGGGGAGAAATATTTCTCTCTTAACCCATGGTTTGATACATAGTTTATGTATTGCATTCTCATGACCTTATTTTTCTAAATAGTTATCTCATTACCATATAAGATTGATACCTAGACATGCTTTGTACTTCAACTAATGTGTCATTATTTGTAACCTTTAGATTGGAATGGTCTATTATAAGTTACATAATCATTTTCCAGATTGTTTGTCGACATAGATTATGACGCTAAAAAATATACATATTTCTTTCTTTTAGTCATTGTGCTTACTGATCACTTCAAGAAATTAGTTGATTCCATATATCCTTCATCATTATTTATTTTCTTTCTTGTTAACTATATTTTCAGATCAATTTACTACAACTCATATACTAAATACTAGTAATCAAGCATAATATAATTTTGATCTTACTACCAAATCATTTCTTCTTTGTGTATAAAAAATGAAATCTTTCTAAGCTAGGCTCGGGCTTCATCCACAGCAACGGTGGCGCTGTGACTTCAGCTTCTCTAGGCTATCAGCGGCGCACCCTTCTTGGCGGCGCGTGAAGCTAGCCTTGGGGCCCCCAGATGGCTGTTCGAGGACAGTTTGTGGCGGTTTAGCTGGAGACGCTGGTCAGGTTCCCCAATCACCTTCCAGTCCCGTGCTCCGGCTCAGGGCAGAGGTGATCGGGCCCTTGCTCTCATCCGCTCTATTCTTCAGTCAGAAGATGGCCTTTGGCCACAGCGTGGAGGCCTACCTCACGTCACAGCAAGCTGACAGGTAGTGGTGGATACCTGCTAGGTGTCTGCTGCTCACCGACGTCCACAACAGTGAAATCCATGCCTGCAGGAGCTCTGCTAGTTTGCTGGCGCAGGGGTTCTCTTCGGCCAGTTGATCTCAAGAGTTTCTCTGCAGGCGTGGTTGTTGTCTGTTGCGGTGAGGGCGGCTCCCTCAAGGTGTTCGACAAATGCTTCTCTGGGTATGCTCCTGATCTAGACTACAACAAGGTGCTGATGGGTTCGCTCCATGTGTCCCCCTTCCTTGCTGTGTGTAGGAACACCCCTAGGGTGCTTTTGGTTGTTATTTCTATTGTAGGACATCAACAGATTGGTGCCTGGTTCGGATGCTAGTTGAACCCCAAATTGTTGGCATAGGACCACACATTGTGGGTGCTTCCATTAGACAGCTGGCACCATGCCAAGAAGGAAGGGTTGTTTCGAACATCTTAGCCTTGTAGTTCTCTGTTGATAGATCGTGATGGGTTTGGCGACTTGGGAAGATCTGAAGCTAGTGATGCTGGTCCAGGCAGGGCTTCCTGGTGGTTGTTTGTTGCAATTTGTAGTTACTATTTGTGGGTGGGCTTATTGTATGTATCTACATGTTGTAATCAATCGCTCTCCTAGTAGGAATGTCTGGTTTTAGTCTTGTTAGTTTGATGTTCTTCTCGGTTCCTGGTATCTTTAGGTCTAGTGTAATACCCCCTGCGTGGGGTATAAGATCCTTGTTCGAGCTCTTTAGCTCTTGTTCATGTAAGGGGGTACTCAGTGCCCAAAGTTTTTGGATTATAGTAACACGCTTTTTGACTGACCAAAAAAAATGAAATCTTTCAAGAAACAAAAATTTTAACTTGGATCATGTGATTGTAAAGTAATATCATATCAAATGTTCTTTTATGCTTAATGTTAGAACACAGAAATTTTATGGTGTCATTTTTGGGGAAGATTTTTATTTTATTTTTTAGTCTAGTGTTTATGTATTTCGAGTTGTATATATTATCTCGTTCATTATTCAAGTTCTTGTTTTCTAGTACCTAGAACTTCCATCGTAGTTATTTGATTTACAAGAAATATTCTTACATTGAATGTCTGGGGAGAGGTCCTTATAAACACACTTAACCAATTTTATCTCAATATTGATAGAACATTTTGAGCAATCACACATATCTACAAATATGTGATTGGCGAGGAAAAAGGTGTTGCTTTATTGATAATTTTGAGTGGGTGTTTTGTTCCTAAGAAAAATGCTTCATCTATTGTGTTAGATCTTCAACATCCAAGGCATAAAAATTCAAAACCATGTGATTTATGTTGAAATTCGATCAGTCCTTATCTATGTATTTATCTATTCTCAAAAGTTAGTTCTACATTCAAAATTACTTGTCTGTTTGTTTGATTATTGCATAAGGAAGAAGATATTTCTATTCAATTTCAAAGAGTAAGTCTGGCTTATTTTTACTAAATATGAAACTATATATATAAGTAGGATTTTACCAAATTTATACCACTAGAAAGATTTCCGTATTCATATATCAATTACTATAATTTCTCAACATGAATTGATTCATGTTAGTTGGAAAAGCTTTCTCTAGTCAAAAGTATACACAATTGTTTTATAGTTAAATAGATGATTTCTATGGTAGCACATTAATCAATATGAGGATTGGGAGTCATTTGGTGATGTGAGTGATTTTTTCTAATATCAATCTAGACCCAAAATTGTAGATCTTGGAAGATACATTTTGGCCAAGAACATATAGAAAGAGTCCTCTACATGTTGCCACCCCATTTTTATATGTATCAAATTTATAAGAACCTAGAACATGGATGCACCCAATATGCTTTCTAATCTTATTTTAGATCAATTGACACCAAAATAAAAACTAAGCCTAGTCATTCATGCATGCCCATCCAACCTAACCTACTCATAGTGGAGGTAATCCATCATCAGAAATTTCTTAGAAATCCAAAAATGTCGACAAAGATGAGATGGGATCATACATATATCACTCATCACTCTAGACTACAATTGTTAGAGGAGTGTGAGAAGATTGCATGGAAAGAAGCTTATGTTCTCTCACAACAATGGTAGGAGCCACCTCAAATGAAGAGAGAGAAATAGAGACAAAGATGCAACCTCAGCCAGAGTCATCTACAATAGCACCATCCCCACAAGGTGAAGAACAACCATCAAACAATATATATTCTAGTTAAATGAAGTAGAAGAAGAAGATGAAGGAGTCATACTGAGACCAGAAAGAGCAATTGTTCCAACTTTTAAAAAAATTTACATGTGGGCATGCATCAAGCTCTCCCAATAAGACCATGATATATATTATTATGGAATCTCAAGAAGTGAACTAATGATTTTTCTTATGTTTTGATGTAGGATCATACCAATGTCATAAAGGATGAACTATGCAAAACTCTACATAAAGGAGATTACCTAAAAATTATCTTGATGTTGGTAATCTAGTCGATTCTCAAAGATGAGTTCATGAGCAATATACCCTTAACTGATGTCTACATGACAAGATTTGATCGAGTAGCTAATCTCTTCATTGGCAATGAGACAAGGGAGAACTAGGGATTGAAAAAGATATTAGATGAGTCCATGACGCACTTCATTTTCATACAAATCCTATAGGATGGTAATTGGTTCTTGCTATCCATTAACAATAAAGAAAGGATAGTTGTCTAGATACAACAAATCTAACCCAGAGATCCACAAAAATAGTGTGAGGAATATATACAATGAAAAGGAGGAACATGAAAAGGTAAACAAGGAGTTCCCCAAAAAGTCATGAATCTCATTAAAACACATGGTGAACACTATAACTCATCAAACCAAGATAAGAAATAGGAAAAGTTGCAACATGTTATTGTTATCCTTAGAAAAAACTAAGTCTAGATTGTGGATTTTTTGGTTGGTCTATATGAATGAGTTTGTCCCTATCAAAATGAAAGTTGAATACATCGATTGTGAATTTCCATCTACTTCAAGGAAGGTATGCAATCTTCCTTCTATACTCAGTTGGGGGATGAACACTACATATAGTGAAATCTCTACATTGTCATTTAATTACTAATCTCTTTATACTTCCACACTCTAGGGATAGATTGTGTGATAAGTTTGGGGTAAAAAAGTGTGGGAATTATATTTTTCCTCATTAATGTTATGTGTTGATAGTCTATATCTTTCTCTAATTATGATAAAAAAATGATTTTTTTTCAATGCATTGATAGCTTCTTACACGTAGGATTGTGTTTGTTTTTGTGTAGCATGCTTTTTAACTCATATAAGAGTAAGGTAGAAATTTAATATGATTACTAGAATGCAAGTCAACTACCCCAAGTTGGCTCTAATTGTCTTTCAAGATACATATATCACTATTTTGTTCATAATGGAACAGATTATGTATGACCTAACTTTGTTTTGTTGAACAACTCATATTTTTTTGCTAACTCTCTCAAAGGGGTTGCAACCAACTCTCTATTAGTCTAAGTCCTTGGAGAGAGCATCGAGCATATATATGTTTTTAGGCCTTATCTATTTCCCTACCCATGACCATTTAGTTCCTAGTATTGGATAGAAGTGCACGACCCCAAATGTGGACCCTTTCCTTACCTTAAAAACTTCAAAAAGAGGAAAATGGAATGCCAACTCATAAAATCCTTTAAGGGCACAAAATTCCTAAATCCCAAACAGACTGTGTGAAGGAAAGCTATAGTGTGAATAAAAGTAGAGGAATATATCTAGTGGATGTGTTGTTTTGCTCACAAATACATATATAACATCACCAGTATAAATACATTAAATCTCATTAAATTAACCATTGCCTTTAATCATTTTTGTTGAAGATTAAAAAATCTAGGGTGGTGGTATGTAGGATGTGAAATCATTGCTCTAAAGACAATTGGATTGGGTGCAAGGACAACTTTCTCGTTACATGGACCTCTACCTGAGTAAACCGAAGAAGTACGAGTTACACTCATCCTTTTAGTCATCACATTCATTGTACCTTTCCTCTGAATTAAAGTATGGGAGTGAAAGATATACTAGAAAAGGTTAAAGATACACTAGAAAGGATGTGCATTGAGGCCGTAAAAAGGGGTCTTAAGTTGACATTATGGCAGGTACTCATATCATTTATATAGTTGTATATGATGTGAGAGCCATCATTTGATGATTCTTTTCCTGAGAGACATCATGTGATGATTGTAATATAGTTACATTATGTATGATTTCATTAGTTATAATAGTTAGTTCCACTTCTTATGTTTGTTTTAGTATTGAGATAATGAATAAATATGAGAATGTCTAAGAATGTTTTGACTCAATGAAATATGGTTTTGGTTTGAGGACCTAAACATGAGATAATATGTATACTCAATAATGTTCATTCTTGTTACATTCCTAGCTAGTTATTATTGTGGATGTAGTAGGGAAACAATAATATATATGACTAGTGTACATGAAAAATAATGACTATGTCTCTTTAGTCATGATGTGCATATCAATTTTTATACATGGGTACTTATTAGAGAGAAATTTGTACTGGACAAACTCACTTTGAAAATGATACATGAAAGTCATATCATGGCAGTCAGAATCACATCTCAATATGAAATTGGTGATTGTGATCCTTAAACCTAAAGTTACTATAATGATCACATGATGTTATGTGTACTAAAACATTACCCAATGTGACTCTAAATATCCCATATAGGTAGTGATTTGGTGCACTATGACACTTGTGGAACCTTCAAGGTCTCATAGACAAAGATTCTTAAGAAAAAAGAAGTTTGCAATGAAACACATGATTAGAATGGTCCCCAATAATTGCAAAGTTGATTTTCCTACCTAATTGATTGCATAAACCAGTTGATTGACTAGATGATTCTTAACAATTGGTAAACAAGTTGCTAGTTGATTGATTGGTTACATTTGGGAAACTAGACAAATGGTCAACAATATAAGACAATCAATTTATTTAATACAAGTTAGGAAACAATAACAAAAAAGTAGACTTGTTTGATTTGTAATCAAATTGGTCAATTGGATATTTCCCAACCAGTTGATTGGATGTACAAATTGTTTGATTGGGTGACACAACTAGTTGATGGGATAACCAGTCATTTGTTTAATAAGTATATCTGATTTTCACAAGTTTGATCCTATTTTGAGTTGCAATTAGGAATGGGATTGGATTTTGGAAATTTAAGCCCATGACTCTCATATATAAAGGGTGCACGTCCAAAGGGATGAGATGTACTTGAAAATCATTGAGACACAAGTTTTTAAGAGTTTTTCCTCTTGGAGAGACAAAGAATCATCCCAAAGATGACAACCTATAATAAGAGTGCAGGAGAGCATGTGATGTTAGCATGCCAACAACTCAGAGTTATACTTCTTCTTGGATACCAAAGTGGTTCACTAAGAGCTCCAACATCTGCATGGATTACATAGACGCCAAGGCCCTTATGCGCAGGCTTGAGGATGAGCAACTTCTTCAAGGAGAAGACAACGTGTTGATAGAAGGATAAAGAAGCAACAACAACAAGACTAACAACACCTTGGATCTGGATATGTAAGTGTGAGTTCTATACTGAAATAGATGTCTCTGGTTGTTTGACAAATAGTGTGCACCAAGGTATATTCTATATATTCAATATATCTTTAATATACTAACCTTTTCTTACTATAACTATTCTTTGATCAAGATTTTTTTCTATTTTTTTTATTCTATTTATGTTGTACCGCCTCCCCTCAAATCCTACAATTTATATCAGAGCTGACCATAGTATGAATTCAACACTAGTTTGGGTTTTGTATTACATATCATTGGGGAAATGATAATTGTGCAATGTGCATCCATGTAAATCATCAACTACCATATGATATGATATATCTATATTGCATAAACCAATGTGAAACCTTGGAATTTGTCTTGTTTGGTGAATGTTGATATGGTATCTAGATCATAATGGTGATTTCTTATGATATGAAACATGTAAATTTGTGGCTTTTTATTATGATTAAAATATTTAACATGTATATGGCTTGCATTCGATGCCCCCTCTCTCTACAGTCTCCATGTAAAATCTAATTCTTGCAGTTAGATTAGGATGATATATTAACATCACTAACATACCATGACAGAGAGAAGTACATGACCAAAATAGCACATGGATGACTAAGTCCTTGGAGGATTCGTGATGAAGACAAAGAGAAAAATCCATTAATGACTAAAGAACTTTCCAAATAGGGAATCCAATTGGTCAAGTAGAAACACCTATAAAGGCAAATTTAGGGTTATATTCAATGTGAACCTTTTCTTATTTGGTTATAAAACTCAAGATATTCTATTTGTCATATCATATCATATTTTATCTCTTATGGTGATTGATATAGTATATGATATGTATAATATCATATATGTAGTGGTGATTGGATGCATATTGATATAATATCAAATCCATTAGTTTAATGCCTTCCCATGTTCAATATACATGAAAATCTTGATAAACTATGAGTGATTACACCAAAGTGTGGAACTATCTATCTTGGGGATGTGTGATATTAGCTATGTGGCCATGCCAAAGAAAGATGCATAACTTATTGTATTGGACTTTTAGATTGATTTAACTATGGTGGTCTTAATAGGATTTAGAACCTAGAGGAATAAACATGACATATACTTCATAAGATGATTTATTATAAGGGGTTGTGCAAATTTTAATAAAAGTTGCATTGGATGCTATTGGTGATTGTTACTTACCAAAATAGTTAAATTATGGGCAGTCGACCAAAGTTGACCCATGACTAAAAGTGTTATGGATCTTGTCTTGCTAGAATATTTCTCGTTGCAATATTACAAATTAATAGTGAGGATAATGGGAGAATTCTTTATTATAGGACACATTAATATAGTCAAATTTAATAAATTTTCAAATCAAATTGTCTACTCATGAAATATGTTCTGTATAGATTTAAAGGAAAACAAACATAAGAACTTCTTGTTGCAATAATTCCTTGAGAAAGAAAAGTCAAAGGGAATAACTATTATGACAGGTATAGGAGGTTGAGAATTTTTCTCACTCATGAGCATAAGATATATGTCATGGAAACATCAAACCAAAAGAACCAACTCTAAATGTTCCAAGAGTGAAAAGAGAAGCTTTTCATAAGCATGTTGATGATGATATTGACATGAAGTGACCCATGATATGCTCCAAGAATCATGGCTATAGAAGAAACATAGGAACATGGTAGTTCTAGAGATGGTCACTGATGTGTACAAATCGTATCACTTTTTGAACTATTTTTGGGTGCACAATTCACTCATTTTGACCATAATTCTACTCTCAATCATACTAGATATCTCACCTTTTAGTTGTTTTACTCATCTCATGATTGTCGTCATAGGTACATTATAATGACAAGGAAATGAGGTTACTGTGACCAAAATATGACCTTAGTTGGATTTCCTAAGAGATTGTACATGTTTTAGGGAAATTTTCAAGGTTTAAAAAAGGAACATGGCATAGGTCTATTAGCACACAGAGTGTAATGCTAGAGATAGATTTCCTTCCTCCCTGATGAGTAGCAACACATCGTGTCTCTTAGATGACATGATGTGTCCAATCAGTTGAAAATTTCACCAAAGTCCCTATTAGACAACACAGTGTGTGTTTATTAGCACACAACATGTTCATTTCATCCAGATTTACCAAGACCATCACCCATCCTAGGAATAAAATGTGTCAATTAACTAACACGCCATGCGTCCTTCAAACGGAGTAGTTACACCATCAGTTACTCAGGGTGACATGTAGTTTTGTTTCTCAAGCATCGTGTGTCATTGTTGATTTCTATAGTTTTTCAAAGAAATAATCCCTTGCTTTTAAATACAAAAGGATATACATGGGATACTTATCACTCATCATTTGGAACACCTTTTGACCAAAGAATAGAGCATAGGAGAAAGGAGGTGATTCTAGAGAAGAAGAGGTGGTTACTCGAGAGATGACCTCTTCTCTACTCCATTCTTCTTCACAGACTGAAGTAGGGGCTTCTCCACTCCATTCCATATGTTCAGGAGAGATAGTTGTTGGAGTAGAAGCATCAGTAAGGATAGAATTTTTATTCAAGATAGAGTTCTTACTTGTTCTTCTTCTTTTCCTAGATTTTCTTTTCTCTTTCATTCTCTGATCATGTTTAGCTTCACAATATGTCACTTGTACTTGTGTTTCACAACTATGAGTGAGTCAAACTTTGTTTCTTTGTCATGGGAGAGTAACTCCCATGTCAACATTGATGTGAACTCAAAATTCAAGTTTAATGCTAGTTAATTTACTATTCCAAGATATGTTTTGGTGCTTATTTGCTTGTTTACATGACTGGCCATCTTGCTTACATGTTATATGCTTCTTTATGTAATCTAAGAAGATATGTTAAGAAGTAAGGAGTAGTTATCTTGGAAACATACCTTTGATCACAGGAGTGGAAGGGATTATGTTGAGGATCTAAAGTTTGTAGTTTGAAACAAAGCACAAGCACAAGAGTGCTATGTGACGTTAGACTTGTCTCATATCACCAGGAGGTGTGTGAGGACGATAAACCTCCTTTGTGAGATTGACTAGTATGTATGATTTTTGTAGTTGAATGTAAGTTATGATATGGAAGTGAAATCCCTATTTCAATATTCCTTTAATCTGATCTTAATCACTCTTGAAGTAATTAGTTTTACTATTTTCTCTTAACTTGTCAATTAGTTTGATGTAAACCAAATCACCCCTTTGAAATCTATTTATATTGCTGAACGTCAACACACTTGTGTTTAACAACCTTACTCCTTTGATGATCTCAAATAAACTACACACACCCATATACATGTGGGGTAGAGCTTGAGCTTATAAATTTAATTCTTACGTGCACAACTAAGTTTTTGGCATTGTTTTCAAGGAGCATCAATATTTTTGTTAGAATAAGACATGTTGATTAGTAAGTGAGACTAGATCACACTAACATTCTAATATTTCATCATCATTTCTATCATCTATCATGTTTTCTAAAGTTTTCTAAGTGTTTCTAACCCACTTGTGAATTTGTAGGACTGTATGCAACATTCAAAATGGGATCATCAACCATCCATATTTCTAGATCCAGAGATCGAGCGTACATTTAGTTGTTGTAAGCTAGCAAGGAGGAGGGAAAGATCTTCAAATTGAAGAGTTCATCTTCATCTTCACCACCATCTTCACCAGATCATCCAGAACCAACCACAGGAGATGGTCTTCCTCTTAAGGACTTCTCGATTCCTGCTTCTATAAACATCAACGGGGCTATCAATAGCTACAGATTGAGGCGAATATCTTTTCAATCAGCCTGACGATCATGTAAATGGTTCAGTGAAATTATTTTGGAGGGACTCCCATGGAAGATCCTAATCTTCATGTAGTTGAATTCTTGCAGTAGTTGAATACCTTGAAGACCAATGGTGTTTCTCTCGATGGTGTTCACCTACTTATGTTATCATTCTCTTTGAGGGATAGAGCCAATGTGTGGCTCTCATCATTGCCCAAGAATTATGTAAATAGTCGGGAGGAGTTGTTGAAAGCTATTCTAGCGAAATATTTTTTGCCAAGAAAGACCACTCAATTGAGAAGTCAACTTACTAATTTCTCTCAATAAGATGGAGAGACCCTCTACGATGCATGGGAGAGATTTAAAGACCTCCAACTTCTTTGTCCTCATCATAGTCTTAAGAACTGTCTATTTTTCCAAACTTTCTATAATGGGTTGTATTACAACACCAAATGTCGCAGGCAATGGGGCTATGATGAATAAGTCCTACAAGAAAGCATATGCAATCATTCAAGACACGGTAGTTAACCATTGCCAATGGAGTACCAAGAGGAGCAACCAGTTGTCCTCATCTTCAGTTGCTTTCGGGAAGCAATTCGGCATGCATTCTGTTAATCTCATGGATTTTGTTACAGCCAAGTTAGATGCTCTTATGCAAAAGTTTGAGAGGTTAAACACTCAACCAAAATGACTGATAAATCTTATTTGTGATGCAAATCAAGCTTTGTGGGTAGGTAGCTCCTTCACTACCCTTATTTTATTCCTTCTGAGGATAATGTGGATCAATGCAACATGATAGAAACTATGGGAACAAACATCTCCATAACTCATTCTCCAACTCCTACAATCTAGGTTGGAGAGACCACTCCAATTTTTCCTACTGCAAAAATAACACTCAATATCCTCAACCACCCCAAAATCAACAACCACCACCTATTGGAAATAGATCTTCAGCAAGTAACAATCATCATGGATTCAATAATAATGGAAATTGGAATTTCAACCAACTTCAGCCATACATGAAACCTAGCCTTGAGTCACTTCTAGAAAACATTGTCTCTTATCAAATTAAGTGAAAAAAAGAGCTTTACTAGCAAGGACAACAAATGGAAGACGCCATCCAGTAGATTTATGAAAAAGTGGATGGAATCACCACCCATACAAAGATGCTAGAAAATCAAGTTACTCAACAAGCCCTTGCTAACTAAAAAACTCCACCAGGTACTCTTCCAAGCCAACCAGAATTGAACCTAAAAGATAAAGAGAAGTTTGTTGCATCCAACTCCTTCTGTGGAGCACACTAAAGAAGAATGAAGAGTCTCACTCCAGACTCTAAATGGAGGACCTCATGGGAGTTGACCCCACTTTAGGATATATTTCATTATAATTTTTATTTCAAGAACATTTACCTTCCCCCATAAACTTGTCGTGGATGAATCTAATAATTTATACCCTCATATTTATATATGTATCATTATCATTGAAAGTGCAAATACAATAAAAAAGAAATCAAACTTCTACAAAAATTTGGAATAGATATGACATGTTTAAAAAGAGACATGGCATGCTGCTCTTCATGAAGTCAGAATCTAAGCAATCACTATGGAACACATGGTGTGTCACTACATCCCCACAGCATGCCAAAAGCAGATCTTTCAAGCGTGAAGTTTCACTAGAAACACATGACGTGTGATAATTATGCACACATCATGTCGACAAGGTCGTTTGTTTCCAATATTTTTCTAGAAATATACACAGTGTGTACCCTGATAAACATGACGTGCAAGGTTTAAGAGAAGATTGCAAGTCTTTGAGCTGGAAACTTGCATAGTTTGTGTTTATTACACACACTGCGTGTCGGCAAGGAAGTTGATCTTTGAGGCTTTTCTACAAGAAAACACAAGGTGTCCTAATTATGACATGATGCATCATCATCAAGTGGAGTAAAAATAAAAAGGAGATACGGCTCAATACACACAAACACACAGTGTGCGTCTTCTCAGACATATCGTGTCTGGAAGCCAGAATTATGGTTTATAACCCCAGTTTCAACTCACTCTCCACACATGCCCTAACTCACGACATGTGTGAGAGCCAGCATCCAGCCACCACTATGCACTCCATTCCACATCAATGAGTAGTTGTATCTATCATGTACATTGGCCATCTTCTCCACTGTCTTCCTCACTTCTATGTTGTCAAAGCATACTACCAGCTTCAAGGAAGCTCATCGTCAATCTCCAATCTATTGAACCGTCCATCATCACCTTCTCCTCACCACCTAAGTCCCCCTCACTCAAGGTCGGCAATCTGGGAGACATGCCATGTATCAAGAAGACATTATGTGATCGCCTATTTCATTCTCAACCTACAACTCGGCTCCAAGGGAAGAAGACACAATGTGTGTGAATTCAAACATTGTGTGCCCCTCATAATCATCCTCAACCCATAGCCCATTTCCAACAATAGAATACATGTCGTGTCTCATCCTGAACACACAGTGTACATCTATACAATAGAGCATTTTCAGTTCTAATGGCTCCGACCAAGCAAACAACAAAGTGTCATAAGGGAGAAAGATTTTATTCCGCACCTACCTACATCTCATCAACTCAATTCAATGTCATCGAGCAATAAGATGTCACATACCAAACTTTGATCACCCATAGGGTCTTACCTACACAATTTTCTTGGGAGGAGACAACGGAAGCACTAGGATTCATAGATGAAGTCATTGGATTTCCTTAAGAGCTAGGGCTCAAATACACCCGTTGCACTATAAGACCTACTTATCCAAGTCTAACTTATGGATTTTTTTGCCACTCTGCATGTGGAAGATGGCCTGAGAAGGCCATATGAACCTTTTGGCATTATCACCTTTTGGCTACTTGTGCGCAATTATAAGATTACCTTTAGGAAATGTTGTGATGCTTTTCAATGCCATTATGGAGGGGCCAGGCATCTCTCCCACAATTTATAAGTGATGAATCTTGGAGGGAGATCACTAAAGATGGCATACATGATGTTGCACAAGCTAGGGCATCACATATCCATAACCCTATCTTCTGCTACATACACAGGCTCCTGAGCACGTGTGTTTTTGGTAGAAAAGAAGCACATGGTGTTTTTGGAAAAACATGACCTTTTCTTCTTATGGGAAATGTTGCAAAATTTTAAGATCAATGTAGGTTATTATATTATATACTATTTCTTTGAAGTCATGGGTAAGAAATGTGGATACATTATGATTGGAGGGTAAATCACCCATGTTTCCTTCCAAGTCAATGTCGAATTGACAGGTTTAGAAGATGCACTTAGGAAGAACAAAGTTGGGCTCAAATTTCTCATCTCCTCAGGCCTAATTATTAGGGACCCCTTAGACGATAGCAAATTCAAGTAGTACTTCCATGGTCATGAACAATTCATTGAACTTCCTAATCTAGAGGGGGTTACCTTGACAAATAAAGACAATAAAAAATTCAATCTTAATGAGGAGATAAATTCTGAAGACAAACTCAAGGCTTCTACTGCAGTAACAACACCATCCCTCCCTCCCTCTACTAGCACCCAAACAGACTACGGTTGAACTATGCCAGGTGTACAACATCTTTATGGGTACGTCCAACAATGCTTTGTTCAGTAGGACACCCGCTTTGAGCAGCTAGGACAACAATATAGTGAGATGCATTCAATGATTCAGATGATGGATATGTAGCACATCTCTCAAGGACACTATTCCATGCTTCCGCCACCACCACAAGAGCCGACCTTCCCTGACATTCCCTATGATGATGACATTTTGAGCTAGCATTTCTCAGTTGGGCATGAGGGCAGTGGCTCTTCACTCTGATCCATCCAGGGTAGGTACCAGGTTGCAACCCACTTGAGATTGATTTATGCAGTGAGGACACTATAGATTTCAAGATTAGGGGGAATCAACTGAATGGTAGTTTCAGTCTTCGTTGTTTCCCTTACATGTCATTTGTTTATGTCATTTGCTTATGTTAAGATAATGGCTACATAACAACAGTTGGGTAAGTATCACCCAAACTATTTTTTTTCAAATCATGTCTATTCATCTCTACATATAGTATTTGGCTAAACATGAATTGCAATTGTCTCATTTATGCTCTTCCTATAAAAATTTAAATTCTTTGAGTCCCTCAACTTTATAGCTTTGATTAGCAATATGATGACATTGCCAAATTTATATTGCATTTTTCTCTGCTCTAGTTGAAGAACTTATTGCAAAATGAATGCTTTTTCATCTTTTGTATATCCATATGCATGAAATCTCTATATAATTGGGAAGTTGAGTTAGCAATAACGGTTTGGTTCCAAATCAGAACAAGGGTCACATAAAAATAGAATTTTGGTCTTGATTTGAAAATTTAAACCCCACAAAAGATGGCTAAGTCTGCCACCTTTTCCACCAATTCAATGAATGTTGGGGATTACGTCTAAAAGAGGGAAATAAATCCCCAAATGATATTACATGTTGTAATCCTAAATTAGCATCTGAGTACCATGAAAGTGAAGCCAAGTTGAAAATGTTTATGATTTAAATAATAATGTCGTTGCAAATGGATGGATATTTAAAGGAGTTTTCATTTCATTTCATTTGAACAATCAATGGAGTTTTATGGAAAATCATTATATCTTTGGCTTTGTCATCTGATTTCTACCAAATTCTCTCTAGTTGATTCATCCAAAGCAATTTGAGTATCTTTTGAACTTAATTTCCTAACTTGAGATCTATAATTGATTTCATGACTAGTTACATATCTAAATGAGGAATTTGCCATTTTTGGATCTATCAATTCATATTCACGAGGATCTAATGTTGTTCCCATATGTTTATCTTTATCCATGTATCTAGTTCTTTTTGCTTGAGGACAAGCAATGGTTCAAGCTTAGGGGGGATTTTATGTACAAAAATCATGTCACTTTTTGAACTATTTTTGGGTGCACAATTCACTCATTTTGACTATAATTCTACTCTCAATCATACTAGATTTTTCACTTTTTAGTTGTATTACTTGATTCATTTGTGATCATAGATACATGATAATGATGAGGAGATGGGGTTAATCTGAACAAAATCCGATCTTAGTTGGATTACTCAAGAGATTGTACACGTTTTAGGGAAATTTTTGAAGTTTTAGAAAGGATCACAACGTGTGATGCTATAGATTGATTTTGTTCCTCCCTGATGAGCAGCAACATGGTGTATCTCTCAGATGATATGCCATGTCCAATTAGTAGGAGATTTTTCCAAAGTCCCTATCAAAAAACACAATGTGTGTTTATTAGCACATGACATGTTCATTTTGTCCAGATCTGACAAGACTATCACCAATTCTCAGCAACACGATATGTAGGCCAACTGATACGACGTGCATCCTATGATCGGGGAAATTCCACCAGAAGTTACGAAGGGTGATACATCATTTCATTTCTCAAACATGTCATGTTGCATCGATTTTTACAATTTTTCAGAGCAACCATGCTTTGTTTTTAAATACAAAAGGGCATACATGGGATGGTTACCACTCATCATTTGGAATATTTTTTAACCAAAGAACGTAGCAGAGGAGAAAGGAGGCAATTTTGGAGAAAAAGACACGGTTACTCGAGAGAGGACCTCTTCTCTACTCCATTCTTCTTCATAGACTACAACATGGGCTTCTCCACTCCATTCTAGCCGCTCGGGAGAGAAGGTAGCGAAAGTAGAAGCATCAGCAAGGATGGAGTTTTGTCTTCAAGTCGAAGTTCTTACTTGTTCTTATTATTTCCCTAGATTTTCCTTGCTCTTTCCTTCTCTAATCATTTTTGGCTTCACATTTTGTCACTTGTACTTATGTTTCACCACTATGAGTGAGTAGAATTAATATTTCTTGGGCATGGGAGAGTAACTCCCATGTCATAACTTATGTGAACTAAAAAATAATGTCTAATGTTGGTTAATTTACTGTTCCAAGATATGCTTTGGTGCTTATTTGCTTGTTTGCATGACTGGCCATCTTGCTTGCATGTTATATGTTTCTTTATGTAATCTGGAAAGATATGTTAAGAAGCAAGGAGTAGCTATCTTGACAACATACCTTTGATCATAGAGTGGCAGGGATTATATTGAGGATCTAGGGTTTGTAGTTCAAAACTAAGAAAAAGCACGAGAGTGCTATGTGGAGTTAGAGTTGTTTCATATCACCGGGAGGTCTGTGATGACAACAAACCTCCTTTGTAAAATTGACTAGTATGTATGATTTTTGTGATTGAATGCTAGTTATGATGTACAAGTGAAATCACTATTCCAAAATTCCTTTAATTTGATCTTAATCTCTCTTGAAGTAATTAGTTTTTTTTAGCTCTTAACCTATAAATTAGTTTGATCTAAACCAAATCACCCCTTTGAAATTGATTTAGATTGTTGAACATCAACAAACTTGTGTTTAATAACCTTTCTCCTTGGATGATCTCAAATATACTACATGCAAACATATACTAGTGGGGTAGAGCTCAAGCTTATAAATTTAAGACTTGTTTGCACAGTACAGTCTCACATCTCATGAATATGTTCTAAGAACAAGCACATCAAGAGAGGTGGGATGTCTCTAAGGCCCTATTTAAGTACAACATGACTGAGGGGGATCCAGTTGGGACCCATCTACTCAAGTTGATTGGGTATGTGGAAATCCTAGAGAGACATGGATTTCACTTAGGCCAAGATTTTGTCATTGATCTAATCTTTCAATCATTGTAAAAATCGTACATTTACTTTTTCATGAACTATAACATGAACAACTTTGTTCAATTGTTGCCACAACTTCTTGGCATGTTGATACTACTAAGATTTAGATGAACAAAGACAAGACAAAATATGTGTTGATAGTCAAAAAAAATTAATGGAAAGTCAAAAGGAAAAGAGAAGTTTAGAATAGTTCTAAGTTGGCCAAAAGCTCAAGCTGGAGAAGTAGGAAAGGAAGGAAATTGATACCATTATCACCAAGCTAAACATTGGAAAATAAATTGCCCTCTTTTCCTTGAGGTAACTAAAGAACAAGTATTGGATGGAGATCTCAACTTCCTTTATATATGTAATAGTGATAAACTTATCCACTTATTCATCTTGGGTGTTGGATACTAGATGTGGATCTAACATATACTCTAATATGTAAAATCTGAAAAGAAGTAAACCCTTACTAAATGAAGAAGTGGACCTAGGAGTCATTAGTGGAGTAAGAGTTGTTGTTAAAGATATAGGCACCTATATTTCATCTCTTCCTAGCGGGCTTGTAGGAGAGTAAAAGTATTATTATATACCAACCATTAATAGAAATATTATTATGTATCTTCTTGGATAATAATGGTTTTGAATGTCTAATAAAGAATGGTAAATTCTATCTCAAAAGATGAGATCTTTTATGAAAGTGCCCCAGTGTCTTATGACAGTTATTTATTAGATCTTTTCTGACATGTGTCATAATCATCATTATCATCTCATTCTCACTCTCAACCATGTTAGGGCCGGTTATGTGGATCCTTCTTTTCCAATCATCTCTATTATGGATCATATTTTGATCCAGCTGTAATGATTCAAAATCTCCCCATTTATAAATTCTTTCCAGGTTAATTTAGACATGCCTTTTCTTATTTTAATTGTGCTTGACTAGATAATACATTGCTCTATGTAGGCATGTTAGTCGATCTATATTCACATGTCCATGATATTTTAGTCTACCCTCGTGCAACTTATCCTTAATACCTCACGACCTCGACTTTGTTCCTGATATAGACAATTCTCAATCAATATTTTCTTGTCTTTGTACACATCCATCTTAGAAGACACATTTTCAACAAAACATTCACCTTGTCGAGACCTTGTTTCTTCACCGCCCAACATTCACTCTCATATATCATGGTTGGCCAAATAGTTGTTCTATAAGACTTACTTCTTAATCTGAGAGGGATCTTCCAGTCACATAATACTCCAATTTCACACCTTTGTTATCAACCATCATGCAAGGATCTTGATACAAACATCATATTGAACATCACAATCCATTTGAATAACAGACCAAGAAAAGAATTTAGGACATTTTGGTACATTCACTCCATTCAACTTGGCCCGACCATTCATAATAATATATTGACATAACTTTTGATGTATTTACTCTATTTATATCCTACTAATTACCAATCCATATGATTCCAACAAATTCTTAAAAAGTTCACTTTATCATTAAATTTATCTTTTATTTTGACAATCAACACAATATCATAAGTAAATTACATGGAGCAAGGAATATCATCTGAAACATTCTTTGTTAACTTGTTCAAAACAAGAACAAATATATGTGGGATATTTGTTGATCCTTGAAGTTCCAAATATGAGAGTACATTTGGGATATCTCCTCCATGAGTCTTCACACTTGCAGTCAAGTTATCATATATATCTTTACTCAAGTCATTGTATCAAATTCAAAACACCCAAAAACATCAAAAACACTTCCCTAAGTACTCGATCATAAGTATTTTCCAAATCAATAAAAACCATATGAAGATCTCTTTGACTCTCTATTTACTTCTCCACTATCCTCTTTATCAGGAAAATGGCATATGCTTTTATTCTTCGTGGCATGACACCAAATTGGTTGTCTAATATTTACATTATAGATCTTAACCTTTGCCCAATAATCCTCTCCCAAAGATTCATATTGTGACTCATCAATTTGATACATATGCAATTTGTGCCTCTCTTAAAATATTTCTTGTTCTTATATATGGGACTACAGTACTATTTCTCCAACATCTGGCATCTTCTTGGTCTTCATAATCTTATTAAAGAAATTTTTCAATAACTTTGCTCCTTCATCCCCCATATTCTTCCATACATCATCAGGAATAACATCTAGTCTGCATGCTTTTCTCATTTTCATTTTTTTAGTATTATTGACCTCAACTAATGGAACCTGACGTGTGTAACTATATCTCTTTTATTCATATCACATGAATCTCTTATATTATTCATAGTGTCTCCATTGAAAATCTTATCGAAGTATTATTAATATCATCATCCTTTACCGGCACTCTACCATCTTCATTCTTGATGCATCTTACTTGACTCAAGTCTCTTCCTTTCCTGTATCTTATATGAACCATTTGATATATATCCTTTTTCCCTTCTATTGTATCCAACTTCTTATAAATCTCTTCAAAATATCTAGACCTTTCCTCTTGAACAACCCTTTTAGCTTCTTTCTTTGCTTTCCAAATGTATATAACATAACTATAATAGTTACACTCAATGACTCAAACAAAACTTATCTTTGGTACTATCTAGGATGCATAAATGAGAAATACAATTATGGACTCCATAAAGTTGATTATTCAGACTCTTTTGATTTTGAATCAATAGAGACATGTGAATCCTATTTATTGAGCAAGATGACAAAAACACCCTTATTTGATAATTGTGAAAGGGCAAGTGACTTATAAGGAATCATACATAGTGTTGTGTGTGGACCTTTTAACACACGTGCTAGATGTGGGTATCATCACTTTTACCATGATTTCAATAGATGTAGATATATATAACTTATGAAGTATAGAACCAAGAATATTGAAGCACTATGATTGGATCATGGTGGAGAATATCTAAACCAAGATGTGAGGCCCTTTTGAGATACTATGGTATTGGATCACAATTGACTCCACCTAGAACACCACAACATGATGGTGTGTCTGAAAAGGAGTCGTGCCTTGTTGGACATGTTATGGTTAATGATGAGCTTAGATAATCTTACAATTTCCTTATGGTGATATGCTATTGAAACCTCTACAGTTAAAATGTAGTTGTGTACCTTCTAGATTGATTCAAAGGACACCAAATGAGATATGGAATGAGAAATGTTGCATATGTCTTCTATGAAGATTAGACCCAAAATGGATAAATGTTTCTTTATTGGATACCTTAAGGAAACTAAGGTTTATTAATTATACATTTCATATAATGACAAAGTGTTTGTTTCTAACAAATGTCATATTCCTTGAAAAGGAATTCATTTTCAAAGTATCTAGTGGGATGAAAATAGATCTCAAAGAAGTTTAACGCTAACAAGATAACATTAAACTTATAGAGGTAGATGAGGAACAAAGTGAAACACAAAGCATTGACAAATCTCAAATTCCTCATGTAGCATCAACCTAGAAAACCTAGTAGGACACATTTGGAGCCAAAGAGATTTGGATTTCTAGTAACTTAACTCAATGATGTTTGGTCATTAGTGATGATGAGCTAACAACCTACAATGAGGTTATTGGGGGACCCCATTCTATAAAAGGGTTGAAGCCATGGGATCTGGGATGGAGTTCATGTAAACCAATAAAGTATAGAAATTGGTGGATGCACCTGAAGGGATAAAATCCATTGGATGAAAATTGGTCTTCAAGAACAAGATTGGCATGGATATTAGTGTAAAACCTGATAAAAGACTATTGATTTCAAAAGGTTTCAGACAAGTTCTATGTGTTGACTACAGAAAAATGTTTTCATCAGTTGTCATGGTTAAATCTGTTAGGATCATGTTTAACATCGCATCTTATCGTGACTATGATATTTGGTAAATGGATGTTAAAATTGCATTCCTTAATTGGAATCTTCTTGAGGATGTCTTCATGATAGATGTTGAAGGTTTTATCACTCTAAATTGAGCCAATAAAGTATGCAAGCTAAAAAGATCAATATTTGGATCAAACCAAGTGGAATCATCATTTTGATGAGATAGTCAAAGAGTTTGGCTTTATCAAAAATGAAGATGAACCTTGTGTTTAAAAAAAGGTTAGTGGAAGTATAATTGAATTCTCATATTATATGTGGATGACATATTATTGATGGAAAATGGCACACAAACTCTACAATTTGTTATGAATTGGTTGGGTAATACCTTCTCCATGAAGTACTTAGCAAAGCATCTTATATTCTAGGAATCAAAATATATAGAGATAGATCCAGAAGGCTTTTTGGCCTAATCCAAAGTATATACATTGAAAAGTGATGAAAAAGTTAAGCATGTAGGATTCTAGGAAAGGAAACCTACCCATGTGTCATGAAATAATTCTCTCCAGATCCCAATGTCCCAACTTTTTAGAAGAGCGGACACATATTAGTAAGATTACATATTCATTGATAATTTGATATATAATGTATGAAATACGTACATGCCCAAATGTCTTGTATGCTTTGGAGCATGATGAGTAGGTACCACTAAAATTTTAGTGAAGGTCATTGGATTGTTGTGTAGAATATCTAGTACATAAGAAGGACAAAGTATCAGTTCTTGATATAAGCAGATGAATAAGAGTTAGTTGTAAAAGGTAACACTGATGCAAGCTTCCAAATTGACAAGGACGATTGCCAACCACAATCATGATTCATGTTTTTTTTACATGGGACCTCTAATCCAGAAGAAATCCAAGAAAGATAAATTGGATGGTTAAATAATAGAAGTTGAGTATATGGCTGCATCCAATGCAACAAAGGAATCATTATGGATCAAAAAGTTCATTAGTAAACTTGGGGTAGTTCCACACATTGGAAACATGATAAAGATTTATCGTGGAAAGAATAGAGCCATTTCACATGCTAAGGAACCTAGATCACATAAGCAAATCCAAGCAAATACTAAGGCAATATCATCTCATATGAGAGATCATACAACAAGGATATGTAAATATTGTCATAGTACCAACAAAAAGTGATATTGATGATCCCTTGATAAAAGCATTTTCACAGTAGAAGCATGATTGTAATGTTAGACCATTTGAAATTCATTTTATGAGTTATTGGATGTACTGCAAGTGGGAGGTTGTTTTTTGTATGCCTAGAGATACATATGGTAATAGGGACACATTGTACATTATTTGATTATCAATAAAAGGAAATTCCACATATTATGGAAATTTTGGTGTTGGTATAATGCATAAAGATAATAATGTCCTAAGAACATTTTGACTTAATAACATATGGGATGGATTGAGAACCTGAACATGACATCATATGTATAATCAATAGTATTCTTTCTTGTTATGTCCCTAGTCATTTATTATTGTGGATATGATAGGAAAACAATAATACATAATGATATTGTGTATGCTTCATGATGGCGATGTCTCTATAGTCATGATATTGATATCAAAATTCAGATACATAGGTATCTATTAGAGAACAAGTTGGAATGGACAGACCCACCTTGAGAATGACACATGGAAGCCATGTCATGGAAGTAAGAGTCATATCTAAATTTGATAGTGGTGACTATGATATTCAAAACTAAAGTTTGTACAATGATAACATGATGGTCTATGTATTCTAACACTACCCAACATGACTCTGAATAAGGTTTTCCATACATGCAATGATTGGGTGCAATGTGACACTTGTAGATTATTATGAGTGATGTAGATGTCATTTGTTCCTCCTATTGGAATGATATCTTGGCCACTTGATAGGTAAGACTATGAAATGTATACCCATGCTCATGTGAGTCAAAATATGATTTTGATCTCAAGCAATCTCAATAGTATGCTTTGATTCAATAAACATAGATTGAATATTAAGAGGATGAGCACTCCATGCCTCAAATTCAATCTAGATATTGGTGATAAAGGGATTTAACCATCAAAATTTGTTCGTAAGACATTCCAAATACTTGGGTAGTAGAAAGAGTAATTAGATACCATTCTTTTCTTGTTAGGTCTCTAACATCACTACCAATGTAATGTGGAACCTACGACATCACACATATAAGTATGCTTAAGAGAAAAGAATTTTGCAAACAAACACATGCTTAGAATGATTATGAATTATGTGAAGTCTAACTTCCTACCCAATCAGCCGATTGGGTTATCCAGTCAGTCAACATGATGGTTTAAAACAACTGGTCAATAGGTATTCAGTTGATTGATTGGTTATCATTTAGAAAATTGGCCAATTGGTTGAACAGATAACCCATAACCCAGTTGGATATAAGTCATGAAACAACAAGAAAAAAAATACTTGGTTGATTTCGAATTAAACTATTCAACAAATTTGGAGCACGACTGGACAAGGGTCGACTAGAAGTACCAATCATTTGACTAGATGACTCAATTGGTCAATTGGGAAACCATTTAGTTGATTAGTACTTTGGTATGAGTTTCCTATTTTCATCTTGTTTTAAGTTGTGATTGGGAATGAGATTGGAATTTTAAAATCTAAGCCCGTGACTCTCCCATATAAAGGGTGCAGTCTAAGGGGATGAATAACACTTGAGACACATTGAGACACAAGTTTTCTAAGAATTCCTTCACTTGGAAAGACAAAAACTAATCCCAATCATGACATACCACAACCCAAAGAGAAGGAGATAGAGTGATGATATCACGTCGACAACTCTGAATTACACTTACTGTTAGAAACCTACATGGTGCACCAAAAGCTCTTTCAATCATGTGGACAACATATAGTATGAGGCCCTTGTGTGGAGGATTGAGTATGAGCAACTTAAAGGAGAAGATAAGATTTTCCTATGAGGACAAGGTGACAATAACAACACGAACAACAATCACTTTAGATCTAATTTTGTAAGTGCAAGTTCTACATTGACATAGGACATGTCTATTTCTTAGAAAAGTAGTCGGTGCCAAGGTATATTTAATATCCCTTCTATTTCTTTAATATATCGACATTTTTTGTCTATGAAGGATCCATTGGCTAAGGATTTTTGTTGAGATATTTTGTATTTTTGTTGATCCCCCTTCCCTCAAAACCCTATATTCTAATTGTATTCTTATATCACTTATCATTTAAGCTTGTAACATCCTTTTATTACATGTATTTGTTATATTCTAGAATTTACCCTAATAAGTTGATAATACATCATGTTTAGTGTATTTCCATGTTTTTGGAGCCTTTTTATGTTGTTGAGACCAAGGACATAACACCCAGAGGGATGCTGGAGGTTATATACCCATGAGTCATCCTAAAAAGGAAATAGAATCTTTTTGAGGCCCCGATGATATCAAAGTGGGCATGCTAACCACTCGTCAACCAAGGAACGAGCTAAAATCCAAACATCGGGTTGGGTCAAGCGCTAGATGTGTTGATTCACCCACACTAACACCCATAAGGCCCTGCTTCATGCACTAAGGATCTGCATCAAACTCCTCAGCAAGCCTATGCTTCCACCAAAACCTCATCAGACTACCTCACGAAAAGGGTGTTAATTGTATGCTCTACAAATCAGCCATATGATGATTTTAATGGGATATGATGGGCTCAATTTGATAATGAATAAAAGAAACTTCCACTTATTTTGTTTGTTGTATGAGGCAATGATTGAATGTAATAATGTGGTGGAAATTATTGACTCAATGACGTATGGATTTAGGTTAGTAACATAAACATGGGATCATATGCATACCTAGAGTATTAGTTCTTGTATAGTCCCTACTCAGATATTATTTTGGAAATAATAAAAGACAACTATAATACACAAAACTAGTGTGTGTTAATTGATGACCATACCAGTCATGATATTGAATATAAAGTTAGAGATTATCTCAATAGACATATGGGTACTTGTTAGAGAACAAGTGTATTGGATAAATATACCTTGAGAATGAATTATGGAGTACATGCTATGGCAATTGAAATTATATCTCAAGGTGAAAGTGGTGATTGCGATCCTTAAACCTGAAAGAATTACAGTCGTGGCAACATTGGTCACACTTAGGTTTAAGTTTTTCTCCAACTTATTTTAATGACTTGGGTAGCAATAGTGTGTTTCAAGATATTGCTCATTGCTTGTGAGGTCTTTGACATCATTGTCTATATAATATAGAACCTACAGGTTCGCACCCATAGGATGCTTATGTAAAAAGAACTTCACCATTAGAATGACTCTAAATATTGTATAGACTAAACTATGATCAACTAATCAAATGACATGTTAGCTGATTGACTGATGGTTGAGTAATTCACTAGGTTGATTGAGTTTAAATTGATCAATAAATTTAAACTTAGAGGTGCATCAAGCAGTTGACTGAAGGTTATTTGATCAACGAATGCTAAATTAGGGAAGTAGCAAAAGTATCAAATTGTTATTCAAATTTTAAACAATCGATTGATTTGGCAACCCGTTGACTGACATGAAATCTTTACATACTAAATATGGTCAATTGATGGAGTGGGAGACTAGTCAATGGATTGAAAGGCTATTTGAGATTTGCATATTTGTGATTAATTGAAGATTTTAATTAGGAAGGATTTAGGTTTCAAGAAATCATAACCTATGCCTTCCTATATATAGAAGGTGATGTCTAGAGGATGAGATACATAATTGAGAGCATATTTTTGCTTCATTTTTATATAGTGTAAGACATCACTGACAATCACCTTGTTATAGAAATAGGACAAGAAGACTATATCATGTATGTTGTCATGATCCGCTTCTACTTGAAGGCCAAGGTGATGCACCAGGTGTTCCCTATTTCTGCATGGACAATGCATAGGTCTAGGTATGTGTGCAAAGGGTGGAGGATGATCTTCACCATCAATGAAATATGAGTTCTCTCACAGGTGTTGTTGTACAATAGTGTGCTATTTATCAAACATGTTTCTAGATAAGACTTTGGGTTGGGATCTGGCATCCACATATTTTGTTTAGTAGTTTGACAACTAGTGTGCGCCAAAGTATATTTAGTATCCCTTCTTTATTTTAGTATAACGACATTTTATGTTTATGATGGATCAATGTCTTGGAGTTAAATTGGTATATAGTTTGCAATTTTGTTGCACATCTCTTCCTCAAAACCCTATAAAAAGATCCACACATTGGGGCTCACCACTTCCTAATGTGTGTTGCCAGCTCAGCCCAAGCACCCGATGATGCACTGTGCATCTAGTTAAAGCCTCACAATGGGTTATCATAGAGCTAGTTGTGCATACCTACACACCCAAGGAAGGAAACATGGTTGAGGCACGTGCTCTGTTACTTGAGACCTAAGACATGACATTGTAGCATATTGGTTTTTTGCCTCGTACCCCATTCCTAGGGAAAATAGACATACAAGCCTCCATTAAGAGACATCTTCATTCCAAAAAGAGCCTCTAGAGTCCAAAGAGAAAATAAACATCATATTCATCATGCTTTGCTGCCACCACTGAGCCTCTAAGGCTTGATACTAAGAGAGAGAAGTCTATGTAAAGACTCCAACAACTCTCCATTGCCATTTTATCCCCACAAAGGGTGAATAGAGGCTTGTTTACGACCTCTTGTTCTCCCTTATCCATCTAAGATGCATATCCAAGGAAAATGAGGCTTGTTCTAGACAAAAATAAGGGTGACCTAGGTTGAAGCATGATAGATACGAGATCTACCTTTGTTTGCCTTCTCTTACCTTGTTTTTACTTGTTTTTTCATGTACTTCCTTTATTCTTGCCTTATGACCATTTCTATCATGAATAATTGTTCTTCAATATCACTATGATTGTAAAAATAATATAACTTGGGTTGGGAGTAACCACTAAACCCTCCCAGCTATGTAGTTCCTTAATACTTGTTTGAATACATATGTTTTTATCATTTTTGTCTCCTTTCTCTTATTTTTAATGCATTGTTTGTATGCTTAGCTGTGATTTGTGATTTTTTATTCCAAATAGCCTTGATATAGTATTATTTGGTATAGATTTGTAGCATGGAGTAGTGTGGATTTATAGGAGTGATGTATCAATAGAGAAAATTTTATATGGTTGAAAATTGGTTGTGATGATTACGTGTTATCTTGAGAGCAAAACTTGCTTTTAAGATCTATCTCAATCATAGGAGAGGGAGAGAATGTTTGGTGAATTTAATTGGTAGGTGAAATCTGATCTAAGTTCCACATACATCATATCAAATCATACCTATTGAGGTATATTTATCTTCAGATGATGTGTTCTCCTTGATTCTATTTTACTTTTACTTAAGTCTTATGTAATATGGGCCTAAGTATAATAGGCACATTAGGGTTTGGCATTTTCTTCCTTGTTTTGTGCCCTCCTATTTGTAGGAGAGGGTTATACTCTTTCCAAAATATAAAAAGACATCTACTTTCAACATGGTATCATAGAAGGATGTATAGTCACCTCAAGACCCCTCCTTTCCAAGTCAAGGTTGTCTCCATTTCCCCTCCCTTCCTCACTCATCATCTTCTTTCTTCTCTGTCATTGTTGACTGCACCAAGGGAGATCTAGTCTTCTTTTTAGCCTTGTCCTCTTCCCAATAAGAGGATCTAAGAGAACTACCTATGGCCTCTCTATCAATCTTATGCCCTGAAGATTGGTTGTTCAAAAAGTCATATATCATCTTTTTTATGGTCATGTATGACCATCATTTATAGGGATTGTCTACGTCTTATTTGACATGATTGGATCTTTTCAACATATCCCTACTTCTCTTGGTTATCCATAAGGTTAAATATCTTTTCTGGGTCTTTTTGGAGTTAGATATGCTATTTTTCTACCTACACGACACATTGTGTCCTCACACGGTGTGTTGTCATCGTGAATCTGTTGCACTCAACACGGCATTTCAACTTCCTAACATTGCATGTCAGTGACTTTCTGACCCTTTTTCACTCAAAATATGTTCTTCTGTTATACCTTGTGTTGGTATATTAGGGGTCCATCCTCTTCCTCCATTGAGATTCCTGGGACACACTCTAAGTATGTACCCTATGAAGTTTAACGTCTCCAACTATATCCTATGGTCACACTTCTTACAAATCTATGTGCACTCTTTAGGAAAACTTGATCATCTCACAGATCTATCGTCACCACAAGAAGAGACATCTGATAAAAATAAATCTACTAAAGAGGCATCTAACAAAAGAAAGGAATATTTTAAAAAGTAGGTTGAGTAGGAATCCCTAATTCTCTCTTAGACTTTGAATAGTTGTTAATCACATATCTCTGTTAATCTACTCTTCAGCGACACATCCAAGGAGGCATGGGATCACCTTGTCCAAGTGTATTCTAGCAAGGAAATGCATCCCATGTATTTGATCTATACAAACATTTGCATTCCCTTAAACTTGAAGATAACTCAGCCTTTTCTTCAAAATTTGACACTTTTAAAGGGATTTGGGGTGGGGTCAAGCTTCATCGCCCCTTATCATCTGATCTTTCCATAACGCAGAAGCAACAAGAGGAAATACAAGTGTGTCAATTTCTGACATCTCTACCTTCTAGTTATGAAGTTGTCTACCAACAAATTTTTGCATCTGAAACCTTGCCAACATTAGATGATGTCTATCTTTGATTATCTTGTTCCTGTGTCTTCTACTACTACTGCTGAGGAACATGTTTCCCTTATTCTTGTCGGATGAGGGCATGGTAATCCTGGACGTGGATGAGGAAAGAATCTCAACAATAGTGGGAGAGGGCATCTTCTTCCTCACCCCAATCTTCTTCGACCCAATCTAGATTCTACAATTTATGTAATCATACCAATCACAATGAAGATAAATGTTGGATAAAGCATGGGAAACCAGAATGGGGTAATAAAGTGTCAACTAATGATGTTGATGGAGAGTCTACTTCTATTCCTTGTGGTACTAATCCTCAAAGGGTAACTCTGAGTTCTTCTAACCTTGAAAATTGATCAAGATCGCTTCTACTACTATAATTACACCTCAAGCAAACATTTCCCATCACTTAAGTGACCCCTCCTATCTTCAACCCTCTTCCTCTTCATTAAAAGATGATTGGGTTATTGATTCGAATGCTACATCCCATATGACTGGAAATAAGAAATTGTTTACTTACCTCAAGAACTCTACTTGCCATCCTCATATGTGTTAGCAAATGGATCCACTTCTCCTATTCTTGGGAGAGGACATGTGAATAGTAATATTCTTAAATTTGTTTTGTTTTTACCAAAATTCCTGTTAAACTTGATTTTATTAGTAAAATTACCAAAACCTTAAACTACAGTTTATCCTTCTTTCTTTACATTGTCTCTATGTAGGATCTCAAGATGAATAAGACAATTGGTGGGGGATATGATGGTGGAGATGATACTTACTACCTACATACCTCATCAAAACCCCCTACTACTTCTGTTATGGCATAGTCTAGCTCCCTTCATCAATATCACATGCGACTTGGTCATCATCTACTTCCAAATTTCAGTCTTTTTTCCAAGTCTGACTATCAAAAACTTTTCATGTCTATCTTGTCAACATGGAATACACTAGCTAAAACTATTTCCTCCTCATCATAACAATAGGAGTCCAAGTTTGTTTTAATTAGTTCATTTTGATGTTTGGGGACCATTTCATATTGCTAATATTACTAGTGTATGGTATTTTGTAACATTTATTGATGATCAGTGCTGTGCTACTTGGATCTATTTTTTAAAAGATTGTTTTGAAGTTCTAGATGTTTTCTCCAGATTCCTAAATGAAATAAAGACTCAATTTTCTACTACTACTAAATTTTTCTGCACGGATAATACTTTTGAATATGTGCAACATGTTTCTCAAAAGATTTGTGTCGCCAAGGGGATTATTCACCAAACTTCTTGTACCTATAGCCCACAACAAAATGGAGTTCTCAAAAGGAAAAATAGGCATCTACTTGATGTATATCTCACTCTCCTAATCAAAATCAAAGTCCCCAAGTTTTATTGGGAAAATGCCATCCTCTTAGCCAATTATCTTATCAATCAGATGCCCTCTTCTTCTCTCCAAAATAAGATTTCCAATAACCTTATTTATCCCCATGAACCAACCTTTGCTTTTCTACTAAAAGTTTTTAGTTGCCTATGTTTTGTTCATAATCACCAACATGGGAGTGATACGCTATTGCCTCATACTTTCTACTATTGTTTTCTTGGATACTCTTGTACACAAAAGGGGTATAAATGTTTTGATCATAGTGCTTGTTGTTTGTATGTAAGTGTGGATGTCACCTTTTTTGAAGTAACATCTTTCTTTTCTGAACCTAGTAACTAGGATCCACTTCCAACTATGCTCATTCCTGACCCCACTATGTATGCATCTATGCCTGAAGTATTCCCTACTTTGGCATCTTTTAAGACTGAATATCCACCTCATGAAATGTACTATTCCTGATTCTGTTATAACTTCTAATTTTGACATTCCCATTACATTACGAAAGGGGCGATGGTTGGGTGCCAAATATTGCATCTCTTATCATGTTTCTACAGCTCATTTGGATGCTTCCATGGCTTAGTTTCATGTTGCTTTATCTACAATTTCTATCCCAAAGAATGTTCAGGAAGCACTACTACACTTTGGGTGGAAATGAGACATGGATGGTGATATGGATGCACTTCACTCGTATGGGACATGGGACCTTGTAGATCTCCCTATATGTAGTAAACATGTTGGTTGTCGATGGGCTTTTACTATGAAATACATGTATGATGGGCAGCTGAATGCCTAAAGGCCAGACTTGTTGCTAAGGGATATAAAGTTTTGATTAGATTGAAACCTTTTCTACTTTTTTGTGTCTTAATTTTGTCTGTATTCTGATTTATGTTGCTATTAGTAAAGGTTGGCACTTACATCAATTGGATGCTAAGAATGCCTTTCTATATGGCAATTTAGAGGAGATTGTTTATGTGTCACAATCTCCATGTTATGTTTCTCAGTGGGAGTACTTTGGGAAAGTATGCCTTTTGAAGAAAGCCATTTATGGTCTCAAACAGAGTCCATGAGCATGGTTTGACAAGTTATCCCTTTTACGCACAAATTTGACGTCACATAATCTCAATGTGACCATTTTGTGTTTATCAAAACCACTAGATCTAGCATAATTCTTTTATTTTTTATGTGGATGACATCATCATGTCTGGCACTAATGATGAAACAATTGATGATACAAAGAAATATCTTATGAAGAATTTTGTAACTAAAGACCTTGGGCATCTATGGTATTTTCTTGGCTTTGAGGTAGCATCTACCAAGGATAGATCATATTTATCTCATATAAAGTATACTCTTGACTTACTAAAACTAAAATTCTTTCTTGCAGACCAAGGTCTCCCCTATGGATGAAGCACATGGTCTATGTGCATAATCTACTCAACCCTTAGAATATAAATTTTATTATAAATGCTTGGTTGGAAAACTTTTATATCTTACTATTACTAGACTAGATATATTCTTTGTTTTTGGTGTTCTTAGACAATTTATGGATTGTACTAGGTAGTGTCATTGGGAAGTTGCATGTCGAGTATTGAGATATTTGAAGATAATTCTTAGACAGGGACTTCTTTATAAAAGAAATGGACATCTATATGTTCCTTAATTATTCTGATGTTGATTATGCAAGGTGTAAATCTAACATGAGATCTACCTCTGGCTATTGTACTTTTATAGGGGGTATCTTGGTTACCTAGAGAAGTAAGAAATAAAATGTTATTTCCAAATCTAGTTTAGAATATGAGTATCGTGCAACATCACATACTATGTGTGAGTCATTATGGATCAAATCTATTCTTCATAACATTGGATTTCATATCACTCATGTTGTTTTGATGTATTGTGTCAATTGTGTTGACTCAAGGTCAATTACGTCAATGTTGACTCGCGTCTAAATTGACTAAACCCATGTTTTGATGCTGACTAACCATTCCACATATTGGTGTCTAATGTCTCTACTTGAGTGATTTCAGATTAGATATAGACACACTCCAAATGCCCTAACTTGTGCATCTCAAATTGGAGAAAACACAAGTCAAAGTCAATACAAGTGTGCATTTTTGTAATATGATGTAAATCCATTCGAATCGTGTTGTAAATCACTTGTAATGATTGTATGACTTGTAATTAAGCTTAGAAAAAATCAGGAGCACTTAGATCGAATGTTTAAGCACTCAAAAGGCATTTTCCAAAATTCACATCAGGATGTTCATCGGTCGAGTTCTGTGAGTTGCAAACTCGACCGATCCTTATTGGATCTTGAAAATGACTTTTGATCGGTCGAGTTTACACTTCACAGAACTCGACCGATGGAGTACCAGACCAATTCGATTTTTATTGGTCGGTCGAGTTTCCCCAGGACAAACTAGACCGATGGTCTGAATATCGGCTTTGTCTTTTATTCTATCGGTCGAGTTACCCTTACAGAAACTCGACCAATTGCACTGTACGGAAAAGTGCAGAAAAGTGCTTCTAGCTGTTGTGGAGTTGCAGCAAATGAAAATATATCTGTTGCAAGCCACAAAACGACTAGTTTTCATTCTCAAGTGTTCCCAAAGGCTAAGAGGCATCCCCAGCTATAAATAGGACCCCTTGGGCTTCATTCTAAGGTTGAGCATTCAATGCAAACTCTATGTGAGGTTCCTATTCTATAGTTGAGTGCTTCCTACAGCCTCCTATCTCTCTCTAAGCTTAATCACTTGCTACATCCATTAGAGTGAGTAGGAGATTTGTAAGAGATCTCGTCCTACATGTATATCTTGTGAGGCTCTCACTTCCACTGCCTCCCTTTCTCTCATTTCAACCATGAAGATGAAGGTTCTCTCTCTTGGCTAAGAGAGGTGAAGAAGAACAAGGCAAGGAGTCCCTTGGTGAAGATCAAGGTTGAAGACTTGGAGCTAGAGTGGGTAAGCCCTTGGTGAAGGTAGAAGACTCCTTGCTCAAGTGGGTAAGTCCTTGGTGGAAGTTTCTCTGAGTGAAGGTGAAGTCAAAGGCGGAAGATCCAAGAAGAGTGGGTAATTCATGCAAGGCTGAAGACTTGTGAAAGAGTAGGTAAGTCCTTGGAAGAAGGTGGAAGACTCCTTGCAAAGTGGGTAAGTCCTTGGTAAGGTTGAAGACTCTTTGTATTGGATAGGTAAGTCCTTTGGTTGGTCATGTATTTTAAGTCTTATGAATGAATATAAGAATGCAATGGTTAGGAAATCCTAGAGGATGACCTCTCTAGGTGAGTGGACTGACTCACTTCTAGTTTGAAGTGAGGAACCACTCTAAATATCTTGTCCTCTTATGTTTGCTCAATCTCTCTCATCCTTGCTATGCATGTTTTAGTTGCACTCAAATTACTTATTTAGCAACCTTATCTTGTGATATATCTTGAAGGTCTAATGAATTTTGTTTAAGTGCATTCATCTCTATTCATCCCCCTCTAGAGCATCTAATCACCCATCTAGGATCCAACAATTGGTATCAGAGAGGGCTTCTCTAAGCATACTTCAACAAGTAGGAGAAAATGGGTGACTACCAAGGAGGGAGATACTCGATCAGCCTTCCAATATTTGATGGGAGCAATTTCCACTATTGGAGAAGAAGGCTTCAATTCTACATCCAAGGATCAAGTCTTGAGATGTGGCAACAGGTGAACAACCCATACATGCTACCAAAGACAAAGATTGAAGAATGGGATGAAGCTACCTTGAAAAAAGCAACCTTGAATGCTAGATCCATGCACATCCTCTATGCATCCATGACCCCCACCGAATTCAACTGGATTTCTTCATGTGAAACAACCTATGAGGTATGGAGAAAGCTATGCATCACTTATGAGGGGACAGATCAAGTGAAGGAAAGCAAATTCTACATGCTCAAAGGGATGCTTGAGAACTTCAATATGGGAAAGGAGGAGAGGGTATCCAACATGTACTCAAGGCTCAACACCATTGTGAATGGTCTTGCGATTCTAGTTCATCCTATGTCTAGTGGAGAGCTCAACTCAAAAGATCCTTAAAACTCTTCCAACGAGGTGGGAACCCAAGGTGACTTCCATTGAAGAAGCAAGGTTTCTTAAGGATGTCCCTATTGAAGAGCTCATTGGAAATCTACAAGCACATGAAGCCACACTTGAAAAGAGGGAGGAAGTAGAAAGATAAGAAGAGAAAGAAATCAAGAGAATGAAGAAGGCTGAAATCAAAGCTCAAATCAAGGCTATTCTTGGTCAAGCTTCTCCATCCTCTCAATTTGAAGAAAATGTCATGTACTCCAAGGATAAACTCTACAAAGGCAAGTCCTCTTCCATATGGTGCTTCACATGTGGAAAGAAGGGTCACTACAAGGAATATTGCCCATAAGGCAAAAAGACCCATCATCACAAGAAAAGAGAAGATAAGTGTCACTCAAGCTCAAGTGACTCCTCCAACTCAAGCTCAAGTGAAGATTCAAGTGAAGGATTAAGATCAAGCTCTAGTGATGAAGGAGAATGCCATTTTTCTCTTATAGCATCAACAAGTAAGGATTCAAGTGAGGTAAATCTAAACTCATTAGATAAAGAATCTTTGATTGCTATTATTCATGATACTTGTGCCTCTCTTAAGTCTTATAAAAGGAAAAAGAAAAAGCTTGCTAGAATTGTTGATAATTTGCATGTAGAACTAGATGATCTTGAACATGCTAATTCTTGCTTGCTTGATGAAAAAAATGATTATCTTAGTCAAGTAGATTCTATTAAACTTGAAAATGCTAGTTTGCTTGATAAGATTAAATTTCTAGAAGCTCAACCTCTCACGCCTAGTTCTAATGAAGAGCATACTTTAATTGTTGATTCTCTCATGCATGATATTGATGTTCTTAAATCTGAAAACAAGGACAAAGATTTTGTTTTGCAAGAATTAGAATCTGAAAATGGTGTTTATCTTTCTAAGATTGCTTTGCTTGAAACAGAAAATGCATCCTTGCTTGCTAAAATCAATGTGCATGAATCTTGTTCTAGTTCTACTAGCAGAGAGAATGATGTTTCTGCTCTTCATATTGATAGAGATTCTTATTTAACTAAAACTCTTTGCTTAGAAAATGATCTTCTGCATGCTAGAGATAATATCAATCATTTGTCTTCTACTATTACTTCTCTTATGCATGATAATGATGTTTTGAGATCTTCTTTGCAAAGATTCTTAGTTGGTAAAAAGAATATTAATGATATCCTACACCATAATACTAAACAAAATGGTAGACATGGTTTAGGGTATGATAGTAGTCAAAGGAACAACAAAGGTAAAGGACCTCCAATATTCCATGGAGAATCCTCTAGTTCCAAGACTATGGGCGCATGCAACTATTGCAATGAAATTGGTCATTATTCTACTTGTTGTCATTTTAGAAAAGCACCCAAGAGCAATAGGACTTGGGTTGCTAAGCTAACCCCTCCGGACCCAAAAACATGATTGGGGACCATTTCATCTTTCCTCTTGTAGGTACTTGCAAATGGATTGGCTTGAGCTATTGAATTGCAAATTGACTTCTCAATCCACATGAAAGAAGAAAGGTGAGATGTGTATGAAGTGAAAACAAGTGGAAAAGCAATGGTAAGCACAAAGGTAATATTTCTCTTACTTATAACCATTTTTAACTTGTTTTTGTCAAGTTAGTGTGCACTATACATATGGTTTTTGAGTCAAAAGTGGTATTATGTGTTCTTGCTCAAAAACTATTTCTAATGCTTCTATAGTGCATTACTAACTTGCTTAGACATGTTTGGATATGGTTTGTATTTTTAGCATGCCTCTAAATATGTTTTTATGAAATATATGTGCCTTTTGAGAGCAGCTCTTTCGGTCGACTTTGTCATGTTTGAAACTCGACCGATAGGCACCAATGGGTGTTTCCAGCAGCTGTCATCGGTCGAGTTGTCAATACACATAACTTGACCAATAACACTGTGCACATAATACACAGCTGGCTTATTGGATGAGAATTTCCCTCTCAATCAGATTTTCTCAACCAATAGCCTTATTCTTTGGCACTCTCATTTGGTACCTTTATATATGCATTTTTCCATGTTCTAAATTGCCTATATTGCTTACAACTCTATCTCTCTAATTGTTCTAAATTGGCATATCTATATCTTGAAATTACTTGCTTTGAGTTGTTTTGCAGGTTTTGATGATGATCTCTTTGCATCTCTTGGTTGTGTCTAAAAATTGCTTCCGTTGTACTCTAACTTGCTACATCTATATAGGTGTATATCTTGTGTTGATACAACCTTAAGGTTCTTAGTGGTGATCATCTTTTGGTAATGATGCACATTTGTATGTGAGTTATATCCTTTCATGCTTCTAAAATTGCTTATCTCTCTGTTTGGATATATCTCTACATTTACTCATAGCTTGCTTTATCTTGTGTATCTTTTGGCATATCTTGCTATGACCTAGATCCTACTAGAAGTCTTAACTTGTGATAACATCTACTAGTAGTTCATATACATGTAGTTCTAGCCTTGCTTAAAATTGGCATCTTTGCTCATCTATATGCTATGGTTGTATCTTGTCTCATACATGCTCAAGATTATTCCTTGAATTGCATATCTACTATCTTGAGTTGCTTGCATAACATTATGATGCAGGGTACATAGATCTACATTATATGTAGAAATTGGAGTATGTTTGGATTTTATGCAGATTTGCTCCAGTTTCAGTTTTTGGTGAAAGACTAGTGTTTTTCATGCAAAAACTACCTTCTGAGCAAGACTCATCACTTTGCCATGAGCCCTGATGCTTTTTGGGCAAATTCTGTCATCTTGAGGGTCAAAATTGCATTTTATTGTTTATATGTGCTCTTCTACTCTCCTTTTATAACTTTTGTTATCTCCTTTCCTTTAACAAGTGGTGTTTCTTATTTCTTCATACCCCCACCTTTTTTAAATGACAAAGGGGGAGAAAGGTATGTCTTCTTTTGACAAAAGAGGAAGAAGGCATGTCTTACATGAAGAGGAGAAGCATGTACATGTAAAGGGGAGAAGGTAAATGAGAGAAGACATATATGTGTAGAACATATATGAGTAGAAGACATAGTATTCTATAAATGTTATGAAAGCTAACCATGCAGGAGAAATAGCATCAATTGAGGGGGAGTATGAGAACTCCATGCGCATCAACTAAGGGGGAGCATATGAGCTCAATCCTATTGAAACCCCTAGGTTTCTCTAAAAGTATGATTTTACTTAAAAGCTTTCAATACATTTATGGAATGGTTTGTCATCTTCAAAAAGGGGGAGAATGTTGACTCAAGGTCAATTAGGTCAATGTTGACTCACGTCTAAATTGACTAAACCTATGTTTTGGTGATGACTAACCATTCCACATATTGGTGTCTAATGTCTCTACTTGAGTGATTTCAGATTAGGTATCGACACACTCCAAATGCCCTAACTTGCGCATCTCAAATTGGAAAAAAGACAAGTCAAAGTCAATACAAGTGCACGTATTTGTAATATGATGTAAATCCATTAGAATCATGTTATAAATCACTTGTAATGATTGTATGACTTGTAATTAAGCTTAGAAAAAATCAGGAGCACTTAGATCGAATGTTTAAGCACTCAAAAGCCATTTTCCAATATTCACATCAGGCTGTTCATCGGTTGAGTTCTGTGAGTTGCAAACTCGACGGATCCTGATTGGATCTTGAAAATGAATTTTGATCGGTCGAGTTTACACTTCACAGAACTCGACCGATGGAGTACCAGACCAATTCAATTTTCATTGGTTGGTCGAGTTTCCCCAGGACAAACTCGACCAATGGTCTGAATATCGGCTTTGTCTTTTACTCTATCGGCTGAGTTACCCTTATAGAAACTCGACCGATTGCAATGTACAGAAAAGTGCAGAAAAGTGCTTCTAGCCGTTGTGGAGTTGCAACAAGTGAAAATATATCTGTTGCAAGGCACAAAACAACTAGTTTTCATTCTCAAGTGTTCCCAAAGGCTAAGAGGCATCCCCAGTTATAAATAGGACCCCTTGGGCTTCATTCCAAGGTTGAGCATTCAATGCAAACTCTATGTGAGGTTCCTATTCTATAGTTGAGTGCTTCCTACAACCTCCTCTCTCTCTAAGCTTAATCACTTGCTACATCCATTAAAGTGAGTAGTAGATTTGTAAGAGAGCTCGTCCTACATGTATATCTTGTGAGGCTATCACTTTCACCACCTCCCTTTCTCTCATTTCAACCATGAAGATGAAGGTTCTCTCTCTTGGATAAGAGAGGTGAAGAAGAACAAGGGAAGGAGTCCCTTGGTGAAGATAAAGGCTGAAGATTTGGAGCTATAGTGGATAAGCCCTTGGTGAAGGCAGAAGACTCCTTGCTCAAGTGGGTAAGTCCTTGGTGGAAGCTTCTCTGAGTGAAGGTGAAGTCAAAGGCGGAAGAGTGGGTAATTCCTGCAAGGCTGAAGACTTATGCAAGAGTAGGTAAGTCCTTGAAAGAAGGCGGAAGACTCCTTGCAAAGTGGGTAAGTCCTTGGTAAGGTTGAAGACTCTTTGTATTGGATAGGTAAGTCCTTTGGTTGGTCATGTATTGTAAGTATTAAGAATGAATATAAGAATGCAATGGTTAGGAAATCCTAGAGGCTGACATCTCTAGGTAAGTGGACTGACTCACTGCTAGTTTGAAGTGAGGAACCACTCTAAATAGCTTGTCCTCTTGTGTTTGCTCAATCTCTCTCATCCTTGCTATGCATGTTTTAGTTTCACTCAAATTACCTATTTAGCAACCTTATCTTGTGATATATCTTGAAGGTCTAATGAATTTTGTTTAAATGCATTCAGCTCTATTCACCCCCCCTCTAGAGCATCTAATCACCCATCTAGGATCCAACAAATTGTGTTGCTAATTTCATTTCTAGTAATCTTGTCTTTCATGAAAGGACCAAGCATATTGAGGTGGAGTGCCATTTTCTTCAATATGATGTGTTGAGTAAGAGGATCACTACCACTTTTCTGTCTACACATGTGCAAACTACATATATTTTTACAAAGCCTCTATCTGGCAAGAGAGTGGTGGAGCTGTGTTTCAAGCTGGGTATGATTGATATCTATGCTCCAACTGAGGGGGAGTATTGAGATATATTTATCTTCAGTTGAAGTATTTTGCTTAAATTTGTTTTCCTTTTACTTAATTCTTATGTAATATGGGCTTAAGTTTGATAGGCACATTAGGGTTTGTTGCCTTCTTCCTTGTTGTATCCCTCCTATATATAGGAGATGTTTGTACTCTTTCCAAAATATAGAAAGATGGCTACTTTCAACAATAAAATCTACCACATTTTTCTTGTTTGTTTGCCTTAGGTGTTATTTTACCTATGTTTTTTACTTACACATGACACAACTATACCCATCTTTTTTATCATATTTGCAAATCAAAAGGTAAAGGTCACAACATATTGCCATCATTCATGTGTTTGACCCCATCCCTTCAGTGGATCCTATAACATTGTGGGTGTCCTTTGGGGTCAAGTTATAAGTATAAAATTTTACCTTAAGGAAACTATCAGTTAACACGTGTTCCAAGTCAATCAAGGTCTCCTTTTCCATTATACTTTCCTAGTTCATGCAGTTTGAAGTTGTTAGGAAGATTCAAATCTAGGAAGTAGATATGACCTTGGAAAGGGGTTCCTCTATCCTTAGACCTCAGAAATTTTGGGATCATATTTTCCAACATCTCCATGAATTCTTCTAACACCTTGTTGGCACCACTATCATTGTAGACCTCTGAGTGGTATTCATCACAAGAATCAAAGGGAGCATTGGAATTCTAAGTATTTTCATGGTTGTCTAGATATGGGATATTTGGTGTAGAATGTTATATAGTGGGTTATACTAGAAGCCATAATTGTTTGGAGGTAGTTAGCACATGGGATGATGAATTTCATATGTGGTGGTTGTGACACTTTATTAGTCACACTGTGATGTGGTTGTTGTAAGTTGAAGCTTGGAGGTGGACCCGGAGGAATGCAGTATTAACTCCCATTTGTAATTCTACCGCTTGAAAGAACTTTTTTTTGTTGTACCCAGTGTGTTGCTCTTTTTGTATTGATATTAAAATATTTACAAAACATGTAAAGAAGAAACAGAACTACTACTACTCTATACAAATATCAGCTATGTGGGTTATACTCATCCAAACCCTATCTATGCTACTAACAAAATTGTCAAACACTCCATGATTTATTTCTTCCCATATATGAAAAATAATAGAGAAAGCCAGAAGCTTCCTAGAACCTCCAAAGTTCATGAGATCACTATCAACAATAGGAGCAACTCCATAATCTAGACTAAACCTTTTCCATAAATCTCTAGCAAACAACATCTCAATGCTAAACCTTTTCCATGAACAACATCTCAAGCTTCCTAGAACCTCCAAAGTTCATGAGATCACTATCAACAGTAGGAGCAACTCCATAATCTAGACTACACCTTTTCCATGAATCTCTAGCAACTCCATAATCTAGACTAAACCTTTTCCACGAATCTCTAGCAAACAAGCATTCAGAGAAAAGTTGAGCCTTAGCCTCCTCTTCAACACCACAAACAACATCTCAATGCTAAAGAATAACCAAATATCTAGCAAACAACGAATCTCTAGAAAACAAGCATTCAGAGAAAAGTTGAGCCTTAGCCTCCTCTTCAACACCACAAACAACATCTCAATGCTAAAGAATAACCAAATATCTAGCAAACAACATCTCGAGCTTCCTAGAACCTCCAAAGTTCATGAGATCACTATCAATAGTAGGAGCAACTCCATAATCTAGAATAAACCTTTTCCATGAATCTCTAGCAACTCCATAATCTAGACTAAACCTTTTCCACAAATATCTAGCAAACAAGCATTCAGAGAAAAGTTGAGCCTTAGCCTCCTCTTCAACACCACAAACAACATCTCAATGCTAAAGAATAACCAAATCTGTAGCAAACAACGAATCTCTAGCAAACAAGCATTCAAAAAAAAAGTTGAGCCTTAGCCTCCTCTTCAACACCACAAACAACATCTCAATGCTAAAGAATAACCAAATCTCTAGCAAACAACATCTCAAGCTTCCTAGAACCTCCAAAGTTCATGAGATCACTATCAACAGTAGGAGCAACTCCATAATCTAGACTAAATCTTTTCCATGAATCTCTAGCAACTCCATAATCTAGACTAAACCTTTTCCACGAATCTCTAGCAAACAAGCATTCAGAGAAAAGTTGAGCCTTAGCCTCATCTTCAATACCACAAACAACATCTCAATGCTAAATAATAACCAAATCTCTTCAATACATCCAGAGTTATTAATCGGTTTAGAAAGAACTTTCATAAAAAGATAGAGAACTTCTTGGGATAATGTTTGGACCAAATCCAATAACCCCAAGGAACCACAAGAGACTTCATTTTGTAGGCATCCCATAGTTCTCTTCTAGATACAAATTTTTTACCATTGTTTCAGATCTGATCCTCCTTATTAGAATCAGGAGAGACAGACTCTCCAAAAAATCTTGAGAATACTCAGAACCCCTAACAGCTAGAAACTTTCAGGAAGCAATGTTCACATAAGAACTAACTTTGGATAACAACCCACCCTTAACTTTGAACAGCAGCTAATGATCAACATAATCAAGTAACATATACTTGTTAGGACACCAATGATCTATCCATAATAATAGGGAATCACCCTTACCAACTTTCAGTTTAATAAGAGATATAAGAAAATCTCTTTTATTCAAGAGCCTTCTCCACATCCAGGAACAAGAAGCTTTACTGGAAACAGACCAAACTGAGGAATCCATAATATACCTTTCATGGATCCATTTCACTCGTAAGGAATTTTGCTTAGTATAAACATCCCAAAGATTTTTAATCAGACCAGCTTGAATCCAATCTTTAACATGTCGAACACAAAGACCCCCTTCCTTTCTTGGTCTACATATACCATCCCATGAGACAAAATGAAACTTCCTTTTGTCTTCATAGAACTCACCCTAAATAAAACTTCACATAATTTTCTCTAACTTGTCAGTGACAACAACCGGAAGAGGAAAAGCAATAGTCTAAAACATGTGATAAGATGCAAGAGTATAGATGGTAAGTTCTACCCTTCCAGTCATAGATAAAAGACAAGCTTTCCAATCATCTAGATTCATCTTCAATTTATCTATAATAGGAGAGCATAGTTTCTTGGTGAGTCTACATGTAAACAAAGGTAGACCCAAATACTTCATGGGAAGAGCAGTTAAAGGAATACTCTAAGAAACTAACAGGGAGCAATCACATTCTTACTCAAAAAGAGTTGTCTCTTAATACAATTCACTTTGAGATCAGAGAGACTTTCAAAGGAGTGAAGTACACTTATCATATTATTATAGTTCTTCTCATCATCTTTTAAGAAGATCATGAGATCATCCACAAACACTATGCGAGAGACATGAAAATCCTTGGAAGCTTGAACCGTTTTGAGAGAACCTTTCTTAACATGATGGTCAATCAACATGGAAAGACCTTGCATAGCAATCACAAAGAGATAAGGCAATAGAGGGTCTCCTTGCTTAACTGCAGTACTAGTAGAAAAATATCTAGAAGGGGTCCCATTACTAAGGACTTGAGTCGAAATAGAACTAAAACAAGTTGCCACCCAATCAATCCAACATTGAGGAAAACCCATCCTATTAAGCATAGTAAGGATGAAATTTTTGTTAACTAAATCAAACGCTTTAGACAATTCAGCTTTAGCACAAAGCTTAGAAGAACCTTGAGCATTATTAAATGAACTTAATATCTCATTTACCAAGAGGATTTCATTTACAATGCTTCTTTCTTTTACAAAAGCCTCTTGTTTAAGACCAATAATGTCAGGCATTATATCTTTCAATCTATTTGCCATGATTTCAGTGATCACCTTATATAGAATATTGCATAAGGAAATTAGTCTTAGGTATCTAACATTAGAAGCATCTCTGACTTTAGGAATCAGCACAATGAATGATCGATTGTATTCTCGTAAAAGCTTAGAGCTATAGAAGAAATTTTTGATAGCTTTAATATTATTAGTTCCAACAATGTCCCACGTTTTATTAAAAAAACATGGAATTCAAACCATTGGGTCCTGGGGCTTTATCCACTCCCAAACCTTTAAGTGCAGCCTCAATCTCTTCAGTAGTAACCAGACGTCTCAATAAGTTGAATTGAGTTTCAAAAGTTATAGGTAAATACCAAGCATCATCCCACTGGCTATCACAATAGATAGAATAATTAAATACATTATCATAATAGATAGGTATATGATCAGATATAATCCCTAAGCAAAAGGAGCCATCAATATCAAGATTATAAATTATGTTCCTCATCCTTCTCACCTTAATAGAAGAGTAGAAAAGCTTTGTATTCCGATCACCAAAATTAAGCCACTGTACTGTTGACTTTTGTCTAAAGTAATATTCCTCAACCTCGATAGCTTTAACAACCTCCAATCTGATTGAATTTATAGTAGCATGCAAAGAAGAATTGCCCGGGTCCTTGTTCGCCTAAATTCGAAGGAAATGAGCCTCAAATTCCAATCTCAAAATTCTAGAAAAGAAGTTTTCAGCCTTGTCTTTATTCCACTTAATCAAACCCATTTTAACAGCATGCAGTTCTTTGCAGACTCTATACATGGGAGCTCCAGAGACATTAAGGTTCCAAGCATCTTTAACAATATCCATAAAGTCCACATTAGAGGTCCAAGAATTAATCAAACAAAAAGGTCCATTGCTTTGGCGATGAAGGGTGAGCTAGTGAGGCTTTAGACCAATTACATATCCAACAACTACATTCTCCCATTTCTTCATATTTCTCTCTGTAATAGATCTAGGATATTGAATAGTACCATCCTTCAATTTGAAGGAACAATGCTTCAAAGATGAGTTCTTTGAATCCCAGAGCTCTTGCAAACTTTAGATCATTTCCTCAACTCAATCACCAACTGGACTTACCATTGGTTCCTTGGAGGTCCTAGACATTTAGTTTGAGGTCTAGGGAAACCAGATTAGTCAGTATTCTTAGTGCCACCCCCGTCGATAGGATGCGAGATCGAAGTAGAAGACATCAATTTACAACGGCCCTTGAAAGACCTTTTTCAACCTTTCATGAGATATATCTAGATAATCCTAAAATCTTTTTTTTCTTATTCTTCTTCATTTATCATGTCAATCTCTTCATCATTGTAATTCTCATCATCCTCTAGATGATACTAGCGAATGGTCCTCTGTTGTTGGCCTTGTGGTGGCACTTGTTGAGGGATTTTGGAGCCTCCAGGATTCTTGATCACTTTTCCATTTAAAATTTCTGAATAAATGTCACCCATAAATATGGGATGACCCTTCTAGCCTCCGAGTTAGAATTTGATAGTACATATGCTGGCATAAACAAAGATAATGACATATTTCTCACTCTGAATCAAAAGAAAATGGGGCTTTGTCTAGATATGGGCATCTCCCTCGAATGATCATGAGAAAGGAAGCAAGGGATTACATGAAATGCAAAAAGTTGCTTCAAGATTAGAGAGGTATGTCTAAATAATGAATCACTCACCCAGCTTGTTTAAATGTGTTTATGATTCACAATGTACCATCTCTTTTAGGGTAGGAACAAGGGTAGCTGTAAGCTAAGATGAAAACTTGCAAAAGTATGGAATGCAGATTTGCCATGTTGTAAGAGTGGCATGCTATCAACATGATGGTGAATGCATGGTCTTAAGGATACCATGTTTCCCCTAGTTTAGTAGAGTTTAAAATAGATATTAGAGATTATTTGAGATATGAATCAAAAAGTTAAAATTTTTAGATCTAGAGGATATGAATAATAATTAAACAAACTACTATAACTGGGACCCTTTGTGTCTCCATATAATTTTTGTAGACTTCCACCATGCTAAAAAATCTTTTATATAGGTAGGATCCTAATAGAAAAAAAGTGGTGTAGTATGAAATCAAAGGATACTTTGCTCTATCATAAGGGTCAAAGGGAGTGAGCTCCTCATGTTGGATAGTGGGTTATATATGTATTTTATAGTGTTGGACTATGGATGTAAGACGGGCAAGGTTATTTCTTTATAGAAAACTTTCTCAGTCTAATTCAAAATTGAAAAGGATTGGGCTTTCTATGTATCATGGATTGCTTTCATCCGAGAGGAGTCACATGTAGTGGAACACCTACTTTTTCCTCTTAGAACTCTTAGTGGATCAAACTGACCCACCATAGGAATATCCTAGAATGCCCAAACTATTGTTCTTGATCTTGAAGGTTCTAGGTCAATCTATCGTTTTTATATTTCATTTTGATTGTGATATCTGTATCTTGAGAAGCTAAGTTTTAGTTAGATATAGAAAAGGAAGGAAGGAGGGAGAAACTTAAGGGTCAACTATTCCCTTTTCTCCCTTTTATTTAGACTTTATGTCAAATATATTATTTAACTCAAGTGACATCACATGTCTATCTAGGATATGGAATTGATTTTTTATTCATGGAGAGTTTCACTAGATAATTTATTAAAAAGAGGCTTGTAGAAAGATCAATTCGACCCCAAATCTAACATATGTTTATTGTGAGAATATCATTCATCAAGAAACCCAACAAGTATAAAATTGGTAAATGTGTGCATTAAGTAGGTGGAAGATATATCATATTTCTAGGAAATGATAATAATACATCATTTTTCATACGACTATTTTGATCTTGGACATTGTTTAATATTGGGTTTCAATGGTTTTTATCAATTTATACAATTTTTTGTTTAATTTCACAACATGGAAATGAGTAATCCATTTTCAGATTCATCTCTTAATATTTATGAAATATGAACTCAAGTTTTTCCATCTTATTACTCATTTTATTTTTCAAGTGATTTTAATATCAAGTTATTCATGTTAATTATTAATGTGGTCATTAGTCCCTTTAATGATGAAGAATCTGTGTAAAAGATGTTGATTAATTGATCCTCAAATTATGTGAGCATTATTACATCTTATGTTCATTTTTATCTTTATTGAACCTTATGTTGAGCCCCAATAGGCCTTATGTTGATCCCTAAGGGACCTTATGTCTCTATGGGAGCATTATGTTTTAAGATGACCATTTACATACCTGATGTTAACTTGAATAGGATAATCATTCAATCAAGTTAGATAATGTTATTAAGCAAGAGTGTGAATAGATACTTCATTATAGTTGATTCATTTATTTCATGTTTAAAACCATAGAATAGTATTTTTCCTATAATAAGCACAATTTCTCTAAGAGGATTGTTTTTCATTGCTTTGAAGGAGTGGGGACAAGATGTTCGCAAGTCAGGAGCATCAGAAGATGTAGAATCAAGGAGATTTACTGCCCAAGTGTTGAGGACAAAAGTGATATAGTGGGATACCCTTTACATAATAGAATTTCTTAGACAAGTTTTCTTTCAAAGTCAAAATAGACACATACTAGAATTATGTAGTCCTTCTCCATTTTTGGAATATTTTGATAATGATAAATATATAGTTTATCTAGTTACCATTATTTCAGCAATACTATTTGTTATGGTTTCTATGTATTAACGTGTCCTTTGATAATGAGAATATAATTTTTATTTCGGTTCATTTACATATATTATGATAAGTGGGAGTGTTTAATATGGCATAAAAGCAAATAAAAGGTTAACACTGAGATTTTTTTCTTACATTCTCGTGTAGTTTTATTTTACCTTTATAAATGCCCCCTAAGAATTTATACAAAATGTTTCCATTAGCCAAGGTTTGATCAAACTGCAATCCTTGAGTTGGTGTTTAAAATACATTGTAAATTCATAGGTTGGGTTGTATCCAACTGTTGACACCCCATTTTTTCTCAATCAGTAGAAAATTGCTCTGAAATGATAATTATTTAACTAATGATGGAGTTCATAATATTTTACCCATTTTTCACTTTTTTCACATTTTTCTTCCTATTTAATCCACCCTTTTTCACCCACTTTAACCCATTTTGGGGCTTTCTGGAAAGAAAATCTTCTATTTGTACTTAAGTGAAATTTTCTCATTATTATCACTTTCTAGAAGCCTTTTCCATAATTTTCCAAGTTGAATTATCTTGAATTAAATATTCCCCTTTTTCATAGATAATTTAATTTCCTTTCTTCACACAAAAATACATATCTTTTGGACAATAATAAAGGATAATCTTAAATTAATTCCTTCTCTCTCCTTCATTGTTTTATTTGACTATTATTCAAAATCCACTTTTTCCACTATTTTCTCCAGAACATTTCTAAAATATCCATAAATTGAGAATATCAACTTTATCTAGCCCAGGTCATTAAGCTTATCAGAGAAATCCTTTGGTGACACATGGCATATGCCCTCGACCCATGGGCCATGCCGAGCAGTGGATCAATGTGATCATCCGCCTCTTCAAAATCTTCTATTTAGAAACCCCAAATACTAAAACCCCCACACCCAACATATTCTAGGCCCCTCTTGTCTCTTCAGAAGCTAGAGAATTGACTACCTCTCCTTTTTATTTTCTACTTGTGATCATAGAATCCTTCCTCTGACACCAACTACTCTTGTTAACACTAGTAGGTTGTTCAACAATAACTGTTGCTTTTTTTGTTGTATCCATATAGATAATTGTTTAATAAGTATTCATTTTCACATGCTCTTTCTTAGAGATCTGAACTGAATCTATCTCTCTCTTCCTATGCATCGATCCTAACTGCCAATGATGGATCTCCATTATGGGAGTAACTGAGGTGATTTGGACCACAACACACCTAAAAACTAGGACATTTAGGGTTGTGATGGGAAAACCAAATCCATCTCCATCCCCAAAGGTCTGCCAACATAAAAATTACTTTTCTATCGTGTTTTCTACCATTTTCTTAACAATAACCTTGATCACCGACTATATTAATATGAGATGACTAAAAAGGTTGCAATATTGTTGTTGGATGAGATGATGGAGCTAACACCTTCCCCACTTGTATTAGGATCTTCATATCTAATCTCTGAATTAATACATATTGTTCTTATCTGCCCTTGGGTGGAGTCAAATTGGGTTTTAAGTATTTTTCCCACATATTTAAACTTCAACTTTATTTTTTTCCTTATTTTACCTACAAAAATGGGTGGTGACTCTGAGCTTTATCAATTTATCATTTTCTTCCTACCTTGGCAACTCTATTGGGGATTATTCAGATGATCTAAGTTGTGTTTTTCTTTTCATCATCTCATGTTTTGTGGGTCAGTCAAGGTTTCTAGTTTTTCCAATCATTTTTATTTTATTCCTTCTATTTTTCATCAAAATCTAGGTTTTCAAGAAAAAAAATTACCACAAATCAGATTAATCCTCTCTTTAAAAAATTCAAAGAAAATACCCAACAAAGAAACTAGTGAAATGCTCTATTCTGTGATCAAAAGGGAAGTTTTTTCTGTAAGACCCCTGACATGGGTTTGGACTACCCCTATTTGCTTTAGATTGATTAAGTGCTTATGACCTTTCTCTAATCCCTTGATATGGTCTTTGACTTTGTGGAGAGTTTAAGTCTCAAGTTTGAGCTTGTTTGGTTGTTGTGTGTGCCTTGTGTGCTAGTTTTGGTGCAAATTGCAATTTACCCAAAGTGGGGGGGGGTGAATGTGCAATTTGTCACTTATAGAATGTTCCTTTTCTTTATTGACATCATCTATAGGAGATATAAAGAAAGGGGCTCCTTTTTTTAGCCTTTGTTGAGTGGTGGCACCCTTAGTGGTGATTAGGGTTTCTAGAGTTGGTGTGTGTCTAGACCTATGTGTACCTTGTGGGTTGTCTCAACCTCGGTCATGACCTAGGGTGAGTTTTGTCTGTGTCACAGTTGATACACCCCCTCTAGGTGTTTTGGTCATGACCAAGATGGTTTTGGTTGGTATTGGGTCGAGACAGTTGCCTTTGTATAGAGTATCTCGACCTATGGTGTCTATGGTGATCCTTTGCCTCAACCAAGTGATGTTTTCGTGTTGATGTTACAACCATGGATGGTGTTCCTTGGTGGGTCCTGACTGTGACAATGTTAGGTGGTCTAAGTGGTTGAGAATCAACCTATACTATATCACCATCTCATGCATGTGTGTGTTAAGTGGTTGCATGTTGGTTTCTTGGGTGGACAAGTGTCCCTTTGGTGCCTTAGGGTGTTAACACCTCATCCTCACCCTACTTCCCTCCTCTTTTGATATATAAACCCTATTCTCTCCATGCAAGTGACCCCTTTCATCCTTCCTTCTTCCACCCTCTCTTTTTCTCATCCTTGGAGCTTGGTGGAGCAAGGGGAGTTGATATTGGAGCTCTTTGTTGTCGAATCTCTTGCATGTGGTGACTCTTGCTTCATCTTCAAACTTGGTAAGTATATGCCTTTCCTTGATGGTGTTTACATTGATCTTCTACCTTCTTTTCCTTCTCTCTTCTCAGCCTTAGACCATGGATCTTCCATGGTGGTTGTTTTGGAGAGGAACTCCTCATTACAAGGGTGATAGGCCATGTTTTGACAAGGTGGACCCAAGTGTGAGGAAGTTTCCTTCTCTCTTTCACCCTCCTTTTGGTTTGGCCTAGGGATCTTTGCTCTCTTTTCTTGATCAATCTTTGACCTTGATGTCTCCTTATTCTTGAGGTGATCTTGTAGCCTAAAGTGGATCCTTTGGTGGAGCTTCAATATCTTTGGTGATCGTGTTCCTGGAGCTATCATCATTGGAGTGATCTTCCTTAAGGTGGGTTATATAACTCTTAACCTTCTCTATTAATGCACTTTTCCTATATGCAAGTTGATTTTTTCACTCTCTAAAACATTCCCTTAACATGTTAGTGGATGATGCTAAGTCCTAGGACTTGTTTGATGTTAAAATCATGCTCAGTTTGAGAGTAATCTGAAACCCTAGTTTTGATACCCAGTTTTAGTGGTTATGGTGTAATTGTGATTTTTTCCCTATCTTGATCTTGGTTTTGATCACATGCTTGATGGACGAGTGTCTTGATGTTCTATGAAGTCTAGGATCTATTTTGGTGTTGTCAAACGTGTTTTATCTCTCTTTTTTGAGGTCTCTTTCATGGTGGTTTTATGATGCAAGTTTTAGGATTTTTGGTGATTAGTTCTGCATGGGATTTTGTTCTTCATGTGGATGATGGATTCTCTTGGTTTTATCTTTTGTTTTGGCCATGGAGATCTTCTCTTTGATCATGTTTAATCCTTGTTTGATGTTGGTCCTATATGTTGGTAGTAGTTTGATCTTTGGTGGTCATTGCACCTTATTTTGTTTTAGATCGTGACACCTTGCTATGTGAGGTTTTGGTCAAGACATATGGCATGGTTAGGTCATGACATCCTACCCTATGATTGTCGTGACACTTACCACTATGAGGGTCGAGACACCTACTTGATTTTTGGGTCGATTTGCTTCCCATGAAGTTGAGTTTGTGACATGTTTTCTTTTGATGGTTAAACCCTAGCCATGTGATCAAAACCCTAGTTGACGAAGAGTTCGAGACACCTTGGTTGTGTTGAGGTCGTGACACCTTGGTTGTGTGTGGTCGTGACCCTTGGCTCCTAGTGGTTGAGACACCTACATGTTAGATGGTCACGACCCATGTATGATGGGTGGTCGTGACACATGAATGGTGGGTGGTTGATAGATGTACTTGGACACCTAAGCGATACATGTATATGAGTAATGATTGAACTATGTCTAGTGTTGTTTAGATGATGAGTTAATCAACCCTAATCATGTTCCCCAACCCTAAGTGTTTTAAGGATATGGGAGATGTCATACCTAGGGTTCAACATTTGAATATAGTTATACAACCCTAATCGGCTAAGTATGAAATCCTAACCCTAATTGTGGGGCCATGGGATATGTTTGCACCTCTCACTTGGAATTCATATTATGTATGATGTTTTCTCTCTCTTGTTTATAAATCACTAGCCTTGCAGGTGATATGAACTTGAATTACATGGCTATGTGAATGCTATGGTAAATCCTATGTTATATATGATGGTGATTATGAGTCATGATTGAGGTATAATGTGATGAGGTATATGCAGGGATTATGTGATTGGGTATGATGACCTAGAAGGTGCCTTGTGCATGATTTGAGGTGATATCCTCTAGAGATGTGATTGAGGGAATTATATCCCATAGTTATGTGACATTGGTGATAGCCTTGGTGGTTGTGTGACAGCAATGATGGCCTTGTGAATGGCAGTTCTACAATGTTATGTGATGGTGTGACAAGTTCACACCATATACATTTTATATCTTTTGAAGTTGTGTTATACCCTTATTATTATAGAGTTTATTATGAATTTATATGTTGTTACTTGATTGATGCTAAAAGATATCTAATTAGCTTAATTAATCAAGTGAAACCTAATCATGTAGGTGCCATGTGCAATAAATTCATTCCAGTGTCAGTCTTAGTGCGGGATGGTGATATGAGTTATCCCTTCGTGGAAGTTTCAAGTCATATATTGTTGAGTATATGCATTCACATGATTGGACGTGGGACAAACCCTAGAAAGAGTGTGGCTACATGTTGTAGCTCAGTGATATGACTCAGTATATACTTTCACAGGATTGTTTGTGGGCCATACCATGGTAAGAGTGCGACTTTGGGTCATAGCTCAGTTTCACTAGTGTTTTGGCTATATACCAAGGCAGGATATGTTGTTTTGCAGATGACTCATATGTTATGTCATTGCGGTGTTTCACTCGTGCTGACCGGGAGGTATGGAGAGGTCGTGGATTATAGCTCTTCCATAAACCTTATATGGCACTGATTTTGACTTAGCAGTGGTCAGTTGGAGCATGAGTGGTATACCTCATCTCCTCGGGGGATAATAAAATATGTAATATAGTCGTGTAATGTAATCGAATAGGGACAAATGTGAAGAAAATTGATTGAAGCCTTGCCTTACTTTTGTATAGATTGATTGATAGAGAATATACATGTTCTTAATATTCCTTTTTAGAATGTTAATTGCTATAATTCTCAGTGATAACTATCTAGTATTTTTTAATCTGCTCTACCTACTTAGTATGATATCTACATGCTTAGTATGTTACCTACTACTTATCTTATTAGTGCTTTTGATAGACATTGGCAGAGAGTTATATCTCTCATTGGGACATTTGGCCTCACCCCGTGGGTTTCCAGATCTTTTAGGTGGCCGTGCATGATGAGGTGGTGATCATGCAGCTAAGGAAGAGCGGCAACAAGAGTAGTAGTTGATCTGGTTGGAAGTGATGCTAGTCTTTTGGTGTTAGAGTCCTAGAGTCATCCCGGTACGCTCAGTTCCTTGGGGTGGTCTTGGTGTGTTTGTGGTTATGTTATCATCACGAGGTTTTTAGCATGTGTGTCTTTTTTTTGTATAGTTGTGGTAGATGTACATGTGCATATGGAACATGTATCTCATGTAACATGTTGATAGGGAAGTTGAAAACAATGATGTAAACGCCTTATGATATGTTCTATGTGATCCAGGTGTCCTATTGTGGACTTATATGTGAAGGTTTTTAGCCTATGGTGCTGTTATGAAATCAGTTTTAATTTCCTATATTTTTTGGTAGTCCTCTTGCTTAGTGTTAATTTCATGTTAGTTTTGAGTAATCTCGATTTGTGTGGCGCAGGGTGTCACAGCTCTGTTGGTATCAGAGCTTTAGGTTCACTGTGTCTATAGGGACCTAGGACTAGGGTTTGTGTCTATTCTAGTGTCCTCTAATCTATCTTATAGTGGTTTCTTCTTGTGTAGAAGATGAATAAGAGTTGAAAAGATAGTTAGAGAACATGAAGAACATGTTGCTAAGAGTGGTGTTGCTACACCAGGTGGGGGTGCAAGGAGACATGATGTTGAGGAGAGGGTGGCTGAGAAGCCCCAGTTAGACCCTACAGTGGTGACCATTCCTATTTTTCAGTCCATGTTTGGACAGTTTATGGCCATAATTACACATATGGCAGACAGAATGCCCATTCCTCAAATGAGAGTAGTAGTTCCCAATGTGGAATCTTCGGTCTCAGGGAAGAATTTTGAGCAGTTTAGGCATGTTGGAGCTATGGAATATGCTGGTACAGTAGATCCAGTAGATGCATACCTATGGTTGACAGAGTTGGAGAAGGCCTTCAAGATCCTCAACATCCCTGAGGGAGACAACGTGAGGCATGCGGTGTATCTTTTAAAAGGGACTGTTGGCCATTGATGGGCCATAGAAGAGGAAAATAGGCTAGGTGTTGTTGTTAGCTGGGAGGAGTTCCGACATGAGTTTGTCAATCGGTACTTTCCTCAGACGTACTTTGATGATAAGTTCAAATAGTTTGAGAGGATTCGGCAGGGATCCATGTTAGCCAATGAGTATGAGACAAGGCTTATGGACTTGTTGAGGTTTTGTCCTAACATGGCTGCCACATATTAGGAGAGAATTTGACATTTTGAGAAGGGGTTAAGTGTGGAGTTGATTATGTCAGGAGTAGCCTTAGAGAATAGAGAGTGTTTTGCCGCATTTGTGGATTCTGTTAGGAGGATAGAGAGGTTTGTGGTTGAGAAGTGTAAGAAAGGTGCCAAGAAGAGACCGGCTCAGTACCAAGAATTGTTGTTTGGTGGATTTAAGGAGCCTAGGTTCTCATCACTGCCAGCATAGTAGAAGTCTAGTGCACTAACACAGTGGTTGCCAAGTCAGAGCAGAAGCTGTAGTTTTCCACCTATTGGAGCAGTATAGCATCAATGTCCGTGATGGGGCAGTCCAGGCTATAATACAAGACCAGGACTTGCCATAAGTGTGGGAAGGTAGGTCATATGTTGTGGGAGTGTCCAGTGAAAGGTGATGAGGTGACCCAGAAGTCGAGGCAGAGTCAGCAGGGCTTGTAGAGACATCTATTTAGTAGTGGAGGATGTGGACGTGGATAGACATTGTAGGCTAATTTTTCTGGACAGGCTACAACTGGTTTTACACCTTGAGTCAGTCAGAAGGAGAGGTTAACCCATGTGTAGAGATAGGTCAGATGAAGTTATTTCATTCTTATGTGTTTGAATATGCTTTATAACCATTTTGTTTGACCCTAGTGAGATCTTGAGGAAGAGATGCAGAGGTAGTACCAATCTCTTTGACTTGGATTTCGAGGGTGAAATCCCTGTTAGAGGTTTATGGCTTCTAAGACCCCTGACCTAATTTTTGGGCTAACCCTTCTTTCTTTGTATTTATTAAGTGCTTGTAACCTTGCCCTAATCCCTTGCGATGGTTTAGGACTTTGTGAAAAGCTTAAATCTCCAGTTTGAGCTTGTTTGCATGTTATTTGTGCCTTGTGTGCTAGTTTTGGTGAAAATTACAATCTACCCAAAGTAGGGAGTGAATGTGCAATTTGTCACTTCTAGAATGGTCCTTATATTTCTTGACATCATCTAGAGGATATAGAAATAAGCTTTCTCCTTTTTTTAACCTTGGTTGAGTGGTGGCACCCTTAGTTGTGATTAGGGTTTCTACAGTTGGTGTGTGTGTCTCGACCTATGTGTATTTTGTAGGTTGCCTCGACCTAAGTCATGACCTAGGGTGAGTTTTGTTGGTGTCATGTTTGATAAACCCCCTCTAGGTGTTGTGTTCATGACCAAGATGGTTATTTTGGTCTTGGGTCGAGACAGTTGCCTTTGTATAGAGTGTCTCAACCTAGGGTGTGTGTGGTGATCATTTGCCTCGACCAAGTGATGTTTTGGTGTTGATGTCGTGACCATGGATGGTGTTGCTTGGTGGGTCGATAATGCGACCATGTTGGGTGACCTAAGTGGTCAAAATCTAAGTGGTTGAGACTTAACCTAGATGGTATCACCATCTCATGCATGTGTGTGTTAAGTGGATGCATGTTTGTTTCATGGGTGGACAAGTGTCCCTTTGGTGCCTTAGGGTATTGACACTTCATCCTCACCTTACCTCCCTCCTCTTTTTCAATATAAACCCTCTTCTCTCCATGCAAGTGACCCCTTTCATCCTTCCTTCTTCTTCCCTCTCTTTTGCACATCCTTGGAGCTTGGTGGAGCAAGGGGAGTTGATCTTAGAGCTCTTGGTGGTCGGATCTCTTGCATGTGGTGACGCTTGCTTCATTTTCAACCTTGGTAAGTATATGCCTTTCCTTTATGGTGATTCCTTTGATCTTATACCTTCTTCTCATTCTCTCTTCTCAACCTTATACCATGTATCTTCCATAGTGGTCGTTTTAGAGAGGAACTCCTCATCACAAGGGTCATAGGCCATGTTTTGACAAGGTGGACCCAAGTGTGAGGAAGTTTCCTTCTCTCTTTCACCCTCCTTTGTTTGGTTTGGCCTGGGGATCTTTGCTCTATTTTCTTTACCAATATTTGACCTTGGCGTCTTCTTCTTCTTCTTGAGGTGATCTTGTGGCTGAAAGTGGAGCATTTAGTGGAGCTTCAACATACTTGATGATCATGTGCTTGGAGCTATCATCCTTGGAGTGATCTTCCTTAAGGTGGGTTATATAACTCTTAACCTTCTCTATTAATGCCTTTTTCCTATATTAATGTTGATGTTTTCTCTCTATAAAACGTTCCCTTAACATTATAATGAATGATTCTAAGCCCTAGAACTTGTTTGATGTTAAAACCATGCTTGCTTTGAGAGTAATCTGAAACCTTAGTTTTGATACCTGATTTTGGTGGCTATGGTGTAATAGTGGTTTTTACCCTATCTCTTGATCTTCACATGCTTAATGGATGAGTGTATTAATTTTCTATGAAGTTTAGGTTCTAGTTTGGTGCTATCAAACGTGGTTTCTTTCTCTTTCTTGAGGTCTCTTTCATGATGGTTTTATGATGTAAAATTTAGGGTTTTTTATTATCAATTTTGCATGGGATTTTCTCCTCCATGTGGATGATGGATTCTCTTGGTTTTATCTTATGTTTTGGCGATGGAGATCTTCTATTTGATCATGTTTAATCCATGTTGGAAGTTGGTCCTATACATTTGTAGTAGTTTGATCTTTGGTGGTCACTACACCTTGTTTTACTTTAGATCATGACACCTTGTTATGTGAGGTTTTGGTCGAGACATATGGCCTAGTTGGGTTGCGACATCCTTCCCTATGATGGTCGCGACACTTACCACTATGAGGGCCAAGACACCTACATGATTTTTGGGTCGAGTTTCTTGCCTTGAAGTTGAGGTAGAGACATGTTTTCTTTTGATGGTTAAACCCTAGCCATGTGGTCAAAACCCTAGTTGATGAAGAGGTCGAGACACCATGGTTGTGTTGAGGTCGTGACACCTTGGTTGTGTGTGGTCGTGACCCTTGGCTCTTGGTGGTCGAGACACCTACATGTTAGATGGTCATGACCCAAGTATGATGGGTGGTCACGACACATGAATAGTGGGTTGTCGATACATGTACGTGGACACCTAATCAATACATGTATATGAGTAATGATTGAGCTATGTCTAGTGTTGTTTAGATGATGGGCTAATCAACACTAATTATGTTCCCCAACCCTAAAGTGTTCCAAGGATACGGGAGATGTCATACCTATAGTTTAGTGTTTGAGTATAGTTGTACAACCCTAATCAGATAAGTATGAAACCCTAACCCTAATTGTAGGGCCATGTGATATGTTTGTACCTCTCACTTGGAGTGGTTATTATGTATGTTGTTTTCTCTCTTATTTATAAATCACTAACCTACCATGTGATATGAACTTGAATGACATGTCTATGTGAATGCTATGGTAAATCCTATGTTATATAGGATGGTGATTATGAGTCATGATTGAGGTATAATGTGATGAGGTATATGCAGGGATCATGTGATTGGGTCTAATGACATGGCAGGTGCCTTGTGCATGATTTGAGGTGATATCCTCTAGAGATGTTATTGATAGATTGGTATCCCACAGTGATGTGACATTGGTGAAAGTGTTGGTGGTTGTGTGACAGTGATGATGGCCTTGTGAATGGCAGTGCTATGTGATGATGTGACAAGTTCACACCTTATATATTTTATATCTTTTGAAGTTATATTATACCCTTATTCTTGTAGAGTTTATTATGGCTTTATATGTTGTACCTTGATTGATGCTAAAAGATATCTAATTGGCTTAATTAATCAAGTGAAACCTAATCATGTAGGTGACATGTGCCATTGATCCATTCCAGTGTCAATCTTAGTGATGGATGGTGAAATGAGTTCTCCCTTAGTGGAAGCTCAGAGTCATATATTATTGAGTATATGCATTCACTGGATTGGTTGTGGGCCATACCCTAGCAGAACTATGGCTACGGACCATAGCTTAGTGATGTGACTCAGTACATACTTTTACAGGATTGGTGGAGGCCATACCCTGGCAGGAGTGTGACTCTAGGTCATAGCTCAGTTTCACTAGCATTGTGCTTATATACCAAGGCAGGGTAGGCTATTTTGTAGATGAGTCATATGTTATGTCACTCTCGGGGTTCTCTCATGCTTACTGGGAGGTGTGGAGAGGTCGTGGATTCAGGATCTTCCATAGACCTTGTATGGCACTGATTTTGACTTAGTAGTGGTTAGTTGAAGCATGAGTGGTATACCTCATCTCCTTGGAGCATAATAAAATATGTAATATAGATGTGTAGTGTAATCACATAGGGACAAATGTGAAGAACATTGGTTGAAGTCATGCCTTGCTTTTGTATAGATTGATTGATAGATAATATACATGTTCTTCATATTCCTTTTTAGAATGTTGATAGTTCTACTTCTCAGTGATAGCTGCCTAGTATTCTTGATCTGCTCTACCTGCTTAGTATGATATCTACCTGCTAAGTATGCTACCCGCTACTTAGCTTATATGTGCTTTTAATAGACGTAGGCGGGGAGTTATATCTCTTACTGGAATGTTTGGTCACAACCCATGGGTTTCCACATCTTTTAGGTGTTCATGATGACGAGGTGGTGATCGTGCAACTGAGGAAGAGAAGCAAGAGTAGTAGTTGATCATGTTGTAACTTCTACTAGTCTTTCTATGGGTTTCCACATCTTTTAGGTGGTCGTGATGACGAGGTGGTGATCTTGCAGCTAAGGAAGAGCAGCAAGAGTAGTAGTTGATCATGTTGTAAGTGCTACTAGTCTTTTGGTGTGAGTCCTAGAGTTGTCCCTATACACTCAGGTCCTTGGGGGTGTTCTTAGCGTGTTTGTGGTTATCTTTTCCTACTGAGGTTTTTGGAATGTGTGTCTTTTGTTGTATAGTTGTGGTAGATGTACATGTATATATGGAACAAGTATCTCATGTAATAGGTTGTTTACAGGAAAGTTGAAAACAATGTTGTAAACAACTTATGATATGTGTTATGTGATCTAGGTGTCCTATTGTGGACTTTATATGTGAAGACTTTTAGCTTATGTTTTTGTTATGAAATTGTTTTTAATTTCCTGTGTTTTTCGATAGTCTTCTTGCTTAGTGTTAATTTCACATTAGTTTTGAATAATCTCACTTTGTGTGGCCTGGAGCATCATATTTTATTTATCACGCCTTTGTTTTCTTAATAAAGTCGGAGGAATCATCTGTTCCACCAGTAAAATAATCATTTTTTTCTCATTGCTTAGATTTTTGGTAGTACGACAATTGCCACATTTTCTATCAATCATCTTTTTAGGGTCAACCTCTGCCTCCCTTCTAGTGTTTGCCTCCAATTCCATCCTTTCTTTTCTTTTTTTCCTTTTTTTCCTTTTTATTAAAAAGATAACATAAACATAAAGGAAAGAGAGAAAAGGATAAGAGAAGTCTTCATGATTAGCAAAGTCTTCTCTTTTTTTAATGATTACATGATTGTTTCCTTATGTGCCTATCATTTATCTCTCATGCTTTATTTAGTAGGCTTGCTTTAGAAGACATCAAAATCTTGCCTTTACATAGTGCACACATACAAATTCATGTGTCACATAATGGGTCCCAACAATCACGTTGGATGCATGAAAGTGGTGTGCAGGTGCAAATAAAGGTACCGAAATAACATTAAGCGGGACGTAAAAATTCCTTGAGAACACCCCCTCTCCTAGAACTCATGACTTATTATGGTCGTCGTAGTAAGGAGGTGTATCGGGAGTAGTACCAATATTTGAAGAACCCGAGTTATCCCCACGATGAGCGCCATCATGCCATAGAGAAGATAAGGACCAACCCCTCCTATACAATGCATGCTTGAGTAAAGACATAAAATCACATCAAAACTCATGGACTATCAATCAATCTATTAGAAAAAAAATCTTCAACATATGCATATTGTGGTTTCTTGTTTTAAAATTTTCAAGATTGTTACATGCTTTGCTAATTCTAAGATTGTTCAAAGATGTATGCTTTAAGATTCTGCTCATCACACATATTGTTTTCCATTTTCTAACATCCTTATGCTTCAAAAATCATAACAAACAAAGATCTCAAATCAACAATCTTATCAAAACAGCAATCTCTAATCAACAATCTTATTATCTCACATGATTTCAAACAATCTCAAGCTAACAATCTCCCATGATCCGAAAGGATCCCAATGATTTCCAATGATCTCAATCATAAACAATCTTTGACCCATGATCTTTTCAAACTTGAAAATATTTCAAAGATTTCCAACAAATCTCAAATAATCTATCTCTCATTCAACAATCTTCATTGAACAATCTTTCTAATTGAAGATTTTTTTCCCTTTCAAAGAAAAGAACACCTTTCTAAAAAATCAACAATCTTTCATAAACAAAAAATCAAAATTGTTTTTAAAACAAAAAAAAGAAAGAAAACTCGTTTCAAAAAACAAACAAAAAATCTTTTCAAAAGAAATGACTTTTCAAAAACAAAAAGAAATTCTTTTCAAGGAAAAATAAAATTCTTTTTAAAATACAAAAAAAGAAGTCTTTTCAAATAACCAAAAATTCCTTTTATAACAATAAAATTTCCAAAAGTAAAATCTGTTCAAAACACAAGAAAAGAATTTGCGAAAAACAAAAAAATCAAAACAAAATTCTTTCCATAAGAGAAAAAGGAAAAATCTTTTTTAAACAAAATAAAATGATCTTTTCATAAAAAGAGAAATAATATTTTCAAAATTTGAGAACAAATACTTTCTAAAAAGAATAATACTTTTAAAGAAAAATCCTTTCAAAAGAACAATCTTCTAAAAAAACAACTTTAAATGAAAACCAACAAAAGTTGAACCATGTTTCAAAATTCAACAAATTTGAATCATCTTTCAAAACTCAAAAAAGTTGAACCATCTTTCTAAACTTAACAAAGTTGAATTGACTATCAAAAAAGTTAGAAAATGCTCTCAAAACTCAAACAAAAGAAAGAAAAAGTATAATAAATCTTACAAAACCTTTTCAAATATCTTCCGATTAGATCATGCTAAAAGGTTGCTTGATTATGGTATCTTCTCATGAACCACCACTCATGTCAAAAACCTTTGATATCTGTTAAAAGGCTGCAAAAATGCTAATGAAGTGATCAAAATTCTCTTCAATCTTCATCTTTGACCATACATGAACCAAAAAGCCCTCCTTTTTGGGAAGCTTCTCCATATACCTTATTTCCTGAGGAACACAATTCCAAACCTTCAGCCTTGCATCAAAAGGCTTCCCAATTTTACCTAATAAGCTTTGAGCTCTCATGATCAAATCACGTGTAGATTTGAATCATTTTCTAGAGCCTTGAGTTACTCATGCCCATGTTTACTCAAGAACATATTTCCTTGAAGGGACTCTAACTCAGGTTGATCCTTTTAAAATAAAGCTTTAGGAGTGCACCAATACACTACTCAAACCTCAAATCTTGGATATAAGTTCCAAATCTTGACTAAAATATCGACTCATGCCCCAAGCATACCAACTCCATTTGCTCCAACAAATTTTCCATCTTGATTGAGATGTCACCTACTAGCATGTGGTTCGCCCATCTTAGCCTATCAAATATCATAGTATTGGACAATGACTTAAAATTGGGCCATCAGTGCACCTTCACTTTCACATCTTTTGATGGTCCCAAACTACAAGATAAAATTGGGCCATCACCTTACTTAAACCTTCATATCTATATGATCCCAGACCACAACCTAAAATTGGGCCATACCCTAACTTTCACGCTCATGTCTTTGATGGTCCCAGATTGTGACCTAACACTGGACCATTACCTTGTTCCCCCACGTTCATATCTATATGGTCTCGTACTACAACTGAAAACTGGGCCATCACCATGCTAACATCCCCTTTTTCTTTGTGAGTATTTCTCTAATAAGATATCCCCTAAGGAGAGAGGAATCTCACCCACCTATATCCAGCCACAGTCTATGGCCCTAAGTGGGTCACCTTATCCCAATATACTCCTTTGTGAGTATTTCTCTCATAAGATCTTCCCTGGGGAGAGAGGAATCTCACACACCCATATCCATCCACATGCTCTGGCCCCAAAAAATGTCACCTCTCTCGTAATATCTCCCCTTAGGAAAGAGGAATCTCACACATCGGTGCCCGACCACAGCCTCTGGCCATGAGGGGTCACCTTATCCCTAGATACCCCTTTTCCTTGTGAGCATTTCTCTCATAAGATATGCCCCGAGGGGGTAGGAATCTCACACACCCATATCTATCCAGTCTCGGGCCCTGAGCGGGTCATCTTATCCCTAGATATCCCTTTTACTTGTGAGCATTTTTCTCATAATATCTCCCCTTAGGAGAGAGGAATCTCACACACCCGTGTCCAGTCATAGTTGTTGACCCTGAGTGGATCACCTTGTCCCTAGATATACCCATTTCCTTGTGAATATTTATCTCATAAAATCACCCATGAAAGAAAAACCTCAGACTTCGATCCCTAACCACAGTCGCTGGCCTCAAGTGAGTTACCTTGTCCCTGGGTACCATCTTAACTTACCTTCTACAACCAACAACCATAATATGTATGTTTTATCATGACGCTATTGGACATACCTCATGACAAGACTAGAAAAATCCTTACATATCACTCAATCTAGGGGCATATTTCTCTCTTCGTACCATTGGATTTGACAGCCTATGTCGATACATGAAAAATCTCTTTCCACGCAAAGGGTGAACATCCATATTTTGACAAGATAGTTGTCCCCTTCTCGTGCAAGGGGCTGGTTATCTTTATCTGTCGTGATTTTTGAACCCCTTTTTTGTTCAAGGGGTAGTATTTTTGGGCCCTATTGGGATAGAGTCACAAAAACATGAATGTCATTTGTTGAAGCATCTTGCCTAATGCAAGGGGAAGTTTGTTTACAATTGTGTTTCTTCTCTTTTTGACTCCTTGATACACAAGGGATAGATTACCAGTTGGTCTCCTTATCCTAACAACCAATCATTCCACCTCCAGCACAGAGGAGAACATCATAAAAGTCGTAGGCAACAAACTCTTACTGGCAGTTTTAGGTAGAGATTCTTGAGATGACAAGAACTAACAAATAGTCCAACATTGGTGAGGTGATGAAGAAATTGGTTGAGGACTCTCATGATGAACTAAAGACTCAGGTCAACACAGGATCCATCTATTGGTCATGATGGGTTGATGAACCACAGGTCACAAACACAATTGAGTTTAGTGTCAAGTAGATAGTCCAAGATAACATGAATCAGCCAAAGCCATAGACACAAGTGTTCCCATTTGTTGGCAATGCACAACTATCATCATGATACAACTTGTAGGGTGAGAAACTACATCATCTTGGATGACACCCGCCAAGGCTATACCCATGCAAGAATGTAACATATGAGTATATGCAATAAGAGATGTTTATGACATGCATAATCACTGCATAGAACAGCCAAGCAGATGAGACAGAAAAATCCAGTGAACCAAGCATGAGTCATTGCTTATCAAGGCAGAAGTACAAAAGCTGCAAAAGGTCAGAAGACTATAATTCTAGCATAGAAGAAGAGGCCTTACACAATCAATCACACAATGTACCCTCCACTGCCACCTTGGAACTATCCTCTAGTTCCAGGACCATATGGGCAACTACCTCATCTAGGTTTGGTTGTGGCATTGATAGTCACAATTCTCTCAGATATGACAAGTTGTTGAATACAATATGACATATTACATGCAAAAGCTGGGAGATCTAGAGGTCAAGATAGAAGAATTTGACACCTTCATAGGTCACCACGAGAAGATTACAAAGCTTTATTGCAAAAGCATGATGAAGAAAGATATATTTTTTGAACAAAAAAAATATTTCTCCCACTATTGTCAAAGAGGAGATACCAATGTAAGAACCAAAGAGAAGGTTCACATACTTAGGGGCCTCTCTCAATAGCATTCTTTCATTTGTCAAGCATCTTATGAAGTTTCCAGCCATAAAGGAGCCTCATTATCCTCTACCAAAGAGCTACAATACCAATATTCATTGTGACTATCACCGCATCTCGGGACACAAAATAGATGCATGCATAGCTCTCGTGCACTATATTCAGTACCTAATTGATGCATGTTTGGTTCAAGTGGATTTCATTACAGAAGTCTCTCCAAAGCCTATCGTCGAAGTGATAGGTGCACCAGTAGATTTATTTGAATCCATGCTCAAGCCAGAGCACATACCATCCAATGCAGTCGCAAAATTGATTGAGCATCCCACTCGAGCCAGAGCTCTACCAAGAAGCATTGAGACACACAGTTGTCATGAGCCCCAAAGCATCTGGGGATCATGAAGGATCTATCTAAACATTTTTCTTTAAAAAAATCATCAAAATGAGAAAAAAAATTCAAAATAACAAAATCAAAAAAATCATCAAAATCAAAAAACATCTACTTAATCTAGTTCAGTGCCTAGACGCATATCCCCGTGAACCCTGAAGTGGAAGCATCAAAGTAGAACCATAGGGCCTAGGACGGAAGAAGCATGTTTTTTATCTTGAGGCCCCAATGGTTCACAAACCTCATATCACCCAGAAATATCAGCCAATCAATAAAATCATCTAAATCTAAGAAAGAAGGATGAAACCACATATCAAAATCAATATAAGTCATCTTCTAGGTCTTCTTAAATTGAGTACCCTAAAGGTGACTTGGAACAAACCCACAAAGTTAGGACATTCTAGAAACAAATTTAGGGCTCATTTCCTACATGAGCTTCAATGTTTCAATATAATAGCAACCCTGCTTGGACCAGTTGTCCTTTGTTGATTCAGTAGTTATTGTGCATAGAGCATGCCACATGAGGCCATGCTAACTGATAAGAGGTAACCCCCATTCATGGGTTGTAGGTATGTCTTGGAGAGTAGGTAAGGTTTTAGTATATCTGAGGAGATGATGTGCCTTGTCCGACCCTTTCTCTGAAGATGTATGTAAGCATTTCTAAAGATGGATTTGAGTTAGACTTTGCTATCTCTATACAGAACAATTCATCATGCCTTTGATGTCTACAATCTTCTATCAATGGTTTCTTGATGGACTTTGCTTGTGGAGATATATTGTGATTGTCTGAGGAGACCTTCTTACTATTGGAGTGATTTGTGATACAGAGGTAGAGTGAGCCACTATCATATGAGATTTTCCTTCTTCGTCTATCTTTGTCAAGTAAAGGGATTATCATAATTTGTATTATGGTGGTAGAATTTTTCCTGATTGTTTTGTTTCAAAGGTTTTGAATTTTTCTTTTGACATTTTGTGATCATGTTAGTCGGTAATAAGTTGTTTTGAGGTTGATTTTTGATTCAATTTTTTATTTGACATACCATGGTCTGTGGATTCTTATGTTTCTCTTTACCATTGATGATGTTAGGATATGACCCTTAGAGGTTTTGTATTGTTTGTTTGTTTGTTTTGGGCTAAGGCCGCTGGTGAAAAATTCAGGTCTTCTAGAATGAGAACCCTTTGATGAGCTAGTGGTAACCCATGCTAATCAGGATGCCTATCATGAGATGTGAGGGGTGGTCATGTAAACATTATATCTTATTTGATGAAAAATGGCAACTACCCTTCTCACCCTCCCTACTTTTCACTTTTTTGTACTAGAGTTTAAGGTTATTTGAGATCTTGAGCATGTTTAAGCTTGCCCAATATCTTGTATGAATTGGTTGGTTCTTCCCTTGGTACAGATAGGTACCTCTATCAACAGATAGGTACCTCTATCAAAGCCCCTACGTACAGTAAGGAAAACTCGCTCTTATGATGTTGAACCATCTTGTATTTAAGAGATGCTCTAGGGAGAAAACAATTGTCAGTTACAGTTGTTGGTCATAAAGGATAACTTAAATGTGGAAACTTGTATGGTATTTAACCTTATCTATCTTGAGAACTTTTAAAAAATAAGAAAGGTTTTGGGGAATAGACAATTTGATCGATACAATCATTGGTCATAAAAATCGTCTTAAATCTAGAAATTTGTCTAGAGACAAAGCTTACCAATATTATCAATCCTATCAATCTTATCAATATTATTGATACATCAATATTCTCTAAGTATTAGCCAATGATTGATATAGCCATTAACCGTGAAGGTCACCCTAAATTCAAAAACTTGTTTGATATCTGACTTCATATATCTTGAGAAATCTTGTACAACACTTGATATTATGCTTTTGAAGGTCCTAACAAGCAACTTGAAACACTTCGAATGGCATAATGATAATCTAATGATTCATGCATCTAGTAGGAACCTTCAAATGATCATATACTTCCATTTCCATATTAATTGATCATTCTTTTAAGACTTCAAAGAGAGCCTTATATCTTCAAATCTAATATGACTCAATATCACTTCAAGAATGAACCATTCCTAATAGGGATGTAGTTTAAAGGAAGGATGATCAAATCAAGTGGGAACTAAAGACTCATAAATAATCGTTCATTGACACTCAATGGGATAGATGATAGACTAGTGGAGTAACATGTCGTGGATAGCATCTTAACATTGAATAATCTCATGATACCCGCTCATACCTTTTTTAGCACAGTTCCCACAAATTATATCCTATAGGAATTATAAATTCTCTGAGGAACACACGATTAACCCACAATGATCAATGTCTATGTGGCCATCTTAACCTGGGATATTTGTCTAGTTCCCAATCTCATTTATCTAGAAAAAGTTAGAAGAAATAGAACAATCAAGATAGTTCTTTCAAAGATCCTAACAAGCAACCTAGAACTGTTTGAATGGCTAGTTGATGCTCTAAGCATTAGATATTTTATAGACACAGTCACTGGTCATAAAGGCCACCTTATATCTAGAAAATTATCTGATGATCAATTGTATCTATCTTGACCAATTTTTCAAAATTGGAAACGCTCTAGATTTGGATTTTTTTTTATACCCCATCTATGGTCTTAGCTCATAACCTAAAACTAAACTAATTCTATTGCCATTGTCAAATCAATCTATGGCCTTGGATCATGACCTAAAATTGAACCAATCCCGTGCTCATATTTCCAAATCTTTCTAAATCTAAGATCATGACTCAGACTACACCAATCATGTCCTAAACATATCAATATTTCCAATTCATATATAGTAGGAACTTCCAGATTATTGAATATGCTAACATTTCGATATCAGATGATCCTTTCTCAGTGAGGATGTAGTCTAAAAGAAGGTTAATTGAATCAAGTGAGAACTAGAGATTCAGGGATGATCTTTCATCGATAGTCTAGGGGACATATGATAGACTAGTGGAGGAACACATCATGGAGACCACCTTAACGCTGGAGGATCACCTGATACTCAATCTCAACTTTTTATTAATACTCTTTGTATAAACTTTATCATGCAAGATTACACATGCTCTAGGGAGCAGACAATTCACCAACATGATCACTGCCCATAAAGGTCACCTTAATTGGGAACTTGTCTGACACTCGAATGTTCAATCTCGAGCAATCAAAGGCTTATTTCTGATAGGCAAACTCACCCAATTTTACCTTTTTACAGCCGTGGTCCCTTATTTGGTGAACTTTCTTAAACAAAATAAAACTAAAAATAATAAAACAAAAATGTGTAGAAAGAGAAGAGAGACCATGACTACTTTCAAGATCTTTTCGCATTCAAGTAGTTGCCACAATTCTCAATTATTACAAGATCATGATCTTAATACCTATGACAAACCACAAATCATATTCACTTTTTCACATCCACCTTTTATCACTAAGGCATGACTTGTGGGAGAATCAGACGTACACTACTTTAAGAACTGAAGCAATGATGAGAGTCACTTTTATGGATAATAAACCTCTTAAGGCTCATCAAAACTATAAGGGAATTAATGATTGGTCAGACATAGAAAACGGCCTAAGTGATAGGTTGTCATTGCTTTGGAGAAATCATTTATGTCCTTTTTTCTTGACTAATTCATTCTTAGAAGGAAAAGGCATCACCTACGTTTTTCACTCTCCATAAGGTTTGTCAGAACATCTTTGACAATTCCAACCTTTTCGGCCTTTCGTGACCAAAAATGGGGGTCGGACTTGGCTCATTATTTTCTAATAATTCAAGATTCGTATTTTGCATGATTTTCTCCAGAACATTCTTAAAACATATATAAATCAAGACAATCACCTTTATTCAACATGGGCCACTGGGCGGATTAGAGAAATTCACCAGTGACACATGGTGAATGCCCTCAATCTACGGGCCATGCCTCACAGTGGATCAGTATGATGAAATGTCTCTTCTAGAATCTTGTAGTTGGAAATCTTGAGCCCTAAAATTTATCTATAAATAGACCCCATACCCAACATATTTTAGGCTCCTCTCATCTCTTCTGAATCCAGAGAAGACTACCTCTCCCTTCTACTTTCTATTTGGGATTAGAGTATCCTTCCTCTGATACCAATTGCTCATGTTACTATTGGTTGCTTTACAATAATTTATGTTTTTTCTATTATATCCATATCAATAATTGTTGTTTGTTATGATCTTCTTATAATTGTTCATATCTACACACCCTTTCTCAAAGATCTCATCTTGCTCTACTGAATCTACCTCTCTCACCTCTCTCTCTCTCTTCCTATGCATTAGTCCTAACCACCAATATGGAACTTTGTTATGGCAGGTCTTGAGACAATTAGGACCACAACACACCTAAAAATTAGGACATTTAGGATTTTGATGGAAATACCACAGTCATCTCTAGTCACAAAGGTCTGCCAACATTAAAATTGCTTCTTCACATGTTTTCTGCCAATTTTCTTAACATTAACCTCGGTCAATGTTATTTTTAACCTAGATAACTAAAAAGGTTGTAATTTCGTTATAAGGATAAATGGGTATGCTAATACCTTTCCCACCCATAACAGGATCCTCAGATCCGATCTCTGAAATATCTTTCTTATATGCCTTTAGGTGGAGTAAAAATTGAGTTTTTATGTGTTTTCTCATTGACTTAAATGTCAACATCATTTTTTATCGAATCTGAGATTTATTGAATTATTATTTTCTTCTTACTTTTTTTTTATTTCCACAACCGTATGATCCATTGAATTTTTTAGTCCAGGTACAAACCAACCAGACATGCTATTATATCTCACGTCCTACTTTTCTTTCAGATCTCCTCCATTCTTAAATTTATAGGCACCTCATCTAATGAGTTGTCTTACTCCTCGATCAAAGTGCACACTAAATGAGAAACAAAAAATCTATTTCTCTTTCCTTCTCTCTCCCTTCTCTTTCTATTAGTCATCACAAGAACTTCTCCACATGTATCCTATCTCTCTCTCCTCATTGTTTTCACCCCTAAGTTGACCCATTATGAAATGCCCGATTATCACTCACTTTCCTTCACCTCCACATTTTATAGATGATGCCAGGAAAAATTCCACCCCATTTTAACACCTAGAAAATCTACCCCAGGCTTAAATATAAATTACCTTCCCCCAACTCCCCCTTCTAATAAGAAAACAATCAACTATGACCTTTGAACCTTCCTAGCCCATTTTGATGTTGTTATTTTCCCCAAATTTTGGTCTTGGTTGTGCAGGCGATGCTCCACCAAGCTTAGGTAATGGATGTTGTGGGCCACTGTGGAGAATGATTTATCAACCTATGACTTTGAGGAGGCCAACTCATGCTTTTTGAGTCTCCTTTGTGTCCTCCTTAAATAGTAATTCCTTATGCCCAACACCTACTACTTTTTTTACCATGGCCGCACAATTTTTACTCCTATGGACACCACCCGACCCATGTAGGAGCTCTTTGACCATGTTGTCATGTTTATGAAGTTGCATTCTTGTTAAAATTCCCATATCACTAGTTGGGCTTGTTCCATTTTCCTCCTCTACTTCTAACTTTTTATGTTTTGCTTCCAAACAAGCACACTGTTGTATTAACCACCTTCCCTTTTCCATGATCATGTGGTACATTTCTAGAGGGGGTATGTAAGGACCCTGACCTCCGTTTAGGGCTTACCCTATTTTCTTTGCTTAACCCTGATGCTTAGTTTCTTTCTAATCACATTTGGTTATGATTAGGGTTTGTTGGTTCTTTTATGAGAGTTGGAGGTGCTACTTGCAATTAACCCAAGTCTAGGGTTTGTGGGCAAGTTTTCCACCTTGTGAGGTGTTCCTCCCTCTCCTTTCTTCCTCTAGTGTTGAGAGGAAGGGTTGGGCTCGTTGCTTGAGTTCCTTTGGGCTTGGTTGAGATTGTTGGGCTTTGTGGTGCCTTGCTTTTGCTTCTTTGGACCTTGTGTCAGGCAAGAGAGCCCTGTGTCAACCAGTGGTGTGTCGGCCATGCTTGTGTCGCTTAGGGTGTGTCGCCCAGGGTTGTGTCGGCCATGGTGGAGGTGTGTCGCCCATGGACCCCTTTGACCTTCTTTGACCTCGTTTGTGTCACCACTAGTGGACACTTGGTGCTTGATGCTTGCATGTGGCAATGGCTTTGGACATGTGTTTAGGGCATGTTAGAGTGGTGGACTTGCTCATGGACAAGTGTCCCTAGGTGGGCGACACCTTGCCTTATCTTTCCTTGGTTTCTCCTCCATCCCCTTCTATATATGCATTTCCTTTCCCTTGCTAAGGATCCCTTTAGTTCCTTAGTCTCCTTCTCCTTGGTGCACGACAGCCCTCTATTCTTTTACAAGCTGGGTGGATGATCCTTCTTGGAGTCTCCTTCTTCCTCTAGTGGTGGCCGAACCCTAGAGTGCCTTGCTCTCCTTCTTGTGGTGGTGCATGGAGCTTGGAGCTAGGAGCTTGGAGCTTGCTTAAGGCGGGTTACATAACTCCAAACCCTAACTACACTACCATCTTCTATGTTCTTTATATGTTGCTTATGATCATATCGTCTATGCATGTTGTTAGTTTGGTTTCTTGCTTAGTGCTTCTTGTTGGCCGATCCTTGTTCTAGGGTTTCTTGGTGAGAAACACTCCTTTCTCTCCTTGGTCTAGAGGAGTGAGCTCGAGTGCTAGTAATACGGGCAATACCCCTCTCTCGTTTAAGTTGAGAGGTGAGCTTGTGTTCTAGTTGCTTGAGCTACACCCTCCTCTCACCATGGACTTGAAAGGTGAGCTTTGTGGTGGTTGTAAACCTTATTAGGGTTGTTTCTTATGTTGCCCGATTGGTGTTAAGAAGCTTGGAAAGACCCCTCTCTCTTGATAGTTGAGAGGTGAGTCATCTTCTTGATCCATTAGGATTTTGGTGCCCTTGTGCTTGAGGTTGGTGGTGACCCTATCGGGCTGCATCTTGACCGTTATGATCTTGGGGGAGGTGTTTCCCGATACCCCTCTTGACCTAGAGCCTTAGACGATATGTTGTGGTGGTTGTGATGGATGATACCCCTGGTCCCTGACCTTGTGACGAGTGTCACACCACAGTCCTTGCTTTGTGACGGCCGATAGGTCATGGATAGGTCGGCTGAACGACAAGTTCCTTGTTGGCTGTCTGAGTTGCACCCTTAGCCGTTGACTATTGTTGAGTACCCTGACCGACACACATGACTTAGATGTGGCTTGGTGTCATTATACCTTATTGTTTTGGAAGCGTTGCTAGCTAGACTGTGATGAGCGTCACCCCCTTGGCCTTAGCTTTGTGCATGTCAGCCAACAACACGACACTGGATGAGCGTTGCACGACACCTTAGTGCCCGATACATGTGGTTGCCCGATATGCATGGGTTCACAATACATGACACACTGTTGCACGACACGCCACTGTCAGACTTGCTCCCTTGGTTGAGTTGTGCGCCTAGTTTCCCGTTACCAGTAGTGCACGACACCGCGTTACACCTGATACTCTGTGTTGCACGACGCTACGTTGCCCGACATGCCCTTAAGCCTAGCTGCCTAAGATGGTGTTGCCCGTTATGCCTTGGCTGCCCGACACCCTTGTGTTTAGTCAATATGTGGCTTTCTCGTTTGGCCGATGATACCTATGGTGAGAGTAGTGAGCACTTTTAGCAAGGGTCTCGTTCCTTAGGAATAACTGATATGCTAGATCTGGTCTATATAGTCATGATTGGGTTTATATTGGTGACCCTTGATATGCTTGATGGTAATCGTTATGGTAGAGCTCATCTATGTAACTTAACATGACTTTACATATGTATGTGATCATCTTGAATCATTTGTATAATGTTGAGTAAATGGTAAACATATAAGATGATTTGCTTGATGATATGACTTATGTCTATGGTCATAGGTTGAAACATGATTTATAAAGTATATAATCATCAATGTTGCCCTATGTTGATAATGTGAATCTTATGTCAATCCACGATGATTGTATATGCTAACTATGTAGGTATTCCATACAGATGCATAGCCAGTTAAATGGCTATGAGGTATATATGTTTGAGTAACACTGCTTTGATAATTACCCTTGATGACAATACAACATACATGATGTGTATGGGTCTGAGGACCTGAGTTTGGCTAAAGTGCCTAAGTTGATAAGAATGCCTTGAGAGGCAGTAACATTATCTGATAAGGAATTGAAATCCCATGGCAATGTGATGATCCTTGAGATGGATCTAGATTTTTGGCCAGAAGCCAAGTGATAACATGTAATATTGGATCCTTGTGATGGATCAAGATGATGTTGATTACAATAAAAGCATAATGTTGAGTTTCGTACTGTTTATTTCTGTTATAGTTTGCATGTTATATAACTTGGTTGAATCTTGCAATCCACCTAAAAGATATTAATTAATCACAGTGGAATATATCATGTAGTTTGCCCTAACCATAGATCCATCATCGTCAGAGGCTGGTGATGGTGAAACGGGTTCTCCTGCGGGTTAACTCGAAGCACATATTACTGAATATGCGAGGTTTCTCCTAGCCTAAAATAGAGAGGGAATCGAGTGCAGTTGCGGTTGCAGACTCGAGAGATGTTTATGAGCATGGTGAACAGGCCCATGGCTCGGGATATGTGATATGAGGAGCATGAATGCGTTCATGGCTCAGAGCACGGTGAACAGGCCTGTGGCTCATATATACTAGCGTCGTAACCTGTACCGAGGCGGGCTAGAGGAAGGGTAGCCTATGGGGCTGACCCTATGGCTGAGGCCACTTAAGCACGAGACTGCGGTCCTACTTTGGTTCTCGTGCACTGACCACGAGGTGGGAGGTCGTGGAGTCCGGCTCTTCCATTGACCTTGTATGGCACCGGCTTGGGTTTCGCAACCGAAGGTTGGATTTGAGTGGTACGGCTCACTTCCTCAGGGCATAATAATACGTAATCTAGCCGAATAGTATTTACTACTTAAGGAAAAACATGGAACATTGGTTGAGGCCTTGCTTGTATAGTTAATCTTATTATACCTACAGTTACTTATATGTTCCTCATGTTATGTGGTAAGACCTTATAAATCTTATTTTGTCAATCATGTTCCATAAAAGAAATACTTGGTTATATGTCTTCAGTACATCTGGTAAGCTTGATGGTATGAATATATTTACTTTATAATCTGCTCTTGTTCTACACTTCATCAGTTATCTGTTGTTGTTGATGTATCTTTCTGAGGTTTTGTAATTTTGGCAGGGAGTTATGTTTCTCCCTGGTGAAAAACCACTAGAGGGGGGGTGAATAGGGTTTTTAAATAATTTAACAATAATTTAACTCAAACAACCAATCACAAGAATATTGGACAAGGGGACAAGGATTTAGAATGGTTCCTACCTTAGCAAATACTAAGGTAGTTAGTCCACTACCCGATTGCTTACCCAACCGGGATTTTGAAAGAATTTAATTTTATTACCTCGCAAGGACTTTACATAAAATTACAATTCTTTCCCTAAACCCTTCAAGCAGCCTTCACCAAGAAGTAATTGCACCAACCTTGAAGCAGCCTTCACCTTGAAGTAATTGCACCAACCTTGAAGCAGCCTTCCTCCAAAGGATGTTAAGCCTTGAAATGATATGAGATCTTGTTAGGTTCATGGAATATGTATTGATTTCTCACCCATTTTACAAGGGATGTTAAGCCCTAAAAATGAAATAAGATTCCCTTAAGCTTATGATACATATTGATTTCTCATCCATTTTGCAAGGGATGTTAAGCCCTAAAAATGAAATGAGAATCCTTTAATCTTAGAGTACATGTCTCCAACCAAATGCATGGGATGTTAAGCCCTGATTTGTTTAGAGAGTTCCTTTAAGAACAAGATATATCATTTTTATGAAATTCATAGATTTCTTCATAACCAAGAGTAAAAATACTAAGGTCGTAACAAGCTTCAAATGATGTTTACAATGTTTTTGTAAGCTTCTTAATCAAATAATCAAATTTGTTTTTATGGGCTCCCCCTTAATCTTACAATTAAAGCAATTTAAAGCTTCTAAGGTCACAAATGATTTTAAATTTTGATTTTGACCTTTATCAAAAGTATACTAAGATTAAGTACAATAAAATGATGTCCAAATAAGCATTTTGTCAAAGCTTATTTTAGGTCGACCTTGACTTCGACCAAAGCGCCCCTTGGTCAAATTTCATTTCAACCAAGAGGCAAATACTACATATTGCACATTTGAACATTCATATATGAAGTATAATTCCTGTAGGTAGCTTAAAGAAATATCAATTCTTTGAGTGAAACTTATTATGAATGATGTCCCTTAATCTTTGCTATAAATATCAAGTCCTATTTCTTTCTTAAAGAAAATATATACCCTTGAAAGCAAGATTAATGTCTCACATTCTTAAAATACCAATAGAGAAATTTTATCTTATGTGTATAATGATAGAACATGTGAAATAGTGAACACATATGTATAATGATAGAACATTTGAATCATGAAATTCAATACAAGGTTGCTATGTGGATATGTCAAGGAATACTTAGAATAAACCATGAAAACAATTATTTTCCTTGACTAAAACAAATATGATTCATAACATAGATGAAAATATTCTCATATAAGTGTTCAAGATTTTTATAATTGTTCATGCCTAACCAACTTTTTCAACAATCAGTCTTCTTATAGCACAATTTTCATAAATATTTATCTTAACTCATGATGGAAAACTTTAATATATTGTGTTCCAAGAATGATTTCCAGAATTTATTCTTATTTTGCATGTAAAACAGTTATTAACAGCAAATGGATAGCCACTTGATCAATTAAAAAATTATTCAGCAATTTTACTGCAGACTGAAATCAATGACCTGCTCGGTCGAAGATTTCTCGACCGACTGACTGCTCGGTTGAAGATTTCTCGACCGATCAGGTTTCTGTATTGTTTTCAGAACTATTTATTGATTCCAAGTAAAATAAGATTATGCAAGTTAGAGCTCTATTGTGTTGAGATATGACATTTGTATATCAAGAATCAGTTTAGGTCAAATCTCAACTAGTTAAATTTAAGCTTCTAAGTTTTAGGAATCCAAGCTAAATCATCATTCTTTTTCTTATATGGGCATGAAAATGAATAATCTCCAAGACGCATGCAATAATGACAACTAATGGAGTTAACTTCATTTCTCTTTCTAGGAATTGTATTCCTAGGTACAAACATAATCTTAGTCTTGGATTCTTTAGCTCTTTTGGGTTTATTTCTCTTTGGATCATATCCTAATCCTCTTCTTCCATTATAACTAGAGGAAATTTTCAGAATATTTTCAAGCATGTCATTTCCTCTTAACTCATTTATATTTCTTTGTAACTTAGCAATATCATCAATCTTCTTGTTTATATCTTTCTTTGCTTGATCTAAATCAGATACTAGAGAGTTTCTTTCTTTGACAAACTCATCATAATCTAAGTGTGAACATAGAACATGTTGTTTATGAAGATCATTCACTTGAGTTTGCAAGTTTAACTTTTCTAAGGAAAGAAGATTGCAATTAGCTTCTACCGATTTTAACTTAAGATCATAGTCTTCATTTGCCTTTTTGAGATCTTCATTTTCAGATGCAAGAGCAAGAAGTTTAACGTTTAAATCATCATTCACCTTATTTGATTTCTTAAGTTTCTTCTTGAACTCAATATATTTCTCATGAGTATCTTGAAGACTAGCAATTAGATCTTCTTTTGGTAGATCAAAAAGACTTACCTCTTCTTCTTCATTTGTTGTAGCAATGAGGCATTCTACTTCTTCTTTTCCGTCATCACTATCATCACTTGAATCATCCCATGCAGCTTTATATGCTTTTTCTTTCTTTTTGTGAGATGATTTCTTCCCTTTCTTGAGTTTTGGACAATCACCTTTCATGTGTCCCTTCTTGCCACATTCAAAGCACCTGGAAGAAGAAACACTAGGAGTTTTATTAGTTTTAAAACTTTTATATTGCTTACCATTTACAATGAGAGTTTCTTCTTCACTATCATCTTCACTTGTATCATGATTGTCCTTGGTTGATGCTTTGAATGAAATGTTCTTCTTTTTCCCTTGTTGAAGTTCATGTTCTCTTCTTTCTTCCTCTTCTAATGTTGCCTCATGAGCTTCTAGATTGCCAATGAGTTGTTCCATCTTTAGTCGGGTGAGGTCATTTGCTTCTTCAATGGCCGTCACCTTGGTCTTGTATTTGGGAGGAAGTGATCTAAGAATCTTTGATACCTGATCTTCCTCAAGAACAACTTTACCTAAAGCATATAAACCATTTACATGGAAGAGAACTTTGCATACATTTCACTAATAGATTCATTTGGATCCATACAGAAATGTTCAAACTTTTGTTTAAGCATACTAACAATGGAATTCTTAACTTGAACTGTCCCTTCATAAGTTATAGAAAGTCTATGCCATATTTCATAGGTTGTTTCACAATTTGATATTCTATTAAATTCTCCTACTGAAATTGAACAATAAAGAATACTTACAGCTTTTGCATTCATTTGAGCTGACTTTACCGTATTGGTGTCCCAAGCTGCATATTCCACTTGAGGTAGCTCATAGGGGGTTGACACCATCCTCCATAGATCCCAACTAATACCTTGGAAGTAGAATTGCATCCTTCTCTTCCAGTATGTGTAGTTTGTTCTATCAAACGCCGGAGGCCTAGCAATAAGTGTCCCTTCAAGATTGAGGTTGTTGAGCAACCCATCACCCATTCTTCAAGACCTGGTTAGGGTTCCTTGAAGCCAGCTCTGATACCAATTGAAAAACCACTAGAGGGGGGTGAATAGGGTTTTAAAATAATTTAACAATAATTTAACTCAAACAACCAATCACAAGAATATTGGAAAAGGGGACAAGGATTTCGAGTGGTTCCTACCTTAGCAAATACTAAGGTAGTCAGTCCACAACCCGGTTGCTTACCCAACTGGGATTTTGAAAGAATTTAATTTTATTACCTCGCAAAGACTTTACATAAAATTACAATTCTTTCCCTAAACCCTTCAAGCAGCCTTCACCTAGAAGTAATTGCACCAACTTTGAAGCAACCTTCACCTTGAAGTAATTGCACCAACCTTGAAGCAGCCTTCCTCCTGAAGTAGCTTCCCGTTGCAATAGCCTTCTTGAAGTAGCTTCCCGTTGCAATATCCTTCTTGAAGTAGCTTTAAGTCCACCTTCTCCTCTGAGAAGAACCTTCTCCAATCCGCAGCCTCCAACCCTAGGAGTAGCAAGGAGAATACAAAGAATAAAAGGAACAAGAAGGAAAATGGAAATTACACTTAACCTTTGAAGCACAAGGCTTGATTTTCCTATATCAAGCATGTAGATCTCCTAACCAATGTATATGCACGTGTGATTGTTGTGGATAGGAGATACTACCCTATAGGACACGAAATTAGAGCAAGTAGAGGAATCACCAATGCAAGTGTTGCTCAATTTCTTAAAACAGATTTCCAATTGTAAGTGTATGCTCAAGTGTATCACAAGTGTAGCTTCGATATATTTGGGAGTCCTAAGGCATGTCCTATTTATAGGAATGGCCTACAAGTGCTTAAGGACGTTCTAGACACTTTCTAGGGGGTTCTAAGTGCTTAACTAACTGTTAGGTACACTTTAGTTGCTTTAGCAACGGCTAGTTAATTTATTCTGCAGTTGTTGTCAGAGTCCATCTCGGTCAAGAAATTGTCGACCGAGACACCTACTCGGTCAAAGTTTTGTCGACTGACAGGCTCTCTGGATCAAGTGTTAGCAACGTTCATTACCAACTACCAACTACCTTGTCAGCTGTGTCTAACGGCTACTTGGGTCATTCTCGGTCGAGAAGTTTGTCGATCGAGAGTGTCTCGGTCGAGGACTTTGTCGACCGAGATTGACCCTATTTCAATGTTTCAACTAAGGTACTAAGTGTGTGTATGAGTGTGCATATGTGACACTATTGAAGGGGATGACCTATCTAAGTGCGGTGTTTAGCTAGGGAAGATCTAACGCTTGATTTACATGAAGTCTAAGTACTTGTACATTATATATTTGTACAAGTTTACAATTGATTACATTCCATGACATTTACAATCATTCAAGCATATAGATTCCCTAGAGCTTTGTCATCCACCTCATTCTTGCAACACTCAAGTAGCACATTAGATCAACAAGAATGAAATGTTTGTCATCATCGAAACAAAGGGATTTATCATAATGTCCAATTTATCCAACAATCTCCCCCTTTTTGAAGATGACAAACATTTCCTAAATATGAAATGAGGAAATATAAAGCATGTGAGTTTCATACCTGAAGATTACCCTTTGTAGCCATTCTTGTTTTGCAAGTGAATGAAACTCATTTATATTTTTGATTTTATATTCTTTCTCCCCCTTTGTCATTTCAACAAGATATCCAAGTTGAATATATTATATTTCTTCTCCCCCTTAATTTTATACTATGCTCCCCCTTAGATAGATATTCTATTAGGAACATGGATTTAATATCATTTTTGTCTAATTTAGCCACAATTTGTTTCTCAATCGTTTGCAAAGGATGTTAAGCCTTGAAATGATATGAGATCATGTTAGGTTCATGGCATATGTATTGATTTCTCACCCATTTTACAAGGGATGTTAAGCCCTGAAAATGAAATGAGATTCCCTTAATCTTATGATACATATTGATTTCTCATCCATTTTGCAAGGGATGTTAAGCCCTAAAAATGAAATGAGAATCCTTTAATCTTAGAGTACATGTCTCCAACCAAATGCATGGGATGTTAAGCCCTGATTTGTTTAGAGAGTTCCTTTAAGAACAAGATATATCATTTTTATGAAATTCATAGATTTCTTCATAAACAAGAGTAAAAATACTAAGGTCGTAACAAGCTTCAAATGATGTTTACAATGTTTTTGTAAGCTTCTTAATCAAATAATCAAATTTGTTTTTATGGGCTCCCCCTTAATCTTACAATTAAAGCAATTTAAAGCTTCTAAGGTCACAAATGATTTTAAATTTTGATTTTGACCTTTATCAAAAGTATACTAAGATTAAGTACAATAAAATGATGTCCAAATAAGCATTTTGTCAAAGCTTATTTTAGGTCGACCTTGACTTCGACCAAAGCGCCCCTTGGTCAAATTTCATTTCAACCAAGAGGCAAATGCTGCAGATTGCACATTTGAACATTCATATATGAAGTATAATTCATGTAGGTAGCTTAAAGAAATATCAATTCTTTGAGTGAAACTTATTATGATTAATGTCCCTTAATCTTTGCTATAAATATCAAGTCCTATTTCTTTCTTAAAGAAAATATATACCCTTGAAAGCAAGATTAATGTCCCACGTTCTTAAAATACCAATAGAGAAATTTTATCTTATGTGTATAATGATAGAACATGTGAAATAGTGAACACATATGTATAATGATAGAACATTTGAATCATGAAATTCAATACAAGGTTTCTATGTGGATATGTCAAGGAATACTTAGAATAAACCATGAAAATAGTAATTTTCCTTGACTAAAACAAATATGATTCATAACATAGATGGAAATATTCTCATATAAGTGTTCAAGATTTTTATAATTGTTCATGCCTAACCAGCTTTTTCAACAATCAGTCTTCTTATAGCACAATTTTCATAAATATTTATCTTAACTCATGATGGAAAACTTTAATATATTGTGTTCCAAGAATGATTTCCAGAATTTATTCTTATTTTGCATGTAAAACAGTTATTAACAACAAATAGATAGCCACTTGATCAATTAAAAAATTATTCAGCAATTTTACTGCAGACTGAAATCAGTGACCTGCTCGGTCGAAGATTTCTCGACTGACTGACTGCTCGATCGAAGATTTCTCGACCGATCAGGTTTCTGTATTGTTTTCAGAACTATTTATTGATTCCAAGTAAAATAAGATTATGCAAGTTAGAGCTCGATTGTGTTGAGATATGACATTTGTATATCAAGAATCAGTTTAGGTCAAATCTCAACTAGTTAAATTTAAGCTTCTAAGTTTTAGGAATCCAAGCTAAATCATCATTCTTTTTCTTATATGGGCATGAAAATGAATAATGTCCAAGACGCATGCAATAATGACAACTAATGGAGTCAACTTCATTTCTCTTTCTAGGAATTTTTTCCTAGGTACAATCATAATCTTAGTCTTGGATGTTTTAGCTCTTTTGGGTTTATTTCTCTTTGGATCATATCCTAATCCTCTTCTTCTGTTATAACTAGAGGAAATTTTTAGAATATTTTCAAGCATGTCATTTCCTCTTAACTCGTTTATATTTCTTTGTAACTTAGCAATATCATCCATCTTCTTGTTTATATCTTTCTTTGCTTGATCTAAATCAGATACTAGAGAGTTTCTTTCTTTGACAACCTCATCATAATCTAAGTGTGAACATAGAACAGGTTGTTTCTGAAGATCATTCACTTGAGTTTGCAAGTTTAACTTTTCTAAGGAAAGAAGATTGCAATTAGCTTCTACCGATTTTAACTTAAGATCATAGTCTTCATTTGCCTTTTTGAGATCTTCATTTTCAGATGCAAGAGCAAGAAGTTTAACGTTTAAATCATCATTCACCTTATTTGATTTCTTAAGTTTCTTCTTGAACTCAATATATTTCTCATGAGTATCTTGAAGACTAGCAATTAGATCTTCTTTTGGTAGATCAAAAAGACTTACCTCTTCTTCTTCATTTGTTGTAGCAATGAGGCATTCTACTTCTTCTTTTCCGTCATCACTATCATCACTTGAATCATTCCATGCAGCTTTATATGCTTTTTCTTTCTTTTTGTGAGATGATTTCTTCCCTTTCTTGAGTTTTGGACAATCACCTTTCATGTGTCCCTTCTTGCCACATTCAAAGCACCTGGAAGAAGAAACACTAGGAGTTTTATTAGTTTTAAAACTTTTATATTGCTTACCATTTACAATGAGAGTTTCTTCTTCACTATCATCTTCACTTGTATCATGATTGTCCTTGGTTGATGCTTTGAATGCAATGTTCTTCTTTTTCCCTTGTTGAAGTTCACGTTCTCTTCTTTCTTCCTCTTCTAATGTTGCCTCATGAGCTTCTAGATTGCCAATGAGTTGTTCCATCTTTAGTCGGGTGAGGTCATTTGCTTCTTCAATGGCCGTCACCTTGGGCTTGTATTTGGGAGGAAGTGATCTAAGAATCTTTGATACCTGATCTTCCTCAAGAACAACTTTACCTAAAGCATTTAAACCATTTACAATGGAAGAGAACTTTGCATACATTTCACTAATAGATTCATTTGGATCCATACGGAAATGTTCAAACTTTTGTTTAAGCATACTAACTTTGGAATTCTTAACTTGAACTATCCCTTCATAAGTTATAGAAAGTCTATGCCATATTTCATAGGCTGTTTCACAATTTGATATTCTATTAAATTCTCCTACTGAAAAATGAACAATAAAGAATACTTACAGCCTTTGCATTCATTTGAGCTAACTTTACCGTATTGGTGTCCCAAGCTGCATATTCCACTTGAGGTAGCTCATAGGGGGTTGAAACCATCCTCCATAGATCCCAACTAATACCTTGGAAGTAGAATTGCATCCTTCTCTTCCAGTATGTGTAGTTTGTTCCATTAAACGTCGGAGGCCTAGAAACAAGTGTCCCTTCAAGATTGAGGTTGTTGAGCAACCCATCACCCATTCTTCTAGACCTGGTTAGGGTTCCTTGAAGCCGGCTCTGATACCAATTTAAAAACCACTAGAGGGGGGGTGAATAGGGTTTTAAAATAATTTAACAATAATTTAACTCAAACAACCAATCATAAGAATATTGGACAAGGGGACAAGGATTTAGAGTGGTTCCTACCTTAGCAAATACTAAGGTAGTCAGTCCACTACCCGGTTGCTTACCCAACCGGGATTTTGAAAGAATTTTATTTTATTACCTCGCAAGGACTTTACATAAAATTACAATTCTTTCCCTAATCCCTTCAAGCAGCCTTCACCTAGAAGTAATTGCACCAACCTTGAAGCAGCCTTCACCTTGAAGTAATTGCACCAACCTTGAAGCAGCCTTCCTCCTGAAGTAGCTTCCCGTTGCAATAGCCTTCTTGAAGTAGCATCCCGTTGCAATATCCTTCTTGAAGTAGCTTGAAGTCCACCTTCTCCTCCGAGAAGAACCTTCTCCAATCCGCAGCCTCCAACCCTAGGAGTAGCAAGGAGAATACAAAGAATAAAAGGAACAAGAAGGAAAATGGAAATTACACTTAACCTTTGAAGCACAAGGCTTGATTTGCCTATATCAAGCGTGTAGATCTCCTAACCAATGTATATGCACGTGTGATTGTTGTGGATAGGAGATACTAGCCTATAGGACACGAAATTAGAGCAAGTAGAGGAATCGCCAATGCAAGTGTTTCTCAATTTCTTAAAACAGATTGCCAATTGTAAGTGTATGCTCAAGTGTATCACAAGTGTAGCTTCGATATATTTGGGTGTCCTAAGGCATGTCCTATTTATAGTAATGGCCTAAAAGTGCTTAAGGACGTTCTACACACTTTCTAGGGGGTTCTAAGTGCTTAACTAGCCGTTAGGTACACTTTAGTTGCTTTAGCAACGGCTAGTTAATTTATTCTGCAGTTGCTTTCAGAGTCCATCTCGGTCGAGAAATTGTCGACCGAGACACCTACTCGGTCGAAGTTTTGTCGACCGACAGGCTCTCTGGATCAAGTGTTAGCAACGTTCATTACCAACTGCCAACTACCTTGTCAGTTGTGTCTAACGGCTACTTGGGTCATTCTCGGTCGAGAAGTTTGTCGACCGAGAGTGTCTCGGTCGAGGACTTTGTCGACCGAGATTGACCCTGTTTCAATGTTTCAACTAAGGTACTAAGTGTGTGTATGAGTGTGCATATGTGACACTATTGAAGGTGATGACCTATCTAAGTGTGGTGTTTAGCTAGGGAAGATCTAACACTTGATTTACATGAAGTCTAAGTACTTGTACATTATATATTTGTACAAGTTTACAATTGATTACATTTCATGACATTTATAATCATTCAAGCATATAGATTCCCTAGAGCTTTGTCATCCACCTCATTCCTGCAACACTCAAGTAGCACGTTAGATCAATAAGAATGAAATGTTTGTCATCATCGAAACAAAGGGATTTATCATAATGTCCAATTTATCCAACAATCTCCCCCTTTTTGAAGATGACAAACATTTCCTAAATATGAAATGAGGAAATATAAAGCATGTGAGTTTCATACCTGAAGATTACCTTTTGTAGCCATTCTTGTTTTGCAAGTGAATGAAACTCATTTATATTTTTGATTTTATATTCTTTCTCCCCCTTTGTCATTTCAAAAAGATATCCAAGTTGAATATATTATATTTCTTCTCCCCCTTAATTTTATACTATGCTCCCCCTTAGATAGATATTCTATTAGGAACATGGATTTAATATCATTTTTGTCTAATTTAGCCACAATTTGTTTCTCAATCATTTGCAAAGGATGTTAAGCCTTGAAATGATATGAGATCCTGTTAGGTTCATGGCATATGTATTGATTTCTCACCCATTTTACAAGGGATGTTAAGCCCTGAAAATGAAATGAGATTCCCTTAATCTTATGATACATATTGATTTCTCATCCATTTTGCAAGGGATGTTAAGCCCTAAAAATGAAATGAGAATCCTTTAATCTTAGAGTACATGTCTCCAACCAAATGCATGGGATGTTAAGCCCTGATTTGTTTAGAGAGTTCCTTTAAGAACAAGATATATCATTTTTATGAAATTCATAGATTTCTTCATAACCAAGAGTAAAAATACTAAGGTCATAACAAGCTTCAAACGATGTTTACAATGTTTTTGTAAGATTCTTAATCAAATAATCAAATTTGTTTTTATGGGCTCCCCCTTAATCTTACAATTAAAGCAATTTAAAGCTTCTAAGGTCACAAATGATTTTAAATTTTGATTTTGACCTTTATCAAAAGTATACTAAGATTAAGTACAATAAAATGATGTCCAAATAAGCATTTTGTCAAAGCTTATTTTAGGTCGACCTTGACTTCGACCAAAGCGCCCCTTGGTCAAATTTCATTTCAACCAAGAGGCAAATGCTGCAGATTGCACATTTGAACATTCATATATGAAGTATAATTCCTGTAGGTAGCTTAAAGAAATATCAATTCTTTGAGTGAAACTTATTATGAATGATGTCCCTTAATCTTTGCTATAAATATCAAGTCCTATTTCTTTCTTAAAGAAAATATATACCCTTGAAAGCAAGATTAATGTCCCACGTTCTTAAAATACCAATAGAGAAATTTTATGTTATGTGTATAATGATAGAACATGTGAAATAGTGAACACATATGTATAATGATAGAACATTTGAATCATGAAATTCAATACAAGGTTGCTATGTGGATATGTCAAGGAATACTTAGAATAAACCATGAAAACAGTAATTTTCCTTGACTAAAACAAATTGATTCATAACATAGATGAAAATATTCTCATATAAGTGTTCAAGATTTTTATAATTGTTCATGCCTAACCAGCTTTTTCAACAATCAATCTTCTTATAGCACAATTTTCATAAATATTTATCTTAACTCATGATGGAAAACTTTAATATATTGTGTTCCAAGAATGATTTCCAAAATTTATTCTAATTTTGCATGTAAAACAGTTATTAACAGCAAATATATAGCCACTTGATCAATTAAAAAATTATTCAGCAATTTTACTGCAGACTGAAATCAGTGACCTGCTCGGTCGAAGATTTCTCGACTGACTGACTGCTCGATCGAAGATTTCTCGACCGATCAGGTTTCTGTATTGTTTTCAGAACTATTTATTGATTCCAAGTAAAATAAGATTATGCAAGTTAGAGCTCGATTGTGTTGAGATATGACATCTGTATATCAAGAATCAGTTTAGGTCAAATCTCAACTAGTTAAATTTAAGCTTCTAAGTTTTAGAGATCCAAGCTAAATCATCATTCTTTTTCTTATATGGGCATGAAAATGAATAATGTCCAAGACGCATGCAATAATGACAACTAATGGAGTCAACTTCATTTCTCTTTCTAGGAATTGTGTTCCTAGGTACAATCATAATCTTAGTCTTGGATGCTTTAGCTCTTTTGGGTTTATTTCTCTTTGGATCATATCCTAATCCTCTTCTTCCATTATAACTAGAGGAAATTTTCAGAATATTTTCAAGCATGTCATTTCCTCTTAACTCATTTATATTTCTTTGTAACTTAGCAATATCATCCGTCTTCTTGTTTATATCTTTCTTTGCTTGATCTAAATCAGATACTAGAGAGTTTCTTTCTTTGACAACCTCATCATAATCTAAGTGTGAACATAGAACAGGTTGTTTCTGAAGATCATTCACTTGAGTTTGCAAGTTTAACTTTTCTAAGGAAAGAAGATTGCAATTAGCTTCTACCGATTTTAACTTAAGATCATAGTCTTCATTTGCCTTTTTGAGATCTTCATTTTCAGATGCAAGAGCAAGAAGTTTAACGTTTAAATCATCATTCACCTTATTTGATTTCTTAAGTTTCTTCTTGAACTCAATATATTTCTCATGAGTATCTTGAAGACTAGCAATTAGATCTTCTTTTGGTAGATCAAAAAGACTTACCTCTTCTTCTTCATTTGTTGTAGCAATGAGACATTCTACTTCTTCTTTTCCGTCATCACTATCATAACTTGAATCATCCCATGCAGCTTTATATGCTTTTTCTTTCTTTTTGTGAGATGATTTCTTCCCTTTCTTGAGTTTTGGACAATCACCTTTCATGTGTCCCTTCTTGCCACATTCAAAGCACCTGGAAGAAGAAACACTAGGAGTTTTATTAGTTTTAAAACTATTATATTGCTTACCATTTACAATGAGAGTTTCTTCTTAACTATCATCTTCACTTGTATCATGATTGTCCTTGGTTGATGCTTTGAATGCAATGTTCTTCTTTTTCCCTTGTTGAAGTTCACGTTCTCTTCTTTCTTCCTCTTCTAATGTTGCCTCATGAGCTTCTAGATTGCCAATGAGTTGTTCCATCTTTAGTCGGGTGAGGTCATTTGCTTCTTCAATGGCCGTCACCTTGGGCTTGTATTTGGGAGGAAGTGATCTAAGAATCTTTGATACCTGATCTTCCTCAAGAACAACTTTACCTAAAGCATTTAAACCATTTACAATGGAAGAGAACTTTGCATACATTTCACTAATAGATTCATTTGGATCCATACGGAAATGTTCAAACTTTTGTTTAAGCATACTAACTTTGGAATTTTTAACTTGAACTGTCCCTTCATAAGTTATAGAAAGTCTATGCCATATTTCATAGGCTGTTTCACAATTTGATATTCTATTAAATTCTCCTACTGAAATTGAACAATAAAGAATACTTACAGCCTTTGCATTCATTTGAGCTAACTTTACCGTATTGGTGTCCCAAGCTGCATATTCCACTTGAGGTAGCTCATAGGGGGTTGAAACCATCCTCCATAGATCCCAACTAATACCTTGGAAGTAGAATTGCATCCTTCTCTTCCAGTATGTGTAGTTTGTTCCATCAAACGCCGGAGGCCTAGAAACAAGTGTCCCTTCAAGATTGAGGTTGTTGAGCAACCCATCACCCATTCTTCAAGACCTGGTTAGGGTTCCTTGAAGCCGGCTCTGATACCAATTTAAAAACCACTAGAGGGGGGGTGAATAGGGTTTTAAAATAATTTAACAATAATTTAACTCAAACAACCAATCATAAGAATATTGGACAAGGGGACAAGGATTTAGAGTGGTTCCTACCTTAGCAAATACTAAGGTAGTCAGTCCACTACCCGGTTGCTTACCCAACCGAGATTTTGAAAGAATTTAATTGTATTACCTCGCAAGGACTTTACATAAAATTACAATTCTTTCCCTAATCCCTTCAAGCAGCCTTCACCTAGAAGTAATTGCACCAACCTTGAAGCAGCCTTCACCTTGAAGTAATTGCACCAACCTTGAAGCAGCCTTCCTCCTAAAGTAGCTTCCCGTTGCAATAGCCTTCTTGAAGTAGCTTCCCATTGTAATATCCTTCTTGAAGTAGCTTGAAGTCCACCTTCTCCTCCGAGAAGAACCTTCTCCAATCCGCAGCCTCCAACCCTAGGAGTAGCAAGGAGAATACAAAGAATAAAAGGAACAAGAAGGAAAATGGAAATTACACTTAACCTTTGAAGCACAAGGCTTGATTTGCCTATATCAAGCGTGTAGATCTCCTAACCAATGTATATGCACGTGTGATTGTTGTGGATAGGAGATACTAGCCTATAGGACACGAAATTAGAGCAAGTAGAGGAATCGCCAATGCAAGTGTTGCTCAATTTCTTAAAACAGATTGCCAATTGTAAGTGTATGCTCAAGTGTATCACAAGTGTAGCTTCGATATATTTGGGTGTCCTAAGGCATGTCCTATTTATAGGAATGGACTACAAGTGCTTAAGGATGTTCTAGACACTTTCTAGGGGGTTCTAAGTGCTTAACTAGCCATTAGGTACACTTTAGTTGCTTTAGCAACGACTAGTTAATTTATTCTGCAGTTGCTTTCAGAGTCCATCTCGGTCGAGAAATTGTCGACCGAGACACCTACTCGGTCGAAGTTTTGTCGACTGACAAGCTCTCTGGATCAAGTGTCAGCAACGTTCATTACCAACTGCCAACTACATTATCAGTTGTGTCTAACGGCTACTTGGGTCATTCTCGGTCGAGAAGTTTTTCGACCGAGAGTGTCTCGGTCGAGGACTTTGTCGACCGAGATTGACCCTATTTCAATGTTTCAACTAAGGTACTAAGTGTGTGTATGAGTGTGCATATGTGACACTATTGAAGGGGATGACCTATCTAAGTGTGGTGTTTAGCTAGGGAAGATCTAACGCTTGATTTACATGAAGTCTAACTACTTGTACATTATATATTTGTACAAGTTTACAATTGATTACATTTCATGACATTTACAATCATTCAAGCATATAGATTCCCTAGAGGTTTGTCATCCACCTCATTCCTGCAACACTCAAGTAGCACGTTAGATCAACAAGAATGAAATGTTTGTCATCATCGAAACAAAGGGATTTATCATAATGTCCAATTTATCCAACAATCTCCCCCTTTTTGAAGATGACAAACATTTCCTAAATATGAAATGAGGAAATATAAAGCATGTGAGTTTCATACCTAAAGATTACCTTTTGTAGCCATTCTTGTTTTGCAAGTGAATGAAACTCATTTATATTTTTGATTTTATATTCTTTCTCCCCCTTTGTCATTTCAAAAAGATATCCAAGTTGAATATATTATATTTCTTCTCCCCCTTAATTTTATACTATGCTCCCCCTTAGATAGATATTCTATTAGGAACATGGATTTAATATCATTTTTGTCTAATTTATCCACAATTTGTTTCTCAATCATTTGCAAAGGATGTTAAGCCTTGAAATGATATGAGATCCTGTTAGGTTCATGGCATATGTATTGATTTCTCACCCATTTTACAAGGGATGTTAAGCCCTGAAAATGAAATGAGATTCCCTTAATCTTATGATACATATTGATTTCTCATCCATTTTGCAAGGGATGTTAAGCCCTAAAAATGAAATGAGAATCCTTTAATCTTAGAGTACATGTCTCCAACCAAATGCATGGGATGTTAAGCCCTGATTTGTTTAGAGAGTTCCTTTAAGAACAAGATATATCATTTTTATGAAATTCATAGATTTCTTCATAACCAAGAGTAAAAATACTAAGGTCGTAACAAGCTTCAAACGATGTTTACAATGTTTTTGTAAGATTCTTAATCAAATAATCAAATTTGTTTTTATGGGCTCCCCCTTAATCTTACAATTAAAGCAATTTAAAGCTTCTAAGGTCACAAATGATTTTAAATTTTGATTTTGACCTTTATCAAAAGTATACTAAGATTAAGTATAATAAAATGATGTCCAAATAAGCATTTTGTCAAAGCTTATTTTAGGTCGACCTTGACTTCGACCAAAGCGCCCCTTGGTCAAATTTCATTTCAACCAAGAGGCAAATGCTGCAGATTGCACATTTGAACATTCATATATGAAGTATAATTCCTGTAGGTAGCTTAAAGAAATATCAATTCTTTGAGTGAAACTTATTATGAATGATGTCCCTTAATATTTGCTATAAATATCAAGTCCTATTTCTTTCTTAAAGAAAATATATACCCTTGAAAGCAAGATTAATGTCCCACGTTCTTAAAATACCAATAGAGAAATTTTATCTTATGTGTATAATGATAGAACATGTGAAATAGTGAACACATATGTATAATGATAGAACATTTGAATCATGAAATTCAATACAAGGTTGCTATGTGGATATGTCAAGGAATACTTAGAATAAACCATGAAAACAGTAATTTTCCTTGACTAAAACAAATTGATTCATAACATAGATGAAAATATTCTCATATAAGTGTTCAAGATTTTTATAATTGTTCATGCCTAACCAGCTTTTTCAACAATCAGTCTTCTTATAGCACAATTTTCATAAATATTTATCTTAACTCATGATGGAAAACTTTAATATATTGTGTTCCAAGAATGATTTCCAGAATTTATTCTTATTTTGCATGTAAAACAGTTATTAACAGCAAATATATAGCCACTTGATCAATTAAAAAATTATTCAGCAATTTTACTGCAGACTGAAATCAGTGACCTGCTCGGTCGAAGATTTCTCGACGGACTGACTGCTCGATCGAAGATTTCTCGACCGATCAGGTTTCTGTATTGTTTTCAGAACTATTTATTGATTCCAAGTAAAATAAGATTATGCAAGTTAGAGCTCGATTGTGTTGAGATATGACATTTGTATATCAAGAATCAGTTTAGGTCAAATCTCAACTAGTTAAATTTAAGCTTCTAAGTTTTAGGAATCCAAGCTAAATCATCATTCTTTTTCTTATATGGGCATGAAAATGAATAATGTCCAAGACGCATGCAATAATGACAACTAATGGAGTCAACTTCATTTCTCTTTCTAGGAATTGTGTTCCTAGGTACAATCATAATCTTAGTCTTGGATGCTTTAGCTCTTTTGGGTTTATTTCTCTTTGGATCATATCCTAATCCTCTTCTTCCATTATAACTAGAGGAAATTTTCAGAATATTTTCAAGCATGTCATTTCCTCTTAACTCATTTATATTTCTTTGTAACTTAGCAATATCATCCATCTTCTTGTTTATATCTTTCTTTGCTTGATCTAAATCAGATACTAGAGAGTTTCTTTCTTTGACAACCTCATCATAATCTAAGTGTGAACATAGAACAGGTTGTTTCTGAAGATCATTCACTTGAGTTTGCAAGTTTAACTTTTCTAAGGAAAGAAGATTGCAATTAGCTTCTACCGATTTTAACTTAAGATCATAGTCTTCATTTGCCTTTTTGAGATCTTCATTTTCAGATGCAAGAGCAAGAAGTTTAACGTTTAAATCATCATTCACCTTATTTGATTTCTTAAGTTTCTTCTTGAACTCAATATATTTCTCATGAGTATCTTGAAGACTAGCAATTAGATCTTCTTTTGGTAGATCAAAAAGACTTACCTCTTCTTCTTCATTTGTTGTAGCAATGAGACATTCTACTTCTTCTTTTCCGTCATCACTATCATAACTTGAATCATCCCATGCAGCTTTATATGCTTTTTCTTTCTTTTTGTGAGATGATTTCTTCCCTTTCTTGAGTTTTGGACAATCACCTTTCATGTGTCCCTTCTTGCCACATTCAAAGCACCTGGAAGAAGAAACACTAGGAGTTTTATTAGTTTTAAAACTTTTATATTGCTTACCGTTTACAATGAGAGTTTCTTCTTAACTATCATCTTCACTTGTATCATGATTGTCCTTGGTTGATGCTTTGAATGCAATGTTCTTCTTTTTCCCTTGTTGAAGTTCACGTTCTCTTCTTTCTTCCTCTTCTAATGTTGCCTCATGAGCTTCTAGATTGCCAATGAGTTGTTCCATCTTTAGTCGGGTGAGGTCATTTGCTTCTTCAACGGCCGTCACCTTGGGCTTGTATTTGGGAGGAAGTGATCTAAGAATCTTTGATACCTGATCTTCCTCAAGAACAACTTTACCTAAAGCATTTAAACCATTTACAATGGAAGAGAACTTTGCATACATTTCACTAATAGATTCATTTGGATCCATACGGAAATGTTCAAACTTTTGTTTAAGCATACTAACTTTGGAATTTTTAACTTGAACTGTCCCTTCATAAGTTATAGAAAGTCTATGCCATATTTCATAGGTTGTTTCACAATTTGATATTCTATTAAATTCTCCTACTGAAATTGAACAATAAAGAATACTTACAGCCTTTGCATTCATTTGAGCTAACTTTACCGTATTGGTGTCCCAAGCTGCATATTCCACTTGAGGTAGCTCATAGGGGGTTGAAACCATCCTCCATAGATCCCAACTAATACCTTGGAAGTAGAATTGCATCCTTCTCTTCCAGTATGTGTAGTTTGTTCCATCAAACGCCGGAGGCCTAGAAACAAGTGTCCCTTCAAGATTGAGGTTGTTGAGCAACCCATCACCCATTCTTCAAGACCTAGTTAGGGTTCCTTGAAGCCGGATCTGATACCAATTTAAAAACCACTAGAGGGGGGGTGAATAGGGTTTTAAAATAATTTAACAATAATTTAACTCAAACAACCAATCATAAGAATATTGGACAAGGGGACAAGGATTTAGAGTGGTTCCTACCTTAGCAAATACTAAGGTAGTCAGTCCACTACCCGGTTGCTTACCCAACCGGGATTTTGAAAGAATTTAATTTTATTACCTCGCAAGGACTTTACATAAAATTACAATTCTTTCCCTAATCCCTTCAAGCAGCCTTCACCTAGAAGTAATTGCACCAACCTTGAAGCAGCCTTCACCTTGAAGTAATTGCACCAACCTTGAAGCAGCCTTCCTCCTGAAGTAGCTTCCCGTTGCAATAGCCTTCTTGAAGTAGCTTCCCGTTGTAATATCCTTCTTGAAGTAGCTTGAAGTCCACCTTCTCCTCCGAGAAGAACCTTCTCCAATCCGCAGCCTCCAACCCTAGGAGTAGCAAGGAGAATACAAAGAATAAAAGGAACAAGAAGGAAAATGGAAATTACACTTAACCTTTGAAGCACAAGGCTTGATTTGCCTATATCAAGCGTGTAGATCTCCTAACCAATGTATATGCACGTGTGATTGTTGTGGATAGGAGATACTAGCCTATAGGACACGAAATTAGAGCAAGTAGAGGAATCGCCAATGCAAGTGTTGCTCAATTTCTTAAAACAGATTGCCAATTGTAAGTGTATGCTCAAGTGTATCACAAGTGTAGCTTCGATATATTTGGGTGTCCTAAGGCATGTCCTATTTATAGAAGGACTACAAGTGCTTAAGGACGTTCTAGATACTTTCTAGGGGGTTCTAAGTGCTTAACTAGCCATTAGGTACACTTTAGTTGCTTTAGCAACGGCTAGTTAATTTATTCTGCAGTTATTTTCAGAGTCCATCTCGGTCGAGAAATTGTCGACCGAGACACCTACTCGGTCGAAGTTTTGTCGACCGACAAGCTCTCTGGATCAAGTGTTAGCAACGTTCATTACCAGCTGCCAACTACCTTATCAGTTGTGTCTAACGGCTACTTGGGTCATTCTCGGTCGAGAAGTTTGTCGACCGAGAGTGTCTCGGTCAAGGACTTTGTCGACCGAGATTGACCCTGTTTCAATGTTTCAACTAAGGTACTAAGTGTGTGTATGAGTGTGCATATGTGACACTATTGAAGGGGATGACCTATCTAAGTGTGGTGTTTAGCTAGGGAAGATCTAACGCTTGATTTACATGAAGTCTAACTACTTGTACATTATATATTTGTACAAGTTTACAATTTATTACATTTCATGACATTTACAATCATTCAAGCATATAGATTCCCTAGAGGTTTGTCATCCACCTCATTCCTGCAACACTCAAGTAGCACGTTAGATCAACAAGAATGAAATGTTGTCATCATCGAAACAAAGGGATTTATCATAATGTCCAATTTATCCAACAGCTGGGACTGTGTGTCTCACCCCGCTGGTTTATAACCTTTTTAGGTGTTCGAGCTAGACGTGGTGGTGGTCGCAGAGTTGCGGCCGAGCAGCAAGATGAGTAGTAGAAGGCAAGAGAAGAACATGTTGTTGTTTTGGTTGTTTTATAGTAGAGTCTTAGAGTCATCCTTGTACTCTCAGGTCCTTGGGAATGTTTTGACGTTATTTCATGATGTATAGTTGTTGATGTTTTGTATATCCTGCTGCTGGCCGGATGTGGGCCATTATGTATGTATAAACAGGTGATGAACTCATGTGATGACTAGATAGCTGATCCTCTAAGCTGGGGACACATATCAAGACCTTGTAAATGTTTATATAACTTGTTTCCTTGCAGGATGAGGACTTAAATGTAATAGTTTCTCAATTTATCAACTTTCCGCAATCAGTTTTAATTAACCCATATTTTTGGTAATCTGTGGCTATGGTGATTTCCGCACGTTTTCACGTAACACCTCATTGTCTATGTGATAGTGGGATGTGTTGCCACAAGTTTTGGTATCACAGCTCTAGGTTCGCTGAGTCTACAGGGATTTAGGACTAGGTTGTGTCTGTTCTTGTGGGTTTTCCATATTTTCTTACAATCATCTTTTGCCCTCAGCGGAAGAAAAGCCAAGATGTCTAGAAACGATGAAGAACATGTTGCTGAGAACAGTGATGCTGCATCAGTTGATGGAGCTATAGGGCAAGCACATGATGATCGGGTGCCTGAGGTCCCCCAACCTGAACCATCCATTCTTGAACATCCTGCCTATCAATAGCTTATGCGGCAGATGATGTCTATAATGAATCTCATGGTAGAAAGATTTCCAGTGCCTCCGCCGAGAGCACAAGCTCCCCATGGTGAAACATCGGGTATTGGGAAGACCTTTGAGCGGCTTCGCCGAGTCGGAGCTTTGGATTATGCGGGAACGAATGATCCAGCAGATGCAGATCTGTGGCTGACAAGTCTTGAGAAGGCTTTCCTGATCCTCGACATCCCCGAAGCAGACAAAGTAAAGCACGATGTCTACCTCCTGAAGGGTAGTGCTGGTCACTGGTGGACCATCGAGGAGGAGAAGCGACCTGGTGAGGTGATCAGTTGGGAGGTTTTCCGATGCGATTTCATCGGCATATACTTTCCGAAGACGTATCTGGATGAGAAGATCGGTCAGTTTGAGAGCCTACGACAAGTAATGATGAACATCACCAAGTACAAAGCCAAGTTCATGGACCTGCTAAGGTTTTGTCCTCACATGGTAGCGACAGATGAAGAGCGGATCAGACGTTTTGAGAAAGGTTTGAGTGCTGAGCTGACAACACATGTTTCTGCGTTGGAGAACAGAGAGCGGCTTGCTACATTTGTGGAATCTGTCCGGAGGATCGAACGGTCGATAAGGGAGAAAAGAGAATCCATGTCTAAAAAGAGGCTTGCTCAATTCCAGGGACAGAGGTTTGGTGGCTTCAAGAAGCCAAGGTTTTCAGCACCTTCAGTGATGAGAGGTCCCAGTGCACCGTCGTAGTGGTCTCCAAGTAAGGCAAGAGGCTATGTTTCTTCACCGTCAAGGGCACATAGTACAGCTTCTATGGCGGTGACAAGGCCATCTAGGCCACAGTTTGAAGTTAAAACATGCTATATCTACGGTCATATATGGCATTTCAAGTCAAACTGTCCGAGTAGAGATGTTGAAGTGACACAGCAGACGAGACAGAATCAACGGGGGTCAGATAGACAGTAGCCCAGTGGTAGCAGAGGGTGAGGACGCAGTCAAGCATCGCAAGCGGGATCATCTGCTCAAGGAAGCAGAGGACGTGGACAACATGCAACGGCTCGATTCTATGCTATGAGTTAACGGGAGGCGATAGTCAACCCACGAGTGGTGATAGGTCAGATGGAGTTATTTCATTCTGATATGTCTTCTTCTTGCTTTATATATGTTCTGGTTGACCCGGGTGCTACACACTCTTTTATCGCCTATAGTATGCTTGAGAACTGTCACTTACCTGTTAGTTGTAAGAAGGATAGCTTGTTGTTAGAAACCCCTCTTGATGGTTCCTCGATGCTTTGAGAAGAGTGTCCATCTTATGTCTTATCTTTTTCGGGACACAGTATACAAGTGGATCTTATACCACTTGATATGCAAGGTTTCGATTTTATCCTTGGGATGGATACCTTAGAGAAGTATAAGGTTGTTTTGGACTGTGGTTCCAAGTAGGCAGTGTTTGATGATGATGGAGAGAAGTGGATCTTCCAAGGAGATAGAAAGATTCTTTCTACATGTCTAGTGTCAGCTTTGGTGGCAGATAAGTTGTTACGACAAGGATGTGAGGCGTTCTTAGCTCACGTTGTGGATACCGTTGTAGATACCAAGGAGAAAGGCCCTAGCCTTGAGGAGGTGCCTGTTGTCCGAGAGTTTGTGGATGTGTTTCCCGAAGATTTCCCTGGTGTTCCTCCACCCCGAGAAATTGATTTTGAGATCAATCTGATTCCAGGAACACAGCTAGTTGCACAGACACCGTATAGGATGGCTCCAGTAGAGATGGCAGAGCTTAAGAAGCAGTTGCAAGAGTTGTTGGACAAAGGTTTCATCCGACCAAGTACGTCACCTTGGGGTGCTCCGGTGTTGTTCGTTAAGAAGAAGGATGGTCCGATGCGCTTATGTATAGATTACCGGCAGTTAAACAAGGTCACGATCAAGAACAAGTACCCGTTTCCGAGGATAGATGATATGTTCGATCAGTTACGTGGTGCTATCATGTTTTCAAAGATCGATCTATGGTCTGGATATCATCAGTTAAGGATAAAGGTGGATGACATACCAAAGTCAGCTTTTAGGATGAGGTATGGTCACTTTGAGTTTGTGGTTATGCCGTTTGGGCTAACCAATGCACCTACTGCTTTCATGGATTTGATGAATCGAGTATTCTGTCCGTTCCTAGATCAGTTTTTTGTAGTCTTTATAGATGACATCATGATCTATAGTCGGGACAGGCAAGAGCATGAGCAACATCTTCGACTAGCGTCGACTCTTCTTCGCCAACATCAGTTGTATGCCAAGTTCAGTAAGTGTGAGTTCTGGTTAGAAGAAGTAACTTTCTTGGGTCATGTGATATCTGTGGAAGGAGTCAAAGTGGATCCGAAGAAGGTGGATTCCATTGCAGAATGGGAATAGTCGTAGACGCCGACAGAAGTTCGTAGTTTACTGGGTTTGGCAGGATACTACCTGAGGTTTATCAAGGACTTCAGTGTGATTGCGTTGCCAATGATGAAGTTGACCAGAAAGGATGTACCTTTTGTCTGGGATGATCATTTTCAGCAAGCGTTACAAAGTTTGAAGGAGAAGCTAACTAGTGCTCCAGTGCTAGTGCTGCTAGAGCCTGGAAAGGGCTATGTTGTTTTCTGTGATGCTTCCAAGAAAGGTTTAGGTTGTGTGCTGATGCAGGAAAATCATGTGGTTTCTTTTGCTTCATGACAACTAAAGAAACATGAGGAGAACTATCCAACTCATGATTTGGAGTTGGCAGCGGTGGTTCATGCATTGAAGATTTGGAGACACTATCTTTACGAGGAAGTGTGTCAGATCTTTACGGATCATAAGAATCTAAAGTACATCTTTTCACAGCATGAGTTTAACATGTGACAGCATCGATGGATGGAGCTAATCAATGATTACAACTGCACCATTGAGTATCATCCTGGTAAGGTGAATGTGGTAGCTGATGCGCTTAGTCGAAAGTCTTCTTCTTTTCCTTCAATGAAGGCACAGTTGAGTTCCCTAGTATGCCATAGACGGGATATGCTTGTTTCCTTGCGACAGATGAATGTACAGACGGAAGTTTCCTTGTAAGCTGGACTTTTAGCACAGATGCAAGTCAAGCCTACGCTGAGACAACAAATCAAGGATGCACAGCAAGCAAATGATATAGTACAGATGATCATATCAGAGTTCGGCAGCGAAAAGCATGATGGGTTCCATGAGTCCGAGGATGGACTAGTTTGCTATCGTAATAGGAAGATGGTCCCCGATGCTGATGATCTGAGGAAGTTAATGCTCGAGGAAGCACACACATCGATGTATGTTATGCATCCAGGAGTCACCAAGATGTACCTTAGTCTGAAGGACTTGTATTGGTGGCCTGGCTTGAAGAAAGATGTAGCTGAATTTGTGGCTAGCTGTGCGGTATGTCAGCAAGTCAAGTTTGAGCATCAAAAGCCGGCAGGAATGTTGCAACCCCTATCGATACCACAGTGGAAATGGGATCATATAACCATGGATTTCATAGTTGGTCTACCCAGGACAACTAGGAATCAAGATTCCATTCGGGTTATAGTGGACAGATTGATGAAGTCTTCCCATTTCATACCAGTGAAGGCAATGTATACAGCCGAGAAGCTCGCTCAAGTATATGTGGACAAGATAGTGCGTTTATACGGTGTTCCAGCGATGATAGTTTCTGACAGAGGTCCTCAGTTCACGAGTCGTTTCTGGGAACAGTTGCACGAAGCGTTGGGAACACAGTTGAGGTTTAGTACTGCCTTCCACCCACAGACAGATGGACAGTATGAGAGGACTATTCATACTTTGGAGGATCTCCTTCGAGCTTGTGTTTTGCAGTTCCTAGGCAATTGGGACACACATCTTAGTTTAATAGAGTTTGCTTACAACAATAGTTATCAACAGAGCATTGACATGGATCCTTATGAGGCCTTATATGACAGGAAGTGCAGATCTCCTTTGTGTTGGTATGAGTCTGGTGAATATCAGCTTTTGGGTCCTGAGTTAGTACAGCAGATGACAGAAAAGATCAAAGTGATACAGCAACAGTTGAAAGCGACACAGGACAGGCAGAAGTCTTACGTAGATAATCGCCGACGACCTTTGGAGTTCCAGGTAGGAGACAAAGTATATCTTAAAGTCTCGCCATGGAAAGGTGTGCTAAGGTTTGGCCAGAAGGGTAAGCTAGCACCCAGATATATGGGGCCATACCCAGTCATAGCACGTATGGGCAAGGTAGCTTACGAGTTGGAGTTGCCGCCATAGTTGCACAGGTTACATCCAGTATTCCACATCAGTATGATAAAGAAAAGCCATCCGGATATAGGGACAGTGATACAGCTGGTCTAGGTTGAGCTTGATGAAGATTTGACCTACGAGGAAGGTCCTGTGATGATCCTCGACGAAAGAGTTAAGAAGCTGAAGAGGAAGGACCTGGTTCTTGTGAAGGTTCTTTGGCATCACCATGGCGTTGAGGAAGCCACGTGGGAGCTTGAGGAAGAGATGAGGAGGAAGTATCCCTCGCTTTTCTCTTCGGATTTTGAGGACGAAATCCCTTTGTAGGGGGTTAGTTTGTAAGGACCCTGACCTCCGTTTACGGCTTACCCTATTTGCTTTGCTTAACCCTGATGCTTAGTTGCTTGCTAATCACCTTTGGTGGTGATTAGGGTTTTGGTGCTTTGATGAGAGTTGGAGGTGCTACTTGCAATTAACCCAAGTCTAGGGTTTGTGGGCAAGTTTGCCACCTTTTGAGGTGTTCCTCCCTCTCCTTGCTTCCTCTAGTGTTGAGAGGAAGGGTTGGGCTCGTTGCTTGAGTTCCTTTGGTCTTGGTTGAGCTTGTTGGGCTTTGTGGTGCCTTGCTTTTGCTTCTTTGGACCTTGTGTCGGGCAAGAGAGCCATGTGTCGACCAGTGGTGTGTCGGCCATGCTTGTGTCGTTCAGGGTGTGTCGCCCAGGGTTGTGTCGACCATGTTGGTATATGTATGCCCGTAGAGCCATCCCAAGCGATTGCATGGAGTCGGATATTAATTAATCAATTAATGTGATTATTTGGTTAATTAATGAATTCTGGAATATTCTTATTAATACACAAGCGTTTTAATTAACGCAACGTTTCTGTTTACCGATGGGTTCAGGAAACCCTATTTCCCTTCGTATCCTGTTTAAAGGAGGATTGACGGCCGATATCTAAAGATAGATATAGGTTTTTCAGTTTACGCTCACGCACGTAAACCTAGCTGTCGCCATCCTTAGGAGAGAAAGGAGAGCAACGCGCCGCTAGCACGCCGCCATAGAGACACGCTCCTTCCCGCCAGCTTGAGAAGCACGACGTGGAGTTCCGTCCATCCGCGTGGATGAAGTAGAGACGCAGATGCCTTGACGCCTGTGTTCGGAGGACGTCGAAGACCACCTGTATGTGTTGCGAGCAACGTATGTCACCGCCGCAAAGGAGCATCGCCGGATCAACTTGCGACAGCGAACGGGAGAGAAGATCTGTCCGTGTTTGACAAGCAGCGTTGCACCGTCGTGCAGCGGGACATCGCCGGACTTGCTCCGCGATAAGGTATATCCCGCAAACCTGTTTCCGAATACGCTGTTATCGACGAGATCCTGTTATGGGTTGCGTGGATTTAGTTGCTTCCGCCGCGCATGTTTTCTCCACAAAACCCAACAGTGGTATTAGAGCAGCGTCGATCTACGACGTATTTGGATTAGTTTCGATATGATCGAATCACTGTATACTATTTTTATGTTGCATACGATGCGAATTAAACCTGCTAATGTGCAAATCTAAACCTAATTCCACATACGCCGTAGGCTTCTGTTTTGACGTTTTGGACGGGGTCGACTATGGAAAATTTTGATTTTCCTAAGTGCACGGAAGTGAAATCCCCGCACAGGGGCATTGCCCCTGTGTACCCCGCATTGTCTGCGTGGGAGTCAAAAATTATTTAATGGGGAATGTCCCGCATTAAATGTACTGCGATTTTAAATATGTATATGCGTATATGTAGATATACCTATGATAGCATACACGTCGCCTTTAAAATCTGTTTTATGTGGTGAGTGCATACACGGTTATGGCCAAGTATCCCCTTTGTGAATGTTGTGAATGAATGTGGATGTCGATCTTGTGGATACATTTGTTTGTGAATTCTATGGATGTATAATGCTTACATATGGATCCTTTGTATATTGTATTCGGCTTGCATGCCGAGCCTCATCTCTTATTTCAAAGTGTAATTAATTTCTTTCCTTTTATATTTGTACTCATATGATGTAAAAGAGATAGGATTAGTTTTAGTTTTTTGTAAACTTGATGTAAGGAGGACACTTGAAGATCTAACTCCAAGGAGTGTCTATGGAGAAGCACCATGAAGATCCAATTCCAAGAAGAAACCTGAAGATCCAACTCCAAGGAGCGTCCGTGGAGAAGCAATAAGAAGATCCAATTCCAAGAAGCAACTTGAAGTTCCAACCTCACGAAGCATCCATGAAGTTGGTCATTGTAATGTTGATCATTACGTGCTTACAGGTTGATTCACAGGTGTTGCATGAGATGCATAAGATCATAGGTGGACCGTAATCCTTTGTTGCTCCAAAGGATTACAATAGTATGGCCATAACTGATGTATTTGTGTTTGTGATTGCATGTCTATCGTTTGTGGTTGTGGATATAGTAGTATATGATATGTACTATAAGTATGTGGTGTTTGGATATGTATATGTATTAATAAAACCCCTCAATTAATAATATTAAGTTTTAGTTGCCTTCCATAAAGCAACACACATGAAAAGCTTGATCAATTATGTGTGGGCACGCCTCCGCGTGGTACACTGTCTATCTCGTGGAAGTGTGATGGTGGGTGTGTGGGTCTGCCTCCGCAGGGTGCACACTCATCGTGCTGGCTTATGGGCTCGACTTGACTAGGTAACCTTGATAGGATCAAGTACCTAGAGGTACACAGATGCATCATGGCAAGGAGTTGTACATGATCATCTATCCAAGAGTTGCATATGATGCAATTGGCAAAAGTTGCCTACCTTAGTATTTGGTCTTTGACGCCGGCGTTGGCTGGGCATTTATCCATTTATTTTGGGTCTTGGCTCACTAGAAGGTTGTGCGTTGCAATCTTCCGAGTTGATAGTGAGGGCTATCAATTTGAATAAAATAGTGGGAGCGTAATTAATTAAAGACCTAATTAATCTCGTTTATCAAATCTTTACAAGTCAAAATATTTTGGACTAAATGCAAAATTTTCTTTTGTAGAAATCAAATGGCAACCAACACCCACACTTTCTCGTTGTGATCGGTCCTTGAGAAGGAAAAACTTACCGGAACCAACTTTCAAAACTGGTTTAGGACGTTGAGACTTGTTCTCACACATGAGCGTAAGCTCTATGTCCTTGAAACACCAGAGCCAGAGGAGCCCGCCGTAAATGCGCCCAAGGCTGAAAAGGATGCTTACAAGAAGCACCTTGATGATGCCATGGATGTCAAGTGCCTAATGTTGTGCTCAATGAACTATGAGTTGCAAGAGCAACATGAGAACATGAATGTCATGGAGATGGTAACACATCTCAAGAACATGTATCAACATCAAGCAAGACAGGAGAGATATGATGTCTCAAAGGCGTTGTTCAAAAGCAAGATGAAAGAGGGAGACTCAGTTGGCACCCATATACTCACCTTGATTGGGTACGTGGAAAGCCTATCCAAGTTGGGATTTCCTCTAGGTCAAGAGTTGGCCACTGGTGTGATTCTACAATCGTTGCCTGAGTCATATAATCATTTTGTCATGAACTACAACATGAACAATTTTGACAAGCCGTTGTCAGAATTGTTGGGCATGTTGAGGACAGTTGAAGCACAGATGAAGAAAGACAAGCCCAAGTCTGTGATGATGATCAGCAAGACAAAGGGAAAGTCAAAAGGCAAAGGCAAGGCTAAGAAAAGTTCTAAAGCTGGGCAGAAGCCAAAGTCATCCGCGCTCAAAGCTAAAGGTGGGATCTCCAAAGAAGGCAGTTGTCACCATTGTCACCAGCCTGGACATTGGAAAAGAAATTGTCCTCTCTACCTGGAGGAACTGAGGAAGAAGAAGCAGGGGATAGAGATCTCCACTTCAGGTATATACGTTATCGAGATAAACTTAAATACTTCTTCATCATGGGTACTGGATACCGGATGTGGATCTCACATATGTTCTAATATGTAGGATCTGATAAGAAGTAAGCCTTTACGAAAGGGCCAAGTCGAGCTGCGGGTTGCTAATGGAGCAAGAGTTGCTGCCACCGCAGTTGGAGTTATTAGTTTATCTTTGCCTATGGGCCTTGTAATAGAATTAGAGAATTTCTATTACGTACCTGCCATTAATAGAAATATTATTTCTGTATCTTGTATGGACAAGAGTGGATTTGAATTTCACATTAAGAATGGAATTGTTTCTATATCCAAAGATGAGATCTTTTATGGAAATGCCCCTATGTCTTATGGTATCTACTTGTTAGAACTTGAGACTAGCATATATAATGTAAATACTAAAAGGTTAAAACTTGACAACTCAAACAAAACCTTCTTATGGCATTGTCGTCTTTGGCACATAAACGAGAAGCGCATATCTAGACTCCATAAGGATGGTTATCTAGACTCTTTTGATTTTGAATCATTAGAGTCATGTGAGGCATGTTTATTAGGGAAGATGACTGAAACTCCTTTCACTGGACACAGTGAGAGAGCCAGTGATCTGCTAGGGCTCATACATACTGATGTATGTGGACCTTTTAGATCAAATGCTAGAGGAGGCTATCAATACTTCATTACCTTCACTGATGACCTCAGTAGGTATGGCTATGTATATCTTATGAAACACAAGTCAGAAACTCTTGAAATGTTCAAGACTTTCATGAATGAAGTAGAGAAGCAACTTGGTAAGAGTATTAAAGCACTCCGTTCAGATCGAGGTGGCAAATACTTAAGCCAAGAGTTTGAGGACCTTCTGAGAGACCGTGGTATTGTATCACAATGGACTCCACCTGGTACACCACAACATAATGGTGTGTCAGAAAGAAGGAATCGTACATTATTAAACATGGTACGATCAATGATGAGTTCAGCCGAACTTCCAATATCGTTCTGGGGATATGCTCTTGAAACTGCAGTGTTTACACTTAACTGTGTACCTTCCAAATCGGTTCAAAAGACACCATATGAGATATGGAATGGGAATCGTCCCAATTTGTCTATGTTAAAGATTTGGGGATGTGAAGCTTATGTTAGGAAACAATTTCCTGAAAAGCTTGGACCCAAATCGGAAAATTGCTATTTTGTTGGATACCCCAAGGAAACTCGGGGATACTACTTCTACACACCAACTGACAACAAAGTGTTTGTTGCTAGGACTGCTGTATTTCTTGAAAAGGAATTTATTTCCAAAGGAATTATTGGGAGGAATGTAGAGCTCGAAGAAGTTCGAGACCAATAAGAAAGCAGAGAACCTGAGGAGGTACATAAGGAACATGAAGACTTGCAAGTTGTTGTGGAATTTCAAGTTCCAAATGTAACACAGGAACCTCGTAGATCTAGTAGGACACGACTTGAGCCTGAGAGATTTGGATTTCTCGTGACTCAAGATAGTGACGAATTGGGCATAGCAGATGAGCCAACTTCCTATCTAGAAGCTACTAAGGGACCAGAATCTGAGAAATGGCTCGAAGCCATGAGATCTGAGATGGAATCCATGTACACCAACAAGGTATGGACCTTGGTGGATCCACCCGAAGGGGTAAAACCCATAGGGTGCAAGTGGGTCTTTAAGAAGAAGACTGACATGGATGGAAATGTTCAAACCTATAAAGGTAGATTGGTTGCTAAAGGATTCCGTCAAATTCAAGGTGTTGATTATGACGAGACCTTCTCACCAGTTGCCATGGTTAAATCCATCAGGATCATGCTTGCCATTGCAGCTTATCATGACTATGAGATTTGGCAGATGGATGTTAAAACAGCATTCCTTAATGGGAATTTACTCGAGGATGTGTACATGACACAACCTGAGGGTTTTATCAATCCAAAGGAAGCCAATAAAGTCTGTAAGCTACAAAGGTCAATCTATGGATTGAAGCAAGCATCTTAGAGCTGGAATCTACGTTTTGATGAAGTAGTCAAAAAGTTTGGCTTTAGTCAAAATGAAGATGAACCTTGTGTTTACAAAAGGGTTAGTGGGAGCACAGTCGTATTTCTCATATTGTATGTGGATGACATACTATTGATGGAAATGACATCCCTACTCTTCAGATAGTAGAAGGTTGGCTAGGGAAGACTTTCTCTATTCAGGATTTAGGCGAAGCATCCTATATACTTGGGATTAAGATCTATAGAGATAGATCTAGAAGGCTTCTAGGCCTAAGCCAGAGAACATACATTGACAAGGTGCTAAAGAGGTTTAGCATGGAGGGTTCTAAGAGAGGTAACTTGCCCATGTCCCATAGGGTTACAATCTCTAAAGCCCAGTGTCCTAGTTCATGTGATGAACGAGCACGCATGAGTAAGATTCCATATGCATCAGCAATTGGATCTATCATGTACATAATGTTATGTACTCGTCCTGATGTGTCGTATGCTTTGAGCATGACGAGCCGGTATCAGTCAGATCCAGGTGAATGTCATTGGACAGCCGTAAAGAACATCCTAAAGTACTTGAGAAGAACTAAGGATCAATTCTTGGTATACGGTGGTGAGGAAGAGCTCGTGGTAAAGGGTTACACCGATGCTAGCTTCCAAACTGACAAAGATGACTACAGATCGCAATCTGGATTTGTGTTTTGCCTGAACAACAGAGCTGTAAGCTGGAAGAGTTCCAAGCAAGAGACGGTTGCAGATTCTACAACAGAGGCCGAATATATTGCCGCATCTAATGCTACAAAGGAAGCTGTGTGGATCAAGAAGTTCATTTCTGAACTTGGAGTGGTTCCAAGCGCTGGTGATGCAATTGAGTTGTTTTGCGACAACAATGGAGCAATTGCACAAGCTAAAGAACCAAGATCGCATCAACGTTCCAAACATATTCTATGGCGGTTCCATCTCATACGAGAGATCGTACAACGAGGAGATGTGAAGATTTGCAGAGTACCTACAGAAAGCAATGTGGCTGACCCGCTCACAAAAGCACTTTCACAGCAGAAACATGACGGACATGTTCGATCACTTGGATTGAGATTCATGAGTGATTGGGTATAAGAGCAAGTGGGAATCTGTTGGTATGTATGCCCATAGAGACTATCATTCGATGATTGTAATGGGATACTATGTAAATGATTTGTAATACTACATTGATCATATCAATAAAGGCAAGTTTCCAATCTATATGTTTGTGTTTTATATTGTGAGATGACCATAAAACTTATAGATGTCTATAGAATAATATACTCAATGACATATGTCTTCGGGTTGATGACCTAAACAGTGAGATCATATGTATGCTAAGAGTATGTATTCTTCTTTTGTCCCTAATCGGTTGTTATTGTGGAAATATCCATACACATCAATAACACATAAGATTAGAATGTATGTTGGTTGATGGAAGAATCTCATTATCCATGATATGGAGATATCAAACCAAATACATAGATACTTGTTAGAGAACAGTGTATCGGATAGACCCACCTTGAGAGTGACACATGGATACCATGATTGGTAGTTAGAGTCACATCTCATAATGATGGTGGTGATTGTGGTTCTTAGACCTGAAGTCACTACACTTATCACATGTCGTTCGGTGTACTTTGACATCATCCACTGTGGTCCTGAATAAGGATTGCTATAAAGATGGTGCTTGGGTGCACTGTGACACATGGGGATGACTGTGAGTGATGTAGATGGAATTTGTCCTTCCTACGGGAGTTTGATATTCCGACCACTTGATAAGCGAGACTGAGAAATGCATGGCCATGTTGATGCGAGTCAATATGTGATATTGAGCTTACATATATCTCAGACAGTCTGCTCTAGTTCAAGGAACATGGATTGAACGTTGAAAAGGATAACATTTACATGACTTGAGTTCAATCCGTATATCAGCGACAAAGGAACTATACAATCACTATAACACCAATCATGAATGATAGGTTAAGTTGTTCTCCAACTTCTCCAATTACTTGGGTAGCAATGAAGTCTTGCTAGATACCAATCATTGTTTGTGAAATCATAATATGATTATGGATATCACTGCCAACGTAATTTGGAGCCTACCGGGTCACATGCATAGGATGTGTTGGAATAGGAGTATAATTGTGGATTTGATTGGAATTGCTCCAAATCACATTTATTACTAAAATTTTTATGTAATGGATTAGAATAATATTGGAGTGACTGGCTCTAAGTGCAAGTGGGAGTCTGTTGGTATATGTATGCCCGTAGAGCCATCCCAAGCGATTGCATGGAGTCGGATATTAATTAATCAATTAATATGACTATTTGGTTAATTAATGAATTCTGGAATATTCTAATTAATCCACAAGCGTTTTAATTAACGCAACGTTTCTGTTTACCGATGGGTTCAGGAAACCCTATTTCCCTTCGTATCCTGTTTAAAGGAGGATTGACGGCCGATATCTATATAAGATAGATATAGGTTTTTCAGTTTACGCTCATGCATGTAAACCTAGCCGTCGCCGTCCTTAGGAGAGAAAGGAGAGCAACGCACCGCTAGCACGCCGCCACAGAGACACGCTCCTTCCCGCCGGCTTGAGAAGCGCGACGTGGAGTTCCGTCCATCCGCGTGGACGAAGTAGAGACGCAGATGCCTTGACGCCTGCGTTCGGAGGACGTCGACGACCACCTATATGTGTTGCGAGCAACGTACGTCACCGCCGCAAAGGAGCATCATCGGATCAACTTGCGACAGCGAACGGGAGAGAAGATCCATCCGTGTTTGACAAGCAGCGTTGCACCTTCGTGCAGCAGGACATCGCCGGACTTGCTCCGCGATAAGGTATATCCCGCAAACCTGTTTCCGAATACGTTGTTATCGACGAGATCCTGTTACGGGTTGCGTGGATTTAGTTGCTTCCGCTGCGCATGTTTTCTCCACAAAACCCAACAGACCATGGTGGAGGTGTGTTGCCCATGGACCCCTTTGACCTTCTTTGACCTCGTTTGTGTCACCAATAGTGGACACTTGGTGCTTGATGCTTGCATGTGGCAATGGCTTTGGACATGTGTTTAGGGCATGTTAGAGTGGTGGCCTTGCTCATGGACAAGTGTCCCTAGGTGGGAGACACCTTACCTTATCTTTCCTTGGTTTCTCCTCCATCCCGTTCTATATATATGTTTCCTTTCCCTTGCTAGGGATCCCTTTAGTTCCTTAGTCTCCTTCTCCTTGGTGCACGACAGCCCTCTCCTCTTTTACAAGCTTCGTGGATGATCCTTCTTGGAGTCTCCTTCTTCCTCTATTGGTGGCCGAACCCTAGAGTGCCTTGCTCTCCTTCTTGTGGTGGTGTGTGGAGCTTGGAGCTAGGAGCTTGGAGCTTGCTTAAGGCGGGTTACATAACTCCTAACCCTAACTACACTACCATCTTCTATGTTCTTTATATGTTGCTTATGATCATATCGGCTATGCATGTTGTTAGTTTGGTTTCTTTCTTAGTGCTTCTTGTTGGTCGATCCTTGTTCTAGAGTTTCTTGGTGAGCAACACTCCTTTCTCTCCTTGGTCTAGAGGAGTGAGCTCGAGTGCTAGTAATATGGGCAATACCCCTCTCTCATTTAAGTTGAGAGGTGAGCTTGTGTTCTAGTTGCTTGAGCAACACCCTCCTCTCACCATGGACTTGAAAGGTGAGCTTTGTGGTGGTTGTAAACCTTATTAGGGTTGTTTCTTGTGTTGCCTGATTGGTGTTAAGAAGCTTGGCAAGACCCCTCTCTCTTGATAGTTGAGAGGTGAGTCATCTTCTGGATCCATTAGGGTTTTGGTGCCCTTGTGCTTGAGGTTGGTGGTGACCCTGTCGGGCTGCATCTTGAGTGTTATGATCTTGGGGGAGGTGATGCATGATACCCCTCTTGACCTAGAGCCTTGGACGATATGTTGTGGTGGCTGTGATGGACGATACCCCCTGGTCCCTGACCTTGTGACGGGCGTCACACCATAGTCCTTGCTTTGTGACGGCCGATAGGTCTTGGATAGGTCGGCTGAACGACAGGTTCCTTGTTGGCTGTCTGAGTTGCACCCTTAGGATTACCTATTGCTGAGTACCCTGACCGACACACTTGACTTAGATGTGGCTTGGTGTCATTATACATTGTTGTTTTGGAAGCGTTGCTAGCTAGACTGTGATGAGCGTCACCCCCTTGGCCTTAGCTCTGTGCGTGTCGGCCAACAGCACGACATTGGATGAGCATTGCATGACACCTTAGTGCCTGATACATGTGGTTGCCCGATATGCATGGGTGCACGATACATGACGCACCGTTGCACGACGCGTTGTTGTCAGACGTTCCCGATACTCTGTGTTGCACGACGCTGCGTTGCCCGACATGCCCTTGAGCCTAGCTGCCCGATATGGTGTTGCTCGTTATGCCCTGGCTGCCCGACACCCTTGTGTTTGGTCAATATGTGGTTTTCTCATTTGGATGATGATACCTATGGTGAGAGTAGTGAGCGCTTTTAGCAAGGGTCTCTTTCCTTAGGAATAATCGATATGCTAGATCTGGTCTATATAGTCATGATTGGGTTTATATTGGTGACCCTTGATATGCTTGATGGTAATCGTTATGGTAGAGCTCATCTATGTAACTTAACATGACTTTACATATGTATGTGATCATCTTGAATCATTTGTATAATGCTGAGTAAATGGTAAACATATAAGATGCTTTGCTTGATGATATGACATATGTCTATGGTCACAGGTTGAAACATGATTTATAAAGTATATAATCATCAATGTTGCCCTATGTTGATAATGTGAATATTATGTCAATCCACGATGATTGTATATGCTAACTATGTAGGTATTCCATACAGATGCATAGCCAGTTAAAGGGCTATGAGGTATATATGTTTGAGTAACACTACTTTGATAATTACCCTTGATGACAAGATAACATACATGATGTGTATGGGTCTGAGGACCTGAGTTTGGCTAAAGTGCCTAAGTTGATGAGAATGCCTTGAGAGGCAGTAACATTATGTGATAAGGGATTGAAATCCCATGGCAATGTGATGATCCTTGAGATGGATCTAGATTATTGGCCAGAAGCCAAGTGATAACATGTAATATTGGATCCTTTTGATGGATCAAGATGATGTTGATTATAATAAAAGCATAATGTTGAGTTTCATACTATTTATTTCTGTTATAGTTTGCATGTTGTATAACTTGGTTGAATCTTGGAATCCACCTAAAAGATACTAATTAATCACAGTGGAATATATCATGTAGTTTTCCCTAGCCATAGATCCATCATCTTCAGGAGCTAGTGATGGTGAAACGAGTTCTCCTGTGGGTTAACCCGGAGCGCATATTGTTGAATATGTGAGGTTTCTCCTAGCCTAAAATAGAGAGGGAATCGAGTGCAGCTGCGGTTGCAGACTCGAGAGATGTTTATGAGCATGGTGAACAGGCCCATGGCTCAGGATATGTGATATGAGGAGCATGAATGCGTTCATGGCTCAGAGCACGGTGAACAGGCCTGTGGCTCATATATATTAGCGACGTGACCTGTACCGAGGCGGGCTAGAGGAAGGGTAGCTTATGGAGCTGACCTTGTGGCTGAGGCCACTTAAGCACGAGACTGCGGTCCTGCTTTGGTTCTCGTGCACTGACCACGAGGTGGGAGGTCATTGAGTCCGGCTCTTCCATTGACCTTGTATGGCACCGGCTTGGGTTTCGCAACCGAAGGTTGGATTTGAGTGGTACGGCTCACTTCCTCAGGGCATAATAATACGTAATCCAGCCAAATAGTATTTACTGCTTAAGGCAAAACACAGAACATTGGTTGAGGCCTTGCTCGTGTAGTTAATCTTGTTATACCTGCAGTTACTTATATGTTCCTCATGTTATGTGGTAAGACCTTATAAATCTTATCTTGTCAATCATGTTCCATAAAAGAAATACTTGGTTATATGTCTTCAGTACATCTGGTAAGCTTGATGGTATGAATAGCTTTACTTTATAATCTGCTCTTGTTCTACGCTTCATCAGTTATATGTTGTTGTTGCTTTATCTTTCTGAGGTTTTGTAGTTTTGGCGGGGAGTTATGTTTCTCGCTGGGACTGTGTGTCTCACCCCACTGGTTTATAACCGTTTTAGGTGTTCGAGCTAGATGTGGTGGTGGTCGCGGAGTTGCGGCCGAGCAGCAAGACGAGTAGTAGAAGGTAAGAGAAGAACATGTTGTTGTTTTGGTTGTTTTGTAGTAGAGTCTTAGAGTCATCCCTGTACTCTCAGGTCCTTGGGAACATTTTGACATTGTTTCACGATGTATAGTTGTTGATGTTTTGTATATCCTGCTACTGGCCGGATGTGGGCCATTATGTATGTATGAACAGGTGATGAACTCATGTGATGACTAGACAACTGATCCTCTAAGCTGGGGACACATATCAAGACCTTGTAAATGTTTATATAACATATTTCCTTGTAGGATGAGGACTTAAATGTAATAGTTTCTTAGTTTATCAGCTTTCTGCAATCGGTTTTAATTAACCCGTGTTTTTGGTAATCTGTGGCTATGGTGATTTCTGCACGTTTTCGCGTAACACCTCGTTGTCTATGTGATAGTGGGATGTGTTGCCACAGGGTAATATTGACTTTTAGCTTGTTTTATATTGTACCTAACTGTCCAAATTGGAAACTCTAACTCTGAGATATCACCTTCATGTAATAGGAAATCTAATATAAATACTTAAGGTTATGTAATGAATTATGGAAAGTGGAAATGTGGTGTGCACTGATTAATTAATAGGTAAGCAAAGATGATAAATAGTTCACTCAAATAAATTAATAACTTGCCCAAGATGAATTTTTTGAGCCTTAATGCATATAGGAAAGCAAGCACATATGGGATTAAAAGATACAATCTCTCCCCCTCTCCCATGCCCATGACAGAGCCTGACATTCGGGAGGGTGGTAAACCAAGGCGACAACTCATATTCGAACACAGGTCCCTTTGTTAGGGGGCATTGTGCTTGAGCACTTGAATCACTCCTTGTCGGAAGAAATCAAGCACATATATTCACATTTATGTAATTCAATTACCAAAAAAAGTACTTTTGAAATGTCATTAAAAAGAAAAACATATTTTGACAAAATTTGATGTATTAATTAACTAAGTACAAATATGCCAACATGATAGATGAAGAAGCTTCAAATTATATTGATATCATAGATTACACTAAAATCCTAAAAATTGAACTTAAATTCCAACCATAACTCTACCCTACTTAGGATTATGGGACAAGAAAACTGTATTCACAGACTTTATGTTCTTATACAATGAAGTAGTGTGATTCTTTTACTTCTCCTGATAAGTGGATCTGTACATTTAGTATTAGTATGGTTTTCATCAATTTATACTACAATTTATAATTTATCTCATAAGATTATAATAATATATATGCTCCATTTTTAAGATTATCCCCTAATATTCATGAAAGAGGAATAAAACTTTTTCCAAATGATTTATTCCAAGTGATAACAATCTTTTTCATGTTAATTTCTAATGTGGAGAGTATCTCCTTTGATGATAAAAAAATCATGTAAAAGAAGTTTTTTAATTCATCCTCAAATCATGTGAGCCTTTACATGCCTTATATCCATGTTGAGCCTTAATGATCCTTATGTTGATCCTTCATAGGCCTTATGTCACATACTTAACCAACCTTATGTTGAGCCCTAATTAGCCTTACGAGATTGTTTGGGATAATTGTGCTTCAAGTTGATAATGTATAGGGCTTATTCAACTTTTGGATAATTAATCAATCAAGATGATTAATGTCTTTAATAAGTAAATAATTATTTATTTTTCAACTTAATTCTTTTACTTCACGCTTCCAGTTTAGAATGTTTGTTCCTATTATATGTCTAATGTTGCATGTTGACGTGTGTGTTTTTGCAGATGAAATGTCACATGTGAGGATCACTAAGAGGTATAGACTCAAGGAGATCCACAGCTCAAGTTTTGAGAATGGAACTGCTCTGGTTGGGGGGCTTCTATAAAATAGAATTGTTTGGATTTTCTTTTTACTTGTTCAAAATGAGCATGTACTAGACTTCTGCAATAAATTTCCTACTGTTGGAAGTTTCATAATAAGAAATATACATTTTATCATGTGATGGTTATTTCAACACTATTATTTTCAATTGTTTCCATGTCTACAAAGCTACTTTAATAATGTTATTAAATTTTATGTTTCCATCGTGTAAGTCAATTATGCTAAAAATAGAGTGTTACACATGATTTGAAGAAAAACAAATGGACTGTTTGGATGATTCTCGTTTGTCAAATCATAAAATTCCAACTTGATAGTGTCATCATGTTTGGTGAAGTAGTCATCATTGACAATGAGTCAAAAAGATATTATGTAGTCTTTGAGGAGCTTTTGAGATCTTTGATGTGATATTCAAATTTCAACCTCAAAGAATTGACAAGTTATTACACAAAATAATATAACAAAACCAAATGTAGCTAAAATTTCAAAAGCTTAAACATCAGGGCTAACATTTCAATGGATGAATATGGTAAATTATTTCATCAAAAATATATATATTCAACATGAAGAACATATCAAAAGATCAATTTATATATTCTAAGCATAGGAACTTCATCATGTGATCCATGTGTGTCCATAACTAAGTCAAGAACTACCTCATCATGGAAAAACACAATTACACCCATAGGGGATGAATTATTGAAATCAAGGTATGAGACCTTAATAGATTGATGTAGGAATTTTGAAACATAACCAAATTTGATACCTGGAACATGGAAACATACAATAACAAAGGAAACCATTCATGTATTTCATAATTTGATCTCCTATGCATACTACTAAATTCATTTATAGGTTATTCATATCAATGAGTGACCACAAGCTATGTCAAACATGCCAGGTGATTTTTAGATGGCAATAATTCTAGTTTCACATGTCTAAAGTTACTCCAAGATGTGGAAACTAGTCACCCAGTGAATGCAAGGTTCCAAGTTTTCCACTTTTTACATCTTTTTGTGTGACTACTCACAAAGTGACTCCAGTGTGGAAATATTTCATATAATTTTTCGAAAGTGTTTAATACTCTACATAAGTATGTCTATTATATAGTCAAGGATCTCTCAGCTAAAACATTTTTGAGTGGCACTAAGATCATTACTCAAAATAATACATGTAAATAGACTCTTTGAAACATCGAAAAATGCCATGACAAGAACATTATGATTAAGACAAAAAAAGTTTATACATAACAACATGATTTTAAAAATGGTAGCATTAGGAAAGGACATAATGTATAGACAAGAACCAATTATAAATTTTCCATAGTACATGTATAAATATTTATGCTATATGATACGGGGTGGACTCCCATACATATTAATTGTCTTGTACTAGTGTCAAAAAAGATTGTAAAGCCATATTAACTCCATGTAGTCAAAAATCTAATTTTACATTATCATATAATTAGGTCAATGCATATTTGAACCTCTTTGTTAAGTTATTGAATTGCTTGTTGGTAATAATACTAATCTTTTCACAGGAAATTGGTGGACTTATCTTAAAATTTTCATTTTAACTCATTCTCGTGATATCTCATGTCAAAATATAATTATAAAAATACACAAACATCATTTTAACAATATTAATCTAGTATGTAGTTTAACTAGGTATAACGGAACCAAAATTGAGGGTTATGACACATATCTTACAATCTAGACCTAATTTTTCCAACTCGTGGTTCTCTCAATTAATTGGTCATGACCAGTCAATAATCTAGTACAAATCGCATTCAAATTTTTTTTCATGTCCTAGAAACCACAAAGTTGACGTAGGAAATGGTAGCACTCCAATGAGGGCCACGTAGAGGTTGTTTCCCCATATGCCCTTTGCTCCCAGGAGTTTGTGTCAGTTTCCTTTATTAAATCTCATATGAAAGGTTCCCTCCACTTTAATGGGGCAACCTATGAGTTGAGAAAATGATGATTGGTATTATTGTATGATGTGATCATTATCATGAAGATAAAAGCAGCAAGGAAGGGATGTAAAAAGTCTATCCAGACACATGTCACATAGTTGGTACCCAATAACTAGGCTCAAGGAAGGATGAAGGTGGTTATGTTGTTTTCTAACACAACAAGAAGGAAGTTTAATGAGGTGAAAATTACTAACAATATCCCTTTTCATGTTGCATGAAGGTTGGAAAATTTATTGGTAGCTTTTGAGCATCCTCGATTGCCCATATGTGGCATCAAAAAGTGGGCATGAAGCTTAGTGAAGGCAAGGAAGAAGATGGTTAGGCTTTATAGGCTATAGGGTGAATCAGAAATTTTGGGTCTCAAATTTTTTCATTACTTTTTCGAAATTTATTGTTGTCCTTATATAGAGGAGGTTGGAATGAGTTGGTAGCTCCCTACTAAATTTCCAAGGGATTTTAGCCATTGGGAGAATATGGTGGTGATGAGGGTGAGGGAAAGGTTCTATTTCTCCTTTTCACTCTCTTTCTTCCATTTTTCTTTGTCTCCTCACATTGAATAGAGTGTGAAAATGATTAAAATGCATGGCAAAACCATCAAGGATTTTCAACCATGATAGTGACCTCAATTAAAAGAAATTTTGACAAGGGATCAAAGATGTAGTGATTGTTGCTCAGATCAATGCAAGTGAAACACAATATGATCAATGCAAGTGCAACACAATATGTCAATCATATGGTAAAATAAGGGAATAAATATTGTGAGTTAAATTATTATTTCTATTACCTTTCAATAATATGAAAATCCACTAGGAAACTCCAGGTTGTGCAAAAATTGAGGAGAAGACATGTTTGTATATTTGGAACTCAGAAAGCAGTAATATCATCTCCTGAAATTCCAATATTCTAAATGATACATGGTTATTTAAATACTTCCCAAAATTGATTTTTAAACATTTAGGGTACTATTTCTAGCAAATGAGACTTTTATGACCAGGTTCTTTCAATGATGTTTTCAACAAACATTGATTAGCTCAATATCTTCACTAGTCAAGATCCTTCACTGGATTTTATTCATACGTCAAGTCTTCTCTAGGGGGTTTGAGTTTCACCACGTGTCCAAGTTACTCAACTTATTTCTTCATGAGAGACATCAAGAAAAACATGAATGCGAGTAAAATATGGAACTAAACCTAGTTCATATACACAGTCCAATATTTATTATGAATACAATGGTCCCACATGTATAGAGTTCATGTCTCCCTTCACTCTTGATCTTGATATCATCTTCTACATATTTAAAAAATCCTAAGAAAAGGGTCACCTTTTAGAAATTTTAATCATAACACTGAGACCAACTTATCTTTTTAGGGACCTCATTATGCCATCATCTCTTCCTTAACAAAGCCACGTGATTATTAAATGGTAGATTATTAAATTTTATTATTTATTTTTTTAACGTCGTCCCAATACATAGGAAATCTACATATGTTCAATTAGGAAGCATCCTAATTCTTGATAATGGATATGGTTATAAGTGAACTCCACGAAAGTAAAGAATTTGTGTCATACCAAAGTATCACCATAATTAATAAGGATATACCAATCTCATAAATGTAGTTCATATGGGATAGTTGTAAGAAATAGATCAAAATATACTCAAGGGCCCATTGATGTGCGTAAATCTAACTAAGGTACATGTGACTCATTAACTAGGTCCAACAATATATCATGAACTCAATGTGCATGCATAAGTTTTATGAAAACTAACATTTTACTAGTGTATTAGTTTATAAAGTGTCACTAAATGTTTATGTCTAATAATCGATAATTAAACCTCAGTCATATTCTTGATTCTTTTAACAAATAAATGACAAATCATAGACTTGAGATAAGTCTAAAGTCATATATGAGATTTTTAAAACCATTATCAAATCTGACATATTATGTAATCTTGGGTTCTGCGTAATGAGTAGTGTTTGTAAATATATATATGTTATACTCCTAATAATGTGTGAATTCCATCTAGTTGGAATAATTTATACCAAAAAGGAGTTTATACTAAAGATTAACTAAAATTAGATAATATTTCAAAAAACTTAAATTAGTTATAATTTGACTAAACTATATTGTTTGTACCTCAATGTAGTAATAAATTCAAGTTAGATAATAATATTTCATTAGTTTGAATTATACCAATGGCTAAATTATATTAAATGTTGGAATTATGTAGGGTAAATTCATAAAATTACTTTCATGAGAAGATAGCTTATACATAAGGTTGGGTCCCAAATAATATGAATAAAAAGAATTATCATAGTGTGTATGATTTTAATGAAGCCTAATATGTTGAAAGGCATTATAGATAATAAAACATAAAAACAATGTTTAAATTGATTTGTACACACCTTAATTATACAGAATTCCTATGTTAACTTCCTTTGGATGTTATTAACTAATTTAACAAACCAAGAAATATTAACCAAGAAAAATAGTTTCAATACTAGTTGAAGTGTGTTTTTCTAAGGATTTTATGTTTTAGACGGTTGGATCTAGTTCTTATTTCCACCTTAGCTTCCCCATGGAGTATATGCCCACTCCCACTCAAATATTTATTTTGACTAGAGTCGGCCAAATGGATGGCCCCACAGATTTGTAGCTATCCTCCTCACTGAAAGTCCTAATTAGAAAGGAATCCAAAAAACCATTTCTTTTTTATCTCCTCTATCCCTTTTTATCCTTTGTCAGATTGACTTCTTCACTTATCTACCTTCCTCTTTCCATTATGTTTCCATGACCCCAATTTTTCCATGATTTAGTGCTCTATGACATCGTAATGAACCTCAACCACCTCTCTCTTTATCCTAGTATCTTGAATCCTTATGAACTATAAGTATTGATTCTCTAACATATTATCCACCTCTAAAAGTTGTTTCATATAGTTTCTTTTCCCTCAATTACACCCTGATCTATCCTCCCAAGTTCGTTAACATATTGTCTATATCTAGGGTTTGACAATAATCTGAAGTTGGTTGATTGGATCCCCGTGCACCTTTGTGCATCCTCAACAAGTTCCCTATAATATTTCTCTCTTTAATACCTATGGCTATAATACCATGAAATTTCTCAACTAATATTCCATTCTACTAAGTGGTTTCCCAAGATTTCTAGGGTGTTGGCCTCATATTGATCTCATTAACTCAATCATTGCTCTATATATTCTTGGGTTCTCTCTTAGTCTACCTTCATAGTCTCCCAACAAGGCTAGTAGTGGCATAAGTATATCCCAATGTCTATCTCCGCCTCACAACCCATATTTAGTGTCTTTGAAATCAATTGAGTCTTGAGAAGCCAATGGAGCCTTCTCCTTGAGATATAGATCATAAGATTGCATATTTGACCCAACCCCTAGGGCCATCTCAATTATGCTCCTCATGCAAGGAAGCTCATGAATAATTTGTTTCAAAAAATTTCAATTTTGTTCCTGTTAATGTTGCATTGTGTAACACACTATATGGATTGTTTAGTATTTTTTATTTCTAGACATTGTTTGACGATATAAGTAGATGTTGTTTACATAAATGCCCCATGATGCATCAAGGTCTTGATGCATGATGTAGGGGCAGTATGTCCTTGCATTGGGTTTTTTACTTTTAGTAAAATAAAAATTACTTATTTCAAAATTTAAACTAATTTTGGTGCCTTGCAATGTCACATAAAAATGTCTTCTTGAATCATAAAAATATAATCTTTAGATCTATATAGTTTTTAGGACTTAGTTTGACTACATTCAAAACTTGATTTTTTAGTTACATAAATAAATCCTTAAATTAATCCTAAGGTTATTTAATGAAGATTAGGTGATGTATACAATGAGTTGGTTGAGGATAAATGAGTCAAAACATATTTCTACTTGTTGTTTTATTTATTTTTGTATCTCTTCTCTTATACTTTATTGATTTACCTTTTTGAAATAGATAATAAAATATTCTAATTTGCATTATCTACTACTAAATTTACCCTAATCTTAAACTACATTTGAATTTTATTTATCACTTAGTTTATCTTAATAACGAAACCTTTGATGTTTCGTTGCATTGAACTGCATTATGATTAATGATAAGAGGGTAATGCAAGCAATGGTTGAAATCTAGGTGGTGGTGCCTATTTCTCATGTATTTGGACGGTGATTCCCATACCCAACACATACATAGACATAATAGGGTTATAAGTGGTGATGCCTTAACTAGTTTGAGGAGGTGGTGTCTCAACTGTATTTGTTTATTTTATTATACCTTTCATTACAAATTTGCATACTCTGAGATTAACTTGTTTTATATTTTAATTAAATGTAAGAAATCAATTTTACATGTTACACATATGCATCATCAACATGTTGAACATTATTTTGATATTTCCTTACATTGCAAGCACTTGTTCTCTCTCTTTTGAAGGTAGCAATCTCTCTTGGCATACATTTTCCCCATATTGCCCAAAATGTTTGCCTTTTAGCGCATTGTAGCTTTATAATGGCAATCATATTATATGGCCAGGTATTACCTATGCAATCATATTATCATAGTTTTTACGTTTTTGTTTAAGCCACCCATGTGGGTGTGAAACTATATTTATGTTCTGAATATTGTAATGGTCATCTTTTATTTCCACTTCCAGATTTCATATTGTTAATACACTAAACAAGTTCACGGTATCGCATTCTTTCCTTTGAATAGATTTTTTTGTGGTGTTTGGTTGATTGGATGTCCATTGGTGGTTCTTTTATGGGTCCCACTAATTATAGAAACAATCCTAATACATGTTGTAGCCTAGGGCACAAGCACGTAGCATATCTTCTAAATTTGAACGGTGTTTAGGTTTACGATCACTCTAAGTATGCTAGATGGTGTTGGAGCGTAATATTATGCCTAAACTTCTCGTATATGCTTCTTGATATGGTATCTACTACCCTATAACTAAATACAGGTGTCCTGTGAGCTCATCCCTCCCGTTCCCTTGCCTGCTTCTTTCATTTAGTTTATGCTATGTTTATCCGTCCATTTAGTTTGGTTCTTTTCCCGGCTGTTTTTCTTCGCTTTTGAATAATTTATTATTAAAAGTCCACTCCCGTTCTCATCTAGGTAGGTTGCTCTAGAAGTTGGACGTCTGTTCGTCCTTATCTATTCCAATACCAATACCAGCCCCTCGGCTTGCCTCCTGTCTGCTTTTTCACCTATGTGTCTGTTTGATCGCTCAAACATTTCCAGCGATTGTTGACAGCCTTCCAGCTTATTTGTTTATTTTTTCTCAGCCAATGGACATCTACTAGAGTGTGTTCCAGAGAGAAATTCATGGTCAGGGCATACCTGCAACAATACACCATAGAGATTGCGTGTTCCATCGACCATCCTCAATTGTGCATGTGTAGCCACTAGCAAGGTCAATGTGGTGCACATCTTAGTTGTTGCTACTATATAAACTTCATCCGTGTTTTTAGTGTACTACTGATGCGCCATTGCTGGGATTACATGTTTATTGTTGCACGCAAACAATGTTCTAATGTGATTCTTTTGTTTCCTATGAAAAACGGTTTTTTATTTTCTTCTTGTTGTTTATTTGCATACAGATCGTTAAAAAACTGTGGCAGTCCTAACCACGGGCTGTACAGAGACGACGGGTCTCTGTGTCGAAACAATTGTGACTCAAATATATATATATATATATATATATATATATATATATATATATATATATAAGTTGGTATATTTGTGTGCTTCTGGTGTTCTTTTTTATGTGTACTTTTTAGCGCTTTGCATTCTTTTTATCCTAAGTCTGCGTTTGGCACTGGACCGAAACCCGATTTGGCCTTGTCTTTATGTGCCAACCCCGCCAATCAAGTGCCGGTTTGAGGTTGATTTTTGTTTGGTTCGTAACCCTGAAAAACTCCCATTTTGGGATAACGGAACCCCCTAACCCGGGTTCTCCCAGTCCCACGAGGGACGGGATTCCGGTTCATAATCTGATTTCCGCGATCTGAGTCTATTTTTGCCTCGCCCTTTCTGCGATGGTGCCATCACCCCCCGACGCCTCCCCACCCCTTCACCTTTCCCCTCTCCCTCTTCTACTCTCTCTTTTGCTCCCTCTCCCGAGAAGTCGACGCTCTCCCAACAGTTACTATTTTCTTCGTGAGTTATGGCGTCCTCTCCCGAGACATGCAGCAGCCCATCGTTTCGTATGGCAGGGCAGTGTTGTAGGGATAAGTCTGGACAGTGGTGTAGGCGCAACAGCCGGTCAATCAAGCCGACGGAGGGGTATGGTGGGTCGTCTGCAATCGTCGAGCTACACCTCCAGTCTAGACGGTGAGAATCAGGCATCATCCCCAGTTGTCATCTCCCATCAAAGCCCCCCTTTTCACTGTGTGCAAGCCCAGTAAACCCTAGCAAGGGCAAGCGTTGTCGCTGCTGCTATATAGTGATGTGATTCATATATGAAATCCTCCCTGTTCACCTTCGCATCCTCCACAAAATCTTCTCTGGAGCTGCCGCTGTCAAGCCTCTGTACTCAGAAGTCGCCCAGCTGCTTGAGAGGTATGTCTTCGCCGACCCTCTTCTTTATTTCAGTAGGCTAGCGGCTTGACTCCAGTACAGATAGATTATTTATTCTGTAAGCTAATATGTATTCCTTCTACATTTGTTGTATGTACCGTCCCTGACCCGTGCTCCTATCTTCAACCTTGATTTCAGCTGACCATGTATTTCTCCTGATCAATACGAACACGTTTTCTATATAATGAACTAGATATATGATTTTATTTTTCATATAAGAGCAAAAAAGTATCTCATCTTTTGGGATATTCCAAGATAAAAGGGATGCATTGAAATGAAATAGGTCGACCATATGGGATAGGAACAAAATAATAGTTATATATTTATATTGACAATTTAATTAATGAGTTCTCCCTGCTAGTAACCTCATTTACGAGGACAGGGTTATATTTAGACATGATTGTTGTAGCATATTGTTTGATCATGGAAGGAACCCGAGAAGTAGATTTATGTAATATATGTTAGTGTGTTTTCAGGTGTGTTTTAATATTAATATGTATCATGTATTATGTTTGATAGGTCATTAGTTGTTCAGGTACAAATATCTTATGTAATATATTTGTTTAAGTTGGAACAAGTATGTGCTATAAGCCCTACATTGAGGTCTGAATCATTCATGTAGGTTATTTTTATGTGTCAACTTTTCAAAACTAGAACTGGGACACCCTAATTTTGATTATTCAACTTCTTCTTATTTGTGTTATGACTATGCGCCATGACTGCTTATGCTTTGTATACGTGCAAATTGTACACCCATTAGTATAGGTAGATCTTTTTCATAGTCATTTCATTTATTTTGTAAACTTTAGTACCAACTTTGCTTTGTGTTAATATATTTTGGCACCTTGTACACAACCCTTGACTGAGGTCTGCCCCCCCCCAACTAGGTCTATTGTGATGGTACAAAATTGGAATCCACCTATTACGTATTAATTATTTTTATTTGGAACATTCTAGTGTGTAGTGTACATTGTATATGCTCATAAACATACTAGTTGGTAGTTGGAATAATTATGTGCTATAAGCCCTAATTTGATTGGTCACTATTTGTTCCGTTTAAAATAATATGAAGTAATATTTTTGTTTAAGTTGAAACATATATCTGAATGTCGAATATTGTGTTGTAGATCACCTAAATTATGGTGTTGTTAATCATGTTATAAACATCAATACACCAGCATTAGATGTAGAGCACAATATTCTGTTGCTCCTGTCACCATTTTGTGATGCCGACTTAGTTCAATTTGGTTCCAGAATATTATTTGCCCATCTAAATAAGTTGTTCATTATTTATTTCAAATAATACAACTATTTTGTCTAATCTGTATTCCCTCTGCATTTGTTGTATGTACCGTCCCTAACACTGTCACTTGCTCATCTCTTCAACATTGATTTCGGCTGACCAGGTATTTCTCCTGATCAATACAATCACATTTTCTGTGTAATGAACCAGATATATGATTTTATTTTTCATATAAGAGCAAAAAAATATGTCGTCTTTTGGGATATTCTAAGATAAAAGGGATGCATTGAAATGAAATAGGTCGACCATATGGGATAAGAACAAAATCATTGTTATATATTTATATTGACAATTTAATTAATGAGTTCTCTCTGCTAGTAACCTCATTTACGAGGACAAGGTTATATTTAGACATGATTGTTGTAGCATATTGTTTGGTCATGGAATGAACCCTAGAAGTAGATTTATGTTATATCTGTCGGTGTGTTTTCAGGTGTGTTTTCATGTTAATATGTATCATGTATTATGTTTGATAGGTCATAATTTGTTCAGGTACTAATATCTTATGTAATATATTTGTTTAAGTTGGAACAAGTATGTGCTATAAGCCCTACAATGAGGTATGAATCATTCATGTAGGTTTTTTTATGTGTCAACTTTTCAAAACTAGAACTGGGACACCCTAATTTTGATTATTCAACTTCTTCTTATTTGTGTTATGACTGTGCGCCTTGACTGCTTATGCTTTGTATACGTGCAAATTGTACACCCATTAGTATAGGCAGATCTTTTTCGTAGTCATTTCATTTATTTTGTAAACTTTAGTACCAACTTTGCTTTGTGTTAATATATTTTGGCACCTTGTACACAGCCCTTGATTGAGGTCTGTCCCCCCCAACTAGGTCTACTATGATGGTACAAAATTGGAATCCACCTATTACGTATTAATTATTTTTATTGGTAACATACTAGTGTGTAGTGTACATTGTATATGCTCATAAACATACTAGTTTGTAGTTGGAACAATTATGTGCTATCCATTTAAAATGGTCACTATTATGTGCTCATTGTATAAGCCCTAATTTGATTGGTCACTATTTGTTCCGTTTAAAATAATATGATGTAATATTTTTGTTTAAGTTGAAACATATATCTGAATGCCAACTATTGTGTTGTAGATCACCTAACTTATGGTGTTGTTAATTATGTTATAAACATCAATACACCAACAATGTAGAGCACAATATTCTGTATTGAAATGAAATAGGTCAACCATATGGGATAGGAACAAAATAATTGTTATATATTTATATTGACAATTTAATTAATGAGTTCTCCCTGCTAGTAACCTCATTTACAAGGACAGGTTTATATTTAGGCATGATTGTTTTAGCATATTGTTTGGTCATGGAAGGAACCCGAGAAGTAGATTTTATGTTATATCTGTCAGTTGTTTTCAGGTGTGTTTTCATGTTAATATGTATCATATATTATGTTTGATAGGTCATTATCTGTTCAGGTACAAATATCTTATGTAATATATTTGTTTAAGTTGGAACAAGTATGTGCTATAAGCCCTACATTGAGGTCTGAATCATTCATGTAGGTTTTTTTATGTGTCAACTTTTCAAAACTAGAACTGGGACACCCTAATTTTGATTATTCAACTTCTTCTTATTTGTGTTATGACTGTGCACCTTTACTGCTTATGATTTGTATACATACAAATTATGGTGTTTAAGTTGGAACAAGAATGTGCTATAATCAATACACCACCATTCGATGTACAACACAATATTCTTTTTATTTTTATAATCAATACACCACCATTCTCTTTATTTGTATTTAAGTTGAAACATATATCTGAATGCCGACTATTGTGTTGTAGATCACCTAAATTATGGTGTTGTTAATCATGTTATAAACATCAATACACCACCATTCTACGTAGAGCACAAGATTATGCTGCTCCTGTCACCATTTTGGGATGTCGACTTAGTCTGCTTTGGTTCTAGAATATTATTTTTCCATCTAACAATTTGTTCATTACTTATTTCAAATAATCCAACCATTTTGGCTAATTTGTATTCCCTCTGCATTTCTTGTATGTACCGTCCCTGACACTGTCACTGGCCGGGCTCTTCTCTTCAACCTTGATTTTGGCTGACCAGGTATATCTCCTGAGCAATACGAACACGGTTTCTGTGAATTCCATGTTGAATGCTTGCTATTGATGTACTTTTCCTGTAATGAACATATTGGATGATGTGTTTGCTAAAAACATATTGGATGTTCTATTACAAGTACCTATATATTTATGTGTAACCTCATATACGAGGACGTTTATATTTAGACATGATTATTTTTTCATATTGTTTGGTCATGTAGCTACTGCTACTGTGTTGTACATCACCTAATTTATATTGATGTTAATCATCTTATAAACTTCAATACACCACCATTCGATGTAGAACACAATATTCTGTTTCTCCTGTCACCATTCCATCAGTAATTTAAACATCGACCTTACATTAGACTACTTTAATACAAGTTATCGCTTTCAACTATGCAGACTCATACTAGGTGTTGATAATGGTTTCGTTTAAACACCCTGACTAAAGTGATATATCGCAGTGTCATTGCTACTATGGTTGCACCAAACCCGAGGTTCCATATTGTATGGTCGAAAGAGTTGGATGAGGCTCTGATTGCGGCATTGAGGAGACAATATGACATGGGTAGGTGCGTCGATGGAATATTTACTAGGGACGCGTGGAGGAAGACACTACGTGATTGGCATATCAGGATGGGGAGGAACGAGGGTACATTGGATCAGTTAAAAACTCGATGGAAGAACCTCAGGAGAGACTATGCAAAGATAAAACTGGTGACCAACAAAAGTGGTATTGGATGGGATGACAGCAAGTACAAGCCAATATTGCATGACACCCCAGAGTGGATGGAGGCAGTTGCAGTATGTCTAATAATATACACTCCCCTGAGTATTATATATTAAATTAAACTTGTTAATATTGACCTAATCAGTAGTTGTCCCCTATTTTAGGCAAACAGGGAACTAGTGAGATTGATCAACAGACCATTCTACCACTACCACGATGTCAAGTTGATGGGGGGGAAACATAGCAATAGACCATCATGCAATGTCCTCAACTGATAGACAGCCTCCTTCTGATGTGGCATCTGAAGATGATGTTGTTGTTGACCTAGATGCATATGATTCATTTGTCAGCCCAGAACCGACCGGTCCAACCGGTTTCACTGAAGACATGGGTAATTCTAGGACGCAAAGTGAGGACACCAACGGAGGATCACACAACCAAGGTGTTGGTGCAAGGACTCCCACCATGATTAGACGCGGGAAGTGAGCGTCAAGCTCACAGTACGGTTGTGTCCTGTCTAATGATGCCGTTTCTGAATTCACAAAGGTGTTTTCTAAGGTACATGAGATGGGCAGCGGAATTGTTGTTAGGTCTAATGACAAAGACGAATACCAAACCATTTTGCACCACTTTCATGCAAGCTACCATGATGCCCCTGTCCTAGTTTTTACCACTCTTGTGCACGCCATAAAAGATCCAGCTTACTGTAACATTTACCTAAGCCTTATGGACACCCCACAAAAAATACCATTTGGTTGCAAGATTTGTGGGAAATGAAGAACACGGATTTTGGAGCTTATGCATCACAATCACCCTTCACGCCACCACCATATCATGCCCCTCTGTCGTACTTCTGAGGTTGTCTAATTCAAGAACTATATCAGTATCCTGCCTTTTATTTTATGAAATTTCTCAAAAGTTGTTGTACTATTTAATTTTATTGGGAACAATCTCTGAACTATGGTACTATGTAATGGTTTATCTTGTTATTTTCTATTTGGTCAGTATTTTCTATTTTGTCACTATAGCCCTAATTTTATTTCTGCAATATCTCGATATTTTTCTTATGCGGGTATTCACTTTTAATTCTAGACGTAATGGTCGGTATTCATCCATATGAAACAACTGATGACATTCTACAACTATTGGATCTTATGTCTGGTCCGGATTATGACATTGCTAATGCAATATCCTACCAAATAGCTGACCAAATATCCCACAATATCATGCAAAATTCATACGCCGCAACCACACTCCAACCAATACTAAGATCGGTTAGTATTAGGAGCGGCCATCAAAAGGTTTTAGAAATAATAACCGGCCATGAAAGGAGGGTGTACGATCTATACCGTATGCTACCTGTAACGACCCTGACCTGGGTTATACTTTAACCCTAGGTGTTGTGATTAAGAAATGTGATTAAATGCTTAATCTCATCTTATGAAAAGTAATTAGGCCTCAAGAGGAACTTATGTTGCAATTCTAGTCCTTTTTGAACATTGTTGAAATCAATGTTTTGTTTGTTTTGGACTAATGTGAAAAATACCCAAGTTGAGGGGTTTAAGTGCAAATTGTGCATGGTAATATGTTCCTAATATGTGGAAGCATCATGAGAGTGAAGATTATGATGAGTTATGGCTTATGGAAGCCTGAATACCAAGAGAGAGCTGATAAAGCAATGTTTGTGCATTAAAACCTAGTTTTGGTGTCAAGTGTAATTTACCCAAAACCTAGGGTTCAATATGCAAACTACCACTTCAATAAGGTCCCTAATGTTTCTTGGCATCATTTATATCAATGAAAATGCGAGGGGAGCCTCATTTGAATTAAGTTGGAGGAGAGAGAATCTTGATATTAAAATAATCAAGATTTAATCCTAATTGAAACCCTAACTCGATTTAGGGAAAAAATAAATGTATTAATTAAAGGGCCTTCAACCAAAACCAAAAATGGTTGGATTCAGATATGTGTGTGACGTCTTTGAGCCTTGCAAGGACCACGAAAATATCCAAGGGAGTGGATAACTCACACACAATTTTATAAGAAAAAGAAATATCCACTTACATATGGATATTAATATAATATGATTTAAGGTGCTTAATTTGCTTTTCTTTAAATCATGGATAATTGAGAGGGATAAGAGGCAAAAAATATATCCTTGCCCCTAAGGAATATAAGGGGGAAATCATGGTTCATACGGTTTTGAGTTAATTGCTCATGCGGATTCATCAAACCGTTTGAGAGCAAACGGTTTGAAACTGTTTGGGAGAAAACGGTTTCAAAACCGTTTGAGGGAGTTGACCAATGGTTTACCGTTTGAGATTCCTGTTCCTAATTATGTTGTTTAATGACTCACCAAATTTTATGGGTTAACTCCCAAGGAATCATGAGTTGAAGTCTAATCAATTAGGAAAACCTAATTGGATTAAGTGTTGATTTTTCAGCTTGATTAATTTAACTTTTGGGGAAAACGGCTTCAAAACCATTTGCGTGAGTTGACCAAGGGTTGACCGTTTTCTATTCCTGTTCCTAATTATGTTGGTTAATGACTCACCAAATTTTATGGATTAATTCCCAAGGAATCATGAGATGAAGGCTAATCAATTGGGCAAACCCTAATTGAAATTAGTGCTGAAATTCTAATGAGTTGATTTGAGATTTTGGGTTGATTAGCCCAAACGGTTTCAAAACCGTTTGGGGATCACCCAAGACCGTTAGGAGGTCTGGGGTTAAGTATAGTTGACCAATTGAAGGTCCAAAGGTATCAAATCACTTTGCAACTAAGTGTTGATTTGATGATCAACTCTATGGCTCAAACCCTAATGATTTTTTCACTAGAATCCAAGGGTTGGATGAGCCAAACGGTCTCAAGACAGTTTGGATCTCACCCAAGACCGTTTGGAGGTCTAGGGGTGAGTATGGTTAAGCAATTGATGATCCAATGATACTAAGTTAAAGTGTAATCAATTGCTGATTTGATGATCAATCCAATGATCCAAACCCTAATTGGTTGACTTGGATTTTGATGATGTGATGGGAAAATGGTCCCAAGACCATTTGGTGGTCATCCAAACGACCTCAAGACCGTTTGGGGTCAGGTCATGTTCAATTTGGATGATGGTTCAATGGTTTCAAAGTAACTAATCTTGTCTTGATTAGTGTTGAAGGATCATCGATTCCAAACCCTAATTCAATTGATTCAAATCTTAATTGAGGACTAGTTGAGAGTCAATTGAGGGTCAAATCAGTTGAAGGTTGACCTATTTAACTCAATTGAAGTATGAGGATAGGTCCAATTGATGATTGGTTCCATGAATTCAATGATTGAAGGAATCAATATTGAGAACCCTAAACCGATTGGTGTAGTTGAGACCATCTTTGGTCCATGCAGTTTTGAGGAGGTTTGGACCAAACGGTCTCAAGACCATTTGGGACCAAACGATCACAAACTGTTTGTGCCCATGCGGTTTCAAAAGTCAAACTTGGGCAAACGGTCTCAAGCGCCACCTTTACCAAACGGTTTCAAACTGTTTGAACTTTGAAAGACCAAGACCGTTTGGGGCTCAAGTAGTCAAGGTTGATTGAGGATTTAATGGTTTAATCCACTTGGACACCTATTGTGATTGAAGATTCAATTGGTCAATTCAATTGGATACCTTATGTAATTAAGGCCCAATGTGATTGAATCTTTTTAGAATTAAGATGATGAATGATTCATTGATCCAATGATGATTAGTAATGATAATCAATGAAGATACAAAGGTTGAAACCCTAATAGTACCCAAGTGATTAGTGCCAATTAAGGGATGAACCCTAATTGGTTAAAGGATCAATGACTTGGTACACTATGTCATTCATAGTTGTATGTGCTTGATTGAAGGGATGATATGACCTTATCAAGTTGAGATGATGTTAGCATGAATTCATAACATGAATATAATTCATGTGGTGATTAAGGGTATGATCCTTAAGTGGAGATATCATGAAACCCTAATCATGAATATATACCCTAATTGACAGGGTTATTGAATTCTAACCCTAATTGAGGGCAATTCTAAATGTAACCCTAATCTAGGGTGAGGATATAACCCTAATCTAGGGTAGTGATGTGTGAAACTCCAATTTAGGGAAATGAGATGTAAAACCCTAATTGGGATGAATAGTGAATCTCTAATTATGGATAATTGAATGAAATCCTAAAGGAGATGAATAGTAAACCCAAATTGTGGGTGATTCCATGTGAAACCCTAGTTGAGGGTGATTCCATGTGAATTCCTAGTTGAGGGTGATTCCATGAGAAATCCTGATTAAGAGTTGACATCACATGAAGCTCCAATGCTATGTTGTGATGAAAGGCCCTAAGAAGGGTGAAGGTAAATGGGACTCTACTGTGAAGTCATATTACATAAAGCCCTAATATTGGGCAATGTGACAATGAATCATAATCCTAATCTTAAGTAAGGGTATAGAGAAACCCTAATGATGAAACAAGAGGAATGGCCTTATAAAGGTGGAACATTTCATGTGGTTGATTATAAGCAACCTTATTGTAAGCAATGTCTTTAGCATTAAATAAGTCCATATCATTAAAGATAATTGGACAATTCTAATGTGTGGCCTATGCATTATATGCTAAAGGTGAGAGTTTAGTGATGTGTTGTATTAAGAGGGGAAATACCTTAATACAAGATAAGTTGGTTAACGCAAGAGAGTCAAAAATGATGAGAAAGTGATACATCAAGATATGATAGTTATCACATTCAGTACTTCAGGGTTTATATACCTTGATTCACTCCAAATCCAATAGAATTGGGTAAGAAACATATGAAGTGTGTTATGTAACTATTACAATGAAATGTAATGAGTTGTTACACTTGATGAGTGTTAATTAATGTACCTTGAGAATGGGGTTAAGCCCAAATGATGTGTATGATATAATCATACCATGATGAGGATGAGAAATGAAATTCTAGGTGTTGTGATTAATAAATGTGATTAAATTCTTAATCTCATCTTATGAAAAGTAATTAGGCCTCAAGAGGAACTTATGTTGCAATTCTAGTCCTTTTTGAACATTGTTGAAATCAATGTTTTGTTTGTTTTGAACTAATGTGCAAAATACCCAAGTTGAGGGGTTTAAGTGCAAATTGTGCATGGTAATATGTTCCTCATATGTGGAAGCATCATGAGAGTGAAGATGATGCTGAGGTATGGATTATGGAAGCCTGAATACCAAGAGAGAGCTGATAAAGCAATGTTTGTGCATTAAAACCTAGATTTGGTGTAAAGTGCAATTTACCCAAAACCTAGGGTTCAATATGCAAATTACCACTTCAATAAGGTCCCTAATGTTTCTTGGCATCATGTAGAGAAAATAAAATGAGAGGGATGCCTCATTTGAATTAAGTTGGAGGAGAGAGAATCTTGATATTAAAATAATCAAGATTTAATCCTAATTGAAACCCTAACTCGATTTAGGGAAAAAATAAATGTATTAATTAAAGGGCCTTCAACAAAAATCAAAATGGTTGTATTCAGATGTGTGTGTGATGTCCTTTATCCTTGCAAGGACCACAAAAATATCCAAGGGAGTGGATAACTCACACACAATTTTATAAGAAAAAGAAATATCCACTCACATATGGATATTAATATAATATGATTTAAGGTGCTTAATTTGCTTTTCTTTAAATCATGGATAATTGAGATGGATAATAGGAAAACAAGATAGCCTCGCCCCTAAGGAAGATATGGGGGAAGAGGCGGCCACATTTTTGGGAATAATTGGATTTTTGCAAAGTACTTTCTCTCTCCTTGAATTTCTTATAAAAAGACCCTTTACAAGTCAAATGGAAGGCTTTTTCGACCCCACTTCTTCTCCTTGCTTGGGAAACGACCAAGGGAGCTTTGGAGGATCAGGAGGACGACCCCCAACCTGTTGGTAAGGTTCTTGATCCATTTCACCTTGATTCCATGGTGGAAATCGAAAATAAATTATGGATTTCTTCCTATTTCGATCTCCTCTTCAATTCTAACCATTCCTTTTCACTCAACCCTTGAGGACGAGCCTTGGAATGGTGAAAGGAGTTGCATCCACCATTTTTTCCGTGTACATGGAGCTTTGGAGCTCAATTGGAGGCGGGTTTTATAACTTGAACCCTTTTTCATTGTTATTCAACCATTAATCTTGCAATTTCATTGATTCCTTCATTATCTTGATTAATTGTTGGTTGAAATTGATTAATTCATGAAATTAGAAGTTGTTAGAACTTTAGGGACGAAGGTATATGATGATGACATCATCTTTGATATTTTTCAAAAGAAATCATGGTTCATACGGTTTTGAGTTAACTGCGCATGCGGTTTCACCAAACCGTTTGAGAGCAAACAGTTTGAAACCGTTTGGGAGAAAATGGTTTCAAAACCATTTGAGGGAGTTGACCTATGGTTGACCGTTTGATATTCCTGTTCCTAATTATTTTGGTTAATGACTCACCAAATTTTATGGGTTAACTCCCAAGGAATCGTGAGTTGAAGTCTAATCAGTTAGGAAAACCTAATTGGATTAAGTGCTGATTTTTTAGCTTGATTAATTTAACTTTTTGGGCAAACGGTTTCAAAACCCCATTTTAATGCAGACCCACAATGGCCCATGGACATCTAGCTCCCGATCACGGAATACCAGTGCAAGGGTGGCTACGTCAACTATGGACATTCCTTTCCTACATTCCTGGACCACACAGCTCAAGACTGGCATGCCACATGCCCATGTGGGCCCCACCTATTGGAGGGGTTATGGCTCTGATATCATTTGTAACACACGGGCCCATTGCCCAAGGCTCTAGTAGAGTTTCAAAAATGACGACTGGCCCCACAAACCACCACTAGCCTTGACTGCGTGCATTATCCACACTCAGGCACAAGTCAGGATCACGGAATACCAGTGCAAGGGTGGCTACGTCAACTATAGACAGTCCTTTCCTACATTCCTGGACCACACAGCTCAAGACTAGCATGCCACATGCACATGTGGGCCCCACCTATTGGAGGGGTTATGGCTCTGATACCATTTGTAACATACGGGCCCATTGCCCAAGGTTCTAGTAGAGTTTCAAAAATGACGACTGGCCCCACAAACCACCACTAGCCTTGACTGCGTGCATTATCCACACTCAGGCGCAAGTCAGGATCAACTTCCCGACTGGTCACCCATCCTAGTACTACTCCAAGTCGAGCACGCTTAACTTTGGAGTTCTTTAGTGATGGGCTCCCTGAAAAGGAGGTGCACCTTGGTGATATGGGTAGTCCAATCATTCCTTTTAAGATCATGTTATCCGAGGCCTCAAATCCTAGGATGTTACAGCAATAGTACATCAATAAATAATAGATTTCCCTTGTCGAGGCTCTGCATTCTTTGCCATTAACTTGAACTTGATACTACATTTTAGGGAAAAGACCGATGCAGATACTTCCATTGGGCAGTCGATCTTCCCCCAACAATTGATTCATTGAAAGCGGAGATTATGTTACTAATTGTTGAGTGCAAGTCAGTGTGGGGTCAGGCGATGAACATGAAGGACTTCGTTGAAATTCATCACAACTACGATGAATTATACACTAACAAAAAGTATGAGCATGAGTTTTTAGAACGCAACGTTTCCAGACTGGAGGAAGATTGTCGTCTGCTTGTGGACATTCCTTCACCTCAAATGACTCCATAACGTTGAATGGCAAATACATTTACATTGTCTTCTCTATTTAGAATGACTATCAATGGATGTTATGAACATCATACACTTGTTTAATTTAGGCACTTTTATAAACGTCGTATTACATTATAAGTGTTATGAATTTTTTCTTCATGTTGGTGAATGTTTTATTAATGATGTATGTTATTAATCAAAATTTTGCTTAACGTTATGTAAAACCAAATAATATAATTAATTGTGATATACACCCTTACTTTTGAAATATATTACTTACATAATCTGTTATATGGATGGCCAATTGCCTCCATCGTCTTTTATCTGTCTACCGAGCTTGATATGGTTCTCAGGGGTTTGATGAGAACCCAATATCACGTGGGTAGATGTGTAAATGGAGTATACTCTACACAAGCTTGGATGGAGGCATGGCACCAGTTCCTATACATAACAGGAGGCCCTTATATTTCATTGGCTGAGTTGCAAATGCGATGGCAATACATCAAGAGAGAGTTTTTAAGAGACAATCTTTTCATATTGGGAGATTTATTGCCTCCCCCCACATTGGACGCACAACAAGGCATTAAACACAACTTTTTGACGATGTGTCGCACTTACCCACCAAGGATTTCTGCATTCTTTACCACTGACGATTGAAATAAAAAAATAAATGTGTAACATATGTGCTAAATGTTGTAGTTGTGTGTTTGTGTCGTAACATTTTACATGCTCTACTTATGTGTTATAATATTATATATTGCTACCATAATGTGATCAAATTTCCTACTTCATTATTATGTTTACAAAAATTGCATCACCTTCAAACTTAGTATCAGCTAAGTTATGTTGCATTATTTATTTGTAAAACTTATTGGCAGAGTTACTTTACGATTTCTGTTATTTGTTCATACCTTTGTTTTTATTAATTTTAGATGTCGACATTGCGTGCAAAGATAAGGGCAAGGGAAAAATTCGAAAAATTGTTTATGTCTCCGGAAAAAAATTCAAAAATATGTTGAAGATAATATTTTATGCAAAAAACCATGTTGCAATCACACAAAGGAGGAGGAGGGCAAAATTGGGACCGATGAACAAGTCAAGGGTCGGGTCAGTCAGCATGTTCCTCATTTGTCGTTGTTGTTTGATTGGCCAAAAGACGACATCAAATAACAAAACAAACAGTCGGTGCAGGAACCATGCCCAGTGTTATGGGACGAGTACGATGAGGTCATAATGTTGGCCAATTTAAATCAAGATCCACATCCAACCATGTCCCCCCAAAGTGGCTTGTCAAAATCTTAGCTTCTGTTTGGTTTTTTAGTGCTATGGCATGCGTCCCCTTTTTTGTCTGTCTCCCCTGACGTAGTTCACCCATAAACAATTATTTTATTATCAGTGATCGTTTATGTTTAACTAATGATGACAATATGATTATTATCAGTTGTTGTTAGTGATGATAATGTTATTTGTTTATGTTATGAATAAAATATATTAGGCCAATTTCATATTTCATGTTGCTTGACAATTATTGTGTTGAATATGTTCAACATTACATATATATACCACATGCAAATGTCATTCCATGGGACAATAGCGTTTCATTAATTTTTAATCACCACGTAAAAATTAGCATTATCATATCTTATTTGCACTTTTCTAAATATACAAAATAACACCCACACAACACAAATAAAATATTTTTAATATATTCTAAATTTAGGCTGAAGTGGCATCACAAATACACATTCTGCGTACTTGTTCAAACATTTCTGCAAGAACAGGACAGAATAAGTTGATACTGACTACGCTGCCAAACAGAATCAGACTTGCAGTCAAACAAATTCAGACTGCACATAGACTCAAATCAGACCAGCTGACCAGAATCAGACTGTGTTGCCAAACAAAATCAGATTGCATCCTGACTACCCCAGCACCGGAATCTAGACTAACCCCGACTAACCCAGTCCTATGCCAAACACAAGCTAACATTCCAGTCAGTTGGCTGCCTTTACCAACTGCCAACTAATTTGCTTATCTCAATTGACCAATAATTTTTTTTCCTTCTCCAACTGCCAGTAAGCTACTTTCCTCATTTAGCTTATAAGTTTTTTCTTTGTTAGAGGACAATATCAATCCATTGGTGTATGTACTTATCTACTACTTAGCGACTGAGGCATGTTTGCCTACTAATTCTTGCCAATTTTTTTGTTTTCTTTTTTATTTTATTTTTGAGTATTTTTGTCAAACTAAATGAAAAGCCAAGTCAGGAGTATGTGTGCCTGCTAATCGACCTGCTAGCTACTTTTATTTTTTATTTTTTCATTTTTTTTCATTTTTTTGTTCTAAATAAAAAGATGGAAATGTTATACAAGTGTTAGATTTTAAGTATTTTGTTTTCATCAAACCAATCTGTGTGTGTTTTAACAGTTTGGCTATATACTCATTGTTCCAAATAGTCTTCAATGGTCTATCTACATACTAATCAATCTAGACTAATTATGTGTTTGACATCATTAGTTTCTTCAAAGGAAGTTCCAATAAACTATCTATGCTCACTTATCCAATTTATTTGTGTGCTCATCGGTCTATCTTGGTGCTAATTAGCTCAATTTGTCAATGTGTTTAAATATTATGTTTGAATATTAGTTTGTCCAATCTATATGTGTGCTTACATATTCTAGGTAGTGTTGACTCAAGGTCAATTAGGTCAATGTTGACTCACGTCTAAATTGACTAAACTCGTGTTTTGATGATGACTAACCATTCCACATATTGGTGTCTAATGTCTCTACTTGAGTGATTTCAGATTAGGTATAGACACACTCCAAATGTCCTAACTTGCGCATATCAAATTGGAGAAAAGACAAGTCAAAAGTCATACAAGTGCACGTTTTTGTAATATGATGTATATCCATTAGAATCATGTTGTAAATCACTTGTAATGATTGTATGACTTGTAATTAAGCTTAGAAAAATATCAGGAGCACTTAGAACAAAAATTAGAGCACTTTAGATGCAACTTCGAAAATTGATTACAGGCACTTTGTCAGTCGAGTTTCCCAGCCTGAAAACTCGACCGATCATCCTTGATCAATTTTCTGGAGATTGCATCGGTCGAGTTGTGTTTACACAGAACTCGGCCGATGGAGTAACTGACCAAATCGATTTTCATTGGTCGGTCGAGTTTCCTCAGGACAAACTCGACCGATGGTCTGAATATCGACTTTGTCTTTTACTCTATCGGTTGAGTTACACTTATAGAAACTCGACTGATTGCACTGTACGGAAAAGTGCAGAAAAGTGTTTCTAGTCGTTGTGGAGTTGCAACAAGTGAAAATAGATCTGTTGCAAGCCACAAAACGGCTAGTTTTCATTCACAAGTGTTCCCAAAGGTTAAGAGGCATCCCCAGCTATAAATAGGACCCCTTGGGCTTCATTCTAAGGTTGAGCATTCATTGCAAACTCTATGTGAGGCTCCTATTCTATAGTTGAGTGCTTCCTACAGCCTCCTCTCTCTCTCTAAGCTTAATCACTTGCTACATCCATTAGAGTGAGTAGGAAATCTATAAGAGAGCTAGTCCTACATGTATATCTTATGAGGCTCTCACTTCCACCACCTCCCCATCTCTCTTTTGCAATCTTGAAGATGAAGGTTCTCTCTCTTGTCCAAGAGAGGTGAAGAAGAACAAGGGAAGGTGTCCCTTGGTGAAGATCAAGGCAGAAGACTTGGAGCTAGAGTGGGTAAGCCCTTGGAGAAGGCAAAAGACTCAAGCTCAAGTAGGTAAGACCTTGGTGAAAGCTTCTCCGAGTGAAGGTGAAGTCAAAGGCGGAAGATCCAAGAAGAGTGGGTAATTCCTGCAAGGCCGAAGACTTGTGCAATAGTGGGTAAGTCCTTGGAAAAGGCCGAAGACTCTTGCAAAGTGGGTAAGTCCTTGGTAAGGTTGAAGACTCTTTGTATTGGATAGGTAAGTCCTTTGTTGGTCATGTATTGTAAGTCTTATAAGTGAATATAAGAGTGCAATTTTTGGAAGTCCTAGAGGTTGACCTCTCTAGGCAAGTGGACTGACACACTTCTAGTTTGAAGTGTGGAACCACTCTAAATAGCTTGTCTAATTTGTGCATGTTCAATCTCTCTTATCCTTGCTATGCATGATTTAGTTGCACTCAAATTGCCTATTTAGCAACCTTATCTTGTCATATATTTTGAAGGTTTAATGAGTTTTGTTTAAGTGCTTTCAGATCTATTCACCCCCCCTCTAGAGAATCTAATCACCCATCTAGGATCCAACAAGTGGTATCAGAGCGGGTCTTCTCCAAGCATACTTCCACAAGTAGGAGAAGATGGGTGACTACCTAGGAGGGAGACTCTCGACCAGCCTTCCAATCTTTGATGGGAGCAACTTCCTCTATTGGAGAAGAAGACTTCAATTCTACATCCAAGGATCAAGTCTCGAGATGTGGCAAATGGTGAACAGCCCATACATTCTACCAAAGACAAATATTGAAGAATGGGATGAAGCCACCTTGATGAAAGCAACCTTGAATGCTAGAGCCATGCACATCCTATATGCCTCCATGACCCCCACCGAGTTCAACCAGATTTCCTCTTGTGAGACGGCCTATGAGGTATGGAGAAAGCTTTGCATCACTTATGAAGGGACAGATCAAGTGAAGGAAAGCAAAGTCTACATGTTCAAAGGGTTGCTTGAGAACTTCAAGATGGGAAAGGAGGAGAGCATAGCCAACATGTACTCAAGGCTCAACACCATCTTGAATGGTCTTGCTGTTCTAGGACATCCTATGTCTAGTGGAGAGATCAACTCAAAGATCCTTAGAACTCTCCCCAGGAGATGGGAACCCAAGGTGACCTCTATTGAAGAAGCAAAGTCTCTTAGGGATATTCCTATTGAAGAGCTCATTGGAAATCTACAAGCACATGAAGCCACACTTGACAAGAGGGAGGAAGTAGAAAGACAAGAGGAGAAAGAAATCAAGAGAATGAAGAAGGCTGAAATCAAAGCTCAAATCAAGGCTATTGTTGGTCAAACTTCTCCATCCTCTCAAGTTGAAGAAGATGTCATGTACTCCAAGGGTAGATTCTACAAAGGCAAGTCCTCCTCCACACGGTGCTTCACATGTGGGAAGAAGGGTCACTACAAGGAAGATTGCCCACAAGGCAAAAAGACCCATCTTCACAAGAAGAAATGGCACTCAAGCTCAAGTGGATCCTCCAACTCAAGCTCAAGTGAAGATTCAAGGGAAGGATCAAGCTCAAGCTCTAGTGATGAAGGAGAATGCCATTTTGCCCTTATAGCGTCAACAGGTGAAGACTCAAGTGAGGTAAATCTAGAGTCTTTAGATAAAGAATCGTTAATTGCTATTATTCATGATATTTGTGCCTCTTATAAGTCTTCTAAAAAGAAAAAGAAAAAGCTTGCTAAAATTGTTGATAATTTGCATATAGAACTAGATGATCTTGAATATGCTAATTCTTGCTTGCTTATTGATAAAAATGACTGTCTTAGTCAAGTAGACTCTCTTAAACTTGAAAATGCTAGTTTACTTGATAAAATTAAATTTCTAGAAGCTCAACGTCTCATGCCTAGTTCTAATGAAGAGCATACTTTAATTGTTGATTCTCTCATGCATGACATTGATGTTCTTAAATCTGAAAACAAGGACAAAGATTTTGTTTTGCATGAATCAAAAATAGAAAATGCCTCCTTGCTTGCTAAAATCAATGGGCATGAATCTTGTTCTAGTTCTACAAATAGAGAGAATGATGTTGCTGCTCTTCATATTGATAGAGATTCTTATTCAACTAAATCTCTTTGCCTAGAAAATGATCTTTTTCATGCTAGAGATAATATTAATCAATTGTCTTCGACTATTGCTTCTCTTAAGCATGATAATGACAGTTTGAGATCTTCTTTGCAAAGATTCTTAGTGGGTAAAAAGAATCTTAATGATATCCTACACTATACTACTAAACAAATTGGTAGACATGGTTTAGGATATGATAGTAGTCAAGGGAACATCAAAGATAAAGGACCTCCAATATTCCATGGAGAATCCTCTAGTTCCAAGACTATTGGCACATGCAACTATTGCAATGAATTAGGTCATTATTCTACTTGTTGTCCTTTTAGGAGAGCACCCAAGAGCAATAGGATTTGGGTTGCTAAGCTAACCCCTCCGGACCCAAAAACATGATTGGGGACCATTTCATCTTTCTTCTTGTAGGTACTTGCAAATGGATTGACTTGAGCTATTGATTTGCAAATTGACTTCTCAATCCACATCAAAGAAGAAAGGTGAGATGTGTAGAGGGTGACAACAAATGGAAAAGGAATGGTAAGCATAAAGGTAATGTTTCTCTTGCTTATAACCTATCCTAACTTGTTTTTGTCAAGTTAGTGTGCACTATACATATGGTTTTTGAGTCAAAAGTGGCATTTTGTGATTCTCTTCACACTCTTGCTCAAAAACTATTTCTAATGCTTCTATAGTGCATTACTAACTTGCTCAGACATGTTTGGATATGGTTTGTATTTTTAGCATGCTTTTAAATATGTTTTTATGAAATATATATGCCTTTTGACAACTGCTCTGTCGGTCGAGTTTGCCCTATTGAAACTCGACCGATAGGCACCAATGGGTGTTGCCAGCAGTTGTCATTGGTCGAGTTGTCAATGCACATAACTCGACCGATAACACTGTGCACAGAATATACAGTTAGCTTATTGGATGAGAATTTCTCTCTCAACTAGATTTTCTCAACCAATAGCCTTATTCTTTGGCACTCTCATTTGGTACCTTTATATATGTATATTGCCATGTTCTAAATTTCCTATCTTGCTTACAACTCTATTTCTCTAATTTTCTCTAAATTGGTATATCTATATCTTGCATTTACTTGCTTTGAGTTGTTTTGCAGGTTTTGATGATGATCTCTATGGATCTCTTGGTTGTGTCTAAAATCGCTTCCGTTGTACTCTAACTTGCTACATCTATATAGGTGTATATCTTGTGTTGATACAACCTTGAGGTTCTTATGGGTAATCATCTTATGGTAAGGATGCATATCTAGTGAGTTATATCCTCTCATGCTTCTAAAATTGCATATCTCTTTGTTTGGATATATCTCTACATCTAATCATAGCTTGCTTTGACTTGTGTATCTTTTGGTATCTCTTGCTATGATCTAGATCCTACTAGTAGTCCTAACTTGTGATATCATCTACTAGTAGTTCATATACATGTAGTTCTAACCCTGTTTATTATTGGCATCTTTGCTCATATATATGCTATGCTTGTATCTTGTCTCTTACATGCTCAAGATTGTTCTTTGAATTGCATATCTACTATCTTGAGTTGCTTGCATAACATTGTGATGCAGGGTACATAGATCTACATGATAAGTGGAAATTGGAGTATTTTTGGATTTTATGCAGCTTTTGCTCCAGTTTCACTTTTTTGGTGCAAGACTAGTGTTTTTCATGCAGAAACGACCTTCTAATTTTTGATCAAATTCCTTCATCTTGAGGGTCAATATTGCAACTTATTGTTTTTCTGCAGCACTTTATCTTGCATTTTTTTGGGTTGTTCAAGTATATGCTTTAACTTGCTTTTCTTTCTATGCTTGGACAAGCCCCTATATGTGCTCTTCTACTCTCCTTATATATATTTGTATTATCTCCTTTCTCTTTAACAAGTGATGTTTCTTTTTTCTTCATAACCCCCACCTTTTTGAAATGACAAAGGGGGAGAAAGATGTGTCTTCTTTTAAAAAGAGGAAGAAGGTATGTCTTACATGAAGAAGAGAAGTATATTCATGTAAAGGGAGAAGGTAAAGGGGAGAAGACATATATGTGTAGAACATATATGAGTAGAAGACATAGTATTCTATAAATGTTATGAAAGCTAACCATGTAGGAGAAATCACATCAATTGATGGGGAGTATGAAAACTCCATGCGCATCAATTGAGGGGGAGCATATGAGCTCAATCCTATTGAAACCCGTAGGTTTCTCCAAAGGTATGACTTTACTTAAAAGCTTTCAATACATTTATGGAATGGTTTGTCATCTTCAAAAAGGGGGAGATTGTTGACTCAAGGTCAATTAGGTCAATGTTGACTCACGTCTAAATTGACTAAAATTGTGTTTTGATGATGACTAACCATTCCACATATTGGTGTCTAATGTCTCTACTTGAGTGATTTCAGATTAGGTATAGACACACTCCAAATGCCCTAACTTGCGCATATCAAATTGGAGAAAAGACAAGTCAAAAGTCATACAAGTGCACGTTTTTGTAATATGATGTATATCCATTAGAATCATGTTGTAAATCACTTGTAATGATTGTATGACTTGTAATTAAGCTTAGAAATATATCAGGAGTACTTAGATCGAAAATTAGAGCACTTTAGATGTAACTTCGAAAATTGATTACAGGCACTTTGTCGGTCGAGTTTCCCAGCCTGAAAACTCGACCGATCATCCTTGATCAATTTTCTGGAAATTGCATCGGTCGAGTTGTGTTTACACAGAACTCAGCCGATGGAGTAACTGACCAAATCGATTTTCATTGGTCGGTCGAGTTTCCTCAGGACAAACTCGACCGATGGTCTGAATATCGGCTTTGTCTTTTACTCTATCGGTCGAGTTACACTTATAGAAACTTGACTGATTGCACTGTACGGAAAAGTACAGAAAAGTGTTTCTAGTCGTTGTGGAGTTGCAACAAGTGAAAATAGATCCGTTGCAAGCCACAAAACGGCTAGTTTTCATTCACAAGTGTTCCCAAAGGTTAAGAGGCATCCCCAGCTATAAATAGGACCCCTTGGGCTTCATTCCAAGGTTGAGCATTCATTGCAAACTCTATGTGAGGCTCCTATTCTATAGTTGAGTGCTTCTTACAGCCTCCTCTCTCTCTCTAAGCTTAATCACTTGCTACATCCATTAGAGTGAGTAGGAAATATGTAAGAGAGCTAGTCCTACATGTATATCTTGTGAGGCTCTCACTTCCACCACCTCCCCATCTCTCTTTTGCAATCTTGAAGATGAAGGTTCTCTCTCTTGTCCAAGAGAGGTGAAGAAGAACAAGGGAAGGTGTCCCTTGGTGAAGATCAAGGCAGAAGACTTGGAGCTAGAGTGGGTAAGCCCTTGGAGACGGCAAAAGACTCAAGCTCAAGTAGGTAAGACCTTGGTGAAAGCTTCTCCGAGTGAAGGTGAAGTCAAAGGCGGAAGATCCAAGAAGAGTGGGTAATTCCTGCAAGGCCGAAGACTTGTGTAATAGTGGGTAAGTCCTTGGAGAAGGCCGAAGACTCTTGCAAAGTGGGTAAGTCCTTGGTAAGGTTGAAGACTCTTTGTATTTGATAGGTAAGTCCTTTGTTGGTCATGTATTGTAAGTCTTATAAGTGAATATAAGAGTGCAATTTTTGGAAGTCCTAGAGGTTGACCTCTCTAGGCAAGTGGACTGACACACTTCTAGTTTGAAGTGTGGAACCACTCTAAATAGCTTGTCTAATTTGTGCATGTTCAATCTCTCTTATCCTTGCTATGCATGATTTAGTTGCACTCAAATTGCCTATTTAGCAACCTTATCTTGTCATATATTTTGAAGGTTTAATGAGTTTTGTTTAAGTACTTTCAGATCTATTCACCCCCCCTAGAGCATCTTTTTTTTTAGAGGCCCCCCTAGAGCATCTAATCACCCATCTAGGATCCAACAGGTAGTTGGCTTTTAATCAAGATACTTTTTCTTAGTATGTTTTGTATAGATTATGGTCATCATTAGTCCAATAAAAAATAGTTTTGATTTAGATTTTAGTAATGACGTGCTACATGTCGGAGGGAGTCGACTGATCAACTAACTGAATGCATTGCATATGCTCTTGTAGCTAAGTTATGTGCTCATGATCTATTCATTGTTTGTGTTCTAGCAACATGTATGATCAATTCTACATGTTTGCGTACATATAGATTAGAATGACTCGACTAGATGTTAATCGAGCTACTCTCTCTTATTGAGTTAGCTAAAAAATTATAACTCACAATTTTTTTGCATTTTAATTTTTAATTTTTGTTGTGCATGTTAGAAGGAGTCGACTAGATATTTATCGAGTTATTCTCTTTTAACAAGTTATATGTAATTAGTATTATTACTAATTATAAACTCAGAGAAAAGATCAATTTTCAAATTAAATTTAAATAATCATCAAACATTCTATCATGTGTAATAATATATATTAGAGATTTTACTTTGCTAATTCAACTGTTATTCATGTGCTTAGCACGTGCTTTTAGCTAGTATATTAGAGATGACTGAGTATAAAAATCAATGAAGCATAATTACCTTCAGATGTACAACTTTGCCAAGTAGGCTACAACATGATTTCCTTTATAGGGGAAGGGGGCACTAATTTAGGGAGTTCATGTACAACTAATCATATTACATCAAAGACTTTCTTCATTCTTGACGATCCTTCTAGAAAATTCATATTGGCATTCTCCCATTCTATCTGAATAAATTGGATAATAATACAAATTGTTTTGCTCACAATTGAACACGTGCAACAAATGCAAATATTCTTCTTCATATTGATCCCCACAACCCTCTCTAGAGATATTTACATATTTGGCAGACCCAAGTGATCAACATATTATGTATGTGATCTTCTTTTAATAGTTCTCTATCAAGATCCAATTTAACCACAAGAACTATTTCATACGATAGAACTCATACGCAGTTTGATGGTTTTTTTTTTATTCTTCTATGTTTTGGCTCGCATCATTAGTGGCATACAATGTGGATTGCTTGCTAAAGCCAAAGTCCACAAATGTTTCATGTGACATTACCGAATACTTTCCATGACCATTACTTCTATGAATGTACCGCAATATCCCTTCTACCCTATTGACTAGAATTAGCCTCTCACATAATAGTTACCTAAAAATTTTAGAGAACGTCGCATAGTGCTGAATGGGCATGCTGCATTTGTTGAAGTAATGGTCCATTGGGTTGAAGAGTCTGACTTGACTGCATCATTAGAACACCATGGTAGTCTCACGTAGTATTTCCCACATAGGTAATTGCTTAGGAAAATGTCCAGTTTTGAGGAAGTTTTCATGATTTTTTGGAAGTTGAAATGTTACTCCTACAATTCTTTATATAAGTCCATAATAATTTAGTGGCTATGTAGGACTTCTATAGACAGTAAGGATGCTCCATCAAACTAGGCATCAACTATCTAGCTTGACTCTTGACACTTCTTATCTCCCTTGTTTGAACTGTCATCCTACTTCTTGTTCATTTTGCATCATAGGTCTATAGCATGAGACGCCTAGAAAGTAACGATCTAGATGATTAGTGAGGATAAATCTTAATACTATAGAAAGGAATCATATCGCCAAAGAAAGTATTAGAGAGGAAATTCAAGAAAAGGGGTATGGATGAACCAGAAGGGGTTATAAGTATCTAGAAATCTAAAAAACCTAAAGCTTAGCTAATATCTTGGATACCAAGGTTGTAGTGTTGCTACTAACATTCAACTGTATATGCATCTGGTGGGAACAAAACTACCATATGGATATGCAACCCTGAATGTCCATGATAGTGAAGAGATGGGTGTAAGTAAGATCTCACTATTGATTGAGAGGATGTGGAACAAAATGGGGTTAAGATACCACAAAATAAAGGTGAAAATGTTGGGCAACTATTGGGTTTAAGAACTAGATGAATAAAGGGAGGTAAGAGGGAAAAGGTGGTCAAAGGATTGGAAGGTCAATGAGAGGAGACTAATTGTCGAATGGCCAACTAATTTTATAGGTAAAGTCACAAGTGAAACGTCTAAAGGGAGAAGGTACATTATGGCACATGATGCTTAAAGTGTTGCTTCATCATTCAACAATTCATACAATATAAAAATTATGATATTTTAGTTTTTATGTTTCCCAAGACAGGAAGAGTTAAAAGATGAAATTTCCATATTAAGGGACTTCCTCATGTGTAGATTTTTATTGAAAATAACTCAAACAAATTATATCCAAAGCACAAAACGTCATCTGATTTTTTCAAATAAACAACATTCAATCTCCCAACCAAGCGAAACATCCATAAATAAAAAGGCATCACTAGATCAAATTGGCAAACACCATTTTAGTGCAATATCACTAATCACTCAATTTCTTTCATATAAAAGCAAAAAAAGGGGGGTAGTATATGCTCTTACATGAAAGAAATTGAGTGATTAGCGATATTGCACTCAAATGATGATTGCAACTTGATTTGGTGTCCATTAAAAGTATATAATATATATTATGATTTTAGTCAATGTACTTGTTTACATTTTCCAATAAATTCTAATCTAGTTCATCTGCATAATCAAAAGAGTTACATTGATTAGTAATTGGTTTACTTTGTCCATTTGTTTCAACTCTCCAAGATATAGTTGTCCTCATCTTTGTTAACCAAAAAACAAAAAGATCATCTAAGTGATGTCAAAAAAAATCCACATTTCCATTTAAAATTTCACTTCCTGTTGGGTTGGATCTATATAAGTATTAATGTCTATGTACAGCTTTACAAGGTGGCAGAGAATCACCTTGTTGTACAGCACTCTCATCTACAATGGGTTTACTCTTAACAAACAAACCCATGATGTGTTATTGTGTTCTAAACAATTCACTTTTTAACAATATAATGACAATTGGCAATAACAAAATGTAGTTCATTAAGGAACTATGTTAGCCTAGTTCAAAAAATTATGAGCTCATGTCATTATGTTACTTTTGCATTTAGATCATTTTACGCCACCGTGATCATATACCTCACTCATTATCATAAATCTAGGGGTTGATGAATTGTTTGTCTAAATATACTTCAAGGTGTCCATGAGTTTGATGTAATGAAAAAGATGCATGTAACACATCTATACTAACTTAAGTTATCATTTGGGAAATTAGACCAAATTTTATGAACTAAGACATAAAGTTTGATTAACTACAAATGGTCTAGCAATAAGGTTTTTATCATTGCATCTTAAAAAGAAATTTACTCAACATGATATTCCTCTAAATCAAAAGAAATTACAAGAAGATAATCATAAACTCAAATTCTAATGTGTGACTAGATACTCAAGCCGAATGGAATCTCAACATCAAGGCTATTCTTTCACCTTGCACCTTCTCTCACAACATCCCCCGAGCAAAATTGTTATTTGTGTCTGTTTTAACTTCTTCATTCGGTTCACTAAATTCTTTGACTCAAATCATAATCTCAATTATTTGACTAATTCCCATCTGCCACCAACCTATTTTCCAAGCCAACTTCCCCACAGCTCAGATGATGATGGGCTCTCTATAAGACACATGTATGTGCCCAGACGCACACACCTCCCTTTATCGTTATTAACCCAATTAGTCTCATGAGAATTTTGGTCAATTGTAGGAGCAATTTTGAATGCATGTATAACGTAGATGTTTTTTTGGGCTGTCTGGCGTGTATGTTCTTTCCAATGAAGAGAGGAATATAATCAGATTAGAACATTGCAGTTCATATAAAAGTAGCTGCGCTCATTTCTTCAAAGACGAGAAGAGACCGTTCATAACAAGCATGATGGTGCCTTCAAGTGAATGGCTGCAGTAGCATATCACTCCTATCACACAATTGTACATGATCTGTATGGCACGGACTGAAAAGAAGGGAGGGCTTTCAAGAAACCAACGTTCATCATGAGAGAATCCTAATAATGAGAATAATTGACATCTAGCGAGGATCAAGATCTAGCTCCTCACTCAAATATTCAGACATGCTATCAAATAGCTTTAGTACTCCATACTATACACAGGTTCAAGGATGTACGTAGAAGTCTAAGTCTCAAATAATCACGTCACCTCACTCTTCAAAATGGAAGACAAGAACAATAATTCGATAACCTTGCATGGAATAAGCATCGGTCTCACCATAACCTCTCAGTTGACGCCAGAATTATGATCCATAACAAACAAACTTTTACCCTAGCAAGACGATGCTATATAATATGAAGAAAATTTACTGTGCAAACACCGGACAACCTGCACGGATATTTTCTCATATTCTTCGCAGTTAGCGAAATAGAACTTAAAAAACTGCATGCACAGTACACCTTTCAGTGGTATTTCCTTCAGCATAACAAATGATAAACCCCTCACTACCATACATGCTGCATTGCGTCAAAGATTTAATAATCAAACGGTAAACCTCTCAATCGGTAATTCCTTCAGCATAATAATAAACCATGCTCTCTCCGAAGACATCTTACCTGCAAATGGAGCATGATTATTAAGCTCCTGGTGTTTAGTTTACCAAATTAGCTGACTCGTACGAGTCAAATCAGCCTTGAAGAAAATGCTGTAAGACAATTTAAGGCCGACAACAAGACTTATGGTGAACTATCTTTGACAATTAAGTTCTGTTTTTGGCTGCACTAGCAGGAACAGGGCAACTGCTACAATCTTTACAATCAGCGACTGTGGAAGGAATTGGATCAGTACCGGTAAGACTTATTCGAATAGTGTTTTCCTTTTCATCATTTGATGGAATATGCAACAAAGCCTCCAAAACCAATATATCCCAATCGTGATGTCGCAAGAAAGAAAACCAAGTATCATCTGCATCAGTAGAAGAAAAGGTTAGACCAATTTCCATATGATAAAAGTAACTTTAATACCTCCCTATAATGAATTTAGTGAAATCAAATATTGCTGAATCGCCAGAGCGCAAACCATGATTAGAATAGCACAACTAAAGCTTTCTGCTATTATGACGTTGTTGAAGCCTGCAAGAGCTCGACTGGGTACCTCTCGAATTGGGAGACTGGAGTTTGGACCTACACATTTATTCTGCTGGTGGGGCATACAGGGTATGCGCACCACCAAATACATATACAGGAAACTCAACGTGACCGTGTAGAATTTGAGCTGCTGATCATAATCAATAATGGCAAATGCTTTACGTGTTTTATTGATATACTTGGATTGTATTCAGTTATAGTTCACCGGCTTCCACAGGCTAATAAGCCTTGTATTCGGGCCTCGGGCCCATGTCATGTTAGGTATCATCCAAGAGATACCACCACTCAATGGACCGATCTTCCATGTGAAAACATTCTATGTAGCCCTGTGGGTTCAATGTAGAAGCAACAGAAGTTAGGAAACCACGGACTCTTCTCAGTTTCCATCAGGCTGAACTTTCAATGCTAAAAGCAGCACCCTATCTCTCGGTTAAAAAAATCATCAGTCTGTATTATAGTAAAATTTAAAACGGTAAGTGATCATTAATATTGATAGCCGCTAAACGGAATAGGGTTGCAAAATATCTGTCAAGTTCAATACATTTGTTAAGGTTGATAAGTATGCGCTGCGTTATCATCATTATCATCTAAGCCTAAATGCCAACAATGTTGTGGACCTTGTGGTCGACTACATGGATCTTTTTTTCCAATAAGCTCTGTTATGGGCTGTATTCTGATCAAATATGTAACGATTCAAAATCTCTCTTTATAAGCTCTTCCCAAATTAATCTAGGCATGTTTTTACTTCTTTTAATTGTACTTGACTCAATAGCATTGCTTCGAATAGGTGCATTAGTCGTTTTGCATTGCACAAGTTTATACTATCTTAGACGGCCTTCATTCAACTTGTTCTCAACGCTGGTTACCCCTGCTTTGTTCCTCATATAGGCATTTCTCAAGCGATATTTCTTTGTCTTCCCACACATCCATCCCGACACACGTATTTCGGTCACATTCATTTTGTTGAGACTTTTGTTACTTCACCGCGCCCAACATTCACTCCCATATAGCATGGCTGGCTGTATAGTTGTTCTATAAAACTTACTTTTTAATCTGAGGGGATCCTCCAATCACATACTACTCTAATTGCACTCCTCCATCTCAGCAATCATATTGTGATCATGTGATAAACATCATCTTGGACATCACCATCCATTTGAATAACAAAATCCAAGTAATAAAATTTGTCAAAACTTGGTACATCCACTCCCCAACTTGGCCCAATAATCTAAAATTCAAGGCTGCTTGAAATTGCAATGCATTTATACTCATTTTGCTTCTAATTATCTTAAAAACATTTGATTCTAATCCAAAGTTCAACTTTAACATTCAATCTTTCTTTGGTTTCATCAATCAACACAACATCATCAGCAAATAAAATACACCAAGGACTATTAACCTAAACTTGTTTTGTCAACTCATCCATAACAAGAACTAGATGGGCTCAGTGACGATCCTTGATGTACCCCAATTTTGATAGGACAAGTTGGTGTCTCTCCTCCAGGAGTCCTAACACTTGGTGTTGAGTTATCCTACAAGTCTTTAATCAAGTCAATGTATTGAATACGCACACCTTTATTCTCTAGGACCCTCAACAAGACCTATTTGGGTACTCGATCATAAGTCTTTTCCAATTGATAAAACAATATAAAGATAGCTTCTATTTTCATTGTACTTCTCATAAGCCTCCTTACAAAAAAAATCATATTTATTGTTAATCTCCTTGGCCAGCCAAATTGGTTGTTTGATATTTGTGTTTTCAAATCTAAGCCTTTGTGCAATAATCCTCTTCCAAAGCTTCTAGTGTGACTCATCAACTTGATACTTTCATAGTTTGTGCAGCTCTGAACATCTCCTTTATTCTTGTAAATGCAGACTATAGTACTTTTTCTCCACTCTAGTATTTTCATGGTCTCCATAATCTTATGAAAGAAATTTTTTAACCATATAGCACCTTCATCCTCCATATTCTTCCATACATCAATAAGAATATCGTCTGGTCTGCATGTCTTTCTCATTTTTAAATTTTTCAAACCAATCTTGACTTCAGATAGTGAAACTTGTCATGTGTGAGTGATATCTCTTGTATTCATGTCACGCGAGTCTCTGCATCATTCAAAGTATCATCCACTGAAAATCTTGTGAAAGTAGTTTCTCATTGGTTTTTGATATCAACGTCCTTCACTAGCACCTTACCATCTTCATTCTTGATGAATTTTATTTGACTCAAGTATCTTCCTTTCTCTTATACAAGCCATTTTATATATATATATATATATATATATATATATATATTTCCCTTCTCTCATGTCCAACTTCAAATATATCTCCTCAAATTACTTGGGCATTGCCTCTCGAACTGCTTTCTTAGCTTCTTTCTTTGCTTGCTTGCATCTCTGAAACGTTGCATCTCGAGATTTGGACAAGCTTCTATTAATATCTCTTTTGAGTTTAATAGCATTTTATACTTCATTATTCCACCATCAAGTCTCTATATGAGGAGGCCCACACCCTTTTGACTACTCCAAAACCTTTTTGGCAATTTTTTTATGTAGAGTTCATATGCCACATAGTATTAACACCAGACTCAAACTTCCAAGTCCCCATCCTTGATAAACTTATCGTAGAAACTAGAAAGTTGATTTCATTTTTCCTTTGAGATTTCACCACTTGATCCTTCTATGGATTTGTTATAATTATCATTGTTGATCTTCATGTTGATATCCAAACCCACCAACCTATGTTGAGGGGTGAGTTCTTCGTGGGGGGTCAATTTACAATCCTTGCATACTTTTCTATCTACCCGCCTTGTAAGGAAATAATCAATCTGGCTACAATTTATGCCACTCTCAAAAGTAATCATATCAGAAGCTCTTTTCTTGAAATGGGTGTTTGCCAAAATCATGGCATAGGCGACTACAAAATCCAACATCTTCTCTTTTACCCTCTTATATCCAACATTGCTACTCCCGACATGGCCATTTAAAACACTCCCAATATTGATCTTCTCTTCTATCAGTATTCCTTGCATCAAATCATCCATACTGTCTGAATAATTATTCTTAGTCTCCTCACTAAGACCAATTTAGGGGGCATAAGCACTAATAGTATTAAAAATATTTCCCCAAGAACAATTATGGTTAAGATTCTATCACCCATCCTAGTGATCTTGAACACATCATCTTTCAACATCTTATCAAAACATTAATTCAAACGTCATTTATGTACTTGTCAATATATGTATACCTGACTTTGTACCATGTTTCTCCAATCTATTTGCATCGTTCCCATGTCCACTCGGTTTCCTGTAAGCAAGCTATATCGACGTTTTAATTTTAATAGTTACTACCTCCAAAGAATCACTACATGTGGGCAATGATGCAGCAGGACTAACTTCTTTACCCACACTCGTCCAAGATATGGGAACCATACTTGCCTCAACACAAGCAGGCGTCGTTCTGTCAAAACCCATTACAGACTTATCAATGCAACGAAGTACAAACATAGTGCGTCGCTACGTAGGGACGCTTCAACGAAGTTCTTATAAGGATCTTATATGGTGCTTTATTAATTAATTATTCAAATTGACAATCGTTTTGCTTTATTACATACGATAATACCCCAGATTCTAATTTTAAAAAATGAGTAGGGACAAATTCATGTTTATATTCATAGATGGGCAAACCCCTCTCCTATACACAAGAAAAGGGGGAAGCATACAAACTTAGACAAAATCTTAATAGCCAAGACACTAGAGTCCATATTATAAATAAGCCATTAATTAAATTAGCTAAATATTAAAACCTATTCAACACCCCCTCAAGCTGGAGCTTGGGAGAATCTCAAGTTAGCAAACATACAGACTAAAACAAAGAATTAGAATATATAGATAAACCTTGCATGTTAACAAGTGTGTGGGACATTGTAATCGTTGTATATTGATATGTACATCCTTGTCCTATATATAGGAGAGGAGCCAATTACAAGGAAGCGGACTAAACCCTAATGGGCCAAGGCAAACAGGTCCATGTACATAACAAACTAATTAACCTACTAACTAAATAGGCTAATAATTTCAACACTCCTAAAGCTGGAGCATGGGTGAACACATGTCCAAGCTTAGAATTACATGACTCGATCAAACGATAAAAGATAGAAATGATAAATGAAAGATAGAACTATCACTCCTCATACAAAAAAGTATTACTCCCTCTTAAACAATACTCCCTAACAAAACATATGATGACGCCTCTTTGAGATGTGTTCTGCGGGTTTGAAATGCTCAAGCTTTAAAGAAAGATCTTTTGAAGTGCATCTGGAATGAAGAACATCTGATATATGGAATCTGAATGCCACAGTAGAATCTTGCCACAGTCAAACTCAACCAATCGATCAGAAGCATCAAAACTACACCATCTTCAGCGGAGAGGAATGTGTGAGTGGAATAAGTGCACAGTCAACACATCCCACGTACATAACACAACATGAACACAGAGGCAGAATGTTCATGTAGCAATAGCGGTGTCTTCAAATCATCTGAGAAGTGTAGCCAACTGCAATTAGCGCAGAAGGCCACAGACAAACACGAGCTGGACGAGGTGTTGATGGCTAGCATACTGGCTCCATAAGAGTGGTGCATGAATCTTGGGGGCTTGATAGGAATGAAGGCACCATCAAGGAGAAGTCCAAGAAGATCAGCAGAAGATGCAATAAGACGTAATGAAGGAGCTCAATGAAGACAAATTTGGATGACAATCCTTGCAGATACATAACGCACAGGCGGGAAGATGATGAGTTGCTTATATGAAGGAGCATCATTTGTCTCATGGGAATGCAACAAGAACGATCAACTAAAACGTCATTAACACCAAAGGGAAGTAGAGGTCGGAATTAGGCGTAATAGCTCTTGTCCTGGCGTACACAATGTGGTACAAATGCGAAAGACTTGGTGTCAATGTTGTAGCTATGAGATCCTTCAACGATGTCTCACATGTAAAATGATGCTAAGTGAGAATGATGCGCCACAAGGCATCAGGAAAGCAGATGCGTTGGAGAATTCAAAACTCCATGAAGATAGCCTGGAATATATCACTCTTTTTATCTCTCTCCTCACATGTTCTCTCTCATGTTCTTCTCATACCCTCCTCTCTCTCATACTCTCCCTCTCCTCTATACCCCCCCCCCCGCACACCAACTGCGAAGAGAATGAGTAGTTGGCATGGGAAAGAGACATGTGACCCCCCCCCCGCGCGTGAAAAGATGCACGCGTGATGGGTGGGAAGATGAGAAAGGAAAAATGAACACAGATATATTACCAGAATGGAAACTCAGTAGAAAGAGGAGCAGTATCGAAATGGAACTCGATAGGAAAAGGAGTGGCACTACTAGAATGGGTCTCGTTATAGTAGCTTCAAACAAATATCATGACGGTCAGTTGCGGCGGAGGAAGAACCTGTTCGAGAATTTCATTAGGTCCCTTGGGAATGGCGGCGGCTACGTATGGAGTTGTGTGACAAATGGATCTTTTCTGAGGAGAACTCGGGGAAAGTGATAACTTGACGATAACGGTCACGAGGGAGACTCGGTGGCTACTTTGACTATGGATCAAAAAGGATATAGCCAGGAAGCATGGCGACGGCAAATAGATGAAGATTGGATCTTTAAGAAAGTGGGAGAGAAGACATGGAGGCCGGGATGTGCCTGGTGGGCGGTCGCTCGCAAGCGGAGGTGGTCCCTCTCTGTTGCTCTCTCTAGGAGAGAGAGGCATCGATCAGGGTTAGGTCCCCAGGGCACGCTTTGATACCATGTTAAGTGTGAGGGACAATGTAATTGTCGTATATTGATATGTACACCCATGTCTTATATACAAGAGAGGAGGCATTTATAAGGAAACAGACTAAACCCTAATGGGCCAAGGTAAACATGCCCAAGTACATAATAGACTAATTTACCTATTAACTAGATAGGCTAATACTTTATAAAAATGCCAAAAGAAGAAAATCACTCCCTCTCAATCTTACAATCAAACACTCAACAGTCAAACACTCATCATGGTCTGCTTCTAGGCCGTCATCGTTATTTTGAACTATCATCAACCACACACTTGCTATATGTCCAAGTTCCCATTGTACATCAAGATGCAATCCAACAACCATTGGTTCCTCTTGTGGTCATTGACTTCAACATAGTCAGCCAATCATCACGCATGACAAGGTGACCCAAGTTATTGATCAACAATTAATTTCACATCAGATCTAGTGAAAGATGAGGAGTGTGTTTAGTTAATGTAGCTTCATACTTCACACTAGGATTCATCAGTTAGTACATGTCATGTTTAGAGAACGTCATGTACAAGGTGTACAAGCCAAACCTCCAAGTAGCAGCACCATCATGGGTTCTTGATTCCATGAACACATATCACATAACGGGTACATGTGCCTTGTTCACTACCAACAGTAGGAAGCCTTCAGTATCCTATGTCATTATGCAAATGGTTCTATAGTTGATGTCCATAGCGTTAAACTCTCTCTTCTTCACCCAATGTAACTTGATTTCTCTTTATATTCCAACATTTCCTTTCAATCTTTTCTCTATCAGTAAATCCACTCGTTCTCATAAAGCCCTATAAACATTTTCTTTGATTCTTATGTTATACATAGTCTAGAGATGCTCGAGACAACCAAAAGGTACGAGCATGTTGGTCGTGACTATCTTGGCAAGTCTCCTAGAGCGGTGTTGTTGTGTCTTCTATGCATATACACAATCCTCTTGATCATATGTCGTTCAATATATGCAAGTATTAATCCCTAAGTTGTATGTTTGGAGAAGTCTGAGTGTGAGGCATGTTAGTGGTGTAAACACCGGCGATCAAGTTTTGTGTCTAAGAAACAAAGTAGAGAACCTACATTCCTTGGATTCATTTTGATGTGTGGTGACTCATTGGTGTTCCATCCAGACTAAATATTTGTCACTTTCACTAATGATTGATTACTAACGTGTTACGTGGATTTATTCGATGAAGGACTTATCTGAATTGTTATCAATTTCTGTTGAGACAGTGTCTTTGTTAAATTGTTTAGTTATTCTTTTATCAGCTTCTTTGTGTTGTCTCATATTGGTGTATAACACCTTTTAGGGTTGCATGCACTCTTGTTTTAATCACAAAATAAATAATTTCCTTCTCAACATGGTGTCGAGGTTCGGTTCCCTCTTTCCTCCATGATCCAGCCACCGAACTCACCCCCTCTCTCCTTGTACCCAAGTCGTTGTTGCCCTTCTCCTTCACTTGCCATCACTGCTACCCTCCTTCCACGTTGTCATTGGGACATCCTCCTCTCCCCGAATCTGCCACTCCACCTCCTTGTTGTCATTCCACCCTCCTCTCCCTCCCCCCATCCCCTCTCACTTGTGCCCCTCCCTTGCCCCCTCTTTCCATGTTACTTCCACTACCGTCCCCCCTCTTGCCCATGTTGCCTCTCCTCCTTTGTCAAAAGATCACAATACTCAACTAATTGCTCCTTTCTCTAATCTACACCTCCCTTTTGGCTTACATGAAGGTGTTCCCTATCAATAACCCTTTGATCCACTAATCAGCTTTCGCTCTACCTTGGTTTGCTTTACCGCTACCTTGTCTGTTGTGTTTGTTCCTAAAACTATAGATGAAGCCCTTTGTCATCCTCCTTGGTGTCAAGCAATAGAGGCTGAGATGAGTGTAGTTTTTAATCAACATACTCAGGATCTTGTTGAAGCACCTTCTAATTGTATTCATGTTGGTTGTCATTGGGTCCTTACTATTAAGTATCAACCGAATGGCACTATTGAGTGCCTCAAAGCTCGACTAGTGGCTAAGGGCTATACAAAAAAATATGTTGTTGACTATTTTGAGACATTTTTACGTGTTGCTCAACTTTAACTCTATTTGAGTACTTATTTATGTGACAGTTGATCTTGATTGAACGTGCTTTTGGTTCGATGTTAAAAATGCATTTATGTATGGTGGCATGCAGGAAGAAGTATATATTGAGAAATCTCTTAGGCTCAAGGGGGTGCACCAAAGTTTGCAAACTTAATGAGGCTATTTACAGTTTGAACCAAATCCTAGGCTAGTAGGCTTGGTATGATGAATTAAATTATATTTTATCGCATTTTGGTTTTTGGTGATCCCATTCTTATAATTATGTCTTTGTCAAATAGATGGATTATGAGATCATTATCTTGATTGTCTATGTAGATCATTCTATCTGGTAGTGACTATGTCGGTCTTCAAGCTACCAAAGACTACATGTGCAAACATTTTGTGATGAAAGATCTTGGCAAACTTCGGTGGTGTCTAGGAATTGAAGTTTCTCGATTGGCTTTTAGTGTTTATCTATCACAACACAAGTATCTCCTCGGTCTTTTACAAGAAATAGGTATATTGGGAGCTTAACATGTTGGAACTCCTCTGGTTCCTAATACAATTTGGAATGATGATACTTCTCCTACCTATCCTAATAAAAAATGATATAGTAGCATGGTTGGCAAACTTATCCATCTTATTGTAACTAGAGCAGATATTTCATTGCTTCTTGGACTAGTTAGTCATTATCTAGATAAGCCATTGCAATGTCACAGGGAGGTTTTCTATCATATTTTTAAAGTATCTTAAAGACTCTCCAGGAAAAGAACTTTTATACAAAGAAATAGACACTACAAGATCATTAGTTATTCAGACTCAATGACAAGAAATCTACTTGGTCTTTTACAAGAAATAGGTATATTGGGAGCTTAACCTATTGGAACTCCTCTGGTTCCAAATACAAATTGGGATGATGATACTTCTACCTATCCCTATAACTATAACAAACACTATAGTAGCATGGTTGGCAAACTTATCCATCTTATTGTAACTAGAGCGGATATTTCATTGCTTCTTGGACTATTCAGTCATTATCTAGATAAGCCATGACAATGTCATAGGGAGGTTTTGTGTCATTTTTTTAAAGTATCTTAAAGGCTCTCCTGGAAAAAAACTTTTGTACAAAGAAACAGGCACTATAGGATCACTAGTTATTCTGATTCAATGACAAGAAATCTACTTCTAGCTTCTGCATCTTTGTTTGTGGGAATCTCATCACCTGGAGGAGCAAAAAGCAGACGGTTGTCACTTGATCTAGTGCATAGGTAGGAAAAAGAGCCATCCGCATACTACTTACAAGCCTAATCACAATATTCTCAGAATTTCGAATTATTGGCATATAATTTACAAATTTTCGATGTGGGAATGTTATGTCCAGATTTTCACAAGAAACCTGCACTATTCCCGAATTCCAATAATTATTAACAAATTTTACGAATTATTTCTGAATTTCACAAATTGTTCCTAAACTTCACAAATTATTCATCTTTATGAAATAAGAACATATTATATGATTTGGCCTTTTGGAACAGAGAATTAACAAGCAGATCATGGTATGCATCTATAGAATTATATATTAATGGGTTTATCTTGTGTGTGTATATATACACATATATACGTAATATTTGTATGTATATATACACACATATTATATTGTCTGAAAGGTATCTGATTTTTGCCCAAATATCTGGCTGAACATTTATCAAATTTTTCAACAAATTTTAACTGAATTTTCCGTATAATTCCAAATGCCAATTTTTCCACCTAGCCAAATGAAACATGAATTCCAAATTTGTGACTATGCTTACAAGCTTATGTGGGTCCAGGTTTGCTTAAAGAATTATGTATCTCTGATTATGGGCCTATGTTATGTGATAATAAGGTAGCAACCATTATTGTTGGCAATCCCACATTAATGAACCGAACAAAGCATATGGAAGTAAATTGTCATTTTATTCGAGAAGCCATTATATCCAGGTGTATCTCTACTCCCTACATCAGGCCAGAGGAGCAAGTTGTTGATACCTTCACGAAGGCCCTTCCATAGAAATGATTCTTGACAATGGTGGACAAGTTGTGCACGATTGGCATTTATGTTCCGAATTTATGGGGTGTGTTAATTATTTCGTTGTTTTTTTTATTTGATTCTTTTCTTCTAGTCCCATATTAGTGAGTCCCACCTTTGCGGTCCGCTCTAACATTATATTTTAAGGGCCTTGTACTCCTGTTTGAATCACTGAATAAATAAGTTCCTTCTCAACGGTCTTAAAACTCTCAAGAAAAGCTTTATCCGATGATCCAAATGTCTACGCCAAGCCTCACCATCTGCGGGATACATATTGGCATCTTCATGGCAAATTATGGTCACCATATGACAGTATATGATCATGATATGCCTAGTTGTCTATTGTGGAGAGCAATGTATATGATCAAGGTATACTGCATACAATTGACTTCTTATTCATGTCATTAAAAGTTCAACCACCATCATCAGCCTTCTTCCAATCTTCTTCTCACCAATTTTTTATTGCCAAAATTCTACCAAGCTCCTCCAAGGCTCGTTGGAACCTTGGCCTCACTCCACACTCTACTTAGAATAATGAGACAAACCTTCTTATAAGTGTGTCGTTGAAGAGCTCAAGATGAACTTACAACATCCACTTTAAGGCATCTGAGAGCCTCCATCTCAACCTCTAGACCTTTGTAGTCTATATCAATACTCGGAGATCTTTCTCATACACTAAATTGTTGTGGTAAGCATCCTTTCTCTTCAAGGACCACCACCAATTGACCCCAAGGTCATCCAACATCACTGTAACACCTTGACCTCACCCAAGGAATTTAATGACCGATACCGATGTCGTTTCGACAACTTGGATATAGATATTTACCGGTATACCGACAGAAATATCGACAGATGCAATCCTGTCCATATCGACGCCAAAACGAACGAATTAAATCATGAAATTTTACAGGCGCAGTCTCAACACCTAGATGCAACGTTTTATGCAATAAAATTCTATATTGGGTATGTGGGGGGGGGGGGTCAATCATGTGGGAGGTAAGGAATCTGTCCTGTTTTTTGGAGATTTCGATGAAGGATTTCGATGACAAAATGCAAGAATTGAGATCAGAAATTTTACTAGCACAATCCATAAACTCATGTTTAGACACTTATGCAATAATATTCAATTTACAACAAACATATAACAAGATAGTAAATTACTAACTCACATCAGTTGTATGTTGAGTGGCACGCTGGTTCTCTATACATTATGTTGTTGATATGGGCCACATATTGCTCCCATGTCATGTAACTTCTGTAAGACTTGTTGTATGAAACAACATGCTCCTCATACACTTCAGGATTGGCAAACTGTATCATCCCAAACTTTGGAAAGTGTACTTCGAAATCTTTGAGATATTTTTCCTTGGTTGCTGAAATGAATGGAGGTTGAGTAGAAGCAGGAGGAGGTGCCCATGCTCGAGGAGCTTGATGTTGAGGAGCTTGAGGTTGAGTAGAAGTAGGAGAAGGTGACCATGCTCAAGGAGCTTGAGGTTGAAGAAAAGGAGGTTGTATGGTACACCGGCAATAGGATAAACTGTAGTATGCCCACCACTCCATGTTTGACCTCCATCACCAGAGTGTGCTTCGGTGTTCACCCGAAAGCATCCATAAGGGCTACGGACAGAGTATGCTTTGTGATATCCCAAGCCTACTTCTAATCTTGGTGGTGGTTCAACTTGATATCCAGAATACCCATGTTAGGACTGAGATGGGTATGGAAGTGTCTGCCCAAATAACATATCTCCAAATGAATGTTGAGATTGAGGGTAAGATATGCTCATGGTATCCATTGAATCAGCAAGATCATAATAATAATCACTTTGACTCTGGTATTGTGGTTGTGGTTGTGGTTGTGGTGGAGGTGCACGGCTGTAATCTTTCCTAGTTCGAGTTTTTCTCCTTTGAAATGTTTTATCAGCCATGGGATATTCCTGTTCTAGTGAAGGTGCAGCCCTAGTAACATGACTAACATAAGGTCGGTCATCATTTTGAGGATCAACAGCTGGAGGATATTCTGGAGAGCGTTGGTTGCGATTATCACCATCATTGCCACCATCATCAGACTTAGATTTGGAACCAGATGTAGAAGAAGAATCTGAGCTACCTAATTGTTCTTCCACTTCTCTATTGATTTCCATATCAATATTAACATGTGCAGCTTCAGGGTCAAGTCTTTCTGGCGGGGTATCAATAATAATATCATCACCTTGCATCAAATTGCTCTTCTATATATGGATCTGGACGTCCATCTAAATTATCAAGAACAGGACGACCTATCTCATTCATCCATTCCTCTAAACGATTTTCTGAATCATCCTCCTGTCCCCTACGTCTTTCTGTGTTAAAAGTATATGTGGTGTCAATGGGATCATGGACAACAGCAAAATCTACTTCCTTGTAGTTGGCATCTTGTATTACTCTAGCCCTCAACCGCATGTTGTAGTGAACGTAGACAAGATCCCTCAACCTGTTTGCACCAAGCATGTTCCTTCTCTTTGAGTGTATCAAATTGAAAGTGCTCCAATTTCTTTCACAACCCCCGGCAGAAGTTGTTTGAGCAAGGATGCGAATAGCCACTTTTCTTAAATGGGGGGCACATGTTCCATTCCAAACCCACCACTCACAAGGATCACCTGCCTCGCGGTCAGCAACCGCATTTGGATGGCTAAAGCATCCAATGCTTTCACGAAACTGGCGCAACTGTAAAAATAATATATATGATATTGAGATGATGAAATCAAAGGAAAGACTGATGAGAAATTAAGAATGTAAGTTATATAGTTATATACCTCTTCCAGTACTAGCAATCGCTCTTCTGGAGAGGTAATGAACTTGTTAGTGGCATCTCTCACTGCATTCATTAGAGGCACATTCAAGCCTAGTCTTCGTGAGTATTGGAACCTCATATTCAAATAATAAGTTGTCACAAATGTAATTAAGGAAATAAGAATGGCATATTATTTATAGACCATGAGTTAGACCAATAACTTAGAAGTTAGAATATAATTGAGATATATACCTGCTTTATGCAATGGATGCAAAAGCATATTTGTCCAACGGTTCTCATAAATTCTTATGTATTGCTCATTGGACCTAGGAGCTGCTTCTTTGATATTGTCCACCATTGAGGTCATTGCATCATATAGGAAAGGCATTGTTGCAGTTTTGTCACCATCTACCAGCCTCAATGCTTTGACAGTGGGTTCCATTTTTCGTAACACTAGTAACCTTATCCCAAAAAGGTCGGCTGGCAATCAACTCCTCAATTCTTCTGCTAACCAGGGTGTTGTGCTCCTTCATGGATGTTCACTCCACTCCATTGAAGAGCCTCCTAAGTTCATCCTTTTTGGACTTTAATGATCGTAAGGCAAGAAAATTTGTTGCAAATCTAGTTGCCCCTACTCTAATTAGATCACCACCACAATACTCAGGTCGCCTCATTGCATTTAGCAGAAAAGAATGGTTGTAGATGAATCCCGTGATCAACCTACCATCAATGACAACATATTTGATGAAATCAATTGAGCCCATAGCCTTAAAAATGAGATCTATACAGTGGGCAGCACATGGTGTCCAATAGACCGGATATTTCTTCATTAAACTCTCGTCGGCCTTCTTGAAGGCAGAAGCATTATCAGTAACTATCTACACCACATTCTCCACACCAACCTGCTTCATATATGTCTTCATTAGTCTCTTTATGTATCTGTGGTTCCTGAACTCACCTGAAGCATCAACAGAGTCTAAAAAAATTGTAGATCCCCGACAATGTGCAAGAAAGTTGATAATTTGTCTTCTATTTCTACTAGTCCACCCATCACACATAAGTGTGACGCCATATTCAGACCACATGTTTTTGGTCTGAAATCCATGCTTGTAGATCCTTCTTTTCATGTAGAAGATACTTGTTTATTAATTCATATGAATTGGGGGCCTTGATGCCCCTACCAGACTCCCCTATCACATCTACCATATGCGGCAGATAGGGTTAAGTTGCAACATGTGCAGGTATACCATGAGCAAAGAAGAACTTTCCCACTGCCTTGCCAACCTTATCTTTTGCACCAGTGAACATTACTTTGAGGCTTTTTTGCCTAGCCTCTGGCTTCCTAACCTCTGGCTCATCAACATTCCTCAATCTCACACTAGCAGAACGGAAAAGTGTATCAATGCCTCCTTTCTTCCTTTTACCATGACCGGCTCGGTCTTCATTGTCATCTAGGTCAACAACAGGAATGTGTGCAATCCCACTACCTCCACCTACACCAAATGGCCCATACCTCCTTGTAATCTGAGCTGCCTCCTCCCTTTCCCACTCACTTCTGCGAGATTCTCTGATAGCACGTCTATACATACGACGTGAATAGGTTGTATCACATTCAGGAGGGTATCCAATATCATCATCAGATTCAGCAGAAGAACCTGTGGGCCTAACATCAAACAATGTATCTGTATAAGCCCTGTCAACCTCCTTCATCTTTTATTGTTTTTGTTTCTTTGCACCCATAAGTTTCTTGAAATCATCCCTAACACTTTGGGGACACCTTTGGCACATTGTCAAATTTTTGTCACCACCAGTAATGTGATGTTTAAATCTAATAATCCCCCTCCACCAATTGTCTTCTTGTAGTAATTGCAAATTATCTTTCCCCTTTTCCCGTCATCTGGCATGCAGTAATTACATGCAAAATCCACATCCTTAGCTCCAACACTACCGGCCCCAGCACCCTCACCATCGCTTGAAGAGATCTTCTCAAAAGTCAAAAGTCAACACTGCAAAAAGACAGACAAAAAAAAAATTAGGTGTATGAAATCAAAACCATTAAGTTGCAAGAAATTAATCTATTTGATGTATTATAGAATCAAACACAATACTTTGTGTATAAATGTTAAATGTATTTATAGAATCAAACACAATATTTTTTAAGATTTTTATTACCAAGAAAAAAGGGTTAAATAAAAAAAATAAAAGTCTGAAAATATTTTAAAAATATAAAATTTGATATTTATCTAGTATTAAGACAAGTGATGTGTTACAAATTACTCATTCCATCTTGCATAACACTAACACACATATTTCTGAAGAAAAAACTTGTAATTTTTTTTTATTTTCAGCATTTTTAATAAATGAGAATTCGAAAAATATAAATATTTTAACTATATTTTTGTTTGTATTTGTTCATATTAGTACTTGGTACAACTTCTTCTACTAAACCTAAGTTAGATACCTATTACGGTATGTCGGGGCGGCATACCGCCGGTACCACCCTTAAGTGGGACTTTTTGCATGCGGCACCCCCGATATCACCGATATCGGGCGATTTTACCGGTCAGTCCACCGGTTTACCTATATTTGCAATCTCAGTGGCAGACTTGCTCAAACCGATGACCGATGACGTCGATATCGATATACTGGTCGGTATACCGACGGTACCGTCGATATCTCATTCCTTGACCTCACCTAGCCAATTTTTGACCTTCAAGATGTCACAGAGTAGTTGAATGGAGCATATTTGTCAAGGTGTGTGCCTTGGCGAGCACCTTGACTCGTGTGATTTTTATGGGTTCTCAACCCCGTATATGGGTAGTATAGTCCCTTTCAAGATCAATTTATTCTATTTAAGAAATGTTATTTATTTTAGGAGCATAGTTCCATCTTTAGAGCTTTTTACCACTATAATCCAAATTTCAAATTGGATTTGGTATGCGCCTTGACTATATTTCTGATTTTGTGGTTTATTTTGGGGTTCGAATTGAGGATCAATATAAAATAGATGTACATACCTATATATCTAACTGTAAACCATATTTTATTGTAAGGGCAATTATTCATAGTAGCAATAAACTATACATGTATAATAGAAAAATGAGTCTAAAATTAAAAAAGAATAAGAAACCTAGGCATCAAGGCACCGAGCCTGAGTACTGCTTTTTAAACTAATGGAATGGCACTCCAGGAAATCAAGGACACATGCTTGAGGCCATCGTGGTAGGGTCTATTGCCAAATGCCAACCAGACATCTATTCCCATGAAGAAGCATGTTTGATTATACCAAAATTTACATAAATAAACACTGGATCAGACAGATCAGCCACAACTACTACACGTGCATCTAACCCACTAGGTAACATTGATACAATTGATTTATTGCAAATAGGTCAGACAAAAACAATGACTAAAACGTCAAATTCCAGTTCAGCATACCAATCCAAATAGATAATATTTATCCTTTAGTCTTTCGTTTTAACTTGATTAAAAATATAAAAAATAAAATAGAGAGGGGAAATATCAAAGATTAAGGGAGCATTGTAGAGGATATTAAACCCTTTGACCAAAACGGCATCTGAAAAAATTATATAATATTTTTTCATAGGCTTATATACTCAATTTCCTATTTGTATTGCTCTCGGTCTACATCATTTGGAGATAAAAATAGGGTGAAAACATCAACAAAGATAATAGAACATCTTTGGGAATGTGCACACCTATTGGAATCTTTAAATGACCAAAAAATCCTCTAGCCAATAAACAAAAAAATATAAATATTGCTGGATTTATACAATCATTGAAAATATTCTTGTTTGAAAAATATGTAGGAGATTATTCAGTGAAGAGAAACCATTTGGAATTTGGGAAAAGATCAAACCTTGATCTTTAAGGCATGTGTTCTGACATTCTTTTATCTATTGGGGGAGTCCTAACACATTTGCATGCATGACTGACTAGTAACAAATTCCTTGGCAGTCCTCTTTTTTCTATAAATTATTTCCTGATTGACTAATAGAAATTGATACTTGGCACTCATTAATCCTAGATATGATCATCTAAACATTTTACACGGGTCCCCAAGCGTACAAAAATAGTGTTTTTTATTCATACCTCGTACTTTCGACGAACAATCATTTATGTTTGGTTCTGTCCTGGATTATAGTCACACTTCCTCTAACTTGATGTCATATTAACTTCAACTCCCATTTTTTATATTTGGTGAAGAAAAAAATTACTTGTTTAACGATTTGCATACTACTCGTGTTGCTCTAATTCATTAGATATCCCTAGATCTATGAATCGTGTTCTATCAGGACTGACCAATCATAAAAATGATTAGCACGACAAGTTTCTCTTGTTTCCCTTCATGTTGTACCTATGTTGTCTAGTAGGCCAGGCATTCCTAAGGGGCGTCCAAAGAGCCTAGGCATTCTTATGCATTTTAATTTTATTTTATTTTACATTTATATACATATTTATATATTACCCTATGTTGTACTTTATGATTCAATGTAGTGCTTATATATAAATATAAATATAAAATAGCAATGTAAGATTGGTGACAACTCCATGCCTCATTTTCAATCTGGATCTGTGACAAAGGGATATACGGTCATTGTAAAATATTAGGTCACTTTATAGATTCAAGTTGTTCTCAACTTATTCCAATTACTTGGGTAGCAACAATGTGTTGCTAGACACCAATCTTTTTTTGTAAGGTTATGAACATTACCAAAGTAATGTGGAATCTACTGAGTCAAACGTGTAAGGATGCATACGGGAATTGAAGTTTGCAATCAAACATATGATTAAATTGGTTCTGAATCATGTACAGGCTGATTTCTAGCCCAGTCGGATGATTGGAAAATCTAGGTGAGCAACTGGATGGATTGGTTCAATGAAGATTGTCAATCGATCGACTAATCATCACTTTGGAAAGTGGAGTTGGGCGACTGGATCAGGTTGGGGAAAGGAAAGAAAATATTTCTTGTTCAATTTCGAATCGAATTGGCAAACTGAATCGGACTATAGGACTAAGCCTGCGTTTGGCACGGGACCGAAACCCGGTTTCGTGTTGTCTTTTAGTGCCAACCCTGCCAAACAACTGCCGGTTCAAGGCTGGTTTGTATTTGGTTCAAAACCCAGAAAATCCTCCGTTATGGGATAACGGAACCCCCAAATCGGGGTTGTCCCAGTCCCACGAGGGGCGGGATTCCGGTTCACAAACCGGTTTACGCGATCCTCTCCTCCCCTCGCCCCACACCCATCCCGACATTCGTCTCCTTTCCCCTCTACCTCCTCTATCTTCTGCTCCTTCTGCTCTGTGGCCTATCCTCTCTTCCCTCCCGATACCTCCTCTCCCGAGACCTCGAGACGAGCTATGTGGTCTATCCTCGCCATTACTATTATCGCCAGTAATAAAGCTGAGGCATCGTTTCCATCGGTCGTTCCAGCGGCAGCCATGGCAGGTGACTGGCATGCCCTAAACCCTGCCCAGTGGAGTAGGCGGAGTAGCAGGTCAATCAAGCGGCAAAGCTGTGGTGGCTCGTCTACAAGCTCGTCTGCAGGCGCCGAGCTACTCCCGAGTTGTCAACTCGCATCAAAGCGCCGTGCAGTAAACCCTAGGAAGGGCAACCAGTGTCCCGCCTGCTATATACTTGTGCATTTCATCATTGATCTGGTTGCATTTCACCTTTGAAGCCTCCATACAATCTTCTATTCCGCCGCCGCTGCCGAGCCGCTGTTGTGGGAAGTCGCCAACCTGCTTGCAAGGTAGGTATCCGCCGCCTCAGTCTAGTAACATTGCAAGGTTTTCAGTATCAAATTGGTATATGTCTCCGCCTACCTGCCTTTCAGTAACATTGCAAGGTGTAGAGTACCTCGTAATTACAGTAATTTGTGGGACAAATTTGTGGGACACAAGTTTAATTTTTGTTTGACACTCTGTAGCCCAGACATCACCGATGTTAGAACCACAATCTTCCCTACCTTCCTATTGTGCCCAGCATAGCATGTAATTCGTAGATATTCTTTTCTCTACTTTGACATTTCTCTACAGATAACAAGTCACCAACCTATCGATTATGGCGGAAGCAAGTGATCCCCTGATTGTCGTAGGTGGTGACACTCCCAGCTTTCATTGTCGAGTATTTCATCACAGATGAAGAAACTTTGTAACTTTCTAAGTCATTCTCCATGTTTTTTGTGTTCTTCCACAATGTGTGCACAGATTGCCGTTTTGTTCTTCCTTATTCTAGTTTTCTACAACTTGAATGCATTGAAGGATCATAATTTAAACACTGACACCATGTTTTTCATGTTCTTACTGCATTTTGTATCTCATGACAGAACTTGTTATGCAAATTACAACATCTTATTTGCTTTGTATTAAAGATGTTTCAGTTAATTATTCTTGCTATATTCTAGTGAGACTAATAAGGTTACTTCTTCACATCAGACATCTCTGAAACTTTCCCACTCCACTGTCATCTTGTCAAAGTGGTCAACTAAATGGGCTGACAAATGTGGTTCTATCCCTCTTTCTCCCACTTTAAACTATCCTCTATCCATCATGTTTTTATTTTTCTACACATTTCAATTATGTGGGTAAACTTGTTGGCCTTTATGTCATACTTGTCAAGGTGGCCCAAGGGGGTGAGCCTTGACATGCGCCTTAACCAAAATGTCGCCTTAAGTTTTTTATGGAGTCCTGAGTGTATATATAGGTATTTAATTATTTATTTGCTATACACATGTCCTAATATACAAATGAAGTATATACAAATGTTTGTTGTACAATGTCATTATTTTCTGGATAGTACTCTTGGTATTTATTTTACTATTTTTCCTGTGGTAGTTGGTTGAATCTGATCTTGATGTTGAGGCATCCCTGTATAACTATCCAATTGTACTATACTTAGATTGCAGCCATATTAGTTGATTGAATCTGATCTTGATCTTGATGTTGAGGCATCCCTGTGCTAGTTGGTTGAATCTGATCCTTGGTATTTATAAGAAATGCCTTCTTGCTTATTTTAGGAAGCTTCAAGCAGCCATATTAGCTGCAACAGCTCTGTATATAAGCTGAATATAACCCTAAACTAATGAAAATTATCTACTGAAATAAAAAATTATCTACTGCTGCTATTTTAGCACTGCTATCCTTAATCCCTTACTTAAGTCCAAAACTGTTGTATAGTGGATTACAGAATTTATATAAATCTGTTTTGTATATTAGTGGAACCTGAAATACCCATTATTGCCACATTTACGTCTATGAATACAAGTATAACTTTCAAAATTATGTATATATCTATGTATGCAACAATACAACTGTATATATTGAGGTTCAGTTGTGTTTAAATGTATATATCTATGTATAAAACAATAAAATATTTATCTTCCTGTAAGACATGTATATCAGTGGATTAACCATAATTTTTTGGATTGACCTACATTTATGTATCTGAAATATAACATATATATGAAAGGGGAAATGATATAAAGAGATGTGTATTGATATAGGTAAAAATAACATATACATGAAGGGGGATGTTATAAAATTCATAACACATGTATAGACATAAGTAAATTGTACAAAACTTTAATTTTTGTCGAAGCTTCTCTGTATATTACCTTCTATATTTCAGGACACATGCTCCTGATTAGCTAATTAGTGATATTTTTGCACTGTATGAGCAGAACTGCTCAATGTTGTACTGGAATCCTTGTATATATCAGGCTTATTTATTGAGGTTTAGTTGTGTTTAAATGTATATATCTATGTATAAAACAATAAAATATTTATCTTCCTGTAAGACATGTATATCAGTGGATTAACCATAATTTTTTTGATTGACCTACATTTATGTATCTGAAATATAACATATATATGAAAGGGGAAATGATATAAAGAGATGTGTATTGATATAGGTAAAAATAACATATACATGAAGGGGGATGTTATAAAATTCATAACACATGTATAGACATAAGTAAATTGTACAAAACTATAATTTTTGTCGAAGCTTCTCTGTATATTACCTTCTATATTTCAGGACACATGCTCCTGATTAGCTAATTAGTGATATTTTTGCACTGTATGAGCAGAACTGCTCAATGTTGTACTGGAATCCCTGTATATATCAGGCTTATATATTGAGGTTTAGTTGTGTTTAAATGTATATATCTATGTATAAAACAATAAAATATTTATCTTCCTGTAAGACATGTATATCAGTGGATTAACCATAATTTTTTTGATTGACCTACAATCATGTATCTGAAATATAACATATATATGAAAGGGGAAATGATATAAAGAGATGTGTATTGATATAGGTAAAAATAACATATACATGAAGGGGGATGTTATAAAATTCATAACACATGTATAGACATAAGTAAATTGTACAAAACTTTAATTTTTGTCGAAGCTTCTCTGTATATTACCTTCTATATTTCAGGACACATGCTCCTGATTAGCTAATTAGTGATATTTTTGCACTGTATGAGCAGAACTGCTCAATGTTGTACTGGAATCCCTGTATATATCAGGCTTATATATATTGTCGGTTGTATTACATATGAATATGTAAGTAAAAGGTTATTACTTAAGAAAATTGAATCCCTAGTGTGTTTCTATTTTGTTTCCAATGGTAAGAGAAGAAAATACACTATATAATGTGTATGCTTGTATTTCTAGTATTTGTTAAAATTTAAATAGATAAAATATAATATACTAAAAATAGGAATCTATAAGATGTATGTCATAAACATTATATACTTATATGCAAACATCACTTTGTTACTTAAATAGCCACATATTAGATTATGACTGAAATAAAAAATTGTTGATAAAAATGTGACCCTTACTCGATTATTGAGCTTCTTCTAATTTGGATAGGTAGTATGGGCAAGATTGGACTAAAAATTCTAAATCAACCAGAGCTTTTAATCAGTGTCTGCATTGTTAGTAAACATGCTTTTAACATACTGCAAATTGTGGTTGTTGTGCTAGGGTTGTGATACATCAGACATATACCAATATTTTTACAATGTTACTATTGTACACACGAATTCTGCTGATTATATTGCAAATAATACCACTATTTCGGCTAATCTGTGTTCCCTATGAATTTCTTGTATGTACCGTCCCTGACCCTGTCGCTGTCCGTGCAACTCTCTTCAACCTTCACTTGGGCTTACCAGGTATATCTCATGAGCAATACGAACACGTTTAATGTAAATGCCATGTTGAATGCTGGCTATTTATGTAGTTTTGTTGTAATGAACATATTTGATGATGCGTTTGCTACAACCATTTCAAATTTAACTACAATTTAAAATTTGTTGTACACATTTTGGATCTTATGATTGGTCCGGCTAATGGATCTTGTCTTAGCCTACTTCAATACAAGTTATTGCTTTCAACTTCGTAGTCTCATACTAGGTTCGTATGACGATTTCGTTTAAACACCCACACTAAATTGGTATATCGCAGTGTCATTGCTACTATGGATGCACCCGACCCGAGGTTCCGTATTGTATGGTCGAAAGAGTTGGATGAGGCTCTGGTTGCGACATTGAGGAGACAATATGACATGGGTAGGTGCGTCGATGGAATATTCACTAGGGACGCGTGGAGGGAGACGCTACGCGATTGGCATATCAGGATGGGGAGGAACGAGGGTACATTGGATCAGTTAAAAACTCGGTGGGAGAACCTCAGGAGAGACTATGCAAAGATAAAACCGGTAACCAACAAAAGTGGTGTTGGATGGGATGACAACAGGCACAAACCAATATTGCCTGACACCCCGGAGTGGAGGGAGGCACTTGCAGTATGTCTAATAATATATACTCCACTGACTATTATATATTAAATTAAACTTGTTACTTTTGACCTAATCAGTAGTTGTCCCCGATTTTAGGCAAACAGGGAACTAGCGAGACTGATCAACAGACCATTTTACCACTACCACGACGTCGAGTTGATGGGGGGGAGGAACATAGCTAGGGGCCATCATGCAATGTCCTCAACCGATAGACAACCTCCTTCTGATGTTGCATCTGAAGATGATGTTGTTGTTGACCTAGATGCATCTGATTCATTTGTCAGCCCAGAACCAACCGGTCCAGCCGGTTTCCCTGAAGACGTGGTTAATTCTGGGACACAAAGTGAGGACACCAATGGCGGATCACACAACCAAGGTGTTGGTGCAACGACTCCCACCACGATCAGACGTAGGAAGCGAGCGTCAAGCTCACAGGACAGTTGTGTCCTGTCTAATGATGTTGTGTCCGAATTCACAAAGGTGTTTTCCAAGGTACATGAGATGGGCAGCGGAATTGCTGCTAGGTGTAATGATAAAGACGAATACCAAACCATTTTGCACCACTTTCATGCAACCTACCCTGACGCCCCTGTCCCAGTTTTTACCACTCTTGTGCACGCCATAAAAGATCCATCTAACCGTAACATTTACCTAAGCCTTATGGACACCCCACACAAAATTACCATTTGGTTGCAAGACTTGTGGGAAATGAAGAACACAGCTTCTGCAGCTTCTGCATTACAATCACCCTTCACGCCACAATCTACACCGTACTTTTGAGGTTGACTAATTTAATAAGTATATCAGTATCCTGCCTTTTATTTGATGAACTTTATCAGAAGTTGTTGTTGTACTATTTTATTCAGTTGTTGTTGTACTATTTTATTCTGTTGGGAACAAGCTCTGAACTATAGTACTATGTAATGGTTTTAATGGAACAAGCCCTAATTTCATTTCTGCAATATCTCGATATTTCCCTGATGCGGATAATCACTTTTAATTATAGACGTGATGGCTGGTATGCATCCATATGAAACAACTGATGACATTCTACAACTACTGCATGTTATGTCTGCTCCGGCTTATGACATTGGTAACGCAATATCCTACCAAATAGCCGACCAAATTTCCCACAATATCATGGGAAATTCAGACGCCTCAACCACACACCAACCAATACCGAGATCGGTTAGTATTTGGAGCGGCCATCAAAAGGTTTTAGAAATAATAACCGGCCATGAAAGGAGGGCGTACGATCTGTACCGTATGCTACCCAACACGGTTTTAGCGTTTGTTGACAAACTTGAGGGCTGAGGTTTGTTGAAAAGTACAAGAGGTGTGTCATCAGTGGAGGCAGTTTGCTACTTCCTTCAGATGGTTGGCCATGGCCATACCAACCGTGTTCTTGCTGAGGACTACATTCACAGTGGTGAGACCACAAGTAGAAAGTTTAACGAGGTGTTGGATGCAGTGTGTGCTTTGTGCAGTGAATATATTGTCATGTCAACTGCATCCACAACTCCGCACCGCCGCATCGGCGAGAGTCGAAGATTTTACCCTTACTTCAAGGTATGACCATCACTTAGTTGACCATTGTCCATTCCATTGTTAATATAACCAGTATCGTCATCGTTGAGTTTGGCATTTACTTGCGTATTTCTTATATACTTGTCTTAGGATGCCATTGGGGCAATTGACAGGACACACATCCCCGTTTTGGTGAAACGCGAAAAGCAGAACCGATATAGAAATAGAAAAGGGAATGTTTCCATGAATGTCATGGCTGCAGTCGACTTCTCAATGGAGTTTACATATATCATGACTGGTTGGGAGGGATCTGCTGCTGACCAAAGGGTACTTCAGGCAGCTACAACCACAGGCGGGTTCAAAGTACCCGCTGGGAAGTACTATCTTGTTGATGCAGGGTACGCCAACACCAGGCAATTTCTTGCACCATATCGAAACGTTGCTTACCACATAGCAGAGTATCGGGGTAACAGAGGCTCATACACAAGCAAAAAGGAAATGTTCAACCACCGACATGCTCAACTACGTAACGTTGTCGAGCGACCCTTTGGTGTGTTGAAGAAGAGGTTTTCCTACTTTCGTAAAGGAGCAACTTTTCCCGTGCAGTCTCAGTCTCGGATTGTAATGGCTTGTTGTATCGTTCACAATTTTATCCGGCGCCAAAATGATGGCGATCCTATGATGGACGAACACTTGGATGAGCCTCATACTACCACTGACATCTCGAACGAATTGAGTTCTCTGCAACAAACAAGCCAGGTCGATGCTAGAGAGGGAGATGTCTTGCGCGAAACTGTTACCAATTCTATGTGGGCAAATCAGTGATTTATACATTTGTTTTGTAACTTGCAGACATTGAAACATGTTCTACAACATGTTTCACTTACTCCCTTATTTGTGTAACCTAACGACCAACTTTTGTTCTCAAACTGTATTGTTCACCGTTTTATTTGCCTACTTATAAACAATGTGAAATAATGTCTCATTAGGTTTTCTGTCTAAAAATGGACAAAGACATGCCGTCGTGCCCATGTGGTCTGCAGTGCACCGTACGAGTGTACATGGATGCCACAGATGCGGCAAATGGACGATTTGAAGACAACAATCCCCATAGGCCATATTTTACATGTGGTAGGGGTCTTGTACAAACCAGATTCCATATGAGGTTGCCCGCGCAGCAAGTACCACCTACAGTGGCTACGCTGACTGCAATTAGGGATGCAATGGTATCACAACTCGGATATGCATGTAGCGAACGCAAGTTCTGGTCAGAACATTGTGCCTTTGTCTGTTCAACCAGAGCAGACACAGATAGGTTACAAGAAGAAATTTCAAGTATGCGGGAGAGGTGCCGATATCTTCGCCAGCGACTTCAAATTACGAGCGATAATGACTCTTCATCAGAAGAAGATGGATACAATACGTCATAGATATACTATATTATGATATGTCTAAATGAACTCCACTTGTCTGTTGCAACAATTAGCTACTCGGTCTTCATATTATCTTTGAAAACTATGTCATGAACCCGATATTTTTGTATTAATCGTCAATTATGTTTTATTAGATGTCGATGATTCCATCTGAGGTTCCGAGGTGTGATTGTGGGCTAAATGCAGCCTTACGGCTTAACACAGAGGATGCAGGGTTAAATGACTTTGCCATTCTGAGTCAAAGGTCGGGCGAAATGTATTACATATGCCCTACTCGTGAGGTGTGATAGTACATCAATAAATAATATATTGTCCTTGTTGAGGCTCCGCATACTTTGCCATTAACTTGTACCTCGTACTACATTTTAGGGAAAAGACCGATGCAGATACTTCCATTGGGCAGTCGATCTCCCCCCAACAATTGATTCATTGAAAGCGGAGATTATGTTACTAACTGTTGAGTGCAAGTCAGTGTGGGGTCAGGCGATGAACATGAAGGACTTCGTTGAAATTCATTACAACTACGATGAATTATACTCTACGAAAAAGTATGAGCATGAGGTTTTACAACGCAACGTTGCCAGTCTTGAGGAAGATTGCCGTATGCTTCTCGACATCCCTTCACCTCAAATGACTCCATGACGTTGAATGGCAAATGCATTTACATTGTGTTCTCTGTTTAGAATGACTATCAATGGATGTTATGAACATCATACACTTGTTTAATTTAGGCACTTTTATAAACGTCATATTACATTTTAAGTGGTATGAAAATTTTCTTCATGTTGATGAGTGTTTTAGTAATGATGTATATTATTATTCGAATTTTTTCTTAACGTTAGTTCTAACCAAATAATACAATTAATTGTGATATACACCCTTACTTTTTGAAAAATATATTACTTACAGAATCTGTTATATGGCTGCCCAACCGCCGACACCGTCTTTTATCTGGTCACACGAGCTTGATATGGTTCTCAGGGGTTTGATGAGAACCCAATATCACGTGGGTAGATGTGTGAATGGAGTATACTCTACACAGGCTTGGATGGAGGCATGGCACCAGTTCGTATACATAACAGAAAGGCCTTACATTTCATTGCCTGAGTTGCAAATGCGATGGCAATACATCAAGAGAGAGTTTGTAAGAGACAATATGTTCATATTGGCAGATTTATTGCCTCCCCCCACATTGGCCGCGCAACAAGGCATTGAACGCAACTTCTTGACGACGCGTCGCACTTACCCACCAGGGATTTTTTTTAGCACTAACAATTGAAATAAACAAATGAACTTGTAACATTTGTGCTAAATGTAGTTGTGTTTTTGCGTCGAAACAATTTACATTGTCTACTTATGTGTTGCATTATTATATGTTGCTACCATAATGCGATCAAATTTCCTACTTCATTATTATCTTATTGCCACAGTTACTTTACGAATTCTATTATTTGTTCATACCTTTGTTTTTATTAATTATAGATGTCGACATCGCGTGCAATTCATAAATATGCTGAAGAAAACCTTTTATGCAAAAAACCATGTTGCAATCACATAAACGAGGAGGGCAAAATTGGGACCGATGATCAAGTCAAGGGCAAAGTCAGTCAGCATGTTCCTCATTTGCCATTGTTGTTTGATTGGCCAAAAGACGACATCAAACAACAAAACAAGCAGCCGGTGCAGGAACCATGCACAGTGTCATGGGACGAGTACGATGAGGCCATAACGTTGGCCCAAAGTGCCTTGTCAAAATCTTAGCTTTGGTTTGCCTGTTTATTGCTCCCCTTTTTTGTCCTTCTCCCCTGAGGAAGATCACCCGTAAACAATTATGTTATTATCAGTGATCGTTTATGTTTCACTAATGACGACAATATGATTATTATCAGTTGCTTTTACCGACGATAATGTAATTTGTTTATGTTATGAACAAAATATATTAGGCCAATTTCATATTTCATGTAGCTTGACTGGCAATTTCATATTTCATGTAGCATGACTATTACTGACGATAATGTAATTCGTCACACTCATGACGACAATTAACTAGGTTCAACATTACATATATACCACATGCAAAAGTCATTCCAGACGACAGTAACATTTCATTACTTTTTCATCACTACGTTAAAATTAGAATTATCATATCTTAGTTGCACTATTTTAAATATACAAAATAACACCCACACAACACAAATAAAATATATTTTTAATATATTATAAACTTAGGTTGAAGTGACATCACAAACACACATTCTCCGTACTTGTTCAAACAATGATGCAAGAACATGACAGTTACTTGTTAATCACTATGTTAAAATTAGAATTATCATCTCTTATTTGCACTATTTTAAATATACAAAATAACACCCACACAACACAAATAAAATATATTTTTAATATATTCAAAACTTAGGTTGAAGTGACATCACAAACATACATTCTGCGTACTTGTTCAAACAGTGATGCAAGAACATGACAGTTAGTTGTTAATCACTACGTAAAAATTAGAATTATCATATCTTATTTGCACTATTATAAATATACAAAATAACACCCACACAACACAAATAAAATATATTTTTAATATATTCTAAACTTAGGCTGAAATGACATCACAAATACACATTCAGCGTACTTGTTCAAACAGTGATGCAAGAACATGACAGTTAATTTGTAATCACTACGTAAAAAATTAGAATTATCATTTCTTATTTGCACTATTATAAATATACAAAATAACACCCACACAACACAAATAAAATATATTTTTAATATATTCTAAACTTAGGTTGAAGCGACATCACAAATACACATTCTGCGTACTTGTTCAAACAGTGATGCAAGAACATGACAGAATAAGCAGATACTGACTACGCTGCCAAACAAAATCAGAATTCCAGCCAAACAGATTCAGACTGCAGTCAGACTGAAATCAGACCATCTGACCAGAATCAGACTGCGTTGCCAAACAAAATCAGACTGCATCCTGACTGCCCCAGCACCGGAATCCAGACTAACCCTGACTAACCCAGTCCAGATTCCAGAATCCCAGTCCTGTGCCAAACGCAGGCTAACAAGTCGGGTGACTTGGGGTCCAAATTGATCCTAGTTGCACGACTCGGTAAGCTAGTCGGGCCATTGGGATTACTGTCTGAGTTTTCCTTGTTTGAATCTGTTTTGAGTTGTGATTAGAAACGAGATTGGAGTTTGGAGACTCCAAGCCTATGACTCTTCTATATAAAGGGGTGTATGTCCATGGGGTGATTGGCACTTGTGATTGTGACATATTGTGAGACAAGTTATCTAAGAGTTCTTCCTCTTGGGGAGAGAAAAGCTCACCCTTCGGACAACAGCCTACAATAGGAGAAGGAGAGCGAGCAACGCTAACACGTCAAAAACTCCAAGTTCGGCTTCCTCTTCGTGACCAAGGTGGTGCATCAAGTGTTCCCGCATCCGTGTGGACGACGTAGAGACCGAGACCCTTGGGCGGAGGCTTGAGAGCAAGCAGCTTCTTCAAGAAGAAGACAAGGCGTTGCTGCTATGACACGGTGGCAAAAACAACATCCATTTTAGATCCAAATCCGAAAGTGCAAGTTCTGCATTGACATAAGACGTGTCTAGTTGTAGGACAACTAGTGTGCTTTAAGGTATATTCAATATCCCTTCTATGTCTTTAATATACCAAAGTTTTATGGCTACGATGGACCCATTGGCTTGGGTGTTATCGGGAGACATTTTCGTATTTTGTTGCACCCCCTCCCACCAAAACCCTATAATATCAGCATTTTATGCATCTATATGCTTTAAAGGCATAAAGAACAGGTATTTCTAATATTTTTGGGCATGCAGTGAATTTCAAGACCACTTGTAGCAACAGGGAAACAATGGTATTCAAAGACACTACTTGCTAATCAAGCGAGCAGAGATCTAAAGGCCATGCGAGTAATGAGATGGAGGCAAGTTAAATGATACTATTAGACAAAACCATTCTCCTATATCTATGAGAGGGAAACACTTACAACTTGGACACAAACAGTAGTGCGCCAAGCATATTTAGACACATATACATAATAAATTGAATAACAAATAACTTAACATTCCACTTGGAAAGCAGTGCAATAAAAAGATACACATCATATTCAGGGAAGCATGGATTTTGAAGCCCTAGATGCAAAGGAGGGAAAAAGTCAAAGCCATTAGATCTAATGAGCAAGTGGTTGATGTTGTTATTTTTAAATTCTATGTATTCTTATTTGAGCTCTTCTTATGCTTATTTGTTGCATATCTTTTTTGAATATTTCTTTTAAATTGAGTTGCACTTGATGGTTATGCAATTATTTGTGAAACATATCTACTTGCTTAGTTCTTTTATTTTCTTCCATCTTCAAGCCTCTCAATTTTTCTAAGACTGCTAATCAACCTTATCTTGACCTCTTATTATTTCATGGTGCCCTTCATCTACAGGTGGATATTAGCAAGAGCTACCAACTACCTAGTATATAAGACGACTTTGCGGGAGTGTACTTAGGTACTCACTGTTGTAATTCACAGAGATTATTTAGCTCACTGAACTGGAAAAAAAAAGTATCTGTCAGAATGATAAAACAAGGTAGACTTTTAGGCTCAATTGTTATGAGCTTTGATGTGCTTTTGAACCATTTTATGTTATTCCATCTGTTTTATCAAATAGACTATCATTCATCCTCACCGCTCATCGAATCCGCCCGTTGCAGCAGCGCCGGCCCTAGGAGCACCCTTCTCTCCCGTGCGGCTCTGGCTTGGGGGAGGGGCTCCTGCCGCCCTTGTGCGCTAGCCTTCTCCCCCTGGCCCTTCCTTGCTCGAGCCGTTGGTTCCCAATTGGTGGTGTCCTCCGTGATTCGTCTCCCTGCTTCTCGGCACGTTGTCTGGTCCGAAGGATCAGATTTTCAGCTACATCTTGTAGGGCGACTGTGTTGGCAGTTGTGCGGTGACGGTTCTTGCTTTCATCGGCGTGGTGTGTCGGGACTTCTCTGTGGACGCATTTGGAGGTTTGTCTCCCTTTGGGTTCCTACGGTTCTGGTCTCCCCTTCCTTTTTCTTGTTGTTTCGTCTTTCTTGTGTGTCAGTAGTTGCCAGGTTACCGTTTCCCTTCTTTTATTTTCTTTTTGTATTTTACCATCTGAGGCTTGGTAGGTGTGCCCTCGGTTTCCCTGTTGGCTTGTTGGGGCAGGGGATAATTAGGGGTCTTGGGTTGGGAGGTCATTGCTTCCGTTCCTTTCTTGGTTTTGATCGAGTTGGGATCCTTGGTAAGTGGTGGTGGGGTTCCGCTGTGTTTTACCCTCCATTCTTATTCTTTCCTCCGGCCTTTTCTGCTCCTTTGCTTGTCCTGTGTAGGGATCCATTGTGGCTGTTCTGCCGGTGACTTAGTGCGGCCTGTTATATTTTTTTTCAGGTCGATTTTCTTTGGTGTTCTTTTAGATTCTAGGTGTCCGTGTTGTTTGGTGTCCCCCATTATGTTAGGTTCATCTTTGTTTCTTTGTTGTATGGCAGCGAGTGTGAAGGTGATCCCTTCTTTGATCATTGGTTTGGAACTTTTACTCTGTCACAGATTTAAGCTCAGGTTGAAGGAATCTCTCATTAAAGGTTGTTATTATCAGCGAAATGAAAGAGAGATCTATACATCATTGTACTTATCATGTTCCGATATGAGTTTCTATTTTTGGTATCTGTTCTTCTTCTGTATGTGGTCAGTGGGTGTATCTTTCTTCACATGTAGATGCCGTATGGCTCCTCTGTAATGAAATAGTATCTTTACTTTCAAAAAAAATAGACCATCATTCACTTGTTGTAATACTTTTTTCCCCATCACTTATGCATAATGTTTATAAAAGCAAAAAACTTTGATTAGATCTTGGATCGGAATCAAGGTGGCTATAAAATGTGTGGCATGTTGACATCATCAGATACTATGAGTAATGAGTATATGAAGATGACTAATGGAAAAAGTAAATCTGGATATTGTCATTGTTAGAAAAAAAATTTAGTTACCTGCCGCAGCAAGAATTTGGTCTGAAGTCACAGTCTCATGTGCCTGCGCACTGCGACACTAAAGTTACTACATCCACTCCTAGCAAATTGATCAGAAAAAGCATATAGAAGTGGGTAATCATTTTGTAAAGAAGGCAGTATGACAGAAAATTAGTGCTCTACAAATTTGAAGATAAGCTTGCTGGTTTTTTATTAAGTAGCTGGATATAAAACCGTATAAACCACTAGTTGACAAGTTGATCCAATTTAAGGAGGCTGATTTGTTACTGTTTATTTGTGAGGGTTCAGCTTGAGAGTTTGCTTTTATTTGATTCCCTTCACCTCATGTTGTAGTTGACGCCTGCAGCCATCTTAACAAATTATATCATAAATAAATGATGTGATCACCTCAACAAGGTCACTAATTGGGGACATTTTCAAAGGCAGTTTTGGCTACTTTTTGATTCAATTCTTGCGACGCTGCGCCTCAAAAGAACTTCAAACCCAAAATTGTATCGAGTTTACATTAGTAGATAAATTCCTCATCCAGAAAATGGATATGGCATGTGCTAAATTTCTGTACATTCTTGAACTAAAATTGATTCAGAAAACTGTGTTATGGCATACGGGAGGAGGTGTCACCTAAGACCAATTCTAATGATTGCTGTTTTTATTAACCTGCTCATACTGCAGTACTATTTCAATAGTCGACACGATATACTTTTAAAGTGGAAAAAGAGAACTGAAATCGTAGTTCTCGGCAGACGTGTAGCACTTGGGTCACTCTTGTCAATCAACTTTTAGTTAGAAAACAAGCCAGATTTTATTCGTACAAATTCAAAGCTCTTCTTTTGATATTCAGACTTTCCAATGAAATCACAAAATTAGAAGATCAATAATGGATGACATCAGGCAAGTGAATAACGGGAATATCCACAAAATGATGCTACTTACATCTAGAGATGATTTCTAGAAAAATGCATAAATGAGTAAATGAGTAAGAGCATAGCTACTAGCACTAACCACCAGTTCTGATAGCCTTCAGTTGGAATATTCCTGTTCCTTGTGGCCCAGAAACAGGAAAAGAGCATGATACAGAATGCCTTCGGTGCCCAACAGCAAGAGAAGCATTATACCATGGTCCTCTTATAATAGGGTCTCCAAGTGCCTCGATGATTTTCTGGTTTTGACTGGCCTTCTCAATTGCTTTACTGCAAAAGCAAGAAATATATAAAACTAGTGGAATTTGCGTCAATGATGCTCATTAGATGGGAGCACATGGTTGCTATGACATATATTTCACTTCAAAATGAGTTTGTTCTATCTGTAAAAGCTGTAGGCCATCACAAAGTTGCATCCATATTTTATGGCACTTGTAGGTTTGAAATAGTTGTTGGAGAATCTGAGACAAACATGCTACAAGAAAGAAACAAAGAATGATTCCATAGTTCCAATTCCATTACCTCTACCCCATAATAATCATTACACGTCAATAGCATTTAATATAAAAAGAAAAGCATGACATGAGAAGAAGAAAAAAAAGGCAAACTAAATGCCTTTGAGAAGTCATACACAATTTCAAATAAGACAGCCACCTAAACTATCAACAACTTTGATAAATTGTCTTAATTTCCAGAAAGCATCTTTTGGGCACATAGTTCACTCACCTACTACATCTGGAACAATAAAATGTATATTGCACTCTTCGATAGAATGTAAAATGTAAATAAATTATACTTTAAAAGGCATAGTAAGAATAACAACATTGAAAATTTTAATCTCGACCATGTTAGGGCCAGATACATGCATCCTCTTCTCATTCAACTAATTTATGTCATTCCATCGAGATTTAAACAAACCAAATCACTCTTCGTTATTTCCAGTTATTTTCAAGTTAACTCTTTCCCTCCTCTGCTCCTACCACGTCAATTACAACAGTCACACCAACCCATAGTTATCCAGGCTCCCGCCTAGGCCCCCTAGGCTCTAGGTGGTCCGCCTTAAACTGGACGCCTAGGCTTTAAATAACTAAAGTGGATGCCTAAGGCCTTTTGGGCCCAAATTAAGACACTTGAAGACCAAATTAGCATAGATTAGGTAGGAATCTGGTTAAATTAGATCATGTTTAGTTATTTTTAAGAAGAAATGGATCTGATATAGGCCAACTAAGATCTAATTTGGGCAGATTAGGTCTGATTTGGGGGAAATAGGTTTGATTTGGGGAAAACATGTCTTATTTGGGGGGATTAGATCTGATTTCGCTAAGGTAAGGCTCATTTAGGTCAATGTAGGACAAACTAGGGGAAATTACGTCTGATTAGGTTATGAGTTTAAGTCAATGTAGGACAAACTAGGGGAAATTACGTCTGATTAGGTTATGAGTTTAGGTCAATGTAGGATAAACTAGGGGAAATTACGTCTGATTAGGTTATGTTATACCAAAAGAGGTATAACGTTGGCCAAATTAGGTAAGACTGGGTTAAATTAGGTCCAATTTAGATCACATGTTAAGTCAAACTAATTTAGATCATGTTAAGTCAAACTAAGGCCAAATAGGTCTATCTTAGGTCGTGATGGGTGTGATATAGGTGAAGTTATGATTGATTAAGCTTATAGATATAACCAATACAAATGTACATATTTGAATATAACTAAATGTATACACAAAATCATTAAATTATAGATAAATACGAAGAACGCCTAGGCCCCCTAGGCTTCCCCTGATGGGAAGGACCGCCTAGACAAGTATGCTCCAACCAACTTAAGTCGAGTGTGCTCAAAGCCTCAAACCATCCAAGACACCCCTGACGAGAATATCCTCAATACTTACTAGTGCAACCCTATTTCTTAGAATGGTGATAGTACTCCAAATAATATATTTGCTTAGATTTTTCTTATAAATCAAACTATACTAAGAGTGACAAGCCTATTATATTGGCTTCTAACATTCTTCTACAAAATATTGATGGTATAGAAGAGTCTTGTGTTTGTGTTGCTCCATGTACTTTCTTGCATAGTCACAATATTTTTCAAGTTTTTGAAAAATTCGTGATTATATAACAAATTTCCCTAGGTGCAACTTATGTCCAAACAAATACCGGATTTCGCGAACATGTCACAAATTTCCTGAATATTTCATGAAATTGCTAAAGTTGTCACAAAATTTTCCATTTGTTTCATAGCCTCCTTGGTTTAGATAATATATAAATTACACCATAATTCTAACGAAGTGTATTATTATTGTGTCAATGATAAGTTGAATATAGCATAAATTACAGCATTTGGCATTGCATGTTCAAGATGATTTACATTCAAACATATATCATGTGAGTGTGTTTGTTAGTGTTAGACTGCGTGCACGTGTGTATATATGGGATTAAGAGAGGCATTCTCTCCCCCTCTCCCATGCCCGTGGCGGAGGCCGAACGCCCGGGAGGGAGACACCATGTGTGTGTATATATGTATGTGTGTATGTATGTATGTATGTGTGTGTGTATGTATGTATGTATAGAAAGAGAGAAAGAGAGATGTGTATGTATATATGTGTGTGTGGATCGTTTCTATGTTACCTATTATGCCTCTACTTATGTTCTCCTTTTATCCCACATCTTGATATGGAATTTTGCTTGCTTCCCCCTATCAATAAATAAGTGGGTGCTCCTTTATGTGTAATACACAACTTTTTTGGTATTAATCAGGTACCCCAGCCACACCAGGGTTTTCTCTCTTTGTCTCTCTATCTTTCCCTCCTCTCTCCTCTATCTCTAGCCCTGCTGCATCTCCATCTTCCCATGCCCTCCCCCGCAACAATGTAACCCTAGGCCATAGCCAATGAGCATAGTTACAAATTCGGTATTCGTGATACATTCGGTTGAGTTGAAAAATCGGAATTTGGCAATAATGCGGGAAATTCGGGTAAAAAGCAATCAACGTACAGTAAAAATATGGTCAACCATTTGGGAAAAAGTCGAGAAAACATCGGAGGATGTATACATATATTGCATACATCTTATATGTATATATATGTTTTGCACATATATATGTACGTATATATTGCATCAATTTACCTATAACTATTACTTACATATACACACACATATATGCGTTTACATATACATACACATATATATGCAGTCAAACTAAGTAACAATCTTAATCAATATAATACGGGAAAAGAACGTACAAAACGGGGGGGAAACATTAAACGTGAATAATTCGTGCACCTTGGCAATCTCAGATGCATGTCTAGAAGCAATCAACATGTCATCCACATATAACAGTCGGTAAACAAAGGAATTGTCATCCAGCCCTTTGTAGTAGACACAAGCATCATAGCTACCCCAGGAAAATCCATTATGCATCAAGAAAGAGTCAAATCTCTTGTACCATTGTCTAGGAGATTGCTTCTTCCCATACAGTGACCTCTTGAGCAAGCACACATGGTTCCTTTGTTTTCAAAACCCTCTGGTTCTTGCATGTAGATGTTTTCTTCTTATTCACCGTGCAGAAAAGTTGTCTTTACATCTAACTGTTGCAACTCTAGGTCTCCAATGGCTACCATAGAAAGAAGCACCCGCATGGAACTATGCTTGACATCGAGTGAGAAGACTTCATTATAATCAATGCCTTCAATTTGATTGTAGCCTTTTGCAATAAGGTGTGCCTTGTATCTGTCACCTTTCTTCTTATAGACCTACTTGCAGCCCACTACTTTCTTGCCTTAGGGAGGTATCACCAACTCCCAAGATTCATTCTTGTGAAGAGATTGCATCTCTTCATTGTAGCAATCCACTGCAGAGTATCATCACATGCGATTGCATCACAGAAATTGGTGGGCTCGTCATCAATATTCACATCAATAGCGTTTGGAAGGGCATAGGCTACCATGGAGTCACCAAAGCCATAGTGTTGGAGTGGTTTGACATTCTATTTGCCTTTGCTCTTTGCTACATTGTAAGAACTCTCTAGAATCTCCTCTTTATCTTCAGTAGGCACTGAATCATCTAGCACGGAAGAGGGATCTTGTTCATCAATATGTGAGCTGACATCTTCTTTGGTCTCCACCGGTTGTGAAACGCCCTATAGAGAACCTATAGAAGAGTTAGTTGTGTCTTGCATAGTAGACACCATGGTAGATTTGTTAAAAGTAACGCTACACTCTACCAAGAAACGTAGTGAAGAAGGATCCTTGCACTAAAGTCGGTATCCTTTCACCCTAGAAGCATAACCAAGGAATACGCATTTCATAGCTCTAGGTTCTAATTTGCCAGTATCAGAATGTGCATAAGCATGGCAACCGAATATACACACATTTGAATAATCACCAGGGTTACCACACCAATCTTCTTCAAGAATCACGAAATTAATAGAAGATGATGGAGAATGGTTCACCAAATAACAAGAGGTTAATATAACTTCATCCCAAAAAGCTCTATCCAAGCCTGCATTGAGAAGCACGCATCGGGCCTTTTCCAACAACGTTTTGTTCATTCTTTCTACTACATTGTTCTATTGGGGCATGTAACACATTGTACGATCTCTTTTGAACCCATGATCATTGCAAAAATTATTGAACTCCTTAGAACAGAACTCCAAGCCGTTATCAGTCTGAAAAGTCTTTATGCTCTTGCTCGTTTGATTCTCAACAAGAGCTTTATCCACAGCTTGAAAGTAGAGAATGTCTCGTCCTTGCTCTTGAGAAAATTAACCCAGACCTTCCTTGTGTAATCATCGATGAAGGTCATCATATATATAGCACCACCTTTGGAAGGAACACGAGAAGGGCCCCATAGATCAGCACGAACATAATGTAGAGCAACTTTGGAAGAATGAATTGCCATGTGAAGCTATTATGTTTGGCCTTCTCTATAACATAATGCTCACAGAATTCCATTGCTTTCACGGCAACCCTCTCTTGCTTAGGAGCATCATCCCTTTCTTAGACATGTGTCACAAATGCATATGCCAGAGCCTACCGGTGTCTTTAGATGAAGTTGTAACTGTTGCGGAGCTTGTGACGGTGGAATCTTGCAAGATGTATAGTATGTGTAAACTTCTCACTGCCTTCACGAGGACCCGATCAGCTTTAAGAATATGAATACCTTCGTTTTCACCGGAGAACTTGCAGCCCATGTCTTAAAGTGTGCCCAATGAGATGAGACTCTTCTTCAACCCAACAACATGTCGTACGTCTGCCAATGTTCTGACTTCGCCATCAAAGATCTTGATCTTCACTATGCCAACACCAATCGTCTTGCAAGGACAATCGTCACCTGAAAGGGTATTTCTACTTTGATGTGAGTCATAGGTATGGAAATAATCCTTACGCTCGATTATGTGGTACGTGCATGCCGAATTAAGAACCTAATCCTTCTTGTAGTTGTAGGACGGTGATGAAGCAAGAATGTAGTCGTCGTCTCTAGAACCTCCATGAGCCACCTTTACATGAGTTGCAGCATCATTTGATTTCTCATGCTTTTGCTTTTTTGCAACTTGTAGCATTCATCCCGGGTATGACATGTCTTCTTGTAATAGTTGCACCTCTTTGATTGACTTTGACTTTGACTTGTTCTTTTGCTTTGAACTTTCAGGGTCTGTTACATGGACACTCCCTTCCACTAGTGGCCAATGCTTCACCCGCTACTTTTGATGAAGTAAGATCCTTCTCTAATTTCTCTTGAGACGTCAAGGTCGTTTTGACTTCATGAAGTGAGATAGTCTTTGACTCATGGAATATCATCATATCCCGGAGATTCTTGTAGGACGGCAGAAGGGTACAAAGAAACAAAAATGCTTGATCCTTGTCCTCTATCTTCACATTAATCTACCAAAGGTCGTGGAAGATTTCATTGAACTCATCGAGAAGAGCCGTCAAGGAACCACCTTCTTCCATGTGAAGCATGAAAAGGAGCTTCTTTTGCGCAAGCTCGTTGGTGATGGACTTCTGCATGTACAGTGCTTCAAGTGCATCCCAAACGTCTTTGGCGGTCTTCAGATGGACGACCTCACGGAGGATTTCATCCTCCAAACAGAGAAAGATGCATGTATGAGTCTTTTGATCAATCTCCTCCATCGATCATCTATCATGGATTCCGGTTTCTTCTCCTTTTCGAGAAGAGCTTCATGGACTCCTTGTGTGAGGCAAGATTCGCACTTAACTTGCCAGAGAGAGAAGCTCTTCAAGCGATCAAACTTCTCGATATTGTACTTCGACGTCATGGTAGAGATCTGGTGGTAGAACTTGCTCTAACACCACTTGTTGGGATATGGTAGTAATGGGAGACCCAAACAAAAAGGACCAACGAGCTAGTTGCGGAGATGCAGAAGTGTGAAATCGAGCAATCCAGACCGAATACGTACGATGAAAATCAACAACGGAACAAGCAAGCAACCACAAAGACGAGATTTATAGTGGTTCAGCAAGTTCCCAATGTGGGAGCCTACATCCACTGTCGAAGATGATATTATTGATAGAGAGATTACAGAGATGATTATTACAGAAGAGAGAAGACTCAATCCCCTTTTACACCCAAAAGCCAACCATTGAAGAAGACAGTTACTTGGAGAGGAGCTCTTGGAGGCGTGAAACCCTGAGGGAAGCACTAGGTCCGTCTATGGCTTTAGATCTTTGAAAAATGACATCTCTTGATGTCTGTTCGTTGCTCTTCATGTTTAGGATGAGTTGGGGGTCTATTTATAAGAATAGGCAGCGTATCTAAAATCCCAAAGTCACTCGGAGTCATCCAGTCCGTGAATACGGTCCATCTTGGAGAATATCGAACTGTAGACTAAAATATGGTCCAACAGAACTGTTTATGGTCCAGCCTGGGGTGTATACGGTCTGCTTTGGAGTGTATACGGTCTGGTCTGGAGTGTATTTGTTGTTGTTGCTGCTCTTGCCCAAATATGGTCCATGGGCACCGTATATGGTCATTTGTTTGACCGTAAATACACCTATAAACACCCAAAATGCATCCCGAGATGTCAAGGCTTGGTGGAGATGTCTGCTTCATCCAAGAAGCTTTTCTAGAGAATTTAGGACACCCTCTCAACATCATGTATAATGCCCAATCATGTAATAAGACTATTGAGCATTGATGCTACCTTTTGGCATGTATTGCATAGAGTAGACATTATCTTTAGGCTTCATCCAAGTCTCTTACATGACCTCAAGGTCAATTACATGGAAGTTTTATGAGCAAGCAGTAGGTCTAAATGGAATATCATATTAGGTATACAAAAACAATAATGCGTCAAGAATGAAGATGGTAAAATGTTGGTGAAGGATAATGATATCAAGAACCCATGGAGAAACTACTTTCATAAGCTTTTCAATGGAGATATTGTGAATAATGTAGGAGAGATGTGTCATATAAATACAAGAGATATCACTTACACACGACGAGTTTCACTATATGAGGTCAAGAATACTTTGAAAAAGCTGAAAATGAGAGAAGGCATGCGAAACAAACGGTATTCCAATTGATGTATGGAAAAGTATGCATGGTGAAGGTGCTATATGGTTAATGAATTTCTTTGATAAATTTATGAAGACCAGAATATGTCGGATGAGTGGAGAAATAGTACTATAGACTTGTCTACAAGAACAAAGGATATGCTCATAGCTACACAAACTATAGAGGTATCAAGTTGATGAGTCACACTATGAATCTTTGGGAGAGAATTATTGAGCAAAGTTAAGATCTATAATGAATAGTTCAGACTACCAGTTTGGTTTCATGCCTGGAAGATCAACAACTTATGTTATTTTTCAGATAAGGAAGCTTCTAAAGAAGTATAGAGAAAACAAAAGAGATCTTTGTATGATTTATATTGATTGGAAAAGGCTTATGGTCGAGTACTCAAGGAAGTATTGTGGAGGGTTCGGGAGAAAAAGGGTGTGTCAATCCAATACATTGACTTGATTTATATTTAAGACATGTAGCTCAGATGCAATTGTTAGAACTCCTGGAGGAGAGACGCAACATTTCCTATCACAGTTGGAGTACATCAAGGATTGGCACTCATCCCATATCTATTTGCTCTTGTTATGGTAAGTTGGCAAAGTATGTTCAAGATGATATTCCTTGGTGCATGTTATTAGCTGATGACAGTGTGTTAATTGATGAAACTAAATAAAGATCAAATGATAAAGTTGAACTTGGAATAAATGATTTGGAATCTAATGGATTTATGATTAGTAGAAGCAAAACCAAGTATATGCATTGCAATTTCAGCCATTCCAGAATTATGAATGGTGGGGTCAAGTATGATGGAGTGGATGTACCAAAATGTGAGAAATTTTGTTACTTGGATCATGGCTGTATAGGCGGTCAGGCATACCATACGGACGCTCAGGCAGCCTAGGCGTGTATATATATATATATATATATATATATATATATATATATATATATATATATATATATATATATATATGGCTAAAAGAATTGTGTACCCGAGTACATGTAGCTTACATGTACCCACCTTCATTTATGGGGATTGTAAAATTGTATCAAATAATCCAACCTTATGGATGTATAGTATACCCCTTAGATAAGATGTGTACCAAAAATCATCACAATCTGATATTCATGGAGCATACAATAAAAGAAAATGTCTATTTTCTAATCAATGGTAAGTTACAGAAATTGCATAAACCATTGAATGATGTATGGCTATATCTCATGATCTACATAAGATATGGTTATGATTTTTTAAAGACATCTAATCTATATAGATTTGAATCAATCCATATGGTTGGATTTTATCAACATACTCTACATATGCTTTTTTAATGGCCGGTACATATAAGTTACATGTACCGGCTGGTACACACTTCCTAACCTATATATATATATATATATATATATATATATAGAGAGAGAGAGAGAGAGAGAGAGAGAGAGTCAGGCTAGAATACACTCGAGTGTACGGACCGCACGAATACACTCAAGTGTGTTTGCATATCAAGACTATTTTTTGCAAAATGTAAACCGTTGATCTTCACCGTCATACTATAACTAGGCTACATACAAATTTTGAGCCCATTTGGATGAGTGTAAGTCACTCATCCAAGGGCAACAAAATCGACGCGCGAAACTAATTTGAAATGCATAATTTTTGCGGTCTTCATAACATGAGCTATACATATCCAAATGTGCTCAAATTTTGCGTATGAGTTGTTCACGAGATGTTTAATAAGATCAATGGATTAGATTTTCAAAAAAAATATTGCATCATGAAAAACTACTTGAGTGTATTCCGCTCCGGATACACTCGAGTGTATTCTAGCCTGACTCTATATATATATATATATATATATATATATATATATATATATATAGTAAAAATAGCACATTCAAAGACCTGAATTTGTAGTACTTTTTTAGGAAATATTTGTCATTTTCCTTTATTGGGTTTTTGTAAAGCCGATTTGAGTTAATCACGAATTGATTATACTCATAAATCAAAAATCAGAAATATTAACTATATTTGTATTTCTATTCATGAGGCAGTACATTTATAAAACAAAACAGTATATTAATAAAGTCAAATATTAGACAAGTTAAAACAGTACATTAATACTAACAGTATATAAATAAATAAAAACAGTAGATAATAAATACAAATCAGTAGATAAGTAAATATAAATCAGTAGATAAATAAATACAAATCAGTAGATTGTAAATACAAATCAGTAGATAAAAAAATCAAAACATTAGATAAGTAAATACAAATCAGTACATAAAATAAATACAAAGTATTAGATAAGTAAATATAAATCGGTAGATAAAAAAATCAAAGCGTCAGATAAGTAAACTCAAAGCATTAGATAAATACATACTAATCAGTAGATAAACAAATACAAAGCATTAGATAAAAAAGTACAACTCAGTTTATAAACAAATATAAATCAGCAGATGATTAAATAATTTTAAAAAGTAGATGAACAAATACAAGCCCTAAATTTAAATAATGTGATGAATCAAAAATCAGTAGATGAACAAACCAGTAGATAGGTAAATACAAATCAGTGGAAAAGTAAATTCAAATTAGAAGATAAGCAAATTCAAATCAGTAAATAAGTAAATACAAATCAGTAGATAAGTAAATACAAATCAGTAGATAAGTAGATACAAATCAGTAGATAAGTAGATACAAATCAGTAGATAAGTAAATACAAATCAGTAGATACATAAATACAGATCAGTAGATAAGTAAATTCAAATCAGTAGATAAGTATATACAAATAGTAGATAAGTAAATACAAATCAGTAGATACATAAATACAAATCAGTAGATAAGTAAATACAAATCAGTAGATAAGTAAATACAAATCAGTAGATAGAAATCAATAAAATTAAAAGCTTAGTTGCGTGTATTACTTTTGGGCCCCCAGATTGGGGCGGGGCTTGGGCCGCCTTCTATTATGCAAATGGATGGTGATGTTCAAGATGATGTTTGTCACAGGATCAAGCATGATGGTTGAAATGGAGTGCAACTAGAGTAGTATGTGACTGGAACATCCCTTCCACATTAAAAAGTAAGTCTTATACAAGGAAGAAAATGTCCGATTTCGATGTCGTTTCGGTGGCCACAGAAATAGAAATTTCAACAAATTTCGACAGAAATTTCGATAAATGCGTTCCTGGCTTTTCGACGGCAAATTAAACGAATTAATGTATGAAATTTTACCAGAATGATCTACTAGTGTAGATCTACTCAAATATGTAATAATATTTCATATTGGATATGTGGGGGGTGGGGTCTCATCATTTTTTAGTGAATGACCCTGAACTGTTTCGATGGGCATTTCGATGGGGATTTTTTATGTTAATTTTCAATGGTGAAATCAATGAATTAAGTCATTATGGTTTGCAAGCACAATATCTAGACTTAAAATTACAAAACTGTGCAAAAAAATATGCTCTAGGTAGTACATAGTATATGAAAATGTCGAGAAAAAAATCGATGATCTGCCTGTTTTGAGAGTTTCGTCAGTCAATTTCGATGTCTGATTGCCACAGAAATAGAAATTTTGACAATTTCGTTGAAATTTTGAACATTGGTCTTATAGAAGACTTATACGACCAGTCATGCTATATCGGAGTGAATGTTGCGATAAAGAAACAAGATCTAAACAAGATCAATGTGGCTGAAATGTGTATGCTAAGATGGATGTGGGAAGACAAGAAAAGATCGCTTGAGAAATGACTATATCAGGAACAAAGTGGACAAGTTGCACGAGGGTCGTTTGAGATGCTAAGGACATGTTCAACATAGTCTGACTAATGTGCCCAGTCGGAGCAATGCCATTGACCAAGCACGGTTAAAAGAAGAGGCATGCCTAAATTAACTTAAGAGGAGCTCACAAAGAGAGATTTCGAATCTTTACATCTTGATCAGATATGACCCATACAAGACCTGAGTGGAAAAGAGGATCCATGCAGCCGACTCCAACATGGTTGGATTGGGGCTTTGATGATTTTGGTGACAACATCATGATGGTAGTTTAAAATAATTTATTTAGGCAGCAGCAATTAAGATAAATTCACAAAGAACGTTGAACTATTTGAGATATAGAGAAACATTAGAAGAATAATGTGAGGGTATTCACCATTAAGGAATATGAAATGAGGCTACTAAACACATTTTTCAGAATAAATAAGAATTAAAGGTTGATCATTTACCTTTACTACAGTAGATCAATTACGCACATATAGATGAAGCCCCCAAGCCCAAGAGTATGTGCAAGTGTCAAAAGATCGGAAATTTGGGTATGATTTTAAGTTTTTTTTTTTAAGTCTTAGGGAGACCCCGCTCCCCCTCTTCAAACAGGTATGATTTTAAGTTTGCTTTATTTTTTGTGTGGACTTTAAATGGGTGGGGTCGTGTCCAACAGAATTCAGCTTGTGTCCAAGAAGTGTATTACTATAAAAAAATGTTGGACACAGCTGGAGAAGTGACCAATATGTATGTAGGTGTGTCTACAGAGTACGAGTTCCCATGTGTGTCTAGTATGAATATGACGCATACTTTCACATGTTTGCACTTCCTAGTCTGCAAGGAACTTGATGACAACCATCTGATGTATCTGCTTATGAAGTCAAGCAGGAGGTCATTATTGATGACTATACTAAGAGTCAAGGATTAATCTTCTTGGTGTAGGTTGTACATTTCTACAGTGATATCACACCGATAGAGCCCTTAATTGGGTCTCCATCTTGTGTCTTCCTACCTTATATTCACATCAAGATGTTCTATAATGCATGCTTATTCGCCAACAAATGGTTTTTGTCAATATATTTAGTCTTATGTTATTTATTTATTTTGTGCTCTCTTTAGTATCTTGTCTTTTATCCCATATTGGAGACCTATGTATTTACTGACTCCTATGATCCTACCCTAACATAAGGAGGGGGTTTGTGCTTGTATTTTTTATCTCAATAAAACAATCTTATTATAATCGCATGTATTAGAGTGGTTTGATCCTCCCTAAGCCTCTCAACGCCAATACTTCCCTTCCTTTCCCCCTAGCCGCCCTCTTCCTTTTCTTCTTCTAATTTCCTCTATGCCCATCGCCCTCCATGCCTTTCTTGTTCCTATCCTCTGCCGCCCTTCTTCCTTATGTCGCCTCTCTCCATTCTGTTGTCCTCTTCCTTTCGCCACCTCTCTCCCTCCTGCCACCTTTTTCCCACCATCCGCCGCTAAACTCCCACCAAACGCCACCACCAAACTCCTCGTCACCCCGCAGCTAAATTCCCTTCCGCCGCCTGACTCACCAGTCACCCTTCACCCTGCCCGACACCCCGCACCTCTCCAGCCCGCACACCTCTCCACCCCACCTCTCTTCCTTTTGCCGCCTCTCTCCATTATGTTGTCATCTTCCTTTCACCACCTCTCTCCCACAATCTGCCGCCAAACTCCTCTTCACCCTGCCACCAAACTCCCTTCCGCCGCCTGACCCCCCTCCACCCTGCCCAACACCCTGCACCTCTCCACCCTGCCCAACACCCCGCACCTCCAGCCCAACACCTCACAGCCTCTCCACCCTGCCGCCTACCCTCCCAGACCCCCCGCCCGCCCTAACGCCTCCCTCACCGCTAAACTCCACCCGCAAACACCCCAGCCCCGCATATCCAGTCGTCTGTTGTCTAGGAAGCACGGACACGGACACAGGACACGACGATTTCAAATATATAGGACACGGACACGGCATACCCACATATATATACATATAAATATAGACATATACATATACATAAATACATGTGTACAATTATACATATATACACACATATATATGCATATACATATACATGTACACAAATATACATATACATACACATAACATGGAGTTAATACATGTAATATCCATGTATCCAAATCTGTAAAGTAGTCGATAACATGAGATTTAAAGAAATAAATTATAAGAAATATAAAATCAAACTCAGAATTCACTTATGATATGAATGCAGATTTATAAGAAACCACTGGTATGTTTCCATTATGAGATTATAAATGATCGATGAAGTAAAATTAATACAGAGTACATTTGCAATATGAAATCAAGTAAGTATGAATGAAGAATGATGGATTACAATGAATTTTCCTGTGGAATTCCTAGAATATTCTTTATAAGAATGATGAATTATATCTATAAGTGTAATTTATAATAGATAAATATATAATAACAATTAGGAGAAGGATAGGGGAGACAATGTTGTTGTGCTGGAATAAGAAGAGAGAGAGAGGAGTACATAATTCATATTTCTTTTAAATTGGGACTTGATTTGGGCATGTCATGTCCACGGCGTGTCCAAGTCGTGTCCAAACTGTCCATGGTGTGTCCAAGCCATGTCCTTGCCATGTCAATATTTTAAAAAAAAAGTACACACTTGTGAGTTGTCTCCACCGCGTGTCCAGCCGTGTCCAGCCGTGTCCGTGTCCAGCACGTGTCCAGAACGGCCACAGCTGCCCCGGGGAAGTGTTTGTGCTTCCTAAGCTCTACTATACATCTTAGCAATTAAGTAACACAGTGGCAGCAGTTGTGGGTGCACGAATAACCAACAAACCAATAGTGGATAGCAACTGTAAGACAAGATGAAGTCCAAGAAGGAAAACAAGAAAAAAGAATAAACAACCAAAAATATTGAATGGTAACGAGTGCTGAGTATGTGATAATAGGGGCTACTTGTGTAGTCCCACATTGTTGAGCCTAGAAATTGTCGACGAGATTCTATGTACTCGAGTCATGTAATTACTTGCTAATCATCCAATAAGAGCCTTCTCCTTTCCCTTTTCTAACATGGTATCAGAGCAGGGCTAATACCTTCTTTCTACCCATTCTTCTATTTCCTAATTTTGGGTATAGGCTACAGTAAGGTATTGCAGGTGTGTGGGCCTTGTGATGGTTTGATGTTATTGGCTACAGGTTTAGTGTGCACTCCAGTGTTCTCCCCTCTCCGGGAAGAGGAGGTGCACCACCTAGGCCCTCCCTATCTCCTCAACCCCCTCCACCAGCCACAGCCCTTCCCCTTTCTCGCCTCTTGAGTTGATACTTTCTTAATCTTCTTGCATGTCTACCCACATGACTATAAGGGGGCAATCCCCTTTAATGTTAGCACCCTTCAAGTTGCGTGACACACGGGTGAATCCAACCTTGGACATCTCTCCAAAAGATGGTCTGAGGACGAAGTTGGATCCCATTCTTCTAGCTATCAAGTCGTTGTTATTGTAGCATCATGATCAAGAACTAAATTGTTTTTTCCATTACTATTCTTCTATTTGGGCCTTGCTCTCTAATGCCTACTTTACGATCTTATGTGATGACCAAGAGTTATATCATCCTCTAATCTAACATTGTAGAACTCCGGAAATAATGTCAAGAACTCCATGTAGTGCAATTTCTATGTAGCTCTACATAGCTAATTAGTGCTAACTAATCAAATCTTGGGTAGTGATCCCCTTCCTAATGTTGACAAAGTCCCCAAACATCTTCAGTGCCTTCCCGACATCTGCCACCCAAGGTGGATACCATGACATTAATACTAAGTCTTAAGATTGTCCTCAAGGACCTCAACCCTCCATCAACTATGTGGCCTCCTCTTAAGGATATTAAGCCCTTCTGACAATGGTTCTCCCTTCTAGTAATAGTAAATGGGTTATTGATTCTGAGAGTAGTTCTCATACTGTGGTAATATTGTTACGTTTCACAATATTACTAAGACAACCAATCTAGGAAGCACGGAACATGGACACGGGACGCGGCGATTTTCAAAAATATAGGACAGGGACACGGCGTTTGACACAGCACATACACATATACATATATAAAAATACATATGTGTATAAGTATACATATATACGCATATATATACATATACATATAGATGTGCACACACACATATATATACACGCACATAACATGGAGTTAATACATATTATGTCCATGTATTCAAATTTGTAAAGTAACTGATAACATGAGTTTAAAGAAAGCATATATAATATAAAATCAAACCCACAATTCACTTATGATATGAATGCAGACTATATAAGAAACCACTAATATCCTTCCATTATGAGATTATAAATAATCGATGAAGAATAGTTAAGGTAAAATACATTTGCAATATGGAATTAAGTATGAACGAAAAATGATGAATTACAATGAATTTGTATGTCGAATTCCTAGAACATTCTGTATAAGAATAAAGAATGATGACTTATATCTATAAGTGTGATGTAGAATATATAAATATATAATAACAATTAGGAAAAGGATAGGGAGGAGACATAATGGTACTGTGTTGGAATAAGATGAGGGAGAGAAGAGTATATAACTTATATTTCTTTTATATAGGGAATTGATTTGGGCATGTCGTGTCCACGATATGTGCACACACACACATATATACACGCACATAACATGGAGTTAATACATAATATATCCATGTATCCAAATTTGTAAAGTAACTGATAACATGAGTTTAAAGAGAACATAAACAATATAAAATCAAACCCACAATTCACTTATGATATGAATGCAGACTATATAAGAAACCATTAATATCCTTCCATTATGAGATTATAAATAATCGATGAAGAATAGTTAAGGTAGAATACATTTGCAATATGAAATTAAGTATGAACGAAAAATGATGAATTACAATGAATTTGTATGTTGAATTCCTAGAACATTCTGTATAAGAATAAAGAATGATGATTTATATCTATAAGTGTGATGTATAATATATAAATATATAATAACAATTAGGAAAAGGATAGGGAGGAGACATAATGGTATTGTGTCGGAATAAGATGAGGGAGAGAGGAGTATATAACTTATATTTCTTTTATATAGGGAATTGATTTGGGCATGTCGTGTCCACGACGTGTCCAGGCCATGTCCAAGCTGTCCATGGCGTGTCCAAGCCGTGTCCATGCTTTCAGAAAGGTGGACACTTCTGAGTCGTGTCCACCGCGTGTCCACGCCAAGTATGTGTCTGACACGTGTCTAGGACGGAAACAGCTGCCCAGGGGAAGTGGTTGTGCTTCCAAGTCCGTTGTATGTTTACGCCAGCTGCCACCCACATCTCTTCTCTTGTCCATCGTCCCCTATCCGCCTCACCTACAGTTGTTACGCCCGTCAAGGTTGTACCCAGTGTTCAGAAAATCGGCCTAATCGGCCGAATATTCGGTTTTGGGGGTCTGCCGCTCCGAATATGAATAATCGGCCTATAATCGGTCCAGGACCGATTAATCGGCCGTTCGGGGGAATAATCGCCGATTTTCAAAATCAAATGCTATTAATAATTTTTTTACATTAATTTTTCTAATATTAGTCTATTACTTATTAATGTTTCTAATTACTTATTAATGCAATATTAGTCTATTGCTTATTAATGCAATATTAGTCTATTACTTATCAATGTTTCTAATTACTTATTAATGCAATATTAGTCTATGACTTATCAATGTTTCTAATTACTTATTAATGCAATATTAGTCTATTACTTATCAATGTTTATAATTACTTATTAATGTGATATTAGTCTATGACTTATCAATGTTTGTAATTACTTATCAATGTTTTCTTCTCTAATTTCATCAATGTTTCTAACTACTTATGAATTCAATATTAGTCTATTACTTATAAATGTTTCTAATTACTTATCATTGTCATTATTATATGGTCAATATATAATTTACATATATTTATGATTAATATTTAAAAAAAATCAAAACCGATTAAAACCGAATATTCTCCCGCTTATACTCCCGCATACCGTATATACTCTATTCGGTACCATCTCCGCCCGTACACCGATTACCGCTTTTCAGAACAATGGTTGTACCTAATATAATCCACCTCATCTCGGTTCAATTGAACAATTAGGGAGAGACTTTCTCCCTCCTATCAACCTTTGTCACATGTCGGTCTAAATTGACGATGTGGTGTTGGTTTCTTAATTAAAATATTAATGTCCATGATTTGGGTTTTTGAACTTTGTTTCTATTATATGGGGTGATGCTTCACGCCCCTTTGAATTGGATTGTTGCTCTACCGCGTCTGTTTAATAACGTGTGTGGATTGAGCAAGAACTGGATTAAGAACCTTGTATGTGACGACAGTAAAATTGGAGGGTTCTAACTACCATACGTGGTCAGCTTTTTTGAAGTTGTACGTCAAGGCCCAAGGCTGATACTCTCACCTTATTACTAGTACACCTGCTACTCCTGTGGAGACTGTTGATGAAAAAACTAAGCAGTCTTATGACTTGTGGGTCAAGGATGACTAAGGAGTGGTGACCTGGATGGTCAACGTTGCGGAACCAAAATAATTCAATCACGTTATGCCTTCGAACGGCTAAGGCCATGTTGGATCAATTATCTCATATTTATTCACATCACCAAAACCCTAAAAAGGTATTTGAAATCTTTAAAATTTTGGCTAAAAAGAATTCTCTAATGATAACTCAGTTGAGGATTATTATAATCAATGGTGTGCCCTCTAGGATGAGTTTGAAGTTTACCATCCCTTAACTTCTAATCTTGCTAAAATCCAAAGACAACGAAATGAACTACAACCGGTACAATTCCTCATTGGACTACCTACTTCCTTTGCAGGAGTCGTGGATCAGATCTTGTCCAATGATCCTCTACCTAAACTGCGAGATGTTCTAAAACGGGTCTAACGCTTACCGTTTGTTTCTTCTTCTCATGTTGGCTTCGTTGAGGCGTCGGCTCTTACAGTACGTTCTCGTGACTCTAGTTGTGGTTGTAGTAGAGGATGTGGTCGTTTTGGACCATCTGGACCTGGACGTAGCTAGCCCCCATCTAGATCGGGACTTGGTCCGCCCTCCACTGACTCTAGCACATAGTCAAATATACTCCGTTTTTTTCAAAAAAACGCGTTTAAAACGTGTATTATTCACCTGTCGTATATGACGGCCGTTTTAAACTCCAAAACGAATAATACGTTTTAAACGTGTTTAATTCGCGTTTTATTCACGTATTGCGTTTTAAACGCGTTCAATACGTTTTTTGCCGTTTTATACAGTTATGTACTTTTACTTCACATTTGTTTTTTCCACGTCATTTTTTACTTGTAGCAGGGTTCCACTAAACCATCCAACCTTCCTCCTCTATCCAGACACACCCTGAACCAAGAGTAACCCTTGACATTCTACATGTACGCTCCATCTTCCTACATTCTCCCCCCTTCTTCCCTGATTTGTGCCTGCTACTTGCTGCTCCCACTTCTTCCCCTTCTTCCAATATTAGGGTAATCAGTTTGATTTTAAATCATTATATGTGTGGGTGTATGCATATGTTTGTATGTATTTATGTATATGTATGTGTGTGTGTCTATATATATATATATATATATATATATATATATATATATATATAATCCGTTTTCTTGCCGACTTTTTTCCGAATAGTTGAGCGAACTTTTACCGTACATTAACCGATTTTTATCCGAATTTTCCGCATAATTCCCGATTTCCAAATTTTTCAACTTGGCCATACGTATCCCCAATACCGAATTTGTGACTATGCTCTAGCAACATCATGGATCTCGTCATTGTAAATTATGTGGGAAAAATAATCAAAATAAAGATTGTTGTTGGGGGAAACATGGTTACCCCAACACATGGGCTTATCGAGCATCAACTGACTAGACCGAAGAACCGGCCCAAACCTCCACTGCTTCTATGGATTGGGTCCAAGCTGAATTTGAAAATTTGTTCTGCGAACGAATCCCGGCTCCGACATCAGCTACATGGTCGGATGGCGATTTTGCTTTTTTAGCATCCTCAGCTCCTTATGGTGAAAACAAAAGGGTTATCGACTCTGGTGCTTCTACTCATAATTTTGGCAATTCTAAATTGTTTTCTAAAATGGTTACTACTACTACTATTCCATGTGTGACCGTTGATTATGGCAGCCAAGCCCCAGTATATGGGGTTGATAATATTTGAACTAAAAATAATTTTGTTACTCAGATCTACGTTATGTGTTCCTCACTTTCTTCTAAATCTTCTGTCTATTAGTAAACTGGTCAAACAATTTTAGTGTTCTATTACATGTCACCCTGATGGATGTTTCTTTCAGGATCTCTACACGAGGATGAGGATTGGTTGGGCCATGAGGGACTAGACGGCTTTTACTATCTTGATGCTCCACAAACTGCTACACTACTGTCTTTTACTATTTTAGGACTTTAGTAGCACTACATATTAAGACATCCATCAGCTTTGAAGCTCAAGTATTCATTTCCTTGTTTATCTGAAACTCTGCTTAAATGTGAAGCTAGCCAATTTGGAAAGAAAACTCGATGTGTTTTTCCTAGAAAAATGACTGTCTTCAAAATCTATTTTCAATATTGTCCATGTTGAAATATGGGAACCATACTCAGTCACAAGAGTAACTGGATTCCGTTACTTTATGACTTTCATTGATGATTACTCTCGGGCTACTTGGTTATTTTTCCTTAAGATAGGGCACGTGTTCTTGAGACTATTACTGCCTTCTTTGCTAAAATCAAGACAATTTAATATGCCCATCAAAAGATTTTGAACAGACAATGCCCTTGAATACATGCAACAGTCGGTTAGTCTTTTTTGTAAAAACCTTGGCACCATTCATCAAACCTCATGTTCTTACATTTAATAGAATGGTGTTGCCGAGCTTAAGAATCAGCAACTTCTTGAAGTTGCCAGAACTCTTATGTTTCACTATCATGTCCCTAAACCTTTTTGGGCCGATGTTGTCTCCACTGCTTGTTTTTTGATAAATAGAATGCCCTCTTCTTTCTTGAACAACCAAGTCTCATATAGTATTTTGTACCCTGGCGCTCCCCTATATTTTGTGCCACCTAGAATTTTCAACAATACACGTTTTGTACGCAATCTTCAATCCAGTTTAACGAAACTTGATCCACGATCTACAAAGTGTATCTTCTTGGTATATTATAGAACTGAGAAGGGGTACAGATTTTATGACCTGGTTGTTAAGAAATGGTTTGTTAGTGCAAATGTCGCACTTTTGAGGATACACCGTATTTTTCTACTATGGGTTAAATTCTATCTATGGATCTGTTTGTTGATACCCCTCTTTTTATTATTGTTGAACCGGAATCTCCATAACATGTTGTGTTAACAAGTGTAGGGGACATTGTAATCATAGTATATTAATATGTACACCACTATGCTATATACAGGAGAGGAGGCAATTACAAGGAAGCGGACTAAACCCTAATGGGTCAAGGCAAACAGCCCATGTGCATAATAGACTGATTAACTTATTAACTATATAGGCTAATATATTCTTACACTTCACCTCAAACAGGAGCATGGGTGAACACATGTTCGAGCTTCGAGTTACATGACACCATTAAACGATAAAAGATAGAAATTATAAATGTCACTCCCCATACAAAAATTGTTACTCCCCCTTAAAGAATACTTCCTAAGTAAATATATGATGACGCCTCTCTTGAGTTGAGTTTTGCAAGCTGGAAAAGCTCGAGCTTTAGAGAAGGTCTTTGAAGCGCATCTAGAATGAAGAACATCAGATATATGGAATATGAACGCCACAACAAAATCTTGCCACAATCAAACTGGACCAAATGATTAAAAGTACCACGACTACGCCATCTTCACTGGAGAGGAATGTGTGAGTGGAATAAGCGCACAGTCAACACATCCCATGTACATAACACGACACAAGCGTGGAGGCACAATGTCGATGTAGTAATAGTGGTGTCTTCAAAATAATTGGTTCCACAAGTCCGGCGCATGAATTTTGAGGGCTTGATAGGAATCAAGGCACCATCAAGGAGAAGCCCAAGAAGATCAGCAGAAGATACAACTCAGAAAAGACGTAATGGAAGCAGCTCGATGAAGATCAATCTGAATGAATCCTTGCAGATACTGAATGCACAGACAAGAAGATGTTGAGCTTCAGAGAAAACTGATGAAGAAACAACCATCTATCGCATAGGAATATAGCAAGAATGATCAACTGAAACGTCGTCAACACCAAAGGGAACTAGAGGCCGGAATTAGCCACAACAGCTCTTGTCTGGACGTACATAATGTGGCATGAACGTGAAAGGTTGTGTCAATGTTGCAACTGTGAGATCCTTTAACGTTGTCTAGAAGTGGTGGCTAAATGGAATTAGCACATATAGCCAAATCACATGTAAAGTGATGTTAAGTGGAAATGACGTGCCACAAAGACATCAAAAGATCAGATGTGTTGGAGATACGCAGCATCATGAAGATAGCTTGGAATATATCACTCTCATCTCTTTATCTCTCTCATATACTCTCTCTCATCTTCTCCTTATGAGTCATGCCCTCATCTCTTTCTTACTCTCCCTCTCCTCTATATCCCCCCCGACACACCAACTACAAATAGAATGAGTACATGGCGTGGGAAAGAGACATGTGACCCTCTTACACGTGGAAAGACGCACACATGATGGGTGGGAGGGTGGGAAAGGAACAATGTAAAACAAAATACTACCGGAATGGAAACTCGATAAAAAGACGAGTAGCACTACAGGAATGGAACTCCGTGAGAGGAGTGACACTACCAGAATGGATCTCAGTAGGAAAACTGGTAACCGGAGCCAATATGCAAAATAACTTGTTTATAAGATCCAGATAGATAAATGGATCTTTGCTTGACCGGAAAAGGACATTTGTCCGATCCTTAGGATGTCATAACTTTACCTGAAACAGGCAGTCTGCAACACGCCGTGTAAGGTGTGGCACACCATGTAGATTGTCGGAGGTGAGAGGCAAATTCCTGATGAAACGTCATGTGAGGTTGCTAACACATCGTGTAGCTCCTTCGCTCGAAAATGACAAACTCTTTGCAACATGCCATGCAGGATGTTAGAGGTGTATATCAGATCTGCGTTGAGACGTCGTGTTATTTGGCCAACACGCCGTGTAACTTGCGATTAGGGTGAACTCGAAGATGACAGATTCCTGCCGACACGTCGTGATGGTTGGCCAACACGTCATGTGACTTGCGGTCTGGACGAACTTTTGCGCCGCCAAGTGAATTCTAAATTGCTACATGCCTTGTTGGTTGACGAACACGCCGTGTAGGCTGCTACTGAAGCATGACTTGACGAGAATTAGCGTCGTCGAGGAGACAAAGAACTCTGGGAATTAGCACCATGGGTCAATGGGAATCAGTGTCGTCTTTTGTTCTCCTATAGATCATGTGAACATGACGTAGTGGAGGCTCTTTGCTTGACCACGACCCGTACAGGACGGGACATAGCGTCGTCCAGAGTTTCGAGAAGTGGAGTGATGGAGTGATGGACGGATGTGATTGTTGGACTGGGAGGCGGCACAAGCCTTTAGATCTGTGGAGATGGTTGTTGGAGCCGAAGGCAGATGTTGGTGTGGTTCCTTCAATGGTAGGGAATACATACAAACTTGCATGACAAAGGGATTTTCTCTGAGAACTTGAGGAAAGTGACGAGTTGACGATAACAACCAGGAGGGTGACTCAGTGGCTACTCTGACTGTGGATCGAAAAAGCATATATGGTCGGGAAGGATGGCGTCGGCGAATAGATGAATGAATCTTTAAGAAAGTGGGAGAGAAGCCATGGAGGTCGATATGTGCCTGGCGGGCAGCTAGCCTAAGCCATAGAGATGGCGGCCGCCCGCAGGCGGTGCTCTCTCATTGTCTCTCTCTCTAGGAAGGAGAGGCGTCTGCTAGGACAACATCGAGCGTGGAGAGCGGAGAGGGAAGCGGAGGCGGCGACTAGGGTTAGGATCCCAGGACATGCTCCGATACCATGTCAACAAGTGTGTGGGACACTGTAATCGTTGTATATTGATATGTACATCCTTGTCCCGTATATAGGGGAGGGGGCAATTACATGGAAGAAGACTAAACCCTAATGGGCCAAGGCAAATAGGCCCATGTACATAATAGAATAGTTAACCTATTAACTAAATCGGCTAATACTTTCTAAAATGTTGTTCGTGCTACTGATGTTCCTCTCAAGGTTTACCAAAGACGGCGCAAGACTACAACTCCCTCTATGGACCCTCCCTCAGCCATTCCCTCATCTTTGTCAACAGATCACGACACCAATCGAGTATACTCTAACTTAGATACTCAGACTAGCAAAAGGAAAGGGGTGTGTTATAAGCAATTTTTGCTCTGATGCTAATCTTGGTTCAAGCTATACAAATGTTACCGCTGCTCTTTCCACTATTTATGAACCTAAAACTACAGTTGAAGCCCGAACACATCCTTCATGGCGTCGTGCCATGGAGGTAGAAATAGAAGCCTTTCATACACAACATGCGTGGGACTTGGTGGATGCTCCTGCTAATATCTCTCAAGTACGTTGTCGTTGGATCTTTACAGTTAAATATCAACCAGATAGCACAGTTGAACGCCTTAAGGCTCGTCTTGTTGCTAAGGTCTATACACAGACTTATGGTGTAGCTTATTTTGGGACCTTTTAGCCTGTTGCTCGCCTTAACTCTGTTCGTATTCTTATCTTTGTTGTTGTCAATAAGAGTTCGCCTCTATTCCAACCCGACGTCAAAAATGTTTTCTTATATGGCAATCTACATGAGGTGTATGTATATGGAGCAACCTCCAGGATTTGTTGCACAAGGGGGAGTGTTCTTAGAGTGTGCCGCCTAAAGAAAGCCATTTTATTGATTAAAACAGAGTCCAAGACCGTGGTTTGATAAATTAAGCCAAACCTTGCTAAATTTGACTTTAAACGCTTGCATTCTGATCATTTTGTTTGTGAAACCACCTAGAGCTGAAATGGTTATTCTGATTGTGTATGTAGATCAAGGATTTCAAAAGCGCAAAGCAGGAAGCGTGCGGACGGACCTAGTAGCCGATTAATCGCCAGGCGGGCAATTAAGCGGGCACTTTTTAGAAAAGTGGATTTCCAATTCCTATAAATTTTTATGCAAAATTACATACATATGTATGTAAATACTATATTTTTGAAATTTTTATACATATCTAAACATTATATAAGACAACATAAAACACCCAAATAGTTTATAACACAACTATACAACAATGATTGTATCTATATAATATAGTAAACAATATACTTGTCATAGATAAAGCACCCTACACATAAGATAATAAGTGTATATACAAGATGCAACACCAATTTTGTATCACATCTTTACATAGCTAAACAGTAAACAAGAGACCTATCATAGCTAGCTTACAAACATATTGTTACATTTGCAAATCATCAAATAGTCATACATCACAGCAGTACATTTAATCAAAGTATGCATTCTAAATTAGATAAAAGTTACCTATAATTTACTTGGATACATCACAAAAGTACCATATCATTACAGCTTACATATAAAGTATGCATTCTAAATTAGAACTAGGTATATCATAGAACATTTAATGTATGCTAGTTTAATATATTATAGTCAATACTATCGGGGCATATAATGTACTAATGTTATATGCTTGCTGGAGTTTTTTTTCTAAAGCAGGCAAAAAGCGGCCACTTCTCTCAAATCTGCTTAAGCGGCACTTAAGGGGGTTTTTAGGCGAACATGACCTGTTAACGATCAAGCGGCCGCTTAAGAGACCGCTCAGTGCGATTTTTAGAACACTGATGTAGATGATACCATCCTTTTGGGGAGTGACCATCAGGGTATCCAAGTCACCAAGGAATATTTCCGCAACCACTTCATTACTAAAGATCTAGGAAAATTGTGTTACTTCATGGGAATTGAAGTCAAGGAAGAAAATATCCAATTTTGATGTCGTTTCGGTGGCCACAGAAACTGAAATTTCGATAGAAATTTTAATAAACGTGTTTTTAGCGTTTTGAGGGCAAAATTAATGAATTAATTTATGAAATTTTAACAGAATGATATACTAGTATAAATCTACTCAAATATAAAATAATATTTCATATTGGATATGTGGGGTGGGGTCTCGTCATTTGTGAGTGAATGACCCTGAACTGTTTCAATGGACATTTCAATGGGGATTTTTGATATCAATTCTCAATGGTGAAATCAATGAATTAAGTCATTATAATTTGCAAGCACAATATAGAGACTTAAAGACACAAAACTATGCAAAAAAATATGCTCTAGGTAATAGATATATGAAAAAGCAAAAACAAAAAAAATTCGAGAGTTTTGACGATCCATTTTGATGTCCGACTGCCACGGAAACAGAAAAAATTGGCGAAATTATGACCATTTCGTCAAATTTTGAACATTGATTAAAGTATCACACTCTTCTTCTGGAATATGTCTAACTCAGCACAAGTATGTCCTCGGTCTACTATAGGAAATTAGCATGTTTCGTGCCAAGCTAGTCAGCACACCTCTGGATCCCAATACCAATTGGGATGACGATTCTTCTCCTTCATACCCTGATAGCAAGCAATATATAGGATTGGTGGGTATGCTCATTTATTTGACAGTCACATGAGTAGATATTACCTCAGTTGTTGGGTTTGTTAGTAGATATTTTGATAAACCTCGACCATTTCGTTATGACATAGTGTGTCACATTCTCAAATATTTAAAAAGCTCTCTTGGAAAGGGTCTTCTATACAAGATTTTTGGTTTTTCAACTTTGACTATGCAGGAAGCAAGGTTGATCATAAATCTACTTCAGGTTAATGCACCTTAGCCCACACGAGGAGAGTGGGATGAATAAGAGTGTCTCCTGGCTTGTTAAAAAAAAAAGGTTAATGCACCTTTGTAGGTGGTAGCCTTGTCACATGGAGAAGTAACAAGCAAGTTGTTGAGAGAAGATGTAGTGTCAAAGTTGAGCATCGAGTCATGGCTCATACTACTTGAGCTTTCAAGGCTTATTAAAGGAGCTTGGAGTTTGTGATTCTGATCACGTGCCTATGTATTGTGATAATAAAGCTTCTATCTTCATTGCAAGTAATCCCACTCTTCATAAGCGCACCAAGCATATTGAGGTAGATTGTCACTTCGTCAGAGTCTATTTTATCCAGACGCATATCAACTCCATACATCAGGACCGAGGATCAGCTAGCTAACATCTTTACATAATCGTTGCCAAAAACCAGATTCATTTCTATGATGGACAAGTTGGAAATGCATGACATCCATGTTCCAGCTTTATTTATTAATTTCTTTTCCGCTCTCATTAGTATCTTGTCTTTTATCCCATATTGGTGAAGTATGTATTCACTTACTCCTATCCTATATAAGGAGGGGGTTTGTGCTTGTATTCTTGATCTCGATAATACAATCCTATTCTAATCACAGTTTTATTATTAAATGCATATGCTTTTTGCATGTTTTTCAAGTACATTGATCACTAATTGATGGAAGGGAGTGAAGGAGGTTGATCTTAGAGCTTTCCCACCCATGAAGGAGTCCACTGTGAGGCCAAGAGCACCCTTAACCTACCACAAGTGAACAAGGATCGAATTTGAGCAAAAAACACCATGCACAGACAAGTTCAACACTCAAATGCCCAAAAAAACCCTCAAAACGGCCATGGTATTCATCCACGACCGTGCTACTCAAGTTAAAATCACAGGGGAATTCTAGGTTTGAAGCAAATGAAGCAGCTCATCCATCACGGCCGTGCCAAGCAAAACGGTTGTAGCAAGCCAAGACCTGAACAGTTGTGGTCATCACCACAGTCATGACAGTAGCTCCCCAACATTATCGTGCTCCGCTATACGAACCCCTCCTCCACTCACCACGGTCGTGCCACTCTCATGCCACCACAGTCGTGCTTCCTATCCATTTTTTAATTTTTTTCCAAGACATTCACTTCCATCACGGTCGTTCCCACATGCCACGGCCATTCCTAGCCTACCCGCCATGGTCGTGGTATCCACCACGGTCGTGCTACCCACCTAACCCCAGTGCTACCCAACACTAATTTTACCATTATACCTCCACTTAACCCTAGCTTCCTAGGCTATTATATATATTGTTAATATATGTGTTGCTTTATTTATGTTATGCTATTTTCCATTATATCTGGACCTTTCAGTAATTGTTACTTTTCTATAAATAGAAGGGTGCACACATCTTGCAACCCTAAGCTCTCCAAATCTCATTGTCTTTCACATGGTATCAGAGCGGGCCGATACACCTTAAACCTAATCCCTCTCTCTCTCTCCATTAACCCTAGCCGCCGCCACACTCCAAAATCTCCTTTTTTCCGCCGCTACAGTACTGCTATAGTATCGGCGTCCACCCCTCCGCAGCCCTCCATCCACCTCTAATCCCCTAATAACCTTCATCCTTATGGCCTAATCCACCACAGGCCCCTCCGTCTAGCTCCGTTTCTCTTTCCGAAATCTCTAGACAGCCTCAGTAACTTTCCAGTTCTGGCACGTTGACGGCGTAACGGGCTTCATCCTCTCTGTCTGCCTGCGCCTCATGGTGGAGTGATTGATCCTCCATGTTGGCGTAGGTTTTTTCTCTCCTCTGTTGCCCCTACGTGGGTTTTTTTTTACGATCCATGCGTGGATCTTCTACCTTCTACTACTAGTCCATGTGTTGGACTTCTGCCTCTGACTGTCGACTTCTAGTGTCTATGCCTGACTGTTGTTGCCTGCCTGTAACTCTATGTCTGCATCTGTTTCTTCCTGATGGCGTCTACTCATGAAGATCTGCGACGTCAGGTGACAACTGTGAAGTCGGATGGGTGAAACTACCAGCACTGGATGTGCTCTATGCAGATATATGTTAAATCACAAGGAAAAATGTCACACCTGACGCGAGATCCACCACCTGTGCCTCCTGCAACAGCCAATTCGAAGGATGTGAAAGCCTATGATGATTGGGTGAAGGACGACTCCACAGTCATGACATTGGATTTTGAATAGTAGGGAGACCAAGATTAGTGTCACACTATTGTACCTGCAGACGGCAAAGCAAATGTGGGATCAATTTGCCAGCACATATTCACACAGTCAAAATCCAAAGAAGGTGTTTGATATCAACAAGCAACTCAGCCGTCTGCGTTCCTCTAGTTCTGATCTGACGGATTATTTCTCTGCTTTCAAGGGATTGTGGGGGGAGTTGAAAGCCTACCATCCCTTGTCTACTGATCTGGCTACTATGTAACGACAGCGACAGGAGTTGCAAGTAGTCCAGTTCCTCTGTGGCTTACCTGATTCCTATGTCGGGGTGGTGGATCAGATTCTCGCCAGTGATCTGTTGCCTACTCTTCAGACTGCCTTTCAGAGACTACAGCACTTGCCTGCATCGTCATCTGAGACTCCTACTGATATTGGGGATTCGACTGCTTTTGTTGCGATGTCTGGTCGTGGTCGTGGTTGTGGACGCGGTTGTTCATATGATGCTCGTCCTCCTCTTGGTACTGGTAGGAGGACTTCTGCCGGTCGTAGAGCATCCTCTGGATCTACTACTGCTGTTGCTCGTCCTCAGATTGGCCAACGCTTCTGCAACTTCTGTGGTCGGTTTAATCATGTTGAAGACAAGTGCTGGGAAAAGTATGATAAACCTGCATGGGCCAATGCGGCCAGTGACACTATTGCTACTTCAGAGACACCTACCCAGCCTGTTCTGTCTGATGACTCGGGTATTGCCACTGTGGATTACATTCGTGCTGAGGTGGAGCGCCTACTATGTGAGCGTACTGGCTCCTCTTCTACTGCCACTACAAGTGGAGCCCATGCTGCGACCTACTCGGGTTGTGATACTGCCTTCCTCAGTACTCCATCTTCTAGTGTTGGTAATACAAAATGGGTTATCGATTCGAGCGCATCGTCTCACATTTCTGGAAATCGAGCTTTATTTAGAAATTTATCTAGACCAGCTACTGCTTCTTCTGTCATGCTTGTTGATGGTTCTAAGTCTGCAGTTTCTGGGGTTGGAGACATTGTATCTAAGTTTCTTTTGAAGTCGGCTTTATATGTGCCTCGTTTTCCGCTGAATTTATTATCTGTTAGCAAAATCTTACGCAGCCTGCAATGCAGCCTGACCTTTATACCTGGTTCGTGTGTTTTTTAGGACCTTCGCACGAGGACGAAGATTGGTGGGGGCATGAAGGATCTGATGGCCTCTTTTATCTGGATGATCTGCCAAGACTGGACAAGGTTGCATTGGCTTCTACTTTATCGGCATTATCTGCATCAGTCTCTGCATTACAATGGCACTACCGTCTTGGACACCCTTCTGAAAAACTAAGACATGTCATTTCTAGTGTTGGCACTCAGAAGTTTCAGTGTGAATCATGTCAGTTAGGGAAACATACTAGGGTTGTTTACCCTAAACGTCCTCAGAGTAGTAGCAAAAACTTTTTTGATCTTGTTCATGTTGATGTTTGGGGTCCTTGTAATGTGCCTAATTTGTCTGGCTACAAATACTTTTTACTATTTATTGATGATTTCTCTCATACCACTTGGTTGTTTCTGTTGAAAAGTAGGTCTGAAGTGTTGTCTACTATTAAATTCTTTTTTGCTGAGGTGAAAACACAATATGCTCTGCCTGTTAAAGTTTTTCGTACTGATAATGCACTTGAGTTTGTCCAAAAAGATGTTGCAATGTTTTGTCGTTCTGTTGGCACTTTACATCAAACTTCTTGTGCATATACACCACAACAAAATGGAGTAGCTAAGAGGAAAAATAGACATTTGTTAGAAGTTGCTAGAACTATTATGATGCACTATCATGTACCCAGATTGTTCTGGCCTGAAGCAATATTGAATGCATGTTTCTTAATTAATCGGATGCCTTCCTCTGTGATTGGAAATAAAGTACATGTCCAAATTCTACAACCTGATGCACCCTTATTTATTGTACCTCCTCGGATTTTTGGTTGTACGTGTTTTGTGAGATTGCTTGGTCCTACTCATGATAAATTATCTCCCCGTGCTGAGAAATGTATTTTCTTAGGGTATTCTCATACACAAAAAGGATATAGATGCTATAGTCCTACTGCAAAGAAATGGTTTATCAGCAGTGATGTTGTCTTCTTTGAGAATACCCCATACTACTCATCTAGCGGAGATAGTCTGGAGCCTGATATTATTGCACCCCCTCTGCCTATTACTACTGAATGTGTGTCTGAGAATTCTGATCAAATGCCACCTAAGAATATGACACCACCTCTTATTGTTTATCAGCGCAGGAATAGGCCTCCACCTGAACAAGTACCCCCCACTCAACACCAATCTCCTCCTCAAGAAGGTCCTGCCACACCTGAGGTAATTTCTGACATGGATATACCTATTGCTCTTAGAAAGGGAACTCGTTCTTGTACTTCTCATAACATTGCTAACCATGTATCTACTGCACATCTGAGTATTCATGCTAGCAATTTTGTCTCTGCTTTATCTGCTGTCACTATTCCGAAAAATACTCATGATGCCTTGCAAAGTACAGCTTGGACTTCTGCTATGCAAGAAGAGATGCGTGCTCTTACTGACAGACAAACTTGGGAGTTGGTGGATCCACCTCCTCAATGTAAGCATGTAGGTTGCAGATGGGTATATGTTGTTAAATATCAACCTGATGGTACTATAGAACGGCTGAAGGCACGCTTGGTTGCAAAAGGGTATACACAGACTTATGGTATTGATTACTTTGAAACTTTTTCTCCTGTTGCCCGCCTTAATTCAGTCAGAATTCTTCTTTCTGTTGCTATTAATCTGGACTGACCTCTGCTGCAATTAGATGTTAAGAATGTTTTCCAGTATGGTGATCTGCAAGAGGAAGTGTATATGGAGCAACCCCCTGGATTTGTTGCTCAGGGGGAATCACACAAAGTCTGCAGGTTGAAGAAGTCTATTTATGGGCTCAAACAGAGCCCTCGTGCCTGGTTCGATAAATTAAGCAAAATTCTGATTGCTTTTGGTTTTCTGAGATCTCAAGTGGATCATTTTGTTTTTACTAAGAAGACCTCTACTGGCATTGTAATTCTTATTGTCTATGTGGATGATATTGTTCTTTCTGGCAGTGACTCTATTGCTATTCAGGATACTAAAGCCCATCTCTGCAAGCACTTTGCTACTAAAGACTTGGGTAAACTACGGTATTTTCTGGGCATAGAGGTATCCAGAACCTCTAATGCACTAGTGTTGTCTCAGAGGAAATATGTTCTAGATCTTTTACAGGAAACCGGTATGCTTGGAGCTAGACCTGCTGACACTCCTCTAGATCCTAATATCAATTGGGATGATGATTCGTCTCCATCTTTTGCTGATAATAAAAAGTACAGGAGATTGATTGGTAAAATGATATACTTAACTGTGACTAGAGCTGGCATATCTACTTTTGTGGGACTTCTTAGCAGGTACCTAGATAAACCCAGCCAGTGCCACTGGGATGCACTATGTCATATTCTGCGATATCTAAAAAAGTCTCCTGGCAAGGAACTTCATTACAGGAAAAATTGGCACTGCTCTCTAGAAGGGTATTCTGATTCTGATTATGCAGGGAGTCGGATTGACAGGAAATCCACTTCTGGCTATTGTACCTATGTTGGAGGCGATCTAGTCACATGGAGATCCAAGAAACAAAATGTGGTTGCCAAATCTAGTGTTGAAGTTGAATATAGGGCTATGGCCCATACTGCTTGTGAGCTGCTTTGGGTACGCTCTCTTCTTAAAGACTTCGGTGTTGAGTCTTCTTCTGCTATACCCATGCACTGTGATAATAAAGCTGCTATCTTTATTGCCAACAATCCTGTCTATCATGAGCGCACCAAGCATATCGAGGTCGACTGTCATTTTATTTGGGAATCTATTCTTACTGGCAAGATCTGCACACCTTTTATTCGATCTGAAGACCAAGTTGCTGATATCTTCACCAAACTACTGCCTAAGAAGCATTTCAGCGCTTTGATGGACAAGTTGGGCATGATTGACATCTATGCTCCAACTTGAGGGGGAGTGTTAATATATGTGTTGCTTTATTTATGTTATGTTATTTTCCATTATATCTGGACCTTTCTGTAATTGTTACTTTTCTATAAATAGAAGGGTGCACACATTGTGCAACCCTAAGCTCTCCAAATCTCATTGTCTTTCACATATACATTAGTGGAAACTGGTAGCCAAGGGTTAGCTCCCCCTAGGACTCAAGGATGCCACCTACTCTCACTTACCCCTATTTTCAATTTCCCTCCCATCTTCCACCCCAAACCCTAGTTTTCTAGGATTTTAGCCATTCTTTTCCACATTTCCATGCCATTCGACCTTGGAGGAATGGGGAGCTCAACCTAGCTATAGTTGAAGATGAAGAAGTCTTTACCAACGTTCATTGAGCTTTACTTCTCTTCTTCCTCTTCTTTTGTTCTTTTTTGTATCATGAATAGCTAAGCCTCCCCCCCCCCTTGTGGAATGTTCGGGGGTATAATATGTAACTATGATAAAATGTTGGGGGAAAATAATGCATGATGTTTGGGATAAAATATGTAACTATGATAAAATGCTGGGAAAAAATAATGTATGATACTTTGATTTCTTTGCCAATGGCTATGTTATTGCTTGTTCTCTCTTCTGGCCTCATTATATGGTGATTGATGTCTGAAAAACATTGAAGGTATAGGGAAAAGAAGGAATAGAGAGGCTATGAAAGGGGAAACTCTGAAGTCCAACAAGTAGATCTTTGGCCAACGCCCCCTCTCTTCCCACCTATCTTATCTCCTCCACTAACCCTAGGTGTGAGACCTAAGTAGATAGGTAAGTTTCTCCATATGCATTTAGCAAAGAGCATATTAAGTAGTTGGATGGGAGGTAAAAGGAGGTGAATATCCTTCTCCTACATCCGATACCACCTCGTGCCACGAAGTGTATTAGGAGAATCATGCTTAGAAGCCTAGACTTGGATGATCTAGATTAGGGTTTAGCCTTAGTCAAATAAGCCTCGTAAGCATAGTCACAATCATGGTGCAGGACTTCGACTTCGTGTCGACTTCGCCAGGTGTGGAAGTGGAAGTTTGTAGAAACTTCGAGGAAGTTTAGACGCAAACTTCGATGCCATTTTTTGAAGAAATGATGTGAATTTTTAGAAAACTTTGATGGAAAACTTCTAATTATGTTATACCTCTATCTTATATATGTGAATTTTAAAAAAGAACACGATTTATGACTCTCTAGCCCTATGTAGGTTAATAATACAATGTGTTGCTTGAAATGGTCAATTGTGCAATACACATATATAGATACAGTTCACCATATGAATTATATACAATATACAATCAAATAGTAGTTACAACACCCTCTCTAGGAACGGGTGGCAACAAAAAACATAGGAGTTGATATTAGAAGTTATGAAGAGGGTTGGAGTGATATTTATGCCTTATATGGCCATTGGGGCACTAGTTGGGATTATGGTTCTGGGTGGTCTTAACTTCGCCCCAACTTCGCCAACTTCGAGGAAACTTTGATAACTTCGGAGAAGTTGAGACGAAAATACACACAAAAAGTCAACTTCGTCGACATCCATGAAACTTCGCCCCGAAGTTTGGACAAGGTCAAAGTATATGGTATTCGACTTCGCCTATGGTCGAATTTCGAAACTTCGGCGAAACTTCGCCAAACTTCGACGATGTTGTGTTCCATGGTCACAATATACTCCGACTTTTTGAAAAGGTTGCAGTACGTATGAAACAGACGAATAAATCCCAGTTCCCGTAACTACGTTTTATTCCCATACTATTCGTGAATTATTCACGTATAATGTTTTTCCTGTTCTATACATTCTTTTCTCGTATTATACTAATTAAGTTCTAATTTAGTTTGACTGCATATATATGTGTATGTAAATGCATATACGTGTGTATGTATGTAATATATGTAAATGTATGTAATAGTTATAGATATATGTATGCAAAATATATGTACATTTCTATGTGCAAACATATATATACATATAAGATACATGCAATATATGTATATATCCTCCGATTTTTTCCCAACTTTTTTCCCAAATCATTGACCGTGGTTTTACCGTACGTTGATCCTTTTTTACCCGAGTTTCCCGCATAATTGCCGAATTCCGAATTTTTCAACTCAACCGAACGTATCCCGAGTACCGAATTTGTGACTATGCTCGTAAGGTTGGATAGGAAGTGATAGGGACTAGTTCCCCTATGCACTACTATGCCACTCATGGCCAACTAACAGAAAAGGACTCTCAATCTACATTCCTTGTTGTTTGATTTGATAGCTGAATTGTGGGATATATGTGCATAAATATGACCCTTATATGTGGTGGATGGTTACATATCCCCTAAATGGCCCATTCACCCAATTAACTTGTTTAAAACCTAACTTACTCTAGTGTTAGCTAGACTCTCTTGCTTAGTTAATTGCTTATTTATGCTAGTTAGTTTGGCTAGATACATGGTTCACGTTTAGCGATTGCCTTTGTTAAGTTTAGTTGGTTAATTGCTTAGTTGTGATAGTATGCCTTGTTTAGTTGGTTCCTTGCCTGAGTTACTAATTAGAATTGCAAAATGCTAGTGTAGTTTGTTGCTTGCATTGTTAGTGTAATTGCTAATCTAGTGTAGCTAATTGCTCCTCATTGCCATTGTTTAGCCTAGTTTAGTGCAGTTGTCTTCTTGCTTACTGTAGTTGTCAATTGCACTCTTGCTTAGTTTGTCAATCCTAATCTCTAGTTTAACTTAGATTTCATCCTTGTCCTTTCTTGCATGACCCTTAGTGTCAAAACTCAAAGTTAAAACCTAAAAACCCTAATCCCTAGCTCTAACCTATGGAAACAGTCTAGCTCTAATGCCTCCTCCACTCCCTGCAGATTTGACCCCGACTTGCCATATTTATGTGCTACACCCTAAGCCTATGCGCTTGCAGATCGTTTTATATAGTGTGTCGACTAAGATATCTTGTTAGCCCTATTGTGGTGACGCGTCACACACGTGAGATGTTGAAAGAATACAATCAGGTGAAGGAGACCCCAAACATACCTGCATTTCTCAAAGTGGTTGGTGATATAGCAACGTGTGCCTCCATAAAATTCCACATAATAGAAAGGAAATTTGCACCATTATGTTCTTATTGTATTAGAGATTCATATGTAGGAGGATCATTTGTGAGATGCCTATACTTTACTTGCCCCTTAAACCAAATCTTAACTGTGCAGCTCCAGTAGGAGAAGTTCTTCTAATTGAGCTTCAATGTAGTGATGAATTGATCTCGAACAAGAAGGAATGGTTGTAAATTGGAGACTATTCTTTTTTTGTTCTCAGCCACGATGAAGGAAAAGCTTTATTTTGAAATTTGACCAAACATGGTGAGTTAGGTATGGACAAATCAGGGAACACACATCGCGCAACATGAGTACTGCCATGTTGACCTGCTACACGACGTGTCTAGATCTACAAAACATTTCTAGACTAATACAAGCTTGGAAAATGTATGCTTACACAACAAGGGTGGATCTACATGGCGTGTCTGGATCGGGGTAGACTTGCGTAGACTTTCACCTACACATCGTGTTTGGTTCTGCAGGACGTATCTAGACTAAAGGCTTGTGTATGAGATGCACACACGTATAGGATTCAGGGAGGGACAACAATGATGAACGAGTAGTACATTGCACGTAGAACAAGTGCACGACGTGTAATCTCACATTTGTGCACCCATGAGAAGCAACAACGGTAATGTCAACATGCAATAGACAGATGACGGTGGAACAAGGAATAGTTAGGAGAAAAAGACAATGGTTGTAGACAGATATGCGTACCTATCGCTTAGAAGACCATGGATGGAGAGATGACATCAATCACCAGTGGAGGATACGACAGTGGCAAATATGCATACCTACCGCGTAGAAGACCATGGATGCAGACGATATCAGCATGTACCACATCAAACAATTTTTTAGAACGAATACTTTTTTAGGAAAAATACACCCTAGTCTACTTGCCAACACGCTTCATAGTGAAAAAAATTCTCCAAGAGCGTGGAAAATTAGCACTTCATCTTTGCAATAGAAGAATGTCCTAGACGATAGTGGCATTGCAGTCCAATCATCGAGGAAGATAGCACAGCAGCAGCAACTGATGTGGTACGTCCAGGTAATACATTCCATATGGTCCCTCATTGGCCCAAACCAATCCTCGCTTCATGTGGAGATCCTGAAACACAACCCTCAGGATCAAAGGTGATAAACACTGAAGGCTCTTAACAAATTTACTCACAAACAAAAAATTCAGCGAAAATCTTGCAACATATAACACAAATTTCAAAGATAAATTATTAGGTGTATATATATTTCCAATGCCATGCACAAGAGTCTGAGTTCCATCAACCGTTGGTGGAACCATAGTCATTTTAGTCAGGTCAAAAAATAAGTCTGAGTTTCTAGACATATGTTAAGATGCATCAAAGTCAATAATGTTGACTCAAGGTCTAAATTGACTAAACCCTTGTTTTGATGATGACTAAACCATTCCACTTATTTGTGTCTAATGCTACTACTTGAGTGATTTCAGATTAGGTATAGACACACTCCAAATGCCCTAACTTGCGCATCTCAACTTGGAGAAAAGACAAGTCAAAGTCAATACAAGTGCACGTTTTTTGAATATGATGTAAATCCATTAGAATCATGTTGTAAATCACTTGTAATGATTGTATGACTTGTAATTAAGCTTAGAAAAAATCAGGAGCACTTAGATAGAATATTTAAGCACTCAAAAGTTATTTTCCAAAATTCACATCAGGCTGTTCATTTGGATCTTGAAAATGACTTTTGATCGGTCGAGTTTACATTTTACAGAACTCGACCGATCCCTCTGCAGACCAAAAATGATTTAAGTGAATCGGTCGAGTCACCCCAAGACAAACTCGACCAATGGCCTAAATTGGTCTTGTCTCTAAGTGGGATCGGTCGAGTTACCTTTATAGAAACTCGATCGATTGCACTGTACGAAAAAGTGCAGAAAAGTATTTCTAGCCGTTGTGGAGTTGCAACAAGTGAAAATATATCCGCTGCAAGCCACAAAACGGCTAATTTTCGTTCTTAAGTGTTCCCAAAGGCAAAGAGGCATCTCCAACTATAAATAGAACCCCTTGGGCTTCATCTCATGGTTAGTCAAGCACTATGAAGGTCCATATTCTATAGTTGAGTGATCCCACAGCCTCCCCTCTCTCTCTAAGCTTAATCACTTGCTACATTCGTTAGAGTGAGTAGGAAATCTGTCAGAGAGCTAGTCCTATATGTATATCTTGTGAGGCTCTCTCTTCCACCACCTTCCTATCTCTCATTTCAACCAAAAAAGATGAAGGTTCTCTCTCTTGGCTAAGAGAGGTGAAGAAGAATAAGGGAAGGAGTCCCTTGGTGAAGATCAAGGCTGAAGACTTGGAGCAAGAGTGGGTAAGGTAAAACCTTGGTGAAGGCAGAAGACCCCTTGCTCAAGTGGGCAAGTCCTTGGTGGAAGCTTCTCTGAGTGAAGGTGAAGGCAAACGCTGAAGATCCAAGAAGAGTAGAAAAGTCCTCGAAGGCGGAAGACTTGTGCTAGAGTGGGTAAGACCTTGGAGAAGGCTGAAGACTCTTGGCAAAGTGGGTAAGTCATTGGTAAGGTGGAATGCTCTTGGTGCTTGGATGGGTAAGTCTTTTGGTGATCATGTATTGTAAGTTTTATTAATGAATATAAAAGTGCAATGGTTAAGAAATCTTAGAGGTTGACCTCTCTAGGTAGTGGACTAACTCACTTCTAGTTTGAAGTGTGGAATCACTCTACATAGCTTGTCACTTGGTGTATGTTCAATCTCTCTCTCCCTTGCTATGCATGTTTTCGTTGCACTCAAATTTCCTATTTAGCAACATTATCTTTTGATATATCTTGAAGGTCTAATGAATTTTGTTTAAGTGCATTCAGCTCTATTCACCCCCCTCTAGAGCATCCCATCACCCATCTAGGATCCAACAATTGGTATCAGAGTGGGCTTCTCCAAGCATACTTAACAAGTAGGAGAAGATGAGTGACTACCAAAGTAGGAGATACTTCATCAACCTTCCAATCTTTGATGGGAGTAACTTTCTCTATTGGAAAAGAAGGCTACAATTCTACATCTAAGGATCAAGTCTTGAGCTATGGCAAATTGTGGACCATCCATACAAGTTACCGGTGACAAAGATAGAAGAATGGGATGAAGCTACTATGAGGAAAGCCACCTTGAATGCAAGAGCAATCAACATCCTCTATGCCACCATGACCTCCACCGAGTTCAACTGGATTTCTTCTTGTGAGACGGCCTATGAGGTATGGAGAAAGCTATGCATCACTTATGAGGGGACAACTCAAGTGAAGGAAAGCAAAGTCTACGTGCTCAAAGGGTTGTTTGAGAACTTCAAGATGGGAAAGGAGGAGATAGCCAACATGTACTCAAGGCTCAACACCATTGTGAATGGTCTTACTGTTCTAGGTCATCTATCAGTAGAGGAGAGATCAACTCTAAGATCTTTAGAACTATCCCCAAGAGATGGGAACCCAAGGTGACTTCCATTGAAGAAGTAAGGTCTCTTGATGATATCCCCATTGAAGAGCTCATTGGTAATCTACAAGCCCATGAAGCCACACTTGACAAAAGAGAAGAAGTTGAAAGACAAAAGGAGAAAGAGCTAAAGAGAATGAAGAAGGTTGAAATGAAGGCTCAAATTGAAGCTATTATGGGACAAGCTTCTCCATCCTCTCATGTTGAAGAAGATGCCATGTACTCCAATGGTAGATTCTACAAAGGCAAGAATTCCTCCTCCATTCGGTGCCTCAACTGTGGAAAGAAGGGTCACTTCAAGATAGATTGTTTACAAGGCAAGAAGACCCATCATCACAAGGAAAGAGAAGAGAAGTACAAGAAGAAGGAAAATTGGCACTCAATCTCAAGTGACTCCTCCAACTCAAGCTCAAGTGAAGATTTAAGTGGAGGATCAAGCTCAAGCTCTACTGTTGAAGGAGAATGCCATTTTGCTCTTATGGCTTCTACAAGAAAAACCTTAAATGAGGTAAATCTAAACTCTTTAGATAAAGAACATTTAATTGCTATCATTAATGCTACTCGTGCCTCTCTTAAGTCTTCTAAAAAGAAAAGAAAAAAGCTTGCTAGAATTGTTGATAATATACATATAGAATTAGATAATCTTAAAAATGTTAATTCTTGCTTGTTTGATGACAAAAATGCTTGTCTTAGCCAAGTAGACTCTCTTAATCTTGAAAATGCTAGTTTGCTTGATAAGATTAAATTTCTACAAGCTCAACCTCTTATGAGTAGTTCTAATGAAGAGCATACCTTAATTGTTGATTCTCTCATACATGATATTGATGTTCTTAAATCTGAAAACAAGGACAAAGATTTTGTTTTGCAAGGATTAGAATCTAAAAATGGTGTTTATCTTTCTAATATTGCTTCTCTTGAGAGAGAAAATGTTTCCTTGCTTGCTAAAATCAATGTTCTTGAATCTTCTTCTAGTTCTACTAGTAGAGAGAATAATGTTGCTGCTCTTCATATTGATAGAGATTCTTATTTAACTGAAGCTCTTTGCTTAAAAAATGATCTTTTGCATGCTAAAGAAAATATAAATCTTTTGTCTTCTACTATAATGATAATGATAGTTTGAGATCTTCTTTGCAAAGATTCTTAGTTGGTAAAAGGACTTAATGATATCCTACACCATACTACTAAACAAATTGGTAGACATAGTTTAGGGTATGATGGTAGTCAAAGGAACAACAAAGGTAAAGGACCTCCAATATTCCATGGAGAATCCTCTAGTTCCAAGACTATGGGCACATGCAGCAATTGTAATGAAATTGGTCATTATTCTACTTGTTGCCCGTTTAGGAAAGCACCCAAGAGCACTAGGATTTGGGTTGCGAAACTAACCCCTCCGGAACCAAAACCATGATTGGGGACCATTTCATCTTTCTTCTTGTAGGTACTTGCAAATGGATTGACTTGAGCCATTGATTTGTAAATTGACTTCTCAATCCACATGAAAGAAGAAAGGTGAGATGTATAGAGGGTGACAACAAGTGGAAAAAGGAATGGTAAAAACAAAGGTATATGTTGTCTTGCTTATAACCAATCCTAACTTATTTTTATCAAGTTAGTGTGCACACTATGCATGTGGTTTTTAAGTCAAAAGTGCTATTTTGTGATTCTCTTCACACTCTTGCTCAAAAACTGTTTCTAATGCTTTCTTATTGCATTACTAACTTGCTTACACATGTTTAAATATGGCATATATCTTCAGCATGCCTCTAAATATGTTTTTATGAATATATGTATTTTTTGACAGCAGCTTTTTCGGTCGAGTTTGTCCTGTTTGAAACTCGACCGATAGGCATCAAAGGGTGTTGCCAACAGCTGTCATCGGTCGAGTTGTTAATACATAGAACTCGGCCAACAACTCTGTGCACGGAATATACATTTAGGCTTATTGAATGAGAATTTCCCTCTCAACTAGATTTTCTCAACCAATAGTCTTATTCTTTGGCACTCTCATTTGGTACATTTGTGTGCATATTGCCATGCTTTAAATTGTCTATCTTGCCTACAACTCTATCTCTCTAATTGCTCTAAATTGGTATATCTATATCTTGCAATTACTTGCTTTGAGTTGTTTTGTAAGGTTTGATGATGATCTCTTTGGATCTCTTGGTTGTCTTAAATTGCTTCCACTGTGCCCAAACTTGCTACATCTATCTAGTTGTATATCTTGTTTGGATACAACCTTGAGGTTCTTAGTGGTAATCATCTTTTGGTAATGATGCATATTTGTATGTGAGTTATATCCTTTCATGCTTCTAAAATTGCATATCTCTTTGTTTAGATTCTCTACATCTACTCATAGCTTGCTCTTTAACTTGTGCATCTTTTGCTATGATCTAGATCCTACTAGTAGTCCTAACTTGTAATATCATCTACTAGTAGTTTATATACATGTAGTTCTAGCTTTGTTCTCAAGTGGTATTTCACTGTATGCTATGCTTGTATCTTATCTCATACATGCTTAAGCTTATTCCTTGAATTGCATATCTACTATCTTGAGTTGCTTGCATAACATTGTGATGCAGGATACATAGAGCTACATTGTATGTAGAAATTGGAGCATTTTTTGTTTTCATGCAGATTTTGCTCCAGTCTCAGTTTTTGGTACAAGACTAGTGTTTTTATGCAGAAACGGCCTTCTGAGAAAGACTCATTGTTTCGCCATGAGCCCTGCCACTTTTTGGGCAAATTCTGTCATCTTGAGGGTCAAAATTGTAATTTATTGTTTTTCTACAGCACTTTATCTTGCATATTGGGTTGTTCAAGTGCATGTTTTAACTTGCTTTTTTTTCTATGCTTGGACAAGCTCCTATCTATGCTCTTCTACTCTCCTTATATAACTTTTTGTTATCTCCTTTCTCTTAACAAGTGGTGTTTCTTATTTCTTCATACCCTTTTTTTTTAAATGACAAAGGGGGAGAAAGGTACGTCTTCTTTTGATAAAAGAGGGGAGAAGACATGTCTTACATGAAGAGGAGAAGCATGTCTATGTAAAGGGGACAAGGTAAAGGGGAGAAGACATATATGTGTAGAACATATATGAGTAAAAGACATAGTATTCTATAAATGTTATGAAAGCTAACCAATGCAGAAGAAATAGCATCAATTGAGGGGGAGTATGAAAACTCCATGAGCATCAATTGAGGGGGAGCATATGAACTCAATTCTATTGAAACTCCTAGGTTTCTCCAAAGGTATGACTTTACTTAAATGTTTTCAATACATTTATGGAATGGTTTGTCATCTTCAAAAAGGGGGAGAATGTTGACTCAAGGTCTAAATTGACTAAACCCTTGTTTTGATGATGACTAAACCATTCCACTTATTTGTGTCTAATGCTTCTACTTGAGTGATTTCAGATTAGGTATAGACACACTCCAAATGCCCTAACTTGCACATCTCAACTTGGAAAAAAGACAAGTCAAAGTCAATACAAGTGCACATTTTTGGAATATGATGTAAATCCATAACAATCATGTTGTAAATCACTTGTAATGATTGTATGACTTGTAAATAAGCTTAGAAAAAATCAGGAGCACTTAGATCGAACATTTAAGCACTCAAAAGTCATTTTCCAAAATTTACATCAGGTTGTTCATCGGTCGAGTTACAAACTCGACCGATCCTGATTGGATCTTGAAAATGACTTTTGATCGGTCAAGTTTACATTTCACAGAACTCGACCGATTCCTCTGCAGACCAAAACTGATTTAAGTGAATCGGTCAAGTTACCCCAGGACAAACTCGATCGATGGCCTAAATTAGTCTTGTCTCTTAGTGGGATCGATCGAGTTACCTTTATAGAAACTCAACCGATTGCACTGTACAGAAAAGTGCAGAAAAGTGTTTCTAGCCGTTGTGGAGTTGCAACAAGTGAAAATATATCCGACAAAGCCACAAAACGGCTAGTTTTCGTTCTTAAGTGTTCCCAAAGGCTAAGAGGCATCCCCAACTATAAATAGGATCCCTTGGGCTTCATCTCATGGTTAGCCAAGCACTATGAAGGTCCATATTCTATAGTTGAGTGATCATACAGCCTCTTCTCTCTCTCTAAGCTTAATCACTTGCTACATTCGTTAGAGTGAGTAGGAAATCTGTAAGAGAGCTAGTCTTACATGTATATCTTGTGAGGCTCTCACTTCCACCACCTCCCTATCACAAATTTCAACCATGAAGATGAAGGTTCTCTCTCTTGGCTAAGAGAGGTGAAGAAGAACAAGGGAAGGAGTCCCTTGGTGAAGATCAAGGCTGAAGACTTGAAGCAAGAGTGGGTAAGACCTTGGTGAAGGCAGAAGACTCCTTGCTCAAGTGGGCAAGTCCTTGGTGGAAGCTTCTCCGAGTGAAGGTGAAGACAAAGGCTGAAGATCCAAGAAGAGTAGAAAAGTCCTTGAAAATGGAAGACTTGTGCTAGAGTAGATAAGACCTTGGAGAAGGCTGAAGACTCTTGGCAAAGTGGGTAAGTCCTTGGTAAGGTGGAATGTTCTTGGTGTTTGGATGGGTAAGCCCTTTGGTGGTCATGTATTGTAAGCCTTATGAATGAATATAAGAGTGCAATAGTTAAGAAATCCTAGAGGTTGACCTCTCTAGGTAGTGGACTGACTCACTTCTAGTTTGAAGTGTGGAACCACTCTACATAGCTTGTCACTTGGTGTATGTTCAATCTCTCTCTCCCTTGCTATGCATGTTTTAATTGCACTCAAACTTCCTATTTAGCAACCTTATCTTTTGATATATCTTGAAGGTCTAATGAATTTTGTTTAAGTGCATTCATCTCTATTCACCCCCCCTCTAGAGCATCCCATCACTCATCTAGGATCCAACAAATAACTCATTTATTTTTACCATAAGAAGCAGAAAAGGCAAGTAAGGCAGAAGAGCCTCCGTCTTGATGAGTAGTAGTTTGAGAAGGCATTCGTGTTTGAAGAAGTTTCTCAAACTCAAAGTAGATCTACTCAACAGTGTGTAGTGTACAACAAGAGGCAACAGTGGAGGTAGCTCCAGTATTTTCAGAGGTGACTTGGTTTGCCATGTGGGCCCACCATGTTTAGCCCAGCAGCGATCTTCAGTGTGGTTAGTACGGCCACGAACTTATAGAATTTGTGTCCTGGAGGGGGTTGTCCACGTCCAAGTCTGGGTGAAGGAGAACCACAGGAAGAACCCTAGACCAAACTCGCTAGAACGAATAGCAAGAGCAGAAGTTTCATAAGATACAGAGGGTAGAGATGACATGGAGAGAAGTAGTTGGACTCTCTTAAAACCTAAAGTGCGTAAGGGATTGCTACATAAGATCTAATCAACTACCCTAGAAAAAGCATTTGGTAGTCCAGCTAGGAATTGAACTAACTGAAGTTCATTGCCTCAGTGTTGAACCTCTTTGATATCTGAATATAGAGGATGATAAACCTCGTATTTCATCCCAACGAGACGAACCCTAGTTGTAATTAATCCTCCATAGAGCCATCAGTTGAGTATTCTTTTTTGGTTAGATTCTTAAAGGTCTTAAACACCTTTTTCCGGATTCAGTTGGTGAGAGTACACACGTGAGGGTTGGTCCCACATGGCCTTAGCTGTTTGGAGGCGAAGGAGATTGACTAATCTTTAGTTCTACGTTGTTAACCATTCACGTCATCACGGTGGTGTTGTCTTTTGTCCATAGAGCATGGACTCGTTTGGCTTTATCATCAGTCATTTCAGCAAGTGGTGTCAGAGCAATAGAAGTGAGATGAGAAAACCGCTCTTAGGCATAAAGTTTGAAAGAAGCAGACCACAAATGGTAGTTGGAGCCATCTAGATTTACAGTTGTAACACATAGCAACCTAGGTGGATCAGTAGACACCATGGGGTAAAGAGAAGATGTGGTAAAGCACCCAGCAGCAAAAGACTAAGTAGTATGACACGACACACTAAGCAGCAGTAGAAGATAGGAGCGTGGGTGACCACGCGTAGAAGCACCAATAGAAGATATACGTGAGGACCACACGTAGCAGCAACAATAGTATATGATCCTAATGACTGGATCATATGAACCCACATAGGGGCATCAAAATATAGAAGAAGAACCTACGTCGCAGTGAGATTTTAATTCACCGTGTGGCGCAGTCAGAAGGAGAACACCGCCTTACGCATCAACAGGCAATTTTTTGAAGGAGGGTGTAGAAGAGAGGGATGGTGGTGATATGGGTGGAGATAGAGATAGAGGGAGGCATCAAGGAGGGCACGTGGGGCAGACAGGAGGGAGGGTGGAAGGGGCGGCGGTAGGGAGATGGGGGTGGCAAAGACGGCCGAAGGGGGTGGGTGGCAGCCTAGAGAAGGGAGGGAGGGGAGGGTTGCTGCCGTTGGAAGGTGGGGTGGGTGGAGGCAGCTGGAAGGGGTGGAGGCTAGAGGAGAAAAAATAAAAGGGGAAGGGAAGGGTGGCAACTATGGAGGGAAGCATACTGTTAGGGAGAGAAGGGAAAGGGTGGGGATAATAGGGCGGCTCGTAAATATCTGATACCATGTAAATAAAGCAACATTGATTTGATGTGTCTAAACAATTACAAAGCGCTCTTTTATAGGATAAGAGAGTAGATGAAAGACAAAAATAAGAGATATGAGATAAAAGGAAAAGTAAGCAACAAAAACAAGTCTAAAGTATAAATAGCATAAAGCATATATATCAATAGCTATAATGCTATATTGATCATTATGAAAATTAGAATAAATAAATAAGGTACCCTGGCATGTTTCCTTGGTGCCTTGGCGCCTTACCGCCTTCCAATTATAGATGATGAGTACCACGAAGCAAAGGTTTGAATGTTTAAGAATAAAAGCATACTAACCAACAATGAAAAAGTGTGGGGTACCTATTAGTAGAGGTTTCCAAAGTTCCAGATGGCTTGCCCAAAACAGAATAGCACATCAAAAGTATGAAAAGGGGCAAATAATTTTTGGAGATGGCTTTAACCACTCAAGATGAAACTTGAAAACATCACCCACAAAGAGATTCATAGCCACAGTAGTAAAGGCATAGCTAGTTCAACGACATATTTCCGTCTTAAAAAAATTATTCACCCTTCAAATAAGTAAAAGATGATATAAAACACGATTATGTAATTAGGATGAGACCAATGTCCATTTGTGGTCCCACTATACAAGTTAGCTTTCAAATTGGACTCTTTCATTTCCTATTTTGGAAATTAGAAAACTTCATGAGAGACTTAATAATTAATGGAAAAAGAGCAGTTACTATCTTATTTAAACTCATACAATATTTCTTTTAATGAGATGGATGCACCCTGCTTATATCATATTTATAAATATGGAATATGATTGATGAGTGGAAAAAGTTTAAACTCTAAGATTATGCACAAAATTTGGGGAAAATCTAGTAAAGTTCAGTAAAAATGTTGTAGTTAATTAAAAAAAAGTGAATAATTGAACAAAGCTCATATAAACATGTGTCTTTGTGTATTTACATGTGAACGTTTGTGTCAAACACCTACTCTCATAGCATTAATATAATAGTCATTAATATATTACGTAAGATGAGTAAACCTTTTGAAATGGGAGCTTATAAAAGGCAGACATTGTAATATTGGTGAATTTAGTAAAACATGAAATCAGGTAAGACTTAAGAATCTAATAATTACAAGTACCATTCAACAAGATCATTTAAATCCCAAGGGTGTGAGTGTGTAGCTATAGTGTTAGAATTGTAGAGATAAGGAAAGATTATGTAGTTAATAAATAAATGAACAATCATAAATAGAAGTGAGTTGACTGCTAAATTATTCAAATCATTTGTATCATTCCCAAATATTGGGGGAATGGGAGTTGTTTAGGTGTAAGAAGCAGCAAGGGAAAATTTTGTGTTTGACAAAATTCTTTTGAAAATCGCCTATTGATGTGGAAATAAACCATGTGGGATTATATGTTTTCGGCATTAGAGGCACAATGTGCATGTTAATAGCCTTGGTACCAATTTGACTACAACAGGGGCCAGATGGACATATCTTGGACCAACCTCTCTCTGCCAAGGACGTCAATATCAATCTAAATACCTTGTTGCCCATACAAGGATTTAACTTTCCACAAAGTTGTCAGGTGTTCCACGAAATTTTCCGTTTCCACACGAATGCGACATGAGAAACGGTAGGTTTATCGACATGATGAGATTTACATGGAATGTCAACATGATGGTTGACAAATTAGCAAAGCCAAAACAAACTTCATAGAAATTGGCAAAATTTCTACTACTTAGACAGTCATTTTAGGTTATAATTCCCTTTTTTATTGTCTAATATTATATGCCCTCAAAAAAATATTGTCTAATATTGTATTAGCATTCAATTGCCATTGCATGCCACTAGATGATTTAAGCTTCAGTCGGACATTATCAGTTGGATATGTGTTTTTTGTGTAGATAACACTAACCTAAAATTTCATATTGAATTTGCATAACTTCCATTGTGTTTCTCTGGTTTCAATTATGTTAAATTCCCATCAAAATTTCCCTCGATATACTGGTTATCCCGAATTTCCATAATTACGATTTCCAATAGTGGAGAAAAGGCATCAAAATTGGATTGCCAAAACCTTGTGGCCGTATAAGGGACCCCGAGATAGATATTTTCACTTGAATGTCAGTATATGTATGCAAAACAAATCATACCACGACGGAGCCTTAAAGCTCAAGCAACCTTTAGGACAGTGGACATATTTAACACTATGAAAAATTAGAATCAGCACTATCCATTTGGTTCACATAGAGGCAACACCCTACTCCAACATAGCACCATGGAGAACATAGGACATGCACCTCAGCTGAGTGCACTTGACAGAGATTTGGAACTCAGCTCATGTCATCTCATTGCCATACATATCTTCTACTGCAAATTGTGAATCCGGTTCCTTCATGTACCACAAAACAAGTGCAACTGAGTCAGGAATGCTAAAACAAGATTTGGATTCTATTGCAGTTGTTTTTTTTTTTTTTTTTTTTTTTTTTTTGGGGGGGGGGGGGGGGGGGTGTCTGGTTCCCAGAAGCATTTTTTTTGCCTTCAATGGAACTTCCTGAAAGCATGCTTCACCCCACACTTCACCGACAACTAGCATATATGATCCACATTACTAATCGTGTTACAATCATCATCGTCTAACAGGCGCATTCTTCAAACACGTGAAGTTCTTTGTAATTTGAGTCAGAGTCTTATTTATTAACCCCAGAAGACGACTTCATTTGGTACTTATTGCTTGGCTCGTGACATCTATTAAATGCCACCAACGTGGTTAATGGACAATCATCTATTTCCGTTCAAACTGAGTCTGAGTATGAGTTTCAACAATCATTGTAAACTAAGAGAAAAAGTAGATCCGACCCTGAACGTAAGAATGAGGAACAAAACAGAATTACCCCGCTACCTGCTGCATCCATGAAAGATGGCAAGGTCATTGACGGCGCTAAGAGCTACCCCACCAGTAAGACTTATAAGTGCGATTTGAATGACCCTCCGCGCCACTGGCCGCTTGCCACTGCCTGTAGTTGCTCCTTCCGCCGCGGATGTGGAGAAAGAGCTGAAGAGAAACTCCAAATAAGCGTCGCAAAGAAGAGGCAAGGGATCAATGCTGGCGAGGATGAGATTGCGGGACAGGGAGAAATTGTTTTACCTTGATAATTGGAGTGTGGCCGGTTCAAGTTGTAGTGGAGCCGACGAGAATGACTTCCAGGGGGAGGCGGAGGCAACGCGAAAGTGGCGCGTAATCAGCCTTGTCGACGCCATTTGCGCCTTGGAACTTATGAGGCGATACGCATTCATTCTCACCGGCGAAAAGCTACCAGGGCCTGCTATGGCGCCTTTTCGTTGAACTTTATACCGCCCTTGTTATATGACCATTTAAATAGTCAAAGTGGGTTAAAAGACTTTGCCAATCTTTTTTTTTTAACAGAAATGAGACCTTCACGCGCCCATGAGATCAAGCGCCCCTTGGGGCTGGTTTTGCAAGCACGGATCCGGGTAGGGAGGTTTTAGGTTGGGGCGGGTGGTTTTGGGGAGTGAGGTGGCCTCGGAGGGTATGTGGAGAGAGAATGAAGGGGAAAAAGAGAGAGAAATTTTATATCGCGTATAATTTTTAATCTTTAATGTATTTTTTTGATGAAATAAATTTATTAGATTTGTTACCAAATATAAAATCCAACAAGACTAATGTTAATATATTTTGAGAAAAATAATAAGGTACATATTATTTTTTTACGTATTATAAATCAGGTGCATTGCAAAAAAATAGCTTATGACACAAATTGGGAGCAATCACACCCAAACAGGATGTAATCATGTCCAAATTGGGCACATTCAAGTCTAAATCGGGACCAATCAAGTTTAAACTGGGCATTCATGTCCAAACAGGGTGCAATCATGTCCCAAGTTGCGCATTTAAGTCGAAACTGGACGCATTCAGGTCCAAACTGGGCGCAATCAAGTCTGAACAGGGCATTCAAGTCCAAATAGGGTGCAATGAAGTCCAAATTGGGCTCAATCAAATCCAAACTGGACGCAATCAAGTCTGAACTGGATGAATTGACAAATTAGGCACAATCAAGAACAACAAGAAGATGAGGAGGAGGAGGAGGATGCACTCACAAGTAGGCACATTACAACATTAATTAGGCACAATCATGTCCAAACTGGGCACATTCAAGTCCAAATTGGGCGCAATCAAGAAGAAGAAGAAGAAGATGATGATGATGGTGGTGGTGGTGGTGGTGGTGGTGGTGGTGGTGGTGGTGTACTCACAAGTAGGCGCATTACAACACTAATTAAGCACAATCATGTCTTAACTGGGTGCATTCAAGTCCAAATTGGGCGCATTCAAGTTCAAATTAGGCTCAAGGCTAAATCAGACACATTCAAAACTAAACTAGACGCATTGGATTGATATTGGACGCAATACATGTCAAATTCCATCTATTTTTATTATTTTTCAAAATATGCTAATATTAGTCTTGTTGGAAAATACTTTTTGTAAGGATTCTAATGCTTTTTATTTTGTGATAAAACTCATTATGGGTCAAAAGTTATAAGCAAAATAAATAATAAATATAACAAAATAAAAAGGATTATTTAAGGAGCACCGTTACACACAGTTCATATGGCATGCACATCTCAACTGTGCACTAACCACATAGATATGAAATACATCCCTCCTCTTTAAGATATGAGTGGTCGAGATGGACTGGCACAGTGTGGTGGGAACAGTGAATCTGTTCCCGAGGAAATAGGGGGTGGGTACCACGGCTGGCAGAGGCTGTTTTCCCCACGCATGAAACGCTCTTAACCCCCCCCCCTCTCCCAATTATATTATTTTGTTGTCTTTATCCCATTCACAGAGAATGGATTAAATCTTGAACTTTTTTATAATTGATCGATTGTAATATCATATCATAATAGGTCAATTTTGGATCAATTTTTGTATTCTATACAAGACTCCATAAGTTTGTCTCTGTCCAAGTAGCATAATCTTAGCACATGGGGAAAGTTGAGTCATTTTTTAAGCAACCACCTAATTATTCATTATAATTTAACAAACTACATATTTCTACCTCTGGCAAGAGTCAATGAGGTTTAAAAGTAAAGTTCATGACCATGGCACTATGTGTGACATGCTTAGCAATAGCATCTGCAACAGTGATAAAATAGTAAAGATTATAGTAAACATTTAGGGATAAAGACCATGGATGAAGAATTAAAAAGAGCATTCTCATAGCTAAGGCATCTTAAATAAGGTTTCAATGTAAAAGGAGCTTCAACCGTTGCAATGCATGTCTCGATACCTTACTTTGAGTTTAATAAAATTAGAAAAGTCACATAACTATAGGGAGGTGCAGACTTCAACTGCATAAAGAAGAGCTTGAAGTTATGTATCCAGTGCGCTTGTAGCATAACCTGGTTTCCCGCGGCCCCAGATTAGAGCTCCAATAGTAGTGGTAATATAAATTACATATGCACACACAATAGATTCATGGTTGAGAGAAACGTCAACCAAAACCACAAAGTCCTTGTTGTCGAGGGGAATATGTTGTCTAGCTTCCTTTTTCTTCTCATTGTTTTACAGGGGCAATTCCTTGATCATATGTGTCTGTTCAGTAATGGACTTGACAAGGATGTAGGTGAGGCACCTATATATGGTGTGGACTACCTCATTTCTTGTTGTCCATTAATGCCAACAGGAAACAATAGGTAGAGGATCATCAATTGAGCTACCGATGATAGAAAAGCACTAGGATTCTACATCTTGATTAAGAAATGAGCATTCATGCCCAGACTGATCCTCACTTGATTGACAATCACGAAGATGGTGAAGTATGGATTATTTGCATTATTAAATTGGGAACATGTAACATATGTATCTAAGTGTTGCCTTTCTTTCTCCATAACTATGAGCAAGGCCTTTGTTGGCTAAATTGGACATTAGCATACCCTTTGTTTTGATTATGAAAAACATTTCATTCTTGTGGATCTAACGTGCTACTTGAGTATTTTAGGATTCAAGAAGATGAGGAGATCATATCAAGTGGATAGTTGAAGATCAGTGCACTTAAATGTTGAATATTTTCATGATTGTACTCAATGTAAAAATGTGTACAAGTATATAATGTACAAGTACCTAGAAGTCATGTAAAATCAAGTGTTAGATTTTCCCTATCCACCCAAAACTCTATCTTACACTCACATCAAGACTTTATGATTGATAGGTTTCATATGAATCATCAATAGGACCTCATATACATTACAAATACTTGCAAAAAGTCTTTCTCGGTCAACAAAATTATCGACCAAGAATCACTCGGTCGAAGACTCAGACAATGAAGAAATAACTTTGCAAATATTTAATTTTGAGTCGGTTTCGGTCAAAAATATTGTCGATCGAGATATAACCATCGTAATAGGTTTAAACAAGAAAGAAACAAACATATAGCCATTAGAGCCAGCTGAATCCAGACAGTCATCCGGTTGACAATATTGTGGACCGAGAGTCATCCGGTTGAAAATATTGTCAACCAAGAAAATTTCTAAAAACTTCACATTTAACTAACATTTTAGTTGTTGCAACCCAACTACTTCTTACCCAATGGCTAGTTAAGCAGTAAGAATACTCTAGACACTCCCTAAAATGTCCTTAATCACTTGCAAACCATTCCTTTAAATAGGAGAGGCCTTAGGACACCCAAAACACACAAGCTACACGTGAGCGTCCATTTTAGAGAGCAACAAAGCTGAGATTCACTTACTATCTTCTTCCTTATGATCTAAAGTTGTGTCCTATAACTACAATCTCCTAGACACCACATATAACCATGTCCATCTTAAGTAGATAGGAGATCTATACGCTTGATATAGGATCAAAGCATTGTACTTCATTGGTTAAGTATTTATTTCTTCCAATCTATTTCTTTTATATTGTACTTTGTTCTCCTTGAGTACTCCTAGGGTTGGAGGTTGTTGAAAGGAGGTTTCTTGGTGCTATTTCAACAAAGTGAAGGTTGCTCCAAGGTGTGCTTGAGGTTACTTCAAGAAGGTTGTTTCAAAGAAGGTTGGAGCTACTTCTAGGTGAAGGATATCCCAAGGTGGTGGAGCTACTTCAAGGAAGTGAAGGCTTCTCCAAGGTTGCTTGAGGTTACTTCAAGAAGGTTGCTTCAAAGGAGGTTGGTGCTACTTCTAGGTAAAGGCTATCTCAAGGTGGTGGAGATACTTCAAGGTGGTGAAGGTTGCTCCAAGGTTGCTTGAGGTTACTTCAAGAAGGATGCTTCGAGGAGGTTGAGGCTACTTCAAGTGGAAGGTGATTGTATTTTGTTGTAACATCCTTGCGAGGCAAATATAATAAATCACTTTTAAAATCCTAATTGGAAATAATTTAGTAGTGGACTGACAACCTTTGATTCAAAGTTTGAAACCACTCTACATCGAAGTATCTTTCTTGTTTCCTACTCCTTCTTTGGTTTGAGTTTTCAATTAGATTTTAAAGTACCAAAAGCTCTAATCATCCCCATTATAGATCTTTCATCCTTGTGTGACATGAGCCATAAGAATGTCTTGATTCGTTTAGGCACCTTGAGTTTCCATAAAGTTTTCCAATCTCTTATGCATGCTACTTCCTTAGTCTTTCGCATCCATCTATACACAAACTGGGAGGTGAAAAGGCATGTGCTTCGCCCCATTCCATGCCCATGCATCAAGGCTTGAGAGAGGTGCATGTGATGGTATGCAGTTGATTCAGTCCCATGTACTCGTAGGGAAGTGATAGTGAACAAAACTCTTGTCCCAATCATTTGTATCTGTAGTCATTGAAGTTAACTCAAAATCTTTAAGGCCTTCTAGGGATAAGATTATCAGGGTTCAAAGTGACCACACTGGAGTCAGCAAGCCATGGTTTAGTCTAGGCGTCGGTCTCATGCCCATCATTCGCTATGCACCTACTATGTTCCTTAATAATGGGAAGGGACTTTTGGATGAAGGACCACGAAGAAGAGCATGTTCCATTCCTAATAATGTTGCCTCCATAATGTTTATTTTGCATGACTTGAACCCACATCACCCCTAGATAGTTCAGAAAAGTTCATGCATACTTCAACATTAGAGAGTTGCTCTGGTCTCTAGCATCTTTAATACCCAGTCCAACAATACTAGATGGTATCTTGTTCTAAGAAACATGTGAGGTTTTCTTCTGGTCCCTTGTGTCGTACCAAATGAACCTCCTAACATGTTTTTTGATATCATCACAAACTAAAGAAGATGTACAAATTGATTGCATAGTGTATGATGGGATTTCCTGAGGGGTTGCTTTGTCTAGTGTCATCCTTCCATCCAATGAGACATGACGAAGTGTCCATTTGTTCATTCTTGTCTTGATTGAATCTATAATCTCAACATGTGTATTACGATTGACTCTGTGATAAATAATTGGCACCCCAAGACAACAGCCAAGGTTTTTAGTGGAGGGGATGCCCAATTGCCTGCTAAGCCTTTATTTTTATGTGTTAAAAGTATTAGTGGGGAAAGGCATTGAGATTTATTGGTGGATACCATCTGGCCTAAAATAGAGGAAAAGTCACGAAGGAACTTCTTGATACACACCGTTTGCGGGTAAGAAGCTTCAACAAGTAAAATGATATCATCCACATAGAAGACATGTGACAACAAAGGACCTTTCTAGGACAAGTACATAGGTTTCCAACACCCTCTATCAATAGATTGTACCATTGGCTTGGCTTAGACATTTCATGCACAACGTGGAAACGTAGGGGCTTATGGGAGTACCCTGCCAAACTCCTTGATTGAATTTGATTGCTATAAGAGGGGTGTCATTTCACAAGATTAAAGAAGACCATGTTGTGATGATGTTCATAATGAGATCACCAGTAATTTTGGGAAGGCCCACTATGGTGAGTGTATCTCGAATAAATGGCTAGTTCATCATGTTGAAGGCCTTTGACAAGTCGAGTTTCACTGCCATCATTTCTTTTCCTCCCAAGTCGAGCTTCACTGCCATCATTTCTTTTCCTCCTTCTTAAATCACATCGTGGGTAGCCTCTTGGAAATTTATCAATCTTTTCAAACCACTCAAATCAATATTTACTTCTAGTTATTAAGTTTTGTTGTGATATGTGGGTTTAGGTTGATTAATTGAAGTTAATATACAAATATAAATATAATATATCTATACATTATTAAGATAAGTTGTCAATTAGCACAATTTGCAGCTTGGGCCTATACGATGGTGTTTGTTTAATTGTTTCATGTATCCATGGATGTAATGCGAAATATTATATTTTCAAGAGAGAGAAAATATCACAAGTTAATATCTTAAATTTAATTATCGTGATTTTAATTTTTAAATGTTATAATATGTGTTAGAGAATCATAAAATACTAAGAATGTCAAATGTTATCAAGTATTACTTTTTGTAACAATTTATACATAATAGCTATTATTTCCCTCCATTTACATCGAAATTTTACATCCTAGTTGTTGTATTTTTATCTTCAATTTTCATTTAATAATAAGTCAACAACCAATTCATTGTATTTTGACTTCACGTCAAAGAGACTATTCAAACTATTTTCACTTTAATTTTTAAACATAAAAAGAAACAGCTAGTATCTTCTTTTCTACTGAGTATATTTTTCATGGGAACCCGTGAGTCGAACGACCACTCACTAGATTGGGTTGGATGTGTTTTTGTTCTACCCACTTAAAATTGAGTCTTTTTGACCCACACTAGTGTAAGTTGCATTGTAATCACTAAACTCAAACTCAACCCACCCACCCGTTAATAGATCTACCATAATCTATCCAAAATATGGGATTAAGCTCGCTCGTCCAATCTTATTTTATGCTCAAAATTCCTTAGATATGCTCAATATGTAGAAGTGATAGAGAATACATTTTCCCTAAAACTAAATATGTGTATTGCACAAGCTTCACTTTAGATATCAATGCATTAGAAATCATATCAGTTTGAGAACATTCAAATATCTCAAAGACTGTAAATGTGGCACTCATATTTTTTTAGAGGTTCCTTATATAGATAGACACCCAACTTTCTCTTACCTAAAATGGGTCGTTGATCCTTGAGGGTAGTCGAAAGGCTGAAGAACGTTTTGTAGGGTTTTAGGGAGAGGAAGTGTTGCAGATTCATTCCCATTTTAACCTAGTCGTCGTATTTGTCATACATATATAATATTGATAAACAAAAAACATATAAAGGATAAAGATTATACCTTTTTGCACACTATTTGTCAAAGAGCTAGACACGTTTTTGTCAGTGAAGAACACAAACTTTAGATCTAAATTTGAATTTTCTTCAAAAAAACCTTCTTGTTGTTTCATGAAATGCCTTCTCTAAGACTCCATACAAGTGCATGGACCTCTACTTTGTCTATGTAGATGACAGTGAATGCATTGCACCACATTGGCCACCAAGTTGAAGTGAAACTAGAGTTTTTTACGTGCTGGGGCACGGTTTGAAGTTAGGGCATGCTATATTTGCGGTCAGACAAGGCACTTCAAGTCAAATTGCCCAAGTAGAGATGTTGAAGTGACGCAGCAGCTGAGGCAGAATCAACAAGGGTCAGATAGACAGCATCCCAGTAGTAGCAGAGGGTGAGGATGCGGTCAAACATCGCAAGCGGGATCGTCTGCTCAAGAGAGCAGAGGACGTGGACAACAAGCAACGGCTCGATTCTATGCTATGAGTCAGCCGGAGGCGATAGTCAACCCGCGAGTGGTGGCAGGTCAGATGGAGTTATTTCATTATGATATGTCTTCTTCTTACTTTATATCTGTTCTGGTTGACCCAGGTGCTACACACTCTTTTATCGCCTATAGTATGCTTGAAAACTTTCGTTTACCTGTTAGTTGTAAGAAAGATAGCTTGTTGTTAGAAACCCCTCTTGATGGTTCCTCGATGCTTCGAGAGGAGTGTCCATCTTGTGTCTTATCTTTTTTGGGACACAGTATATAAGTGGATCTTATACCACTTGATATGCATGGTTTCGATGTGATCCTTGGGATGGATACCTTAGAGAAGTATAAGGTTGTTTTGGACTGTGGTTCCAAGAAGGATGTGTTTGATGATGGCGGTAAGAAGTGGATCTTCTAAGGAGATAGGAAGATTCTTCTGACGTGTCTAGTATCAGCTATTGTGGAAGAAAAGTTGCTATGACAAGGATGTAAGGCGTTCTTAGCTCACGTTGTGGATACCAAGGTGAAAGGTCCTAGCCTTGAGGAGGTGTCATTTGTTTGAGAGTTTGTGGATGTGTTTCCACCCCGAGAGATTGATTTCGAGATCAATCTGGTTCCAGGAACGCAACCAGTTGCACATGCACCGTATAGGATGGCTCCAGTGGAGATGGTAGAGCTTAAGAAACAGTTACAAGAGATGTTAGAGAAAGGTTTCATCCGACCAAGTACATCACCTTGGGGTGCTCCAGTGTTGTTCGTTAAGAAGAAGGACAGATCAATGCGGCTATGTATAGATTACCGACAGTTGAACAAAACGATCAAGAACAAGTACCCATTACCGAGGATAGATGATCTGTTCGATCAGTTGCGTGGTGCTACATTGTTTTCAAAGATCGATCTACGATCTAGATATCATCAGTTGAGGATTAAGGCGGATGACATACCAAAGTCAGCTTTTAGGATGAGGTATGATCCCTTCGAGTTTGTGGTTATGCCATTTAGGCTAACCAATGCACCTGCTGCTTTCATGGATTTGATGAATCAAGTGTTCTGTCTATTCCTAGATCAATTTGTTGTAGTCTTTATAGATGACATCTTGATCTATAGTCGGGACAGGCAAGAGCATGAGCGACATCTTCGACTAGCGTTGACTGTTCTTCACCAACATCAGTTGTATGCCAAGTTCAGTAAGTGTGAGTTTTGGTTGGAAGAAGTAACTTTCTTGGGTCATGTGATATCTGCAGAAGGAGTCAAAGTGGACCCGAAGAAGGTGGAGTCTGTTGTAGAATGGGAACAGTCGAAGACGCTGACAGAAGTTCGTAGTTTCCTGAGATTAGTAGGATACTACTGAAGGTTTATCAAGGATTTCAGTGTGATTGCGTTGCCAATGACGAAGTTGACTAGAAAGGATGTACCTTTTGTCTGGATTGATCGTTGTCAGCAAGCTTTCCAAAGTTTGAAGGAGAAGCTGACTAGTGCTCCAATACTAGTGCTGCCAGAGCATGGAAAGGGCTATGTTGTTTTCTGTGATGCTTCCAAGAAAGGTTTAGGTTGTGTGCTGATGCAGGAAGATCATGTGGTTTCTTTTGCTTCGCGACAACTTAAGAAACATGAGGAGAACTATCTGACTCATGATTTGGAGTTAGCAGTAGTGGTTCATGCGTTAAAGATTTGGAGACACTATCTTTACGCGGAGGTATGCCAGATCTTTACAGATCATAAGAATCTAACGTACATCTTTTTGCAGAATGAGCTAAACATGCGACAATGTCGTTACGACTGCACCATCTAGTATCACCCTGGTAAGGCAAATGTGGTAGTTGATGCGCTTAGCTGAAAGTCTTCTTCTCCCTCTACAAAGAAGGCACAGTTGAGTTCCTTGGTATGCCATAGACGGGATATGTTTGTTTCCTTGCGGCAGATGAATGTGTAGATGGAAATTTCCTTGTTAGCAAGACTTTTAGCACATATGAAAGTCAAGCCTACGCTGAGACAGCAAATCAAAGATGCACAACAAACAACTGATACAGTGCAGTTGATCAAGTCAGAGCTCGGCAGCGAAAGGCGTGATGGGTTCCATGAGTCCGAGGATGGATTAGTTTGCTATCAAGATAGGATGGTGGTCCCCAATGCTGATGATCTGAGGAAGCTAGTGCTCGAGGAAGCACACACATCGATGTATGCTATGCATCCAAGAGTCACCAAAATGTATCATAATCTGAAGGACTTGTATTGGTGGCCAGGCTTGAAGAAAGATGTAGCCGAGTTTGTGGTTAGGTGTGCGGTATATCAACAAGTCAACGCTAAACATCAGAAGCTGGTAGGTACGTTGCAACCCCTGTCGATACCACAATGGAAATGAGATCATATAATCATGGATTTCGTAGTTGGTCTGCCCTGGACAACTAGGAATCATGATTCAATTTGGGTAATAGTGGACATATTGACAAAGTCTGCCCATTTCATACCTATAAAGACAACGTATACAGCCGATAAGCTCGCTCGGGTATATGTAGATGAGATAGTACGGTTGCACGGTGTGCCAGCAACGATAGTTTCTGACAGAGGTCCTCAGTTCATGAGTCCTTTCCGGGAACAGTTGCACAAAACGTTGGGAAGACAGTTGAGGTTCAGCACCGCTTTCCATCCACAGACAAATGGATAGTCTGATAGGACTATTCAGACTTTGGAGGATCTCCTTCGGGCTTGTGTTTTGCAGTTCCTAGGTAGTTGGGACATACATGTCAGTCCGATAGAGTTCGCCTACAACAATAGTTATCAGCGGAGCATCGACATGGCTCCTTATGAGGCCTTATATGACAGGAAGTGCAGATCTCCGTTATGTTGGTACGAGTCTGGTGAATATCAGCTTTTGGGTCCTGAGTTAGTACAACAGATAATAGAAAAGATCAAGGTGATACAACAACAGTTGAAAGCGGCACAGGACAGGCAGAAGTCTTATGCAGACAATCGCCGATGACCTTTGGAGTTCCAGGTAGGAGACAAAGTGTATCTTAAGGTCTCACCATGGAAAGGTGTGCTAAGGTTTGGCTGGAAGGGTAAGCTAGCACCCAAATATATGGGGCCATACCCGGGCATAGCACGTATGGGTAGGGTAGCTTACGAGTTAGAGTTGCTGCCAGAGTTGAACAGGTTACACCCAGTGTTCCATGTCAGTATGCTGAAGAAAAGTCATCCGGATACAGGAACACTGATACAGCCAGTCGAAGTTGAGCTGGATGAAGATGTGACCTACGAGGAAGGTCTTGTGATGATCCTTGACAAAAGAGTTAAGAAGCTGAAGAGGAAGGACCTGGTTCTTGTAAAGGTTCTTTGGAATCATCGTGGCATTGAGAAAGCCACGTGGGAGCTTGAGGAAGAGATGAGGAGGAAGTATCCCTTGCTTTTCTCTTCAGATTTCGAGGACGAAATCCCTTTGTAGAGGGTTATAGCTTGTAAGGACCATGACCTCCGTTTAGGGCTTATCATGTTTTCTTTGCTTAACCCTGGTGCTTAGTTGCTTGCTAATCACCTTTAGTGGTGATTAGGGTTTGTTTGTGCTTTATTGAGAGTTGGAGGTGCTACTTGCAATTAACCCAAGTCTAGGGTTTGTGGGCAAGTTTGTCACCTTGTGTGGTGTTCCTCCCTCTCCTTGCTTCCTCTTGTATTGAGAGGAAGGGTTGGGCTCGCTGCTTGAGTTCCTTTGGGCTTGGTTGAGCCTTGTTGGGCCTTGTTGTTTTGCCTTTTGGACCTTGTGTCAGACAAGAGTACCTTGTGTCGGCCTAGGTGTGTCGGCCATGGCTGTGTCGACCTAGGTATGTCGCCCAGGGTGTGATGTGGGGCATGGTGTGGAGGTGTGTCGCCCATGGACCCCCTTTGACCTCGTTTGTGTGACCACTAGTGGACACTTGGTGCTTGATGCTTGCATGTGGCAATGGCCTTGGACATGTGTTTAGGGCATGTTAGAGTGGTGGCATTACTCATGGACAAGTGTCCCTAGGTAGGCGACACCTTGCCTTGTCTTACCTTGGTTTCTCCTCCATCCTCTCCTATATATGTGTTCCCTTTCTCTTACTAAGGATCCCTTTAGTTCCTTAGTTTCCCCTCTCCCTTGGTGCACGACACCCCCCTTCCTTTGCAAGCTTAGTGGTCGATCCTTGTCTAGGAGTCTCCTTCTTCCTCTAGTGGTGGCCGAACCCTAGAGTGCCTTGCTCTCTTCTTGTGGTGGAGGTTGGGGCTTGGAGCTTGGAGTTGCTTAAGGCGGGTTACATAACTCCTAACCCTAACTATACTACCTTTTATGTTCTTGTATGTTTCTTATGATCATAATCGGCTATGTATGTTGCTAGTTTGGTTTCTTGCTTAGTTGCACCTTGTTGGCCGAACCATGTTCTAGGGTTTCTTGTTGAGAAACACCCCTCTCCCTCCTTAGTCTAGAGAAGTGAGCTTGAACTCTAGTAATATGGGCAATACTCCTATCTCGTTTAAAGTTTAGAGGTGAGCTTGTGTTCTAGTTGGTTGAGCAACACCCTTCTCTCACCATGGATTCGAGAGGTGAGCTTTGTGGTGGACGTAGACCTTTGGTAGGGTTGATCCTTGTGTTGCCCGTTTGGTGAAAAGAAGGTGTGCAAGACCCCTCTCTCTTGATTGTTGAGAGGTGATCCATATTCTTGATCCACTAGGGTTTTGGTGCCCTAGTGCTTGAGGTTGATGACGACCTTGTTGTGGGTTGCATCTTGCCCGATATGGCTTGGGGTTGATGTTGCCCGATACCCCTCTTGATCTAGAGCCTTGGTTGACATGTTGTGGCTGTGTTGGGCGATATACCCTGGTCCTTGACCTTTTATGTGTCAGGCGTCACACCATGCTGAATGTCCTGCCTAATACACCTTGTTCAGGTGGTTGCTTGGTGCTTTCATACCTTGGACGATGGGGCGTTGCGATCTGGACTTGCATTGCCTTGTGTGTTGGCCAATAGGATGAGGGTAGGCTGGTTGGACGACAGGCTTCTTTGTGGCTGTTGAGTTGTATCTTTGGGCGTCATACCTTGTGAGTGATGCTGGCCGATACACTTAATCCGAGATGGTAACCTAGTGCATAACGCACCGTTGCACGATATAGGCTGAGCTGCACGTTGCATGTGTATGTCCGATATCCATGATGCACGACACTGAGGTGCACGATACAGAGGTGCCTGATACACCTGCTACACGATATGCTTGTGCATGTTATGCCTTGGGCCTTGTTGCACGATACATCTTGAGGTGGTAGCCGATACACCTTGCTGGTTTGATTGGCCGTTATGAGGCTTGAGTGCATGGGCGATATGAGGAAGTACCCTGCCCGATGCTACCTCTAGTGAGGGTGCCCTACCCGTCACTCTTCTTGTGAGGGTAGTGGGCACTTCTAGTGAGGGTCTAGTTCCTTCTAGAAAACATATATGCTAGTTCTTGTTTATGCATCACGTTTGGTTTATAATGGTGACCCTTGATATGCTGGATATAGTAGATCACATCTATGTATCTTGACATGACATTACAGGTGTTTATGATCATCTGGAATTATCTATATAATGCTGAGAAAATGGTAAGCATATAAGATGCTTTGCTTGATGATATGACATATGTCTATGGTCACAGGTCGAGGCATGAATGATAAAGCATATGATCATCAATGTTTCCATATGCTTGATAATTATGATCTTTCTGTTCATCCATGATGATTGTGTATACTAACCATGCAGGTGTTTCATACAGATGCATAGCCAGGTAAAGGGCTATGAGGTATATATGTTTGAATAACACTGATTTGATGGTTACTCTTGATGATGAGATGACATGAATGATAAGTTTTGGTCTGAGGACCTAAGTTTGGCTAAAGTGCCTAAGTTGAGGTGTTATCCTCTAATGATGATCTGGGATTGTTATCCCAAGTAAGGAGAATGCCCTATGAGACCGTGGTTTCTTGTAATGAGTGATTGAGATCCTAGGATATTGTGATGGTGGTAACAATAATGTAACTTTATGTTATGCATGTGTTACAACCTGGTTGCCTCAATAATCCACTTAAAATATACTAACTAATCACAATGGAACATATCATGTAGTTTGCCCTGGCCATAGATCCATCATCGTCAGGAGCTGGTGATGGTGAAACGGGTTCTCCTGCGGGTTAACCCGGAGCGCATATTGTTGAATATGTGAGGTTTCACCTAGCCTAAAATAGAGAGGATGTGAGTGCATCTGCGGTTCTAGACTCGGGATATATATAGAGAGCATGATGAATAGGCCCATGGCTCAGTGTGATAGAGCATGAATGCGTTCATGGCTCAGAGAGCACGGTGAATTGGCCCGTGGCTCAGATATACTAGCATCGAGACTTGTACCGAGGCGTGCTAGAGGAAGGGTAGCCTATGGAGCTGACCCTGTGGCTGAGGCCACTTAAGCATGAGACTGTGGTCCTGCTTTGGTTCTCGTGCACTGACCACAAGGTGGGAGGTCATGGAGTCCGGCTCTCCCATTGACCTTGTATGGCACCGGCTCTGGGTTTCACAACCGTCGGTTGGATCTGAGCGGTACGGCTCACTTCCTTAGGGCATAACAATACGTAATCCAGTCGAATAGTATTTATTGCTTAAGGCAAAACATGGAACATTGATTGAGGCCTTTCTTGAGTAGTTAATCTTGTTATACTTGCAGTTACTTATACGTTCCTTATGTTATGAGGTAAGATCTTATAAATTTTATCTTGTCAATCATGTTCCATAAATAAATACTTGGTTATTTGCCTTCCGTACAGCCTGGTAAGCTTGATGGTATGAATATCTTTGCTATATAGACTGCTCTTGTTATATCTTCTATCAGTTATCTGCTGCTTTTGCTTTCATCCTTCTATGGTTTTATGGTTTCGGTGGGGAGTTATGTTTCTCGCTGGGACTGTGTATCTCACCCCACTCATTTATAACCTTTTTAGGTGTTCGAGCTAGACGTGGTGGTGGTCGCGGGGTTGCGGCCGAGCAGTAAGACGAGCAGTAGAAGGCAAGAGATGGACATGCTGCTGTTTTGGTTGTTTTGTAGTAGGGTCTTAGAGTCATCCTTGTACTCTTAGGTCCTTGGAGGTGTTTTGACGTTGTTTCGCGATGTATAGCTGACGATTCTTTGTATGTCCTACAGCTGGCCGGATGTGGGCCGTTAGGTATGTATAAACAGGTGATAAACTCATGTGATGATAAGACGGTTGATCCCCTAAGTTGTGGACATGTATCAATACATGTAAATGTTTATATAACTTGTTTCTTGCAGGAGAAGGATCTGAATGTAATAGTTTCTTAGTTTATCCACTTTTTTTTAAATCAGTTTTAATTAACCCATGTTTTTGGTAATTAGTGGTTTATGGTGTTTTCCGCAGATTTTCGCATGACACCTCGCTGTCTGTGTGATAGCGGGATGTGTCTCCACAAGTTTGGTATCAAAGCTCTAGGTTCACTGAGTCTACAGGGATTTAGGACTAGGTTGTGTCTATTCTTGTGAGTTCTCCAGACTTTCTTACAATCATCTTCTGCCCTCAGCAGAAGAAAAAGCCAAGATGTCTGGAAACCATGAAGAACATGCTACTGAGAACAATGATGCTGCATTAGTTGATGGATCTATAGGGCAGGCACATGGAGATCGGGTGCCTGAGGTCCCCCAACCTGACCCAGCCATTCTTGAGAACCCTTCCTACCAACAGCTTATGGGGCAAATGATGGCTACGATGAATCTCATGGTAGAAAGATTGCCAGTGCCTCCGTCGAGAGCACATGCTCCCCATGGTTAAACATCGGGTATTGGGAAGACCTTTGAGCAGCTTCGCCGAGTCGGAGCTTCAGACTATGCTAGAACGGCTGATCCAACAGATGCAGATCTGTGGCTGACAAGTCTTGAGAAGGCTTTCCAGATCCTCGACATCCCCGAAGCAGACAAAGTCAAGCACGCTGTCTACCTTCTGAAGGGTAGTGTTGGTCACTGGTGGACCATCGAGGAGGAGAAGCGACCCGATGAGGTGATCGGTTGGGAGGTTTTTCGGCGCGAGTTTGTCAGCAGATACTTTCCGAAGACGTATCTGGACGAGAAGATCAGCCAATTTGAGCGCCTGCGCCAAGGAACGATGAACATCACCGAGTATGAAGCCAAGTTCATGGACCTGTTGAGGTTTTGTCCTCACATGGCAGCGACAGATGATGAACGAATCAGACATTTTGAGAAAGGTCTGAGTGCTGAGCTGACAACACCTGATTCCGCATTGGAGAACCGAGAGTGGTTTGTTACGTTTGTGGAATCTGTCCGGAGGATCAAACAGTCAGTTAGGGAGAAAAGAGAATCCATGTCTAAGAAGAGGCCTGCTCAGTTCCAGGGACAGAGGTTTGGTGGCTTCAAGAAGCCAAGGTTTTCAACACCTTCAGTGATGAGAGGTTCTAGGGCACCATCGCAGTGGTCTCTGAGTAAGGGAAGAGGTTATGTTCCTTCACCATCAAAGGCACATAGTACAACTTCAGTGGCAGTGACATGGCCATCTAGGCCACGATTTGAAGTTAGGGCATGCTATATCTGCGGTCAGACAGGGCATTTCAAGTCAAATTGCCCAAGTAGAGATGTTGAAGTGACACAACAGCTGAGGTAGAATCAACAAGGGTCAGATAGACAACAACCCAGTAGTAGCAGAGGGCGAGGACGCGGTCAAGTGTCGCAAGCGGGATCGTCTGCTCAAGGGAGCAGAGGACGTGGACAGCAAGCAACGGCTCGATTCTATGCTATGAGTCAGCCGGAGGCGATAGTCAACCCACGAGTGGTGGCAAGTCAGATGGAGTTATTTCATTATGATATGTCTTCTTCTTGCTTTATATCTGTTCTGGTTGACCCAGGTGCTACACACTCTTTTATCGCCTATAGTATGCTTGAAAACTGTCGTTTACTTGTTAGTTGTAAGAAAGATAACTTGTTGTTAGAAACCCCTCTTGATGGTCCCTCGATGCTTCGAGAGGAGTGTCCATCTTGTGTCTTATCTTTTTCGGGACACAGTATATACAAGTGGATCTTATAACACTTGATATGCATGGTTTTGATGTGATCCTTGGGATGGATACCTTAGAGAAGTATAAGGTTGTTTTGGACTGTGGTTCCAAGCATGCTGTGTTTGATGATGGCGGTAAGAAGTGGATCTTCCAAGGAGATAGGAAGATTCTTCTGACATGTCTAGTATCATCTATGGTGGCAGAAAAGTTGCTACGACAAGGATGTAAGGCGTTCTTAGCTCACGTTGTGGATACCAAGGTGAAAGGTCCTAGCCTTGAGGAGGTGTCGGTTGTCTGAGAGTTTGCAGATGTGTTTCCTGAAGAGTTCCCGATGTTCCTCCACCCCGAGAGATTGATTTAGAGATCAATCTGGTTCTAGGAATGTAACCAGTTGCACATACACCGTATAGGATGGCTCCAGTGGAGATGGCAGAGCTTAAGAAGCAGTTACAAGAGTTGTTGGAGAAAGGTTTCATCTGACCAAGTACATCGCCTTGGGGTGCTCCAGTGCTGTTCGTTAAGAAGAAGGACGGATCGATGCGGCTATGTATAGATTACCGACAGTTGAACAAGGTCACGATCAAGAACAAGTACCCATTACCGAGGATAGATGATCTGTTCAATCAGTTGCATGATGCTACAATGTTTTCAAAGATCGATCTACGGTCTGGATATCATCAGTTGAGGATTAAGGTGGATGACATACCAAAGTCAGCTTTTAGGACGAGGTATGGTCACTTCGAGTTTGTTGTTATGCCATTTGGGCTAACCAATGCACCTGCTGCTTTCATGGATTTGATGAATCGAGTGTTCTGTCCGTTCCTAGATCAGTTTGTTGTAGTCTTTATAGATGACATCTTGATCTATAGTCGGGACAGGCAAGAGCATGAGCGACATCTTCGACCAGCGTTGACTCTACTTCGCCAACATCAGTTGTATGCCAAGTTCAGTAAGTGTGAGTTCTTGTTGGAAGAAGTAACTTTCTTGGGTCATGTGATATCTGCAGAAGGAGTCAAAGTGGTCCCGAAGAAGGTGGAGTCCCTTGCAGAATGGGAACAACCAAAGACGCCGACAGAAGTTCATAGTTTCCTGGGATTAGCAAGATACTACCGAAGGTTTATCAAGGACTTAAGTGCGATTGCGTTGCCAATGACGAAGTTGACTAGAAAGGATGTACCTTTTGTCTGGAATGATCGTTGTCAGCAAGCTTTCCAAAGTTTGAAAAAGAAGCTGACTAGTGCTCCAGTACTAGTGCTTCCAGAGCCTGGAAAGGGCTATGTTGTTTTCTGTGATGCTTCCAAGAAAGGTTTAGGTTGTGTGCTGATGCAAGAAGACCATGTGGTTTCTTTTGCTTGGCGACAACTTAAGAAACACGAGGAGAACTATCCGACTCATGATTTGGAGTTGGTAGCAGTGGTTCATGCATTAAAGATTTAGAGACACTATCTTTACGGGGAGGTATGCCAGATCTTTACAGATCATAAGAATCTAAAGTACATCTTTTCGCAGAATGAGCTAAACATGCGACAACACCGATGGATGGAGCTAATCAATGATTATGACTGCACCATCGAGTATCACCCTGGTAAGGCGAATATGGTAGCTGATGCACTTAGCTGAAAGTCTTCTTCTCCCTCTACAAAGAAGGCACAGTTGAGTTCCTTGGTATGCCATAGACGGGATATGTTTGTTTCCTTGCAGTAGATGAATGTGTAGATGGAAGTTTCCTTGTTAGCAGTACTTTTAGCACATATGCAAGTCAAGCCTACGTTGAGACAACAAATCAAAGATGCACAACAAACAACTGATACAGTGGAGTTGATCAAGTCAGAGCTCGGCAACGAAAGGCATGATGGGTTCCATGAGTCTGAGGATGGATTAGTTTGCTATCAAGATAGGATGGTGGTCCCTGATGTTGATGATCTGAGTAAGCTAGTGCTCGAGGAAGCACACACATCAATGTATGCTATGCATCTAGGAGTCACCAAAATGTATCATAATCTGAAGGACTTGTATTGGTGGCCCGGCTTGAAGAAAGATGTAGCCGAGTTTGTGGCTAGGTGTGCGGTATGTCAGCAAGTCAAGGCTGAACATCAGAAGCCGGCAGGTACGCTGCAACCCCTACCGATACCACAGTGGAAATGAGATCATATAACCATGAATTTTGTAGTTGGTCTGCCCAGGACAACTAAGAATCATGATTCCATTTGGGTAATAGTGGACAGATTGACGAAGTCTGCCCATTTCATACATGTAAAGACAACGTATATATCCGAGAAGCTCGCTCGAGTATATGTAGATGAGATAGTACGGTTGCACGGTGTGCCAGCAACGATAGTTTCCGACAGAGGTCCTCAGTTCACGAGTCGTTTCTGAGAATAGTTGCACAAAGCGTTGGTAACGCAGTTGAGGTTCAGCACCGTTTTCCATCCACAGACAGATGGACAGTCTGAGAGGACTATTCAGACTTTGGAGGATCTCCTTCGGGGTTGTGTTTTGTAGTTCCTAGGCAGTTGGGACATACATCTCAGTCTGATAGAGTTCTCCTACAACAATAGTTATCAACGGAGCATCGACATGGCTCCTTATGAGGCCTTATATGGCAGGAAGTGCAGATCTCTGTTATGTTGGTACGAGTCTGGTGAATATCATCTTTTGGGTCCTGAGTTAGTACAACAGACAACATAAAAGATTAAGGTGATACAACAACAGTTGAAAGTGGCATAAGACAAGCAGAAGTCTTATGCAGACAATCGCCGACGACCTTTGGAGTTCCAGGTAGGAGACAAAGTGTATCTTAAGGTCTCACCATGGAAAGGTGTGCTAAGGTTTGGTCGGAAAGGTAAGCTAGCACCCAGATATATGGGGCCATACCCGGGCATAACACGTATGGGCATGGTAGCTTACGAGTTAGAGCTGCCGCCAGAGTTGTACAGGTTACACCCAGTGTTCCATGTCAGTATGCTAAAGAAAAGTCATCCGGATACAGGAACAGTGATACAGCCAGTCGAAGTTGAGCTGGATGAAGATGTGACCTACGAATAAGGTCCTATGATGATCCTTGACAAAAGAGTTAAGAAGCTGAAGAGGAAGGACCTGGTTCTTGTAAAGGTTCTTTGGCATCATCGTGGCATTGAGGAAGCCACGTGAGAGCTTGAGGAAGAGATGAGGAGGAAGTATCCCTTGCTTTTCTCTTCAGATTTTGAGGACGAAATCCCTTTGTAGAGGGTTATAGCTTGTAAGGACCTTGACCTCCGTTTAGGGCTTATCATGTTTGTTTTGCTTAACTCTGGTGCTTAGTTGCTTGCTAATCACCTTTAGTGGTGATTAGGGTTTGTTTGTGCTTTGTTGAGAGTTGGAGGTGCTACTTGCAATTAACCCAAGTCTAGGGTTTGTGGGCAAGTTTGTCACCTTGTGTGGTGTTCCTCCCTCTCCTTGCTTCCTCTTGTGTTGAGAGGAAGGGTTGGGCTCGTTGCTTGAGTTCCTTTGGGCTTGGTTGAGCCTTGTTAGGCCTTGTTGTTTTGCCTTTTGGACCTTGTGTCGGGCAAGAGTGCCTTATGTCGGCCTAGGTGTGTCGGCCATGGCTGTATCAACCTAGGTGTGTCGCCCAGGGTGTGATGTCAGGCATGGTGTGGAGGTGTGTCTCCCATGGACCCCCTTTGACCTCTTTGACCTCGTTTGTGTCACCACTAGTGGACACTCAATGCTTGATGCTTGCATGTGGCAATGGCCTTGGACATGTGTTTAGGGCATGTTAGAGTGGTGGCATTACTCATGGACAAGTGTCCCTAGGTAGGCGACACCTTGCCTTGTCTTACCTTAGTTTCTCCTCCATCCTCTCCTATATATGTGTTCCCTTTCTATTGCTAAGGATCGCTTTAGTTCCTTAGTTTCCCCTCTCCCTTGGTGCACGACACCCCCTTCCTTTGCAAGCTTGGTGGCCGATCCTTGTCTAGGAGTCTCCTTCTTCCTCTAGTGGTGGTCGAACCCTAGACTGCCTTGCTCTCTTCTTGTGGTGGAGCTTGGGGCTTGGATCTTGGAGTTGCTTAAGGTGGGTTACATAACTCCTAACCCTAACTATACTACCTTTTATGTTCTTGTATGTTTCTTATGATCATAATCGGCTATGTATGTTGCTAGTTTGGCTTCTTGCTTAGTTGCACCTTGTTCGCCGAACCATGTTCTAGAGTTTCTTATTGAGCAACACCCCTGTCCCTCCTTGGTCTAGAGAAGTGAGCTTGAACTCTAGTAATATGGGCAATAATCCTCTCTCGTTTAAAGTTGAGAGGTGAGCTTGTGTTCTAGTTGGTTGAGCCACACCCTTCTCTCACCATGGATTTGAGAGGTGAGCTTTGTGGTGGACGTAGACCTTTGGTAGGGTTGATCCTTGTGTTGCCTGTTTGGTGAAAAGAAGGTGTGCAAGACCCCTCTCTCTTAATTGTTGAGAGGTGAGCCATCTTCTTGATCCACTAGGGTTTTGGTGCCCTAGTGCTTGAGGTTGATGACAACCTTGTTGTGGGTTGCTTCTTGCCCGATATGGCTTGGGGTTGATGTTGCCCGATACCCCTCTTGATCTAGAGCCTTGGTTGACATGTTGTGGCTGTGTTGGGTGATATACCCTGGTCCTTGACCTTTTGTGTGTTAGGCGTCACACCATGCTGAATGTCTTGCCCGATACACCTTGTTCAGGTGGTTGCTTTGTGCTTTCATACCTTGGACGATGGGGCGTTGCGATCTGGACCTGCATTGCCTTGTGTGTTGGTCGATAGGATGAGGGTAGGTGTAAGGCCCCAAAACTTTTTTTATGAGTTGAACAAGCTTAATTACCATAATTTAATGCTTAGTGCATCATTAAGTTGATTAAGTTGAATTAAGTAATCATTGATGCAATTAATTCTTTGATCGAGTGTTATAGTCTAATTAGCATGATTTCATGCCTTTAGGTTGTAGAGGATTTCATGCTTGACTTTTTGCAAAAAGAATCACCTCAATCGGACATCCGAGGTGAAAGTTATAGCATTTTTTTAAGAACCAGGGTTTGGTTTTGCAATTTTCCCAGTTATTTGATATACCCCTTTTTCCCTTTCTCCCTTATCATCTTCCCCAATCCACCGCTTGAGCAACGCACTGTAGAGGCGCCCAGCAGTCCGATCGCAGCAGCAGAAGAGCGGGCGATCTAGGGTGATTTTGGGCGAAATAGTGAGAAATTGACCTCTGTCCTCCATTCTCCCACCCTCCTTCCTTGACCTCATCCCATCCAAGCAGCCGAACTGCTAGGGCACCGGCTAGCAGAGCTGCAGTCAAGCTGCAGCTGCAGCAGGGCGCCGGCCAGGGGCTCTCCTGGGCGCAGCCAACACTCCGAAATGATGCCATTGAGATCGGCCGAGGGTTCAGAGCACAAATCCACAACTCCTAGCTGCGTTTAGGCACCCAACCAAGATTCCCTTTTCACCTATACGTGAAGGAGTTGCTGCTTGCAGCAGCAGGTCCGAAGCAGGACCATTTGGGCGTGAAGGACAACACCAAATCGCCGCCTTGAGTCCAACCTTGAGGCATGTGCGTGAATCCGCCGACTCCAAGCCACAAATAGCAACGATTAACCAAGCCTACTATTGAACCTGTACGTGTGTGGAAGTACTGTTGGATTGCAGCAGGTTTGTTCCAGGAGCCCTGGGTACGAGCAGCAGTCCCAAGCAACGTCCCTGAGTTTGGCCAAGGGTCCCGAATACGAATCCGTAGCCAACTAGCCACGAGTAGCGACGAATCAGCTGAGTGTGTGAACCTGTGCGTGGAACAAGTTGTTTCAGAACTGTACCAAGGTTGAAGATGACTCGTGTGCGCCCAGAAGGAAACTGGTCTCTAAATGCAATTCCAGTCGATCCTGGACGTTTCGAACTCAGGTGAGTAGAATCTCACTCCCATTCGCACAATTTAACTCCATTAATCAGATAATTTTGGTTTGATCTGTGTTTGACGCAGCATATACCTGGGTGCCAGGCAGTGCCGGAACCGCTCGATTCCTAATTTGCACGTTTAAATTATTAACGCTTGCTCGACACTAATTAGTTGACTGATTTGCGTGATGGGATTTAGTGAAATTATACGATCGATCGAACCTAGTTTACTCGATTAAATGTCAAAAATCAGTAGTGCACAACCAGAAAAATGTTCCATAGTAGAAATTGCTTTAAAGCTCTAAAATCCTACATTTCTTGCTCCTTATGTTTAGGATTTGCTCATTTGATGAAGAAAGGTGCTAGATGGACGAATTCATAGCTTATTCTCGAGATTTCTCCTGTGTGTGGTTCCATCTTCTCGTTAGAGGCAAGTTTTATAACTGCTCCACGTTTATTGCTTACCATAAACTTTCTAGGTCATGTTCTTGCTTGAAAATGATGATTCATGCACTAAAAAGCTATACTTGACTTAGATTTCGATTTTTATAATGTTCCCTGTTCTGATTTCAGTTATATATGAATATGTGATCATGTGTGTGTTATCACTAAGGTATAATGTGACTTGGATCAGGTTGTTTTGACAACCTATGTTCATCCCCTTAGGTCAGGTTTTGGACCAATTAGAAGTTTAATGATCAACCATTAAATACCCTACTGATGTTATCAATCAATGTTGACATTAGCTTGATATTTGATGCTGATTAAGGAATATAGTGTTGATCTAACAACCTATAGTGATTTAATGATCACTGATGATGGTGGATCAGGTCTCTACAATTTATGGCGAGTTAATCATATAGTTTTAGCATCAATTAATCCTTAGACCAATGGTTTCTTAGGTCTTGATGCAATGGTCGAACATATACTGTAATTGATGGTTTTCATATATGAATTTGACCCAATGGTCAAGATATAATGGTTATTCCTCTATTAAGGTGGAATGATGGCTAATGTAATATGTTAATCCTAATAATGGGATTTAGATGATTTTTCTTTGTATGATCAACTTAAGGATTTTACTTGTTGGCAATGGATGGCTTGTTCGAAATGAACAATTGATTGTGGGTTTTACCCTACTTTTAATGAACATTTTGTGTTGTTAATCAAGGGATGTCTAGGGTTAGATGGTGACTCTTTCTAGAGCACAAATCAAGGACTTCGTAGGTGGTTTATCTAGATGTTTACTTATGTAAACAACCAATAGTCTTGCCTTTTTAATCATCCAATGGTTGTGGATGGCATTGTGGTATAGTGATATGGGTTGAATGATGATGGAACAAATGGAGGGTTACCTTAATAAGTTAGTCTTACCTATTCATTCATATGAATAGAAGGGATGATAATCATATTGTGTTGATATGTGACCCTAATTAGGTATAGCTTGTTATACCTAGCTTTAATTAACTACATGATGGTAATTGGGTATTAATAGTCCTTGAATGACTATTACAATCATGGAGACTTTGTTATTATTGTTGAAACCCTAGTATGCTATAACCTGATGATCACACCTTGGTTTATGTGTGGGTTCATACTTGAGAATAGTATGGAATGTGAAGGTGATGCTTCACCTTATGCATCCATGATCCAATGGGGATGCCGTGAGTTAGGGTTTGGGTATGAGTGTCGGTTAGTAACATTGATATAATTTATCATGTTGAACCTAACTCTAATACAATTAGATAAAGATGAGTATTCATGTTTAACATTCGTATATGATGGAATGATGGTAGAATAACCTCCTTACTATGATCATAACCTTGATATGTTAATAGGTAGTTGTTATAGTCACATGTTGATACTTTTTATGCTAAACATATGTATAATGAATATGATGAGAGTTAATCATATCTAGATTCCTTGCATGTTGATGTAATAAACGAATGTTCTTAATGTTAATATAACCCTGCTATGATTGTTTATGAATACCACCTAGTTCATAAATGCAATATTGTACTGATCTGGTGTATTATATATATAATTGATGTTGTTGAGCCTTGTTATAAGGTATGCAAAGATAATGATGATCTTGCAGGGAATAATATGATGGTCTTAATGACCTTTGGGCGTGGTTGAGCCCTGAATGAGGTGAAATCCTCTTATGTTGATAAGGGTTGATACCTTGTGATATTGTGAAAAATATTATTATCTTGCGATAGCATGATGACTGGTGTAGTCTCATGAGTGGCAAATGAATAGTACCATGTGATGATGAGATGAGAATTTATGTTTCACACATTTATATCTTTTCAAGTTTTGATATTTATATGCTTGCTAGAAGTGAATTAGGGTTTGTATGTCCACTTGTTTGATGCAGCCTTAATTCACCCAATTGGTATAACTAACCAAGTGCAGCTCTAATCATGTAGTGCCCTGTGCCGTAGAACCATCTTCAGTGTCAGAACTTGCTGGATGGTGAAACGAGTATTCCTAAGGGAAACTCAGAGCGCATATTGTTGAATATGCGGGGGTGGCAGGTTGAGGATATATCCTTGTCATCCACAATACAGATTGTGGAGGTTGGCTATGGTCATGCCTCATACATCTGATGTGATTGAGAACGGCTGCGGTCGTATCTCTGTGGTTATAACATGATGTGATTAGAGGACAACTGCGGTTGTACCTCAGTGTTTGGGTTTGAATACCCTGGTTTCTAGTGCCATGACCTGTACCAAGGTCGGACTAGTGGTTTTCAGCTTGACTATATGTCGATGTGGTGGCAGCTTTGACTGATATGTCACTGCCTTTTTACTCGTACTGACCGAGGGGAAGAGATCTTAGGATGTCGGTACTCCTAGATCTTGTACGGAACTGAATAGCCCTTCGCAGGGGTCGGTTGGACTTTGAATGGTACGATTCAAATTCCCCATGGCATAATAAAAGATGTAATACAATCGTATAGCATATCTGTTTAGGGTTATACATGACGCTTCACATTGGATTATAACCCTTGTTTGTTCTCTTTACATAAAGATGATGCTTAGTGCAATTAAGAGATAGTAATTATACTTATGTTGTGGATATGCATAAGACTGTAAATGTGTACATACAATAGTCATGTTTATGTTGATATCTATACTACTACTGTTGATTATAATCATGATGCTAGCTATCTCATGTTGTTAGTTATGTTTAGCATGCTAGCCATGCCTCTATAATTAGAAATGCATATACCGCTAATAATGCTTATGCAAATACTCATGCTTATGTGATAGCTTTGCTTATGATATTGATCTGTTCAAACTGTTAGACATGCTAATGTTGTTAGATATGCTTATGATGCTAGACTTATTCATGTTAATAGAGATAACATGCTACTAGACTTTCTTATGCTAGTTATGCATATGCTATTAAATCTCTTATACGGTTAATAAGGAAAATGATGATAGTCAGCTTGATGATGATAATTGTTATCTGCTCCTTTATGTATTTTGTTAATCATCAATATTGTTGATTTTATTTGTTATATCTGATTAAACTGTTTAACTACTTAATTACTTAAAAATGTTGTAATCAATAAACGTTGTTGATGGTTATATCTCTTGCTGGGACTGTGTCTCACCCTTGTGGTTCGCCACATTTTTTTAGGTAATCGGCAATGACGACAACAGAATCATGGAAGTAAAGAGTAAATACAATAATGAATATTGCGGAAAGTTGATTAGATGTCTAGTGTGTCCTAGAGTCGTCCCTGTACTCTCAGGTCCGGGCGAGATAAAGTTTGTATATAATGTTTCAAATGAATCAGACTTTTGTTAGCATATTAATGCTTGTTTGCGTGGTATAACATGGATACAAAAAAGATGTCAGGATCCTTCAAACATTTCTGAGCGGGTGTTGATATTGAAATCGATTTTAATTTACCCATATTTTTGGGTAAGTGATTATTTAGCGATTGATTTTGTTTTGTGTTTTGAGTAATCTCGTTTCGCGTAATGGGTCCCCACAAGTTTGGTATCAGAGCTTTAGGTTCATTGAGTCTACAGGGACACTAGGACATAAGACTAGGATGATGTCTAAGTCAGGAACATGACACAAAAATATGGTGCATACTGCCTAATCTCAGTATTTGGGTGCCCTGGCCAGGTATTCAATTATTGAAGAAAGGTAAGTATGGAACTCTTAGATTGTTATCTTTTTTATTACTCTGATCAAGTAGTCATTTTGAGACAATCTAAAGAGCATAATGAATAAGAAATCATGGTGTGAATATCTCAATCCTACCTTAAAGAAGATGAAAATTGCACATAATCTATCAAAACTTGAATGTTTGGTAACTATAAGAGAAAGATACAACACCATAAAATCTAAATCTGAATACAAATAAGGAAAATAGGAGTTCTTGAAGATGTGATTCAAGAAGGTAATAAAGTAAAAGACAGATAAGTCTATGCTTATAAAGTGAATCAAGGTATGAAATCCACATAAGATAGAGAGAACTCCTATAACAAGTACAAAATGAGAATATGAATGGGAATAATGGCAAAGAAATAAGGTGGAACATGAGTTAATCTCAAACCGACCTATGTGTGTAAGAAAGTATTAATGTAAAATCAGCATGGCATGTGAAATAAATTAAGGGAGATGATCCCGATTTAGTGAAGAAAATGTGGAATATGAGGATTTACCCGTTGATAAGTGGTTGAAAAATATAATAAAATAAGAGAACATACCCAAGTGGGATAAATAGTCGTCAAGGAAGGAGTAATGAGATATGTTAATCATGATGATTCCTATGCTAATGGCAAGGAACCAAAAACTGAAAAAGATGAAATGATACATAAGAAGTTGTAATATGCATAATGAAAATAGAATTGGTTACCTTTTTGTTAGTGACCCTGAACAATGCTTCTATGATGTGGAAAGTACGATTCCCTTTGTGTCTTTTCTTTCCGGGGCACATATTTTAATTGGATCATTGCCACTTGGTATGTGTGGATTCATTCTAAACATGAGGATGGATATCTTATTATAGAATAAGGTTGTTTGGACTATGGTTCCACGATCAAAAAGTTTGTGATGATTTTTCTTTTGAGCCTTCCAATAATTAGGAAGACTCCTCTTATATGTTTTGAAATTTGTTATGTTGGTAAAAGTAGATGAGATAAGGATGTAAGTTCCTTATAACACCTGAGGTGGATACCAAGGTAATGAATCCTAGTATCCAAGATGCATAAATAATATGAGAAATATGTGAAGGTTGGAGATGATTATTTTTTTGGTGAACAAAGTTGGAGATGATTATTAAATGAACATTCCAAGTATTCCTCTCATGTAGAGATAGAGAGAGAGTTGATAATGATCCTATAAATGTTGTTTGGAAGGAAAAATAAAAGTGATTCTATAATATTGTATATGGTTCAGTGATAGCTGGGGAAGACCACTATCAAGGATAGATGGTTTGTCGATCAATAGATATGTGATACCATGTTCCTTTAAGATAAACCTATGATAAAATATCAGTGCATAAGAGTTAGATTGGATGACATAATCCACATGACAATGATGAGTTTAGAATTATGTCCTATAGACTAACCAATATACGAATAGAGTTTATGAATAGGAGGAACATAGTGTTCCAGTCATGTCATATAAGTTATATCAAGGTTTAAATGATGACATGTCAAAGTATTTCAAATATGATCAATATTTATTCAAAAACCTTAGGGTTGCCGAAACAGTAACTGCTATGAGAGCAAGTTGAATAAGAGTGAGATGGGGTTGATTAAATTTCTTAATGGGATCATGATATGTCTTCTTATATGGACGTTTTTGTGCTGACCCAAGATGAGATATGTATGAATGATGTGACATTACCATGATATGCAAGTAACCATGTGAAGGTAATAGGATGAGGTGCATAGGAAGTACACATCTTTGTTTATCTTGGATTTCGGGGGCGAAATCCCTGTTAGGGGTTTATAGTTGTAAGGCCCCGAAACTTTTTTTATGAGTTGAACAAGCTTAATTACCATAATTTAATGCTTAGTGCATCATTAAGTTGATTAAGTTGAATTAAGTAATCACTGATGCAATTAATTCTTTGATCGAGTGTTATAGTCTAATTATCACGATTTCATGCCTTGAGGTTGTAGAGGATTTCATGCTCGACTTTTTGCAAAAAGAATCACCTCAATCGGACATCCGAGGTGAAAGTTATAGCATTTTTTTAAGAACCAGGGTTTGGTTTTGCAATTTTCCCAGTTATTTGATATACCCCTTTTTCCCTTTCTCCCTTATCATCTTCCCCAATCCACCGCTTGAGCGACGCACTGTAGCGGTGCCCAGCAGTCCGATCGCAGCAGCAGAAGAGCGGGAGATCTAGGGCGATTTTGGGCGAAATAGTGAGAAATTGACCTCTGTCCTCCATTCTCCCACCCTCCTTCCTTGACCTCACCCTATCCAAGCAGCCGAACTGCTAGGGCACCGGCCAGCAGAGCTGCAGTCAAGCTACAGCTGCAGCAGGGCGCCAACCAGGGGCTCTCCTGGGCGTAGCCAACACTCCGAAATGATGCCATTGAGATCGGTCGAGGGTTCAGAGCACAAATCCGCAGCTCCTAGCTGCGTTTAGGCACCCAACCAAGATTCCCTTTTCACCTGTACATGAAGGAGTTGCTGCTTGCAGCAGCAGGTCCGAAGCAGGACCATTTGAGCGTGAAGGACAACACCAAATCGCCGCCTTGAGTCCAACCTTGAGGCATGTGCATGAATCCGCCGACTCCAAGCCACAAACAGCAACGATTAACCAAGCCTACTATTGAACCTGTACGTGTGTGGAAGTACTGTTGGATTGCAGCAGGTTTGTTCCAGGAGCCCTGGGCACGAGCAGCAGTCCCAAGCAACGTCCCTGAGTTTGGCCAAGGGTCCCGAATGCGAATCCGTAGCCAACTAGCCACGAGTAGCGACGAATCAGATGAGTGTGTGAACCTGTGCGTGGAACAAGTTGTTTCAGAACTGTACCAAGGTTGAAGATGACTCGTGTGCGCCCAGAAGGAAACTGGTCTCTAAATGCAATTCCAGTCGAATCTGGACGTTTCGAACTTCGGTGAGTAGAATCTCACTCCCATTCACACAATTTAACTCCATTAATGGGATAATTTTGGTTTGATCTGTGTTTGACGCAGTTAACAGCATATACCTGGGTGCCAGGCAGTGTCGGCACTGCTCGACTCCTAATTTGCATGTTTAAATTATTAACGCTTGCTCGACACTAATTAGTTGACTGATATGCGCGATGAGATTTAGTGAAATTATACGATCGATCGAACCTAGTTTACTCGATTAAATGTCAAAAATCAGTAGTGCACAACCAGAAAAATGTTCCATAGTAGAAATTTCTTTAAAGCTCTAAAATCCTACATTTCTTGCTCCTTATGTTTAGAATTTGCTCATTTGATGAAGAAAGGTGCTAGATGGACGAATTCATAGCTTATTCTCGAGATTTTTCATGTGTGTGGTTCCATCTTCTCGTTAGAGGCAAGTTTTATAACTTGCTCCACATTTATTGCTTACCATAAACTTTCTAGGTCATGTTCTTGCTTGAAAATGATGATTCATGCACTAAAAAGCTATACTTGACTTAGATTTCGATTTTTATAATGTTCCCTGTTCTGATTTCAGTTATATATGAATCTGTGATCATGTGTGTGTTAGCACTAAGGTATAATGTGACTTGGATCAGGTTGTTTTGACAACCTATGTTCACCCCCTTAGGTCAGGTTTTGGACCAATTAGAAGTTTAATGATCAACCATTAAATACCCTACTGATGTTATCAATCAATGTTGACATTAGCTTGATATTTGATGCTGATTAAGGAATATAGTGTTGATCTAACAACCTATAGTGATTTAATGATCACTAATGATGGTGGATCAGGTCTCTACAATTTATGGCGAGTTAATCATATAGTTTTAGCATCAATTAATCCTTAGACCAATGGTTTCTTAGGTCTTGATGCAATGGTCGAACATATACTGCAATTGATGGTTTTAATATATGAATTTGACCCAATGGTCAAGATATAATGGTTATTCCTCTATTAAGGTGGAATGATGGCTAATGTAATATGTTAATCCTAATAATGGGATTTAGATGATTTTCTTTGTATGATCAACTTAAGGATTTTACTTGTTGGCAATGGATGGCTTGTTCGAAATGAACAATTGATTGTGGGTTTTACCCTACTTTTAATGAACATTTTGTGTTGTTAATCAAGGGATGTCTAGGGTTAGATGGTGACTCTTTCTAGAGCACAAATCAAGGACTTCGTAGGTGGTTTATCCAGATGTTTACTTATGTAAACAACCAATAGTCTTGCCTTTTTAATCATCCAATGGTTGTGGATGGCATTGTGGTATAGTGATATGGGTTGAATGATGATGGAACAAATGGAGGGTTACCTTAATAAGTTAGTCTTACCTATTCATTCATATGAATAGAAGGGATGATAATCATATTGTGTTGATATGTGACCCTAATTAGGTATAGCTTGTTATACCTAGCTTTAATATAACTAAATGATGGTAATTGGGTATTAATAGTCCTTGAATGACTATTACAATCATGGAGACTTTGTTATTATTGTTGAAACCCTAGTATGCTATAACCTGATTGTTACGACCCCACCTTCCGATAACCCCCAATTAAGGGAGACCGAGAGGTTGAGCCGCACCCATTAATCCCGGATCAAAGGTTCGACATATAACCATAAACAATTATTAAATTCTAACAGACTATACTGAAAATGGTAATAAAAATTTTCTTTACATACCTTTTGAAAACTTGGATCTCTATTCTTCTATCCATACCGATACTAAGCTATCTAATCCTCCTTTGCACTTTAATTCTCATTTAGTATCACATGTGCCACTTTACTGTTTGTTCTTTTTATTGTACCTAAAACGCCGACAAACAAAACGTCGGTCAGTCGTAGCTGGTATGTGGGGGAAACAGATAATCATGCAACTATGATAACCATGTAATCATTCAATTAATTATTTAACAATCAAGATTACGTTTTAAGCCAAACTACTCAATCCATACTTATCCACAACTCTGTGTTGTCCCTATAAGGACTTATATGGAACCTCTCTAAGGTGACTTGATGGACTTACCCTCTAGGCAGCCAAAGTCGTTCATGACCTGATGGACCTACCCTCTAGGTAGCCATGTACTAGGTCAGCCATTACGACACAGAGGGGACCAGGATCTGAGCTAGTAGGCACATATCTTATGTGATAATCGTAGTCACTTTATAGGTGCAAGAAATAAACATCCAACAGTTTAGTTGCATTCAATGCGATCAATCATCTGAGAATCCATCGGGAAACTAAAGCGATTATTCATAATCGTAACCACATACCTGATCCATAGTAACTTGATGTCCATGCATTAACATTCAACACAATTAACAGGCAATCAACAATATCCTGAAAATAATGCATAACATTCAAGTGTCATTGTTTTATTCAAACATCCACAAGATCAACTTGGATTCCACCTTATGATTTCTAAGCCAACTCTAGGGTGTTATTAGGGTTTTAGCCTTCATTATGCATTTATCACTTTTAATGCTCTTTTAGTTCACAAACCCTAATTTCTGCATCATATGCACAATTACATGTCAATTAAGTCTAATATGTTTCTTTTACACTAAAACTATTATCTTTATCCTTTTAGGTCATATCCACAACATTAAGGCTAATTATCACCTTCGGTTTCTTTCAAATTGACAAATCATATTTCATTATAGTTCAACTCACATTTATGAACCATATTTATCACTATTTCCACTTTTATACAATAGGAAGCACTAATTATCCAAATAATTCACATTAAAGATCTTTGGTACTCAAATTGGATTTTTAACAACATAACATTGCCTTATTCATGTATTTTCACAATTAAATTATTAGAAGGCATATCTTCCTAAATTAGGGTTTCTAAGCCCATTAATGCAAACTTAGATATATGAAACCCTAATTTAAGCCAATTATGTGCAATTATCATCCTTTTATTATCCACAGGTTACTATTTGTTCTAAACATTCAGAGAACATCACTATATTCAACTATCATCAATTTCAAGGGTTTTTCACTAATTAAACCAGTAAATATGATAACTTTATGTACTTTTTTCCAATTTCAAGCATATAAACTCTAAATTAAACTAATCATGTGCAAAGTTCTTCCTTTTTGAACTCAATGTTCCTTTTTACATCTAACAGGTTAATATCAACCCTAATGATTCATTAAACCCTATTAATCACATTAATCATATCAAAGTAGGGTTTCTTTACCATTAATACATTAAAGTTGCTAACTTTTATTACTTTTCGAATTGCAAGCATAACCAGGCTGCAATTATATTTTTATTGGATTCCTTGCATTTTTCTGATCAAAGTTCATATATCACTTGTCCTAATCGGAGTTACGAATCTCGAGATATGAATTTTGTATGAATTACCTGTTTGAGCCAATGGCACGATGCCACGTCACCTAGCCCATGCAACGCGGATTGCCTTCTTTGAGAACATTTCGAAAAGACTGAAATAGCCCCGGGTTAAGTGGATTGCTTTATATCCATCGAAGGGTAGTATCGTCCATCGTGCTTCTCCTTCCTTCAACCTTGGGCAGGTCGAGGGCTGCCGCCCTAGGCGCCGTTCTGCAGTCTTTGCGGGCGCGCCTCTCCCTCTCCAGAGCTCGGGGATCACCGCCGTTGGCCGCCCTAGCTCCGCTACCATGAGGCTCACCTAGGGCATCGCCCAGGTCGCGGCCCACGCGGATGTTTTGGGCAGAAAAAACATACGACCTGCAGCAGGTGCTGCGGGTCTATGGCTGCCGTCGTGAGTAGATCAAGGCATGGTTATGATGATAAAGCAACCCCCAGAGTCGTGGAGCATCCGGCTACCAGCAGAAACCTCCGTTGGCTCCTAGCTGCTCCCGTCCTTCCAAGGATAACTCTTCCTCTTGTAACTGGAGTTTATACGTAAGGAGACGATGGGTGATAGAGAGGAATTCTTGGGATTCTCTGGAGCTCGATCCAGGGGGTCTACCCCTCTTATAGGGGAGGAACCCTCGCCCTAGGAGGCCTATCTAAGAGGGAACAAGTTCCCTCCTATTAGGAATTCTATTCCTTTCATGATAAGCAAGCCTCTCCCTTTCTCTCTCTCTCTCTCCTATTTCCTTAGTCTTCTTTCTTCTTTAGACATTAGGAATTCGAAAATAACTCCTTTTATTCTTTTATTTATTTGCCCTTTATTCCAAAGGCACTAACTCTATTTTCATTTAATAGGAAGATACTTTCTTTTTATCAATATCACAAATTCACTAATAATGTATCTCATTATCTTTTTATTTTGCAAATTTGCTATTTTCTCTTTCCACTTTGCAATCATCTCGTTATTTTGGGTCCCTTGGACCTCAAAAAAACTCAAGGCACGGATTCCCACATTGGGGAATATTGGTTTGCCTTTATCTTCTTTTTAAAAGTCAATTTCTCATATTGTATTTATTTCTTATTAAAATATCTCCTTTTTGAGGATTTTCCTTTATTTCTCCTTTATTTTCCTCATTGGTATCCCTTTTATTATTAGGAATCCTTGGGATACGAAATGCCACAAAGGATGACTCATTTATTTCTCTTTTTACTTGCTTTCCACATATTACCATTATTTTCAATTTATTTCTTAATAAAGAAATACTTAGTTACCATTTTCTTTTCTTATTGCTTCCTTTTTGTAACCTTGGACTCCTTGGTACCCAAGGAACCCAAGAGGCATGAAATCCTCTTTGGATTTGCCTTCTAGAGGTTTCCACATATTTCTTTTCTTAAAATTTCGATTATTCATTTACTAATTGAATTTCCTCGGTATTTGGGCCCAATAGCCAACAAAGCCCAAAACGCAACCAGTCAAGGCTATTGTGAAAAAAATCCATTTAATCAAAACAAATCATATCATTATTTGTTAATTAGCTTTAATATGAGAAATTACATTTCTCACTATTTGAACCCAAAAATTGGGGTTATAACATCCTTCCCCTCTTATAGAAATTTTGTCCTCAAAATTCAAACAAGCAAACAAACAATTCAGGATAAGACTTTTCCATGTCCATCGTTGGCCCCTATGTGGCTTTACCGTACCCATGGCGTTTCCAAAGAACCTTTATCATCACATATTCTTTTCTCTGAGTTCTTTCATCCTGGCGTCTATAAACTACACAGGTGACTCAGGCCATTTCAGCCTCCCTTGGGGCTAACTAGGTTCATTGCTCAGCACATGGTCAGGGTACCTCACATAGTGCTCTAAATTAGACACATGGAACTCATCACACATTACTCTATCCTGAGGGGTAGGGTCAAACATAACCTTCTCCACCCATCCATCTCTAATGGACACATGTATAGGGTATTCAGCTCTTTTAGTTATAACATAGAGGGGTCGGATTTTCACGTCACATTTTCCCCCACATTGTACTGTATGTCCGTCTACTTTGCATCTGCTCATGACTCTCATCGTCTCTAGGCTCCTTTCAGCCCTTGCACGATCAAAGTGACTTCATCTACACGCACTGGGGTCCCTTTTTCTAACCATCATGTGGTACTTTTCACCAACATCACCTTACTGAAGTGGTGACCGACACAACCTCCCTTACAGAGCTTCATATAAAACCCGATACTAGTTATGATGGTCTCTGTCACATCTTTCATAGGACAAGAACTGTATCTAGATATCACCCTGAATGAGCACACCTTCCCTCATCAGACCCTTTAGTCCGAATCATACTAACCATAGTTAGGGGTGATAACTATACTAACATTGAGTTCTTCATGTACCTACTTCCATTTTATGGAAGTGAACCTTTAGGTCAAACTCAAGAACCTTTGAAATCGCTTCATGGTGTAATTGAACCATCTTTCTCATGGGTAGTTCAACTAGATCTGTCCTTTAACAGAACTCTTTCTTTCTCGTATCATCTAGGTAAGGCGAACTACCATAAACCACATTGCATCTCGACCTTCTTTGATCCAGGGAAGACCTATCACAACATCCATAGTGTTGAGCTCTCATTCCCTCTCAGGGATTCTTTTGTCCTCTATATCGATACACTGGGTTACTGGGGTTCGTCCTTGACCTCCTGGCTTGCATGATCATGAACCACATGCAACTTCATCTTAAGCATCTAAAGTGCTATTGCCATTTTCCATGGTGTATCATGATTTCCTGTATGTCATGATACTTTCAAGATCAAATCCTCTGAAACCCTAAACCACTCTAGTCGGGGTTTCGTCACCTTCTCTTCCAAAGAAGTTCATCTGAGGTTCTACCACCATCCTTTCATTACCTCAAGGACTAGATTGGCAATCCTTAACTTTTCAACACATCTTGTTATATCTGAGTGTTATCCAAACACCTCTCCTTTTCAAACTTAGGGTTAGCCAAACAACCTCTTCTAGATTCTAATCAAACAAGTCAGATGTATCTCAACCAGAACACCCATTACCTCTTCACATCCTTAGGTATTAGATAACATTACACTTTCATGCATTTCACTTATCATGTCACCTCAAACAATATGTTTATCTTCATAAGAACACTCTATGATTCCATCATCATGGTGATCAAACTCAACCTGGTATAACTTGTAAGTTCCCCATAGCTCATGATAAAAACATCCTCATAAGGGAACTACCCCATTCCTCTTAGTGTTTACAAACCATCCATGTATCATTCACCTTACCAGGGTAGATTATCTTATCTATCCCCAAAACCCGTGGCAACGTTCCAACCTACAACATCTCTTACCCTTGGTGTATGACATGTGTAATGTCCTGTCTCTCACTCCCATAACAAGAGGAAATAAGCATTTGGCTGCAGTCCAAATACAGAGTTCTTCCTGTTCCCAGAGTAGAGATGGTACATCCCACCTTGCCAGTACACTTTTAAATCTAAGTTGCAACATGCCACATATGTCTCTACATCACAAACATCATGATATCAAACTTGTCTTTGGACTTACTGAGGTTTACATCCTTGGTCATATCCTCTAGGTCTATAGGGTACCGACTCTTTTGGGGTCACCCCTCTTCCCTCATGCATCAAAAGAGTGCCCTACGCATCTGCCCTTTGGGTCTCATGAGTTCATGAAGGTGATCATTCTCCTAACCCATGGCCCTCAGATAATGATAGCTGTTACCTCCCGACCCTACGGTCATGTGCAACTGGGGAATTAGGCAACTCCTACTTTCATCGGTCTTATTCCTACCTGACCCTAGGATAGACTTAGGATTCTCCATCATAGTACATGTTCACTTAGAACCTTACCCAAGTCTTCATCTCTCTTGCTGCATTTATGGGCTGACTTCCATCCTTTCATCAGGGTCATGGCAACCTGCCTACCTTGGTCAAGCCCTATATCGGTTACCTCCATGGTAACACATCTACATGCACTTAGAGATGGATGTATATGGGTCTATGGGTTCATCCTCATACCATGTACTTTTCACTTAGCTTCTCAAGATCTTATGAGACTTCTTTAGGTTACCTTAAACCACCAAAACTGATGTACACCCTACCAAAGGGGTCCCTCTCCCAGGATGGGAGGAAAACTATCACTTGACCATAAGGTCACAGAAGCTCTTATGTCTAGGATTTACATCCACATGAGCCTACTTAACCCTTGCAAGCTATTAAGGCATAAACAGATCACTTACTGTACCATGCTAGGTCATACTCGATGCTGGATCAAGATCAAACTTTCCCTTTATCATCAACCTAGCTATAACGGGTTCATCAAACACACCTTAAACTTCAGGGGCTTCTCTTATCATGCTCGCTTCTATAAGAACTCAACTTCTCATCATGAGCATCAGGTATACCACTTCCCCTCTTAGGCCCAGGAACCCTAGGTTTAATTGTAGGTGTCCAACTGCATGCTCTATCTCTTAACTACGAACCAAGCACGCAAAAGGCATGACATGCACTTCTTATCATCCTTCAACTCGAGCAACACTTAGGGTTGGGTCCCTCTAAAGGCAACCAAGTTATCATCAACTTTCATGGATCGATCATGAAGCAACCACTATCATCCATTGTTCAGGGTTTTAGGCTTCCAACTTTCTTGCTGGGTTTCCTGCTCTCTCTAGAGCTAACCCCACATCCAACCTCACCATTAGAGGTCCTTTCTTCACGAAGGTTCAATCTCAAAGGCATTCTCTACATGGGTGAAGCCTAGGTTCGAACTTATGGTTGCTCAAGATCATCCATAACCCTTTATGCCCCATCATAATTCCTTATCCAAGGTTTCTTCCTATTGTCAGCACTATGACATGCCCTAGGTGTCAGCTATACCCTACTTGCTCAAGCCCATAGGATTTCTATGGTCCTTCACTAACATCATCACCTAAGGAGCTATCCTTTACCCTAACATGCACGACCCTTCCCAGGGTTGGGTTGCTAAAGGTGCTAGGGCACCCATGGATCATATGGCATCCCAAAGGCATGTCCTTTCAAACACCTGGTCCAACCCATCTCTCTCTAACCTACACTTAGGTTTAGGATTAGCATCATCCCCAAAGGATGTGCCAGGTCTCTTCCTGCAATGGAGATCTCTATCTCTAAGACTAACTTATCCTCCTAACAAGAAGGTCTAGCCTCAGGTCTCTTCTGAGGACCTGAAAACTTATGTCATACGACCTAAGCATGTATCTATTATTTATTTTGCGCTTAACCTATTAAGCTTATGTCCATGACATCTTATTTACATGCTTTTCATTAATTTAGTGGAGGATTCCTTATACCTTATTAACCTTACCCATACCTCAAGAGGGTGAGGAGAAGAAAGGAAACCCTAATCCTTTATGTCCTTATCAGAATTTTGTGATGAGAAGGGATGAATAAGATGAGAAGTCCTAAAGGTATCTTATTTCAATTCATACCCTAAGACTTTGGCCAGGCGGTCACACGGGTCCGGGAGTCCTCGTATTCCGACTAGCGGTGCGGAGGAAAATCTTGCCAGCCCCTGGTCGTGATCCCTTTCTAGACACCTCCGTCTTTCGGATACTCCTCTAATAACTCCCTTGGGTTCTATGGAGTTTGTAAAATTTAATAATTATTAATGGTTAAATGAGGAACCTACGCTCTGATACCAAATGTTACGACCCCACCTTCCGATAACCCCCAATTAAGGGAGACCGAGAGGTTGAGCCACACCCATTAATCCCGGATCAAAGGTTCGACATATAACCATAAACAATTATTAAATTCTAACAGACTATACTGAAAATGGTAATAAAAATTTTCTTTACATACCTTTTGAAAACTTGGATCTCTATTCTTCTATCCATACCGATACTAAGCTATCTAATCCTCCTTTGCACTTTAATTCTCATTTAGTATCACATGTGCCACTTTACTGTTTGTTCTTTTCATTGTACCTAAAACGCCGACAAACAAAACGTCGGTCAGTCGTAGCTGGTATGTGGGGGAAACAGATAATCATGCAACTATGATAACCATGTAATCATTCAATTAATTATTTAACAATCAAGATTACGTTTTAAGCCAAACTACTCAATCCATACTTATCCACAACTCTGTGTTGTCCCTATAAGGACTTATATGGAACCTCTCTAAGGTGACTTGATGGACTTACCCTCTAGGCAGCCAAAGTCGTTCATGACCTGATGGACCTACCCTCTAGGTAGCCATGTACTAGGTCAGCCATTACGACACAGAGGGGACCAGGATCTGAGCTAGTAGGCACATATCTTATGTGATAATCGTAGTCACTTTATAGGTGCAAGAAATAAACATCCAACAGTTTAGTTGCATTCAATGCGATCAATCATCTGAGAATCCATCGGGAAACTAAAGCGATTATTCATAATCGTAACCACATACCTGATCCATAGTAACTTGATGTCCATGCATTAACATTCAACACAATTAACAGGCAATCAACAATATCCTGAAAATAATGCATAACATTCAAGTGTCATTGTTTTATTCAAACATCCACAAGATCAACTTGGATTCCACCTTATGATTTCTAAGCCAACTCTAGGGTGTTATTAGGGTTTTAGCCTTCATTATGCATTTATCACTTTTAATGCTCTTTTAGTTCACAAACCCTAATTTCTGCATCATATGCACAATTACATGTCAATTAAGTCTAATATGTTTCTTTTACACTAAAACTATTATCTTTATCCTTTTAGGTCATATCCACAACATTAAGGCTAATTATCACCTTCGGTTTCTTTCAAATTGACAAATCATATTTCATTATAGTTCAACTCACATTTATGAACCATATTTATCACTATTTCCACTTTTATACAATAGGAAGCACTAATTATCCAAATAATTCACATTAAAGATCTTTGGTACTCAAATTGGATTTTTAACAACATAACATTGCCTTATTCATGTATTTTCACAATTAAATTATTAGAAGGCATATCTTCCTAAATTAGGGTTTCTAAGCCCATTAATGCAAACTTAGATATATGAAACCCTAATTTAAGCCAATTATGTGCAATTATCATCCTTTTATTATCCACAGGTTACTATTTGTTCTAAACATTCAGAGAACATCACTATATTCAACTATCATCAATTTCAAGGGTTTTTCACTAATTAAACCAGTAAATATGATAACTTTATGTACTTTTTTCCAATTTCAAGCATATAAACTCTAAATTAAACTAATCATGTGCAAAGTTCTTCCTTTTTGAACTCAATGTTCCTTTTTACATCTAACAGGTTAATATCAACCCTAATGATTCATTAAACCCTATTAATCACATTAATCATATCAAAGTAGGGTTTCTTTACCATTAATACATTAAAGTTGCTAACTTTTATTACTTTTCGAATTGCAAGCATAACCAGGCTGCAATTATATTTTTATTGGATTCCTTGCATTTTTCTGATCAAAGTTCATATATCACTTGTCCTAATCGGAGTTACGAATCTCGAGATATGAATTTTGTATGAATTACCTGTTTGAGCCAATGGCACGATGCCACGTCACCTAGCCCATGCAACGCGGATTGCCTTCTTTGAGAACATTTCGAAAAGACTGAAATAGCCCCGGGTTAAGTGGATTGCTTTATATCCATCGAAGGGTAGTATCGTCCATCGTGCTTCTCCTTCCTTCAACCTTGGGCAGGTCGAGGGCTGCCGCCCTAGGCGCCGTTCTGCAGTCTTTGCGGGCGCGCCTCTCCCTCTCCAGAGCTCGGGGATCACCGCCGTTGGCCGCCCTAGCTCCGCTACCATGAGGCTCACCTAGGGCATCGCCCAGGTCGCGGCCCACGCGGATGTTTTGGGCAGAAAAAACATACGACCTGCAGCAGGTGCTGCGGGTCTATGGCTGCCGTCGTGAGTAGATCAAGGCATGGTTATGATGATAAAGCAACCCCCAGAGTCGTGGAGCATCCGGCTACCAGCAGAAACCTCCGTTGGCTCCTAGCTGCTCCCGTCCTTCCAAGGATAACTCTTCCTCTTGTAACTGGAGTTTATACGTAAGGAGACGATGGGTGATAGAGAGGAATTCTTGGGATTCTCTGGAGCTCGATCCAGGGGGTCTACCCCTCTTATAGGGGAGGAACCCTCGCCCTAGGAGGCCTATCTAAGAGGGAACAAGTTCCCTCCTATTAGGAATTCTATTCCTTTCATGATAAGCAAGCCTCTCCCTTTCTCTCTCTCTCTCTCCTATTTCCTTAGTCTTCTTTCTTCTTTAGACATTAGGAATTCGAAAATAACTCCTTTTATTCTTTTATTTATTTGCCCTTTATTCCAAAGGCACTAACTCTATTTTCATTTAATAGGAAGATACTTTCTTTTTATCAATATCACAAATTCACTAATAATGTATCTCATTATCTTTTTATTTTGCAAATTTGCTATTTTCTCTTTCCACTTTGCAATCATCTCGTTATTTTGGGTCCCTTGGACCTCAAAAAAACTCAAGGCACGGATTCCCACATTGGGGAATATTGGTTTGCCTTTATCTTCTTTTTAAAAGTCAATTTCTCATATTGTATTTATTTCTTATTAAAATATCTCCTTTTTGAGGATTTTCCTTTATTTCTCCTTTATTTTCCTCATTGGTATCCCTTTTATTATTAGGAATCCTTGGGATACGAAATCCCACAAAGGATGACTCATTTATTTCTCTTTTTACTTGCTTTCCACATATTACCATTATTTTCAATTTATTTCTTAATAAAGAAATACTTAGTTACCATTTTCTTTTCTTATTGCTTCCTTTTTGTAACCTTGGACTCCTTGGTACCCAAGGAACCCAAGAGGCATGAAATCCTCTTTGGATTTGCCTTCTAGAGGTTTCCACATATTTCTTTTCTTAAAATTTCGATTATTCATTTACTAATTGAATTTCCTCGGTATTTGGGCCCAATAGCCAACAAAGCCCAAAACGCAACCAGTCAAGGCTATTGTGAAAAAAATCCATTTAATCAAAACAAATCATATCATTATTTGTTAATTAGCTTTAATATGAGAAATTACATTTCTCACTATTTGAACCCAAAAATTGGGGTTATAACATCCTTCCCCTCTTATAGAAATTTTGTCCTCAAAATTCAAATAAGCAAACAAACAATTCAGGATAAGACTTTTCCATGTCCATCGTTGGCCCCTATGTGGCTTTACCGTACCCATGGCGTTTCCAAAGAACCTTTATCATCACATATTCTTTTCTCTGAGTTCTTTCATCCTGGCGTCTATAAACTACACAGGTGACTCAGGCCATTTCAGCCTCCCTTGGGGCTAACTAGGTTCATTGCTCAGCACATGGTCAGGGTACCTCACATAGTGCTCTAAATTAGACACATGGAACTCATCACACATTACTCTATCCTGAGGGGTAGGGTCAAACATAACCTTCTCCACCCATCCATCTCTAATGGACACATGTATAGGGTATTCAGCTCTTTTAGTTATAACATAGAGGGGTCGGATTTTCACGTCACATTTTCCCCCACATTGTACTGTATGTCCGTCTACTTTGCATCTGCTCATGACTCTCATCGTCTCTAGGCTCCTTTCAGCCCTTGCACGATCAAAGTGACTTCATCTACACGCACTGGGGTCCCTTTTTCTAACCATCATGTGGTACTTTTCACCAACATCACCTTACTGAAGTGGTGACCGACACAACCTCCCTTACAGAGCTTCATATAAAACCCGATACTAGTTATGATGGTCTCTGTCACATCTTTCATAGGACAAGAACTGTATCTAGATATCACCCTGAATGAGCACACCTTCCCTCATCAGACCCTTTAGTCCGAATCATACTAACCATAGTTAGGGGTGATAACTATACTAACATTGAGTTCTTCATGTACCTACTTCCATTTTATGGAAGTGAACCTTTAGGTCAAACTCAAGAACCTTTGAAATCGCTTCATGGTGTAATTGAACCATCTTTCTCATGGGTAGTTCAACTAGATCTGTCCTTTAACAGAACTCTTTCTTTCTCGTATCATCTAGGTAAGGCGAACTACCATAACCCACATTGCATCTCGACCTTCTTTGATCCAGGGAAGACCTATCACAACATCCATAGTGTTGAGCTCTCATTCCCTCTCAGGGATTCTTTTGTCCTCTATATCGATACACTGGGTTACTGGGGTTCGTCCTTGACCTCCTGGCTTGCATGATCATGAACCACATGCAACTTCATCTTAAGCATCTAAAGTGCTATTTCCATTTTCCATGGTGTATCATGATTTCCTGTATGTCATGATACTTTCAAGATCAAATCCTCTGAAACCCTAAACCACTCTAGTCGGGGTTTCGTCACCTTCTCTTCCAAAGAAGTTCATCTGAGGTTCTACCACCATCCTTTCATTACCTCAAGGACTAGATTGGCAATCCTTAACTTTTCAACACATCTTGTTATATCTGAGTGTTATCCAAACACCTCTCCTTTTCAAACTTAGGGTTAGCCAAACAACCTCTTCTAGATTCTAATCAAACAAGTCAGATGTATCTCAACCAGAACACCCATTACCTCTTCACATCCTTAGGTATTAGATAACATTACACTTTCATGCATTTCACTTATCATGTCACCTCAAACAATATGTTTATCTTCATAAGAACACTCTATGATTCCATCATCATGGTGATCAAACTCAACCTGGTATAACTTGTAAGTTCCCCATAGCTCATGATAAAAACATCCTCATAAGGGAACTACCCCATTCCTCTTAGTGTTTACAAACCATCCATGTATCATTCACCTTACCAGGGTAGATTATCTTATCTATCCCCAAAACCCGTGGCAACGTTCCAACCTACAACATCTCTTACCCTTGGTGTATGACATGTGTAATGTCCTGTCTCTCACTCCCATAACAAGAGGAAATAAGCATTTGGCTGCAGTCCAAATACAGAGTTCTTCCTGTTCCCAGAGTAGAGATGGTACATCCCACCTTGCCAGTACACTTTTAAATCTAAGTTGCAACATGCCACATATGTCTCTACATCACAAACATCATGATATCAAACTTGTCTTTGGACTTACTGAGGTTTACATCCTTGGTCATATCCTCTAGGTCTATAGGGTACCGACTCTTTTGGGGTCACCCCTCTTCCCTCATGCATCAAAAGAGTGCCCTACGCATCTGCCCTTTGGGTCTCATGAGTTCATGAAGGTGATCATTCTCCTAACCCATGGCCCTCAGATAATGATAGCTGTTACCTCCCGACCCTACGGTCATGTGCAACTGGGGAATTAGGCAACTCCTACTTTCATCGGTCTTATTCCTACCTGACCCTAGGATAGACTTAGGATTCTCCATCATAGTACATGTTCACTTAGAACCTTACCCAAGTCTTCATCTCTCTTGCTGCATTTATGGGCTGACTTCCATCCTTTCATCAGGGTCATGGCAACCTGCCTACCTTGGTCAAGCCCTATATCGGTTACCTCCATGGTAACACATCTACATGCACTTAGAGATGGATGTATATGGGTCTATGGGTTCATCCTCATACCATGTACTTTTCACTTAGCTTCTCAAGATCTTATGAGACTTCTTTAGGTTACCTTAAACCACCAAAACTGATGTACACCCTACCAAAGGGGTCCCTCTCCCAGGATGGGAGGAAAACTATCACTTGACCATAAGGTCACAGAAGCTCTTATGTCTAGGATTTACATCCACATGAGCCTACTTAACCCTTGCAAGCTATTAAGGCATAAACAGATCACTTACTGTACCATGCTAGGTCATACTCGATGCTGGATCAAGATCAAACTTTCCCTTTATCATCAACCTAGCTATAACGGGTTCATCAAACACACCTTAAACTTCAGGGGCTTCTCTTATCATGCTCGCTTCTATAAGAACTCAACTTCTCATCATGAGCATCAGGTATACCACTTCCCCTCTTAGGCCCAGGAACCCTAGGTTTAATTGTAGGTGTCCAACTGCATGCTCTATCTCTTAACTACGAACCAAGCACGCAAAAGGCATGACATGCACTTCTTATCATCCTTCAACTCGAGCAACACTTAGGGTTGGGTCCCTCTAAAGGCAACCAAGTTATCATCAACTTTCATGGATCGATCATGAAGCAACCACTATCATCCATTGTTCAGGGTTTTAGGCTTCCAACTTTCTTGCTGGGTTTCCTGCTCTCTCTAGAGCTAACCCCACATCCAACCTCACCATTAGAGGTCCTTTCTTCATGAAGGTTCAATCTCAAAGGCATTCTCTACATGGGTGAAGCCTAGGTTCGAACTTATGGTTGCTCAAGATCATCCATAACCCTTTATGCCCCATCATAATTCCTTATCCAAGGTTTCTTCCTATTGTCAGCACTATGACATGCCCTAGGTGTCAGCTATACCCTACTTGCTCAAGCCCATAGGATTTCTATGGTCCTTCACTAACATCATCACCTAAGGAGCTATCCTTTACCCTAACATGCACGACCCTTCCCAGGGTTGGGTTGCTAAAGGTGCTAGGGCACCCATGGATCATATGGCATCCCAAAGGCATGTCCTTTCAAACACCTGGTCCAACCCATCTCTCTCTAACCTACACTTAGGTTTAGGATTAGCATCATCCCCAAAGGATGTGCCAGGTCTCTTCCTGCAATGGAGATCTCTATCTCTAAGACTAACTTATCCTCCTAACAAGAAGGTCTAGCCTCAGGTCTCTTCTGAGGACCTGAAAACTTATGTCATACGACCTAAGCATGTATCTATTATTTATTTTGCGCTTAACCTATTAAGCTTATGTCCATGACATCTTATTTACATGCTTTTCATTAATTTAGTGGAGGATTCCTTATACCTTATTAACCTTACCCATACCTCAAGAGGGTGAGGAGAAGAAAGGAAACCCTAATCCTTTATGTCCTTATCAGAATTTTGTGATGAGAAGGGATGAATAAGATGAGAAGTCCTAAAGGTATCTTATTTCAATTCATACCCTAAGACTTTGGCCAGGCGGTCACACGGGTCCGGGAGTCCTCGTATTCCGACTAGCGGTGCGGAGGAAAATCTTGCCAGCCCCTGGTCGTGATCCCTTTCTAGACACCTCCGTCTTTCGGATACTCCTCTAATAACTCCCTTGGGTTCTATGGAGTTTGTAAAATTTAATAATTATTAATGGTTAAATGAGGAACCTACGCTCTGATACCAAATGTTACGACCCCACCTTCCGATAACCCCCAATTAAGGGAGACCGAGAGGTTGAGCCACACCCATTAATCCCGGATCAAAGGTTCGACATATAACCATAAACAATTATTAAATTCTAACAGACTATACTGAAAATGGTAATAAAAATTTTCTTTACATACCTTTTGAAAACTTGGATCTCTATTCTTCTATCCATACCGATACTAAGCTATCTAATCCTCCTTTGCACTTTAATTCTCATTTAGTATCACATGTGCCACTTTACTGTTTGTTCTTTTCATTGTACCTAAAACGCCGACAAACAAAACGTCGGTCAGTCGTAGCTGGTATGTGGGGGAAACAGATAATCATGCAACTATGATAACCATGTAATCATTCAATTAATTATTTAACAATCAAGATTACGTTTTAAGCCAAACTACTCAATCCATACTTATCCACAACTCTGTGTTGTCCCTATAAGGACTTATATGGAACCTCTCTAAGGTGACTTGATGGACTTACCCTCTAGGCAGCCAAAGTCGTTCATGACCTGATGGACCTACCCTCTAGGTAGCCATGTACTAGGTCAGCCATTATGACACAGAGGGGACCAGGATCTGAGCTAGTAGGCACATATCTTATGTGATAATCGTAGTCACTTTATAGGTGCAAGAAATAAACATCCAACAGTTTAGTTGCATTCAATGCGATCAATCATCTGAGAATCCATCGGGAAACTAAAGCGATTATTCATAATCGTAACCACATACCTGATCCATAGTAACTTGATGTCCATGCATTAACATTCAACACAATTAACAGGCAATCAACAATATCCTGAAAATAATGCATAACATTCAAGTGTCATTGTTTTATTCAAACATCCACAAGATCAACTTGGATTCCACCTTATGATTTCTAAGCCAACTCTAGGGTGTTATTAGGGTTTTAGCCTTCATTATGCATTTATCACTTTTAATGCTCTTTTAGTTCACAAACCCTAATTTCTGCATCATATGCACAATTACATGTCAATTAAGTCTAATATGTTTCTTTTACACTAAAACTATTATCTTTATCCTTTTAGGTCATATCCACAACATTAAGGCTAATTATCACCTTCGGTTTCTTTCAAATTGACAAATCATATTTCATTATAGTTCAACTCACATTTATGAACCATATTTATCACTATTTCCACTTTTATACAATAGGAAGCACTAATTATCCAAATAATTCACATTAAAGATCTTTGGTACTCAAATTGGATTTTTAACAACATAACATTGCCTTATTCATGTATTTTCACAATTAAATTATTAGAAGGCATATCTTCCTAAATTAGGGTTTCTAAGCCCATTAATGCAAACTTAGATATATGAAACCCTAATTTAAGCCAATTATGTGCAATTATCATCCTTTTATTATCCACAGGTTACTATTTGTTCTAAACATTCAGAGAACATCACTATATTCAACTATCATCAATTTCAAGGGTTTTTCACTAATTAAACCAGTAAATATGATAACTTTATGTACTTTTTTCCAATTTCAAGCATATAAACTCTAAATTAAACTAATCATGTGCAAAGTTCTTCCTTTTTGAACTCAATGTTCCTTTTTACATCTAACAGGTTAATATCAACCCTAATGATTCATTAAACCCTATTAATCACATTAATCATATCAAAGTAGGGTTTCTTTACCATTAATACATTAAAGTTGCTAACTTTTATTACTTTTCGAATTGCAAGCATAACCAGGCTGCAATTATATTTTTATTGTATTCCTTGCATTTTTCTGATCAAAGTTCATATATCACTTGTCCTAATCGGAGTTACGAATCTCGAGATATGAATTTTGTATGAATTACATGTTTGAGCCAATGGCACGATGCCACGTCACCTAGCCCATGCAACGCGGATTGCCTTCTTTGAGAACATTTCGAAAAGACTGAAATAGCCCCGGGTTAAGTGGATTGCTTTATATCCATCGAAGGGTAGTATCGTCCATCGTGCTTCTCCTTCCTTCAACCTTGGGCAGGTCGAGGGCTGCCGCCCTAGGCGCCGTTCTGCAGTCTTTGCGGGCGCGCCTCTCCCTCTCCAGAGCTCGGGGATCACCGCCGTTGGCCGCCCTAGCTCCGCTACCATGAGGCTCACCTAGGGCATCGCCCAGGTCGCGGCCCACGCGGATGTTTTGGGCAGAAAAAACATACGACCTGCAGCAGGTGCTGCGGGTCTATGGCTGCCGTCGTGAGTAGATCAAGGCATGGTTATGATGATAAAGCAACCCCCAGAGTCGTGGAGCATCCGGCTACCAGCAGAAACCTCCGTTGGCTCCTAGCTGCTCCCGTCCTTCCAAGGATAACTCTTCCTCTTGTAACTGGAGTTTATACGTAAGGAGACGATGGGTGATAGAGAGGAATTCTTGGGATTCTCTGGAGCTCGATCCAGGGGGTCTACCCCTCTTATAGGGGAGGAACCCTCGCCCTAGGAGGCCTATCTAAGAGGGAACAAGTTCCCTCCTATTAGGAATTCTATTCCTTTCATGATAAGCAAGCCTCTCCCTTTCTCTCTCTCTCTCTCCTATTTCCTTAGTCTTCTTTCTTCTTTAGACATTAGGAATTCGAAAATAACTCCTTTTATTCTTTTATTTATTTGCCCTTTATTCCAAAGGCACTAACTCTATTTTCATTTAATAGGAAGATACTTTCTTTTTATCAATATCACAAATTCACTAATAATGTATCTCATTATCTTTTTATTTTGCAAATTTGCTATTTTCTCTTTCCACTTTGCAATCATCTCGTTATTTTGGGTCCCTTGGACCTCAAAAAAACTCAAGGCACGGATTCCCACATTGGGGAATATTGGTTTGCCTTTATCTTCTTTTTAAAAGTCAATTTCTCATATTGTATTTATTTCTTATTAAAATATCTCCTTTTTGAGGATTTTCCTTTATTTCTCCTTTATTTTCCTCATTGGTATCCCTTTTATTATTAGGAATCCTTGGGATACGAAATGCCACAAAGGATGACTCATTTATTTCTCTTTTTACTTGCTTTCCACATATTACCATTATTTTCAATTTATTTCTTAATAAAGAAATACTTAGTTACCATTTTCTTTTCTTATTGCTTCCTTTTTGTAACCTTGGACTCCTTGGTACCCAAGGAACCCAAGAGGCATGAAATCCTCTTTGGATTTGCCTTCTAGAGGTTTCCACATATTTCTTTTCTTAAAATTTCGATTATTCATTTACTAATTGAATTTCCTCGGTATTTGGGCCCAATAGCCAACAAAGCCCAAAACGCAACCAGTCAAGGCTATTGTGAAAAAAATCCATTTAATCAAAACAAATCATATCATTATTTGTTAATTAGCTTTAATATGAGAAATTACATTTCTCACTATTTGAACCCAAAAATTGGGGTTATAACATCCTTCCCCTCTTATAGAAATTTTGTCCTCAAAATTCAAACAAGCAAACAAACAATTCAGGATAAGACTTTTCCATGTCCATCGTTGGCCCCTATGTGGCTTTACCGTACCCATGGCGTTTCCAAAGAACCTTTATCATCACATATTCTTTTCTCTGAGTTCTTTCATCCTGGCGTCTATAAACTACACAGGTGACTCAGGCCATTTCAGCCTCCCTTGGGGCTAACTAGGTTCATTGCTCAGCACATGGTCAGGGTACCTCACATAGTGCTCTAAATTAGACACATGGAACTCATCACACATTACTCTATCCTGAGGGGTAGGGTCAAACATAACCTTCTCCACCCATCCATCTCTAATGGACACATGTATAGGGTATTCAGCTCTTTTAGTTATAACATAGAGGGGTCGGATTTTCACGTCACATTTTCCCCCACATTGTACTGTATGTCCGTCTACTTTGCATCTGCTCATGACTCTCATCGTCTCTAGGCTCCTTTCAGCCCTTGCACGATCAAAGTGACTTCATCTACACGCACTGGGGTCCCTTTTTCTAACCATCATGTGGTACTTTTCACCAACATCACCTTACTGAAGTGGTGACCGACACAACCTCCCTTACAGAGCTTCATATAAAACCCGATACTAGTTATGATGGTCTCTGTCACATCTTTCATAGGACAAGAACTGTATCTAGATATCACCCTGAATGAGCACACCTTCCCTCATCAGACCCTTTAGTCCGAATCATACTAACCATAGTTAGGGGTGATAACTATACTAACATTGAGTTCTTCATGTACCTACTTCCATTTTATGGAAGTGAACCTTTAGGTCAAACTCAAGAACCTTTGAAATCGCTTCATGGTGTAATTGAACCATCTTTCTCATGGGTAGTTCAACTAGATCTGTCCTTTAACAGAACTCTTTCTTTCTCGTATCATCTAGGTAAGGCGAACTACCATAACCCACATTGCATCTCGACCTTCTTTGATCCAGGGAAGACCTATCACAACATCCATAGTGTTGAGCTCTCATTCCCTCTCAGGGATTCTTTTGTCCTCTATATCGATACACTGGGTTACTGGGGTTCGTCCTTGACCTCCTGGCTTGCATGATCATGAACCACATGCAACTTCATCTTAAGCATCTAAAGTGCTATTGCCATTTTCCATGGTGTATCATGATTTCCTGTATGTCATGATACTTTCAAGATCAAATCCTCTGAAACCCTAAACCACTCTAGTCGGGGTTTCGTCACCTTCTCTTCCAAAGAAGTTCATCTGAGGTTCTACCACCATCCTTTCATTACCTCAAGGACTAGATTGGCAATCCTTAACTTTTCAACACATCTTGTTATATCTGAGTGTTATCCAAACACCTCTCCTTTTCAAACTTAGGGTTAGCCAAACAACCTCTTCTAGATTCTAATCAAACAAGTCAGATGTATCTCAACCAGAACACCCATTACCTCTTCACATCCTTAGGTATTAGATAACATTACACTTTCATGCATTTCACTTATCATGTCACCTCAAACAATATGTTTATCTTCATAAGAACACTCTATGATTCCATCATCATGGTGATCAAACTCAACCTGGTATAACTTGTAAGTTCCCCATAGCTCATGATAAAAACATCCTCATAAGGGAACTACCCCATTCCTCTTAGTGTTTACAAACCATCCATGTATCATTCACCTTACCAGGGTAGATTATCTTATCTATCCCCAAAACCCGTGGCAACGTTCCAACCTACAACATCTCTTACCCTTGGTGTATGACATGTGTAATGTCCTGTCTCTCACTCCCATAACAAGAGGAAATAAGCATTTGGCTGCAGTCCAAATACAGAGTTCTTCCTGTTCCCAGAGTAGAGATGGTACATCCCACCTTGCCAGTACACTTTTAAATCTAAGTTGCAACATGCCACATATGTCTCTACATCACAAACATCATGATATCAAACTTGTCTTTGGACTTACTGAGGTTTACATCCTTGGTCATATCCTCTAGGTCTATAGGGTACCGACTCTTTTGGGGTCACCCCTCTTCCCTCATGCATCAAAAGAGTGCCCTACGCATCTGCCCTTTGGGTCTCATGAGTTCATGAAGGTGATCATTCTCCTAACCCATGGCCCTCAGATAATGATAGCTGTTACCTCCCGACCCTACGATCATGTGCAACTGGGGAATTAGGCAACTCCTACTTTCATCGGTCTTATTCCTACCTGACCCTAGGATAGACTTAGGATTCTCCATCATAGTACATGTTCACTTAGAACCTTACCCAAGTCTTCATCTCTCTTGCTGCATTTATGGGCTGACTTCCATCCTTTCATCAGGGTCATGGCAACCTGCCTACCTTGGTCAAGCCCTATATCGGTTACCTCCATGGTAACACATCTACATGCACTTAGAGATGGATGTATATGGGTCTATGGGTTCATCCTCATACCATGTACTTTTCACTTAGCTTCTCAAGATCTTATGAGACTTCTTTAGGTTACCTTAAACCACCAAAACTGATGTACACCCTACCAAAGGGGTCCCTCTCCCAGGATGGGAGGAAAACTATCACTTGACCATAAGGTCACAGAAGCTCTTATGTCTAGGATTTACATCCACATGAGCCTACTTAACCCTTGCAAGCTATTAAGGCATAAACAGATCACTTACTGTACCATGCTAGGTCATACTCGATGCTGGATCAAGATCAAACTTTCCCTTTATCATCAACCTAGCTATAACGGGTTCATCAAACACACCTTAAACTTCAGGGGCTTCTCTTATCATGCTCGCTTCTATAAGAACTCAACTTCTCATCATGAGCATCAGGTATACCACTTCCCCTCTTAGGCCCAGGAACCCTAGGTTTAATTGTAGGTGTCCAACTGCATGCTCTATCTCTTAACTACGAACCAAGCACGCAAAAGGCATGACATGCACTTCTTATCATCCTTCAACTCGAGCAACACTTAGGGTTGGGTCCCTCTAAAGGCAACCAAGTTATCATCAACTTTCATGGATCGATCATGAAGCAACCACTATCATCCATTGTTCAGGGTTTTAGGCTTCCAACTTTCTTGCTGGGTTTCCTGCTCTCTCTAGAGCTAACCCCACATCCAACCTCACCATTAGAGGTCCTTTCTTCATGAAGGTTCAATCTCAAAGGCATTCTCTACATGGGTGAAGCCTAGGTTCGAACTTATGGTTGCTCAAGATCATCCATAACCCTTTATGCCCCATCATAATTCCTTATCCAAGGTTTCTTCCTATTGTCAGCACTATGACATGCCCTAGGTGTCAGCTATACCCTACTTGCTCAAGCCCATAGGATTTCTATGGTCCTTCACTAACATCATCACCTAAGGAGCTATCCTTTACCCTAACATGCACGACCCTTCCCAGGGTTGGGTTGCTAAAGGTGCTAGGGCACCCATGGATCATATGGCATCCCAAAGGCATGTCCTTTCAAACACCTGGTCCAACCCATCTCTCTCTAACCTACACTTAGGTTTAGGATTAGCATCATCCCCAAAGGATGTGCCAGGTCTCTTCCTGCAATGGAGATCTCTATCTCTAAGACTAACTTATCCTCCTAACAAGAAGGTCTAGCCTCAGGTCTCTTCTGAGGACCTGAAAACTTATGTCATACGACCTAAGCATGTATCTATTATTTATTTTGCGCTTAACCTATTAAGCTTATGTCCATGACATCTTATTTACATGCTTTTTATTAATTTAGTGGAGGATTCCTTATACCTTATTAACCTTACCCATACCTCAAGAGGGTGAGGAGAAGAAAGGAAACCCTAATCCTTTATGTCCTTATCAGAATTTTGTGATGAGAAGGGATGAATAAGATGAGAAGTCCTAAAGGTATCTTATTTCAATTCATACCCTAAGACTTTGGCCAGGCGGTCACACGGGTCCGGGAGTCCTCGTATTCCGACTAGCGGTGCGGAGGAAAATCTTGCCAGCCCCTGGTCGTGATCCCTTTCTAGACACCTCCATCTTTCGGATACTCCTCTAATAACTCCCTTGGGTTCTATGGAGTTTGTAAAATTTAATAATTATTAATGGTTAAATGAGGAACCTACGCTCTGATACCAAATGTTACGACCCCACCTTCCGATAACCCCCAATTAAGGGAGACCGAGAGGTTGAGCCACACCCATTAATCCCGAATCAAAGGTTCGACATATAACCATAAACAATTATTAAATTCTAACAGACTATACTGAAAATGGTAATAAAAATTTTCTTTACATACCTTTTGAAAACTTGGATCTCTATTCTTCTATCCATACCGATACTAAGCTATCTAATCCTCCTTTGCACTTTAATTCTCATTTAGTATCACATGTGCCACTTTACTGTTTGTTCTTTTCATTGTACCTAAAACGCCGACAAACAAAACGTCGGTCAGTCGTAGCTGGTATGTGGGGGAAACAGATAATCATGCAACTATGATAACCATGTAATCATTCAATTAATTATTTAACAATCAAGATTACGTTTTAAGCCAAACTACTCAATCCATACTTATCCACAACTCTGTGTTGTCCCTATAAGGACTTATATGGAACCTCTCTAAGGTGACTTGATGGACTTACCCTCTAGGCAGCCAAAGTCGTTCATGACCTGATGGACCTACCCTCTAGGTAGCCATGTACTAGGTCAGCCATTACGACACAGAGGGGACCAGGATCTGAGCTAGTAGGCACATATCTTATGTGATAATCGTAGTCACTTTATAGGTGCAAGAAATAAACATCCAACAGTTTAGTTGCATTCAATGCGATCAATCATCTGAGAATCCATCGGGAAACTAAAGCGATTATTCATAATCGTAACCACATACCTGATCCATAGTAACTTGATGTCCATGCATTAACATTCAACACAATTAACAGGCAATCAACAATATCCTGAAAATAATGCATAACATTCAAGTGTCATTGTTTTATTCAAACATCCACAAGATCAACTTGGATTCCACCTTATGATTTCTAAGCCAACTCTAGGGTGTTATTAGGGTTTTAGCCTTCATTATGCATTTATCACTTTTAATGCTCTTTTAGTTCACAAACCCTAATTTCTGCATCATATGCACAATTACATGTCAATTAAGTCTAATATGTTTCTTTTACACTAAAACTATTATCTTTATCCTTTTAGGTCATATCCACAACATTAAGGCTAATTATCACCTTCGGTTTCTTTCAAATTGACAAATCATATTTCATTATAGTTCAACTCACATTTATGAACCATATTTATCACTATTTCCACTTTTATACAATAGGAAGCACTAATTATCCAAATAATTCACATTAAAGATCTTTGGTACTCAAATTGGATTTTTAACAACATAACATTGCCTTATTCATGTATTTTCACAATTAAATTATTAGAAGGCATATCTTCCTAAATTAGGGTTTCTAAGCCCATTAATGCAAACTTAGATATATGAAACCCTAATTTAAGCCAATTATGTGCAATTATCATCCTTTTATTATCCACAGGTTACTATTTGTTCTAAACATTCAGAGAACATCACTATATTCAACTATCATCAATTTCAAGGGTTTTTCACTAATTAAACCAGTAAATATGATAACTTTATGTACTTTTTTCCAATTTCAAGCATATAAACTCTAAATTAAACTAATCATGTGCAAAGTTCTTCCTTTTTGAACTCAATGTTCCTTTTTACATCTAACAGGTTAATATCAACCCTAATGATTCATTAAACCCTATTAATCACATTAATCATATCAAAGTAGGGTTTCTTTACCATTAATACATTAAAGTTGCTAACTTTTATTACTTTTCGAATTGCAAGCATAACCAGGCTGCAATTATATTTTTATTGGATTCCTTGCATTTTTCTGATCAAAGTTCATATATCACTTGTCCTAATCGGAGTTACGAATCTCGAGATATGAATTTTGTATGAATTACCTGTTTGAGCCAATGGCACGATGCCACGTCACCTAGCCCATGCAACGCGGATTGCCTTCTTTGAGAACATTTCGAAAAGACTGAAATAGCCCCGGGTTAAGTGGATTGCTTTATATCCATCGAAGGGTAGTATCGTCCATCGTGCTTCTCCTTCCTTCAACCTTGGGCAGGTCGAGGGCTGCCGCCCTAGGCGCCGTTCTGCAGTCTTTGCGGGCGCGCCTCTCCCTCTCCAGAGCTCGGGGATCACCGCCGTTGGCCGCCCTAGCTCCGCTACCATGAGGCTCACCTAGGGCATCGCCCAGGTCGCGGCCCACGCGGATGTTTTGGGCAGAAAAAACATACGACCTGCTGCAGGTGCTGCGGGTCTATGGCTGCCGTCGTGAGTAGATCAAGGCATGGTTATGATGATAAAGCAACCCCCAGAGTCGTGGAGCATCCGGCTACCAGCAGAAACCTCCGTTGGCTCCTAGCTGCTCCCGTCCTTCCAAGGATAACTCTTCCTCTTGTAACTGGAGTTTATACGTAAGGAGACGATGGGTGATAGAGAGGAATTCTTGGGATTCTCTGGAGCTCGATCCAGGGGGTCTACCCCTCTTATAGGGGAGGAACCCTCGCCCTAGGAGGCCTATCTAAGAGGGAACAAGTTCCCTCCTATTAGGAATTCTATTCCTTTCATGATAAGCAAGCCTCTCCCTTTCTCTCTCTCTCTCTCCTATTTCCTTAGTCTTCTTTCTTCTTTAGACATTAGGAATTCGAAAATAACTCCTTTTATTCTTTTATTTATTTGCCCTTTATTCCAAAGGCACTAACTCTATTTTCATTTAATAGGAAGATACTTTCTTTTTATCAATATCACAAATTCACTAATAATGTATCTCATTATCTTTTTATTTTGCAAATTTGCTATTTTCTCTTTCCACTTTGCAATCATCTCGTTATTTTGGGTCCCTTGGACCTCAAAAAAACTCAAGGCACGGATTCCCACATTGGGGAATATTGGTTTGCCTTTATCTTCTTTTTAAAAGTCAATTTCTCATATTGTATTTATTTCTTATTAAAATATCTCCTTTTTGAGGATTTTCCTTTATTTCTCCTTTATTTTCCTCATTGGTATCCCTTTTATTATTAGGAATCCTTGGGATACGAAATGCCACAAAGGATGACTCATTTATTTCTCTTTTTACTTGCTTTCCACATATTACCATTATTTTCAATTTATTTCTTAATAAAGAAATACTTAGTTACCATTTTCTTTTCTTATTGCTTCCTTTTTGTAACCTTGGACTCCTTGGTACCCAAGGAACCCAAGAGGCATGAAATCCTCTTTGGATTTGCCTTCTAGAGGTTTCCACATATTTCTTTTCTTAAAATTTCGATTATTCATTTACTAATTGAATTTCCTCGGTATTTGGGCCCAATAGCCAACAAAGCCCAAAACGCAACCAGTCAAGGCTATTGTGAAAAAAATCCATTTAATCAAAACAAATCATATCATTATTTGTTAATTAGCTTTAATATGAGAAATTACATTTCTCACTATTTGAACCCAAAAATTGGGGTTATAACATCCTTCCCCTCTTATAGAAATTTTGTCCTCAAAATTCAAACAAGCAAACAAACAATTCAGGATAAGACTTTTCCATGTCCATCGTTGGCCCCTATGTGGCTTTACCGTACCCATGGCGTTTCCAAAGAACCTTTATCATCACATATTCTTTTCTCTGAGTTCTTTCATCCTGGCGTCTATAAACTACACAGGTGACTCAGGCCATTTCAGCCTCCCTTGGGGCTAACTAGGTTCATTGCTCAGCACATGGTCAGGGTACCTCACATAGTGCTCTAAATTAGACACATGGAACTCATCACACATTACTCTATCCTGAGGGGTAGGGTCAAACATAACCTTCTCCACCCATCCATCTCTAATGGACACATGTATAGGGTATTCAGCTCTTTTAGTTATAACATAGAGGGGTCGGATTTTCACGTCACATTTTCCCCCACATTGTACTGTATGTCCGTCTACTTTGCATCTGCTCATGACTCTCATCGTCTCTAGGCTCCTTTCAGCCCTTGCACGATCAAAGTGACTTCATCTACACGCACTGGGGTCCCTTTTTCTAACCATCATGTGGTACTTTTCACCAACATCACCTTACTGAAGTGGTGACCGACACAACCTCCCTTACAGAGCTTCATATAAAACCCGATACTAGTTATGATGGTCTCTGTCACATCTTTCATAGGACAAGAACTGTATCTAGATATCACCCTGAATGAGCACACCTTCCCTCATCAGACCCTTTAGTCCGAATCATACTAACCATAGTTAGGGGTGATAACTATACTAACATTGAGTTCTTCATGTACCTACTTCCATTTTATGGAAGTGAACCTTTAGGTCAAACTCAAGAACCTTTGAAATCGCTTCATGGTGTAATTGAACCATCTTTCTCATGGGTAGTTCAACTAGATCTGTCCTTTAACAGAACTCTTTCTTTCTCGTATCATCTAGGTAAGGCGAACTACCATAACCCACATTGCATCTCGACCTTCTTTGATCCAGGGAAGACCTATCACAACATCCATAGTGTTGAGCTCTCATTCCCTCTCAGGGATTCTTTTGTCCTCTATATCGATACACTGGGTTACTGGGGTTCGTCCTTGACCTCCTGGCTTGCATGATCATGAACCACATGCAACTTCATCTTAAGCATCTAAAGTGCTATTGCCATTTTCCATGGTGTATCATGATTTCCTGTATGTCATGATACTTTCAAGATCAAATCCTCTGAAACCCTAAACCACTCTAGTCGGGGTTTCGTCACCTTCTCTTCCAAAGAAGTTCATCTGAGGTTCTACCACCATCCTTTCATTACCTCAAGGACTAGATTGGCAATCCTTAACTTTTCAACACATCTTGTTATATCTGAGTGTTATCCAAACACCTCTCCTTTTCAAACTTAGGGTTAGCCAAACAACCTCTTCTAGATTCTAATCAAACAAGTCAGATGTATCTCAACCAGAACACCCATTACCTCTTCACATCCTTAGGTATTAGATAACATTACACTTTCATGCATTTCACTTATCATGTCACCTCAAACAATATGTTTATCTTCATAAGAACACTCTATGATTCCATCATCATGGTGATCAAACTCAACCTGGTATAACTTGTAAGTTCCCCATAGCTCATGATAAAAACATCCTCATAAGGGAACTACCCCATTCCTCTTAGTGTTTACAAACCATCCATGTATCATTCACCTTACCAGGGTAGATTATCTTATCTATCCCCAAAACCCGTGGCAACGTTCCAACCTACAACATCTCTTACCCTTGGTGTATGACATGTGTAATGTCCTGTCTCTCACTCCCATAACAAGAGGAAATAAGCATTTGGCTGCAGTCCAAATACAGAGTTCTTCCTGTTCCCAGAGTAGAGATGGTACATCCCACCTTGCCAGTACACTTTTAAATCTAAGTTGCAACATGCCACATATGTCTCTACATCACAAACATCATGATATCAAACTTGTCTTTGGACTTACTGAGGTTTACATCCTTGGTCATATCCTCTAGGTCTATAGGGTACCGACTCTTTTGGGGTCACCCCTCTTCCCTCATGCATCAAAAGAGTGCCCTACGCATCTGCCCTTTGGGTCTCATGAGTTCATGAAGGTGATCATTCTCCTAACCCATGGCCCTCAGATAATGATAGCTGTTACCTCCCGACCCTACGGTCATGTGCAACTGGGGAATTAGGCAACTCCTACTTTCATCGGTCTTATTCCTACCTGACCCTAGGATAGACTTAGGATTCTCCATCATAGTACATGTTCACTTAGAACCTTACCCAAGTCTTCATCTCTCTTGCTGCATTTATGGGCTGACTTCCATCCTTTCATCAGGGTCATGGCAACCTGCCTACCTTGGTCAAGCCCTATATCGGTTACCTCCATGGTAACACATCTACATGCACTTAGAGATGGATGTATATGGGTCTATGGGTTCATCCTCATACCATGTACTTTTCACTTAGCTTCTCAAGATCTTATGAGACTTCTTTAGGTTACCTTAAACCACCAAAACTGATGTACACCCTACCAAAGGGGTCCCTCTCCCAGGATGGGAGGAAAACTATCACTTGACCATAAGGTCACAGAAGCTCTTATGTCTAGGATTTACATCCACATGAGCCTACTTAACCCTTGCAAGCTATTAAGGCATAAACAGATCACTTACTGTACCATGCTAGGTCATACTCGATGCTGGATCAAGATCAAACTTTCCCTTTAGCATCAACCTAGCTATAACGGGTTCATCAAACACACCTTAAACTTCAGGGGCTTCTCTTATCATGCTCGCTTCTATAAGAACTCAACTTCTCATCATGAGCATCAGGTATACCACTTCCCCTCTTAGGCCCAGGAACCCTAGGTTTAATTGTAGGTGTCCAACTGCATGCTCTATCTCTTAACTACGAACCAAGCACGCAAAAGGCATGACATGCACTTCTTATCATCCTTCAACTCGAGCAACACTTAGGGTTGGGTCCCTCTAAAGGCAACCAAGTTATCATCAACTTTCATGGATCGATCATGAAGCAACCACTATCATCCATTGTTCAGGGTTTTAGGCTTCCAACTTTCTTGCTGGGTTTCCTGCTCTCTCTAGAGCTAACCCCACATCCAACCTCACCATTAGAGGTCCTTTCTTCATGAAGGTTCAATCTCAAAGGCATTCTCTACATGGTTGAAGCCTAGGTTCGAACTTATGGTTGCTCAAGATCATCCATAACCCTTTATGCCCCATCATAATTCCTTATCCAAGGTTTCTTCCTATTGTCAGCACTATGACATGCCCTAGGTGTCAGCTATACCCTACTTGCTCAAGCCCATAGGATTTCTATGGTCCTTCACTAACATCATCACCTAAGGAGCTATCCTTTACCCTAACATGCACGACCCTTCCCAGGGTTGGGTTGCTAAAGGTGCTAGGGCACCCATGGATCATATGGCATCCCAAAGGCATGTCCTTTCAAACACCTGGTCCAACCCATCTCTCTCTAACCTACACTTAGGTTTAGGATTAGCATCATCCCCAAAGGATGTGCCAGGTCTCTTCCTGCAATGGAGATCTCTATCTCTAAGACTAACTTATCCTCCTAACAAGAAGGTCTAGCCTCAGGTCTCTTCTGAGGACCTGAAAACTTATGTCATACGACCTAAGCATGTATCTATTATTTATTTTGCGCTTAACCTATTAAGCTTATGTCCATGACATCTTATTTACATGCTTTTTATTAATTTAGTGGAGGATTCCTTATACCTTATTAACCTTACCCATACCTCAAGAGGGTGAGGAGAAGAAAGGAAACCCTAATCCTTTATGTCCTTATCAGAATTTTGTGATGAGAAGGGATGAATAAGATGAGAAGTCCTAAAGGTATCTTATTTCGATTCATACCCTAAGACTTTGGCCAGGCGGTCACACGGGTCCGGGAGTCCTCGTATTCCGACTAGCGGTGCGGAGGAAAATCTTGCCAGCCCCTGGTCGTGATCCCTTTCTAGACACCTCCGTCTTTCGGATACTCCTCTAATAACTCCCTTGGGTTCTATGGAGTTTGTAAAATTTAATAATTATTAATGGTTAAATGAGGAACCTACGCTCTGATACCAAATGTTACGACCCCACCTTCCGATAACCCCCAATTAAGGGAGACCGAGAGGTTGAGCCACACCCATTAATCCCGGATCAAAGGTTCGACATATAACCATAAACAATTATTAAATTCTAACAGACTATACTGAAAATGGTAATAAAAATTTTCTTTACATACCTTTTGAAAACTTGGATCTCTATTCTTCTATCCATACCGATACTAAGCTATCTAATCCTCCTTTGCACTTTAATTCTCATTTAGTATCACATGTGCCACTTTACTGTTTGTTCTTTTCATTGTACCTAAAACGCCGACAAACAAAACGTCGGTCAGTCGTAGCTGGTATGTGGGGGAAACAGATAATCATGCAACTATGATAACCATGTAATCATTCAATTAATTATTTAACAATCAAGATTACGTTTTAAGCCAAACTACTCAATCCATACTTATCCACAACTCTGTGTTGTCCCTATAAGGACTTATATGGAACCTCTCTAAGGTGACTTGATGGACTTACCCTCTAGGCAGCCAAAGTCGTTCATGACCTGATGGACCTACCCTCTAGGTAGCCATGTACTAGGTCAGCCATTATGACACAGAGGGGACCAGGATCTGAGCTAGTAGGCACATATCTTATGTGATAATCGTAGTCACTTTATAGGTGCAAGAAATAAACATCCAACAGTTTAGTTGCATTCAATGCGATCAATCATCCGAGAATCCATCGGGAAACTAAAGCGATTATTCATAATCGTAACCACATACCTGATCCATAGTAACTTGATGTCCATGCATTAACATTCAACACAATTAACAGGCAATCAACAATATCCTGAAAATAATGCATAACATTCAAGTGTCATTGTTTTATTCAAACATCCACAAGATCAACTTGGATTCCACCTTATGATTTCTAAGCCAACTCTAGGGTGTTATTAGGGTTTTAGCCTTCATTATGCATTTATCACTTTTAATGCTCTTTTAGTTCACAAACCCTAATTTCTGCATCATATGCACAATTACATGTCAATTAAGTCTAATATGTTTCTTTTACACTAAAACTATTATCTTTATCCTTTTAGGTCATATCCACAACATTAAGGCTAATTATCACCTTCGGTTTCTTTCAAATTGACAAATCATATTTCATTATAGTTCAACTCACATTTATGAACCATATTTATCACTATTTCCACTTTTATACAATAGGAAGCACTAATTATCCAAATAATTCACATTAAAGATCTTTGGTACTCAAATTGGATTTTTAACAACATAACATTGCCTTATTCATGTATTTTCACAATTAAATTATTAGAAGGCATATCTTCCTAAATTAGGGTTTCTAAGCCCATTAATGCAAACTTAGATATATGAAACCCTAATTTAAGCCAATTATGTGCAATTATCATCCTTTTATTATCCACAGGTTACTATTTGTTCTAAACATCCAGAGAACATCACTATATTCAACTATCATCAATTTCAAGGGTTTTTCACTAATTAAACCAGTAAATATGATAACTTTATGTACTTTTTTCCAATTTCAAGCATATAAACTCTAAATTAAACTAATCATGTGCAAAGTTCTTCCTTTTTGAACTCAATGTTCCTTTTTACATCTAACAGGTTAATATCAACCCTAATGATTCATTAAACCCTATTAATCACATTAATCATATCAAAGTAGGGTTTCTTTACCATTAATACATTAAAGTTGCTAACTTTTATTACTTTTCGAATTGCAAGCATAACCAGGCTGCAATTATATTTTTATTGGATTCCTTGCATTTTTCTGATCAAAGTTCATATATCACTTGTCCTAATCGGAGTTACGAATCTCGAGATATGAATTTTGTATGAATTACCTGTTTGAGCCAATGGCACGATGCCACGTCACCTAGCCCATGCAACGCGGATTGCCTTCTTTGAGAACATTTCGAAAAGACTGAAATAGCCCCGGGTTAAGTGGATTGCTTTATATCCATCGAAGGGTAGTATCGTCCATCGTGCTTCTCCTTCCTTCAACCTTGGGCAGGTCGAGGGCTGCCGCCCTAGGCGCCGTTCTGCAGTCTTTGCGGGCGCGCCTCTCCCTCTCCAGAGCTCGGGGATCACCGCCGTTGGCCGCCCTAGCTCCGCTACCATGAGGCTCACCTAGGGCATCGCCCAGGTCGCGGCCCACGCGGATGTTTTGGGCAGAAAAAACATACGACCTGCAGCAGGTGCTGCGGGTCTATGGCTGCCGTCGTGAGTAGATCAAGGCATGGTTATGATGATAAAGCAACCCCCAGAGTCGTGGAGCATCCGGCTACCAGCAGAAACCTCCGTTGGCTCCTAGCTGCTCCCGTCCTTCCAAGGATAACTCTTCCTCTTGTAACTGGAGTTTATACGTAAGGAGACGATGGGTGATAGAGAGGAATTCTTGGGATTCTCTGGAGCTCGATCCAGGGGGTCTACCCCTCTTATAGGGGAGGAACCCTCACCCTAGGAGGCCTATCTAAGAGGGAACAAGTTCCCTCCTATTAGGAATTCTATTCCTTTCATGATAAGCAAGCCTCTCCCTTTCTCTCTCTCTCTCTCCTATTTCCTTAGTCTTCTTTCTTCTTTAGACATTAGGAATTCGAAAATAACTCCTTTTATTCTTTTATTTATTTGCCCTTTATTCCAAAGGCACTAACTCTATTTTCATTTAATAGGAAGATACTTTCTTTTTATCAATATCACAAATTCACTAATAATGTATCTCATTATCTTTTTATTTTGCAAATTTGCTATTTTCTCTTTCCACTTTGCAATCATCTCGTTATTTTGGGTCCCTTGGACCTCAAAAAAACTCAAGGCACGGATTCCCACATTGGGGAATATTGGTTTGCCTTTATCTTCTTTTTAAAAGTCAATTTCTCATATTGTATTTATTTCTTATTAAAATATCTCCTTTTTGAGGATTTTCCTTTATTTCTCCTTTATTTTCCTCATTGGTATCCCTTTTATTATTAGGAATCCTTGGGATACGAAATCCCACAAAGGATGACTCATTTATTTCTCTTTTTACTTGCTTTCCACATATTACCATTATTTTCAATTTATTTCTTAATAAAGAAATACTTAGTTACCATTTTCTTTTCTTATTGCTTCCTTTTTGTAACCTTGGACTCCTTGGTACCCAAGGAACCCAAGAGGCATGAAATCCTCTTTGGATTTGCCTTCTAGAGGTTTCCACATATTTCTTTTCTTAAAATTTCGATTATTCATTTACTAATTGAATTTCCTCGGTATTTGGGCCCAATAGCCAACAAAGCCCAAAACGCAACCAGTCAAGGCTATTGTGAAAGGAATCCATTTAATCAAAACAAATCATATCATTATTTGTTCAATTAGCTTTAATATGAGAAATTACATTTCTCACTATTTGAACCCAAAAATTGGGGTTATAACACTGATGATCACATCTTAGTTTATGTGTGGGTTCATACTTGAGAATAGTATGGAATGTGAAGGTGATGCTTCACCTTATGCATCCATGATCCAATGGGGATGCCGTGAGTTAGGGTTTGGGTATCAGTGTCGGTTAGTAACATTGATATAATTTATCATGTTGAACCTAACTCTAATACAATTAGATAAAGATGAGTATTCATGTTTAACATTCGTATATGATGGAATGATGGTAGAATAACCTCCTTACTATGATCATAACCTTGATATGTTAATTGGTAGTTGTTATAGTCACATGTTGATACTTTCTTATGCTAAACATGTGTATAATGAATATGATGAGAGTTAATCATATCTAGATTCCTTGCATGTTGATGTAATAAAGGAATGTTCTTAATGTTAATATAACCCTGCTATGATTGTTTATGAATACCACCTAGTTCATAAATACAATATTGTACTGATCTGGTGTATTATATATATAATTGATGTTGTTGAGCCTTGTTATAAGGCATGCAAAGATAATGATGATCTTGCAGGGAATACTATGATGGTCTTAATGACCTTTGGGCGTGGTTGAGCCCTGAATGAGGTGAAATCCTCTTATGTTGATAAGGGTTGATACCTTGTGATATTGTGAAAAATATTATTATCTTGCGATAGCATGATGACTGGTGTAGTCTCATGAGTGGAAAATGAATAGTACCATGTGATGATGAGATGAGAATTTATGTTTCACACATTTTATATCTTTTCAAGTTTTGATATTTATATGCTTTCTAGAAGTGAATTAGGGTTTGTATGTCCACTTGTTTGATGCAGCCTTAATTCACCCAATTGGTATAACTAATCAAGTGCAACTCTAATCATGTAGTGCCTTGTGCCGTGGAACCATCTTCAGTGTCAGAACTTGCTGGATGGTGAAACGAGTATTCCTAAGGGAAACTCGGAGCGCATATTGTTGAATATGCGGGGGTGGCAGGTTGAGGATATATCCTTGTCATCCACAATACAGATTGTGGAGGTTGGCTATGGTCATGCCTCATACATCTGATGTGATTGAGAACAACTGCGGTCGTGTCTCTGTGGTTATAACATGATGTGATTAGAGGACAACTGCGGTTGTACCTCAGTGTTTGGGTTTGAATACCCTGGTTTCTAGTGCCGTGACCTGTACCAAGGTCGGACTAGTGGTTTTCAGCTTGACTATATGTCGCTGTGGTGGCAGCTTTGACTGATATGTCACTGCCTTTTTACTCGTACTGACCGAGGGGAAGAGATCTTAGGATGCCGGTACTCCTAGATCTTGTACGGAACCGAATAGCCCTTCGCAGGGGTCAGTTGGACTTTGAATGGTACGATTCAAATTCCCCAGGGCATAATAAAAGATGTAATACAGTCGTATAGCATATCTGTTTAGGGTTATACATGACGCTTCACATTGGATTATAACCCTTGTTTGTTCTCTTTACATAAAGATGATGCTTAGTGCAATTAAGAGATAATAATTATACTTATGTTGTGGATATGTATAAGACTGTAAATGTGTACATACAATAGTCATGTTTATGTTGATATCTATACTGCTACTGTTGATTATAATCATGATGCTAGCTATCTCATGTTGTTAGTTATGTTTAGCATGCTAGCCATGCCTCTATAATTAGAAATGCATATACCGCTAATAATGCTTATGCAAATACTCATGCTTATGTGATAGCTTTGCTTATGATATTGATATGTTCAAACTGTTAGACATGCTAATGTTGTTAGATATGCTTATGATGCTAGACTTATTCATGTTAATAGAGATAACATGCTACTAGACTTTCTTATGCTAGTTATGCATATGCTATTGAATCTCTTATACGGTTAATAAGGAAAATGATGATAGTCAGCTTGATGATGATAATTGTTATCTGCTCCTTTATGTATTTTGTTAATCATCAATACTGTTGATTTTGTTTGTTATATCTGATTAAACTGTTTAACTACTTAATTACTTAAAAATGTTGTAATCAATAAACGTTGTTGATGGTTATATCTCTTGCTGGGACTGTGTCTCACCCTTGTGGTTCGCCACATTTTTTTAGGTAATCGGCAATGACGACAACAGAATAATGGAAGTAAAGAGTAACTACAATAATGAATATTGGGGAAAGTTGATTAGATGTCTAGTGTGTCCTAGAGTCGTCCCTGTACTCTCAGGTCCGGGCGAGATAAAGTTTGTATATAATGTTTCAAATGAATCGGACTTTTGTTAGCATATTAATGCTTGTTTGCGTGGTATAACATGTATACAAAAAAGATGTCGGGATCCTTCAAACGTTTCTGAGCAGGTGTTGATATTGAAATCGGTTTTAATTTACCCATATTTTTGGGTAAGTGATTATTTAGCGATTGATTGTGTTTTGTGTTTTGAGTAATCTCGTTTCGCGTAACGGGTCCCCACAGTAGGCTGGTTGGATGACATGCTTCTTTGTGGCCATTGAGTTGTATCTTTGGGCATCATACCTTGTGAGTGATGTTGGCCGATACACTTAATCTGAGATGGTAACCTAGTGCATAACGCACCGTTGCATGATATAGGCTGAGCTGCACGTTGCATGTGTATGCCCGATATCCATGATGCATGACACAACGTTGCACGACACTGAGGTGCACGATACAGAGGTGCCTGATACACCTGCTGCACGATATGCTTGTGCATGTTATGCCTTGGGACTTGTTGCACGATACATCTTGAGGTGGTAGCCGATACACCTTGCTGGTTTGCTTGGCCGTTATCAGGCTCGAGTGCATGGGCGATATGAGGAAGTACCCTACTTGATGCTACCTCTAGTGAGGGTGCCCTACCCGTCACTCTTCTTGTGAGGGTAGTGGGCACTTCTAGTGAGGGTCTCGTTTCTTCTAGAAAACATATATGCTAGTTCTTGTTTATGCATCACGTTTGGTTTATAATGGTGACCCTTGATATGCTTGATATAGTAGATCACATCTATGTATCTTGATATGACATTATATGTGTTTATGATCATTTGGAATTATCTGTATAATGCTGAGAAAATGGTAAGCATATAAGATGCTTTGCTTGATGATATGACCTATGTCTATGGTCACAGGTTGAGGCATGAATGATAAAGCATATGATCATCAATGTTTCCCTATGCTTGATAATTATGATCTTTCTGTTCATCCATGATGATTGTGTATACTAACCATGCAGGTGTTTCATATAGATGCATAGCCAGGTAAAGGGCTATGAGGTATATATGTTCGAATAACACTGCTTTGATGGTTACTCTTGATGATGAGATGACCTGAGTTTGGCTAAAGTACCTAAGTTGAGGTGTTATCCTCTAATGATGATCTGGGATTGTTATCCCAAGTAAGGAGAATGCCCTATGAGAAAGTGGTTTCTTGTAATGAGGGATTGAGATCCCAGGATATTGTGATGGTGGTAATGATAATGTAACTTTATGTTATGCATGTGTTACAACCTGGTTGCCTCAATAATCCACTTAAAATATACTAACTAATCACAGTGGAACATATCATGTAGTTTGCCCTGGCCATAGATCCATCATCGTCAGGAGCTGGTGATGGTGAAACGGGTTCTTCTGCGGGTTAACCCGGAGTGCATATTGTTGAATATGCGAGGTTTCTCCTAGCCTAAAATAGAGAGGATGTGAGTGCAGTTGCGGTTGCAGACTCGAGATATATATATAGAGCATGGTGAACAGGCCCATGGCTCAGTGTGATAGAGCATGAATGCGTTCGTGGATCAGAGAGCACGGTGAATTGGCCCATGGCTCAGATATACTAGCGCCGAGACCTATACCGAGGTGGGCTAGAGGAAGGGTATCATGTGGAGCTGACCCTATGGCTGAGGCCACTTAAGCATGAGACTGCAGTCCTGCTTTGGTTCTCATGCACTGACCACGAGGTGGGAGGTCATGGAGTCCGGCTCTCCCGTTGACCTTGTATGGCACCCGCTCCGGGTTTCGCATCTGTCGGTTGGATCTGAGCGGTACGGCTCACTTCCTCAGGGAATAATAATACGTAATCTAGCCGAATAGTATTTATTGCTTAAGGAAAAACACGGAACATTGATTGAGGCCTTGCTTGATTTGTTAATCTTGTTATACTTGCAGTTACTTATACGTTCCTTATGTTATGAGGTAAGATCTTATAAATCTTATCTTGTCAATCATGTTCCATAAATAAATACTTGGTTATCTGCCTTTCGTACAGCCTGGTAAGCTTGATGGTATGAATAGCTTTGCTATATAGACTGCTCTTATTATATCTTCTATCAGTTATCTGCTGCTTTTGCTTTCATCCTTCTATGGTTTTCTGGGTTTCAGTGGGGAGTTATGTTTCTCGCTGGGACTGTGTATCTCACCCTACTGGTTTATAACCTTTTTAGGTGTTCGAGCTAGACGTGGTGGTGGTCACAGGGTTGCGGCCGAGCAGCAAGACGAGCAGTAGAAGGCAAGAGATGGACATGCTGCTGTTTTGGTTATTTTGTAGTAGGGTCTTAGAGTCATCCATGTACTCTGAGGTCCTTGGAGGTGTTTTGACGTTGTTTCACGATGTATAGCTGACGATGCTTTGTATGTCCTGCAGCTGGCTGGATGTGGGTCGTTACTATGTATAAATAGGTGATAAACTCATGTGATGATAAGACAACTGATCCCCTAAGTTGTGGACACGTATCAATACATGTAAATGTTTATATAACCTGTTTCTTGCAGGAGAAGGATATGAATGTAATAGTTTCTTAGTTTATCCACTTTTTTTCAAAATCGGTTTTAATTAACCCATGTTTGTGGTAATTAGTGGTTTATGGTGTTTTCCGCACATTTTCGCTTGACACCTCGTTGTCTGTGTGATAGCGGGATGTGTCGCCACAATAAACATTTACATGTATTGATACATGTCCACAACTTAGGGGATTAGCTGTCTTATCATCACATGAGTTTATCACCTATTTATACATACATAACGGCCCACATCTGGCCAGCTACAGGACATACAAAGCATCGTCAACTATACATCGTGAAACAACGTCAAAACACCTCCAAGGACCTGAGAGTACAACGATGACTCTAAGACCCTACTACAAAACAACCAAAACAGCAGCATATCCATCTCTTGCCTTCTACTGCTCGGCCGCAACCCCGCGACCACTACCACGTCTAGCTCGAACACCTAAAAAGGTTATAAATGAGTGGGGTGAGACACACAGTCCCAGCGAGAAACATAACTCCCCACCGAAACCATAAAACCATAGAAGGATGAAAGCAAAAGCAGCAGATAACTGATAGAAGATATAACAAGAGCAGTCTATATAGCAAAGATATTCATACCATCAAGCTTACCAGGCTGTACGGAAGGCAAATAACCAAGTATTTATTTATGGAACATGATTGACAAGATAAGATTTATAAAATCTTACCTCATAACATAAGGAACGTATAAGTAACTGCAAGTATAACAAGATTAACTACTCAAGAAAGGCCTCAATCAATGTTCCGTGTTTTTCCTTAAGCAATAAATACTATTCGACTGGATTACGTATTGTTATGCCCTAAGGAAGTGATCCGTACCGCTCAAATCCAACAAACAGTTGTGAAACCCAGAGCCGGTGCCATACAAGGTCAATGGGAGAGCCGGACTCCATGACCTCCCACCTTGTGGTCAGTGCACGAGAACCAAAGCAGGACCGCAGTCTCATGCTTAAGTGGCCTCAGCCACAGGGTCAGCTCCACAGGCTACCCTTCCTCTAGGCCACCTCGGTACATGTCTCGACGCTAGTATATTTGAGCCACGGGCCAATTCACCGTGCTCTCTGAGCCATGAACACGTTCATGCTCTATCACACTGAGCCATGGGCCTGTTCACCATGCTCTCTCTCTATATCCTGAGTCTACAACCGCAGCTGCACTCGCATCCTCTCTATTTTAGGCTAGGAGAAACCTCGCATATTCAACAATATGCGCTCCGGGTTAACCCACAGGAGAACCCATTTCACCATCACCAGCTCCTGACGATGATGGATCCATGGCCAGGGCAAACTACATGATATGTTCCACTATGATTAGTTAGTATATTTTAAGTGGATTATTGAGGCAACCAGGTTGTAACACATGCATAACATAAAGTTACATTATTGTTACCACCATCACAATATCCTGGGATCTCAATACCTCATTACAAGAAACCACTGTCTCATAGGGAATTCTCCTTACTTGGGATAACAATCCCATATCATCATTAGAGGATAACACCTCAACTTAGGCACTTTAGCCAAACTCAGATCCTCAAACCAAAACACATCATGCATGTTATCTCATCATCAAGAGTAACCATCAAAGCAGTGTTATTCAAACATATATACCTCATAGCCCTTTACCTGGCTATGCATCTGTATGAAACACCTGCATGGTTAGTATACACAATCATCATGGATGAACAGAAAGATCATAATTATCAAGCATAGGGAAACATTGATGATCATATGCTTTATCATTCATACCTCAACCTGTGACCATAGACATAGGTCATATCATCAAGCAAAGCATCTTATATGCTTACCATTTTCTCAGCATTATACAGATAATTCCAGATGATCATAAACACATGTAATGTCATATCAAGATACATAGATGTGATCTACTATATCAAGCATATAAAGGGTCACCATTATAAACTAAATGTGATGCATAAACAAGAACTAGCATATATGCTTTCTAGAAGGAATGAGACCCTCACTAGAAGTGCCCACTACCCTCACAAGAAGAGTGACGGGTAGGGCACCCTCACTAGAGGTAGAATCGGGCAGGGTACTTCCTCATATCGCCCATGCACTCAAGCCTCATAACGACCAAGCAAACCAGAAAGGTGTATCATCTACCACCTCAAGATGTATCGTACAACAAGGCCCAAGGCATAACATGCACAAGCATATCGTGCAGCAGGTGTATCAGGCACCTCTGTATCGTGCACCTCAGTGTCGTGCATCATGGATATCGGGCATACACATGCAACGTGCAACTCAGCCTATATCGTGCAACGGTGCGTTATGCACTAGGTTACCATCTCGGATTAAGTGTATCGTCCAACATCACTCACAAGGTATGACGCCCAAAGATACAACTCAACGGCCACAAAGAAGCCTGTCGTCCAACCAGCCTACCCTCATCCTATCGGCCAACACACAAGGCAATGCTGGTCCAGATCACAACGCCCCATCGTCCAAGGTATGAAAGCACCAAGCAACCACCTGAGCAAGGTGTATCGGGCATGACATTCAGCATGGTGTGACGCCTGACACACAAAAGGTCAAGGACCAGGGTATATCGCCCAACACAGCCACAACATGTCAACCAAGGCTCTAGATCAAGAGGGGTATCGGGCAACATCAACCCCAAGCCATGTCGGGCAAGATGCAACCCACAACAAGGTCGTCATCAACCTCAAGCACTAGGGCACCAAAACCCTAGTGGATCAAGAAGATGACCCACCTCTCAACAATCAAGAGAGAGGGGCCTTGCACACCTTCTTTTCACCAAACGGGCAACACAAGGATCAACCCTACCAAAGGTCTACGTCCACCACAAAGCTCACCTCTCGAATCCATGGTGAGAGAAGGGTGTTGCTCAACCAACTAGAACACAAGCTCACCTCTCAACTTTAAACGAGAGAGGAGTATTGCCCATATTACTAGAGTTCAAGCTCACTTCTCTAGACCAAGGAGGGAGAGGGGTGTTTCTCAACAAGAAACCCTAGAACATGGTTCGGCCAACAAGGTGCAACTAAGCAAGAAACCAAACTAGCAACATACATAGCCGATTATGATCATAAGAAACATACAAGAACATAAAAGGTAGTATAGTTAGGGTTAGGAGTTATGTAACACGCCTTAAGCAACTCCAAGCTCCACCACAAGAAGAGAGCAAGGCACTCTAGGGTTCGGCCACCACTAGAGGAAGAAGGAGACTCCTAGACAAGGATCGACCACCAAGCTTGCAAAGAAAGGGGGGTGTCATGCACCAAGGGAGAGGGGAAACTAAGGAACTAAAGGGATCCTTAGCAAGAGAAAGGGAACACATATATAGGAGAGGATGGAGGAGAAACTAAGGTAAGACAAGGCAAGGTGTCGCCTACCTAGGGACACTTGCCCATGAGCAATGCCACCACTCTAACATGTCTTAAACACATGTCCAAGGCCATTGCCACATGCAAGCATTAAGCACCAAGTGTCCACTAGTGGTGACACAAACGAGGTCAAAGAGGTCAAAGGGTGTCCATGGGCGACACACCTCCACACCATGCCCGACATCACACCCTGGGCGACACACCTAGACCGACACACCTAGGCTGAAAAAAGGCACTCTTGCCCGACACAAGGTCCAAAAGGCAAAACAACAAGGCCCAACAAGGCTCAACCAAGCCCAAAGGAACTCAAGCAACGCGCCCAACCCTTCCTCTCAACACAAGAGGAAGCAAGGAGAGGGAGGAACACCACAGAAGGTGACAAACTTGCCCACAAACCCTAGACTTGGGTTAATTGCAAGTAGCACCTCCAACTCTCAACAAATCACAAACAAACCCTAATCACCACTAAAGGTGATTAGCAAGCAACTAAGCACCAGGGTTAAGAAAAGCAAACATGATAAGCCCTAAACGGAGGTTAGGGTCCTTACACAAGTAATGAGAGTAACTTGGAGAACAAATTCAACATGCCAATTGATCAAAGTTATCATGATCATATAATCCCTTTGTCATAGATATCCAGATTGAAACGAAAGCATAGAACTTTCATCCTATGATCATTCAATATATGCTCCTTGAACTAGAACATACTATTCAAGATATTGTGAGCTTAATATCATATACAAAGTATCCAAACTTTTATCACCACATGATGTCTCTCACGACATACAACTATGAGGTTGTACCTAACTCAATGTTAGGAAATATGAATAAGGAGTTTTGTAAAAGGAAAAAAGGCATAAAGAGATTGTTAATTGTGTGAATCATGCTATTAATAGGTCTCTTTTTAACATGACTATATGATTACATGTTGTTTGAGGGTACGAGAAAAATACCCATTTATATGTACTCATGTACATGTATAAGACTATTAAGATGTACATGTATAGGGAAAGCAGAGAGGTTACATGAAATGAAAGTAATTAATTTTAACAATTTCATCAAAATGAAGGTGGATCAAAGAGGTAGAGTTTGTGAATCAGCTTGTTGTGATTTGGTGTAGAGTGTATCTTTGCGAATATGCCAGTAACTGGTGGTAGATCTTATATAAAAGTTGGAATCTAGAAAAGTACAAAGATAGACGACGATGCCACCCCACCCTAAGGATTTCAAAGATTACAAATATTTATTTAGATAAGAGTCAAATGTTACATAATTGCTTTCTATATAAACCAACTAAAATATATAAAAAGTAACACTAAGTGATGGATTAGACTATGGATGGAGTGAAATGTCTGTGACAGATGGGACTATGGATGGACTGAAATGTCATATTCTCATTATATCAACTACAATTAGTCATACTATTAGTATGCATTGTTTTCACATTTGACGACTTCTATACATACAAACATATACTTAATATGGTATGTAGTGCATGAAATCTGGGGAGCAGGGGATACGAGGGATGAGAAAATATACTTATTTTAGCATGTTTAAATTTCATGGGAATGGAAAGAAAATAATACCATAAAAATAAATAAAATGTGTGCTACAAGAAGTAGGTTCTATGTACATATTTTATATTGATTGGGGAATGATCAAGTATTTTCTTATACGTCTAAATATGTTTACCACAACATTTATATTATCCCTCTATAATTCAATTTCTCCCTCCATTTCACCTACATTTTTTGGCAAACGATCGATATTTCCCTTCATGTTTCCAATCAAATCTTCCTTCAAGTTTTCTACCAAAATTAATTATAGATTAATGTCTTTCAAAATTATCTTTAAAATGTTATTTAAAATATTAGTTATACTATTAATTACTTTTGAGTTTTTTTGTATGTTCTCTGTTGTGTTTTTCCTCCAATGTATGATATGTCCCCCACCTTAGATTCCTATTTTATATTTGTCTATACTCTATTTTGGTGGAGGAAATGTGGTACAAAATATATAATAATATTTCCATTCATTTCCTTCTATTACCCTCTCTTTCCTTAACTTTTTATCTAACTATAAAAACAAACTTATTCACTTCTCCAGCTTTCCCTATCATTCTCATCATATTATACAAATGTGTCACTTTCATGCAGTTATATATATTGGTAATGCATATCATTTAGATCTTTTTTATAAACACAGTTCCATTAGTTAGCATTGTTCAATCCATCTTTCTCAAAAGACACTAGCAGATTACTAACTACATAGAAGTCAGACATTCTTGTACAAAACAAAACCACATCTATTAGGGAAAAGATGTTACATAATTTTCACATATGTCATTATGTTATTTTCTCTCTCTCTCTCTCTCTCTCAAAATTATCCTTTTACATGTATTGATAATATAGTCTTATTCATTTTTTTGACTCTTTTAATTTTCATCGGTATTAGTATGTGTCAATATCCACAAAAATATTTATCAGGATAAATGTTCAACAATGATAAAAACAATGAGTTTTTTTGTCAATACTATGATTATTCATTTTGAAGGAGATATTTTTCAAACATGTACTATTGACTTGATTACCTATTGCTTCAAAGATCTATAGAAATAAGTGCCATGTATTATTGAAAGTATGAAACATGATGGTAGTTTTAAATTATCTTTTTGTGTTTTGTATAAAATATCACAGAAGTTTCTTATGATTTTACTATTTGTATCTATATTTTAGTTTTGTATGGCTAAGGTAAGAGAGAAATTACATTCAAATATATATAAGTACTTCTGCACCCCACCATAAAAACAATCTTGTCAGGACCTGTCACTGTATGTAACCTAATCCACAAAGTTTATGAAGGGGAGTGTGATAATGCCTTATGTCTATTAGAGGTTTTTCTTTCACAAAGTGGCAGTGTATATCCATGTGCTTAGTCATGTCATGAAATATAATATTTATGTCATTTCATATTGTTCTCTTGTATGTCACAAAGCATAGGTGTAGTGACTAAAATGATAACTCACATATCACTTAGAAGCCAACACATGTGCACTATTTCTTGAGTGGTGTCATACATTGCTATGTACTCTACCTCAATGGAATAAAGAGATACACCATCTTGTTTGTTAATCATCCATGTGAGCAAGGAATCACCAAAAAGAAGACACTAACACGTAGAGTGTTTGATGGTTGGGAATCCAGTATGGTCAGCATTAGTGTATGTAGGTGATAACATCCAATTTAGTATATGTTGCATGCCTAATTATATCCTTCCTTTCCCTAATAACCATAAGTTTATATGGATATTATTGTATTTACTTTCATGTGTTCCATTTCTACCTTAAATAAACAAAAAAATCCATTTTCCTATAGGAAGCCATCAGATCAAATATATGTAGCCAAACCATCGATAGATGGTTGATAACAATTAGGAGAGCCATCAACCGCCAAGGACACAACCAGAACATCAGTTATTGACACTTGCAACACAACAATGATGGAATTCACCAAGCATAGGCAGACCATATAGAAGCCACCAACTAACCATAGTTGTCCTCTACTATTGGTTGGTAGCTTTTAGCTTCTAATGGTTTCGCAAACCCTCATCTACCTATGGGAGTGCCACAAATCACCAAACGGTGGAGTCCCTGGTACCATCTTTCTATGGTTTCACAACTTTGTCAACCAAAGGTCCTCCTACTGGCTTCACCTACCAATGTTTCAGTGGGCCTTTTTCAACTGAAGGTCCTCCTACAAGATTCACCTATCGGTGGTTCAATAGGGCTTCATCAACCAAAGGTCCTCCTGCTTGTGTCACCTATTGATGGATCTATTGGGCATTGTCTATTGATGGATCTCTTGCAAAGCCATATCTATCACAGTCTGTTAGGCGTTGCCCGAAGGCACATGCTGGGATATCTTAGGGCACAAGTAAAGTCCCATCTTAGATGCCTTGAGCACCACACCCGTTTCTATAAATAGGGACCTAAGGCTACATAGAATGCACCTTTTCCATCCACAATGAAGTGATGTCCAATTTGCAACTCACCATTGACCATCAGAAGGGGGGATGAGAGTCCAAACTTCCTTAGATCCTTGCACCCACTTCACAAAACTCGAGGTTCATTTTTAAAGGGAGATCAAGTGGAAACATCTTCACATGGTCTGCCATGTTCTTGTTATGAAGGAGATCTCAATCGACCATTAGTACCCCCTTACAGATATTGTTTTTTGTGCTTCTTCTTTCTTCCCCATATTGCCCACTCCCTTCACTTCATCCATCTTGTAATGAACGCCTTCATCTGTAATTCCATATGATCTTTCTTTAACATGAGTGGATAGACCATGTCCTTGGGTTGAGAGTAGTCATTAAGGCTCTCCCAACATGTAAATATTCATATTCATTGCTTGTGTATATTCTTAACAATGTTTAGCTCCATACTCTTGCTCTTTAATGCTTCACTTTCATGATTATCTACCATCTTGTGTTGTTGTACTTATCAAAAACCTTGAAAAAAGTAGTGTTAATCTTGATATAGAGTTACAAAATAGTATGAATGAATGAGAATGTTGGAATATGACAACTAATGTTCATATGGTTTTATTTTTTATTGTATGTTTGTCGTATCGAGAGAGAGACAACCTATGTCATTTCATAATGTTCATGGTAGCCACATGTACCAAAGAGACAAGGCAACCGATTGTCCTCCCCAACTTTAATGTTGCAAACTTTGAGCTGAAACTAGCCTTTCTGAATGTGGTGTAACAATGAACTTTTGGAGGAAACTTGTTGGAGGATCACTATTACCATCACATAGATGCTTATACAAATATATTTGATATTCTCAAAATCAATAGGGTGACTCAGGATGCTATCTATTGCAAAGCCTTCAAGTTCTCTCTAATAGATAAAGCTCTGTCATGCTATCAAGCTTTGAAGAGCAAGATATTGATAGAATGGGAACCCTTAGATGATTTGTTCATTGACAAATTATTTCTAGTGGAGAAGACAATTCACTATAGGAACAAGATCACTAACTTCATGCAGAAACCAACTAAGAATATGAGTGAGGCTTGGGGACGATATCAAGAGTACCAAAGAGACTGCCCTCACCATAAATTTGATGAGGGATACTTGGTGAATACCTTCTATAATGGGTTAACTCAAACGAGAGGACATCCATTGATGTTGATGCTGGAAGTGACTTTATGGGGGCATAACTCAAAACTTTCAAAGGAGATAATAGATAATATGGTCATTTTACAAGCCAGTTTAGCATATGAAAAAGGACCAATCAATAATGTCCCTAGTGCGGGACCACTTTTGACTCTAAGGCCCTTGAATTCTTAACTGAGAAGCTTGGCAACATAGTAGTAATGTTTGTACTTTAAAGGAGACTAGTTATAAGGGTAAGAGTCACATTAAATTAGCTATGAACTACATAACATGTGGGGATAGTGGCCAGTTAACATATTGTTGCATCTATACACATGAGTAGGAAGATAACCAAGATAGGTCAACTGAAAATGTCTCTTACGCCAACTTTAAGAGACCCGACCATACTAGATTTTCTTATGGCAACAAGAATGTTACAGAGGACTTTCACATGCTGAACATTCCTAACAATCCACCCCATAGGCCACCTGGATTTTGGGATAGGTGGTGGACCATATGGGTTCAAATGCAACACAATATATTAGTAGAATAGAAGCAACTTTCTAGGGGGGAAATAGAATCAAGGGTTAGAATCAAAATAAAAGCCAAAAAAACTAGACTTAATGTTAGAAGTGTGTGCATTTATGAAAAGGCATGCTGATATCAACTATAAACTAAAACAAATCACAATTAGCAACAATAACGGTGACACCTCATCACGCTAAATGAGGTTACTCAAAACATAAAACATGATCAACAATTAACTAATCACATAGTCAAAAAGGCAGAAGAACTAAAACTGATTTCAACATCATGAACAAGTTCTGATATATTTGCATGAAGATCCATCTTTTCCACTCTCATATACCATAACAATTAATTACATATGTATTCAGTGGCCTCATCCACATCTTGTATACAAAAGATATTCCCCATGTACATGCCATATACACAACACTAGAATACTGCCAAAAACTCATATTGATACAAGTATATCATATATTAAGCACATCCCATACCCGTACCTGAGAGTACATGGATGACACTAGGACTCTACTACTAACAACTACAACTGTCCAACCTTCTGTGTCTATTGATCACTAGACTACTCCTCTTCTACAACACGATCTCGACCATGTTGTCGATGACCACCTAAAAAGATGTGGTGACCCATGGCTGAGACCCATGTCCCAACGAGAGATATAACTATGTTCAACATATATTGATCACAACTGATTATTTAACAGTAAATGACTGACCGGATATTGAATAAGTAGTTGAACATATTGTATGGTATAAGCATACTAACCAGTTTAGTAGATAAGCTTAGCAACAAGTATAATTGTTAGAGTATACATAGGAAACATATAAATCTATTTCTTCTATCAATGATTACTCAAACTTCCTAAGATTACAACATATAACAACTTTGTAGTATAAAATCAAGGCAAGGGCTACTCAACCGATGTGGATGTATTTAACTCTAGCAGATATACTACATGACTTGTATTACATCTTTTATTATGCCCTGGGGAGTTGGAGTCATACCCCTCAAAGTCCAACTGACCACTATGAAGTGCTATTCAGTTCTATATATATCTAGGAGTGTCGGTATCCTAAGATCTCTCCTTCTCAGAAAGTACAAGTAAAAAAGGTAGTGACATATCAGTCCAACTACCACTACAACGGCATATAGTCAAGCTGCTAACAACTAGTCTGCCCTTAGTATAGGTCACGACACTAGGCTCCAGGGTATGCAAGCAAAACCCTACCACCTGAGATACAACCACAACATACTCAATCATATCATATATCATAATTATCTGATGCATGGCCACAACCATCCTCTATAACTTGTAATTGTGGATGAAAATGATATACACTCAACTTGCCACCCCACATGCTCAACAATATATGCTCCAAGTTTCCCTTAGGAATACTCGTTTCACCATCCAACAAGTTCTGAGACTGAAGATGGTTCTACTGCACAAGGCACTACATGATTAGGATTACACTTGATTAGTTACTACCAATTGGGTAAATTAAGGCTTCATCATACACATGTACATACAAACCCTAATTCAATTCTATCAAGTGTATAAGTATTGCAACTTCAGAAGATATAAAATATATGAAGTATATAATCTTGATCACATTACCACCTTATACTTATTTATTTCCAATCATAGGATCACACTGGTCATCTTGTCATTACAAGGTACAATTTCTTATTACAAATTCTAGGGTTCCAACCCTTATTGTACCATGAAGAGGATTATACCTCCATTAGGGCTTAACCATGCCCAAAGGTGTTAAAGACCATCACATCAATCCCTACAAGATGATCATTATCTTTCAATGCCTTAGAATAAGGCTCAACATATCATCAATCACACATGTGACATATAATATTAATATAGCAAGGAACTATAATGTTCAACTAGAATCATATCATGGTTTAATCATGAGAAGAGAGTATTTCATTGTCACACTTAATCTTTCAATATGGTTGATTACAATTACCAACTACCACTTAATCGTATTAGAGTTGGCATAACAAGCCATGTTTCACTAGGATTACACATCCACTTATTATGGTGATATATCAATATATTCATACGAGGGAAAAGGTAAGACTACAAATTAAGGCATAGGACCATCAAATTCTCATTATTGGACCCAACATATTATACTATAGGATTCATTCTAATCCATTGTATGTTGAAGCATCCAATCTCAATCATTGGATCGAGTTTATAATTCAAAACCATCTATTGTGTGTAGGTTTAACCCTTGGATCATATAATTAAAAAAAACTATTGATTTAGAGATTAAATGAAACAATATTTGAAACATTGATCCAACATCGCTTTTGGTAACCTGATCCGCCATCGGTTGTGATGCATTGTGTCACCATCGGTTGATAGGGTCAGCACTACCATCATTTATCTCCATCGGATGTTGAAAGGTGTGACCATTGGTTGACACCATCAGTTGTCGCCATTGGTCATCAACATTGGTTATCATGAAGACAACTCCATCTGTTGTTACCAAGGTATGACCATCAATTCATGTGTAAAGAAGAAAATAGCTTAGAAGCCTAAGTATATACCATCATTTAATAGGTGCTTGCACCATCAGATGCCATAACAACCTGATCTAAGTATTCCTCTACCTTGGGAAGAACATGCACATAGTTTCTGATTCATCTAGAGCTGAAAACTAAGCAAGGAACACCATAAAAATCAAAACCCTAACCAAACATAGTTTCTAAGTGCTTAGATCTTCATGTTGGAGCAAGAAAGCTTGTAGTAAGCAATAAAAGTGAAGAGGGATATAAAACTCACCTCTAGGAAGAAGATCAAATCCCAAACAATAGAAAGACTCAAACAAAGATAGTAGGAAAACCCTAGATAAGCTCAGAACTTTGCCAAGTAACTCTTTTCTCCACAAGAGAAGCAAACCCTAGGTAGAAGGAGCAAGAAAAGTAGGTTCTTTAAGTTTTGGAGCAAACTTTACCATGGAACAGTGTAATTATGTGGCGACCCATGCCACACAAAGCGAGATTACTCAAAACATAATCGTGGAAGAAGGATTAGCAAATAGATTACTGAGAAAACACTAAAAATTAAAACCTTTTTCATAAAACAACCATATAGCAAGAACCTTTACACATGAGTCCTTTCATGCCTCAAAGCATTCAAAAGGAATGTTGTCAACCTGTAACAAAAGCACTGTTCCAGAACATCTATACATGATTCCATCATATCTAATATACAACAAGCGCATAAAGATAGCACATCCGCAAAACATATACAAAACGTTCCCAAAGACCCTGAGTGTATAGGGACAACTCTAGGACTCTATCAACAAAAGACATCCAGTAGCACTTCCAACCTTATCAGCTATTTCTCCTATGGATGCTGCTCAACCTCCTCTGCACAATCTCTACCTCTTCATGCTCGTCCACCTAAAAAGGGTGTGGGAAACCCACAGGGTGATATTTCAAATCTCAGCGGGAGATATAACTCACCACTAACTCTATTATTATCACAAATAAGATAAATCGAGCACCAATATAAATACAACTAAGACAAAGTAGGTAATGATTATTAATAGGAAGGGAAATTACTATTGCATTGTGAAACATATTAATGATTTAAAAGGAATATGAAGAACATGTGTATTTTCAAACAAGAACATTATATAAAGATCAAGCAAGGCCTCAACCAATGTTTTCGTATTTGATCCTATACAATTATACTGCATGACTGATTATGTATTTCATTATGCCCAAAGGATTTGAGTCGTACCACCCAAATAGAACCGACCACTTGATAATTTGAAATCGGTGCCACATAAGGTCTAATGGAAGAGCCGGAGTCCACGATCTCACCACACCTCTTGGTCAGCACAAGAGAAAACACCACATAAACCGAGTACCAATATAAATACAACTAAGACGAAGCAAGTAATGATTATTAATAGGAAGGGCAATTATTGTTGCATTGTGAAACATATTAATGATTTAAAAGGAATATGAAGAATATGTGTATTTTTTAACAAGAACATTATATAAAGATCAAGCAAGGCCTCAACTAATGTTTTTGTATTTGATCCTATACAATTATACTACATGGCTGATTATGTATTTCATTATGCCTGGAGGATTTGAATCGTATCACCCAAATTTAACCGACCACTTGATAAGTTGAAATCAGTGCCACACAAGGTCTAATGGAAGAGCTGGAGTCCACGATCTCACCATACCTCTTAGTCAACACAAGAGAAAACACCACAGAGACATATCATTCGACTGCAACAATGACGTATAGCTAAGATCTGGGATTGGCTCACGCATTACCATCCACATATATATAATCATAACTAGACCACCTTGGTACATGTACAACGCGAGAAGAACAGGCTCACGCATGGCCTTTCTAACAAAAGGAGTGTCTCACGCATGACTATCCTCATCACAATGAGATCGACTCACGCATGGCTGTCTCACACATCATGTATTTAAGGATACAATGAATTACTCGACTTGTACCCCACATATTAAAAAATATGCGCTCCGAGTTAAACTCATTTCACCATCCAAAAATAAAGCTGACACTGGAATGGATCTATGGCACATGGAAACTACACTATTGGATTTTACTTGATTAATTAGATCATTTTAAACATCTTTAAGCATCAATCAAGTTACAACTTATAACTTCTAAACAAGATATACATAAACATGGCATGACATATTGAATCACTTTAAGTGTGATCTCATCACATCATGTCTCTTTATGCTTATTATTCACCATAAGTCCATCACAATGACCAATGTCCAATACAAGGACCATTGTCCATCACAAGGACCACATGTCCATCACAATGACCAATGTCCATCACAAGGGCCGATGTCCATTACAAGGACCACATGTCCCTCACAGGGACAAATGTCCATTATATCATAATCACCATAGTTCATACCTAACTATGTACATTAATCAGTATCACCTGCATGGTTAGAAGCTGATAACAAGAAGGCAAAGCATCATCATCTCATAGAACTCATGCTTTACATTTACATCATACATTTTACATCATAACAATTAGGGTTTCACTTCTCCCGATTAGGGTTTACAGGGTTGGATCAACAACCACCCTTAGGTTATCACTTCCTTCATTGTTATGAAGTATTATTAGAAGATGTGGAAACATATTTCTATCATTATTACGAAACATGTAAAGAGAGAGTTAGCATTCAACATCATACACATGATTACACCATAGGGTATCACATCACACCATGTGACCTCAAGATGTATCACTATACATCACACATGGTATCGATTAGGGTTAGGGCATTGGTTAAGGTTAGGGTCGATTAACCCTAGATATCGGGCAACCAATCTAAGATAGGGTATCGACCACCATACTAAGTTAGAGTATTGATTTATCACCACTTGGTATCGGTTTATCATCACTTGGTATCAGATTATCATCATGTGGTATCGATTTATCATCACTTGGTATCGGGCACCACAAATGATATCAGTTTAGAGGTATATGAGAAGGTGTATCAGCCATGCAATCTCATAGGGTATCGGTCTAAGTAACCCATTAGATATCGACCACCTTCACCATCATGGGATATCGGCCATACCAACAACTAGGGTATCAGCCTCAAAGATCACCAAGGGATATCGACCACTAGGGTTTAGAGTAGTATCAGTTGAACCTCAAGGGAGATGTTGCCCTCTTCAACTCTAGGTGTATCGGGATGCATGTGTGTCATGTATATCGGATTAGGGTTACCCATGTCGACTTCCATACTCAACTAAAAGCATGGAGATTCAACACTCTTCCTCACTAGTCATCACTAGATCATAACAAACCTCATCATGGTAGGTATATTGGTTTAGACGAAAGCATATCAGTTTAGCATGTTGGATTGTATTGCATGTCAGTTTAGCATATCATATAAATTCAAAATATCATATCAGTTTAGTCATCTTCTACCTCAATATGACGATACTAACAAGGCAAAAGAAAGCTGCATCCCATGGAAGCAACTTAGCAAAGTTCTATTCTAAAAAATAGAATGCAAAACTACCAAGAATAGCTACTAACAAGCAAGGAATAATGAACTAAGAACAACTAGCAAGGTAACAAGTAGAAAGGTGATAATAACAAAGTAGGGTTAGAGTTATATAACCCATCTCAAGAACAACCACCAAGCTCTAAGCTCCAAGCTCACAAACTCAAGGTAGAGGAAGATCCTCCTAGCTCAATCTCCACAACACCTCCAAAAAGGAAGATAGAACCAAGATTAAGAGAGAGCAAAATAGAGGAAAGAAGATACCAAGGTCCATGGTCGAGAACAAGAAAGAAGGAGAGAAAGAAAGCTAGGAAATAATGACTTACCAAGGAAGAAGATGAAAGAGAGCACCACAAGCTTTTGGCTCGCCCAACAAGATCCAAGGGAGAGTACTCTTCAAGCTCAAGGCCAGCCACCAAGAATCACTAAAAGGGTTCTCTTGCATGGGAAGAGAGGGGTATATATACATGGCCGATGAGAGAGAGCAAGGGGAAGGTGTCACCACCTTAGAACCTTAGAAGACACACGTCCAAGAAGAAAGGCCACATGTAACACCATGAAACAAGGTGATAGGATCTATGTCTTGCTCACTTGGTCACTAAGGAAGGTCAAGGTCGATACACTCATCCTCCCCCTTTCAAAAACTGATAGGGATGAAGCCTTAGGTCACAAACGGATATGTCACTCCTGTAGAGTCACCACAACCCGATATGATGATCCTCAAGATACCATCAGACCGATAGGAAGCTCCTCAAGACACCCTCAACCGATATCAAGCCTCCTCAAGGCAACCACAAATCGATACCATGTTTCCTCAAGGCTCTCAAGCCTGAGAAAACACTCTTATGAGCAAAGCACAACTCAAACATGTGCCCAAAACATCACCAAGGATGTCACCACTCAACCAAGGCCAAAACAAGGTGCCCAACACTTCTTCTCTCCTATAGATGATGCCATAAGAGAGAAAAAACACTCTAGAGGTGGCAAATTTGCACATCAACCCCTATTTTGGGTGAATTGCAAGTTTGCACCAAACCTCTCCACAGAACACAAGCATCAAGCAACAAGCTCAAACAAGGAAGTCAAACCTCCAACATGCCCTAATTTCATCTCATGTGATTAGAGCAAGGAGCTAAGCAACACACTTAAGCAAAACAAACAGGGTTAGCCCAAAACGTGGGTCAGGGTCCTTACAAGCCATAAACCCCTAATAGGGATTTCGCCCCCGAAATCCTAAGAGAAAAGACAAGGGTACTTCCTCCTCATCTCCTCTTCGAGATCCCATGTGGCTTCCTCAATACCACAATGATGACAAAGAACCTTCACAAGCACAAGGTCCTTCCTCTTCAACTTTTTCACCCTCCGGTCAAGGATCAACACTAGATTCTCCACATAGGTCATATTCTCATCAAGCTCCACCTCCACAGACTGTAACACTAACTCTGTATCTGGATGGCACCTCCTCAACATACTGACATGAAACGCTAGATGTTACTTGTGCAACTCAGGTGGCAACTCCAACTTGTAGTCCACCTTCCCAACTCATGCCACAACTGGGTAAGGTCCCATAAACTTAGGAGCCAACTCACCCTTCTTCTAAAACCTCAAAACACCCTTCCAGAGAGAGAACTTTAGATATATTTTGTCTCTCATTTGGAAATCCAAGGGTCTGCGATGATCGTCTGCATACGACTTCTATTTGTCCTGTGCTACTTTCAACTATTAATGTATCACTTTGATCTTCTCTGTTGTCTGCTGCACAAGCTCATGACTTGGAAGCTGATGCTCCCCTGTATCATACTAACACAATGGAGACCTACAACGTCTCCCATACAAACCCTCATATGGTGTCGTGTCAATACTTCTCTAATAGTTGTTATTGTAGGCAAACTCTACCAGACTAAGGTGTATATCCCAACTTCCTGTAAACTAAAGAACACAAGCCCTCAACAGATCTTCCAAGGTCTGGATGGTCCTTTCAGATTGGCCATATGTTTGTGGTTGGAAAGTAGTATGAACTTCAATTGTGTACCCAAGGATGTGTGCAGTTGTTCCCGAAAATGACTTGTAAATTGAGGACCTCTATCAGACATGATAGTTGCTAGAACACCATGCAAACACACTATCTCGTCAACATAAACTTGAGCAAGCTTCTCTACTGTGAACATTGTCTTCACGGGAATGAAATGCGCTAACTTGGTCAACCGACCAACCATAATCCAAATATAATCATAACCTTTGGTTGTCCTAGAAAGACCAACCAAAAAGTCCATAGTTACATGATCCCATTTCCAGTGAGGTATAGGCAACGGTTGGAACGTTCTTGCAGGCTTCTGATGCTCGGACTTGACTTGTTGACATATTGCACACCTTGTGATGAACTCGGCTACATCTTTCTTCAAGCCTAACCACCAATACATATCCTTCATATTGTAGTACGTCTTGGTACTACCTGGGTACATAACATACATAGATGAATGAGCCTCTTCCAACACCATCTTCCTTAGGGCATCTGTAACTGGGACTACTACCATGTGATGATAACATACTATCCCGTCTTCTGTCTCATTAAAACCATCATGCTTCTTGCTGCCGAACTCTGATCTAATCTACTATGTCATAGTGTATGTCTGTTGAGCTTCTTTGATATGTTGTCTCAGTGTAGGCTTCACTTGTAATTGTGCCAACAAACCGGCTAACAAAGAGACTTCCAACTTGACATTCATATGATGCAAGGAGACCAACATGCCTCACTTATGGCACATTAAAGAACTCAACTGACCTCTATCCATAGATGAAGACTTTCTTCCCAAAGCGTCTACCATGACATTCACGTTTCTAGGGTGATAATCAATCGTACAGTCATAATCTTTAATCAACTCCATCCAATGACGTTGTCTCATATTCAACTCCTACTGTGAAAATATATACTTTGAGTTCTTTTGATCTGTGAAGATCGGACACTTCTACCCATACAGATAGTGTCTCCAGATTTTCAAAGCATAAACCACAACAACTAGCTCTAAATCATGAGTCGAGTAATTTTCCTCATGTTTCTTAAGTTGTCGAGAAGAAAAAGAAACTACTTTCTTATCTTGCATCAACACACATCCCAAACTATTTCTGGATGCATCACAGAAGATGATGTATCCTTTTCCTTACTCAGGCAAAATCAAAACTAGTGTACTTGTCAACTTCTCCTTCAACGTCTGAAAAGCTCATTGACATCTGTCGTCCCAAATGAATGACACATCCTTTTTCATCAACTTTGTTAGGGGTAGGGAGATAGCGCTGAAGCCCTTAATGAACCTCCTGTAGTAACCTGACAAACCTAGGAAACTCTGCACTTCTATCGGCATCTTCGGAAGCTCCCATTCTATCACAGACTCTACCTTCTTAGGGTCTACATGTACTCCTTCTACAGATATGACGTGCCCCAAGAAAGCTACCTTTCTCAACCAGAACTCACACTTGATAAACTTAGCATATAGCTGGTGTTATCTCAACATTGTCAACGCCTGACGAAGATGCTATTCATGATGTTGACTATCCTGACTATATATCAAAATGTCATCTATGAAAACAACCACAAACTGATCAAAGAATGGTCTAAGCACCATGTTCATCAAATCCATGAATGTTGTTTGTGCATTGGCCATCCCAAACGGCATAACCATGAACTCATAGTGACCATACCTCATCCTAAAAGCTGACTTTGATATGTCATCCTCCTTGATCCTCAATTGATGGTATCCCGATCTCAGATCTATCTTTGAGAACACCATCATGCCACACAAATGATTAAACATATCATCTATCCTCGGCATGGATATTTATTCTTTATCATGACCTTGTTCAACTGTCGGTAATCCATGCACAACCTCATACACCCATCCTTCTTCTTCACAAACAACACTAGAGCACCCCACAATGACATACTCGACCATATGAAACCTTTGTCAAATCGTTCTTGCAACTATCTCTTCTGTTGGATCAATGGGCTCTAGAAGGCGGGGTTGAATAGAGATTCACAATTCACACAAAATTGATTAGACCACCAAATTATATTAATTGTAGAAACTTAAACAAGCAGCAATTTGATGACCTAATCTAACATGCATAGAAAGGATAAGAGACAAAGAAGACCAAGCACATGGACATGTGGTTTAGAGTGGTTCCATGTCCTAAACTTAGGAGCAATGTCAGTCCACTACCTAGAGTGGGTTAGTCTCTAGGATTTGTAATCTTGGTACTCTTATATTCCACAATAAGATCTTCAACCTATAGAAGGAGCTTACCCACTTGAATCATGGAGTCTTCAACCATCAACATGGACTTACCCACTCCTTTCTTCAAGTCTTCTTCCTTCAAGGGATTACCTATCTTCCTTGAGCGTTGCCTTGCCTCTCTCCTTCACTTGGAGATCTGTAGCACCTATCTCCTTCACTTGGAAACCTGGAGCAGCTTTCCTTCTTCAACCTTGAAGCACATTACCACCTTCTCCTTCACTTGGAGAGGGATTTTCAATAATCTTCAAAGGAATGGAGGTTGGAAGATGGAGGAGGAGAGCTTTTACATCAACACATGGAGTAGCTCTCTTACATAGGGGCCTATCTCACTCATACTCATGAATTTGACTTGAAGGTAGAGAGAGAAAGGGGCTCGAAGGTTTAGAACACTCTCAACTATGCTAGCACCAAGTTTGCAATGAATGAGCATCCTTGGAATGAACTCTAAGAGGGTCTATTTATAGTTGAGGGTGCCCCTTTAAGTTGTGGGACACTTGGATACGAAAATAGCCATTTTTTGTTCAAAGAAATGACTCTATTTTTGCTCAAAACACTCACCAACAGTCACATCACTTTTTTGTGCAAATTCCGTACAGTGCAATCGGTCTAATTTCAATAAAGGTAACTCGACCGATCAAGTAAACGACAAAGCTGATATTTAAATGATCGGTCGAGTTTGTCCTGATAAAACTCGACCGACCATTTGAAGTTGAAATGGTCAATTACCTGATCGGTCGAGTTCTGTGTAAACACAACTCGACCGATGCAATCTGCAGAAAATTGATTAAGGATTGATCGGTCGAGTTTTAAGGCTGGGAAACTCGACCGACAAAGTGTCTGAAATCAATTTTCTGAATTGCATCTAAAGTGATTAAAACTTGGTGATTTTTTTCCCAAACAATTTTTCTCACTTATGTTACAAGTCAATTCATCATTACAAGTGATTACATAAAGGTTCTAAGGTCATTTACATAGAAATCCTAAAAGGCACACTTGTAGCTATTTGACTTGAACTTGACCCATTCTAGGGCTTTGGATTTTGGATCCTTTTCATGTACCTAATGCCTATAAACAATCTTAAACACACATATGAGATACATATGAATGGAATGGTTAAGTAATTATCAAAATATAGGCAATGTATAACCTCTAGGTCAACATTCTCCCCCTTTTTGACAATGACAAACCATTCCTCAAGCATATTGAAAAGGATATGAAAGTTATACCTTTGCCATGTAAATTAGGGGGATTCATGATGTGAATAGTGTGAATTTTCTCCCCCTCAATCTATGCCTCCTCTAACCTACATGGTTAGTTTCTCTACACATAGCAATACCAATATACATGTAATGTGTAGTCCTTTGCAAGTTCACCTAAAGGACAGTGAATTGAACAAGAAAAGGATCTCACAAGCAAAGGCAATATTATAGCAAAGAAAAACCAATATGATTGAGTTTCAAGACATGAGCTATCACTTGAAATATCTCTCCCCCTTTTGACATTATCAAAAAGGTAGGGGGGGTAGAAGAGCAAAATCCATGTCTTCTCCAAAAACTCAACCAAACATGTAAGCAAAGGATGAAATAACAGTTTAAAGGCAGATATCACACATAGATAAAAGATGACATACAATCCAAGTCATGATCAAAATATAACTCAAGATGTCACCAAAGCATAGGATAAACCATAGGAAATACCCATAGTACACATCAAGGATATTACAACTTATATATACGTCCACATATGAGCAACTACAAACACAAAAGTGATAACACAAAGATAAGAAATAGTACAGCTCAGAAGAATGTGTCATGATGTTTTTGATACAAAATAGTCTAGAAAGATATAAATGATAAGCATGCTAGACTAAAAACAAAGACACCACCTAAACATTTAAGCTATCTATATCAACAACATCCTCATTGCCAGGTGTGTAGTCCTCATCCCCGTCAGAAGGCGGAGCAGTAGTGCCAACATCAGAACCAGCATCATCACCGTCACCGTCGTCGGAAGCATCCTCGTCATCACTGTCATCTACATCAGCAGCATCATCCTCGGCCTGGTCTGGAATCTCCTCATCATTAGGAGGGTCAAAGGAACAACCAAGCTAGTGGGCATTCTGCTCAGCCCACGACATACCAAGAGCAAGAAACTCCTTGGCATGTGGGAAGGACGGAGTAGAGTCACCCAAGGAGGCGAGCAGAGTGTCCAGGGGGCCAGCAGGTAACGACATAACAGTAGGAACGGAACTACCAACATCAAAAGGTGGCAGAGCAACATCGGAAGGCTCGACAGTAGGATAGTAATGCTCATATGCATATGAAGCATAGACACTACCAGGGTAAGGCTGGTAGGTAGGGTAGGGTGATGCACATGATAGGTTCATGTGAGACATTATGGAACATAGATCCTGGTGCAGGTGATCCTGAACATGTTGATTTTACGCCTGTTGATGCATCATATAACCCATAAGGGTTTCATTAGACACACAAAAAGACACACGGCTGGGTCTAGGAGGAGGCTGCGGTGGTGGGGCTCGGGTGGAGGAGGATGGGGTAGCTGAAGCGGAGGTAGATGCGGAAGCACAGAGGTAGAGGAAAACACAGGAATAGACTTCTAAAGAGTGGTTTCACTAATACAAACACCTTTCCTGGCAACCGGATAATGGAAGTAAGAAAAGAGACATTTATCAGTGGCGAACTTGAAAAAACCACATATCAAAACCGGGTAGGGTGGGTGGGTGCCTTTGGTGTTCTTACCAGTGTCAAAGAAGGTCATGTGATGTAAGACCTGGCCCACTTGACACTGATATTGTTTAACAAACAATACATAATGACAGTGGTGTTTTCGGTAATGTCTGTTTGATTTCTCTTGGGGTGGACATTACACTCAATCACCAAAGCCAGTATGCGCCTCTTTAGGTCAAGAGAGGACGAGGGAAGGGTGGACTTCTTATTATAGGCCACGTCAGGTTTCTTCAAAAACCGATGAACATCCGACAAAGTCAATTCATGGTGTTTGTAAAAACCTTCTGGGTCAAGAAGATCGAAATACTCACCATAATCTTTATGCCATGTATCATTTTCCTAATCTCCGGCAAAAAAGACATTTAATGTATCCTCAGAGATCTGGAAACGACGATCGATGATCATAGATGTAAGAATTACTTGAGTATTTGGCGACAAGATAAGCGTGTCGCAGTTCCAATGCAAGTTCACATAGAACTCGTGAACTGCTTTAGTGCTAGATAGAGCATTGTTAAAACAGTCACGTTCGACCGCTAGGGCGGACAAATGGTGGGAGGAGAGAAGTCGAGAAACAGAGGCAATAATCTCTTGATACCTAGGGGAAGGATCGATCAAAGAACAAAAAGGAAAAGGGCTTTGGGGAAGAAGGTCCTTGTACCTATTTACAGCTTTAACCGACACAAAAGAGGTATTATCAAATGGAATCAAATGATTATTGGATGAGGAAGCTGGGGCATTACTTGGAGCAGGATGTTTTCGTCTATGAGATGCTATGGAAGCAAAAATGAGATGAAAAACATGCACACAAGCAACATCAAACCTTCAACGCCGAAGAAACACCACCACTGATGCCCGGGGAGGTCAAGAACAACGATTTTAGGTCGATCTAGGGCTAGGAACAAGAGGTTTAGGGTAGGGTTTGAGAGCTTAGGGCTAATAGGTGAGGAATCGATCGTCTATTTTCTAGTTGAGAGGGAAAAAAGACGGCCGATCCTAACTTTTAAGTTGGCCCAGCCCGCGAATCGATCGAGTTCTATGTGTGGAAAACTCGACCGAATGGTCCATTAAAGACTTGCTCTCGGCTCCTGATCGGTCGAGTTTCTGAAGGTGAAAACTCGACCGAAGGTCAAGCTGACCTAAAAGTCACATTCTTAGTTTCTAGCCATATACATGCCAATTAAATTTATTTATCCATTCTATTATGTATCATGAACATACTTAGGCACATTTAGCTCATCATTGAGCACTATTTTGCGATAAAACATGGAATTCAATAAAAACCCAAAAACAAGCAAAAACTAAGCATGTTTACAAGCAAGATAGGCACATTTAAGCATATGTAGGCAAAATAAGGTGAAGAAAGACATGAGCAAGCATATAGGAAAGAGACAACTAGCTAGATTACATGGAAATATCATTCAAATCAACAATAAGCAATTTAGATCGAATAAAGTTAAATTGATCTCTAGCTAGAGGTTTTGTAAAGATATCCGCCAATTGATTTTCCGTGTCCACATGCGTGATATAAATATCCTTCTTGGCAATGTGATCATGGAGAAAGTGATGGCGAACCTCTATATGCTTGGCTCTACTATGCAATGTAGGATTGTAAGATAGATTAATTACACTAGTATTGTCACAAAAGATAGGAAAAGCATAAAAAATATGTTGATGTCTTGGAGCATTTGCTTCATATATAGGACCTGTGCATAACAACTCCTGACTGCAATATATTCAACCTCGGTAGTTGATAATGCCATTGTACTTTGTTTCTTGGAGAACCAAGATACTAAGCATGGTCCTAGAATGAAGAAAGTGCCACTTGTGCACTTTCTATCAACCAAACACCCTGCGTAATCCGCATCACTATATGCTCTAAGAGTAAAACCTCTAGATTTAGGATACCATAGTCCAAAATTTTGGGTTTTGGCTAAGTACCTCAAAATCCTCTTAACAACAATAAGATGCGACTTCTTAGGGATAGATTGAAAGTGACCACACAAGCCAACACTAAACATAATATCAGGTCTAGAGGCAGTTAAATAGAGTAAACTTCCAATCATACCTCTATAGAGCTTCTCATCTACCTTCTCACCTTCTTCATCTTTGTCAAGTTTGGCGGTGTTGGACATGGGTGTATCCATCAGCTTCATGTTCTCCATCCCAAAGCACTTGAGCAGTTCATTTGTGTACTTGCCTTGGTTGATGAAGTTCCCTTCTTTTGTTTGCTTGATTTGAAAGCCGAGTAAGAAAGTCAACTCACCCATCATGCTCATTTCAAATTCACTCTGCATAAGAGAACTAAACTCCTTGCAAAGATCAAGACCAGTCCCGCCAAAAATGATATCATCAACATAAATTTGAATTATAAGAAAATGGTTAGAAGTATGTTTTAGGAACAAGGTAGAATCAACTTTGCCCATGACATACCCTTTATCTAACAAAAAGTTCTTTAGTTTCTCATACCAAGCTCGAGGTGCTTGTTTGAGTCCATAGAGAGCTTTTTGCAACAAATAAACATGATTGGGTAACTTGTCATTTTCAAAGCCCGGAGGTTGAGCAACAAATACTTCATCCTCGATTGTACCATTCAAAAATGTACTTTTAACATCCATTTGATATAATAAGAAATTTTTGTAACTAGCAAAGGCAAGTAACATACGAATAGATTCTAATATAGCAACAAGAGCATACGTTTCATCAAAGTCAATACCTTCCTGTTGGTTGTAACCTTATGCTACTAACCTTGCTTCGTTTCTTACCGCATTTCCTTGCTCATCTAGCTTGTTGTAGTAGACCCATTTGATGCCAATGATTTTTCTATCACTTGGTCTTGGCACTAGAGTCCACACATGATTCTTCTCGAATTGCTCTAACTCTTCTTGCATGGCTAGGATCCACTCATCATCACCAAGGGATTCTTTAATGTTCTTTGGCTCTAGTTGGGAGATGAAGGCATTTTCTGCTTGTTATTTGTTGTGAGTAGCTCGTGTCCTCACTCTCTCGAATGAGTTGCCAATGATCAATTCCTTCATATGATTCTTAGCAAAGCGGGGAGTGGGATCCTTCTTTTCTTCTTCTTCTTCTTCTTCTTCTTCTTTTATCACATGCTTACCTTTATTTTCGATGTTGAGGTCTTTTAGGATAGGAATCAAATCATCTGCAACATCATTATCAACAACATGCTTGCCAGTAATAGGGTTAGTTTCAATAAATTTAACATTGATAGATTCTTCAATTTTAGACAATTCCATGTTGAATACTCTATATGCCCTGGTAGTAGTGCTATAGCCTAGGAAGAAAGCCTTATAAGATTTCAGATCAAACTTGTCAAGAGAATCCTTCGTGTTTAAAACAAAACAAGGACATCTGAAAACATGAAAGAAATCAATAGACGAATTTCTACCACGCCATAGTTCATAGGGGGTTTTCTTTAAAGAAGGATGTGTGAAAACTCGATTTTGCACAAAGCATGAGGTGCTAACAGCTTCAGCCCAAAACTTCTTAGGAGTGTCATACTCAAGAAGCATGGTCCTAGCCATCTCTTGTAGCGACCTGTTCTTTCTCTCTACAACCCCATTTTGTTGAGGCGTATGAGGAGAAGAGAAATTATGCGAATAACCAGATTTTTCACAAAAACACTCAAAAAGATCATTTTCAAATTCTCCCCCATGATCACTACCGATAGAAACAATTCAGCAAGAAACTTTGTTTTCATCCCGTTTACAAAAGCTCGAGAAAACATCAAGAGTATCACTTTTAGAAACGAGAAAGAAGGTCCTAGTATATCGAGAGAAATCATCAACAATAACAAGATAATACTTGGAACCACGAAGCATTTGTGTTCTCATTGGTCCAAATAGATCAATATGAAGAAGTTCAATAACTCTCTTGGTACTCATGACTCCTTTGGATTTGAAGGAGGATTTGGTTTGTTTCCCTTGTGTACAAGGTTGGCATTCCTCATCATTTTCAAAATCCAATTTGGGAAGTCCTTTAACCAAGTCCTTTTTGCTCAATTTCTTCATTTGATGCATATTCACATGAACCAAACGGCAATGCCAAAGAGAAATATCACTTTTATCCACTACCAAACATCTATTTAGTATGGGATTAAAAGCATCAAGAACAATAACATAAAGATTACTATTTCTAGTTCCCTTATATATAACATTGTAGGAGAGGGAATCTAGAAGCAAGCATTCTAAAGAAGTAAACAACACAAGATATCCATTATCACAAAGTTGACGAACACTAATTAAATTGTGATGTAGGCCATCAACAAACAACACATTTTTAATACATAGCTCATTGCCCACATCACCTTCACCTATGACCTTACCCTTCTTGTTGTCCCCGAAGGTTACCGATCCTCCTTTCTTTTTCACAAACTTGTTGAAATGGCTGATTTCTCCAGTCATGTGCTTAGAGCAGCCACTATCAACAATCCATCTCTTTTTACCCTGCAAGAAAGAAGGATGTAGGAACCCAACTCAAACTTTGGGATCTGGGGTTAGCTTGGGGACCCATTTCATCTTTGGGTTGGTCCCCTTGGGCTTGTAAGGACAATAAGTGGAGTAATGGTCATCACATTTATAATGAACACAAACCATAGGGTTCTTAGAGCCAGAAGTCTCTCCATGGAAAATGGGAGGTTCCACACTCTTCTTCTTACCATTGTTCTTGCTCTTTTTCTTACCTTTGGGAGCAGTCCCATCATATCCCAAACCACTAGTACCAACATGTTTGGTAGAGTGTTCTAGGACATCATTGAGGGATTTCTTTCCTAAGAGAAACCTTTGCAAAGAAGATCTTAACTTGGCATTATCATCACTAAGGTTAATGACAGTAGTAGAAATACTAGCAAGATCATCTCTAGCATGCAATAGGTCGGCCTCAAGACAGAGGGCTTTAGTATGAAAAGAATCTCTTTCTAAAGCTATGCTAGAAACTTCATTACTTTGCAAAATAGGTCTAGAAGATAAGTCATTTACTTGAGCAAGCAATTTGGTATTTTTAGATTTAAGCAAAACAATTTCTCTTTGATAAGCATAGACTTCATCTCTCCTAGCATCATCAATAAGTTTGAGTTCCACATTTTCAGTTTTAAGAACATCAAGCTCATCTAGGCACTTTTGATTTTCTATCTTAAGATTTTCAATATTTTTAAGATATACACCATTCTCAACCTCTATTCCATTGTATTGAAGTTCAAGATCAAGAAATTGCCCTTGCAAGGAATCTATACTCTCGAGATGCAATTTTTCATTTTGATCAAGAATATCAATTTTAGCATAAAGATCATCAACTATCTTTCCTAACCTTTTCCTCTTAGATTTACATTTAGTAAAGGATGATTGGCATTCATTTAGCATATCAATGATAGTTTCTTTAGGCAGCTCTAGCAAATTTACTTCACTTACCTTGCTTACCTCACTTACCTCACATACATCTTTACTAGTAGATGCCATGAGAGCTAGATGGCATTCTCCATCTTCGGAGCTTGAGGAGCTTGAAGAAGACTCCTCCCAAGCTGCATGGGCTGCATCTCTTGATCTTGTTTCTTTCTTGTACCTTCCTCTTGTACTTTCTTTCTCTCTTGTGCTCTTTGTCTTTCTTGTGGCTGCTCTTGTGGTGGCTCTTCTTGGCCTTGGGGCAGTCATTCTTGTAGTGGCCTTTTTGACCACACTCATAGCACCTTGGAGTTGAAGAGGAGGGCTTGCTCTTAAAGTGTTTGCCCTTTGAGTAGTTTGACTCATGCTCATTAGAACCTTCATCTTCACTTGAGGAAGGGTTGGGGGACTTCAAGACGAGTTGTTGTTGACAGACCATTTCTTCAATTTGTGCTTTGAAGGTTGTGTCCTTTATCTTCTTAGACTCTTTTTCTTCTCTCCTCTCTTCCTCTTCTTGTTTGTCAAGCCTAGGTTCATGGCTTGGAGGTTTCCAACCAGCTCCTCAGTTGACAACTCACTTAGCTTGTACACCTCTTCAATTGAAGTAACCTTAGGCTCCCATCTCTTAGGAAGAGATCTCAAGATCTTAGAGTTGATAGTACCTCTATCCATCACACTCCCAAGGGCTGCCAAATCATTTAAGATGACATTGAGCCTAGTGTACATATCATCCACTCTCTCATTCTTGCCCATCTTCAAGTTCTCTAGAAGACCACCAAGCATGTAGGCATTGGCTTCCTTCACTTGCTCGGTTCCTTCATAAGTGACACACAATTTGTGCCATATCTCATGTGCGGTGTCCCATGAGGAGATCCGGTTGAACTCAGATGGAGTAAGGGCGACACAGATGATGCTCACAGCTTTGGCATTGAGTTGAGCATGCTTCATTTCAACTTCAGTCCATGTGGTGATGTCCTCCTTTGGATCTTCATATTTGAGATGGACTATCTTCCACATTTCATAGCTCACACCTTGAAGGTAGAACTGCATCCTTCTCTTCCAATAGAGGAAGTTGGTGCCGTCGAAGACCAGAGGTCTCATGGAGAAGCTTCCTTCTAGGTTAAGTGAACCAAGTGCTGAATCACCCATCTTCTCCTACTTGTTGAAGTAGCTTGGAGAAAACCTGCTCTGATACCACTTGTTGGATCAATGGGCTCTAGAAGGGGGGGGGGGTTAAATAGAGCTTCACAATTCTCACAAAATTGATTAGACCACCAAATTATATTAATTGCAGAAACTTAAATAAGCAACAATTTGATGACCTAATCTAACATGCACAACAAGGATAAGAGACAAAGAAGAGCAAGCACATGGACATGTGGTTTAGAGTGGTTCCATGTCCTAAACTTAGGAGTAATATTGTCAGTCCACTACCTAGAGTGGGTTAGTCTCTAGGATTTGTAATCATGGTACTCTTATATTCCACAATAAGATTACAAGATACAACAACCACACATCCAAGGGCTTAGTACCTCAAGCAAAGATCTTCAACCTATAGAAGGAGCTTACCCACTTGAAGCATGGAGTCTTCAGCCATCAACATGGACTTACCCACTCCTTTCTTCAAGTCTTCTTCCTTCAAGGGATTACCTATCTTCCTTGAGCGTTGCCTTGCTTCTCTCCTTCACTTGGAGATCTGGATCACCTATCTCCTTCACTTGGAGACCTGGAGCAGCTTGCCTTCTTCAACCTTGAAGCACAACACCACCTTCTCCTTCACTTGGAGAGGGATCTTCAACAATCTTCAAAGGAATGGAGGTTGAAAGATGGAAGAGGAGAGCTTTTACATCAACACATGGAGTAGCTCTCTTACACAGGGACCTATCTCACTCATACTCATGAATTTGACTTGAAGGTAGAGAGAGAAAGTGGCTCAAAGGGTTAGAACACTCTCAACTATGCTAGCACCAAGTTTGCAATGAATGAGTAGCATTGGAATGAACTCCAAGAGGGTCTATTTATAGTTGAGGGTGCCCCTTTAAGTTGTGGGACACTTGGATATGAAAATAGCCATTTTTTGTTCAAAGAAATGACTCTATTTTCACTCAAAACACTCACCAACGGTCACATCACTTTTTTCTGCAAATTCTGTATAGTGTAATCGGTCAAGTTTCAATAAAGGTAACTCGACCGATCAAGTAAAAGACAAAGCCGATATTCAAATGATCGGTCGAGTTTGTCCTGACAAAACTTGACCAACTATTTGAAGTCAAAATGGTCAATTACCTGATCGATCGAGTTCTGTGTAAACACAACTTGACCAATGCAATCTGCAGAAAATTGACTAAGGATTGATCGGTCGAGTTTTAAGGCTGGGAAACTCGACCGACAAAGTGTCTGAAATCAATTTTCTAAATTGCATCTAAAGTGATTAAAACTTGGTGATTTTTGTCCCAAACAATTTTTCTCACTTAAGTTACAATTCAATTCATCATTACAAGTGATTACATAAAGGTTTTAAGGTCATTTACATAGAAATCCCAAAAGCCACACTTGTAGCTATTTGACTTGAACTTGACCCATTCTAGGGCTTTGGATTTTGGATCCTTTTCATGTACCTAATGCCTGCAAACAATCTTAAACACACATATTAGATACATATGAATGGAATGGTTAAGTCATTATTAAAATATAGGCAATGTATAACCTCTAGGTCAAATTCTTCAACCCTGTCATCTCTGTTGGTGCTATCCTATACAGTGTCTGAGCTATGGGTTGTGTACTAGGAAGCAGTTTGATCTCAAAATCAATCTCACGGGGTGGGGGAACACCTGGAAACTCTTCAGAAAGCACATCCTCGAACTCCCTAACCACCAACACTTCTTAGATACTAAGAATCCTCACCTCTATATCTACCACTTGTGCTAAAAATGCCTCGCAACCTTGTCTCGGAAGCTTCCTCGCTACCATAGTTAATATAAGACACGTTAGAGGAATCTTCCTATCTCCTTAGAAGATCCACATCTCACTACCGTCTCCAACATCGTTTGCTTGGAAATACAATCCTAGACTACTCTATACTTCTCCAAGGTATCCATTCCAAGGATCACATTAAATCCATGCATGTCAAGTGGTATGAGATCCACTTGAATGTTGTGTCCTGAAAAAGAGAGAATACTGGAAGGACACACATCATGTAACATTATAGAACCGACCAATGGTGTTTCTAGCAACAAGCTATTCTTCTTACGACTAACAAGCAAAAAGAAACTACTAAGCACTTCCTATGCGATAAAAGAGTGTGTAACACTCGGGTCAAACAAGACAGATATAAAGCAAGAAGAAGACAAATCAGAATGAAATAACTCCATCTGATCTGTCACCACTCATAGATTAACCACCGCCTCCGGCTGACTCGTAGCATAGAATCTAGTCGTTGCTTGTTGTTGCCCCTGTCCTCAGCTTCCCTGAGCAGACGATCCAACTTGGGATGCTTGGCCACATCCTCGTCCTCCTACGCCACTATTATGTTGTCTCTGTGAACTTTGCTGACTCTACCTCGGTTGTTGAGTCACTTCATCCTCTTTCACTGGACAAAATTGTCTAATATTGCCAACTTGCCCACACTTGAACACATTTTGTTCTCATACTAAGGCCTAGGTGGTCATGTCACCGATGTTGATGCAACACTCTGGGCTCCAGAGGGAGAAAAACTATGACCTCTGCCCTTGCTTGGTGACCATTGAATCGAAGCATCGAACCTCTACGACACTGGCAGTGCAGAAAATCTCAATTTTTTGAGGCCACCTGATGACTACCCTTAAAACTGTGCAGATCGCTTCTTAGAACTCACATCTCTCTTCTCCTTCATGGATCGTTCTATCCTTCGAAAGAACTCCACAAACATAGCAAACCTCTCTCGATTCTCCAAAGCAGCAACTAGGGTAGAGAACTCGACATTCAACCCTTTCTTAAAACGATGAATCATCTTGTCTTATGTCATAGCCATGTGAGGACAGAACCTCAACAACTTCATAAACTTTATCTCATAATCATTGATCATCATAGACCCATGTTGAATCCTCTCAAACTGGCTGATCTTCTCATCAAGATATGTCCGAGGAAAGTACCGACTTACAAACTCTCGTCGGAACTCCTCCAACCAACCACAACACTAGGTCTCTTCTCTTCCTATATGACCCACCAGTGGCCAACACTCCCTCTCAGGAGGTACACTGTAAACTTCACCTTATCCTCTTCAGGGATACTCATGATCTTAAAAGCCTTCTCAAGCTCAGTCAGCAACATATCCACATCTATCGGGTCAGTTGTTCCAACATACTCAACCGCTCCAACACGGTGAAGCCGCTCAAAAGTCTTTCCAGTACCCAAAGATTCAACATGGGGAATAGGTGCCCTAGGCTAAGGTGCAGTCATCCTATCTTCCATATGAGTCATCGTTGCCATAAACTGCCCAAAAAGCGATTGAAAGGTAGGGTTTTCTATCATGGCTGGGTCAAACTGGGGGAATTGAGGCACCCGATCTTCTCATGCCTGCTTCTTTGCACCACCACCTGGTACAACAACACTGCTCTTGGCAGTATGTTCTTTGTGTTCTCTAGACATCTTTCAGCTTTACTTCTTCTTCTGCATAAGCAAAAGTGACTATAAGATAGACTGGAGGACACTAAAATAGACACAAACCCTAGTCCTAGGTCCATGTAGACTTAGCAAACCTATAGCTTTGATACCAACCAAATTGTGGTGCCCCACGCCACACAAAGTGAGATTACTCAAAACATAACTATGGAAGAAGGATTTGCGAATAGATTAATGAGAAAACACTAAAAATTCAAACCTTTTTCATAAAACAACCATATAGCAAAAACATTTACACATGAGTCCTTTCATGCCTCAAAGAATTCACAAGGCATGTTGTCAACCTGTAACAAAAGCACAGTTCTAGAACATATATACATGATTCCATCATATCTAATATACAACGGGCACATAAAGATAGCATGTCTGTAAAATATATAAAAAACGTTCTCAAAGTCCTGAGTGTACATGGATGACTCTAGGACTCTATCAACAAAAGACATCCAACATCACTTCCAACCTTATCAGCTATTTCTCCTCTGGTTGCTGCTTAACCTCCTCTGCACGATCTCTACCTCTTCGTGCTTGTCCACCTAAAAAGGGTGTGGGAAACCCACGGGGTGAGATTTCAAATCTCAACGGGAGATATAACTCACCACCAACTCTATTATTATCACAAATAAGATAAATTGAGCACCAATATAAATACAACTAAGATGAAGCAGGTAATGATTATTAACAAGAAGGGCAATTACTATTGCATTGTGAAACATATTAATGATTTAAAAGGAATATGAAGAACATGTGTATTTTCTAACAAGAACATTGTATAAAGATCAAGCAAGGCCTTAACCAATGTTTTCATATTTGATCCTATACAATTATGCTAAATAGATGATTATGTATTTCATTGTGCCCTGAGGATTTGAGTCGTACCACCCAAATCCAACTGACCACTTGATAAGTCAAAATCGGTGCCACATAAGGTCTAATGGAAGAGCCAGAATCCACGACCTCACCACACCTCTTGGTCCTGCACAAGTGAAAACACCGCAGAGACATATTAATCAACTGCAACAATGACATATAGTCAAAATTTGGGATTGGCTCACGCATGGCCATCAACATATATAATCATAACTAGCCCACCTTAGTATAGGTACAATGCCATAAGAACAGGCTCACACATGGCCATTCTAACAGAAGGAGTGGCTCATGTATGGCCATCCATATCACAATGAAATCGGCTCATGCATGGTCGTCTCACCCATCATGTATTTAAGGATATAAGGTATTACTCAACTTATACCCCACATATTAAAATATATGCGCTCTGAGTTAAACTCATTTCACCATCCAGCAATAAAGTTGACACTAGAATGGATCTATGGCACATGGCAACTACACTATCAGATTTCACTTGATTAATTAGATCAATTTAAACATCTTTAAGCATCAATCAAATTACAACGTATAACTTCTAAACAAGATCTACATAAACATGGCATGACTCATCACCAGATTATATAGAATCACTTTAAGTGTGATCTCATCACATCATGTCTCTTTATGCTTATTATTCACCATAAGTCCATCACAATGACCAATGTCCAACACAAGGACCATTGTCCATCACAAGGACCACATGTCCATCACAAGGACCAATGTCCATCACAAGGGCCATATGTCCATCACAAGGACCACATGCCCCTCACAAGGACCAATGTCCATTAGATCATATTCACCATAGTTCATACCTGACTATGTACATCAATCAATATTACTTGCATGGTTAGAAGTTAATAATAAGAAGGCAAAGCATCATCATCTCATAGAACTCACGCTATACATTTACATCATACATTTTACATCATAACAATTAGGGTTTCACTTCTCCCGATTAGGGTTTACAGGGTTGGATCAACAACCACCCTTAGGTTATCACTTACTTCATCGTTATGACGTATGATTATAAGATGTGGAAACATATTTCTATCATTATTACAAAACATGTAAAGAGAGAGTTAGCTTTCAACATCATACACATGATTAAACCATAGGGTATCACATCACTCCATGTGAACTCGAGATGTATCACTATACATCACACATGGTATCAGTTAGGGTTATGGCATAGGTTAAGGTAAGGGTATCGGTTAACGCTAGATATCGGGCAACCAACCTAAGATAGGGTGTCATCCACCATACTAAGGTAGAGTATCAGTTTATCAACACTTGGTATCAGTTTATCAGCACTTGGTATCGGTTTATCATCACTTGGTATCGGGAACCACAAATGATATCGGTTTAGAGGTATATGAGAAAGTGTATCGACCATACAATATCATATGGAATCAACCTAAGTATCCCTTTAGATATCGACCACCTTTACCATCATGGGATATTGGCCATACCAACAACTAGGGTATTGGCCTCAAAGATCACTAAGGGATATCGACCACTAGGGTTTAGAGTAGTATCGGTTGAACCTCAAGGGAGATGTTTCCCTCTTCAACTCTAGGTGTATCGGATTGCATGTGTGTTGGATTATATGTATATCATATTAGGGTTACCCATGTCGACTTCCATACTCAACTAAAAGCATGGAGATTCAACACTCTTCCTCACTAGTCATCACTAGATCATAACAAACCCCATCATGGTAGGTATATCAGTTTAGACGAAGACATATCGGTTTAGCATGTCGGATTGCATTGCATGTCGATTTATCATATCATATCAGTTCAACATATCATATCGGTTTAGTCATCTTCTACCTCAAGATGACGATTGTAATGACCACATTTGTGCTTAATTGGTAAACTAGGATTTACCTAAATGATTACATGCTTGATTAGATTGAACATCTCTTAGACTTGATTAATGATAGTAGATAAATTGTGATGTTTCAAACCTAAGAAGAAACTCTAACTATGATTTTCATTTGAAGAATTAGGGTTTGAGAAATGTAAAACCTAATGGGCAAAAATTAGGGTTTTGATAGTACATGAAAATGGAATTTGATAAGGACAGAAGGGTGGTAAATGATTTTTCATATTTTATACAAATTTTGGATTTAATTTAATTTTGGATATGACATGGATAACTAAATCATGAATATTGGAGAAAAATTTCAGAATATTTGAGTCTTCTTTGAATGTGGTTCTCGGTCGAACTATATAATTCGACCAAAATGCTGACAGAGTGCTTTTTAGTAGTATAGTGTTTTATTTTTAATTATTTATTGGTAACTTCAAATGATCTTAAATTTTAACTGGAGATCTAAAACTAAATCATAAAAAATATGTAAAATTTTCGTAATTTTTGTATGTGTTTAGACCTTATCATTAGACTAATTATAGTAATATTTTTATGATAGAAAATTCAGCTAAAATAAGAGAAAGTATAGTGAGGGGTCAATGTGCAATTGACCCAAGAAGTTCAATTGCTCTATATGGTCAAACTAACACACAAGGATATATCATAATTCGTGATTCAATCCAGAGAAACAAAATCCTAGAGAGAGAGGGAGAGTTAGGGTTTGAGAGGAGAAAGTGATGGAGATGTTGACCTAGGGTTTTGCAGTCCGAGGAATGATGAAATCATGTAAGATTAGCTTCTTTGCATAGACTTTAATGGTGAATCTTCTCTCACATGTCAAGATTCCGTCTCTCCTCTGATTTGATCTGAAATGGTATCAAAACTTCCCCTTTTCTCACTCTTTCTTCATAATCCCTCATTTCTAGCGTTTCCGAGTTGAAAGGAAGAAGAATCGGGTGAATTGCTAGGGATTTGATATGAGATCGAGATTTTCAGGGATGAGCTGCGTTTTTAAGGTGTTTTCACACCTTAGGGTGAGTGGTAACTTCCTTTTAATAGTATATTGCACGAAAATTGGTTAAATCATCTAAAATCTTTAATTGCTTAGTATGCGACTACAAACCCTGAATTGTGTGTTTGATCTAAGTTGTTGCAAAATGATATGAAATGGATTCTTCCTCTGTTTGGATGAATTTCATATGATAAAATCATATTAGAAATGTATACAATACATCCTAATGAGAATTCCCTAAGTATTCACAGAGGTTATAAGAGTAAACTGAAATATAAGGAATTTGTCTATGACTGAAATTGCTGTATAATTAAATAGAGAAATTTGTTTATCTAGATTCCCTTGGTTATGAATGATTTTTATATGAATTCATAGTACGTATATGTCATATACTATCTTGGATTTCATTTAATGTGAATAGTGTTTGTTTGATATCTCAGTAAAGAGGGTGAAACCCAAGATGCGAGGAAAGTTGGATATTTGCAAATAGATATCGTGAAATCCATTTGAACGAATTTTCTTGACATGATAGACTTTATTTATTCAATTTTATTATTGATACATGTTATCTCAATGAATGGCATGGAAACCCAAATTCAGCTCAGTTCTAAGGTTTCATACATATATTGATTTTATATGATTTGTTGATAGTAGTCTTTATTCAGTGAATGTTTATGTCGCATGAAATCCTTACGAGAGCCATGTGATAAGTGAATGAGGTAAATGAAACCCTAAGGATAGGGTGTTCAATGAATCAAGTATTTTGATATCAATGTTCTCAGTATGAGATGTGATGATGCACAACTCAAGATTTGGGTTAAGGTGCACGTTTTCCAAGAAAGTACAAATAATTTACAGGTGCAAATGATGATTACTCGTATGTTAAGTAATTAACTCTTATCAGTGTATTAAGAAGTTCAATTGCATGATTCTAGTGTATAAAATATCAAGTTGACATGTATTATGTTATTTAAGAATTTTAGTCTGCCCCTGCAGGTATAAAATGTTGATTTATCAGTATATTACAATGTTTTGAGTATATTGCTCTGCCAAGTTTAGAATGATATACATGTTGTGTTATAAACTTCAAATAAATAGACATGGTACCATAGAGATACCAGAGTCAAGTATAAGTAAGGGAAAAGTTACGATATAGTAAGAGCTTTCCAAGAATAATAAAATAATAGACTTAAGAGCCCTGAACACCGTAGATTCCCTACGGATGTATGCACTGTAGGGAGGAAATGATCCACCCTGGAAGTGACCACTATACGGGGATCATATTGCACCCACAGAGCGTGCGGGGAGACGAAGCCCTTGAGGAAGTCTCCTAAGAGAGGATAGGTTACCCAACATGAATCGAAGATCCCAGTGGTAACCAAGAGGTACCCACAGAGCGTACCATAATGAGGCCCATAGAGCATCTCAGACCCTCCGCCTGTATACTCAGTGTTGGATCAATGGTCTATAGGGGGGGGGGTGAATAGAGCTACACACACTTCACAAAATCAATTAGACCACCAATTTAAATTTAGTGCAGAAAACTAAACCAAACAACAATTTGATGTCCTAATCTAGCATTCAAAGCAAGGATAAGAGACAAGGGATTTCGAGCACTTGGACAGGTGGTTTAGAGTGGTTCCACGTCCTAAACTTAGGAACAATGTCAGTCCACTACCTAGAGTTGGTTAGACTCTAGGATTGGCAACTTGGTTCTCTTATATATCACAATAAGATTACAAGAAACATCAACCACACAACCAAGGACTTAGATTCTCAAGCTAAGATCTTCTACCTTACCAAGGACTTACCCACTTTGCAAGTAGTCTTCAACCTTCTTCAAAGGACTTACCCACTCTTGCTTTAGTCTTCAGCCTTTCAGGATTTACCCACCTTACTTGAGCTTTGCCTTGCACCTGTCCTTCTCTTGGAGAGCTTTACCACGTTTCTCCCTCACTAGGAGATCTAGAGCAGCTGGCTTTGTTCACTCTTGAAGACCAGCAACCATCTTCACCTTCACTCGGGGAAGAGCAACATCCACTTCTCTTTCACTTGGAGAAGCAGCTTCAGTCAATCTTCAAAGGGAATATGTGGTAGGAAGAGAGAATGGAGAGCTTTACATCATACAAGGGATAGCTCTCATACACAGGGGCCTAACTCACTCATAGCTCACGAATTTATCTTGAAGGTAGAGAGAGAAAGGGGCTCAAGGGCTTGGAACACTCTCAACTATGCTAGCTCCAAGTTTGCAATGGAAGAGCAGCTTGGAATGAACTCCAAGGGGGTCTATTTATAGTTGAGGGTGTCCCTTTAAGTTGTGGGACACTTGGATGCAAAAATAGACATTTTTTGTTCAAGGAAACGACTCTATTTTTGCCCAAAACACTCACCAACGGTCACATCACTTTTTCTGCAAATTCCGTACAGTGCAATCAGTCGAGTTTCAATAGGGGTAACTCGACCGATCAAGTAAAAGACAAAACCGATATTCAAATGATCGGTCGAGTTTGTCCTGACAAAACTCGACCGACCATTTAAACTCGAAATGGCCAGTTACCTGATCGGTCGAGTTTTGTGAGTGCACAACTTGACCGATGCAATCTTCAGAAAATCGACCAAGGATGATCGGTCGAGTTTCAAGCCAGGGAAACTCGACCGACCAAGTGCCTGTAATCAATTTTCTAATTTGCAATTTAAAGTGATTAGCACTTGGTAAATTTTGTCCCAAACATTTTTCTCTTCTAAGTTACAAGTTAATTCATCATTACAAGTGATTACATAGATGTTCTAAGGTTGTTTACATAGAAATCCCAAAACGCACACTTGTAGCCAATTTGACTTGAACTTGGCCCATTCTAGGGCTTTGGATTTTAGATCCTTTTCATGTACCTAATGCCTGCAAACAATCTTAAACACACATGTTAGATGCATATGAGTGGAATGGTTAACTCATTATCAAAATATAGGTAATGTATAACCTTTAGGTCAACATTCTCCCCATTTTTGACAATGACAAACCATTCCTCAAACATATTGAAAAGGATATGAAAGTTATACCTTTGCCTTGTGAATTAGGGGGATTCATGGTAAGAACAATTTTGAATTGCTCCCCCTTAAACTATGCTTCACCTTTATGTTAGTTTCTCTATACATAGCAATACCAATATCCATGTAATGTGTAGTCCTTTTCAAGTTCACATAAAGAACAATGAATTTGAACAAGAAAAGGATCTCACAGGAAAAAAATATTCTATCAAAGAGAAAGCAATATGATTGAGTTTCAAGACTGATCTAGCTTGAAATAGCTCTCCCCCTTTTGACATTATAAAAAAGTGAGGGGGGTAGAAGATAAAAAAACCAGGTCTTCTCCAAAACACAACCAAAAACATGTATGCAAGGTAGTAAACAACAATTTAAAAGCATATAGCACACAACCACAGAGGAGAACACACAATCTGAGTCATAATCAAAATATAGCTCAAAATAGCACCAAGCATAAGATAAAATAGAGTAAATAGCCAAAGTGCATATATAGCAGAATACAACTCAGATACAAGTCCTCATGAAAGCAACTACAACCATAAAGTGAGAAAACAGAGATAAGAAAATAGTACAACTCAGAATAATATGCCAGGATGTTTCTTATACAAAAGAGTCTAGAAAGATGTATATGATTGACTTGCTAGACTAGAAGCTAAGAAACCAGCTAAACATCTAAGCTATCGATATCTACAATATCATCATCCTCACCAGGGTGGTAGTCCTCATCCCCATCTGAAGGCGGAGCAGCAGTGCCAACATCAGATCCAGCACCATCACCACCATCTTCGTCAGAAGCATCCTCACCATCACCGTCTTCAACATCAGCATCCTCATCAGCATCCTCGACCTGGTCGGGCATCTCCTCATCATCAGGAGGACCAAAAGAATGACGGGGCCATCGAGCATTCTGCTCAGCCCACAACATACCAAGAGAAAGAAGCTCCTTGGCATGTGGGAAGGACGGAGCAGAGTCTCCCAAGGAGGCGAGCAGAGTGGCCAGGGGGCCAATAGGTAACGGCAGGAACGCATGAGCAAAACTATCAACAACAAATGGTGGAAGAGTGGCAGTGGAGGGCTCTGGAGCAGGGAAGTAATGCTCATATGCATAAGAAGCATAAGCACTACCTGGGTATGGCTGGTAGGTGGGATAGGGTGAAACACATGATAGGTTCATGGTAAACATGATAGAACACAGATCCTAGTGCAGGTGTTCCTGAACCTGTCAGTTGTACGCACGTTCATGCATCAAATATCCCAGTAGGGTTTCATTTGAAGCACGGAAGGAGGCACGACTGGGTCGGGGATGTGACTGTGGAGGTGGAGCACGGGTGGAGGAGGGTGGGTCGGCAGAGGCAGAAGCACCAGAGGCAGGAGAAAACACAGGGACAACCTTCTGAAGAGTGGTTTTACTAATACAAACACCTTTTCTAGAAACCGGGTAATGGAAGTCAGAAAAGAGAGATTTATCAGTGGCGAACTAGAAAAGACCACAGATCAGAGCTGGGTAGGGAGGGTGGGTGCCTTTGGTGTTCTTGCCGGTGTTGAAACAGGTCATGTGGTGTAAGATATATCTGGCCCATTTGACACCGATATTGTTTAGCAAACAATACATAATGACCACAATGTTTTCCGCAATATTCGTTTGATTTTTCTTAGGATGGACATTACAGTTAATCACCAAGGCCAGTATGTGCCTCTGAAGGTCAAGAGAGGATGAAGGCAGGCTAGACTTCTTCTTGTAGGCCACATCGTTTTTTTTTAAAACCGATGAATGTCCGATAGCGTCAATTCATGGTGTTTATAATAACCTTCTGGGTTAAGAAGATCGAAATACTGTCCATAGTCCTTACGCCAAGTGTTGTTTTCCTCATCTCTGCAAAAAAGAGGTTTAATGTATCCTTGAAGATTTGGAAACGACGACCGACGATCATCGAATTAAGAACTACTTCAGTATTCGGTGGGGGAACAAGCGTATCATAGTTCCAACATAGGTTTGCATAGAACTCGTGTACTGCTTTAGTGCTAGACATGTGATTGTTAAAGCAGTCACGTTCGATCGCAAGGGCGGATAAGTGATGGTTGGCGATAAGCCTCAAAACAGAGGTAAAAACCGCTTGAAAATGATTTGGGTCAACCAAGGGGCGAAACGAAAAAGGAGATCGGGGAAGAAGATCCTTATACCGATTTACCACCTCAAGAGACACAAAAGAGGTGTTATCGAATGGAATCAAGTGATTAGTCGAGGAGGAGGCTTGAGCATTGCCGGGAGCAGCACATTTTCGTCTATGGGAAGCCATGGAAACGAAAATAATAAGAAAAACATGCACACGAGCAAAAGCAAACCTCAAACGCCGAAGAAACACCACCACGAGCACCCGGGGAGGTCAAGAACGGGGTTGCTAGGTTGCCCTAGGGTTAGGAACGGGAGGTTTAGGGCTGGGTGTGAGAGCTTAGGGCTTAGAGTCAAGAAGTTGGTCGGCTATTTTATAGTTGTAAGGGAAAATAGTCGGCCGATCCTAACTTTTAAGTTGGCTCAACCCATCGATCGGTCGAGTTCTGAGTGTGGGAAACTCGACCGAACGGTCCACTGAAGAACTGCTCTCGGCTCCTGATCGATCGAGTTTTCTAGGGTGGAAACTCAATCGAAGGTCAACCTGACCTAACAGTCTCATTCTTAGATTCTAGACATATACATGCCAATTAAATTCATTTTTCCATTCTATTATGTATAATTAACATACTTAGGCACATTTACTCATCATTGGGTACTATTTAGCGATAAAACATAAAATTCGATAAAACCCCAAAACAAGCAAAAACTAAGCATGTTGACAGGCAATTTAGGCACAAATAAGCATATATAGGCAAAACAAGGTGAAGATAGACATGAGCAAGCATATAGGAAAGAGACAACTAGCTAGATCACATGGCAAGATCATTCAAATAAAAAATTAGCAGTTTAGATCAAATAAAATTTAATTGATCTTTAGCTAGAGGTTTTGTAAAGATATCCACCAACTGATTTTCTGTGTCCACATGTGTGATATAGATATCTTTCTTGGCAATGTGGTCACGAAGAAAATGATGGCGAACCTCTATATGCTTGGCTCTACTATGCAATATATGATTTTAAGATAGATTAATTGCACTAGTATTGTCACAATAGATAGGAGAAACATAAAAAAATATGTTTAAGTCTTGGAGCATTTGCTTCATCCATAGGACCTATGCAAAACAACTCCTGGCTGCAATGTATTCAACTTCGGTAGTTGATAATGCCACTGTACTTTGTTTCTTGGAGAACCAAGACACTAAGCATGGTCCTAGAATGAAGCAAGTGCGACTTGTGCACTTTCTATCAACCAAACACCCTGCATAATCTTCATCACTATATGCTCTAATAGTAAAATCCCTTGATTTAGGATACCATAGTCCAAAATTTTGGGTTTTGGCTAAGTACCTCAAAATCGTCTTAACTACAATAAGATGTGACTTCTTAGGGCTAGATTGAAAGCGAGCGCACAAGCCAACACTAAACATAATATCAGGTCTAGAGGCAGTTAAATAAAGTAAACTTCCAATCATACCTCTATAGAGCTTCTCATCTACCTTTTCACCTTCTTCATCTTTGTCAAGTTTGGTGGTGTTTGACATGGGTGTATCCATCGAATTCATGTTCTCCATCCCAAAGCGCTTGAGTAGTTCACTTGTGTACTTGCCTTGGTTGATGAAGTTTCCTTCTTTTGTTTGCTTGATTTGAAAGCCGAGGAAGAAGGTCAACTCACCCATCATGCTCATTTCAAACTCACTCTGCATAAGAGAACTAAACTCCTTGCAAAGATCAAGATCAGTCCCGCCAAAGATGATATCATCAACATATATTTGAATTATAAGAAAATGGTTAGAAGTGTGTTTTAGAAATAAGGTAGAATCAACTTTGCCCATGACATACCCGTTATCTAACAAAAAATTCTTTAGTTTCTCATACCAAGCTCGAGGTGCTGGTTTGAGTCCATAGAGAGCTTTTTGCAACAAATAAACATGATTGGGTAACTTGTCATTTTCAAAGCCTAGAGGTTGTGCAACAAATACTTCCTCCTCGATTGTACCATTCAGAAATGCACTTTTAACATCCATTTGATATGACAAGAAATTTTTGTAACTAGCAAAGGCAAGTAGCATGCGAATAGATTCTAATCTAGCAACAGGAGCATAAGTTTCATCAAAGTCAATAACTTCTTATTGGTTGTAACCTTGTAATACTAACCTTGCTTTGTTTCTTACCACATTTCCTTGCTCATCTAGCTTGTTGCGGTAGACCCATTTGGTGCCAATTATTTTTCTATCACTTGGTCTTGGCACTAAGGTCCACACACGATTCTTCTCGAATTTCTCTATCTCTTCTTGCATGGCAAGGATCCTCTCACCATCACCAAGGGCTTCTTTGATGTTCTTTGGCTCTAGTTGGGAGATGAAGGCACTATCTGCTTGTTCTTTGTTGTGAGCAGCTCGTGTCCTCACTCTCTCGAATGGGTTGCCAATGATCAACTCCTTGGGGTGATTCTTTGCAAAGCGGGGAGTGGGATCCTTCTTTTCTTCTTCTTCTTCTTCTTCTTCTTCTTCTATTACATGCTTAACTTTATTTTTGATGTTGAGGTCTTTTAAGATGGGGATCAATTCATCTGCAACATCATCATCACCAACGTGCTTGCCAACTACAAGGTTAGTTTCAATAAATTTAACATTGATATATTCTTCAATTTTAGACAATTCAATGTTGAATACTCTGTATGCCCTGCTAGTAGTGCTATAGCCTAGGAAGAAAGCCATATAGGATTTTGGATCAAACTTGTCAAGAGAATCCTTCGTGTTTAAAATAAAACAAGGACATCCGAAAACATGAAAGAAATCAATAGACGGCTTTCTACCACGCCTCAGTTTTGTACAAAGCATGATGTGCTAACAGCTTCAGCCCAAAACTTCTTAGGAGTGTCATACTCAAGAAACACGATCCTAGCCATCTCTTGTAGCGACCTGTTCTTCTTCTCAACAACTCCATTTTGTTGAGGCGTGCGAGGAGAAGAGAAATTGTGCGAATAACCAAGTTTTTCACAAAAAACGCTCAAAAAGATCATTTTCAAATTCTCCCCCATGATCACTACGGATAGAAACAATTCGACAAGAAGCTTCGTTTTCAGCCCGTTTACAAAAGTTCGAGAAAACTTCAAGAGCATCTCTTTTAGAAACTAGAAAGAAGGTCCAAGTATATCGAGAGAAATCATCAACAATAACAAGACAATACTTGGAACCATGAAGCGTTTGCATTCTCATTGGTCTGAATAGATCAATATGAAGAAGTTCAAGAACTCTCTTGGTACTCATGACTCCTTTAGATTTGAAGGAGGATTTAGTTTGTTTCCCTTGTGTACAAGGTTGGCATTCATCATCCTTATCAAAATCCAATTTAGGAAGTCCTCGAACCAAATCCTTTTTGTTCAACTTCTTCATTTGATGCAAATTCACATGACCCAAACGACGATGCCAAAGAGTAAGATCATTTTTATCCACAACCAAACATCTATCTAGTATGGGCTTAAGAGCATCAAGAACAATAACATAAAGATTACCATTTCTAGTTCCCTTATATATAACATTGTAGGAGAGGGAATCTAGAAGCAAGAATTCTAAAGAAGTAAACAACACAAGATATCAGTTGTCACAGAGTTGACTAACACTAATTAAATTGTGATGTAGGTCATCAACAAGCAACACATTTTCAATACATAGCCCATTTCCGACATCACCCTCACCTATGACCTTACCCTTCTTGTTGTCTCTGAGGGTTACCGATCCTCCTTTCTTTTTCACAAACTTGTTGAAATGGCTGATTTCTCCAGTCATATGCTTAGAGCATCCACTATCAACAATCCATCTCTTTTTAACCTCACTTACCTCACATACATCTTCACTAGTAGAGGCCATGAGAGCTAGATGACATTCTCCATCTTCGGAGCTTGAGGAGCTTGAAGAAGACTCCTCCCACACTGAATGAGTTGCATATTTGGATCTTCTTTCCTTCTTGTCTTTCTTATAGTACTTGGCTTCTCTCTTGTACTTGTCATCTTTCTTGTGGCTGCTCTTGTGATGGCTCTTCTTGGCCTTTGGGCAGTCACTCTTGTAGTGGCCTTTTTGACCACACTCATAGCATCTTGGAGTTGAAGAGGAGGGGTTGGTCTTGAAGTGTTTCCCTTTTGAGTAGTTTGCTTCATGCTCATTGGAACCTTCATCTTCACTTGAGGAAGGGTAGGGAGACTTCAAGGTGAGTTGTTGTTGCTGGACCATTTCTTCAATTTGTGCTTTAAAGGCATGTTCTGATACCACTTGTTGGATCAATGGGCTCTAGAGGGGGGGGTGAATAGAGCTATACACACTTCACAAAATCAATTAGACCACCAATTTAAATTTAGTGCAGAAACTAAACCAAACAGCAATTTGATGTCCTAATCTAGCATTCAAAGCAAGGATAAGAGACAAGGGATTGCAAGCACTTGGACATGTGGTTTAGAGTGGTTCCACGTCCTAAACTTAGGAACAATGTCAGTCCACTACCTAGAGTTGGTTAGACTCTAGGATTTGCAACTTGGTTCTCTTATATATCACAATAAGATTACAAGAAACATCAACCATACAACCAAGGACTTAGATTCTCAAGCTAATATCTTCTACCTTACCAAGGACTTACCCACTTTGCAAGTAGTCTTCATCCTTCTTCAAAGGACTTACCCACTCTTGCTTTAGTCTTCAGCCTTGCAGGATTTACGCACTTTACTTGAGCTTTGCCTTGCACCTCTCCTTCTCTTGGAGAGCTTTTCCACATTTCTCCCTCACTAGGAGATATGGAGCATCTGGCTTTCTTCACTCTTAAAGACCAACAACCATCTTCACCTTCACTCGGGGAAGAGCAACATCCACTTCTCTTTCACTTAGAGAAGCAGCTTCAATCAATCTTTAAAGGGAATATGTGGTAGGAAGAGAGAATGGAGAGCTTTACATCATACAAGGGATAGCTCTCATACACAGGGGCCTAACTCACTCATAGCTCATGAATTTATCTTGAAGGTAGAGAGAGAAAGGGGCTCAAGGGCTTGGAACACTCTCAACTATGCTAGCTCCAAGTTTGCAATGGAAGAGCAGCTTGGAATGAACTCCAAGGGGGTCTATTTATAGTTGAGGATGTCCCTTTAAGTTGTGGGACACTTGGATGAAAAAATAGCCATTTTTTGTTCAAGGAAATGACTCTATTTTTGCCCAAAACACTCACCAACGGTCACATCACTTTTTTCAACAAATTCCGTACAGTGCAATCGGTCGAGTTTCAATAGGGGTAACTCGACCGATCAAGTAAAAGACAAAACCGATATTCAAATGATTGGTCGAGTTTGTCCTGACAAAACTCTACCGACCATTTAAACTCAAAATGGCCAGTTACCTGATCAGTCGAGTTCTGTGAGTGCACAACTCGACCGATGCAATCTTCAAAAATCGACCAAGGATGATCGGTCGAGTTTCAAGTCAGGGAAACTCGACCGACCAAGTGCCTGTAATCAATTTTCTAATTTGCAATTTAAAGTGATTAGCACTTGGTGAATTTTGTCCCAAACATTTTTCTCTTCTAAGTTACAAGTTAATTCATCATTACAAGTGATTACATAGATGTTCTAAGGTCATTTACATTGAAATCCCAAAACGCACACTTGTAGCCAATTTGACTTGAACTTGGCCCATTCTAGGGCTTTGGATTTTAGATCCTTTTCATGTACCCAATGCCTGCAAACAATCTTAAACACACATGTTAGATACATATGAGTGGAATGGTTAAATCATTATCAAAATATAGGTAATGTATAACCTCTAGGTCAACACTCAGCCTAGATGGAGAGGTCCAGTTAAAGGCCAGCTGTTAGCCGCCTTAGTCAAATGTGATGACTTGAGTCAAGTAGACCCGGATTCAGTTCTGGGATTAGCTTCTCAGATTTTAAGCTAAGTCTTGTACGGTGAGATCGTAGTTCGCTATGAGTCTTCATATGTAGAGTACACTGCATATGATCATGGCATAAGCTAAAATATGTTCATATAGGTTTAAATAGTTTCTTATAAGTAAGAAAGGCTAAGAAAGATTCGAGTACAGTTTCCCAACAATTATTCTTTGTATGTTTCTGAATTATTAATTCTCTTTGAAATTAATCAAGCATGCTCATATATTGATTTACTCATGTAGATATCTAGAGTATCATGCCATATTTATGATTGTCAATGGTCAATCTCCTTAAAGATTACTGCTATTATAATTGATATCAGTTGCTCAAAAGTATATCTATAATTATATCAGTTCTTTAGAGTGTTTCTTTGAAGTACTCATTCACTGAGTGAGTAGGCTCACCCCTCTACTCACAATTTTTTTAGGGAAATCACATGGACTTGAAGATATCATTGCATCCGAGTAGATTTTCCACAAGAGTTAAGTCTGAGTATAGTTAAGTTCAGTCAGTCCTTGTCACTCTAGGTCCTTGTAAAGAAATAAGAGAGAGTTGTAAATGATGATGTATAACATTATTCCTCTTTTAGAAATATATGTGAATCAGCAAGTCTTTGAAAAACCACTAGAGGGGGGGGGTGAATAGGGTTTTATAGATATTTCAATAATTATTTTAACTCAAACAACCAACCACAAAAATATTGGACAAATGGGACAAGGATTTAGAGTGGTTCCAACCTTAGCAAATACTAAGGCAGTCAATCCACTACCCGGTTGCTTACCCAACCGGGATTTTGAAAGAATCAAATTTTATTACCTCGCAAGGACTTTACATAAAATTACAATTCTTTCACAAACCCTTCGGACAGCCTTCACCTAGAAGTAATTGCACCAACTTTGAAGCAGCCTTCTTGAAGTAACTTCAAGCTCCCCCTTGAAGTAGCCTTCCTCTTGAAGTAGCTTCCCGTTGCAATAGCCTTCTTGAAGTAGTCCGGAGTCCACCTTCTCCACTGAGAAGAACCTTCTCCAATCCGCAGCCTCCAACCCTAGGAGTAGCAAGGAGAATACAAAGGATAAAAGGAACAAGAAGGAAAAATAGAAATTACAATACCACTTTGCAGCTCAAGGCTTGATTTCCTATATCAAGCGTTTTGATCTCCTAACCAATGTATATAGAAGTGTAATTGTTGTGGATAGGAGATGCTAGCCTATAGAACACGAAATTGGAGCAAATAGAAGAATAGCCAATGCAAGTGTTGCTCAATTTCTCAAAACAAATTGACAATTGCAAGTGTAAGCTCAAGTGTATCACAAGTGTAGATTGGTGAGTTTAGGTGTCCTAAGACATGTCCTATTTATAGGAATGACCTAAAAGTGCTTAAGGATGTTCTAGACACTTTCTAGGGGGTTCTTAGTGCTCAACTAGCCGTTATGTGTCCACTAATTGCATTTGCAACGGCTAGTTAATTGACCCTGAAAAGTGCAGACAGAACTCTTCTCGGTCGAAGATTTGTCGACCGAGAGTCCTTCTCGGTCGAAGATTTTTCGACCGAGGGACTTCCTGGAGCAAGTGTTTACAACGTTCATTTCCAACTCCCAACCACCTTGTCTGCTGGGTCTAACGGCTAGTAGGGTCTATTCTCGATCGAAGATTTTGTTGACCGATATTTTCTCGATCGATGATTTGTCGACCGAGAATATTACTGACTCAATGTATTCATTTACTAAGTGTGTGTATCAATGTGCATTTGTGATACTATCTTGGGGAATGACCTATCTAAGTGTTGTGAGTGGATAGGGAAGATCTAAACGCTTGATTTACATGATATCGAATTACTTGTACATTATATACTTGTACAAGCATTTACATTTGATTACAATCATGAAAATAAAGCGATTTTATCAAATTGTTCTTCCAAGTCTTTGTTATCCACCACCTTGTATGCTTGTTCCTGAAATACTCAAATAGCACGTTAAAACCACAAGAATGAAATGTTTGTCATCATCAAAATAAAGGGATTATCATAATGTCCAATTTAGCCAACAATATCCCCCCTTTTAAAGATGACAAACATTTCCTAAATATAAAATAAGGAAATATAAATCATATGAGTTTCATACCTGAAGTTTACCTTTTGTAGCCCTTTCTTGTTTTGCAAGTGGGTGCTGGATGAGATATTATGAAACTCATTTTATTTTATGTTTTTGATTTTATATTATTTCTCCCCCTTTTGTCATTTCAAAAAGATAATCAAGATAAATATTAAGTATGACTTTTATTTCTCCCCCTTAATTTCATAATTTGATGCTCCCCCTTAATAAGATATTCAGTTTGAAAAACTAAGGGATTAATATAATTGTAAACCATTTTTGTCAAATTTAGCTACAATTTGTTTCTCAATCATTTGCAAAGGATGTTAAGCCTTGAAATGATATGAGTTTGTTTTAAGTTTATGGCATATGTGTATTGATTTCTCACCCATTTTACAAGGGATGTTAGGCCCTAACAATGATATGAGAATCCTTTAAGCTTAGAGTACATTAAAAATGTCTCTAACCAAATGCACGGGATGTTAAGCCCTGATTTGTTTAGAGAATTCCATAATATCACATTCATGAAATTTGTAGATTCCTTTATTTTCATAACCAAGATTAAAAATACTAAGGTCATAACAAGCTTCAAATGATGTTTACAGAATTTTGTAAGCTTCTTAATCTTATAATCAAGATAGTTTGTGTGAGCTCCCCCTTAATCTTATAGTTAAGATAATTTAAGGATTCTAAGGTCACAATCAATATTAGATCATAATAAGTTGACCTTTTATGAGAGTTATGCACTAAAATTATGTTTTCAATATGTTAAACACAATTTGAATCAAGATACTAAGATTAAGTGCAGTAAAATGATGTACAAATAAGCATTTTGTCAAGCTTATTTTAGGTCGACCTTGACTTCGACCATGGCGCCCCTTGGTCAAACTTGATTTCAACCAAGAGGCAATTTCTGCAGATTTCCAATTTGAACACTCATATGTGAAGTATAATGTCTGCAGGTAACTTGATTAAATGAATATCAATTTGAAGCATTTTGAGTGATACCTATTATGAATAACTTAATATGGGCATCACAGTGAAGTCTTTGTCCTTAATTTTCCTAGAATGTATGTTTTACATTCATTGTGAATGATGTCTCATAAGCTTTGCTATGGGTATAAATATCAAATCCCATTTCTTCTTGTTCCCTTATTTTCAGATTAATCATAAGATTCTTTAGAAACATATATCCTTGAAAGCAAGGTTAATGTCTTAAAGTCAAGATTTTACAAATAACTAGATAAAACATTTATATTCTTGTTCTAAGGGACACTATTTAGCTTGTCATAGCATCATCATTCATTTATTACAAGCCATGCACACAATAATCATTTTCTATTATGTCAATATACATAGAGTTTTAGAGTTATGCAAAAATAACATTTCCAATGATAGCATCATCTTTATTTGTAATGCGTTGAATTACGATGATCATTTGAAAACATTGTACATTTATGGTTTGTATATATGGATCAAAGATTATTTTAGACAAACCAATGAAACACAATGATCATGACACAAAAATTATGATAGAAAAGTAGAAGCATATCCACAATACAATGATCAAGCATATAACTGCAATGATTATGATCATTTAAACTAAATTTCAATACACATGGTTCCTATATAGATAGACCAAGAAATACTTTAGGAAAAACCATGTGGATTATGATAAGACAATAATTTCTTTGATTAAACTAATCATGGTTCATATTTAAGCCAATCAATTTAGAGAATAAACCAAAATAATCTCATTCGAGTTCATAAATTCTCAAGACAAACCATGTAATTAAACATGCTTAATGAACTTTTTCAATTAATGAATAAGGTTTGTTCAAAATCAGTCTTCATATAACATTTTTGCAATATGTTTAAGGATTTCATATTCATGATGTTATATCTTAATTCATGATACAAAAATATCAATATGTCTTGTTTCAAAAATGGTCTCCAAAATTTATTCTTGATTTGCATATTAAATCAATCATTAATAACAAATTAATAGCAAACTAGATTAATTGAAAATAGGTTTAGCAGATTTATTGCACATTTGAAAACAGTAACCTGCTCGGTCGACTATTTCTCGACCGACAGTGTTCTCGGTCGAACAGTTTCTCGACCGAGAAGGTTTTTGTACTGTTTCAGAATTGTTTTCAGTAATTTTTTTACAAGTAAATCATAGATCGTTTTTCAATTCATTTAAGCAATTTGAAAACTCAGTTTAGTTGAGATAAAACAGATTTATATCAAAGGAATATTTAGATCAAATCCCAATTAATTATATTCAAATCTTTATGTTTTGAGGATTAAACCAAATTTGTAAATATGTAGTCTCAAGTTTAGAGGTTTTCAATTACTTGAATAAATTTGTTATCTTATTGTGTTAAGTTGAGATAGACATATAGATTTACAGCTAAAGTCTTTGGTCATATCTCAACTTAATCTTATTCATCTAGTTTGGGGGTTTTGGAACCCATACTAATTCGACATCCTTTTTCTTGTAAGGACATGAAAAAGAATAATGTCCAAGGCGCAAACAGTAATGACAACATATAGAATCAACCTCATATCTCTTTCTATGATTTTGTTCTAGATTTTTCTTGGGTACATATGTATTTGTGCCTTTAGGTACATACATAGGTTGATTTCCATACGTTTGTGTCTTTCTCCAACTAGGTTTTTGATAAGCTTTTCCTTTAGGATTATAACCTAGTCCTCTCCTTCTAATTTGATGATAGAAATTATTTAAATTTTTTATCAAGGGTATCATTGTTATTCAAACTATTAACTTTTTGTTGCAACTTAACAATCTCATCCATTCTTTTGTTTATGTCTAACTTTGCTTGATCTAGATTAGATAACAAAGAATCTCTTTCTTTCACAATGGTATCATAATCTAGATGTGTACACAAAATGGGTTGTTTTTGAAGATCATTTACTTGAGTTTGCAAGTTTATCTTTTCTAGAGAAAGAAGATTGCAATCTGCTTCTATTGATTTTAGTTTAATATTGTGATCTTCAATGACCTTTTTAAGATTTTCATTTTCACATGTAAGAGAAAGAAGTTTAGCATGTAACTCATTATTTTCTTTATATGATTTCTTTAATTTCTTCTTGCACTCAATATATTTTTCATGCGTTTTTTGAAGACTAGCAATTAAATCTTCTTTAGGTAAATCAAATAGGCTTACCTCTTCTTCTTCTTCACTTGTTGTAGCAATAAGGCAATTTTTGTGGACCTCTTCCTTCTTTTCTCTCCATGGGCAACCAATTGTTGTGTGCCTTGTTCCTAAGCACCAACTGCAACTTGTTGAAGGTTGGTCCAAGCTACTCCTTTGCTTGCGATTGTAGGCACCACCACCCTTCATTCTTCAAGACTCGATTAGAGCTCCTTGAAGCCTGCTCTGATACCAAATTAAAACCACTAGAGGGGGGTGAATAGGGTTTTATAGATATTTCAATAATTATTTTAACTCAAACAACCAACCACAAAAATATTGGACAAATGGGACAAGGATTTAGAGTGGTTCCAACCTTAGCAAATACTAAGGCAGTCAATCCACTACCCGGTTGCTTACCCAACCGGGATTTTGAAAGAATCAAATTTTATTACCTCGCAAGGACTTTACATAAAATTACAATTCTTTCACAAACCCTTCGGACAGCCTTCACCTAGAAGTAATTGCACCAACTTTGAAGCAGCCTTCTTGAAGTAACTTCAAGCTCCCCCTTGAAGTAGCCTTCCTCTTGAAGTAGCTTCCTGTTGCAATAGCCTTCTTGAAGTAGTCCGGAGTCCACCTTCTCCACCGAGAAGAACCTTCTCCAATCCGCAGCCTCCAACCCTAGGAGTAGCAAGGAGAATACAAAGGATAAAAGGAACAAGAAGGAAAAATAGAAATTACAATACCACTTTGCAGCTCAAGGCTTGATTTCCTATATCAAGCATTTTGATCTCCTAACCAATGTATATAGAAGTGTAATTGTTGTGGATAGGAGATGCTAGCCTATAGAACACGAAATTGGAGCAAAGAGAAGAATAGCCAATGCAAGTGTTGCTCAATTTCTCAAAACAAATTGACAATTGCAAGTGTAAGATCAAGTGTATCACAAGTGTAGGTTGGTGAGTTTAGGTGTCCTAAGGCATGTCCTATTTATAGGAATGACCTACAAGTGTTTAAGGATGTTCTAGACACTTTCTAGGGGGTTCTTAGTGCTCAACTAGCCGTTATGTGTCCACTAATTGCATTTGCAACGGCTAGTTAATTGACCCTGAAAAGTGCAGACAGAACTCTTCTCGGTCGAAGATTTGTCGACCGAGGGACTTCCTGGAGCAAGTGTTTACAACGTTCATTTCCAACTCCCAACCACCTTGTCTGCTGGGTCTAACGGCTAGTAGGGTCTATTCTCGATCGAAGATTTTGTCGACCGAGAGTTTCTCGGTCGAAGTTTTTGTCGACCGATATTTTCTCGATCGACGATTTGTCGACCGAGAATATTACTGACTCAATGTATTCATTTACTAAGTGTGTGTATCAATGTGCAATTGTGATACTATCTTGGGGAATGACCTATCTAAGTGTTGTGAGTGGATAGGGAAGATCTAAACGCTTGATTTACATGATATCTAATTACTTGTACATTATATACTTGTACAAGCATTTACATTTGATTACAATCATGAAAATAAAGCGATTTTATCAAATTGTTCTTCCAAGTCTTTGTTATCCACCACCTTGTATGCTTGTTCCTGAAATACTCAAATAGCACGTTAAAACCACAAGAATGAAATGTTTGTCATCATCAAAATAAAGGGATTATCATAATGTCCAATTTAGCCAACAATCTTATGTGTTTAAAAGTATGAGAAACATAATGAATGTTCATACATGCATTTTTACAGTTGAAATCAAATTATAGAAATCAATGTTTAGATTCCCTTGTAAAGTTAGTTTATGTGGTTCAATGTTTGAAAATAAAGAGTTTGAAAAAGAAGAAAAAGTTAAGGGTGATCTTTGTATTACATTAAATCCTCAATTTATGCCCTAATCTCATGATTAATGGTAATTGTGAGATCGGGGTGTAACAACGATACTAACAAGGCAAAAGAAAGGTGCATCTCATGGCAGCAACTTAGCAAAGTTCTATTCTAAAAAACAGAACGTAAGGCTACCTAGAATAGCTACTAACAAGCAAGGAATAATGAACTAAGAACAACTAGCAAGGTAACAAGTAGAAAGGTGATAACAACAAAGTAGGGTTAGAGTTATATAATCTTCCTCAAGAACAAACACCATGCTCTAAGCTCCAAGGTTAAGCTCCAAGCTCACAAACTCAAGGTAGAGGAAGATCCTCCTAGCTCGATCTCCACAACACGTCCAAGAAGGAAGATAGAACCAAGATTAAGAGAGAGAAAAAGAGAGGAAAGAAGATACCAAGGTCCATGGGTGAGATGAAAAAAGAGAGAAAGAAAAGCTAGGAAACCATGGCTTATCAAGGAACAAGATGAAAGAGAGCACCATAAGATTTTAGCTCACCCACCAAGCTCCAAGGGAGAGTTCTCTTCAAGCTCAAGGTCAGACACCAAGGTGAGAAAGCAAGGATCACTAAAAGGGTTCTCTTACATGAGAAGAGAGTGGTATATATACATGTTTGATGAGAGAGAGCGCAAGGGGAAGGTGTCACCACCTTAGAATCCTATAAGACACTTGTCCAAGAAGAAAGACCACATGTAACACCATGTAATAAGGTGATAGGATCTACGTCTCGCTCAATTGGTCACTAAAGAAGGTCAAGGTCGATACACTCATCCATCCCCCTTCACAAATCGATAGGGATGAAACCCTAGGTCACAAATTGATATAGCACTCCTCTAGAGTCACCAAAACATGATATGGTGATCCTCAAGATACCACCAGACCGATAGGATGTCCCTCAAGACACCCTCAACTGATATCAAGCCTCCTCAAGGCAACCACAAACTGATACCAGGTCTCCACAAGGCTCTCAAGCCTGAGAAAACACTCTTATGAGCAAAGTACACCTCAAACATGTGCCCAAAACATCACCAAGGATGTCACCACTCAACCAAGGCCAACGCAAGGTTCCCAACACTTCCTCTCTCCTCTAGGTGATGCCAAGAAAGAGAAGAAACAATCTAGAAGTGGCAAACTTGCACATCAACCCTTATTCTGGGTGAATTCCAAGTTTTCACCAAACCTCTTCACAAAACACAAGCATCAAGCAACAATATAAAACAAGGAACTCAAACCTCCAACATGCCCTAATTACATCTCAGGTGATTAGAGCAAGGAGCTAAGCAATACAAGCAAAACAAACAGGGTTATCCCAAAATGTGGGTCAGGGTCCTTACAACAACCGTCCAAGAAGAATGTTGGATGAAGTAGAACAACAAAATAAATGAAGGAGAGAAGGAGATATTTACTCTTTTAGATCAAAATCACCAAAAGGAAGCTTAAAATATCCTAAATGAGGGTAGATCCAAACCCTAGAAGCTTTAGTAAGAAAATTGCATGTATTCCTCTACCTTGGGAACCTCCTCCTCCACCAAGTAGGGGAAAAAAGAGCTATGTAGAGGAGAGAAGAGATAAGAGACCAAATGTTACATTTTGGTGCTTAAGGATAGGTATATAAAGCTTATGGATAAGGAAAGAGAGAAGTTTGAGGTGTCCAACTCTCCATGTATCCATGACTAAGAGCTTACACGACCATGCAATAAGCAGCTCCACTGCTAATGGAGATCTACTTGGCCATCCATTGGTGTATCTCTAGGCCAATTATTGACCTTCAAGCAAAGGAACCATCAGTTCTTTGAACCCTAGCCACTTAAGTGATGAACCATCGATTGGACCACCTCCTTTAAGTGAACCACCGGTCCAAATGAACCAAAACTAGAAAACCGTCAACATACTGCCTTATAGGATGACAATCGGTTGTCACCACCTGTTGGTGACCACGGATGTCAACTAAATAGGGGGACCATTGGTTGATGGCTCCTAAAGGTAGCTCATCCATGAAGGGGTAAAACCTAATTCACCATGGAAGAGAAACACCATCAAGTCAAGGTATAACTAAACATACCATGGCCCAACAAGCTCAAGAATGATAAGAAAACATATAACGATTATTATGCATGTAACAAATTGAAAGAGAAACTTCTCATGTGGGCAAATTGCAAAAAAGTCTAAAATGTGCATAAAATTGCATAACTTGCTCAAACAGTGTCCAAATTAGACCAAACCTGAAAGTTAATGTTGTCACATGATATCAAAGCATATCACTAGGTTATATTATGGTTTAAAGAACTTTCTTATGGTAATTAAGCTTTTCAATACTTTAAACAAGGTCAGGGGTCTTACAGCTATAAACCCCTAACAAGGATTTCGCCCCTTAAATCTTACATAAATAGAGATGGGTACTTCCTATGCATCCAAACCTACAGCTCCCACGTGGCTTCCTCCACACCATTATCGTTCCACAAAACCTTCACTAACACTATATCTTTCTTCTTCATTTTTTTACCATTCTATCCAAAATCAACACATGACCCTCAACTTAAGAAACATCCTAATCTAACTCAACTTCCATTGACTGGATTGTCTGCTCTATATCTGGATGACATTTCCTTCGCATATAGATATGAAAACATTATTCAACCTGTGCAACTCTGGAGGTAGCTACAATTTGTATGCTACCTTCCCAACACGAACTAAGATAGGGTATGGTCCCATAAATCTAGGAGCCAACTTACCCTTCTTCTCAAACCTCAACACACCTTTCTAAGGAGAAACCTTGAGATACACTTTGTTTCCCACTTGGAACTCAAGCGATCTAAAATGATTATCTACGTAAGACTTTTATCTATCCTAGGTTGCTTTCAACTAATGTCACTTTAATCTTGTTTGTAGTATGTTGTACACGCTCAGGACCCAAAAGTTGATACTCTCCTGTCTCATACCAGCAAAGTGGAGATCGAAAACATCTCCCATACAGAGCCTCATAAGGTGCCATATTTGTTACACCCACATCCCACGATTACCACTAATCATGAGATTAGGGCATAAGTTTGAGGATTATACTTAATACAAAGTTCACTCCCAACTTTTTTTCCTTTTATTTCAAACTCTTTGTTTCGTTGTATTCAATCACATAAATAAACTTTACAAGAGAATTAAACTTTGATCACTCTAATATGATCTCAACATTAATGATACACATCCATACATTCATTCTATTTCTCACACTTCCATGTACATACAACATCATAACCAGATTATACTCTATTATTAAAGAAACAAAGTTACACACTATCATTTACAAATCTCTTTCAACTCTATACAAGGACCTAGAGTGATAGGGAGCGACTAAACTTAACTAATATCATACATAACTCCTGTGGTAGATCTACTCTGATGTAATGACATCCTCAGTCCATGAGTTATCCCTAAAAATTGTGAGTAGAGGGGTGAGCCTACTCGCTCAATGAATGAGTACTTCATAGAAATAGTTTAAAGCACTTATATAATTACAAATATACTATTTAGCAACTGATAACAATTATAACAACAGTAAGCTTTAAAGAGACTAATCGTTCACAAACATAAATTATGACACAATACTCTAGACATCTATAAGAGTGAATCAATATATGATCATGCTTGATTAATCACAAAGAAAACTAATAATCTAGAAATATACAAAGAGTAATTGAATAACTTCACACACTTGGTTAACCTCTCATTCATCTTATTATGCCCTGAACCCACATGAGGTGTACCACAACATGTAAAAGAATCAAAACAAGCTACAATCTCACTGTATAAGGCTTAGAAGCATGCATGTGTTCCTAAGCTTATCTCTCGAGTAAGATCCCGTCTACAACGGGCCTCAGCACGTATGCCTCTCAGCGGCTAATGGGAGCGGCCAGATATCTTAGACTCCACCTCTCAACTTGGGTACTCAGGTTGTGAGTCAAAGCCCTTAGGCTTACTGTGCATCAGTGGACCTACTAACCACTGATCACTACAACATGTAACACAGGTACCACCGACATCCCCGGTTGGTGTTAGGTACCACACAACTATAAGAAGTTTTCCCTAATAATAAAGACCCCCGCACCCTACTGGTGCGCTCTGACTTACCCTGATCTGGACTACCTCCAGTCGGGAAACTATTTCCTCCGCACTGTGCAAGCCTCATCATGTGAGGATTCTATAGTGTTCAGGGCATCTAAATGTCTAATTCACTATTTAAATTCACAATTCAATCATCACGTCAACATATCTTAGTTTAGCTTTGTAAACTGTTCATTTCATAAACCATCTGATAACATTTACCACAATTAAACTGTTAAGCATAATCACATCTTATATTGAGAAACATTGATATCACAATACTTGATTCACTAAACACCCTATCCTTAGGGTTTCATTTTCCTGATTCACTTTTCACATGACTCGCATAAGGATTTAATGTGTCATAAACATTCACTGAATAAAGATTGCTTTCAACAAGTCATATACAATCAACATATGTATGAAATCTTGGAATTGAGCTAAATTAGGGTTTCCATGCCATTGATGCATGGGTTTTGAGTCACTTTTATAGGCTTATTTTATATCTATTTTATGCATGTATTTATCATTTTCTTGATTATATTTGTATAATTCACTATAGTTGGCTTTTAAACTCTTTTTGCATCAAACTATACTTCTTTTATCAAATTTATATGATTTTATATAATCCCCAGACTTATACATATGTTTCGGCACTTTTCAGGCACTTTTGCATTGTCCAGAATCGATACTATCGATCCTGGTGTCGATAGTATCGACATTTCATCAGAAAGCAACCCCAAAATGCGATTTTGGAAGGAAATACCTGTATCATGGTCGATACCATCGACCTGGGTGTCGATGGTATCGACAACATCGGGATCTGGCAATTTTCAGTACTAAAACGAAGCATTTTAATCCGACAGTTGAGCTTTTTCGGAGCCGTAAAGTGGTGCTATGACCTAAGAAGAGCATGGACGGCCCTAGGGGGATCTCATATTGTGTTGCAAAACATCCAAGAAGAAGGGAGAGAGAGAGGAGATGAGAGATGAAGGCCGTCAACCGAGCGATCCGGGCACCTCCAACGGGCGATTTTACTGCCGGAAGACTGCAAAACGCACATTTCTCGAGGAGGATCTCCAGGAACACCTTTGTATCAGGGGTTACACGAGTTTGCTCCATGTTTCCCATGTTTTGCTTCTCTACTCCTATGTATTTTCCATTTTCAACCATGCGGGGCTAATCCCCTTTGTCTTTAGGACCGAGAGTAGCCCGGGTAATCGTTGTATGATGTTTTTATCATAGTAATTCATATGCCATCTCTTAATTCCGTGGTATGATTTCATTTTCTCCATTATATCATTATGATTGATCACTCTAATGATAATTTAATGCCTTTAATTACTTTTGAAAGAAGAATAACGGTTGAAAAGAGACGAAATTCACATTAATTAATAAATCCCTTGAACAAGGTGATGTACGGTTAATGGTGGAAACCTAGAGTTTGGTCTTCATGCACCTAGTTTAGGGCATAGGTTACTACAATAGTGGAACCGACCTAGATTTAGGTAGTGAATTGTATCACGACAGTGAACAATTCTGACTACATGCCACTACCCGGAATGAGAGATGAATTTGATTAATTATATAGAAATAAATACAACGAGAACCCACAGTGAAACCACAATCCTAAAGATTCACATCTAATTGATTAAACTCAACATTTAATCGATTGTTATATTTTATTTTATTTTATTTTTCTTTTCAATAAACTCTTAAAACCTTTTTAACCGCTCTAGCTGATTGCAAACAGTTAGTAGTAGTCTACCGATAGTTCAGTGTCTCTGAGTTCGACTCGGGCCTCACAAAGGCCTATATTACATTGACGCGTGCACTTGCATTATACGTACGGTAAAATTGCGTCAAGTTTTTAGCGCCGTTGCCGGGGACACGACAACTGTCGGTACTACGAGTGCTACAAGCGGCCACTCTAGGCCACTTTTTATTGTTATTATTAATTTTGAAATTCATCATTTATCTGTCATATTTAGCAATCGTCTAGCACTGTACTGAATCAAATTTATTACCCTACATGTACTAGTGCATGGTGAGGACGCGTCGCACAGACTACACGCTGCCATCACCAGAGGTTCCACCGTTGGGATCAGACGACGAGGAAAACAACACTCAAGATCAGCATGAGGATATAGATTTAGATTCTAAACCAAAAGCTATGGCTGAGGAACAGACAATCTGGGAGAAGATCAAGGCGTCTTCTGCATCTGCATCAAAAGGGCTGATCAAGAGGTAGGCTATCAACATTCCCAATTATAAGATCGATCCAGGCCTAATAAATTTGGTCAAATCAAATGCATTTCACAGGCTTAAAAATGAAGATCCGGTGACTCATATTAGCCAGTTTGTGGAGAACTGTGATATGATCAAAATCGATAGGTTCCCGCAAGAGACACTCTATTTGAAATTATTTCCTAGCTCGCTAGCGGGAAATGCCCGAGAATGGCTGCATAACTTGGACGACGAGTATGTGGAGTCTTGGGATCATATGGTCGAGGTGTTCTTCGAGAGATTCTTTCTGCTCGAGAAGACTAATGATCTTGTAAGAAAGATCCACAACTTCAGCCAGAAAGCCGGGGAGACGTATTCTGAGACTTGGGAATGTTTTCAGATAATGCTGAGGAGGTTCCCCCATCATGGACTGGACAAAGAGAAACATGTCAAGATTTTCTATTTTGCTCTTTCTGAGCATGATAGAAGCAACCTGGATTCAGCAGGTTCGGGTTTCTTCTTGAACAACACTGGCACTAGGTGTTGGGAGATCTTGAAGAATATGGCGAAAAAGTAGTCTTGGGGTGATAGAGATGCACCCGAACAGGTTCGAGTTGCAGGTGAGTCAAAGGCCATCAAGGAGCTGAATGACAAATTAGATCTCATAGCCAAGAAGCTTGTGGAGAAAGAAGAAGAATCTGACGAGGAGGCCCAAGTCAAATTTATGCAACAACAGGGCTTTAGGAACAATGATTACACATGGAGGAAGGACATAAAATTCTCATGGAAGGATCCAAACAACTTCCTGCAAGATTTGGATACAAAACCACAAGCTGCTGTGGAGGACAAAAGCACCGAATTGATCAGCTAGGTAGTGAAACAAAATCAAGAGATGATGAATATGTTCAGTAAGCAGTTACAGTCCTAGGGTGAGATTTTGACTAAATTTGGGCAGACATTGCAAAGTCATGGAGCACAGATGAGGACACTCGAGACAACGGTGACTCAAATAGCCAATGAAGCAGTAGCCATGAAGCGGTAGCCATGAAGCATGCAAATCAACAAAGACCAGCTGGTAATGCAGAGCCTGCTCAAGTACATCATCAAGTGAAATATATATCTGTGATTAAGGAGACAGAGCCACTGGTGGAGGAGGTCCATGAAAAGGGTAAAATGCATTTTGAAACAGAGGCTAAGCCCAGGGTGCCATACCCTCGTAGCTTATATGGACTACTAGGCGGATATTTCCCATTCAGAAAATCCCACCAAGTTTCCACTACTACCGTGCCCACATCTCAGACTTCTGAAAAGACTCCTATGTCAGAAGAGCAGGTGAAATCTTTACTTCATAGTGAAGCAGCCACTATCAATAAGGAGAAGCATCCACAAGTCATGCCATCCATGGAGGATGTGTCAAATCCTATCCTAGAAGGTGGCGTAGAAGCAAGCTTAGGGGAGGAGACCCCTAAAGTTCCATATGTGCCACCACACAAGCGAGCGAAGGACCCAAACGTGCCTTTCCCAAATAGTCTGAGGCCGAAGAAAGAGAATAGGCAATACAAGAAGTTCTTGGAAATGTTTCGGAAGATCCACATTAACATTCTACTAGTGGAGGCGATAGAGAAAATTCCTTCATATGGAAGATTCATGAAAGACATCATCAACAAGAAACGACGGATCAAAGATACAAATGTTGTGTGTGTTGATGAAAAAGTGAGTTCTATAATCCAAGGACGGCTGCCAAAGAAGAGGAAAGATCCAGGATGTTTCTACATCCCATGTTCCATAGGCGGCCAACATTTTCCACAAGCACAGTGTGACTCGGGGGCAAGCATTAATCTTATGCCACTTGCCACTTTTCAAAAGCTGGGATTGAAAATGCCAACACAAACTTCCATGACAATTGAGTTGGAGGATGGATCCATTGTGAAGCCGCAAGGTAAATGCAAGGACGTGCTAGTCAAGGTCGACAAATTCATCTTCCCTGTTGACTTTGTAGTCATGGACATGCATGAGCTAGAAGGAGGTGAGATGCTATTGGGAAGGCCGTTCCAAGCTACATATGATGTAATCGCTGCCATTGGGCGAGGTTACTTGACACTTGGGATTGGTGATGATAGAGTTAAATTCAAACTACCAAATGAATCATTGGAGACATCCCTTGACAACCCAGGTTAAAGGCATCTTAATGTCAAGCCTAGGATATTAAACAAGGGCGCTTGTTGGGAGGCAACCCAACTTTAGGTTCATTTTATGTTGGGTTATGTTCGTTTATGTTTATGTACTTAGTTTTTGCTTAGGTTTTGATAATTTTTGTAAAAATGGTACCCTAACTCGTGTTTTGAAGTGTGAAGAATGTTAAGGTCAATACTATCGACACCCATGTCGATAGTATCAAGTTTGGATCAGTAAACGCTGAAGAAAAGTCGATACCATCGACCTTAGTGTCGATAGTATCGAGATTCCTGAAGATTTTCAGAAAAATTGGTGACTGTAAAGTCGATACCATCGACCCTAGGGTCGATAGTATCAACACTTTTGAGTTCTCAGGCTTTTAGATGCATCGATTTAGAAAAATTGCTGAGTCTGGGTCGATACCATCGACCTTGGTGTCGATGGTATCGACACCTGCAGGACAACTACATAAAACAGGCCGAAAAAGGTATCGAAACGAGATTTTTTCGAACCGTTTTTTGTAGAGGAAAGATGGATGAAGCAAGTCACGTCTTAGAACCACTAAGACACAAAAATGGGCTACCAAAAAGAGGGAGATAGAAAGCATCACTTGGTCCACTTGAGAATCTAACCATCCTTCTTCACCACACTTCAAAGCGAATGGTACCGCTGTTCCACCTCTTAAGTGAGAATTTTGACTATGAGGCCATAGTCATATTAAAGCTTAGGTGGGGTGTTGGAACAACCCTCTATTTTATTTTTTACTTACTTATTTATGTTGCTTTTACTTTTGAAATATTAGTTGTATTTATTTTTAGAATTACCGCTTTTATAGGATCCACATCTATCTAGTGTAATCTGTGGAGTAATAAATGCATGGTTTCAATTGGGAGTATTATTATTGGGTTGTGTGAACATAAAAAAATGAGCATATTGTATACTTTTTGAGCTTATTCTTGTTAGTAATTGAGTTGCATAACTGAGGAAGTGCTTGGGTAAGTCAGCTTCAAGACATGGGGACATGAATGACCATCTTTATTGTCTAAGGAAAAGTGATTGACAAGGATGTTTGAACCCAAACTGACCAAATGCTAACGTGACCTTAGACTAAAGTTTAAGAGATAAATCCTTCAGTTACCCTATACACAAGTCTTTAGAGAGGGACATATGATATTTTTGGAAGGTTCTGTCAATTAGTCTTGTGATATGATCCACCACAATTTCATTCACACTCCACCATAAGAAATGGGAGTACATTACTGTCTTTCACTCTTTGATTGCATCCCATGTATATAGGTCTTGCATTATAACTATTTTCACATATTTTTGCATGAAAATGAAAAGAAAAAAAGATAGAGTAGTTATACATGCACATTATCCTTAGGTGCATGTCATTTAATTGCATAACTATCTTTTTGTAGCTGCATTCACATCTTTTGTGCATATAGTACATCATGCATCTTATGTCTTCTGAAACATTAAAGGTGGTGAGCTTGTTCCATATCTTCTGAATGCTTCAAATGTATAAGTTATGTAACAAGAAGTGAGCCCGACAAATAATTCATTGTCATCTATGAAAATAAGGGCTTGAAAAAAATTAAAAAAAAATGAAAAAAGAGAAGAAAAAAAATGAAAAAAAGAATTGAGAAGTAAGTAGGAATGAGAGGGAGAAAGGAACATGTTCTCACTTACATACTAAGAAGAATAAGCACATGGTGTAGTTTTCTTAGATATTCCATCTCACCTTGAGACAGAATGATAGTGCATACATCATTCCACCAAAAATATAGCATTAGGACATTTTCACTTGCATTTTGCATCATGATATGTCATTAATTTTTGTATTGCATGATTGACTGTTATGTGCTTCCATCTCTTCCACAACCACCTATCCCATCCACCCGTTGCTCTAATCGGTAGGCCACCCATGATATTCTCCTCATTCATTAATATCAGGAGATCTGCTTCCATTTAGATGGTAGTTAGGAAATGAGCAACGCATATAGGAGATCATAAGATGCATCAAGTATGGACCAAATGAGTTTATCATATTAACTACTTTAATTGATAATGTTTCACTGATTGGGGGACAAACATCTTTTACATAGGTCTTTGGTCGCCTGGATGGCAGTTAGTGTTCAGTGGTCAATGAGGGCCGGTTTGTGGAAAGAAAGTGGGGATGATGCAGATGCATTTCATGTATTTATGTCATGTTGCTGACTTATCTCAACCAGATCCAAAGTTTTGTTGCTCAAGGATGAGCAAGGTTTAAGCTTAGGGGAGTTTGATGCATGGGGTTTGAGTCACTTTTATAGGCTTATTTTATATCTGTTTTATGCATGTATTTATCATTTTCTTGATTATATTTGCATAATTCATTATAGTTGGCCTTTAAACTCTTTTTGCATCAAATTATACTTCTTTTATCATATTTATATGATTTTATATAATTCCCGGACTTATACACATGTTTCGGCACTTTTTCAGGCACTTTTGCATTATCCAGAATCGATACTATCGACCCTGGTGTCAATAGTATCGAAATTTCATCAGAAAGAAACCCCAAAATGCGATTTTGGAAGGAAATACCTATATCATGGTCGATACCATCGACTTCGGTGTCGATGGTATCGACAGCGTCAGGATCTGGCAATTTTCAACACTAAAACGGAGCGTTTTAATCCGACAGTTGAGCTTTTTCAGAGCCTTAAAGTGGTCCTATGACCTAAGAAGAGCACAGACGACCCTAAGGAGATCTCATATTGTGTTGCACAACATACAAGAATGATGGAGAGAGAGAGAGAGGAGACGTGAGACGAAGACCGTCAACCGAGCGATCCGGGCACCTCCAACAAGCGATTTTGCTACCGGAAGACTACAAAACGCACGTTTCTCAAAAAGGATCTCCAGGAATAGCTTTGTATCAGGGGTTACATGAGTTTTCTCCATATATTTCTTCTCTACTCCTATATATTTTCCATTGTCAACCATGCGGGGCTAATTCCCTTTGTCTTTAGGACCGGGAGTAGCCCGGGTAATCGTTGTATGACGTTTTTATCATAGTAATTCATATGCCATCTCTTAATTCTGTGGTATGATTTCGTTTTCTCCATTATATCATTATGATTGATCACCCTAATGATAATCTAATGCCTTTAATTACTTTAAAATAAGAATTAACGGTTGAAAAGAGACGAAATTCACATTAATTAATAAATTCCTTGAACAAGGTGATGTACGGTTAATGGTGGAAACTCATAGTTTGGTCTTCATGCACCTAGTTTAGGGTATAGGTTACTACGACAGTGGAATCGACCTAGCTTTAGGTAGTGAATTGTATCACTACAGTGAACAATTCTGACTACATACCACTACCCAGAATGAGAGATGAATTTGATTAACAATATAAAAATAAATACAATGAGAACCCGCGGTGAAACCGCAATCCTAAAGATTCACATCTAATTGATTAAACTCAACATTTAATCGATTGTTTTGTTTTGTTTTCTTTTAATTTTCTTTTCAATCAACTCTTAAAACCTTTTTAACAGGTGTAGCTAATTGTGAACAGTTAGTAGTAGTCTACCGATAGTTCAGTATCCCTGAGTTCGACTCGGGCCTCACAAAGGCCTATATTACATTGACGCATGCACTTGCGTTATACGCACGGTAAAATTGCGTCAGCCATTCATTGAGATATCATGAATCAAGAATAATATTGAATAGATAAAGTCTATGATGTCAAGAAAATCACTTCAAATGGATTTCACAATATTTATTCGCAAATTTCCAACTTTCCACTCATATAGGGCTTCACCCTCTTTACTGAGATATCAAGCAAACACTCTTCACATCACATGAAATCCAAGATAGTATATGACATATATGTACTACAAATTCAAATAAACAATCATTCATATTCAATGAGATTCAGATAGACAAATTTCTCTATTTAATTATACAATACTTTTAGTTATAGCCGAAAACCCTAAAATTCAGTTTACTCTTATAACCTCTGCAAATACTTAGTAAATTCTCATTAAGATGGATTGCATCCAATTATAATATGATTTTATCATTTGAAATTATCAAAATAGAGGAATAATCCATTTCATATTATTTTGCAAAAGCTAGATCAAAAGGGCAATTTAGGGTTTGTACTCACATACTAAGCAATTAAAGATTATTGATGATTTAACTCATTTTCATGTAATGTACTATTTAAAGGAAGTATCCACTCACCCTAAGGTGTGAAAACACCTTAAAAAGGCAGCTCATCTCTGAAAATCTCGAACTCATATCAAAACCTTAGCAAATCATCAGATTCTTCTTCCTTTCAACTCGAAAACCCTAGAAATGGGGGATTATGAGGAAAGAGTGAGAAATAGGAGAGATTTGATATCATTTTGGATCAAATCAGAGGAGGGATGGAATCTTTACATGTGAGAGAAGATTCACCATGAAAGGCTATGCAAAGAAGCTAAATTTACTTGATTTCATCATATCTCGGATAGAGAAACGCTAGATCAGCAATTTCACCACTTTCTCATCTCAAACCCTAACTCTCCCTCTCTCTCTCTAGGATTTCATTTCTATGGAATTAATAACGAATTATGAGAGGTCCTAGTGTGTTAGGTTGATCATATAGAGCAATTGAGATGCTTGGGTTAATTGCACATTGACGCCTCACTATACTTTCTCTTATTTTAATTAAACTTTTTGTCAAAAAAATGAGACTGTAATTCATTTATTTAAGAGATCAAACCTTCTCCAAAAATTATTAAAATTTATAATATTGTTTGTAATTGAGTTAAAAATATTCATTTAAAATTTGAGATAATTCCAAGTTAGAATTACATAATTAAAAATAAAATAGTACACTATTATCTAGAAATCTACAGAACAATCACATGAAGAGAAAATTCCCCAGAACGGCCATGCAAACTGCCACAACCTTGCTAAGATAGACCCAACACGGCCGTGGTGCATTTATTTCATCATATTTGAATACAAAAGTTGGTCAAAAATTAATTCTTTCAAAATGGCCGTGTGGCCTAGAATGCCCGTGCCACCAACGACCTAACGCAGTTGGGCTACCCACTACGGCTGTGATATCCAAGCCTCCAACTACTAATTTCATTGTCCTTTGCCTACCTCTCTCACTCATCCCCAACATGAGTCTATTTGGTGAAAACCCTAATTTCATCCGACTAGGGTATATATTTTCTCAACCCCTAATTATACAAAGAGACAACATACTTGGGGTTCTCATTAGGTTTAACACATCATAATTTAGATATCATTATTAATCATGTTTAATAAATGATCAATCTAATCAAGCATGTAATCATCCACATAAACCCTAACTTACCAATTAAGCTCATATACGGTCATAACAATTCTTCCCATTTAAAAAGGTTTCGCCCCCAAAATATAAATATGCAAGCAAAGTACATTCATGGTTTATTTAAGCTTCTAAAATATTACATGCCATTATATTCTTGTATTTCGTACTGGAATGTAGTTTTCAAAATTAAGTCCTTTGTTTCTTTTCTAATCACAACATGTTTAAAATAGTTCTCAATGATAACAAACGAATTCTCTATGCCACAATCAATCATAGGAAAGATAAAGAGAAACATCCATTTTCAATATTTTCATACTCTTGAGGTGTTATCTCAACATTGATAATATGATCCAACTATCTCAATCCATACAACTCAATATGTACTATTGTTTTGTATTACCTCTGAGTCACAAAAGAGAGTTCTCCATGTTGTTTTGAATTTTACTATTGTGCTACTCAAATTGCAAAGCAGTCATGAGTTAAAAGACTAGATTCAACAACAATTGTATAATACTAAGTCAGATTACTGATATGAATGAATAAAACTATCATACACCTTTAATTAACATATTTCATGCACATGTACAACTAAAATCATATGTAAAACAAATTTACATCCCTTAATATACCTTCAGCAAATTATACCTCTAAAAACAAATTCACGTATTACTAAAAGCCATTGTTTTTTTTATTTCTCTCCTCATTCATTACTAATTACTTCTTGTTACTTATCCTTCTCATTTTGATCATACAGAATAAACATCCCTAAAATTGAAACATACAAGGTAAATATAGATTATTCCATCATTCTTGATATCACTGTAATAATTTATTTCATATCACACTTTACTCATGATGTATCACACCTTTTGTTCAAAACACACTTGTTACATTTCAAATTTATTTCTTATCCTTTGATCTGAATCATTTCCATATTGTTTATCTATCTTTCATATTTACTACCTTTAAACTGTGGATTACTATCAGTGCTAGCTTACTTCTCATAGTGCTAATCTCATGATCTTGTTTTATAGAGATGCTAGTATTCAAGGTTAAATCACTAGCGACATCCCTTGAACTACTACAACTCTAAACATTCTAGGGTTTGATCGTTATCAGTAACATGGCGTTATTGTGATGTGACTTTACTCCCTTAATTTGAAATTCAAACTTTGGATCTCCCAAGTTTTACTAAAGTCTTATTTATCTTATCACTTGAATTTCCTTTCTCTTACTTGGCCATTCATATAGATTACTTTCTTCATTTACCCTACTAAGGTTTCATCATCATATTATCTATCATTAATACATTCAATAGATGTCTCTACAATGGTGGGTATACATCATATATGATTCATTTTCTTATTACTTCATCCCCAAATTACTCTCATTAGGTAGGATGCAAAAGAGAAGGTGATTTTGAGATTTAGAAAGCCAATCTTCAAGTATTCACTTAACATGTTTCTTGTATCTAGGTTTAATTACTCATAATCCAAGAGACTAGACTACTTAGCATCTTATCACATCTCCCATTCTCTTTCTTTTACCATCTACATTACTCCCACATGTTTCAAATGCTTCTTTATTTTCCATAATTGTCTTACCATATGATGCTCTTCCATCTATCATTTGTAGCTTCTACTTTTCTCTTATGATCATGTTTCTTATTCATGTGTATGATCATGTATACCATGTTGCGCATATTTCTTTTTATCCTTCTACTGATGTGAAGTTGAATTCTAAATCAATAATCTCTCTACTAGTTTCATCTCATGTTTAATACATTACATATCCTTCATTTTAAATCAAACGACTCATGCATGGGTCAAACTTAGCTTCTCTTTGAATCAAGTTTTTCCTTCCTAAATACAGTCTACCTTTGTATGACTTATTCATTTGTTAAGCTACACTTTTGTTCTTCTTTTAGAAACTAGTTTATTGTTCTATAGAGACTTGGAATATAAAGGTAGTAAGGATGAATGTATTAAACTTCATAATAAAGGTATACATTCCATGCTCTCAATTATATCATAACCCTCATTCCTCAATCAAGCTCATCATTTCTAACATTTCTCTTTACTCCAACTAAGTTTTTTTATCCTGGTCTTATGATTTACATGTTCATCTAATTCTTTTTACTTTAACTCTTCTGAAGACTCTTCACTTCTATGTACTTATCATGTACTCAACTATTTTCTTCTATTTTCCCTTTGCTTTGGAGTACATAAAAGCATTGTACTTGATTATATGATCCATTCCTCATGATTGATTCATACTATCTTGGCCCTTACATACTTTTCTCATATCTTTTCCATATTTCATACTTAGAGTTCATATAATACTAATCATTAAACTTACTCTGAACCTTATGTCGTGTTCTTTTATTCCCAATTAAGGATTTCTCATATGAGAACCCACAGTTGGATCTCAGATATCAATTCCAACTGATTCTTAGCTATTCTAATCTTTCCCTTACATCTCAACATCTTAGTGTATGTGCATTCTCACTATGATGTGGGTCTAATTTATCCAGAGTCTACTCTTATTATATTTTCAATAGGAGTCATTAGATCCCAGTAACGCATCCTGCCAGTCGAACCTGGCCGAACCTACAGTCTTGAAGCTAAGAGCTACTCAGGATTAACTGACTTCTATATGAGAAATTTATAAGTCTCTTAATTATAAATACTTAATATTTATGTGAACAAGTTATTAAAAAAGGAAAATATATGATAAAACATAGACATACATAAATGTATGGTAAATGACGTTTTTATGTTATTATTTTATGTCATTTGTTAAAAAAATACTTAACTTTTGTCTTTTTACAATATATGTTACATATTTTCCCTAACAAACAAAAATAGATAAATTTCTTGCCACCCAAGCCAAATACTACTATATATAGACCCCTCCCCATGACCTTCACACATATAGAAATTACTTGACCAATAGGACATGACTCCTAACCTTCTCTCTTATCCTCCTATTCAAGTCCCTTGGATGAGCCGCCAAAGACTTACACTTTCATGGAGATCTTTTCCCTAACCATCCATGTTTCAAACCTTGGAACCCTGACTTGAATCTTAGATTTAGACTTTGACAAGTTGACAAACTTCTAGAGGTATGTTTGCATTCCATATTATTTCTATTGAGAAATAAACCTACTTTCCCCTATCTCTCTTGAACAAATTAGCTTACACCAATTCTCTCTCTTTTGAGGATTTATTTCATATGAAAGAATCTATTTTGATTCAGATCTTGTGATCACCTTACTTTATTGAATTTTTTTTGGAACCTTATTTATATCTTGATCATCTTTTTCCTGGTAAAACCTTAATTTTAAAGTTGTGGACTTTTGTGATCATGTGAAGTATCTTAATTGTGGAAATGTTTAAATGCTTATTTGTGGGTCCTTTGACCCCATTGATATCAATTGGATGATCTCAACCCTTATTCATGCTTGACTATAATTTAACTTACCTACTCTATTTGCATGGATGATTGACTAGTCATAACTATAAGTAGTGACACCATATAAGCACTGAGTTTTTTCCCCTATCATATTTGATATTTAGGCATTGAGTTTTATTCCCCTGCCAAAGATTGGGTTTTATTCCCCTGCCACATATGATATAGGCACTGGGTTTTATTCCCCTACAAAATACTATATTTGTTTGGCACTGAGATTTTATTCCTCATGCCCTTTGGTATGGAATACATATGAGTTCCTACCCTACTATTTAGTATATTCTAGTCTATGTTATACTTACCATGTAACTTTTTATGCTTTGTGATATTATTATTGTGACATTGCTGAAAGGCAAGAAATCTTTTATTATTTATCTTCTTCATTTTAATATGCATATTATTTTGATACCCACTTGGGTAGTCCTTTCCTTTTCTATGTGAAGCTTGTTTATTTGACATCCTTTATTCCTTATATTGCTCAATTCTGATTTGATATGCACATACCAATATTTTGCTGATACATCTAGTTTTTCTCCTTCTGGTGGTGCATGCTTCCAAGCCCAGGTGTAGGACTTAGAAGACTTGACTCAGTGACATGGACCTGCTAGGTGGAGCTCTTGGGAGATATATTCGAGGTGGTTAGATGACCATGTACTGATCCTATGATTAGTTTAATTCTCCTATGTATCACCCTGTGTGGTGAAGTATGGTAATATATCAAGCATTGTAATAGTTAGATATTTTATATTTCACTGCTGCATTTGGTATCTTGAATCATACTTTGAATAAATTTAATTATCATCCCTTTGCAAAGAAATAGTGGTGTTTGGCATGCATGATGTTCCTTTTTATTTAATTTAGTAGGGAGTAGATCCCCTCTCAAGTCCCACTCCTTACAGTATGGTATTAGATCCATTAGCAGTCACTTAATGTAATTTTTTTAATGTAATCTCTCTTAGGATGTGTACCCTAGGAATATATGACATGTTAATTAGATGCATGCAAAAGATAAAAAGTGATCACGATTAAAAGATATATAGGTAACCCAAATCTTTTAGTGAGACTTTAAATATATGTTTCCATATTTCATGGTACCTTTAAGGATGAATGTAATGTAGTGCATGAGACTATCCTTCGTACCTATAGGGTTATTTGGCTTTTTAGGTAAAACCTTTTAAGGAGTGGAGAATAGGTGATTGATAATGTTTGATGATTAGATTTCAAGGATGAAATCCTTTTAAGGGGTGGAGTGTTGTAACGATCCAAAACCTAGAAACTTACCCTATTAGATGATTAGAATGTTAGTAAGCTTGGTCCCCTAGACTTGACCAAACAAGGATAAAAGTATATCTCAACAAATAATGTAATGCATATAACATAATATGTATTAATAGGTTCTATAATCACCTCACACGTTCACATAATAACTTCAATATATGCAAGTATGTTACATGTATTTCCATTGATAATAATACTCACATAATCAAATAAAAATGTATAATATGCTTTGGAGCAACAATGGGTAGTTCCATGTCTATAAATATTAATAATGTTCTATTATTTAAAAAATACGAAATTAATGGATTAAATATGTTAAATGTGTAAAATGTGGAATTTCGCGCATAATAATATATGATTTTTTTGTGACATTATAAAATTAAAGGGACTCTAATTTAAGATTTGTTAAAAAAATGTAGATAATTTGTTTAAACCATAATGGTGATATAACTCACAAAAAGAAATTCCAAAACCCAAATATAATAATAAAAATGTATTTGCTGGTTCCCAAATAACTTGAGTGCCAAGTTTCACATTGTTTGAATGATAATAAATATTTTAGTTACATTTAGAAAAAATGTGAGTTTTACTCCAAAATGTTAAATAATTTGTTTCATGACTTCAACCGTGGAAATAAATCCCAAGTGTGAATTCCACGCACCAAAATTAGTCTATGTGTCAATTTTCACATTATTTGGAAAAACTTATATATCCTAGTGTAGTTTAGGAGAGAGAATATGACTTAAAGTCCAAAATATTAAATAAAATAGTAAACATTCCCAATATGGAAAGTTAATGACAAAATCAGACTTAGATTTTAATTTGCTTGTAGGACAAGTTTCACATCTTTTGAGTGTTCTTGCATGCCTCAGATTCATTAAGAAAAGAAAAATAAAAGTTAAGGCCAAAAATATTGAATTTATTATTTAAAAGAAAACATCTAACATATTAAATGAATAATATAGAACAACTTGTTTGGATTATATATATATATATATAATTTATGTGAAGTTTTAATAAATAAAATTGTAGTATGAAATAAAGGGAAACAATGTGTTACATGCATGTTAAATCTTTTAAAAATTTAACATGGTGGAAAATCTAAAAATGTATTTACTTTTCAACTACAATGAGACCCAGGTAATTGCAACACTGTGGAATATGTGAGATATTTTACCAAATTTTCAAGAACTAAATTCTCTCTACTTAATTTTTCAAACCAATAAATAAATGAAAAAATCACGTTAACATATCATAAAGGAAACAAATATTTTATCTCAATTATATATTTGTTTGGAAACACATAAATGTTCCCAAATTTATATAATCAATTACTTAACCCAAATGAGAAATAATCATAATATTGACTAAAAGATTTTCTTAGTAAACCTCCCTATTACATCCTAAAATTATAACAATATGGAAAAAAAATAATAGTTTGATAGATAAATTTTACACCCTTTTGATATGAAATCCTTGCAATTAGTTTTGGATATATAAATTTATTAGAACCTATCTACTCTAAAAATAATTAATGTAGAATATATTAGCAATATATATGGTTGCCTCAAATTTAGAATTTTAGGTCTAACTTAATGTTAATTAAATAGATGCCTTTTAATGAAATAAAATTGTTATACATGTTTTACTGACTCTAGAGTGAAAAGAGAACCATTGAGAAGAAGTCATTGCATAATGGAAAAAACAATTATATATAATAGGTTGATAAATGGAATTATATAAAAAAGGAGTTCAACTATGAATATCCTACAAAAGTGTACATTAGATTATTATACATAGTTACATTGAATAAAAAGTTACACAACAAGAAATTTATAAGTCTCTTAATTATAAATACACAATATTTATGTGGTCAAGTTGTTAAAAAGAAAATATAAGATAAAACATAGACATAAATAAGTGGATGGTAAATGCCATTTTTATGTTATTATTTCCTATCATTTGTTAAAAAATGCTTAACTTTTCTCCTTTTACAATATATGTTACATATTTTCCCTGGTATACAAAAATAGGTAAGTTCCTTGCCACCCAAACCAAATAGTCCTATATATAGACCCCTCCCCATGGCCTTCACACACATAGAAATCACTTGACCAATATGACATGACTCCTAACCTTCTCTCTTATCCTCATATTCAAGTCCATTGGATGAGCCATCAAAGACTTGTAATTTCATGGTGATATATTCCTAACGATCGGTATTTCAAACCTTGGAACCCTGACTTGGATCTAAGATTCAGACTTTGACAAGTTGACAAACTTCTCGAGGTATGTTTGCATTCCATATTATTCCTATTGAGCAATAAACCTACTTCCCCCTCTCTCTAGAACAATATAGGTTACATAAGTTCTCTCTCTTCTGAGGATGTATTTCATATGAAAGATCCTATTTCAATTTAGATCTTGTAGTCACCTTACTTTATTGAATATTCTTTTAGAACCTTATTTATATATTGATCATATTTTTCCTAGTAAAACCTTAATTTTAAAGTTGTCGACTTTTGTAATCATGTGAAGTATTTTAATTGTGAAAATGTTTGAATGCTTATGTATGGGTCCTTTGACCCCATTGATATCAGTTGGATGATCTCATCCCTTATTCATGCTTGACTATACTTTAACTTGCCTGCTTTATTTGCATGGATTATTGACCAGTCATAATTATAAGTAGTAACACCATATAGGCATTGGGTTTTGTTCCCCTTACATGTTTGATATTTAGGCACTGGGTTTTATTCCCCTACCGGACATTGGGTTTTATTCTCCTTCCGCATACATATTAGACACTGAGTTTTATTCCCCTGTCATGCATTAGAATTTATTCGCCTGCAAAATACTATATTTGTTTGGCACTGAGGTCTTAGTCTCATGCACTTTAGTATGGAATACATATGGGTTCCTACCCTACTTTTTAGTATATGCTAGTCTATGTCATACTTACCATGCAACCTTTTATGCTTTGTGATATTGCTATTGTGACATTGTTGAAAAGGTAAGAAATCTTTTATTATTCATCTTCTTCATTTTAATATTCATATTCTTTTGATACCCACTTGGGTAGTCCTTTCCTTTTATATGGGAAGCCTTGTTTATTTGTCATCCTTTATTCCTTATATTGCTCAATCCTGATTTAATATGAACATAACAACATTTTGTTGATACATCTACTTTTCTCTTTTTGCTAGGGTATGCTTCTAACTCTAGGTGTAGGACTTGGAAGACTTGACTCAGTGACATGGACCTACAATTGGTATGTATGCCTTGAGAGCCAATCATGGGATGATTGGTGGGATACATTAAGATAGATTTGATAAACATCAAAGGCAAGCTTCTAATTCTTTCTGGTTCAGTCATATGAGATAATGATAGAAAAGATTGAATGTCTAGAGAATGATAGTACTCAATGACGTATGCTTTCAGGTTGAGGACCTGAACGATGAGATCATACAGAGGCTAAGAGTTTGTACATTCTTATTATGTCCCTAGTCGGATGTCATTGTGGAAGGTAGATAGACAACAATGACACACAAGACTAGATTGTGGTGGTGGTTGATGACAAAATCTTGTTAGTCATGATATGGAGATATCAAACCAAACACATAGGTACTTGTTAGAGAACAAGTGTACCAGACAGACCCACCATGAGTTTGACACATGGAACCATGACATGGTAGTCACAGTCAGTTCTCACAGTGATGGTGGTGAGTGTGATTCTTTGACTTGAAATCACTACACTCAACACATGTCGTTGGGTACACTTTGACATCATCAAATGCAATCTTGAAACATGGGTTGTTATAAAGGTGATGATTGGGTGGCTTTGACACATGGGGCTTTTGAGGGGTGAGTGATAGATATGGGATTTGTCCTCCTGAGGGAGTTTGATATCCATGACCACTTGATGAGTAGGATTGAGATAGGCATACATGCATGTGTGAATCAGTATGTGATATTGATGTCATACATATCTCCTCCAATCTACTCTGAGATCAAGAAAGTGAATGAACTTTGATAGGATGATAGTTCCATGCCTTGAGTTCATTCGGGATATCAGTGACAAAGGAATTATACATTCACTGTAACACCATTCATGGATTGTAAGATTGAAAGTTGATCTCCAAATTTCTATTTCACTTGGGTAGCACTGATGTGTGACTAGGCACCGCTCTTTGCTTGTGAAGTCATAAGTGTTATGGATTTTCACTGACAACGTGAAATGGACCTACAGGGTCACACACATAGGATTTAACCTAGAAGAGGAGTTTATCCACAAACTATGTTTAGATTAATTACTAAAGGAGTTTAGTAGTTCAATTAAAAACTCAATCAATTGATAGCTCAGTATCATAGTGTTCAAGGTGTTGGACCGGTTGATTGGAGTATCAGATTGATTGAAATTGTAATTGACTAATTTGCACAAGTCTGCTGCCCCAACCGATCGGCTCATGGGATGAACCGATCGGCTCAGGTTGTTGAACCGGCCGGCTCAAGCTGTGAGTCGATCAACTCATGTGTCATGAAGCGATCGGCTCAATTGTTGAACCGATCGATTCATGTGACCAACCAAGATCGTTTAGAAAATTAGAAGACTATTTTACAAATACAATTTGTTTCACTTGTACAAATTCGATTTGGACAAGGATTAATATTTGATTAATCGGAAACAAATATGAAAGTCAATTTGAGTTGGATCAGGACCACAAACCGATCAGCTCATGCATGAACCGATCAACTCAAAGCACCATACGATCGGCTCAGGTCCCCAATCGATCGGTTCATGCTTGAAGCGATCGGTTCAGGTGGCGCAGTTGGTTGTTTTGTGGAAAATCTCGAACCCTTCTACTCCTGTTTAATCTCACATTGCCTGAGGTAGAGAACCCTGTCCCATGACCCTCCTATATATATAGGGGTAGTGGGGGCTTCTCAAGAACAACAACTCAAAACACTAGTTGCTCTGCAAAGTTGTCGTTCTCTCTGGTTTTGGTAACCGAGAGAGAGCCCGAGCAAGTGCTACCCGATAAGGGTGGCACATCAAGGGAAAGACAACTACAGAAAAGCAACTGGTTGTAGGAGAGTGTGTTGGTAACTAGTACACTGACAGGAGGGTACGACTCCTTCTGATTCCTTGTGGGACAAGGAGATTGAAGTTCTAGGTGGTCTATGTGGACTACTTCAGAGGTGGGAGACTTCTGCCGCTCAGAGGACAGCTGTCAATCCCGACAGTCATGGTGAGACCATGAGCTGCACAGACACCGTCCAAGACCGGAGGTGAAAACCATGCAAGCCACGAGGTAACATCACCGAGCAAGCCTCGGGACAAGGTATGCCTCTACAAACCATTCTTCCTATTGTATAGATGTTGACGCGATTCCTTTTTTTTGGGTTTGGGAGAAGAAATTTTTTTTCCCGCTGCCTTCTCTGTCTCCCCTAAAACCCAACAGTGGTATCAGAGCCACGTTAACTACTCTATACTTTAGGATTATCGATGTGATCAATTTTGGTTTGTCGCCTTTATTTATTGCATATGATGCGAATAAAATTGTCTTTATGCATGTCCAATCCTAAATCCACAAATCCCAATATACATATATGATATGTAATATGAATGCACTCGATACACGTCGCCCTTAAATGAGTTTTGTGGTGGATGTATAGCGTGGTTATGGCCAATAAACCCTATGTATGTGTGCTTGGTTGTATGTGGTTGCTTGCATCTCGGTCTGCGCACTGATTCCCTACCTTCTTTTCCTGATGTAACTCGAGATAACTCGAGATTTCTTTCCTACCTTTGCTCCCCCCGAATGTAACTCGAGTTTCCCAATTTAAATGTAAATAGGACAGATCTTTTATATTTCTTGTTATGTCAAAGAACGGAGGACATCTGACGACGACTGAGACGATCAGTTCAAGGCGTGAACCGATCGGTTGGAGATCCAGACGATCGGTTTGAGAAGCGAGATGAGCGGGTGGTGACCTGAGGAGATGCACGAAGACCAGGCGAACCGATCGGTTAGAGGAGCCAACCGATCGGATGGTGGCACCCAGACGACCGACCATGACGAGCAGGTCATTCGTGTGATGAGTTGATAAACTCGGACGTCTATAGCACTTCATCATGGACATGTTGCATGTGATGTAGACCTAGATGACCGTGATTCCTCTTGGCTCAAGAAATCACATTAAGATGGCCATAATCATCGCTTTTATCATTTTGCATGTTCTCTATGGGATATAGCATGTATATGATACATACTATGTATTGTGGTAATTGGATATGTATATGTACCTATAAAAACCAAATCCCTCATTAAATATTAAAGTTTTAGATGCCTTCCAAATGCGACACACATGAAAAGCTTGATTGGCTAAGTGTGTGCACGCCCTAGCGCGGTACACGGTCTATCTGGTGGAAGCGTGAAGGGTGGATATGTGGGTCTGTGCCCTAACATGATGCATATTCATCGTGTTGGCTTTGGGTCAGACTTAACAAGGTGACCTAGAAAGGATCTAGCACCTTGAGGCATAGAGGTGATCATGGAAAAAAGTTGCATATAACATCTTTCAAGAGTTGCATATGATGCAATTGGCAAGAGTTTCCTACCTGGAAGATCTAAGTTGTGGGTGACAACCCTAGCTGGTCCATGACTTAAAGGATTTTAGGATCTTGACCCACTAGAAGATTGTACACTGCAATCTTCCGAATTGATAGTGAGGGCTATCAATTTGAACAAAATAGTGGGAGCAATAATTAATTAAAGTCCTAATTATATCGTCAACCTTTCAAATCAATCAAATAAGTCAAAAATTGAGTTTTGGACTAAATTGCATATATTTCCTTTTGTAGAACAAATGACAACAAACTACAATCACTTTTCATTGTGATCGGTCCTTGAAAAGGATAAGCTGAATGGGACTAACTTCCACGACTGGTTTAGGACATTGGTAATTGTTCTCACTCAAGAGCGGAAGCTCTATGTCCTAGATACTCCAGTTCCAGAGGAACCTACTCCTACCGCACCAAAGACAGAAAGGGATGCTTATAAGAAGCATTCTGATGATGCCATTGATGCAAAGTGCTTGATGTTGTGCTCCATGAACCACGAGTTGCAGAGACAACATGAGAACATGGGTGTCATTGAGATGATTCAACATCTCAAGAACATGTATGAGGATCAAGCACAGCAAGAGAGATATGATGTCTCCAGGGCACTGTTCAAGTGTGTCATGACAGAAGGAGATCCAGTTGGTCCTCACACACTCAAGATGATTGGGTATGTGGAGAACCTGATGAGACTGGGATTTCCTATGAGCCAAGAGTTGGCTACTGACGTGATACTACAATCGTTGCCAGAATCCTACAGTCAGTTTGTGATGAACTACAACATGACCAACTTTGACAAGCCGTTGACATAGTTGTTGGGCATGTTGAGGACAACCGAGGGACAGATGAAGAAGGACAAGCCTAAGTCTGTGATGATGATCAACAACAAGAAAGGCAAGTCCAAGTGTAAGAGCAAGGGCAAGTCTAAGAAACATTCTAATGCTAGCCAGCAACCCAAGTCGTCTTCAACTCTCAAGGCCAAGGAAGGCGTGGACAAGAGAGGCAATTGCCACCATTGTCAAAAGCCAGGACATTGGAAAAGGAATTGTCCACTCTATTTGGAAGAAATAAAGAAGAAGGAGGCGACATACGTCTCCACCTGAAGGAGTCATGAAATAAACTTATAACACTTTTTAGGTATATGATACCAAGATAAAAAGTGTAAAGCACTCAATAAATGGGGCAAATGTTGCCGCCATAGATAGGAGCACTTTGGTTTATTTTCAGCCATAAAGGCATGTAATAGAGTTATGAACTGCTATTTCATATTTTCCAATGGATAGAAACACATTATTTTTTGCATATTGTATGACAATGATAGAAATTAATGATGTTGATGTTTCATTTTCAAAAGATATGATCTTTATGGCAATGCCTTGTTTATCTTATGTTACTTGGTATGCATAAGATAAAATGATACCTAAAAGTTATTGATAACGCAAACAATCAAATTAGCATAAATCATGAGAAATTCATTTCTAGTTTCCATATGATGGATAAATCTAGACTCTTTTGGTTAGAGAACCAGTAAGAGACATGAATCTCTTGGACATGATTAATCAACCTTCACTAAGGTAGTGGGAGAATGATTATCCTATTAGGTATAATAAATGAGATGTATTTACATACCTATTAGAGTTAATGCTAATACTTCAAATGGTGTTTAGAGAAATACCAATATGAATATCTTGAAGTGTTCAAGAATATCATAGATGAAGTACATATTTGGTAAAGTGTTAATTCCTAATGAGATCAATGAATGAAATACTTGGACCAAATGTTTGAGATCCTTATGAGTGATTATGATAGTGTATCATAGTGAACTCATGATTAAGGCATGGTGATATCTAAATCAACAAAGAGTCATACTCTAAGGAGTTAGAGGATGATTATCAAATAACTTATTTCTTCTTAAATAAAGAATACCCCACACTAATAAAGGACATTAAGAATCACAAGGATTATGAGTTGTTATATCCTTGAAAGATACACCTCAATTATATATGTGATGAGTTGATCATATGATGAGTCAATTATCTAGATGAATATGAGGAACCGGATTTTGAGTTATGGTTTATGACCATTACATCCTAAATGACTTCCATGTGAACCATAATGTGTGACCTTGATGGTAGCACCCATTGGGATGAAATCCATAAGTGTGAATGAGTCTTAAGAGTTAAGACACATGGATAACATTTTGAGAAGGATGATGCTTGTTGATTGCAACTTAATAACTAAGAGATTTGGCATACAGATACTAAAATTGCATTCCTGTAAGGAATAAAACAAGGATGTGTACATGACACAACCTATAAGTTTTATGAATCCATTAATGCAAATGAAGTCTATAAGTTACAATGGACTAATCAATGTGGTTGATTAAGTACAAGCAACTCAGAGCTGGATCTTTGTTCTGATAATATAGTCAAAAGGTTTGACTGATATGTCAAAGATAAAGAGAGATCTGTGATTTAGTGGGAGCGTATTCACATTCCACATGTTGATGTGAAATGGAAATGTTCTAGAATGGAAAGTGGAAATTATCTTTAAGGAAGATAGAGATGTTTCCTATGTGATAGGAATAGAGATCTATAGAGATAGTTCTTGAAAACCTATTGACCTAAAAGAGAAAGCATACATTGTCAATCTATACTGAAGGGTTCAGTATGCACAGATTCAGTGGGAGAAAACTTATCCATGTTACATGGAGTTAGTATCCCAAGGACAAGTGTCCAATTCTTATGAAGAATAGGAACACTGAGAATAGATATGGATCTATCATGTATGTAATTATCCCATTATCTTGCATGTATGGACATAGAAAGAATAAAATGCATTCATCATCTTGTATGTAGGACATGACAATATGATGTGCTCATCCTGATAACTTGTATGTAGAACATGACGAGTGGATGTCTGTCTAGTTCCAGTAAGGGTTACTGGAATACCATAAGAACTTGATAAGTACTTGAGAAGTACTAGTTCTATGGAAATAAGGAAGGGTTCAATGTAAAGAGTTACACTGATGCGAACTTTTGAAAAGGACAGAAAATTAATCACATATATATATATATATATATATATATATATATATATATATATATATATATATATATATATATAAGTGAATGTTTGTTGATAAATGGAAACGATCCAATAAAGTTGTTTTAAAAGGAAATGTCGAGAATCTGTGTGTTAGAGAACATCAGTGGATACTATATGTATCTAGGAGTTCATAGAGATGAACTTATAGATATTCCGGTCATTGATGACAAGTTAGGAGTGCTTGGTCATGCAATGTGGCTAAAGGTTAGCAAAGGAATACTAGATCGCATATTACGACAACTCCATCTCATACGTGTGACGTACAAATGAAGAGATGAGAGACATGCAGTTAATAACGACTTTGGCAAGGTGTTGTCATAACTCACTATGTTAGCACTAGAGTACAGTATCATGTGGGACATGTTTGAAGATCACTATGAATATGATTCAAGGGTGATTGGCTAACAGTGTAATTGGGAGTCTGTTGGTATGTATTCCCTGAGGGCCAATCATGGGATGATTAGTGGGATACATTAAGATTGATTTGATAAACATCAAAGGCAAGCTTCCAATTCTTTCTGGTTCAGTCATATGAGATAATGATAGAATAGATTGAATGTCTAGAGAATGACAATACTCAATGACGTATGCTTTCAGGTTGAGGACCTGAACGATGAGATCATACGGATTCTAAGAGTTTATACACTCTTATTATGTCCCTAGTCGGATGTCATTGTGGAAGGTAGATAGACAACAATGACACACAAGACTAGATTGTGGTGTTGGTTGATGACAAAATTTTGTTAGTCATGATATGGAGATACCAAACACATAGGTACTTGTTAGAGAACAAGTGTACCAGACAGACCCACCATGAGTTTGACACATGGAACCATGACATGGTAGTCACAGTCAGTTCTCACAGTGATGGTGGTGAGTGTGATTCTTTGACCTGAAATCACTACACTCAACACATGTCATTGGGTACACTTTGACATCATCAAATGCAATCCTGAAACATGGGTTGTTATAAAGGTGATGATTGGGTGGATTTGACACATGGGGCTTTTGAGGGGTGAGTGATAGATATGGGATTTGTCCCTCCTGAGGGAGTTTGATATCCATGGCCACTTGATGAGTAGGATTGAGATAGGCGTGCACACATGTGTGAATCAGTATGTGATATTGATGCCATACATATATCCTCCAATATACTCTGAGATCAAGAAAGTGAATGAACATTGACAGGATGACTGTTCCATGCCTTGAGTTCATTCACGATATCAGTGACAAAGGAATTATACATTCACTGTAACACCAGTCATGGATTTTAGGATTGAAAGTTGTTCTCCAACTTTCTATTTCACTTGGGTAGCACTGATGTGTGACTAGGCACCGTTCTTTGCTTGTGAAGTCATAAGTATTATGGATTTTCACTGCCAACGTGAAATGGACCTGCATGGTCACACACATAGTATTTAACCTGGAAGAAGAGTTTATCCACAAACGATGTTTAGATTGATTACTAAAGGAGTTTAGTAGTTCAATTAAACACTCAATCAATTGACAGCTAAGTATCATAGTGTTCAAGGTGTTGGACCGATTGATTGGAGTATCAGATTGATTGAAATTGTGATTGACTGATTTGCACAAGTCTGGTGCCCCAACCGATTGGCTCATGGGATGAACCGATCGGCTCAGGTTGTTGAACCATTCGGCTCAAGCTGTGAGTTGATCGGCTCATGTGTCATGAAATGATCGGCTGAATTGTTGAACCGATCGATTCATGTGACCAACCGAGATCGTTTGAAAAATCAGAAGACTATTTTGCAAATACAATTTGTTTCACTTGTACCAATTCAATTTGGACAAGGATTAATATTTGATTAATCATAAATAAATATGAAAGTCAAATTGAGTTGGATCAGGACCACGAACCTATCGGATCAGGCATGAACCGATCGGCTCAGAGCACCAGACGATCGGCTCAGGTGCCCAACCGATCGGTTCAGGTGGCGCAGTTGGTTGTTTTGTGGAAAATTTCAAACCCTTCTACTCTTGTTTAATCCCGCATTGCCCGGGGTAGAGAACACTGTCCCATGACCCTCCTATATATAGGTGTAGTGGGGGCTTCTCAAGAACAACAACTCAGAACACCAGTTGCTCTGCAAAGTTGTCGTTCTCTCTAGTTTTGGTAACCGAGAGAGAGCCCGAGCAAGTGCTACCCGATAAGGGAGGCACAACAAGGGAAAGACAACTGCTGAAAAGCAACTGGTTGTAGGAGAGTGTGTTGGTGAATAGTACACCGACAGGAGGTTACGACTCCTTCTTATTCCTTGTGGGACAAGGAGATCGGAGTTCCAGGTGGTTCGTGTGGACTACTTCAGAGGCGGGAGACTTCTGCCGCTCAGAGGATAGCTGTCAATCCCGACAGTCTCGGTGAGACCAGAAGCTGCACAGACACTGTCCAAGACCGAAGGTGAAGACCGCGCAAGACATGAGGTAACGTCACCGAGAAAGCCTCGGGATAAGGTATGCCTTTACAAACCATTCTTCCTATTGTATAGATGTTGACACGATTCCTTTTTTTTGGGTTTGGGAGAAGAATTTTTTTTGTTTCCGCTGCCTTCTCTATCTCCCCTAAAACCCAACACCTACTAGGCTGAGCTCTTGGGAGATAGATTTGAGGTGGTTAGATGACCCTCTATTGATCCTATGATTAGTTTAATTCTCTTATCTATCACCTTGTGTGGTGAAGTGTGATGATAACATCAAGCATTATAATAGTTAGATATTTTATATTTTAGTGCTACATTTGGTAGCTTGTACCAAGTTCTTCAAGGATCTAATTACTAAAAGAGTACATGGTGATGAGATAGTGACGGTTAAACTTTCCAAGATGTCAGGTGCTTTTATTCAGGCTAATATTCCAACAAAACAAAAGGATCCAAGAACTTTCACAGTTCCATTTAATGTGGGTGACAATAAGGAAATGAAGGGATTAGTTTACCTTGGGTCTAGCATAAGTTTAATGCCTCTCACACCTACTCAAAGGCTTAACCTTACAAAAATGGTGAAAATAGGAATGTGGATTTAATTAGTTGATGATATATTCACTAGACCTATAGGTAATGTGGAGGATGTACCTATACGAGTCAGTAGATTCTTCCTCCCATGTGATATAATGGCGATTGACATTATATAGGGTCCTACTTGCCTAATGATATTTGGGATACCCTTGTTGTCCACAAAAAGAGCTTTAATAAACCTCAAAATAGGGATCATAACGATATAGTCAGAAATGAGCAGATAGATTTCAAAATTTAGACCTCAATGAGGGGATTATCCCTATTTGAGTCAGTTAATTTTGTGGGCAATTACAATCATCTATGTGAGGATATTCAAGAACAAAATGCTTTTTGACCCCTTAATGAGATCTCTAAGTGATCATAGTCCTATTATTGAAGATTTTGAGGTTGTAGAACTATTTCAATACATGGATGCTAAGGAAAGTGATAGTGAAGATGAACATAATTCTGAGATCTAGATGGTTAAGTATGACTCCTGGGGCAGGAATCTTCTAGAGAAAGAAATCCCAAAGCCAAATTCCAAATTAAAGTAATTTCCTGATGGACTCGAGTATGAGTTCTTAGATAGAGATAAACAAAATCATGTCATCATAATCTCTGCTCTATATGAGGATCAAGAAGATAAACTCTTATCTGAGCCAAAGTTGAGAAGGAAGGCAATATGATATTTAGTTGACGATATAGGAAGGTTGAACCATATCAACTTCATGCACCACATCCATCTAGAATCTAATGTGAAGCCTCTCACCCAAGGGCAAGTAAGACTAAATCAGAATCTAAGAGAGGTTATCAAGATTTGCGACGCAAGGTTGATTTATTCCATAAATGATAGTAAATGGGTAAACCCGGTACATGTGGTACCAAACAAGGGTGGCATGACTATGGTCAAAGGAGAGAATGAAGATGAAACAACACCCAAAACTGCTATGGGTTGGAGGATGTGTGTCGATTATAGGAAGTTGAATGCAACCACTAAAAGGATCATTTTTTGTATTGCCTTTCTTGGATTAGATGTTAGAGCGTCTGAATCATCACTCATATTTCTATATCATTATGAATACTCTTGTTTCTATCAAGTTACTCTTCACCTTGATGACCAAGAGAAGACTATATTTACCTACTGATATGGTAAGTACGACTTCAAACATATGCCTTTTGGCCTATGCAATGCACCTGAAACATTCCAAAGGTGCATGTTATCTATTTTCTTAAACATTCTTGAGGATATCATGGAAGTTTTACGCACAACTTCTTCATCTATGGTATGTCATTTGACAACTATCTAAGGAATATTTCCTTTGTGTTTAAAGAGATGTGAGGAAAAACATATAGTACTTGATTGGGAAAGTGCCATTTTATCATATAAGAAGAGATTGTATTGGGACATAAGGTCTCAAAAAGAGGAATTAAAGTTTACCTAAGTAAATTTGAAGCTATATCAAAACTGGCAACACCCAAATCTGTTATGGGGGTGAGAAGCTTCTTAGGTCACATGGGTTATTTCATCAAGGATTTCTCAAAGATCTATAAACCTATGTCCAACCTACTTATGGAAGATTATGTCTTCAATTTTGACAAAAAAATGCTTGAAAGCCTTAACACTCTCAAGAGGGCGCTCACAACTACACCTATGATACAAGTGCCTGACTGGGATCTCCCATTTGAATTATTATGTGATGCTAGAAATTATGATGTAGGTGCAGTCCTAAGATAGAAAAAGGATAATAATCATTATGTAATTTATTACATAGGCAAAACCTTCGATGAAGCTCAAGTCAACTACACTACAATAGAGAAGGAAATGCTCAATATGGTTTATGATTTTAATAAGTTCAAGCCGTAATTGACTTTCTCCAAGGTTATTGTACACACTGACCATGAGGTGATCAAATATTTAATGACCAAGAAAGACACAAAGCCAAGGTTGTTGAGATGGGCACTCCTTATGCATGAGTTTGACCATAATATAGTGGACAAAAAGGATCTAAAAATGTTGTGGGTGACCATTTATCAAGGATATACCTAGAGGAAGATCATTCCTTGCCTACTAATGATAGTTAGCCCGAAGAATCACTTATGGTAGCCAAAGACATTGACTAGGATATCCCTGGTAGGATGATATATGCAATTATCTAGCTTGCCAGAAACTTCCCATGTATATAACTTATAATGACCAGAAAATCTCTTTACCCATCTCAAAAATTATTACTGGGATGATTTCTTATTGTTTAGAAGATGCTCAAACAACTTATATTGGAGGTATATTCTAGAAGATGAGGTACCAAAAATCCTATATTAATGTCATGCCTCTTCTTATCGTGGGCATCTAGGTGCCTACAAAAATATTGCCGAGGCACTACACTCTAGATTATACTGACCCACCTTGCTCAAAAATTCTCAGGCCTATGTCAATTCATGCAACGAATGCCAAAGAATCGATAACATATCAAGGAGAAACAAGATGTAACTATCTAATTAGATTGAAGTTGAAATCTTTGATGTATGGGGGGGATGGATTACATGGGCTTATTTCCTTCATCATGTTGGGAAATACAGACATAGAGTATAGCAGTAAAAATAAACATTTATCTATCTGTATTCTCCAGTACAACAAGATCACGTCAACTACTATGAAATAGGAAGGATGGTTTTAGCAAGTTATACCTAGTCCCGGAGTAAGTCCAATGACAAAACTCACTTCTTTGCAACTGTTGATAAGTTGCTCTTGGACGGTGATTGTGCAGCTCATGGTCTTCACCACTAACACTGTCTACACAACCTCTATAGCGACTGCTATGGTCTCACCACAGACTGTAGGTTGACTTAGCTCTCTGAGCAGCAACCAAAGGACTCCTTCCTCTAGAGTAGTCAACACAGACCAACTAAAACTCCTATGTTCACTAAGAATGGACAAGAAGGAGTTGTTCTCCCAGTTGGTGTACTAGTCACCAACCTGCTCTCCCAGAATGACAACTTTTTAGTTGTTCTCTCCCATTGGCTATCCCTCCTTTTCAGGCTGGACTTGCCCGGGCTCTCTTGGTTTCCACAATTAGAGAGGACAACAATTGTTAGAGGAACTGATTCTCAATTTTATGTGTTGTGTTGTTGTGCTCTGGGAAGCCCTCAATACCCCTCTATTTATAGTTGAGGCTAGGGTTAAGATTCCCAATTGCTATCTGATACGGGATAAAGGTGCAGGAATAGAAAGAACTGGAAGATCTTGAATTTTTGCAATCTACAACAACTGAAACGACCATTTTGCACACCCAAATGGTCGTCTGGTGCATGAGACTGCCGTCTCGCACTGCCAAACAACTATTTGGAAGTTCCCAATCTGAAACGAATTTGTCTATTTCGAATTTAATTAATATCTCATATTAATTTCCTTGTTCCAGATGAGTTCCTATGTCTGTGACCCTATAGGTCCCATGTCACGTTGGCAGCGAATGTCCATAACTAGATTATGGCATCACAAGCAAAGAGTGGTGCCTAGTCGCACATCAGTGCCACCCAAGTAAAATGGAAAGTTAGAGAACAACTTCAACCTACAATCTGTGTAAGGTGTTGTAGTGATTGTATAATTCCTTTGTCACTGATATCCAGGATGAGCTCAAGGCATGGTAGGTCATCCTCTCAATGTGCAATCCATGTTTCTTGAACCAAGAGAAGACTGTCTGAGATAATGTGTCCTCAATATCATATATTGATTCACATGTGCATGCACATGCATTTCTCAGTCTCACTAATCAAGTGGCCAGGATATCATGCTCCAATAGGAGAGACAAATCCCATATCTATCACTCACAGTCTATCCCCACATGTCAAAGTCACCCAATCATCACCGTTACAACAACCCATGTTTCAAGACTGTGTTTGATGATGTCAAAGCGTACCCAATGACATGTGACGAGTGCAATGATTTCAGGTCTAAGAATCACAATCACCACCTTCACTATGGGAGATGAGTGTGACCACCATAACCATGTGTCACTCTCAAGGTGGGTCTATTCGATACACTGTTCTCTAACATGTATTTGTGTGCTTGGTTTGATACTGCCATATCATGACTAATGAGATTTAGTCATCAACCAACTCACACTATGATCTTATGTGTTATTATTGTCTATCAACCTTTCACAATAACAATCGGTCATGAACATAATGAGAATATGTATGCGTACTCTTAAAATCTGTATGATCTCATCACAAGGATAAGAACTTGACAACATACGTCATTGAGTAATATAATTCTCTAGACATTCACTCTATATCCTCATTATCTCATAACTGAGTGAAATAGAAGAATTGGAAGCTTGCCTTTATATATGTTATTATTAATCAAATCCTATTAGGTAATTATGCCATGTCAATCATCATATGATTGACTCTATGGGCATATCTTACCAACAGACTCCCACTTGCACTTAGAGCCAATCACGAACTGATCTTATCCTTAGTGATCTAAACATGTCCAACATGTTTTTGCTACGCTAGTGCTGATTTAGTGGGTTAGCAACACTTTACCTATAGTTGGTATATTGCATTTTCTTATCTCTCCACTCTGAGATGAAACCACCATAATATGGTATCTGATATTCCTTGCCTAACAATTATCTCCATTGTTGGCACATTATTTCTAATGAGTCATCAATGATTGGAACATCTATAAGTTCATCCTATGTGTTGGTATGTATGCCCTGAGAGCCAATCATGGGATGATTGGTGGGATACATTAAGATTGATTTGATAAACATCAAAGGCAAGCTTCCAATTCTTTCTGGTTCAGTCATATGAGATAGTGATAGAACAAATTGAATGTCTAGAGAATGACAATACTCAATGACGTATGCCTTCAGGTTTAGGACCTGAACGATGAGATCATACGGATGCTAAGAGTTTGTACATTCTCATTATGTCCCTAGTCGGATGTCATTATGGAAGGTAGATAGACAACAATGACACACAAGACTAGATTGTGGTGTTGGTTGATGACAGAATCACATTAGTCATGATATAGAGATATCAAACCAAACACATAGGTACTTGTTAGAGAACAAGTGTACCTGGCAGACCCACCGTGAGGTTGACACATGGAACCAAGACATGGTAGTCACAGTCAGTACTCACAATGATGGTGGTGAGTGTGATTCTTTGACCTGAAATCACTACACTCAACACATGTCGTTGGGCACACTTTGACATCATCAAACGCAGTCCTGAAACATGGGTTGTTATAAAGGTGATGATCGGGTGGCTTTGACACATGGGGCTTTTGAGGGGTGAGTGATAGATATGGGATTTGTCCCTCCTGAGGGAGTATGATATCCATGGCCACTTGATGAGTAGGATTGAGAAAGGAGTGCACGCATGTGTAAATCAGTATATGATATTGATGTCATACATATCTCTTCCAATCTACTCTGAGATCAAGAAAGTGAATGAACGTTGACAGGATGACTGTTCCATGCCTCGAGTTCATCTGGGATATCAGTGACAAAGGAATTATACATTCACTGTAACACCATTCACGGATTGTAGGGTTGAAAGTTGTTCTCCAACTTTTTATTTCACTTGGGTAACACTGATGTGTGACTAGGCACCGCTCTTTGCTTGTGAAGTCATAAGTGTTATGGACTTTCACTGCCAACGTGAAATGGACCTGTAGGGTCACACACATATGATTTAACCTGGAAGAGGAGTTTTGTCCACAAATAATGTTTAGATTGATTACTAAAGGAGTTTAGTATTTCAATTAAACACTCAATTAATTGATAGCTCAATGTCATAATGTTCAAGGTGTTGGACACATTGATTAGAGTATCAGATTGATTGAAATTGCAATTGACTGATTCTGCACAATCTGCACTCCCAACTGATCGGCTCATGTGATGAACCGATCGACTGAGCTTGGTGAACCGATCAATTCAGATGGTGAGTTGATCAGTTGATGGATAGGGTGAAACAATCGCTTCAAGTGTTGAAACGATCGGTTCAACTGAGCAAGTTGGGAAAGTAGGATTGGTGAGAAATTTCTTTTCATTTCACTTGCCCAATTTGATTGGAACAAGGATTGGTATTAGGTACCAATTAGAAACAAAAGAAGAAAAGTCAATCACGAACTGACCAGGACCACGAACCGACACCGTTCAGAAGTGAACCGACCGTTTCATGGGTCCCAACTGATTGGTTGAGGTGTCAACCGACTGGCTCAGGTCCCCAACCGACTGTTTCAGAAATTAAACGATCGGTTCAGGTTACACAGTTGGTTGTTTTTGTGGAAAATCTCAAACCCTTCTACTCCTGCTTTAGTCCCACATTGCCTGGGATAGAGAACCCTGTCCCATGACCCTCCTATATATAGGGGTATTGGGGGCTTCTCAAAGTACAACTCAGTGCAACCAGTTGCTCTATAAAGTTGTCGTTCTCTCTGAGTTTGATAACCGAGAGAGCCCGAGCAAGTGCTACCCGATAAGGGAGGCACAGTAAGGGAAATACAACTGTAGAAAGCGACAGGTGGCAGGAGAGTGTGTCAGTGACTAGTACGCTGACACGAGGGTGCAACTCCTTCCAATTCCTTGTGAGACAATGAGATTGGAGTTCCAGGTGGTTTGTATGGACTACTTCAGAGGTGGGAGATTTCTGCCGCTTGAAGGATAGCTGTCAATCCTGACAGTCCCGGTGAGACCAGGAGTCATTAGTCCCAGTGAGACCAGGAGTCGTCAGTCCCGGTGCGACCAGGAGCTGCACAGACACCGTCCAAGACCGGAGGTGAAGATCGCGCAAGCCACGAGGTATTGTCGCCGAGCAAGCCTCGGAACAATGTATGATTCCACAAACCATCCTTTCCTATTGTATAAACGTTGACGTGTTTCCTTGTTCTGGGTTTGGGGAGGAGAATTTTTTTTTGTTTCCGCTGCCTTCTCTACCTCCCTTAAAACCCAACAGTAGTATCAGAGCCACGTCAACTGCTCTATACTTTAGGATTATCGATATGATCGATTTTGGTTTGTCGCCTTTATTTATTGCATACGATGCGAATAAAATTGGCTTTATGCATGTCCAATCCTAAATCCACAAATCCCAATTTACATATATGATATGTATTATGAATGCACTCGATACGCGTCGCCCTTAAATGAGTTTTGTGATGGATGTATAGCGTGGTTATGGCCAATAAACCCTATATGTGTATGGTTGTATGTGGTTGCTTACATCTCGGTCTGCGCACCGATCTTCCTTCTCCTATTCCTGATGTAACTTGAAATAATTCAAGATTTCTTTCCTACCTTTGCTCCCCTCGAATGTGACTCGGGGTTTCTCCTTTTACAATGTAAAATAGGATAGAATTTTTTTCCAGTTATGTCAAAGAATGGAGGACATCCTGACGACAGCTGAAATGATCGGTTCAAGGCGTGAACCGATCAGTTGACGTTCGAGACAATCGGTTCAAGGGGTGAGTCGATAAGTTGATGACCAATTCGAGGAGCGAGACGAGCGGGTGGCGGCCATGATGAGATGCATGACGACCAGGTGAACTGATCGGTTGGAGGAGCCAACCAATCGGCTGGTGGCACCCAGCCGACCGGCCTGATGGCGAGCCAATCAGTCATGTGATGAGTTGATCAAACCCAGAAAGGCAAAGCACAGAGTTCATCTTATACAGGTTGCATGTAATGTAGACCTAGATGACTGTGATTCCTCTTGGCTCGACGAATCACATTAGGATGACCATAATCATCGCTTTTATCATTTTGCATGTTTTCTGTGGGATATAGCATGTATATGATACATACTATGTATTGTGGTGATTGGATATGTATATGCATATAAAAACCAAATCCCTCATTAAAATATTAAGTCTTATATGCCTTCCATTAGCGGCACACATGAAAAACTCGATCGACCAAGCGTAGGTTACGCCAAAGCGTGGTGCACCGTCTATCTTGTAGAAGTGTGAAGGGTAGACATGTAGGTTCTACCAAAGCAGGGTGCATGTTTACCGTGTTGGCTTTTGGGTTAGATTTAACTGGTGATTCTTAGAGCGTCTAAGCCCAGAGGCAAGGAATGTTCATGGCAAGGTGTTGCACATGTTCATTCATCAAGAGTTGCATATGATGCAATTGGCATGATGGCCTACCTAAATAGTCAAGATTGTGGGCGATCAGCCAAAGCTGACTCATGACTTGATGAAATATGGATCTTGCCCACTAGAAGGTTGTACGCTGCAATCTTCCGAATTGATGGTGAGGGCTATCAATTTGAAGTAAAATAGTGGGAGCGATAATTAATTAAAGGCCTAATTTATATCGTCAACCTTTCAAATCAATCAAATAAGTCAAAAATGAGTTTTGGACTAAAATTGCACATTTCCTTTTGTAGTACAAATGACAACAAACAACAATCACTTTTCTTTGCGATCGGTCCTTGAAAAGGACAAGCTGAATGGGACAAATTTTCCACGATTGGTTAGGACATTGAGAAACGTTCTTAGTCAAAGAGCAAAAGCTCTAAGTCCTAGTTATACCAGAACTAGATGAACTCGATCCCACCACATCAATGGCTGAAAGTATGCTTCTGGAAGCATACTGAGGATGACATTGATGAGGAGTGCTTGATGTTTTGTTCTCTGAACTATGAGTTGCAGAGACAACATGAGACATATGATGTCTCCAAGACATTGTCCTAGTATGTCATGACAGAAGGAGATCCAGTAAGGTATTCACACACTCAATATGATTGGGTATGTGGAAAGACCTGACTAAGAAGGATTCCCTCTGAGCCAAGAGTTGGCTATTGGTATGATACTGCAAATGTTGCGAGAATCATACAGTTCATGATAAACTACAACATGAACAACTTTGACAAGCGTTGACAAAGTTGTTGGACATGTTGAGGACAGTAGAGGCAAATATGAAGAAAGATTAACCCTAATATTTGATGAGATCAATGAAAGGTAAGTCTTAAGGGCAAGGGCAAGGGCAAAGCAAAGAAGTGTTCTGATGCTAGCCAGCAGCCCAAGCCGTCTTCAACCTCAAGGCACATGGGGAAAGGGTGTATGAGGGAATTGCCCTCTATATATGGAAAAAAAGAAGAAGATGAAGGAGGGGATGGAGATCTCCACCTAAGGTATCATGAAATGAACCGCTTCTTTATATGAGGTATATGATACCAAGATATGGATATGTCATATATGATATGCAATATCCACAAAGAAGTGATGGCCTTTGTGAAACGACCAAGAAAGGAGTACCCATCATTGGAGCAAGTGTTGCTGCCATAGATAGGAGTACCTTTCAGTTTATTTCAGCCTAAAGGGCACGAAATAGAGTTGAGAACTGCTATTTCATATTTGCCAATAGATAGAAACACTTTATTTTTGCATATTGTATGACAATGATGGCAATCAATAAAGAGATGTTTCAATTTCTAAAGATATGATCTTTGTGGCAATGCCTTGTTTATCTTGCGGTATTTGATATGCATAAGATAAAAAGATACCTAAAAGTTATAGATAACTCAAACAATCAAATTAGCATCAATCATGAGAAATTCATTTCTAGTTTCCATGTGATGGATAAATCTAGACTCTTTTGGTTAGAGAATCAGTAAGAGACATGAATATCTTGGACATGATTAATCAATTTTCACTAAAGGTAGTGGGAGAATGATTATTCTATTAGGTATGATACATGTGATGTATTTACATACCTATTGGAACAAATGCTAATACCTCAAATGGTGTTTAGAGAAATACCAATATGAATATCTTGAAGTGTTCAAGATTATTATAGATGAAGTGCAAATTTGGTAAAGTGTTAATTCTTAATGAGATCAATGAATGAAATACTTGGACCAAATGTTTGAGATCCTTATGAGTGATTATGATAGTGTATCATAGTGAACTCATGATTAAGGCATGGTGATGTCTAAATCAAGAAGGAATCATACTCTAAGGAGTTAGAGAATGATTATCAAATAACTAAATTCTTCTTAATAAAAGAATACCCCACACTAATAAAGGACATTAAGAATCACAAGGAGTTGTAAGTTCTTATATCCTTGACGGATACACCTCATTTATCTATGTGATGAGTTGTTCATGTGATGAGTCAACTATTTAGATGAATATGAGGAACCGAATTTTGAGTTATGGTTTATGACCATTACATCCTAAATGACATCCATGTGAACCATAAGATATGACCTTGATGGTAGTACCTATTGTATGAAATCCATAAGTGAAAATGAATCTTAAGTGTTAAGACACATGGATAACATTTTGAGAAGGATGATGCTTGTTGATTGCAACTTAATGACTAAGACATTTGCCATATGGATACTAAAACCGCATTCCTATGAGGAATAAAACAAGGATGTGTACGTGACACAACCTATAAGGTTTATGAATCCACTAATGCAAATGAAGTCTATAAGTTACAATGGACTAATCAATGTGATTGATTGAGTACAAGCAACTCAGATTTAGATCTTTACTTTGATGATATAGTCAAAGGGTTTGACTGATATGTCAAAGATAAAGAAGGATATGTGATTTAGTGGGAGCGTATTCACATTCCACATGTTGATGTGAAATGAAATGTTCTAGAATGGAAATCCAAAAGTGGAAATTATCTTAAAGGAAGATAGAGATGTTTCCTATGTGATAGGAATAGAGATCTATAGAGATAGTTCTCAAAAAACCTCTTGACCTGAAAAGAGAAAGCATACATTGGCAATCTATACTGAAGGGTTCAATATGCACAGATTCAGTGGGAGAAAACTTGTCCATGTTACATGGAGTTAGTATCCCAAGGCCAAGTGTCTAATTCTTATGAAGAATGGGAACACTAAGAATAGATGTGGATCTATCATGTATGTAATCATCCCATTATATTGCATGGAAAGAACAAAATGCATTCATCATCTTGTATGTATGACATGGCAATATGATGTGCTCATCCTGATAACTCGTATGTGAGACATGATGAGTGGATGTATGTCTACTTCCAGTAAGGGTTACTGGAACACCATGAGAACTTGATAAGTACTTGTGAAGTACTAGTTCTATGGAGATAAGGAAGAGTTCAATGTAAAGAGTTACATTGATGCGAACTTCCTAAATGACAGAAAATTAATTGCAATATATATATATATATATATATATATATATATGATATATAAAAGTGAAAGTTTGTTGATAATTGGAAGTGTTCCAATAAAACCATTTAAAAGGAAATGCCGAGTATCTATGTGTTAGAGAACAACAGTGGATACTATATGGATCTGGAAGTTCATGAGATGAACTTATAGATATTCCGCTCATTGATGACAAGTATGGAATCCTTGATCATGCAATGTGGATAAAGGTTAGCAAAGGAATACTAGATCGCATATTACGACAACTCCATCTCATACGTATGATGTACAATGAAGAGATGATAGACATGCAATTTATACTGACTATGTCAAGGTGTTGCCATTACTCACTATGATATCACTAGAGCAGAGTAACATGTGGGACATGTTTGAAGATCACTATGAATATGATGCAAGGGTGATTGGCTCGCAGTGCAAGTGGGAGTCTGTTGGTATGTATATGCCCTGAGAGCCAATCATGGGATGATTGGTGGGATACATTAAGATTGATTTGATAAACATCAAAGGCAAGCTTCCAATTCTTTCTGGTTCAGTCATATGAGATAGTGATAGAATAGATTGAATGTCTAGAGAATGACAATACTCAATGACGTATGCCTTCAGGTTCAGGACCAGAATGATGAGATCATACAGATGCTAAGAGTTTGTACATTCTCATTATGTCCCTATCAGATGTCATTGTGGAAGGTAGATAGATAGCAATGACACACAAGAATAGATTGTGGTATTGGTTGATGACAGAATCTCATTAGTCATGATATAGAGATATCAAACCAAACACATAGGTACTTGTTAGAGAACAAGTGTACCAGACAGAACCACCGTGAGTTTGACACATGGAACCATGACATGGTAGTCACAGTCAGTACTCACAGTGATGGTGGTGAGTGTGATTCTTTGACCTGAAATCACTACACTCAACACATGTCGTTGGGCACACTTTGACATCATCAAACGCAGTCCTGAAACATGGGTTGTTATAAAGGTGATGATTGGGTGGCTTTGACACATGGGGCTTTTGAGGGGTGAGTGATAGATATGGGATTTGTCCCTCCTGAGGGAGTATGATATCCATGGCCACTTGATGAGTAGGATTGAGAAAGGCGTGCATGCATGTGTGAATCAATATATGATATTGATGTCATACATATCTCTTCCAATCTACTCTGAGATCAAGAATGTGAATGAACGTTGACATGATGACTGTTCCATGCCTTGAGTTCATTCAGGATTTCAGTGACAAAGGAATTATACATTCACTGTAACACCATTCACGAATTGTAGGGTTGAAAGTTGTTGTCCCACTTTGTATTTCACTTAGGTAGCACTGATGTGTGACTAGGCACCGCTCTTTGCTTGTGAAGTCATAAGTGTTATGGACTTTCACTGCCAATGTGAAATGGACCTGCAGGGTCACACACATAGGATTTAACCTGGAAGAGGATTTTTGTCCACAAATAATGTTTAGATTGATTACTAAAGGAGTTTAGTAGTTCAATTAAACACTCAATTAATTGATAGCTCAATGTCATAATGTTCAAGGTGTTGGACACATTGATTAGAGTATCGGATTGATTGAAACTGCAATTGACTGATTCTGCACAATCTGCACCCCCAACCGATCGACTCATGTGATGAACCGATCGGCTGAGCTTGGTGAACCGATCGACTCAGATGGTGAGTCGATCGGCTGATAGACAGGGTGAAACAATCGCTTCAAGTGTTGAATCGATCGGTTCAACTGGTCCAACCGAGCAAGTTGGGAAAGTAGGATTGGTGAGAAATCTCTTTTCATTTCACTTGCCCAATTTGATTGGAACAAGGATTGGTATTAGGTACCAATTAGAAACAAAAGAAGAAAAGTCAATCGAGAACTGACCAGGACCACGAACCGACCGATTCAGAAGTGAACCGACCGTTTCATGGGTCCCAACTGATCGGTTGAGGTTTCAACCGACCGACTCAGGTCTCCAACTGACCGTTTCAGAAATGAAACAATCAGTTCAGGTTACGCAGTTGGTTGTTTTTGTGGAAAATCTCGAACCCTTCTTCTCCTGCTTTAGTCCCACATTGTTCGGGATAGAGAACCCTATCCCATGACCCTCCTATATATAGGGGTATTGGGGGCTTCTCAAAGTACAACTCAGTGCAACCAATTGCTCTATAAAGTTGTCGTTCTCTCTGGTTTTGGTAACCGAGAGAGCCCGAACAAGTGCTACCCGATAAGGGAGGCACAACAAGGGAAAGACAACTACAGAAAGCGATTGGTGGCAGGAGAGTGTGTCAGTGACTAGTACACTGATAGGAGGGTGCGACTCCTTCCAATTCCTTGTGAGACAAGGAGATTGGAGTTCTAGGTGGTCCATGTGGACTACTTCAGAGGCGGAAGATTTCTGCCGTTCGGAGGACAGCTGTCAATCCTGACAGTCCCAGTGAGACCAGGAGTCGTCAGTCCCGGTGCGACCAGGAGCTGCACAGACACCGTCCAAGACTAGAGGTGAAGACCACGCAAGCCGTGAGGTATTGTCACTGAGCAAGCCTCCGGACAAGGTATGATTCCACAAACCATCCTTTCCTATTGTATAGACGTTGACACGTTTCCTTGTTCTGGGTTTGGGGAGGAGAAATTTTTTTATTTCCGCTGCCTTCTCTGCTTCCCTTAAAACCCAACACTATGAACATCTAGATCCATATAGTATTACTTTGTGTTCATAAAACAAGTATACTCAGCTTCTAATGTAGAATAGTATTAACAACTATTAGTTCAGAACCTTTCCAACTAATCACATCTTTTTCTCTTTTAAAATCAAAACATATTTTAATTTGTGATCAACTTTGTCATTTATGGAAGCTTGCATCGATGTAACCCTTTACATCCAACTCTTCCTTTTCATTGCTATCAACATTGACTAGCAATCTATCCTTAGTTACTTCTCAAGTACTAATAAATATCTTTAATGACTCTCCAATAACCCTTATTGGAATTTATATCATCTTTTCATGTCCAATACATACAAAATTATATGGGATAAATACATTCATTGCACTTAAGATGGAATCTTATTCACTATATCTCCCTTATCCACAAGAATAGGAATATAGGGTTCATGCTATTCTCTCTCATTGAATCCTTCCATGTTGAACTCTTTTTAACACATTGCTGTTGTACGTGCTTAAACTTCCATTATGAAATCCTCAAGAACTATCTCATAGGTCTTGGTCCTTATGTCATAAGATATTTAACTTAATCCTTCATTGTTGAAGGTGTTTGTCATTACAATTCTCAATATTCACAATATTGAGATGTCATTCCTCATCATATGTGGAATATTCATATCTGCTCCCACTAAATCTTTTGTAAACATAGATTTCTTCTTTTTTCTTGATTCAAGTCAAACTCTGACTATCTTGTCAAGTCAAAAGATCCCATCTCTGAGGTTCTTATTTTAATGCTAGATTGAACTCTGTAGTTTATAGACTTCATTTTCATTCTTGAATTTATGAAACCTTTTAGGTTGTGTCACATACACATCCTCTAATGTATTCCCTTTTAAGGAATCCGGTTTCCATCTTCATATGCAAAATATCATAGTCCATTCTAACTAAAACAACAAGCATGACAATTGGTAAAGGAATTTCTATCATGTCCGACAACTTGAACTTGATTTATTCAACCAATCCGTCCTTTTATGTTATCCATGTAGGTCTTGATCATATGACCCAAAAGTACCCTTTACGTGTTACCCCTTTAGGTGGCGCTATCAAGGTCCTACCTTGTTAGCTTACATGGATTCCATGTAGCTTAGAGATAGCTTCTACTTGATTAGTTTGTTCATCCCGTATGACCAACCCATCTAAATAGTTGGATTCACAATCCTCCAATCTCAAATGTGTTCTACTAGAATACTTTGTTCTGTATTATATAATGAACATGAGATTCCACAACAACTTGTGATTCTCATTATTCTCATTGTACCCTTGTTGTTGACCTCAAACATTTTGAGTTCTGCTTTTTCTCCCACTGATTCTTTAGGAATTCAGTTATCCTATCCTCAAAATGATTTTGTTATTGGATTGGGACTATAGTAATATTCAACTATCATGGTTTATGGATAAACCTTCTCAAGAAACTACTTTCTCAAGGTAGATTTCAATCCTTTAGACCTATTAGGACATTCCCAAATCATATCATATATGACGTCTTACAAACCATTTGATAACCTCCTATTTTAGTAGTTTATCTTAGTCTTTTTCTTTAGTTTTCCATACTCTTTCTACATTTATATTGTACTTAAACCTAATTTTACCCCTTTTTGTAAATACATCATCAAACTAACTTTTCCTTTTATAATTGCAGAAAAAAAGCACAAAAAAAAATAACAAAAGAACAAACCAGCCCAAGGGTCGAGTAGATCCAAACGGTCCCAAGACCGCATGGAGTTCAAACGGTCCCGAGACCGCATGAAGCCAAACGGTCCCAAGACCGCATGGAGTTCAAACGGTCCCGAGACCGCATGAAGCCAAACGGTCCCAAGACCGCATGGAGTTCAAACGGTCCCGAGACCGCATGAAGCCAAACGGTCCCAAGACCGCATGGAGTTCAAACGGTCCCGAGACCGCATGAAGCCAAACGGTCCCAAGACCGCATGGAGTTCAAACGGTCTCGAGACCGCATGAAGCCAAACGGTCCCAAGACCGCATGGAGTTCAAACGGTCCCGAGACCGCATGAAGCCAAACGGTCCCAAGACCGCATGGAGTTCAAACGGTCCCGAGACCGCATGAAGCCAAACGGTCCCAAGACCGCATGGAGTTCAAACGGTCCCGAGACCGCATGAAGTCAAACGGTCCCAAGACCGCATGGAGTTCAAGCGATCCCGAGACCGCATGAAGTCAAACGGTCCCAAGACCGCATGGAGTTCAAACGGTCCCAAGACCGTTTGACGCCAAACGATCCCAAGACCGTTTGACGCCAAACGATCTCAAGACCGTTTGACGCCGAACGATCTCAAGACCGTTTGACGCCAAACGGTCCCAAGACCGTTTGACGCCAAACGATCTCAAGACCGTTTTACGCCAAACGGTCCCAAGACCGTTTGAGCCCAAACGGTCTCCAAACCGTTTGGATCTCACTCAAAGCCTATAAATAAGACCTCAGGGCCGTTCATAGGGGAGTCCAGACGTCCAGAGGCTGTCTCTCCACTACCAGAACAACTCCATCCATCACTCGAGGCTGCCGGTCTGAGACTCACGTCCATTGCAAGCTACTTTCTCTCTCATCAACAAGGAAGGTGAGAGGAGAAGATCCGTCATCAAGCAAGCTACAAGGGGTGGAGATCGTTGCTCTCTCCACCAAGGGTTCAACCTTCTCTCCTCAGTGGAGATGATGTTCTTTCTATCTCTTCTTGCCTCCTTCTTTGTTGCTCCCTCTATGAGGAGCGAGTAGTTCCATCCACTAAGGCGCGGGGACTAGCCCCGCTGCCCATGTTTTGTATTTTGTACTGTAAAAAAGATGTTATCATTTCGTTTTAATACTAAATCGTTTCACACATGCTTGAATGATGGCCACGTTCTTGTATGCATTTATTGTCTTTCGTTGTGGTTTGTCTACGACCGCTATCGAGGCTTGAATACCGATTTAGTGTTGGTTTCTGGTGTGTGTATCCACCACGCATCCGTTTCGGTGTCTAGAAGTGTATCTCAAAGAGTGGAGTAAACTCACTATCATTTGGCACACTCCCATCTGTATGGAAGAGACCTTTGGTAAGTCGAGGAACACACTTTGCGAGGGGAATGATGTAAAGCATGTGACCATTTGTTCGGGAATGGCTGGCGTTGCATCATTCCCGCACTTCTCGTAGCTAGGTTATCCGAATAGGAGACTAGGCCTACAAGGACGCTATTCGATTTGGTAATTATCGCTCGCTTGTTAGTTTTAGATGCACGTTTCTTGAGGTTGAGTAAGATTCTCTCTTCGGAGACTACATCCTTCAGTGACGCGTAGTGATGTACCGCATGAGAGTTACTTAACCCTTGGAGGATGAGATGCATTGCCCTTTTCTTATATGGGCATTGGTCTTGTGGAACATCGAAGGGTGCAATGCATCGCTCTTGTCTTATGTGGGCATCGGTCTTGTGGAACACCCTTGGATGCAACGCATCGCTCTTGTCTTATAAGGCATCGGTCTTGTGGAAACATCCATGCATCTAGCTTATAAGTCTTGCTTAGTACATATACAATGCATGTGTAGCGGTGGTAAATACCTGCTTAACCCCAGTGATTCATCATCATTTGTTAACTCTTAAGATTTACTTGCTTTATTTACTTTCTTGCTTTACTTTCTTTGTACTTAGTTTAAAACAACCAAATCAAACTTTCGATCTAAATATCAATCTTTAAGTTGTTAAGTAAAGGCTAAACGTTTTCCATCTTGACTTCGTCAAGACCGTTGTCCCGAGGATTCGACCCTTAACTATACTACGATAAGACTTCCACATGTCTTAGCACATGTGGGTGGAGTTCTTACCATAGTACTAGCAAGGCTAAACTTAGAGACTCATCATCTCTAGGATTTTTAGTGGTGTTGCATAAAACAAAACTCCATCAAAAATTGGCGCCGTTGCCGGGGATAACGGAACTTTTTAGTTTTTACTTACCAATTTCTTGGTTGATTAGGATTTTACACTTTTTCTTAATAACCAATCCAATATTTCTTGATCTTTTTCATTTCCTTCCATTTTTCCTAACTTGAGATTTTCCTTCTACTCAGGTAGAAAACGTGTATGCAACCCCCGCATAGTATCGGATTCTACCCTGAACCAGAATACGATTCTGAGGTAGAAAGAAGTTTTCACCGAAGGAATAGACTTAACCGCCAAAGAGCCAGACAGATGGCCGAAGAGCAACGCCTTATTGCAGAAAGAGTCAACGCCGCCATAGCAGCACAACGAGCACAACTCATTGCTGACACTCGTGCTCAGGTGCAAGCTGAGATCCGAGCTGAGGAACAAGCCCGCATCCAAGCAGAGCAGGCTGCTGCTCAACTTGCGTTAAGAAACAAGCAACTTCGGGACTATGCAGTCCCAAAGAATTATGAAGATGATCATCCTGTCCGACCACCGATTATCAACATACCACACTTTGAAATTCGGACGCAATGGATCCAGATCATGCAAGGCATCTCTTTCTCCGGAGCACACGGAGATGATTGCATGGATCACCTTAAGAGGTTCAAGTCACTCTGCCGACTTGTACCCCAAGCAGGCATTGCAATGGAAGCTATCATGTTACACCTTTTCCACTTCACCCTATCTGGAAGAGCACTAAGCTGGTACAACGCTTTGGATAGACACCCTATCATCACTACCTGGACTCCCTTAGAAGAGAAGTTTCTTGAGAAATTCTTCCCACCTTCCCTAACCTATGAGATCAGGGGACAGATTAATCACTTTTCCCAATTACCTGGAGAAACACTTTCTGAAGCTTGGGAAAGATTCAAAGCACTCCTGAGAAAGTGTCCTCACCATGGCATTTCTCAAAATCAACTAATAGAAACATTCTACAGAGGAGTAAGTGATGATATCAAGCAATTCCTAGATTCCTCATCTGGAGGAAACTTTATGAGAAAGAACTACGAAGACGCCTGGAATATAGTTACGTTGGGGGCCGAGAACCAATCCAATTGGGGAAGGTCATCTAACCAACCCAAAGGCGTTCTCAAGGTTTACAAAGCGGAAGAATCTATGGAACTCAAAGCCATTGCTGAGGCTTTGAAGACTATTGCTAGCAAGCAACAAGCCCTCGAAACTTCTTTCGGGGAATATGATAAGAAGAAAAGCTCCCAGGTTCAACAAGTTAAGGCAGCTACTGGAACTTGTGAAGCCTGTCATGCATCCGACCATCCCACATTATCATGTGGATTGTTGTACAATGTCATGATGGATTTACAACCACCTATGCCGCAATATGAACCCATCATCGAGCATCCCGAAGACCAAATGCCAGAGCAAGTCAACTCCATACATTCAATACCTGGCCAAATGTATTACAACCCAGATAAACCAAGGAACCATCCTGGTTTCCAATACGGGAATCCTGCAGGGACTGCCAACCCACAGCAGCAGGCACAAGGTGGATCTTTCAACAGACAACCACCGGGACTCCAGAATAACTTCAGTCAAGGAAATTACAGACAAGGTTTTCAAAGACCTACCTATCCCAGGAATCCGTCTTACCAATACACCCATTCGGGACTGCACCCTCAGTTACAACAACCCCAGCTGCAGCAGCCACAGCAACCCCAGTTGCAGCAGCCCCTGCAGCCACAGTTAACTGCACCTTTACAACAACCAGGACAGCAAGTTACTCAGTATCAACAAAGGGGTGCTCCTCCCCAATCATCTGATGAGATGTCCTTGATTAGACAAATGCTTCAATCGCAACAAACCATGCTTACAAATCAACAAGCTCAGCAAAAATCCGTAGAAGCTCAACTGGCACAGATTGCCGCTCAATTGAAACCTCAAGCCGGCACTTTTGCTGGGCAACCAGAGGCAAACCCCCGTCATAACCCTGAACAGTCAGCATAGCCGGAGCAATAATCTTGTCGAGCCAGCGACGTAAAACCAAGGCGCTTCTTGGGAGGCAACCCAAGACCTGAACATCAATTTCTCTATTTTCTAGTTTTATTCTCTCTTAATTTTGTTTTGCTTTCTTTAAGTTCTTTTATTACTAAATCTAAAAATAGAAAAAAAAATCTACATAATAAAAACTACAAAAACAATATATAAAACAAACAACATAAAAATCCATAAACCAAAATACAAAAAAATATACAAATATATATATACTCAAAAACATAAAAATATATAACCCCTTTTGTTACCTCCAAACGGTCTTAAACCCGTTTGGGACCAAACGGTCCTCAAACCGTTTGGGACCAAACGGTCTCGAAACTGTTTGGGACCAAACGGTCCTCAAACCGTTTGGGACCAAACGGTCCTCAAACCGTTTGGGACCAAACGGTCTCGAAACCGTTTGAGACCAAACGGTCTTGAGACCGTTTGGGACCAAGCGGTCTTCAAAACCGTTTGGAATACGAAAGACCACCAACCAATCACTATATATATATACCATCCCTACTCCATCTTTCTCTCTTCGAATCTTCGAATTCTCCAGAGCATTCGTGCGAAGAGTCTTCTTCCTGCTACTGTTGCATTCGCCCTAGCCGCTCACCCGTTCGTTCGGCCTTCTTCCGTAAGGTAGTCCGGCGACTCCAAACACGCCGCTCACGCCAACGTTTCCTACACCGCCATCGCAGCCGTCATCGAACGAAGTTCTCCGACTCCTCTGTCGCCTTCGTCACCGCGCCATTGTGTCGCCACCACCACTGAACCAGTCGCCGTCTCCTCGACCATCGCGCAACGTCTTTTTCTCCGCTACCACCGTCGCTGTCGAAAGAAACTCCGATTCTTCCACCGCTTCCACCGCCGTCACCGTTTTTCCTATCGTCTTCGTCATCGTCGAGGTCGCTGGCGCGCCCACCTTCGTGCCGTTTCGCCTTCCCCTGCGCCGGCAACCTGCGACTCTTCGTTTTCCAAACGGTTTTCCAAACGATCCCGAAACCGTTTGGGACCAAACGGTCTTGAAACCGTTTGAGACCAAACGGTCTTGAAACCGTTTGAGACCAAACGGTCTTGAAACCGTTTGGAACCAAACGGTCTTGAAACCGTTTGAGACCAAACGGTCTTGAAACCGTTTGGGACCAAACGGTCCTCAAACCGTTTGGGACCAAACGGCCCTCAAACCGTTTGGAACCAAACGGTCTTGAAACCGTTTGAGACCAAACGGTCTTGAAACCGTTTGGAACCAAACGGTCTTGAAACCGTTTGAGACCAAACGGTCTTGAAACCGTTTGAGACCAAACGGTCTTGAAACCGTTTGGGACCAAACGGTCCTCAAACCGTTTGGAATCAAACGGTCCTGAAACTAAGAAACTTCTAAATTGTTTCTTAATCTAAATTGTTCCAATCCTCTTTTCTAACTAAGAAACTTGTATCTTTTTCAGAAATGGCATCAAACAAGACTTCCGGATCTGCCCCTGCTCTGACAAGGGAGCAGATGATGGAGGAGCGAGAAAAGCTCGTGCAAATCAGGGACACCTACAACACCACTGGAGTTGTCCCTCCAAAAATCAAGATCATCGACGTCCTATGCGAAATAACCCGCCTTACCCAATGCCTGGGTGAGGCTCCTGAAGAAGAGATTGAGCATATCTCTTCGGACGACGATGAAGGTTCGGATTACATGCCGAACCCCGATGAGGACTCCTCTGCCCAAGAGACAGAGGGGAAACGCAAGGCTGCAAAGGCTGCATCTGGGCAGCCTCCAAAAAGGGCAAGAAAACAGGTCCACCCTTCATCCGCCATGGACCAACCCTTCGCCAAACCATCCACATACGCTGCTTCCACCATCACCCCTGCAGCTACTATCCCTACCACCTTCATTCCCATTACTGCTCCAATTCCACCACCACAAAACCTATACATACAACCTTCCATCTCCATTGACAAAACCCTCAAACCGACTAAGTATGTTTGCTCCAGCATACTAGTCAAAATGGGAATTCAAGATCGCATCTTCAGCGTACTACAGAAAGCCAACCTCGCCAGGTTGTGCTCATTACCTGAAGTGTCATACTTTGAACCTACGGCGGAATTCTTCTCCTTTCTGAGAAAGGAGCCCGTTGACATCACTGATAGGTCACGAGATGGGGGTGACAGAAGAATTGTCACCCAGATCTTTGGTAGCGATGTCGTCTTGACAGAAAATATGCTGAATTCTATGTTCATCGACGACACGGAGCAGCTACAAAAGGCCAAGCTAGTGGGAACCGATCACCCAGAATTCAACCGCCATACATTCTGGAAAAGCTTAACCGGACTTCCCACCTACGACGCCAAAACCTGTAAAGCGTCCAACATACATTCCGGATTTGTGCGCACTTTGCACAAAATCCTATCTGGCGCGCTTTTTCCAAGATCGGAAGGAGGAAACGTCACAATATCTGACCTCTTTGTCCTCTGGTCTATCCTCAACGACAAGCCAGTAAACATTGGACGATTGATGGTCCAGAAATTTTCTGCTGCCCTAATAGGGAAAGAGATCTGCTTGGGGGGCCATGTCACTTCCATAATAAAATTCCTTAAGATGGACAGGCTACTACCCCAATGCACGCTAATCAAGGGCGACATCCTTACGAACGAGCAATCTCTGAAAAACTCGTTCATAATCAAAGAAAAGGATGGGAAAATACACTATGTATTCTGCCCGATGGTTAAATCTTCAAGAACCCTCCTTCCGCTACCAGAGCTAGCACACTATGACATGACACAGCTCCTGTTTTCTGACGACGAGCTTACTAAGTTGCTAACTTCGATCAAACCCGCCGAGAAAGAAAAAACTGCGGGTCCAACCGAGATGAGTATTACAGCCCCGACAGCACGACTTACAAAAATCCCTGTCAAACGGCTCTCTAGAAGGTTGTTACAGGCCAAGCAGCTGTCGGAGACGCCAACATCCCGCCCCAACCCAGAGGATGAGCATTTCAATGATGAAATTCTTACAACATCCTCCCTTGACTCTTTCATCCAGAGTCTAAACGAGCAGCTCTCCACTGCTCCCACCACCGCCTTCCCCTCCACCTCCACGCCAGCATTCACATCCACCTTTCCACCCTCCCTAACATCGGGCTTCCCCTTCCCCACCTCCATGCCTGATTTCACCACCTTCGCCTCCGCATCCACATCAGCATTCACATCCACTTTTTCACCCACCCCAACATCGGGCTTACCTTTCTTCACCTCCATGCCCGACTTCACCATCTCTCCATTACCATCCACAATCCCCACCCCTTCATCATCAACTCCACCACTCTTCACATCCGCCACCACCCCGACACCGCTGGTGACCTCATCCACAGTCACTACGCAGTTCGAGCCTTCATCAGTGTCTTTTCCGCAAGACACTACCACCATCCCACATAGGCCCCAGCAACATCACCCTTCCGCCTCTGGGGCCCCCTTTACTAACATCGGTGAGGAATTCGGCCGTCAATTTGACGCTGTCCGACACCTCCTCACCGATCCTTCTAACTTATTACATTCTTTTTTTTCTTATGTACAGGATTTAACTAAACAGGTAACCAGGATCGACAATCAGCATCAAGCTCTTCCTGTCGTCCTACAAGGTATTCAGCAACGACAGGATGAAGTGGCTAGGCAAGTTGAACATATCAACAGCCACACCAACAACCTGCCGGACCTGATCCTTGAAGCAACACGTCAGCAAGAAGCTACGACGAGAAAAGTCGATGAGATCTCGACCCAGACTCACCCTCTGCAAGAGAATCTCCGCAAGCTTGAGCAAAACCAAGACAAGCTAAGCTCGCGCCTGGCTACCATCGACGAAACAATTACGCAGCTCCACCATCATCAAGAGGAGGCTACCATCAATGAAATACAACAACTACGTGCCCAAGTCACAGATCTGACTGCACGCCTCCTCTCCACCGAGGACAGATATACAGATCTAAAAGAAGCCCACGACGCATTGCTCGAAAAACACGAGCATCTGCAGGTGGCTTTCGATGAGCTACATGCCACTCACCGGCGGTGTAAAAAGCCGTCTAATAAGAAGAAAACAGACGAAGCTGCGGATGACAACGACAATGATGATGAAGAAGAAGAAGACTCCGATTCATCTGCTGACTCCAATAAAGACACCTCCAGGAGACAAGCACGATGATGGCGAAGATCTAGGGAATGCTGTAGGACCCTCCCATAAAGGGTCCGATAAAGGTCACCAGGAAAGTGACTATCACCCCAAGTCCCCACAGCACGATAACGTCAACATTTCTTATGGGGACCAATTCTTTGATTACTCCGCTATGGGGTCAATGGGAGAAGCAGCCAAAGATGCAGCATTCGCTGAGCTCCAACAGTGCATAAAAGGAGCCAACGCTACCTCGCCGAAAACTCCTCTTCCCTATTCAACACCTTCTCCCCCTCACCTGGACGACGCAGACCGAGTGAGTCTAGATACAGACAAAGATCTTGACTCCGCCTCCGACCAGGATGACAATATCAAAGGCCATGAAGAAGCCTTCGAACACCACGCCTCCCCTCCACCACAAAACCTCCCCCCGCCCCCCCCTCTTCCACAAAAAATGCATGATCTCGACAGGACAGCCATCTCTACTTTAGATGCTCAGGACATTTTCATCCTGAACACTATAGTAGACGATGCAAAAGCGGGGGACGATACAATTTACATTAATACAAAAACCAGGCGTACGTTGACACGTGAAGATTTCCGTTGCATCCTCCGACCCCGGTCTACGATGCCACTGTCAATTTTTCGTGTCCTCCTCGCCAACTGTATAGAAATATATAAAAGTAAAAAACGGATACAACCAGCCTTCAACGCCTCACCTGCACTGTCTCTTGGCCTTTTACACAAAAGCCTGCAGGTGAGGTCGATTGAGCGGCTACGTGTCGGATTAGCACGTCGGGCACGCTATATCACGCTGCCTTTCCAAGTCTCGGGACACTGGCTCTTTATGATAGTGGACACCGCGGCAAGGGACGCCAAAGTCTACAACTTCAATACCACCGAGCTACCATCCGGCATAATTAACTTTATCGGAGACGCAGCAGGTGAAGCTCGGTGTATACCCTTCCGGCTGCTTAAAGTAATCTGGGCTGTACGCCCTTCTCTTCGCCAAGACTGGAGCCAACCATGGTTTAGAATCATTAACCCTCCAGTTCAAGCCACCACGGGATCTGGGGAAAGCACCTTCTATACCATCAGACATATTCAAGCGCTTAACCAGGAAATCCCATTCACAGACTTGGCAGCTGAAGACTTCCATTCGCTAAGAGGACGCTACGCCATGGAACTCATCTGTGACAGAAGATTTTTCAACGATCCGACTATGTCACCAGATGATGTTCCACGGTATCTTTACTCAGCTGTGCAACGTCGACAGCGGCGACCTTTCCGCCAAGTTCTGGAAGAGTCAGAACAAAACAAGTTGCCCAAAGAAGACACCAGCAAGAAAGACCCCGCGTACACAACTACACCAACTTTTCCTGATTTCGATCGCGATTCTTGCAAGGGTCTAAACGACCTTGAAATACGCATAATCATGGCAAAACTCTCCGCAGAAAAAGACGGCATCGTATTCATGTCTCAAGACATTATCGTAATGGCTGATTCTTTGCGAGAGACTTTACAAGATAAGGGGCAACTTTCTTGCAGCCTCATGGCCGCTTACCAATCTCAGATTGGCCAACACAATCCCGATACATATATGGCGTCCCCGTACATGAAAGACGATCTGCTCAAACTGAAAAACTTCGGCACAATAGAAGCATTGATTGCATATCTTCAACATACAACGCCGAAGTTCATCATGCTACCGATCCTACATCAAGAGCACTGGCTCCTTCTGGCAACCAATCTCCACACCGGAACCACTACAATATACAACAGTTCCGACAGCCAGTTCAATGCCCGACAACGACAATACGTCGTAACGCCCAAGACGCCGACAGAAGAAATGGCAAAGGAGTGTGCTATGAAATTAATCGAACTTCTGAGTCAGCACACTAGGGCATACAACACTGAGCACTTCAGCCGCCCCGCCTTCTTCCATAAATGCCCCCAGCAAATACGACAATCCAACGACTGCGACTTCCACGTCCTCTACTGGATGTACACTATAATCGTTCTCCAAAGACCAGTGGAGGAAATGACGGACGTGTATTACCACGCCTTACGTGGGCAGTTCGCATCTACACTACTGCGTTCTCCAGGGGCAACCGACAATCTACCTTAACCTGCAGCCCTTGTTCTAATGTTTTCTCAACCTATCACTTTGCCACTCTGGGGACAGAGTGTGTGATAAGTTAGGGGGGGGGATACATTAGACAAGGGCTAGGTATCAACTTCTATACTCCCTTCTTTTTCTCTAAACACTTTCCATACATTTCTTTTGTTTTACAAATTCTTTTTATTCTTTCAAGATTCTTTTTACAAATTCTTTTTAATCACCTCAACTAACTCTAGAATCATGTTAGTCTCTACAAGTATTTAGCACTTAGACATCAAATGGCGATTTATCGACCCCCATCCACTATGGATCCTATATTTTTGCTCCAATTCTTTATCTGACTCTCCATAGGTCAAAATCAGGGCAGAAATAAGCCGAGATCTCAAGGATGAGAGGGAAATCAGGCAACTTCCAAGTCAAAAAGCTCTGCAAGTGGACCACAAACCAAATAAGTGCATGCTGAAAAACTTTAAGAACAACTTTCCTCTCTTCAAAATAAAAGAGGCTTGGCCGCCCAAAATAAATCCTCATCCCAAAACCCAAGCCTGTGAGTTTTTGAATAAAAGCCAGAGAGACGAATAAAATCATGAGAGTTGTGCCACGAATAAGGACCTATATAAAGAACTGATAAAGGGCTCACCCGGCCGGCACATTCCGCTACCCTCACAAAGGCAGATGCGTCGCGTCCGGTAGTGAAACCCTAAAAGTTCCAAGTATATGAAAAGGCTAATAAAGGACTTGCCCGGCCGGTACATTCAGCTGCCCTCATAAAGGCAGATGCGTCGTGTCCGGTAGTGAGATCCTAAAAAGCATAGACAACCCCTCCCCCACTCGAAGGGGAGTTACACTTCAAAGCCTTTAGCCAACCCTCATACCCTCTCTAGCCTCCAATAGGTTTCCAGAGAGGTATAAAGTTGATTAGAGTCAACAGCATGCACAAAATAAATGTGGTCCCAAGGCAAACTTTGAGATACGGAAAAACCTGAAATCCAAGCAACTCTCGAAATCCAAAAGGATCAAGGCATGCAATAAGCCTAGATACGACCCCTGGGGAACTCAGGTCAAGAATTGAAGCAAGAGTACGGAAATTTTATTTAAGATCGCCGCGCCATTTCATGCCTCAGCTCTATCTAACTTGAGGACAAGCTAGACTCTAAGTTAGGGGGGGTGATAACCTCCTATTTTAGTAGTTTATCTTAGTCTTTTTCTTTAGTTTTCCATACTCTTTCTACATTTATATTGTACTTAAACCTAATTTTACCCCTTTTTGTAAATACATCATCAAACTAACTTTTCCTTTTATAATTGCAGAAAAAAAGCACAAAAAAAATAACAAAAGAACAAACCAGCCCAAGGGTCGAGTAGATCCAAACGGTCCCAAGACCGCATGGAGTTCAAACGGTCCCGAGACCGCATGAAGCCAAACGGTCCCAAGACCGCATGGAGTTCAAACGGTCCCGAGACCGCATGAAGCCAAACGGTCCCAAGACCACATGGAGTTCAAACGGTCCCGAGACTGCATGAAGCCAAACGGTCCCAAGACCGCATGGAGTTCAAACGGTCCCGAGACCGCATGAAGCCAAACGGTCCCAAGACCGCATGGAGTTCAAACGGTCCCGAGACCGCATGAAGCCAAACGGTCCCAAGACCGCATGGAGTTCAAACGGTCCCGAGACCGCATGAAGCCAAACGGTCCCAAGACCGCATGGAGTTCAAACGGTCCCGAGACCGCATGAAGCCAAACGGTCCCAAGACCGCATGGAGTTCAAACGGTCCCGAGACCGCATGAAGTCAAACGGTCCCAAGACCGCATGGAGTTCAAGCGATCCTGAGACCGCATGAAGTCAAACGGTCCCAAGACCGCATGGAGTTCAAACGGTCCCAAGACCGTTTGACGCCAAACGATCCCAAGACCGTTTGACGCCAAACGATCTCAAGACCGTTTGACGCCGAACGATCTCAAGACCGTTTGACGCCAAACGGTCCCAAGACCGTTTGACGCCAAACGATCTCAAGACCGTTTGACGCCAAACGGTCCCAAGACCGTTTGAGCCCAAACGGTCTCCAAACCGTTTGGATCTCACTCAAAGCCTATAAATAAGACCTCAGGGCCGTTCATAGGGGAGTCCAGACGTCCAGAGGCTGTCTCTCCACTACCAGAACAACTCCATCCATCACTCGAGGCTGCCGGTCTGAGACTCACGTCCATTGCAAGCTACTTTCTCTCTCATCAACAAGGAAGGTGAGAGGAGAAGATCCGTCATCAAGCAAGCTACAAGGGGTGGAGATCGTTGCTCTCTCCACCAAGGGTTCAACCTTCTCTCCTCAGTGGAGATGATGTTCTTTCTATCTCTTCTTGCCTCCTTCTTTGTTGCTCCCTCTATGAGGAGCGAGTAGTTCCATCCACTAAGGCGCGGGGACTAGCCCCGCTGCCCATGTTTTGTATTTTGTACTGTAAAAAAGATGTTATCATTTCGTTTTAATACTAAATCGTTTCACACATGCTTGAATGATGGCCACGTTCTTGTATGCATTTATTGTCTTTCGTTGTGGTTTGTCTACGACCGCTATCGAGGCTTGAATACCGATTTAGTGTTGGTTTCTGGTGTGTGTATCCACCACGCATCCGTTTCGGTGTCTAGAAGTGTATCTCAAAGAGTGGAGTAAACTCACTATCATTTGGCACACTCCCATCTGTATGGAAGAGACCTTTGGTAAGTCGAGGAACACACTTTGCGAGGGGAATGATGTAAAGCATGTGACCATTTGTTCGGGAATGGCTGGCGTTGCATCATTCCCGCACTTCTCGTAGCTAGGTTATCCGAATAGGAGACTAGGCCTACAAGGACGCTATTCGATTTGGTAATTATCGCTCGCTTGTTAGTTTTAGATGCACGTTTCTTGAGGTTGAGTAAGATTCTCTCTTCGGAGACTACATCCTTCAGTGACGCGTAGTGATGTACCGCATGAGAGTTACTTAACCCTTGGAGGATGAGATGCATTGCCCTTTTCTTATATGGGCATTGGTCTTGTGGAACATCGAAGGGTGCAATGCATCGCTCTTGTCTTATGTGGGCATCGGTCTTGTGGAACACCCTTGGATGCAACGCATCGCTCTTGTCTTATAAGGCATCGGTCTTGTGGAAACATCCATGCATCTAGCTTATAAGTCTTGCTTAGTACATATACAATGCATGTGTAGCGGTGGTAAATACCTGCTTAACCCCAGTGATTCATCATCATTTGTTAACTCTTAAGATTTACTTGCTTTATTTACTTTCTTGCTTTACTTTCTTTGTACTTAGTTTAAAACAACCAAATCAAACTTTCGATCTAAATATCAATCTTTAAGTTGTTAAGTAAAGGCTAAACGTATTCCATCTTGACTTCGTCAAGACCGTTGTCCCGAGGATTCGACCCTTAACTATACTACGATAAGACTTCCACATGTCTTAGCACATGTGGGTGGAGTTCTTACCATAGTACTAGCAAGGCTAAACTTAGAGACTCATCATCTCTAGGATTTTTAGTGGTGTTGCATAAAACAAAACTCCATCACCATTCATGTGGTACATTATTTAGTGATAGGTATATATTTATGAGGATATAAAAATATTAGATTAATTGATAGTTATATCATGACTCATCATGGTATAATTCCTTCATTCTAACACATCATCATGTTCAGACGGATTGTCTTGTGATACATTATCACAGTTCTTTCCTGAAGGTATTCAAGGTATTGATATAAAGTATTTCAACATTTGATCGTATCAAAGTATCTTAATACTTTCACCAATGTCACACTCCATTTACAATCTCCTTGAACATTTCCAAGAGATTAATGCTTTCATTCCATTTGGTACATATCATTATATTACCAGTAAATGAAAATGAAGTATTAGTTAATTATCTATAGCATTCATCCCATAAGATCTTCATGCATCATATGCATAAGGTCTAATGAAATCTTTATCTTCCCACTACGTTTAGTGAAGGACGTCATGTCATATTGTATGTGAATAAGACTTGCATGTTTCCTTAGGTTTACTAACCAAGGGAATCTAGATCAACATCAATATGTAATCTAGGTATGCATTTCTTATGTGTACATACAAGATTACTAATGCTAATCATAATCTTGAGTTATCAATTATATTCCTTTGGTATAAACTTTCATCTATGGATCATTTCATGTAAATATCACAAGATGTTTTAGTTCCAATGCCATGTAAGATCACATCTTTGAAATAGAAGCACAAATAATTCTTTATTGATAATCATCCTTGTCCATATAAGATGCATAAAGAAAATGTTTCTATTCTAATGGCATAATGAAATAGCAGTTCTAATAACTATATTACATGCCCATTAGGCTAAGATAGATTTAAATGTAGACTTTGGCTTTAGCAACACTTGCTCCACCTTGTCCATCTTTGTCCTTCCATGACAACCTTTACTTCTTGTCATATTCTGCACATCCGTATGTCAGATCTCTATTTGGCATCACATACTAAAATTTAAGAAGTAAATAAATTTATCTTATGTTGTTTATACCTGAAGAGGAGGCCTCAGTGCCATCCTTCTTCTTCTTTAGTTCCTCTAACCATAGTGGGAAATTTCTTCTCCAATGTCCAAGCTGGTGACAATGGTGACAATCACCTTTTTGATTCTTTACTCCACCTTTTGCCTTGAGATCTGAAGACTTGGGCTTCTGGCTAGCTTTAGAACTCTTCTTAGATTTGCCTTTGCCTTTAGACTTCCCCTTTATCTTGCTAATCATCATCACATACTTGGGCTTATCTTTCTTCATTTGTGTCTCAACTATCCTCAACATGCCCAACAACTCTGTCAACGACTTGTCAAAGTTGTTCATGTTGTAGTTCATGACAAACTGACTATATGACTCTGGTAGGGACTGTAGAATCACATCAGTGGTCAACCCTTGACCCAAGGGGAATCCCAATCTAGCTAGGTTCTTCACATAACCAATAAGCTTGAGTACATGAGGACCTACTAGATCTCCTTCTGTCATGGTGCACTTGAACACTACCTTGGAGACATCATATCTCTCATGTCTTGCCTGATCTTTGTACATGTAGTCTTGAGATGTGTGACCATCTCAATCACTCCATGTTCTCATGCTGCCTTTGCAACTCATGGTTCATGAAACATAGCATTAGACATTTAACATTCACAACATCCTCAATATGCTTCTTATAAGTATCCTTGTTAGCCCTTGGAGTATTTTGAGTAGGTTCCTCTGGTTCTGGCATTTCCAGGATATAGAACTTGCGCTCCTACGTGAGAACAATTCTCAGCATCCTGAACCAGTTGTGGAAGTTGTTCCCAACAAGTTTGTCCTTCTAAAGGACTAATTATAGAGAAAAGTGATTGTTTGGTGTGGTCATTTGTTTCTACAAAAGAATTTGCAATTTTGTCAAAAACTCATATTTGATTTGATTAAAATTTGGGCGATAACAATTGTCTTTAATTAATTATAATTCTCATTATTTTGTTCAAATTAATAACGCTCAAGTATCAAATTGGAAAATTACGATGTACAATTTTCTAATGAGCCAAGATCCAAAATGACTCAATTATTACCCGCCCTACACCAACGTCCATAATAAACCATTAAGTTAGGTAATCATGCCAATTGCATCATATTGCTACTTTATTACATTGAAACTATCCTATTGTTACTTTATTGCATTGAATAAGAGAAACCTCGGGTTATATTTGAGGGGAGCAAAGGTAGGAAAGCATTAACTTTACAATGAGAAGAGATAGGTAGAAACTTGATACACAGACTAGGATAAATAGGAACCAAACCATCCAACCACACACAGATAAAGGGCATTGGACATAACCAGGCTACACATCCACCATCAAAACTGCTTTTAGGGCGACGCGTGTAAATTGCATATATATACATATATATATTAGTTTGGGATTATGTGGTCTTTGATCGGATACACATATGAGAGCAGTTTAAATATTCATATTGATGCAATAAATAAATGATAAAACCAAAAATATGATGATATCAATTATCCTAAAACATAGTAAATTAATGTGGATCTGATACCACTGTTTGGAAATACGGGCACAAAGTATAGTAGAGGAAACAAAATTTTTATCTATCCGTATTCCCCACTACAACAAGATCGAGTTATACCTGGTCCTGGAGCACATCCAGTGATAAAACTTGCTTCTTTGAAACTGCTGATAAGTTTCTCTTGGATGGTGGTTGTACAACTCCTAGTCTTCACCACGAACAATGTCTGTGACCTCTACAATGACTCATGTGGTCTCTCCTCAGACTGCATGTTGACTTTTCTCTCAGAACAATAGTCAAAGGACTCCTGCCTCTAGTGTAGTTCACACGGACCAACTAGAACTCCCTTCGTTCACTAAGAACGGATAGGAAGGAGTTGGCCACCCCATTGGGGTACTAGTCACCAACCTACTCTCCCACAATGACAATTTTTTAGTTGTTCTCTCCCATTGGCTATCCCTCCTTTTCAGGTAGGACTTTCCTGGACTCTCTTGGTTACCACAACCAGAGAGGACAACAATTGTCAGAGGAATTGATTCTCAATTGCCTGTGTTGTGTTGTTGTGCTCTGGAAAGCCCCCAATACCCCTCTATTTATAGTAGATGCCAGGGTCAAGGTTGCCAGTTTCTATCTGATACGGGATAAAGGTGCAAGAGTGGAAAGAACCGAAAGAACTTGAATTTTCACAATCTACAACAGCCAAAACGACCGTTTTGCACACCCAGATAGTCGTCTGGTGTGCGAGATGGTCATCTCACACTGCCAAATGGCCGTTTGGAAGTTCCCAATCTAAAATGAATTTGTCTATTTTAAATTTAATTAATATCTCATATTAATTTCCTTGTTCCTCAAGTAAAGAACGATCAAAACTATTCAAGAAGCATCTTGAACCTTCATTCGATCCAACACGGCCATCTCACCCAAGCGAGATGCCCATCTCACTCACCGAGATGGCCATATGGTGAGTTGAGTCAAGCCGATCGGTTCAATCATATTGAACCAATCGGTTCAAGGGCAGAACTGAGCCAAATCGATCTCTGATCAATCTGACCACCAAACGACCATCTCAACTACTTAAGACTCCTATTTGGCTGCCCAAACAACCATCTCACTCAGTAAGATGGTCATTTGGCAGACCTGGTCATCTAATTAAGCAATCAATTGCATGAATTGAATACCTAAACACTTTAGTAATCAATCCAATTGTCATTTAAGATCAAACTCCCATTCTAGATGAGTTCCTATGTGTGTGACCCTATAGGTCCTATGTCACGTTGGCAGTGAATGTCCATAACTAACTTATGACATCACAAGCAAAGAGTGGTGCCTAGTCAGAGATTAGTGCTACCCAAGTGAAATGGAAAGTTGGAGAACAACTTCAACCTACAATCTGTGTAAGCTGTTGCAGTGATTGTATAAATCCTTTGAAACTGATATCCAGGATGAACTTGAGGCATGGTTCAATCCATGTTTCTTGGACTAAGAAAAGACTGCCTGAGATAATGTGACCTCAATATCATATATTGATTCACATGTGTATGTGCATGCATTTCTTAGTCTCGCTAATCAAGTGGCCAGGATATCATACTCCAGTAGGAGGGACAAATCCCATATCTATCATTCACATTCTATCCCCATTTGTCAAAGTCACCCAATCATCATTGTTATAGAAACCCATGTTTTAGGACTATGTTTGATGATTTCAAAGTGTACCCAGTGACATGTGAAGAGTGCAAGGATTTTAGGTCTAAGAATCACAATCACCACCTTCACTATGAGAGATGAATGTAACCACCATAACCATGTGCCACTCTTAAGGTAGGTATATCTGATACACTATTCTCTAGAATGTTTGTGTGCTTGGTTTGATATCGCCATATCATGACTAATGAGATTTAGTCATCAAACAACTCACACTCTGATCTTATGTGTTAATATTGTCTATCAACCTTCTACAATAACAACCGATCATGGACATAATGAGAATATGTATATGTACTCTTAACATCTGTATGATCTCATCACAAGGATAGGAACTTGACAACACACATCATTGAGTAATATAATTCTCTAGACATTCACTTTGTATCATCATTATCTCATAAATGAGTGAAACAGATGAATTGGATGCTTATCTTTTATATATGTTATTATTAATCAAATCCTTTTAGGTAAGTATGTCATGTAAATCATCATATGATTGGCTATACATGCATACTTTACCAACACATCATACAACAACCAATACATCTTGGTTATAATATACTATGTATCCAAGTGGGTGGAAGCTATCGTGACCCCCACTTGTCAAGTTGTGATGAGAATTTTTGGGAAAACTATCTTTCTGCAATATGGGTTCCAGAGAACCATCACTAGTGACGACGGATCCCACTTTATAGAAAGAAAATTTGATGCCCTCTTGAGGAAGTATGAGGTAGAACACAAAGTTGCTACCCGTCTCCACCCATAGACCTATAGGTAAGTTGAAGTTTTGAATATACAGATAAAGCAGAGCAATTCGAAGATACTCAACAAGACAAGAAAGGATTGATCACCAAAGCTTGATGATGATTTATGCACATACATTACAACTTACAAGACACAAATAGGGACCACTCCCTATAAGTTAATACATGGAAAGGTATGACAACTTCCTATGGAGCTAGAACATAAGGCCTTTTGAGAAATTACATTCTTTAACATGGAACCGGAGATGACAATAAAGAAAATATTTCTATATCTCTCGGAGCATGAGGAAATGTGCTTGCATGCCTATGAGAATGCTCATATCTATAAGGAACTGACCAAGGTGTGGCAAGACTCACACCTAAAATAGATGGATGTTAGTGAGGGAGGCAAAATTCTCCTTTTAAATTCTTCTATAAAACTTTCTCATGGAAAATTAAGGTCCATATGGTCCAAGCCCTTCATAGTCAGTAATATATACCCAATAGGAATGATGGAACTATTTCGTGAAAGTTAGGTACATTTTCATGAATGGACATGGGGCGAAAAGGTTTTGTGAAGATGAAACATTCACCAGAAGGGCTGATCTGTAGCTCAAAGAACCACCAACCCAGGAATGAAGTGAGCAGAGGAAAGTCAAGCTAATGACTATAAATTAGCGCTTCTTGGGAGGCAACCCATGACTTCTTAACCCTTTTTGCATTTTCATTTTTTAGTTTATCCTTCTTTAATAACTTAATATTTTTTAATTTTAGCATGCTTTCATTTACAAGCTTGCTTGTATATTTCAACATAATTTTATTTGTGATAATTTTAGTGTATAAATAAAAAAGTTTAGTTGATAACATTAGGATAAATCTACCAATTCTATAATTATTTGATGGGATCATCCTACATAAATTCCATCAATTGATCACCCACATATCTATTAGGGAATAGGGATGGCAAAGAACACAACAGAAACAAAATACCTATTCCTTACTAGAGAGATTGTGTCAACAACGATGTATCTAAGAAAGAATGGTAGTAGGAGATATAATGGTCATGGAGCAACTCCAACAAATACTCTTTCACGGTGATGTGCACTCTTTTCAAAATGCACACGAACAACTGGTGACAACCTCCTCATCTAGCACCACAATCGATGGTGGTTGTTGTCCTCCTAGAATGGCAACAACATCCTCCACGCCTCTATGTAGTGACCAGTGGGAACTCCATGTTGCACTACCATCCAATGTTGTTTTATTTGAATACCTAATGCTTTAGTAGTCAATTTAAACCATATTCATGAATAAACTCCTTTTCGAAGTGCATCCTATGCGTGTGACCCTATAGGTCCCAAGTTATGTTGGCAGCAAGTGTCCATAACCAATTTATGACATCACAAGCAATGAGTGCTATCTAACAACACATCATTTCTACCCAAGTAATTGGAAAGTTGGAGAACAACTTCAACCTACAATCCGTGATGAATGTTATTATGACCGTATAGTTCCTTTGTCTCTGATATCTAGATTGAAGTCGAGGCATGAAATTGTTATCCTCCCAACGTTCAATCCATGTTCCTTGAAATAGAGCAAATTGTATGAGATGCATGTGAATTCACATATCATATATTTAATCACGTGAGTATAGAAATATATTTATTAGTCTTGCTTATCAAGTGGCTAGGATATCAATCTCATGTAGGAGGGACAAATCCCATCTACATCACTCACAATCAATGCCCATATGTCACAACGTACCCGTGCATCACCTTTATGGCAACCCTTATTCAAGGTCACATTAGATGATGTCAAAATACATCAAATGACATGGGATGAGTGTAGTAACTTCAGGTCTAAGAACCACAATAACTACTATCACTTGAAAGTTGATTCTGACTACCATTCCATGGTCTCCATGTATCACTCTCAAGATGGGTTTGTCTGATATACTATTCTCTAACATGTATCTATGTGTTTGACTTGATATCACATATTACTACTAATGAGACTCTATCATCAGTCAACACACACTCTAGCCTTATGTATTACTGTTGCCTATTTTGATTCCATAGTAATATCCTACTAGGGACAAAAAAATGTATGTAATCTTATCATACATATGGTCTCATTGTTCATGTCCACAACCTGAAGACATATGTCATCGAGCAACATCATTCTTTAGACATCTACCATGTTTGTTTGATCATCTCATTATTGAGACAAACATAATAGACAAAATTACATTTATATATCAAACCAAGTATATGATGGCCCATTACAATCATCATATGATTCTCTCCACACACACTTAGAGCCAATCACCCATGAATCTTATTCCAATTGATCTTAACATGTCCATGATGTTTTCTCTGAACAAGTGCTTTTATAACGGGTTAGAAACATTTGCTTCAAGTCGATACTTTGTAGGTATTCACATCTCCTTACTGTATGATCTTTCGTATGAAATGTAAATGTTATAGTATTATATCTGAGATATCTTGTCTATCCAGTAGCTCCATTGTTGTCATAGTATTTATACTGAGTTGTCAGTGGTTGGAAACCACCCACAAGTTCATAATAATGGAATCAACTCAATATGATTTAGTTGCAAGAAGATTACATACCAGACCATAATCATCTAAAAATATGACCAGAACAATTCCAAAATTTATGCCTAGGAAGGAGGTGCAAGCACCTACAATCTTCTGTGTAATGGTATATAATTTAGGTGAGAGAACATGGGGCTAGATGGGAATAGAAGTTTCCCATATTTGGAAAATGTTGTACACTAGGTCCAGAATGTACCCCTAAAACTAGATAATTATAGTCAAGCAAACAAACATGCATATAATAGGGAGGCAAGATAAAGTCTATCAAAAAAATTGAATTGGAGTTACATCATAAACATTTATAATGCATATCAAATTTTGAAATATGGTACAAATTGAAATAACATGAAAACCATTTGGAAATTAGGGTTTATGTTGCATGAATGGATCAATGAGTTCAACATGATGCAAATTGAACAAATAAAAGCAAGATACAAGAAAAGCATTCAGTTTACATTTTCAACAGTTTACAAGTCAATTCAAATTACTATACCCAATCGGGTCAAATAGATATTGACAGACGACGTTCAAGGCAATATTTCATAAAGTATTTCAAGGCGATAGAAATTTAAATCTTATTAGCCAATATGATTTAGAAGGAGTGCAACATACCTCAAACTGGTATACTCAGGACCACAACCAAGACCTAGGTCCAAACCAGGGTCTCAAGTCATATATTAATCATTTAGATAGATTTATGATTAATTTCTTATTAATTATATAAACCCTGAAATGATTGCTTCATTGGTAGTGAATTAGGTTAAAACTTACAATTATGTGTAGATCTTATTTTTTTATTTCAGACAAATTTATTTATATTTTTATGACATATAGATAATTTATTGTGCATTTTACAAGTTAAACCTGATATATACATTATTGGTACCATTTATCAAGCATTTGTGACATTAGGTGTTATAATCACATTATATATCTTGATACACATTAAAAGGACATGATAACCTAAACATAGATTGATATTTAAGTGAGCTCATTAAGATTTCATGTGTGTCACATTATTCACTAATTTGCATATAATTACTTAAATATGATTAATAAGTAATTGATATGAATAAGTATGCATAAATGATTCATGTGGACATGGTGTGCTTATATATGTAAAGGAGTAATAATTGGACATTTGATATAAGTGCGGATAATTTATATGCCATCATGTAATAAGTGAATTTTGAATTAATGTCCTTAATTAGTTAATTAAATAGGTCATCAAATTTCATGCAAGATAATTTCATATAACCATGATGGTAATACTACTCGGATAATAGGACTTTGTAAGCTAAATGTTGATGATACTGGTGTACTATGATAATTAATTTAAATAAAATAGAGTTGGACCCTATTTGCATTGAAATTCATATAAGATGATCCTAGAAGATAAATCTAACTAAAAAAATTGTAATCTACATGTTTGCATTAGCAAGGATAACTATTTTCATCTCAATCAAGAACCTATATCTACCCGAATTAACTAATGCAAAGTAATAAGAATTTATTTAAATTTGAGTTACAATAGACTTGGGTTTTAATTGGATACACTGTTGATTTCTCATATTTTACTATATTTTGCCTTATCATGTTGGGTTCCCACCTTAGATTATACTTGGGCTCTTTGAGATGTTAGATTATCATCATACATGTTGTGGATTGTCTCTTACCTTGGGTAGGAGACTATGACTGGTCACTATAGTGCCATTGGGTTTCCCCCCATTGTGCTCTCTCTCCCTCTTCCTCCTCATTCTCCATTGATCCCCTATTCACTATCCTTTGTGATCCCAAACTCAGAGATACCAAACTATATGGGATTTCAATGCCCCCAAATTCCCAATCAAACATTGGGTTTCTTCTATTAGGATATCTGAACCTATAAGTATTGGTCCCAAACAATCTCACAGACATGCAAGGTTGTTTTACATTGTTGAATTGATCTCCTTACCTCTATATCCAATATACCCAACCTCATATACTATTTGGTGGTGCCATAAGGTTGACATTGTGGTTCTAGGACCTATCGATCCCTGGGAGGTTTCATGGAAGTGACATGAAGCTAGTAGAATTGTTGCTTGCTCCCATTTTGTGGTATATCTTTGTTTCCCTCTTTTACCCTTTTATTTACTATTTCCTAGAATTGAGAAACACATGTGATGTTTTTGGCTGTATTTTGATTTGGTTTTTCTTCCTTTCATGTCAATGTGGATTATATAGTGGGCTTAAAACATCAATGGTGTTCTGGGAACCTCAGCCTCGTCACCCTATTTGCTTCTTTAAGCCTTCCATGGTGGAGGTAGCATTAATGGCGTCTAACATTCCCGCTACCTTTAGTTGGGTGTGTCCATCAAGGTCTGGTGAAGGTGTAGGTACTCACCTTTGATGGTTTTAGTTACATGAATCATTGGTCTAGTTTCTACCATCAAGTCTAGTTCATGCATGTTCTTCTTTGCGTGAAGGGACTGAAGGAAGAAGTTTCTCATTTTTTTCTTGGCTTTTACTTAATAATGTCATGCAACATATGGGTCTTATGATCTTTTATTCCCCTCTAATTTATTTTACATGTTTTATATCCAAGTAGAAGACTCAAACTAATTGCCCCACATCAATCTCTAATGCTTGATGTGGGGATAGTTTGGTTTTTTCCCATTATTTTGATTTAAATAATTAGTAAATCATCTTGCCTTGTTTAATTCATAACTAATTTATGTTAATCAAACAATTCCAAATAAGTGCTCATTGAAATAAAAAAAATCCCGACTTACACTTACATAATTCATAATCTAAATTCAATGCTAATAAGAGTTGGTAATCTAGGATACAACTTACACACATAACTAATGATGTTTATATTAGAATGCAATAATAGGTTAAGCATACCATGTTTGAATCTAGGGTTTGACCTTGACACATGTTGATACACAAAATTGAGGTATGTTCCATCTCTCTTTGAGTCATATTCAAAATTGAATGGAATCCTCTCTCTCTCTTCCTCTAACTTGAAAGTGACATATTGCTTTTAATTTCACATTTTTGTATTGGTTTTACCAACTGGGTCCTATGATTTCAAATTGAGATTATGATTGTTTTAAATGCAAATGAGTACATCTTTTTTTGTTGTGTTTCTATTTATTTACTTTGCATCATGTTGAACTTATTGATCCATTATTTCAATAGAAACCATGATTTCCATATGTTGTCCATATTATATTATTATGTATTATATTTCAAAAATTGATCTAATATGTACATCTTTATGGTGCAACCCTCAGTGGGATGTATATTGTGATGATTTGACTTAAATATATCTTGCCTCACTGTTAATATCCATGTTTGATTTTGACAACTAGTATAATGTAAACAATGACACTTTGGCTAATGAATCCTATTTTGTGTATATTATCTATAAAGGAACTGGACAATGTTTCCAATTCTAGAGTGACAGTGTGGTGATGTCATTTCTCACCGAACGTCATGAGGGTGATCCCATTATCCTTATGGTTTCTTTTACTTGTATTTATCATATTAATCAGCATGCAACTCTTACTTTAATATTGAGATTTAAAGTCAACTCTATTGCTTATTTATATGATTGTTTTACTATAGGAAGTTCATTTGACATCCAAGTGGATATATCAACTCCCTCTTCATAGGGATCCTTTTATACTAAAATTTGATGTCACTTATTCAATATTGTCCAATCTCTATTTGATGCACATGTTGTCTTTTTGCTAATAACCTTCCATTGTTCTTATTTTGTGGGGGGGGGGTGTTCCCAATTGTCACAAAAACTTTGATGTAGTTTAGCCTAAACTGGAGCTTGCATGGGAGTATCTGGATCTAGGACATAGATTGAAATAGAAAGGTTTCCCGCTATGGCTTGTTAGCTTCAATTTGGTTATACTTGGTTTTTCCTAGGTACACACCTTGTATGGTGAAGGAATATACTCATTATGTGAATTGCAATAGTTGAATTTTTATTTCAACTACTACATTTTAGGTATATCATACAACTCCCATATTTGAGATATTGTCCCTTATGAAAAAATCATATGAAACTTGGCATGTGTATGATTGATATTGTTCTCTTGAGTAAGCGAGTAGCTCTTTGATCGAGTCTCACTCCTTACACAAAGTATCCTATGGGAGAAGTCCTATAGGGATAGAAGATGTGTATTTGGCATTTCAAGTTTGTACAAGAATTTCTCCAAATAAAATAAGTTTAATGAGGTTGAGATAGAAGGAGATGGATAAAAGGGGGATTTCTTGTATACACCGTGAGATCACATAATAAGGGTTGGTTAGACTCAAAAAGGGAAGGAGGGTCCATTGGAGATGCAAACTTGGGTCAAGAACTAAGAAAAAGGGTAAGAGAATAAAGAGAAAATCATTGTTTGTGCTCATCTTGGAACATTCTCCTACTTGAGTTCATTGGTCATCAGACCCAAAATTTACAGTTCATATTCGAGTAAATAGAAATAAGAAAGTAGCACGTAGTTGAGAAAATGTGTAACATATGACCTTAGGGAAAGTTTGCAGTAAAGTTGAGTAAAACATAATTTCACTATAACTTGGATCAAATATTATAATAAAATCCTTTTAATAAATTAGGATATGTACACTTGTTTTATATGATTAAAACTAGGTCTCCTAGATATACAAATCATGTAGATTACAATTTTGGGCCTATATTTAAATTTCAGGATTATCTTCTATTTTTTCTAGTGAAATTGTGTTTAATTCCATTATCTAAAAAATTATAAATATATATGTATTGTCATCCATAATTATCATTAGCGTTGAAATATCATATATCATTACCAACAAAGTTACATTGTATCTTCTTGCGCGAAATATAATATTTCAATTAAATAATTCATTATGTGATTAAATCAATATTCCATTATATAAAGCACATTAATAATCTCCACTTATGTCAAACGTCTAATTATTAATTCTTTATGTATATTAAGCACATTATAGTCCACAGTAATCATTTTTGTCTTTTTTTCACAGTTGATTCCTTTAATCACATTTAAGTCTTTATGTGCACATTAAAGTATAATGTGAAATATTTTATATGTTAATGTATTGAAGTTACATTAAGACAAAATTTAAGTTAATAAGTCCATGTGAGTGTAGTTCAATAGGAGATTTTCCAAAATGTATGTTAAAATTGCACTCCTTAATAGGAATATTGTAGAGGATTTGTACGTGACACAATCTAAAGGTTTTATAAATCCAATGATTTTAAATAAAGTATGTAGGCTACAAAGGTCAATTTGCAGATTAAAGCAAGCATCACAGAGCTTGAATCTTCAATTTGACAAGATAGTCAAAGGGTTTGACTTTAGTAAAAATGAAGATGAAATGTGTTATTACAAAGGGTTAGTGGGAGCATATTTATATTCCACATAATGATGGGGAATGGCGTCCTTATCCTGCAAATATTGAAACCTGGCTGAGAAGTACCTTCTCTATGAAGTGTTTAGGTGAAGCATCCTATATAGTAGGAATCAAGATCTACAGAGATAGATCTAGAAGTCTTCTTTGACCTAAGTAAAGAGCATATACATTGGCAATATATTAAAGGGGTTCAACATATAGGACTCATGAGAGAACATTTCTCCATTTTCCTTGGAATTAATCTCTCAAGAGTCTAGTGTCCCAATTCTTGTGAATGATGGGAAAACATGAGTAAGATGACATATGCATTTGTAATTGGATCTATAATGTATGTAATGTTTTGTACTCATCATGTTGTCTCATATGTATTGGACATTTTGAGAGGATATTTGTCTAATCCTAGTAAAAGTCACTAGACTACTATAAAGAATATCCTTCCGTACTTAAGAATCACAAAAAGGATTAGTTCCTTGGTTATGGTAATAAGGAAGAGTTGGGTGTAAAGTGTTACACTGATGCAAGCTTCTAAAATGACAAAGAAGATTATCTAAAATGACAAAGAAGATTAACAATGACAATCTAAATTTGTGTTTGACCACAAAAGAGAACTGTAAGCTAGAAAAGTTTTAAGTAAGAGATAGTTGTTAATTCTATAGTACAAGTTGGTTAGCTTGTTGTTTTGAAAACAACATAGGATATTATATGGATCAAGAAGTTCATGTAGATGAACTTGTGGGTGGTTTCCAACCACTGCCAACTCAGTAGAAATACTATGACAACAATGGAGCTACTGGATAGACAAGAAATCTCAGATATAATACTATAACATTTACATTTCATACGAAAGATCGTACAGTAAGGAGATGTGAATACCTACAAAGTACCGACTTGAAGCAAATGTTTCTAACCCGTTATAAAAGCACTTGTGTAGAGAAAACACAATGGACATGTTAAGATCAATTGGAATAAGATTCATAGGTGATTGACTCTAAGTGCTTATGGAGACAATCATATGATGATTGTAATGGGCCATCATATACTTGGTTTGATAATTATAAATGTAATTTTGTCTATTATGTTTGTCTCAATAATGAGATGATGACACAAACATGGTAGATGTCTAAAGAATGATGTTGCTCGATGACATATGTCTTCAAGTTGTGGACATGAACAATGAGACCATATGTATGATAAGATTACATACATTTTTTTGTCCCTAGTAGGATATTACTATGGAATCAAAATAGGAAACAGTAATACATAAGGCTAGAGTGTGTGTTGACTGATGATAGAGTCTCATTAGTAGTGATATGCGATATCAAGTCAAACACATAGATACATGTTAGAGAATAGTATATCAGACAAACCCATCTTGAGAGTGATACATGGAGACCATGGAATGGTAGTCAGAATCAACTTTCAAGTGATAGTAGTTATTGTGGTTCTTAGACCTGAAGTTACTACACTCATCCCATGTCATTTGATGTATTTTGACATCATCTAATGTGACCTTGAATAAGGGTTGCCATAAAGGTGATGCACGGGTACGTTGTGACAGATGGGCATTGATTGTGAGTGATGTAGATGTGATTTGTCCCTCCTACATGAGATTGATATCCTGGCCACTTGATAAGAAAGACTAATAAATATATTGCTATACTCACATGATTAAATATATGATATGTGAACTCACATGCATCTCATACATTCTGCTCTAGTTCAATAAATACATAATCTCTCTAGTTGTTCCATTATTATTATCAATATTTGATTTAAGGCAAGAATGTATCAATGTGGTTGTATTATTTATTCATATAAGTATGAATCCTACTATATGAAGTTCTCTTGACATTTAATTTGGTATATAAACCTTCCTCCTCAGTCTGAATCTTTTATACATAAATTTGACGTCCTTTATTTAGTATTTTCCAATCCATATTTAATGCACATACTAACTTTTTACTGATATACTTCCATTGTCATCTCTTGTGGGGGGCTTCCCAACACCAAATGTGAAAGGGACTTTTGTGCATTCAGGCATGAACCATAATTTGTACAAGAGTAGCTGGATCTTGGATAAATATTGACATGGATATGTTTCTTGATGCAATTGGCTAAACATTAGTTTAATTTCTTTTAGATTTCCCTTTTTGTCCACCCTATGTCGTGAAGAACTATATCAGTTATGAGAATCATAATAGCTATATTTTTATTTTTGATGCTACACTCTTAGCCTATCATATAATTTCATACTTGACTTTTAGTCATCATTCCTTGTGAAAAATTTATGTAATGTTTGGGATGTATGTTTGCTATTATTCCTTCGAGTAAGGGAGTGGTTCCCCTATCAGGTCCCATTCTCTATACTATATGTTTGTGATAATTTTCTCAACTTTTTTTTATGTTGACATTGTTGTGTGTATAACAACATTTTTTCATGTACACATGATATGTCAGCAATAATAACATTTTCCGATGTATTCATGTATGAATATTACCATTTAGGAGTAGTGCTCTATTTCTTTTCGAATTGGCCTAGTTGTATACACAACTAATTAGGCGTACTTATAATTTTAACATGCAAAAACCATTACCTCGATAATATATTTTTAATACATCAAAATTATATCTATGTGTTGTATAAGGTTCCTTAGAATCATTTTTGAAGTCACTCTAAAGCACCTTGGTATTTTGTCAAAATATATACATATATTAAACATGGCATTGTTTTAGAGACTCATACACAATTTTGATACACAAATGAATTCTCAGATTCACCTTTACCCTCACCATTTATTCTATAGGTAAGAGAGTAAGGACAACTAAAGGGTAAGGGTATTTGTGTAGCGGGGAATTACTCTCACTTAAGGGTAAGTGAAGGGTAAGGGTGTTTGTGGAGTGGAGAATTACCCTTATGCCTACCCTTCACATTTTGTGGGTAAGTGTAAGGGTAAGCCTTTACGCTCCCCATACCCTCCATAAAGTAGTTGCACCATATTTCCTGTAGCCATTATGTATCCTCCATTGGGTACATCTATGTTGTATGACTTTAGCAATTGGCATATGAGCTTTCTATTTTTTATTTGAGTAAGCACAACACTTTAAATTGGACTATCGATCTACCAAATCAAATACCACATAACATATCATTATAGATATTTTCTTCCATATGGGAATTAGTTGACATATTCACTTATCCCTTGTTTAAGTTCAAAATTTGTAGTGATATCAGGACCAAACTAGGCATTGCCATAAAAGTCTACTTTGGCAGGCAAGGAAAGGGTGTTAGATATATACTTATGTCATCTCTCATCTACAATCAACATGGACTATCTTGGACCCATTCACCCATATGCATGTTATATAAATATTCAAGGTTGTAATGTATACACGATTTCTTGAATTTTGGGTGGTGGTGGACAAGATGGGGCACATACCTTGTCTCCCTCTAGAAAATGGATTATACTATCATATTAATACAACCATAGATGTATAATTAATTAACAATGGTATGTGGCATCCTTATTTGGCAGTGCCTTTACATTGAGTTAATGTTCGTTGATGTGATTACATAATCATGAAACAATCAACTTCCTTAAGATGATTTTTTTTCTCTAGAAAGATGTAACAAGTCTATTGGGGTGACGTGAAAGTTGGCTTAATAAAATATAAGACCTAAAACAAATAGGAACTGGAAGTGTAAACTAACACATGTAAACTAAAGTTATTAGAATTTTGACCCATCCGTGCCATTAGAACAAATATATTGTATAGGGGCAATAATGATTTTGACTAGATATTTCAAAAAATGTTTTGGGATGGCGTAGATGTTGGGTTTTGGAGGAGGCAGAGAAGCAACGGAAACAAAAAAAATTTCTCCCCAAACCCAGAACAAAAGGAATCGTGTCAACATCTATATAATAGGAAAGATGGTTTGTGAATCATACCTTGTCTCGAGGCTTGCTCGGCGAAAATGCCATGCGCCTTGCGCGGTCTTCACCTCCGGTCTTGGACGGTGTCTGTGCAGCTCCTGGTCGCACCGGGACTGAAGACTCCTCCTCCTACCGGACTGTCGGATGACAGTTGTCCTCCTGAGCGGCAGTGACCTCCCGCCTCTGAAGTAGTCCATACGGACCACCCGGAACTCCACTCTCCTTGTCCCACAAGGAAGTGGAAGGAGTCGCACCCTCCTGTTGACGTACTAGTCACCAACACACTCTCCTGCTGTCAATTGCAACTGCAGTTGTCCTTCCCTTGCTGCACCTCCCTTTGCGGGAAGCACTTGCTCGGGCTCTCTCTCGGTTACCAAAACCAGAGAGAACGACAACTTTGCAGAGCAATCAACTTGTACTGAGTTGTATCTTGAGAAGCCCCCAATACCCCTATATATATAGGCGGGTCATGGGACAGGGTTCTCTGTGCCCGGCAATACGGGACTAATGCAGGAGTAGAAGGGTTCGAGAATTTTCCACAAAAAGCAACCGGTTCGCAACTTGAAATGATCGGTTCACAACTGAACCGATCGGTTCGGCCATTGAGCCGATCGGTTGGACCTGAGCCGATCATTTGGGGCACTCCAACCGATCGGTTGGTGCCCTGAACCGATCAGTTCATAGTCCTAATCCGGCTCAAAAAGACTTTCTTTGTTTCGTTCCCAATTGGTATCGAATACCAATGTTATTCCCAATCGAATTGGGCAATTTGAAACCAAAGGAAAATCCTTGCCGACATGACTTTTCCCAACTGGTCGGTTGCACCAGTTGAGCCGATCGGTTCAACCCTTGAACCGGTCGTTTCAACCTGGGCTTGAGCCAATCGGTCTGGACACTCCAGCCGACCGGTTCAGCAACCTCAGCCGACCGGTTCATCACATGAACCGATCGGTTGGGAGCACAGGTTGGGCAAAAATCAGTCAATTGCGATTTCAATCAATCCGATACTCCAATCAATGCGTCCAACACCTTGAACCATACGATATTGAGCCATCGACTGATTGAGTGTTTAATTGAACTACTAAACTCCTTTAGTAATCAATCTAAACATTGCTTGTGGACAAAACTTCTCTTCCAGGTTAAATCCTATGTGTGTGACCCTGCAGGTCCATTTCACGTTGGCAGTGAAAGTCCATAACACTTATGACTTCACAAGCAAAGAGCGGTGCCTAGTCACACATCAGTGCTACCCAAGTGAAAGTAGAAAGTTGGAGAACAACTTTCATCCTACAATCCGTGAATGGTGTTACAGTGAATGTATAATTCCTTTGTCACTGATATCCAGAATGAACTCGAGGCATGGAACAGTCATCTTGTCAATGTTCATTCATTTTCTTGATCTCAGAGTAGACCGAGTGAGATGTGTATGACATCAATATCACATATTGATTCACACGTGCATGCGCATGCCTTTCTCAATCCTACTCATCAAGTGGCCAAGGATATCAAACTCCCTTAGGAGGGACAAATCCCATATCTATCACTCACCCCTCAAAAGCCCCATGTGTCAAAGCCACCCAATCATCACCTTTATAACAACCCATGTTTCAGGACTGCGTTTGATGATGTCAAAGTGTACCCAACGACATGTATTGAGTGCAGTGATTTCAGGTCTAAGAATCACACTCACCACCATCACTGTGAGAGCTGACTGTGACTGCCATGTCATGGTTCCATGTGTCACTCTCACGGTGGGTCTGTCTGGTACCTTGTTCTCTAACAAGTACCTATGCGCTTGGTTTGATATCACCATATCATGACTAATGAGATTTTGTCATCAACCAACACACAATCTAGTCTTTAGTGTTATTGATGTCTATGGTTATTTCCACAATAACAACCGACTAGGGACTATACAAGAATGTTTACTCTTAACATCCGTATGATCTCATCGTTTAGGTCCTTAACCTAAAAGCATACGTTATTGAGTAAAACAATCTTTAGACATCTATCATGTTACACCATCATCTCAGAAACAGTTTAAACATATAGATTGGAAATTGCCTTTATTATTATTCAAATCATTTACAAAGTATCCCATTACAATCATCATATGACTTGCTCTATGGGCATACATACCAACAGACTCCCACTTGAACTTAGAGCCAGTCACCTAGGAAACGCAGTCCTTGTGACCTAGCATGACCATCATGCTTCTGCTGAGAAAGGGCCTTAGTCAGTGGATCAACTATGTTGTCTTCAGTTGGTACTTTGCAAATCTTCACATCTCCTCGCTGTACGATCTCTCGTATGAGATGGAAGCGCCGCAGTATGTGCTTGGACCGCTGATGTGATCTGGGCTCCTTAGCTTGTGCAATAGCTCCATTATTGTCACAATAAAGCTCAATTGCATCACAGCTACTGGGAACTACACCAAGTTCAGAAATGAACTTCCTGATCCACACAGCCTCCTTTGCTGCAGTGAAGCAGCAATATACTCGGCCTCTGTAGTAGAATCGGCAACCGTTTCTTGCTTGGAACTCTTCCAGCTCACAGCTCCATTATTAAGGCAAAACACAAATCCTGACTGCGATCTGTAATCATCTTTATCGGTTTGGAAGCTTGCATCGGTGTAACCCTTTACAACCAGCTCTTCCTCACCGCCGTACACAAGAAACTGATCCTTAGTCCTTCGCAAGTACTTGAGGATGTTCTTCACGGCTGTCCAGTGAGCATCCCCGGGATCTGACTGGTACCTGCTCGTCATGCTGAGAGCATACGAGACATCTGGGCGTGTGCACAACATAGCGTACATGATGGATCCAATGGCTGATGCATATGGGATCTCATTCATACGCTCCCTCTCTTCACAAGATTGGGGACATTGAGCTCTAGAGACGGTAACTCCATGTAGCACAGGGATGTTGCCTCTCTTTGAGTTCTCCATGATGAACCGCTTCAGCACCTTGTCAATGTACGTGCTCTGACTTAGTCTGAGAAGCCTTCTAGATCTATCTCTATAGATCTTAATTCCTAGAATATAGGATGCTTCTCCTAAGTCCTTCATTGAGAAAGTTTTCCCAAGCCAAGTCTTTACCTTCTCTAAGGCTAAGACATCATTCCCCATCAAAAGTATGTCATCCACATACAATATGATGAATGTGGTCGAGCTCCCACTAACCTTCTTGTACACACAAGATTCATCTTCATTTTGAATAAAGCCAAACACTTTGACTTCTTCATCAAATCGAAGATTCCAACTCCGAGATGCTTGCTTCAATCCATAGATTGACCTTTGCAGTTTACAGACTTTATTGGCATTCTTTGGATCTACAAAACCTTCAGGCTGTGTCATGTACACATCCTCATGAATATTCCCGTTAAGGAATGCGGTTTTAACATCCATCTGCCAAATCTCATAGTCATAGTAGGCTGCAATAGCAAGCATGATCCTGATGGACTTAATCATGGCAACTGGAGAAAAGGTTTCGTCATAGTCAACACCTTGAATTTGTCGAAAACCCTTCGCAACCAATATGCCTTTATAAGTTTGCACATTGCCATCCATGTCGGTCTTTTTCTTGAAGACCCACTTGCACCCTATGGGTTTTACCCCTTCGGGTGGTTCCACCAAAGTCCATACTTTGTTGGAGTACATGGATTCCATCTTGGATCTCATGGCTTCTATCCATTTCTCAGAATCTGGTCCCTCCATAGCCTCTACGTAGGTAGTTGGATCATCATCTACGATCAACTCTCCACCTTCCTGAGTTACAAGGTATCCAAACCTCTCAGGTTCAAGGCGAGTCCTACTAGATCTACGAGGTCCTTGTGTTACCTGAGGAGACTGAGATTCCACAACACCTTGTGAATCTACATTTTCCTCTGGTACATCTACCGATTCAATGTTTTCTTGTTGGGCTTGAACCTCTTCAAGCTCTACTTTCCTCCCACTGTTTCCTTTGGAAATAAATTCCCTCTCTCGGAATACAGCATCCCTGGCAACAAACACTTTGTTGTCAGTAGGGTGGTATAAGTAATATCCCCTCGTTTCCTTGGGGTATCCAACAAAATAACATTTATCGGATTTGGGTCCAAGCTTATCAGGAAACATTTTCCTAACGTAAGCCTCACAACCCCAAATCTTCATAAAAGACAAAACGGGACGCTTCCCATACCATATCTCATATGGTGTCTTTTGAACCGATTTAGATGGCACACGGTTAAGTGTAAACGCGGCGGTTTCAAGAACATGACCCCAGAAAGAAATTGGAAGATCAGCAAAACTCATCATTGATCGCACCATATCTAACAATGTGCGATTCCTTCTTTCAGACACACCATTATGCTGTGGTGTTCCAGGCGGAGTCCATTGTGATACAATACCACGGGCTCGCAGAAGGTCCTCAAACTCCTGGCTCAAGTATTCTCCACCTCGATCGGAACGAAGTGCCTTAATACTTTTACCAAGCTGGTTCTGTACTTCATTCATGAAATCCTTGAACCTTTCAAGGGTTTCTGACTTATGCTTCATCAGGTACACATAGCCATACCTACTGAAATCATCAGTGAAGGTAATGAAGTACTGATACCCATTTCTGGCATTAGTTCTAAAAGGCCCACATACATCAGTATGTATGAGTCCTAATAGATCACTAGCTCTCTCACCTTTACCTGAAAAGGGAGTCTTGGTCATCTTTCCCAACAAACAAGATTCACATGTCTCTATTGTTTCATAATCAAAAGAGTATAGATAACCATCTTTATGGAGTCTAGAAATGCGCTTCTCATTTATGTGCCCTAGACGACAATGCCAGAGATATGTTTTGTTTGAGTCGTTGAGTTTTTGCTTTTTGGTGTTTACGTTGTATACACTTGTCTCCAAGTCTATCAAGTATAGACCATAAGACATAGGGGCACTGCCATAAAAGATCCCATCTTTAGAAATGGAACACTTTCCATTCTTAATAAGAAATTCAAATCCATCTTTGTCCAAACAAGAGACGGAAATGATATTCCTATTTATGGCAGGTACATAATAGCAGTTCTTCAACTCTATTATTAGCCCACTAGGTAGAGTTAACTCATAGGTTCCTACGGTATTGGCGGCAACTCTTGCCCCATTAGCAACACGTAGTTCAACCTCGCCTTTCCCTAAAGGCCTACTTCTCTTAAGATCCTTCACATTTGAACAAATGTGAGATCCGCATCCGGTATCAAGTACCCATGACGAAGAAGTAGTAAAGTTAATCTCTATCACGTATACACCAGAAGTGGAGATCTCTATCTCTGACTTCTTCTTCCATTGTTCCTTCCATCCTCTCCATGTAGAAGAAATTGGTTTGGCGAGAGAACACTTCTCTCCCTTACCTACTTTCCTCTTCACCAACGCATTAAGCGTACATAGAGTGGATTCTAAGGCTCCTGGTATATCTGGATTGTGCAGAACACTTCTCACAGTCGTCAACCAGTTATGGAATTTATTCTCAATTAATTTGCCCATTTTAAAAGATGATTCTTTTGCCATTCTACAAGAGAAAATTTGCATTTGTCAAAACCTTTTTGATTTGATTTGAATAAAATTTGACGATAGTTAATTAGGCCTTTAATTAATTACCGCTCCCACTATTTTGACTCAAATTGATAGCCCTCACCATCAATTCGGAAGATTGCAGCGTACAATCTTCTAGTGGGTCAAGATCCTGAAATCCTTTGAGTCATGGACCAGCTAGGGCTGTCACCCACAACTCAGATCTCTCAGGTAGGCAACTTTTGCCAATTGCATCATATGCAACTCTTGAAAGATGTCATATGCAACTCCTTGCCATGATCATCTCCATGCCTCAAGGTACTAGATCCCATCTAGATCACCTTGTTAAGTCCGACCCAAAGCCAACACGATGAATGTGTACCCTGCTAGGGCAGACCCACACATTCATCCTTCACGCTTCCACGAGATAGACGGTGCACCACGCTAGGGCGTGCCCACACTTGGTCGATCAAGCTTTTCACGTGTGTCACATTTGGAAGGCATCTAAAACTTAATATTTAATGAGGGATTTGGTTTTTATATACACATACATATCCAATCATCACAATATATAGTACGTATCATATACATGCTATATCCCACAGAAAACATGCATAAACGATAAAAAGCAATGATTATAGCCATCCTATTTGTGATTCCTCGAGCCAAGTGGAATCACGGTCATCTAGGTCTACATCACATGCAACCTGTACAAGATGAAATCTGTGCCTGCCTTTCTGGGTTTGATCAGCTCATCTCCATGACTGATCGGCTCACCATCAGGTAGGTTGTTCGGGTGCCACCAGCCGATCAACTGGCGCCTCCAGCCGATCGGTTCACCGGTCATCGTGCATCTCCTCAGGTCGCCACCCGCTCATCTCGTTCCTCGAACCGGCCGTCTGGATCACCAGCCGATCGGTTCACTCCTTGAACCGATCATCTTCAGGTTGTCCGCCGTTCTTTGACATAACAGGAAATAAAATCTATCCTATTTTACAATTGAATTGTGAAACCCCGAGTTACATTCGGGGGGAGTAAAGGTAGGAAAAGAATTCTCGAATTATTTCGAGTTACATCAGGAATATGAGAAAGGGAATCGGTGCGCAGACCGAGATGCAAGCAACCACACAAACAACCATACACAGATATAGGGGTTTATAGGCCATAATCATGCTACACACCCACCACAAAACTCGTTTAAGGGCGACGCGTATCGAGTGTATTAATATTACATATCATATATGTATATTAGGGATTTGTGGATTGGACATGTATAAAGCCGATATTATTCGCATCGCATGCAATAAATAAAGGCGACAAACCAAAATCGATCATATCGATAATCCTAAAATATAGAGCGGTTGACCTGGTTCTGATACCACTGTTGGGTTTTGGAGGAGGCAGAGAAGCAGCGGAAACAAAAAAAAATTTCTCCCCAAACCCAGAACAAAAGGAATCGCGTCAACATCTATATAATAGGAAAGATGGTTTGTGAATCATACCTTGTCCCGAGGCTTGCTCGGCGACAATGCCACGCGCCTTGCGCGGTCTTCACCTCCGGTCTTGGACGGTGTCTGTGCAGCTCCTGGTCACACCGGGACTGAAGACTCCTCCTCCTACCGGACTGTCGGATGACAGTTGTCCTCCTGAGCGGCAGTGACCTCCCGCCTCTGAAGTAGTCCACACGGACCACCCGGAACTCCACTCTCCTTGTCCCACAAGGAAGTGGAAGGAGTCGCACCCTCCTATTGACGTACTAGTCGCCAACACACTCTCCTGCTGTCAATTGCAACTGCAGTTGTCCTTCCCTTGCTGCACCTCCCTTTGCGGGAAGCACTTGCTCGGGCTCTCTCTCGGTTACCAAAACCAGAGAGAACGACAACTTTGCAGAGCAATCAACTTGCACTGAGTTGTATCTTGAGAAGCCCCCAATACCCCTATATATATAGGCGGGTCATGGGACAGGGTTCTCTGTGCCCGGCAATACGGGACTAATGCAGGAGTAGAAGGGTTCAGAATTTTCCACAAAAAGCAACCAGTTCGCAACTTGAAATGATCGGTTCACAACTGAACCGATCGGTTCGGCCATTGAGCCGATTGGTTGGACCTGAGCCGATCGTTTGGGGCACTCCAACCGATCGGTTGGTGCCCTGAACCGATCGGTTCATAGTCCTAATCCGGCTCAAAAAGACTTTCTTTGTTTCGTTCCCAATTGGTATCGAATACCAATGTTATTCCCAATCGAATTGGGCAATTTGAAACCAAAGGAAAATCCTTGCCGACATGACTTTTCCCAACTGGTCGGTTGCACCAGTTGAGCCGATCGGTTCAACCCTTGAACCGGTCGTTTCAACCTGGGCTTGAGCCGATCGGTCTGGACACTCCAGCCGACCGGTTCAGCAACCTCAGCCGACCGGTTCATCACATGAACCGATTGGTTGGGAGCACAGGTTGGGCAAAAATCAGTCAATTGCGATTTCAATCAATCCGATACTCCAATCAATGCGTCCAACACCTTGAACCATACGATATTGAGCCATCGACTGATTGAGTGTTTAATTGAACTACTAAACTCCTTTAGTAATCAATCTAAACATTGCTTGTGGACAAAACTCCTCTTCCAGGTTAAATCCTATGTGTGTGACCCTGCAGGTCCATTTCACGTTGGCAGTGAAAGTCCATAACACTTATGACTTCACAAGCAAAGAGCGGTGCCTAGTCACACATCAGTGCTACCCAAGTGAAAGTAGAAAGTTGGAGAACAACTTTCATCCTACAATCCGTGAATGGTGTTACAGTGAATGTATAATTCCTTTGTCACTGATATCCAGAATGAACTCGAGGCATGGAACAGTCATCCTGTCAATGTTCATTCATTTTCTTGATCTCAGAGTAGACCGAGTGAGATGTGTATGACATCAATATCACATATTGATTCACACGTGCATGCGCATGCCTTTCTCAATCCTACTCATCAAGTGGCCAAGGATATCAAACTCCCTTAGGAGGGACAAATCCCATATCTATCACTCACCCCTCAAAAGCCCCATGTGTCAAAGCCACCCAATCATCACCTTTATAACAACCCATGTTTCAGGACTGCGTTTGATGATGTCAAAGTGTACCCAACGACATGTGTTGAGTGCAGTGATTTTAGGTCTACAAATCACACTCACCACCATCACTGTGAGAGCTGACTGTGACTGCCATGTCATGGTTCCATGTGTCACTCTCACGGTGGGTCTGTCCGGTACCTTGTTCTCTAACAAGTACCTATGTGCTTGGTTTGATATCACCATATCATGACTAATGAGATTCTGTCATCAACCAACACACAATCTAGTCTTTAGTGTTATTGATGTCTATGGTTATTTCCACAATAACAACCGACTAGGGACTATACAAGAATGTTTACTCTTAACATCCGTATGATCTCATCGTTTAGGTCCTTAACCTAAAAGCATACGTTATTGAGTAAAACAATCTTTAGACATCTATCATGTTACACCATCATCTCAGAAATAGTTTAAACATATAGATTGGAAATTGCCTTTATTATTATTCAAATCATTTACAAAGTATCCCATTACAATCATCATATGACTTGCTCTATGGGCATACATACCAACAGTAGAGTCATACATGCATCAAATATTACTAAAAATTATCCAACCACTATTCTTGGCATGGTAAATTCAAAATTTGAACTGACTTGTAGTGTCTAAACCCAAAACTAAACCAGTAATAATTTGATTAATATCATTCTAATCTATTAAGAATTATATCTTATTTTTGATATATAATGCCATTACTGTAATGAGTTTAGTAATTTTAAACCATCTGATAACTCCTGATGCAAATTGATTTACATCTCTATCAGAGCACCTATAGCTTGAATTTTTCAACCCATAACCAAACATGTTTCAATTCATACATTAGTTTTCATACCTCAATTTTTTTCTAGATTGGATTGAAACAATTTCACAAGTTCCAATACAACTTTAAATAATCAAAATTGACATCTTGCTATTGGGATCTTGTTGTTTTCCAGTAATACTACCAATCAAATAACTATACAATATTCAATTTACAATCATCAACATTCTTCATTTTTTGTCTTCTAGAAGCTCCTTAATAAACACAGTTTTGCATGTGAGTGCTTAATATACCAAACATTTTTACTATTTTCTATAAGTTTCCATCATGGTGTGTCATTCCTATCTTCTACTATTTAACACATTCCATAAGTAATGTTATCATGTTGGACTATACAAAATAAACCATATGACAACCATTTCAACATTTTTTCTTTTCTTTCTAATTCTATCTTAGCAATGATGCAACTATGAATAACTCAAAGCCGTGTTATCCAAGTTTGTAGTTCTAAGGGTTACCATTCCAATGTCAATATGTCGTCCCCCAATAAACATTGTCCTAACCATATTTTCAACCGTTTGAGAAGAAATATAAACAAATGAGTGCCAAAAGAAAATACTCTAATGAAAATATAGCCAATTAAAAGATAAAGCGACTGTTTCTAGAGTGCGATCCGAAATGGGACAAGCCGAAAGCCTGAGCCATTGTGCCTGGTGGAGGACGGGAACGGGGAGGAAGAAGTAGAATACGAGGACGAATTGGCAGTTATGTTCACTGTTATCTTCCTGGTCGATGAACCCCAGTTCTTGAGCAATTCCTCATATTATTCCTTTCTCTCCAACGCCACTCCTCTTGTATTCAACCTGCCTTCGTGTGCTTCCATAGTGTATTCCACATCAGCCTCCGTCATCTTTATCAATGATTTTAGTTCTACGTCTAGACCATTCCATTCCAGGCAAAGTTGTAAGATGAAAGGCTTTCCCATCTTCATGTATTTGTCGGGTCATAGAGAGAATTCCTTCATGTGATGAACAACTCAGCCAACCTGTGAAGATATCTTGTAATGGAGAAGTAGTGTCATTTGTTGTTGTATTTTTCAAAAAGTTCGTGGTGTTTATCTTAGAGTGAAAGGTATATTCTTAAGACAAAAAACATTCTGCATTTCTATTGCACTATCAATAGTTGCTAACCGTTGGATTTAGACTTGAGTTTTTGCTGTAAACAACATTCAACCAATGTGATATATAGTGGCTAAGTTATTTTGTTATTTTCAACCTCACTATTGCGATTCAACAACACCATGGTTTAATAAAGAAAACGGAACATTTAATACAAGCAGGAATAAGTAGAGCCGCCATAGTTTGACCTCACCATGGTGCAAGAAAAACAAAAGGTTCAATACCTATTGTATACTCTGACATCCGGCTTGCATGGTGATGTTCAACAACAACTTTTGTGACAAATGATCAAGATCATGCAACTATCTTTATAATATTGTTTATCTAAAATTTATATCAATTTCTGCTTGATTCCTCTTCTGAATTTTTATTGTACATAACAGTATTATCCTGTACAATTACAATGGGCACACCTGCAAAGATCAAAAGTAACAAAAAAAAAAATCTCTATCAAACATGAAGTTTATCATGTTAGAAGGTCCGGTTTGATACTTGTGTAACACTCGGACCTCAGTAATCCAATTTCTTTCCGAGGGTTCCAATTCCAACATGTAGTCAACCCGTCGTCCCAACGCACATCATGTTTTCACCCGTTTGATAAGCAAAACAAACAAATTAGGGCCAACGGGAAAATATGTGTTTTGGAGATATGATCATGTACGAAATCTAGAGCGGGCTACCAAATGGGCCGAGCCGAAAGCCTGAGCCATCGTGCCTGGTGGAGGAGGAGGAGAAAGTGGAATAGGAAGAGGAATTGTCAGCTATCCTCCTCATGGACGAACCCCAGTTCTTGAGCAGGTCTTCGTATTCCTCCCTCTCCAACGCTGCTCCTCCCGCGCTCGACCTACCTTTGCGTGCTTGCACGGCGTCGGTCACTTCAGCTTCCGCCATCTTTATCAATGACTTTAACTCTGCGTCGGGACCGTCCCAGGAAAAGCCGTAAGCCGAAATGGCCTTCTCGTCTTCAAGCATTTGTAGGAACTCTTCCTCCACGCGTTCCAAGTCTGTGTCTTCTCCATCCTCGTCCTCGATCTCCCATTCGTTTTCCTCATCCTCTTCCGAACAGTTGTAGCCTATCAGGAGGCAGGGTACCGCCGCGCCGTCGACGTCGTCGCCGTCGAACGAGGAGCTGGATGGGGGCGGACAAACCGCACCTTTCTCCATCGTAATGAAGCCGGAATTGCCTTCTCCAGCAGAGGAAGCAGCGCCGCCGCTGCGCCGCTCCCCCTGAGTAGAGCTGTCCGTCGTGACGAACCCGTGTTTTTCAGATGGTAGGAAGCGGGGCGAGTTTTTCCGATGTTGGGGGGACATCGGCTTTCGATTTTTGCGTCGCTTCGGTTTTCTGAGGCGGGGAAGACACTTGCAGTTGCTGCCGCTCTGGTGGTCGTCCTGCCTCTGTTCTGACTCCACACTGGCATAAACTTTGTTCTCTGCTGGTACAGATTTACAAGTAACCGCGGTAAGTTTTAGGAATTCAATAGATAATGGCTTGGAGAAAGAAGGAAAAGGCTCACCGCGTAACCACTCTCCCGATCTCCGTCGTACAGGTCCGGACAACTCGACGCCGACCATTCTACAATGTATGCTCACGCTCAATTCCCCACCTTTCCCCTGCCCACACAACTCGAACCTCTTAACCTTCCCACCAAACTTGGCTGCCATCCGATCCACCGGAACCATCCCAGCAACATCCACATCGAACCTCCCCAAATCGCACTCCTCGGCGCCGATCACGGACACCCAGATGCAGAACCCCTTCACGGCGTCACCCGCGTCGCCTCTGCAGTGGTGCAGGAATATCTCCTCGAACCGTGCCTCTCCGCCACGGACGGTGACAGGAAGCGTCGTCTCACCACGGCAACCTTTGGTCCTCCACCCAACCGCGACAGCCCGCCCGTTCAGCGCCGGCGGGAGCCCCCTGATCTCATGGACCTGAAGACAGACCACGAACTCCGGCCGGCTCGGCCCTCCGCAATACCTCCAGAAGAACCTAGTAGTCTTCGGCTCCGGGATGCGTGGCGGCCTACGGAGGAGCTCCACCCTCAGGTCCTCCGGTGGTTCGCGTGCCTTCTCTGTGTTCTTCATCTTGCTGGTGCTTCTCCGATGAGAAGCGAGTCTGGAAGAAGTGAAGCGCTTATGGATGAACATTTCGGGCAGAAGAGTGGGACTGTGGTCCTGGATGCCTTGATGTGGTCGCCGGTAATCATGTAAAGGTTCAAGCATGTGAAAAGGCATGTGGAGGTCGGGATGGATCGATCAGTGAGAGCGAGAGCTTCCCAATTCCACCTTTGCTAGGTTGGATGATGGCCTCCTTTTATGCTGGACTGTAAAGGTTGCCGTCATTGGAAGACATGACTCGATGAGATACATGGATGGGGGTTAGCGTATCCCTCAATCCTTGACGCACTTAATGATATGAAAAGCTCTCAGATGGGCAAACGTATGCTATTTTTCTCATTTTATTCCACGAAGCCGTTGGCCGAGACTATCTGAGTTTTCAAATGGTCGTCCAAAAATGATTAACGTTGTCAAGTCACGGCCGGGTCCCCATTAGTGGCGAAATCAGGACAGGAATCTGAGTGCCCGTAAACTTTTGGTTTCATAGAGTTGAGTTGCAGAGAGTCGAACTTGCAACCACAAGTTTAAAACGCCTAAACAACTTCCTTAATCCAACAGGCTGCACTAGTACCTATGTTATTTTTTTTTTGAGTCTTAAGGAGACCCCGTTCCCCCTCCTCCTCAAACAAGTGCCAGAGCCCGGATGACTACCTATGTTATTTTAATTGTAACGTTTTATATAGTTGAACCTACTGTGAATAATTTGACTAACAAATTGAACCCGCACCACTAACGGAGTGCTGCTGTACGACACCAAACCAACAAGCTACTACATTGTTTGTGATACGTTTAGAACTAACTTTATATATATATATATATATATATATATATATATATATATATATATATATTATTACCACTATTTAAATTTATAAATTTACACATATATGGATATTTTTTTTGGGCCCCCTTCCGCCTCTGGCCACGTTCCCACCCTCACCGTGGTTGTAGAACCATGAAAAGAACCATTTTTTCCTGCACAAATTATTTATTTCGCCGGTATGCTAATAATGCTATAGTTCAATACCTTATTTTGGTTCTATTTTTAATCAACTTATAAAGCCAACAATCATCATTTTCTTTTCTATGTCTTGATATATTTGGTATCTGACTTTTCTCTTATGACGTGAACAACATACTATAAGTAAAAAAATGATGTTGCTATTATTTATCTCTTCAAATGTCTTTAAATCATTAAATTTTGCCATACAGAAAGCATTAACAATCTAAAAAGGTGTTTCTATAAACATTTCTCTGTGTACATCATAGTTATACATTTCAGACGTTTTCCAAGAAATTGGAAATTCTATTTTGTAAAGATTGACAGAAGTTCATGAGACAACAATAGAGGTAATTGTTTCAATAGCCCCCATAAACTTTGACATGTGCGTGCAGGAGGGTTATCAAAAGTTGGATAAAGTTAAGATAAAAGTTCTAGTTTTTCGTGTGGAAAATTTTTTATTTTTTAATCCACATAATTCGTGAATAAATAAAAAAACATGTCAAAGAAAGGATTTTTTTTTAAAATATTGTTAGAATTTGAGATATATGAAATGACCTTACTTTGATACAAAATTTATTACTTTAGCCAAGTCAACAAAAATTAAACCAACAAATTTTGTGATAATTACTTTAAACCAGTCGAATAGGTACTACTTTGTGATTAGATTGTATTAAAAACAACTTAGTGTTACATGTTTATTTTGGGTTAGCTCGTAAGCAAACCACGTATCTGTATTTGAGATACGTCAAATTTTCTCCTTTGACCTATATTGATGCCATAATAATACAATCCCACATACTCTTTATTTTAATTTCGATTTATACAATCCCTCACTCCTAGTACATTTCAAGATGGAGAAATATGCTGAACACACACAAATAATCAATCCCTTGGGAATAAATTCTAGTTGAATGTACAAATAATACATAATTCCGATCAACCTGCTACCTTTCAATGCTTCTCTTTTTTCTCTTCTCTCCCTTTTATTTTTATACCATATAAACAAGGGCTCAACTTAAGCACTACGGTTGTAAATGAGTAGGGTATTACCTATTTACCCACCACCCATACCATGTAGGATATTATAAGAGCAATTATATTTTCTATTCACCACTCATTTATCCTTTATCCACGTCTAAAGAGGATGGGGTAAGGGAGAAGTTTTACCCTACCCGCTTTACCCATTAGTATAAGTTTGAATTTATAATTTTATATTCTAATCTATGTATCAATGCTTATCAAAATCCCAACAAGCTTCACCACTACTTTCTTATCTTTTACTATTATAATTCTCAAAACTTTAATAAACAATGGGTAGCATGTCTCACCTTTTATAGTCATCTATTAGAGAGAAAAATGAATTCATCAATGAGAAATAATATATCAAAAATATTAGGCCATATTTTTAGAAAAATACTAGGTTAAATATTATTTTGTTTTGTATCATCCAAACATAATTATACTAGGAAAAACTATTTCTAAGAGTGTATTGTATTTGTTTTTTTGAGTATCATATGAGAATTGTTGTTGAATATGTTGTATATCTATTATCTTCTTTACACATTTCACTTGTTATCGTGCCCATTTACCCTACGCATAAAAGGGTGCATGTATGGTAGGGTAAATATATTTAGAAAAGGGTTATTACCTTACCCGCTACCTACAACTTTGATGCGGGTAAGGGTAATCCTATACCCTACCCTACCCTACCTACCGATTTACATCCATATAAAGCACAATAGATATATAACATATATAATATATTACTTTATTATTTATCTTTAAGCAGTTTGTGTATGCTATAAAATTCTACCTATATTACATCTTATTTTTATTACAACATGTTACATCAAGTTAAATATGAAAAGGAGTACAAAATGCATACATAAGGACTATTTGTACGATGTTGCATTCTATGTTTTACTTATCTTAAGGCTCAAACTCTTGCTTGAGATTGAGAGTGCAATACATGACACTAGACTCTATAAATATCCTCAACAACCTGATAATGATAACAATAAGATACCTAGAAATTTGTGATGAACTTATTTGAGTTGATTCTTTTGTGAGTGTGTACTTGTCACTAGACATTTAAATAGGATGTTGCAAGTTCTGATAATTAAATGTGGAATTCTAGTTTTGAGATCATCCATTCCAAATCCATAGTTGTTATTCATAATTTAAATATACTAATAGGTTTTCATACAAAAAATAGGAGCTACTTCACTATGGTTGATACTACATTTTGGTCACTCAATTAACAATACAATGAGACCATCTCTTCGACTAACAATAGAATATGATCCCCCTTTTTGAAAATTTTATATTTTGAACATGTCATCCGTCTACATATTTTTTGAATGTCAATCTGTACATTTGTAAATCTTTTCACAAGCCATTTTCAATAAATCTTTCAATTGAATACTCTAGGAATAAAATATTCAATACTTAACCCTCATTGAAAATGTAGTTGCACTTGATTTCTGTTTTTATCATTACCCAAAAAGACAAAAAAAATTCAATTTCATATCTTATTTGAAAACCCTATTTCACTTTATTTCGGTGAACTAGTTTCTCTCAACCTAATTTTAAAGGAGAAAAGAGATAAGTTGGTCCTCAAAATTTCCTATCTCCTTAATTTACCCTTTTCAACTTAAGATACAATTTATTGATAAAAACAAAGATCCATAAGTCAGACTAATTTGGTACCTTAGATATTTAGAGAAGCCAAAATAATAAAATAGTTTATTTTCTTAGAGGACTCTTGCAAACTAAAATCATTTATTTATATATTAGTGCCATGTGATAGAATCATGTCTATCTCCATGTGCCACCACTCCAATGGATATGTGCAATCCATAGGTCCTAGGGAGGCAAATCACTTTTTGCTTCTAAATTTGATATGAAGAAGTTTCCTAGAGAAAAAAACTCTCTTCCCTCAAGTGAACCTTAACATTTTGGGACACATATAACAATCTTATATTTAAAATCACAACTCGTCCCTTTTGCATCTCCTGAAACTAGAACGAGCTACCTTTCTATTCTAAGACCCCATCCTTTCTTGTAAAAAGTTATCCTCTACAACATGCTATCTAACATATTGCGATGATGCATAATGATAAAGAGGCTCAAAAGGCCTTTAGGACTAGTAAAGTTACATCTACAAGATCTAGATAATTATCCACCCATTGAAACTATTTGACCTAGTTCTCGAGCTTGGTGTTCTAGTTACTAATTTCTCTAAATTTTATAAAAGATTCGATCACTAGTTGTTCATGATTTAAGAAAACTACTTGATCTTGTATGGACTACTAGATCTTGATTTCATGATCATATCATATGCCTATCTAGTTGATCTAACCATGGCCACACAATTTCTTAGTCTGCATTGACTATTTGATCTTTGATTGATGCTATATATTGCTTCCATGATCATATTATATGTGCATTTGATATTGCTAACATAATTAATTATTTACTGTTCTAGATTACCACTAGCTATCTTGTTTACATGACTATATCATATGGTAACCTGGGCCTAATCATAATTTCCAACAATTTTCCCAAAACAATAATTTCAACCTCTATATATATGACTATATCTCTAATTTGAATATCTTAAGACTATTACATGAAATTTATTATGTAGTGGTTGTTTACTCTTATGGATTTCATTTTTACCATATTAATCCCTTTTATCATTCAAGCTTCATGATTTAATCCATCAACTTTTCTACTTTTCATATTGTCCCTCTTCAATCCCATAAAAGCCTTATCCCTCATGTATTGTGCAGATGCTTACTATCGGAGATACTAATGTACCGAGACCTTAATCTAGTACAATTATTAGGGTTGATGATAAACATTTCCAGGGACATTTAAATACCCCAAGTACTACCAATAAAAAAAGTTGTGCTTTTTATCACTTGTTTGTTTTCTTATTACAAACCCTTAAATCGATCTAAGTAGTTTTTGAAACTTGATAAACACATGTAGGATGAGTTTATCAAATCATACACATAAGTCCTTCCCCAAACATAATAAGATCACCTTATCCAAACTCATGGTCACACTTACCCTTTTTTATGCCCTTGGCGAAGTTATATTTGGTCTTTTTGCATTTTCTTGATGATTTATTTTAATCAAGGATGAAATTATGATGTTCGGCTTTATTTGTTTCCCTTAAAAGCATGGACGCAACTTTATTATCTTTTTTATTTGCATTTTTTCTTGTTTTATGAAAAATGTTGGGGAGAGTGGCTTTTTATCATATGGGTAAAATAGTTTGGTGAATTCGTCGGGGACTATACCAACCTCAATTGCTTTTCATGTTTTGTCAAGTTTCCTTTCTTCAATTGATTTTTAGATTTCTCATATGTCTACCCTTTTATGCATTTTGTTTTAAAAGAAAGAACACAAATTTCCTATAAGAATCAAGATGCTTTCTCTTGTTGGGGAATAAGGATGACAAATAAGGTAGCAAAAAAATAAATTTGTCCCTATTCCTTTCCAGAAGATCGCATCAAGAATGATGTATCTAGAAAGAAGGTAGTAAGAATATACCTGGTCCTAGAGAAAGTGCAGTGACTACTCTTACACAGTGATGTGCAAACTTTGCAAGATGCACACTTACAACTGTTGGCGATGGCCTCCTAGTACAACACCATAGACGATGGTGATTGTTGTTCTCCTAGTGTGGCGACAACATCCTCCACAGCTCTACGTATTCCACGCATACCACCACAACTTCTTGTTGCAGTACCAGATCCAACGGGAAGGAGATGTCCCTTCGACATCAACGTGCTAGAGATGAGTTATTGTCCCTAGTTGTCTCTCCCTTTTATGGGTAAGACTTGGTTTGGGATATCATGTTACCACAACTGTGAGGAGACAACATTTGTCAAACTTTATTGTTGTGTCTTCTAAAAGCCTTGACTACCCCTCTATTTATAGGAGGTCAGGGTATGATTTTTTAGATCAATTGGGAGTCGAGGGGATGTATTTTCACAAATTTCTGGTTGATGTGAATCATAGATAGGTCGGTTCACTTCTAAATCGGCCAGTTCACATGTTAATTGGTCAATTCAACACTTACATTAGTCGGTTCACTATATTTCCTATTTGCAAAAATATTGTCCTTAAATGTGACAATTAATGCACAACATGACGTCAACATCAATCCTTGATCGAGTCTTATTGATAACTCAACCAGTCAATTCACAATCTGAACCGGTCGACTCACATTCTGAACTAGTAGGTTCACTTTTGAATCACTCGATTCATATTCTGAACCTGTCGATTCATATTCCAATTCAACCAATCTACAACCAATGTTGTTTGATTGAATACCTAAACACTTTGATAATCAATTGAAACCTCATTCATGAGTAAACTCCTATTCTAGATGCAACCTATGTGTGTGACCCTATAGGTCCCAAGTTACATTGGTAGTGAATCTCCATACCTAATTTATGACATCACAAGCAATGAACAGTATCTTGCAAGACATCATTACTACCCAAGTAATTGGAATGTTGGAGAATAACTTCAACCTACAATTTGTGATCAGTGTTATCGTTATCATTTAGTTCCTTTGTCTCTGATATCCAGATTGAACTCGAGGCATGGAATCGTCATCCTCTCAATGTTCAATCCATGTTCCTTGAACTAGAGCAGACTGTATGAGATGCATGTGAGCTCACATATCACATATTGAATCACATGAGTATGTCCATACATTTCTCAATCTCACTTATCAAGTTGCATGATATCAATGTCCTATAGGAGGGAAAAGTCCCATCTACATCACTCAGACTCAATCCCCATATGTCATAATGTACCTGAGCATCACCTTATGGCAACCTTTATTCAAGGTCATGCTGGATGATGTCAAAATACATTAAATGACATATGATGAATGTAGTGACTTCAGGTCTAAGAATCACAATCACCAATATTAATATGAGAGCTGATTCTGACTACCATTACATGGTCTTCATGTATCACTCTCTAGGTGGGTCTGTTTGGTACACTGTTCTCTAACAAGTACCTATGTGTTTGAATTGATATCCCAAATCATGACTAATGAGACTCTATCATTAGTAAACACACACTCTACTCTTATGTATTAATGTTGCCTATTTTTCTTCCATAATACTATCTGATTAGGGACATAACAAGAGTTCATGTACTCTTATCATACAAACGATCTCATTGTCCATGTCCTCAACATGAAGACATATTTCATCGAGTAATATCATTATTTAGACAACTGCTATGTCCATGTCATCATTTCATGTTTGAGACAAACATAATAGACAAAATTACCTTCATCATCATCATCAAATCAGGTATCTAATGCCCCATTACAATTCATCGCATGATTGGCTCTTTGGGCATACATACCAACATCTCTTACCAAGCATGTTGCTACACTATCTTCCATGATATTTTCTTGTGGAAGTGATATATTTTGTTTTATGAAGGGGGGTAAGAATTAGACATCCTCATGGGAATTCTTGTCTACACTTTGATGCTCTATATGTTGACTTAAGGTCTTAATTGACTAAACCCTTGTTTTAATGATGACGAAACCATTCCATTTATTTGTTCCTAATTCTTCTACTTGAGTGATTTCAGATTAGATAGATACACTCCAAATATCAAAACTTGCACATCCTAATTTGAAGAAATCAATTCATGCAAGACCAAAGAATAGCTAGTTTTCTCCTTAGATATTTGATGTAAATCACTTGTAATGATTGCATGACTTGTATTTAAGCTCATATGTATAATAGAATATAGTAGGATGAATTATATTGCACTTAGGAGGTTTTAAAATACCCAAAGCAACAAGTGTAGTTGTTCAAGTTTGCCTTGGGGTAACTCAACCAACAATACTATTCACGGGGGTTTCTAGGACCTTCTATCGGCCTAGTTTCTTGCCAGAATACAACTGTTGTCGGTCGAGTTGTCCATAAAGGTAACTCAGTCAACAACACTTTAGAAGACATTTTCTACAGTGAAAATAGTCGTTAGAAGGGTGAAAAAAAGATGAAAAAGATATATTTAACACCCTTATAATGGCTAGAATTCGTCCCAAATAGTTTTAAAAAGTAGGAGGCATCCTCAACTATAAATAGGACCCCTTTGGCTTCATCCCATGGTAAGGAAGGTCCATATAATATAATTGAGAGAGATTATCCTCCAAAGAGCCTCCATCACTCTCATGAGCTTAATCACTTGCTACATCCTTTAGAGTGAGTAGGATATTTGTAAGAGAGCTAGTCCTACATGTATATATTATGAGTCTCTCATTTATCTACCTCCCAATCTCTCTTTCTACCATGAAGATGAAGTTTTTCTCTCTTGGCTAAGAGAGGTGAAGAAGAAGAAGAGAAGGAGCCTCTTAGTGTAAAGCTTCTGCTTGGTGAATATGAAGTCAATGAAGGAAGATCCAAGACAAGAGTGGGTACGAACTTGAAGGCTGAATACTCATTTTAGGAGTGGTTAAGTCATTGGAGAAGGACGAAGACTCGTTGCAAGAGTAGGTAAGTCCTTGGTAAGGAAAAAGACTCTTGGTCATGGATAGATAAGTTCTTTGTAATGGTTATTGTCTCCTTGATCTAAAAAGAATGCTATTTTAGTCCTTGACCCTGGAAAGGGTGGTCTTATGTCGTAACTCTTGTAATGGAATATAATGAACGAGACATGGTTACAAATCCTAGAGATTGACCCCTCTAGGTAGTGGATGTACATCTCCTAGTTTGGAGCTTGAAACCACAATACATAACTTGTGTTATCTGGTTCTTGCTCAATCTCTCTCCCCCGTGCTAATGCATGTTTAGTTGCACTCTAATTTCATATTTGCAATATTATCTTGGGATATATCTGGAAGGTCTAATGGATTTTGTTTAAGTGGTTTTAGATGTATACACCCCATATAGATCCCATTATAGATCCAACAATTGATATATGACATGGTTTTTATCTCATTAACAAACTCACCCAGGGATGAAATCCCAAGGTTTTTAGCAAGATAGTGTGCAATAATACCATCCACAGATTAACAAGTCTTATCACAGTATTGTTAAGCTTTGAATACCAAGAGAAAATGTTTTTAAGAATCTTGGTAGTTTGTACCTAGTTGAACTAAGATTAACATTTCAAACCAAGAGTTGATTGAATTGAGTTAACTAATTGCAAAGGAAAGTTAAGATGAAAAACTAAAATTAGGTTTAGATTAATGATGGAAGTCATTGGGGTGGAATCATGTTTCACCACCACTACATGATCAAACGGATCCATAGCATATCTGGGATTGATAAAACCATTCAAGGAAGAAAAGCAAGATTACATCCGTTGGGTGTGGTATACCAGATAGATATCTTTGTGAGCTTGACGTCTCATTACTCATGGGTCCTGTACCTACTGCTCCGAAGACTTCCCTTCTGAAGTTCTCATCTGGGTGTTAACCAAGTTAACCGATATCTGAATCCTAAACATTTAATTTCTTGCAATCTAGGATTACAATAGATCATGTAGATCAGGTGTTCAATCCACAAAACATGCACTAAATGATTAAGATTGAATTGAAAGGGTTATATGCAAGCCATGGATCATAAAAAATAAACATGCAAGTACGTACAATGGGGCTAATCCATGCAACCCAACAAGAAGGACTACACTTTCTCTTCATGATAGAAACTGATAAAAAAAGAGAAGGAAGAATCAACCATGACCATGGCGGAGAAGAGATTCATAGCTCGGTGGAGCAGTTTTGTCTTCTACTCAGATGGTGAGGATGATCTAGCTGAGGGAAGGGGAGAACATCAAACATGGGGGTAGATTATCTCCTTCTTCACTTCTTCCTTCTCTTTTTAGATTTTGATCCATTAGAGAGGAAGAAGAAGGTGAAAGGGTAGCGATGACATTAAAGATCCAATCATGTTTCTGGTTAAATGATGGATGGAAGGTGATATAGTAGCACCACAAGGGTGGCTGATGGTGCTTGGTCAATGATCGTCTTCCTCAATATAGGCACAAAGTATCTCCCCATTGGATTAATGGAGTGGAAGAGATGCCCTCCAATGGAGGAGAGGATTGAGTATTTATAATGTGCAGAGTTAGTGCATTAGAGGACACATCAGACAATGGGATCTGTAAGTAGTGCACTTGTTGAGGCTTGGTTAGTAGGATTTTTGACGATCGACGACATTGGATTATGTTGGGTCATCAGGAAATAGGCTGTAAGGCCTCATTGGTCGATGGGACAGCAATGTTCCATAGAGCTGATGCAACTTATGAGTCATCACTTGACAAGAAGATAGAACTTTGTCAATCTTTCCTAAATGTGTATCCCGTCGGGCTGAGTTGTGAGTGCATCATTAGTCAATGACTTACATGATCCTTTTTGGGGTTATGGTGCTTTGGATCTCATAGGTCGACAACCGACATGCGATGGGGGTTGATGAGCATTGAGGCTAGGATCTAGCCCACCCCAGGGGGGTGTTGTTGTCTGGACATCATAGGTTAGGTTGATGAAAGCTTGGGTCAACGAAGCTATGGATTGATGAAGGCGTTGATCATGGAAAATCAAGTCCAAAATATCAAAAAGTTCATGGGCCCGCTAGTCAGTTAGCGAGACCACTATGGCCTAAGTTGGTGCACATGTTATGAAGCTAAATTCTATTAAGGAACTAAGTGGATTCGATCAAAACCCTATATGTTCACATGAAACTAAGGGAAAAATTTATAGACACAAATTCAAAGGTAAATTGAGGGATATGGATGTGACTGAAACTAAGATGAATATGCATTCATCAATATTAAAAGCAAGGTCATCTCTAAGCAATACTTCCATAAATAAAATAAGATAGGAAACAATCAAGAGGGGAGATACTACTTAAAAGGGACCAAGCCAAAGGAAGAAAATAAATTGAAGAAGAAGGACAAGTAGGAAAGAGGCCACAAAGGCTCCATAGAGGCAAATGAAAACACTAGTGGAATACCTAGTGGAAGTAAAGATGGAGAATGCCATTGCATCCTCATGTCAAGTTCAATTGAAATTTAAATGAGGCAAACCTAAACTCTTTAGTTAAAGTATCTTTAATTAAAATCATACATGCGACATGTGGACTCTCTAGTCCACAAAGCATAAAAGAAAAAGGCTTGCTAAAATTGTTGATCCTTGCATAAAGAAAAGGATGATAAAATCTTAAGAGTCTTAATTTATATCTTGATTTGAAACTCAATGGTGTTGAGATAGAAAACAATACTTATTTAGTCAAGAATATGCTCTTAAAATTAAAAATTCTAGCTTACTTAATAAGATTAAGTTTTTAGAATCTCAACCTTCTATGTCCAATTAAAATGTAGAGCTTGCTACAACTATTAATTCTCTCTTATTGATATTGATGCTCTTAGTGTTCTACTGAGGACCAACATCTTACTTTGCAAGGATTAGAATGTAAAAATAGGGTTTATCTTACTAAGATTACTTGTCTTGAAAATGAATTTGCTTCCTTACATAATAGTGAAAATGCTCTTGATCCTAATATATCATTTCTAATAGAGAGAAAGAATTTAATGTTCTTACTTTAGAAAAGGATTACTTTATGACTAGACCTCATTTCTCATAGGATGATCTAATGAATGTTAGAGATAAGATTGTTGAATTATCTTCGACCATTACTTCTCTTATGCACAATAATGTTATGTTGAAATTCTCTTTGCAACAATTGTTATGTAGTAAAAAGAATCTAAATGACATCCTACATCATACTACCAAACAAATTGGTAGACATGTAGTAAGATATCATAGTAGCCAAAGGAACAACAAAGGAAAATGACCTCCAATATTCCATAGAGAATCCTTCAGTTCCATGGCTAAGGGACATGTCACTATTTTAATAATCACGGTCATATTTGTCTATATGCTACCCTTTTAGGAATGCATCAAAACACAAAAGGATTTGGGTGGCTAAGCTAACCCCAGGACCCAAAAATATGACTGGGAACAATTTCATCTTTCTTCTTGAAGGTGTCTTACAAATGGATTGACATGAGCTATTGATTTGAAAATTGATTTTTCAATCCACATAATAGAAGAAAGGTGAGATGTGTATGGGTTGTCAACAAATGGAAAAGAAATAGTAACCATATAGGTAATGATATTTGTGCTCATATCCCATAATTGCTTGTACTGCCAAGTTTTGTGCACTTTACATATGATTTTTGAGTTAAATTTTGTATTTTGTGATTCTCATCACTTTCTTGCTCAAAATCCCCCCTTGATGCATTCATAGTACATTAATAACTCTCTTATATGTGTTTTGATATTTTATATATTTATATCATGCCTCTAGATATGTTTTTATAAAAAATGTGTGTTTTTCAACTACAACTATTGTCGACCGAGTTTGTCTTGAGAAAACTTGAGATACATACATCCTTTGGTTTTCCAATAGTTGTTTTTGGCCAAGTTTATCCTAAGATAACTCAACCGACAAGTATCTTGGGTCTTGCTAGAAGTTGTTGTTGGCCAAGAAGTTCAATCCAGAAACTCCATTGACAACACTGTGCTTTGAATATACATATAGTTTATTGGATGAGAATTTCCCTCCCAACTAGACATTCTCAACCAATAGCCTTATTTTATGGCACTCCCATTGGTACCTTTATATGATATGAATATCGTCACACTTTAAATTACCTATCTTGCATACAACTCTATCTTTCTAATTGTTCTATATTGGTATCTATATATCTTGCAAACTACTTGTCTTGGATTGTTATTCATGTTTTGATGATGACCTCTTTGGATCTCTTGGTTGTGATTTAATTTTCTTCCATTGTGCTCTAGCTTGATAAATCTATCTAGTTTTATATCTTTTTGGATGCAACCTTGAGTTTTGTGGTGGTGCTCATCTTTTAGTAATGATGCATATTTTATAATGAGAAACATCCATTCATGTTTATTTGAATATTTCTTTGTACATGTATTTATCTTCATCTATCGTAATAACATTCTTTAACTTGCATGTATATTGCTATGAATTAGATCCTACTAGTAGTCCTAACTTGTGATATCATCTACTATTAGTCCATCTACATGTAGTTCTAGTTTTTTTCATGTATTGGTATTCAACTATATGCTATGATTGTATCTTGTTTCATACATACTCAAGATTGTTCCTTGATTTGCAAATCTACCATCTTTAGTTACTTGCTTGCATATTCTTGCCTTCATTACTTTGCTAGAACTGCATCTAGGGTTGTTAAAATGCATGTCTTGATTTTCTTTACATACAATGCTTGGACAAGCCCTTAGTTTTTCTTTTCTACACTCCCTTTTCTAACAAGTTGTGTTTTAGATCTTCAACCCCCTCACTTGTTGAAATGAAAAAGGGGGAGAAGACCTGTATTATGTGAAGGGGAGAAGACATATATAAGACGACATGTATTAGGAGAAGGCACACTTTCCGTAATGTTATGAAATCTATTCTTGTAGGTAAAATACCATAGATTGAGGGGGAGTATATGAACTCAATTATCATAAATAAAGGGGGGTATATGTGTTGGGTTTTAGAGGAGGCAGAGATGGCAGCGGAAACAATTTTTTTTCTCCCCAAACCCAGTATAAAGGAATCGCGTCAACGTCTATATAATAGGAAGGATGGTTTGTAGAGACATACCTTGTTCCGAGACTTGCTCGACGACGTTACCTCATGGCTTGCGCGATCTTCACCTCCACTCTTGGATGGTGTCTGGGCAGCTCCTGGTCTCACCAGGACTGTCGTGATTGACATTTGTCCTCTGAGCGACATAAGTCTCCCACCTCTATAGTAGTCCACACAGACCACCTAGAACTCCGATCGCCTTGTCGCACAAGGCACCAGAAAGAGTCGTACCCTCCTATCGACGTACTAGTCACCGACACACTCTTCTGCCACCAATCGCCTTTCAGCAGTTGTATTTCCCTTGCTATGCCTCCCTCATCAGGTAGCACTTGCTCAAGCTCTCCTGGTTACCACAACAAGAGAGAATGACAACTTTACAGAGCAACTGGTGTTATGAGTTGTACTGTCTGAGAAGCCCCCAATACCCCTATATATAGGAGGGTCATGGGACAGGGTTCTCTACCCCGGATAATGCAGGATTAAAGTAGGAGTAGAAGGGTTCAATATTTTCCACAAAATATGACAAACTGTGCCAGTTGAATCGATCGGTTCAGCCCTGAACGGATCGTCTGAGCCCTTGAGCCGATCGGTTCAAGCATGAGCTGATTGGTTCGTGGTCTTGGTCCAACTCAAATTGACTTTCCATGTTTTTTTCCAACTAATCAACTATTAGTCCTTGTCCAAATCAAATTTGAACAAGTGAAACAAACTCGGTTGGTCACCCGACCAGTTCAACAATGTGAACCGATTGATTCATTGACCAGAGTCAGTTGGCTCACAAGCCTGAGCCGATCGGTTCATCTCTATGAGTCGATCGATTGGGGTAGCAGATCAGTCAATTGCAGTTTCAATCAATCCGATACTCTAATCATATGATCCAACACCTTGAACACTATGATTTTGAGCTATCAATCGATGAGGTGTTTAATTGAACTACTAAACTCCTTTAATAACCAATCCAAACAAGATTTATGGAGAAACTCCTCTTCTAGGAACATGTCCTAGTGTGTGTGACCTTGCAGGTCCATTTCACATTGGCAGTGAAAGTCCATAACACTTATGACATCACAAGCAAAGAGCGGTGGCTAGTCACACATCAGTGCTACCCAAGTGAAATAGAAAGTTGGAGAACAACTTTCAATCCTACAATCCATGAATGGTGTTACAGTGAATGTATAATTCCTTTGTCACTAATGTCCTGAATGAACTCAAGGCATGATACAGTCATCCTTTCAACGTTCATCCATTTCCTTGATCTCAGAGCAGACTGGATGAGATGTGTGTGACATCAATATCACATATTGATTCACACATGCATGCACATGCCTTTCTCAATCCTACTCATCAAGTGGCCATGAACATCAAACTCCCTTAGGAGGGACAAATCCCATATCTATCACTCACCCCTTAAAAGCCCCATGTGTCAAAGTCACCCAATCACCACCTTTATAACAACCCATGTTTCAGGACTGCGTTTGATGATGTCAAAGTGTACCCAATGACATGTGTTGAGTGTAGTGATTTCATGTCGAAGAATCACACTCACCACCATCACTATGAGAGCTAACTGTGATTACCTAATCATGGTTCCATGTATCACTCTCACGGTGGGTCTGTCCGGTATACTTGTTCTCCAACAAGTACCTATGTGGTTGGTTTGATATCGTTATATCATGACTAATGAGATTCTATCATCAACCAATACACAATCCAGTCTTTAGTGTTATTGATGTCTATGGTTATTTCCACAATAACAACCGACTAGGGACAAAACAAGAATGTATACTCTTAACATCCGTATGATCTCATCATTTAGGTTCTGAACCTAAAAGCATACATCATCAAGTAAAATAATTCTTTAGACATCTATCATGTTATACTATCATCTCAAAAATAGTTAAAACATATAGATCGGAAATTGCCTTTATTATTATTCAAATCATTTACAAAGTATCCCATTACAATCATCACATGACTTTCTCTGTGGGCATACATACCAACAGACTCCCACTTGCACTTAGAGCTAGTCACCTAGGAACCTCAGTCCTTGTGACCTAGCATGACCATCATGCTTCTGCTGAGAAAGGGCCTGACATGATTTTACCGTGCGTATAACACAAGTGCACGCGTCAGAGTAATATAGGCCTTTGTGAGGCCCGAGTCGAACACAAGGACACTGAAATGTCGGTAGACTACTTACTAACTACTCGCGATCAGCTAGACCAATTAAAAGGTTTTGAGAGTTGATTAAAAAAAATAAAAATAAAAGAAAACAAAGCAATAGATTAAATGTTTAGTTTAATCAATTTAGTTGGGAATATTTAGGATTGTGGTTTCACCGCAGGTTCTCGTTGTATTTATTTCTACATAGTTAATCAAATTCATCTCTCATTCTGAGTAGTGGCCTGTAGTCAGAATTGTTCACTGTCGTGATACAATTCACTACCTAAATCTAGGTCGGTTCCATGGTCGTAGTAACCTATACCCTAAACTAGGTGCATGAAGACCAAACTCTAGGTTTCCACCATTAACCGTACATCACCTTGTTCAAAGGATTTATTAGTTAATGTGAATTTCGTCTCTTTTCAACTGTTAATTCTTCTTTCAAAGTAATTAAAGGCATTAGATTATCATTAGGGTGATCAATCATAATGATATAATGGAGAAAACGAAATCATACCACAGATTTAAGAGACAAAATATGAATTACTATGGTAAAAATGTCATACAACAATTGCCCGGGCTACTCCTGGTCCTAAAGACAAAGGGGATTAGCCCCGCATGTTCATCTCAATGAAAGACATGATGAGAGAAAGGGAAAACATGGAGAAAATGTGGATGAAAGTGATGTAAACCCCTGAATGAAGGAGATCTGGGCATTCCTTGATGTAGAGTGCATGATCTACAGCCTTCCAGCGGTGGAAAACGTCTTCTGCGGCCCTCGGAACGATCAGGGTGTGATTCTGGGCTCCTTTCTTCTCTCCACCTCTCCTCGGGACTTGTGTAGCGGCTAATGACGTCATCCTCTACTAGGGCCACCGAAATTAGGTATATGGACCACTTTAGGTCGCCAAAAGATCACCACCATCCGATTCGGGCCGATATGAAACAGAAACTGATCTGACGGCGTCGATACCATCGATGCGGGTCGATGGTATCGACCCACCATAGTATCGGCAAGTTATCTTTTTCTCTAACGTTCCCACTGATGCAGACTCGATACCATCGACGCGGGTCGATGGTATTTACACCTTTAGGCATCGGTTTTGTCACCCTTCCGACGCTGAAGCTGTGCAACGTCGATAATATCGACTTTTGCGTCGATAATATCGACTTTTGCGTCGATAGTATTGACGGATTGATTGCTGGCTCGCTGTAGGTATCTCGCTACCATCGAATTCCCAATCGATGGTATCGACTCATCTTGGCTCTTTGTGGCTGTCTCACTGTGACTATGTCGATACTATCGATGGATGTCGATGGTATCGACAACTGTGTATATGCGTTCTTCCTGAAATTTCAAGACAAAGCCAAATCAGCTATGCTAAAACCCATTAATATGATCATTTATAATCAAAAGGATAAAATATGAGAGATTTGATACAAAATGAGATTATAGACTAAAGTGAATGAATCATGCGACACTAACCACACAAGTGACTAATAAACACATAAAAGACATGTGAAACAAGTCTACAAATGTGACTCAAAATACTCACATCAAACTCCCCTAAGCTTAAACATTGCTCGTCCTCGAGCAACATAACTATAGAATAAAATTGCGAGGGTCAACTAAAGAATAGATTATCACAACAGACCTTGCCATATGATCTCCACCAGACATTCACATACCGGCCCTCACTAACCACAGAATGGTAATTACCCTCTAGGTGACAATGATCATCCATAAAAGATATTCACCCGAAGATTGATGAACACTATCAAATAAGGCAGTTAATATAATAAAATCCTCCGGTTCAGGGTTGGTGCATCTTTGTGATCTTCTATCTACATTTCTCATTCTAACTACCATCTAAATGGAAGAAAATCTCCTGATATTAATGAATGAGGAGATAATCACGGGTGGCCTACCAATTAGAGCAACGGGTAGATGGAATAGGTGGCTGTGGAAGAAATGGAAGCACATGACAGTCAATCATGCAACACAAAAATTAATACCATATCATCATGCAAAATGCAAGTGAAGATGTCCTAATGCTACATTTTAGGTGGAATGATGCATGCACTATCATTCTATCTCAACGAGAGACAGAATATCTACAAAACTACACATGTGCCAGTTCCTCTTATTATGCAACTGAACAAATTCCTTTCTCCCTCTGATCTTCATATTTTTTTTCAACCCCTTATCTTGCTTACTAGAACAAGATGAAATTTTCAATAGGTTTTTCTTGGGCTTATTCACATATCTATTATTTTTTTTATTTTTTATTTAATTTTCAGAGAGTATGAAATAAGTCCTTTATTTTCAGAAGAAGCAAGACGCATCATTGTACAAGATGATGAAAATCATGCAAAATGCAACTAAAATAACATTGGCATGCACTCTAGTATTTGTGAATGCATGACTATAATGCAACATTTCTCTTTTTTTTGCAATAAATGTAAACACTAACTACAATGCAATCCTATCTCCATGTCATGCAATCAAGAGATGACAAACTGTATAGTACTTCCAATTCTTATGGTGGAGTGTAGATGACATGAAGTGGAACGATCACAAGATTAATTGACAAAACCATTGGAAGAAATTATATGTCCATCCTTACTAACATGTGTAAAATCAAGAGGTTTCTCTCTCTTATTTCAGATTAAAGTCTCATTACCATTTGGTCAGTTTAGGCTCAACATCCCATTCCGTCCACTTTTCGTGAATCATAGGCATGTACAGTTGTGGTCTTATGTTTTAAAGTTGACAAACCCAATTATTTTCATAAGTCATATGCTCAATGTTCAAACAAAACAAGCTTGCAAATTCATTAAAAATTTTCAAATTGACCCATGACTCTCATGTGACAAACAAAGAGATGACACATTAAATTAGACATCCACGGATACACTAGATAGATTGTGGATCCTAAAAACTAAGAAAATTGCTAGAATAAAAGAAAAGGCAATAAATGATAAAAAATAAAAATAAAAGATAGAAAAAGATAGAAGCTGTTCCATCTCCCCCTAAGCTTGAATTCGACTATGTCCTCATAGTCAAAAACAATTTTAACAGGTGGAACAGTGATACCATTGAGTTCCTTTGGCTACTATGATATCTTAGATAAATTGCAATCATAGCCCCAAACTTAGTAGCCAAACAATCTTAACAGGTGGAATAGTGATACCATTGATTCCAAACTGAAGCAAGAAATCTCTAGAGCATATAAATTGAATATTAACCCTCCACTTTGGGTAATTTGCAATTTACACCAAAACTAGCACATAAAGCACAAGCATTATCCAACCAAGCTCAAACTTGGAACATAGGCCCTCCACAAGAAACCCCACATAATCATTATCTCTATAATGGTGCTATATAACTAAAGGCATGCTCTACATGTGACATATTGCAATATAACCACTTACCTTGGGTAAATTGCACTTTGGTCCAAAATAAGCAAACATTGTTCAAACAACATCCAAACGGGACCAAATTGGAAACATAAGTTTGTCACATGATATCAAAACATCTTGAGGGATTATATTAAGGTTCTAAGAACCTTTCTTAAGCAAATCAAATATGGTTAGCCCAAAACATAGGTCAGGGCCCTTACACACACACACTCTCTATATATATATACATATACATATACATATACATATACATATATATATAATGGACATTCCATAGTGTATGTGGTATTTAATCAGATATGCTTATTAACCATTTATTTTTCGCATCATATTCAACAAAATAAATGATAAAACTAAATCAATCATATCAATGAAATCTCGATACACTATAAATTGATGTGGCTCGCTACACTATAAATTGATGTGGCTCTAATACCATTGTTGGGATATATGGAGATAAAATAGGAAAAAATAATATCCATATTAACTAACTAGCAGACTGCATCAATAAGGATGTATTAGGAAAGAGGGTGCAAGATATACCTTTCCTAGAGTAATTCATGTGACTAACCTTGCACGAAGACATACTTCCATCTTAAGTAGCACATGGACGGGGGACGATGGCGTCATCCTAGCATAGTACTCACATTGACGGCATCCTCCTAGTGCAGTAGCAAAATATTCCATGACTCTATGTAGTCCACACGAACCACTGAGAACTCCACGTCACGCTTCCTGATCCGACGAGAAGGACTTGCCCCTTAATTTGTCAATGTGTAAGAGTTGACTTCTTTCTCCCTTGCTATTCCTGCCTTTCATGGGAAATATGGCTTAGGCTCTCAAGTTACTACAACTGTGAGAAGTCAAGTATGTGTCATGTAATGTCTCTTAATTTTATATAAGAGGGACTAGTCCAGGGTTTCCACAAACTCTAGTGAGATGAAGGGTCAGATCTCATGGATGGGTTGTGGTCATGCACGACCAATCAATTGATTGAACAATCCAGTCGTTTGATTGTCTTGCAGTCAATGGCACATTAACAATGCTTTTGTTACAATGATTAATGCATGTTGTTTCATCTAATATAATTTTTTTGACCCATTCAAACTTATTTATTCAACCTAATTGGTTGATTGAGCACTCCAATCAGTTGAATGGCTACTCTGGTCATCTATTGGAAACTTTGATAAGTTGAGCGATTGAATATTTCAATTGGTTGACTGATTGGTTCCATTGTCATAGTCAGCATAGTCTAGTAAGTTTACTAGACACTCCAATCGGTTGTCTGGAACACCATTCAGTCCATAAGACACTCCAATCAGTTGACTGACAACCAATATTATTTATTTTGATTAAATAAAAACTTTTGTAACCAAATTGAATGATTTCAATGATTAAACTCCTCTTTCAAGTGCATCCTATGTGTGTGACCCTATAGGATCCACATTATATTGGCAGTGATGTCCATAACCACATTATGACTTCACATGCAATGAGTGGTTTCTAGCAACACATCATTGCTAACTAAGTAATTGGACAAGTTGGAGGACAACTTCAACCTAAAATTATAACTAGATTACAGTGATCATATAGTTCCCACATCACATATATTCAAATTTAACATGAGGCAGGGAATCGTCATCCTATTAATATTCAATATATGTTCCTTGAACCAGAGTAGACTGCTGAAATAAATGTGAGCTCAATATCACATATTGACTCACATGAGCATGGACATGCATTTTATAAATCTCACTTATCAAGTGTCTAGGATACCACTCTAGTATGAGGTACAAATACCATCGATATCACTCACAACAATCCCCATGTGTCGCAATGTACCCAATCACCACTTGTATGGAAACCCTTATTCAAGGTCACATTGGATACTATTAATATCCATCAAATGACATGTGATCATTGTAGTGACTTCAAGTCTAAGAACCACAATCACTACTATCACTTTGAGAGATGATTTTGATTACCATCCATGTATCATTCTTAAGGTGGGTCTATCTGGTACATTGTTCTCTAACAAGTACCTATGTGTTTGACCCGATATACCATATCATGACTAATGAGACTCAACCATCGATCAACATACAATCTAGTCTCAAGTATTATTTTTGTCTAATTTTTGCTTCCACAATAATATCTAACTTGGGACATTAACATAAATGTATATACTATTAACATACATATCGTCCCATGTTTAGGTCCTCAACTCAAACCATATGTCATCGAGTAACATCATTCTTTAGATATCTATTATGTTATGTCATCATTGCATAATTGAACACACATAATAAATAGAATTTCCTTTTTTACTATCAAGTACATAATGTCCCAATACAATCATCATATGACTGGCTATATGGACATACATACAGACAGATGTCCCAATACAATCATCATATGACTGGATCTCCAAGCATACACACCAACAGATAGGTGTTAGACCAAAGATTAAGGTAGTGTCTTAGTCATACTATGTTTTGATTGAGATGCCTCCCATTTGAAATACATTTTGTCTAACCTACAATCCACAATTATTTCAGTTAGCACATAATAGTCATTTGTTTCCCACTATCTATCGTTTACTAAAATCACCACAAACACTCCTCACACTCATATAGACTACTTACAAGTATTTCCTATGTTAGGAGTACTATTTGTACATCCAAAGAACACTAAATAAATTCATCTACTTGCTATCAGGTTCCTAGAATTTGTTTTGTTCCTAGACACTTCCAAGATAATCTAATCCTAATCTATCTTAAGTCCCATCTTCTACATCATCTAACATTCCCTAAACCAATGTGAGGATGCTCATCACTTGTTCATTTGTGCTCAAATGGAATGTTATTAGAGAGTTTGTACTTTACTTTCTTCCTTCTTGTTCTTTGTTTTGATTTGGAGCAACTTTTTGAGAGAAGGTTTCATCCATAGAGACTTAGAGATACTTGTTGTAAGAAGGATACATTCAAAGGATAAAGGATGATATTGAAATCTTATTCCAGGATGGTCGTAGGGCATATTGTAAAGTAGGTGATAGTTTTCATTGAGTCTAAAAGGAGGATTTTCTTATCCAAAAAGGCACCATTACTCTAATTTGTATTCATGTCTGGAAAGGGATTCATAGTTACATGTTAAGAAACCCTAGTGGACAACTACTAGGTAGTGGAGTACGATGTCTCCACATTGGAACTACTATGCATCTTTGTGTCTTTGTAATTTGCATTTCTTGATTGCTTGCTTATCTTATATTTATTGCATTTATGTAAGCTATATGCAATTAACATCTCTATGTTTAAAATTCCATAAATTGTTTGTCATTTGTAGTCCTCCCCTCTAGAGCTTTTGTGGGCTCTGATCTCCAAACCATGACATAAACACGATTAAAACTTAGCGGAAGCGAATCGGTAATCAGCGGAAGACAAAAATCACGGGAAATTAAAACTTTTCGAGATAAGAACTTGTATCCATAAAAACTCCTTTCATAAAGAGAGGTAACTGTTTACATCTCAGGATAATTACTTCTTGAGTAATTATATACATCAAGATACAAAATCTCAAGATCACATAACACAAGACTCCAAGACCTGAGAGTACAGAGGACACATAGGACTGAATCTAACTACACCACATGGCAGGACAAATCTCCACCTGAGATTACTGCTGCCCCTGGTGCTGCTGCTGCTGAGACTGATCACCTGTAGGCTGGTTTCTTCGTCTCCGACGTCCACCTAAAAAGTTGAAGCCTACGGGGTGAGACAATTATACATAATTGTCCCAGCGAGAGTTATAACTCTTCGCCAGAAGCTTTATTATAACATCAAAGAATATCTTAAACAGTAGAGCCTTCAAAGCATTCTATAGCAGTTGTAGTTATAACAAGATCTCTACAATTTAGGAGATATGGAGAATATCAACATTATTGCAATGTAACATCAACCAACTAACTTGGAGTCATCTCTAACAAGTTATACTACCTAGTTGATTATGTTTTACAAACAACATTATGCCCTGTGGAGATGAGGCTTACCACTCAAACTCCAACTGATCGCTGAGAAGCCGCATCAGTATCATACATAGGTCATTAAGAGAGCCGGATTCTCATGACCTTCATCTTCCTCAGTCAGTAAGAGGATCACTTGTAGGACATCTCGTGTCTCTACTATTATAGCTCACCAGGGTAAACTGGTCCTTCGCTATTCTAGAGTCACAGTGGCGTTCTGTACTCTCTTCGTCATCAGGAGGTTTCATATTTACCTACCACTGATACGGATATCTGTGCTTTCTTCGTCATCAGGAGGTTTCATGTTTACCTACCACTGATACGGTATGAAACTATAGTGAAGGATGGATGGATTACACATCTACATCACTTTCCTACACTAGGATGTAAGGTTCTACACATCCATGTACCCCACATACTCAAAAGTATGTGCTCCAGGAGTTCTCTGAGGAAAACCTGTTTCACCATCACTTAATTTCTGACAATGATGGATCTATGATCAGGGCTCTACATTATACTTGATTAGTTAGGTACATTCAGTATTCTTTAACAGCATACATTGTTCTTCAAACAATAACAGTAGCATAGCAGCTATAAAAGAAGAATACTAAATGTAACATGCCTAACTTATATCAATCATCATTTCTCATTATCCTCATCACAAGTCATCTCTAAGGCATGACCTTGATGGTATTCATGGCTCTCATAGCCCAATATCAGCATAGGATGCCACTGGCAAGGCATCAGATTACTTTACTTATTCATAAGGCTAACAACATGCCTTCAATGAATATAACATCAACATCCATACCTGGATATGATTACCTTGATATCAGAACCTGCATGGTTAATACATCTGATAAAGGTAATTCAACAATAAGGAATGTACTTCCTACTTTTGTCATAAGAGTTAAATCTTTAGTTCTATTCAAATAGAGTTTATTGCTCAAAAGCATGCCATTACCCTTGAATTAGGGTTTACTATTCACATCAAGGTGAATTAAACTCATAACATCATCATGTATGAGTAACATCTTCATTGATGCTCTTGGATTAGTTAAAGGTTCATCATTTATCATAATTAGGGTTTCTATGATCTCACACAGGTGGACCATACCCTAATTATGCTCACTTATGTGCATTGGAGATGCTTTACTTGAGTTTCCACTTAAAAAGGGGTACTTTCTCTCTCTAGAAGTACTTTCTCTCTCATCATAAGGGTAGGTGATGTCAACATCACTCTAAAACATGTTGGGTTGAGTCATCATAGGTTAACATAGCCAAAAACATCATCATTATGTGATTAGAGTTACTTTCTCTCTCTAGGTTACTTTCTCTCTCTAGAGTACTCTCTCTTTCATCATACTAATGGTTGATGGTAACATTACACTAGATCAAGTTGGATAGAGTCATGATGACTAAAAACATCTTTCTCATGTAATTAGGGTTTGAATTGAGCAAGGTATGACTTAATTGACCCTTCAGGGGTAATTTGGTAATTCACCCCATTGATCATCATCATAGTCAAAAACCTTGGTCAAATAACCCCTTACTATCCTAGATTATCATTAGGGTTTGATTTGGGTAACATTGAACCATTTACATCATCAAATGATTGAATGTGGTCAACCTTGAGTCACATTGATTGATTTCAATCATTAATCATCAATTGGGTTGAGATTGGTTGAAAGTGTTGACCGTTTGCCCACTTTGACCCTCCAAGACCGCGAGCCTCTTTCTAGCTCCAAGACCGCGAGCCTCTTTCTAGCTCCAAGACCGTGAGCCCCCTTAGGCTTCAAGACCGTGAGCCTCTTCAAGGGTTCAAGACCGCGAAGCCTCCCATTGGTCCAAATTAAAGTTGAGACCGCGAGGACCAATTTGAGTTGAGACCGCGAGGGTCATGAAGACCGTTTGCCCTTCTTTGACCTCAGGACCGCGAGGCCCTTCACGGTCTTGAGACCGTGAGCCTCCTCTCGGTCTTGAGACCGTGAGCCCCCTCTCGGTCTTGAGACCGTGAGCCCCCTCACGGTCTTGAGACCGCGAGCCCTCTCACGGTCTTGAGACCGCGAGGCTCTCATGGTCTCAGCCGCTTGGTCCTTCAACAAGGCTCAAAGGTGCAACCGATAATGTCAACCCATGTTGAAGCCCTCAAATGGTCAAAGCTATGTTGACCACTCATGGATTTTAGTCAATTAAGGTTATGCTTGATCACTTGGTCATTCAATTGACCCATAATGGTTAACCAATTATGGTTGAAATCGATTCAATTAGGGTCTATCAATGTTCACCCATCAACACTCAACAGTGTGCATCAACACAAGGTTGAACCCTTCAATTGAGCTCCAATTGGGCCCAAACTTGGCCCAAATGGTCTTGAGGTCATGTGGGTAGACCCCACATGGTCTTAAGACCGTTTGACCAAGATTTTATCAAAGCCTAAGGTGATTTGATAGGGGTTGAACCATGATTGAACCACAAACAGAATTTTTGATTAAATTACTAACTTATTTGCAATTGGGTGCTCAATTGGACAAATTACTCAACCCTAGACCTTCAAACGGTCTTGGTTGATTGCCCTCACGGTCTTGAGACCGTTTGGATGAGTTCCAAACGGTCTTGAGACCGTTTGCCCATCCAAATTTTGGATTCTAATGCAGATTCATCAAGGTCTGACCCATTGAGTTGATGATCATGTCAATATTTAATTGCAATGTAATTTGGTGTAATTGTACCTTTAATTGGTCAACTATCCTTGACCCCAGACCTCCAAACGGTCTTGGTTGATTGCCCTCACGGTCTTGAGACCGTTTGGTGACCCCCAAACGGTCTTGAGACCATTTAGGTCAATCAACCCTAAAAACCCTAATTAGGTCACCATAATTTCAGTACTGATTTTATCTAGGGTTAGCCCTAGTATTCACCCTTCAACTCTTAGCCCGTTTGGAATTAGACAATCAAACTTGGTGAGTTGTTAATTAACATAATTTTGAACAGTAATCTCATACGGTCAATGCTTAGTCAACGACCTTACACGGTCTTGAGACCGTTTGCCCAAAAAGGCAATTTCAGACCGTTTGAGAATCAGCAATTAATTCATTTAAAGTTGTGACTTAAAAAGGTCATATCTCCCGATTCCTTTGGAGTTAGTCTCCCAAATTTTGAGGGTAATTAGCCTATATAATTAGGAACATATTTCTTATACGGTCCATGCTCGGTCAACGGGGCCAAACGGTCTTGAGACCGCGAGCCCTCTCACGGTCTCGAGACCGTTTGCTCACCTCGCGGTCTTGAGTCCGAGAGAGAAAACTGTTAGGACCGTTTAAGGAAAAGAAAAGCGGTGGGTTTTTCTTGGAAATCACGCCTTCATCTTCTAGCTCAAGAACAGTACAGATATCCCACGGGTTTTCTTGCAAAATAGCAGGGAAAAGTAGGGAAATACTAAGAGCTATCATCAAATCGCATATAAAGATGCACATAGTAAAGCATAGGTTTAGAGTTATAAAACCCGCCTAAAGCTTGCTTCTTGAGCTCCAAGCTTTCAAGCTCCAAGCTCTAATGGCTTCCTTGAGTTCCCACAGGTTGGCCAAGGTGAAAACTCCAAGGAAGGATGAAAAGAGACGGCTAGAAAGATAGGGTTTCGAGAATTAGCCATGAAGATGACCTTGAATTCGAATTCTAACCATGGAATTAGGCAAGAAGAGGGGTTTAAACCTACCTTGCACCCCTTGTTCGTCCTCCTTAGCTCCAAGGAAGTCCTTGGTCGTCTTTGGTGAAATGAAACAGTAAGGGAACGAAGGTTAAGTTCCCTTGCAACTAAGGGAAGGAGGGCTTATATACATGGGGTAGGATTTTCAACATTAGTTCATAAGTTTCCCTTAATTCCAACTAAGTCCTTCCTTTATTACTTGCTCGTCCCTTCCTCTTTATTCTAAGGACAAACCTTATCTTAATGTTATAGAAAAGAAGGCAAGGAAGAACAATCTAATAATAAAGTTCATACTTAAAGGGATATTGCACATATACCCTGATTATTCAATCACAAAGCCTATTTCTTAACTTGATAACTCAATTGAGGTGAATTCCTCATCATTTCTTCTATAAATGATGGAAAAAGTCTAAAAAGATACATTAGATGACATTCTTTACAAATTGCATCCCATCATTTGGGTAAATTGCATTTTACCCCAAATTAGGGTTTCAAGCCCTGGGATTGCTTCCACAGCTGCACCTTGGTGCTCTAGCTTGGGAAATCCCTCAAACTTTGCCAAAGAGATTCTCATGATGTCTCAACATCAGAGGAACATCTCATCATGTGCAAATTGCAAGCTAACCCTTTTAACTGGGTAAATTGCACATAGGTCCCTGTATATCAAAACAATGCTACAACTTTAAATAAAAAGGAGCAAATACTGAAATATACGTTTCTGAGAAGCTTAATTACATGCTCAGAGTTAATCACAAAGATTTAATTACATATTTAGGCAAAACACCTAGGGTTAACTCATAACCCAGGTCAGGGATGATACAAATTATCCACCCCTTACAAGGATTTCGTCCCCGAAATCGATAAAACATATTACGAGAAAAGGGCAGGATACTTCCTTCTCATCTCATCCTCTAACTCCCAAGTGGCTTCTTCAATACCACGATGGTTCCAGAGGACTTTCACAAGACTTATATCTTTCTTCTTTAACTTTTTAATTCGTTTATCAAGGATTGACACTGGTCCCTCCTCCTAGGATATGTCATCATTCAATTCTACTTCCATAGGTTGTAGAACTGACTCGGTGTCTGGGTGACATTTCTTCAACATAGAAAGGTGAAACACAGGATGTAACCTATGTAATTCTGGGGGAAGCTCTAGTTTATATGCTACCTTTCCAATCCGTTCAATGATTGGATAAGGCCCCATATATCTAGGAGCTAACTTCCCCTTCCTTCCAAAACGAAGGACCCCTTTCCAAGGTGAGACCTTAAGATACACTTTGTCTCCAACCTGGAACTCTAAGGGTCTACGACGTTTGTCGGCATAAGATTTCTGCCTATCCTGAGCAATCTTAATCTTATGTTGTATAACTTTAATCTTTTCCGTGGTTTGCTGCACCAGGTCAGGACCTAACAACTGGTGCTCACCAGTCTCAAACCAACACAAGGGTGATCTACAACGTCTACCATATAAGGCTTCATAAGGTGCCATATCAATACTATGCTGATAGCTATTGTTATAGGCAAACTCTATCAAGCTTAGGTGTAGATCCCAACTTCCGGTGAACTGGAGAACACATGCTCGCAACAGGTCTTCTAAGGTTTGTATGGTCCTTTCCGACTGTCCATCAGTCTGTGGATGAAAGGCCGTACTAAACCTCAGCTTAGTGCCTAAGGCACTGTGCAACTGTTCCCAAAAATGACTTGTAAACTGAGGACCTCTGTCAGAAACTATTGTGACAGGAACTCCGTGCAAACGCACTATCTCTTGAACATACAACTCTGATAACCTTTCAGCAGAATAGGTTGTTTTGACAGGTAAGAAATGTGTTGTCTTAGTCAACCTATCAACAATTACCCAAATGGAATCATGTCCTTTGCTTGTCCTGGGTAGGCCAACAACAAAGTCCATGGTCACATGGTCCCACTTCCACTGTGATATGGGTAAAGGTTGCATTGTCCCTGCAGGCTTCTGGTGTTCAGCTTTAACTTGCTGACACACAGGACACCTCAGAACAAACTCTGCAACGTCCTTCTTCATCCCAGGCCACCAATACAGATCCTTCAAATTCTGATACATCTTGGTGCTCCCTGGATGCATAGCATACATGGAAGAATGGGCTTCTTCCAGGACTAACTTCCTTAAGTTGTCCACATCCGGCACTATCATTCTTCCATTATAACAAGCTACTTGATCTTTTGAGTCATGAAACCCATCTTGCTTCTCATTTCTATACTCAGATCTTATATGTTGAACTGCAGCATCATCTAGCTGTGCTTCTTTAATCTGCTCTCTTAGGGTAGGTTTAATATGCATCTCAGCTAACAAACCGGCTAGCAATGACACCTTTAACTGTACATTGTCTTGCCTTAAGGAGATAAGCATATCTCTTCTAGAGCATACTAAAGAGTTTAGTTGTGCTCTATTCATGGTTGATGTTGCTGATTTCCTACTCAAGGCATCTGCAACAACATTGGCCTTACCTGGATGGTAATCAATTGTACAGTCGTAGTCCTTGATTAACTCCATCCAGCGACGTTGCCTCATGTTGAGCTCATGCTGAGAGAAGATATACTTAAGGTTTTTGTGGTCTGTGAAAATCTGGAATGTCTCTCCGTAGAGATAATGTCTCCAGATCTTCAAAGCATGAACCACAGCTGCTAACTCCAGATCATGTGTTGGATAATTCTCCTCGTGTTTCTTAAGCTGTCGGGAAGCAAAATAAATCACTTGTCTATCCTGCATCAACACACATCCTAGTCCATTTTTGGAAGCATCACAGAAAACTACATATCCTTTTCCTTGTTCAGGTAGCACTAATACAGGTGCACTTGTCAACCTCTCCTTCAGCAACTGGAAAGATTGTTGACACTTATCACTCCAAGAAAAAGGAACATCTTTCCGGGTTAACTTGGTCAAAGGTAAAGCTATAGAACTAAAGTTCTTAATGAACCTTCGATAATAGCCAGCTAACCCCAAGAAACTTCGAATTCCCTGACTATGGAAACTTCGGCAGGATTGGTCCTTTCCTTGGTAACATCTACCACATGGGCTAAGAATGCATAACATCCTTGCCTCAACAGCTTATCAGCAACCATAGCTGATACAAGACAGGTGGGCAGAATCTTTCTTTCACCTTGAAAGATCCATGTGTTGCTTTCATCAGCAAACACAGCCAACTTGGACTCACAATCCAAGACAACTCTATACCTTTCTAAGGTATCCATCCCAAGGATTATATCAAATCCCTGCATATCAAGTGGTATAAGATCCACTTGAATGCGATGGTCAGAAAAGAAAAGGATGCAGGGAGAACATACCTCCTGCAAAACGGCAGACCCACTCAACGGAGTCTCTAACAACAAACTATCTGCTCTATGACTAACAGTCACATTACAGTTACGAATCACTTCACGAGTGATGAAAGAGTGCGTAGCACCCGGATCAATCAGAACAGATACATCACAGGATATAGACATATCAGAATATAAAAGTTTCATCTGACCTGCCACTACCCGTGGATTGACCACTGCCTCAGGTGGGTTCATAGCATAGAACCTCGCAGTCGCCTGGTGTTGAGGTGGTGCTGATGATCCAGCTTGAGACACTTGTCCACGTCCTCGAGCTGCTCCTTGATGTTGTCTATTCTGAGATCCCTGTTGATTCTGTCTCGGAGGTTGTTGTGTCACACCGATAGGCCTAGAACGGCAATCCTTCATCAAGTGTCCCACCTTACCACAGTTGTAGCAACTCTTCTCCTGTTGCTGTGGTCTGGGTGGTCCAGTAACTGACACTGATGCAGAACTGTGTGTCCCTTGAAGCGGTTGACTCCGCCCTCTACCTCTGCTTGGTGTCCCTTGAGTTTGAAAACTCGATCTGGGTGGTGGAGGGTTAGGTGCAGAGAATCTAGGTCTCTTGGGATCCCTAGATGAAGAACCCTGGAACTGTGGATATCTTTTATGGGTTTGTCTTTTCTCAACCACAGATCTCTCTATCCTTCGGACTGACTCAACGAAGGTAGAGAATCTCTCTCTGTTTTCTAAGGCAGACACATGGGTTGACATATCAGAATTCAAACCCTTCTCGAATCTTCTGATTCTTTCCTCATCCGTAGAAGCCATGTGTGGACAGAACCACAACAACTCCATAAACTTAGCTTCATACTCACTAATGTTCATCATACCCTGCCTTAGTTTCTCAAACTGAGAGATCTTCTCATCTAGGAAGGTCTTTGGAAAATATCTATTGATAAATTCCCGACGAAACTCTTCCCATGAGAACTCTACTCCAGGTCTCTTCTGCTCTTCCATGTTCCACCAGTGACCAGCACTGCCTTTGAGAAGATAGACAGCATGTCTAACCTTCTCAGCTTCCGGAATCATAAGAATCCTGAAAGCCTTCTCCAACTCTGTCAACCATAAGTCAGCATCTGCAGGGTCGGCAGTTCCGAAGTACTCGGTAGCTCTGACACGACGAAGTCGTTCGAATGTCTTACCAATACCTTGTACTTCAGGCTGGACAGGTGCCCTAGGTGCAGGAATGGGCATTCTATCAGTTATATGTGTCATGGCAGTCATAAACTGCCCAAACATCGTCTGTACAGCTGGATCACTCATGTCAGCTGGGTCGAACTGAGGTGGCTCTCTTGGCGACTCAGGTGCAGGTTGTTCTATTCTCGGAACTCTTGCACCGCCTCGAGGTGCACTAGCACTACTCTCTGCCACGTGCTCATCACGATGTTCTGACATTCTTATGTATCTTCTTCTCCTGAGGAGCAGAAGATTCTATTAGATAAGGAAGGAGTACTAAAGGTAGACTCGACATCCTAAGTCCTATGCCTCTGTAGACTCAACTGAACCTGGCTCTGATACCACTACTTGTGGGCTCTGATCTCCAAACCATGACATAAACACGATTAAAACTTAGCGGAAGCGAATCGGTAATCAGCGGAAGACAAAAATCACGGGAAATTAAAACTTTTCGAGATAAGAACTTGTATCCATAAAAACTCCTTTTCATAAAGAGAGGTAACTGTTTACATCTCAGGATAATTACTTCTTGAGTAATTATATACATCAAGATACAAAATCTCAAGATCACATAACACAAGACTCCAAGACCTGAGAGTACAGAGGACACATAGGACTGACTCTAACTACACCACATGGCAGGACAAATCTCCACCTGAGATTACTGCTGCCCCTGGTGCTGCTGCTGCTGAGACTGATCACCTGTAGGCTGGTTTCTTCGTCTCCGACGTCCACCTAAAAAGTTGAAGCCTACGGGGTGAGACAATTATACATAATTGTCCCAGCGAGAGTTATAACTCTTCGCCAGAAGCTTTATTATAACATCAAAGAATATCTTAAACAGTAGAGCCTTCAAAGCATTCTATAGCAGTTGCAGTTATAACAAGATCTCTACAATTTAGGAGATATGGAGAATATCAACATTATTGCAATGTAACATCAACCAACTAACTTGGAGTCATCTCTAACAAGTTATACTACCTGGTTGATTATGTTTTACAAACAACATTATGCCCTGTGGAGATGAGGCTTACCACTCAAACTCCAACTGATCGCTGAGAAGCCGCATCAGTATCATACATAGGTCATTAAGAGAGCCGGATTCTCATGACCTTCATCTTCCTCAGTCAGTAAGAGGATCACTTGTAGGACATCTCGTGTCTCTACTATTATAGCTCACCAGGGTAAACTGGTCCTTCGCTATTCTAGAGTCACAGTGGCGTTCTGTACTCTCTTCGTCATCAGGAGGTTTCATATTTACCTACCACTGATACGGATATCTGTGCTTTCTTCGTCATCAGGAGGTTTCATGTTTACCTACCACTGATACGGTATGAAACTATAGTGAAGGATGGATGGATTACACATCTACATCACTTTCCTACACTAGGATGTAAGGTTCTACACATCCATGTACCCCACATACTCAAAAGTATGTGCTCCAGGAGTTCTCTGAGGAAAACCTGTTTCACCATCACTTAATTTCTGACAATGATGGATCTATGATCAGGGCTCTACATTATACTTGATTAGTTAGGTACATTCAGTATTCTTTAACAGCATACATTGTTCTTCAAACAATAACAGTAGCATAGCAGCTATAAAAGAAGAATACTAAATGTAACATGCCTAACTTATATCAATCATCATTTCTCATTATCCTCATCACAAGTCATCTCTAAGGCATGACCTTGATGGTATTCATGGCTCTCATAGCCCAATATCAGCATAGGATGCCACTGGCAAGGCATCAGATTACTTTACTTATTCATAAGGCTAACAACATGCCTTCAATGAATATAACATCAACATCCATACCTGGATATGATTACCTTGATATCAGAACCTCATGGTTAATACATCTGATAAAGGTAATTCAACAATAAGGAATGTACTTCCTACTTTTGTCATAAGAGTTAAATCTTTAGTTCTATTCAAATAGAGTTTATTGCTCAAAAGCATGCCATTACCCTTGAATTAGGGTTTACTATTCACATCAAGGTGAATTAAACTCATAACATCATCATGTATGAGTAACATCTTCATTGATGCTCTTGGATTAGTTAAAGGTTCATCATTTATCATAATTAGGGTTTCTATGATCTCACACAGGTGGACCATACCCTAATTATGCTCACTTATGTGCATTGGAGATGCTTTACTTGAGTTTCCACTTAAAAAGGGGTACTTTCTCTCTCTAGAAGTACTTTCTCTCTCATCATAAGGGTAGGTGATGTCAACATCACTCTAAAACATGTTGGGTTGAGTCATCATAGGTTAACATAGCCAAAAACATCATCATTATGTGATTAGAGTTACTTTCTCTCTCTAGGTTACTTTCTCTCTCTAGAGTACTCTCTCTTTCATCATACTAATGGTTGATGGTAACATTACACTAGATCAAGTTGGATAGAGTCATGATGACTAAAAACATCATTCTCATGTAATTAGGGTTTGAATTGAGCAAGGTATGACTTAATTGACCCTTCAGGGGTAATTTGGTAATTCACCCCATTGATCATCATCATAGTCAAAAACCTTGGTCAAATAACCCCTTACTATCCTAGATTATCATTAGGGTTTGATTTGGGTAACATTGAACCATTTACATCATCAAATGATTGAATGTGGTCAACCTTGAGTCACATTGATTGATTTCAATCATTAATCATCAATTGGGTTGAGATTGGTTGAAAGTGTTGACCGTTTGCCCACTTTGACCCTCCAAGACCGCGAGCCTCTTTCTAGCTCCAAGACCGCGAGCCTCTTTCTAGCTCCAAGACCGCGAGCCCCCTTAGGCTTCAAGACCGTGAGCCTCTTCAAGGGTTCAAGACCGCGAAGCCTCCCATTGGTCCAAATTAAAGTTGAGACCGCGAGGACCAATTTGAGTTGAGACCGCGAGGGTCGTGAAGACCGTTTGCCCTTCTTTGACCTCAGGACCGCGAGGCCCTTCACGGTCTTGAGACCGTGAGCCTCCTCTCGGTCTTAAGACCATGAGCCCCCTCTCGGTCTTGAGACCGTGAGCCCCCTCACGGTCTTGAGACCGCGAGCCCTCTCACGGTCTTGAGACCGCGAGGCTCTCATGGTCTCAGCCGCTTGGTCCTTCAACAAGGCTCAAAGGTGCAACCGATAATGTCAACCCATGTTGAAGCCCTCAAATGGTCAAAGCTATGTTGACCACTCATGGATTTTAGTCAATTAAGGTTATGCTTGATCACTTGGTCATTCAATTGACCCATAATGGTTAACCAATTATGGTTGAAATCGATTCAATTAGGGTCTATCAATGTTCACCCATCAACACTCAACAGTGTGCATCAACACAAGGTTGAACCCTTCAATTGAGCTCCAATTGGGCCCAAACTTGGCCCAAATGGTCTTGAGGTCATGTGGGTAGACCCCACATGGTCTTAAGACCGTTTGACCAAGATTTTATCAAAGTCTAAGGTGATTTGATAGGGGTTGAACCATGATTGAACCACAAACAGAATTTTTGATTAAATTACTAACTTATTTGCAATTGGGTGCTCAATTGGACAAATTACTCAACCCTAGACCTTAAAACGGTCTTGGTTGATTTCCCTCACGGTCTTGAGACCGTTTGGATGAGTTCCAAACGGTCTTGAGACCGTTTGCCCATCCAAATTTTGGATTCTAATGCAGATTCATCAAGGTTTGACCCATTGAGTTGATGATCATGTCAATATTTAATTGCAATGTAATTTGGTGTAATTGTACCTTTAATTGGTCAACTATCCTTGACCCCAGACCTCCAAACGGTCTTGGTTGATTGCCCTCACGGTCTTGAGACCGTTTGGTGACCCCCAAACGGTCTTGAGACCGTTTAGGTCAATCAACCCTAAAAACCCTAATTAGGTCACCATAATTTCAGTACTGATTTTATCTAGGGTTAGCCCTAGTATTCACCCTTCAACTCTTAGCCCGTTTGGAATTAGACCATCAAACTTGGTGAGTTGTTAATTAACATAATTTTGAACAGTAATCTCATACGGTCAATGCTTAGTCAACGACCTTACACGGTCTTGAGACCGTTTGCCCAAAAAGGCAATTTCAGACCGTTTGAGAATCAGCAATTAATTCATTTAAAGTTGTGACTTAAAAAGGTCATATCTCCCGATTCCTTTGGAGTTAGTCTCCCAAATTTTGAGGGTAATTAGCCTATATAATTAGGAACAGATTTCTTATACGGTCCATGCTCGGTCAATGGGGCCAAACGGTCTTGAGACCGCGAGCCCTGTCACGGTCTCGAGACCGTTTGCTCACCTCGCGGTCTTGAGTCCGAGAGAGCAAACTGTTAGGACCGTTTAAGGAAAAGAAAAGCGGTGGGTTTTTCTTGGAAATCACGCCTTCATCTTCTAGCTCAAGAACAGCACAGATATCCCACGGGTTTGCTTGCAAAATAGCAGGGAAAAGTAGGGAAATACTAAGAGCTATCATCAAATCGCATATAAAGATGCACATAGTAAAGCATAGGTTTAGAGTTATAAAACCCGCCTAAAGCTTGCTTCTTGAGCTCCAAGCTTTCAAGCTCCAAGCTCTAATGGCGTCCTTGAGTTCCCACAGGTTGGCCAAGGTGAAAACTCCAAGGAAGGATGAAAAGAGACGGCTAGAAAGATAGGGTTTCGAGAATTAGCCATGAAGATGACCTTGAATTCGAATTCTAACCATGGAATTAGGCAAGAAGAGGGGTTTAAACCTACCTTGCACCCCTTGTTCGTCCTCCTTAGCTCCAAGGAAGTCCTTGGTCGTCTTTGGTGAAATGAAACAGTAAGGGAACGAAGGTTAAGTTCCCTTGCAACTAAGGGAAGGAGGGCTTATATACATGGGGTAGGATTTTCAACATTAGTTCATAAGTTTCCCTTAATTCCAACTAAGTCCTTCCTTTATTACTTGCTCGTCCCTTCCTCTTTATTCTAAGGACAAACCTTATCTTAATGTTATAGAAAAGAAGGCAAGGAAGAACAATCTAATAATAAAGTTCATACTTAAAGGGATATTGCACATATACCCTGATTATTCAATCACAAAGCCTATTTCTTAACTTGATAACTCAATTGAGGTGAATTCCTCATCATTTCTTCTATAAATGATGGAAAAAGTCTAAAAAGATACATTAGATGACATTCTTTACAAATTGCATCCCATCATTTGGGTAAATTGCATTTTACCCCAAATTAGGGTTTCAAGCCCTGGGATTGCTTCCACAGCTGCACCTTGGTGCTCTAGCTTGGGAAATCCCTCAAACTTTGCCAAAGAGATTCTCATGATGTCTCAACATCAGAGGAACATCTCATCATGTGCAAATTGCAAGCTAACCCTTTTAACTGGGTAAATTGCACATAGGTCCCTGTATATCAAAACAATGCTACAACTTTAAATAAAAAGGAGCAAATACTGAAATATATGTTTCTGAGAAGCTTAATTACATGCTCAGAGTTAATCACAAAGATTTAATTACATATTTAGGCAAAACACCTAGGGTTAACTCATAACCCAGGTCAGGGATGTTACAACTTTCTCCATTCCTATAGAATAGTATAGTCCTTGAATTGAAATAGGATATAAAGATTAGTTTCCTAATATTCTTTGGATAGACAACATGCTGCACATATGCAATCCCCTATGTTAGTAATTTTTTATGGTGATAAATTTATCATTAAAGGGTGTCCATGTGTGAATGAGTGGTCTTTTAGGCATAGCGACAAAGCACAACCATTTAGCCCAAGGAATGATGTGTATGGTTCACACCCAATAGTTGGTGGAAAGCCTAAAAAAATACAATAGAAGCACCATTGAAGGTGCAGTGGTCGACTCCACCTTTGAGCTTTGGGAGGTTTTCAAGAAGACAATTTGACATTCAAGTTATATGCAGTGCATCATTTCCTGATAGTAATAACTGCGTTGACCCTATATCCTATTATTTGTTGAAGATGCTCATCATTATGCTCAACAAGAAGTGATCATTTGGGTAGCCAAGGAACTCAACATAGATGAGTGGAATCCTCATAGTCTATGATTAATTGGATGGTCTTGGTTCATATGCCTTTGAACTTCAACATCCATTGGCACTACTCTATGACAAGGTGACCGATAGGTACTACTCTTGATACACCCTGTCATAATGATGGCCGTATCCATGATTAGTAATATAATTGGGGGCGTCCTCAAGGCCTATGGAAGCTCATTATTACATTTGAGGTACCTTTACGAACAACCACATACCTCATCCTGAGATTCAACATGATTTCTGGCACCCACTCCATCGACATATGGGTTTGTTGTATGTCTATTGAGGGGGTGTGGGGATTTTACATTTTCAAGTGCAATATTAAAGGAATATAATATTGGATCTATAATGGTCTCTAGAGGGGGGTAATAGAGCTAAAATCACTTATGAAAATTTTATTAGACCTTCAAGATGTATCCCAAGATAATATTGCAAATATGAAATTTGAGTGCAAATAAACATGAATAGAAAGGGAGAGAGAGATTGAGCAAGCACCATATAACACAAGTTATTTATAGTGGTTCAAAATCCAAACTAGGAGATGTACATCCACTATCTAGAGGGTTCAACCTCTAGTATTTTTAACCATGTCCCACCCCTTATATTCCATTATAGGAGCTATAACATAAGACCACCCTTTCTTAGGTCAAGGGCTAAACTAGCATTCCTTTTTGGATCAAGGAGTCAATAACCATTATAAAGGGCTTACATATCCATGAAAGAGAGTCTTTTGCCTTACCAAGGACTTACCTACTCTTTACATGAGACTTTGGCATTCTCTAGGGACTTACCCACTCTTGCAATGAGTCTTCGACATTCAAGGTCTTACCCACTCTTGTCTTGGATCTTCTACCTCTAACTTCACCTTCACCAAGGCAAAGCTATTCACCAAAGGACTCATTCCCTTCTTCTTCACCTCTCTTAAGAGAGAGAATCTTCATCTTTATTGTATAAAGAGAGTTTGGGATGTAGAAGAATGAGAGCCTCACAAGATATACATGTAGGACTAGCTCTCTTACAAATCTACTACTCACTCTAATGGATGTGCCAAGTGATAAAGATCATGAGAGTGGATGGAGGCTCTTTGGTGGCCAATATATCTCAAATATAGTATAGGGACCTTCAAAGTTCTTGTCTAACCATGAGATGAAGCCCAAGGGGGTCCTATTTGTAGTTGAGAATGCCTCCTAGTTGTTAAAATCATATAAGAAAAATTCTATATGTTATCAGGGTGTCCAATGGATCTTTTTTCACCCCTCTAACGGCCATGTTTCACTATAGAAAATATCTGCTATAGTATTTTTGGTTGAGTTACCATAAGGACAACTCAACTAACAGCAATTGCTATCTGGGCCATTTCCTGGTTGGCCGAGTTGCATTCTGGAAAGAAACTCAATTGACATAAGATCTTGGAAACCCCTTGAATAGTGTTGTCAGCCGAGTTGCTTTGGATACTATGATATCATGTGACAAGCTTATGTTTCCAGTTTGGTCCCGGTTGGATGCTGTTTGAACAATGTTTGCTTGTTTTGGACCAAAGTGCATTTTACCCAAGGTAAGGGGTTATATTGCAATATGTCACATGTAGAGCATGCCTTTAGTTCTCTAGCACCATTATAGAGAGAATGATGATGTGGGGTGCCTTGTGGAGGGCCTATGTTCCAAGTTTGAGCTTGGTTGGATAATGCTTGTGCTTTATGTGCTAGTTTTGGTGTAAATTGCAAATTACCCAAAGTGGAGGGTCAATATGCAATTTATCTGCTCTAGAGCTTTCTTGCTTTAGTTTGTAATCATCTAGAACATGGATGAAGGTTTGAGCACCTTTTTTGGACATTATATAAGGAATGACATCTCTATCGAGTCTTAATGCCATATATGTCACATGTGCTATCTTGTCCTTTAGTGTATCAGGTAGAAGCTTGGGGTATGTATCGGTTTAGGGAGTGTATCACCCATGAAGGTTGGCCAGATGCATGATACACAGCCTAGAGTGTATCACCAGGCTGTGCATGTGGAGTTTGGGGTGGTTACAAGTGGCTTTAGATCGTGAGCAAGTGGAATCTAAGTTTATGTGGGTATGACACCTTTCGTGCATTTGGAGTTTGGGTTGGTTACAAGTGGCTTTAGATTGTGAGCAAGTGGAATCTAAGTTTATGTGGGTATGAAACCTTTCCTTTGTTACCTCTCTCTTCCTTGGTGTATATAACTCCTTTCCTCTTTACCCAAGTGACCCCTTTCATCCACCTCTTTCCCCTTCTTGTGTGGGGCGAGCTTGGGAGATTTGGGAGCTTAAGGAAACCCCCATGGAGCATGGGAGGCCGAGTTCCTTTCCCATGGAGATTTCTTGATCAAGATCCGACCTTGGTGAGTCATACTTCTTTGATAGCTTTCCTTTATGCTTTCTTCTTCATCTCCTTCTCCCCTCTCAGCCATGGATGGACCCTTGATGAGAGTAGGCAAGGCCGTGGTACTCTCTCTCTTTTCTTCTTCTTGAGCTAAGCATAACCATGGTATCTTCTTCTTCTTCATCTTTTGTTCTCAAGGTGATGATGATGGTGCCGAAGGCATGTTTGGAGCTTTGGATGGATGATCTTCTTAGTGAAGAACGTGGGTTTGATGCTTGGATCAGGAAGCTTGATGTCTTTCATAGAGATCCTCTTAAGGTGGGTTACATAACTCTCACTCATCTCTATTATTTTCACTCTTCATATGTGCTTAAATAGATTCTTGCTTCTAAATCGATACCTTTCCCTATGATAGTTGTTTATGTTGAACTTGAGATCTGATCTAATGGAAAGGTCACATTTTATTACTACCTTTACCTTGTTATCCTTGTACGGGATGGTATGGGGTGTCTTGAGGTTGAAGATGACCAACCCGATATGCATAGGATACCCGATATAGTGTTTGCCCGATATAGTGCTTTGCCTGATAGGTCATACTTTGGCTGATGGATCATGAGCAATACCCCTTTCTCTCCTTGGACTTGAGAGGTGAGCCTATGCTCTAGTTTCTTGGGAAAAACCCCTCTCTCTCCTTAGTTTTTCAAAGGTGAGCCTATGGCCTAGATGTTTAGGTGATATGTTGAGTTGGTTGGCTGATAGGGTGTTGTTCTACCCTTATTGCCCGATATGCTAGAGGTTGTGCAAAACCCCTCTCACTTGGTTGTTGAGAGGTGAGGCAACACTCTTGGTATCCTTGGGCAATATGGTGTGGTGATCGTTATCCCTTTCCTACCCTAGGGTTAGGGTTTGGACGTTATGGTTGGTTGACACCTAGTTGGTCCCTTGGCCGATATGTGTTCTGGATGGTGGTTCCTTGAGGCTGTTGCCCGATACCCCTCTCCTTCTTTGAGTCATAGCTTGGGCGATACAGTAGCATGAGGCTTGGGCGTTACAATGGTAGATGCCTTGTTGATCCCTCACCCGATATGTTGCTTGATAGTTGAGTTAGTTAGGCATTGCCCGATATGATGTGTTTCCCATTATGATGCGTTGGGCAATATGGCCTTGATGTGCTTTGCACGATACCTTGGATGTGAACCCTACTCTTGAGTAAGATTTTGGGTGATACTAAGTATCCCTACCAGATATGCCTTGGTGAAGGACCTAACCCGACACCCTTGCTTACCCGACACACACTTGTAGAGGTCTTGGCCGATACATCAACATGATCTATGTTTTATGGGGACACCTAGGTGCATGCTATTGGTTTGCCTGATATCATCAGCCCTAACCCCGTGTGAGCATGTTGTGTACAAGATTGCTTGGGCTACACAATGGTTGAGTGCTTGACCGATACCCTATATGAAGATATGATGCCTTTTCCCGGTACATGCTTGGTCACCCGACACATAGGGAGGTATAGGTTGTTATATCTCTGAGCATGGGCGATATGGCATCTAGGATGACACATGTTGAGAGCTTTGATGGTATGGAGTTATATATGAGATCCATATACTCATCCTTATGCAAGTATGCAACCTAGGGTTTGAAGTTTGTTGGCTTAGATAGTATGCATGTTAATAATGATCATGGACGAGGTAAAAGGGAGTTGACCATGCTAGGGTTGACCTAGAGGATACCTTAGTTGCTATAAGGTTATGTAGTTCTTGGCCGACATGGTTGTAAGGTTGCCTAACCTGATATGATGTAAGATATGTTAGATATATGAGTTTCCCGATGAATGGTTAGATCATGGTTGAATAATCCCTAAAGATGAATCCTTAGGGATGGTACTCATGGTGACATGGGAAGTAGGGTATGGTGGGATACCCTTGGTATGGTGATAGTAATGTGTATTGTTTAATATACCATTTAAGATACTATGCTCCATGTGTTCATGATAATGGATGATGTTCCAAATACTAATGATGTGATAATCATGTTATGTTTCTTTAATAAGTTGTTGTTGGTGATTAAGTTATCTTTATTGCTGTGCAATCTAACCATGCAAGTGTTACAAATTGAAATACATAGCCAGGCAAGGGCTATGATGCTTATGTGAATATGTGTCTTGTGTGGCACCTGGTATATGTGAAATATCTGAGAAATGATAATGTTCCTTGATGATGAGATAACATGTATCACTACTATGACGTGAGAGGTCTAGTGACCTAAATGCCTGTTTGAGATGTTATCCTCTAGTTGTGATATGAGGGATTGCTATCCCATGATGATGTATGGCTATGAAGCCTTACGAGAGGCAGTGGCTCTATGTGATGAAATGAGGGATTGATATCCCATGGCAATATGATGATGTTGATGGCATTGAGAATAGCAGTAACAGTGTGACACAAGTTAATGGAATCTATGTTGTTTACTCTTGTTTATGGTTTGCTAAATATAACTTGGTTTCCCCGAACAATCCACTTAAAATGAATGAATTAATTAATTATAGATGAACCTTTCATGTAGTTTGCCCTGGCCATAGATCCATCATCGTCAGTAGCTGGTGATGGTGAAACGAGTTCTCCTGTGGGTTAACCAGGAGCGCATATTGTTGAATATGCAGGGTTTTCTCCAGCCGAAAATAGGAGGATTAGAGTGCAACTGCGGTTTTAGACTCAAGATGTGTATAAGAGCATGGTGAACATGCCCATGGCTCAGTGTGATAGAGCATGGATGCGTTCATGGGTCGGGAGCATGGTGAATAGGCCCGTGGCTCAAGATATACTAGCATCGTGACCCGAACCAAGGCGGGCTAGAGAAAAGGGTAGATTGCATGAGCTAACCCTGTGACTGAGGTCACTTAAGCAAGAGAATGCGATCCTACTTTGGTTTTCATGCACTGACCACGAGGGTAGAGGTCATGGATTCCGGCTTTCCATTGACCTTGTATGGCACCGACTTTGGGTTTCGCAACCGAAGGTTGGATTTGAGCGGTATGACTCACTTCCTCAGGGCATAATAATTCGTAATCAATCCGTATAGTATATCTGTTGTAAGGAAAAATACGGAACATTGGTTGAGGCCTTGGATGATGTAAGCTTTCTCATGTGTTTTCTATATACATGTTCTTCATATCCCTTCTTATATAACTGGTTAGTGATTACATGTTGTTTAGATGAACTATCTGCTCAGTTATATGTGATAATAATAAAGTTGGTAGAGGGTTATTGTGACATCCCACTCATGAAAACAAGATTAACTAATGCGGAAGCCATCATTAGCAGCAAAATTACTAAAAATCACTCAAAATTGAAACTTTTTACAAAGAGATCCATAAACTGAAAAGCTCTTTCATAAAGAACCAAAGTAAGTTATTTACATTCCGGTTCATCAGTACATTACTGGTATTATCTCCTTCTCAAAAGTTACAAGCATCAACTGCCCTGTTAAGCTATATAAAGGCAGTGTAAAAATCTCGAGGCATCAAGCCAAAATCTCAGATCAATATTAAACTAACTACTGACTCCTAAGACTTGAGAGTACAGAGACGACACATAGGACTCTTTATTTATAGAACATGACAACCAATGTCTCCACCTGAGGATTCACTGTTGTCCTTGTTGATGTTGCTTCTGCTGCTGTTCTGCACCCACTGTAGGATTTCTACCTCTTCCTTGGCGTCTACCTAAAAACTTGAATCCCACAGGGGTGAGACAATTGAAAATTGTCCCTGCGAGAGATATAACACTTCGCCAGAAACATTATTGTTGCAGATAATAGAATAATACTGAACAGAAGAATTGTAAATATTCAACATCAGTTAAATCATTGACTAAACTATGTAGAGCAATATTCTCTATTCAAGTCAATTCAACTATGGCTTGATAAGACAACATGTCATTTATTCAATAAGGAGTATGAAGAACATGTATATCATTTATCCAACTAAGACATACTAAGCAATATATCATCAATCATTGATTCTCGTATTTCAACCCTAAGCAAATACGCTACATGACTAATTACATTTTACCATCATAGCTTAAGCCCTGAGGAGATGAGGTATACTACTCATACTCCAACCGACCATTGAGAAATCGAAATCGGTACCATACATAGGTCAATAGAAGAGCCAGATTCCCATGACCTCATCTTCCTCAGTCAGTGTGAGGACCAAATGTAGGACATCTTGTGTCTCTTCTAAATAACTTTCTAGGGTATACTGGCAACTTCGCTATTAGAGTTACAGTGGCATGCTGTACTCTCTTCGCAATCGAGAGATTTCATATTTATCTCACATCGATTCATCATTAACATCATCAGGAGATTATTGATACATCCATCCTGGCATATATATAATGAAGGATTGAGAGATTTAATGTTTATCTCACATCAATTCCTCCATTAGGGTGTAAGGATATTCACGCCCATAACCCGCACATACTGAAAAGTATGCCCTCGAGGAGATCCCAGAGGAAAACCTATTTCACCATCACCAAACTACTGACGATGATGGATCTATGGTCAGGGCTCTACATGATATCATTTCACTTGATTATTTAAGTACATTACAATATTCTTTTATCATCAAACATATTTTCAAACATAAACCATTATATCAATTACTATGAAGAATGAATACTATTTCTATCAAGTTCTTTTCATAGCTTTACTAACATTGGGATCTCAGTCCCTTATCACCTCATCATCATGATTCAAGAATATGGGTGTTCAAACCCTTAGATCATCAAAACACCTGTTACCTCTTTAATAGGTAACTTAATGCCTGCAGGTCATCTGACCAATGTAAGCATGATAATTGTAATGTAGGTATTTCACATGGCTCTTAAAGCCCATTGATAACTCTTGTTACCTCTTACTAGGCAACACAACATATTATGGCTCACAAGGCTCATAAAGCACTTTCAATAATTAAAGCATCATAGCTCATACCTGGCTATGTTCATCATCTTATAAAACCTACATGATTAGTACATATGATAATAGTTAAATCAATTTCATATCAGCAATATACAAAACAATTATAGCATCACTATTCTAGGGTATCACCACTATTCCCTTAATAGGGTTAGGGTTTCCCTTTTTATTTCAATCAGGGTTACTCAACCCCTTAGCTCAATTAGGACCAATGATTCATTATTTCATTGTCCAAGATTAAAGTTTCATGCTATATAGTATAGCTCAGAATTAGGGTTTCACATACACCTTTACCTTATTTAGAATTAGGGTTTACTATTCACATCACATTACCCTAGATTAGGGTTTATATTCAATACCCCACAATTAGGGTTTACTTTTCATCCAAATTAGGGTTTTGGACCAAAATACCATGAATTAGGGTTACTCATGTCATTACCCTAAATTCATATCACATTATCTTCCTAGATTAGGGTTTCATTCAGAATTTCCCTAATTTAGGGTTAGGGTTCAATAATCTTGTCAATTAGGGTTTATACTCATGATTAGGGTTTCATGATCTCTTTGCTAAGGATCATACCCTTAATCACTACACGAATCATACTTATGTATGAATCCCAATCTATCATCCTCTCAACTTGATTAGGTTATATCAACCCTTCAATCAAGTACATACAGCTATGATTGACATAGTGTACTAAGTTATTGTTCTTATAAACAATTAGGGTTTATCCCTTTAATGGTACTAATCATTTAGGTACTTTTAGGATTTTAACTTTTGTACCTTCATTGATTACCATCACTATCAATCATTGGATCATTGGAACAATTATCACCTCCAATTTCCAAATGATTGAATCACAATTGACCTTTATTTGGTTTTGAGGTTTCATCACCAAACGGTTTTGAAACTGTTTGATCTCCAAACGGTTTTGAAACCATTTGAACCCAAACGGTTTCAAGACCATTTGGACTCAAATGGTCTCAAGACCGTTTGGGCCAAATCAGTCTCAAAATCGCAAGGGTTCTTTAGATAAACTTATCAATCAAATGAACATGCTTTGCTACATTGAAACTTTCAATCGATTGAATTGTTAGAGTTCAACAATTATTGGCCCTTGAAATTTCAATCCTTCAATCACCACCTTTGACCATCCATGCGGTCTTGAGGTGCTTGACCTCATTCGGTTTTGAAACTGAATAGAAACTTTGTGCTCAAAACCGTTTAACCAAAACATTGATGAGATCGTTTGGTCCCAAAAGGTCTTGAGACCATTTGGTCCCAAACGGTCTTGAGACCGTTTGGTCCAAACCTCCCCAAAACCGAATGGACCAAAAATGATGTCAAACACTTATATTGATTTAGGGTTTCCAAGGTTGATTCCCTCATCGATTGTATTCATGTAACCACTCTACAATTGAACATAGAATCATACTTCAATTGAGTTTAATAAATCATCCTTCAATTGATTTGACTTTCAATTGATCATCAATTAAGATTTTGAATTCAATTGGATTAAGGTTTGAAATCGATGAATCTTCAATGTTAGTCATTGTGAAACTATTTACTTTGAAATCATTGGACCTCCATTCAAATTGGGTATGATCTGACCTCAAACGGTCTTGAGGTCGTTTGGATGACCTCCAAATGGGTTTGAGACTGTTTTCCCATTCCAACATGAAAATTGGTGGAATCTAATTAGGGTTTAGGTCATTGGATTGATCCCCAAATCAGCAATTGATTACATTATAATTTAGTATCTTTGGATCTTCAAATACCCATCCATACTCAACCCTAGACCTCCAAATGGTCTTGGTTGACCTCCAAACGGTTTTGAAACCATTTGGGTGATCTCCAAATAGTTTTGAAACCGTTTGGGTTAACCAACCCAAAGTTCTAAATCAATTAATTAGAAAATCAACACTTAACCCGATTAGGGTTGCTACTTGATGGACCTTCAACTAATGACCCCTTTGAAATTAATCAATTATATATAATAGGTTATCAACCATCATTATTAGCATCAAATCTCCAAATGGTCAACCATGGTCAACTCTTCCAAATGGTTTGAAACCATTTACTCCCAAACGGTTTGATGAAACCGTTTACTTCCAAACGTTTTGATGAATCCGTTTAAGTTCAAACGGTCTTGTGGAAACCGATTGAACACTTTTGTTGAAACCGTTTGGAATAGGATTTTCTTGGGAAAAGTGTCCAAGATGATATCATCATTATATTCCTTCATTCATCCAAGAACTACTGCCATTTTCATGGAAATTACAACAATGAATCAAAGGAAGTTCAAAATAGAACAAGATAAACAACAAATCATGGAGAATTGAATGCAATATCAATGTTTAAGGGTTTAAGTTATATAACCCATCTTCTAATCTGATTCCAAGCTCCAAGATCCACGAATACAATGGTGGATGAAGCTTTAACAACTGCCCAAGGTCCGTTCTCAAGCTTTTGGATGAAATAGTTGGCTAGAGTTGAAGATTGGATGGAGAAAATAAGAAATCAAGCATTGATTTTCGGTTTTCACCATGAAACCAAGGTGAAAGAAGGTCAATAACTTACCAAAAGGTTGGGGGTCGTCCTTCTCCTGTTCCTAAGCTCTCTTGTGGCCGGCCAAAGCAAGAAGAGAAAAGGAATTCCGAAAAAGATCCTTAAGTGGGTAGAAAATGAGATATGTATAAGGAAATTCCAAGGAAAAAGAAAATGGAATTAATTCCTTTAATTTCAAAAGTTGTTGAAACATATACCCCTAAACTCCTTGGCCACGAAGCCATCTTATCCCACTTGCAAAACTTCTTCATTATCCAAGAATTAAAAGAAAAGAAATTAAGCACCTTAATCATATTATACTAATATCCCATTTTAGTGGATATTACTTTTTATTAACTTAATGTGAGCGGAGTCTCCACTCAAACTAGATCTTTTCGTGCCATTGCAAGGCACAGGCTCGTCCAACCCTTTGCAAATTCATCCCTCAACTTTTGGTTGAAGGGTGCTTCAATTAATATATTTCTTTTTTGCATTAAATTGAATTAAAGTTCTATTTATGCTTAAATCTTGATTATTTTAATACCAAGGTTCTCTCTCCTCCAAAATAATTCAAATGAGGCACCCCTCTCATTTTATTTGCTATACATGATGCCAAGAAACATGGGGGACCCTCATGAAGTGGTAATTTGCATATTGAACCCTAAGTTTTGGGTAAATTGCACATTACACCGAAACTAGGTTTTAATGCACAAAGATTGCTCAACAAGCTCTATCTTGGTGCTCAAGCTTGTGAAAGACATACCACTGCATCATACTCACTCTTATGATGTATCAACATCTAAGGATTATTTTATGATGTAAAATTTGCAAGTTAACCCCTCAACTTGGGTAATTTGCACTTTAGTCCAAAATTAACAAAACAATGTTTCAATATTATTAAAAAAGGACTGAAATTGAAATATAAGTTCCTATTGAGCCTTAATTACTTTTCAAGAAATAAGAGAAAGCATCTAATCAACTTTATTAGGAAAAACACCTACGGTTAGAACATAACCCAGGTCAGGGATGTTACAAATTATCCACCCCTTACAAGGATTTCGTCCCCGAAATCATCAACAAAAACATTTAAGAGAAAAGAGTACGATATTTTCTTATCATCTCTTCCTCTAGTTCCCATGTAGCTTCTTCAATGCCACGGTGGTTCCAGAGGACTTTTACAAGACAAATGTCTTTCTTTTTCAACTTTTTAATTCTTTTGTCAAGGATCATTAAAGGTCCTTCAACATAAGATATATCATCATTTAGTTCTACCTCCACAGGTTGCAGAACTAACTCTATGTCAGGATGACACTTCCTCAACATAGAGTTGTGGAACACTGGGTGCAACTTATGCAACTGAGGTGGTAACTCCAGCTTATAACCTACCTTTCCAATCCGTTCAATGATTGGATAAGGCCCCATAAATCTAGGAGCTAACTTTCCCTTTCTTCCAAATCTAAGAACTCCTTTCCAAGGTGAGACCTTAAGATATACTCTGTCTCCAACTTGGAATTCTAAAGGTCTTCACCGTTTGTCAGCGTATGATTTCGGTCTATCCTGTGCAGTCTTTAACTATTGTTGTATTACTTTAATCTTCTCCGTTGTCTGCTGCACAAGTTCAGGACCCAAAATTTGATTTTCTCCTATTTCATACCAACATAAAGGAGATCTACAACATCTACCATATAAAGCTTCATATGGTGCCATGTCAATATTGTGCTGATAGCTGTTATTGTAAGAAAACTCTATCAAGCTCAGGTATAGATCCCAACTTCCTACAAACTGAAGGACACATGCCCTAAGCAAGTCCTCCAAGGTTTGTATAGTCCTTTCAGATTGTCCATCTGTTTGTGGATGAAAGGCTGTACTAAACCTTAAATGCATACCCAAAGCTTTATGAAGTCATTCCCAAAAATGACTTGTGAACTGGGGACCTCTATCAGAAACAATAGTAGTTGGAACTCTGTGCAAACACACTATCTCATCTACATATAATTGTGCCAGCTTCTCAACAGTGTAAGTTGTTTTGATAGGTAAGAAATGTGATGTCTTAGTCAACCTATCAACTATCACCCAAATGACATCATAACCTTTGGCTGTTCTAGGCAAACCAACCACAAAGTCCATGGTTACATGATCCCATTTCCATTGAGGAATAGACAAAGGTTGCATTGTTCCTACGGGCTTTTGATGTTCAGCTTTGACCTGCTGACACATCGGACACCGCATAACAAACTCAGCTACATCTTTCTTCAATCCAGGCCACCAATACACATCTTTCAAGTTATGATACATCTTGGTGCTCCCTGGATGCATAGCATACATAGAAGAATGAGCTTCTTCCAGAACTAACTTTCTTAAGTCATGGGCATCATGTACTACCATCCTACCATGGTAGTAGACTACCTGATCCTCTGACTCATGAAAGCCATCCCATTTCTCACTACCATACTCTGATCTAATCTACTGAACTACAACATCAGCTTGCTATGCTTCTTTAATCTGTTGTCCCAGAGTTGGTTTTATGTGCATCTTAGCTAACAACCCGGCTAACAATGATACTTTTAGCTGTACATTGTTTTGCCTCAAAGATATAAACATATCCCTCTTAAAGCACACTAAGGAATTCAACTGTGCTTTATCTAGGGCTGGTGTTGCTGATTTCCTACTCAAAGCATCAACAACCACATTGGCCTTCCCTAGATGATAATCAATTGTACAATCATAGTCCTTGATTAACTCCATCCAACAACATTTCCTCATGTTCAGCTCATGCTGTGAGAAGATGTACTTTAGGTTTTTATGGTCTGTGAAAATCTGGAATGTTTCTCCATAGAGATAATGTCTCCAGATCTTCAAAGCATGGACTACTGCAGCTAGCTCTAGATCATGTGTTGGATAATTCTCCTCGTGTTTCTTAAGCTGTCGAGAAGCAAAAGAAATCACTTGCTTATCCTGTATCAACACACAACCTAAGCCATTCTTAGATGCATCACAGAAAACTACATACCCTTTCCCTTGTTCAGGTAACACCAACACAGGTGCACTAGTTAACCTTTCCTTCAGTAACTGGAATGATTGTTGACACTTGCCATTCCAGGCAAAAGGAACTTCCTTCCTGGTCAACTTAGTCATGGGTAAAGCTATAGAACTGAAGTTCTTAATGAACCTCCTGTAATAGCCTGCCAACCCTAGGAAACTGTGAATTTTCGTCGATGTCTTTGGCTGTTCCCATTGCAGGACAGAATCCACCTTCTTAGGATCAACACGAATACCTGAAGCAGATATTACATGTCCTAGAAAAGAAACTTCTGATAGCCAGAAATCACATTTGCTAAACTTAGCATATAACTTATGCTCTCTTAGCAAAGTTAGAGCCTGATGGAGGTGCTGCTCATGCTGTTGAGCATCTCTACTGTAGATTAAGATGTCATCTATGAAGACTACTACACACTAATCAAGAAAGGTCGAAAGATTCTATTCATGAGTTCCATAAATGCAGTTGGTGCATTAGTTAGGCCAAATGACATAACTGTGAACTCATAGTGACCATACCTTATCCTAAAGGCAGATTTAGGTATGTCACCCTCCTTAATACGCAATTGATGGTATCCCGACCTCAGATCTATTTTGGAAAAGATAGTTGATCCACGCAACTGATTAAACAAGTCATCAATCCTTGACAAATGATACTTATTCTTTATAGTTACTTTATTTAACTGCCTGTAATCAATGCATAACTGCATCGATCCATCCTTCTTCTTAACAAAGAGGACCGGAGCACCCCATGGTGAAGTACTTGGTCGAATAAAACCTTTCTCAAGCAACTCCTGAAGTTGTTTCTTGAGTTCTGCCATCTCAGCCGGTGCCATCCTGTATGGTGTTTGTGCTATTGGTTGCGTGCCCGGGACTAGATTAATATCAAAATCAATCTCTCGGGGTGGAGGCACACCAGGAAGTTCTTCATGAAATACATCTTCAAATTCCCTGGCTACTAGAACTTCAGAAGGATGAAGGCTCTCCATAGTGGTATCTACCACATGTGCCAAGAATGCAAAACATCCTTGCCTCATCAACTTCTCAGCTACCATAGTTGACACAAGACAGGTTGGAAGAATCTTTCTGTCTCCTTTAAAGATCCATGTGTCACTATCATCTGTGAACACAACTTGCTTGGACTCACAATCCAAGACAACCTTATACTTCTCTAAGGTGTCCATCCCAAGAATTATATCAAACCCATGCATATAAAGGGGTATAAGATCCACTTGAATGCGATGTTCAGAAAAGAAAAGTGTACAGGGAGAACACACCTCCCACAACACTGTAGATCCCATCAAAGGAGTTTCTAACTTCAAACTCCCTGCCCTATGACCAACTGTCATATTACAGTCAAGAATCACTCTTCGAGTGATGAAGGAATGTGTAGCACCCAGATCAATTAAAACAGATACGACACATGATATAGACATATCAGAATAAAATAGTTCCATCTGACCTGTCACGACCTGAGGGTTGACTATTGCATCAGGCAGATTCATCGCATAGAATCTCGCCGTCGCCTGCGGTTGATTCGGTACTCAGTTACTGGGTGTCGATGATCCAGCTTGGGATGCTTGTCCACGTCCTCTAGCGCCACTTGGAAACTATCGCCTCTGAGAGCCTTGCTGACTCTGCCTCTGGGGTTGAGTCACACTTTCTTCTCTGGCTCGACAATCCTTCATCATATGCCCCATCTTTCCACATATAAAACAACTTCTATTCCCTGGATGTGGTCTAGATGGTCCTATTACCGACATGGATGCTGAGCTATGGGCTCCTTCTGGTGGTAAACTACGACCTCTACCCCTATTTGATGTCCACTGCGTCTGGGTATTGAACCTTGGTGGTGGTGTAGGCATAGAATACCTCAGTTTCTTAAAACTTTTGGACAAGGGTCCTTGAAATTGGGGATACACTTTCTTATTCTTAGTCTGCTGCTTCTCGGTCACAGACCTCTCTATCCGTCTAACCGACTCCACAAAAGTCGCAAACCTCTCCCTGTTCTCCAGAGCAGACACAGGAGTGGTCAAATTGGCATTCAATCCTTTCTCAAATCGCCAAATCCTTTCTTCATCGGTAGCTGCCATATGCGGACAGAACTACAAAAGTTCCATGAACTTAGCCTCATACTCGCTAATGTTCATTGGTCCTTGTCTTAATCTCTCAAACTGAGAGATCTTCTCATCTAGGAACGTCTTAGGAAAGTATCTATTGATGAATTCTCGTCAGAATACTTCCCATTCAATCTCCACACCAGGCCTCTTGCCCTCCTCTATGGTCTACCAGTGACCATCACTCCCCTTAAGAAGGTACACAACATGTCTAACCTTCTCAGCTTCTGGGATGTTAAGGATTCTAAATGCCTTCTCCAACTCAGTTAGCCACATGTCAACATCTGCTGGGTCAGCTGTCCCAGCATATTCTGTGGCTCCAACCCGGCGAAGTCATTCAAATGTCTTGCCAGCTCCTTGTCCTTCATGGTGGGTAGGTGCCCTAGGTGCAGGTAATGACATCCTATCTACCATATGGGTCATGGCTGCCAAAAACTGCCCAAACATAGCTTGGAAGGCTGGGTTCCCCATATCAGCTTGATTGAACTGGGGTTGTTCAGGTACGTGCTCCTCCCTATCATGGTCTCCTGCACCTCCTCCTGGTGCAACAATGCTGCTCTCGGCAGCATGCTCATCGTGTGATCCAGACATCTTTAGTTCTTCTTCTCCTATTGCAACAGCCCGAAATTTTGAGTGTCTAAAAGACCTTAAAGTCGCAGATCGTCAATCATAATTTCCAGGTTCATATTCATGAAATAATACAAAATAGTAAACAATTTCCATTAATGATCAAATATTTACATGTTTAGATAAAAAGCTCCTCTAAGGAGTTACATAACTTTTAAACAGAATTAACTTTTACATATGTGAAGATAAACCATTAAGACTAAACCTTCATGATTAAACTGTAGTGTCTTCAACATCTTTATCTGTACCCTTATGTCCACGAATCAAGTATATTTGATACCTAAAATTCCGACAAACAAATACGCGATCAGTATATTTCTATACTGGTACGTGGGTTCAAACAATAATCACAAGTACAGATATAAGCAAACATCTTTATCTTGAATATAAATTCATTTTCATATTCTAACCCTTATCTGGTCCACTACCTCAGGTGTAATCACTGTCCCTCTGGGGCTCGCGTGCATTACCCTTAAGATCAGTCTGACCCAGGGTTCAGAATGTAATTATTTACTTTACATGATACTCATATGAACTTTATAGTTTGCAAGAACTAAATAAACAAGCAAGTAGTTTATTTTCCGTTTAATATCATCGAGAAACATCGGCAATCTCAAAATTCGATACATGTAATCATAAGCGTAACCACGTACCTTATGTCATGCAGAAACCATGCATAATATATCATATGTACTTTAAGAGTGTATCCAAACATCCAAGCAACAAAGCATTCGATCTGAAATATACATACTACATATGTGTCACCATGTATTCACGTTACATTACTCAGATCTAGATGCGCTCCTAAACTAGAGTTTAGGACTATCTCATGTTTGGACTAGGGATTAGGGCTACACACACTAATTCCATCATATCGTGGTTTCTAAGATTACAAACTCAATTATGCATATTAGGTGAAACCTAATTATCAACATAAGCACATTAGATTACCCGTGACACCTAAATCATATTACGAACATTATGATCATAGCAAGATGTCCATATTGGTTTTAAAACCCTAAAACAACATGAATAAAATTATTAATCTACAATCATCCATTATTCAACGTTATCAAGGTTTTAATCATTATACATGGCAAGATCAGGTTTTAGCCTAACATGAATGAAAGTATTTAATTAATCATCAGATTAAGGCAGATCTAGGTTTCCTTTACATTAAACAGATCTAATTATGCATTACACATACTTTTAGAACAGAAAGCATTATTAGACTCTAAATCTATTTTATTTAGATTCCTCTCGTTCTCCTGATCAATTTGATATATAATTTCACTATATTCCAAGTTATCCATAATTAACTAGAATTATTACAAGATAAACACTTACCGGCCAATCCGGAGACGCCACGTCATCCTAGCATGTGCCTGTGACCATCCGGTCATTTGCTCCAGTGAAGTAGGGGGATTAAAACATAACAAAAGGACTCCACTACCCCTTGCCCATTGCTTTGGAGTTCCTCTCGCCTAGGGGCAAAATGGTCAAACGGGCTTTAGCCTTCTTCAACCTCGCGCAGAACCAGGCTGCGCGACCAGCGATCCAACCAGGGGGTGGACTCCCACCTCCAGTGCTCTGATCAACCAGGATTTGGACCCCTCGACTCCGCCACGTCTCTCCGCACTCGGCGGCAGTCTCCACGTGACCCACGACGGTCGGGAGAGGTCTTCCCACCAACTTTCCTCCTTGGAACGGAACAGATACAGGGGATCTGAACTACTCCCCCGTTGGGCTCCTCCACTCACACCGCGACCCTACGAACCTCCTCGCCTCTGATCAGGGAAGCCCCACGCCCAAGTGTGTGACTGCTGTCTCCCTTGTATCCATCTCTGCTACTCTCTCTCTCCCTCTCAACTTCATGCCTGCAGAGGGAAGCTCTGCCTCCTCTCTTCACAACTGCACCTAGCCCCATCGTCTGGGTCCCCATGTGACGATTCGAACTCTGCAACCCGTCCCTGGCCTGCTAGTCTCAACCATCTCCGTGACGGCCACAACGCGGCAAGAAACAAAAGAACTGTCCGATGTCTTGCTCACACAGCTTATCCAAAGAGGGGAGTTCTGGCATCTAGGACCATCACAGGGCTCTCATGGACTGTAGAGTCTGATGTCAAGTCCAAGGTTGAGACAATAGTTCGAGATCTCATATATATATATATAGATATATAGTAGAAACCCTAATGGGTACTACGTAGGAGGCAAGCAAGGGTAAGATGGACATGTATACCATCCACGGAAGATGATTAATTACTTTCCTTGTTCTTTTCTTTTTCCTTTCCCCATATTAACATTGTTAATTTGTTGATTTAGTAAGAAGAGAGACTTCACGAGGCATGTATCTTTCTCTCTCTCCTTTCTTTCCTCATCCTTTACATTGCATTCAAGCAATATGCCAATAAGGCAAGGCATGCATAACTCTCCTTTCCGTATGCATTAAAGACACCCTTATATCCGATAACTAATACCATGGAAAATCAAGGAATAATTCTAGAAGAGAATACATTTCTCCTTCAATCCTTTCTACAAAACTCTTGCCTTTTATTATTATTAATCCAAAGGTCATGAAAAAGCATTATCATATTCTTATTAAGACTTTGGATTTGGCAATAATAAGCCATCAAGGAAAACATGACACTTTATTGGCAAAACAAAAACCATTATTATGAGTTCCTTCTATTTATTAATTTGTGCCACAAGCACTAATGCCATGAATTCCGTTTATCTATTTGTCTTGTGCCAAAAGCACTTGTGCGACAAAGGCAATTAACATTACTATTCTACCAATAAAATCATTGAGGAATTATCAAATTAATTCATGCATCATATTTTATAGTTCAGTTTTTACCAAAATTTGAGGATATTACACCTACTATATGAGCAGAAGACACTATCAGATAAACTGGAAGACACTAGAACAAACTCAACAACCTTAATCCTATGTCTCTGTAGACTCAGCGAACCTAGAGCTCTGATACCAACTAAATTGTGACGTTCCACTCATGAAAACAAGATTAACTAATGCGGAAGCGATCATTAGCAGTGGAATTACTAAAAATCACTAAAAATTAAAACTTTTTACAAAGAGATCCATAAACTGAAAAACTCTTTCATAAAGAACCAAAGTAAGTTATTTACATTCCGGTTCATCAATACATCACTGGTATTATCTCCTTCTCGAAAGTTACAAACATCAACTGCCCTGTTAAGCTATATAAAGGTAGTGTAAAAATCTCGAGGCATCAAGCCAAAATCTCAGATCAATATTAAACTAACTACTGACTCCTAGGACCTGAGAGTACAAAGACGACACATAGGAATCTCTATTTACAGAACATGCCAGCCAATGTCTCCACCTGAGGATTCACTGCTGTCCTTGTTGATGTTGCTGTTGCTGCTGTTCTGCACCCACTTTAGGGTTTCTGCCTCTTCCTTGGCATCTACCTAAAAAGTTGAATCCCACGGGGGTGAGACAATTGAAAATTGTCCCAGCGAGAGATATAACTCTTCTCTAGAAACATTATTATTGTAGATAATAGAATAATACTGAACAGGAAGAATTGTAAATATTCAACAACAGTTAAATCATTGACTAAACGATGTAGAGCAATATTCTCTATTCAAGTCAATTCAGCTATGTCTTGATAAGACAACATGTCATTTATTAAATAAGGAGTATGAAGAACATGTATATTATTTATCCAACTAAGACATACTAAGCAATATATCATCAATCATTGGTTCTCGTATTTCAACCCTAAGCAAATATGCTACATGGCTGATTACATTTACCATCATAGCTTAAGCCTTGAAGAGATGAGGTATACCGCTCATACTCCAACCGACCATTGCGAAATCGAAATCGGTACCATACATAGGTTAATAGAAGAGCCGGATTCCCATGACCTCATCTTCCTCAATCAGTGTGAGGACCAAATGCAGGACATCTTGTGTCTCTTCTAAATAGCTTTCTAGGGTATACTGGCAACTTCCCTATTAGAGTTATAGTGGCATGTTGTACTCTCTTCGCAATCGAGAGATTTCATATTTATCTCACATCAATTCAGCATTAACATCATCGGGAGATTATTGATACATCCATCCTGACATATATATAATGAAGGATTGAGAGATTTAATGTTTATCTCACATCAATTCCTCCATTAGGGCATAAGGATATTCGCGCCCATAACCCCCACATACTGAAAAGTATGCCCTCGAGGAGATCCCATAGGAAAACCTATTTCACCATCACCAAACTACTAACGATGATGGATCTATGGTCAGGGCTCTACATGATATCATTTCACTTGATTATTTAAGTACATTACAATATTCTTTTTGCATCAAACATGTTTGCAAACATAAACCATTATATCAATTGTTATGAAGAATGAATACTATTTCTATCAAGTTCTTTTCACAGCTTTACTAACATTGGGATCTCAGTCCCTTATCACCTCATCATCATGATTCAAGAATATGGGTGTTCAAACCCTTAGATCATCAAAACACATGTTACCTCTTTAATAGGTAACTTAATGCCTTCAGGTCATCTGACCAATGTAAGCATGATAATTGTAATGCAGGTATTTCACATGGCTCTTAAAGCCCATTGATAACTCTTGTTACCTCTTACTAGGCAACACATCATATTATGGCTCACAAGGCTCATAAAGAACTTTCAATAATTAAAGCATCATAGCTCATACCTGGCTATGTTTATCATCTCATAAAACCTGCATGATTAGTACATATGATAACAGTTACATCAATTTCATATCAACAATATACAAAACAATTATAGGATCACTATTCAAGGGTATCACCACTATTCCCTTAATAGGGTTAGGGTTTCCCTTTTTATTTCAATCAGGGTTACTCATCCCCTTAGCTCAATTAGGACCAATGATTCATTATTTCATTGTCCAAGATTAAAGTTTCATGCTATATAGTATAACTCAGAATTAGGGTTTCACATACACCTTTACCTTATTTAGAATTAGGGTTTACTATTCACATCACATTACCCTAGATTAGGGTTTATATTCAATACCCCACAATTAGGGTTTACTTTTCATCCAAATTAGGGTTTTGGACCAAAATACCATGAATTAGGGTTACTCATGTCATTACCCTAAATTCATATCACATTATCTTCCTAGATTAGGGTTTCATTCAGAATTGCCCTAATTTAGGGTTAGGGTTCAATAATCTTGTCAATTAGGGTTTATACTCATGATTAGGGTTTCATGATCTCTTTGCTAAGGATCATACCCTTAATCACTACACAAATGTATGAATCCCAATCTATCATCCTCTCAACTTGATTAGGTTATATCAACCCTTCAATCAAGTACATACAGCTATGATTGACATAGTGTACTAAGTTATTGTTCTTATAAAAAATTAGGGTTTATCCCTTTAATGGTACTAATCATTTAGGTACTTTTAGGATTTCAACTTTTGTACCTTCATTGATTACCATCACTATCAATCATTGGATCATTGGAACAATCATCACCTTCAATTTCCAAATGATTGAATCACAATTGACCTTTATTCAGTTTTGAGGTTTCATCACCAAACAGTTTTGAAACCATTTGATCTCCAAATGGTTTTGAAACCATTTGAACCCAAACGGTTTTAAGACCATTTGGACTTAGACGGTGTGAAGACTATTTGGGCCAAATCAGTCTCAAAACCGCAAGGGTTCTTTAGATAAACTTATCAATCAATTGAACATGCTTTGCTACATTGAAACTTTCAATCGATTGAATTGTTAATGTTCAACAATTATTGCCCCTTGAACTTTCAATCCTTTAATCACCACCTTTGACCATCCATGCGGTCTTGAGGTGCTTGACCTCATTCGGTTTTGAAACCGAATAGAAACTTTGTGCTCAAAACCGTTTAACCAAAACATTCATGAGATCGATTAGGCCTCAAACGGTTTGGCATCGTTTGGTCCCAAACGGTCTTGAGACTGTTTGGTCCAAACCTCCCCAAAACCGAATGGACCAAAAATGGTCTCAAACACTTATACTGATTTAGGGTTTCCAAGGTTGATTCCCTCATCGATTGTATTCATGTAACCACTCTCCAATTGAACCTAGCATCATACTTCAATTGAGTTTAATAAATCATCCTTCAATTGATTTGACTTTCAATTGATCATCAATTAAGGTTTTGAATTCAATTGGCTTAAGGTTTGAAATCGATGAACCTTCAATGTTAGTCATTGTGAAACTATTTACTTTGAAATCATTGGACCTCCATTCAAATTGGGTATGACCTGACCTCAAACGGTCTTGAGGTCATTTGGATGACCTCCAAAAGGTTTTGAGACCGTTTTCCCATTCCAACATGAAAATTGGTGGAATCTAATTAGGGTTTAGGTCATTGGATTGATCACCAAATTAGAAATTGATTACATTACAATTTAGTATCTTTGGATCTTCAAATACACATCCATACTCAATCCTAGACCTCCAAACGGTCTTTGTTGACCTCCAAACGGTTTTGAAACCGTTTGGGTGATCTCCAAACGGTTTTGAAACCATTTGGGTTAACCAACCCAAAGTTCTAAATCAATATATTAGAAAATCAACACTTTTCCCGATTAGGGTTGCTACTTGATGGACCTTCAACTAATGACCCCTTTGAAATTAATCAATTATATATAATAGGTCATCAACCATTATTATTAGCATAAAATCTCCAAACGGTCAACCATGGTCAAATCTTCCAAATGGTTTGAAACCATTTACTCCCAAATGGTTTGATGATATCGTTTACTTCCAAACGTTTTGATGAAACCGTTTAAGTTCAAACGGTCTTGTGGAAACTGATTGAACACTTTTGTTGAAACCATTTGGAATAGGATTTTCTTGGGAAAAGTGTCCAAGATGATATCATCATCATCTTCCTTCGTTCATCCAAGAACTACTGTCATTTTCATGGAAATTACAACAATGAATCAAAGGAAGTTCAAAATAGAACAAGATAAACAAAAAATCATGGAGAATTGAATGCAATATCAATGTTTAAGGGTTTAAGTTATATAACCTGCCTTCTAATCTGATTCCAGGCTCCAAGATCCACGACTCCAATGGTGGATGAAGCTTTAACAACTGCCCAAGGTCCATTCTCAAGCTTTTGGATGAAATAGTTGGCTAGAGTTGAAGATTGGATGGAGAAAATAAGAAATCAAGCATTGATTTTCTATTTTCACCATGAAACCAAGGTGAAAGAAGGTCAAGAACTTACCAACAGGTTGGGGGTCGTCCTTATCCTTCTCCTAATCTCTCTTGTGTTCGGACAAAGCAAGAAGAGAAAAGAAATTCTGAAAAAGATCCTTAAGTGGGTAGAAAATGAGATATGTATAAAGAAATTCCAAGGAAAGAGAAAATGGAATTCATTCCTTTAATTTCCAAAATTGTTGAAACATATCCCCCTCAAATCCTTGGCCACGAAGCCATCTTATCCCACTTGCAAAACTTCTTCATTATCCAAGAATTAAAAGAAAAGAAATTAAGCACCTTAATCATATTATACTAATATCCCATTTTAGTGGATATTACTTTTTATTAACTTAATGTGAGTGGAGTCTCCACTCAAACTAGATCTTTTCGTTACTTTGCAAGGAACAAGCTCATCCAACCCTTTGAAAATTCATCCCTCAACTTTTGGTTGAAGGGCTCTTCAATTAATATATTTCTTTTTTGCATTAAATTGAATTAAAGTTCCATTTATGCTTAAATCTTGATTATTTTAATACCAAGATTCTCTCTCCTCCAAAATAATTCAAAATAGGCGCCCCTATCATTTTATTTTCTCTACATGATGCCAAGAAACATGGGGGACCCTCATGAAGTGGTAATTTGCATATTGAACCCCAGGTTTTGTGTAAATTGCACATTACACCAAAACTAGGTTTTAATGCACAAAGATTGCTCAACAAGCTCTATCTTGGTGCTCAAGCTTGTGAAAGCCATACCACTGCATCATACTCACTCTTATGATGTCTAAACATCTGAGGAACATTTTATGATGTACAATGTGCAAGTTAACCCCTCAACTTGGGTAATTTGCACTTTAGTCCAAAATTAACAAAATAATGTTTCAACATTATTCAAAAAGGACTGAAATTGAAATATAAGTTCCTCTTGAGCCTTAATTACTTTTCAAGAAATAAGAGCAAGCATCTAATCAAATTTATTAGGCAAAACACCTAGGGTTAGAACATAACCCAGTTCAGGGATGTTACAGTTATGTTTCTCGCTCGGACTGTGTGTCTCACCCTGTTGGTTAATAACCTTTTTAGGTGGATGTGCCTGGCGAGATAAAGATCATGTAGCTAAGAATGATATATAGAGGTATCATACCTGGTGGAATAGATAGGCGAGATAAAGATCATGTAGCTAAGAATGATATATAGAGGTATCATACCTGGTGGAATAGATAGTGTCTAGTAGTAGATTCCTATGTGTCGTCCCTGTACACTCATGTCTTCGGGAGAGTTTTTGATGTTTTTGATATGATGATCGATATGTATGGTTTTCAGCTCATGTACCTCGATGTAATAAATCAGCTTGTGGAACAGTTTTTTTATATAATGAGATGATGGGAAATTATGTTGTAGCACCTTGAAAACATGTTATGAAAAGAAAGTGTTGGCTCAGATGTAATATGTCTCATCTTATGGTGCTTGTTATAAATTAGTTTTAATTTCCCGTGATTTTTGGTAATCCGCTGGTTAGTATGTAATCATGTTTTGTTTGAGATGGGATGTTTCAAGTTTTTGGTATCAGAGCTCTAGGTTCGCTGAGTCTACAAGGACACTAGGACTAGGATTAGGATAGTGTCTAAGGTTGGACCGTGACATAAAATATGGTGCATATTACCTAATCTTAGTACTTGGATGCCCTGGCTAGGTATTCAAATATTGAAGACAAAGGTAAATGTGGAGCCTTAGATTGTTTCCTCTTTGATTACTCTGATCAAGTAGTCATTCTGGAACAATCTAAAGAGCATAACAAATCAGGAATTTGATGCTAATACCTTCATCTTGCTATAAAAGAAGTAAATAAATGCACCATAACTCTTTAAAACCTGGACGCTTGATAGTCAAAAGAGGAAGTAACGATTCTATCAAACCCAAATCCATGTAAGAATATGATGAGATAAGTTCTTGAAACTATAATCTCAAGAGATATACATGGCAAAAGACAGATCAACTTGTGATAACAAGGTAAGTTAAAGCATAAAGTTTATACAAGATAAAGAAAATGCCTAAAAACCAAGATAAGGTTAGAAGAAAGAGTAGAACAAATGATGAGTAAATACGATGGAACCTGAGTTAATCTCAGACCAACCAATGAATGCAAGCAAAAATAAGAAAGTATAAAGTGCAAATTCATGATAAGTAAGAGAGAAAAAGGGAGATGATCCCTGTTCAATAAAGAATATGTGAAGAGTAACAATCTTTTTCACAAATAGAAAATGAAAATGTGATATAATCAGGAAAGAATCATGAATATGATAAAACAAAAACAAGGGAAAAAGTGTAATGCATGTAATTGTCTTGATGATTCCCGTGCTGATTGCAAGGAAACCAAGAAGAAATAGGATAAAACCAAATGGAACAAGGTTTAATGATATTTAAACAGTTGAAAACTCATGTTAGGATCAAATAAAGTGGTAATTTCCTCCCCTCGATATGAAACCACACGTGTTGATAGGGTGATAGGAGGAGTTTTTTTCCCTTGTGTTCCTTCCTTCCGAGGGAGTGGCAGTCAAGTGGACCTTGTGTCACTTGATATGTATGCTTTTGGAGTGATCTTTGGTTGGATACTTTGAAAAGTATCAATTGATATTGGAATTTAGTTTCCAAGATGGAGATACCTATGATAGATGATGTTTTGAGATGATGATATGATCCTCTTGACATGTTTTGACCTGGTGATGACGATAGAATTTGGATGTAATACCAAAAGCAATGAGTTTTAGCTCATGAGATGGATACCAAGGTAAGGAAACCTAGTATATGAGAAGTACCAAGTGAATGAGAAGGTGAGAACATGTCTTCTGGTGCGAGGGTTAAGAGTCAAGAGATTTGGATCGTGGAGGTATGGTGATGGACCATCTTGATAGATCATCCTTGATCTTGAACCCATAAGCTGAAGATTGTTCTGGAGTCTGGATATATGAGGTGACCCTTGAGGCAGCAGTTCAGCAACACAGAGGAACGTTGATGAGGATAAGGAAGTGAGGATCGGATAGCCTGACTAGGGAACATAGGGCAACATGTAACAGATAGATCTTGTGAGATGAGTTTTCCAGAATGATGGGTTAACCTACATGTTTACTGGCAGGTCGGATGGAGTCCCTCCATTCTGCTTTGTCTTCTTCTTGCCTTTTATCTGCTCTAGTTGATCCAGTCTAGGATGTACCCTCCTTTGAATGCTTATAGGATGCGTGGCAGATGTTTCCTTCTTGTTAGTAGAAGAGAGGTAGCCTATTGTCAAACGCCTTGTTGGATGACCTGGTTGTTTGGGATGAAGTATATCCTTCTCATATCCATCCCTTTCTAGGACAGGATAGTCAAGTGAACCTCTTTCCATGAGACATGTTGAGAATTGAGATAATCCTGGGAATGGACATCCTTAGAAAAGCGTGAAGTGGTCACAGATGGAGAATTTGGCTTTGGTCGACCTGGCTAAGTGCTTATAGTATGGCTATCACATGTTAGGGGTTTATACTCCACATAAACATGATGACAGAAGGTATGCACCTAAGGAAAGGAACTATTATAAGATTGCCTTGGGAAAAGTTCATCAAGTCAAGGCTGACTCCTTGGAATACTCCTATCTCAGTCTCGAGTAAAGGAAGGTCCAGGCATGATGTGTATCAGTTAGAGATGGATGAACAAGGTTTGTGATCCCTATCCAGATCAGTTGAGACAATGCATACATGTTCTGACCCGAGTTGATGCTTGTTTTGCTCTTAGAAACCGATATGAAGTTGTGGTAGCCTTGAACCTGAGATGATGAGGTGTACCTTTCTCTGTTGTTGCTAACCTGAGATGTTTAGTTCCTTGGTTGCCTGATAGCTCCTTTGTGTTAAGTCCTGAGTGATACCTAGTGTAGTGCCTTATGAGCCTTGTCATGTGTGATAATCCCTTCTGAGATAGATCTCCCTTGGATTAGAGACATCCTTTGTGAAAGGAGAAGGAACAGTTGATACATAATAGAAAGATAGTGATACGAGTCATGTGAATCTTAAGAGTTGAGCCTATAAGATCAGAGTAGCACAACGGAAGAATAGCAAGGAAGGTGACATATCAGCAAAGGAACTGATACCTGAGAGATACAAGTTGCAAGTGATGTTCCAGTATCTAAAGAGTGTCACCAGATAAAGGATGATGAGACGGAGGGATGAGCCTGTAACCAGTACATGAAACCTTGTGTTGGCTCTAGAAGAAGAGCAAGTATGATATTCATAGATCTGTGATACCCATGATATTTGTGGAGTAGTATAATGCGATGTGTGAGTAACACCCATCTTCTTCCCGCTTGGGATTTTGGGGATGAAATCCTAGTTAGGGGTTTATGACTTGTAAGGACCCTAACCCATGTTTTTGGCTAACCATGTTTGCTTTGCTTAATAAAGGTTCTTATAACCTTAATCTAATCCCTCAAGATGTTTTGATATCATGTGACAAGCTTATGTTTCCAGTTTGGTCCCGTTTGGATGCTTTTTGAATAATGTTTGCTTATTTTGGACCAAAGTGCAATTTACCCAAGGTAAGGGGTTATATTGCAATATGTCACATGTAGATCATACCTTTAGTTCTCTAGAACCATTAGAAAGAGAATGATGATGTGGGGCACCTTTTGGAGGGCCTATGTTCCAAGTTTGAGCTTGGTTGGATGATGCTTGTGCTTTATGTGCTAGTTTTGGTGTAAATTGCAAATTACCCAAAGTGGAGGGTCAATATGCAATTTATCTGCTCTAGAGCTTTCTTGCTTCAGTTTGGCATCATCTAGAATGTGGATGAAGATTTGGTCACCTTGTTTGGACATTAGACAAGGTGTGACATCTCTATCTAGTCTTAATGACATATATGTCACATGTGCTATCTTGTCCTTTAGTGTATCAGGTAGAAGCTTGGGGTATGTATCGGTTTAGGGAGTGTATCTCCCATGAAGGTTGGCCAGATGCATGATACACAACCAAGAGTGTATCACCAGGCTGTGCATGTGGAGTTTGGGGTGGTTACAAGTGGCTTTAGATTGTGAGCAAGTGGCATCTAAGTTTATGTGGGTATGACACCTTTCCTTTGTTACCTCTCTCTTCCTTGGTGTATATAACTCCTTTCCTATTTACCCAAGTGATCCATTTCTTCCATCTCTTTCCCCTTATTGTGTGGGGTGAGCTTGGGAGCTTAAGGAAACCCCAATGGAGCTTGGGAGGCCGAGTTCCTTGCCCATGGAGATTTCTTGCTCAAGATATAACCTTGGAGAGTCATACTTCTTTGATAGCTTTCCTTTGTTATTTCTTCTTCATCTCCTTATTCCCTCTTGGCCATGGATGGACCCTTGATGAGAGTAGGCAAGGCCATGATCCTCTCTCTCTTTTCTTCTTCTTGAGCTAAGCATAACCATGGTATCTTCTTCTTCATCTTTTGTTCTTGAGGTGATGATGATGGTGCCAAAGGCAAGTTTGGAGCTTTGAATGGATGATTTTCTTGGTGAAGAAAGTGGGTTTGATGATTGGATCAGGAAGCTTGATGTCTTTCATGGAGATCCTCTTAAGGCGGGTTACATAACTCTCACTCATCTCTATTATTTTCACTCTTCATATGTGCTTAAATAGATTCTTGCCTTTAAATCGATACCTTTCCCTATGATAGTTGTTTATGTTGAACTTGAGATCTGATCTAATGGAAAGGTCACGTTTTATTACTACCTTTACCTTGTTCTCCTTGTGTGGGATGGTATGGGGTGTCTTGAGGTTGAAGATGACCAACCCGATATGCATAGGATACCCGATATAGTGCTTTGCCTGATAGGTCATGCTTTGGCTGATGGATCATGAGCAATACCCCTTTCTCTCCGTGGACTTGAGAGGTGACCCTATGCTCTAGTTTCTTGGGAAAAACCCCTCTCTCTCCTTTGTTTTTGAATGGTTATCCTATGGCTTAGATGTTTGGGTGATATGTTGAGTTGGTTGGCCGATAGGGTGTTGTTATACCCTTATTGCCCGATATGCTAGAGGTTGTACAAAACCCCTCTCACTTGGTTGTTGAGAGATGAGGCAACACTCTTGGTATCATTGGGCAATATGGTGTGGTGATCGATATCCCTTTCCTACCCTAGGGTTAGGGTTTGGACGTTATGGTTGGTTGACACCTAGTTGGTCCCTTGGCCAATATGTGTTCTGGATGGTGGTTCCTTGAGGTTGTTGCCTGATATCCCTCTCCTTCTTTGAGTCATATCTTGGGAGATACAGTAGCATGAGGCTTGGGCATTACAATGGTAGATGCCTTATTGATCCCTCACCCAATATGGTGCTTGATAGTTGAGTTAGTTAGGCATTGCCCGATATGATGCGTTGCCCGATATGATGCGTTGGGCGATATGACCTTGATGTGCTTTGCACGATACCATGGATGTGAACCCTACTCTTGAGTAAGCTTTTGGGTGATACTAAGTATCCCTGCCCAATATGCCTTGGTGAAGGACCTAACCCAACACCCTTGCTTACCCGACACACACTTGTAGAGGTCTTGGCCGATACATCAGCATGATCTATGTTTTATGGGGACACCTAGGTGCATGCTGTTGGTTTGCCAGATATCATTAGCCCTAACCCGATGTGAGCATGTTGTGTACATGATTGCTTGGGCGACACAAGGGTTGAGTGCTTGACCGATACCCTATATGAAGATATGATGCCTTTTCCCGGTACATGCTTGGTTACCCGACACATAGGGAGGTATAGGTTGTTATATCTCTGAACTTGGGCGATATGGCGTCTAAGACGACACATGTTGAGAGCTTTGATAGTATGGCATTATATATGAGATCCATATACTCATCCTTATGCAAGTATGCAGCCTAGGGTTTGAAGTTTGTTGGCTTAGATAGTATGCATGTTAATAATGATCATGGATGAGGTAAAAGGAAGTTGACCATGCTAGGGTTGACCTAGAGGATAGCTTAGTTGCTATAAGGTTATGTGGTTCTTGGCCGACATGGTTGTAAGGTTGCCTAACCCCATATGATGTAAGATATGTTAGATATATGAGTTGCACGATGTCCTAGAAGATGGTCCCTTGACCAGGATGGGCTGAGGTGTGTTTGAACGATATGATCTTGGTGGCTTCTTTGCACGACATGCTTTGCCCCATACCAGGCATAGGTGGAGCTTGTGGGTCTTTCCCGATACGAATCTTGTCGAATATCACCTCAATTTGTGGTGTTGATGCCTTGTAGCCAATACTGGCTTTTAGTGAGGGTTTGTTTGGTCACTGCCTGCCTTTGGTGAGGGTAGGTTACACCTTTAGTGAAGGTTGTACCTTAACTCGATAACCCTAAATATTATCTTGATCCCTAGATGTTAACGTGCTTATCTTGTTACCTTGGGCCATATCTTTGGTCATGGTGATGAGGTATGATGAATAGGTGGTAAACCTTAGTTTGGTGGTCACCTATGGTTGATGATAGGTGAACCTTTGATGATAGATCATGGTTGTATAATCCCTAAAGATGAATCCTTAGGGATGGTACTCATGGTGACATGGGAAGTAGGGTATGGTGGGATACCCTTGGTATGGTGATAGTAATGTGTATTGTTTAATATATCATTTAAGATACTATGCTCCATGTGTTCATGATAATGGATGATGTTCCAAATCCTAATGATATGATAATCATGTTATATTTCTTTAATAAGTTGTTGTTGGTGATTAAGTTATCTCTATTGCTGTTCAATCTAACCATGCATGTGTTACTAATTGAAATACATAGCCAAGCAAGGGCTATGCTTCTTATGTGAATATGTGTCTTGTGTAGCACCTGGTATATGTGAAATATCTAAGAAATGATAATGTTCCTTGATGATGAGATAACATGTATCACTAGTATGATGTGAGAGGTCTTGTGACCTAAGTGTCTGTTTGAGGTGTTATCCTCTAGTTGTGATATGAGGGCTTGCTATCCCATGATGATGTATGACTATGAAGTCTTATGAGGGGTAGTGGCTCTATGTGATGAAATGAGGGATTGATATCCCATGGCAATATGATGATGTTGATGGCATTGACAATAGCAGTAACAGTGTGACACACGTTAATGGAATCTATGTTGTTTACTCTTGTTTATGGTTTGCTTAGTATATATTGGTTGCCCCTAACAATCCACTTAAAATGCATTAATTAATTACAGATGAACCTTTCATGTAGTTTGCCCTGGCCATAGATCCATAATCGTCAGTAGCTGGTGATGGTGAAATGGGTTCTCCTGTGGGTTAACCCGGAGCGCATATTGTTGAAATGTGGGGTTTCTCCTAGCCGAAAATAGGAGGATTAGAGTGCAACTGCGATTGTAGACTCAAGATGTGTATAAGAGCATGGTGAATAGGCCCATGGCTCAGTGTGATAGATCATGAATGCGCTCATGGCTCAAGAGCACAGTGAATAGGCCCGTGGCTCAAGATATACTAGCACCATGACCTGTACCAAGGCGAGCTAGAGAAAAGGGTAGACTGCGTGAGCTAACCCTGTGATTGAGGTCACTTAAGCAAGAGACTGCGGTCCTACTTTGGTTCTCATGCACTGACCACGAGGGTAGAGGTCATGGATTTTGGCTCTTCCATTTACCTTATATGGCACCAGCTTTGGGTTTCGCAACCGAAGGTTGGATTTGAGTGGTACGACTCACTTCCTTGGGGCATAATAATTCGTAATCAAGTCGTATAGTATATCTGTTGTAAAGAAAAATACGGAACATTGGTTGAGGCCTTAGATGATGTAAGCTTTCTCATATGTTTTCTATATACATGTTCTTCATATTCCTTCTTATATAACTGATTAATGATTACCTGTTGTTTAGATGAACTATCTGCTCAGTTATTTGTGATAATAATAAAGTTGGTAGAGGGTTATGTTTCTTGCTGGGACTGTGTGTCTCACCTTGTTGGTTAATAACCTTTTTAGGTGGACGTTCCCGGTGAGATAAATATCATGTAGCTAAGAATGATATGTAGAGGTATCATACCTAGTGGAATAGATAGTGTCTAGCAGTAGAGTCCTATGTGTCGTCCCTGTACACTAAGGTCTTCAGGAGAGTTTTCAATGTTTCTGATATGATGATCGATATGTATGGTTTTCGGCTCATGTACCTTGATGTAATAAATCAACATGTGGAATAGTTATTTCATGTAATGAGATGATGGGAAATTATGTTGTATCACCTTGAAAACATGTTATGAAAAGAAAGTGTTGGCTCATATGTAATATGTCTCATCTTATGGTTCTTGTTATAAATCGGTTTTAATTTCCCATGATTTTTGGTAATTCACTGGTTAGTATGTAATCGTGTTTTGTTTGAGTTGGGATGTTTTAGAGAGAGAGATAGAGAGAAAGTAAAGTTGGAATACACTCGAGTGTACCAGAGTCACAATACACCTCAGTAATTTTGAGCACATGGAGCCCTACTGGTATCCAGTACATAGAGCTTAAATTGTAGGTTGCATCAGTGTAACCCCAATGCACCCAGGACTGAAGTGGATGATTATTGGAAGATGCCAACAATCTCGTAGACATCAAAAGCCTCATGTTATGCTCTATGAACTGTGAGTTGCATAAGAAACATGAAAACATGGACATTCTCAAGATGGTAATATGTCTTAAAAACATGTACCAGGATCATGCAAAGCAAAAAAGATATGATGTCTTCAAGGCGCTCTGAGTGAAAAATGGCAAAGGGAGATCCAATAGGGCTCCATATGCTCAAGATAATTAGGCATGTGGAAAACCTAGAGAGATTGAGATTTCCTTTAGGCCAAGAGTTGGCCACATATATGATTTTCAATAGTTCTCTGAATCATATAGCAAGTTCATCAAGTGCTATTACATGAACAACTTGGCTAAACTGCTGTTTGAATTGCTTGTCATGTTGATAAATGCCAAATCAAGAATGAAGAAGGACAAGCTCAAATATGTGATGGTGATTAACAAAGGAAAAGGGGAAGAAAAGCCAAGAAGATTTCTGGGGCTAGCCAGAAACCCAAGTCTTCTGCACTTAAGTGAGGGGAGGGGTAAGTAAGGAAGGTAGTTCCCCTCTTTACTTAGAGGAATTGCAGAACAAGAAACAGGGAATGAAGATCTTCACTTTAGGTATATACATTATTGAGATAAATGTGTCTACTTCTTCATCTTGGGTACTAGATACCATATGTGGATTTCACATATGATTGAATATTCATGATCTGAAAGGAAGTAATACTTAAGGAAGGGTGAAGTGGAACCAAGCATTACAAATGGATCAAGAGTTGTTGTTATTGTAGTTGGAACCTACAATTTATATCTACCTAGTGTGCTTGTAATAGAGTTAGAGAACTGCTATTATGTACCTTCCATCAATAGAAATATCATTTTTGTATCTTGTTTGGATAAGAATGGATACGAACTACATATAAAGAATGGTTGATGTTCTATTTCTAAAGATGATATCTTTTATGGTAGTGCCCCTATGTCTTATGGCCTATACCTATTAGAGCGAGAGACAAGCATATATAACATAAATACCAAAAAGCTAAAACTTAATAACTCAAATCAAAAGAACCTTTGACATTTCCATCTAGGGAAAATAAATGAGAATACATTTGTAGACTCCATAAAGATGGTTATATGGACTCTTTTGACTTTGAATCAATAGAGACATGTGAGTCTTCTTTACCGGGCAAGATGACAAAAGCTCCCTTCACTAGAAATAATGAGAGAGTAGGTGATCTATTGGGACTCATACATACTAATATATGTGGACATCTTGGAACAAATGATAGGTGGGTACCAGTACTTCATGACATTTACTGATGATCTTAGTAGATATGGCTATGTGTACTTAATGAAATACAAGTCAAAATCCATTGAAAAGTTCAAGGATTTTATGAATTAAGTATAGAACGAACTTGGTAAAAGTAGTAAAGCACTGTGACTCGATTGAGGTGGAGAATTATTAATCTAAGAGTTTGAGGACCTTCTATGAGACCTCAGTATTGTATCACAATGAACTCCACTTGGAACACCACAACATATTGGTGTATTAGTAAGAAGGAATGACACCATGTTGGGCATGGTACAATCAATGATGAGTTTGGTGATCTTCTGATTTACCCTTGGGGACATGCTCTAGAAACTGCAGTGTTTACACTTAACCGTATACCTTCTATATTGATTCAAAAGACACCATATGCGATATGGATCGGAAAATGTCCCAATGTGTCTATTATGAAGATTTGGGGATGTGAAGCTTATATTAGAAAACAATTTCCTGAAAACCATGGACCCAAATCAGATAGATGTTATTTTGTTGGACATCCTAAGGAAACTAAAGGATACCCCTTTTATATTCCATCTGACAATAAAGGTTTGTTTCCAATGATGTTGTATTCCTTGAAAAGGAATTTATTTCCACAAGAAAAAATGGGACAAAAATAGAACTCAAAGAAATTTGAAACCAACAACAAAACTTGAACCTATAGAGGTATAAAAGGAACAAGAACAATCACAATAAGTTGTGGAATCTCAAGTTCCACTTGTAGCACATGAACCTCATAGATCTACTAGGACACACCTTGATCTAGATAGATTGGAATTCTCATGACTCAACAAGGCGATGAGTTGGTCACAAATGATGATGATTCAACAACTTACTTAGAAGCTATTGAGGGACCAGATTCTGAGAAATGGATTGTGGCATTGAGATCTAAGATGGACTCCATGAACAACAACAAGATATGAACCTTGGTGGACTCACCTAAAGGGGTAAAACCCATAGGGTGCAACAAGAAGAAGATTGACATGGATGGTAATGTACATACCTATAAAGGTAGCTTGGTTGCAAAAGGTTTTAAACAAGTTTAAGGTGTTGACTACGATGAAGCCTTTTCACCAGTTTCCATGGTTAAATACATTAGGATCATGCAAGTCATTATAACTTATTATGACTATGAATTTGGAAAGTGCATCTTAAAACCACTTTCCTTAATGGGAATCTCCTTGAGGATTTGCACATGACACCCTAAGGTTTTGTACTTCCAACATAAGCCAATATAGTTTATAAGCTACAAAGGTCATCTATGGATTGAAGAAATAATCTCGGATATGAAATCTTTGATTCACAAGGCAGTCAAAGAGTTTGGATCTAGTTAAAATGAATATGAATCTTGCGTTTACAAGAAGATTAGGGGATCATAATTGTATTCCTCATATTGTATGTAGATACCATACTATTGATGGGGAATGACATCCCTACCCTACTGATAGTAAAGACCTGGATGGGAGGTACCTTCTCTATGAAGGACTTAGGAAAAACATCCTACATCTTAGGAATCAAGATCTACTAAGATAGATCTAGAAGGCTTCTTGACCTAAGATGGAGTACATATATTGACAAAGTGTTGAAAAGGTTCAGCATGCAGGATTCAAAGAGAGGAAATTTGCCCATGTCTCATGGAATTAGTCTCTCTAGAGCCCAATGTCCCTGTTCGTGTGAAGAATGTGATTCATGAGTAATATTTTACATATGAATATACAATTGGGTATATCACGTATGCAATGTTATGTACTCGTCCAGATGTCCTGAATGCTTTGAGCATGATAAGAAGACACATGCTATATCCCTATGAAGGTCAATAGACTCCCGCAAAGAAAATCCTTAAGTACATGAGAAGAACTGAGAACCATTTCCTTGTTTATGGTGGTGAGAAGAGTTGCGTGTAAAGGGTTACATTGATGCAAGCTTCCAAGCTGACAAAGATGATTATCAAAGGTAATCCAGATTTGTGTTTTGCCTTAACAACAAAGTTGTAAGATGGAAGAGTTCCAAGGAAGAGATAGTTGTTGATTCTACAATAGAATTCAAGTACATTGTTGCCTCCAACATAACAAAGGATGTTGTTTGGATTAAAACACTCATCAATGAACTTGGTGTGGTTCCAACCATTCATGACACAATAGAGTTGTATTGTGACAACAATGAAGATATTTCCCAAGTTAAGGAACCTAGATCGCATCAGCATTCCAAGCACATACTTTGACATTTCCATATCATATGAGAGATTGTACCTTGAGGAGATGTGAAGATTTGCAGAGTAATGAATGAGAGAAATGTTTTTGACCCATTGAAAAAAGCACTTTCTCAGCATAAGCATGATGGTCATGTTAAATCATTTGGGATTTGATTCATGAGTGATTGGCTCTAAGTGAAAGTGGGAGTCTATTCATATGTATGCCTTGAGAGCTAGTCATATGATGATTGTGTTGGGACATATGTTGGTATGTATGTCTAGAGAACCAATCATATGATAATTATGTTGGGACATTATGTACTTGAATTAATTAGTAATAAAGTCAATTCCATTTATTTTGTTTGTTCAATTATGATATGATGATATAACATAATAGATGTCTAAAAAATGTTACTTGATGACACATGGTTTGGGTTGAGGACCTAAACATGAGATCATAATTATGTTAAGAGTATGTACATTCTTGTTAATATCCCAAGTCAGATATTATTGTGGAAGCAAAAATTAGACAATAATAATACTTAAGACTAGATTATGTGTTGATTAATGGCTAAGTCTCATTAGTCATGATATGGGATATCGAGTCAAACATATAGACACTTGTTAGAGAGTAGTGTACCGAACAAACCCACCTTAAGAGTAATACATGTATGGCAATCAAAATCATCTCTCAAAGTGATAGTGGTGACTTTGGTTCTTAGACATGAAGTCACTAAAATGATCACATGCCATTCATTGAATTTTAGCAACATCTAACGTGACCTTGAATAAGGGTTTCAATACATGTGGTGATTGGGTACATTGTGGCACATGGGTATTGTTGTGAGTGATGTAGATGGAATTTGTCCCTCCTACTGGAGTCATATCTTGGCCACATGATTAGTGAGGCTGAGAAAATGCATGGCCATTCTCATCTGAGTCAATATGTGATATTGAGCTCATGTGCATCTTAGCAATCTACTATGGTTCAAGGAACATAGATTTAATGTTAAGAGGATGACATTTCCAGGCCTCATGTTCAATTTGGATATTTGTGATAAAGGAACTATATGATTGATGTAACACTAGTCACAAGTTTAGGTTGAAGTTGTCCTCCAGCTTATCCAATCACTTGGGTAGAATTGTTGTGTTGCTAGATACCTCTCTTGCTTGTGCAGTTATAATGTGGTTATGGACATGACTGCCAACGTAATGTGGAACCTATAGGGTCATACACATAGGATGCACTTGGAAGAGGAGTTAATCATTGAAAATATTCGAATTGGTTACTAAAGTCTTTAGGTAATAAAAATAAATAATATTGGTTATCATTCGACCGACTATAGTGTGCAATCAATTGGTTGGTGTGCTAGTTGATCGACTGGAGTGTCCAGTGGACTGACAGGAGTATGCTAACTCTGACTGATGGAACTAGCCAGTCAACCAATTGAAATGTTCAATCAATCAAATGATAAAAGTTTCCAATAGAGGATCAGAATGTCCAGATGATTGATTGGAGTGTCCAATTGACTGAATCAGTCAAATTGACAAGTTTGAATGGGTCAAAGAATTTATGATTAGTCCAAATGATATGCATTAATCATTGCAATAAAACCAGTGTTATTGCATTGCTGACCAATGCCAATCGACTGACTGGATTGTCTAGTTGATAAACTGGACGTGCACAACTGCCGCTCAGCCATGCGATCTGACTCTTCGTCTCCCCAGAGTTTGTGGAAACCCTAAACTAGTCACTCCTATATAAAATGGGGTGGCCAACACTCTCAAGATAGGGAAAGACACATACTTGACTTCTCATAGTTGTGGTAACATGAGAGCCTAAGCCATCTTACCAATTAAAGGGAGAGATAGCAAGGGAGAAAGAAGTCAACACTAGCATGTTGACAAACAAAGGGGAAACCCCTTGCCTCCGACTTAGGAAGTGTGATGTAGATTTCTCAATGGTCTGGATGGACTACATAGAGGTGTGGAAGCTTTTTCTACTTTATTATGAGGATGTTGTCAACCATCGTCTATGAGTACTACACTAGGAGAACATTGTCGATCGTTGTCCATGTGATGCTTAAGAAGGAAGCACATATTTGTGCAAGGTTAGTCATTGGAATTTCTCCAGGACAAGTTATAGATTGCACCCTCTTTTCTAATACATCACTGTTGATGTAATCGGCTAGTTAGGAAATATAGACATATTTTTTGTTTCTGCTGCCTACTCAATCTCCATATTTCCCAACACTATCTCCTTCTAATCTATCTAAAGTTTGAATGACATGCTTTTTGGTTGAATTACAATTTGATTGAAAAACAACTCTTCCCCTTGAAGTCCTAAATTTTATAAAACAATTTAAATGTTTTTTTGAAATGAAACATGTCTATCCTAATGCATGTGCAAGTACTTAACTAGTTTTAGGGTGGGTTTTGTTTGTTCTTCCCTTATTCTTACATGATGTCTATCAAGTCACATATTTTCACATGACAAGTCATCATTCTAGGTAAAATTTATTTACAAGTTACTATTCATAACAATTATTTCACATAGAACTTAATTGGATCTTTCTAAAGTTCCTTTATTTTCTAGAACACTCAATATACAAATCAGTAAAAAAAATGCAAAATATTCACATAACCCAAATTACAGTGTAGCATATCCAAATAGATAACAATATCCCCCTTTTGATAATGACACATGTTTCTAAAACATATATTTGAGATAGTCACATTAAGATCATGATATCTTTATTTTTATTACAAACCAAATATATCACATAGAGTGTTTCTCCCACTTTGTTGAGATAAAAAAGGAGGGTGCAATAATTGATGAACTAAAAGCATGTGCAGTCAATAGTAAATGTAAGAGACACAAACTAGAGGCCTGTGATAGTATGGGTCAACATGTGTAGTATCTTAAGGTTGTCTTCACAAGGAACCAATGCAGTTAAAACATTAATATGATTCAATTGACTAATTGATTCAATAATAAAAGTGTTGGCGTTAGATGATCTAAACTAACTTAGCAAGTCACTAGAATACTTTCAAGATTTCCAATTCAAAAGAGATGTATTTGGTTCCATGACATCCATTATACAATATTTGAACTTGAAAAACAGATAAAACCTTTTCTTTGTCCTATTTACAAAAGATGTGATTAACGTCTTTCAATTATTAATCAACCAGGTAGATAGAGATATGTATCTCAAACATTAAATAAACATATAGTAAGAGCTTTCCTAAATGTTACAACCCCAATTTTTAGGTTCATATGGTGGGAATTGCAATTTCCCCAATAAATGTATGATTATGGGAATTGTATGAATTATGTGTATTGAATGGATTCTCTTTGCAATATTTCCTTTGTGCATGTGATTTCATGGATCATAATATGTTAATTAGTCCAATATGATTAAAAGAAAAAGAAGAAATCAAACAATACATTATTAAGAAGGAAATTTGAGATAATGAGGAAAATATGAGAAATATGTGGAAATATGTGTGAATGACTCATCATGGATGACATTTCGAATCCACAAGGTTTCTATGGAGAAAATGAATCCAAATAAGGTATATAAAATAATAAGAGAGAGGAAATATGTATAAAATATGCCTTAGTAAGTGATAACTTGCTTATGAAGAAAATCTTTCATACTTTCGGTTTTGAGTCCCAAACTTGGCACACAAGTAGATTAAGTCATCTTGGACTTTTACCTAAAATTTGGGATTAAAAGGATAAACGAATTGGGAGATATGAATTTTATAAGTATTCCTAAAGTGAGGGGAATACCATGAAATGTCACAATTTATATTAGAATTCCTTTTTATCAGCCTTTTTGACACGTGAAACGTGGACCATTGGATCTGATATTCAACGATGATCCACTTGTCTCCTACCTTCAGCTCAATTTAGGAAAGGGGAATAATAAACGTGGAATCAATTCAATACCTCTCTTTCCCTGATCCACCAGGGTCTTAGAGAGTTGATAATTGCCTTAGGGAGTTTAAACCGGATCTAACGATCCCTACTTTAACTCAGTTTTGTGTATGATTGGGACTTCCCCCAAAGGTTTGTAGAACCATACCCCAGTATACAATAGAATTCATCCCAGACCTATAAAAGGGGGGCGCTACCCTTTAGGTGAGGCCTATGAAAGTACTGGGAAACCAAATGGGACTGTGGGGATCATGCGATGCCTCCAAGTTTGGTCGCACACCCTACTTCCTTTCTCCTCTCCAGTTCCCTGTATGGTGCTGCATAGCGAGTCTTCTTTTCCTTCAATCCCTACCCCTCTAGTGGTTCAAAGACCACCCGTGAGTCCGGCCAGGTGCGGCGGAGGCGGCTCCACCTCTCCCTGGATCAACGACGTTCGAGAACACAGGGTCAACTCCGTAGTTGACCCGCCCCTACAACGTGCTCGCGATACCCGTCGGGCGAGGGGTTGAAGACGATGGATTGTGAATGACTAAAATACCCCTCCAAGGATTTGTAACACCCAAGGGCACAAGGGACTTATCAAACAAGTTAAAGGGCGCTCAGGTTATGTAATAGCCGTTGACGTGTCGAGCCCCTATTGGCTCTGGTAATATTAATTTTGCAAAAATTTTAGAAATTGACTGGTAACTTCCATAAAGTCATGTTATATATGAAAGTTGATCAGAAAAATGTGTAGAATCCAATAAAAATATAATTGAAGTCTGAGTCTTCTTGGAATTCGAAAAGTACATAAAGTTGGTAACTTTAATGCTATATATGAATCAAAACCCTAATTTTGATTATGGATGTATTTAATAGACTTAGTTGATGCTAGTATTCAAAGTCTAACTTAATTTCATAAATATGATGAATGAGATATAATTAGAGTTATTTGTTCATAACTTGTATAATTAGGGTTTCATGTTCTCAGAAGTGCATTAAAAGGGTTAAAAACCCTAATTCATATAGTTATGAGATTTAATGGATTGAAATATGAGAATAATCTAGAAGGCATGAAAATAGTGTTATTGGACTAATTAAGGATAAATACCCTTAATTTGGATAATCAGAGTGTGAAAGTACAATCAATGATACATTAGGGTTTGTGGGTCAAAACTGCATTGTAGAGGCTAAAACCCTAATAAAACCCTAAAAGGTGGCCTAGAAACCCTAATGTGGGACCAAAGTCAATCTTGAGGTTGTTTAATGACACATGGGTGTTATGCATTAATTTCAGGACCACTGATTGATTGCTTGATTGATAATTCTGATTATTCTTGCTTGGACATCAAGTTACTTCTGGATCAGGTATGTAGTTACGCTTATGGTTAAACCACGTTAGTTTCACGATGATTCCTGAGGTTTTAACGGTTGCTTGGAAATAATTGCTTGATTGACTTTTATTTCATGCAACTATAAAGTGACTATGAATATCACTATAATTATATGTGCATGACTAGCTCAGATCTCGATCCTCCTGTGTAGCTCTGATGATGATGAGATAGATGACCTAGTACATGGTCTACCCGCGAGGTAGGATCATTAGGCTATCATGAGTCGATGTGTTGGTCTACCCTTGGGTAGGACCATACGACTCCATGACCCTATGTATTGATCTACCTGTAAGGTAGGATCATGGGGGTTAGTTGAGATCTACCATATGAGAGGTAGTATCCATGTCCACTGTAGGGACAACACGGAGGCTAGGGTATATAATGATTGAGTAGTCATGTTTAAAGCATAAAGTCCATTTTGTTAAATCATAATTACTTGCAATATGTTGTTACAATTAAATGCACGATTATTGGTTCCCCCACATACCAGTATAATTCGTTATACTGACCGCCGTTTTTGTTTGTCGACGTTTTAGGTTTATCAAGAAAACATAGATTCCTTTAAAGTGAAAATGATGGAATAAAGCTCAATAAAGATTGGAGGATTTTAGATAGATAATTGTTATATAAGGTAAAGTCCCTCAACTTCTATACTTTGCAAGGTATGAGAAAAGAATTTTTTTATTCCATTTTAAAGCTTAGTTGTTGTAGAATTTATTAATTAATGTTGATTATTTGTAAAACCACTGATCCTGTATTGGGATAACGCCTCTGACCTCTTGGTCTACATTTACCGGGGGTTATCGGGAGGCAGGGTCGTTACATTTTGTATCAGAGCCGTGGTTTTCCATTTAATATCTAATAATTATTAAATTTTACAAACTCTTTAGAGCCCAAGGGAGTTATTAGAGGATTTTCTGATGATGGAGGTATCTAGAAAAGGATCACGATCTGAGGGCTGGCAAGATTTACCTCTGCCCTACTAGTCGGTCTACGAGGACTCCCAGATTCTGTGTGACTTTCTAGCCAAAATCAAAGGATTTGACTCAAAATAAGATACCTCTAGGTCTTCTCATCTAATTTTGTCCCTTCTTTACCTCTTATTTCTAGAGAAACATTAAGTGCTTAGGGTATTCTCTCTCTCCGCCACCCTCATGTATTTGGGATAAGAGTAATAAGGATTAAGTAATCCTTCACCAAATAATGAAAAGCATATAAACAATATGTCATGGACATAAGTTTAATAGTTTAAGCGTAAACTAAAGATTAGTTACATGCTTAAGGTTGCATGGTGTGTGTTGTCATGCCTTTAGGAGAGCTATGGGGTTAGACCTTCTTGTAGGAAGAGGAGAGAGTTAGCCTTGGAGGAAGAAGCCTCCAAGAAGAGGAAGAGACCTGATGCATCCTCTAAGGATGATGCTAACCCAAACCCTAAGTGGTAGTTAGAGAAAGAGAAGACACGATGAGTTGGATACCTTAGTGATCTGTGCATGCACGTATGTGGATTTGACATGCATTCTTTACGTGAGGCTTTGAGTATCCATAAGAAGCATAAACTATGTGTAGTTTTTTGACCCTAGTTCCTTGTCACGACTCGACCTTGGGAGGGTCGTGCCTATTAGGGTGAGGGATAGCTCCCTCATTGAGGAGGTTAGTGGTAATTGTATAGGAACCCTAACAACTATATATGAGTAGAAAATAGGCATGAACCTACATAGAAGTGAGTAACAACAAGGCTGGGAATAGGTTTTAGACCTAATCCAGATAGGTTGTGCCTAATAGTTGATGAGTTAGACATGCAGAGCTTCATATGGTCTTGGCCAAACATAATTTTTGATAGTACATTGCACCCAGGTGGGGATAGATGTGTATCCTTAAGAGCTTGGCCCATCTTCTGAGGGAGAATCTCCAGTAGTAAGTCCTTGTAGGGTTAGCTTTAGAGAGAGAGAGCAAGACCCAATGAAGGAGGTTGGAGACCTTGATTATGAGACATAAGGAACCATGTGAAGTTGGATATGATATGACCTAGTTTAGACGAACCAGAGTAGATAGTTGTGGTTGCCTCGTGCATGATCCTTGGAGGTAGGGACGTTTGTGACCTTTGTTACTATCAAGAAATAGTTTTCTCCCATCCTGGGAAGGAACCTTTTATGTAGGGTGAGCACCAACTCTTGTTTAGGTTTGAGATAACCTTAAGAGGTCACTTATAAGAGCTTGATGAGCTAAGTGTAGGAGCACATAGTATGAACATGAATCTATAGACCCATGTGTGACCATCTCTAAAGGGCATGAGGATATGTTGCCATGGAGGTAACCTATATGGGCCAGACTAAGATAGGTAGGTCACCATAATTCCCATGAAGGAATATAAGTTTTACCATGAGTGTCCAGAGGGATGATGAAGATCTAGGCGAGGATTCAGGTTTGATGGAATCCTAAGTCAATACCAAGGTCAGGAAGGGATAAGACCGATGGGAGTAGGAGTTGTCTGTTCCCTGAATGCACAAGACCATTGGGTGGGGAGGTAACAACTACCTTTGCCTGAGGCTCATGGGTTATGAGGCTGGCTGCCTTCATGAGTTCATGGGGCCTAAGGGGTAAATGTGAGAGGCACTCCCTAGATGCATAAGGGTCATATCACTCCAAAAGTGTCGACACCCTAGAGACCTTGAGGTAATGACTAAGGATTGTGCATAATAGATATGTTAAGATCCAGAGGTGATGGGAATAGTCTTCCCATGGGTTTAGACCCATAATGGAGATGTTCATGGTGTGGAGACATGTGATGTACATTTCAACTTAGATTGGAAAGTGTGATGGCGACGTGTGATGCACCATCTCTAATTTTAGAATAGGTTGAACTCTGTATTTGGACTACATCCAAATGCTTATTTCATCTTGTTATGGGTTTGAGAGGCAGGAAAAAATGCATGCCATACTGAGGATAAAGGTGATATGAGTTGAAACCTTTCTACTATGTTTGAGGAAGTACCACACCTTTTGAGAGTACGTTGAATATGTGGTTTGGAAACATGAAAAGAACAAAGGTAATCATCATATGAGGACGTTCTTGTCAAGAGTAGTTTGGATCCTAAGAGTTGCATCTTGGGTATGGTAATCGAGATGATGAGCTTGAAGTTTTCTTGACTCAGTTAAACTTAAACCCAAGATGAGGGTGATGAGTGGAGTATAGGAAGGTTTATGTTTTCACCATAACCTAGCACATAAGGAATTAATGTGGTAACAGATGCTCTTAGTTGAGACAAAGGCATCTTGTTTAGTCGGTAGAGAGGCTAGAAGGGGTTGTTAGGTGAACCCTAAGTTTGTGAGGCATGAAGGGCTAACACTAAGATACAACGAAACCCGTTGGTTGAGTTAGTGGTTGCTTGGTTAGCCAGCCTAGAGCTTGATGAGATAAAAGGATGGTTGTAAGAAACTCAGATACACCTCTCTAGAAAAGAAGGCGATGATACCCGCTACTATAGTGTTTTAGGGTTTCTGAGGAGTTGACCTTGAGGAATCATGACATGCAGGAGATCATGATTATAAGTCTGGCATATACCAAGGTACTATTAAGATAATAAAAGTGTGCTTTGAGTACCTAAGATGAAGAAGTATATAGAGTGCATGTGGCTTGTCACCATGCATGCCAAGAGGTGACACCAATAACCCAGTGAGTTGCTATAGATAGTGAAGAGTCCCCTAGAGGGAATAAGAGTAGCTCACCATAGACGTTGAAGTGAGTCTCCCTTGGACCAAGATAGGTCAGGATGCAAAATGGGTTATGGTAGATCGCCTTACCAAGTTGACCTAATCCCTTGCCTAAGAGAGAACAATGTTAGTATGACAGTTTTGGTTGAACTATATATATGAGAAAGAAATAGTTCAACTACACCAGGATTTGAGTTCAAATGGTCATGAGTATGGCCTTAAGTTCACTTCCATGTTGTGGAAGTAGGTGTAAGAAGAACTTGATGCTAGTTGAGTACAACATATCACCCCCGAGTGATGGACAGTCAAGAGAGTATGATCCAAACTTTAGAGGGTCTGATGAGAGCATACATGCTCATTCAAGGTGATTCGTGGGAGCAGTTCCTGCCCCTAGCAGAGTTTGCTTATTATGACATCCACCATAGCCAGTATTGGATGCATGAAGATCTATAAGGGAGGCTGTGTCGATCACTACTTCACTTGGATGATGTCGGTGAGGGGGACCTTGTGAAGGTCAGTGAGACCACAGTGGATGCAAATGAAGACGCTTTGATCAAGTAATGGATGAGAAAGCCCAGGATTGACAGGAGTCATGAGATGATGCAAAGAAAACTGACATGCAGTCCACTGTGGGTGAATATGTGTTATGAAAACCCGACCCCTCTGAGCTATAGCTGATAAAGCTGAGTTCCTGATACATGGGTCCATTTGAGATGGATTGGTGGAGTTGCTTATGTTTAGACTTACCCCTCATGATAATATGATGTATGATGTGTTCCATGTGTCCAATCTAGAGCACCATGTGAGGTACCCGAGCCATGTGTTGAGCATTGAACCTATTGAACTCCAAGGGAGACTAACTTACCCTGAGTCACCTATGAGGGTATGAGATACCGAGGTGAGAGAGAGATCAGGAGTAAAGAATGGAAGATGATAAAGGTTCTTTGGACGCACCATGGACATGATGAAGCCACATGGGAGTCAATGATGGACGTGGAAAAGTCTTATCTTGAACAATGTGTATGTTTGGTGGAATTTTGAGGGAAAAATTCCTATAAGAGGGGAAGGATGTTACAACCCCAATTTTTAGGTTCATATGGTGGGAATTGTAATTTCCCCAATAAATGTATGATTATGGGAATTGTATGAATTATGTGTATTGAATGGATTCTCTTTGCAATATTTCCTTTATGCATGTGATTTCATGGATCATAATATGTTAATTAGTCCAATATGATTAAAAGAAAAAGAAGAAATCAAATAATGCATTATTGAGAAGGAAATTTGAGATAATGAGGAAAATATGAGAAATATGTAGAAATATGTGTGATTGACTCATCATGGATGACATTTCGAATCCACAAGGTTTCTATGGATAAAAGGAATCCAAATAAGGAATATAAAATAATAAGAGAGGAAATATGTAAAAAATATGCCTTAGTAAGTGATAACTTGCTTATGAAGAAAATATTTCATACTTTTGGATTTGAGTCCCAAACTTGGCACACAAGTAGATTAAGTCATCTTGGACTTTCCCCTAAAATTTTGTGACGTCCCCGGATTTTGGTTTCTCCAAACCCAATTGGGAATGAGATGTCAGAATCCAAAAACATCATCCAATCATATCAGAGAGCGATGCGGAAGCGAAATACGCATACATGAACATACAACCATAACATACTCAACATTCAACATGTATATTTATACAATATGAATTATTACAAAATGATTTACAATTACATATTGAATGAAAATTCTATAAGTCTGAACATGTATGCTAACAGGATCTTAGACAATAGGTACAACCTGGACAACTGCTCACTTCCTTTCTTTTATCCCACGCTAGCTTTGAACCTAAAACATATGTGAAACAACGAATCAACACACAAGGTGTTGTGTACGTGGGTAGAAAGATACATACTAATATGCTTGCATAATTGAAATAACTTGAGAAAGAAAGAGTAAAAGAAAACATTGTTTAAAGCGATAATCAGGTAAACATTCCTTTTATTGCATTCACTTTGATGTGGTTGTACTACACATACTTGCACTTGAATTACATCTAGTGTGGGCAATATAGTATCATCATACATCTAACATGGGCCAAGGAATCATACATCCATGTTAGGCAACATACATCCACACTAGGCTATGTTCTCTAGTAGCTACAACCCATCATACTCATTTATGTTCTATTAGATTTGGCGAAGTATAACTCATAGTAGTTCAACCAAGCAATCATATCCAAATACGAGCATTCAAGATATTACATTTCATAAGCAACCAGAAATCTAGTCTTATACTTATAAGACCACATACCTGAGTTCAAAGATTCCTATTTGTATTTTGGATCATCTACATCTCTGGTCATCACCTGATTAATAACAATTAATCATCATTAATAAATATTCATCATATTATAGGTATTTTAGGTCCAAAATTAGGATTTAGGTCAAATCTAAGGTTCAAACTGACCTAAACTTGTTTATGATATTTTTCTACTGTTGTATACATCATAAATTAGGCCTGGTTCAATTTTCATAATTTTCTGATTCTTTATCTATTTTCTAGAATTAATATGAGATTAAAGCATGTAACTAGTCATTAATGAAGAAAGACCTATTATTTCAGCATAATAATTAGATCAGATCCCACACTTGGTTTCCAAGTGGTATTAGGGTTCCAAGAATATTTTTCTTGTATTTTATATCCATCATTTGCTAATTATACAAATTAAATGAACCCAAAAGAAGCATTTCACCCTAAATTGAATATCATCAATATTTGTGCTTCAAAATCCAGAACTAAGGGTTTATTAATATAGGGGATCATTTTATGGGTCTAGGAGTATTTTGGGGAGATTTATTGGCCAAGGGATCTATTTTTAAGACATTTTCTAAGAAAAAGTCATTTTTCTAGATATTATGAGTTGTTTACCTTGTCATTGCCTGAGGTGGCGGCGCTTCATAGGTCCATGTTGGTGAACAGTGTCGGCGTGGCTCAGTGGCCTGGTCTGGTCTGGCCGGTTCATCTAGGTTCCACGGGGTCGAGCGAAGGCTCATACCCCTCTGTCTGATCTGCCTGTTCCACAATGCCAGAACAAGGTTCTCTTCCTAGCGCATCAGCCGTGCGGGTAGACTTCGGTGAGCGATTGGCAGACGGAAGCTCATCCTCCACCTGATTCCATGATTCTAAAAGCTTCTTGGAGGAATCCAAATCCATAACAGCCGCTCCTGGATGTGGTATGTGGTAGGAAACACCACGACGATCATCTTCTTGGATCGGTGGCAAAAAAGGTGCGGTGAGATTGGGGCTTTGCTCCCTGTGCGTCTCCTAGCTTCGGAAATAACTCGAGAAGAACCACAGCCTCCCAGGGAACTCATGGGTGGTTCCAGATCATTGTTGCAAGCCCACTGGGTCGTTCCCCCAACTCCTCCTTCTGTCTGGTAATGGTGGAGCTCGCCGACTCCAGGGAAACTTGACCGCTGACAAGTAAGTGGCTGAGGAAGTTTGTGGGCGTGGTGACTAACTCATACTACCCATGAGTTCTCCTCTAACTCCTTCCTTCCTCGTATCACCATCGCCTCCTCTTCTACAAATTTAGGTGGAGAGGGAAGAGGGAGAGAGGGAAATAACTGCCACGTCTAGCCATGAGAGCACTCCATTTAGGGGTCTATACAATCATATTTGTGGTGTGGTATAAATCCTTGCAACCGAATATGAAGGGGACACTGCTAGATAGCGATTATCACCTAGATAGATGTTGGACTCGGTCTCCTCTTATGTTCCTTCTATTTCGGATCTAGAAGAAGATGCCATCATCATCAGATAATGATCCAAGGGTTGCTCCAGTAGCGTGACATATAAACAGGGGGAAAGTAGTTGCGCCAAAGTCCAGGCTGCGTGACACTTCAATTTCATAGCCTTTGATGTTTCTTAAATTAAATACCAGATGACTAAGGTTTGACAGGACATTAAAACCAAGTATCAATAAATTCAAACTCTTATATATTCTAATAGAAACCTCTTATTTACATGAAACTTGAACCATAGGCCCCTCAAAACCCAAGGCCTCATACTACTAAGTTTGAAATGTAAATTGTAACAAATGCTCATCTAACTTAATTCCTTGATTAATATCATAAATAAGTGTATAAACCTTATATAAAAATCAATTAATCTAAAATCTTGATCAAATAAATATCAAAAGACTTTGTATGATCCACATAACCTCAGGATTCCTCAATTAACCCCTCAAGTTCATTGAAACTACTCAATGGACCTCTTGGCCTCATAAGTACACAAACCATTTAACCAATTCCATTCATCTTATTTGAGAACAATTAATGTTCTAATCATTAATCGGGTATCTGGTTCACTCTTTGAGTGAGAAGAGTCATTAATTGGATAACCATTTCCTCTATTTGGTATCAATCCTCTAAATGACACACATGGTCTTAAAATACTATATTGGGTATCATAATCCTAAAATTGGGGTCATCACAAATTTGGTATTAAAAGGATAAACGAATTGGGAGATATGAATTTTATAAGTATTCCTAAAGTGAGGGGAATACCATGAAATGTCACAATTTATATTAGAATTCCTTTTTATCAGTCTTTTTTGGTGTGTGAAATGTGGACCATTGGATCTTATATCCAATGGTGATCCACTTGTCTCCTACCTTTAGTTCAATTTAGGAAAGGGGAACAGTAAACGTGGAATCGATTCAATACCTCTCTTTCCCTGATCCACCAGGAGTCTTAGAGAGTTGATAATTATCTTCGGGAGTTTAAACCGGATCTAACGATCCCTACTTTAACTTTGTGTATGATTGTGACTTACCCCAATGGTCTGTAGAACCAGACCCAGTATGCAGAAGACTTCATCCCATACCTATAAAAGGGGGGCGCTACCCTTTAGGTGAGGCCTATGAAAGTACTAGGAAACCAAACAGAACTTTGGGGATCATGCGATGCCTCCAAGTTCGGTCGCACACCCTACTTCCTTTCTCCTCTCCAGTTCCCTATATGGTGCTGCATAGCAGGTCTTCTTCTCCTTCGATCCCTACCCCTCCAGTGGTTTAGATACCATGTGTGAGTCTGACTAGGTGCGGCGGAGGCGGCTGCACCTCTCCCTAGATCAACGACTTTCGAGAACACGGGGTCAACTTCGCAATTGACCCGTCCCTACAGCCTGCTCGCAAAACCCACCGGGCAAGGGGTTGAAGATGATGGATTGGCGAATGACTAAAATACCCCTATAAGGATGTGTAACACCCGAGGGCATGGGGGACTTATCCAATGAGTTAAAGGGAGCTCATGTTATGTAATAGCCACTGACGTGTCGAGCCCCTATTGGCTCAGGTAATATTAATTTTGCAAAAATTGTAGAAATTGTCTGGTAACTCTAATAAAGTCATGTTATATATGAAAGTTGATTAGAAAAATGTGTAGAATCCAATAAAAACATAATTGAAGCCTGAATTTTCTTGGAATTCGAAAAGTACATAAAGTTGGTAACTTTAATGCTATATATGAATCAAAACCCTAGTTTTGATTATGGACGTATTTAATAGACTTAGCTGATGCTAGTAATCAAAGTTTGACTTAATTTTATAAATATGATGAAATAGATCTAATTAGAGTTATTTTTTGATAACTTGTGTAATTAGGGTTTCATGTTCTCAAAAGTGCATTAAAAGGGTTAAAAATTAGAGTGTGAAAGTGTAATCAATGATAAATCAGGGTTTGTGGGTCAAAACTGCATTATAGAGGCTAAAACCCTAATAAAACCCTAAAAGGTGGCCTAGTAACCCTAATGTGGGACCTGAGTCAATCTTGAGGATTTTTAATGACACATGGGTGTTATGCATTAATTTCAGGATCACTGATTGATTACTTGATTGATTATTCTTATTTAGACATCAAGTTACTTCTGGATCAGGTATGTGGTTACGCTTATGGTTAGATCACTTTAGTTTCACAGTGATTCTTGAGGTTTTAATGGTTGCTTGGAAATAATTGCTAGATTGACTTTTATTTCATGCAACTATTAAGTGACTATGACTATCACTATAATTATATGTGCATGACTAGCTCAGATCTTGGTCCTCCTCTATAGCTCTGATGATGATGAGATAGATGACCTAGTACATGGTCTACCTGCGAGGTAGGATCATCAGGTTATCATGAGTCTATGTGTTGGTCTACCCTTGGGTAGGACCATACGACTCCACGAACCTATGTATTGATCTACCTGTAAGGTAGGATCATGGGGGTTAGTTGAGATCTACCACATGAGAGGTAGTATCCATGTCCATTGTAGGGACAACACAAAGGCTAGGATATGTAAGGATTGAGTAGTCATGTTTATAGCATAAAGTTTGTTTTATTAAATCATAATTGCTTGCAATATGTTGTTACAATTAAATGCACGATTATTGGTTCCCCCACATACTAGTATAATTCATTATGCTGAACACCGTTTTTATTTGTCAGCATTTTAGGTTTATCAAGAAAATGGACATTCCTTTAAAGTGACAATGATGGAATAAAGCTCAATAAAGATTGGAGGATTTTAGATAGATAGTTGTTATATGGGGTAAAGTCCCTCAACTCCTATATTTTGCAAGGTATGAGAAAAGAAATTTTTTATTCCATTTTAAAGCTTAGTTGTTATAGAATTTATTAATTACTTTTGATTATTTGCAAAACCATTGCTCCTGTATTGGGATAACGCCTCTGACCTCTTGGTTTTCCTTTACTGGGGGTTACCGGGAGGTGAGGTCGTTACACTAAATTTCTGTAAAGAAAGTGTTACTAACAACATTTACAAACATGGAGATAAGCATGATTAACTCCTATATATTCTCACATAATAGGTAGTTAGGTCTGTAATTTCTATCCACTAAATTTGTATCTCTCATGAGTATGTTGCATTAGGAAAGGTGTATATCTTCAACTAAAGTTTCATAAGCATGTAAAGAAATATATAGAAACAAAAAAGAAAATGTAAAATTGAGTTAGATGATGTTCATCACACAAGTAATGAATTCTAAGAAGGAAAAAAATACAAAAGACTACTCCATAATAATGGAACATTCACACAGAAGCATGTAAATCATGTTCTCTTAAAAGTACATTGAGTAGATATAGAGGAAGAAATGAAGAAAGAGGAAGAATCTAGATACAATTGTTGTAAAGAGGGACTTCTCTACAATGGAGATGTAAAAGTAAGATTCCTCCACCAAGATAGGGGGAATACAACCCTCTATCTTCTTTCTTTTTCCTTTCATCTCCCCTTTGATATAAATTTCCCTCTAGGCTTCCTAGAGATTCTTTACCAAAGTTAGAACTCAATAAAATATAAATGTCATGAAAAACAACTCTCATAATCTTTATATATTTATAGAATTTTGAGAAGACATGTCGCATCTAGGAATATACACCTTGTCTCTCTTGGTAGTTGTTGAGAGGTGGTCTATTAATTGTTTAGCATGATGTGAAGATGGATCGACATGTTCTATCAGTGGTTTTTGGAAGCAGTTGCTAATGGGGATTCACGTTGCTAGGATATGATGTGTGAACTCTAGGTCAACTTGAAATCTTTATGCTGAGGTGAGATACGGAAAGCATAGGTTGCACATGTTGTGTTTGTCAATGTTGAAATCAGTTGAAGACACTAGATTTAGCATGACATGTACTTATTAAGGCATGTATCTTCACCTGTGAGGGTTGGGCTGGATCCTGGAGTGGGACAAGTCATGCTTGGGGTTTAACATGTTTTGTCTAACTCTAGGAGGTCTTAATTGAATATTTTGGACTCTTAGAGTCAACATTGATAGGGACCTTGGCTCCATATGATCCTTATCTTGTGAAATATGCATAATAATGCATTCATTTATTAAATATGATAGCAAATGAACCGATTACCCTAATAATACAATTAAAAGTCTATTATGTAGTCAAAACCAAGAATTATAAGTGATTAAGCTGGTAGAAGTGGACATAAAATATAGTATGACTATGTACATGAATTCATCCCAAGCTTAAACCATTATTTGTCCTCAAGCAATAAGTCCACACTAATAATTAGGGAAAAGTGCTTGCATAGAACATGTCGAATTGAACTTAACCAACTAATTTTTTTGTTCAATGGATTACTGAAATGATTGAAAAATACTTTTAACAAGTGTGGTTCTTTCAATTGAGACAAACAATTTGATTCACCCACATCTTCAAGAATCCCACATTCTTTAAGATTTAACCTAAATAGTTCCACAATGATTTCACTTTCACCTGGGTACTCCTCATATAAGAACAACTATACCCCATGGTTCCATATGAGAGAATTCTTACATTTCACTTTTGGGGTAGATTGGCTACATTTTTTATGTAAAATAAGGACACCTAACCATCATAGCTAAATCAACATTTTAATCTAGGTTGGAATACCAAGTGCGTTATTGTTGCCACTTTTATGGGTTTTCAAATGTTTACCATTTTAGTTTAATTTTTTTGGAAAAGAACCAAACCATCGTGACTAGATCAATATTTCAAGATAGGTTGTCTACTAAGTGGGAAACTTACTGCATCTTTTCCAATTAATAGAAACAATGTGAAGTTGTTGCTACAAACATGTTTTCCTAAGTGGTCTAGTCATTAGGATTCTACATTGAAGTACCTTGGGTAGATTGATTCAATATCATAGTGTGGTAAGATGAATTATTTATAAAAGGAAAAGATCCATACTATATTGGTTAGTATTTTGTATAGTCATTTTCATCACTCATGTCTAAAAAGGTTGAAGTTTCATTTTATATTTACATCGCACCATGACTTTTCTTATCATCATAAAAGATGTGGGACAACAAAACCATGGTCTATAGTACATATGGGTGCAGATAGTGGCCTTGGATGGTGTGTTATCCATCTGATGTAGGATAGAAGACATCTAATGCACTCATAGTGTGTGTAATCAATTACAAACCTAATCAACTCACACAATGCTAGCTCACAATAGAACCAGTCAACTATAGTATAAGCTTAAGGTCATCTCCATAAGGATCCAATGCATGACAAATATTTAATCTGATTCAATTAAGTTAGTGATTCAAGAGGGAAATAGTTTATTTGATTTAAACATGACTTATCCAAGCTACTCATGAAATTATATCCAAATTATCACATTAAGAAAGCATATTTGGTCCCAAGGTATCCATTAATCATATGATGAACATAACACAACATATTTAATTATCTTCTTTGTCCTATCTACCAAAGATGATATTGATGAATATCACCTATTACCAACTTGATAATGACATTGATGTCTTACAACTACCAACCACACATATATTGAGAGCTTTCCAAAATTACTTTAAAGAAAACAATTACAAACCTTAATCACACGCACTTGGAGATAATAATGCAATAACCCCGACTGATTTCCATGTAATAGGTGGCTAAATCTATAATAACCATCCACTAAGTTAGTATCTCTCTTAGGCATGCCTAATTTTAGGAGTTTGGGCACATCGGCTAGATTCCCATTATCATTAAAAAACAATGAAGAAAAAAGAAGTAAATGTTGTAATTAAACAATATATGTTCATTACATGAATAATGTATGCCAAAGAGGCAAAAAATACAAAATGAACCACTCCATATCCACAAAGGACTCACAACAAGGATGCAAATTGAGTTATATACAAGTTCCATGGAGTAGTACAGAGAAACAAATAAGACTAGAGAAAGAAATGAGATATAATGTTGTAAAGGATGAAAGATCCACAATCAAGATGCACAATAAGTATATTCCACTAAGGGAGGAGGAAATCCACCCCTTATTCTTCTCTCTTCTTTTTATCAAATTCCTTTAGAGGTCACCTCCTACTCATTACCCAAAGTTAGAATGAGATAAAATGAATGATACCCCTTCAATACTGCTCTTTTGATATTTATATTTTTCCAAAAATATGAGAAGATACTTAGTGGATGGATACAAACATGTTGTGTCTTCTAATGTTGACAAGAGTCAAGGTTGATAACTATTCATCATATCTGTCACAAGACCGACATGATTTATTAATAGTTATTTTCAACAGTGCTATTGAGGTTGCATGACATTTTTTTGGTCAAACACATCGTGCATTTTGAGGTAGATTTGTTCATATCTTCCTGTGATGATACACGACATGCTTCAGTAAAGCACGCTGTGTCTATTGGTGTTGAATTTGGATGGCATGCTTGTGGGTAGACACGAAATGCTCTATCTAAAGCATGTCATGTCTGGCAATGGGAAATATCAGTTGGCTTCTTAGACTAAGACATGTCATGCTCCAGAAAGAGTAGGTTGTGTACAAGTGAGGGAATATTGAATCAAATTTCCTTGAGTTTCAAGGTTTATGTTGAAGGTGATGTGGGTTGCATATGAACCCAGTTCCATGAAATATGCAAGAAAGCACATTATATCAATCATGATTACAATACAAGATCTAATTATGCTAAATTGATGCAAGTACAAGCCAAATATCTAGCCAACAATGAGAATTTGGAGCAATAAGGTGGATAGAAGTGGGAATAAAGGTAGTATAACATATCTTCATAAAATCATCACAAGCCTACCACTGTTTGTCCTCAACAAACAAAATAAAAATTGGCATGCTAAGAAAAGTGGATGCATCTAAGGTGATGAAATTGAACTTAACTAGCTTAAAATTTTATTTTATCCAATGAACTACTGACATGAACGACAAATCCTATATATTAAAAGTATAGTTCTTTCAATGGATCTAGTCATTCTAAGTTTCCCTCAAACTCTCAAGAATCCTCTATTTTGTAAGATTTCCAACCCCAAACCACAACCTAATTATTTCATTCCACCTACTTACTCCTAGTATACTCTATGTCATGAAAGAATGATAGATTTTCACATTTGGGGCTCATTGGCACGCTATTTTCATTTAAAATAAAGGTACCCAACCATAAAGACTAGAATGGTAAGGTAAACTTAAGTAGCATACCAAAAAAAATTTCCTGCCTCTTTTTGGGTTTTAAATATGTCAAATTCTAGATCAATTATTTGACAAAGCACCCAACCATAATGAAAAAATAGTGATTTATTCCAAGTTGGCTATTAGATGGGTATTGTATTTGGCCCTCCTCCAATTAATTGAAATAGGGTGGAGTCATTACTAAAAACATGTTTTTCTAAGTAGGTTAATCATCGGGGTCCTACATTGAAGTATTTTAGGTAGATTGATAAAAGATGATCATGAGGAGAGTAGGATCCTTTATCTCGAAGAAAAAAGATCCAAAATCATATTGACTTTAGCAATTGCAATAATTATTTTCATCATTCATGTTTTAGAATAAGTTGCAACCCTAAAAACTTCAAGTTTGTTAGTTCAATTTTAGATATACATGTTTATTATCATTTTCAAAATTATGCAAAGAATACCATGATGTTGGAAATGGTATGTAAAGATGATCTTCTTCAACTATATAAACATACTCCCTTTTCAATGATGATTTTTCTAAAAATAACCACAATTATGGCATTTTGGCTACACTTAAACTTGCAATTAGAAAAAAGAAACGTACTTACAATAAATTCAAAACAAAGCTAAAAATGGAAAAAAATTCAAACATGATACAAACATGAAACATAACATATAGATATGATGCCAAATTGTTAAAGAGTTATGAGAATTATTATTAGCCTTTCCCTTTTGTTGAAGGTCACCATAACAAGATTGAATGTTTAACATTGTTAAATAATTGAAATATTGGTTGATTTTGATATTGGCACAAACATTTGAAATATTGGCTAAGAGCTTTGGCTCACTAGATTCAACGGGTCACATCCCCCAACCCTGCGTAGTGGATAATGGACAACTAGAGGTCCCTCAGTACTAGTTACCCCCACGGGTGGAAGTGTTGTTCACTCATAGGGGGGATGACACTATGAACCTAAACACTGGCGAAGACAAAATATTAGATTGATTGTGACAGTGGATATACTTTTCATTTTAAATAATTTGATATCTTAGAATAAGTTTTGAGAAAAATCATTCCATTTTGAAATCTTTGTATTAGTTTGAGAATATCTTTATTGTTTTATAGTTACCACTTTGAATCATTTAACATTTTTGAAACTAACATGGCAATAGATTATATTTTGTTGTTTACATCGTCCACTAAGCAATCTTACCTAGATTTGATCTCATAACTCTTTACCTTTAGAATAGCCCAATAATTGAATTTAGTACGAACATAGTTTACCTTTATTTTCCCTTCATGTGGTCCATGTGTGGTTTTGTTCCTTCAGGAAATCATGGACATGTGGTACAAAGATGGACTAGAGGAGACGTGCAAGAGTTGTCCTCTATTGAAGACTAGATACTATAATTCTCATTCTTAAACTTGTAATCATATTTGTAAGCTTATGTGACTTTGATGTAAAACATGTTTTAATAAAGATTTGTTTATACTTTTGATACAATTTTGTAAATATTTGATTGTAAAGATCGAGTCATTACAATAGCACTTACTTTCTGTGTCAATGTGACAACCTCATTCAAGTCCAACCTTCTCTTCTAGGATAGGATGTCCTTGAGGAGCTTTGCATAAATTTGAATTTTCTCAAGAGCCTCTGGGAAAGGGATGTTTATATGTAGCTACTTGAAACCTTTGAAAAAACTCTCAACTAGTTAGTCAATTTTTTCTTCTCTTTTCCAATGTCGATATGGTATTTATGCATTATTGTCACACAAGTGTGATGGAACTACATGCTAGATTTTTTCTCTTGACTACTAGTGGTGCCTCTTCTTCATTGTTGACTTCTATTAGTTCATCTTAAACTATGATTGTGTTGTCCTCATCTTATATAGGTTGGATTGTTGGTGGACTTTCTACCTCTCTTCCATTTTTGAGTAATATCTCCCTCACATATTCTCTTTGATTTACCTCGGCAATACAAAGGGCTTAGTATTTTACCTTCCTTCCTCAACTCATAACATTGGCAAGATACCTAATTTGTATTTCCAAGCCCTTGATAGATTAGGTTTGTCTCTACAAAATAGTAGAAGTTTCACCCATATATTTAGATATACAAATAGTATACCTTCAAGACATTGGACTTGTCTTGATGCATCAATTGCTTGTCCATGTGATGATTGTTATAGGGCTATTGGTTTTTATCTCTCTAACCAATATTAGGATGGCTTCTCCATCCTTTATTGTAAAAGTTGGAGTACAAATTGTTATTTTGGTTCTGTCCTATATAGTTTACTTGCTCTTCACTTGTTTTGGGTTGAACCATTGAGTTGTAGTCCTCTGCCTAGTGTGGACCATTGCAAAAGTTACACCTCATAACATGTTACATTTGTTTCACACTCATGACATTGAGAGTTTCTTGGTGATGCCATCTATCTTAGCATTGAGGGTTGTGAATGTTTCCACTCTATGCATGCCTTAGTTCTTTCTCTCTTCCCCTCTCATGGGTCGATTCATGGACACTATCTCTAGGAGCATCCTCCCATCACTAGCCCTTTTGAGATTCCTCTAGATGTTGTGTCAATAGTGGAACTAGTATCATGGGATAAAATAGTATATAATGTGTTGATATATGTCCACTCAAGAAAGTTGTGATGTGGACACATCCAGAGAAATTCCTTATACTTATACCAATCCTCATCTAGCATTTCTCCAAATTGTTTCTCAAAGCTGAAATTTTTCTTCAAGAAATCATTGGCCTTGGTTGGAGATAACTCTTGCAAAAAGGTGTTCAAAGAACATTCCAAGTTTGAATGGGTCCTTTTTCCATTCTTTGCACTCACTCCTTTGCTTTTCCCCATAGATTGAAAGGAAACCATTTGAGGTGAAGGCCATCATAAACCATCCCATTTATCTTGACGATATGATTAAGCTATAGGAAACTATCACATGAAGACTTGAGTCCTTATTAGTCAATCTAGAAAACTATTTTTTCTACATCAAGGCAGCTAGACTAAGTCAAACTAGGAATGTGCAACATCTACAATAGGTCATACTATTTTCAAACTATACTTGCAATCATAACAAATTTTCTCATGGTTTTTCTTCTTTCTTCTTGGTTGTAGTATCTTATGGGTTAAGAGTTAAGACCACCTCATGATTTTAAAAAATTCTCAAAAAATGTGTCCCGAAAAGACTGGGTGTGATAAATAAGAAAAGGGATTTTATTTCCAAAATCATTTGTAGGAAATGTAAGAACTAAACAAGTGAGAAAATTAATCCTACATAATCACAGTATTAACTAAAAAGGATTAAGTTTGATATTGTCAAAATGCAATTTTATCCCTAAAACTATGTTAAAATTTGATGCGCTCAAATCATGTACAATCAATTATAAACCTAAGAAATACAAGCTTGAGGATCGTAGTAGAACATGTTAGCACTAGTAGAAGCTTAAGTCTGTCTCCACAAGGATGAATATCAAAAAATTAGATCCAATTCAACCACCTTAGTGATTTTAAGATGAAAAGAGTTGATTTGATTGATTTTTAAATGATTTGAATTAGTCACAAATTACTTCTAAATTATTAAGTCAACAAAGTGTATTTGGTGCCATGCCACGTATTAATCATATGATGAGAATTACACAACAAACTAAATTCTCTTCTTGTCCTGTCTCTCAAAGATGTGACTAATGACTTTTGCCTAATATCCAACTAGGCAGTCACATTTGTGCTTCCAACTAACAGCCACACATATAGTAAGATCCTTCCTCAATTCCTTTAGTGAAAATAACTACCAGCTTATTACAGGCACATGGATATATTATTGTGGTAACCCATACTCATTTCCATGTCATATGCGGTTAAACCTCTAATTACAATCCACTAAATTTGTATCTCTTTTTAGTATGATAAATGCGGAAAATTTGGTACATTGGTTGAGATTCCTATAAGAATTCAAAAGAAATTAGAGAAAGAAAGAAGTAAAATTCATAATTAAACTAACAATTATTCATCACAAGTATAATGGGTGTCAAAGAGGCACACAATACAAAATAAATACTCTATGTCAATAACTGATTCACATACAAGAATGTGAATTGAGCTCCCTACATGTTCCATGGAGAAGAAATACAAAAACATATAATAAAATAGAAAGGAGCAAGATACGACTATTGTACATGATGAATCCTCTATAGTGGATATGCACAATAAGGTTATTCCACTAGGGGAGGAGGAAATATGCCCCTTCTTCTTCTCAACTTCCATTGAGTTGGAATCAACTTCTCAGTCACCTCTCTCTCATACCCTAAAGTTGGAATAAGATAAAATGAGTGATACCCCCTAAAAAATTCTCTCTCTCTCTCTCTCTCTCTCTCTATATATATATATATATATATATATATATATATATATATAGAGTCAGGCTAGAATACACTCGAGTGTACGGATCGCATGAATACACTCAAGTGTGTGTGCATATCAAGACTATTTTTTGCAAAATGTAAACCATTGATCTTCACCGTCATACTTTAACTAGGTTACATACAAATTTTGAGCCCATTTGGATGAGTGTAAGTCACTCATCCAAGGGCAACAAAATCGACGTGTGAAACTAATTTAAAATGCATATTTTTTGTGGTCTTCATAACATGAGATATACATATCCACATGTGCTCAAATTTTGTGTATGAGTTGTTCACAAGATGTTTAAGAAGATCAACAGATTAGATTTTCAAAAAAAATATTACATCATGAAAAACTACTTGAGTGTACTCCGCTCCGGATACACTCGAGTGTATTCTAGCCTGACTCTCTCTCTCTCTCTCTCTCTCTCTATATATATATATATATATATGTTTGCATACATCTAAAAAGACACATCACGTTTGGGTAAAAACGTGCCATGTCTCTAAAAAAATTCAAGGGCCAGGACCGATGACCATTTGGCATTGTGTGTCATATGATTGAAACAATAAGTAGATAGTTATTTTGAGAAATTGTTGTTGAGGTTGCATGGTGTGTCAATGGCTAGACACATCATGCATTATTGGGGGTCAATTTGGTCAAAACTTCCTATGATGAGACACACCATTCTTTAGTTAATCATGATGTGTTTGTCCGTGTCAAACTTGGCTAGTGTCTTTGTGGCTAGACATATCATTATCAATTGGCTTCCTAGATTGGGATACATCATGATATGGAATGAGTATGTTGTGCCTGAGTGAAAGAGGGTTGATCTAGTATCCTTAAGTCCCAAGGTCAATGGTGAAAGTGACATGGTTTATAGATGTGCCTAGTGTCATAAAATCTCCATTAGAACACATTAAACCAATCAACATGACAACATAGGAAGGGATTATGTTATCTATGCAAGTACAAGCCTAGTATGTGGTCAAAATTAGGAATCTAGAGCACGAAAACTAGTTAAAGTGAGAATAAAAGTTACAATGAACTAACTTCGTCAACATCTCCTATACTAGAGGTGAAGGGCATGGATCTTCACATCTTGGTATTCCATATGAGTCAATTGTTTATGGAAGGGGATGCATGTAGCTATATACATGTTACCAGACTGTGGAAAAACATGTATGCTTCATCTGAGTGCTAGTAGAAGGTGATACTAGGAGGATGAGTGCTACTTAGGAGGGACCAACTATGTTTGTATTGTATTGTTGCTTCCAGTTGAGGTTGTTTGAGTCATACAAGGTGACCCGTGTTGCATTGGGAAAGGAGAAAGAGGAACATGAATGCCCATAAACATCAATATAGTATTTCTTGTCCCTATTTTCATCACATAATTATAGCAAGAACTAGAATCTTAGTGTCAATTAGATCATTTCCCTTGAAAGAAGGTGATTTATGGCATCCCCAGCTTCATAGTCAACTTGGAGATCTGACCTCCAATAATGATACCACCATCAAATTTTTGCAAGTGACCACCCTAATAAAATTCTCCATCATGCACACAAATTATTAATAGATCTATTATGCACATGCCCCATAAGAAATACCTTTCATCTTTCAAACCATCCCTTATGTCTGTTTGCTAAAAAAAATTATTTTAGATAAAATCAAATGGAGGTAATGCATCACGACATTGTCTATATGACTTTCCCTTTCCTCTTTGGCATTATAGGCCAATTCATCATTTATCTTAGACCAAAAGGTTTGAGTAATGAACTATTAATGCTCAACAATGCATGCATCCTCCTTGAATCCCATTAAAAAAAACTCCCTCATATCAAAATTGAATTCCTCATAATTCTAAATCTAGAGAAAGGTAAGTTTTCTTGTTATCCTTGGAGATTTGTGTGGAGGATTGAGAAATATGCACCATCAACTTGACCTCATCGTTCAGTTCCAATGCTGCAAGGTTTCATTGCATAGAAACCTTATGGGATGTAGTCGTTGAGCAACCAATTTTTTGAAATACTCAATATCCTTTTCTGTAAAGACCATGACCCACGTTTGGGCTAACCCTATTTATTTTGCTTAAGTGTGTTGATTAGCTCCTTGCTCTAATCATCTAAGATGTAATTAGGGCATGTTTGAGGTTTGTGCTCCTTGTTTGAGCTTGTTGCTTGATGCTTGTGTTTTGTGGAGAGGTCTTGGTACAACTTGCAATTTACCCAAAGTAGGGGTTGATGTGAAAGTTTGCCACCTCTAGAGTGTTTATTCTCTCTCTTGGCATCATATAGAAGAGAGATGAAGTGTTGGGCACCTTGTCTTCGCCTTGGCTGAGTGGTGACATCCTTGGTGATGTTTTGGGCACATGTTTGAGGTGTGCTTTGCTCTTAAGAGAGTTGTCTCAGGCTTGAGAGCCTTGGTGAGACCATGTATCAGTTTGTGGTTGCCTTGAGGAGGCTTGGTATCAGTTGGGGGTGTCTTGAGGGACATCCTATCGGTTGGTGGCATCTTTAGGATCACCATATCGGGTTGTGGTGACTCTAGAGGATTGCCATATCGGTTTGTGACATAGGGTTTCATCTCTATCAGTTTGTGAAGGAAGGAGGAGGTGTGTATCGACCATGACCTAGGAAGGAGCCAAGTCGGTGAGACATAGGTCCTATCACCTTGTTTCATGGTGTTACATGTGTCATTTCTTCTTGGACATGTGTCTTCTAGGGTTCTAAGGTGGTGACACCTTCCCCTTGCTATCTCTCTCATCAGCCATGTATATATACCCCTCTCTTCCCATGCAAGATAACCCTTTTAGCAATCCTTGCTTGCTCTCCTTAGTGACCAACCTTGAGCTTGAAGAGCACTTTCCCTTGGAGCTTGGTGGGTGAGCCAAGATCTTGTGGTGCTCTCTTTCATCTTCTTCCTTGGTAAGCCATGGTTTTCTAGTTTTCATCTTCTCGGCCATGGACCTTGGTACCTTCTTTTCTTCTCTTTTTCTCTCCCTTAACCTCAATTCTATCTTCCTTCTTGGAGGTGTGGTGGAGGTCGAGTTAGGAGGACCTTCTTCTACCTTGAGCTTGGGAAGCTTGGAGCTTAAAGCTTGGTGGTTGTTCTTGAGGAAGTTTTTATAATTCTAACCCTACTTTGTTTTTATCATCTTTCTACTTGTTATCTTGTTGTTTATCATTAGCTCATTATTTCTTACTAGTTAGTAGCTTTTCTTCATAGCGTTACATTCTTCTTTTGAGAATAGATCTTTGTTAAGTTGCTTCCATTAGTTGCTCTTCTTTTTTGACTTGATAGTATCGTCATCTTGAGGTAGAATATGACTAAACTGATATGATGTGCTAATTGATATGCATGCAATCCAATATGCTAGACCACGATGCTCCTTGCTAAACCAATATACCTATTGTGCAGGGGTTTGCCAAGATCTAGTGGTTCCTTGGGAGGAAGAGTGTCGAGTCTCCATGCTTTTAGTTGAGTGGAGAAGTCAACATGGGTAACCCTAATTTGATACATGTGTAACCTGACACACCTTGTAAACCGATACACCCTAGCCCGACACATCGTGTTTAGAGGTGAGAAACTCTTACCTTAAGGTTCAACCAATGCTCCTCTAAACCCAGTGGTCGATACACAAAGGGGTACATAGGCCAATACCCTAGTTGATGGGTAGGCTGATACCCCAATGGATGGTGAGGCCGATACCTTATGAGATGGTATGACCGGTACACCTTCCCATGTACTTCTAGGCTGATATCCTTTGTTGTGCCTTGGCTCACACACTCGCATTGAGGTGTTGAGTCCGATACCAAGTGATGTTGAGTCGATACAAAGTGATGATAAATTGATACTCATCCTTGATTAGGTAGGCCGATACCCCATCTAGAGTGGTTTCCCAATACCTTACCTCAGTGTGGTGGTCGATACCCTACCCTAGTGTGGTGGTCGATACCCTACCTTAGTGTGGTGGCTGATACCCTACCCTAGTGTGGTGGTCTATACCCTACCTTAGTGTGGTGACCGATACCCTACCTTAGTGTGGTGGCTGATACCCTAACCCTAATCGGCATCTAGTGATGTGTAGTGATGCATCTTGAGGATGCTAGGGTTACATGGTGTGATGTGATACCTTATAGGGTAATCATGTGTGTAATGTTGAAAATTATACTTCCTTACATGTTTCATAATAATGATAGGAATATGTTTCCACATCTCTAAATATACTTCATAATAATGAAGGAAGTGATGATCTAAAGATGGATGATGATCCAACCATATAAACCCTAATTAGGTAAAGTGAAACCCTAATTATTATGATGAGAAATGTATGATGTAAATGTATAGCATGAGTTCTATGAGATGATGATGCTTTTCCTTCTTGTTATCATTTTCTAACCATGCAGGTGATACAGATTGATGTACATAGCCAAGTATGAGCTATGGTGGTTATGATGTGATGGACATTGGTCATTATGATGGACATGTGGTCCCTGTGATGGACATGTGGTCCTTGTGATATACATGTGGTCCTAGTGATGGACAATGGTCCTTGTGATGGACATTTGTCCTTGAGATGGACATATAAGAGATAACATGCATAAAGTGATGATGTGAATCAATATCATCTAGTGATGAGTTATGCCTTGTATATGTAGATCTTGTTTAGAGGTTATATGTTATAACTTGATTGATGCTTTAAGATGTTAAATTGATCTAATTAATAAAGTGAAACCTAATAGTGTAGTTTTCCCTGTGCCATGGATCCATTCCAGTGTTAGCTTTATTTTTGAATGGTGAAATGAGTTCAACTCCGAGCACATATTTTTGAATATGCGGGGTACAAGTCGAGTAATTCCTTGTATCCTTAAATACATGATGTGTGAGATGACCACACGTAAGCCGATCTCAGTGTGATATGGATGGCCATGTGTGAGCCACTCCTTTTATTATAACGTCTATGTGTGAGCCTATTCTTCTAGCATTGTACCTTTACTAAGGTGGGCTAGTTATGTTTATAAATGTGGATGGCCATGCGTGAGCCAATACCTGATGTTGGCTATATGCCAATGTTGCATTTGACTAATATGTCTCTGTGGTGTTTTCTCTTATGCTGACCAAGAGGTGTGGTGAGGTCGTGGATTTCGACTCTTCCATTAGACCTTGTGTGGCACTTACTTTGACTATACACATATAATGGTCAGTTGAATTTGGATGGTATGATTCAAATCCTTGGGGCATAATGAATATGTAATCAGCCGTGTAGTATAATAATATAGGATCAAATACGAAAACATTGGTTGAGGCCTTGCTTGATCTTTATACAATGTTGTTGATAGAAACTATACATGTTCTTCATATTCCTTTAAATTTATTAAGATGTTTTATAATTCAACAGTAATTGTTCTTCCAGTTATTTATACTACTTCTTGGTTATCTTATCTGTGATAATAATAGAGTTGCCAAAGAGTTATATCTCTCACTGGGACCATGTGTCTCACCCCGTTGGTTAATAATGTTTTTAGGTGGACGAGCACGGAGAGGTAGAGATCGTCCATAGGAGGTTGAACAACAACCAGAGGAGTAGTAGCGGATAAGGTTGGAAGTGCTACTAGATGTCTTTTATTGGTAGAGTCCTAGAGTCGTCCCTATACACTCAGGTCTTTGGGAACATTTTGTAGGTGTTTTATGAATGTGTTATCTTTGTGTACCCTTTGTATATCAGATATGATGGAATCATGCATATATGTTCTGGAACAATATTTTCATTACAGGTTGACAACATGCCTTGTGAATGCTTTGAGGCATCAAAGGACTCATGTATAAAGGTTGTTGCTATATGGTTATTTTTTGAAAAAGGTTTTAATTTTTAGTGTTTTCTGCTAATAAGTTTGTTAATCTCTCTTTCGTAGTTTTGTTTTGAGTAATCTCATTTCATTGTGGCATGGGGCATCACATTATATGTTGGTATCAGAGCTTACTCTATAGGGACCTAGGACTATAGGGTTTGTGTCTATTCTAGTGTCCTCCAGTCTATCTTATAGTCACTTCTTCTTATGTAGAAGAAGAAGTAAAGCTCAAAGATGTCTAGAGAACACAAAGAACATGCTGCTGAGAGCAGTGTTGCTGTACCAGGTGGTGGTGCAAAGAACCACGTACATGAAGACCGGGTGTCTGAAGTTCCCCAGTTTGATCCAGCCATGATAGAGAACCCTGCCTTTCAATCTCTTTTTAGGTAGTTAATGGCCATGATGACTCATATGGTGGACAAGATGTCTGCACCTCAGCCTAGGGCACCTGTTCCCCATGCTGAATCTTTGGTATTGGGAAGACTTTCGAGCAGATTTGCTGTGTTGGGGCTATTGAGTACGCTAGAACAGCTGACCCGATAGATGCATATCTGTGGTTGACTGAGCTTGAGAAGGCCTTTAAGATCCTGAGTATCCCTGAAGAGGATAAGGTGAAGCATGCGGTGTACCTCCTAAGAGGGAGTGCATGCCATTAGTGGGCCATAGAGGACGAGAAGAGACCTAGTGTTGTGGTTGGTTGGGAGGAGTTCTAGCGAGAGTTTGTTTATCGGTACTTTCCTCAGACGTATTTGGATGAGAAGATCATTCAGTTTGAGAGGATTCGATAGGGATCCATGATGATCAATGAGTATGAGGCAAGGTTTATGGAGTTGTTGAGGTTCTGTCCTCACATGGATGCGATGGAAGACGAGAGGATTCATCTTTTTGGGAAGGGGTTGAATGTTGAGTTGTCTACCCCAGCTACTGCTTTGGAGAATTGAGAGAGGTTTGCTGTGTTTGTGGAGTCCATTCGAAGGATAGAATGATCCGTGAAAGAGAAGAGAGAGGTGATTACCAAGAAATAGTTTGCACAGTTTCAAGGGAAGTCATCAGGTGGCTTCAAGAAACCGAGGTTTTTTGCACTGCCAGTGTCGCAGAGGTTTAGTGCTTTGATACAGTGGTCACCAAGAAAGGGCAGAGGATGTAGTTTTCCACCCTCAGGAGCCGAGAGTGTTGCATCGACATTGGTGACAGGACCACCTAGGCCTTGGTATGGGAACAAAACGTGTTACAAGTGTGGATAAGTCGGCCATACCAGATAGTTCTATCTAGTGACTCAACATTCGAGGCAGAGCCAGTAGGGCTCACAGAGACAGTAGATCAATAGAAACACAGGAGGATGTGGCTAAGTGTCCCAAGCTGAATCGTCTACTCAGGGAAGCTGAGGACGGTGGCGACAATAGGAAACAACTAGATTCTATGTGATGATTCAGTCAGAGGCAGTGGTCAACCTGTGAGTGGTGATAGGTCAGATGGATTTATTTCATTTGGATTTGTCTTCTTCTTGCTTTATATCTATTTTGGTTGACCCAGGTGCTACTCACTCTTTTTTCACACAGGAAGTGCTTAGTAGTTATTCTCTACCTGTTAGTCATAGAAATAATAGCTTGTTGTTAGAAACCCCATTGGTTGGTTCTGCAGTGTTGTAGGATGTGTGTCCTTCCTGTGTTCTTTATTTTTCAGGACACAATATTCAATTGGATCTCATACCACTTGACATGCATGGATTCAATGTGATCCTTGGAATGGATACCTTGAAGAGGTATAGAGTGGTCTTGGACTATAGTTCCAAGCAGACAATGTTTGTGGATGGTAGTGAGACATGGATCTTCCAAGGAGATAGAAAGATTCTCCCGACGTGTATTGTATCAGCTATGGTAGTGAGGAAGCTTTTGAGATAAGGTTGTGAGGCATTTTTGGCACATGTGGTGCCGAGATGAGGAGTCTTAGTATCCAGGAAGTACTGGTGGTTAGGGAGTTTGAGGATGTGTTTCCTAAAGAAATTCCAAGTGTTCCCCCACTCGGTGAGATTGATTTTGAGATTAATCTGGTTCTTGGTACACAACTGATAGCTCAGACACCGTATAAGATGGCACCGACATAGATGGCAGATTTGAAGAGACAGTTGTTAGAATTACTTGAAAAAGGTTTCATCAGGATGAGTAAGTCATCGTGGGGTGCTCCAGTGTTGTTTATGAAGAAGAAGGATGGGTCTATGAGATTATGCGTAGATTAAAAGAAGTTGAACAAGGTCACGATAAAGAATAAGTATCCTTTGTCGAGGATAGATGATCTATTTGATCAGTTGCGTGGTGCGACAATGTTCTCAAAGATAGATCTATGGTCAAGATATCATCAATTGAGGATCATGTAGGATGACATACCTAAGTCAGCTTTTAGGACAAGGTATAGTCACTATGAGTTTGTGGTTATTCCGTTTGGGCTGAAAAATGCACCAGCAACGTTCATGGATTTGATGAACAAGGTGTTCTGACCGTTCCTTGATCAGTTTGTGGTTGTCTTCATAGATGTCATTTTGATATATAGTTGGGATAGTCAGCTGCATGAACAACATCTGCGTCAGGCATTGACAGTGTTGAGATAGCACCAACTTTATGTTGAGTTCAACAAGTGTGAGTTCTGGTTGAGGAAGGTAGCTTTCTTGGGGCACATTATATCTACAGAAGGAGTATGAGTGGACGTTAAGAAGGTAGAATTTGTGACAGAATGGGGGCAGCCAAAGACGTCAATAGAAGTACACAGTTTCCTAGATTTGGAATGCTACTATAGGAGGTTCATTAAGGACTTCAGTGTTGTCACCCTACCCCTAAATAAGTTAATGAGGAAGGATGTGTTGTTTGTTTGGGACGACATATTTCAATGAGCTTTTCAGACGTTGAAGGAGAAGCTGACAAGTGCACTAATTTTGGTTTTGCCCAAGCAAGGAAAAGGATACATCCAGGCATGGTTTGGGATATGTGTTGATGCAAGACAAGCAAGTGGTTTCTATTGCTTCTCGACAACTTAAGAAATACAAGGAGAATTATCCAACCCAAGATCTGGAGTTAGCTGTAGCGGTTCATGCCCCTAAATATTTGGAGACACTATTTGTATGGGGAGAAGTGTCAGATCTTCATAGACCACAAGAACCTAAAGTATATCTTTTCACAGTAGGAGTTGAATATGAGGAAACGTCGTTGGATGGAATTGATTAAAGATTATGATTGCATGATTGACTATCATCCGGGAAAGGCTAATGTCGTGGCAGACGCCTTGATCAGGAAATCTTCATCTGTGGATAGAGTTCAGTTGAGTTCTTTGATCTGTCACAAGCGAGACATGTTGGTCTCCTTGCGTCAGAAGAATGTCAAGTTGGAAGTTTCTTTGTTGGCCTATTTGTTGGCAAAATTATAAGTGAAACCTATGTTGAGACAACAGATCAAAGAAGCTCAACAAGCAGATACCGTGACACAACAGATTAGATCAGAGTTCGGCAGTGAGAAGCATGATGTTTTTTACAGGACAGAAGATGGGATAGTATGTTATCATCATAGGATAGTAGTCTCTGATGCAGATAACCTGAGGAAGATGGTGCTGGAAAAAGCTCATACATCTATGTATGCTATGAACCCAGGTAGTACTAAGATGTACCACAACATGAAGGGTATGTATTGGTGGCCCGACTTGAAGAAACATGTAGCTGAGTTCGTTGTAAGATGTGTTATGTGTCAACAAGTCAAAGCTGAGCATTAGAAGCCTACAGGAACGTTACAACCATTGCATATACCTCAGTGGAAATGGGATCATGTTACTATGAAATTTTTGGTTGGTCTACCTAGGACAACCAAAGGTTATGATTCTATTTGGATGATCGTTGACAGGTTGACCAAGTCATCGCATTTCCTTCCTGTGAAGACAACATTCACAACAGAGAAGCTTGCTCAAGTTTATGTTGATGAGATAGTGTGTTTGCATAGTTTCTTAGATACTATCATGTCAGATAGAGGTCCCCAATTTACAAGTCACTTTTGGGAGTGATTGCACACAACTTTGGGTATGCAGTTGAAGTTCAACATTGCTTTCCACCCGCAGATTGATGGTCAGTATGAAAGGACCATTCAGATCTTGGAAGATCTATTGAGGGCTTGTGTTCTTCAATTCTCAGGAAGCTGGGATATACACATCAATCTGATAGATTTTGTCCACAATAACAACTATCAGAGAAGTATTAACATGGCACCATATGAGGCTTTGTACGGTAGACATTGTAGGTATTCGTTGTATTGGTATGAGACAAGGAAGTATCAACTTCTGGGTCTTGAGCCTGTACCGTAGATGACCGAGAAGATTAGGGTGATACAATAATAGTTGAAAGCAACACAGGATAGATAGAAGTTATACACAGACAATTATCACAGACCTATGGAGTTCCAAGTGGGAGACAAAGTATATCTGAAGGTCTCTCCCTGGAAGGGTGTTTTGAGGTTTGGGAAGAAGCAAGAAGGGTAAGTTGGCTACCAGGTTTATGGGACCTTACCCAGTTGTGGCACAAGTTGGGAAGGTGGCGTACAAGTTGGACTTGCCATTTGAGTTGCATAGGTTGCATCCAGTGTTTCATGTCAGTATGCTAAGGAAGTGCCATCGGGATACAAAGTCAGTGTTATAGCCCGTGGAGGTGGAGCTTGGTGAGGATATAACCTATGTGGAGGGTCTAGTGTTGATCCTTGATCGGAGGGTGAAGAAGTTAAACAGGAAGGACCTTGTGCTTGTGAAGGTTCTTTGGCATCATAGTGGTGTGGAGGAAGCCACATGGGAGCTCGAAGAGGAGATGAGGAGGAAGTACCATTCTCTTTTCTCTTAAGGATTTCAGGGGTGAAATCCCTGTTAGGGGTTTATGGCTTGTAAGGACCCTGACCAGCGTTTTGGGATAACCCTATTTGTTTTGCTTAAGTGTGTTACTTAGCTCCTTGATCTAATCATCTAAGATGTAATTAGGGCACTTTGGAGGTTTGTGCTCCTTGTTTGATCTTGTTTCTTGATGCTTATGTTTTGTGGAGAGGTCTTGGTACAATTTGCAATTTACCCAGAGTAGGGGTTGATGTGTAACCTTTCCACCTCTAGAGTGTTTATTATCTCTCTTGGCAACATCTAGAGGAGAGAGGATGTGTTGGGCAACTTGTTTTTGTTTGGTTTTAGAGGAAGCAGAGATGGTAGCGGAAATTTTTTTTTCTCCCCAAACCCAGTATAAAGGAATCGTGTCAATGTCTATACAATAGGAAGGATGGTTTGTAGAGACATACCTTATCCCAAGGCTTGCTCAGCGATGTTACCTCGCGGCTTGCGCAGTCTTCACCTCCGGTCTTGGACGGTGTCTGTGCAGCTCCTGGTCTCACCGGGACTGTTGGGATTGACAGTTGTCCTCCGAGCGGCAGAAGTCTCCCGCATCTGTAATGGTCTACACAGACCGCCTAGAACTCCGATCGCCTTATCCCACTAGGCACTAGAAGGATTCATACCCTCCTGTCAGCGTACTAGTCACCAACACACTCTCCTGCAACCAGTCACTTTTCTGCAATTGTCTTTCCCTTGTTGTGCCTCCCTAATTGGGTAGCACTTGCTCAGGCTCTCCTAGTTACCACAACCAGAGAGAATGACAACTTTACAGAGCAATTGGTGTTCTGAGTTGTACTGTCTGAGAAGCCCCCAATACCCCTATATATAGGAGGGTCATGGGACAGGGTTCTCTACCCCGGGAAATGCGGGATTAAAGCAGGAGTAGAAGGGTTCAATATTTTCCATAAAATCTGACAAACTGCGCCAGTTGAACCGATCAGTTCAGCCCTGAACCAATTGTCTGGGCCCTTGAGCCTATTAGTTCAAGCATGAGCCAATCGATTCGTGGTCCTGGTCCAACTCAAATTGACTTTCCATGTTTGTTTCCAACTAATCAACTATTAGTCCTTGTCCAAATCAAATTTGAACAAGTGAAACAAACTCGATTGGTCACTCGACCAGTTCAACAATGTGAACTGATCGGTTCATTGACCAGAGTCGGTCGGCTCACCAGCCTGAGCCGATCGGTTCATCTCTATGAGCCGATCGGTTGGGGAAACATATTAGTCAATTGCAGTTTCAATCAATCTGATGCTCTAATCATCTGATCCAACACCTTGAACACTATGATTTTGAGCTATCAATTGATTGGGTGTTTAATTGAACTACTAAACTCCTTTAGTAATCAATCCAAACAAGATTTATGAAGAAACTCCTCTTCTAGGAACATGTCCTAGTGTGTGTGACCTTGCAGGTCCATTTCACGTTGGCAGTGAAAGTCCATAACACTTATGATTTCACAAGCAAAGAGCGGTGCCTAGTCACACATCAGTGCTACCCAAGTGAAATAGAAAGTTGGAGAACAAATTTCAATCCTAGAATCCGTGAATGGTGTTACAGTGAATATATAATTCCTTTGTCACTAATGTCTTGAATGAACTCAAGGCATGGTACAATCATCCTTTCAACATTCATCCATTTCCTTGATCTCAGAACAGGCTGGGTGAGATGTGTATGACATCAATATCACATATTGATTCACACATGCATGCGCATGCCTTTCTCAATCCTACTCATCAAGTGGTCATGGACATCAAACTCCCCTAGGAGGGACAAATCCCATATCTATCACTCACCCCTCAAAAGCCCCATGTGTCAAAGTCACCCAATCATCACCTTTATAACAACCCATGTTTCAGGACAGTGTTTGATGATGTCAAAGTATACCCAATGACATGTGTTGAGTGTAGTGATTTCAGGTCGAAGAATCACACTCACCACCATCACTATGAGAGCTGACTGTGACTACCTAATCATGGTTCCATGTGTCACTCTCACGGTGGGTCTGTCCGGTATACTTGTTCTCCAACAAGTACCTATGTGCTTGGTTTGATATCATTATATCATGACTAATGAGATTCTGTCATCAACCAATACAAAATCCAGTCTTTAGTGTTATTGATGTCTATGGTTATTTCCACAATAACAACCAACTAGGGACAAAACAAGAATGTATACTCTTAACATCTGTATGATCTCATCGTTTATGTCCTGAACCTAAAAGCATACGTCATTGAGTAAAACAATTCTTTAGACATCTATCATGTTAAACTATCATCTCAGAAACAGTTAAAACATATAGATCGGAAATTGCCTTTATTATTATTCAAATCATTTACAAAGTATCCCATTACAATCATCACATGACTTTCTCTATGGGCATACATACCAACAGAATCCCACTTGCACTTAGAGCCAGTCACCTAGGAACCTCAGTCCTTATGACCTAGCATGACCATCATGCTTCTACTGAGAAAGGGCCTTAGTCAGTGGATCAACTATGTTGTCTTCAGTTGGTACTTTGCAAATCTTCACATCTCCTTGCTGTACGATCTCTCGTATGAGATGGAAGCGCCGTAGTATGTGCTTGGACCGCTGATGTGATCTGGGCTCCTTAGCTTGAGCAATAGCTCCATTGTTGTCACAATAAAGCTCAATTACATCACAGCTACTGGGAACTACACCAAGTTTAGTGATGAACTTTCTGATCTACACAGCCTCCTTTGTTGCATGTGAAGCAGCGATATACTCAACCTCTATATTAGAATCGGCAACTATTTCTTGCTTGGAACTCTTCCAGCTCATAGCTCCATTGTTTAGGCAAAATACAAATCCCGATTGTGATTTGTAATCATCTTTGTCGGTTTGGAAGTTTGCATCGGTGTAACCCCTTACTACCAGTTCTTCCTTGCCACCGTATACAAGGAACTGATCCTTAGTCCTTCACAAGTACTTGAGGATGTTCTTTACGGCTATCCAGTGAGCATCCCTGGGATCTGACTGGTACCTGCTCGTCATGATAAGAGCATACAAGACATCTGGGCATGTACACAACATAGCGTACATGATAGATCTGATGGCTGATGCATATGGGATCCCATTCATACGCTCCCTTTCTTCACAAGATTGGGGACATTGAGCTCTAGAGATGGTGACTCCATGTAGCATGGGGATGTTGCCTCTCTTTGAGTTCTCCATGTTGAACCGCTTCATCACTTTGTCAATGTATGTGCTTTGACTTAGTCTGAGAAGCCTTTTAGATATATCTCTATAGATCTTAATACCTAGAATGTAGGATACTTCTCCTAAGTCCTTCATTGAGAAAGTATTCCCAAGCCAAGTCTTTACGTTCTCTAAGGATGTGACATCATTCCCCATCAATAGTATGTCATCCACATTCAATATGAGGAATGTGTTCGTGCTCCCACTAACCTTCTTGTACACACAAGGTTCATCTTCATTTTGAATAAAGCCAAACAATTTTACTTCCTCATCAAATTGAAGTTCCAACTCTGAGACGCTTGCTTCAATCCATAGATTGACCTTTGTAGCTTACAAACTTTATTGGCATTCTTTGGATCTACAAAACCTTCAGGATGTGTCATGTACACATCCTCATTTATATTCCCATTAAGGAATGCAGTTTTAACATCCATTTACCAAATCTCATAGTTATAGTAAGCCACAATAGCAAGCATGATCCTGATGGACTTAATCATGGCAATTGGAGAAAAAGTTTTGTCAAAATCAACACCTTGAACTTGTCAGAAACCCTTTGCAACCAATCTGCCTTTATAAGTTTGCACATTGCCATCCATGTCGGTCTTCTTCTTGAAGACCCACTTGCACCCTATCGGTTTTACCCCCTCGGTTGGTTCCACCAAAGTCCATACTTTGTTGGAATACATGGATTCCATCTCGGATTTCATGGCTTCAAGCCATTTCTCATAATCTAGTCCCTCCATAGCCTCTAGATAGATCGTCTATGATCAACTCACCGCCTTCTAGAGTCACAAGGTATCCAAACCTCTCAGGTTCAAGGCATGTCCTACTAGATCTATGAGGTCCTTGTATTATTTGAGGAGACTGAGATTCCACAACACCTTGTGAATCTCTATGTTCCTCTTGTACATCTACTGGTTCAATGTTTTCTTGTTGGGCTTGAACCTCTTCAAGCTCTATTTTCCTCCCACTGTTTCCTTTAGAAATAAATTCCTTTTCTAGGAACACAACTATCCTAGAAACAAACACTTTGTTGTCAGTAGGGTGGTATAAATAATATCCTCTCGTTTCCTTGGGGTATCCAACAAAATAACATTTATCGGACTTGGGTTCAAGCTTATCAAGAAACATTTTCCTGACGTAAGCCTCACAACCCCAAATCTTAATAAAAGACAAATCATGACACTTCCCGTGCCATATCTCATATGGTGTCTTTTGAACCGATTTAGATTGTACTCGGTTAAGTGTAAACACAGCGGTTTCAAGAGCATGACCCCAGAAGGAAATCAAAAGATCAACAAAACTCATCATTGATTGCACCATGTCCAGTAATTAGTGATTCCTTCTTTCAGACACACTATTATGATGTGGTGTTCCAGGTGGAGTCCATTGTGATACGATACCACGGGCTCGCAGAAGGTCCTCAAACTCTTGGCTTAAGTATTCTCCACCTCGATCGGATCGAAGTGCTTTAATACTTTTACCAAGTTCGTTCTGTACTTCATTCATGAAATCCTTGAACCTTTAAAGGGTTTATGACTTATGTTTCATCAGGTATACATAGCCATACCTACTGAAGTCATCTGTAAAGGTAATGAAGTGCTGACACCCATTTCTGGCATTAGTTCTAAAAGGCCCACATATATCAGTATGTATGAGTCCTAATAGATCACTAGCTCTCTCACCTTTACCTAAAAAGGGAGTCTTGGTCATCTTGCCCAACAAACAAGATTCACATGTCTCTATTGATTCATAATCAAAAGAGTCTTGATAACCATCTTTATGGAGTCTAGAAATGCGCTTCTCATTGATGTGCCCTAGACGACAATGCCAAAGATACATTTTGTTTGAGTTGTTGAGTTTTTGCCTTTTGGCGTTTACATTGTATACGATTGTTTCTAGATCTATTAAGTATAGACCATAAGACATTGGGGCACTGCCATGAAAGATCCCATCTTTTGAAATGGAACATTTTCCATTCTTAATAAGAAATTCAAAACCATCCTTGTCTAAACAAGAAACAGAAATGATATTCCTATTTATGGCATGTACATAATAGAAGTTCTTCAACTCTATTATTAACCCACTAGACAGAGTTAACTCATAGGTTCCTACAGCACTGGTGACAACCCTTGCCCCATTGGCAACACGTAGTTCAACCTCGCCTTTCCCTAAAGGCCTACTTCTCTTAAGATCCTTCACATTTGAACAAATGTGAGATCCACATCCGATATCAAGTACCCATGACAAAGAAGTAGTAAAGTTAATCTCTATCACATATACACCAGAAGTAGAGATCTCTATCTCTCGCTTCTTCTTCCATTGTTCCTTCCATCCTCTCCATGTTTTGAGTGCAGAAGAATTTGGTTTGGTGAGAGAACCCTTCTCTCCCTCACCTTTGTCCTTAGACTTCGTTCCATTGATCTCTATCAATGAATTATCCTTCTTCTCATTTGTCTCAAACAACGCCTTAAGCGTACATAGAGTGGACTCAAAGGCTACCGGTATATTTGGATTGTGCAGAACATTTCTCATCATCCCCAACCAGTTATGGAATTTATTCTCAATTAATTTACCCATTATTAAATATGATTCTTTTGCCATTCTACAAGAGAAAATTGCATTTGTCAAAACTCCTTTTGATTTGATTTGATTTGAATAAAATTTGATGATAGTTAATTAGGCCTTTAATTAATTACTGATCGCACTATTTTGATTCAAACTGACAACCCTCACCATCAATTCGAAAGAATGCATTGCACAATCTTCTAGTGGGTCAAGATCCTAAAATCCTCTCAGTCATGGACCAGCTAGGGCTGTCACCCACAACTTAGATCTTCCAGGTAGGAAACTCTTGCCAATTGCAGCATATGCAACTCTTAAAAGATGTCATATGAAACTCCTTGCCATGATCACCACCATGCCTAAAGGTTCTAGATCCTATCTAGGTCACCTTGTTAAGTTCGACCCAAAGCAAACACGATGAATATGCACCCTGCTAGGGCAGAGCCACATATCCATCCTTCACGCTTCCATGAGATAGACAGTGCACCACGCTAGGGCGTGCCCACACTTCGAATTTGGAAGGCATCTAAAACTTTAATATTTAATGAGGGATTTGGTTTTATAGGTACATATACATATCCAATCACCACAATATATAGTACGTATCATATACATGCTATATCCCACAGAAAACATGCAAAATGATAAAAGAAATGATTATGGCCATCCTAATGTGATTCCTCAAGCCAAGAGGAATCACGGTCATCTAGGTTCACATCACATGCAACCTGTACAAGATGAACTCTATGCTTTTTCGTTCTAGGTTTGATCAACTCATCTCCATGATTGCTCGGCTCGCCATCAGGTCGGTCGGTTGGGTGCCACCAGCCGATCAATTGTCTCCTCCAACCGATCGGTTCACCTGATCATTGTGTATCTCCTCATGGCCGCCGCCCACTCGTCTCTCTCCTCAAGCCAGTCGTCTGGAATGCCAACCGATCAGTTCGCGCCTTGAGCCGATCGTCTCAGTCGTCGTCAGGTTGTCTAATGTTCTTTGACATAACAAGAAATAAAATTTCTATCTTATTTACATTTGAATTGAGAAACCCCGAGTTACATTCGGGGGGAGCAAAGGTAGGAAAGAAATCTCGAGTTACATCAAGAAAAGGAGGTAGGGAATCAGTGCACAGACCAAGATGCAAGAAACCACATTCAACCAAGCACACATACATAGGGTTTATTGGCCATAACCACGCTATACATCCCCCACAAACTCATTTAAGGGAGACACATATCGAGTGCATTCATATTACATATCATATATGTATTTTGGGATTTGTAGATTTAGGATTGGACATGCATAAAGCCAATTTTATTTGCATCGTATGTAATAAATAAAGGCGACAAACCAAAATCGATCACATCGATAATCCTAAAGTATAGAGCAGCTGACGTGGCTCTGATACCACTGTTGGGTTTTAGAGGAGGCAAAGATGACAGTGGAAAATAATAATTTCTTCCCAAACCCAGTATAAAGGAATCACATCAATGTCTATATACTAGGAAGGATGGTTTGTAGAGGCATACCTTGTCCCGATGCTTGTTCGGAGATGTTACCTATGATTTAATTCCAATTTTACTAGATCTATGAGGTCCTTATGTTATTTGAGGAGACTGAGATTCCACAACACCTTGTGAATCTCTATGTTCCTCTTGTACATCTACCGGTTCAATGTTTTCTTGTTGGGCTTGAACCTCTTCAAGATCTATTTTCCTCCCACTGTTTCCTTTAGAAATAAATTCCTTTTCTAGGAACACAACTATCCTAGAAACAAACACTTTGTTTTCAGTAGGGTGGTATAAATAATATCCCCTCATTTCCTTGGGGTATCCAACAAAATAACATTTATCGGACTTGGGTTCAAGCCTATCAGGAAACATTTTCCTAACGTAAGCCTCACAACCCCAAATCTTAATAAAAGACAAATCATGACACTTCCCGTGCCATATCTCATATGGTGTCTTTTGAACCGATTTAGAGGGTACCCGGTTAAGTGTAAACACAGCGGTTTCAAGAGCATGACCCCAGAAGGAAATCAAAAGATCAACAAAACTCATCATTGATTGCACCATGTCCAGTAATGTGTGATTCCTTCTTTCAGACACACTATTATGATGTGGTGTTCCAGGTGGAGTCCATTGTGATACGATACCACGGGCTCGCAGAAGGTCCTCAAACTCTTGGCTTAAGTATTCTCCACCTCGATCGGATCAAAGTGCTTTAATACTTTTACCAAGTTGGTTATGTACTTCATTCATGAAATCCTTGAACCTTTAAAGGGTTTCTGACTTATGTTTCATCAGGTATACATAGCCATACCTACTGAAGTCATCCGTAAAGGTAATGAAGTGCTGACACCCATTTCTGGCATTAGTTCTAAAAGGCCCACATATATCAGTATGTATGATTCCTAATAGATCACTAGCTCTCTCACCTTTACCTAAAAAGGGAGTCTTGGTCATCTTGCCCAACAAACAAGATTCACATGTCTCTATTGATTCATAATCAAAAGAGTCTAGATAACCATCTTTATGGAGTCTAGAAATGCGCTTCTCATTTATGTGCCCTAGACGACAATGCCAAAGATACATTTTGTTTGAGTTGTTGAGTTTTTTCCTTTTGGTGTTTACATTGTATACGCTTGTTTCTAGATCTATTAAGTATAGACCATATGACATTGGGGCACTGCCATAAAAGATCCCATCTTTTGAAATGGAACATTTTCCATTCTTAATAAGAAATTCAAAACCATCCTTGTCTAAACAAGAAACAGAAATGATATTCCTATTTATGGCGAGTATATAATAGCAGTTCTTCAACTCTATTATTAACCCACTAGACAGAGTTAACTCATAGGTTCCTACGGCACTGGCATCAACCCCCTCCCCATTGGCAACACGTAGTTCAACCTCGCCTTTCCCTAAAGGCCTACTTCTCTTAAGATCCTTCACATTTGAACAAATGTGAGATCCACATCCGATATCAAGTACCCATGACAAAGAAGTAGTAAAGTTAATCTCTATCACATATACACCAGAAGTAGAGATCTCTATCTCTCGCTTCTTCTTCCATTGTTCCTTCCATCCTCTCCATGTTTTGAGTGCAGAAGAATTTGGTTTGGTGAGAGAACCCTTCTCTCCCTCACCTTTGTCCTTAGACTTTGTTCCATTGATCTCTATCAATGAATTATCCTTCTTCTCATTTGTCTCAAACAACGCCTTAAGCGTACATAGAGTGGACTCAAAGGCTACTGATATATTTGGATTATGCAGAACATTTCTCATCATCCCCAACCAGTTATGGAATTTATTCTCAATTAATTTACCAATTATTAAAGATGATTCTTTTGCCATTCTACAAGAGAAAATTGCATTTGTCAAAACTCCTTTTGATTTGATTTGATTTGAATAAAATTTGATGATAGTTAATTAGGCCTTTAATTAATTACTGATCGCACTATTTTGATTCAAACTGACAACCCTCACCATCAATTCGGAAGAATGCATTGCACAATCTTCTAGTGGGTCAAGATCCTAAAATCCTCTCAGTCATGGACCAGCTAGGGCTGTCACCCACAACTTAGATCTTCCAGGTAGGAAACTCTTGCCAATTGCAGCATATGCAACTCTTAATAGATGTCATATGAAACTCCTTGCCATGATCACCTCCATGCCTAAAGGTGCTAGATCCTATCTAGGTCACCTTGTTAAGTTCGACCCAAAGCAAACACGATGAATATGCACCCTGCTAGGGCAGACCCACATATCCATCCTTCACGCTTCCATGAGATAGAAAGTGCACCACGCTACGGCGTGCCCACACTTTGAATTTGGAAGGCATCTAAAACTTTAATATTTAATGAGGGATTTGGTTTTATAGGTACATATACATATCCAATCACCACAATATATAGTACGTATCATATACATTCTATATCCCACAGAAAACATGCAAAATGATAAAAGAAATGATTATGGCCATCCTAATGTGATTCCTCAAGCCAAGAGGAATCACGATCATCTAGGTTCACATCACATGCAACCTGTACAAGATGAACTCTATGCTTTTTCGTTCTAGGTTTGATCAACTCATCTCCATGATTGACCAGCTCGCCATTAGGCCGGTCGGTTGGGTGCCACCAGCCGATCAATTGTCTCCTCCAACCGATCGGTTCACATGATCATTATGTATCTCCTCATGGCCGCCGCCCACTCGTCTCGCTCCTCGAGCCAGTCATCTGGAATGCCAACCGATCAGTTCGCGCCTTAAGCCGATCATCTCAGTCGTCATCACGTTGTTTAACGTTCTTTGACATAACAAAAATAAAATTTCTATCTTATTTACATTTGAATTGAGAAACCCCGAGTTACATTCGGGGGGAGAAAAGGTAGGAAAGAAATCTCGAGTTATCTCGAGTTACATCAAGAAAAGGAGGTAGGGAATCGGTGCACAGAAAGAGATGCAAGAAACCACATTCAACCAAGCACACATACATAGGGTTTATTGGCCATAACCATGCTATACATCCACCACAAACTCGTTTAAGGGAGACACATATCGAGTGCATTCATATTACATATCATATATGTATTTTGGGATATGTAGATTTAGGATTGGACATGCATAAAGCCAATTTTATTTGCATCGTATGTAATAAATAAAGGCGACAAACCAAAATCGATCACATCAATAATCCTAAAGTATAGAGCAGCTAACGTGGCTCTGATACCACTGTTGGGTTTTAGAGGAGGCAAAGATGACAGTGGAAAAAAATAATTTCTTCCCAAACCCAGTATAAAGGAATCGCATCAACGTCTATATAATAGGAAGGATGGTTTGTAGAGGCATACCTTGTCCCGAGGCTTGTTCGGAGATGTTACCTATGATTTAATTCCAATTTTACTATATCTATGAGGTCCTTGTGTTATTTGAGGAGACTGAGATTCCACAACACCTTGTGAATCTCTATGTTCCTCTTGTACATCTACTGGTTCAATGTTTTCTTGTTGGGCTTGAACCTCTTCAAGCTCTATTTTCCTCCCACTGTTTCCTTTAGAAATAAATTCCTTTTCTAGGAACACAACTATCCTAGAAACAAACACTTTGTTGTCAGTAGGGTGGTATAAATAATATCCCCTCGTTTCCTTGGGGTATCCAACAAAATAACATTTATCGGACTTGGGTTCAAGCTTATCCGGAAACATTTTCCCGACGTAAGCCTCACAACCCCAAATCTTAATAAAAGACAAATCAGGACACTTCCCGTTCCATATCTCATATGGTGTCTTTTGAACCGATTTAGATGGTACTCGGTTAAGTGTAAACACAGCGGTTTCAAGAGCATGACCCCAGAAGGAAATCGAAAGATCAACAAAACTCATCATTGATTGCACCATGTCCAGTAACGTGTGATTCCTTCTTTCAGACACACTATTATGATGTGGTGTTCCAGGTGGAGTCCATTGTGATACGATACCACAGGCTCGCAGAAGGTCCTCAAACTCTTGGCTTAAGTATTCTTCACCTCGATCGGATCGAAGTGCTTTAATACTTTTACCAAGTTGGTTCTGTACTTCATTCATGAAATCCTTGAACCTTTTAAAGGGTTTATGACTTATGTTTCATCAGGTATACATAGCCATACCTACTGAAGTCATCCGTAAAGGTAATGAAGTGCTGACACCCATTTCTGGCATTAGTTCTAAAAGGCCCACATATATCAGTATGTATGAGTCCTAATACATCACTAGCTCTCTCACCTTTACCTAAAAAGGGAGTCTTAGTCATCTTGCCCAACAAATAAGATTCACATGTCTCTATTGATTCATAATCAAAATAGTCTAGATAACCATCTTTATGGAGTCTAGAAATGCGCTTCTCATTTATGTGCCCTAGACGACAATGCCAAAGATACATTTTGTTTGAGTGGTTGAGTTTTTGCCTTTTGGTGTTTACATTGTATACGCTTGTTTCTAGATCTATTAAGTATAGACCACAAGACATTGGGGCACTGCCATAAAAGATCCCATCTTTTGAAATGGAACATTTTCCATTCTTAATAAGAAATTCAAAACCATCCTTGTCTAAACAAGAAACAGAAATGATATTCCTATTTATGGCAGGTACATAATAGCAGTTCTTCAACTTTATTATTAACCCACTAGACAGAGTTAACTCATAGGTTCCTACGGCACTGGCGGCAACCCTTGCCCCATTGGCAACACGTAGTTCAACCTCGCCTTTCCCTAAAGGCCTACTTCTCTTAAGATCCTTCACATTTGAACAAATGTGAGATCCACATCCGATATCAAGTACCCATGAAAAAGAAGTAGTAAAGTTAATCTCTATCACATTTACACCAGAAGTAGAGATCTCTATCTCTCGCTTCTTCTTCCATTGTTCCTTCCATCCTCTCCATGTTTTGAGTGTAGAAGAATTTGGTTTGGTGAGAGAACCCTTCTCTCCCTCACCTTTGTCCTTAGACTTTGTTCCATTGATCTCTATTAATGAATTATCCTTCTTCTCATTTGTCTCAAACAACACCTTAAGTGTACATAGAGTGGACTCAAAGGCTACCAGTATATTTGGATTGTGCAGAACATTTCTCATCATCCCCAACCAGTTATGGAATTTATTCTCAATTAATTTACCCATTATTAAAGATGATTCTTTTGCCATTCTACAAGAGAAAATTGCATTTGTCAAAACTCCTTTTGATTTGATTTGATTTGAATAAAATTTGATGATAGTTAATTAGGCCTTTAATTAATTACTGCTCCCACTATTTTGATTCAAATTGACAACCCTCACCATCAATTCAGAAGAATGCAGTACACAATCTTCTAGTGGGTCAAGATCCTAAAATCCTCTCAGTCATGGACCAGCTAGGGCTGTCACCCACAACTTAGATCTTCCAGGTAGGAAACTCTTGCCAATTGCAGCATATGCAACTCTTAAGAGATGTCATATGAAACTCCTTTCCATGATCACCTCCATGCCTAAAGGTGCTAGATCCTATCTAGGTCATCTTGTTAAGTTCGACCCAAAGAAAACACGATGAATATGCACCCTGCTAGGGCAGACCCACATATCCATCCTTCACACATCAATGAGATAGACGGTGCACCACGCTAGGGTGTGCCCACACTTCACATTTGGAAGGCATCTAAAACTTTAATATTTAATGAGGGATTTGGTTTTATAGGTACATATACATATCCAATCACCACAATACATAGTACGTATCATATACATGCTATATCCCACAGAAAACATGCAAAATGATAAAAGAAATGATTATGGACATCCTAATGTGATTCCTCAAGCCAAGAGGAATCACTGTCATCTAGGTTCACATCACATGCAACCTGTACAAGATGAACTCTGTACTTTTTCGTTCTAGGTTTGATCAACTCATCTCCATGATTGATCGGCTTTCCATCAGGCCGGTCGGTTGGGTGCCACCAGCCGATCGATTGTCTCCTCCAACTGATCGGTTCACCTGATCATTGTGTATATCCTCATGGCCGCCGCCCACTCGTCTCACTCCTCGAGCCAGTCGTCTGGAATGCCAACCGATCAGTTCACACCTTGAACTGATCGTCTCAGTCGTCGTCAGGTTGTCTAACGTTCTTTGACATAACAAGAAATAAAATTTCTATCTTATTTACATTTTAATTGAGAAACCCCGAGTTACATTCGGTGGGAGAAAAGGTAGGAAAGAAATCTCGAGTTATCTCGAGTTACATCAAGAAAAGGAGTTAGGGAATCGGTGCACAGACCGAGATGCAAGCAACCAATTCAACCAAGCACACATACATAAGGTTTATTGGCCATAACCACGCTATACATCCACCACAAACTCATTTAAGGGAGACACATATCGAGTGCATTCATATTACATATCATATATGTATTTTGGGATTTGTGGATTTAGGATTGGACATGCATAAAACCAATTTTATTTGCATCGTATGTAATAAATAAAGGCGACAAACCAAAATCGATCACGTCGATAATCCTAAAGTATAGAGCAGTTGACGTGTCTCTGATACCACTATTGGGTTTTAGAGGAGGCAAAGATGACAGTGGAAAAAAATAATTTCTTCCCAAACCCAGTATAAAGGAATCACATCAATGTCTATATAATAGGAAGGATGGTTTGTATAGGCATACCTTGTCCCGAGGCTTGCTCGGAGATGTTACCTATGATTTAATTCCAATTGTACCCTCATTATGTTCACCCTTGACCCCTATATATTTTTCTTGGCCTCCAAATCAATATTGATACTCAAATTCAAAATATGGTGATCAATGTGAACTTTATACGCTTTGTGACTCTACATATTTGATTAATTCATCACTTTATCCAAAGAAGCAAATTTGTCCATCAAATTTCATATTTTGGTTATCAAACTTTTTATAAATGTTCTAAAAAATTTTATGAAGCTATGGTCCAAATTTCATCTCATTTGGACATCCCTACAATTTCTTACGAATTATTGAAGTTAATGTGTTGAAAATCCCTTGATTTGCCTTTTTATATGACTTTGTCCAAGTCAGCGATCCACTTTCCAAGGGAGGGGCGAACATCAGCCCTTAGATATGACTCCCCTAGATCCCACCTCAAACTGACAATTAGAAAGTCATCTTCTACCTCCCACAATTAGTGGGGCGGTGTCATTATGGTCGAGACGTGATCTCCCGCTTCTGATCGAGATTTGAAATTCTGAGAGAATAGAAACAATTGTCTCACAATTTTGAACTGATCTAGCCCTAGTTTGACCATCATTATTTCTCCCTTTAGCCACCAAAATGATTCCCTTGCTTGCCTTTCTCACTCCGATGACCATGGGTAAGAGCAAAACTCAATTTTCCCTAAAACCTAACCATCAACCGTATATAAAGGCCTCCTACGACTCGTCTCCACCTCACCTTGCTTCGAGCATCATCCCTACTATGTTTCTAAGCCTTGATCGCCTCAATTTTGCTCCCCAATTCTTTCTGCTATGTGGCACCACCGCAAAGCCCAGATTGGGCATCCCTTCTTCTCACATCCTCTCTCCAAATGTCGACATCCATCCAACTCGTGAAGTCGTGACGAGTTTGGGCGGCATCTTTGCTACCTTCATCAATGCCTCCTGCTCCCAAAGCTTCCCTAAGTCAGCGACATCCTCCACTTGAATTTTTGGCTCATGCAAGGGCTGTGCAATGAAAGGGAAAGGTCCCAGAACCGACTGGTCCAGGGAAGAACCATCCGGTTCAAAGAAATTAAAAGAACCACTGATCGAACCGCCAAATCAAGAGTGAACTGGCCAAACCAAAGATCAAACCGGTGCACCTCACCCAACTTGCCGTGTGACTACATGGTGCCATATGTCTCATCTGATCATTAATCCAACGGTCAACTTTTCTTCTTCTTCTATATTTAAGGTATTTTACATCTCTCTCGGCTCAAAAATTAAATAAATGATCAGAACTTGAAAAAAAAATGTATCTCCTAATTCCTAGCTCCAAAAAGTACAAATAAATAGTCATTTTTTATCAGAAAAATCCATTGGATCATTTAAAAATATTTGTGGATCTTAATTCTTATGTATCTTACTGATATCCCTATATTTTATCTCTTGCTTATTTAGTTTATCAAATGGCTCAATAATGGTGTTTAATCCTTGGAAACCCTAATATCTGACTCTAGTGATTATCTTGAAATACAAATCTAGATCTAATCTAGTTGACTCATCTAATCTTGAAAATGAATCATGTATCTTAAGTGATAAGCTTGATGATAGGTCTCAACCCTAGAATTATGACTTGGTAATTATGATTATGCTAAATCTTGTGAAATAGCTAATCTAGACCCTTGAACTTATTCCTTGATGATGACTTGGATAATGATCATAAAGTTAAGGTTAACACATATGATCCTAGAAAACCTAAGTAGGTCATCCACACTTGAATAATGTTGGACATATTGAAATATTGGTTGATTATAAGTGGATGACCCAACCCAAGGTTGACAGAGGAAAGTGTAACCCTAATCTGGAATATTAAACCATGATCTTAAAATATCATGATCTTGACCCTTGATTCAAACATTGTGATTTAGGACCTGAATCAAAGGGTCAACCTATTACTTGTTGATCAGTACTCAAAATCTTCAAAGAAAGATATGTTATTATACCTCCTCCTTGGTTGTATTGAAGATACCTTTTACATATCTCTTGATTGTATACTTGGCTATATACTTGGTTGAGATATTGTTCCCTATTGATTAGGCTTCTATTTTTCCTATATTATATTTTGAGTCAAACTGGAAAACATAAATCATATTGCCCATTATGACTTCCCGTATATTCATGATGATAATGTTGATATTGAGTACAAGTGACCTTCTCATTGGGAGGGTGGAAACTTGTACCCGTCGAATGATATTGAATCTTGTATATGTCGATCGACCTCCTACCTCATATGGATAGGAGCCTGGTGACCTCCCCCATCTTTTTGGGGCGATGGAGTCACACAAAATATATACACATGCTTCTCAATTATAGCATAATGGGAATTCGGAATAAAAATTGAATTGTTTGAAATAAACATCTTGTCGAATAAGTGTTGATTATGGAAATCGCTTGTTATACTTTTGAATATAAATCCTACCAAGTATACTCTTTTTTTTCTTTCTATAAACCATTTTACTTGATTTTGATAGTGTACCGTGCAATTGCATGATTGTGTCTCGATTTTCTTGATTTTAGGCAAAACAAATGGAACACTGACTAGATTGCTTCCGCACTCAATGTACTCTGATGTCAAGGATAAAACTGCAAAATCTCATAATTGGGTTAGTTTGTTCTTTAAATATCCTATTTTTGAGTTATTATTTCTTATTGTATATGCCAGTGTGTGAGATCCTATCGGGCCACTTAGGGACGCGCGTTTCAACCCTTTTACCACTGTCTAGGCAATGGGATTAGGATTGGGGCAAGAATGGTTCCGTGATAGTTGGTATTAGAGCATACACACTCCCATATACTTTAAGTAAATAATTTCTTAAGTCTCTTGAACCCTGGAAACCCTAAAGTCTATAATGGTGAAAGTGAGGTTTCCAAGGCTCGGGGTTCTGGCATAATTTCTCCTATCTGTCTTCATGGTGGCTGAGATTCCCCACTCTACCTGGCCTTAATTGATCCAGAACTGGACCTAAAGGTTCTCCTTTGAAACCTAGTGAGACTTCTACCATCTCATCTTTTCTTTAAGGACTAACCTAAGCCACCGAGTAGATGATGATTAGGTAGTCTTCTCATCTCATCATGTGGTCATTCTCATGACCTTTTGCCACATGATGTCTCGATTATGGGTAACTTATGGGAAAAATAAAAGTTACTAGAAATTGTGAAATTTGATGCCATGATCTAACCTTACTTTGAAAAATCGATTTTGATCAATGAATCTTGGAATGAAATACTCATGTATGACCCCTAATATCATGCAAACTCAATTTAGACAAAAATTGACTACATGCTTCCTATGTTTGAGGTAAATGATAATAATCTTGTTTTGATGAAATAAGAGAGATTTATACTTTATGCCTCATTGTTGATAAGGTACCTATTTTATAAAATTCATGTTGCCCTATTGTTGACTAAACCTCAAACATAGTTAAGCAAACTTTTTCCCTATTTGATACACATCATGACTATGCTATCAAGTGACTAAGCCTAAGAGTCACAAAATCATGATGTAAGACTATGATGCAAAAAGTAGTTTTCCAATTGATTATTGATGCCTTTTACAATCTCAATTTTGATATGATGAGCATGGACTTGAATCATGCACCAATTTCCAAATTATATCACCCTTGATCATGAAAGGAAAGGAATGAAAATATGACCTTCACTTTGTAAAATATTGACATTATGTCCCTATTATAATCTTGAATTTTGATCTTATGACCTTGTAGAATATGATTTTTCCCTATTTGAATAAGCTCAATGGATCATGAATAATGTAGGTAATGTGCTAGATTAGGGTGATAGTTGACTCATTACTCCCCTAAACTAGGTCACATCCCTACTATGACTACCTCAAAATTTTCACCTTGTTGATTATTTAGAAATTGGGAACGTATCCCTTTTCACCAAATTTGGATTGGCTGACCTAAGTCTAAAAGGTTAAAACTATGGTTGATACTCGATCTTGAATCTTGATTTGATAATGACCTTGATAAATGACAATGTTGACTAAAGCTTGTGGTTGTTTTCCTAGATAGATCTAGGTCTAGATCATTCATCAACCTTGAATAGCATGATAATGAAATTTAGAAATATTGCTCGAATACTGCTCGATTTTTGTATATATATGAATGATCGCCCCTATGGTCCACAATAGGAATCTAGACCCTAGATCCAAATTTTGACCTATGATGTTTAAAAATCTCCTCTTGATATTGATTAATAGATTTGTGAATCACGACTATCAAATCTCAATAATGATACAAATCCTATGATCACACTATTTGGACCTTGAGATCACCCTAGATATATGACTGATGACTTCAAAATCCCAAAATTTTAAAATTTTGAAATGATGACTATGTTGAATTCATTGATTTATGACTTAGGGTTTATCTCTCATTAGGACTAGGCTGGGACCTCCCATTTATTTTGAGCTCAAAATCATGATGTTGAAAGTATGATGTTGTCTCGGAATTTTTGAAATGTGAAATCTCAAATCATGGATGTATAAACCCACCTAGCCCAATGTAGAAGATAGGACCCTGAGATATTGGGATTGAAAGTCACCTTGTACACTTGATTGAAGAACCCTATTTGTTTGACCTAAAATATGATCTCTCCAAATTTGTGATCAATAGGATGATTTCCATATTTGTGACTCATATGATGACTTTGAACAATATATGTATCGACCTTGATACTCAATTGCTCGATGATGAAATGGCGTTAGTAACAAGTTGGTTATGATATTGAACATGGAATCCCAATTACGATTATTGGACTACTTGAACTTTGAGGACATGATTGTGATTAAATAGTTGAGGATACTCCAGTACTTGAGGATACAATCTGGATTTTGATAATCCCAATATTGAGGATGTTTTTGAATTTTGGGAACAAAATTCCTTTTTAAGGAGGGAAGGATGTGACAAAGTGAATTTTAGCATAAGTATGATTTAATTCGAATTTTATCCTCATTATGTTCACTCTTGACCCTAATATATTTTTCTTAGCCTCCTAATCAATATTGATACTCAAATTTGAAATATGGTGATCAATGTGAACTTTATACGCTTTGTGACACTACATATTTGATTAATTAATCACTTTGTCCAAAGAAGAAAATTTGTCCATCAAACTTCATCTTTTGGTTCTCAAACTTTTTCTAAATGTTCTACACGATTTATGAAGCTATGGTCCAAATTTCATCTCATTTGGACATTCCTACAATTTCCTACAAATTATTGAAGTCAATGTGTTGAAAATCCCTTGATTTGTCTTTTTATTTGACTTTGTCCAAGTCAGTGATACACTTGCTTAAAATCTAACTCCCCTGGATCCTACCTCGACCTGATAATTAGCAAGTCATCTCCTACCTCCCACAATCAGCGGGGAGGTGTCATTATGGCCGAGACATGTGATCTCCTACTTTTGGTTGAGATTTGAAATTCTGAGCGAATAGAAATGACTGTCTCACAATTTTGAACTTATCTAGCCCTAGTTTGACCATCGCTATTGCTCCCTTCAGCTACCAAAATGATTTCCTTGCTTGCCTTTCTCTCTCCCGCGGCCATGGCTAAGGGAAAAACTCGATTTGCCATAAAACCTAACCATCAACCCTATATAAAGGCCTCCTAAGACTCGTCTCCACCTCACCTTGCTTCGACCATTGTCCCTGCTCTATTTCTGAGGCTCAGTTGCCTCGATTTCCCTCCCCAATTCTTGCTACTGTATGGTGCTGCCGCAAAGCCCAGATTGGGCATCCCTTCTTCTCGCCACCTCTCTCTAAATGTCGACATCCATCCAACTCGTGAAGTCGTAATGAGTTTGGGAAACATCTTTCCTACCTTCCTCGATGCCTCTTGCTCCCAAAGCTTCCCCACAATGGTGAGATCCTCCACTTGCCTTTGTGGCTCATGTGAGGGCTGTGTGATGAAAGGGAAAGGTCCCAGAACCGACCGGTCTAGGGAAGAACCACCTGGTTCAAAGAAATCAAAAGAACCATTGACTGAACCGCCAAATCAAAAGTGAACCGGCCAAACAGAAGATCAAACCGGTGTGCCTCACCCAATATGTTGCGTGCATGCGTGGCACCATCTGGGTCGTCTGATCTTTAATCCAACGTTGGCTTTTTTTTCTTCTTCTATATTTAAGGTATTTTACATATCTCTTGGCTCAAAAATCAAATAAATGATAAGAACTTGCAAAAAATCATATCTCCTGATTCCTAGCTCCAAAAAGTACAAATAAATAGTCATTTTTATTAGAAAAATCCAATGGATCATTTAAAAATACTTGTGGAGCCTAATTTGTTATTGATGTTACTGATATCCCTATATTTGATCTCTTTCTTATTTAGTTTATCAAATGGCTGAATAATGGTGTTTAATCCTTGGAAACCCTAATATCTGACTCTAGTGATTATCTTGAAATACAAATCTAGATATAATCTAGTTGACTCATCTACTCTTGAAAATTAAATCATGTATCTTAAGTGATAACCTTGATGATGGGTCCCAACCCTAGAATTATGACTTGGTAATTATGATTATGCTAACTCTTGTGAAATACCTAATCTAGACCCTTGAACTTCTTCCTTGATGATGACTTGGATAATGATCATAAAGTTAGATTTAACACAAATGATCCTAGAAAACCTAAGTAGGTCATCCACACTTGAAATATTCTTGACACTTGAATAATGTTGGACATATTGAAATATTAGTTAACTATAAGTGGATGACCCAACCCTAAGGTTGACATAGGAAAGTGTAACCCTACTATAGAATATTGAAACATGATATTCAAATATCATAATCTTGACCCTTGATCCAAACATTGTGATTTAGGATCTGAATCAAAGGGTCAACCTATTACTTGTTGATCTATACTCGAAATCTTCAGAGAAAGGTATGCTCTTATACCTCCTCCTTGGTTGTATTGAAGATACCTTTTATGTATCTCTTGATTGTATACTTGGATATATACTTGGTTGAGCTATTATTCCCTATTGATTAGGCTTTTGTTTTTCCTATATTCTATTTTGAGACAAACTAGAAAACATAAATGATATTGCCCATTATGACTTCCCGTATATTGATGATGATAATGTTGATAATGTTGATAGTGAGTACAAGTGACGTTCTCACTGAGAGGGTGGACACTTGTACCTGTCGAATGATATTGAATCTTGTATATGTCGATCGACCTCCTACCTCATATGGAGAGAAGGATCCTAGTGACCCCCATCTTGTTGGGGTGATGATTCACACAAAATATATAAGCATGCTTCTCGATTATAGCATAATGGGAACTCGTAATAAAAATTGAATTGCTTGAAATAAACATCTTGTCAAATAAATGTTGATTCTGGAAATCACTTATTATACTTTTGAATAGAAGTCCTGCCAAGTGTACTCTTTTTTTTTCTTTCTATAAACCACTTTACTTGATTTTGATAGCGTACCGTGCAACTGCATGATTTTGTCTCAATTTTCTTGATTTTAGGAAAAACAAATGGAATACTGACTTAGATCGCTTCCACACTCGATGTACTCTGATGTCAATGATAAAACTACAAAATCTCATAATTGGGTTAGCTTGTTCTTTAGATCTCCTATATTGAGTTATTATTTATTATTGTATATGCAGTGTGTGAGATCCTATCAGGCCACTCAGGGACGGGTGCCTCGATCCTTATACTACTGTCTAGGCAGTGAGGTTGGGATTGGGGTAAGAATGGTTCCCTAACACTTTTGACCTCTTCCTAGACACGATTCCCACTTTCACAGTCTGACACGTGTGGATCCCATCAGTAACTATGAACAAGAATAAAGGTTGCTAGGCATATATCCCGTCCTAGAGCAATTATAGAGACTATCCTTGCAGTGATTTGCTTCTCTCCTAATCGGTAGTACACATGCAATGCAGACCCCAAAATTAAGGATTTTGGATTTGAGTGTAGAAATTGTGGGTTACCCTCTCTCTCATACACATTTTATTTCATTTACTTTAAATAATTTTGTTTACAAAATCCTAGTCTAGTTTATATTCCTATAACTATCAAGATACATAATTTTTCTTAATTGCATCGTTTAGAATTTTTGTGTTTTGTTTACTTATTTTGCAAACATTTATATTTCCCTATTACATACAACTTATTTGGACTAACAGTTAAGTAGGTTGTTTATTTGATACATAAACTTGGGTAAGTTTGGATCCTAGGTTGAGGTTTGTTTTTATGCTTCTACCCAATGTTTGAATTCATCTAGATGGCTACCCAAAATTCACCTGATTTGTGCCTGATCTTTTTTGGATACCCTCCTCCCGAGAACCTGACATGACTCTACACCCCTTCAGCCTTTTAACCAACCTTTTGACCTCTTCCCGCACATGATTCCCACTTTCATAATCTAACACTAGTGGATCCCATCAATAACTACGAACATGAATAAAGGTTGCAAGATATATATCTAGTCCTAGAGTAATTATAGAGACTATCCTTGCTATGATGTGCTTCTTTCTCAAGTAGCACCCAAATGATTGGCGGCGGCGGCCTCTTGGTGTAGCACCACAGATCGCGATTGATGACGTCCTCCTAGCATGGTGCCAACGGACTCCATGCCTCTATGTAGTTCACATGGACCACCAAGAACTCTTGTTATTCTACTAGAACTAACGGGAAGGAGTTTTCCCTCGTGTTGTCAACACGGTAGCATTGACTTTCTTCCCTTTAGATATCTCTCCCTACATGTAAGATGCCTTTAGCTCACACGTTACCACAATGTTGAGATTAAGAGACTTATCTTGAGAGCCTTTTCCAGCCCCCATTACATAGGAGTGGATGGGTCAGGGTTTCCACAAACCTAGGGACATAAGGAGACAAATTTCATGTATTTTTGGATGCTACAAGTCACAAAGAGATCAAATGGACTCCCATTTGGTCGACTAGAACCCCAATCGATCAATTGGAATGTTTTCCTATTTGCAACCATATTGGCTTTCAATGTGATGATTAATGCACAATATGACATCAACATCAATCCTTGATCCAGTCTTACTGATCGTCCATTCGATCGAATGGACTTCTCAGTCGATTGACTAGACACTCCAGTCGATTGACTCACATTCCCAATCAGTTGACTAGACACTTTAGTTGGCTAACTGACAACTAATTTTGTTTAAGTTGATTACCTAAACACTTAGTAACCAAGTTAAACCTTATTCATTAGTAAACTCCTATTTTAGGTGCATTCTATGTGTATGACCGTATAGGTTCAAGATTACATTGATAGTGAATGTCCATAAATAGATTATGACATCACAAACAATGAGAGGTATCTAGTACCAAATCATTGCTACCCAAGTAATTTGAAAGTTGGAGAATAACTTCAAGCTACATCTATGAACATTGCTATCGTGATCGTATAGTTCCTTTGTTTTTGATATCTAGATTGAATTTGAGGCATGAAATCATCATCCTCTTAATATTTAATCCATGTTCCTTGAACTAGAGTAGACTGTTTGAGTTGCATGTGAGCTCAGATATCACATATTGGTTCGCATGAGTATGGTCATATGTTTCTCAGTCTCACTTATCAAGTGGCCAGGATATCAACTCCGATAGGAGGGAAAAATCCCGTCTACATCACTCACAGTCAATCCCCATGTGTCACAACATACCTGAACATCGCTTGTATGGTAACCCTTATTCAAGGTCACATTGGATGGTTTCAAAGTACATAGAATGACAAGTGATGAGTGTAGTCACTTCAGGTCTAAGAACCACAATGACCACTATCAATATGAGAGTTGATTTAGACTACCATCCAATGGTTTCCATGTATCACTCTCAAGGTGGGTCTGCCTGATACATTGTTCTCTAACAAGTACCTATGTGTTTGACTTGATATCACATATCATAACAAATGATATTCCTTCATTAGTCAACACACATTCTAGTCTTTTGTATAATTTTTGTCTATATTGTGTCTACAATAATATCCGACTAGGGACATATAAGAATATATATACTCTTATGATGCATATCATCTCATTGTTAAGGTCCTCAATTCCATATCCTTTAGGTTCTCAAACTATGACATATAAGAATTGAGAGGAGGGTCAAGCACCCTTCCCATTTATCCTCCACACAGAGCTACAATGGCCACAACTAGGTTTGAATGTGATCCGGGCTATGATGGTAGCTAGAAGAGAGAGAGAGAAAGAGCCGATAGATTGAGCGGATCCACCAACCTCAATCTGACAGATGGTTTCATTCTGTCATCCCCCAGGATGTCATTGTGGGCGACAATGCTTTTTACAGTAGAGGAGCACCGAATCGTCCTTTCCAGCAACACTTTTGTGCAAATCTCGACTACCATCGTTCTCAACATATAGCCTTCATTTTCCCTTTAGTTTGGCTATTTTGACCTTTGATAGAAAAATCTGGTTTTTGGTTTCTCGATGTTCTTTGTGGTATGGAGATTGAAGATGATATGGATGCACTGATTTGCTATCCGACTAATTTTTTTGTTTTGTTGTTTTCTCAGTCGTGTGTTGTCCGATTGAGCTGATTTTAGGTGTTGTATTAAGCTTGGGATGTTGTTGTTCTTCTTGTGCATATGGCCATTTGCAACTGGCTTGAGGAGGGTCTGATTGTAGATGAGCATGATGTGGGTGATGATGTGGGAACCAAGACATATGCATGGTATGTATGATGACTTCCCTACTTGAGCCTCTATCTGATGTATGCATATTCTGATGGAACTTTTCCTTGATCAGGCATTATGGTGGTGTTGATAGGATTGTTGGGGAACTACTCCCATATGAGAAATCATTCTATCATCTAGGAATGTTTTGGATGAATTTTCATCACTGAGACTGTCAAGCGGGCGATGAGGTATAACTTGGAAACTTTGCTCCATGTTATTTCTTTTCTATTTTACAGATCTTGAATTGTGCTTTTTTGCCATGTAGTAATGATCTTGACTATGTATTTTGCATGTTCCCCTTTTTAAGGTCTTGTATTATTGAATGTATACTATAGGATTCATTAAAACGAGCTAGGACTATTGTATGGTAATTTGACCACCGAGGAGGTGGAGTTTCTTGATGATACTTGTTTTGGTAGCATCATTTAGGGAGAGATCATAGATAGACCCGATCTCCTTCCTTTGATAGAGATTTTTTCATCCAAAGACTAGTACCTTACAATTTGATTTTCCCAAGCTAGCCATTACCCTAAGTAAGTTTTTTAGAATTACTGGGTTAGAGTTTGGTGAGATACCCATCAATTCTTTTCCTAACTGATAGGAGCGGGATCATTACTACCTGGCTAGAAGTCTAGCAGTGAACTCTGGAGATATTTAGATGGCCTCTTAGTATGAGGTCAAGTTTACTTAGTTGAGAGACACCTTCTTTCATGAGGGTGAGTTGTGGGGTAGTAGTGATCCTTTGTATGCAGCTTTGCAGGTCCAAGTGTTCATGTTTGTCTTGATCATTGGTTGCTTATTTAGCAACAACACGGGTAATAGAGGAGATATTTGTTGGATCTCCTTTCTTTTGGATCTGGACACAGTTTCCTCCTCCCCCTAGGGTGGTAGCATGTATGCCCATTTGATAAAGCAATTGCAATAGTGTCTTGTGGGAAACTTTAAGGGGAGATGGTATGGGCTACAAAAGACCGTGGAGGCTTCATAGGCTTGATCATGGTAAGCTTCTTCCTTGTTGTTGTTCATGTGTTTTTCTTTGAATATCTACGACATATGATTCTACCTGACATTTCTTTTGTATCTATGGGGACATGAACACTTACGAACTGACATGACTATCACCCTGAGCAGTCTAGAGGGTAATCTTCATACTTTTCTCCCTATCTGTTGCAATTTGGGCTAGTTGTAGCGACATGGTGATGTATGAGTAACGGAGAGGTGAATTGAAGATGATGATTGTAGTTGAGTTGTGTGTAGTACTTATCACTATATTGTCTCATGCATATTTACTTTAGCTGACTCTAATTCTTTATCTTTCCTAGGTTGGTTTAGGATCTTCTCCAAGTTCCAGTGTGACTAGGCGGCCACATCTTGAGTAGCATTCTTTGAGGCATTGTCATTATATGCTTGTTGGATCTAGTTTGAGCCTCTATCTAGTAGTGTGATGTATATGGGCGAGCATGTTGCTCGTTAGTGGGTTGGTGGCTGACACATCCCTTTTGACCCTTTTTGGGGGTTGGTCCCTCATGGTTTGTGGATTTGTGAGACTGCTCAGGAGTTGATGTATGGTCAGGTGACACATGATGAGTACTAGCAGTGGTCCTATGCTCATGGATAGCTGGTTCTCTTTTCCAGAGAGGCTTTTGATCAGGTTCAACATCCTCCACTAGTAAGTATCTAAGTCTAGTGCTATCTTTATCTACTTTCATTGTCTTTGATACATGTTTTAAATAGGTGATCGACTATGACTCAAATAAGGAACCTATGATCAGGGGTATGAGTTTCATCATCCTCCCCTCCTTATGTGGTTCCTTCTCATGAGGTTCCACATTTTGTGCCAGTTTATGCTCATGGTTTTTATGACTTGCATCCTTGTCGACATTTCAACGTGGGAGGCTTGGTCACTTATCAGGTGATTTGGTTGTACCTCATCCTTTTAGGAGGCTAATGAGAGGCTTCAGATGCTATGGGTGGACTCTTTGGTTGGAGTACCCCACTAGGATACAAGCATAGTGAGAATTTTGGGATGTCTTCTGGTATGGGAGGCTTCTCTTTGGACCTCATAGTTTAGATTGTAGATCCACCATCGGCTAGAGAAGGAGCAGGTCTTATTGACATAGGGATGTTGCCTTAGTTGTGAAGGTACCTGATAGCAGCTCCTCTTTTGGTCACAGTTGGTCCTCCAGTGGTATTCTCTATGACACAAGCAAAGAGCATCATTCTTTAGGGTCTTTTTTGACTGATCATTGGCCTTTTTCCAAGCACTTTATGGTGGTGTCTCAAGAAGAATATGAAGAAGTATCAGTTGTCTTTAGCATTTCCATTTCATGATGTATTTTCCTTTCCTGTGTACTAGCTATGTTGGTAATTTTAGAACTCTTTCTAATTTTAAACAAGAGTCTGGATTTGAGTTTAGATAAAATTGTGAGGTTTTATGATCTTCGATTAATCGGGTTTCTGTAGTATGATCTTTAGAAGATGTCTAATAGATTAGCAGATTGCCTCGCTCCTCGTGTCCACCAATGGTCATAGATTGGAACAATCTGTCAATCTTGTGGGACACAGAGTTTTGCCTATCTCAGGATGTGTGTTCGGGTTGACTAGTGATTTAGATTCATGTGGCGGTTGTCAATTCCTCCATGGAAAAGGACACATATTCCCTTTGCTCCTGAAAGATGAGTTTGCTTTGTATGATACCTACAAGAAGGGTTGTATCCGTCACTTGTTATGTGCATCTTGCTTCTCTTGACCCAGAGTCATGGGAGAGAAGGATATAAGGGAAGTTACACTTCTATGACATCCTCCAATCAATATGTCCTTTATACATCTTTGTATCACTAAATATCAAAGAAGTCAAGCTGGCAAGCTTCAGTGTGGCTCGTCATCTTTGTCATCTGGCATATGCCCCTTTTGTGAGGGAGTTGATGTTGGCTGTGATCCCCGTTGGGATCCCTTGAGTCATTCCTTCCGCTTTGGTAACATCATGTTGACTCCCAGCTTGGAAGATGTGTCTAGGAGTACTCAAATTCCATTCCATAACTGATGGCCAGAGGTTCCGAAGAAGTCGAGTTGGGATATTGAACTGGGGAATCTGCTTGACATAAGGATGTCCCAAGATATTTGATGGTAGACTAATGAAGGTTGCTTTATTCAAATGGCTTCCCTATGGGAGTCGTTCAAGAGCAAAGTGTGTTGTGGTGTCGACTCTCCTGACATATCCCATTTGTGAGCATATGCTAGAATTATTTTGGCAGAGCTGTTCTTCTGAGAATCTGTCAAGTGAGTGAGGACTACTGCTTGTAAAGGAAAGATATAGTTGTTCCTTTGATACTGGATAAGTTGTATGGATACTTGGATGAAGCACAACTGACTAGAGGGATGAGGGGACCCTTCAAGGTCATGTGGATTTATCTGGGAATGTGCATTGACCCTTCTATATTGATGGAGTCTTCAAACCCTCATTAAAATGTGGCAAAGGAGTTTCTATCAAAGCATATAGAAGTAGGTGAGACCCTTCGGCTATGTGAAAATATGGCTTGATGGTTTGTAGGTCTGAAGGATATATATGTGTACTTGGGATGGATGGAATTCTATCTTGATAACCCGGTCTATGGCGTGGCCATGCCACACTTCCAATTGCTGATCATCTTTCTGGATCTAGAGGGTTGTGTAGCATATTACCCTATGTTAGTGATGAGATAATTCAATTTTCAGAAGTGTGTATACCAAGTTGGATCCCTTCACTCTTTTTTCAAGACATTGATGGTAAATTCCCATAAAGTTCATGAGAAGGTAGCGTGGATGTGGTTGGACTGGAAAAGGTTGACTCAGAATTCCTTCCATGTGGTTGAAGTTTCTCTCCTGAGTACTTAGAATGGCTTGCATCAGTGCCTTCAGGGATAGTAATTTGTGATTTTTTTCGAGAAGCACAGTGATGTGCATGTTTTTGTTTTGTTCATTTTTCAGTTTACATGTTGGTACGAGAAGCCAAGGTTCTATAATGCATTATATATATATTATATATATATATATATATATATTATATATATATATGGGCCCATCTTTATTGCCCGCGTGGGTAGCTACCCGCCCACCCTTCCGACCACTTTTTTTGAAAAAAAAAATTTGCAATTGCAGAGGAGCATTTTATCTAGCTCCCCAAAAAATTTCATCCAAAAATAATATCATTTGCCCCACCAAAATAAAAAAAACCCGTCCTTATATATATCTGTTGTATATTTTGTACAGAGTTACTCTTTTAGTCGTGTAGTTACTTTCTTATCACCATAGTTACTTTTTTGACAGCAGAGTTACTTTTGTGGCCAGAAGAGTTACTTTTTTGGCTATCGGGTAGCAAAATTCCAGGCTACCCGCACGAGCAATGAATGAATGTCCTATATATATATATATATATATATATATATATATATATATATATATATATATATGTATATATATATATATGAAAATAAAGATTGGTGCTCATGATATATGACATTGTGTACATATACTCCCTCCTTGATATTTAGAAATATGTGTTGGATTAAGATCCTTGAGGTGCATATTGATATGAGTTACCCTATGGCAAATCATACAATCAGGCACAATCTAGAGATCTCTTCTATGTATTTCACAACACTTGGGATAGTTATAGGTTTTCATATATTGGGATCTCCTCCTTCTCATCCACATCCTTGCATTTAGTTGGAAGATTGAAATCCCAATCACGTTAAGCTACCTATCGTCCACCTGTATATGCATATATCTTGTTTTAAGTGGGTTGAAGCAATTCCCCTAGTTTCTAAAAACTCCAATGATCCACCAAGATTTTTAGAGACATCACTTATCCTCATTTTGGACTCACACACATTGTCATTTTGAATGGAGTGTCTCACTTCCTTGAGCTAGCTTTGAATCACTCCTATGCAAGTATGATAGCTCTCATTGTGTGTCTACTCCTATCGCCCTCATACGAGTGGTCAAGTGGAGGTTTCAAATCACCAAACTAGGGCCATTCTTCAAAAGACATTCGATTGGATAAGGGATGGTTAAACTCACAAAATCAACAATGCTCTCTAGACCCACAAAACTACTTACAATACTCATTTGGGCATTACAACTTTTTGTATGATTTATGGGAAGTTTTGTCACCTACAGTTGAAGCTTGAACATAGGGCCTGATGGGCAAATAAAGATACTTGACTTTGACCTCCGTGTGATAAAAGAAAACTGATAACTTCAACTACAAGAGCTAAGACTAAAAATGTATGTGAATGCACATATTTACAAGGATCACACCAAGATTTGGCACGATGGCCACTTCAAAAAGGGAATATCTTGTCTCCAACTTTTTCAAATAAAGCTTAGGACCCAATGGTCGGGTCCATTCATCATTAAACACATATTCCCTCATGGAGTTGCTACAACTTAGAGTGATAAGACCAAAGAATTCAAAGTCAACAACCACCGTATCAAACACTTCTTCAAAATGACCAAAATGTAGACTGACCAACCGCTCACACTCCTTCCACCTCCATCTAATGATTGAACTTTAGGCATAAATCCATTGATGTTACATAAAATCACTACTCATGCGGCAACCTGAGTGTTAGTTTAATTTTTGACGGTACACACGCTTTGCATAATGATTGCATCAATTATATATTGCATCCCATGATAAGATCACAATAACTAACAATTTTGATTGTAGGTGGATGATTTTTGTTGAACATATAGACACCACAACTCTTGGTCTAACCTACATGATTCTTTCCCTCCATCTTGGACTTGATATTTGCTTGAGAATGTGCAGTTATCTAAGTTCAAGGTGTACGGTGAGTGGTATGTATTCTACTTTTTTCCTACACTTATTTGTTTTTTTACTTATGATCTCATCATTCCTATCTACATTACATTTAGCTATTTTTTTCTCTTCAAAAATATATCTTTTCTATAGCAATCTAAGCCATTATCTTGTTGTCTTTTATTCAAATCTTTTGTTTGCATCCATACATGTTTCATGATTTAACTCCCCTTATTTGAAACAACACCTCATAATGACCATATTTGTGAAGCAAACCAATGGCTAAAATCACCCTATGTGGCCTAGAACCCTAATATCATATTTTCCTAAAAAAGATGGTAAGTACTCAAGGAACCAAGAGGGATCAAACACCTCATTCTTGTAAGTGACCAGTGAAACAAATTAATGGAATCATCACTTTTCCCCTATCATGTAATATTTGAGCATAGTTGGACTAGGAGAACCACCTGATGCACTGAATTATAAATGAATTGCAATATGATGTGACCCCTCTTCTGCACTTCTTAGATCTTCTTACCCTTCACCCACCAAAGATGGAAAATCCTAAGTTTGGGGTGGAACACCCATCCCTACTCTATCTGCTTCTTCTATATCCCTCTCTATTTATTAGGGGTTTACAACCCAAAATAAAGTAAAGATGACAATGTGCACAACATTGTCAATCTACCAAAGAAAAAACGAAAAAGATGCAATATCGAGTTCAATAGAGGAGAGACTTGCATCTTCCTTCTGAACCCCTTTCTTTCCATTTTCCAACTTGACACTCAATGAATGTCTCATTTTAATATCCTTTTCATGCACCCCAACACCAGATCATATGCATAGTTCTTGTTCCGGGAGATTTTCTAAACTTTCTTGAAACTCTGAGACATGCTTGGTATTGGGATAACAGTGAGGATATGTTTTTGGGAAGAAAAATCATGAATGAAGACATGGATAGATGTGTTATGTGATCTCCCAAGTTGGGAATGTTGGGCATATAACGTGGTAGGGAAATGAGCATGATATGAAGGTGAGACAATCACATGGGTTGAAAGTATTTATTTGAAAACTATTTCAGATTTTGTCTTACTCAATGATGAAAAATGTTTGAGTTCAAGGTTATTTGATGAATGCTTATTCATCTAAGTTTTGTTCACATTTTTAGTCTACTTTTGCATTCAGATTTCACATTTTGCTTTAGAATTGGCTTCCATTTAATCCTCCTTATTCTTATGTAATTTATTAGGGGTTTGATCTAGTTCCTAAAATTTTAATGGTAGGTTCAAGATTCATTCCCTACACACTAGCGTAGGAGCGTTGGTACCACCAACTGACTACTAGACTTGAAGAAAATTTTGATATGAAAAATGCTTTTAATCGATCTGGCCCTTCACCAATTAAGATTTCATTGTTCAACGGCTTCATTGACGCATGCCCATCGACCTACGCCAATAGCCCCAGGGGATATGCATCATTCAACAATTCTATTGGTCTATGTTCTCATCAGACTGGAATATCATCAACTGATGATACCATCAGCTGATTCCACATGCCGATGGAACTCCCACCCATTAAAAAACTGATGAAACTACTACGGGTGCTTCATTGATTTGTGTTTCCACCGGTCAATGCAAACTGATGGTCACCGATAGATGATGTCACATACCAATGTTCAACTACCAATGAGAATCCAACATTGCACCTTCCAAAAGAAACGTCTATATGGGAACCTACTGCCAAAACCCCTATGTGGACATTGATCGATGATAATCCAATGTGCCCCAACTGATGATGCACCTACACCCATATCGATCAATGAGGTTTATAGGTGTTCATCAACGATTAAAATTTGTGCAACGATGGGAATTCTGGGAGTGGTATGAAACACCTCTTTGTCATTGTGAATTTAGCCTTTTTCACTCATGGCGGCCATTAAAGAAAATTATTGGGTGAGCTCCAAACCTTAATAGCCATCTATACAAACAAGTCATTTCCTCCATGTGATGTATTTGCATCTTGATGCTTCTAGGCTATCAATTTCCACTCTTAGCATCCATTTTCAACTTTCATTAGTGGTTTTAGCATTTGATCACCCACATAAACTTCAATATCTCGATCTCCACAAAGCGTCCAAGGTCATGGCCTTAAAGGAGGCATGACCAACATCATCCCTACTTCCAACTTTTGATGACTTCCATCCACTATCATTGATCTTGTCCCTTCACTATCATTACGACAAGTCCAAGCCACAAAGAAAGAGATCCATGACTTCTAGAGATAACTTTCAAAAATGTCATGGGGTGTTCTTGCTTCCTGTTTGACATTCTCGTATCCAAATTTGAAGAAACACTTCTGCACACAATAGTTGCATCTCTATCTTCAACTGAGATGATGGCTCCCTCTTTTTCCTCATTGAACTTGTTACTGTTGCCATGAGCAAGTAGTCATCTTGCTATGGTGCAGGGAGTAGCTTGCTTTGCTTACCCATTTTTGTTATTTTTATTTCATCTACTATTGTATAAACCATGCTATATTTTGAATCAAACCTTTTATACTTGTAAATCTTGATTGACTAACTATTTTACATGTTTATAAGATTTAGATATATAGAACTTCAAACCTAAGATCTAGGATATCATCTGGTTCATTTTAAACCCTTGAGGAGAATTTCAGATAGGTGTTTTCCGAGGCTTTAGGTGGACATTTTTAGGTAACACGACAATGAGTTTAGAGTAATATTTGTCTGGTTAATCCTAACATTAAAAGTGAGATTTACATGACCTCAACATATGCATGTTCATACTTTTTATGATGTAGTGAGGCAAAAATAGGTAGAGGTGGTGAAACCCATCCAACCTAGTGCTTTCATCCATTAACAAGTCTAAAAAAATCCAACCCTTTCTTTATTTTCAAACCAAGTTTAATGAAGCCAAATTTAACGTTTGTGATAAGTGTGCATTCTTATGTGATTACTTTGATCGTATTTCTTCTTCAAAATGTGGTTCTTTGGGTTTGATCCCGAATAATACTATGAGAAATCTCTCTACTTGCGAGTGGGATTCTCGTACACTTAGGTAATGTCAATTCCTAGAAAATTTGCATGTGCAATGAATTCTTACATCATCGACGTGCCGACACTATTAAATTCATGGACTCCTCCATTCTCGTAGACCTATCAAACATGTGGATCAAATTAGATTCAATATGGGTCACTACGGGTCGGGTAAAAAAGACCCACTTTTGGATGAGTCATATGAAAAAAATATCATAACTCGACTTGATGGGTCAAGGGTCAACCCACGAGTTTCTATATAATGTGTATTAAGTGGTACCATTGTTACTATAAACAAACGAAAAATAAAATTCTTCTTTCCTAATTGACTCGCTTCTGTCGTTATAACTTAAACCAAATAAAATATATATTTTGACTTTCAAAGTAAATATAAAATGTCACTTGTTGTAATCTATTTTTAGTTCACTGTAGATAATACCTTGTAGATAATACCCGACATAGGAGAATATTCCATTTAAGAACACAACTTTAACAAACAACTATAAAAAAAGTTGATAAGAACACAACTTTCTCAATGAAAACAGACAAATATTTTATCTATCATAGTCTACATCTACATAAGGATGAAGGTTGCGGTCTGAGCGTCCGAGCTTCGGAGGATGACCACAAACTAACATGAAGAATAGCTGTTAGTAGACTTGGGACTTTGCGTTTTACGGTCCGAGCTTTTGAGGATAGTTACACGCATATAAGTCCTAGTTTGGCGGTCGATTTTAAATCCTAGCAGTCTATAATCAACTAAAGTAATAGTTGAAGTGGGCCGTGGGTGGCTTGCAGTTGATTTTTTTTTGGATAAAGAATTCATGCATTAATGAAAATAAATATTTGCTTACAAATATAACGCCTGCAAGTAAAGGGTACAGAGAAAGTTCTAAAAATGGACAGCAGACATGGATGTGACTCTGCTATCAATGCATTAGATCTAAGATGGAAATAACAACCAAGAAAGTGCAGAAAAGAAATGTACGTGGGGGAGACACCCCTTAACATAGGCCTCAGCAGAAAGTAAAAAGATATAACTAAGATAGCAAGGTCCTGTCTATGTGATGATCGTAGCCTCAGAAGTCTATGTCGACAGCGATAATGTCCTCCAATGAGTAGCATCCACCTCCATTGTGGTCACCAAACATGTTGCCCGGATCATCTGCAGCAAGTATCACCTAAGGATGTAGAGGCATGTCCTGTATTATAATTGTACAAATATAGAATGTTCAATATCAGTTAGTATAAGTTGGGTGGGTTTTGAGATGTCTTCCTATTATTTCTCTATCCAGATATTCCAGAATATATGAATGACCAAGTCTTTAGGAGGGAATCTAGAATGTTGTGGTAAGGGTTTGATCCTAGTGATGGAGGAAGGTCGGAGGAGGTAACTAGTATCAAAAAGTTATGAAAAAAATTTATACATGTGATGTAGCGTGAAAGTACAATTGGTGAAGAGATGATGTGTGGTTTCTTCATCTTTCTTGCAAAGGTGACATCTGGTAGGTCTCAAAAAACCTCTAATGGTTAAAAGTTGGTATGTAGGGATTCTGTTGAAAGAGAGTAGCCAGTAAAAGAGTTTTGTTTTTACGGCCATTTTGTTTTCCATATGTAAATCATATCAGAAATATGTCCCCTATAAGTAAGATGGGTGTAGGCTGCTCTCGGAGAATAATGTTGTCCCCAAATCCAAAAAATCCTATTATTGGTGTTGTATTCAAGTTCATGGTCAGGGTGTTGTTACTAACATGATTTTGTAGATGATTTTTGAGAGAGTTTTGCATGTTGCTAGTGAGGAGCTTGAGAGCTTTGGAAATTTTGAGTTTTTTCAACAATGATGGGATAGGAAGGTGTGTGTTTAGATTTTGAATGGTGTTATGGTGGTACCATGGGTCTACCCAGAAGTTGATATTCTGGTGTGCATGCGGGGGCGGGGGGGGGGGTTGAAGATGAGGTTCTTAATGGTGTCCAGATTTTTATTGATGTACTTCCATAGAGGGGAAGATATGTTGTTAGTGGTGTGGTGCCATGGAGGTTTATTTTTATAGTATTTCAGGAGGATGAATTTCTTCCAAACCTTGTTAGTTCCAATAGTGAGAATTTTTATGATTTTTGTGATAAGGCATATGGCATGCGTTCTTATGTTGATGATGTCCCGCCCTCTAAATTTGATCGCTGCAGTGATGGTGCTCCAATTGACAAGATGGATTTTCCTATTTGGATTGTCTACTTTGTAGTTATTCCAAAGGAAGTTCCTCCTTATGGTGTCTATGATTTTGAGAGATTTACTCGGTAGTGGAATACAGTTGAGGTAGTGGGTGGTGATGACACTGTTCAAGAGGGTAAGCCATCCTGTCTGAATTTTATCAATGATGGGGCTTCAAATAGAGTGTGTGATAAGGTGTGGTGTGATGGGTAGACCAAGATAGTTGATGGGGAAGTTTTTAATTTTACATTTGAGGAGATTTTTGTATCTGTTGATAAGATCGGGTGGGGTGTTGACTCCAAAGATGGAAAACTTAGAAAGGTTGATCTTAAACCCCGATATATATGAGAAGAATCCAATGATACGAATAGTTTTGATAATGGTAGAGTCTTCAGGTTTGACAAGAATCATGGTATCGTCCGTGAATTGAATAATGTTCTTGTGGCATTCAGGGGGAGAGGCTATAAGACCATGCGTAGTACCAAGCTTGATCATGTTTGTGAGAATGGACGTAATAGTGATGGAGAGGTATGGGGAGATGGGTCGCCTTGTCTAAATCCATGGATGATGGTGGAGAAGAAATTTGTGGAGATGCATGCATGTGTCCAGTTGTTCCAGATGTTTGGAAAGTCATATCATGTCATAGCTCTGATGAGACAGTCCCAATTTATGTAATCAAAGACTTTTTGAAAGTTTAGTTTGAAGGCTAGGATGAGAGTTTTGATTTTATGACAAAGGTGTAGAGTTTCGTTCACCATGATGAAGACATCATGCATGCTTTGGATTTTTGAGGAAAGCATTTTGATTGAGTGAGATGATGTTCTCTAGTTGGGGTTTGATGTGAAAGGACCTTAGCAACGATTTTGTAGGAGGTGTTGATGAGACTAATGGGCTTGCAGTTGATTTCTGTCAGCCGCTACCTAAAAATGATGAAATCTTGGAGGAGGTTCACTCTTTATCCGATAGAGGCTGACGATTTCCAGTATCGCTGTTTTTGGTGTGACCGAAAAAACAACACTATGGCGTGACCGGAAAAACAAATTTACCAAGCAACAAAAGCTGCAACGCTCAATGCTCGAGCCTCGCGTGCGTTTCTAGAAGTAGAGAAATCGCACGGACGGCACTACTATGAATCAAGTTCCAACCTTCCAGACGTGGCAGCAACAAGTAAATATATAGGGGTACTTGCGTTATATGACTATAAACAAACCTAATTAGCTAATTGAATTAATCTGAACTGTTAATCAATTGTTTAGAGAAGTAAATAAGACTATTTATATGGATCATCCGCAGGTCAATCTATGAGACCTTGCTAATAAACATGTAACATGTTGGGTCGTCTTTGACGCTAATTTAAATGGGTGGCTATACTCTTTAGCTAAACTAGATTAAATGGGTTGATCCGTGGGCATCCACGAGATGAACTAGTTTGACATGTCTATCTTCTTGACAGTAGAAGCTTTAGCGTCTTGCATAGAACTTGGAGATCCATTAATTAAAAACTGATTCCATCTGTGAGATCACTAGTAGACATATGATTAATGACATGAACACACTTCTTCAAATCACTCACAACAAATAATCCTCACACTGCAACAATTACAACTCATAGTTAAGATGAAGAAATTATTGATAAGTATCCAGTTAGGTATGTCATTGTTAGGACATTCCCTTAGTTATCATTCAAATCGCTTCCATGCCTCATTTAGGTTCTCTTAGGTCTCTACTTGAATTTACTGAGATGAACTCTATAATTACTAGTCTCTATGTAAGTATAGAACATCTTAATAAAAGTGCCAACGAGTTCTTGACAATATCTAATGGTACGAATTGGCATTATATCATATTTTTGCTTTGTCTCACAGATAGAAGTTAAACATGTGCATGTAAACGTACTCTTGTGTGAATCCATTCATTTTCACAGTATCACAGAGGTTTTTAAATGCCTATATATGTGGTGTCGGGTTTTATAACATACTACCACCGAATTGCCTACTCTAGTCCATAGTTATAAGACTAGGACAGAAGTCGTTGGTTACTGACATTGAGAGGAGGTTACCAATCATTAGTTAAAGAGAATTTACCTTAGGTGCATGAAAGTCCTTAAGTGAGATACCTACCAGAGTGTCATCATTTTCAACCTCTTCTCCTCGTAGTGGTTTTCTTCATAAATCTACTCTCAATCAATATTGACTCTATCAGATATTTCTACTTAGATCACTAGAAGATTCTATTGATCTCATGGTTATCGGTTTAAATACGACTATAGATGAAGACCCACTCTGCATAAGCTACCTAAAGGTACCTAAAGTGACAAGATCAATAAATCTAATTATACATGAGAAAGATTCTTGATATTTTTATAGAAGAAGTATTAATAGTCTCTCATGTTCACTGTGATTCCCAACAAGAATGCCAAAAATTTATTTTGTGTGTAAAGAACCAAATGTATATCCAATTGAATACGAGCTTGAACTGCAGTTAAATATGAGACAATACATCTGGCAATTGCAAAGTTTTAAAGTTATAAACCGATCACATAAAGTTGATATTCTCAAGTGTACAAGGTCAGTTGTAGTGGGATTATTCATTAATCTCAGAAAGAATCATATGTTCTTGGCTTTGTATTAGTTACTTCGATCTAAAGATAAAATTGATTTGGAGTTAAAACTACGACTACATGTACACTAAGAAAAGTTGGTAAGATCGAAACTAGATAGATTGATTTGAAACTCATGGTATATGATGGTGTTGTGGAGATAAGCATCAAATTGAAGTGTTCTACTTCCCGATCACTCTTATGCTTCACCGAAAACAAATGCAAACATAGAAATCGGGTTCTACTAAATCAATAGTCAAGATCAACTATAATTTCCTCAAATTGTGCCTTCCCAAAACCCTGAGTGTAACGACCCCACTCCCAACAACCCCCAATTAAGGAAGGCCAAAGAGCTGGGAGACGTTATCCCAAAAACAAGATCTATGGTTTTGTACATAGTAAAAAATAATTAATAAATTCTACTAAACAAGAACTAAGTTTGGTACAAGATAAAAAAAATCTTCATCAATGTTTACAAAAATATGGGTTCTAAGATTACATCTATCTATATCCTCCAACATTACTTCATTTGTTTGCTTTCAGTGTCTTCTTTTCTTGAATGTCCAATTTCCAGCAAGTAACATATTATCCTAAAAACACCGAAAAACAAAACATAGTGTCAGTATAACAAGTTATACTGGTATGTGGGGGACACGAAATAGTTCACATCTACTTGTAACAACATAATTCAACAATTATTATTTGACAAATCAAAGTTAGCATTTTGATCATGACTACTCGATCAGGTACATCAAACCTCCAGAGTCTTGTCCCTATAATGGACATAGGCCACACTTCCCCTGGGGCTTTGGTGCCACACCGTTGCCCCCAGGGCTTTGGTGATAGATCTTGCCCCTAGGGCTTAGCAATATTTTGATGATTTCCTTGCCTCAGGGCTTCACATTCATCATTCTTTACTTTCTAATTTTACATAAGAGGTGGAACAGGATACGAGCTAGTCAAGTCCATAATATGTGATAGTCATAGTCACTTTAAAGTTTGCAAGAAAATAAATAGACAAACAATCATATATATGCAAACCATGTGGAGAAACCTGAGAAAATCACATGAAACTAGATCTAGTATTCATAGGCATAACCACATACCTGTCAGGAGCACTTGTAGTCTGAATAAGAATAATCAAGAACAACCACACAATCAACCAAGCAAGTCAACCTCAAATCCAAGGCATAACATTCATGTGTCACTACATGATTCCAAAATCTACCAAAAGGACTATCTTGGGTTCCAAGTTGGGTTATTAGGTTTACTTCCATATTTGATTATTCATAATACTCCATTAGTCCATTTATTGTTCTTTACACTTCTATGATCCATCAACCCTACTTTAGGTTTCATACACTTGATTGTACTCCAAAAGGTGTCTTTTATGCAAAAGTCCCAATCTTTATCCTTTATTAGTCAAGTTAGGTCTAGAGAGATAGAAAGATGGATATTTGGTACTTTCATGCTTATTGGGTTGAGAAATCATGGTTTTCATCATTTAATAAACTTTCATACATAATGAGGTCCTTATTCATCAAATTTAATGCCACTAAGTCTAGAGTGTCTTTTTGGTCATAAAAAGTCCATCTTTGAAAATCCACATCAATTCCATATCTTAGATTTACCAAATCTTAGAAATTAGGGGTTTGGATGTATTTAATACATTAAAGGTACCATCTTTAAGCAATTTTTGAACTAGAAGCATATTTAGATTCTGATTATAATTTTATTGAATTCATTACATTTTTCTGATCAGATTCATATATAATATGTATTAATCCCATTATACTATCAATTTCTATGATTTTTATAAAATAAATAATTATGGGCCAATCATGGACCACCACCTCAGTGGCTGACTGGGTATTGCCAGCGTGTCGCGGTCTAGGGTCGAACCAATCGACTTTCACCAATTAGATTGCTTGCCCGCGTGGCACTCACTAGTCTGATCAAAAAAGAAAGGGGAAAATGCTTGTTTTGCCCTTACCTCTCGAACACACATGTGAGGTTAGAAGGGTATCTTCACCCCTGGCGGTCTTCTTCCTTTGATAAATCTGTGAGAAGCGTGACTGAGTCAACTCTCTCGTTGACTTCACAATCTAGTGCACCAACCAGCGAAGTAAGGTTGGATTGACCTTCTCTTTTCTCCCCAAACTTAGAGCACCATCCAATTGTTCTTGTGTTTGGTCAGAGCAGACGAAACGAGATCGTGATATCTCTGGCGAGATGGTGGTCTGGACAGGGGTGAAGGTCGAGGCCAAAGAACAAATTAATGCAAGGAAGAAGTTCACATGGCTCGAGCGAAGCAATGGGATCTATTGATGCCCTTGCAGATGGTCTGAGGCACCCTATTTATAGATGGGGTTAGCCATGGTTATCAACGGATTAGGGGATTCTTCTAGAGACCTCAACCCTAGGGAAAACCCAGAGTAGGTCAGTGTGGTTTTGATCTCCCAGACAAAATGGGCAAGCTATTTAGTGCTGAGGTGATCTAGGTAGTGAGAAATTTCCTTGAGTCTACAAGTCTCAACTGTTCCTATTTCCATAATCGTCGCGAGCTAGGAGGCAACGAGGTCACTGTGGATCCCCGATCTGACGGCCTACAACACACGCTGAAAACAAATAATCCTATTAATAATTGAAAAAATGGGACATTTAATACTTTCTATACCTATTCCCCAAACTTTATGGATTTTATAAAATCCATATCTCTTAAACCATTAATCTTTTTAATCTTGAATTTTGAGGGAAAGTCCTTAATGACAATCTACAAGTGGACACAGTTTGAGACTAAAACTCAAAAAGAATAATTCCTTTTCTTCAAGTGTAAGTTATACACTTAAAAGGTGTGTATTATGTACTTAAACTCATATTTTCTCTTTCTTTCTTTTTTATTTTCTTTATTTCAACTTTTCTTGATATTAGGAGGCAAGTGAAACTAAAACCATCCTTATGGCATACAACTCTCCAAAAACACAATTAACTAATGCGGAAGCATTCACTAAGCAGCGGATTACCAAAAATCACTAAAAATTAAAACCTTTTTATCAAAAGACCCATTAAAGGAAAACTATCTCACATAGAACCAAAGTAACATAATTACATTCTTGTTCACAGGTACATATTATGTATCATCTCCTTTTGAGAATTACAATCATTAACTGTCCTGTCAAGCTAAACACAGGCAGTATAAAATCTCGAGGCACTGAGCCAAAATCTCGAAAGCACTAACTACTACTCCGAGGACCTGAGAGTACAGAGGCGACACATAGGAATCTATCTATATCTATACAAGACATAACAACCAGTGTCTCCACCTGAGACTTCACTAATGTCCCTACTGTTGTTGTTGCTGCCCTTCACCTACTGAAGGATTCCTGCCTCCTCGCCCGCGTCTACCTAAAAATGTGATTCCCCCGGGGTGAGACAATTGTAAATTGTCCAAGGGAGAGATATAACTCTCCACTAGAAACATTATTATTGCAGCTTAAGAAGATAAATATACACAAAGGAATTATATTTTTTTGGTAGCAGTTAATTCAATGTCTAACAGATTAGAACATCATTCTTATCAAAAGCAATACAGCTATAATTTGATAGAACAACATGACACTTATCCTTTAAGGAATACGAAGAACATGTATAACATTTATTCACTATAGAATCATCACCACAGCATTAACTCTCTTCAGGCTTAGATCATATATCTAATGCCTGGCATTGTGATTGGGGAGTCATGGCCTGTAGCCATACTCTTTTCAGAAAGTGTTGGGTTCTTAGTCCCTCAACTCATCAAGTGCATTTCCACTTTTAATAAGTTCATTATCAGGATTATAGAATCTGGGTATTTGAACCCATAACTCACCATAGAACACTTATTTCCACTTATTAGGTAACTTCATACCTTCATATCATCTGACCCAAGGACATTATAATTCTTGCTACACAAAGCATTGCTCATAGTTCACAAAGCTCATAAACAATCTAAAATAATTAGCACATCATGTGACACACAAGACTTATTAATTGTAGGTTACCTCTCACTAATCAACAAAGCATATGAAGGCTTATAAGGCCTATAGAACATTTTTAGTATACAGAACATCATAGCTCATACCTAGCTATGCTTATCATCTCAACATATCTGCATGATTAGTGATCATGATACCATTACATATCAGTACTATGCAATACAAGGGTTATCTTATTACATTCATAACCCATTAGTCTGTATTTGAGATTCGCATAGGATTACTCTGTGTTAGAACTTCACATAGCAAGGAATCAATATGGATAACATAAGTAATCAATCATACTTATTTATTCTCATCATTCATCATTGAATGTATTATCAACACACAGCATGAGTTTCTCTCTCATCTTTTCTAGAATATGATTACATCATAGTTTATAGGTTTGGAATAACCTTTTCATAAGGCATGTTAGCCTACATTCAACACAGTGCATTACATCTTAATGTAACCATTGACATGACACATCTCATGTGTCATTCATCCAATTATCCTGGACTTATAACACATCAAGGTATATCAGTTTTGGGGTGTTGGATGTGATATCTATCATATCTTGATGTATCACTTCCCTCAACACCTTTATCTTACTTGAGTTCATACACTTAGTTTGTATTAGGGTATTCCCCATCCTAATACTTTAAGCACCGGTTCATCACAATTATCATGTAAAGTATTGGTCATTATTCACTCACTTAGATTATACAACTGTTTCCAATACTATGGGCTCATCCTTAATTTAGGAACTATTAATATAAGGATATCCATTATCAACCTTTCTAGGTGTTACATTTGTCATAACATTAATCACTATTCCACTATTAGGAATAGTATTCTCCACACTTATAATTTGAGGATTCACATAGCATATTCCATATATTTATGGATTTCACATAGTATTACTCTTCAATAGAGTTTTACATAATCATCCTTTTATATCAAAGTTTCACCTAGTATTATGTGAAATTAGGATTTCACAACACATCACCCAGTGCTAGGTCTTCACATAGGATTAGTGGCACTTCCCTATATTAGGGTTTCATACACCTTACCCCATTTTAGGGATTAAGGTTTTCTATTCACATCCAAGTAAGGTTTCTCTTACCTCATACCCAAATTAGGGTTAGGATGTACAATTCCCAATAAATTAGGGTTCCCTTCATTGTTACACTCAGTTAGGGTTACATCATCACCCTGGATTTATTATAACACTCAGCTTTGCCCTAGATTAGGGTTTCACACATAGCTTTGCTCTAATTAGGGTTTCACACATAGCATTGCTCTAATTAGGGTTTCACACATAGCATTGCTCTAATTAGGGTTTCACACATAGCATTTCTCTAATTAGGGTTTCACACATAGCATTGCTCTAATTAGGGTTTCACATATAGCATTGCTCTAATTAGGGTTTGGGCTCATTGATTAGGGTTTCATGATCTCATTATTATGGATCAACCCTTATCACATAGTTTACTCATAATGAGATAATTAGGGCTGAATTATATAAGCATTCATCTCTCTAATTCTCTCTCTCACCCTCTTTAGGATGTTAACTACTCCAAGATTAATTTAGGTCAACTCTTCACTTGAGTACACATAGCTAGGGTTAACCTTCAAAATCATCATGGGTCTACATCTTTAATAATCACATAGCTGATTGACCTTTGATCATATTAGATGTCCAAATGCTCTAATAAATTAAACCATCAATTATATAAAGAATTCAAAAGGATTGACCAATTAAACTTTCAATTCCACAAAGTGATCAATTGGGTTAACCATTGAAATCTTCAATTGCATTAAGTATCTAAATAGGTTCACCATATTGGACCTTTAATTACATGAGATATTCAAATGGATTAACCATGTTGATCTTCACAAAGTTAATTACTTAGACCCTCAATGATCTTGGTTCTCATAAACCAATTGGTTGAAAACCATTTGAACAAGTTGTACTTGAAACCAATTGAACAAAATAGATGTTGAAACTGTTTGCACTTTGGGTCACCAAACGGTTTGAGGTCGTTTGGTCCCAAACGGTCTTGAGACCGTTTGGTCCCAAATGGTCTTGAGACTATTTGGTCCCAAACAGTCTTGAGACCGTTTGGACCAAACCTTCTCAAAACCGCATGGACCAAAAAGGTACTTCAACACTCAATCGACTCAATGTTTCAATCCATGGACCAATTATAAATTGAACCACTAAAGTATTCATCAATTGGACCACTGAATCTTCATTCAATTAGACCATCAATTTAGGGTTTTGAACCCAATTGAACTAGGTTTGATAATCAGGAAACCATCACTTAGGGTTTGAAATCGAGGATCCATCAATGGTTGACATTGTGGAATCAAATCAATTGAAATCAATAAACTATCATCATCACATGATATGACCTGACCTCAAACGGTCTTGGATGACCACCAAATGGTCTTGAGACCGTTTGGTTGATCTCCAAATGGTCTTGAGACCGTTTTCCCATTCCACCATCAAAAACCATGACATCCAATTAGGGTTTTGGACCATTGGATTGATTATCAAATCAGCACTTAGTTGCAATTCAATTTGGTACCTTTGGACCTTCAAACACTTAGACATACTTAACCCAAAACCTCCAAACGGTCTTGGGTGACCCCCAAACGGTCTTGAGACCATTTGGGTGATCCCCAAATGGTTTTGAAACTGTTTCGGTCAATCAACCCAAAACATCATCTCAACCAATTTCAAAATCAGCACTTAGCCGATTAGGGTATGCAATTAAGGAATCAATCACATTTGAAACCATCAAGGTCAACCAATTGGAACCATTGGATCAAGATCCAAGTACCACAGCATATATATTCAAATGGTCAACCATCTCAAATGGTCAACCATTCCAAATGGTTCAGAACTCAAACCACCAAACAGTTTGCAAACCGTTTGGACTCAACATTGAAACTGTTTGCCCTAGATATTTGGGGAGGTGTGTGCTTATGATGATGTCATCATCATAAAGATCCAAACTCACGAAATATATTATGATTTCCATGGAGATTGCATCAATCAACCAAACTTAATTTCAGAAATGCAGAAATGATCACCAATTGATAAGGAATTGATTGCAATAATAAAATTAAGGGTTCAAGTTATAAAACCTGCCTCCAATTGAGCTCCAAAGCTCCAAGATCACGGCAACAATGGTGGATGCAACTCCTTTCACTATTACAAGGGTCGTCCCCAAGCTTTGAGTGAAAAGAATTGGTTAGAATTTGAAGAGGGGATCGAAATATGAAGAATTTATGCATTGATTTTCGATTTTCACCATGGATTCAAGGTGAAAGGAGGTCAAGAACCTTACCAAAAGGTTGTGGGTCGTCCTCCTGCTCCTCCACAGCTCCTTGGTCGTTTTCCAAGCAAGGGAAAAGAAAGGAATCCGAAAAAGCCTTTGTTTTGGCTTGGAAAAGGTACTTTTATAAGAAAATTGATGAGAGAGAAAATTCTTTATAAAAGTCTTTTAATTCCAAAATTGTTGCCACCACTTCCCCCTTGGTTTCTTGCATGCAAGGGCATCTCTATCCCCACCGAGTTCCCTTCCATTATCCATGAATGAAGGGAAAAGAAATTAAGCACCTTAACCCTTATAATAAGAATATCCATATTTGAGTGGAAATTCTTTTTCTTATTATAATGGTGAGTGGAATTTCACCTCCTTAGGATATGATCGTTCCTTTGCAAGGCCTTAAGCTCATCCACACACATATTAATTAAACCATTTTAATTTTGGTAGAAATCCCTTTAATTAATACATTCATGTTTTTCCCTAAATTGAATTAGGGTTTCACTTAGGATTAAATCTTGATTATTTTAATATCAAGATTCTCTCTCCTCCAACTTAATTCAAATTAGGTGCCCCTCTCATTTTCTTTGCTCTACATTATGCCAAGAAACATTAGGGACCTTATTGAAGTGGTAATTTTCATATTGAACCCTAGGTTTTGGGTAATTTGCACATTACACCAAAACTAGGTTTTAATGCACAAAGATTGCTTTACAAGCTTAATCTTGGTGCCCAAGCTTGTGAAAACCATACCACTACATCATATTCATTATTATGATGTATGAACATCAGAGGAACATCTTATCATGCAACATTTGCAATTTAACCCCTCAACTTGGGTAATTTGCACTTTAGTCCAAAATAAGCAAATATTACTTCAACATTGTTGAAACAGGACCAAAATTGAAACATAAGTTTCTCATGAGCCCTAAATACTTTTCCCAAGATAAGATTAAGTATTTACTCAACCTTATTACAAAAAACATCTAGGGTTAACACATAACCCAGGTCAGGGATGTTACAAATTATCCACCCCTTACAAGGATTTCGTCCTCGAAATCCCAGGAAAAAGGAGGAACGAATTTATTCATTTATCATACTCTCAAGTCTCCACATAATATATTAATATCATGTAGGTATCATGGATTTGTAATCCACACAAGGTTCCTTTCATTAGTTCAACCTTATCAATGTTAATGTTTATGCAAAGCATAAACCCCTAACATATGATGTCCATATTATTGAAAGGAAAAAGCATAAAAGAGCATACTTCTATCATCACCCAAGAATATTTATCAAAAGGAAAAACATATATATCTAATAGAGATAATTCACTCAGTAATCCTTTATTCATAAAGTTCACTTAGCAAACTCTATGTAATTGAGAATGTTCACTTAGCTTTTCCTTTTTATTGGGAATGTTCACATAGCTTTTCCTTTTAGTTGGGAATGTTCACATAGCTTTTCCTTTTTGTTGAGAATGTTCACATAGCTCTTCTTTTTAGTTGGGAATGTTCAAATAGCTTTTTCTTTTAGTTGGGAATGTTCACATAGCTTTTCCTTTTTGTTGAGAATGTTCACATAGCTCTTCTTTTTAGTTGGGAATGTTCACATAGCTTTTCCTTTTAGTTGAGAATGTTCACATAGCTCTTCTTTTTAGTTGGGAATGTTCACATAGCTTTTCCTTTTAGTTGAGAATGTTCACATAGCTCTTCTTTTTAGTTAGGAATGTTCACATAGCTTTTCCTTTTAGTTGAGAATGTTCACATAGCTCTTCTTTTTAGTTGAGAATGTTCACATAGCTTTTCCTTTTAGTTGAGAATGTTCACATAGCTCTTCTTTTTAGTTAGGAATGTTCACATAACTTTTCCTTTTTGTTGAGAATGTTCACATAGCTCTTCTTTTTAGTTGGGAATGTTCACATAGCTTTTCCTTTTTGTTGAGAATGTTCACATAGCTCTTCTTTTTAGTTGGGAATGTTCACATAGCTTTTCCTTTTAGTTGGGAATGTTCACATAGCTTTTCCTTTTTGTTGAGAATGTTCACATAGCTCTTCTTTTTAGTTGGGAATGTTCACATAGCTTTTCCTTTTAGTTGAGAATGTTCACATAGCTCTTCTTTTTAGTTGGGAATGTTCACATAGTTTTCCTTTTAGTTGAGAATGTTCACATAGCTCTTCTTTTTAGTTAGGAATGTTCACATAGCTTTTCCTTTTAGTTGAGAATGTTCACATAGCTCTTCTTTTTAGTTGGGAATGTTCACATAGCTTTTCCTTTTAGTTGAGAATGTTCACATAGCTCTTCTTTTTAGTTAGGAATGTTCACATAACTTTTCCTTTTTGTTGAGAATGTTCACATAGCTCTTCTTTTTAGTTGGGAATGTTGACATAGCTTTTCCTTTTTGTTGAGAATGTTCACATAGCTCTTCTTTTTAGTTGGGAATGTTCACATAGCTTTTCCTTTTAGTTGAGAATGTTCACATATCTCTTCTTTTTAGTTAGGAATGTTCACATAGATTTTCCTTTTTGTTGAGAATGTTCACATAGCTCTTCTTTTTAGTTAGGAATGTTCACATAGCTTTTTCCTTTTTGTTGAGAATGTTCACATAGCTCTTCTTTTTAGTTGGGAATGTTCACATAGATTTTCCTTTTTGTTGAGAATGTTCACATAGCTCTTCTTTTTAGTTACATTATACTCTCTAGATTGTTTTAGAATGACTAATTGATCAGAGTAATAAAAAAGATAACAATCTAAGAGTTTCATACTTGCCTTATCTTTAATAATCATATACCTGGCCAGGGTATATAAGTATTGAGATTAGGTAGTATGCATTTTATTTGCTATCATATTCCTCACTTTTCATATCATTATACACACAGGATTTTCCATTTCCTAAATTTTCTCCAGGCATCACTTCTATATCTCATCTTGTATCACAAGGATAAGAGAGATTATAAAGCATTTTTAAGAAATACTGAATAAGATGTAGATTCTCATCTTCCTTGTGTCCTTATAGGACTAGTCAAAGGAAGTTCAAAAACAACTACTTTTATATCTTTAACACATAGAATTAGGAAATGAAATATCAGAATGAATTTATTTCATCTGACCTGTCTGGGACGTCTGTCCACGTCCTCTATTGTTACTAGAAAACTGCCTCCTTTGTGGTCCTTGCTGACTCTGCCCCTGAGGTTGAGTCATTATTGAATTCCCTCTTGGACAATCCTTTACTAGATGTCCCGGTTGTCTACATTGATAACAGATCCTAGGTGCAAAATAGGGTCTGTGAGGTCCAGTTACCGATGTTGATGCTATGTTGGAGGCTCTATTTGGAACATTACTATGATCCCTACCCCTACTTGACATCCATTGTGCCTAGGCATGGAATCTCGATGATGTTGCTGATGCAGAAAATCTCGGCTTCTTAAAACTTTTAGACTCTTATCCTTGAGACTGAGTGTACACCTTCTTGCCACTAGTCTATCATTTCTCAATTTCAGACCTCTCTATCCTCCTTACCGACTCCACAAAGGTGGCAAACCTCTCCCTGTTCTCTAAAGCAGACACAGGAATGGTCAGTTCAGCGTTCAACCCTTTCTCAAAATGTTGAATTCTTTCCTCATCATTAACTGCCATTTGCAGACAAAACCGCAACAACTCCATGAACTTAGCTTCATATTCTCTAACGTTCATCTGTCCTTGTTTGATCCTCTCAAATTGAGAGATCTTCTGATCTAGATACGCCTTAGGGAAGTATCTACTGACGAATTCTCATCGGAATACCTCTCATCCAATTTCTTCACCTGGTCTCTTATCTTCCTCTATCATCCACCAATGACCAGCACTTCCTTTTAGGAGATACACAGCATGTCTTACCTTTTCAGCTTCAGGAATATCAAGGATCCTGAAAGCCTTTTCCATCTCTGTCAGCCACAGATCAGCATCTGCTGGATCAGATGTACCAGCATAATCTATGGCTCCAACCCGGTAAAGTCTCTCAAAAGTCTTGCCGGCTCCATAACCCTCATGATGGGCTGGTTCCCTAGGTGCAGGTATTTGCATCCTATCAGTCATGTGAGTCGTGGCTGCTATAAACTGCCCAAACATGGCTTGGAAGGTTGGTTCCCCATGTCATCTTGATTGAACTGGGGTTGTTCAAGTATGGGCTCCTCTCTATCATGGTCTCCTGCACCTCCTCCTGGTAAAGCAGTGTTGCCCTCAACAGCATGTTCTTCATGTGGTCCAGACATCTTCAAGTTCTTCTTCTCCTATGTGAGCAGAAGATATTATCAGATAAATTGGAAGACACTTAAAACATACTCTACAACCTTAGTCATATGTCTTTGTAGACTCGGCGAACCTAGAGCTCTGATACCACTTAATTGTGGCATACAACTCTCCAAAAACATAATTAACTAATGCGGAAGCGTTCACTAAGCAGCGGATTACCAAAAATCACTAAAAATTAAAACCTTTTTATCAAAAGATCCATTAAAGGAAAACTATCTCACATAGAACCAAAGTAACATAATTACATTCTTGTTCATAGGTACATATTCTGTATCATCTCCTTTTGAGCATTACAAGCATTAACTGTCCTGTCAAGCCAAACACAGGAAGTATAAAATCTCGAGGCACTGAGCCAAAATCTCGAAAGCACTAACTACTACTCCGAGGACCTGAGAGTACAGAGACGACACATAGGACTCTATCTATATATATACAAGACATAACATCCAGTGTCTCCACTTGAGACTTCACTACTGTCTGTGTTGCTGTTGTTGCTGCCCTTCACCTACTGAAGGATTCATGCCTCCTCGTTCGCGTCCACCTAAAAATGTGATTCCCACAGGGGTGAGACAATTGTAAATTGCCCCAGCGAGAGATATAACTCTCCACCAGAAACATTATTATTGTAGCTTAAGAAGATAAATATACACAAATGAATTATATTTGTTTGGTAGCAGTTAATTCAATGTCTAACAGATTAGAACACCATTCTTATCAAAAGCAATACAGCTATAATTTGATAGAACAACATGACACTTATCCTTTCAGGAATATGAAGAACATGTATAACATTTATTCACTATAAAATCATCACCACAACATTAACTCTCTTCGGGCTTAGATCATATATCTAATGCATGGCATTGTGATTGGGGAGTCATGGCATGTAGCCATACTCTTTTTAGAAAGTGTTGGGATCTTAGTCCCTCAACTCATCAAGTACATTTCCACTTTTAATAAGTTCATTATCATGATTATAGAATCTGGGTATTTGAACCCATAACTCACCATAGAACACTTATTTCCACTTATTAGGTAACTTCATACCTTCATATCATCTGACCCAGGGACATTATAATTCTTGCTACACAAAGCATTGCACATAGTTCACAAAGCTCATAAACAATCTAAAATAATTAGCACATCATGTGACACACAGGACTTATTAATTGTAGGTTACCTCTCACTAATCAACAAAGCATATGAAGGCTTATAAGGCCTATAGAACATTTTCAGTATACAGAACATCATAGATCATACCTGGCTATGCTCATCATCTCAACATATCTGCATGATTAGTGATCATGATACCATTACATATCAGTACTATGCAATATAAGGGTTATCTTATTACATTCATAACCCATTAGTCTGTATTTGAGCTTCACATAGGATTACTCTGTGTTAGATCTTCACATAGCAAGGAATCAATATGGATAACATAAGTATTCAATCATACTTATTTATTCTCATCATTCATCATTGAATGTATTATCAACACACAGCATGAGTTTCTCTCTCATCTTTTCTAGAATATGATTACATCATAGTTTATAGGTTTGGAATAACCTTTTCATAAGGCATGTTAGCCTACATTCAATAGAGTGCATTACATCTTAATGTAACCATTGGCATGACACATCTCATGTATCATTCATCCAATTATCCTAGAATTATAACACATCAAGGTATACCAGTTTTGGGGTGTTGGATGTGATATCTATCATATCTTGATGTATCACTTCCTTCAACACCTTTATCTTACTTGAGTTCATACACTTAGTTTGTATTAGGGTATTCCCCATCCTAATACTTTATGCACCAGTTCATCACAATTATCATGTAAAGTATTGGTCATTAGTCACTCACTTAGATTACACAACTGTTGCCAATACTATGGGCTCATCCTTAATTTAGGAACTATTAATATAAGGATATCCATTATCAACCTTTCTAGGTGTTACATTTTCCATAACATTAATCACTATTCCACTATTAGGAATAGTATTCTCCACACTTATAATTTGAGGATTCACATAGCATATTCCATATATTTATTTATTTCACATAGTATTACTCTTCAATAGAGTTTTACATAATCATCCTTCTATATCAAAGTTTCCCCTAGTATTATGTGAAATTAGGATTTCACAACACATCACCCAGTGCTAGGTCTTCACATAGGATTAGTGGCACTTCCCTATATTAGGGTTTCATACACCTTACCCCATTTTAGGGATTAAGGTTTTCTATTCACATCCAAGTAAGGTTTCTCTTACCTCATACCCAAATTAGGGTTAGGATGTACAATTCCAATTAAATTAGGGTTTCCTTAATTGTCACTCAGTTAGGGTTACATCATCACCCTGGATTTATGGTAACACTCAGCTTTTCCCTATATTAGGGTTTCACACACAGATTTGCTCTAATTAGGGTTTCACACATAGCATTGCTCTAATTAGGGTTTCACACATAGCATTGCTCTAATTAGGGTTTCACACATAGCATTGCTCTAATTAGGGTTTCACACATAGCATTGCTCTAATTAGGGTTTGGGCTCATTGATTAGGGTTTCATGATCTCATTATTATGGATCAACCCTTATCACATAGTTTACTCATAATGAGAGAATTAGGGCTGAATTATATAAGCATTCATCTCTCTAATTCTCTCTCTCATCCTCTTTAGGATGTTAACTACTCCAAGATTAATTTAGGTCAACTCTTCACTTGAGTACACATAGCTAGGGTTAACCTTCACAGTCATCATGGGTCTACATATTTAATAATCACAAATCTGATTGACCTTTGATCATATTAGATGTCCAAATGGTCTAATCAATTAAACCATCAATTATATAAATAATTCAAAAGGATTGACCAATTAAACTTTGAATTCCACAAAGTGATCAATTGGGTTAACCATTGAAATCTTCAAATGCATTAAGTATCTAAATAGGTTCACCATATTGGACATTTAATTACATGAGATATTCAAATGGATTAACCATGTTGATCTTCACAAAGTTAATTACTTATACCCTCAATGATATTGGTTCTCATAAACCAATTGGTGGAAAACCATTTGAACAAGTTGTACTTGAAACCAATTGAACAAAATAGATGTTGAAACCGTTTGCACTTTGGGTCACCAAACGGTTTGAGATCGTTTGGTCCCAAACGGTCTTGAGACCATTTGGTCCAAACCTTCTCAAAACTGCATGGACCAAAAAGGTACTTCAACACTCAATCGACACAATGTTTCAATCCATGGACCAATTATAAATTGAACCACTAAAATATTCATCAATTGGACCACTGAATCATCATTCAATTAGACCTTCAATTTAGGGTTTTGAACCCAATTGAACTAGGTTTGATAATCAGGAAACCATCACTTAGGGTTTGAAATCGAGGATCCATCAATGGTTGACATTGTGGAATCAAATCAATTGCAATCAATAAAATATCATCATCACATGATATGACCTGGCCTCAAATGGTATTGGATGACCACCAAACGGTCTTGAGACCGTTTGGTTGATCTCCAAACGGTCTTGAGACCGTTTTCCCATTCCATCATCAAAAACCATGACATCCAATTAGGGTTTTGGACCATTGGATTGATTATCAAATCAGCACTTAGTTGCAATTCAATTTGGTACCTTTGAACCTTCAAACACTTATCCATACTTAACCCTAAACCTCCAAACGGTCTTGGGTGACCCCCAAACGGTCTTGAGACCGTTTGGGTGATCCCAAAATGGTTTTGAAACCGTTTGGGTCAATCAACCCAAAACATCATCTCAACCAATTTCAAAATCAGCACTTAGCCGATTAATGTTTGCAATTAAGGAATCAATCACATTTGAAACCATCAAGGTCAACCAATTGGAACCATTGGATCAAGATCCAAGTACCACAGCATATATCTTCAAATGGTCAACCATCTCAAACAGTCAACCATTCCAATCGGTTTGGAACTCAAACCACCAAACGGTTTGGTGAAACCGTTTGGACTCAACATTGAAAATGTTTGCCCTAGATATTTGGGGAGGTGTGTGCTTATGATGATGTCATCATCATCAAGATCCAAACTCACGAAATCTACTATGATTTCCATGGATATTTCATCAATCAACCAAACTTAATTTCGAAAATGTAGAAATGATCACCAATTGATAAGGAATTGATTGCAATAATAAAATTAAGGGTTCAAGTTATAAAACCCGCCTCCAATTGAGCTCCAAAGCTCCAAGCTCACGGAAAAAATGGTGGATGCAACTCCTTTCACTATTCCAAGGGTCTTCCCCAAGCTTTGAGTGAAAAGAATTGGTTAGAATTTGAAGAGGGGATCGAGATATGAAGAATTTATGCATTGATTTTCGATTTTCACCATGGATTCAAGGTGAAAGAAGGTCAAGAACCTTACCAACAGGTTGGGGGTCGTCCTCCTGCTCCTCCACAGCTCCTTGGTCGTTTTCCAAGCAAGGGAAAAGAAAGGAATCCGAAAAAGCCTTTGTTTTGGCTTGGAAAAGGTACTTTTATAAGAAAATTGATGAGAGAGAAAATTCTTTATAAAAGTCTTTTAATTCCAAAATTGTTGCCACCACTTCCCCCTTGGTTTCTTGCATGAAAGGGAATCTCTATACCCACCGAGTTACCTTCCATTATCCATGAATTAAGGGAAAAGAAATTAAGCACCTTAACCCTTATAATAAGAATATCCATATTTGAGTGGAAATTCTTTTTCTTATTATAATGGTGAGTGGAATTTCACCTCCTTAGGATATGCTCGTGCCTTTCCAAGGCCTTAATCTCATCCACACACATCTGAATTCAACCATTTTAATTTTGGTTGAAATCCCTTTAATTAATACATTCATTTTTTTTCCCTAAATTGAATTAGGGTTTCACTTAGGATTAAATCTTGATTATTTTAATATCAAGATTCTCTCTCCTCCAACTATATTCAAATGAGGCGCCCCTCTCATTTTCTTTGCTCTACATTATGCCAAGAAACATTATGGACCTTATTTAAGTGGTAATTTGCATATTGAACCCTAGGTTTTGGGTAATTTGCACATTACACCAAAACTAGGTTTTAATGCACAAAGATTGCTTTACAAGCTTAATCTTGGTGCCCAAGCTTGTGAAAACCATACCACTACATCATATTCATTATTATGATGTCTCAACATCATAGGAACATCTTATCATGCAACATTTGCAATTTAACCCCTCAACTTGGGTAATTTGCACTTTAGTCCAAAATAAGCAAATATTACTTCAACATTGTTCAAACAGGACCAAAATTGAAACATAAGTTTCTCATGAGCCCTAAATACTTTTCCCAAGATAAGATTAATTATTTACTCAACTTTATTAGGCAAAACATATAGGGTTAACACATAACCCAGGTCAGGGATGTTACAATCCTATTGTGGCCACCAATGCCACCTTCTAGATGATTCCATACTATTTTTACATATAAGTATGTGTTATTCATTTTGTTTTTTCCTTTTCACTTATTATGGGTTTTTTTCTTGTCCTTCATCCTTTTTAACCTTCATTGGCTTAATAGGATAGGGAAAACACGAAATACTTTATTCAAGGTAGTTTTGCAAGGAAACCCAAATTTTAAAACAATGCACACAAATTGTTAAGCAAGTCCTTTCTCATAAAATATTTGCATAAAAATACAATCAAAATTGAGGTTATAACATTGAGGGTCCGAGAGCAAGAACTCTAAAAAAATTAAGTAAATCACAATAGAGTGTGGTGTAGAAGCAAAAGTATACATAAAAACAACTATTTGCATATGCCACTAACATCTCAACATTAATTATTATAAATCTAAGATGAGACATTGAAAAGAGAATTATACAAGTCTGAACCTGCATACTTGCTAGGATCTTCACACAATAGGTACATCTGTACACTTTCTCACATGCTATCTTTTTCTTCCATGCTAGCTCTGAACATTAAAAAAATGTGAAATAAGAGATCAACACACAATGTGTTAGTACATGGGCAGAATATATATATATATTAATATATATATATATATTTATAAGGTTTCTTAAATATATATATATATATATATATATATATATATATATATATATTTATATATATATTTATATATTAATATATATATATATATATATTAATATATATATATTAATATATATATATATATATATATATATTAATATAAATATATATATATTAATATATATATATATTAATATATATATATATATATATATATATATTTATAAGGTTTTCATAACTTGACATTTTTTCTTAAAAAGAAAGAAGATCATGGAAACAATTCTTTTATAGCAAAAAAAACCACCCTTTATATTTATTTTTCTAAATGAGTTGCATAACTAAGGTTTTAAGCACCATAAACATACTTGTTGGGCCCTCCATTTATACATAAGGAATCCCCATTTCCTTTTGGATATGGGGTTGGTCCTAACCATAAATAGAAAGGGGAAACATTGTGCACCTTAGTAACTACAAACCATCTATTCGTAGTTTATGTCTTCAAATGACAAAATATTGAGTACTACATAATAATAGTACACCCAATATTTTCAAATAGAAAAGCACTATCATGCATTCAACTAAAAAACTATAGTCATATAATTAAATCAATCCAAGTACATGAGTTTGAATGTTTCATAACTTATCTTTGATCTTTTAGTAATTTAGACATTACCTAATTAACAACAATTAAGCATCACTAATAAAGATACACCATTATTCTTAATTATTTGATCCATTCTAGGGTTTGGGCCAATCCTAGTTTCAAACAAAGACTAAATGTCTCCATGACATTTTTCATACTAATTAGGAGATCACAAAGCAGGATATGGTTTATGATTTATATAGTTTTGAGGCTTGGTTTTTTCCATAATTTACACGAGGATTGAAGCACTTAATTACATCTGAATGCAAAAATACACAATAAACATTGATAATGCATAGAAGAAAGTCTACATATATTTTCTAGAGGATGTTAACATCCCAATATTTGAGACCTAGGATAAAATGATCTTTAAAGCAATGATTGGACTAACCATATCACAATGGTGCACCTCCTTTCATGTAGTTCTTTGATAGGTACTCTATGGTCAAGTGTGCTCCAACCACAGTAGTACTAGGATGGTTGATTTGTCAGGAAGTGATACTAGACTGTGTGTGGATGAGGACAAAGCACACAACTGAGGCCAATGGTGATATGTGGGCTAGTCATCATTCTCAAAAATCTATTACATCCTTGGGAAATTAACCCAAGTGTTACAAATGGTATAAATTTAGATTCACCTCTAGTAGGTGGGATGAACATGGGCATGTGACACACCAGTCTTAAGACATATGGTCCAAACATGTTGGAAATGTCAATCCATGGTGATGGATCCACCCTTGTGCTTATAGCTATGGTCGGGAGATGAGTATACATGGGTCATTCTGGGTCTAGAATATAATAGGGAAATATTGTGAGGCCATATAGTTGATTATAGATGACATCAAGAGTCTAAGTTGGGGAGTTACAACATCCCATGATTTGAAACTTAGGATTATATGATGTTTAAAGGAATGATTGTCCTATCCATATCCAAGGTGCACCTCCTTTCACGTATCCCATCAATAGGTGCTTTGTTGTTAAGCATGTTGTTCCCATAGTAGTACTAGGATGTGTGACCTTTCGGGTTAGTTGATCCCATGGTTTATGAGAGTGAGGACGAAGTGTGTAGCTACGGTTAGTGGTCATCTGTGGGGCCAATCATCATTCTCAAAATTCAACTAGAGCCTTGGGTGGTGGGTCTAGTTGTATCAAGCTTACTCAATTCTCTAGCATGTGTGGCCGAAGGACATGTAGATTTAGTTGACCCCCCTCCCTTAGGGATAAATTTCAATACATATGCATTATGGTGTGAGAACCAGAGGATTCAATGTGGCCCTCCTATTTTGGGGTTAGGAAGGACCTACTCTCAAGCCAAGGTTTACCAGTAGACTATAGATGTTTCTACTTGTCTAAAGATATGTTTGCTACAAAAATACAACTAAAAGGAAAAAGTAACCAACATATCTATGAAAACAAAAAGAAGGATTGTGAATAGGGATCATGATCCAAAGATATAGTCTCTTAGTTTGTATTCCGCCTACAATTCTCTATATGCAACTGAGTTTCTACCACTAACTATAGGTTGTTGGGGAGAACTGAATTTAATGGTGCTATGAGTGGAGCTGATGTTAGCACGTATAATTTTGTGACACTGTGGCATAACCACGAGTTTGACTAGTACATATCTCTGACAGAGTGTATGACAATAGCAGACCAGACTAGTAGGATGACTATAAGCAAGGTGTTATTGAAATGTCACACTATTGTTGGTGGAGGGTGGACAATGAGTGCATGAATAGTTCTGAGCCCCAAGAATGTTTTTGAAGGGGTATATGAATTTGTTCATCCGTACTCGAGTTGAATTTAAACTGAGGGATTGATATTGAGACTTTTGTCTGTCACCATGTGAGTTATTCACTATGTCTAGGGTTGAGTCTAAGGCTGCACACTTTTATATATGGTTGCTTGGAAGAGCCCTGTGTCAATTTTGAGATATGGTGCTTTTCGTATCTAAGTGCTTGGAAGAGCTTTGGGTTGGTCATAGACTAGTGATTTTTGGACTCAAGTACTTAGAAGTACTTAGGGTTGAGTCTGAGACTAGTGATTTATGGATTCAAATACTTAAAAAGCTCCTTGGTCAGATTTTTGATGGCTTTGTAAGTGCTCCTCATATCCAGTTGAATGTACTTGGAGTAGTCAAATCAGCTTTTGAGTCCTCATCACAAGTGATTTTGTCTAAGTTACTTGATATATGCTTAACATTGTGTGGCCGCATACAATATTTGGTTATCTAACTATGGAATAATCTACTAAATCAAATAATGTAGATGAGTGTAGGTGGTCCCTTCAGTAGTGGTGAGGCCTTGTCCTTTGGTGTCACGAGCTTTTCGTATGCTAAAACAATCTCAAGAAGCAAATTTGGCTGACTAGCTGAGGGATTCCTCTTTTAAGGTTGAATTACATGCAAAAAGTTATTTCCATAGTCAATTTATAAGAAAATAGGAAGTATAAATTTGGGTCCTAACTTGTGAATATTTATCTTATATGCTCAGTCAAATGTGACTAATGCCACAAGAACAACCAAATGTTAGATGTGTCCAAGGGGAATGCCTAACTAGAATGTAAATATCATAGTTGATCCATGTGATTAGTAATTAGTAATAGAATCCACAATCATATTTGGAAGAAAATAATGTTTGCAATTGCACGATATCTTACTTTCCCCTTAAATAAGTTACTTCTAAAAAATGGAAACACAAAAACCAATTTTTAGTTCTTTGTTATCTTAATCTAAATTAAATATAAGGTAAATGGTACCACCATCTTTATGTTATACTTTTCTAGCCTTAGTTTGATATATAGTGTCCTTATGATATAATATCACACCAATTTGTATTCAACTACCCTAAACCTAAGAAAAAAGATCTAAATATTATTTATCCCAAACTCTTTGTCAATGTCTTTCTTTGAAATTTTAGCACAACGATCTCCTCTCTTTTTTCTTCACTCGGTAAATTCTTTGTTAGTGCATGTAAGGAAATAAAACAATGTAGCTTGATAAATTCCATAATAGTATACATATGACATCTATGTAATACTAAGGAACTATAAATGTTATAAAGACAAATTTACTTCCAATTTGAGAAACTTTTAGTTGAGATGTTTGCCATAACGATAGATTTCAACTACATGAAAGAAATAAATATACTATTATGTGTTGCTTATCTTCATCTAGTATATACTTGTAGTTATGAGAAATTCATTAGAATAGAAGACTTATATCCTTCATGACATAGCAAGCAATATATTAGTACATTTAGATGCTAAATTGACATTTATATTTTCATATTCGTCAAATGCCTTTTGAAAATGTCAATAACATGAGTGGCCCTATTCATATGCCAGTCCAAAGGAAGCAAACACAAAAGATTTAATTGATGTTGGTCATGTATGTGGAGATTTTCTAAATTTACTATAGTTTGGCCTCACCACCTAACTATTTGGGTCTACCTTGGACCACCTACTACCCCTATTTATTCAAAACTGACATTGCCTTTATATCCTTTGCTCATAGTGCAAACATAGTTGTCTCACAATAGTGGTGGCAAGAGAGGGCAAGCCAGGACACATGACCCCCCTCAACTTTCCAAAATACGATAAAATTATCAATATAGTAAATGAATATCCCAAAACTGACCATGCAATGCAAGTCCAAGTTCCAAAAATCAAAGGCATGAATGCACACATGACATTTTGCTAGTTCCCTTTGCTCGATGGTTTATGACATCTTATGAATGTTGTGTTGGGTGACATTAGGTATACTAGAGTTGATCATAGCTATCCATACTAGTCCTTAGTCTCATCGTGTTCATAATCTAGATTACAATATCCAAATCCTAAGTCGGTCATCATGTGTCACTATAGAAATCACACATGGTAGAGAAACCAATTCTCTATTTGCCATTGTGGTTGTCGCTCATCTCATCACAATGGTTGTCACTTTTCTTTTAGTTGAGAAACTAATTACTTATTTGGCACTATGGTCGTCGCTCATCCCATCACCTTGGTCATCCATTGTATTTTCAATGATAAATCAATTCCATGTTCATCATTGTGGACTTCACTCATTTTTCCTTACACTACAACTTCTTTTTTGAAAAATTTAAATGTCTGTAATTAAAATTCAAGATGAATATATTGTTGGCTGATGTGTATGAATTTGTTCCTTATATCAAAGACAATATCTCATTTAAAGTAAAGGCATTAGAATATTCATATGTAGTATAGTATTGAGAGTTTTATTCTTTTTAATGGTGTTGTGTTAAGGGGTAGAGGACAAATTCTACATCCAATCCTTTATAGTGTTAGGTACCAACATTTTTTTGTGAAAGCCACTCTGAATGAAGCTTCTTATAAGCTAGTAGCCCAATGCAAAAAAATTTTCAAATTCCAAATGAATATGCACCAATGTAGATTATTTTGATTTTTTTTCTCATTGCAGCATACCATGGAGAATATTAAAAGGACATAACTTATAAACCAAAATTGAATACTTGGTAAGTATTCTTTGATTATCAATAATCATTTGGTGTTGCATATATGTTTACATTATATCAATATTGTAAGACTCCTGACCTAGGTGTTTGGGCTAACCTTGTTTTCTTTGCTTAATTAGATTATTAAAACCTTGATCTAATCCTTTAACATGCTTTTATAACATGTGACAAACTTATGTTTTCAGTTTGGTCATGTTTGGGTGATGTTTGAGCTAGTTATGCTTGTTTTGGACCAAGTTGCAATTTACCCATAATTGAGGGTTATCTTGCAATTTTTCACATGTAGAGTGTGTCCTCTATGTCTTGGCATCATGAGAGAGAGAGAAAGATGCATAGGGGTGTCTTTCTTGGACAATGGTTGATGATATGACATCACATGGTGACATTAAGGTTTCTAGGGTTTGCCTTGTTGATGTGAATCGACCATGTTTGAGTTAGTTAAGTGTTGTGTCTGCAACACATCACTTGGTGAGTGTTGTGACCACAACACTCATCCTAGGTGTCGTCTGTTTCAACCTTGGTGCCCTAGTTGAGGTTTGGTCATTAGGGTTTGTCCTCTAGTAGAGTGCTTTACCATGTGTGGTGTCAGTGACCTAGTGTTCTGGTCGCTACATGTACATGGTGTGCTTCAACCACAACAAGGAGTGTAGAGGACCTAGGTGGTCACTACAATTCCTAGATAGTATCACCCTTCTATGCATTCATGTGTTATGTAGTTGCATGGTTGTTTCCTTGATGGATAAGTGTCCTTTTGGTGCTCTCTTGTATTGACACCTCATCACCCCCTTACTTCCCTCCTACCTTGAGTATATAACCCCTCTACTTCACATGAAAGTATCCTTTTTGGCCCTACTCCTTCCCCCTCTCTTTTCTTCGTCCTTGGAAGCTTTGTGGAGCAAAGTGTACTAATTTTAGAGCTTTGGTGGCTGACCAACCTCGTATGTGGTGCTTTTGAGCTTGATCATTCTCCTTGTGGTGATCCTTGCTGATCTTCCTTCTTGGTAAGTGGTTTTGAACCATTGATATCATTTTCTTTTGAACTCTACCCTATCTACCTCTTCCTTCTCGGCCACGAGACTATGGTGCAACCATTGTAGCCATCTTGAAGATCTTCTCTTCACATAGGTCAGAGACTATGGATTACCATGGCGGTACCTATGTGAGAAGAAGCTCTCTTCTATCTTCTTCCTTGTTTGGCCTAGGGTTTTCACCTCTTTTTTGAGCTCTTCTTTGACCATGGTGTTCTTTTCTTTTGAGGTGATCTTTTATCCATGGACTTGTTCTTGGTTGGAGTTTCATCTTTTCTCTTGGGGATTGTGATATTGGAGCTTGATCTCTACATAAGGTGGGTTATATAACTCTTTTCCTTCAACTATTATTACACCATTTTCTTGCATGCATGTTTCTATTTACATATCTAAAATGTGATCCTAATATGATATATGGTGTTACCATAACCTAGAATTTAAGTCTTGGTGATAATCACATGTGATTTTTTTTCTACTCCTAAACCCTAATCTTTGTACCTGATTTTGTGGTGATTTTGGAATGGATGGTTTTCTTTTTATATATATATTATGGATTCCTATCAACATGCATATGGTTTGAGTATCATGGATTAGCATGAATGTTTAGTTTTGTTTTGCATGTGTTGAACGTGGGTTTTATCTCTCTTAACAAGGTTCTTCATGGTAATTTCTATGATACATGTTTTAGGGTTTTGGTGGTCATCCTTGCATGGAGTTTTTCCTCCTTGATAGTACTCAGTGTCCTTGGCGTTTACCATATGTTTTGATCATGGTGTATCTCTATTTGCAGGATGGTTATGTGTTTTTGAGGTAGATTGACCTTGTTGGTCGCTACACCTTTGAGCTTGTTTTGTTTGATACCACCTTGATCTTGGTTGATGGTCTCTATGCATGGTTTCTTTTTTAGTTGAAGCACATGGCCCTTGTGTAGCAGTCACTACACATGACCAGGGTTGTGTTGCGGTCGCACACCTATTTGTGATGATGTTGATATTAGGTTATATGGTCGCTACACCTATTATCCAATCGAACACAGATGATCTATGCATGAGATGTGAATGTGAATGATTAATCATAATCAATAATGCTTAACCCTAATACACTTCAAACACATGGGAGGTGATGAAACTAGGGTTTGGTGATTGGGTGACACTATGTAAACCCTAATCAGCTATATATGAAACCCTAACCCTAATTTTGAGATATGTGATGTATTTACTTATATTTCTTAAAGTGATTAGCATGATTATGGTATTTTCTCTCTCCTACTTATGTAACCATAACCTTTAAGGTGGAATGAATGTCACATCAACGTGAATGCTATGGTGATCCTTGTATAATATAGGGTGGTGATTATGTGCAGTGTTGAGGCACACTGTGATATTGAATGTGTAGAAACAATGTGATTGGGTCTAATAACATGATAAGTGCCTTGTGCCTAGTTTGAGGTGAAATCCTCTATAGATGTAATTGAGGGATTGATATTACACAGTGATGTGATAATGATGTTGGCCTTGTATGGTAGTTTTAACTTGTGATGTTGGTGATGGCCTTGTTTATGATAGTGAGACAAGTATCATGTGATGAAGTGACAAGTTTCATTTCATATGCTTTATATCTTCTGGAATTGTACCTTTACCCATGTTTTTGTAGAACTTGTTTAGGGTTTGTACGTTGTAACTTGATTGATGCACTAAAAGATGCTTAATTGGCATAACTAATCAAGTGAAACCCTAATCATGTAGATGCCCTATGCCATACATCTATTCCAGTGTCAGAACTTGCTGGGTGGTGAAACGAGTCATTCCTACAAGAAACTCGGAGTGCATATTTTTGAATATGCGGGGGTGCAAGTCAATGATATATCCTTGCATCCACAATTATTGGTTTGGGAGGATGAATGCAGTCATGCCTCATTGTGATGTGATTGGTGAAAGGCAACAGTGTAACTACATGATTGGCTCTTTTTGAACAGCCACACATGAGGCTGTTCTCTAGTTATGTGACATGTACCAAGGTTGAACTAGTTGTTTCTTTTCAGCTTGACTATATGTCCCTATTGGTAGTTGACTGTTATCTCTCTGCATTGTCACTCATACTGACCGGGAGTTGTGCGGTGAGATCATGGATTCTGGCTCTTCCATTGATCTTTTATGGCACTGATTTCAACTCTATAATGATCAGCTGGATTTGAGGTGGTACAACTCAAATCCTCAGATCAAATAAAAGACGTAATACAATAGTGAAGTATATTTTCTTAGGGTTAAATATGACTCACATTGGATGACCCTTTGACTTATTTCTTGTATTGATTTCTTGAATTGTAATGTGGTAAGAGAAATCAATTGTTTTACATGTTCTTCATATTCCTTCTTAAAATATAAGATGTTCTACTGCTCAGTTGTAGATGTATGAATTCCTTAGACAATGATAACTGCTTTATTCATATCATTTAGCTGAATTTGTTCATCTTGAGAATATATGCTATTTAGCTTCTTTGATTTATCTATGCTTATAATAGTTGTTGGCGGAGAGTTATATCTCTCACTAGGACATTTGGTCTCACCCTGTGGGTTTCCACATCTTTTAGGTGGTCGTGCACGATGAGGTAGAGATCATGTGGTTGAGGCTGAGTAGCAAGAGGAGCATTAGATGTGAAAGGTTGGAGATGTTTATAAGTAGAGTCCTATGTGTCATCCCTACACTCTCAGATTCTTAGTGTGGTTTTTGTTGTTGTGTATATCGATATGAGTTTTGACAGTAGGCCATGGTTGTACAAACATGGTTTGTATGCATATGTGAATAGTTTATCATATGTGACAGTTTGGTGGCATGATTGCCAGTGAAAAATAATGTGTACATCTTTTGGCATGAGATATGTAATACAAGTGGTTTCTTATGGACTCAGGTGTAATACGTTCCAGCTTTTGTTGTTATGTGAAATCAATTTTAATTTCCTAAGTTTTCTGATAACCTGGTTGATTAGTATTAGTTTCTCACTTTGTTTTGAGTTAGCTCAATGTGTGTGGCGATGGGCGTCAGATTTTGGTTGATATATGAGATTTAGGTTTGCTAAGTCTACAAGGACATAGGACTAGGGTTTGTGTCTGTTCTAGTGTCCTCTAGTATATCTTATGGTAACTTCTACTTATGGAGAAGAAGAAGAAGAAGAAGAAGAAGAAGAAGAAGAAAAAGAAGAAGAAGAAGAGAAGAAGAAAAGATGTATGGAGAACACGAAGAACATGTTGCTGAGAGCAGTGTTGACGCACCAGGTGGTGGTGCTAGAAGGAAGGAGAAGGTTGATGGAGTTCCTGAGGGCCTCGATTCAACCCAGGAACTGTGGCCAATCCCGCTTTTTAGTCCATGTTTGGACAATTTATGACCATGATGATGCATATGACGAATAGGATGCCTATACCCCAAGCCTGAGAGATAGTACCCAATGTGGAATCCTATGGTTCTAGTAAGACCTTTGAAAGGTTGAGGCGTGTAGGGGCAGTGGAGTATGCAGGTATGTCAGACCCAGCTTATGTAGATATGTGGTTGACCGAGATGGAGAAGGCCTTTAAGATCCTCAATATCCCTGAAGAGGATAAGGTAAAGCAAGTTGTATACATATTGAAAGGGAGTGATGATCATTGGTGGGCCATTGAGGAAGAAAAAAGGCTTGGAGTTGGTGATTGGTTGGGAAGCGTTTCATTGGAAGTTTGTGAGTTGATACTTCCCAGAGACCTACCCAGATGAGAAGATCACCCAGTTTGAGAAGATCTGGTAGGGATATATGACAATCAATGAGTACGAGGCAAAGTTCATGGAATTTCTGGGGTTCTGCTCGGATATGGCTGTTATAGATAAGGAGACGATCAAATGCTTTGAGAAGGGTTTGAGTTTTGAGTTGACAATGTCAGTGTCAACCTTGAAGAATATAGAGTGGTTTGCCATGTTTGTGGAGTCTGTAAGATGGATAGAGAATTCAATCATGGAGAAACATGAGATGAAAGATAAGAAGAGACCTGCATAGAATCAAGGACAGTTGTTTGGAGGCTTCAAGAATCCTAGGTTTTCAACACCTCATTCATAGTAGAAGTTGGCAGTTCTATCTCAGTGGTCCCCAAGCAAAGGTATAGGTTGTACCTTTCCACCGATAGGAGCTCACAGTGTTGCATCAGTATCAATGATAGGGCCATCTAGGTTGTGGTATGAGAGCAAGACATGTTTCAAGTGTGGATAGACTAGACATACAAGGCCATATTTCCCAATGAAGAATGAAGAGGTGATGCAATAGCTGAGATAGAGTTAGTAAGGGTCGCAACCATGAAAGTTCAATAGTAGTGGAGGTCGAGAACGTGGTTAGGCGTCACATGGTGGTTCCTCTAGGCAAGCCAGCAGAGGATGGGTGGGAACATGCAATAGCTCAATTCTAAGCTATGAGTCATTCAGAAGGAGTGGTCAACCCACCAGTCATGACAAGTCAGAAGGAATTATTTAATTCTGATATGTCTACATCTTGCTTTATATCTATTTTGGTTGACCCGGGTGTGACACACTATTTTTCTACTAGAGAAGTGATAGCTAGTTGTTCCTTTCCTATTAGTTGTAGACACAATAGTCTTTGCTTAGAAACCCCTTTGGTTGGTTCTGCCGAGTTGTGGGAGGTGTGTCTTTCCTATGTCCTTTCTTTTTCAGGACATAGCATTCAAGTGAACCTTATACCACTTGATATGCATGGATTTGACGTGATCCTTGGAATGGATACTTTGGAGAAGTATCGAGTAGTCTTAGACTATAGTTCCAAAGTGGCAACGTATGTCGAGGGTGATGTTTCATGGATCTTCCAAGGTGATAGGAAGATTCTTTCGACGTGTCTGGTATCGGCAATGACAACAGAGAAGCTGATGAGATAGGATTGTGAGGCATTTTTGGCACATGTGATGGAGACTAAGGAGAGGAGTCCTAGTATTCAGGAAGTGCTAGCTATTTGTGAGTTCAAGAACGTGTTTTCTGATGACTTTGTGGGTGTTTTCCCACATGAGAGATTGATTTTGAGATCAATCTGGTACCCACCACACATCTGATAGCATAGTCATTGTACAGGATGTCGCCAACTGAGATGTTAGAGTTGAATAAATAGTTGCAAGAACTACTTGATAAATTCTTTATCAGACCGAGCACGTCTCCTTGGGGTGCTCCCGTGTTGTTTGTGAAGAAGAAAGACGGATCTATGAGGTTGTGCATCGACAATCGATAGTTGAACAAAGTGATGACAAAGAACAAGTATCCTTTACCGCAGATTGATGATCTATTTGACCAGTTGCAAGGTGCCACAATGTTTTCAAAGATAGACCTAAGATCATGATATCAATAGTTAAGGATTAAGGTAAATGACATACCCAAGTCAACTTTTAGGACTTGGTATGGTCATTACGAGTTTGTGGTTATGTCATTTGGGCTAACCAATGTACCATCAATGTTCATGGACTTGATGAACAAAGTGTTTTGGCTGTATCTTGACTAGTTTGTGGTTGTGTTCATAGATGATATCTTGATATAACCCAAAGTCAACTAACAACATGAACAACATTTGCATCATGCATTAACCGTGTTGAGACAACATCAGTCGTACACTAAGTTCAGCAAGTGCGAGTTTTGGCTGAAGGAGGTGTCCTTCCTAGGACACGTGATATCTGGTAAGGGTATTTGTGTGGACCCCAAGAAGGTTGAATCTATGATAGAGTGAGAGAAGTCAGAGATGTCGATAGAAGTTTGTAGTTTTCTGGGTCTGGCAGACTACTATAGGAGGTTCATCAAGAACTTCAGTGCCATACCATTACCCCTAACGAAGGTGAAAAGGAATGGTGTACCTTTCATCTGGGATGAAAAGCGTCATCATGCCTTTCATTCATTAAAGGAGAAGCTGAATAGTGCACCAATGTTGGTTCTGCCTGATCAAGGGAAAGGATATATTGTCTTATGTGATGCTTCAAGGAACGGTTTGGGTTGTGTGTTGATGCAGGACAAGAATGAGATTTCTTTTGCTTCACAACAGCTTAATAAGCATGAGGTGATCTACTTGATGCATGATCTGGAGCTCGCAATGGTGGTCCATGCTTTGAAGATATGGGGGAACTACCATTATGGTGAGAAGTGTGAGATTTTTACAGATCCCAAGAACTTGAAGTTCATCTTCTCATAGCAAGAGTTGAATATGAGACAGTAATGCTGGATGGAGTTGATTAAAGACTATGCTTGCACCATAGACTACTATCCAGGGAAGGCAAATGTGGTGGCAGATGTTTGATCAGGAAGCCTTCTTTGTAGTCATCTGTTGAGAAGGCACAATTATGCTCTTTGGTGTGCCATAAGAGAGACATGTTGGTCTCCTTGCATCGGATGAATGTGAAGTTGGAGGTGTCCATGCTAGCAAGACTATTGGCACAATTACAGGTGAATCCTACGTTGAAGTAGCAGATTAGATATGTACAATAGAGTGATACTGTGATACATCATATCTAAGCAGAGTTTGGCAGTGAGAAGTGTGATGGCTTCCATGAGGAAGATGATGGGATAACATGTTACCATGACAAAATAGTGGTACCTGATGTTGATGATATAAGAAAGTTAGTTATTGAAGAGTCTCACGCTTCGATGTACGCTATGCATCTAGGTAGCACCAAGATGTACCATAATCTTAAAGATATGTATTTGTGGCATGGCTTGAAGCGTGGTGTGGTTGAGTTCATTGCAAGGTGTCACGTGTGACAACAAGTTAAGGTAGAGCATTAGAAACCAACATGAACTTTGCAACCATTGCCTATACCACTGTATGGACCTCTCTTTTGATCAACATAAATGTCAACCATTAGAGATAATCCCTAAATCTAAACCCATATTATGAAATAAAATAATGAATTCTCAAAAAAGGAGATTAATATACGAAAAACATAGATATGTTTTTTTGTTTCTTCACAAATTCATAAATAAATGTCACATTAGGGACATCACATTTAGATATCACCAATCCTATTCAACTCCATTATAACTAGAATCAAATCTTATTCTCATATGCAGTTCAGTTTACATTAGACACATGTACATTAATGAATGAACTTAGTCTATAGCCCATCACAGGAAAGAGAGAGTACATGGACATTGCTATTTATATATTCCTTATCACGACATCTCCGTTGGATAGAATTATACCTAAAAACATTTGAAACAACCTCATGAGACTCATATAGAGCCCCAGTGAGTGGATACCTCCCACTCAAGCTAGTTACATGTATCAACATCTGATTAAGTATAATAAACTTAACAAAAACATGCAGATATTGAAATTCTAATAGATAGTTCTATCACAAGTCAAATCTAGCTTACAATGGTAATCTAATCCAGAAGATAAGGTAATCATGTAAACCAATTATAACTTTGAAACATCTTTTAGAGCACGTCTATCAACAAATCAACAGATACTTTTTAGTTCAGATTAAGAATCCTACTGTATGAGTATTAAGTCAAGTTCTAAGCATTTTGAATCAATACATAACAATAACATTATCTTTGTGATACTCCACTGGTCGGACCAAAAACACATCATGCAGTCCTGAAGATGAAGTACACATAATACATATCTACCAAACAATACTATCACGACATCTCCGCTGGATAGAATTATACCTAAAAACATTTGAAACAACCTCATGAGACTCATATAGAGCCACAGTGAGTGGATACTTCCCACTCAAGCTAGTTACATGTATCAACAACAGATTAAGTAAAATAAACTTAACAAAAACATGCATATATTGAAAAGTCTGACAAATAGTTCTATCATAAGTCAAATCTAGCTTACAATGGTAATCTAATCCAGCAGATAAGGTAATCATGTAAACCAATTATAACTTTGAAACATCTTTTAGAGCACGTCTATCAACAAATCAACATATACTTTTTAGTTCAGATTAAGAATCCTACTGTATGAGTATTAAGTCAAGTTCTAAGCATTTTGAATCAATACATAACAATAACATTATCTTTGTGACACTCCACTGGCCGGACCAAAAACACATCATGCAGTCCTGAAGATGAAGTACACATAATACATATCTACCAAACAATACTATCAAATAGCAAGCAATCCAACTCATATTTAGAATGGATATAAATCCCAACATTTATAACTTGTCAACAAGACATATCATGATATGAAATAGAAAATGTCCATAGCAACATGATCCACAACAAGAAGCATGATCAACAATGACAAATCATCAAGTAGCAATACAAAGAATGTAACAACCATTCAAATCATGTTCTACATGGCTTATCATCTTTTATTCATTTGCCCTGAAACTACTTGCTTGTACCTCACCAAGTAGAAGTCACCACACCTGATTCTCATGTCAACGACTCACCATCACTATCTTAGGGTTTAGTTGGCCACCCTAAGATATCAACAACAGACCCTGGCTGCCTCAAGATTGCCTAAATAGGCTCACATCCTCATCTCGGGTACACAAGATAGGAACCAACAAAATAGTACATCACATATCACAATATTTCACATACTTTTTATTTCACATATTTCATTTCATCAGAGTCTATTCTATCTGTAGATAGACTTACACATCAAGGATTTAGGGCCAGAGCCACTCCATATGACTCATTCCTAAATCTTGGTGGTATAACCTTTAAGGTATTGATCCACACTCCGAAAATCCTTCTCATAATTCATCGATTACTACAAAGAGATCCATTTTGTTTCCCTAGTGTGGTCCTCGAGGGAAACTCATGGTGTTCAGGGCACCTAACTAGATGTTTCATCATTTCACTTGCTATTAATCTCTTTTACTCATCTTAAAAGAATTCAAAACATCATATATCATATGTGTGTATTCTCACATAACTAGAATAACATGAAACATATTAAGCTTATAAAGAAAGATAATGACTAAAACAAGAAGCATCACAATTTATAGTTTGCAACATATATAGTTCTTTAAATTTCCACATCATCTCATAGCATTCACCATCAATGAGATTTCAGCTCAAGACATAATCTCATTGTCCAACATTTACCCCATCAGGGTTTTATCATCATCATTGGGCTTTCAACCCGAGACAATATCATTGTGTAACATTTACCCTCATCAGGGTTTCTCAAATGTAAGCAGTGCATATTAACTTCTATTTCAACATATTTGTTATCATCTCATTCTATATCACAGTTCTTAATAAATACTCACATAGGCATTAGAACTAGAAACAATAAAAGCATATAGATATCTTGAATCATTCATCACACTCGGGGAAGATTTATCATACGACATATACTTATTCCATCCAATTTCAACATATGCAAATAAATTTCATGCATAAATATGTATAACACACTTAGTTCTCTTCTTCTTTTATTTCACATTCTTCAGGTAGGGTTACTAATCAACACATGTTGAATATCTTTGAAGTCCATCATAACAGTCCATTCTCATAGTACAAGTATTCGATCAAACAATCACAATGCAAGAACACATTCTTGTAAAGCAATGTAAATGCTTGAACCTCATCTTGTAATTGAATTCAACTACATCTATGTGCATTCTTTGATCCCTTATTTGATATCGTTATTCATTAGCATCATCTAACTCATCATATTTAGGATTAGAGTTGGGTTCTTAGATTTGTCTACAAATTCCCATCTTTTTGTTTCATTTTATATTCATTAATCTCAACGTCTCTCATGTCATGCTCATTAAATTATTGGAACCAATCATTTTTAACTCACTTGATATACAATGCTTCTCATTTCATTGATATCCATCACAGTCCAGTTTTAGTATGTTTCATTCAATTTGGCTTAAGCCACATGTAATTAAAATAAAGGATTAAAGACTTCATCATAATAACTTCATTAGTTTCATCTCTAACTTGCCATCACCATCAATACATTTTTCTTCATATCATTTCTTATATTTAGATAAGTGTACATTATCAGTGACTTCTAATGTCATTCCCATAATCAACAATGATCATTCTTTATTATACTACTCACTTTAGCTTAAAAGAATGGTTTACGTCACATCTTCTTACACCATAATCTCAAATCATCCTTAAAAATTCATTGTTATGTAGCTTGTATAAAAAGACCCACATTCATGTGAGGGCTTACTCATTATTTTATAAGTTATACTAAAATAGATGCATTAGAATTAAATCATATTAGTAAGACTCATCATATTCAATTGAAGTATTAATAGTTACAACTTCAACATTTCGTCACATTTACAACATCATATACAATTTCTAGCTTTATCACTCTTAATCGTCTTAATACTAAACTTTTAGGGTTCTCAAGAAGTCATTCCTTAGTTCAACATATCACAAGAATCATATCAGTCAGTAATCCAATCATGATTCAGGGGTTCATGAGGACTATTCACAAACATGGAAACCCTAGTTTCCATTTTCACACATTTCATTCATCAATCACAAGTATACATTGATTAATTGACTCATTTGATTCACTTCCTCAACACAAACCCTAATCACAAAATGTGGTCACCTCACACTGATCCTTATGTGTAAACCATATTCAATTCCATTAACATTCAACAATACACTTATATAATACATTCTAGTACAATTCAAATATTGTTCTATACATGTCAATTCAATTCCAAGCATGTCAGCCATTGGGATGATTTTTAGGTAAAATTTACATGAAATAGCATAGTAATCTATCTGTAGGATTCTCCATGGATCCTCATACAATATATCAGGAACTAATTAAGTTCCAATCAATGATGAATAATCAAAATTAGTATAATTTCATCCCCTAATATCTTTCCTGAATCAATATCCAATCACATACATATACAAGCAAGGAATTTGATTATTTTGGTCGGATAGAATTAGGCTTTCAACATGAATACAGAGCTTAGGTGGGATAAAAACACTCACCTCGGGTGCCAAGAACCTTAAAAATGTAGGTCAACCTCTGAATTTTTGGAAACCCAATCAAACTCTAGCAAATGAATCCATTTCTCCCTCCTCTCAACTCAAAAACCTAAGAAATGAAGATTAAGAGGGAAAGAGTGAGAAAAGGGGATGATTTGTTGTGATTTCGAATCTAATCATAGGAGGGATAGAATATTGACATGTGAGAGAAGATTCACCACGAAATGATATGCAAAGAAGCTAAACTTACTTGATTTCATCATATTTCCTATCTAAGAAACCCTGGGTCAACATCTCCACCAATTTCTCTTCTCAAAACCCTAGCTCTCCTATATCTCTAGAATTCTATTTCTTGAATAGGAATGACGAGTTATGAGAGCTCCTTGTGTGTCGGGTTAGTCATGTAGATGAATTAAGGTGTTTATAACAATTGCAAACACACCCTCTGTTGTCTTTTTATTTTGTTCAAACTGGTTGGTCGGATGAGTTATAAACTCGACCGACACCAACTCTTCAAAACTCAAACATTGTCCAAAAAATATTAAAATTTAACACAATTTCTGAAATTGAGTTTATAAGATACAATTAAAATTTAAGATAATTTGCGGTAACTAATATATGAATCAAAATCAAATACTAGATTGTTATATTACAGTTTGTAGCATGGTCGATCGAGTTTGTCCCCGACAGAATTTGACTGAAACCCGACTCTATAGAGATAAAAAATCATCCAAAAATTATTTCAATTTAACTGTATGTCTATAATGGAGTTTCCCAACTATAGTTAAAATTTGAGATCAATTGGATGTAACAAAAAAAGATAAAATTCAATTACCAGACTGCTATGTTTCAATCTGAATACATGATCGGCTGAGTTTCTCTTGGGGAAACTTAATCAAAAAATAGGTCATAGAATTATTCAAAAATTCTAATATTTTTGAAGATTTCTCACATTTGAGATATCCAAATTATATACAAATTTCAAATAAATCATAGTTATACATAAAATACGAAAAATCATTTAGTGAACCACTATAATTATCAATTTTTGTCTGCATATGTCATTAAAACCTAATTGTGGCCGATTAGGGTTTTCAATTATTAAACCCTAATTATTTGAATCAAAATATGATTAAAGTTTCTCATCATATTAAAAACATAAAATTAAACTACCATCATTAATCAAGCTTTAAATAATGATCCACCTGGTTAAGTATGCAATCAATCAAGTAAACCCCAATTAGATGGTTAATTTGAAAATAGGTTATTACAACCACAGTGGAAATGGGGTCATGTTATGATGGACTTTGTGGTTGGTCTCCCTAGGATAGACAAAGGTCATGATTCCATTTTTGTGATCATTGACAGGTTGACTAAGTCAGTGCATTTCCTTCTTGTGATGACAACATATACAACATAGAAGCTTACTTAGATATATGTTGAAGAGATTGTTCATTTGCATGGTATCCCAGCTACCATTGTATCAGATAGAGGTCATCAGTTTACCGGTCACTTTTGGGAGTGCTTGCACACAGCTATGGGTTCGCAGTTGAAGTTCAACCCAATGTTTCACCCACAGTCAGATGGACAGCTGAAAGGACCATACAAACTTTGGACGATCTATTGAGAGTATGTGCCTTGTAGTTTTTGGGCAGTCAGGGTGTCCACCTCAGTTTGATAGAGTTTGCCTATAATAACAGTTATCAAAGGAGTATTGATATGAAACCTTATGGAGCTTTGTATGGGAGACGTTGAAGATCTCTGTTGTGTTGGTATGAGACTTGTGAGTATCAACTTCTAGGTCATGAGCTTGTATGCAACAGACAACAAAAAAGGTAAATATGATATAACAACAGTAGAAGGCTGCCTTGAACAGGAAAAAGTCATATGTTGATAACCGTCATAGGCCTTTGGAGTTCCAAGTGGGAGATAGAGTGTATCTCAAAGTCTCTCCTTGGAAGGGTGTGCTGAGGTTTGGAAAGAAGAGTAAGTTAGCTCCTAAGTTTATGGGACCTTCCCCTATGGTGGAACATGTTGGAAAGGTGTCTTATAAGTTGGAGTTGCCACCTGAGTTACACAGGCTGCAGTGTTCTATGTTTTAATGTTGAGGAAGTGTCACCCCGACACTGAGTTAGTTTTGTAGCCCATAGAAGTTGAGTTGGATAAGGACATGGTGTATGTGGAAGGTCTTGTGTTGATCCTAGATAGAAGGATCAAGGAGTTGAAGAAGAAGGATATTGTGTTGGTGAAGGTTTTGTGGCATTACTAGGGTGTGGAGGAAGCCACATGGGATCTTGAGGAAGAGATGAGTAGGAAGTACTTATCTCTTTTCGTTAGGATTTCGGGGGTGAAATCCTTGTTAGGGGTTTATGGTTGTAAGACCCCTGACCTAGCTTTTTAGGATAACCTTATTTTCTTGGACTAATGATATGTTTATAACCTTGATTTAATCCTTTGATATGCTTTTATTATATGTGACAAGCTTATGTTTTTAGTTTGGTTCTATTTGGACGATGTTTGAGCTAGTTATGCTTATTTTGGACCAAGTTGCAATTTACCCATGAGTGAGGGTTATCTTGCAATTTTTCACATGTAGAGTGTGCCCTCTATGTCTTGGCATCATAAGAAAGAGAAAGATTCATAGGAGAGCCTTTCTTGGACCATGGTTGATGATGTGACATCACATGGTGACATTAAGGTTTCTAGGGTTTGCCTTGTTGATGTGTATTGACCATGTTTGAGTTTGTGAAGTGTTTTGACTGCAACACTTATCCTAGATGTGGTTTGTTTCGACTATGGTACCCTAGTTGAGGTTTTTTCATTAGGGTTTGTCCTCTAGTGGAGTGCTTCAACCATGTGTGGTGTGGGTGACCTAGTGTTGCGGTCACTACATGTGCATGGTGTGCTTCGACCGCAACAAGGAGTGTGGAGTACTTAGGTGATTGCTACACTTCCTAGATAGTATCACTCTTCGATGCATGCATGTGTTATGTGTTTGAATGGATGTTTCCTTGGTGGACAAGTGTCCTTTTGGTGCTCTCTTATGTTGACACTTCATAATCCCCTTACTTCCCTCCTACCTTGAGTATATACCCCATCTCCTTCACATGCAAGTATCATTTTCAGCCCTACTCCTTCCCTTCTCTCTTGTGTTCTTCCTTGGAAGATTTGTGGAGAAAAGAGGACTGATCTTAGAGCTTTGGTGGCTGACCAACCTTGCATGTGGTGCTTTTGAGTTTGATCATCCTCCTTGTGGTGATCCGTGGTCATCTTCCTTCTTGGTAAGTGGTTTTGAACCCTTGATCTCATTTTCTTTTGATCTCTACCCTATCTACCTCTTCCTTCTCGGCCATGAGACTATGGTGCAACCATGGTGGCTATCTTGAAGATCTTCTCTTCACATAGGTCGGAGACTATGGATTACCATGGTGGTACCTATGTCATAAGAAGCTCTCTTCTATCTTCTTCCTCCTTGTTAGGCCTAGGGTTTTCACCTCCTTCTTGAGCTCTTCTTTCATGATTGTATTCTTCTCTTTTGAGCTGATTCTTTGTCCATGGAGTTTCTCTAGGTTGGATTTTCATCTTTTCTCTTAGAGATCGTGGTTTTGGAGCTTGATCCTCTACATAAGGTGGGTTATATCACCCTTTTCCTTCAACAATAATTGCACCATTTTCTTGCATGCATGTTGCTATTCACGTCTCTAAAATGTGATCATAATATGCTATAAGGTGTTACCATAACCTATAATTTAGGTCTTGGTGATAATTACATGTGGTTTGCTTCTACTGCTAAACCCAAATTTGTGCACCCAATTTTGTGGAGATTGTGGAATGGATGGTTTTCTCTTGTTTTTTATTATGGATTCTTAACAACATGCATATGGTTTGATTATTTTGGAGTAGCATGAATGTTTAGTTCTATTTTGCATGTGTTCAATGTGGGTTTTATCTCTCTAAACAAGGTTCTTTCATGGTGATTTCTATGGTACATGTTTTAGGGTTTTGGTGATCATCCTTGCATGGAGTTTTTCCTCCTTGATAGTGCTCAGTGTCCTTGACATTTATCATCTATTTTGATCATGGTGTATCTTTGTTTGGAGGATGGTTATGCGCTTTTGAGGTAGCTTGACCTTGTTGGTCACTACACCTTTGAGCTTGTATCGGCCAATACCATCTTGATCTTGGTTGATGGTCGCTATGCATGGTTTCTCTTTCATTCGAAGCACATAGCCCTTATGTAGTGGTCTCTACACAAGACCAGGGTTGTGTTGCAGTTGCAACACCTATTTGTGATGCTATTGATATTAGGTTATATGGTCACTACAACTATGGTTGTTATACCTATTATCCAATCAACCGCAACACTTAGTTACTGGTCTATACATGATGATGTGAATGTGAATGATTAACAATAATCAATAATGCTTAACCCTAATACACTTAGAACATATGGGAGGTGATGAAACTAGGGTTTGATGATTGGGTGACACTATGGAAATCCTAATCGGATATATATGAAACCCTAACCCTAATCTTGAGATATGTGATATATTTACTTATATTTCTTAATGTTATTAGCATGATTTTGGTATTTTCTCTCTCCTACTTGTCTAACCATAACCTTGTAGGTGGAAAGAATGTCATATCTATGTGAATGCTATGTACAGAGTGGTGATTATGTTCATTGTTGAGGCACACTGTGATATTGAATGTGTAGAAACAATGTGATTGGGTCTAATAACATGATAAGTGCCTTGTGCCTAGTTTGAGGTGAAATCCTATATAGATGTAATTGAGGGATTGATATCACATAGTGATGTGATAATGATGTTGGCCTTGTAAGGCAGTTTTAACTTATGATGTTGGTGATGGCCTTGTTTATGACAGTGAGACAAGTATCATGTGATGAAGTGACAAGTTTTATTTCATACGCTTTATATCTTCTGGAGTTGTACTTTTACCCATGTTTTTGTAGAACTTGTTTAGGGTGTGTACGTTGTAACTTGATTATGAACTAAAAGATGCTTAATTGGCATAACTAATCAAGTTAAACCCTAATCGTGTAGGCACCATGTGCCATGGATCTATTCCAATGTCAAACTTGTTGGGTGGTGAAACCAGGCATTCCTACGGGAAACTTAGAGAGCATATTTTTGAATATGCGGGGGTGCTAGTCAATGATATATCCTTGCATCCACAATTACAGTTTTGGGAGGATGACTATGGTCATGCCTCGTGGTGATGTGATTGGTGAAAGGTTGTAGTGTAACTGCATGATTGCCTCTTTTTGAACAACAATGTGTGAGCATGTTCTTTAGTGTCGTGACTTGTACCAAGGTCGGACTAGTCATTTCTTTTTAGCTTGACTATATGTCCCTATTGGCAATTGATTGTTATGTCCCTGCGTTGTTTCTCATACTGTTTGGCAGTTGTGTGGTGAGATCATTGATTTCGGATCTTCCATTGATCTTGTATGGAACTGATTTTGACTCTATAGTGATCAGTTGGATTTGAGGTGGTACTACTCAAATCCTCAGGGCAAATAAAATACGTAATACAACCTTTAAGTATATTTTCTTAGGGTTAAATACGACTCACATTGGATGACCCTTTGCCTTATTTCTTGTACGGATTTCTTGAATTGTAATGCGATAAGAGAAATCAACTATAATACATGTTCTTCATATTCCTTCTAAAAATAGAAGATGTTCTAATGCTCAGTTGTAGATGCCTGAATTGCTTAGACAATGGTACCTTCTTTATTCATATCATTTAAATGAATCTACTCATCTAGAGAATATGTGCTATCTAACTGCTTTAATCTATATATGCTTATAATAGCTGCTGGAGGAGAGTTATATCTCTCACTGGGATGTTTGGTCTCACCCTGTGGGTTTCCACATCTTTTAGGTGGTCGTGCCCAATGAGGTAGAGATCGTGTGGTTGAGGTTGAGCAACAAGAGGAGCAGTAGATGTGAAAGGTTGAGCATGCTGCTAGTGTTTGGTAGTAGAGTTCTATGTGTCATTCTTGTACTCTCAGGCCCTTGGGGAGGCTTTTGTTGTTATGTATATCGATACGAGTTTTGGCAGTAGGCCATGGTTGTACAGACATGGTTTGTATGTATTTGTGAATAGGTTATCATATGTGATAGTTTGGTGGCATGATATCCAGTGAACAATAATGTGTACATCTTTTGGCACGAGATATGTAATATATGTGGTTTCTAGTGGACTCAGGTGTAATATGTTCAACTTTTGTGGTTATGTGAAATCAGTTTTAATTTTCTGAGTTTCCTGATAACCTAGTTGATTAGTATTAGTTCCATGCTTTGTTTTGAGTTATCTCATTTTTTGTGGCGATGGGCACCACAGTTACAGATTTTCTACCATGTATAAAGAGATACTACTAGAAAAATATGAAGACAAGAGTCTATATCTAGTTCTTTACTAGAACCTCTATTTAGAAAGTTGAGATACAAAAATGCATGACAATACTTGTGATAGTGATGCTTTAAACTTATCATGAAAGAGAATTAGAGTTGAACATAGCTTAAAAGAGTTTGAATCAGATGTTGGGTTGTGATCTAACATAATATGACTACCCAATAGATAAAAGACATGAAATTCGTCGACCGGGTTTACAAAAAGGGACATGGTAACCAGAAAGTCACAAACTTTCGAATGTCAATTAACTGTAAATGTTTAACAAAGCATGGTTTTGTGAATTTCTCAACATGGACAGAGTATATTTATCCTCAATATGTTGCATGTTTCTTGAGTTTTGTCATTATATACGCAAGGGAGAGGGACAAAGAGGAAGTGTTTCTTTTGTATATAAAGGGTTCGTTAATTGGAAAAAGAAAGAATCATTTTAAAGTCATATTTTAGGACTTAATAGTGTGGACCTAATGAACGTATTTGTAGAAACCTGTATAAATTAGTTTTAGCTTGTTTTTTATCCTGCTCTAGAGATTACAATAGGTACCAAGAAGGTCTTCAAGGTGTTCTAGTGAGTCTTGAAGAAAAGAGTGATCTGTCTTGCCAACTCAATTGAAAAAGAGTGAATATCTATCACGCAACCTCTTTAATGAATTCAAATACACTTATCTAAAGCAAAGTATGCATCTTTCTTCCAATGGATCAACTTTGAGGTTTGCATCCAACCATAGATACCTCCAAAGGTGGAGCTTGAGATTTTAGATGCAGAAATGGCTAGAAGTTCCATTCTAAATGCTAACACTGCTAGTATATTATATTCCTTTCTCTTTCCTAGTGAATTTAATAGGATTTCCTCTTGTGTAGCCTACAATATTTGCAACAAACTATCCACAAATCATGAGGGGACTAAGAAAGTCAAGGATCCCAAGATAAATATGCTTCTCTTAAATTAGAGTTATTTTGCATTGAAAAACATGAAACTTTTTTTTTACTTAATGTAGAGTTACCTTGATTTTTAGTGGCCTAAAATCTTTTGGATAAAAATATTGAGGATAAGGATCTAGTTACTAAAATATTGTGTTCCTCTAACTATGAAAAGAAAGTACTAACATAGAATATATGTTGGACGTTCTATTTTGTAGCTTGAAGAACTTACATGCAATTAGTGACTTATGAATGGAAGATCCAAGTTTGAGAGGTGAAAGAAGAAGAATACAATAATTCTAAGAAAAAGAGATTGTCTCTTAAAATAAGGGCTTAAAAGTTGTCATCCTCTTCCTCAATTGGATAATTTATAAATAAATAAAAGAAGCATCCAAAAGGTAAGAAGAAGAATATTCATTCTTCTGACAAATACTCTAGATCTTCTTCTAGTATATGATGTGCTTGTGGGGAAAATTGACATTACAAGCATGAATTCCAAAAACTCAATAGGAAAAGAGGAAGAAGATTTTCAATGATAATAAGAAGTCTTGTCATGATTGTTAGGGCCCTTTTCAAAATTGAGATCAAATGATGATGAAGGAACTTGTTGTTGTGTTGTTGAATGCCTCATTTCTTAACATGTTGAAAATAATGGACGACAGGAGGAAGAAGTACAATTTACAAGATATAATAATTGTGAGGTAACCCTTTCAACATATTATAATTGTTATCTTATTGAACATGTTGAATACACTTAAGAAAAGGATAAAAACTATAAGAAAAGGATAAAAAAAAATGGCTATTATAGTTAACTCTTTAAATGATGAACTTAGTGACGTTAATCATATTTTTTATAGTGAATGAAAAATGATTTATGATACGGTTTCTCATAGAGCTTCTCTTCAAGATTAAGTTTCTAATATTCCAATAAAGACTAGTGATACAGAAAAACAACATATATTGTGCACTCATAATGAGTTTGATGTTATTTATCAAGATCAAATTGATTCATTTGATAATATTTCTATTCTTGAATATAACCTTGCCATTTCTATAGAGTGTTATTATTTACATCTACAGAGTCTTTAATACTTTTTAAGGAACACAAAAAACTTAAGAGATCTTTAGATATAGTTTCAAATAGTATATATGTTGAAGAATTAATTGCATTCTCAACATAAACATGTCGACACTAGTAGATTTGAATATGTTTCAAGATATAAGAGCCATCATAGAAATAAGATTGGAACTACTTATATTAAATGCTATGACAATAAATTTGCTTATATTAACCAATGTACATGCTTTTCATGTGGTATATTGGCCATTATGCCTTATCGTTCCTTTTTAAAAGAAAATATAACATGGTATTGGTTCCTAGAACACGATGCTAGCTGATGTTGTATATGATCATGAGCTTTTTTTTAAGGTAAAGGTCATAGCATATATTTAAAGCAAAGCAAGGAAACACCTACTTTGACGAGTCATACATGATGAAAATAAAATGAAGTGATGTTCTGCTGGGTGATAACCAATGTTGTTTAAAAGATTAAGGGGGAGGCACCCCTTAATAAGCCTCTTGTAACACTAATCTAGAAATTTTTCATAGAACAGCACTGGACAGATAGTATCACTGGTGTTGTTGTAGCAAACTAACTCTCGTTTCATCGTCCACCATAGCCTTCAGGTCGCAGAGAAAACGGGCTTCAGATTCACCTTCTTCAGAGTCCTCCTTACCATCTAGAGCCTGTTTACCTGCACATTGTGAGCAAATGAAGGTCTGCATCTATTTTGGAGATGATATTGTGCCTCAGTTTTGAAGTGTTGTTGAACAATCTGTTGTTTCTCTCAAGCCAAAGGTTCCAGCTAATGATGATGAAAATATCATTTCCCATGAAGGATTTGTAGTGTCTGTTTGGTGTAATCTGAAGGGGAAAAGTTGTTGTTTGGAGATCTAACTGGTAATTTCATGTGAAGTGTAAGAAGATGTTTAGTGAGAAGTTACACTTAAAGAAAATGTGTTCTACCGAATCAGAGTCCAATTTGCATAGAGGGCATCTGGAAGGGTCAATGAAGCCCCTTTTGGAAAGGTTATCTCCAGTGAGCAGCTTGTTGTGAAGGAGCAGCCAAAGAAAGGTTTTATGTTTTTGTTGCCATTTTTGTTTTCATATTTTTGTGGTAGGGGGGATAAACCTCTGTAAGATAGGTGTGTGTAAGCTTTTTTGACAGAGTAAGTGTTTTCTCATCGCCAAGTGATATTGTTTGAGGAATTATATTTAAGTGTCTACTTTAAGGCACATAGGTCATATGGTTTGAGATGCATGAGAATGCATCTTTTGAGAGAGTTTGTTCTGTTGTTGGTTAGAAGATAGAGGGCCTTGACAATGTTGATCTTGAGGAGATTGTTAGGGATAGTCCAATTTGTGTACAGGTTTAGAACAGAATTGTTTTCAAAACAGGGATCGTTCCAGAAGGAGATTTTTAGGTGGGAGTGTGGAGGCGTGTTGATGAGTTGGGTTATTTTTTAGATGTTTTTTTTTATGTATTTCCAAAGTGGTGAGGCTGATTTTTTTGGAACTTTGTGCCAGGGAGGGGATTTTTGATAGTATTTTTAGTTGATGAGGCTCGACCAGATTTTTATCTTATTTTTAACCAGACTGTTGATACTTTTCATTATGAGGCAGAAAGCATGGGTTTCAATGTTTAGTATACCCCAGCCACCTTGGTCAAAAGGAGCAGCAATAGTGTTCCAATTTACAAATGGTAGTGTTTTCCAGATTTTGTGGAGGGATGATAGTTATTCCAGAGGAATTTTCTTCTCACTTTTCAAGGAGTAATTTTGTTTTGGATGGAAGAGGTATACAACTCAGGTAGTGTGTGGTGATAGGAGTGATGACACTGTTTAGAAGAGTAAGCCTTCCCGAGAGATTTAGAAAGTTATTTGTCCAAGCAGAGAGTTTTTTATTCATTTTCCCTATGATGGGAGATCAGATAGCATTTGTGATGTTGTGGGGGGTAATGGGGAGACCTAGGTATTGTATGGGGAAGTCATCAATCTTACATCCAAGGAGATCTTTGTATCTTTCCAGGATAGATTGTTCCAGGTGAACCCCAAAGATGGACGATTTTTGGAGATTTATTTTAAGTCTCGAGATGTAGGAGAAAATGCCTAGGATTCTGAAGATATTGAGTAAAGAGGCATCCTCTGGGGAGGAGAGGATTATGGTATCATTGGAAAATTGTATTATGTTCTCTTTGCCTTCCTCTAGTGAGTTAATGAGGCCGCTGATTTTTCCAAGTTGTATCATGCGAGAGAGGATGGTTGTGATGATAATGAACATGTAAGGGGAGAGGGGATCGCCTTGTCTGAGGCCATTTGAATTGTGAAAATAACCAAATGGAACTCCATTTATGATTGTTGAAAAGTGGTTTGTGGATATGCATTCATGGATCCATTTGACCCATTTGTGTGGAAATCCAAAGCCAGTAAGTGTTTTTGTTAAACAGTTCCAGTTTACAAAGTCAAAGGCTTTTTCAAAGTCCAGTTTGATGGCTAGCAAAGGTGTTCGGTTTTTGTGGAAGAGATGTATAGTTTCATTGACCATCAGGTAAGCATCTTGTATGCTTCTACCTTTGAGAAAGGCGTTTTGATTTAGGGGAATGATTTTGTTCATGTGTGGTTTTATTCTATTGGCTAGGGTTTTGGCTAAGATTTTGTATGATGTGTTGATAAGGTTGATGGGTCTATACTGGGAGATAAGGTCAGGTTGATTGGTTTTTTTTATTAGGGTGATGAAAGTTTGGTTTAAGTGCTTGATGATGTTGTGTGGGTTTTCACTTTCGTAGAAAGTCTTAAACAGAGCCAGGAAGTCGACTTTGTAGTGATTCCAGTTTGCAAGATAGAATTCTACATTTAGACCGTCAGGTACAGGTGATTTATTTAATCCTAGTGTAGTTATGGCCAAGTCCAGTTCCCCTGGGGAGAAAGGCTTTATAAGGTCTAGAGGATTTTCGATGTTTGTAGGGCAAATCATAGTCCAAACCAAGTCATTTAGGTAGGAGGGATTGTAGTTGTTGTTGAAGATTTTTTTGAAATGGTCAGTGATGTGGTTTGTGATAGATTGTTTGTGGGTTGTGATCCTTTCGTTTATCAGGTGGTATGTAATGGAGTTTTTTCGGTAATTTTTGTTGTAGATTTTATGAAAGAACTTTGTGTTTTTATCCCCTTCTTTAGCCCATGTGATTTTTGCCATTTGTCTCCACCTAGTGTCAATACACTTTTTTGTGAAGTCAAGGTCATCTTTAATGGATAGGACAAGGGCTGGGTCAGCTGTAGGGTCCTTGTCCACAAAGAGGAATTGTTCTTCTAGATTTTTTAGTGTTTCGGAGAGCTTGTTTGGGTTTGTGTGTTCCCAGTTTTTTATGTGTATTTTGATGTTTTTTGTGTTTTGGAGAATCTGGTGGCCTAGGTTTGTGGACTGGGAGTCGGCCAATTTCCAATGCTCTACACAGTTGGTGGTAAAGTTGTTTATGGAGAGCCAAAAATTGTCAAATTTGAAAGGTCGCTTACCCCATGAAATGTTTTTGTATCGAGAATAAGAGGGAAATGATCAGAGATGGCTCTGTGAGAGATGTGAACTGTGGAGAGTGGGTGTTTGTCTTCCCATGTGGTGGAGCGGATGAAATGGTCAAGCCTGGCGAAAGTTTGATTTCTTGACCATGTAAAGGATGCATTTGATGGTTTAAAATCAATTAATGCATGTTTTGTGAGGAGCTTTATTGGATATCCTTTTGACATTGCATTGTTTTTCATTCATTTGATATAATCTCTTTCTAAATCTTAGTTTAATATTGTTTTAGTTAATTCTTCAATTCCTCATTATTAGTCTCTTGTATTTGTTTAGTTCTTGAATTTCAAGAAATTATTTTAGGACTGAACTCCTTTTTCTTGTTTAGAAAGAAACATGCATGGTTCATACTCAGTTTAGTTGACTCATTTTTTTATATTCTTGACAACCTCAAGGTGGTGTTGAACAATAGGTGACCACAAGCAAGAAGAAAGAAACAAAATAAGGAGAAATCCAATTCAGGTGGAGTTGTATCCATAATAATGGCAATTGAAAAATCATAGCTATACTACACCTCTCCTCATCCTAATGAGGTTTCAAGTTTATCAATCATACAACACACTATAGATTCCACCTACTCAATATTTGACCCATGTCTAATTAGCATTTTCATTCTCATGCTTGGACATAGAAATGCAATATACATAATAGTGCACACAACAGCTATAAAATCCTTAAGATCTGCTATATGTAGTTCTAGTGGGTCTAGATAGGGCCAGTTCCCATTATTTGTGTCATGTCTAAGAAAAGTCTAGGGGTGAAAGGGGCTAACTGATCCCTAGAATTTCCTACACTCTTGCTTTTCTCTTATTTTCACATTAGAATTCCTCCTAAGCTAGAAGTATTCTTCACACCAGAACTTGTGGTTTGTTAGGAAACTGAATAAAGTGTCTTCCAAAAATAATTGAGTCCATTTGCACCATATTAACCCATGTCACACACAACATGAATCCTCGAGTGAGGCATTCAATAAGATCCATTTACTCATATGATCCTATCAGATGTTATCCAAAAAATAGTTCCCACCAATCCTAAGGTCTACCTTGGATCTATCATTATAATTACCAAGTTTTGGTTCATTGCCTTACTCTAATTTATTCACAAACCATTTATGGTGTCCTTTTTAAAATTTATCTTGAATTTCAATTTAATTAGCAATTGAGGCATAATTGAACTCAATCATGAACTTGATCTTGATCCATCAACTAAAATATGATCACTCTCGTATATATGCATTTTCACAATTTTTACCAATTGGAATACCATATTAGGGCTTTGGAATCCATTTAGGGTTTTTTATCCTAGTTTAACCTCAATAGGGGGCTTTGGAAATCAATCTCATAATCTAGGTTACATTCAAACCCTTTCAAATAATTTTTTTCTTCAAATTATTTTGAATTCATTCTTGCATGGGGGTGTGGAGAATCCATCTAGTTTAGGGTACCTCTTCAAGGTTTGTAAAGCTCAAGACTTACATGTCAAAACTCATTGATTTAGGATTCAATGTGTTCATGATATCCTAACTTTTGAAGAAATGAGTAAGGACAAATACAAAATGTGGTCACACACAAACGACTAGGTCATAGCCATGAACCCCAAGTATAGAGGAGTAAGATTCGGTTTTGATGAGGAATGTATAGGGCATAATATAGACCTAGTCAGTTAGTATTAGTGTGATTGCACTTTTGGGGGTTGGTTATGCTGTTTAAAATTCTTGTTCCTCGATTTTTGGACAAGTAGGATTAAGCTTGATATAGTTAACTATGTCAGTTTAAGAATACACACACATAATAAAAAGGATTCAAAGTAGAATTAAATATGATTGTATCACTACAATTATAAATACATTCAGATAAATAGAGACTCTTAGTCTCAATGGGTCTCTCCTCAAACCAATGTGTTCCACAATAAGAATTAAGGTGGTTTTTGGCAAGAATATCAACCACTTAGCTTGTTGTGTATCTTACATGGACAACATTGAAATCACTAATACATTTTACATGTATATTGATTCTAGTGACCCACTAAGTATATTTAGAATTGTATATAATATCTTCATCCAACACGTTCTTTGCACATAGGCTATTAGTTTTTATGATACACTACCTAAATCTATTGCCTTTTCTAACTATAGCAACCATATAAAAAATAACAAGCTAAGCTTCTAGTACAATATCAACAAGTAGGAATTCCCTAGCCCCTCGATCCATGTTCCATATATGCCTCTCATAATGATAGAATCGGTTGCATTATGTTTCTTAACAACTACATATACATTGAATTTAATGTAGTTATAATGGAGTTGCATATACTCCAGCATATTGAAAGGTGTTTCAACTTTTTCCGCTCTATCCCATGCCTTCTTCATGTTCAACAATTCCCACTTTATAAAGTAGACATGGTGTTCTTTTATCGACCTCTTCTTTTCAAAGATATGTAGATTTCTACTAATCTAGATATACCAATAAGAAATTACAAACAAGATATTTTGGTCTTCATGTAACCTCATATTCATGCTTATCCATTTAATAAGGTTTCTTTGTAGAAATCATCACTACCAATGGTGTCTTATATCAATTCATCCCAAACTCTTTCGAATAGTAGCAATCTCTCTCAATGCATGACTATTTCTTCATTTTTTCCACATTTGTTGCACATGTTGTCAGTAGTCATCATCCTTTGGCATCATTTGTAATTGTTAGGAAAATGCCATGGCTCAGAATATGTATAAACATCTTTATATTGTCGATCACCTTGGCTTTCTAAATATTGTTCCATTCACCATAAAAACATTTTTCCATACTTCATTACCGAAATATTATATACTTTTTCTCTAACTAATTATAAGAAATCCTCATTGTTTTGTTTAGGGTAAACCAACACCAAAAGTTAAATAGTGTGTAGACATAAGCTAGAAAATATCCATGAATCACTCTAAGTACACTAAGCATATGATTCATAACAAGGTATCTAGTGATGTTAACCCTAAATATAGTCTGCAGAAATACGCCTAAGGTTTTTCTTCCTTGTATAGCTTGTCATCGCCTGGTAAAAAAATTTGTACCACATGCGCCAAATAAGATAATTTGACTCGCTATTGTAATCAACCCATCATCATCCTTACATTTTCCATGTATCACACCATGGTTTTATATAAGAAGTAGGGGATAAGGGCACATGCAAGTTCACAAATTCTTACCTGACTCTAGAACAGCTTGGTGCATATATGCCTAGGTATCCTAGAGGAATGCCATTAGGATCCCAATTTTCAAGTGAAAATTTTTTGTATGGTTAAGATGAGTTGAGTGCCATAACTTGTTAAGGATATCATACCAGTTATAACATACTTAGACTTTGCACCCTAATTTGAATCTCAAGTCATGACTCAAAACTTTTCTTTTCTTGAGTCCTGAATTAGTCAAACCAGTGCAGAAACCCTAGGATGTCTCCATACATATCATACCAATACAAAAATGGCCACATAGAAAAAAGTATAGATAATTTCATAACATATTTTGGAAGTATATATTTGCAAACCAGATTACAACTAAAAATATTACACACATGTACATGGTATCTAACGTGATTAGTTTGAGTCACGACTCAGAGAATAATGTTTGTATCTAGTTGAATATGAGCTTATGCTCTCGTCATACATTCTATTTCCCTTGACTGTAGGAGTGAAATGTTGGCGTTTTGGATATGCCACAGTCATATTTCAATGATGCAAATATTTCTCATTTATCTCACTAACATGTGCATTTAGTGTTTCACATAATCGAGGAACTTAAACAAGATCCAACAATAAAGAACATGCTATTATGTATGTGTTTGGATGCTTTTAGGTCAAGTTGTACCATGTATATGCTTTGTGTACAAAAGCATTTTGTACAATTTGATAGAAATGATGTAAGAACAAGTGATCATCTGCCTAATCCTATCCTAAACCCTTTTCCATACTTACATCAAGTCTTTAGGATAGGTAGGTGTCATTAGAAAATTCATTTTATATGTTTTTAAAAAAATTTATGACTTTGTAGGCACTTTTTCGATTGTACTCTATGTTGACCGAAATCCATTTCGGTTGAACTACACTTCGATTGAGAATTAGTCGTTGTAGAAAAAGAGACGTTGTAGAAAATAGCCATTGTAATTTTTGTAAAGAGACTGACTCTTAGTCGAACTACACTTCAACCAAGATGGATCTCTATCTAAGTACGATTCAATGGAGAACGGTCTAAAGTAATTGTTTTCTAGTTGTTGTAAACTCGACTTTTGACATTCTCATAACTAGTTTTACATTTGACTCAACCTAAACACTCCCAATGTCTAATTGATCATTCCTATTTCCTATATATAGGAGTGACATATGAACACTTAGTACACACACTTAAGCAATTTATTACATGATATCCTTCTCTAAGCTCATAATTCTACATTTCTATCTTCAAAACTAAGACATATCTCAATACTAGTGTCCTACTCCACTAAATATAGCCTTGCCTATTTCTTGTGAAGAGTTGATCATCACTTGTTCATTGAGATCTTGAATTGTAATCTTTTGAAGAGTTATGATCTCCTTCTTCCTCTCTTGGTGCTTCTAACTACTACTTGTGAGAAGGATGTGGGGAAGCTTCTTGGAGATATTTCTTGCAAAAAGGTTACGTCTAAGGCAAGAGGCTGATTGCAATCTACTCTATCATGCAAGTTCTCCTTGAGCTAGAAAAGTAGGATTGTCTTGAGCCACAAAAGGTATTGGTTGTTTTATGTATTTTGTATCGGTTAAAAAGGAATAAAATGCATGTTGGAAAATTTTAGTTTGGGAACAATTAGGTAGTGAACTGAAATCTTTTGACAGAACCACTCTACATCATTGTGTCTTGTGGTTGCTTCCATTTTATCTAACACTTGCTTTATATTTTCATTGCATTATCTTTTAAGAAAGTTGTAATCTAATCTTCCTTATGTTTTAAATTGCACAAGTTTAAAATTATCTCTAATCACCCACTCTCTAGATCTTTCAGTTGGTATCACATAAAGACTTAAAGGAGCACCAGCAAGTCCTGAAGATGGAGGAAAGTTTAATGGGACAGCTCGACTCCAAAGGATCATATGTAGGATGAGCGTTGATGTTCGACGGGGAAAACTACATATATTAGAAGAAAAGGATGCAATACTACTTCCAGACATCATCTTTGACCTCTAAAAAATGGTTGCCTTACCATACGAACCTTCAACAACTAAAATGGAGAAATGGGATCCATATATGATAAGTAAGGCAACTCGAAATGCCAAAGCAATAAGTATGTTGTACTCTTATCTATCTCCTAGTGAATTTTATAGAATATCTTCTTGTGAAACCGTTTATATTATATGGAGGAAATTGTTGGTTACACGTGAAAGAACCTAACAATCTAAGAGTGCAATGATTACTATGTTGATATATAAATATTAATTATTATGTATGACTAAAACTAAGATTATTACTGAAATTTATGCTAGATTTTGTACTCAAATAAATAATTTGAGTGCCTTAGGAAAACCTAATAACAAAGGAAAAGCATGTCTTCAAGATTCTTAGGTCTTTTCTATCATAATTTAAAGATAAAGTCACTACTATATGCTTCAAGAGAAGGCAAAGAAGAAGAAGCAAGAGCTTCACGTCATCTTCTTCTAGTGGTTCACCTAGTAGTCAAGAAGAAATTTGTCATAAAGTAATAAATATATACATTCTTCTTCTAACCAAAATATTAGATTTTTTTCTACTAGATGTCTCATATGTGGAGAGAAAGGATATTGGAAGGATGAATGCCCAAAACCAAAGAAGAAGAAGAAGAAAGACTCCAAGGATAAAAACAAGAAAGCATATCATTCTACTTGAGATAAAACTTGAGATAAATCGTCAAACTTAGTGGCAAATGATGAAGAAATATGTCATCTTATTGTTGAATGCCTCATTTACGAACATGAAGACAATGATGAACAAGAAGAAGAAGGTCCTCAAGATAGTGATGAACAAGAAGGTAACAATGTTGAGGTATATCTCTCAACTTTTTAAAAATTGAACTCACTAAACTTGTTGAACTTACTTCGGATAAAGTTAAAGGATATAAGAAAAAGAAAAATAAAATGGAAAATATTGTCGATTCCTTAAATGAAGAAATTCATGAGCTAAATGATCAATATGCAAGTGAAAAGAAAAAGATAGATGCCTTACTTCTCAAAATACTTCCCTACAAACTCAAGTTTCTACTCTTTTAGATAAGTTAAGTAATATAAAGAACAACCAATTTGTTGCTCACATTCTGACAATGATCTTATCCTTAAAATAAATAATGAATTAAATGATAAATCATTGAATAGAACATTGCTAGTACTAGGAAATTTTAATTTCTTCTACTAAAGACTCTTTGATGCTTTCCTAAGATATCTCTGCATACATTTTCAAACAGTAGAAACATTTTGAACAATATTGTGCATTCTCACAATAATTATGTTGGTACTCATGGATTGGTTATATTCAAAGAGATGTTAAAAGAAAGAAAAGGCAAGGACCCATTTTTAAACTGATTTCTTACATTCCTATTAATCATGTTACTTTATGTGGTTGTGGGAGATTTGGTCAATATGCTTTCTCATGCCCTTTCAAGAGAAAAAGTGACACAACATGGTTTTGGTACCAAAAACCTCTATATAGATTAATGGTTATATGATTGTGGGCTTCATTGGATATTTCTTTTATCATGACATTGTTTTAATCGATTTATCCTTAAATGTTTAGCTTTTCATTTGATAGCTATATATGTTGTTATTTGGTAGTTAGTTTCCTAGTTTGAGCTCAATTTTTCAGAGTATGAGATTAAGAGGGAGCTCAAATCATGAGATTTATATTGCCATCTTTGTTAGATTATGATCTTAATGGCTTCTCTATACCAATTATGGGCTCAACATTCCTTATATATGGTCTAAAGATTCTTTGTTGACCTCATTTTGGTATTTTTCATGGAATATCTATATAAATAGTGGACTTTACATTCCTTATCATTGGCTTAGAGTATCTTTTTGATGTATTGTGCTTAATGGGATGCTTTTATCATGTAGGACTTAACATTCCTCTCATTAGTAATTAGACCATGATTTTTTCTTGATCAAATATGGATTTTTGTCTGTACAATGTATCCATTTATTTTGGATATACTCATATTGGTTTCTCGTTCAATTGGTATATCCTTATTGTTTGGTTGGGTATATATTTCCTATCCAAAATGACTATCTTGATGAGGGGGAGTGTCTCCTTGAGGAGGAGCATCGATAAGTATAACCCCTTTTTGAATTTGACAAAGGGGTAGAATAACCCATGAAGATAAATTTGTCTATCTATAGAAATTTAAAGGTATGATTCTCTAAGTTGTCTACTTTCAAATTATCTTATGGAAATTTTTATCATCGTCAAAGAGGGAGAGATTGTTGGTTTTTTGGATATACCACACTCATATTTTGATAATGCAGATACTTCCTTGTCACTAATGTGTGCATTTTGTATTTCCGATGATCAAGGAACTTAAACAAATCCAACAATAAAGAACATGCTATAATATATGGGTTTGGATGTTTGTAGGTCCAGTTGTACCATGTATATGCTCTGTACAAGTGCATTTTACATAACTTGATAAGAATGATGTAAGAAAAAGTGATGATCGGCCTAATCATATTTTAAACACTTCTCCACACTTATATCAAGTCTTTAGGATAGGTAGGTATCATTAGAAAAATTATTTGATATGTTTTCCAAAATTTTGTAATGACTTTACAGGAATTTTTGGTCAAATTCTTTGTCGACCGAAATCTATGTTTGTCGAACTACACTTCGATCGAGAACCAGTCGTTGTAGAAAATAGAGCCATTGTAGAAAATAGCCATTGTAATTTTTGTGAAGAGACTGGCTCTCGATCAAACTACACTTTGATCGATATGAAGAGTGAGCAGTTGTAGAAAAAGAGTCGTTGTAGAAAATAGTCATTGTAATTTTTTTGAAATACTGACTCTGGGTCGAACTACACTTCGACTGAGATGGATCTCTATTAAACTGCACCTTGACCGAGATGGATCTTGGTCAAAGTATAGTTTGACTAAGAACATTCTGTAGAAACAATTTTCTAGCCATTATAAACTCAATTTTTGACATCCTTACTACTAGTTGTATATTTTACTCGACCTAAACACTCCCAACAGCTATATTAACCATTCCTAAGTATTTTCTATATATAGGAGTGTCATATGGACACTTAGTACACACACTAAGCAATCTATTACATGTTATCCTTCTCTAAACTTGAATTTTATATTGTTATCTTCATATCTAAGACATAGCTCAATACTAGTGTCCTACTCCACCAAATATAACCTTGCTATTCCTTGTGGAGAGTTGATCATCACTTGTTCATAGAGAGATTGAATTGTAATCATTTGAAGAGTTGTAATTTCCTTCTTCCTCTCTTGTTCACCTTGTTGATTCTTGGTGCTTCCAACTACTTCTTGAGAGAAGGATATGGGGAAGCTTCTTGGAGCTACTTCTTGCAAGAAGGATGTGTCCATTGTAGGAGGCTAATTGCAATCTACTCTATCATGCAAGTTTTCCTTGGGCTAGAAAAGAAGAGTTGTCTTGAGGCACAAAAGACATCAGTTATTTTATGTAGTTTGTAGTGGTTAAGAAAAAGAATAAAATACGGGTTTGAAAATCTTGGTTGGGAACAATCAGGTAGTGGATTGACGTACTTTGACAAAATCACTCTACATTGTTGTGTCTTTTGGTTACTTCCATATTATGTAACACTTGAAAAGAGTGAGTCATCAAGGAGACTTCCTCTCCCCGACCCCTGATTAGCATGTGGAGCATTTTATCTAACACTTGCTTTATATTTATGTTGCATTATCTTTTAAGTACGTTGCAATCTAACCTTCCTTGTCTTTAAAATTGCATAAGTTTAAAATTAGCTATATTCGCTCCCCTCTAGATCTTCCATAAATTTCTAAATTTATAAACCAATCACACAACTCTTAACGCTCTTAAGTGTATGAGGTTGAGTTGTAGTGGAGTGAACATAAGTAGTTGTTGAATGATTTAAACGTGAGGAATTTTTCATTTTCTTTCCACCATTTGTAATTTCATTGGGGTCCTTCTCATGTTTAATAGACTGAGCATGTGTATTTGAGTAAGTTCTTCTTATTCTCAATATACTTAAACTTGACTTACCATATCAAAGGTTGTCAGGTCTCATATCGATCCTACTAGGGTTGAGTCTCTTTAGAAAATTTTTGAACCTTTCTTGGATTATAAGTTACAATACATTTGATTCCTCGGTATAGCCACTATTTGGCGCGCAGTAAATCCCTCATGTTTAGCGTTCAAAATAGATTTTTCCCCAAGCCAATTTACAAGAGATAGAGATTGTCTCCATCGTCCATGTTTGTTGTTGCAAACCGTTCAAGTGCTATTTAGCTTTGATCCTGCCCCTCCCGGGCCCAGAAGTAGAAGATGTTGTCATCATCGTTGTTTTTGGCCTTTTTCCTCCTTCCTCTGTCTTCTCGTCCACTTATTGTTATCCAAGGAGAAGTCATGTGTCGCCGTGAGTTGTTATCCTCCTCTCCCTTTCTTCTCTGCATCGATCTAATCACCATGTTGATCCCAATTTGGAGGTCATCATGCACACAACTACAGCACCTATGACCTCACCTAAACCACCACTCAATCGATCATGGGCCCGAAGTAAGTTTGCTAAATCTCCACACCACATAGTTGGCCCTCCACTATCAAGTTTTCACAATGTGTTGGCCTCCTTATACATTGCACTCAGTCACAACATTATAGAACACCTTTAAGCGAGCTCCAGATTCTACACCTTGTAATGTCATATTACATGATGTGTTTCTTTCTCTTGTTCACTTCCTACTTCTTTGACTCATTTTAGCAGCCCCAAGGAATCAAGACATCCAACGGACAAAACAATTAGTACTCCATTGCACCTTCTTTGTTGTGCTTCACCTTCAGCTCCTCATTTTGCCTCATAAATAACAAAGAGGTGGTTTTTCATGATATGTTGTTGACCTGGAGGATCATTGACACTCGATTTATCTTCCTAGATGGACAGGACACACTGGACATCATTGACTAGACTGGGTGCTTCTTAAGAAGATTGTTCTCTTCAACTATTGTACTACTGGTGCACACATATGTCATGCTTACATATGAGTTCCTCACTATGCAAAAGATGCATCTTGAACCCAGCAAGCCAACGAAATCATTTGGGTTCATTAACTTCTTCCCGATGAACACTAAGTACAAACTTGCATTCAAGAATTTTTGTAGCACATGGATTTTACATGTGGGGGGGATCAAGAGGGAAGAGTTGTGGTCGGATATTATTGATGAACACAAGTACCATGTTCCATCTACTAGAGCTTTCCACCTCCATAACCCCATACTCTGCTACATCTGTTGCCTCATCAATTTTGGGTTGTTTGCAAAGAAGGATACCTGATGGTTGTGGCTCTACTAGTTCTTTTACCAATGTGGATGATGAACGATTTCAAGGTAAAGGTGGGTTATTTCTTGATTCACAAACTCACTGGGGTGCAGGAGGACACAAATACTGAAGGTTTACCTAGACCAACTAGAGTTTCTTCCTATGTCATCTTTGGTTGACACTAGATTTCTAATTTCCTCTCGGTTGCTGATGCAAGACCCATCTGGCAATGACAAATTCTGTCAATATTTCCATGGGTGTGGTGAGAAATTCTTGAGGCTTCCTAACCAGCACAACACTACACTAAAGAAGGAGAATGGGTGGTACATTTTTATGTGAATGCTAAGGGACATCTAGTTGAGTCCTCCATAGATAGGGAGGGGGCTTCTCTACGGCCCTCTCCTTATGCATTGACCTCTACAATACCACCACATTCGTCTACCAGCACTCAAACACATTACACCTAGACCACTCATAGCATGGCCCACATGTACAGATATCTACACTAGAATTTTGCCAGTCAACATGCTTGGATTACACAGTTGCAGCACTAGTATGTTGACATGTCTATCATCATCACTCGCATGGACTAGTGGCACATTGATGAGGGACATGATTTAGTTATGGGACCGTCGCCGCCTACCAAAGAACCTACTCATGGGAACTATGGCGACTACGATACCCACCACTACTACTCCCCATACTAGGATGGAGATCAGGGATCTAACTCATATCAATATAAGCTGCCACCATCACATTGAGGTACCCAGTTGCCTTTCCTAAGTTTGGACCTTCAACGAGGACATTATATAATTCAAGCTTAGGGGGAGCAACTGCTGGTAGTGTAGTTTTATCTTATATTTTACATTCAGTCATTTGTTTATGTAATTTCCTACGTTTTAGGTCTTTTCTTTGTTTTTGAAATTATTTGACACGTTAGGTGTTTATATGTTTTGGACACCCCATTCAGCTACATAATGATTTGGTGTCCTCGGTTTTTGAAATATTATGAAAATCATTTTTCTTTGGATTAGTTACCATTGAAATTTGATGAAATCTAGAGATATGCAAAAAAGGTATGTTCTCAATTAAAAGCCATGTGACAAACAAATTCTCTTTGATTAATTCCATATAATTAATGTGGTATCAAGTCAAGAGAATGACAATGTAAATTTGATGTTTATGAATGCTTGATTGTGGACATTTAGTTGCTTCCATCTCAAAGAAAATTTCTAACAAAATCCAACGATAATCGGTTTATGCTTTTCAATCATAAGCTTCATGTGTGCATGTGGGGGGTAAGTTTTGCGCTAAGCATTCACGGTCCCAAAGCAGAACCTAAATATGGAAGGCGTGAATATGGAGGGATCGCAAATGAATAGACACCCATAAAAGAGGCGTGATTGCCTGCATAGTACGTCAGCCTTGATTGAATTTGATGTACTGTTGGTAATATTTGATTATATGTGATAAAGGGAAATATTGGTCCCAATCGGATTTCCACATAGGCATAAGCCTATACTCGCATCCAGGTGTCAGAATATGTGTTTTTCATCCAAATCATTTCTCTTGCAATGATGAAGTATATGAATTTCTTTTCTAATTCATATGTATATTTGGGATGCTTGCACTTTCTGCTCTTGAGTTGGAATGGGTAGTGAATTCACCTTGCTATGTTGTTCACATATCTTCACTAAGATCATACTGCTCATAATTGGTAATTAAATTGATAACCTTGAAGAATTGAGTTGAAATTGCTAGCACTTTAGCATTTCAAATATTGGATTTGGTTGGAGTACATTCTTGGCAATAGATACATGAGATGCACATATATGGATTTTCCATATTGATTAAATACTTTAATTGCGTAAAGGACAAGCAATGGTTTAATATTGGAACAGTTTGATAAGCAATTTTCATATCACTATTTACCAACTTGTTTGTGCACTTATTGCCTGGTTCTCAGTCCATTAGACATCAAATATGGCGAAGTTGTCTTTTGTTGTTATTTGTTTCTCTTCATGGTTTTGATTGCATATATCCTTGTTTGATCACATATTCAACTTGAGAATACATAGATTCAACTCGGTATATGATTTGCCAAATTTTTACAAAGCATATACTATAATAGAGATAAATTGGAAGAATTACATATCGTGTTTATCAGTACATGGTGTTTTCCTTGCCAAATAAGGAGGAGAAAACTATAGAAATCACACATTGTAAAAATCATTTATGTGTATCACCACAATGGCTCCAAATTACAAAGCAAAAAAGGAACAGCATAATTTGCATTACATGCCATGTTGCTTATTGACAGACTCAAAAGGAAAACACCAACAACTTACAAGTTGTAAATTCAAATGAAATGGTGTGGAACTAAATGGATGTATAAAAGGGTTCTACCTCTATCCTTTTGAGGAATCTGATTCATAAGGTCAAAGAAGATGGAATATGTGTAGATCATAAGAGAAGGGTGGCTTGCACCATCCCAGAGTGTGAGGAGTGAGGAGGGGGTAGATTTGTTCATCAACATACACTATCTGATTTCTTCTCTGTGAATCAATTACCCTTTACTCCATCCAGATCTTAAAAGGAGACAGAAGGACGACCAACATGTGTTCTCTTCAAGAACTTGGGTTTCCTTTTGGGATTTCTAGACATATCTTCTCTCTCCTTTATATCTAGGCTATCTTTTATTGATTCAAATAATGAACTCCATTCACGTATTTGATTTTTGACTACTAGTCCATTTCATGAGAGAGTAATCGCTTATCTTGTGCATGGGGGAGAATCCCCACATCATATCATGGTGATTAATTGTTATTTGTGAATTAAGTGCATGTTCTAATTTTTGTTCGGTAACTATTGTGTGTTTATTTGCATGTGTTAATAACTAGTCACCCTTAATACAAGTTTTATGCTTTTTGATGCATGTTGAGAGGGTGCATAGGAGACTAAGAAAAATTGATTATGAATACATAACTTAATAGATGGAATTTGTTAGGTTGAAAGGGGCATACCAAGAGGCTTAGACTCCACCTAGTGATGAGAGTCCTAGGTGTAGAGCTAGGTTATTCCATGTATTAATTAGAGAGATATTTGAACCACTTGCTTCTAGATAAAAACATATGTACTTGTTTATAAAGTACTTGCTTGATATGTGATGTGTGGTGTGGTGAAATCCTTAGTATAGGAATCTTCTCCTCACACCATTAAAAGCATTTAGTTTTTGTTTCAATTAATTTTACTTTAAATAGTCGTTTAGTTTCATTCATACCAAGTTTCATATTTAATCCTTCTCGTGATTGTGAAATCTTAGAAGTCATGCGCCTAGCAAAGATTGGGTCCCTTTGGAAGGATCCCTACTAATTCAGTCATGTATACTTGTGGGGTGAATGATTAGAGACAATTATAAATATGAAAACTTGTTATTTGCACTAATAGCGTTATGTAGAACTTTTTTGCAACATCCCATACGCCATGTGTGTTGTGGTAGAACATGTACTCGGCACCAACTATGAGTTCCATGTAGTTCAATAGTTAGTAGACAACAAGGTCATCTTCCTGGCACTAGATATTAGTGTCATTTGTAGCTTGGTAATGTACTTGAGCTTAATGTTGAACTCAAGAAAAGTATGTATGGTATTCATCCATAACAAATAGTTATCCCAATTAAATTTGATGATGGAGATAGTGGCAGATTCACTATGCATATAAAAGTTTGAGTCTTTTCTATTGCCATTATAAAACTGAGTTAATTAATAGGAAAGATGGCACAGTACTAAAGTCTTACATGGACTACGTCAAGGTGATACAACATCATAAAAAAGGCACTACCAGAAGTAAATACGGTAGTGGCTAGAATAAGCATGGTAGGAAAAGAATAAGCTCTATCAGGATGACAACACATTAGGATGAACCATTACTGAAGGAGAATTGCATTGTGATTAGGGAAGAGAAAAGAATCCCCTATTGTAAAGACTCATCCACACATTCTTGCATAGGAAGTAAATACATAAAAACAACCTCATTTTCTCTCTCGAACTATTATAATTTCTCTCTTCATCTCATTTTTGTTTTAATGATTAGAAAATGATAATGTATTGATGAGGAACTATGGTGACAAACGTCCATTGTTTTTGTTGCTAGAAACACTCCTAGCAACATGCACACAAGGCATGTGTGTTGATGAGCCTTTGGTTGTGGCAGTTGGTGTTGGTGGCCACTAGAAGTGGGTGATTGTGGTGGCAGGAAGGACATCCATCACAAGTTGGAGATGTAATAGATAGAAGTTGTGTTGCGATGGAGCCTTGTACACCAGAAGGGACCCTAGAAAGTGCTCAAGATGCATGCAATAGAAGATTGTGATAGAAACAAAGTAGTAGAGTACATATGTTCTGGAGTAGATAAGAGGTTGGTGGCAACAAGAAAAAAAATAATGGAGAAAGAAGATGGATTGGGATGGGGAGAAGAGATTAGGCAACGATCGAAGGCAAGAACAAAGGGAGAAGACGGATGTGATTTGGAGAATAGGGATTGCAATCGGAATAATACAATAGTGGTTGCAGGGGAAAATAAAAGCAAATGAGGGATTAGGGGGTTTTTACCTTTATGATACTGATACCATTTTAGCAATAGAGTCACTGGTAACTAGAAAAGAATACAAAGGTTCTCCTTATATCAAAATGGGTAAAGTATGATGTACCATGAGTATAACATAACTTATCATAAGGAGAAAGAAATCCCTTTAACTAATTAACTCTAACAAGTTTGCTTCTAAGAATGCTCAACCGTCTCCACTTGCATAAAAACAATCATGTATAATAATAACAAGTGATATGACATAAGCATCATTGTATGCAAGTGATAATGCATTAGTCAAAGGATCAACAGTATTGCTCTTTAAAGGTACCGTGTAAATAATCTCATCTCCATGGTGAATGGTCCCTAATTTGAGATGACAGCGTTGAATATATTCTTGAAAGGGTGATGTGATTAGGGTTCCACGATCTAGGCAACAACCCCATTGTTGTGTAGTACAACTCTACTATATCAGTAATGCTAGAAAAAAAACTCCAAGTTCACTAATGAAGTTCTTGATCAATACATATTCATTTGTGGCATCTGATGCATCAATGTACACAATTTTTTTTGTAGGAACAACAGCTCTCTCTTGCTAAGAAGTTTCCTAACTAACACCACCACCATTGAGGTGAAACACAAAATTAGATTATCGATAGTAATCACCATTGTTGGCTTGAGAGCAAGAATCAATGTAACTATTTACAAACAATTCTTCCTTGCCTCTAATATCAAGAACGAGTCATTACTCCATATAAAGTAATTAAGGATAGTCTTGACTATAGTCTGGTGATATTAACCTAGATTTGGATGATATATGTTGGTCATGTTCAAAGGATATTGGATGTATGAACATGCACATAACATTGCATACATAGTAGATCCAATCTTTAAGGCTTAAAAAATCTTAGCCATGTGCTCCTCACTTCCAAAAGATGGATATCCTTCTAAAGACATATCTTGTGTGATGTTAGTAAGTTCCATTTTTCTGACTCATGCTTGCTATACTGCATTGACACCTTGTCAGTGTATGTGCTTTGAATTAGCCAACAAGTCTTCTAGATATATTATAATATCCTCAATTTTGGTAAAATTGAATTATATAAATGAATCCATTTGTAAATTCCCCAATGTTAATTATTGAGAGAATAATAATGTTAGACCACTTTGTGGCATGGGTGCAACCCATGGCCAAGTGAGACCCATGAGACTATTTTCTTTCCAAATATGTCCTTGTGGCACACGTTAAAGAAATAAGAGATGTTGTGTATAAATAAATATTAATGGCTTTATGAATTATTGGATAATAGGAATGTGAGGTGATATGCAAGTTTCTACAAGAAAATAAGATGTGTGGCATTTTTATTTAATTAATAGAATAATTATCTAGCCAGTTTGGCAACATCTATTTTGAGACATCAATTAGTATTGTTTTAATCTACCTTTTGGTATACATAAAGATAAATAAAGAAAGGATAAGAATCTAGAAATTGAGAGAAAATGGATATTTTATGGGATAATGGTATTGTTTTAAATAATACTTAAAAGAGCAAGATGTGTATATGAGAGTTTTTCCAATAAAAGACCAAATATAAGTTGTGAAAATATTGATTGTTCTTTCTCTTACATCACATGTTGCCTAAAGGAAGGGTGGATATTTTCTTCTCATAACATGGGGATTTGTTATAGAAAATTTATGAGTTTATATAAAAGAATAGAGGAAAGTATTCCTTCCTAGGATCATGCCTTGCTTTTAATGTTAATTGTTGTTGAGTTGTAGAATAAAAGAGATGCCTTTTTGGATACTCATAAAAATATGGTAATATGTGTTTATGGAAAATTGTGAGTATCTTGCCTTTTTGACAACTTTCTTGTACAATAGAGAAAACATGAAGGAAACAAGAAGAGAAGTTATGAAAAGGGGGATTTTGTCGTGTTAAAATGAATGGAAACACCATCCATACCTATACATTGTAACACATGATTTTTCTTTGTAAAGGAAGGGCAAGGAGTATGTTTTAACTAACTTGCCAATTACATCCACTTATATAAGGGAAACAGACCTATCGACCCACACTCTTAGTAAGATATAAAGGGTAGTACACCACCCCATTTTCCTTAAATCCTAGAGTATCTAGAGAAGGTATCAATTAAGAGGCAGAGCACCATGTCCCTATGCGCCTGGACACAAAGATGACGATGTTGTGGAGTCATCGGAGAAGTGGAAGGAAGTAGGTGGCGTGAGTAGCAATCTATTTAGTCGGGTCTAAAGGATTGAGAAGCGATCAGAGTTGTTGGTGTGGCCCCATTGCGGATGGGTGACGGTTGAAGGAATCCATCTAGGCCTCACAGTGGTGAAGGGACCTTTGGCATGTTCGCACGCAAGCTAGGCATTGAGAGAAAGCGAGCTTTCTTACTCAATGAGCAGACCAGCTAAGGTTTGGTCAGTGATGAAGAGGAAGAAGATGAACTGGGAAGATGAGGAATGTGTTCCCAGAATAGTGGAGGTGACCGTGTGGAGTGAAGGGTGGCTGAGACACCAAGAGAAGCCGCCATCCATCCTGGCTGGTGATGTGGATATCAACCAGCCCGGCGGCATCCTAATTGCATTTTTCGACGCCAGTAGGAGGGACGTCCAGAGAAAGATTGGTGGCAGAGGTCCATGGAGGTGGTGAGACCAGAACTTTGCAAGAAAAGGAGGCAAGCACCAATTGGTAGACCCAGCCACCAGGGTTGGAGCGTCGAACATAGACGTTGGTGCAACATCGTGCGTCACGCGGAGTCGCAACACGAGGATGAAGGAAACTTGTTGGTGTTGGACAGTTTTTCCCCCACATGTTTGTTCAAGACACAAGGCCGAGTAAGTCCTTTCACCTAGTCCTAAGACGAATTTCTAGTAAATTGGTAATATGATACAAAGATGGTGTGGTATCCTATGATTGGCTTAGAAACTCCATTCTTGTGTGAATATTCTAGAAAATTATTGGTACCTCAGATGAAAATGATTTATATATGAAAATTGGTTAGAAAAATGAGAGGAATCTAAAGAAAATACTTACAAACTCTAATTATACTTCCAATCAAAAGTGCCATGAATACATGTGTAGTAAGTGATTTATACATTAAAATCGTAGATTTGGGTATTAAAATATTGGAAACATTAAAGCCTTTCTTTCATGCTAGTATTTGATCTTGTGGAATAAGATGATAATCCAATATGATCATGACCATAATGATGATAATTAGAGTTGCTAATGTGAATAATCATGAATATGATGGATTAGGGTTTTGAAACTAAGGTTATAACATGCAATGTTGTTAATGAACATTATTGGATCTAAGTGATCATAACGAAGGGATGTGTTGAATATAGTAATTAGGTTACACACGACATCTAATGAGTAATAACTTTAATAAAGAATTGTGAAACAGAATTAGGGTTTGTACCCTTATTTCTTATGCAAACCCTACACCCTAGATTAGGACCCCAGTAGGGTTTGATCTATTTAATGTACTGGTGACACTTTAGGATTTTACATACATGCAGATTAAAGTTGATTGCTTAATTTGCTTGCTTGATTGGATAATATGTTTAATGGCTGCATAACATGCATGGCTCATCATTAAGCTACGAGGGTACGCTTAAGATTATCCCCAGTATAGTTTGTCGGTGTTGGCCAAGGTTTTCTCGAGGATTGAACAATTAAACTATTGGTTGTTGGTTTACATTTCGTTCAATTACAATGCCACTATGAGTATCACATAAAGAAAGATTATGTGAAGAAAAATGCCAGTTCTTATTTGCAAGTCAATGATTGATTATATGTTGTTATGTACTTGCACACTTTTACATGCACCCCACGTATACAACATAGTAATATACTGAGTCGTGCTTTGTTTGTCGGCATTTTAGGTACATGCTAAATGTGAAGATATTAAGATATGATGGTAGATAAAATTACTTGAAGACATTAAAGCAAACTTGTAAGGAGGATTAGATAGATACTTCTTCTCATATGTACAGTTCTGATGATAGAAATTCATGTAGCCCCTTAGATGAGAATTTTGTAAATAATATTTGAATTAATGGAAATCATTTACTATTATTTGTTATTTGGTTAAATTAGGATCTTGGGAAATTTTCGGTAATGGCTCTCAACTTTAAGGTCTTTCTTAATTGGGGGTTGTTGAAAAGTGAGGTCATTACATCTATCTCAATGGATCTTGACACCTAGAGTGTATGTGGCTTCACCCATGTCCTTCATTGAGGAATTATTTACCAACAAGTTTTCACTTTTGGAAGAGTCAAAACATCACTCAATGCAAGTAGCATATCATATACATAAACAACTCACTCCAACTAGTCTTCTTGTAAACACAAGATTCATCTCATTCTTGATGAAACCAAACACTTGGATTGATTGTTAATACAGTTGTCTTGATTAATAATTAAGTTTATAGCTTACATGCCTTTCCAGTTTAACCAAGAGATACAAACCCCTCAAATTGTGTCATGTACACATTTCAACAAGATTTTCATTTAGAAATGAAACTTTGAAATCCATCGGCCAGATTCGTACTCATTACATGTTGCAATTGCAAGCATGATCCTTATAGACTTGATCATGAAAACTGGTAAAAAAAGCTTCATCATAGTCAACATACTAAATTTATTCAAAAAAATAGCAATCGATTGCCCTTTATATGTATTCACTTTTCTATCTATGGCGGTCTTCTTGTTGAGGACTAGCATGCGGCCAATAAGTTTTACACCTTCATGTTTTACTAATTTCGCAATTGTATCTTGGAAACACAATTCTGTAAGTGTCAGCAAACAACCAAAATTATCCAAAAATTAATGATCCAAATTGGAACAAAAAGTGTGAACATGTCACTAACCTTTTTATACACAGAGTTCATCTCAGACCTCATGGCCTCAAGCCATTTACTCATATATGGTCCCTCTATATCATCCTTATCAGAGGATGGATCATCATGATCCATGGTGACCAACACAGTACCTAGTTGAGTCATGAGAAATCCAAATCTCTTTAGCTCAAGGTGATTCTTACTTGATATATATGGTATGTATGTGTCTTGAGGGGGTGTTCATGCCACAATAACTTGTGGTCCCTTCTCATTTTCTCCTTACATTTGGGGTTAGTTTGTGGATCTTGAACCTCTTTGATTTATTAATTTCCTCAAAATAGTTCTTACATAAATATATTTATTTTTCTAAAAAAGACACCAATTCTAACAACACATTCATTGTTCTAGTGTAGAATATAGAAACAATATCCTTTGGTTTCTCTAAGATACCCCAAAAAAGTATCTCTTATCATATCTAGATCCAAATTTCTGAGGATATGAATGTTTCATATGTACTCCGTAGCCTTGAATATTCATATAAGCAATTTCCAACACATATCTCAGATGGTGTCTTTTCAACCAATCTGGAAGGATTGTAATTATGTGTAAGTGTTGAATTTTCAAAGAATGTCCCAAAAATGATTTCGAAAGTTACCCTCATCTCATCGTGGACAACACTATGTCCAACATTGTGCAATTCCTACTTTTTCAAACACCATTATGATGGGACATTTCAAGTCAATTCAACTGTGATACAATAGAACACCCGAACAAATGGTCCTTACAATCTTGGCTCAAAAATTCTCTAACTCGGTCGCCTAAGATTGCATTAAATTCTTACCAGGTACATGAATTCTTTGAGCATTTCAAGGGATTGAGAGTTGTTGCTTATAAACATACCCATATCAAATTAAATCATCAATATTGTGATGAAGTATTACATTTCATCTCTAAAGATTGCTACAAGCCCCACATACAATAAAGTGTATGAGTTTGATAGTTCACAGGTCATCTCACTAGTCCTAGTGAAAAGCATTTTTGCCATCTTGCCCAACAAAACAAGATATGCATGTACCAAACAATTCAATCAAAAGAGTCTCACTATCCATCCTTATAGAGCTTGGAAGATTGCATGTTATCTAGGTGGCCAGAGTGATAGTATCAAAGGTATTTAAGTTTGGGTTGTGATGTTTAATTGAATTAGTTATAGATTATAAACATGCACCTCAATATCCTACTAAGATAGAGCATAAGACATTAGGTTGCTTCTAGTTTATAATCACCTAAATAAATAAGAGCAAATTGTTGTTTATTATAAGAAGAAAAATCTTCCTTATACAATCAGCACATAAAAATATTACTTATACATATGACAAGTACATAATAGCACTTCTCCAATGCTATTATAATACCTAAGGATAGAGATAAATGATGTTCCTACATCTACATCAACAACTCTTTTCCCATTAGTGACTTGTTGTTCCACAGCTCCCTTCCACAAAGGCTTACTTTCTTGTTAGATTATACACGTGAGAAGATGTGTGAGATCCATATATGGCATATAATACCCAAGATAAAGAAGTATATGAGCTTCTCTTAGTAATTCAATATGTTATTCCTTTAGACTTTTTAATTTTCTACTAGTTAGTGTGCCCATTTCTTCTAGTGTCTCTGCTTGTGACATTGGTGGCAATTGACATCTTGTTTGAGCCTCCCTTTGCCTTCAAAGTAGATGATTGGAACTAAGTTAGACTTTGAACCCATATTAGTCCTACCGTTTCCCTTGATCTTATCCTTTCTTATCTTGACCGTAAAAGCAACATCCTTTCCTAACTTGACCATCAAAGCAATGGTAGTCTGGACCTTTTTGATGTTGTCTCAATTATTTGCAACATGCTAAGAAGTTTTGGAAAGGTTAGACTATTTTTTTTTACTTTTTAGTTCATGACAAATTTGTTGTGGAATCAAATACATGGCCAACTTTTGACCCATGGGGAAATCATATCCCCAAAGTAGTCAATGTAACCAATCATCTTGAAGATGTGAGGACCAACTAAGTCATCCTCTACCATCTTTTTATGAACTAATTATTGCCTTGGACGCGTCATATTTCTCATGTTTAGTTTGTCCTTAGAAATTTCAATTTATTAAATGCTCAATCATAACAAAGGCCTCCATGTTCACATGTTTCTGTTGTAGATCAAGCATTATGGATGCTACCATGAGGCATGCCACATCACTACAATTACTATAATACACCTTAAATGCATCCCTTTTCGTCCTTGGAGCATTGGGAGTGGGCCCTTCAAGGAAATTATATTTCAATACATTGAGCTTGTACTCATACTTAAGAGTAGTACATAATTAGGTTGTTCGTTAAACATTACTCCCACTATTTAATTCACATTCATAGACCTCCCTTTTAATTGAAAAAATAGCAATGAAGATACTTTTGAATGGGCCAAGTTCCATATTTCATCAAGTTGTAAATTAGCTTTGCTTTAAGACATTTGTTTGTTGCATCATATGCAACCCTTAGATAAGTGGGAGCAACCCTCGTCCACTTTCAACATATGAAACACCATATGCATGCATTTGGCACCCAATCCTATTAATGATACCAAGTTAAGTCAAACTCAATTATTGATACTAGATAGTTGTTTACTCTACTTCTGCATATCTTATGTTCACCTCAAATCACCCCTAGATAGATTGGTCATCCTAATTTGGAAAGGCCATAGTAGTCTATTGAGTCCATGATGTGTAGCACGGACGCACGTGCACGTACACACACGTGTGTGTGCATGTGTGCATGGGCATGGGCAAGTGTGTGTGCGCGTGCGCACGTGTGAGAGAGTGTGTGTTTGTATATAATGTATCATTTCATAAACAAGCTCCACAATCACTTAGTTTAAGCATGATGATTATCGCTTCCCAAGAAAATCATTACAAGACAATATAATGAATGATGTCATGTGTAGTTTCAAAATATAGAATTGACATTGTTTTTACAAAATGAGTCTTTGTATTACAAACTTGGTCGTCTCATTACAGTTCGGTGCCTTCCTACTATAATACTAGATCCACATATAATGAACTTTAGTAACCTGACTAGATTTACGAATATATGGTAATAAATAAATATTCACACACACATATATATTATAGATTTAATAAAGATATTTCTATTAAGTGCCACGTGGACATTAACCAAAATATGTGCATATTCTCATACCACAATATATTTGATTCAAATCGAAAGCCACATATACATAATTAGGCATAGCTATGATGCCAAAATTTGGTTATTAGGAACATGAATGCAATAGGACATTAAGCTTTGTAAAAAAACTAGAGCACGACAGACCAGTACTCCTATATCGAAGATAGAGATATGAGATCATACCTTATCATGGACAAGTTCCAACAATTAATTCAAATCAATTTGAGTTGATAATCACCGTGCAATCAACTTGATTTTATCAACTACCTGATCTAGCCTCAAACTTATCGATCTTGCTTAATCATACATTTTTCTAACATTTGGACAATCTTCTTTTGGAATCACAAAGCAATGTGTTCTACAAGAAGTACTTCAGAAGATCGTCACTTTTCATGAGCATGATGCAGGTCATGCACGCAAAATTTAATGTTCATCCTAGTTATCCATCCTAGTTGTGACGCTTGGAAGGCTTCAGCCTGTGGGGTAGAGTGTCATAGAATCAGACAAAAAAATGATTTGTCATCTCAAGAATCATGAGATTGATGAATTTGACCGTCCAAAACATGATTATGCATGCATGCCTCTAGGTGACCACATGCGTGCCCAAATTCAATGTCTAAAACATGATTATGAGACATGTCTCTAGGTGACCTCATGTGTGCCCAAATTCAATCCTTGAAGATATTAATCTTCTTTCTATGTGGTGGATTTCTCAAACCTTAGAGACAACGTGGGACAAAACAAAAGCACTAGTCATGGTTATTGCCCTTCATATTATATATTGGGGATGGGAGAGGTAGAGGTGTCACAAAACTCTTTTAAGACAATATAAAGTTCATGTAGCACACAACTGCATTTTGCATTCTTATCTCTCATAGAATGCTACATTTAGGGAAACCCAACCGATTGTGGATTCTAGTTATCCAGTGGCATGGGTCCCAGTCGTTGGATTAAAATATATCCTAAGCAAATAGACTAACTAATAATTTTGTGTCCTCAAAGTAACTTCCGTACTTTTTTAATGTAACTTTGGACAATAAAATCCATCTCATCCTTTATTCTAGTCGTCTCTGTCTCTGACCATGTACGAACCATACTATGATAGTGGATCTGACAATCAATATTATAGACCACAAATAAAGAGTAATGTATTGCAACACATCATTGCTACCCAAATAGCAGACTAGTCTAACAACAATAACGTTATATTGTATTGTCCCTTTCTCACATATATCTAAATTGCACTAGAGGCATGGATAAGTCTTTTCTGTGATATCTAAGTTCATTGTTCTCCAAGTAAAATAGGAAGTTACATTTGAGCTCAGTATCACATATTAACTCAAGTGATTATGGACATATTGCCCTCCAATCTAACTCATTAAGAGACCTAGGATAACATTTTTATTATATAGCATTTACAAATTCAATCTACATCATCCATAATGTACATTATGACACTCACCGCATGTAACTACTACCTTTAAGTACATTTTTATTAAAATCACTAGTAGTGTCAAAATGTGTCATTAAATGGTTGTAGTAATGATTTCAAGTCAAAGCAACACAAAATCATTTTGTAATAAGACAAGTACAACAATTACATAATGATTGATGAATCATTATCAAGGTGAGTCGATGCAATACATGTGTTCTCCAGCAAATTTATGTGCCGGATTTGATATATAATATCTACGAGCCATGGTACATAGTCATTAGTCACAGACGTGCTAATCCGTTTTATTATTGTTGTCATAATTCACAAGAATACTTGACTATAATATCTAAAAAATAGCATCCACTAGAATACCACCTTCAAGTTGCATGCTTAGGAGTTCCATCACTTTCATAATATAATGTACCCAAGAGATACATTGCTAGAGAGAAATTCATTGCATGCTAGCAAATGCTATTCACTTTTTCAGTTTAGACACTCATTCTCCCTATACTCCTTAAGCGGATTTTTATGTTTGTGATAACTAGTTATTTCCTTGATGAAATGCATGAAACGTATTATCAAGCAAAAACTCACGCTTTAGGTATAGGTGCTACCTTATGACGTCAAGGCAGTCCAATAGGTAAAAATGAGGGGGATGGACAGTTTGTTGGCACAGATATCTGGCTTCAAACGGTGGATCTCGAGTGTAACATCCAAACTAACATTTAGCACAGAGTGTTATGCATTTACATGCTTCAGATAGAATTTTGTCAATTATCCATGGCTGCGTGAGAAAGGTGAGGAAGGGGGAAGCCACAATAGGCAGCAGATAGGAGTTGGATGCGTCGTGGCCGAGAATGGTTATGTTGCGACATAGAAGTACGCAAACTGTCAAGTTATAAGCAACCTGAGTTTAAGGTTTTGTGCGGCTTACATCATCGTATAATGTAGCCATGAACATAGGATACAAACGGCATATTCCAGAGCTTAAGATTTGAAGAGCATGTTTTGCACTATATGTAATTTAAATTTTCCATGCATGCATACACATGTTAATGTCTGCATCCCATCAGATGTCATTATCTTTAGAACCTTTCCCCATGCTGTTACCATTAGTCTCAACTACGTCATGGAGAATCGTGCGCATACAACACACTGAAAGTATACACAAGTTTCCTATTAGATTTTGCCAAGGATACCTCATCAAAAATAGTTACTGCGTTGATCGGATGAGCAATGACCCGATTAGAACATTCATATTGAGGAACGCTTTTGAAACTTTTAGGTCATATTTCAGTTTTGACTGGAGAAACTGCATACACACGTTATCTATAAATAAAATAAAAATCATTACCGACCGAAATCGAGCCATGATATCAAAGACATTTATTCTTTGCTCGTATTTGACAGCTAGTTGACCAAACAAGGTGTCATCCCAACCACTACCAAACCTCAGCCACTGCTTACTATAAAGTCAGCCGTGATACTTTTTGACAAACCATTTATGACGCATTTCACACAAATTGGTTGCATCTTCAACAGCTTGATTCCTAATGACGTCTTGACATGCTCTCTCTAGAACAGGTCTCACATAGTAAGTTGTCCACCAGGGTACGTTCATGAATTTCATGAAGGCCATCTCCATATGATCCGATTGATCGAATTGCCCCCCATCTGAACATCCTCATAGTTTCCCACCTGATCAATAGACATGATTTTTCCTAGCACTGTAAGCTTCAGTTTTCTGGTAAAGGGGGCATCAAGACTGAAAGAAAAGACAAGATCCGACTTTCGGTTTTTTATACATCAGGCACACCTGTTTCCCATCGTTAGGTCCATACATCAGGTATCGTAATTTAGTCCCTTGATTATGTCGGTTTTCCCACAAAAGAATGTATATAGCATTATCCACAAGGACCTTCAAACAACCACCGATGTAAAAATGAGACTGAAAAAACTGGAGAAATTGTGAACAAAAATCGTAGCAGATGTTGCCTTTATATAGCAAATGGAATATTACCACAAAGGAAAAAGAATTACATTCCCATGCCAAGGTCCCGCATTTAATATCAAGGCACGGCTGGAGATAGGACAGCTGCTACCGGAACGATTTTTATGCCAGCCAGATCCTCGTTTACTGGATTATTGTTTCCAGGAAGCAAAAAAGAAAGGGGGGAGAGGGGGTGTCATAAGCAACTTACATTAGAGATTCAGAAGTTAGCGCAAGTGAGTATGAGAAGAGCATGTGAATCGATCATCCTGTTCAAGAGATTCCACACTTGCAAACAGGACATGAAGTCTTCCTCCTCAGCCATGGGTCAATGCACTGCAAGGAAAGATGGTGAGGGGAAAACGAAACCATCTCCGAGACAAGAATGTATAAACAATTAAACTTCAATGCAAGCATTTGAGAGGTACAACTTTACATTTTTATGAAATTTGTGCAAACATGGTAAATGACGGATCGTCTCTCCTAATGTTGGGGCCTCAAGGCATACAGCGCATGCTTCACCATTCTCGGACTGCAAACGAGATGTAAGAAAACAGATAACAGAACGGTTAATACAAGTTGAGCAATTCCGCCATCTTTCCAACTATAATTACCTGGACTTTGGACAGTGGTAAACTGTTAATCTGACGAAGTGAAGCGCCACCATGTCGGTCATTATCATTATCAAGGGCTAAAAGCATCTCATAGTCATCTCTGAGAAACAGAGCAGAATAGGTGATCAATGAAAACTGCAAGACACTAATAATAAAGCAAATCAATTTCTCATGTTGATGACAAATTACAACCAAAACTACAGAACAGGGAATCCCAACACCAATATAGGTGTTATTTGAACAAAGTTACAGAACCAAAGGCAATTCAAACACCTCTGTACTACTTGAAAACACAAGATATGCTTACTCATTAAAATCGCGTTGAATATGGAGCAAGGGATTGGTCCGATTGGATACCCTCTCATCAACAGTAGCATCAAAAGCAGCCTCCAATGCTTCCAGGAAATCAATCCTCTGCAAATTAGATAGCAGATAACGCAACAGAAAACAGGCTAAAACCGAAATTTGAGGATATATGTCACCAACATACAACAGCAAAGCAATGGGTATAAAACCAACACAACTTTCAAGAAAAGTATATAAGGGAGATACAACCGTGTGCAACTCAGTTGAACAACATAAATAAAAAGATGCAAGTTCCTAAAAGATCAATAATGCATATTTATTCTTCTCAAAACTTCCCACCAACCATAAAGTGTTCCATTATCAGTGACCAAAGTGAAACACGGAATTCTTATCTCAGTGCATATTATCAACTATAGCAGACTTGTAATGAATGCATTGCCTAACTAACTGAAAAGCTGATTAAAAAAACTAACTGGAAGCTGTTGGAACGGTGAATAATTATATCAGTACATATGCAACAGTGGATAAGAGTTTGGGTAGCTAGGAAACTTGGACACACGTAGGACCTCTCGAAATGTATTGGGCATACCTAAAATGCGTCCTATCCGAGTTTAGGTGTCCTACTTCCAAGAAAAATGACACAAGGGGGAAGATGTTATCTTTCTTGCAAATCGTTTTCCTATTATTTTACCATGATCTTTACTAGGTTTAAGAGATGTTAATATCATAAAATGTAACAGAATATAACACACCCAGATCACAGGTAGAAAACAGTATCTAGGAAACATTCAACCATGACAGTGTTGACCTTTTATACCTCTTTGAATCTATTGTTTGTTGCATGGATCATAATTTGTAAGACATTTTGTTCATTGAGTTTCAATCCATTACATACATGCTGATTGAGCTTCTCAAAAGGCATTACACACTTGACCTTTAAGTCCCTGACCTCATTTCATAATTACAAGCAAGTCCTATACTTATATATTAACACTTCCCCTCAAGTTGGATCATATATTCCATGTGTCCAGCTTAGTATACAAGTAATAAACCTGACAACCATCGAAGGACCTCGTGAAAAGGTCAGCTAGCTGATCCTCTGTAACAAGCGACAGGTGGATCGATTCTCATGGATATTTTCTCTTAGAAAGTGTCCGAGTTAAATATATTTGGTTCTTTCATGGAAGGCAAGATTTTAAGCTATGTGGAGAGCAGTCTGGTTGTCACACTTTAAGTCTGTAGGAGCATCTTGCATGAAGCCAAACTCCTTCAACAAGTGCCAATGTAGTGGCACCCGAGTGGTTAAGTTGATGGTGTATGACCGAGAGGTCACAGATTCGAAACTCCTTCAAGAAGTGGCAAATCCATAGTCACTCACATGTCACTAGAGTCATAGCTATATACTTATTCAGACTCTACACTGGATCTAGCTACAAGGGTCTACTTCTTGCTATTCCGAGACACCAGATTTCCTCCCACAAATACGCATTAGCAATAAATGGTTCTCCTGTCCATACTGGATCCAGCACAATAAGCATCAGAGAAGGCATAGTCTATAGATGTCTTGCGATACCTTGAGATGTGAATCACAGCCTCCAAGTGACCCGTGCAAGGCTTATCCATGAACTGGCTTAACCACACTAGTAGCAAAGGCAATGTCAGGTTGAGTGACTATAAAATAGATCAGCTTTCCAACACACAGATACATCCCCAAGGATCATCAAGTAAATTCCCCTGCTCCAAAAACAACCTAACTTTAGGATTCATTGGAGTATCAATATAGGTTTAGTCCCAACATTCCTTATCTCAGGGAAAAAGATCTAAGACGCATTTCCTCTTTGAAATCACTATCACAGACTTGGCAACTCAAATACCCAGAAATATTTTAGAATGACTTAAGTCTTTTGAAATTGTTCCTACATAAAGGTATTCATCTATACAATGGCATTCATCCGCAATGATAAATATGTCATCAATATATTCTGGCAAGAAGATACACCCAAAACTCATTTGTTTGTAGAAGACTAAACGATCCATAGTACATCCGTGGATACCAAACTCAGAAAGGGCACTGTTGAATCTGCCAAACCAAGCATGAGGTGACTGCTTCAACCCACGGAGAAACTTATGAAGACATCATACTAGATTAGACTTCCCACAAGCAAAAAAACCAGGTGGTTGCTCCATAGAATCTCAACTTTTTTGCCTGCATGAGAGAAAATATCTAAATAATCCTTGTCGCCTAAGTGTGTCCCTTGGTTACCAAACAAGCCTTAGGTCAATAAACACATCCATTTGCACCCACTTTAACAGTGCAAAGGAAGCGACATCCAACCACAGACGTGCCCTAAGGACGCAGAACAAGGGACTTCGTTTGTTTCAGATGTAGGACCAACATCTCATATACTACAAGAAAGCACCACCATGGATAACCTAGTACAACTGAAACAGATGAAGATATAGAAACAAAGGACATAGAAGAAATCATGGCATAATATAAATGTGAAAGATGACTATATGAGACAAAGTTAAATATAGGATGGTTCACATTTTTTGGGATGCAAGATCTGATACATTTGCTCAAAGGCAATGGGATTAACCTACACGTGAGGTGGATGAGTTGCTTCTAACTGACTTTCGAACGAGGAGCCATTTAGAGGAGTTGAATTGGCATGGGACTCTATTCCACATGCAATTATGATACCTAAACCAAAATATCTACATGTACGATGAGTGTCGACCTAAGTGATGTGTGTGTGGGGGGGGGGGGGCATTAGAGGTAGGTAGAACCACGACTGAAGGCTCGGAAACACACGACTCGGTCACAACATGAGGAATCAATAGCCCCACCATGGCTATTGGTATCACTCAAGAACTATCATTGAAGAAAATTGTCTTCAAAAGAGGTAAAATTAGACACAAAGAAGAGAAGCGATGTAAACTAGGATTGAAGCACATATACCCCTTTTAGACCCCAGAGTAACCTAAGAAAAGACACTTCGACGGAGTACGGACTCAACTAGTCTGCACATGGATCAAGACAATGAACAATATAAGCACACCCAAAACTTTAGGTGAGACATGGTAACATATCTTTATAGGATGAAGGATCAGAACTGGTATGTGAGTCTGGACAGGCAATGGCATACAATTGATAAGGTAGTTGATTGTGAGAACTACATCCCCCAACAAAGTATCTACAAACATGGATATGAAGGAGAAGAATGTGAGTGATCTCAAAAATATGATGGATCTTCCTTCTTGGCACTTTGTTCTGTTGTGGAGTATGTGGGCAAGATGACTGGTGAATGGTGCCATTAGTTGATGTGAAATGGGTGAAGTCATGGCTGACAATATTCTCTGGTATTGTCAAAATGAGGATGCCAACTTTCTTTTTAGACTGAGTTTTTACTACACAAAAGGACTTAGATATAGACAAGAGTTCATATTAATACTTCACCAAGTAAAGCCATGTAGGAGAGAGTAATTATCTACAAAGATAACACCAAATTTGTATCCAAGTTTAGAAGTAACACAACTCATACCCCATACATCGAAATATATTAACTTAAGATGTGCTTTTTTCTTTGACTCTCAATAGATTTAAAGACTGGTCTTGTATGTTTCCCTAATTGACACAGTTCACATTGCACGCTCTCCAAGTTAGACAAACTCATGACCAAGACAATATGCACCACCAAAGGATACGCAGCGACAAGTGTTGTAAGCGACCTCTACAAGTAGTAAAGTCCATCCAGTTCATATCCTTCATCGGTCGCCATCCCAGTCTTCAAGTCATGTATAACACAAGTCTCCGATGAGAAAGTGACATTGGCTTAAAGGAAGCTAGTTATTTTGCTAATCGATAAAAAATTATAAGGAAAACTAGGAATGAACAAGGTGTGAAAGGGACATATGTGGAGTAGCCGAGATTGTCCCTTTTCCCTTAACAAAGGCAATGGAGCCATCGGCAAGTATAACACCAGGTAGGTTGGTCTCATGGGTATATGTGGTGAGGAACTCAAGTACCCATCTGATGTGATCAATTGCACTTGAATCAAGGACCCAGTCTGACTTGGACAACGATGCCTAAGATGGTTGAGAGATGCAAATTGATGTCCCAGATCTTTGTGCAAAAAGAGCAACTAAAGAGTAAAGACATAACCTTCTCAGAAGCTCAAAGGCGCATCAATTGAGAGTACTCTTCAGACAGGGAAACATGATCGGTCACCTTCTTCTAAGAACCCTTTGTAACCACCATATTGGCAGACTTAGCAATAAATCTGTGTAGATCATAATTAGTGTCCTTAGTGTGCCTTTTACTACCAGAATGGGTACACTGGACTTCGACAAAACGCTCTACGACCAGTATCAGTCCTCCTGAGTTGTGACCACAACCTCTAAATGTCGTGTCTCTATCGGACTAAATGACTAAGGCTAACTTATCACCCATTGACTGGGTGAAAGTGACTACATATTTCTCTAAGAAAACGTGTGACAACCTAGAGTAGGTATTAGCCAAAGAAGGAAACTCAACACTAGACAGAATATGACTGCAGACACCCTCGTACTCGTGGAAAAGTCAAGCAAACAACTTAATGATGGTCATTCGGTCATGCAGTTGTTGTGTTTGATGAATGTCTACTGAGAGAGGAAGTTGATTATGCAAATCATCAGCCAAGCAAGTTACCTCGCCAAAATGTGGTTAGTGACTTATCTCCCTACTACAGCCCATATAACTCTATTGTCATAGCGTACATGCGAGAGACATTGCTGGAATATAGAAGTTGATGATGCTCCTACAAGGTCATGTCCGTCTCAAAGTGGTTTGTCATGTCTACTCAACTCCATGCCATTCCACAGCATATTCAGTCGATTACATCATGTTGTTCCTATTACTTCAATACAGTAGGGTCTTCTATTCACACTTTAAAATAGATCGTAAAGTGTGACCCCACTAACTATAGTTGGTCTTGTATAGTACATGGTTGGTGATAATCTAATTGTGAAAGTTGATAGTTGGTTGTGGAATAGTAGGTACAAATTCCTTGTCTTCCATTGTTGCTTCCGAAGATGAAGATATCGATGGAAAATATTCCAAGGACAAAATGGAGAGCTATATAACAAAAACTGTGCAAAAAACATACCATGTGTACTGCTATGGTGACAATAGGTCTATAGCAGCAAGAGAGGAAGAGGAGTGACACAACTCCTTAACATTTTTAAAGTGTGTGGGCTCCTAGAGGCACCAACCTAGCGCGGAGCACCCCACTAGGGGCTCGGTCTTTACAAGGGACTTAACAGTGCAACACTACACAAGACGAGAGAACATGATTGTGATCTCCGTACAAAGAGTAGACCCTCCTTTACCATACCAGGATACCACCAAAGGTAGTAGGAAGAGGGGAGAGCACGGTATGTGTTATGCGTGCGGAGAGGTCACCTTATACAATATATGCGGTATTGCAAGAGTATATGCGATTTTTGGATTTTTTATTAAATTAATTATATATAGCATAAAAATATATATTAAGCATAGAAATCATACTTTCATTTGTAGAATACAAAATTATGTATATTTACAAGTGTCCGTACATATATAGATGTATAATATATTTAACTATTCATATATGTGGAGACATAAATAGCATACGTGAAATATGTATGTGTATTATATGTAGATATATACATATTGGCATGCAAATGTATATACATTATATGCATATATGTGGAAATGTGTGTATTTAGATGCCAATATATATCATATATGCATGTCCATATATATTAAAATGCATATATACATAAAATTGAATATTACACATTTGACAATGTTTGTGTATTATATGTAAGTATGCCATTCATGTATTGCTACAATATATAGATATAGATAGATATTGGAAGGTATTAATACATATACATATATATACATATGCACATGAGGGTGTGTGGGTATATAAGTAGTTTAAATTAAATTGAAACAAATTAAAAGAAAAAAAAGGTCTACAAAACTTCTAAGTAAAAAAGGTCGCATGTACCCCGCTTATGCTCCGCACAGTTACACATATGCAGCCATGACCGCATAGTGGGTCGTTTAAGCACATGCGGTCTGGCAAGAGGGCTGCACCGCATATGCCGAGCATAAAAATGGTTTTTGAGACACTGTCAGAGCACTATCCAATTCTAAAGTTGTCGCTACAACAGTAGCGTATTGTAGCAATGCGGCAATAGAAGGGAACATGGAAAAAGTGGCTCTATAGGGAAGGAGACGACTTTCCTACGGTTCCAAGACCTAAACCCAAGAGGAGATAGACAATCATTTTGCTCAGAATAACTAGCTCTCTCAGGACTCAGGGTTTCCACCCATTTTGCTCAGATACCATGTCACTACTAAATCAAACGAGGGGGGGGATCTAGACACCCTTTACATTTGGGGGTTTTATATTCATATACAAAAGGTATTACAAAGTTTATATCTAGGACCCTTACCTCATTAAATATTACAATTCCCTATTATTTTCATAGATCGCTTACTAGGCTTAAGAGATACAAAGATCCTAACATGTAACAAAATAGATTCACCCAAATGCACTAGAAAACAAAATCTAGGATACCTTTAACCATGACGAACGTTGCCAACTTATAACTTCTATATATATTGTCTATCGCATGGGCCATAACTTGTAAGTCATTTTTGTTCTTAGAGTTTTGGGCAATTACATATATGGTTCGATATTAGCTAGAAACATAATAGGACAAGTTTACAAGGTGAGCGAGCCAAGCTTTCGCAATAGAGTTAAAGCATTGTTTGTATTACTATATTTCAAGAAAATTGTGAAAGAAGATACATGTATACAGCATATCCATCTGTAATTTCTGAAGACCAACCAACAATATAATGCCACTATCTAAAATCTATAATTTTGGAAATTTTTGTATCTCGAGTTTGCATCCATGTCTAGAATTGTGTACCTGCTTCCTAATTAGGAAGAACCAGCAATGCCATTCAAATATTATTACAAGTGAAAATAGAAAATTGATCAACATAGGCATATGTTAAAGCCAATGAACTGTTTGAGATCATTTATACCAGCAAAGATCATTCGGGAACTAAATGATTCAGCAAGCAAGGTGTTGAGCCTATAATCTAAAGGTAAAGCAGTTTTTCACTTGGAATGTGTTTCATGGACTAATAACTAGATTTGTATCAGTAATGTCATAAGCTAATTTCTTGAAAAGCTTGATTCAATGGGTTTAAAGTGGTAGAAGATTCAATCCCATGTTTATTTCAAATTCTCTGCGGTTAAATAGGCCACAGATTGCAATATGATTGAAATCCTAGTCCTAGATTTGTGGGACAAAGAAAACTTAGCCTAGATGTGGGACTTTTCCATCTCGAGCCTTGAGTAAATCACCCCAGTTCCCATCCCGTCCGAACTTTGACCCACACCAAATGAAAAGAATGCAGGACAGCGATAGCGTTGACAGCCACTATGTCAGCACGGCATCCCCAATATGAACTTTCCATACAGTCTAATCATGAGTTTTTCAATTTTTCATTTTTGATATTACCAAGGATGAAAAAGTCCAATTTCAACGTCATTTCGGTGGGCTCCAAAATATAATTTACTGAAATTGAAGGATTATAGAGTAAAAACAATAATGGCCGCAATACCCAATAGGCGCATATATACGAATTGTTTCAAATTTTCAACTTTTTCGACGAAATTTTGAACAAAGATTGTTTTCTTCTATCATCTCTTCTACTCTGATAGTCTTACCTGTATTAATTTTAACAAAAGGTCAAATTTACATTGAGCTATATTCAGTAGCCTTAATTTTGATTATTTGGGACAAATATGTGAGTCACCTAAGATGTGTATGGATGTATGCAACATAGACATATAAATGAACCTAAACCAAGATTTGTTATTCAGTCAAGAACATTTAAAATAAGAAAATACGCTTGAATTAGCTTGGGAAGAGATTTTGGAGTCATTACATCTTGATGAGAATATGACTAATCATAATTGATTGAAAAAGAAGGATCCAAGTAGCTGACTGCAACATGGTTTGGATTGAAACTCAAGAGGATTGAAGATTGGATGATGACGGCAGTGAAGTTAGTCTGTATATTCTTAAATCTTAATCTATAGTTAGGTTGGGAAGATGATTAAGCTATGTATTACTAGATGCAATAAAAATAGGTATATCATAATGTGTTTATTGTTACACAAAATTGTCAAAATTTTGCCAAAAATATTCAGTATTGACAGCTATTGGGTACCGCAACACAAGTACCTCTAAATTAATAGGTAGTTTCAAGATAGTTCGATGTGTTTGACTATTTTCTTACATTTTGATGAAACGTATTGTGACCATAGCCTTGATGTAGAATAGGTACAAATAGGCCATGTTTCGGTGAAACACAACTTAAATCAAACCTATGTTTCAAGATATAGGGTTCCATTTTTGTTGATTGCATATGTAACTTGTTAATATATCTCTTTATATTCTATTATTTGTAATTTCTATATATTGTTGGACCTCTATGTAATTTCTCCAGTTTCTATTAATAAAAGGGTGAGAGGTCTTGAACCCTCACACGCTGCATTGCACGTAGCTTTGCAGCATGCGTTCACATGGCACCAGAGCAAGGTTGCTCCTAGGGTTATCCAGGCCGCCGCCCCCACCTCTCTCTTCCTCTCCTCCACGCCGCCGCCGCCAGCCACAAAGGCCAGCAGCCGCCGCCCAGGGTGGTAGCCACCGCCGGCGGCTAGGAGCAGCAACAGCAGCCATCGACCAAGGGTGGGCGTCGTAGCCGCCGGCCCAGAGCAGGCACACCAGCCGCCAGCAGCCCATAGTTTCTCCGGTTGATTCCGAAGGCAGCGTTTACGTAAAACGGCTCATGAAATTTCATATTGAAGGCTCCGTCCGTACGTAGGAAATTCCTAATCACATCTCCTCCATGTGTGATGAGGGAATTTTTGTTTGGGGGTTGTGGATGCGTCAGACACGCATCTAATCATTTGGCGTGACGTGCATCTCCCCGGCACTCAATCCTTCTGGTGACGTGTATCTCTCCGTCACCCTCAATCCTTTTTGTGACGTGTATCTCTCTGTCACCCTATCTCTTCGTTGAATCATGGACACCAAGGTATCTACCATCTACAACAAGATGTCACATATCCCCTCCATCAAGCTTAACGGGAAGAATTATCTCTTGTGGATGAATGTTGTCCATACAGTGTTAGAATCCCGAGATAAGGCAAGGCATGTTGATTCTGATCCTCCTGCTTCTACTGACAAAGGCTATGCTGAATGGAAGCGACATAATAGTCTAGTGAAGACATGGTTATGGAGGAGCATGGAACCTGGTATTACTGCTAGGTTCATGTTTTATACTACTGCCAAAGACATATGGGATGCAGTAAAGAAGCATTACTCTCAAGAAAAGAATGTTCTTCGTCATTTTATGATATATGATCACCTCTTCGCAGGACGACAGGGAGACAAGTCTTTAGAAGAATATTTCGGAGTGATCCAAGGTATTGCTCAAGAACTGATCTTCTATCATCCAGTGACTGTTCAAGAACAAGTCAAAGAAGAAGATGACTTGATTACTGTAAAGTTTCTATCTGGCATGAGTTCTTCATGCAGTTCAGCCCGCAGTGTCATCCTCGCTTCTGACAAACTTCCCAGCCTGGAAGAAACCTACTCGAGAATTTTACAATAAAATTTTGAACCAGCTGATTCTAAAACATTCTCACCGTCTGGAGATTCTCATGTATTTATAGCCGCTGCAGTTAGAGGAGGTCGTAGAAGTATGGGCCAAGGACGTGGAGCACATCCTAAGTGCACGTACTGCGACAAACTTGGACACATTGTTGAGAAATGCTGGAAGAAACACGGTAGACCTGTTGCACCACCTGTGGGGGCAGCTTAAACTATGTGAGTACTGCTGAGTCTTCTGAGTCGTTTGCATCAAGTTCTGGTTCTTCTGGCATCACACTCACAAAGGAAGAATATGATAGATTTATTCTGGCTACACAGCATCTGAGTGTGGGATCTTCTTCCTCAGCAAATCTGCATCTACCACTGGTGATCAGGCTACCTCTTTACTGGCTTCTGGTTCAACTTCTTCATGGGTGGTTGATTCTGGAGCGCCACAGCATGTGACTGGTATGAGGAGACTACTTCATTCCATTGACTCACATATTCCTCACAAATCTGTGACCATAGCAGATGGTTCAGTGAGGAGAGTGTTAGCAAGTGGATTTGTTTCTCTGACTCCTAAAATTGATCTTAAATTTGTTCACTATGTGCCTGCATTTCCCTTTAATCTTCTCTCTGTCGCAAAATTAATTGATAGTGTGAACTGTATAGTGACATTTAGGCCTTCTTGCTTTGTATTACAGGATCTCAAGAGTATGAGGACGATCGGTGGGGGGCCTGGGAAAGGTGATCTCTACCTCTTCCATGGTGACAGACTGCCTCGCCAAGTATCTGCTCCTGCTCCAGCCATCCTTTTGAACGGTTCTCCCTTACTATAGCACTACAGATATGGACATCTGTCGTTGGAGAGCTTGAGAAAGTTAGAACCTGAGTTCTCCCAAGTGTCTTCATTAGAATGTCAGTCATGTCAACTGGGAAAACATCATAGAATGTCTTATCCCAATCGTGACAATAAACGGGCGTCTTGTCCCTTTGAGTTAGTCCACAATGATGTTTGGGGTTGTAAAGACCAATAGTTATAATGGTTTTCGCTATTTTATTTCCTTTGTGGATGATTTTTCCCGCATGACTTGGATTTATTTGTTAAAGAGTCGAGAGTTTGTATTATTCATTGTCAAACATTTTCATCAAGAAATAAAAGTTCAATTTGATTGTAATACTAAAATTCTTCAATCAAATAATATCGTGGAATATGTTCAAAGTGCCATGGCGGATTTTTGTAGCTCCGTTGGGATGATTCATCGTATGTCTTGTCCTCACACCCCTCAACAAAATGGGGTAGCTGAGCGGAAAAATCGTCACCTTCTTGATATTACCAGGACTATTATGTTACAATCCAAAGTCCGTAAGAGATTCTGGTCTGATGCTTTACTTACTGTCTGTTTCCTAATAAACAGGCAACCCTCTTCGGTGCTTCAAGGATGTACTCCGTTTTTTGTCTTACGTCCCAAGTATCAACCTTTCTTTGTTCCTCTCAGAGTGCTTGGTTGTACGTCATTTGTCCACAATTTTGATCCTAAGGCTGATAAGTTATCCCCTAGGTCTATTAGGACTCTTTTTCTTTGGTACTCCAACACTAGCAAAGGATACAAGTGTTATTGTCCCAGGATGTAACTTTCCATGAATCCACACCATATTTCTCGAGTGTTCCCAGTAAGGGGGAGCAATTGTGTGAAAGTGAGAGAGTGCCACCATCAGACATCGGTGAGAGAGTGCCACCTATCATTCCTGATTATACTGTAATTCGGGAAGAGCAACCAGCAGGTGCTACATTAATTCAACAATATCCACATGTTTACAGCAGACGAGGCAGGCAGGATCCAGAGGAGGTAGCGACTCCGGTCTCTGAGCCTTCCCCATCTTCCTCTATCAAGAGATTTCTACAGAACCATCTGACTTTGATGTTCCCATTGATGTTCGCAAAGGTACTCGATCATGTACTATTCGACACCCTATTGCAAATGTGTGTTGTTTGTCGAAATTATCTAGGCAGGCACGGTCATTCGCTCTTGGGATTGATTATGTGATCATTCCAAGAACTCATCTTGATGCTATGAAAGATATTGGCTGGAAACATGCGATGCATATGGAAATGTCTGCTCTTCTACAAAACAATACATGGGATCTTATTGACTTGGAAAAATATTGTGGGTTGCAGTTGCAGATGGGTATTCACAGTAAAACATAATCCAGATGGTTCAGTTGAGAGGTTGAGAGCTAGACTGGTGGCAAAGGGTTACACTCAGACATATGGAGTTGATTTCTTTGAGACCTTTTCACCGGTGGCTCGTCTGAATTCAATGTGGATTCTTATTTCTCTGGCTACTACTTTTGACTGGCCTCTATTTCAGCTGGATGTAAAGAATGCCTTTCTCCATGGTGATCTACAGGAAGAGGTGTACATGGAGCAACCTCCTGGTTTTGTTGCTCAGGGGGAGTGTCAGAAAGTGTGTAGATTGAAGAAAGCCATCTATGGATTGAAACAATCTCCTAGAGCTTGGTTTGATAAGTTCAGTGATGTTGTACTAAAGATGGGCTTCTTTCGTTCTGTGATTGATCACTCCTTATTTTATTCTAGCTCTTCTGTTGGATCCACTATTATTGTTGTAGATGTTGATGATATAGTTATCACTGGCAATGTTTCTACAGGCATATCACGTGTGAAGGAAGGATTGCAAGGGCACTTTCATACAAAGGATGTAGGCAAACTGAGATATTTTATGGGCATTGAAGTACTTAGATCTCATGCAGGTACTAATTTGTCCCAGAGAAAATACATGTTGGATTTACTACAGGAAGCTGGCATGAGTGAATCCAAGCAGGTGTCTACTCCTATGGACTATCATGTGAAGGAGATGACTGATGATACTGATTATCCAGATCCAGGATACTGCAGGAAAATTGTTGGTAAATTAATATATCTGACAGTTACTCGCACTGATATTTCCTTTGTTGTAGGAGTGGTGAGTCAGCATATGAGCTCACCATAACAGTCGCATTGGATGGCAGTCTGCCGTATTCTGAGATATCTAAAGGGTGCACCCGGTAAGGGGATCACCTACTATAGACCAAAGACTCATGTGTCTACTCTTGTTCTTACTAGTTATGCATATGCAGATTGGGCTGGTAATCTGAATGACAGGAGGTCTACTTCTGGGTATTGCACGTTTCTAGGAAATCACCTTATCACCTGGAAAAGCAAAAAGCAGAATGTTGTGGCTAGATCAAACACGGAGGCTGACTATCGAGCAATGGCTCATGCCTGTTGCGAGTTGCAGTGGGTTAAATCTGTGCTTTCTGAGCTAAAGATTCTTGTTTCGTCTCCCATAGAGCTCAGATGTGACAATCAGGCTGCTATCTACATTGCCAAGAATCCAGTCTCTTATGAACGCACTAAGCATATAGAGGTTGGCTGCCACTTCATCAGAGATCAGATCAAAAATGGCACTGTTGTGACTTCGCACGTCAAATCTGAAGATCAACTTGCAGATGTCCTCACAAAGCCATTGAGTCCAGCAACATTTCAGAGCTTTTGCAACAAGCCAGGCATACACGATGTGTACGCTCCAGCTTGAGGGGGAGTGTTAATATATCTCTTTATATTCTATTATTTGTAATTTCTATATATTGATGGACCTCTATGTAATTTCTCTAATTTCTATTAATAAAAGGATGAGAGGTCTTGAACCCTCACACGCTGCATTGCATGCAGCTTTGCGGCATACGTTTACATAACTCATTGGGATTTTTCCAATTGATTGAAAAAAACTAAAAAAATTATACGAAACTTGTCAGATAAGGATTTGCTTTGTAGATATGCCTAGTATTTTGAAAATAGAATTGCATTCTCACTTTCAAGTTCATAGATTCCAAGTTCTTTCCTCAAAATTTTAATGTGTTCTCAAACTACTATAAAATGGACCTATATTTAATATTGAAGCAATTAAATACTTTATCTGGAACAAGTAATGTATTTTTTACTCAACTAGGCAAAAGGATAAATAATTTTATGAAAGAAAATACTATCAATGTCGCGACCCTTATTATTGATAATTAATTTGAAAGACAAAATCACAAATAGTTTGGCAAATTAAACTTGTAATTTTGTATTTTATATATGTAGAGGGGGAAGAACTTCTTTATTAGATGGTTTGTACAGTGAATACAAAGGATAATTATATAGGAGTATAGACATAACATGCTCCCATGTGGGACTATGTACAGAATTGCTTTGATACTCCCCTTCATACTAGGCATAGATATTATTCATGTCGATCTTGTAAACTAAAGTAGAAAACACATTTTTAGTCAAAGGCTTGGAGCAAGTACGCCATTTAATTTTCTAATCTCGTCAAAGGAGTAATAATGACTTAGCTTGTACAGCTTCCAGCAGAAAGCGAGAATCAACTTCTATGTGCTTTGTTCACTCATGGAAGACTGGATTAATTGCATGAAGATAGCAGTAGCATTGTCACAATGCATGAGCATAGGTTCAGAAGTAGTACCTAGTTTTGACAGATCGAGTCATTGACATGCATTCGGCTTTTGCACTAGCTCAAGCTACCACTACTTGTTTCTCGGTGTACAATGTAACCAAATTGCCTCCAAAAAAGAAGCAAAAAATGTAGATTTCCTATAAATCTTAATGCCAGCATAATTGATTGGAGAACTAAGTCACATTATACTAAACATTCTTATTGTAATACAACCCTTTGCCAAGACATCCCTCAAGAAGTCGCAAAATATGACATATTGCATTCCACTGATGTTCCCTATGTTTGTTACAATACTAACAAACCAATCCACAACTATAGTAGTACCGAAATGAGTGAAGGTATATAAGTTTGCCCATACTTCATTTGTACCTCATGATATCTGAGAAAGAAGGTAAAGAATCATCCACCTAAGGAATATTAGCATCCAGAGATGTGTTTGCTGATTTAGAACAGAGGTAACCGTGCCACTTAGAAGATCATGTATATACTACATACTTTCTATGGTACATACTTCCTCAGAGATAGCATACAACAAAGGTGGTATGTGCACCTTCAATTTGCAAAAATATCGTAATAAAATTTGACCCATTTTTTAAATTAGGTATGCTGAGTTTGTTTGAGTCCACAGATAGCCCTCCACAATTGGACATCTTGTGAGACTTCCTCTAACAACCAAACCAAGTAAATGCTCCACAAAGGTCGTTCCCTCCAAATCTCCATATAGGAAAGCATTCTTGACATCTAACTACATGAGAGACCAATCAAGATTGACACCTACATAGATAAGATTGACATCTTATAAGCCGTACGCTCTTCTTACATAGTGTGGAGCCAACCAACTTGTGACAAAGCCTTAGTAGTTGTGTTTGGTATTGCAATGGCATACAGGGCTATGATGAAGCATGAGGACAAACTAAGCTTGTCCTACGAACAATATTTGGCTATATCATATGCATTGCCCTTTCATTTGCTTTCCACTCAACAATAGAACAATCGAGATGGGGAAACGTGCATTAAAGAATTTTCATCCTGACTGCAATTAGGTGAATCGCGATACGGAGATATGAATTTTTAAGGTCAGGTGTCGCACTACAAGGTCTTCAATGATCATACACTTTTAAGGGCTTCCTTGTGTCATGAACCAGATTCATAGGCATTGTCATAGGTAAGGGCACAGAAGGACATGTGGGCAGGATGTCTGAACTTAAAGAATAACCAGTTGTAGAATAGTAAGGAGTGATTTAGAAAAGGTGACAACCAGACTTACAATCCACTGTGTCTAATAGTATTATAGCATCGATAACTATTTTGTGTGGGTAATCCAAGGAAACACATGTAGTGGTCCGAGTGGAATTTATCTAGTCTAGACTGTAATGTTTTGGCAATGCAGGTGCATGAAAAACTATAGGGACTCATAAAGATTTGTTCCATAATGAGTAGAGAATGGAAAAGAAGATTTTGTTAAATATGATGGATGAGAATATTTTGTTTATCTGGAAAATATGCAGAATGTAGAGCTTCATACCAAAATTGTTTAGGCACATTAAAGTAATAGATAATAGTAGAGGAAATATCTGAAGGTGGTGATTTTAGCGTTCAACAATGCCATTTTGTTGAGGGTGTAAGAACGGGAGGTTTGGTGTATGGTTGCTGTAACATCCGAGGATTTGAGGCCTTGGATAAATGATCTTAAAAGGAATGACTGAACTACCCATATGACCAAGGTGCACCTCCTTTTCTGGGATCTCATCACTAAAGAACTCCATAGTTAAGCGTGCTCAATTTGAAGTAGTACTAGGATGGGTGATCAGTCGGGAAGTTGACCCCGGCTTGCGCGTGAGTGAGGAAAAAGTGTGCAGTTAAGGCTAGTGGTCGTTTGTGGGGCCAGTCGTCATTTCTAAAACTCTACTAGAGCCTAGGGCAGTGGGCCCGAGCGTTACAAAATGTTACATCCTTGAAATTCGTAGTTTTCAAGCCTAAATGAAATTAGGGAACAAATAACAATAAAGTGAATTGAGGGACCTTGGTTGATAACTCAAAACCCTAGACTCATGTTAAATGTTCAATTTAAGGAAATAATGTGTTTTTGAGCATGTGTTCATATGAGGCTTATATAAGATGTAATGACTAGCAAAGCCTTAATTTGGTAATTAAGAATGTAATTAAGCTCATGAGATCTTTAGAAGGCCCAAGAGATGATTCATGGGCCTTGGGGACTTGCTTCAGCCCAATTGGTTAATTAGGGTTTACAAATGAGTCCCAGGGTATGAAATTTAATCTCTTATCTCATGCCTATAATAAGTATTTAAGATATTTTTTGGTCGAAAGACAATCAAGTTATAGGATTATATACGAAAATCCAAGATGAAGTAAGTTATCAAGTAACCTAGGTAATTAATTAAGTAATTATCTGGTGATTACTTGGAAGGCAAGTTTGAGGTGTTTATCCTACCTTTTTAGACCAAATCTCTAGATTATGAGAAGATAATAGGATAAGGAAGTTTTCCCCAATATTTAAGATAATGGGGAGTTATATAACGACTAGGATAATTATTTATCCAATGAGGGGTTTTATCAAATGATTACTACTTTCATTGAGGGACAAATACAAGGAAAACTGCGTATAATGGGGGGATCATCCCCATGGATCGGGCTCTACGCTATACATAGGAAGGCAGTTCATATCCCTCACGATTAAACGGGAGTAACCCATGGCCCTGCCGCCATCTCCCTCTCCCTTCCTTTGTCTTACGTGGGAACCCATTAGGGTTTTAGGGTGGTGTATATATATAAAGAAACCCAAGCATCCCTTCGGCCACTAGGAATGCTTTGGCAACGACAGCCTCGATGGAACTCTGCAAAGAGTCTAAGACATCTGAACCTTTTATATAGGATGACTCTACATTGGGGCATCACACTTTGACCAGGACTAGAGGTCTCGCCCGCAGCATGGAGTCCCGCCCGCATTGTCAGCAACCCAGCTGCGCGATGGCGTCTGTATGGGACGCGGACAACAGCACCAGCGTGGGACGTCACTTGGAGAGAGAGGAGTCGAAAGAGAAGAGGGAGGCAAGTGGTGTGTTTGCGTCTGTTCCTCGTCGGAGAGGGGCCTGAGCGGAAGCACGCTTTCAGGCGGACGAGGAAGAAGCACTGAGGACGGGTCCTCGACTGAGGAGCCTAACGTCAGAAGATCACCGCAGTGTGTCTGTGTGTGCGAAGAAGTGGCGACGACGAGGGACATTGTGACAGTGGTCGCTGCCGTCGGACGGATTGGTGGTGTCGACGCTGCGTGACCCAGCCGCGGGGGGAAGTAGCACTTGTGGCAGCGTCAGAGATGGAGCCTTCACATCGGCATCCATGAGGGCGCCCTGCGCGAGGAATACCAGGAAGTGGCGACAGTAGACGGACGATCATGGACTCCGGCTCGTTTGCGCAGTTACAAGGTATGCACACAGGAGCCCGAATCTGGCAACGAGGATTCTGGAAGAGGGAGAGACCAGAACATCACAACAAGAGAGGAGCTTAGGGGGCAACGTTCTCAGTTGAGAAGCCTGGCGCCATGGCTCGGCGCTGCGGTGTATGCACACAGGAGCCCGAATCTGGCAACGAGGATTCTGGAAGAGGGAGAGACCAGAACATCACAACAAGAGAGGAGCTTAGGGGGCAACGTTCTCAGTTGAGAAGCCTGGCGCCATGGCTCGGCGCTGCGGGCGCAGCATCGCCGTGCATCGAAGTGCACGCACAGGACGCCCGTCGTGAGAAGGGGGGCAAGCCCATGTCAAAGGACCCGAATATTCCTAGAGTGGAAATACTAGGCAAAGGGCATACAGGACATTTCCCTGAACCCAGCCGGCCTCCAGCGTGGGCAAGAATCAGAGGTAAGTGGATGACGTGTCAATTCCCTATTGGCCAATTAAAGATTATCGTGCAATAATCGTAGTTAATTAACATTAGCTCTGATGATAGCAAAAGTATATATGAAATTGATCAGAAAAACGAGTAGAAGCTGAATAAAATAGAATCAGGGTCTAATTATGCTTCCTATTCCAAAAGTATATGCAATACATAGATGCGATTAATAGAAAGGAAAACCTAGATTCCTTTAATATGATGCTTAATTGAGTAGATTCATTTAGGTTGAGTCAATACCTGATCTTGTCATGTATAATGAAGAAATTGTTGATAATGATGAATAATTGAAGTTTCTAGATTGATAATGATGAATAATTGAAGTTTCTAGATTGTAAAGATTTAGGGTTTTGAAACCAATTTGAGTATCTTGCTATGATCTTAATGCTAGTAATATGATCCAGGAATCACGGATAATCTAATATGCTTAAGATGATGCACTTAATATGCATAACTAGGTTTTGTAATCTTAGAAATCATGACATGATGGAATTAGGGTTTATAACCCTAATCCCTAGTCCAAACATGAGATAACCTTAAACCCTAGTTTAGGAGCGAATCTAATTCTGATTAATGTAATGCGAATACATAGTGACACATATGTAATATGCGTGTTTTAGATAATGTAGATTAAATGCTTTGTTGCTTGGATGTTTGGATGCACTCTTAAAAGTACATGAGTTATTCTGCATGGTTTCTGCAATGGCATAAGGTACGTGGTTACGCTTATGAATACATGTATCGATTTATGAGTTTGCCGAGGTTTCTCGATGAGATTGAGCGCATAAGAACTGCTTGCTTGTTTATTTACTTCATGCAAATTATAAAGTCCCTATGAGTATAACACAAGGTAAATCACGATATTTTGAGCCCTAGGTTAGACTGGTCTTAAGGGTAATGCACATGAGCCCAGGAGGGACAGTGATTACACCTGAGGTAGTAGACCAGATATGGGTTAGAATATGAAAGCAAATTTATGTTCTTATGTACAAGTGAAAGATGTTTAATTATATGTATACTTGTGACTAGGGGTGGCAATCGGGTCCGGGTTGAGCGGGTCCTATTTCAGGTCAATTCGGGTCAGATCAAATACACTCGACCCGAACCCGACCCGAAAATAATTTCGGGTCATACTTCCTCGACCCGAACCCGAAATTACTATTTGCGGGTTTGACCCGATGGACCCAGTGGACCCGAAAATACCATGTTATATGCAAACCCAAAAATACAAACCCAGAAAACCCGAAAATACAAACCCAGAAAACCCGAAAATACAAACCCAAAAAACCCAAAAATAAAAACCCGTTAGACCCGAAATTGCTGCATAATTTGTTGGTTAATTAGTGTTTTACAAGCAAAGACTTGTATAAACTTTATTATTTTTATGTTTAAATGTGTTTAACTTTTATACGGCTAAAATACGTAATATATATACATATATGAAGACATAATTACGGGTCAATCGGGTTTTGCGGGTCGAGAATTGCAAACCCGGACTCGACCCATAAATAATTTTGAGTTTTTTGGGTTCAGGTCATTTCAGGTCGGGTCGAAAAAACCAAGACCCGAACCCGCTTTAGTCGTGTCGGGTCGAGTTTTGCCAGCCCTACTTGTGACCATGGAACAGGACTTCGACTTCGAGTTGACTTCGATAGGTGTGGAAGTGGAAGTTTGTGGAAACATCGAGGAAACTTCGAGGATTTCTACAACCAAACTTCGACACATTTTTGACAAAAAATAAGCTCAAAATAGTGATTTCATGATGAAAATTTACAGATTTCATCAAGTTTATCTTAAAAACCAAATATATGTCTATATATAGCCATCCATACATGTTTACATGTAAACAAAAACACAGTCACGTGCAAATGTAAAAGACATCGCCTTAGTGTCAACTTTGACAGGCAAGGAAGTAAAGTTTGTGGAACATGTAAGGAAACTTTGAGGAAGTTTTGGACTAACACTTCGATGCAAAATAAGCTAAAAGATAGTGAGATTGTGAGGGAATTTGGCATAAAACATCAAATTTTAGTAAAGACATACTCCGTCTATAATCTTCTATGTGAAATGTTTAGAACTTAGATTTGTTCTATAAATGTGTTTTGTATCTACAGAAATCCCAATTGGATCACATTCTAGAATTAGAAAACATGAGCTTATTTTCAAATACATCAATTTGTCAAGAGGGGAAAAAGTAACAGAGGTGAAATTTTATTAGGTCTACAACAAATTTTGCAAAACTTATGGAAATCTAGTAGAGGAATAAACTTATCATTGATCTTTAGTTAGAAACCAAGGAAATAGTCATCTCAATGTGAAGAATGGTTTCCTACAAGTTTTTTATGCCTTCACTATGTGTGTAATAATAATAACTACAAAGATCATCGAGAAGATGGGAGGCTTTGAGCTAGCTAAGTCAATTTTGTCACCAAGTAGGCTGAATTCATTGACACATGTCAACAAGTAGGCAACTTCGATGTCGAGGAAGTTTACTAGGTTTCGACATCGACAGGCATAGACATATGTAACAGAGGATATATCGCCAGATGTCGAGGATGTTTAGAACCATGCTTGTGACTATTGGATGAACCCACGTAGCAGTATAGAAATATACTAACCACGTATTTGTTTGTCGGCGTTTTAGGTACATGTTATACTTTATTTGTGGACATGAGGTTACAGATGAAAGACATTGAAGATATTAAAGTTAGTCAAAGAGGACAAGAGATAGTAGATTTCTTCTAATATGTACAAGTTAATTCTTTCTAAAATTTATGTAACTTCTTAGAGGACTTTTTATGCAAACATGTAAATATTTGTTCATTAATGGAAATTGTTTACTATTCTGTATTATTTGTTGAATCTGATCCTGAAATTTATGAGTAATGATCTGCGACTTTAAGGTCTTTTGGACACTCAAAAGTGTGGGTCGTTACAGTGGCTCTCTTACAACAAAAGGTTGAATTATGTTGGACATACTCAAATGCATTATGTGTGCGGAAGATTTTGATGGTGGAAGAATATTGTAGTTAGATTTAAGAAAATAGTGTTTAATGGTTGGAAGAACTTGAGAACGACCTTTTAGTTAAACAAGGTAAGATTAGAAAATGCATCAATAAAAGAGAAACTATTTAAATATAGAAACATTGGATATTTTGCATGGACCCCAAACATCTGAATGTATAAGTCAAAACAAGTAGCACCAGGGAATGAATTCTTTTTGGTAAACTCAAGAATGTAATAAATCAAAAAGAAATTGAATTGGAGCCCACAGTGGTAGGTTTGCAATTGCGGCTGCCTTGCTATGTCCCGGCCCGGCCCCTCTAATTCTTCTCAGAGGATGAAAATATCTCAAAAACTGGATGACCGACGGGAAAGTTAGATAAAGTCTTATTCAAAGAAGCAACAGAATTTAACTTTAGGAAAAAAATACATGAAAGAATTTGGCTCCATTGGCCATATGCAAGTTCAATTTATGTTAAAAATATTTGTAAAATAATTTGACATCTATGAATGCTATGTTAAGATGATTTTTTAGGATTGGCGGAAACATGATGTTCGAGTCCCACATTTTGAATGTAACCAATACGTATTGAGAATTGAATGAAATGTTCTCACGTGTTGTCTCAAAAATAAATTGAACTAGATAATGAATTCTTTTTTAAAAATGACACAATGCCTAGCTAGAAATCTTCACATTTAATTTGAGTGTCAAAAATAGTAGGCAAAAACACGGTTTAGCTGGTAAAAGATGCCCAAGTCTATAGTATTAGTAGAAAGTTGAAGTAGAGGAAGACAGCATAAGCAACAAATGATCTAATTGTATCATCTAGGTAATAAAAACCATCAAGGCCTTCATGTCCCCCACCAATCCTTATCCTCGTGTAGAAATCGTGTATGATACAATATAGTCAGGAAGAAAGGTAAGTGGGAATTGCTTTTGCTGCACCAGCTTGCTAACTGATTACATATTCTAGGAAACATAGACCCAAAAAGGATAGAATGTAAAAACAATGTTGAAGCTTTTGTCTAGCCAAATTGCCAATGCTTCAACAACAGCATATGAACCATTAATGAGCATTATTGTTGGTACAATGGGTGATTAAGTCAGACATAAAAAAAATATTGCCATAGATAAGAAATGAAGCATCGGTATCAATAACACGGTGAGTTTTACCAATGGTTGTTAGAACATAACCGAACCGGCAGGTAGAATTAGTCGGACAGGGATCGGTAGCTAGGACGGTTCGGTTCTCTCACAAACATGAAAATGACCAAAAATCAGCCAAAACTGATCAACGGACCATTGAACCGATGAACCGGACCCAATTTTCTCCAAATGGCTGGTTCTGGCCATGTGTATGTATACCACGATCCCCGAGGACCCAAATTTATGTTTATTCCCACTTGCTCTTCCGTGTTCTCATCTCTTTTCTACTCCGCTACAATTTGGCATAGAAAATGTAGTGTTCAATTGAATTATTATAATTTATATATTATATTCTGATATTCTCCTTGACATGTTTAACTTTCTTTGATTTTTTATATATTATAAAATGTTTTCAAATAATCTAGAATGTCATGTTGATGTCAACGGTTGAAGTAGTCCAACCACTAGTTGAACCAGTGAATCGAGAACTGGAAGCCTCACTAGTTTGCTCATGGATTCTGTTCCGACAACCTCAGTATTACCAGACATTAGTGCAGAAGTCAAGAGTGCCAAGGTACTCTTGTTGGAGGAGCAAATTCAAGGAAGAAAATATCCGATAGAAATGGAAATTTCGACAAACTTTGACGGAAATATTGACAAATTTCGACGAAAATTTTGACATACGCATTCCTGGCATTTCGACAACAAAATGACCATATTTCTTAACGAAATTTTATCAGAACGATCTACTAGTGTAAATCTACTCAACTATGCAATAATGTTTCATACTGGATATGTTGGGGGTGGAGCTCCTCGTGTGAGTGAAGGAAGATCAAGGAAGAAAATATCCGATTTCGATGTCGTTTCGCTGGACACAGAAATAGAAATTCACCAAAATTTCGATGGAAATTTTGACAAACGCATTCCTAACGTTTGGAGGCCAAAATCAACGAATTAATTTATGAAATTTTACCAAAATTATCTACTAGTGTAGATCTGCTCAAATATGCAATAATTTTTCATAGTGGATATGTGGGGGTGGGGATCTCCTCACGTGTGAGTGAAGGACCCTGAACTATTTCGATGGGGATTTTGATGGAGAATTTTGATGTCATTTTTCAATGGTGAAATCAATGAATTAAGTCATTATAGTTTGCAAGCACAATGTAGAAACTTAGAGACACAAAACTGTGCAAAAAAATATGCTCTAGACAATCCAATGTAGATTAAAAAGAAAGAAATTTCAATAGACAGTGCGTTTTGATAGTGCATTTCGATGTCTGATGGCCATCGATATGGAAATAATGTGGAAATTTCAACAATTTCGTGGAAATTTTAAACTATGACGAAGATGAACTAGTTCGATGGGGATTTTGAGGTCGAATTAATTGGTGAAATGAATGAATTAAGTCATTATAGTTTGCAAGCACAATATATAGACTTAAAGACACAAATTTATGGAAACGCAACATGATCTAGGATGGAAGAACCTCTAGGTAGGATGACAGGACACAATACATAAACAATGTCGGTATGGCACGTAGATGAGTATTGAGAAAGCATGACACAACTATGGTTTATGTATCTAATGGAACCACGATGGTTGCCATCCTCCTTGTTGATTATATCTATCAACACATTGGCTCTAAGTTTATTTTTTTTATACAAGCATAGATGTGTCTCAAAGTTATTTTCTATATGCCTACTTGTAGACCTGTAAATGGATATCCGGAATCCACATATTCGATCAGGATTCGAGTCCGAAATTTTAAAAAAAAATCTGACATCCGCATAATCCGGATTGGATTTTGGATATCAAATTTCATATCCGAAAATCTCGGATAGTATTTCAGATATGGCTATATCCGCTCCGAAAAAATCCGAAATCCGACAAATATATACATATATTATCAAACATATATTATCTATATATAAAAACATAAAAATATAGATATTTTATCATATATATTCATAGTGATATCAATGTTTTCTATATATAATGTATTAATAATAATACATTCATGATTTTTGGTTCGGATTGGATATTTATCCGAATTTGGATATTATTTTTCGGATCGGATTCAGATATTGTCACATGATATCTGTCGGATATCGGATTGGATTTTTTTTCGGATATCGGATATAGCAGTATCCGCTCCGTATTCGATCCGTTTACAGGTCTACCACCTACTTGTAACATAATGCATATTCATGGATTAACTTTAGCTTTGTTCTTGGTTGCATGCTTTTATAGCTAGAGCCTACAGGAGGCAACCATGTAGTAGAGGTGTGATTGATAATGGCATACATACAAAATATCTCAGTGGCCATGCTAATTTTGTGCACTATCAATATGTTAGAGAGACAAATCATGTGACCTCAGAAATGAAAGGTAGCGGGTCATCATAGCTATAGACATCACTCCCACGCCCATTTTTACATATTTCTTTGTAGATCTTTATAGAAGTGGGAGAAATAGGAGAGAGGTGGAATTAGGATACAAAGAGAAGAAACATAACTTAGGGCAGACCACTAAGAGGTGTTGAGTATATTAGCGAAGTTTTCAAGCAACATTGTAGTAGTATCATAGGCAATGGGATCAAAAGTAGGGGCAAAAGAACCATTTGAGTGGTGACTAGAATGCCCAACACTCTAACAGCAATTATTTGTGTGGTTATTGTGACCAAAAAAGCTACGATGACGAGGCCTCATGGCAAAACCGTGGCCACGACGAGGCCCATCAAACAAACTACCATGTCTAGGACTACAACCTTAGTCGGGAGCACTGACGAAAGCAACAGCATTAGACGGGGCAGGCAGACTCATCAAAGAAAGACTTTGCAAGCATTCTAGTACTTTCATCTTACAATGTATCGCTACCTAAAATTTGATCACTAACACCTACAACATAATCAGGGGCACTAAATAGAAATTTAACAAGTTGTAGCTCACATTGTTGTTTTCCTAGATTAGTGATATCAAATGTCAAGGGATGAGGGATAACACATTTAAAGATCATCACAAAAGGCCTTGAAGTAAGCATAGTGGTTCAATATTGGTGTCACGTGCGAGTGTGAACTTGGTTAATTTCTAGTAGATATTATACACCTCGGAATTGTACTTATGAGCATATACATGAGCAAGTTGATCCCACGTCTTTCATCGTAGGGAGACAAAAAATGAAGCATTAATCTAAGGTTTCACTATTCATAATCCAACTCATGACGAGTCTCATTCTTCCACCAAGCAAGGAATAAGGTTTCGCCGAAACTGGCGAAATTTCGCCCCAAAATACCGATTTCGGTGGCATCTGGTACGAAACCATGCAACCATACCGCTATGTCGAAATCGTCGAATTTTTTTGCCCAAAATTCGAAATTTTCTCAGGGAGTAGGAAAATCTCCTTTCCTCCCACATGGACCCCCCCCCCACCTATCCCCATATCAAATTTTATTGCATAAATCGATGCATTTAAGTGTAAAGATCATGCCTGTAAAATTTCATGGCTTAATTCATTGATTTTGGCGTCGAAACAGGCACTGTTGCATTTATCGAAATTTTTGTCGAAATTTCGGTTTCCATGTTGTCGAAACGGCATCGAAATCGGATACCTTATTCCTTGCCACCAAGTAGCACAATCTATTTTGACTTTCAGTAAACAGTAGCAACTAGAGGGATAGGTGTTGGAGTAGTCATATGCATTGCATGATCATGAGCAATAACATAAATCTCTAGAGATCAATGTTGGGTAGAGTAATTTTTACCATCTAGATGGACAGTGGGCACTAGATTGCTAGGAGTATCAAGGGTAGATGTCAATTTACATGCAGGCAGCAAATATCACGGGTGCAGGCAGGATGCAGCAACAACAGTGAGACCTATGCAAGCAAGGGCATAGGTAGCAAATCAGAAAGGGAAAGAAAATATAGGGATTACCTTCTTAGAGAGGGTCAAATTGTAGTAGCAGTGGCAGGAGTAAGATTAGAAGAGGAAAAGAGGCAAGGAGAAAGGAGAGATAATGGTAGAAGGGTGATAGGGCAAGAGTTAGCAGCAGGCAAGAAGAGATGGCAACAGGCAACAGATGGGGGCGGGAGGTGGAGCTGGAAGCAAAGTCGACGAGTTTTTTTTTTTTCTTTTTTTTTTTTTTTGGGGGGGGGGGGGCATAGGCAAGGGAGAGAGGGAAGGTGGCTTATCACAATAGAGAGAGATTGAGAGCATGCGGAAAAGGGAGGGAAAGGAAGAGAGGGGGGGGGGACTATTCCAACTCAGATAGCATGTACAGAGGGAAGAGGTTTTGTGTTACATGGTTTCTACAGTATATACCATACATGGATAGTTATATAGGAGTGCAGACATAACAGCACTCTTGAATCCCCCCATGTGGAATCTAAATACATAATAGCTTCAATGATATTTGTCAAGTTATCATCTATAGCAAAATTTAGGGTGCCCATCAAAGGCTATTAAAGTGGCCCTGAAAAGAGTAGCATATCACTATCACTAATTCGTTCTTGTGTTGCATCCAAGGAAGCACGGATACCTTTCTAGACACAGACGCTGACACGGCCACAGACACGGCAAATTTTAAAATGTAGGACACGGACACGGCATTGGACGAGGGGAAAATATTTTTTTATTTATACATGTATGTATTATGTATGATCCAAGTTTCATCTTAAAATTTGTCCAGATTTCATTAATGTACCAATGAATGTATAATCTTAAAGGCATATAGATGTATCTTTGTGTGTAGTAGAAACAACATGAAGTAGAAAATGAAACGTGTGTTTGTAGTAAAATAGTATAGTACAGAATACACATATGAGTTCGTATTACTCATAACCAATTTATAGATTATAATTTATTTCATAATATCTGATTCAGCTAGACTTTACATATTGCTTTTTTCCAACAGATTTGATTGCAATTGTGATCAGATCTCAGCTCTTTGTTACATTTTCTCAGTAATAATACATAAACAGTAGTTGTATATTCGACATTTGCACTCTAGATTAGACTATTGCAGCAGCAATACATAAACAGTAGTTGTATATTCGACATTTGCACTCTAGATTAGACTATTGCAGCAGCAGCTGCTGCAGCGATGTGTCCAGGAGGTGTCTCGGCAGTGTCCAGAGTGCAGAAAAGGACCAAAATGATCTGGACACGTCCCAGCCATGTTCAAAACGTTTTGGGCCGATCCGGGAAGTGTTTGTGTCCAAAACGTGTCCGACATGGACACGGGGGCTGTTTAGAAGTGTCCGTGCTTCCTGGTTGCATCAAACCAAGGATAAGAAATAGAAACACAATCCAACACTATATCCCATCCCATTTTATTTTAAGCCATCATATCAGTTACCTTTCCTGCAAAACAGATGTGTTATTAGTTCCATTGCTAAAAGTATGCAAAGATATCTAACAACAAGCAATTAACTAGGAAAAATGGAAAATTCTACAAAGCTCGTGTCCATGTCAGTCATGTATTAGTCACCAATGCACTTGGGACATCTTGAAACATATTGGAGACAACGTCTCCTGCTACTGTGGCGAATGGCAAAAGGTGCATAAGACGCTACTCTCTTTGGAAATTTGTTAAACTATCAATTCATCTTGATCACTCAGAACACGTATTCTTGTGGCAAAAGATGAAAATATATAGATGCACAAATTTTGCAGCTAGGGTATACAATCAGACAGATTTAACCAAGACATACTTTACAGTATTATAACTTTTAGGTACTTATCATTTGTTGTTTAAACCATAGAATTGTAAGTCATTTTTAGTTCTTGGGTTTTGATCAGTGAGAATAACATGTTTGATGCGAGCAAGAATTGTAATTGAAAAAAATAACAATATCAATTAGTTACACATCTACTTGTTTAGACAGTTACACCAAGTCGTAAAATGGGCCATTCTAAAACTACTTTTAATACATGTATAATACATATCATATATATCGTCCTATTACCCAGTTAAGATGTTTTTTATCATGCTGTCAAGTTCATGTCCTATATTGTTAGTAATGGGTGTGCGCTGTGTTCGTGTTGTATGTGTCTCTGTCTATGTCTGAACTAGTTTGCACATCCTAGATAAAACTATCTGATTCGTTAACAAAGTAAACAGCTTAGTACCTAGGAAGACTAAAAAAGACTATTGATCCAAGATATGTGCATTTTTGTCTGGTGATGGAGCAGGGCAGGAATAGGGAGGAAAAAGAATACCGAATCCAGATCCATATTGCGCCTGTTCAAGTTTCTGCGAAGGTTGTTGACCCTTGTTGATGCACGGGCATGATTTTGTGCCATTCTCCCGATAGAATTGCTGGAGATATTACGAGAGTATTGCCTATACAAATGTGCAGCTGAAGCACCGCTCTGTTAAAAACAAAAAACAAAAACAAAAGGCACAGTGGAACCTGATCAGCTTTTGAGATGAAGGAAAAAAAATTAAACTGCAGAATTAGCAAGATACTTCACAATATTCAGTTTGTGCAACCATTTGCTCATGTCTACTTACACTTACTCCTACATGCCTGATATTAAGAAACAAACCACAGATATATTTTCAGACTTTCAGGCTTTCAGCACTATACAATCATGGAGCTACAGTTACAGGTGTATTCGTGAACAAAGAAATCTTCAGCAGAAACTAAAATCCAAAATATCATGATCAAAATTCAGCAGAAGAATATAAAAAAACTATCTATCAGCAAAGGACCAAACCAGATTACATGATGACCAATTAACCCAATATAGGGAAAGCAAGCAGAGCCGTCCTGCTAAATGCCAGCCAATCAAATCCTGATATAGCAGTGCATTTACATTGAGGCTTGAGGAAAATTGCAGGTGGCATTGAATAACAAGGCAAGGTTTGGTAAATGGCTAAGAATGCAGTCGAGTTTTGCCAGTTTGGCCGCTGTTAGGCATTGCATCAATTGAGCCTATGACACCATTGTTATTCCAAAAACATAAATGGACCGCACTCTTTTGTAGGAAGTCCATACACCGCCTCAGTCAACATGTAACCTATTTAACGAAATGCTTTCTGGACTCCTAACAAACTGGCAAGATTATTAGGTGTGGCAGAACATGCAGACCAGATTCATTCTGAAGAAGAACTTGTTTGCTTATTTTTTTGCTCATTCTAAGAATAAAGTATATTATATTTGCCTTATTTGGTTAAAAAGCATGATGGAAAATGATTCTAATTTCTATACTTTTCTAACATATAAAATTTAAATGAAAACATTGAAAAGAAATGTATGACTGATGGGTGTAAGGCAGAGCGTGAGGTTTTCCATGGAAATTTCTGCGAAGAAACCAAAGACAGGACAATACAGGCAGGACTCGAGCCTATTCATATAAGAAAAATGAGAAATGAATTTGTGGACATCCGGTTGTGGTGGTTGCTAGAAGCAGGAAGTCATGGGCAGAGCAGAGCTCCTTCTCTCTGAGCCTCCAAAGAATACGCTCATCCAGAAGGTGACCTTATCTTTCCTAGTGAGGATGTGTCAGAAAATGATGCAAGATGGTTAAACATGCTATTACAATACATCATCTTCAGCATGAAGCCCCACATTCCCAACATCGAGCAATTTCTGTGTTGTATTTGAAACCTCAAAGGTCCACAATTAAAGTTTCCGGCAGAGGCCGAGGCACAGATAGCTTCCTGATCAGATTTGGTGATCACCATGACTCATCGTTTTAAAAAGCAGTATGCGTTATGCGTGTGGAGAGGTCACCTTATAGAGTATAAGCGGTATGCGGGAGTATATGCATTTTTGGATTTTTTTTTATAAATTAATTATATATAGCATACAAATATATATATTAAGCATAGGAATTATATATTTTATTTGTAATACAAAAACTTATGCATACTTATAAGTGTTTCCATACAAATATAGATGTATAATATATTTAACTATTCATATATGTGTACACATAAATAGCATATGTTCATGGAGAAAAAAAGGCGGGCCCTGAGGCGCTAGAGGCGTACGCCTTGAGGCGAGGCGCACCCCAGGGCGCCTTGAGGCTTAAGCCTCACCTGTGATCTAAGAGGCGGACGCCTCATTTTTTGCAAGGCGCAAATAGGCGCAAGAGGCGTTGAGGCGCAAGTGAGGCGCTAGCCTCAAGCTGCAACCCAAAATACAGGTTTCCTGGTTCATTTTAACTACATATGGGCCTGGCCCAATGGGTTTTCCATTAGCCCCTTTGATTCGAACGAAAAAACAAACAAATTGTGGTTAAAATACTACTGTTTGGGTACAACTTGTACTGCTTTTATTTTCCAGCTGTTTAAATTTAGATTATAAACAGGTAGTGTAATGTGATTTTGTTATGTAGTTGTCCAATTGTATTAACTTACATTGTATATATATTTTCTTATATATATAAACATATTAATACATATAAATATATATAAACATATTAATACATATAAATATATATATATATATAAATATAGGAACGCCTCGGTACATTTTGAGGCTTACGCCTCGACCGCCTCGCCTCGCCAAGACAAAAACGCCTCGTTACGCCTCACGCCTTTTTCAACCTTGCATATGTGAAATATTTAAGTGTATTATATGTAGATATATACATATTGACATGTAAATGTATATACAATATATGCATATATGCGGAAATATGTATGTAGATGCTAATATATATCAAATATTCTAGTCCATATATACTTAAATGAATATACATAAAATAGAATATTACACATTTGATAATGTTTGTGTATTATATGTAAGTATCCTATTGATATATTACTCTACAATATAGATAGATATTGAAAGATATTAATACATATACATATAATACATATGTACATGTGGGTGTGTGGGTAAATAAGTAGTTGAAATCAAATTGAAACAAATTAATTTGAAGAAGAAAAAAGTCTGCAGAACTTTTAATAAAAAAACGGCCGCATATACCCCGCTTATGCCCCGCACAGGACCCGCATATGCGTCCATGACCGCATACTGGGTCGCATATGCAGATGCGGTCTGGCAAGAGGGGTGCACCGCATAAGCGGCCGCATACGCCCCGCATAAATCCGCTTTTTGAAACACTGCAGGCATGACTTGAAGTGTGTGCTTGAGGAAGGCCCTTCGTTTGCCAGAAACAAACTGATTAACCATGAAGAAAACACAATGATTTACTTGGACCCTATAAAAAAGGCAGACTCTGCTGCCTGTTAATCGTACCTGTTTGTGTGGCTGTTTTTATTTTTTTATTTATTTTTTGTTTGAGTGAAGCGCCACTTAACGTACCTGTTTGTGTGGTTGTTTTTATTTGTTCTTTTTCTTTTAAGTCAGAAGCATTGTTATCGTTTAGACAATTTTTCGGATAAGTTCAATAAAAAAGAAAAAAGATTACTTAGCTCTGTGTCATAGCTGAACAATATGTCGGTACAGTTATGTGCTTACATGTTTTTTTAGGAGCATATGCAATTATGGTAATCATGTCGAAGGGAGTCAGTTGGCAATTACGCGAGGTGTTTTCTTTTTACAGGTTGTACGTAAATTATTATGAGTAGTAATTATATATTGGATATTTAGAGGCATACGAGAAGGAGAGCATATGTAATTTTGGTAATCAATAGCCACAAATCGAAAGGAGTCAACTGAAAGTTAATCATGTTAATAAATTTAAGCAATATAAATAAATAACAACACTATTTAATATTAGTCGTCAGTAGGCACGTCTAAGAAAAGGATCATGTCTGCTCGCGTGCTTACACTAGTTGTTTGGATAAATTTGAAGGATGACTTACACATTTTCATACTTGCCAGAGATCTTTGGATAAGTTCAAAAAAAGTTTGAGACAAAATTTATTACATTTACATTATGTCTGTAAACTCATGGTGCATGTATGTGCTTATTTACTAACCAGGCAATACTAATAATCAAACTCTACAAGTCAGGAGGAGTCATCTGATAACTAATGGAGTTATGATTTTAAAAAAAATATATTTGAATTATTTTAAATAGTAATTATGTATTGACCGTCAATAGGCTCATGTTAAAAATAGGGAATAGAGACAACAGCGAAGATAGACACATAATGCATTCATTCAATTGTGTAACACGTGCTTAGCACGTGTATTCAGCGCGTACTTGGAAAATGTTCTACTACATAAAGGTAAAAAACAAAGGAGGTATATACCCCAAGCATGTGACAGCTAGGGTTTAATGCTGATTACTTTCACCTCTCAAGACAAGGATGTTACAGTATGCAGACAATAAAAATTAAGAGGATCCATTAATACATCCACCTAAATTAACATGTACATGGGTGTACAAGAAAAACTAACACTCCCCCTCAATTTATGCATACAAGTCAAACATGCCCAGCTTGTAAACAGAATATTCCCCACACCTATGACAACTAGGGCTCAATGCTACATCCTTTCACCCTGAAGAGAAGGGGAAAATTACAATATGTGGCAATAATAATTGTTATGAAGGAAAAGAAGGCTATTGGATATACCGATAAGAGACAAGCCTACTCCTATATATAGGAAACCAGGGAAGCGTACAGACTCAAACTAAATCCTAATGGGCCAAGACGTACTTGGGCTCATAATACAAATAGACTAAATAGCATAAGTAAACAAACTCTTTAACACTCCCCCTATGGCTGAAGCTTGGGGGATCCCAAGTCAGCTTGGAAACAAAGAGGCAAACTAAAAACAAAGACAAAATAAAAAGATACAGATAAATCAAGCCCGTACATGAATTTTCAGCCCCTCAATATTACAATAAAGTGTTCAAATTCTAAACACTCCCTCTCAAGTAGATACTCCATAGCAGGCAAGCGGGTCGCAAAAGTTTCTCGATCATAATGGTACTATCTGAGCAGAATTAAGCAGCAAAGCATCATGCTCTTCAACGTAGTCGCTAACGTCGCAAAAAAAAAGGTCTACAAAGATTTCGAAGAGAAATCAAGTACAAATCTTCATACAAAGTAATACCATGATGGAAAAAAATCCATCCAAATTGGGGGAGGGGGCAGTAAGAGTATTGAGGGAGGGAAAAAATATACGGATGTAGGGCCAGTGAGCAGCAGTGGTGACCGTTTGCGGGAAGCAAATAGCAGGGGCAGCGATAGGGAGAGCATAGGGTTGTGCAGCGACGCAGGGAGTACCAGGAACAATATTTTAAAAAATGCAAAGCAGGAGGCGTGAGGATAGCACCTTGTAGCCGATTAATCGCCAGGCGGGCAATTAAGCAGGTGCTTTTTGAAAAAGCGGGTTCCTAAAATCTTATATATTTTTATACAAAATTACACATATTTGTAGAGAAAAAAAATCTATGGAACTTTTATACATATCTAATCAGCAAATCAGTAATTAAACCTAAGTATTAACCAATACATTACTACTAATCTATTTCTAATCACCAAAACCAGCAAACAAAAAAATAATTGTAAATAACCAACTATGAATTTATTATTAAACTCTAAACTACTAATCAGTAATACTAATAGGTAAAATAAACAAGCATATCAGTAAATCAGTATTTAATTAAGCATTTATCAATACTTACCACCAAATAATATTTCTAATCATTAAATTCAGCAAGCAAATCAGTAATTGTAAATAACTAACTATGAATTAAATATTAAGAACTTTACTACTAATCTGTAATATTAATCATGTAATCACTATTGTGCATAAAAAAGTAATACTAGTCAGTAATACCAATCAGTAATCAGTGAAAGCAGCAAGGAAATCAATCAAACCAATCATTCACTACAAGTTTAATAGATTAATATCCATTCAAGTATAAAATCAGCAAAGAAATTCCAATATCATGGCTCTACGAGCCGATTTTTACTAAAGCGGGTCAAAGCGGCCACATAAAACAGTTGTTGAAGTGGGCACTTAGGCAGGTTGAGGGGTCTAAAAGCGGGAGCTTAATGGCCCAAGCGCTAGGTGGGCGCCTAAGGCTGGATTAGACGATCAGGATCTGTAGACGCTTAAGCGGCCGCCTGGGCCATTTTTTCATACAGTGAGCAGGAAGCAGACGGAAGCGGCAAAAAGAGGGGGCGGCAACATGTGGCTGGCTAGGAGGAGGTACTGAGGAAGTAGTTGGCGGCGGGAGTGGGCTGTGTGGCGGTGCAGGGAGCAGCGGGAACGAATATCTTGGTGGCGGCGCAAGGACTGGAGGATATAGGGTGAAAGCTAGGCGGCAGGGGCAACAGAGCGGCGGGCCGGCGGCACTTGAGCATGGGCTAGCTGCGGCGTTGTGGCAGAATGTATCATGGGGCCAGCGGTGACGGAGAGCAGCTTGCAGCGGCTGGGTGGCAGTAGCAGAACAATATGGCAGGATGATAGCAGCAGCGACAGGAGGGAGAAAGCTTGCGGGCAAGGAACAGTAGTTAAACAGAGATATGAAGAAACAACAAAAACTTATGGAACAGCCTGCAGGCAGCCAACCCACAAGAAAGAAGGGTGGCCGCCCGCCGACTACATCTCCTTCTCTTTTCTCTCTCTCACGACTAGGATTTTGGATCCCACTCTGATACCATGTTGTAAAGGAAAAGAAGGTTATTCGATATATTGATAAGACACAACCCTGCTCCTATATATAGGAAAACATGGAAGGGTACAAACTCAAACTAAACCCTAATGGGCCAAGACGTACTTGGGCCCATAGTACAAAGAGACTACATAACATAAGTAAACAGACTCTCTAACAACAATTATATGGAATCACCAAAAGATCCACCTAAATCAACATGTACATGTGTATACAAGAAAAACTCAACACACCCCCTCAAATTAGGAATAAAAGTGAAAAATGTCCAACTTGTAAACAGAATAGTAAAGGTAGAGACTGACGCTTTTTTGTGAAAACTTCTGAAATTTGAGCTCTTGTTTTCACGTATGGTAAACAAAGGACCACAGCATATATTTCTTCACTAATGAAACATTGACCCAACTCCATATATGTTTCAATCATGTTGAATATGATATTAGGCAAGCGTATTGGTAGATCTATTGTTACAATATAAAAATTCAATAAGTCTTTGGTTCAATGGCCTTCAGAAGAAGGGATGTGGATTACTCCCACAGCAATGCCTGCATAGATTGCTTCTGCACGGCAACAATGTGTTGCTTTTTACTTCTCTAAATGAGAAGATTTCCATCTAAAAAATGATATCCAGAAATAGCTCATGTCATCTTGAGAACCAATCTAGTCTGCATCTATGAAGCATTCAACCTTTATCTTGTCAGCTCCATACTTATCAACTCCATACACTTGGCTCAGCCATGTTGAACAAGAATATTGGCAAGATTATCGATAGACATTCTTAAAACACAATGTTAAGGGTATATTTGGTTCGATGCTCATATCATAAAAAGGGATTTGGATGACTCCCAAAGCAATAGCTCGATAGTCGCTTCTGCACCAATTAGGCAAAAACAAATATTTTACTTCTCCAAATGACAAGATTTCTACCTAGAAAACATACTATCCAGAAATAGCTCGGGTCATCTTAAGACTCAACCTAATATGCATCTGTTAAGCATTTCATATTTATCTCGTCAGTGTCATATTTGTCAAGGCAACTAAGCAGTGGCCTGAAGGAACAAGGCACCTAGGAATTTTGTCGTTTTTGTTTTTCATACATATTTTTGCCATTTTAAAATTTTTTTTTTTATAACGAGGAACCCCTCCCGGGATCGTCCACTATTGGACCCCACCCAGCCAAGGGTAAACCCCAGAACCAGCCACGTACATGGGGGCACCGCAGCGCGCTCAGTAACGTGGGGCCTTTGTTGCACCCCGAGGGTTACGCAGCCAGAGTCGAACCTAGGTCCCTTCATTGGGCTATTTTAAATATATTCATATATAAATATGTATATCTTTGCTAAATTTATCTGATATCATCTCCTCTAAACTAAACAAGAATCCCATATTCAACTAACTGTTTGGTAGGGTGTAGTCGGATGACAAAGTGTGTGTTTGATGTACATTTTTACATTGCGAACTCACACAAGTGCACCTTACTACACCCAACCAAACTAGCCCTAATCAGACATAAAGTGCCCCAAGTTATACTTATCTTTGCCCACTTTGATCTAAATTAGGCCTTTCGCCAAGATAACCTAATTTGATTGTTTGCCAAAAAAATCTAATTTTATCCAAGTTGAACTTGATCTATTTTGACCTAGCATGACATCAATTGGTCCTATCTTAGTTGGATCTAAAACAACCCTAATATGACCAAACCAGTCCTAAATTTACCCAATTTGATCTAACCGAGACCTAATTTGACCCACCAATGAGATCTAATTTGACCCAAATTGACAAAAAAGGAATAAATTAACCTAATTCAACAACAAAATGACATAAAGCAACCTCATTTGACATAAAAATGAATCAATTTTGTTTAGAAAGGCCCTAGGCACCAGCCCACGGTACCCAAGGAGCTAGACGCCCAAGTTGGAGCCCCTGCTCCAACAGCTAGCCCCTACCACGGTTTTTTCAAGTAAGGAGGGATACAATAAATCACATGAACATGTGAATTAGAAGGAGTATGCATATATTGGCTTACAATATTGACATTATAGGTTATGTTGTGCCTAGTAAAGTAAGGATAGATACGCTTTCCAACTAGACTTTCATATATGTTCTATTGTTCTCAACAAGGAGATTTCCGGTTTGAGAGTTAGCATGAGGTTTGCTTCAGTTGGATTATAAATACGCTTACACCCCAATTTCATTGTTTCTTTAAGATATACTACAATATTTGTTGTTGACATAAGCTAAGACCATGTTGAGACCTCGCCGCCACAATACCAATAGATTATTTTGAACTTCTCAGAACTTTGCTTTAAATTCAATTGCAACATTATTTTTTAGTTCTCCCAATGCATCATCACGAGTAATAATCATGACATCCATATATACAAGCGTTAAGGTAAGAATCCTTGTTGCCCTCCTAACAAATAGAGTGTGATCGACAATTTCTTGCAAAAAATCATCTTTTTCCACGAAGATCCTCTAATCCTTCAAACTAGGCCTTTAGAGTTTGATCAAGATTCAAGACTATACAAGGATTTTCTTAATTTGTAGTGTGTTTTCCATCATATTCATATCCAGCTGGCATTAGCATTAAAACTTCTTCAATGGCGCTCCCTTTCAAGGTGTTTGTGACATCTAGTTGATACAACTTTTATGATTAGTGAATATCAACAACAAATAAAATCCTAACTGAAATCATTTTTACAAGACAAGCAAAACATTTCTCTATAACTAACTAATTCCATATTTTTAAGCGAAGGTTCTTGCAACCAATCAGCTTTATATGTGTCGACAACTTCATCTGCTTTGTGTTTGATGACATACACCTACTTGGATTTCTCAATATGAGCACCTTTAAGTATGTCAATAACATCCCAAGTATGGTTCTTCACAGGAGCATACATTTCATCTTCCATAGTTTGAACCCACTTTGGATCAAGATAGGTTTCCGTCAAAGATTCGTGAATAGTGGACAACCATGGAGAAGATATAAATAAAACACTTAATGGTGTACTAAAACAAGAAAAAATTATGTATCTTTGAATAGGATGTCTAATACACTCATGACCTTAGAAATGTTTTTTGAGTTTTCCTAGAGCATGTCAATATTGAAGGACAGTTGACCTGATTTGAGGATGTTAGAGAGCCCATATTAGTCTATTAGTTAATAGGCTAATTAGTTTAGTGGGCCTTTATATTCCAGCCCGTCTAGTTTACTTGGGTCCTAAGTAATAGTGCGTCTCTCCTCTCCTATATAAAGGAGAGGTCGTCAGTCTTTGTAATCATAACACAATTACATTAGTTCAATTCTCTTATTTCACAGAGGAGAAGATGAATTAGGAGTGGTATGATCTATAAGCGTCCTTTCATAAACCACAAAAAATCTTTCTTTGTGCTTTTTGTGTGAATCACAGGGCTCTCCCTGACTATTGCCCCCTTTTATTGGATTCACATTGATCAGATTAACGGGTCCATCTGCATTTCTAGAACAAGTTTGTAACAGAGTAACAGACTTATGGTTTTGTGAAACAGTGCCCTAACAGGTGCTCATACAAGGTGATCATTTTTGTGATTTTGATGGATTTTCTTCACACCTACAGGGTATCTTGCTTGGATCCAAGGTATTTTTCCCCTATCCCTATTAGGGGATTCCCTACCCCATCTACACCTCTTTCTTTCATTTGTACCACGTCCTATCTAGATCCACAAGTACTCTAAAAACTTAAAACTTCTAAGTGGTATCTTTACCCAAAACTTCATGATCTACAACAAAAACTTGTAGGTCTATGCAATGACAGAATAAGCAGATCTACAGTTACTTTTTAACACACATGCTCCATAATTTTACACACAATGGTTAAGCAAGCTTTTTTTGTAGGGAGGGTGATTTGCCCATATCTAATCCTAAATGAATAACATAACTTCCATAAAAATAACAATAATCGCTAAAATCAGTTGATTTTTCTTGTGAGGTAGCAGCTTGGGTGGTAAACAAACGGGCTAACCAATGAAAGGACCCGGGACTCCCCGGTTGCTCGCCTCGGAATGAGAGCTCCGATCCCAAGACCTTATCCACCCACTTTCACCCACAAACGGGCAAAGATCAAGGGTGAATGCCTTGTTGGAGTTATATCTCCGGCACTATGTGAGTGCAAAACCAAGATCACTTCACGTAGGTCGGCCCACTGTTTGAGTCGACATTGTTCCCCTCAATGTGCAGGTTAGTTGGGGGCAATGGTTAACATTGTAGTGGTGGGGTCACCAAAGTGGCTCTTCCTCAGGGTTGGTTCCCGCGTCATCTAAAAAAATGAACTGATTTCAGTGAACTTTATCAACATCATCATCATCATGCATCATCTAAGACTCAATCCCAACCATGCTGGGGTCGACTACATGGATCCTTCTCTTCCAATCAGCTATGTTATGGATCATACTCTGATCAAGATGTAAAGATTCCAAATCTCTGTTTATAAGCTCTTCCCAAGTTAATTTAGGTATGCCTCTACTTCTTTTAGTTGTGCTTAAACCTTGCTTCGAATAGGTGCATTTGTCGGTCTGCGTTGCACATGTCAATACCATCTTAGACGACCTTCACGCAACTTGTCCTTGATGCTCACCACCCCCGCTTTAATTCTGATATAGTCATTCCTCAAACGATCATTTCTCGTCTTCCCGCACATCCATCTCAGCATACGCATTTCGGCCACATTCATGTTGTTGAGACCTTGTTTCTTCACTGCCCAACATTCACTCAAATATAGCATGGTTGATCGTATAGTTGTTTTGTAAAACTTACTTTTTAATCTGAGAGGGATCTTCTGGTCACATACTAGTCCAGTTGTACTCCACTTCAACCATCATGTTTTGATCCTATGACTAACATCATCTTGAACCTCACCCTCACCCAAGTAACAAAACTTATCACATATCAGTACATCCATTCCGTCCAACTTGACTCAACCATTAACAATTCTAGATTGGCTAAAATTCATCATCGTCATCATCATCTAAGCCTCAGTCCCAACTATGTTGGGGTCGGCTACATGGATCCTTCGTTTCCATTCAGCTCTATCATGGGCCATATTCTGGTTGAAATGTAGAGATTCAAAATCTCTCTTTATAAGCTCTAGATTGGCTAAAATTGCAATGCATATATTCAGTTTTGCTTCTACTGATCATAAATCCATTTGATTCAATGTGTTTCTCCAGAGTTCAACTTAATCATTCAATATTTCTTTTCTTTCATCAATCAACACAATATCATCTGCAAATAACATGCACCAAGGGATATTGTCTTGAACATGCTTTGTCAACTCATCCATAACAAGAACAAATAGATAAGGGTTGAGTGTTGATCCTTGATGTACCCCAACGGTGATAGGGAAAGTTTGTCTCTCCTCCAGGAGTCCTAACACTTGTCGTTGAGCCATCATACAAGTCTTTAATTAGATCCATGTATTGGATAGGCACACCCTTTTTATGCAAAACCCTCCATAACACTTCCCTGGGTCTTTCGGTAATTTCATACCTAAATAATAAATGCTTTCAAGCCTAAGGTACGGGAAAAAAACAAAATCTAAAGAAAATGATTTGGAAAATATACACGATGATTATGGTGTAAATATTTAGTAGTGTAGATACAGCATATATAGTTATGTGTTTTTTAGAAAGCAGGGCATGCTTTACATCTCAGCAACTACATGCTCCACATGACCTACCTTCTCCTCTCATGTTCATTTGACTATAGTTCTTGTTTGTATCATTTTGTTTAGCCATAACAGCAAGACACTCGATGTAGTCACTCAAGTCCTTGTTCTTCATAAGCCATTTCACGATCATGTCTGCTAGGGCATTAGCACCTCTAGCCTCACTAAACTCTGTTGCTAGCCCCCATATACCAAACACTATTTTTTTGAAACGCCCCAGGCAGGAGAATTTATGATTGATGAACCCCAATGTAAGTTTGAAGTCTATTATGGAGCAACGGTTCCTAAAGTTAGAGTTGAGATGCCCAGTGCATACTTTGAAGCATGGCCAGAAGTTCTCCTTCAAGTGGGTCATACCAACATGTACTTCACCTCTGCCCTTATCCACCTGCCATTGCTATCTTTGGCAATTCCACTAGAACTCTCTCTCTCTCTCTCTCTCTCTGTGTGTGTGTGTGTGTGTGTAGGGTATATATTCACTGCCCGCGCGGGTAACTAACCTCTATTACCCGTGGATCCATTTTGCAACAAGAAGGCAGATAATTGTAATGAGACGATCAAAATTGTAATAGAAAGACTCATTTTGTAAGTACAGCGTGAATTTTTTATTGTCCCTCTAAAAATTATAAAAATGATATTTATGAAAAAACAGTAAACAATTTATGTTGTATTACAAAACGAGTCTTTCTATTACAATTTTGGTTATCTCATTATAATTTTGGTTGTCTCATTATAAATATGTGTCTTCTTATTAAAAAACCGATGCACGGGTAACTAACCTTAGTTACCTGCACATGTAATGAATGAATGAATGAATGTGTGTGTGTGTATATATATATATGTATATATCCTTTCGATTGTGTTCTTTCTCGTCTTATGTCCTTAATACAAGCACGAGTTTCCATCAATAGCTCCATGTGAGTGGTCCTTTTCTTCGGAAAATCTTGATTTCTTGACTTGCATGTCGTCCTAGCAACGATAGCAAACTCATCTTTCCAATGCCTCACCTCCTTATTATCCTTAGGTTCCTCATGACCCAGTCTGGGTCTCTTCCCATCCTTTCTTTTTTCATATCCCATGTTAATTCTTTCCATCAAACCAAGTGTGGCCTAAGGGGTTAGCACATTCGTTTTCCAAGAGAAACAGAAATACAGATTTACAAACATAGATTAATACATGGCAAACTCATAAAATGGTTTACAGTATACATAATGCCATATAGATACACTTTAAAATACAATGATGACTGCTGCAAACACATTAAAATAGCTTACAGTCTGTGAACGGTGCCGGCTTTGGATCAGCTGTGTATTTTGAGAATTCTCTTCCTGTTGCAAACTCCATGCTATACTGGCATCAATCTGCATCACAATAGAGAGTCAAAAGGATTTCTGAGTCGAGAAATCGGATTTAATTTTGTTTAACAAAATTGAAAAGGGCTAGCCATTTATTTGCAAAAGAATTTACAAATGGTGACCTCATCGACTCCACCAAATACAGGAGCTTCACTGAAAAGTTGCTCTTGAAGCTGGCGAGCTAACCGTTCATCAGATTCAAGCTGTAGAGCTCTTGCACGAGAATCATCAACAGTGGAAGTGATTCTTTCCGGACTACATCTTGCAGGAGAGAACAACTCATCTACATCAATAACAGACTCATGTGATGTACCAGATATATGAGAGTTACAAGACCTAGGAGGCAATGTAGCAGATGACTGCCCAGATGAGGAGAAAAGTGCACTCTCCATACAATCTGAAGAGGAATCAATAAGGTGATTACGAGCAGATCTGCTTTTTCTTTTCCCCTTCAGTATTGTTGGTGATTTATCTGTCTCTCTTTGATGAATTTGTATTGGCAACTCGGGAAATGACAATTTCCTTGAGTTATCAACACCCGCCTTACGATTTCCTGTTGTTTTCCAATTTGATTCCTCTACAAAAAAACTGATATCTGGTTGTCCTTCACTTGGACCAACATCAGTAGTTAGCCTGGAAAAAAAAGTTGCTGACAAGTTGCAAGATGCAAGCCTTTGGAGAATAAAAAATAGAAATCTTAATATCATACGAACTTGCAAAACACTACACATAAAGTGAAGTGTCTATGCAATAATGAGAATAAGAATCATTCTTGGGAATTTTATAAGATTTCCCAGTCGCAATTCTACTAGAAGGCAAGAGATGCAATCTACATAAAGAACGCCACAGTATATTTGATGGAAATCATAAACTTTAGCCTATTCCACTTTTAAATTTTGACCCTGATAAATGCTTGGCTACAGAGTGCATTTCAAAAACCATAGAGACAGAATTATAAAGTCCAGTAATGCATTCTCTATTCCTTACAGGTCTATTGGTATTGTTGGGCATTTTTCCTCTAGGCTTCTTCAACTATTAAGTATTAAATATTCCATTTGGTTTTTTTACATAAGTTTGTGGTCTTGAAAGTTTTCGATACCATAGTGCACATTTTTCAAACTGGTAAGCATTTAACCACTTGACCTTGGGTCCTAGCAAAAAAGGTGATGAAATTCCAAATGAGACTTGTACAGATTCGGGAAGAATTCAACGAAGCTTGATGACTGACAAGGTCTATATGATGGAAAAATTTCCTAGAGAACCAGAATACAGTAACTAAATTTTTCAAAACATAACGAATTGCCCAGATGTAGCCCCCAGGGCTGTTTATATATAACTATACTGACTTAAAACACTACAAACTCTGGACAATTGCATAAAAATCTAGAGAGAAAAAATCCCCGAAAATGAGATTTTACATATAAAACCTAATAAACAACCTCGAGTTGGGAATAGGATAAGCACCTTAACAATACACACCCATGCTACCCTCCTCTAGGAGTTGATTCCCACAAATACCTTTAAAATATCCACCCTTCAGCTGGCAATAGATGGGACCAAGAGGCAACCTCAGATTGAGAATAGGAAAAGCACCTTAAAAATACCCACCAATGCTATTGAGTACTCATCCTCGTACATCTAAACAGAAGCTCGCTTCTTTAAAGCAGACTTACCCACGCTAATCGCCAACCTTGATGCCTCTATACATAAGACAAAATAGGAGGAAACTGAATATAGACCACCAAACATCGCCCTACTAAGGAACAAATGGTTTCCACTCCATTAGTAATACCGATAACACTTCACAGTTAACTATACATGTGGAAAATATTGGTATACTACTTTGTATGAAGCTAATTTATCTCAGCAATAGCATTTATCGACGATACTAACACTTGCACAAGCTTAAATACACTCAATTTTAATTATAGAAACTTCAAATGCTTTAATAAATTGTCAACTCGCCATATTTAAGGTCCGAGCATCCCACTTGTAAGCGTCGACCACATAGGCAAATCTCATACAGCTAGCTAGTATACTTTTCCAACACAATATACCTAAAACAAAAGATACACCACCAGCTAATGATAGAATTCAAATTCACAGTGAGCACTCCAGTAGCAAGTGTTTTAGGCATTATCTAGAAAGAACAAGTAATCAAGTTGATGGACACAAATCCATACTTCACTAAATCGTAAAGCAATCCATGTTTAGTTCAAGCACTTGCCTCTTGAACTCATCCATGAGACGAATAGACAATCAAAAATCATCCTCAATGAAATACCAAGATGACAGAAAACTCCTGTCATGGAGAAGATCCTCAATCCTCTGGAGAAAACGACCACCAAAGACTCTTAGCTAAAATTGAGATACAGGTTTCCACCTAGGCAGTCAAAGTCATCAAATACTTTCTCGGAAGGAATAAATCGTAGAATCATGAAAGCTTGTCGTGTGCTCCTTGAGGTCAAATTCCACCTCAAGTCAAGATCCTTTCTCATTGGTGTATCTACCTACCTTGATCTCGTTGACTTACTTCATTTGTCTTTGTTTTGAAGCAGAATATAGGGATAATCATCTTTGAGCCATTCACCCATATTTGTTTTTATGGAAATTTCTTGCTTATTATGAGAATGGGAATTTTTTTTTATTTCCCTGATAGCATCAATTCCTCTCTTACAGAGTACTACGCTCCCCTTATGCTTGAGATACCTAATATACGTCTCTATCCTTTACTCCTGTCTGTTCCTTAGTGAGTTGAGTTCCATCCTGTTTAATTTTTTAGAAATACAACTTTTGCCCTCGTTATTGATCATTACACAATTGATTCTTTGAGCAGCAACCGACCACTCATGATCCAATCCTCCACCTCCCTATCTTGTAAACACAATATTTCAGCTACCCTGGTCCTCACACAGTTCCTTGATTGCTCCCCTTTTTCCTCGACACAAAAACCTTAACATTCCTAGTCTTTATAGAGAGATATATAACAGCAATTGCAGTAAAATTTCAGGTAACGAGAAGCTGTCAAGTTCAGCTAGGACCTCAGATATGCCCCAAAGACCTGGCATCCCATGTGATGCCCTTGTTATTCATTAGTAACTCATTTTTCGAGCACCAACCGAGCACTCCTGATGCCAGTCCTCCACCTCCCTATCATGTAAACACAATATTACAACACCCGAGTCCTCACACAGTTTCTTGATTGCTCCCCTTTTTCCTCGACCCAAAAACCTTAACATTCCTAGTCTTTCTAGCTTCTTCACTGCCACCACATCTCTAGATTCAACCAACAGAGTATTTCTTAAGACGCCAACTAGCTCTTTCCCATCTTAAAATAAAGAGAAGACACCATAGAAACTGACGATTCAAAGAGGAGCACGTGCTGAACCAGGAGTTATATAGACCGATTGCAAGCACATTCCTAGTCCTCACACAGTTCCTTGATTGCTCCCCTTTTTCTTCGACCCAAAAACCTTAACATTCCTAGTCTTTATAATTTCTTCGCTGCCACCACATCTGTAGATTCAACCAACAGAGTATTTCTTAAGATGCCAACTAGCTCTTTCCCATCTTAAAATAAAGAGACGACACCATAGAAACTCTGAAGATTCAAAGAGAAGCACGTGCTGGACCAGAAAGAGTTATATAGACTGATTGCAAGCACAGAAACTCTTGTCTTTTGGATTCATAATTGTCCAGGCCCTTGCCTCCAAGACTAGGAAACCTAGCTGCAAAGGCAACTAAGCGACACTGCCTAGGCAGCTTGGCCCATAGTTTAAAATGTCGATTTCGACGCCATTTCTGATAGTCCAGACCCACAAATTTACAGAAATCTAGACTAAATTTTGATATTAACCCTATTTCGACACAATATTTTGAAACAAATCTTGACGATTTCAATGACAAAATAGAGGAATTTAGTCATAAAATTTGCCATGATGATCTATATGCATAAATACACCTAATTATGCAATAATATCATATGTTGGTACAGGGTGGGGGCTCCTACATTTTTGAGTGAAAATATACAAAAATTGTTTCGAGCAAGATTTTGATCATGCAATGTATACATACATATATTCTTACGCAATAACATGTTACATCTTATATTTTGGATTCAATTAACTGAGGGGGTCTCTCACATTTTTAAGGATTTTTTAAGATTTTCTTTTAATGACATTAAAATTCGGAAATTTAGGCAATTTGGCATCCCCATTTCGATGTCTGGAATTTTAATCCATGGCCTGGACATTCGACTACTTTTCTATATTTATACGAATTTAAGACAGCACACAAATACATCGAGTATGCATATCATTTTACTATATATATATATATATATATATATATATATATATATATATATATATATATATATATATATATATATACACACACACACACACACATATATATATGGGATTAAAAGAGAAATTCTCTCCCACGCCCGTGGTGGAGGCCGAACGCCCGGGAGGGTGGTGAATCAAGGTGAAAACTGGGATTCGATCCCGGGTCCCTTTGTTAGGGGACATCATGCTTGACCACTTGAGTCACTCCTTGTCGCTATATATATATATATATTTTTTTTTTGTGTGTGTGTGTATATATAGGACAAGATCAGTACAATGGGTATATATCATGCACTGATTAAGATCAAGAACCCAGAAAGATAATACATATTCTTGCAAAATTAGCTACAACGACATTACCAAAATATACAATGAATGGAACCTGAAGGTGTACTGCCTTTTTTTATAAGTGAGAAATTAATATCTTCACAATTACGATCAAGATTAATTTAGAATTTTACTGGGATCTGTATACAAAATAGGAAAGCAAAATTTGAGCTCATTTGGAATGAATGAAAGTCACTCATCCAAGGACAACAAAATCGACGCACAAAACTAATTTGAAATGCCTGATTTTTTTCCTCCTTTAGATGCACGACCTCTAAGTATCCAAATGAGCTGAAATTTATTATATAGTATGTTCTTAAGATATTTAAGAAGATCAACGGTTTAGATTTTTCAAAAAGTTACTACATCTTTAAAAACAACTGAGGTGTACGGTGCCTCTGGTACACTCGAGTGTACACTAGGCCTGACTATATATATATATATATATATATATATATATATATATATATATATATATGGGATTAAAAGAGACGTTCTCTCCCCCTCTCCCACGCCCGTGGCGGAGGCCGAACGCCCGGGAGGGTGGTGAATCAAAGTGGCAACTGGGATTCGATCATGAGTCCCTTTGTTAGGTGACACCGTGCTTGACCACTTGAGCCACTCCTTGTCGGAAAATATATATATATATATATATATATATATATATATATATATATATATATATATATATATGCATCACGTATGTATGTATATACATACAGATATATATATTTTTTTTTGTGTGTGTGTATATAGGACAAGATCAGTTCAATGGGTATATATCATGCACTGATTAAGATCAAGAACCCAGAAAGATAATACATATTCTTGGCAAATTAGCTACAATGACATTACCAAAATATACAATGAATGGAACCTGAAGGTGTACTGCCTTTTTTTATAAGTGAGCAATTAATATCTTCACAATTACGATCAAGATTAATTTAGAATTCTTGCTGGGATCTGTATACAAAAGAGGAAAGCAAAATATCTCTTTACCTCTTTGAAGAAGATTCAGGTCTTGGATTTCTTCCATTAACAAGGTCACTACTGTAAGAAGTCACTTTTCCCTTCATCTTATCATCATAGTTCCGCTCATTATTTGGCCTTGATTCTTGTTCCGTCTCTGCAAGTGAAGGAAGACCAGGAGAACTTTCAATTATTGTGTCTTTCCCATCGCCCTTTATGTCCAAGACAGCCTTCCCTTTTGCAATATTTGAGGGGGCAATACATCCATTTCGCACTAGCTTCCTCTGTCCATTTTTTCTTGTAGTAGCATCACAATTTAATATTTTATTTTGGACTACAGAGCTGCTGCACAGATCTGTACCTTCTCCTACATTTTTATGACTTTTGCCACCAGCTGCACAGACTTCTTTCCCTTTAATACTGATACAATTAGCTGCTTCATATGGTGTACTTGGTGCATTTCGTGCCAGCATCCTATGAGTAGTGGTGTTTGCATGGCTCTCGAGCCTCAAGGGCCTAAATTTTTCTTGTTGCCTCTGGCATTTCATATCAGGGCCTAAGCTGAGGTGTTCAATTGCAGCATCAGTACCCTCAACCACACTTTTACTGTCTATCGACTTAGGCATGGCACCTCTTACTGATTTCCTGGCAGTCCGAGGCTCAGGCGAGTCTAAAACTTCAATCACCTCCATTGGTGAATTATACAGATTCTTTCCATGCATGTCCTTTTCAAATTTGTTCTTGTCACCCATTTGCATTTTGGGGAACGAAATACCTGATGATAGTGCTCGAACTCCCTGTTTATCATTATGAGAGTCAAGTATACAACCACTTACCGAAGCATTTCCAGGCAAGGCATCATAATTTTCAGATTTTCTTCTTGCCATATGAGGACGAGGATTACCAATACCCACAGGAACAGATGGCACACTCACCAACCTCGGTCTTCTGACAACACAGTCGTTGTTTTCCTTACTGACGGGAACTCTATCTTGAAAGGATCTGCTGCGACCACGCCAATAATGTCGTTTGTCAAGGGATCCTAACAACGATGAATCATGGTCCCTGCTACTCATACTCATTCGGTTATTTCTAGCAGTGCGATCAGGTGTGTCTAATACAAAACCTGATTCTATACCATCCTTTGAAAAATCGAGCTCCATGTCATCCATGACCTGCAGAGATTAGAGCATTATAACATTCTAATCGTTTTTGTCGTTTATGACTAGCTTATGCATATCCATTAAAGTGGTATTTATTTGCCATTCGGAAATAGAAAGCATACAAGAAAGCGAGCATTCTGATCATCAAATATGCTGTGGTATAGTAATTAAAATGCATTATATGTTATGCAATATATATTGTATATAAGCATTATGAATTTGGATACAATGGGGAAACGACGGACATTAATAAAAAACAATTTAGAGTTGTAGTAAGTTCGGGATAGAGTGTCCTCTCACCTCTGAATAATCAATATAACACAGTTTAAACCTTCAAATGGAAACGTGTATGCAAGGTTTTCAACTTTTCATAACCACAGCGAACCCAAACATCAACATGACGTCCTAAATTTACAATTCTGATTTCTGAGTGTATAATAAAAGCCAGGGAAAAGTAGAGGTGTTTCACAAAAAATAACATGTAAGGACAATTGCAACATTACAAAAATGACAGTCATTTGGACATTTGAATTTTTAATCTGTAATTCCTTTATAGTCAAGTATTCAAGTAAAGTAACAACGAATCGGATGAAACAAACAGGTAAGCAACCGGCAATTCAATTCTGTCATAAAAAACTGAGCATAACTATCTTCCAAGAAAGCAACCAGCAAGAAACTTACGAATAACGGCAACCAACTCGTCAAAGGGTACCGGTTCAAGGAGAATCGAGGGCTCCAGAAGCGTCGGTAGCTTCCGGGTCTAATCGGCGGCACCGACGGCCGCTCTAAGCCTCCTGATGTCGGAACCAAATAAGGAGGATGGGAGAGCAGTAGAAGTGAAGGAGGCGGCAGAGGACCGCTAATGAGAGGAACACAATGGAGGAGATGTACTCCGGCTTCAGTGGCGATGGTGGTCGCCGATAAGCTCCTCCAACGCGGCCGATGATGTGGCCGCTTCTCTCCTATTTTGTCGCTAGGGCACCGCACATAAACAGGGAAAGAGGAAAAGGGCGACGCCCGTCGGGCAGGGAGACCCTGCAGGGAAGAAAGAAAAATAAAACTTGAAAATAAAATAGTTTTTTTTATGTTTCTCATGTGTTAATATTTTTTAAATTGTACTTGACATAAATTCTATTTCTGACTCTTATTGATTCGATTTTATTTTTCTTTCGAATTCTCTTTTTTAATTGCTGAAAATATGATTGATCTCATCAAGTTTTTGGTTATCAATGTATAGTTACTATTATTATTATTTTTACCCAGCGTATCCTAACCCAAACCCCACCCTCCATTTACCCATATCTTTCCCATGTCGTCATCACGCTGGGTAGAACCTGCAACCTCCCGCTCACTAGCACGGTGGCTGCCCACAGGGCTAGTGCGCTCTTACAGATTACTGATATGTTAATTCTACAAAATGGTTTTTTTTGTTTTCAACTTAAAAATACATTGTTAGTATGAGTGAGTATACTTCGATGAACTAATTAGTTAAATGATTGATTTGGCTATGGACAATTTAATTAACTCGATCAATTGTGTTAATTTATTTCAATAATTGATCAAATAGTTAGTTAGTTAGTTAACATAATTATTTAGTTAACTGGATTAATCGATTTGTCATGTATCATGCATGTATACGTACCTACATAAATATATTTTGATTTCAATAACTCTCTTATTTATTTCTAAAACAACTATTAGCGACATTTCTAGTTTTATTGTTCTAATAAAGAACAACTATTCTACTATTATTTATCATATTTTAATGAATATTTTCAACCAAACTTTAATATGCAAGTTCTATATACTTAACTATTTAATCAATTGAATCAATTTTTAATTGATTAACAGTGAGTCAACCAAAATATATTTTTTTGTCATTCAAAATCTAAAATCACAAATTAGTTGAGTAATCGAACTGGACTAATTGTTCATCTAGAAAAAACACTAGGTGATCATGCCCAATGGCTCGTAAGATAATAAGTTTAGTGAGACCACTAAATTTCTTACAATTTTTTTTGTATATGGATGTGAACTTCATATTTGACTCCGACTACATGAAGTGCTTCACCGCCCTTAAAAAAATCATTTTACCCCCATCCTTCATACCTCAAATTGGTCTCTTTTGTTGAGATCATTTTTTATGTCAGTAACTACATCATAGGTGCAGTGTTGGGGTAGCGTGTCGAAAAAAGGCATCATGTGATCTATTATGCCAGAAGGATGCTAAACAACGCACAGAATAATTATGCAACTGTTGAAAAGGGGCTTCTTGCTATTGTAACGCCCCTCCAAGTACATACATGACATCAGAAGCAAACCATATGTTGTTCATAACATAGGTCACTCGATTTTGAAAAACATTATAAAACATGATATTCAATAGCAACAAGATAAATGAAACATCATACATTAATTGAAAATATAGATTCATATATTGTTCTTTGAAAGAGAAAACTTATAACATAAACTATTTCATCCTTAAACTAAAATCTGATACACGAAAGGTAGAACAAATCTAAGGCATAAATATTCTTTGGAAACTTCACATAAGATCTTCTAAGGTGTAGATGGCACCCCACCAAGCTAGGTCATGAAAACTTCTACTTTGAAGCACTCACTTCAATTTTCTTTACTCCTTGATCTAGGGACATCTAGTCACACGGTCATGCAAAAACAAAGACACACATCAGTAAGCGGCACTATACCTTTTATAAGAACTGAAAAATAAATATATATGCCTGACTTGAGAGAAAACCTTGACACGTAATTGACTTAAGCATTCTTGATTACATGATTCTTATAACATGAAGAATTGAATAGTAATATATGCATCTCTCGATGACACCCACTTAAGAGCACATGATTGCTAGGAAAGCCCATAATTGACACGAATGCCCATGATTTGGCTATAAAAGCCCATAATTGGCATGAATGCCCATAACGCCTGAGTCAAATTTGGTCGACAATATTGCCGACCTAGATATAGTCTTTGTAATTGGTTTAAACAAGAGAGAAACATACATATAGACATTAGAGCCAGCTGAAACCAAACAGTCATCCGGTCGACAATATTGTGGATTGAGAGTCATCCGGTCCACAATATTGTCGACTGAGATAAGTTCTAGAAACTTCGCATTTAACAAACATTTTAGTCGTTGCAACTCAACTACTTTCTACCTAACAGCTAGTTAAGCACTAAGAACACTCTAGACACTTCTTACAACATCCTTAATCACTTATAAATCATTCCTATAAATAGAAGAGGCCTTAAGACACCCAAAACATACAAGCTACACTTGAGCATCCACTTTTGAGAGCAACAAAGTTGAGATTCACTTGTTATCTTCTTCCCTGTGCTCTAGAGTTGTGTCCTCTAGCTACAATCTCCTAGCCACCACATAAGCCACGTCCATCTTGGGTGGATAGGAGATCTAAACACTTGATATAGGATCAAAGCGGTGTACTTCATTGGTTAAGTATTTTCTTTCTTTCAATTTATTTCTTTTGTATTGTACTTTGATCTCCTTGACTACTCCTAGGGTTGGAGGTTTTTGAAAGGAGGTTGCTTGGTGCTACTTCAACAAGGTGAAGGTTGCTCCAAGATGTGCTTGAGGTTACTTCAAGAAGGCTGCTTTAAAGGAGGTTGGAGCTACTTCTAGGTTAAGTCTATCTCAAGGTGGTGGAGCTATTTCAAAGAGGTGAAGGTTGCTTGAGGTTATTTCAAGAAGGATGTTTCAAAGGAGGTTGGAGCTACTTCTAGGTGAAGGATACCTCAAGGTAGTAGAGCTACTTCAAGGAGGTGAAGGTTGTTCAAAGGTTGCTTGAGGTTACTTCAAGATGGCTGCTTCAAAGAGGTTGAGGCTACTTGAAGGTGAAGGCTACTTCAAGGAAGGTGATTGTATTTTGTTGTAACATCCTTGTGAGATAAATAAAATAAATCACTTTCAAAATCCCAATTGGAAACAATTGGGTAGTGGAATGACAACCTTTGATTCAAAGGTTGGAACCACTCTAAATCGAGGTGTCTTCCTTGTTTCCTCCTTCTTCTTTGCCTTAAGTTTTTAATTTAAATTTAAAAGTACCAAAAGCTTTATTCACCCCATCTAGATCTTTCAATTGGTATCAGAGCAGGTCTTCAAGGAGCCCTAATAAGTCTTGAATAATGGGGGATAACTTGCTTAGAAATCTCAACCTTGAAGGAACTCATGTGACTCGGCCACCACCTTTTGATGGAAGCAACTATACTTATTGGAAAAGAAGGATGCAATTTTACCTCCAAGGGATCAGCCTAGACCTTTGGAGGATGGTGTCTTTTCCCTATGAGCTTACTAGAATAGAGTTTGTAATAAGGAATCCTGAAACAGTAAAGCAAGTTCAATTGAATGCAAAAGCGGTAAGCATTTTATATTGTTCTATCTCCATTGGTGAGTTTAATAGGATATCTTCATGTGAAACTACTTATGAAATATGGCATAAACTTTCAATTACACATGAAGGTATAACTCAAGTTAAGAATACCAAGATTAATATGCTTAAATAAAAGTTTGAACAATTCTGCATGCATCCTAATGAGTCTATTAGTGAAATGTATGCAAGGTTTTCTTCTATTGTTAACAGTTTGAGTGCCTTAGGAAAGTACACAAGTGAGGAAGTTCAAGTGTCCAAGATTCTTAGATCCTAGCCTCCAAAGTACAAGCCAAAGGTGATGGCCATTGAAGAAGCAAATGATCTCACCATTTTGAAGATGGAGCAACTCATCGGCAATCTAGAGACTCATGAAGTTACACTTGATGAAGAAGAACGATTGGCATCCGAACACAAAAAGGAGAAAAAGAAGGACACTGTATTTAAGGCATCAACTAAAGCTATCACTCAAGAAAGTAATAAAACAAGTAAAGAAGATAGTGAATAGGAGGCACTTATTATAAATGGTAACCAGTACATAAGATTTAAATCTAACAAAAATTATTGTGTTTCTTCCTCTTCTTCCCTTAGGTGCTTTGAATGTGGCAAGAAGGGACATTTAAAAAATGAGTGTTCTAAAGTCAAGAAGGAAATGAAATCCTCTCTCAGAAGAAAGAAAAGGCCTACAAAGCAGCTTGGGATGACTTAAACAACAATAGCGAGAGTGAAGAAGAAGTAGAATGTCTCATGACTAAAGAAGACAATGTAAGTTGTTTAATTGCAACAACCAATGAAGACGAAAATGAGGTAAGTCTTCTTATTTTATCTAAAGAAGAGATAGTCACTAGTATTGGAGAACTACATGATAAATATGTTGATTGTAAAAGGAAATTAAAGAATATTACAAAACTAATGATGATTTGTATGCTAAATTGAATGATGTTATTTAAAAAAAAAAGCCTTATGTCTAAAAAATATACTTTGAAATCATCTATTAATGATTACAATATCAAGTTGCTTGCTCTAGAAACCAACAATAATCTTATTTCTCAAGAAAAGGTTGAATTGCTTACTAAGATGGATAATTATCAAACTCAACATGTTCTATGTTTTCATTCAAATTATGATATCATCGTTAGAGAAAAGATTCTTTGCTTTTAAGTTTAGATCAAGCAAAACTAGATATTGCAAAGAAAATTGATGAAATTACTAAGTTACAAAATATGTTGATAGTCTAAAGAGTAATAATATTCTTGACAAAATCTTGGAAAACTCTTTTGGATAAAAAGGAAGAAGGGGTCTAGGCTATGTACCTAAAGAGAAATCTTTTCAAAAGCCTAGAACTAGAAAAACACAAAAACCCAAATAAAAAATCATGTCTGTACCCATAGACAATCTAGCGCATAACCAAAATGTTAATAAGAGAAATGAAATTGATTTTATTTGTTGTCATTATTGTTTATGTCTTGGACGTTATTCATTTTCATGCAATTACAAGAAAAATAAGAACAAGGATTTAGTTTGTGTTCTAATACCTCAAACGTAGAAATATTGTACATTTAGTTGAGATTTGACCTAAACTTTATTTTGAAATTCATAATGTCTTATCTCAACTAAATTAAGCTTTAACTTGTATATTCTTATATGTATTAATTGCTTAATTGTGTTATCCAAAAATAATAGTATGATTTGTTTATATTAGGGATGTTAAATTTACTGAATATGCATAGAACTTCATCTCGATCGACAAAGAGCTAGATTGAGATCTCTTCTGGTCGAATGAAAGTCTGATCAAAGGTAGTTATGTCAAAATTGCTTTTACTGGCAAATCTTCTCAGTCGACAAATAGTTCGACTGAGAATTCTTCCGGTCAAAGAAAATTCAATTGAAGACAGTTCTGTTAGAACCGCTTATTGAAAATAAAATCATCTAATTTCAATAAACTTTGGTAACTCAAATCTATAATGATCCCTTCATATTAGATTATTCTATATATTCAAATGATCCTAACTAAAAGGATCACTATATGGGGACCAAAACTTTCATACTTTGTAGGCTTGGATGGTCTATAGAAATTGCTCTAACAAGCATATGATCGGAAATAAGAAGATTTCTATACACTTGGAGAAATGGTAAAACTATTGGTCACGTTTGTAGAAAGGTTCAATGGTAAAACTATTGGCATAGGTGATATTGGGATGAATTTTTAAATGTGCTATTTGTAAAAGAACTACATCATAAGTATTATGACAATGGTTATGATTCATAGGAAAATATCAAAAGGAAAAATGATTGTAAACCTCTTAACACTATGGACACTATTTGAAAACAATTAATTGTTTATGACAAAAAAAGATTGTTCATACAAGAAACTTGCTTGGAATATAATCATTACCTAATTTTTTGTGATAAATATGAAATTTGTGTATTCTAGGCAAGAAAAAGTAAAAAATTATTTTTAAAACTAAAACTTTACTCACTAGAACTCATTCACAAAAATTTATTTGGCTCTATGTGAATTCTATCTTTAACAAAAATGGTAAATACAAATTTGATCTTAAGTCACAAAAAGACTTTATCCTGGAATATTCAACATCTAGCAAAGCATATAGGATTTATAAGTCTACATAAATGATGATTATACACAACAAGACTTAGTCATATCCTAAAAGAGTTGATTACTAGACAATTGCTATTTGAGCTTACCAAGAACAATGAATAAAATTTAGTTCATAGACCTAAAGGCAAAACATTCATTGGAACTATATGGGCATGATGGAATAAAGTTAGGATATAATGAGAAAAAAATAGATTTTGATATGACTTATGCATTAATAGATAAGACTTGAGGTCATTTAACTCTAGTCACTCATAAAGACATCATACTCTTCAAATGAATGTAACAATTGTTTCCAAAATAGAATCATAAAATAAGATATCTATGTTGCTTAAACCCATGACTTGAAACATAATTAAATATGCATGAATCTGATTGGTCACTTATACTAATATAGAGGAAAATGTTATATGTTTATCATACTACATAAATTGCATAAATTGGAAATCTATAGAACTACCTCTTGGTCGACAAATAGTTTGACTGAGGGGCGCCCCGGTCGAAGTCAAGGTCGACCGAAAATAAGCCTGACAAAAATGCTTATTTGTAAATCAAATCATTCACTTACACCCAACATTGGTATATTAAATATGTAATTTTCTCATCTTTTTAAATAGTTAGAATGAGAGAAATTTCTAAATCAAAACAATGCAACAAACAAGATTGCTTAAAGATCATAAAAATTGACTCACAAAATTCTTGGATATAATGTGCATATATTTTTTATCTTGCTCTTAATTACATTCTCTATACAAATGTGGGCTTAACATCCCTTATATTTGGTTAGATATATATTTATTGATCCCACTATGAGCCATTTCAGGGCTTAACTTCCCTTGCAAATGGTTGAAAAATTAATATTAGTTTTAAAATTATGGCTAAGTAAATAATTAAGGGGGAGTAATCAATTAAGGGGGAGTATTATTGGTTTACATGTATGATTGTCTTTTTGAAATGACAAAGGGGGAGAAATAAAAATATAGTAAAATATTTTTATGATCTCTTGGATTGACATTAATTGGTGCCAAATTGCCTTAAGAGATGGATATTGTGTTCAATATCTCTTTAGGTATATTAACACACATTTTATGAGATCAAAAGAACATATTCATCTCAGGTATGAAACTCATTTCATTTCAAATATTTTGCTTATATTTTAGAAAAGTTTCTCATCTTCAAAAAGGGGGGAGATTGTTGGCTAAATTGGACATTAGCATACCCTTTGTTTTGATGATGACAAACATTTCATTCTTGTGAATCTAACATGCTATTTGAGTATATTAGGGTTCAAGAAAATGAGGAGATAATACTAAGTGGATAGTTGAAGATCAATGCACTTAAATGTTTAATATTTTCATGATTGTACTCAATGTAAAATTTTGTACAAGTATATAATGTACAAGTACTTAGATATCATGTAAATCAAGTGTTAGACCTTCCCTATCCACCCACAACCATATCTTACACTCACATGAAGACTTTAGTGTTGATAGATTTCATATGAGTCATGAATAGGACCTCATATACATTGCAAATACTTGCAAAAAGTCCTTCTCAGTCAGCAAAATTGATGACCAAAAATCACTCAGTCGATGACTCAGATAATCGAAATATAACTTTGCAAATTTTTTGTTCTGAGTCAAATTCGGTCAATAATATTGTCAACTGATATATAGCCATTATAATAGGTTTAACAAGAGAGAAACAAACATATAGCCACTAGAGACAACTGAACCCAGACAGTCATCCAGTTGACAATATTGTGGACTGAGAGTCATCCATTCAACAATATTGTTGACCGGGAAAAGTTCTGGAAACTTCACATTTAACAAACATTTTAGTAGTTGCAACCCAACTACTTTCTACCTAACAACTAGTTAAGTACTAAGAACACTATAAACACTCCCTACAACATCTCTAATCACTTGTAAATCATTCCTATAAATAGGAGAGGCCTTAGGACACCCAAAATATATAAGATGCACTTGAGCATCCATTTTCTAGAGCAATAAAGTTGAGATTCACTTGCTATCTTCTTCCTTGTACTCTAGAGTTGTGTCCTATAGCTACAATATCCTAGACACCACATAAGCCACGTCCATCTTAAGTGGACAGGAGATCTAAATGCTTGATATAGGATCAAAATGATGTACTTCATTGGTTAAGTATTTTCTTTCTTCCAATCTGTTTCTTTTGTATTGTACTTTGTTCTCCTTGACTACTCCTATAGGGTTGGAGATTGTTGAAAGAAGGTTGCTCGGTGTTACTTCAACAAGGTGAAGGCTGCTCCAAGGTGTGCTTGAGGTTACTTCAAGAAGGCTACTTCAAAGGAGGTTGGAGCTACGTCTAGGTGAAGGCTATCTCAAGGTGGTGGAGCAGCTTTAAGGAGGTGAAGGTTGCTTCAAGGTTGCTTGAGGTTACTTCAAGAAGGCTTCTTCAAAGGAGGTTGGAACTACTTCTAGGTGAAGGTTGCCTCAAGGTGGTGGAGTTACTTCAAAGAGGTGAAGGTTGTTCTAAGGTTGCTTGAGGTTACTTCAAGAAGGCTGTTTCAAGGAGGTTGAGGCTACTTGAAGGTGAAGGCTACTTCAAGGAAGGTGATTGTATTTGTTGTAACATCCTTTCAAGGTAAATAAAATAAACCCCTTTCCAAATCCCAATTTGAAATAATTAGGTAGTGGACTGACAACCTTTGATTCAAAGGTTGGAACCACTCTAAATCTAAGTGTCTTCCTTGTTTTCTCCTTCTTTACCTTAAATTTTAAAGCACCAAAAGCTCTATTCACCCCCCTCTAGATCTTTTGATACCTTGTATTGATCATAGGTTGAATTAGGGCTTGAGTGCATTAGGGTTAGGCTTATTGATCAACATCATTAGAGTAGGAAAACTTGGTTGGTTGATTATTGTTTTAGGTCACATGAAACATATGTGATACATAATTAGGGTTTCATGAGTCAGATTAGGGTTTCTAATAAACATCAAAATAGGATGACAAATCATGGCTCAGAAACCTTAAAATCAGATTCCTCCCAACAAATCCTTTCCAATGACTATTTATTCTAAATTTTATGAGCATCCTATGATTTATGGTGAATATTTGAAAATTAGTCAATCAGAAATCGAGGAAAAGCCACATGGGCATTATCAAAACCTTGGACATTGGTCCATATAAGAGTCGGACCACTCTGAGGTGGCCCAATATGGTACAACCATGTTGCTTGGGTCCCTCCCAACTAGAACATGCAGTCAAAGATGACTGAATCTCGAAAATGCCCATTAGGGCGTGACAAGCATGTTAATGGTTCAGGGGAAAATTTGGGAATATGCCCCTGCCATTCTTCTTCTTCAATTTGTAACATGAACAAAGTAACTACAATGAAGATCCTTGTTCCACAAATCTTTGAGGTCACACCCTTGCAAGAAACTAGGGTCAGAGGTGAATCTTTTACAACCTAACAAATGCAACAAGCCCTGACTTGGGTTGTTCCATAGTCTGGAAGACCAATAGCTTCTCCCACCATAAAAGGAGGAGTCAAAGGTGGAGAGCCATCTGTCTAGCCAAGAAAACCAAAAACCAAAGTTGCAAACCAATATTCCATTGAAAACTGAAGCTACTGGTGAAGGAGACGAGTAAAACTGAGATAGTATGCTAGAGAATTTGGTACATGTCCAAACATTAGAAAGGGAGGGAAATTGTGAAATCACCTCAAAAGAGCAGGTTCACGATTATGGTGAGGGAGCTGCTTTCGGGGCTAGACAAGGGTAAATATTGGATTCTGTTGGTGTGTGGATGCTTTAGGGAAAGTAAAATATATAGAAGGAGGTGTGGGGAGGCCAGGGTGTCTTGTAGAGTTAAAAATAGAGGGTGCCTCCCACGACTTCGAGAGTTTGAGAAGTCTAGGGTACTAGAGCCCCACAAATATAGAATTAGGAATATCGGAGGAAAGAGGCAAATTTATTGGAGAGGTTTGTTCGAGCAAAAATATCACATAGAGAGAGAATAGAGGAGACGAGGGCCACAGTCATTGTTCTAAAAAATGGTGTCCTATTTATATTATGATGGGCGAAGGAGACAACCCTTTTGCCGTCGGATGGATCTGCAGCTTGCAAGATGAAACATGGTCTGTTCAATCAGATCTTCTGAATAAAAAGAAACAAAAGCGTGATCGTGACACCAAAATAATCAAGGACTTTAGGATTGATTATTAAATCCATTAATTTTTTGCTAAAAACTATATTAAAACTTTCTAAATTCATTAGAGGGGTCACACAAAGTCCTAATAACTTCAAATTTGAACCATAGGCTAATCTAAGAGTCTAGATTCTTTGTATATGGTTAGATTCAGTTTGGTACAAGTTTTATCCTTAGTTTTCATATAGATCCGTTAACTTGATTTTGAATGCACTAATAGATTAGAGGATTAGGAAAATACTTTCCTTTGTGATCACTTAAGCCAAAAAATTGAGATAAACCATCATCACTCATTCAAAAGTCATAACACGTATATTTATGTCCTTTTTGAGAAACTTTCATGGAGGAGAGAGAAAAAGAGAATATACATATTTTATTCTTGCATTGAAAGCCATAAAAAGTAAAAGGAAAACTTCTTGGCCAAGTAATCTACCCCATATTTATAAATTGAATCCAAATCCTTTTCTCTTTCCCTTTTTATTTCTTTTAAGTATTTTCCAAGAATAGGAGAGAGAGAAAGTGAGGGAATAAATGCTAGTTTTCCTTTTTTGTATATTTGATTCAATTAATCATAAAGAAACTATAGTAAGCATATTTTCTATGCCAAACCTCATCTAAAGGATTCAATACTTGGGGTAACTTGTGTTAGAATCCAAGTTTTAAGTTCTATAGTTGAAAATTTGCAATTAAGACCCTAAACATTTTTTATTTAAAGGTTTGGATGTTACAATTGTACCCACCTTAAACAAATTTCATCCTCAAAATTTTTACACACAACCCACCTTAAGGTTTTACTTATTTTGTGTATCCAAGTCTCTAACATCATATTAAAGTCTCATTATCGTACTTAGGATATGGCCTTCTCATGGTGGAAACACTATATAAACCTCATTATAAAAATCAACATGTGGTTATACTACAGATGAAACTATCTCACAATCATCGACATGAAAAAGGGCCTTTCTACCTCTTCTATAGGGGTTCTGATTCTATAATGGATATAACTTACTTATCTATGTCAATTTATCCATCCATTGTATGCATGCTTGGTCATACTGTGTATCTGATTATGTTTAGATGACTATATGCCTCAAACTTTTAATGCTAATTCTTGTTTTATTTATTGCCTTTGGGTACATGTCGGCCAGTCATATACTCAGAGGTGACATGTTTTATCACACTCATCTTACACCTCCCTCGTGCACATGTCCCATACCACATGTACTTGAAAGGATAATATAAGCATGATTATGCATAAAACATTCTCTCTATGAAATTCCATAAGTCTATGTCCCATGCCACAAAGATGTGGGAAAGAGAGAGAGCATGATATATACAAATCTATAGTTAACATAAAAGTCCAAAACCATATAGGCACATAACTGCAATCCTTATCTTAACTTATATCTACTAACTAGACCTCTACTTTGATTTCTAATATCTTTCACTTCCTTCTTCTATACATATGGTTAGAACATATGAGTATGGTTTTTGCCTGGTGGCCATCTACTTATTGGCTCTGATACCATATTGTAATGCCCCTCCAAGTACATACATGACAACGGAAGCAAACCATATGTTGTCTGGTGTGTTTCTGCCAATGGCATTACACACTAATCAATTGAGATTTGAAAAGATGCAACTCTGCGAATAGATACACATAGAGGGATCACTTTTATAATTTATAGGGACCTACACAAAAAACCTACTTCTACTAAAATTCTTACCTGCAAGCGCATGGGGTCTTGTCGTAGTATAGGTAAGGTGGCAAGTATAGGGTCGATCCACATGGAGAAAAGGGGGCACTAGAGATAGGTTAGTTTTTGGGCTAGGTTCCTACTACGGAGTCTAGGGTTGAAGGGTTTAAAAGTTTATTTGTTGATTACACTAAAGGTTGAGAAAACAAGCAAGTAAAGGAAGGCAAACAAGATGAAAACCTAAGTCAACCATAGACAATTTATTATACTAAGTAAGAAAAGACAAGGCAAGGCAAGAAAAGAACAATCTACACTAAATCAGGCAAGAAAAGAGAACAAGTTATGCTAATGCAAGCAAGAAGAAGTCTGCACTTGGTGCGATTCCGCTAGTGGCGCTAACACACTACTCGATTGAATAGATGTGCCCCACGAGGTCGGAATGCACGGTGGATGGGGGTTTGCTTTCAAAATTTATAAATCTAAACTAGCTACCTACGTCTACTAAAACAACTACACCCGCAAGCGCACGGGGTCGTGTCGTAGTATAGGAAGGTGGCAAGTATAGGGTCGATCCACAGGAAAAAGAGGGGGCGCTAGAGCTAGGTTAGTTTAGCTAGGTTCCTAATGCGGAGACTAGGGTTAAGGGTTTAAAGGTTGTTTTGATTGTTAACTAAGGATGAACAAGAAAGCAATTAAATGCAGAAATGAAATCTACGTTAACCCTAGACTAGATTAAGGCTAAACAAGCAAGAAAGGATTAAGCTAGGTATGAAAAGGCAAATTACACTACGGCAAGCAAGAGAGAAGCAAAAGAGCAATTAAAGAACTAAACTAGCATAAACAAGACAAGAGCAGGGAAAGAAGCTAACTAAGCAAGAAAAGAACTAACTAAGCTAAGCAAGCACAAAACTAGGGTTTTAAGCAGTAAAGAGATGTGTGGGCTGTTTAGGGGTATGAACTTATCACTTAAGTTGGGGGGTGACATGTGAACATTATGATTCCATTTAGATCATCCAAACCAAACAACAAGTTAGAATCTAATGGATTAACCTAAGCTACTAACTGGCCATGGATATGCTAGGTTGTGTATAGAGGAACTAGTCCCTAACACCCCCTACTACCCTTACGAGGCTCAATTGGGTTAGGGGTTAGGTTCAGTCCAATTAGAGTCTAATCAAGTCTAGGTTTCTAGATTAGACATTCCTAGGGAAATTAGGGGCCGAGGGTAGTAATGGGGAGGTGAAATTATGGTTTTGGACCCCAATTCCCCCACATTCTAGCCTTGAGAAGGCTCCATGCTAATTGCACTAGAATTATCTAATCTAGATACTTAGATCTCTCACTCAGGTTTAGGGAGATTGATTAGGATGTAGGAAGATGGGAGGCAACCTAGGGATCCAAGAATTGGACCTAGGGGCAAATCCCAAAATTCACACATATAAGCAATTTGCCTAAATTCCTAGGTGATTTCACACACAAACCAACAAGTAATCCATGGAGAATGAGATAGAAATAGAATATAATCATTAACAAATGAAATTACAAAGTTTACATGTCATTTTCCCCCAACATGGTATCAAAGTAACATATTTTCCCCCAAACAGCCCACCCAAGGGGACTAGCTACTCATAAAAATGGAAAATACAAAAAGAAAGGAGAAAGAGGTAGAAGAAGCCATGAAGCTCGGTGTAGATGAAGAAGTCCTCCTCTCCAGCAGCTGCAGGGGCGTCCTCCTTCTTCTCCTTGGATGAAATGGTGTGGAATGATGGAGGGAAGTGGATGGAAGGCTTAGATATGGGGGGTTATGTGGTGAAAATGGTGAAATGGAGTGGATTTGAGGTGGATATGGAGTGGAATGGAGTAGGTGGCGATTTGGGGAGCTAGGAAGGGGTAGAAGGTAGCCAGCCTCGTGCCCCAGCCGCCACCTAGGTATATATAGGTGTGGGGGAAGCACTAGGTCAAGTTAGGGGCAAAATGGGGAAAGCAGTGAAAAAGTGGCTGGATTCTGTGAGTAGCACGGCCGTGGTGGGGTACCACGGCCGTGGTTGGTAGGATAGGCCACGACTGTGGTGGATGGGCACGGTCGTGGGAATTAAAATGGCTAAATGTCAGGTTGGTGGTCAAAATGGCCACGGCTGTGGTGGGTTAACACGACCGTGGTGGAGGTGGTGTGCCACGGCCATGGTGGCTGGAACGGCCGTGGTGGTCCTGGTTGATGTGGTCGTGGTACTGATGCACGACCGTTTTGCTCTGCTACAACACGGCCGTTTTGTGGAGCACGGTCGTGGTGTCCTCTCATTGCACGGCCGTGGTGCTCTGCACGGCCGTGGTGCTCCCTGCTTCACTTGGATGTTAAGCCTGTTAATTTCTAAGTCATCTAGCACAGCCGTTCTGTGGTACCACGGCCGTGCTGGGTCCTGGATCAGCACTTTAACTTGGATCTTTGCTTTTCTTGGACTTCTTTGCTTCAATTGATCTTTGGCCACTAGGGGTAGGTCGAGGGAGCATCAGACTTCACTTTGGGCCTCTCCAAGTGCAGAGGAACCCTAGGATCGCCCCTTCTCTCTCTCTTTCATCAAGTGTGGTCCAAAAGCCTGAAAAACATGCAAATAATGTCCATAAGTGCATTTTATATAAATAAGCATATTAGGGGGAATAACATGCAATCTAACAGGTATAGATGTGATTGAAGAGCAAAAAGACACAAGATGAAGCCCTAAAATAGGGCTGCATCAGCACTACACTCAGCTAGAAAACTAAGCACAAGAACAATTAAAGACCTAAACTAGCAAGATCAAAGCAAGAACAAGGCAAGAAGCTAATTAAGCACATAAAGAGCTAACAAAGCTAACACTAGCTAAGTAAGAAGGAAATTAGGGTTATCAAGCAATAAAGGGGTGTGTGGGCTATTTGGGGAATGCACTTATTAATTAGGTTGGGGTGACATGTGAACATTATGCTTTCATTTAGATTATCAAACCAAATAACAAGCTAGAGTCTAATAAATTATCCTAAACTACTAACTGGCCATGGATATGCTAGGTTGTGTATAGGGGAACTAGTCCCTAACACCCCCTACTACCCTTGCGAGGCTCAATTGGGTTAGGGTTTAGGTACAATTTAACTAGAGTCTAATCAAGCCTAGGTTTCTAGGTTAGATGATATTAGGATGATTAGGAGCTGAGGTTAGTAATGGGAGTGGAAGTGAGGTTTTAGGCCTCCCATCACCCACATTCTAACCTTGAGAAAGCTCCATGCTAAGCACACCAAATTCATCTAAACTAACTACTTAGATCTCTCAACTAGGGTTAGGAGAATTTATTAGCATGTAGGAGTATGGGTAGCTAGCTAGGGATCCATGAATTGGGCATAGGAGCAAATCCCAAAATTCACACATATAAGCAATTTCCCTAAATTCCTAGGTGATTTCAAGCACAAGCTAACAAGCAATTCATGTAGAGCGAGATACAAACAGAACATAATCATTAGCAAATTATATTACAATGTTTACATATCATTTTCCCTCAACATGGTATCAAAGTAACATTTTGACCCCAAACATCCCACCCAAAGGGCCTAGCTACTCACAGAACATGAAAATACAAAAAGAAAGGAAGAAGAATCAGTAGAGGAGTGAAAAGCCATGATGAGATCGGTGAATATTCCTCCTTATCCACCTCCTATTAGTTGTAGATCAAGCTCCCTCCTCCAAGGTAGGTGAATGGCATGGATGTATGGTGGAAAGTGGCCAAAACACTAGAAAACTAGGGTTTTGGTGGTGAAAATGGTGAAATGAAGGTGAAATGAGGTGGGAATGGATGGAGGACGAAATGGGGAGGCTAGAGTGGTTGTAGGGTATCCATGGGTGGCCAACCTCGAGCTCTATCCACCCCAAGGTTTATATAGGGGCTTGGGGTTAAGTGGGGGGAATATGGGTAAAGCAGTGTAAAAATAGGCTAGGGTTGATGCCCACCACGAGGGTGGTGAGTCACCACCGCCGTGGTGGTTGTAGGGGAACATGGTTGTGGTGTATGGTCATGGGTGAGGTGAAAAATGGCTAAAGAGCATAGGGAATTGGTCAAATTTTTACATGAAATGGCACAACCATGGTGGAGCTTGGTCGCCACGGGGGTGGTGGTTCACCACTGGGGTGGTGAAGCTTGATCACCACTGGGGTGGTGGAGTCTGATCACCATGGGTGTGGTGAAGCCTGATCACCACTGGGGTGGTGGAAAGTAGCTTAAAACTTGCACTTTATTGTAACATGGGGCATTTGTGTCATGGCCATGGCCATGTACCACAGCCGTGTTGGAGCTTCTTCCTTGCAATTTGACCTTCAACTTGCTCATCTTTGATGCTCCTTGCTTTGGGTTGACTCTTGACCACTTGGGGTAGGATGGGGAAGCTCTTAGACTCTCTTTAGGCTCCTAAAAGGGTGAAGAAACCCTTAGATTCTCCTTCTCTACCTTCCATCAAGTAGTGGCCAAAGTACCTATAAAACATGCAAAAAGCCTTTATAAGTGCATCTGATATAAATATGCATATTGAGGGAATTAACATGTAATCTAACAGGTATAGATGTGATTAAAGTGCAATAAGACACAAGATGAAGCCCTAAAATAGGGCTGTATCACCACCCCAAACTTAAAACATACTTGTCCTCAAGTATGCTCCAACTCAATCTCTCTGTAATTTTTCCACAATCAATAAATGACAAATGCATTGCAATGGATGAACATTGACTAAATGGGCTCAGAAATGACTAGGCACATGCACTCCACCTCTCTCCTCTCCTCTATCATGAATCAATCACGGTCAGAGAACTGAGCATGCAAACTTCAAATATAGAGCATAGAAAACACAATCAATCCATATGGCTATCATATCACTATAGGTAAACCGTTTCATGCTAGCAAAGGTAAAAAAATGACTAATTTTACTATTTTACCTTTGTGCATTCAATCTCATATGTCCATCCACACAAAGTAACCCACGTTGCTGCAAAAAAGGGCAAAATGGGCTAGATTTGATGTTTCCTAGCTCCATGGGCATGCAAAAGGAAGAAAGGGTTGTAGTAAGAGTATGGAGTGCTTTTACACACTCATCTTTTCTTATTTAGATGCTTATAAACATGAACAACTTTTATTTTCTTTTTTTTGTATTTTGAATTTTTTTTCTTTTTATTTGCCCTTGGTGTGGATAGGGTGTATGGTGATGAGAATGAAGAGGGGAGATATAGATGTGGCCACCCCAAACTTTTAGAGGTGGCCACGGCTAATTGTGTCCACTTTGGCATCCTTTCATGAGGCGGAGAGGTAAGAAGATGGTAGAAGAAAAGTGAGTCAAATAGGGGTTACTAATATGGACTTCAACATGAGATCTCCTGCATGAAAGTTACTCCAACAATTTCATCAAGCAATGGCATACCACATGAATGGGCAATATTAAACCACATTTCTATCATGAGATTCTACAAAACTCTATGTGTTTGTGACTTGCTTCAATCACAATTCAACCAAACAATTCACAAGCATAAGAGATGTGGTTCACATGTAAAAAGTCAATATTGAGGCCATCTAGATATAAACCATAATAATTCATTTGCATTATCATTTTCAATTCAAAAATAAAGATTGGGTCAAAACATACTTTTAGGCAAGAAATTCTAAATTTGGGCAAAATTGGCCAAAATGGTGCCAAGTTGCCTTCAATCACATCTAAGACTCATTATGGAAAAATAAAGTAGGAAATAAGCAAATCCTAGTTAAAACATACAAAAATTACCAAAAATCTACATGATGTGTAATGCATGGTAAAAAGAGCAAATTTCTTAAAAATTACACTAAAATTGTAAGAAAATAAACTACATGACATGCAAGTATGCAAAGAAAGCACACAAAGTATGGATATACAAGTATGAGAGATGGTTATACTATTTCATCATGTTGAGGAAAAATTGAGAACAAGGAACATAGAGAAAAGTGAGAAAGGGCTTACCACCCTACCACCCCAAACTTGTAACCATACTATCTGTAAAGAGTGGGACCCAAAAGGGGATCCACTCACATGATATAATACAAGAGCCATGTAATAATAAAGCAGCGGAAATAAAACTATTACAAAGTCACTTCATGATTCATTTATACAATTGTTCCTCACCATAATAGGTGATTTTACAAAAACTTGAACTAAGTACAACTAAAGCTAGTAGCAGAGGGTAACCCAGCCATTCCAAGCTATCCTTAAGTTCATGTCATATTAGTGATCTTTTTGAGCTCTTGTCTTCCAATGTACCTAAACCTGGGTGGAAGGGAACATCACCCAGAACATAGGAAACAACATAGAGGTCAACAAAGGCTGAGTATGTACACATAATAAACTTTGGGCATTATATTGGGATAAAAATACAAAAAGAGATGTTCCCATAAGAAGGGGGCTAATTGCAGTTAGGTAAGTTCAAAAGAATTATAACAAGAGAAATGAGGCATATTAAAATTCAGATTACAAGCATCAGAACAAAATGTTTTGCCATATCATTTAACTACAATTTCAATTTTTAAAATAATAAACATTTGCTGCAAAACAATGTAGACTAAATATACCTAAAACAGAGCCATAACACCATAGGATCATGGCCTAAAAGAAATAAGGGCGGAAATGCACACCCCGGGCAGAATACACACACCCTTAATAAGTATGGTTGTACATAAGTACCACTATTCTAGATATTTTAGTCAAACATGCAGCATGCAACAATAGAGTGGCAAGACTTATCATTTTAGTCAATTTCAAATAAGAAGGCAAACATAGCAGGAGGGGTACAAGAACCCATTATAAATAAGGTATCTCAACAACCAAATGAATATAATGAATTGAGAGCAGGAAAAATATAACAGTCCAAGCAAATGGATTTCCAAGTAGAATAACGGTTCAAAAGATGCCTCATTAAATAAATGTAGGTTCAGTCAAATAATGCCCAAAATAAAAAAAAGGATGTACATACCTTATGATCAGACCTAGAAATTCAGTAACACCTCCTAAGCAAAGGGTCAAGGTTGTCTCAACCTAGTCATAATATGTGTGCATTCAATTAATATAAAATGTATTAAATCCTTTACTTAGAAATCAACCCTACAGTAGGTTGCAAACCTAGGCATGAAACCTATCCCTATAAATCAGGCGTATTTTCTAATCTCAAAAACAGATTTATTTGTATTTTTCTACTGAATCAATAATTAGTTATGATTTTTATAATTTTAAATCATTTTCTAATTAAGACAGAAAATTCGCTGTGAAAAGACCGTGTTACCCCTGAATGATAACATGATTAATAAAGGTGTGATGTCACGCAAACTATGGAGAAATCGAAAGCGTGGGATTTCGAGGTCAATCGAGTCAAACAAAACCAAAATTCCTATTTTTCCCTCTTGGGGGTGGCATGGACAATATAGGCACCATGGGTGAGACCGAGATTTTGCCCCAGGGATCCACCTCCTTGTGTCTCACACCAATGGCGTCCTACAGATGCTTGGGACCTTGAGATGAGTGATCATCATCGGAAATACCTTTCTTTTGCACTCCAACAATCAGTCCCATTGTCCTCATCGGGGTTGCCCAGACCCAGGGGTGCCTTACTCGACTGCCTCCATGGTCCAGGGCCTACACACGACTCGCCCACCAGGGCACTAGAGGTGTTGTGTCCTCAGGATAGCAAGGTCTCGTTGCAAACTAGTGTTGCCTTTGGGTCAGAGGTGTCGCGTAGAAGAGGAGTTAGCAAAATCGGGTGAGATGCGACTGTGAGAGCAAGAAGACCAAAGGGTTGTCTGGTCATGGAACAACAGTGAGAACAACAACATTATGGAGAGAAATGAGGACTCATAGGAACCAAGATGCAACAATGTTCCTTGAATCATAGGAACTCGTCCATCAACACCCACGATAAAAGAGGGATTTCCAAGTTTCACGACCCCCAGGCTTCCCTTCGGCGGTGAGGCGAAACAGAGCACGAGGGAGGCCCCTTGTCGATTAAGCAGAACTGACACTTTGGCGGCGAGATAAGTATACAAAAGGTAAGATAGAGGGTCTGAGATGGTTACCTTTCCTCTAATTGATCTGAGAAGCAGTGAGTTACTATGATGGTGAGGAGTTTGCCAGAGAGGATCACTTGAATCAACAAGGTGAACTTGGGGCAGTTCGTTCCAATTGAATGCGGTAAAGGGTGTAGGGGAAGAGATGATAGTTTCTGGGTGGTTAGAAACTACCTGCACATTGGTCCAATGGGGTGCCGAGGTCACTGGAAGTTGTGGTAGTCGGGTGAGGGAGAAAGGGGATTGGGCGTTTTGTTGTTAGGGTTCGAGTGAGGGTGAGATAGGGATCAATGGATTCGACAGGAAAGAGCGAGTCACATGACGAAGAAATCACGAGGAGTTAGTGTGTGTAGAGGGAGAAAGGTGAAGAGAATGTAGACTGTGTGGAGCTGATCGTGCGTGCGCCCGAGGGAGTCAGGGTGGAAGACGAAGTCCACCTACCCGACCCGCAGACCCGCGTGACACCAACTTAGGCCCAAAATATGTGATATTTATTAAACCTAGAACTTAGCTCACCCTTAGCTAGATAAATCATATAATTGATAAGTAAACTTATATCTTATCTTCTAATTTGTGATTAGGGGTGTATCCAATATCCAATTAAGCCCAAAATTAGTATGTTTGATAATTATGATATGAGGAATATGAATTTGGACTTAGATTTGCATTATGAGATTGTTTGTGTTTCCATGAAGCCCTAACATTAGTCACTAAATTAGGGTTATTAGCTTAACTAATATCAAAATAGGGGTGAATCCTCTCACATCATTTCCACATTCCTCACTCTAACATTCCATGATTATTCTAGGATGCTAAACAATGATTGAGGCTATAGATTAGTATTAGTATCCATTAATTCTCATAGTTCAAGTATTAGGGATATCACACTCTAAGATTTCATGCTCATGTGATTATAATGAGTTGATTAGGGTTATCAATTCCTAATATTGTTTGATCTACGTTAATCATAGTGGAATATAGATATAAATAGGTAGTTTACCGAAAAGGGGAAAAGGGTGATTAATTATCCACATAATCAAATAGGGGTCTAGAATAATGAGGAATTAGCCTATGTGTGTGGGATCGAGTATGTTATAACTCTCCACCCCTTAAAAAGGATTTCATCCCCGAAATCCATCAAGTTGTGGTATGGTATACTAAGTTATACTTTTAACCAAGTTATAAATTTCTATTGTACTTAATGTAGGGGGTCATAACATACTATTCATGTCACACTTATGGTCTACTCTCAAGGTGAAGCTATATGTCTCCATGTGTCATGCATCCATAATCTGATTATGGTAGATGTTGGGCTAGAGATGTTACATCAAGACCTAGGATTGTGTCAACCGATTCGTATCCATTAGGGCCACCTACAAAGTTATCATAGTTTTGCCATTCTTTGATCATGATCCACATAGTTTTCCTTGTTATCACCATCATCATGAAAATAACAACATCATCATCATCATCATCATCATCAATATCACTGACATCATCACCTACTCCTCCTCCTCATCATCAACAATAACATCATCATCACCCACTCATCATCATCATAAACATCATCATCATCATCAAAAACAAAACCATCACCACCCACTCATCATCAGCATAAACATCATTATCACAATTATTTATAATAGACACTTTATGTATGATACACATATATGTCTTGTTTTCCTTCTGTATTAGGATTATGTCTTAAATCGAATTTTATATATAGATTTTATCAAGGGGGTCAAATTATGATGTGTTACATGACTAAGACAACACTTATACTTTAAGAAGAATATTAGGGTTGAGGTGTAAGTAGAGGGTTTTATTTTCAATAGACTTTTTCATTCATAATTGAGCATTATAGTGTGTTGTATGCAACTTATTGAATTTCTCATTCATGAGACTAACTTTATGCATTACATTAGACATGTTTTGATTATTGTGTAGTCAAACCCCTATCACTTCTATTTATCATGGTCAAATGGAAATGTTTATAAATTCCATCATACTTAGTATGTTCACCCTAGCCTATATTGTATAGTCATCCTCATCACTTAATTATTAGCGATCTGGGGTATAGGATATTAATTTGAGCTTTAAGTGAAATTTTACTTTTACCCCTATCTGGCTTAAATACACCCTTTAAGGATAACTCAAGATAAAATTTTAAGATCTATTTTAATCATCAAAGTAACATGTAGGATGGTATGATTAGCAAGGCTCCTCTGGAATTCCCGGTTTGGTAGCCTCTACATATGTTTGACATTATTACTAGGAGTTATCCATGTTTTATTTATTGTAGCTGTTATTACTCCTGATTATTCCTTAAGTTAGTTTGATCCCTAATGAATAAATTGTAAAGAACTCCACCCCTTAAAAGGTTCAAACTATAACTTAGTGCATAACCTAGAGGGGGAAAAGGGTGGATCCACTAGTTCTGATATATAAAACTAACTATTTCAGTCTTAGGCCTAGGGTATTAGGGTTGAACATGTCCACCAAGGGTACTTCACTAAAGAGCTTCTCTACTACTCAACTTACTTGTGGTGGTGACTTGGTTCTAAAAATCATCGATGAGATCATAAAAAGAAAAATAGATCTTTTGTACATATAATTTAATAATGAAAATAAGTTTTAGCGATGAAGGATTGGCGATGAAGATGCAAAATTGGCACCAAAATCGATCTGAGAACCAAGTCAGACACCTTCCACAACCTGACACATACATTACTATCCTATAACCACTTTCTTCTACAAAAGAGGTATGATCCTCCTATCACATAAAAGGTCATGTGAGTATTCTCTAATATGCAAGCAATGAGAGAGAGAAGGGTGTATATTGCTCATAGCCAATAATCAGTCAAAACCTACCCAAGCATGACATCCACCATTTCCCACGTCATTCTTAATCATAATCCCCACTACCTCATCCCGAGTCCTAATCGAAACATGAGATTACCCAACATGATAGGTAGTGATATAGGGTTTTCTCCACCGTTGTTCCTTCACATGATAAGGTAAACTATATAGTCCAGATACCCATCTCAATCACTTGGTAAACCGAGTACTCTGAGAGAGGTGATAATTTAAGTATGCCTACTAAAACATTTAGCTCCATCAATCAATTCCAATACAAAAGAATAACAATCCCAATGAGGGTGGAATTCAGCTCTTTAGGGGATGGCATTAGGGCATAGCTATCCTAATATACTCACATTGAGGACAAGACATGCTATAAATAAAGTTGATCTAGTTTAGGATAACACTTAACATCAAAGGAATCTTAACCCTAATCTCAATTTAGGATTTTGTATTTTACATTCATGCATGCTTAATAACCAAGTGAATGTATGCTAGGCATGCTAGATCAACGTCAAATAAAAGGGGCCACATGTGATAACTAGGGTTACACCTAGCTATGAATGTCCAAGTCAACCTACACATAATGTCGTCTAGATAGCCTCCCATAAATCATAAGATATATCACTAGAAAAGCCAATTATAGTGTAGTTTCATTACACCCCCATAGAGAGAGTAGGGTAGTCTTGGTTTGTCACGTACTATGATTCCACACTTGATGTGTTGTAAGAACATATATTCACCAATTTTAGAAGGGATTGAAATACGAATTGGTAAACCACTACAAATAAATAGGTCTGACAATAACCTTTAAAAGGTTGCCTAAGTACCTAATTAAGGAACAATGTAGGATAACTTGAAATAGTCAAGTTACCGACTGCTTTTGGCTCTGATACCATTTTGTAAAGAGTGGGACCCGAAAGGGGATCCACTCACATGATCTAATACAAGATCCATGTAATAATAAAGCAGAGGAAACAAAACTATTACAAAGTCACTTCATGATTCATTTATAGAATTGTTCCTCACCATAATAGGTGATTTTACAAAAACTTGAATTAAGTACAACTAAAGATAGTAGCAGAGGGTAACCCAGCCATTCCAAGCTATCCTTAAGTTCATGTCATGTTAGTGATCTTTTTGAGCTCTTGTCTTCCAATGTACCTAAACTTGGGTGGAAGGGAACATCACCCAGAACATAGGAAACAACATAGAGGTCAGCAAATGCTGAGTATGTACACATAATAAACTCTGGGCATTATATTGGGGTAAAAATGCAAAAAGAGATGTTCCCACAAGAAGGGGGCTAATTGCAATCAGGTAAGTTCAAAAGAATTATAACAAGAGAAATGAGGCATATTAAAATTCAGATTACAAGCATCAGAACAAAATGTCTTGCCATATCATTTAACCACAGTTTCAATTTTTAAAACAATAAACATTTGCATGCATAACAATGTAGACTAAATATACCTAAAACAGGGCCATAACACCATAGGATCATGGTCTAAAAGAAATAAGGGTAGAAACGTACACTCCGGGCGGAATACACACGCCCTTAATAAGTATGGTTGTATATAAGTACCACTATTCTAGATATTTTAGTCAAACATGCAACATGCAACAATAGAGTGGCAAGACTTATCATTTTAGTCAATTTCAAATAAGAAGGCAAACATAGCAGGAGGGGTATAAGAACCCATTATAAATAAGGTATCTCAACAACCAAATGAATATAATGAATTAAGAGAAGGAAAAATATAACAGTCCAAGAAAATGGATTTCCAAGTAGAATAACAGTTCAAAAGATGCCTCATTAAATAAATGTAGGTTCAGTCAAATAATGCCCAAAATAAAAAAAGGATATACATACCTTATGATCAGACCCAGAAATTCAGTAACACCTCCTAAGCACAGGGTCAGGGTTGCCTAAACCTAGTCATAATATGTGTGCATTCAATTAATATAAAATGTATTAAATCCTTTACTTAGAAATAGACCCTACAGTAGGTTGCAAACCTGAGCGTGAAACCTATCCCAATAAATCAGGCATATTTTTCTAATATCAAAAACATATTTATTTGTATTTTTCTACTGAACCAATAATTAGTTATGATTTTTTTAAGTTTAAATCATTTTCTAATTAAGACGGAAAAATCACTGTGAAAAGGTCGTGTTACCCCTAAATGATAACACGATTAATAAAGGTGTGATGTCATGCAAACTATGGAGAAATCAAAAGCGTGGGATTTTGAGGTCAACTGAGTCAAACAAAACCAAAATTCCTATTTTTCCCTCTTGGGGGTGGCAGGACAATATAGGCACCATGGGTGAGACCGGGATTTTGCCCCAGGGATCCACCTCCCTATGTCTCACACCAATGGCGTCCTACACATGCTTGGGACCTTGAGACGAGTGATCATCATCGGCAATACCCTTCTTTTGCACTCCAACAATCAGTCCCATTGTCCTCATCGGGGTTGCCCAGACCCAGGGGTTCCTTGCTCGACTGCCTCCATGGTCCAGGGACTGCACACGACTCCCCCACCATGGATGGGCACTAGAGGTGTTGTATCCTCAGGACAACATGGTCTCGTTGCAAACTAGTGTTGCCTTTGGGTCAGAGGTGTCGCATAGAAGAGGAGTTAGCAAAATCGGGTGAGATGTGACTGTGAGAGCAAGAAGACCAAAGGGTCGTCTGGTCATGGAACAAAAGCGAGAACGTCAACATTATGGAGAGAAACGAGGACTCACAGGAACCAAGATGAAACAATGTTCCTTGAATCATAGGAACTCGTCCATCAACACCCATGATAAAAGAGGGGTTTCCAAGTTTCAAGACCCCCAGGCTTCCCTTCGGCGGTGAGGCAAAACAGAGCACGAGGGAGGCCCCTTGTCGATTGAGCAAAATTGACACTTTGGCGGCAAGATAAGTATACATAAGGTAAGATAGAGAGTCCGAGAGGGTTACCTTTCCTCTAATTGATCTGAGAAGCCACGAGTTACTGTGATGGTGAGGAGTTTTCCGGAGAGGATCACTTGACTCGACAAGGTGAACCTAGGGCAGTTCGTTCCAATTGAATGTAGTGAAGGGTGCAGGGGAAGAGATGATAGTTTCTGGGTGGTTAGAAACTACCCGCACATTGGTACAATGGGGTGTCGGGGTCACTAGAAGTGGCGGCAGTCGAGAAAGGGAGAAAGGGGATTGGGAATTTTGTTGTTAGGGTTCAAGTGGGGGTGAGTTAGGGATCAATGGATTCGGTAGGAAAGAGCGAGTCAGATGGCGAAGAAATCGCGAGGAGTCAGTGTGTGTAGAGGGAGAAAGGTGAATAGAATGTGGACTGTGTGGACCTGATCATGCGTGCCCCCAGGGGAGTCGGGGTGGAAGACGAAGTCCACCTACCTGACCCGCATGATGCCAACTTAGGCCCAAAATATTTGATATTTATTAAACCTAGAACTTAGCTCGCCCTTATCTAGATAAATCATATAATTGATAAGTAAACTTATATCTTATCTTCTAATTTGCGATTAGGGGTGTATCCAATATCCAATTAAGCCCAAAATTAGTATGTTGGATAATTATGGTATGAGGAATATGAATTTGGACTTAGATTTGCATTATGAGATTGTTTGTATTTCCATGAAGCCCTAATGCATTAGTCACTAAATTAGGGTTATTAGCTTAACTAATATCAAAATAGGGGTGAATCCTCTCACATCGTTTCCACATTCCTCACTCTAACATTCCACGATTATTCTAGGATGCTAAACAATGATTGAGGCTATAGATTAGTATTAGTATCCATTAATTCTCATAGTTCAAGTATTAGGGATATCACACTCTAAGATTTCATGCCCATGTGATTCTAATGAGTCAATTAGGGTTATCAATTCCTAATATTGTTTGATATACATGAATCACAATGGAATATAGATATAAATAGGTAGTTTACCTATGGCATCCAGCTCACAAAAACAAAATTAACTTAAGCGGAAGCGAATCATTTGCAGCGGATTACTGAAAATCACTAAAAATTAAAACTTTTTGCAAAGAGATCCACACATAGGAAATCTTTTCCATCAAGAACCATTGTATAACATTTACATTTTGTTTCAAACGTACATAACCTGTACCATACCTTTTTAGAGACTACACCATCAGCTGCCTTATAAACATCATATATAGACAACATACGAATCTCGAGGCATCAAGCCAAAACCTCAAATTGATTCTTTAAAACACTGACTAAAAACTCCAAGGACCTGAGAGTATAGAGATGACACATAGGACTTTCTAACTACATAACTTGACAGACAGTGTCTCCACCTGAGATCTCACTGCTGTCCCTGCTGTTACTGCTGCTGTCCATTCCCTGCAATGGAATACTACTTCTTTGTCCGCGTTCACCTAAAAAGTTAGATCCCACAGGGGTGAGACAATTGTAAATTGCCCCAGCAAGAGATATAACTCTCTGCCAAAACATTTTTATAGCAATTTATTAAAATAAACTGAGTAGAAGGATTTATATATTTTATCAACAACAGGTAAGTCACTTGTATGAACAAAGTGAAATAATCTCCTTTTTCAAGGATAACATTGCATCTACTCATGGTAGACTCATACTTCATCCATCTACTTGTAATGAATACAACAAATATGAACAACATCAATGAACTACAGATATATAACAGAAATGTAACATCAACCAATGAATTTTCGTATTCAATCCTTAAGCAAACATGCTATACGGCTGATTTCATTTTACAAACACACTTATGCCCTGAGGAGATGAGGTATACCGCTCATACTCCAACCGACCACTGCGAAGTCAAAATCAGTACCATACGTAGGTCAATGGAAGAGCCGGATTCCCATGACCTCTCACATCCCGATCAGTGCGGGACAACAAGCAGGACTATGTTAACTGCTCAAAATAGCTTTCCAGGGTATACTGGAACTTCACTATAGAGTTACAACGTCAACTGCACTCTCATCGGCCATCGAGAGATTTGTTGTTTATCTTCATCGACCCGACATAAGTATTATGGGGAGATGTGTATGACATCTATCCCAATCATCGGGAGATTAGTGATACATCCATCTCGACACATGAAGGATTGAGAGGTTTGATGTTTACCTTCCCTCAAATCTCTTCATCGAACGTAAGGATATTTTTCACCCATTCACCCCCACATATTCAAAATATGCGTTCCAGGTTTTCCGCGGGCACCCGTTTCACCATCACCTTTTCTTGACGATGATGGATCTATGGTCAGGGCTCTACATGAATAGATTTCACTTGATTAATTAAGTACAGTTTCATATTCTTTTAGCATCAACCAAGTTCTCAAACAAGACTTATTACAACAATGCTATAAAGAGACATGTACTACTTTCATCAGATACTTATCAATCTTTCAAAGACCTTGGGAACTCAGTACCTCATTTCAAACTGGGAATTCTCATCCCTTCACATTCTCATCACCATAATCATATGGTTCTGGGTATTTAAACCCTTAACTCATCATTGAGCATCATTACCATTTATTAGGTAACTATCACCTTCAGGTCATCTGACCAAGGCATTCAGGATACTTATCACACAAGCATCACACCTGGCTTACAAGGCCATGAAATATCTTGTCACTTCTTTCTAGGTAACAACTTACTCATGTGACTCATAGAATCCATGCACATTGATATTTTTACTAAGCAACAAAAACATCAAGGCACAAAAGGCCAATCAACATTTATTATATAAATGTCACAGCTCAAACCTGGCTATATTCATCATCTCATAATATATGCATGGTTATTAGACATGATAACAGTCATACAAGATATTCATCACATTATGTGATACAATAGTAACACCATTATTCCTTTCCCAAGAATTAGGATTTACTATCAAATAGGGATTTTCATCCCCTTTACCCAAATTAGGGTTAGGGTTCCCCATTACTCATTAATTAGGGTTTCATGATTATATTATCTGTCCAACCCTTAATTCATTATTCCATACCTTTGGGGCATTCAAATATATCTTAAATGATTATTCAAGATCATAACTCTCATCATATAGCATTAATGATCATCAATTCAAGGTATGAGTTCATTTCTCATCCTCATCATGGTATGACTACATCATACTCATCATTGGGCTTAACCCCATTCTCAAGGTACATTAATTAACACTCATCAAAATGCAACAACTCATTACATTTCATTGTAATAGTTGCATAACACACTTCATATGTTTCTTATTCAGATATATAAGATTTGGAATACATCAAGGTATATAAACCCTGTAGTGTTGAATGTGATAACTATCATATCTTGATATATCACTTTCTCATCATTTCAAACTTTCTTGAGTTAACCAACTTATCTTGTATTAAGGTATTTCCCCTGTTAATACATTACAACACTAAACTTTCACCTTTAGCATATAATGCATAGGCCACACATTAGAATTGTCCAATTATCTTTAATGATATGGACTTGTCTAATGCTAAAGACATTGCTTACCATAAGGTTGCTTATAATCAACCACTTGAAAGGATTCACCTTTATAAGGTCATTCCTTCTATCTCATCATTAGGGTTTCTTTATACCCTTACTTAAAATTAGGATTATGATTCATTGTCATATTACCCAGGATTAGGGCTTTATGCATTATGACTTCACATTAGAGTCTCATATTTCTTCACCCTTCTTAGGGCCTCTCTTCACAACATAGTATTAGAATATCATGTGGTGTTAATTCTTAATCAAGGTTTCTCATAGAATCACCCTCAACTAGGGTTTCTCATGGAATCACCCTCAACTAGGGTTTCTCATGGAATCACCCTCAACTAGGGTTTCTCATGGAATCACCCTCAACAAGGGTTTCTCATTGAATCACCTTCAACTAGGGTTTCTCATGTCATTACATGACATCACCCTAAGTTTGATTCTCATATCAAATCACCTCATCAAAGTTCTATATACATCATTCTAACTTAGGGTTTCTCATGACATAAACCTAGAATAAGATTTCACATGGAATCATCTTTAATTAGGACCACATGGAATCACCCTCAACTAGGGTTTCACATGAAATCATCCTTAATTAGGATTCCCACCATAGTCACCCACAATTTGGGTCTACTATTCATCTTCATTAGGATTTCATTCAATTATCCATATTTAGAGATTCACTATTCATCCCAATTAGGGTTTTACTTATCATTACCCTAGATTAGGGATACATCCTTACCCTGGATTAGGGTTTCACTTAGAATTGCCCTCAATTAGGGTTAGAACTCAATAGCCCTGTCAATTAGGGTTTATGTTCATGATTAGGGTTTCATGATCTCTCTACTTAAGGATCATACCCTTAATCACCACATAAATCATACTCATGTATGAATTCATGCTAACATATTCTCAACTTGATAAGGTCATATCATCCCTTCAATCAATTACATACAACTATGATTAACATAGTGTACCAAGTCATTGATCCTATAAGCAATTAGGGTTCATCCCTTAATTGGCACTAATCACTTAGGTACTATTAGGGTTTCAACCTTTGTACCTTCATTGATTATCATTGTTAATCATCATTGGATCAATGAATCATTCTTCATCTTAATTCTCAAGAGATTCAATCACATTGGACCTCAATTACAATAAGTGTCCAAGTGCAATAACCAATTGAATCCTCAATCAACTTTGACTACTTGAGCCCCAAACGGTCTTGGTCTTTCAAAGTTCAAATGGTTTGAAACCGTTTGGTAAAGGTGGTTCTTGAGACCGTTTGCTAAAGAAAGTACTTGAAACCATTTGCTAAAGGTGACCATCAAGACCGTTTACTAAAGGTGGTCACTTGAAACCGTTTGCTAAAGCAACTTTTTGAAACCACATGGGCTCAACCAGTTTAGGATCGTTTGGTCCAAAATGGTCTTGAGACTGTTTGACCCCAAACAGTCTTGAGACCATTTGGACTCAAACGGTCTTGAGACCATTTGGTCCAAACCTCCTCAAAACCGCATGGACCAAATATGGTCTCAACTAATCAAATCGAATTAGGGTTTCCAATGTTGATTCCTTCAATCATTAAATTCATGGAACCAATCATCAATTGGACCTATCATCATACTTCAATTGAGTTAAATAGGTCAACCTTCAAATTATTTGACCCTCAATTGACCCTCAATTTGTCATCAATTAGGGTTTGAATCAATTGGATTAGGGTTTGGAATTGATGATCCTTCAACATTAATCAATGTAAGATCAATTACTTTGAAACCATTGAACCATCATCCAAATTGAACATGACCTGACCCCAAACGGTCTTGAGGTCGTTTGGATGACCACAAAACGGTCTTGAGACCGTTTTCCCATCACATCATCAAAATCCAAGTCAACCAATTAGGGTTTGGATCATTGGATTGATCACCAAATCAACAATTGATTACACTTCAACTTAGTATCCATGAATCATCAATTGCTTAACCATACTCAACCCTAGACCTACAAACGGTCTTGGGTGACCTCCAAATGGTCTTGAGACCATTTGGGTGATCCCCAAACGGTTTTGAAACCGTTTGGGTCAATCAACCCAAGTTTCAAACTCAATCAACTTGGAAATCAGCACTTAACCCGATTAGGGTTTTGGTGATTGATTGACCTTCAACTCACGAACCAATTGGAACTAACCAATCATAATTGGTGGGTCATTAACCTAGATCATTTTCAACATATATCCAAATGGTCAACCCTGGTCAACTCCACCAAACGGTCTGAAACCGTTTGGTCTCATGCGGTTTGGTGAAACCGTTTGCTTCTAAACGGTTTGAAACAGTTTGCTCCCAAACGGTTTGGGAAACCGTTTGAGCAACTCAATCAAGAACGTTTGCCTTAGATATTTGGAGAGGTGTGTGCTTATCATCTTCAACCTTTAAACTCACGAAACCTGCTGTAGTTTCCATGGTGATTGCATCAATCAACCAAATCGATTATTGTAAATATGGAAATGATCATTATTTGATAAGGAATTGAATGCAATAACAAAATCAAGGGTTCAAGTTATAAAACCCACCTCCAATTGAGCTCCAGAGCTCCATGTCCACGAAAACAATGGTGGATGAAACTCCTTTCACCATTCCAAGGCTCGTCCTCAAGGTTTGAGTGAAAAGGAATGGTTAGAATTGAAGAGGAGATCGAAATAGGAAGAAATCCATAATTTATTTTTGATTTCCACCATGGAATCAAGGTGAAATGGTTTCGTCCTCCTGATCCTCCCAAGCTCCCTTGCTTGTTTCCCAATCAAGGATAAGAAGTGGGGTCGAAAAAGCCTTTCATGTGGCTTGTAAAAGGTCCTTTTATAAAAATTCAATGAGAGAGAATATGCTTTGTAAAAATCCATTTAATCCCAAAAATATGGCCACCTCTCCCCCCTCAACTTCCTTATGGACGAGGCTATCTTGTTTGCCTATTATTCCTCTAAATTATCCATGATTTAAAGAAAAGCAAATCAAGCACCTCAAATCATATTATATTAATATCCATATGTGAGTGGATATTTCTTTTTCTTATAAAATTGTGTGTGAGTTATCCACTCTCTTGGATATTTTCGTGGTCCTTGCAAGGCTCAAGTATGTAAACACACATCTGAAATCAACCATTTTAATTTTTGTTGAAGGCCCTTTTATTAATACATTTATTTTTTGCCCTAAATCGAATTAGGGTTTCAATTAGGATTAAATCTTGATTATTTTAATATCAAGATTCTCTCTCCTCCAACTTAATTCAAATGAGGTGCCCCTCTCATTTTATTTTCTCTACATGATGCCAAGAAACATTAGGGACCTTATTGAAGTGGTAAATTACATATTGCACCCTAGGAATTGGGTAATTTGCACATTACACCAAAACTAGATTTTCATGCACTTACATTGCTTTATCAGCTCTTTCTTGGTATGCATGCTTCCATAAGCCATACATCAGAATCATTTTCACTCTCATGATGCTTCAGCACATGAGGAACATATTATCATGCAAAATTTGCACTTAAACCCCTCAACTTGGGTAATTTGCACTTTAGTCCAAAACAAGCAAACATTGCTTCAACATTATTCAAACGGGACTAGAATTGCAACATAAGTTCCTCTTGAGGCCTAATTACTTTTCACAAGATAAGATTAAGCATTTAATCATCTTTCTTAATCAAAACACCTAGGGTTAAAATATAACCCAGGCCAGGGATGTTACAAATTATAAACCCCTAACAAGGATTTCGTCCTCGAAATCCAGATAAAGGAAGACATATGTATATCATTCATCATACTATCTAATCTTCACTTATCATTTCCTTATTATGGAGACACCATAAAACTTTGATCATCACAAAGTGTTTCCATACATGATTCTTATAGAATCAACAAACAAAACACATGCTCCGCGGTTCCTCATTATTGACTATGGAGTCAACTTTGTGTCAAATAACACTTTTCTTATTCAAAGAGATAACATACATTCTTTATCATGTTTATGCAAAGCATAAACCCCTAACATATGATGTCCATATCATTTTATATAATCAGACTAATTTCATAGTTGACCACTCCAGGTAGCCAACCTAAACTATCTGATACTTCTCATATACCAGAATCTTTACCTTGGTATCCATCACATGTGTTGAAAACACATCACATTTTTATCTTGCTTTCATCTTGGAACATTAATTGTTACATATGTCCTCATCTTGGGACCAAAGTCCAAGATAAATTGATACATTTCTAAGTATCCATCACTTGAACATTTTTATCTTATGCACATCAAGTGTCCTAAGACCCACCTAATTGCCATGTCCCTGAAAGGAAAGAAAACAAGGATTCATATTCCTCTTATTAATTCATGTATTTTCAACTATTCATGAATCCTTTATTCTTTGTCTCATCCTAAGTTCCTTTGCTTTAGCATAGGAATTTGTAAGGATGATTGCATGTCATTATCCCTTTCTTTATTATTATCTAGCATGTCTATGATCATCTCATGATCTCATCACATTTCCCATTTCCCATTTCCTCATTATGGGAAAGATCTTTATTATGCTAGCAACATTATTGAACAGGGTTCATATCCCTTATTATTATTCTTATCTTATGAGGAGTACACTTTTAGTTCCTCACACAACATGCTCATCTGAGATTATCTCAGACTTCTCTTTCTTATGCATAGGATATGACACATTTATTTATTCCATATTTCTAATTTCATGATACTCATCAGATTGTCTCATAATGACAACTTGATCAGAGTAATAAAAAAGACAACAATCTAAGAGTTTCCATACCCACTTTATCATTAATAGTTGTATACCTGGCAAGGGTATATAAATACTGAGATTAAGTGGTATGCACTTTGTATACTATCATATTCCTTCTTTTCATATTATCACAAGCATAAGATTTAACATCCCTGAATTTCATTTAGGCATCTCTTATATACCTCATCTTTTCTTATAGAGGTAAGAACAACATAAAACATTGGTAAAGTTTTACTATGCAAAACATAAGTCCTCACAGGACTAATCAAGGAAAGTTCAATCATTTCCTTTCTCAATTAATCCAGGAATTCATAAATGACATATTTGAATGACATTATCATGTCTAACTTGTCATAATTCATGAATTATTCACTGCCTCAGGCTAACTCTGCCTCAAGATTGATTCAACAGGCTAAGGTTGAGCACAGACTCAATTTAAGTCCAAAAATTCATCATTTCCTTTTGCTTCAACCTACTGATGCTAATTACAAATCCTGTTGATATCTAAAACATCATCATTGGGGTTGGTAATCTAGGTTACACTGCCAATGCTTGATCAACTATATACATTACTATTGCCCTAAATTCTCCAACAGTAATACTTAAAGAAGGATTTTCTTATCATAGATGGATCATCTAGGGGATTCTCAGGCAATTGTCTCTCTCTTACCTGTTCCCATACACCTCTTATTGGTGCAACATTGCTGCTTTCAGCAGCAACCTCCTCATGTGACCCAGTCATCTTTAAGTTCTTCTTCTCTTATACGAGCAGAAGACACTATCAGATACACTGGATGACACTAGAACAGACTCTACTACCTTAGTCCTATGTCTCTGTAGACTCAGCGAACCTAGAGCTCTGATACCACTAATTTGTGGCATCCAACTCACAAAAAAAATTAACTTAAGCAGAAGCGAATCATTTGCAGCGGATTACTGAAAATCACTAAAAATTAAAACTTTTTGCAAAGAGATCCACACATAGGAAATATTTTCCATCAAGAACCATTGTATAACATTTACATTCTGGTTTAAACGTACATAACATGTATCATCTCTTTTCAGAGACTACATCATCAGCTGCCTTATAAACATCATATACAGACAACATATGAATCTCGAGGCATCAAGCCAAAACCTCAGATTGATTCATTAAAACACTGACTAAAAACTCCAAGGACCTGAGAGTACAGAGATGACACATAGGACTTTCTAACTACATAACTTGACAGACAATGTCTCCACCTGAGATCTCACTATTGTCCCTGCTGTTACTGTTGTTGTCCATTCCCTACAATGGAATACTACTTCTTTGTCCGCGTTCACCTAAAAAGTTGGATCCCACGGGGGTGAGACAATTGTAAATTACCCCAGCGGGAGATATAACTCTCCGCCAAAACATTGTTATAGCAGTTTATTAAAATAAACTGAGCAGAAAGATTTATATATTTAATCAACATCATGTAAGTCACTTGTATGAACAAAGTGAAATAATCTCCTTTTTCAAGGATAACATTACATCTACTCATGATAGACTCATAGTTCATCCATCTACTTGTAATGAATACAACAGATATGAATAACATCAATGAACTACAAATATATAATAGAAATGTAACATCAGCCAATGAATTTCCATATTCAATCCTTAAGCAAACATGTTATATGGCTGATTTCATTTTACAAACACACTTATGCCCTGAGGAGATGAGGTATACCGCTCATACTCCAACCGACCACTGCGAATTCGAAATCAGTACCATACATAGGTCAATGGAAGAGCCGGATTCCCATGACCTCTCACATCTCGGTCAGTGCGGGACAACAAGCAGGACTGTGTTAACTGCTCAAAATAGCTTTCTAGGGTATACTGGAACTTCTCTATAGAGTTATAGCGTCAATTGCATTCTCATCGGCCATCGAGAGATTTGTTGTTCATCTTCATCGACCCGACATAAGTATTATGGGGAGATGTGTATGACATCTATCCCAATCATCGGGATATTAGTGATACATCCAACCCGACACATGAAGGATTGAGAGGTTTGATGTTTACCTTCCCTCAAATCTCTTCACCGAACGTAAGGATATTTTTCACCCATTCACCCCCACATATTCAAAATATGGGTTCCGGGTTTTGCCGTGGGCACCCATTTCACCATCACCTATTCCTGACGATGATGGATCTATGGCCAGGGTTCTACATGAATAGATTTCACTTGATTATTTAAGTACGTTTTCATATTCTTTTAGCATCAGCCAAGTTCTCAAACAAGACTTATTACAACAATGCTATAAAGAGACATGTACTACTTTCATCAGATACTTATCAGTCTTTCAAAGACCTTGGGAACTCAATCCCTCATTTCAAACTGGGAATTCTCATCCCTTCACATTCTCATCACCATAATCATATGGTTCTGGGTATTCAAACCCTTAACTCATCATTGAGCATCATTACCATTTATTAGGTAACTATCACCTTCAGGTCATCTGACCAAGGCATTCAGGATACTTATCACACAAGCATCACACCTGGCTTACAAGGCCATGAAATATCTTGTCACCTCTTTCTAGGTAACAACTTACTCATGTGACTCATAGAATCCATGCACATTTCTATTTTTACTAAGCAACAAAAACATCAAGGCACAAAAGGCCAATCAACATTTATTATATAAATGTCACAGCTCAAACCTGGCTATATTCATCATCTCATAATATCTGTATGGTTATTAGACATGATAACAGTCATACATGATATTCATCACATTATGTGATAGAATAGTAACACCATTATTCCTTTCCTAGGAATTAGGGTTTACTATCAAATAGGGATTTTCATTCCCTTTACCCAAATTAGGGTTAGGGTTCCCCATTACTCATTAATTAGGGTTTCATGATTATATTATATGTCCAACCCTTAATTCATTATTCCATACCTTTGGGGCATTCAAAGATATCTTAAATGATTATTCAAGATCATAACTCTCATCATATAGCATTAATGATCATCAATTTAAGGTATGAGTTCATTTCTCATCCTCATCATGGTATGACTACATCATACTCATCATTGGGCTTAACCCCATTCTCAAGGTACATTAATTAACACTCATCAAAGTGAAACAACTCATTACATTTCATTGTAATAGTTGCATAACACACTTCATATGTTTCTTATTCATATATATAAGATTTGGAATACATCAAGGTATATAAACCCTGAAGTGCTGAATGTGATAACTATCATATCTTTATATATCACTTTCTCATAATTTCAAACTTTCTTGAGTTAACCAACTTATCTTGTATTAAGGTATTTCCCCTCTTAATACATTACAACACTAAAATTTCACCTTTAGCATATAATGCATAGGCCACACATTAGAATTGTCCAATTATCTTTAATGATATGAACTTGTCTAATGCTAAAGACATTGCTTACCATAAGGTTGCTTATAATCAACCACTTGAAATGATTCACCTTTATAAGGTCATTCCTTCTATCTCATCATTAGGGTTTCTTTATACCCTTACTTAATATTAGGATTATGATTCATTGTCATATTGCCCAGGATTAGGGCTTTATGCATTATGACTTCACATTAGAGTCTCATATTCCTTCACCCTTCTTAGGGCCTCTCTTCACAACATAGTATTAGAATATCATGTGGTGTTAATTCTTAATCAGGGTTTCTCATGGAATCACCCTCAACTAGGGTTTCTCATGGAATCACCCTCAACTAGGGTTTCTCATGGAATCACCCTCAACTAGGGTTTCTCATGGAATCACCCTCAAGTAGGGTTTCTCATGGAATCACCCTCAAATAGGGTTTCTCATGTCATTACATGACATCACCCTAAGTTTGATTCTCATATCACATCACCTCATCAAAGTTCTATATACATCATTCTAACTTAGGGTTTCTCATGACATAAACCTAGAATAGGATTTCACATGGAATCATCTTTAATTAGGACTTCACATGGAATCACCCTCAACTAGGGTTTCGCATGGAATCATCCTTAATTAGGATTCCCACCATAGTCACCCACAATTTGGGTCTACTATTCATCTTCATTAGGATTTCATTCAATTATCCATAATTAGAGATTCACTATTCATCCCAATTAGGGTTTTACTTATCATTACCCTAGATTAGGGATACATCCTTACCCTGGATTAGGGTTTCATTTAGAATTGCCCTCAATTAGGGTTAGAACTCAATAGCCCTGTCAATTAGGGTTTATGTTCATGATTAGGGTTTCATGATCTCTCTACTTAAGGATCATACCCTTAATCACCACATACATCATACTCATGTATGAATTCATGCTAACATCTTCTCAACTTGATAAGGTCATATCATCCCTTCAATCAAGTACATACAACTATGATTAACATAGTGTACCAAGTCATTGATCCTATAAGCAATTAGGGTTCATCCCTTAATTGGCACTAATCACTTAGGTACTATTAGGGTTTCAACCTTTGTACCTTCATTGATTATCATTATTAATCATCATTGGATCAATGAGTCATTCATCATCTTAATTCTCAAGAGATTCAATCACATTGGACCTCAATTACAATAAGTGTCCAAGTGAAATAACCAATTGAATCCTCAATCAACTTTGACTACTTGAGCCCCAAACGGTCTTGGTCTTTCAAAGTTCAAAAGGTTTGAAACTGTTTGGTAAAGGTGGTGCTTGAGACCGTTTGCTAAAGCAAGTACTTGAAACCGTTTGCTAAAGGTGACCATCAAGACCGTTTACTAAAGGTGGTCACTTGAAACCGTTTGCTAAAGCAACTTTTTGAAACCGCATGGGCTCAACCGGTTTAGGATCGTTTGGTCCCAAACATTCTTGAGACCGTTTGGTCCAAACCTCCTCAAAACCGCATGGACCAAATATGGTCTCAACTAATCAAATTGAATTAGGATTTCCAATGTTGATTCCTTCAATCATTAAATTCATGGAGCCAATCATCAATTGGACCTATCATCATACTTCAATTGGGTTAAATAGGTCAACCTTCAACTGATTTGACCCTCAATTGGTCATCAATTAGGGTTTGAAACAATTGAATTAGGGTTTGGAATTGATGATCCTTCAACATTAATCAATGTAAGATCGATTACTTTGAAACCATTGAACCATCATCCAAATTGAACATGACCTAACCCCAAACGGTCTTGAGGTCATTTGGATGACCACCAAATGTTCTTGAGACTGTTTTCCCATCACATCATCACAATCCAAGTCAACCAATTAGGGTTTGGATCATTGGATTGATCACCAAATCAGCAATTGATTACACTTCAACTTAGTATCTATGAATCATCAATTGCTTAACCATACTCAACCCTAGACCTCCAAATGGTCTTGGGTGACCTCCAAACGGTCATGATACAGTTTGGGTGATCCCCAAATGGTTTTGAAACCGTTTGGGTCAATCAACCCAAGTTTCAAACTCAATCAACTTGGAAATCAACACTTAACCCGATTAGGGTTTTGGTGATTGATTGACCTTCAACTCATGAACCAATTGGAACTAACCAATCATAATTGGTGGGTCATTAACCTAGATCATTTTCAATAGATCTCCAAATGGTCAACCCTGGTCAACTCCACCAAACGGTCTAAAACCATTTGGTTTCATGCGGTTTGGTGAAACTGTTTGCTTCGAAACGGTTTGAAACCGTTTGCTCCCAAATGGTTTGGGAAACCGTTTGAGCAACTCAATCAAGACTGTTTGCCTTAGATATTTGGAGAGGTGTGTGCTTATCATCTTAAACCTCTAAACTCACAAAACCTACTGTAGTTTCCATGGTGATTGCATCAATCAACCAAATCGATTATTGTAAATATGGAAATGATCATTATTTGATAAGGAATTGAATGCAATAACAAAATCAAGGGTTCAAGTTATAAAACCCACCTCCAATTGAGCTCAAGAGATCCATGTCCACGGAAAAAATGGTGGATGCAACTATTTTCACCATTCCAAGGCTCGTCCTCAAGGTTTGAGTGAAAAGGAATGGTTAGAATTGAAGAGGAGATCGAAATAGGAAGAAATTCATAATTTATTTTCGATTTCCACCATGGAATCAAGGTGAAACGGATCAAGAACCTTACCAACAGGTTGGGGGTCGTCCTCCTGATCCTCCCAAGCTCCCTTGGTTGTTTCCCAAGCAAGGAGAAGAAGTGGGGTCGAAAAAGCCTTTCATTTGGCTTGTAAAAGGTCCTTTTATAAAAATTCAATGAGAGAGAATATGCTTTGTAAAAATCCATTTTAATCCCAAAAATATGGCCGCCTCTCCCCCCTAAACTTCCTTAGGGACTAGGCTATCTTTTTTTCCTCTTATTCCTCTCAATTATCCATGATTTAAAGAAAAGCAAATCAAGCACCTCAAATCATATTATATTAATATCCATATGTGAGTGGATATTTCTTTTTCTTATAAAATTGTGTGTGAGTTATCCACTCCCTTGGATATTTTCGTGGTCCTTGCAAGGCTCAAGGATGTCCACACACATATGAAATCAACCATTTTAATTTTGTTTGAAGGCCATTTGATTAATACATTTATTTTTTGCCCTAAATCGAATTAGGGTTTCAATTAGGATTAAATCTTGATTATTTTAATATCAAGATTCTCTCTCCTCCAACTTAATTCAAATGAGGCGCCCCTTTCATTTTCTTTGCTCTACATGATGCCAAGAAACATTAGGGACCTTATTGAAGTGGTAAATTACATATTGCACCCTATGTTTTGGGTAATTTGCACATTACACCAAAACTAGGTTTTCATGCACTTACATTGCTTTATCAGCTCATTCTTGGTATGCAGGCTTCCATAAGCCATACCTCAGAATCATTTTCACTCTCATGACGCTTCAACACATTAGGAACATATTATCATGCATAATTTGCACTTAAACCCCTCAACTTGGGTAATTTGCACTTTAGTCCAAAATAAGCAAACATTGCTTCAACATTATTCAAACAAGACTAGAATTGCAACATAAGTTCCTCTTGAGGCCTAATTACTTTTCACAAGATAAGATTAAGCATTTAATCATCTTTATTAATCAAAACACCTAGGGTTAAAATATAACCCAGGCCAGGGATGTTACATTACCGAAAAGGGGAAAAGGGTGATTAAAAATCCACATAATCAAATAGGGGTCTAGAAGAATGAGGAATTAGCCTATGTGTGTGGGATCGAGTATGTTACACTATCCTCAGCATGAAATAGAAGTCTAGGATGATAGGGTAGAGGGCACAAGGTCGTGATAGACAAACACCAAGCGGGGAGGGAGATTTCAAGGTGTCAAGTGAGTAGGGGATATCCACCACAACCATTTTGTATTGCCTCCACCACAACCGTGCTGATCTCCTTCTTGTAGATTTTCTACTAATTTGTAATCTTCTCTTCAATTATGATCTTCTCCTTGGTTGGCTCTTCCATGCATCATCTTTCCTCCATTGTACTTGTTCTAGAATGATTCACAAATAAGAAAACCATCAAGTGTAGTGTGTGTGTGTGTGTTTTCTTGGAAAGTATATAAACTAAGCAAAAGTATCAAAAATGAAGGGTTGGGTGAAAAACTCCCAAACCTAGGTGGGTTGCCTCCCACAAGCGCTGAGTTTCGTGCCTTCAACTAGACTTGTTGTTCTTTCACCATCAACCATTATCCAGAAACAAAATGTTTACACCCCCATTATAGGCAATCCTCTCAAATGCTTTCCTTGATTGGTCTTCCTCCCAAGGGTCATGCATGCTTCTTAAGTGGTTTTCAACATTTTTCTCTCCTTGGGGATCATCATCATAAATCTTAATCAACCTTAAGACCTTTGGAATTTTCATGCCAGTGTTTTACTCTCTCTTGAGGAATGGGTCTTCATAGGCATCAAAGAGAGGGGTCTCAATCATATGGGACACTTGCGAACAAGGACTTTTGGGCAAGGGCTCATCAAATTGCTTCCCTCCCTTGTTGATATTCTCAACAACCTTGTCACACCCCATGATTGAAACCATAACCATTTGCTCATGGGAAGTAGGGGGAGCATGTGATAGTTGTGGTGGTGGCACTAGTGTTAATGTCCTTTGGAATTGAGGTGGAGGGGGGAATTGACGTTGGAAGGTGAAGTGGTGGGAAGGTTGTGGCGATGGAGGTGATGGGGGTGTGTAAGGCTTAGGATAGCCTTGGAGGTAGGGTGGTGGAGGAAATAGATGGGTTTATACATTTTGTCCTTCCATCTTGTCTTCCCTGAGTGGCTTGTCACGTGTACAAGGCACAACCAAACAAAAGAAGGCAAGTTAGCAAACCAATATGCAAAAAGAATACAAAAAAATGAATAAAGAATAGCACGAATGAGGACAGCAAGAAAAGATCAAAGTAAAACTAACTAGCTAGGCTGAGCGCCTTTCTCCCCAGAAACGGTGCCAGAAAGCTTGGTGTGTTTCTGCCAATGGCGTTACACACTACTCAATTGAGATTTGAATAGATGCAACTCTGCGAACAGACACACAAGGTGTGATCACTTTCAAAATTTATAAGGGCCTAAAAAAACAACCTACTTCTACTAAAATGCTAACCCACAAACGCAAGAGGTCATGTCGTAGTATAGGTAAGGTGGCAAGTATAGGGTCGATCCACATGGAGAAAATGGGGCATTAGAGCTAGGTTAGTTTTTGGGCTAGGTTCCTACTGCAGGGTCTAGGGTTGATGGGTTTAAAAGTTGATTTGTTGATTACACTAAGGGTTGAGCAAACAAGCAAGTAAAGGAAGGAAAACAAGATGAAAACCTAAGTTAACCCTATACAGTTAATTATACTAAGCAAGAAAAGACAAGGCAAGGCAAGAAAGAACAATCTACACTAAGTCAAGCAAGGAAAGAAAACAAGTTATGCTAAGGCAGGCAAGAAGAATTCTACACTACACTAAGATAGCAAACTAAGCACAAGAGCAATTAATGACCTAAAATAGCAAGATAAAAGCAAGAACAAGGCAAGAAGCTAATTAAGCAAGTAAAGAGCTAACTAAGCTAATACTAGCTAAGCAAGACAACAATTAGGGTTTTAAAGCAATAAAGGGGTGTATGGGATGTTCGGGGAATGCACTTATCAATTAGGTTGTGGATGACATGAGAACATTATGCTTTCATTTAGATTATCAAATCAAATAACAAGCTAGAGTCTAGTGAATTATCCTAAAATAATAACTGGCCATGAATATGCTAGGTTGTGTATAGGGGAACTAGTCCCTAACACCCCCCTACTACCCTTGTGAGGCTCAATTGGGTTAGGTTTTAGGTACAATTAAACTAGAGCCTAATCAAGCCTAGGTTTCTAGGTTATATGATCTTAGGATGATTAGGGGATGGGGTTAGTAATGGGATGGAAGTGAGGTTTTAGGCCTCCCATCACCCACATTCTAACATTGAGAAAGCTCCATGCTAAGCACACCAAATTCATCTAAACTAGATACTTTGATCTCTCAACTAGGGTTGGGAGAATTGATTAGCATGTAGGAGGATAAGTAGCTATATAGGGATCCATGAATTGGACCTAGGAGCAAATCCCAAAATTCACACATATAATCAATTTCCCTAAATTCCTAGGTGATTTCAAACACAAACCAACAAGAAATTCATGTAGAGTGAGATAAAAATAGAATATAATCATTATCAAATGAAATTACAATGTTTACATATCATTTCCCCCAACATTGTATCAAAGTAACATTTTTGACCCCAAACAACCCACCCAAAGGGCCTAGCTATTCATGGAACATGAAAATACAAAAAGAAAGGAAGAAGAATGAGTAGAGAAGTGAAAATGCATGATGAACTCGGTGAAGACTCCTCCTTCTCCACCTCCTAGCAGCTGTAGCTTGATCTCCCTCCTCCAAGGTAGGTGAATGGCATGGATGTAAGGTGGAAAATGGCCAAAACCCTAGAACACTAGACAACTAGGGTTTTGGTGGTGAAAATGGTGAAATGGAGGTAGAATGGGGTGGGAATGGATGGAGGACAAAATGGGGAGGCTAGAGTGGTTGTAGGGTATCTAGGGGTGACCAACCTCGAGCTCCAGCCACCCCCAAGGTTTTTTTAGGGTCTAAGGTTAAGTGGGGGCAATATGGGTAAGGTAGTGCAAAAATAGGCTAGGGTTGATTCCCACCATAGGGGTGGCGAGTCACCACGGTTGTGATGGTTGTAGGGGAACATGGTTGTGGTGTATGGGCATGAGCGAGGTGAAAAATGGCTAAAGATCACCAGGAATTGGTGGAATTTGTACATGAAATGCCACAGTCGTGGTGATCACCACGACCATGGTGGAGCTTGGTCACCACGGGGGTGGTGGTTCACCACTTGGGTGGTGAAGCTTGATCACCACTGGGGTGATGGAGTCTGATCACCATGGGGGTGGTGGTTCACCACAGGGGCGGTGAAGCCTGATCACCACCGGGGTGGTGGAAAGTAGCTTCAAACCTGCACTTTAGTGTAACATGGGGCATTTGTGCCACAGACATGGCCATGTACCACGACCGTGTTGGAGCTTCTTCCTTGCACTTTGACCTTCAACTTGCTCATCTTTGATGCTCCTTGCTATGGGTTGACTCTTGACCATTTGGGGTAGGTTGGGGAAGCTCTTGGACTCTCTTTAGGCCCCTACAAGGGTGAAGAAACCCTTGGATTCTCCTCCTTCTCTCCCTTCCATCAAGTAGTGGCCAAAGTACCTATAAAACATGCAAAAAGCCTCCATAAGTGAATTTGATAGAAATTTGCATGTTGAGGGAAATAGCACGTAATCTAACAGGTATAGATGTGATTAAAGTGTAATAAGACACAAGATGAAGCCCTAAAATAGGGTTACATCATTGTCCATAACATAGGCCACTTAGCTTGGAGGAACATTACAAAGCATGATATTCCATAGCAATAAGATAAATGAAACACCATACATTAATTGGAAATATAGATTCATATATTGTTCTTTGAAAGAGAAAATTTATAACATAAACTATTTCATCCTTGAACTAAAATATAATACATGAAAGGTAGAACAAATCTAAGGCATAGATATTCTTTGGAAACTTCATATAGGATCTTCTAAGGTGTAGATGGAACCCCACCAAGCTAGGTCCTGAAAACTTCTACTTTGAAGCACTCACTTCAATTTCCTTTACTCCTTGATCTGGGGACATCTAGTCCCACGACCATGAAAAAACAAAGGCACACATCAGTAAGAGGCACTATACCTTTTATTAGAACTAAAAAATAATCATATATGCTTGACTTGAGAGAAAATCTTGACACATATTTGACTTAAGCATTCTTGATTACATGATTCTTATAACATGAAGAACTGAATAGTAATATATGCATCTCTCGATGACACCCACTTAAGAGCACATGATTGCTAGGAAAGCCCATAATTGACACAAATTCCCATGATTTGGCTATAAAAGCCCATAATCGGCACGAATGCCCATAACGACCCCTTGAGGTCCATGATGGCGAGAGCATATAAAAACTGATTCAATTCCATCTATCTTAACATTAAAATTACCATAAACATGAACTTAATCTTGAACTTTAATATTTAATGTGATGGGATTCCTCCCTCTTGAAACTTGAACTTTAAATCCATTAATCATTTATCATTAAACATAGTCTATAATCTTAATCGACATGATAACCATGAGACATAGGAGTAGCAATCATCAAGCAATTTATATGATGAACATGATTTGAGCATTGAACTTGAAATTGAAAGCATAAACCATAGATCATATATAGCAAACAATTCAATCAATGTACTTATGTATAGTGGCATGACCCGCTTACCTAGAGCAAAGCAAAATCCTAACTTGGTTTCTCTAATCTTGAGTCTAAACTAAGTCAACCTTCTCTTGTATAGATTAGGCTCTTAACACATGTTCATAATTATTAAACATCATAAATCAACACTTTATATTGATCCTAGGTTGAATTAGGGCTTGAGTGCATCATCGTTAGCCTTATTAATTAACACCATTAGATTAGGAAAACTTGGTTGGTTGAGTAGTGTTTTAGGTCACATGAAACATATGTGATACATAATTAGGGCTTCATGAGACATAATAGGGTTTCTAATAAAACAGCAGAATAGGGAGACAAATCATGGCTCAATACCTTAAAATCGGATTCCTCTTGAAAAATCCTTTCCAATGACTATTTATTCGAAATTTTTTGAGCATCCTATGATTTATGGTGAATATTTGAAAACTAGCCAATTAGAAATCGAGGAAAAGCCACATGGGCATTATCAAAACATTGGCCACTGGTCCATCTAAACACTGGCCTTCTTTGAGGTGTCCCAATGTGGTACAACCATGTTGCTCGGGCCCCTCCCAACTAGAACACGCGGTCAAAGACGACTGAATCTCAAAAATGCCAATTAGGGTGTGACAAGCATGTTAAATAGGGGTAAAATTGGGAATATGCCCTTAAAACTCTTCTTCTTCAATCTATAACACAAACGAAGTAACTATAGTGAAGATCCTTGTTCCATAAATCTTTGAGGTCAAACCCTTGCAAGAAACTAGGGTTAGAGGTGAATCTTTTGCAACCTAACGAAGGCAACGAACCCTGACTTGGGCTTTTCCACGGTCTGCAAGACCACTAGCTTCTCCCCCCATAGAAGGAGAAGGTGAAGGTGGAGAGCCACCTTTCGAGCCAAGAAAACTAAAAACCAAAGTCACAAACCAATATTCAATTGAAAATTGAAGCTACTGGTAAAGGAGACGAGTAAAACTGAGATGGTATGCTCGAGAATTTGGTACAGGTCCAAACATTAGAAAAAAGAGGGAAATCGTGAAATCACCTCAAAGGTGGAAATTGAATTCGTCGGAAGCAACTCTAAATATCCACGAACCGAAAATGGGTAGCAGTCTTTGTCATGATGGCCCTAGGCACCGCACCGACGAACTCCGCTGAGGCCAGAAGAGCAGGTTCACAATTATGGTGAGGGAGTTGCTTTTTGGGCTAGACAAGGTAGATACTGGATTTTGTTGGTGTGTGGATGCTTTGGGGAAAGTAAAATATATAGAAGGAGGTATTAGGAGGCCAGGGTGTCTTGCAGTATTCAAAATAGAGGGTGCCTGCCACGACTTCGAGAGTCTGAGAAGTCTAGGGCACTAGAGTCCCACAAATATAGAATTGGGAAGATCAGAGGAGAGAGGAAAATATGTTAGAGAGGTTTGTTCGAGCAGAAATCTCACAGAGAGAGAGAGAGAGAGCAGAGGAGATAAGGGCCATGGTCAGTGTTCCAAAAAATGGTGTCCTATTCATATTAGGATGTGCGAAGGAGACAACCCTTTTGTCGTCAGATGGATCTGCGGATCGCAAGAGGAGACCGGGGTCATTCGATCAGATCTTATGAATAAAAGGAGACAAAAACGTGCGTGTTACATCCAAATAACCCAGGACTTTAGGTTAGATTATTTAATCCATTAAATTTGTTCTAAAAACTATATTAAAACTTTCTAAATTCATTAGAAGGGTCAAGCAAAGTCCTAATGACTTCAATTTTAAACCATAGGCTAATATAAGAGTCTATATTCTTCCTATATGGTTAGATTCAGGTTTTGCACATGTTTTGTCCTCACTTTCCATATAGATCTATTAACTTGATTTTAAATGCATTAATAGATTAGAGGATTAGTAAAATACTTTCCTTTGTGACCACTTAAGCCAAAAAAATCGAGATAAACAATCATCACCCAGTCAAAAGTCATAACACCTATATTTATGTCCCTTTTGAGAAACTTTCATGGAGGAGAGATAAAAAGAGAATATGCATACTTTCCTCTTACATTGAAAGCTATAAAAAGTAAAAGGAAAACTTCTTGGCCAAGGAATCTACCCTATATGTATAACTCAAATCCAAAGCCTTTTCTCTATCCTTTTTATTTCAAGTATTTTTCAAGAATAGGAGAGAGAGAAAGTGAGAGGATAAATGCTAGTTTTCCTTTTTTGTATATTGGACTCATTTAATCATAAAGAAATTAAAGGAAGCATATTTTCTATGCCAAAACTCATCTAAAGGATTCAATATTTGGGGTAACTTGCGTTGCAATCCAAGTTTTAAGTTTTATAGTTGAAAATTTGCAATTAAGACCCTAAACTTATTTTATTTAAAAGTTGGGATCTTACAACTATGGTCTCTGGCTTATACATATTTTGCTCCTATATAATAGGCTTAGAAGTGATTGTCTACATGATCATGTTGTTGTTAAATACTTAATGTTAAGAAAAGGTTGTGAAACCAATATTGATCATATGGATCTTATTGTTGCAAGAGTTTGATCTAGAAATCAAGAATAGAAGAGAATTGAAAACATTACTGTCGATCATCTCAACCAATTGTATGTTCAAGATGGTGACTCAGTCCCTATGAATCACTCTTTGCCTAATGACCACTTGCTGAAGGTGACCACGTCTAAACCATGGCACCATAATTTTGTTAATTACCTAGCTATGGGGGTCTTCATCCATATTGCACATGGAACGAAAAGAAGAAGAATGTGTTTGCAATTTGTATTACTATTGGGATGATCATTATCTATTCATGTTGTGTTCATATGGCCTCTACCTCCAGCGCATCCCCGAAAAGGACACTCCTTTAATTCTTGAATAGTGTCATTATAGCCCTAATAGAGGCCACATAAGCTCCAAATAGACCGCCATCAAGGTACTTCATTGTGGGTTCTTCTAGCCCTCTATCTTCAAGGGTCCTTACAACTATGTTAAATCTTGTGACCGTTGTTAGGGATCTGGCAATATATTTGAGAGGGATGAGATGTCACTCGATCTCTAGTAGAAACTTGAGATCTTCGATGTTTGGGGTATGGATTACATGGGTCTATTCCCCTCTTCTTATGGCTTCTTCTACATCCTTAACGTAGTTGATTATGTTTACAAATGGGTCAAAGCCATCCCCACATTTTCTAATGACTCCAAAAAAGTCATCAAGTTATTCAAAGACATCATCTTTACACACTTTAGAGTCCTTGTCACTGTCATTTCTTATGGATATCACTTTCTTGAACACACTTTTGAAGTGCTCCTTCACAAATATGGAGTTTCTCACCATGTGGATACTCTATACACCCTCATACGAGTGATCAAGTGGATGTTCTCAAACATCAGATCAAAGTCATTCTCAAGAAGATAGTTGATCAGAGGAGGCAAGATTGGGCTCACAAGCTGAATAACACACTTTAGGCCTATAGAATGGCTTAAAAGACTCCCATTAGTACTACACATTTTCACTTGATTTATATGAAGTCTTGTCGGTTACCAGTGGATCTTGAACATAAGGCTTAGTGGGTGATCAAACAACTCAACTTTGATCTGTATGTGGTGAAAGAAAGCAAACAGCTTCAACTGTAAGAGCTAGAAGAGATACTTTGACAACGTATGAGAATATGCGCAATCACACGGAGTGCACCAAGATTGGCATGATGGCTACTTGAAGAAGGAAGCTCTATAGGTCAAATTTCAAGTTTTATTGCACAACTCTTGCCTCCAGCTTTTTCCAACAAAGCTTAGGACTCGATGGTCGGGTCCATTCATGATCAGACACATCTTCCCTCATTGATCCATTATAATTTTGAGTGAGAAGATTGGTGAATTCAAAGTAAACGACCATCATATCAAATGCTAGTTGACATTGAACGATATGCATGCCAGCCAACCACTCACGCCTCTTCCCTCTATATACATTGATTGAGATCTAGGCGTCAAACCCCCAATGTTAAACAAAGGCACTTCTCAAAGACAACCTGAGGGATACTTTCATGTTATTTTATTTTCATAGTCACTACATCAACTAGATAATGCATCCCATGATAAGATCAAAAGTTCTAACAATTTTAATTATTAGTTTATGACTTTAATGAACAGATCCCAACCATAGCTTGTAGTTCAACCAGCAAAAATTTTGCTACACCATCTCATATTACATGTTTGCTCGAGGATGAGACGAGTATCTAAGCTCAGGGTTGAGGGTACGTATATTACTTTCTACCCACACACATCTATTTCTACTTATGATCCCATCGTTGTATCTTTATGTTGTATTTAGCTTAAAAAAATCAAAATTATTATTTTTAAGGTAATATATGTCATTATGTAGCCGGTTGAGATTCAATATTCACGTTTGCATCCATTCACTATATCATCACTTCACTCCTTTTATTGGAAGCAACACCTCACAACGACCAATGTTCAAAACCAACCAATCAATGGAAATCACCATTTTTACCCTAGGAACCTAAACCATGTTTCCTTGGAAAAGATAAGTATTTGAGGAACAAAGAGGGGTCAAACACATTATTCTTCTAACCAAATCGTGATAAAAATTCCACATAACTTTATCCATCATTATTTCACTTTTTGATCATAAGTGGGAATAGGAGAACAACAAGATGCACTCAATTGCAAATCAAATTGCATGTTGATATCAACCCTCATTTACATTTCTTCTTCCAACTTCTTACCTTTCGTTCACCAAAAATAAAATAAAGAATCACAAAAGGTGCCAAACCCTAAGTTCGGGGTGGCACACCCCCTCCTGACTCTATTCATTTTGTCATTTCCCTTTATATGTAATAGGGCATACCACCAAAAGTAAGAAAGGATGGCAATATGCACAACAAGCAAATCTTGTCAATTATTTAAGGCAAAAAGAAAAAAATGCAATCTCAAGTCGATAGAGGCGAGATTCACATTTGTCTTCCTCACCCCTCTTCTCTCCATTTTCAACCCAGAGACACAATAAATATCTTAATTTTATATCCTTTTCATCAACCCTAGTGTTGGATCATATGCATACTTACTGTTATGTGGGATTCTCTACATTCTTATGAAAATCTTAAATGTGCATGGCATCTAGGATAGTAGTGAGGAAGTATTTTTGGGAAACAAAATTGGAAACAAAGGCATTGGCATATGTGTTTTGTGATCTCAGGGAGTTGGGAAGCTTGGATATATCATGTGATGTGAAGGTGAGATAGTCACATGGGTTGAAAGTTCTTATTTGGTGATTATAAGGACCTAGTTTCTTCTTATCCATCTAACTAGAGTTTGTTTGAATGATTACATTCTTAGCTAGAGTCATAATTGTTTAAGCTTGATTCATGATGTTAGTTTACTATGATGTTTTATGAGAAACCCTAAGCATACCTTATTTTGAATAACTAGGGTTTGAGAAATGGAAGACCCTAATTGACCAAATTGAGGATTTTGATAGTTTAAGAAAATTAAAATGCGATAACTGTAGTGGTACAGTTAATGAGTTTTAATACTAATAGCTCTATTTTTTATATTTGGATACAATTTGGATAACTAGAATATAAGCTCTATTGAAAAATATCAGAATTTTTGGATGTGTGATCGACATGTTGGTCAGTCGAGTTTCCCCAAGAAACTCAGCTGACCATGCATCTATACTGAAATATAGCAATCGGGTAATTTTTTATGTAATAATCAAGATAAATTTTAACTATGGATTGGATATCAATTTCAAACATCCTATTATTTTTAGGACTTTTGGATGATATATGAGTGACTATATATTATGTGTCAGTCGATCTTCTTATCAGAAATAACTCAGATGACCAACCATTCTGAATAAATAAAAAAGAAGACTGAAAATGGTTTTTTGACTTGTTTGTAATTGAACCAAGAACCTCAATCAATCTCAATCATCAACCTAACACCATAGTATCTCCCGTGATCTATAATTTCTTGTTCAAAATATGAAATTCTAGAAAAGGGGAGAGGGAAAATTATGGTTTTGAATAAGAAATCCTTAGAAATGATGATTTAGGGTTTCAGCTTCACAAAGCTTGTAAATTAATGTAAGCTCACCAATCCCAAATAGCTTTTCATGGTGAATACTCTCTCCTATGCCTGAAATTCATCCCTCTTGTGAATAAAAAAGTGTATCAAATCACCTATTTTCATTTCCTTTCCCTCATATTCTTTTTTTTCATGAGTTGAAAAGATCAATAAATGGATTCAATCCTCATGAGTTGGTTGGATTTCTAGAAACTCATATAATGTGGGATATTTTTAAGGTGATTGGAACATGAGGTGAGTGTTTGCCTCCCTCTTAACCTTTATAATCATGTTGAAATCCTAATTCTATCAAAGTAAAGTAAACAAGATCCTTGCATGCATTTGTATGTATTTGGGTATTCAGTTGGAAAAACTTTGGGGAATAAAATGCTATTGATTTAGATTGTTTCTCATTTTCTTGTTTTTTTCTTCTAATTCATGATCTGCCGACTCAGGTTCTAGGGGAAATCATATGGATAGAGAACTAAGTTGTTTTATATGAATATTGCCAAAAATCCTACCTAGTCAATGATATGCTTGGGAATTGAGTTGACAAGTATAGAATCATGTTTGAACTTAACCAGAATGAGTTACTCTGTGGTACTTTTAGATCTTTTCTAGAATTATATATGGCATGTATATTAAGTCTGGTATGAGGGTTTAAAATGCAAGTTTTCCATGTATAAGGTTAATTTTGATGTTTTGACTCAAATGAACCAACAAATCAATATATACTTATAAATAGTGGATTGATTGTGTGGAAGTCAAAATTATGGTTTTCATGTATAGTGAATATCCTATATGAATCTTTGTCCCCCTGGAGAGGTTAGTGAATGAGAAGGCTCTTATGATGCATTGAACTAAGCCAACTTCGTGAAAACCTTAGAAATTCAGTAGTAAGACGAGAATGATAGATAATGCCCGAACATGTATATAATCTTGTAAATGATACGAGTTGTTCAATTGTAGATGTTATTACATAAATCAAAGGCAAGGTGTACTATTAATATGGTCTAAGTATGATGCATCTATTGTAGTATAATTTGATAAATGTGAGTATATTCCCCATTGATGCAAATATTTTATAAAAGTCACACTACAAAAGTTGAGATAATGACTAGTGATTAAAGAGTAAAAAAGTAAACCTAATCTATATCACTTCAAATGAAGAGTTTTATGAAGAAGAAAAAGATTGAATTTAATCACCTTGTTGCCATTTAGAATTCAATAACATAGTTTAACTAACCAAATGCAAAGATAGGGAGTGGACATGGGTAAATTTAAGTGGAACAATGAGTAATGGATAAATAATATGAGATGAGTGTGAAGAAATGCTTAAGTTGTTTATATTAAGTATATACCAAATAACCTAAATGGAAGTAAATGCACTTAGATCAAATTGTGAAGGATTTTAATAATTAAGAATATTATATATCAAGTGAATAGACATGATGAATTACAAGAATAGTAGTGAAAAAAATAAGAAGTTTAGAGTAATTGGTGGAGTTAATTGGTGGAGATAAGAACCTAATTGGTGGATTTAATTGGTGGAGATAAGAACCTAATTGGTGGAGATAAGAAACTAATTCTTAGATCTAAGAGCCAACTCTAACCCTAACGTGAGAATTTAGGTAATAGTAGTGAAGAATATTCTTTTATGAGAAATTAATGAGAGTACATGACTGAATATAACTTGAGTTGCCTAGAAGAAAGGAAATCGAGGTTGTTAACTGGAATTCTTAGAACGTATACTTGGACTCTAATTTGTGCTAGAATAATCATGTTTTGATAATGACCAACTATGTTAAATTTAAATTAATTAAAAAATGTGTTGAATGGTAACCTTATTTGAGGCATATTAAATAATTAAATATGAGGTACAAATATGTGTTAATGTGTCTGAAATGATATTTCTTCATATATAAGGAAATTATATGACATGAGTCAATTTTTGTATAACTAACCTGACATGAGCATGAGAGTGTTCATATGTTGATATTTCAGCATCTTGACGTCTCTGTGAATATATGATGACAAATTTGATATGAATGAATTGATAAAAACAACGTTGATATTTGATTAACATGCCATTATTATATTTTAGAAAATCTTGGTTAGTGTAAATACTGGAAATAATATAATGTCTTGAGATGATATCCCACTGATTATGACTCATATGAATTGATGTGAGGATGTAGATAAAAATGCATGTTGTAAATTATAGATTTTTGTGCTTCTTGTTTCAATCATTGTCTTTTTTGTTAAGCTTAATATGATTCATGTCATTCTAGTTGCACGGGAACACTTACATATGACCAAAAATTAAATGAATTTTCTTTAAGATGAGGGAAAAGGATTAATAATAAGTGAAATGTTGACACCTATAGTTAGGTGTCCTGGCCACCATGAGTTTCCTTTGGGGTCTGGTGTGTCCACATGACACCCGATCAATTGAGTTGATTGGATGCGCCTTAGGCACACAACATGGTCTTTTAAATATTTGTAAACTCGATTTGGACACAGTCTTAAGCAAATCAAAAAGTGCATGGCCTTGGGAGTAGCATAGATAATGGTAAGTTGAGATCGAACCTAAGGGAGAGGGGCACTAGAGCTTAGTATGTTTTGGCTAGGTTCCTACACCATTGTCTATGGTTAAAGGGTTTAACTTTGGGTTCGTGATTACACTAATGGGTCAAGCAAGAAATCAAGAAAGTAAGAGAAAAACCTACTTTTACCCTAGACAATTTAGGTATAATTAACAAAAAAGGAACCCAAATAAGAAAAGAGGCAATTCGACCAAGGCAAGCAAACAATACCTAATACTAGCACTACACTAACAAAGCAATCCTAAATATCAACCTAAAATGGCAACTAGCTAAACTGGGCAAAAGAGACATTACACTAGAAATTAGCCAACTAGAGCAAGAAAAGGACTAGATTAGCAACTAACTATCTAAAGTAGGTAAAAGCAATAAAAAGGACACTAACTACAATAGAAAAGTTTAACTACCATGAATAATGAAGATGACTAATTAAGCAAGAGTAAAGACTAACTAAGCTAACACTAGTTAACAAGAGAGTAATTGGGGATTTAATGTAACTAAGGGAAGTGTGAGACATTTAGGGTAATGTGATTATCACCTAGGTTAGGGTCATAACATGAAAACTTTACTCATTGATTTAGATTGTCATACAAACAACAAGTTAAAAGCTAGAGACTTGCCCTAAACTTCTAACTGGCCATGGATGGAATGGGGTGTGTGTAGGGGAACTACTCCCTATCAACCCCTATCCAACCTTTCAAGGCTCATTTAGATTAGGGTTTAGGTGTAATTCAACTAGGATTAATCAAGTATAGGTTTATAGAATAGAGATCTTAAGGGAATTGGGGATCAAGTGTAGTAATGGAGGGTGGAAATGAGGGTATTCCACCTCACATCACCTACCATCTAGCCTTCAGATAACTTTAAGCCAGTTGCACTAAGTGCCACTAAACTAGCTACTTATATTTGACACATAGGAGTAGGAGAAGGGATAGATATACAGGAAGATGGGGTGCTATCTAGGGATTCACTAGTTGGACCTAGGAGCAAATCCTAAAATATCTACATATAGGCCATTTCTCCTAGAACCTAGGTTTTTCAAGCATAAACCACAATGTAATCCATGGAAAATGAGATAAAAGAATAAGACAACCATTATAAAACTCATTCATAGAGTTTACACATTACTTTATCCCCAACATGGTGTCGAAGTCAAATTTTAACCCCAAACTAGTGTTTTACAAAAAGGTCTCACAAACTGTATAAGCAACCCACATATACTTCTCTGCTCATAAGGTCGATTAGTCGGTGACTTTTAGATAGACTTTTGTTATCTCCACCCAAAGGTGATTTTTAGATGGACTTTTGTTATCTCCACCCAAACTAGATTATATTTTTATCGATAACATTCTCTTGACGTACTATTTTTGTGTAAGTTTTATACAAGAGTTGGACGCTTATTTGATCTTTGTTGTTTTGGACCTCTAGGACATGCGGTCATACTTTTTTATGATTTGTTTAGTGTTCATTGTTATGTACTTCTGTTTAACCATTTTGTGTGTGCTTAATTGGAGATTATGCTTAAATGATTCTAGAAGCCATTCCAATGGTACTTTACTTTTCATTGAAACTTTATATTTGAATCTATCCCAATTTTTAGGGTTTAATTATGTAATTGTACAAATTAAACATGTTATGATGTGATTATTTATATATAATAGTTTGGTTATTAAAAACTCCAAAACCACCTATACTTTTGCACATACTCCCACATACCACATATATATAGCATGTGACTGGTGTTTTTCTCAAATGCGATCAAGAAAGTTGGCAGAATATGGTGCTTGAGGGGAGAGTCAAACTACAACTACTAGGGAGTTATGGTGCTTTCTATTCCCAATAATGGTGCCAGAAAACTTGGTGCATTTTTCCTCACCTCAAGGTTTATAAACCTAAATCAATTGAATTCTGATTAGATGTGCCTCAAGGCTTAAACACACAATATGGTTATCTTGAATTTATAAAGCCCAAATAGGCTCGCTCACACAAACTAACACACTTTACCCATAAGAGCATGGGGTTGTGTTTTAGTATAGGAAAGCGGCAAGTTAGGGATCAAACCTGAGGGAGAGAGGGGGCACTAGAGCTAGATTGGTTTTGGGCTAGGTTCCTACTGTGAAATTTAGGATTGAAGAGTTTGAAGTTTGATTTTGATTAAATTACACTGAGATTGAAAAAAAAATAAAAATAAAGAGCAAGGATTAAAACCTAATCTAACCCTAGAAAATTAATTCTAAGGAGTAAGGAAAGACAAGCAAATAAGAAAAGGCAAGAAAGGAGAAAATTACACTAAGACAGACAAGAAGAGATTTACACTACACTATGCTAAAAATTAAGGATAAAAGCCAATTATAGATCTAAACTATCAAGAACAAGGAAAAAGAAAGGCATGAAATCAACTAAGAAAGCAAAGAGCTAAAAAAGTAAAAACTAACTAAGCAAGAGGGCAAGTAGGATTATACATAATTATGGGAAGTGTGGGATGTTTGGGGAAATGTACTTATCAATTGAGTTGGGGGTAATAACATGCAAACATTACCCTTTCATTTACATTACCAAACCAAAAAACAAGATAGATGATAATGAATTGCCCTAAACTACTAGTTGTCCATGTTGGTATGTATTCCCAGAGAGTCAATCATGTGATGATTGTAATGACGTAAATGTAAATGATTTGATTATCAATAAAAGGCAACCTTCCAATTTATTCTGTTTTATTCAGTTATGAGATAATGATGTAAAATTATAAATGTCTAGAGAATAATATTACTCAATGACATATGTCTTCAAGTACATGACTTGGAAGAATGATATCATACGGATGTTAAGAGTACATATGAATATTCTCATCATGTCCTTGATCAGATGTTATAGTGGAAGGTTAATAGATAATGTTAACACATAATATCAGAGTATGAGTTGGTTGATGATAGAGTCTCATTAGTCATGATATGGCAATATCAAACCAATCACACATGTACATGTTAGATAACAGTGTAACAGACAAACCCACTGTGAGAATGACACATGGAAGCCATCATCATGGAAGTCATAGTTAGTTCTCACAGTTATGGTGGTGGTTGTGGTTCTTAGACCTGCAATCATTGCACTCATCACATGTCGTTGGGTACACTTTGACATCATCAAACGCAGTCCTAAAACATGGGTTGTTATGGCAGTGATGATTAGGTGACTTTGATACATAGGGATAAACTATGAATGATAGAAATGGGATTTGTCCATCCTACATGAGTTTGATGTTCTAGGCCTCTTGATTAGTGAGACTGAGAAATGCATGGCCATGCACATGTGAGTCAATATGTGATATTGAGGTTACATATATCTCTGACAGTTTGCTCTTGGTTCAAGAAACAAGATTGGATGAAAAAGAGGGTGGTTGTTTCATGCCTTGAGTTCAATCTGAACATCAGTGATAGAGGAACTATACAAACACTATAACACCATACACAAATTGTAGGTTGAAGTTGTTCTCCAACTTTCCATTTACTTGAGTAGCATTGATGTGCGCCTAGGCATCGCTCATTGCTTGTGATGTTATAAGTTGTTATGTACATTCATAGCCAATGTAATATGGGACCTATAGGGTCACACACATAGGTGTCGACCTAGAAGAGGTGTTTGTTCTTGAATGGCTGTTGAATTATGTACTAAAGTGTTTAGGTATTTAATTCATGCAACAACAGAGCACTACCAAACACCCATCCATGGCATGAGACAAATGTCTAGAGTGCCAACAATCATCTCAAGGGTTGAGATGGGTGTGGAGTGTCAGACTCATTTGAGGTGAAATTGGCTTTGGATTGAACTGACCGGCCTGATTCGGCTCACCAGACGACTCTCTGGGTGAGAGAGACGTACGTTTGGCATGGGTGAGATGGCCCCGTTTGGGTAAGGGAATGTTCTACATATTTCCAATTTTGTTTTAGTTGTACATTACTTGTTGTGTAAGGATTTAATATGAAATATTAATTGGAAACAAATTACCAATTTCATGCGTGATTGGAAAGGTACCATACAACCGTCTCGAGTGAGCTAGACGATCACCTGGAATGCCAGCCACCCGTATGGTGTGTCAGACGGCAATATGGTGTGTCAGACGACCATTTTTGCTGGTGCAATTTGTGAAAGTTCTAGAATTGTTGCAAAAAAATTGAGATCTTTCGATGCCTTCCACTACCGCATCGACTGGGAACCCTAGCCCAAACCCCCCTATAAATAGTGGGGTACTGGGGGCTTCCCAGAGCACGACACATGCAATTGAGAATCAATTGCTATGACAAACATTGTCCTCTCTGGTTGTGGTAACCGAGAGAGCTCAAGCAAGTCCCACCCGACTAGGGAGGGATATCAAGGGAGAGAACAACTGAAATCATTGTTGTGGGAGAGCAAGTTGGTGACTAGTATGCCAACGGAAGGGACAACTCCTTCATGTCCATTATAGCATGATGACAAGAGTTATAGGCGGTCCATGTGGACTTCTCTAGAGGCGAGAGGCCGTTGTTTGTCACTAAGGAGGACATTATCAACCAACAGTCCGTGACGAGAGGAGCTTCTGCAGAAGACGACGTTTGAGTCTGTTGTCTGTGGAGGAGCAGTCGGACGAGTCCCAGTGCTATTAGAAGTCAGATTTGCACAACTACAATGACAAGGATTGTCACTAGACTTGCTCCAGGACTATGTATCTCCTCAAAACCATCCTTCTCATATTATAGTAATTGATGCAATCCGTTGGTCATGGGGAGTATGGTAGATAAATCTTTTTTGTTTCTGTTGCCTATCATGTAGCCATATATCCCAACAGTGGTATCAGAGCCAACATCAATCTACTATATTATGGGATAATCGATATGATCAGATTTTGGTTTTTTTCATTCTATTATTGCATGTGATGTGAGTAATATCTTGTCAAATCCAATACCATAATAATCCCAAACTAATATATATATATATATATATATATATATATATATATATATATATATATATATGCAATTTACACGCATCACCCTAAAAGTAGTATTGATGGTGGATGTGTAGCATGGTTATGGCAAATAACCCCTATTATATGTGCATGATTGTGTGATTGGTTGATCCTTTTATCTCGGTCTGCATACTGAGCCTCTATCTTATCTTCCCAATGTAAAGTTAATTATTTCCTACCTTTCTCCCCTCGAATGTAACTCGAGGTTTCTCAATAATCATGTAAAAGTAGGATAGTTTACTTTGTTGTTATGATCAAGAAGCATTCCGAAGATGAGTCTACAAGATGGAGGACCATGAAGGCCATGGAGGGCCAGAAGGATAGGCCAAACTGACCGCCTAGTGGACCCACTTGATCCGTTGGAGAAGCCAATAGATGATGGACTGATGGAACCATACGACTAGTGAGACGACCTAACAACCGACCATGAGGCGAGTCAGTCTATTCAAGGGTTGAACTGATCAACCCGGATTGGAAAGCATGGATCTTCATCAACAACAAGTTTCTACATGTGATGTTCTCTTGTAGAATCAAATGACGAACAAATCTGAATTGTGATTGGTCCTGAAGAAAGACAAACTTGACGAGAGAAATTTTGACGACTGGTTTTGGACTTTGAGAAGGGTTCTCAATGAAGAGTATAAGCCCTACATCCTTGTCAAACCAGTGCCGGAAATACCTGCTCCTGATGCACCTAGGGCACAAGTGGTTGCTTACTGAAAGCATACCAATGATGCCTTAGAGATAAAGTACCTTATTCTTAGCTTCACAAACTATGAGTTGCACGAGCAATGTGAAGACATGAGTGTTCTTGAGATGGTAACACATCTAAGGAAGTTGACACTTGATCTTACAGAGCAAGAAAGGGACGATATCATGAAGGTGCTGCTTGAGTCAAAGCTGATAGAGGGAACTTCAGTAGAAGAACATGTGCTCAATATGATTGGACATGTGTATCATCTTGAAGAACTAGGATTCACCTTGATCCAAGAGTTGGCCACTGATATGATTCTAAAGAGCATGCCGGAATCATACAACTGCTTTATTGCATATTACCATGTGAGTAACACGGCTGGACAGATGTCAGACTTGGTTGCCATGTTGACTCATACTGAAGCAAAATTGAAGAAGGACAATCCCATGATGGTGATCAGCAGAGCTGAGTCCAAGGATCAAGGCAAGACCGAGAAGAGTTCTGAGGTCAAGCCTGAATCTACGTCTTCAACACTCAAGATAAGGGGAAAGAAAAGAGTAAGAGGATCTTATCCTTTGTACTTGAAGACATTCAGGAAGAAGAAGATGGGGATGGTGATCTCCACTTTAGGTATATACATTATTGAGATAAATCTATCTACTTCATCATCATGGGTACTATATACAGGATGTGGATCTCACATATGTTCTCATATGCATGATCTGAAAGGAAGTAGGTCTTTGGGGAAATGTGAGGTGGAGCTGCAAGTTGCTAATGGTGCAAGAGTCATGGCCAACACAATTGGGACCTATAGTTTATCTCTACCCATAGGGCTTGCAACAGAGTTAAAGAACTTGTATTATGTAACTGCTATAAATAGAAATATCATTTGTGTATCTTGTATGGATAAGGATGCATTTGAATTCCATATTAAAAATGGTCGATGTTCTATTTCAAAAGATGGGATCTTTTATTACAATGCCTCAATGTCTTATGGTCTTTATTTGTTAGATATAAAGACATATGTATACAGTGTTAATAACAAAAGACTAAAACTCAACAACTCAAACAAAAATACCTTTGGCATTGTCGTCTAGGGCACATAAATTAGAATTGCATATCTAGACTCCATAAAGATGGTTATCAGGAGCCTTTTAATTTTGAATCATTAGAGACATGTGAATCTTGTTTGTTGGGTAAGATGGATAAGACCCCTTTCATGGTAACAATGAGAGGGCTAGTAATCTATTAGGACTCCTACATACTGTTGTGTGTGGACCTTTTAGAACAACCACTAGAGGTGGGTATCAGTACTTCATTACCTTCACAAATGACTTCAGTAGGCATGGTTTTGTTTATTAAATGAAACATAAGTCAGAAGCTCTTGACGAGTTCAAGGAGTTTATGAATGAAGTACAAAGCAAACTTGGTAAAAGTATTAAGGCACTTCATTCTTATCGAGGTGGAGAATACTTAAAGCAAGAGTTTGAGGACCTTGTTAGAGCCCATGAGATTGTATCCCAGTGGACTCCACCTGTACAAAGAAGGAATCACACATTACTAGATATGGTGTGATCGATGATGAGTTTAGCTGAGCTTCTAACTACCTTCTGGAGGTACGCTCTACAAACCACCACGTTTACACTAAACTGAGTACCATCTAATTTGGTTCAAAAGACACCATATGAGATATGGAGTGGGAAGCGTCCCAAAATACCTTTTATGATGATTTGGGGGTGTGAAGCTTATGTCAACAAAATATTTCTTGAAAAGCTTGGCCCAAGATCTGATAAATGTTATTTTGTTGGATATCCTAAAGAAACTATGGGATACTACTTGTATAATCCATATGACAACAAAGTGTTTGTTGCCAGAGATATTGCATTACTAAAAAAGGAATTTATTTCCAAAGGAATCGGTGGGAGGTAAGTGGAACTTGAAGAGGTTCAAAACCAACAAGAAAACATTGAACCAATAGATGTACAAGAGGAACCAAGAGAATCACAAAGTGTTGTGAATCTCAAACTCCTCAAGTAACACAGGGACCTCATAGATCTAATAGGACACACCTTGAGCCTGAAAGATTTGGTTATCTTGTAACTCAGGAAGGCAATGAACGGGTCATAGATGATGAGCCAATATCCTATAAATATGTTATTGAGGGACCAAATTCGGAGAAATCGCTTAAGGCCATGAGATTTGAGATGGAATCCACATATACCAACAAAGTATGGACTTTGGTGGATCCACCTGAAGGGGTAAAACCCATAGGGTGCAAGTGGGCCTTCAAGAAGAAGATGGGCATGGATGGTGAAGTACAAACCTATAAGGGGAGATTGGTTGCAAAGGGGTTCAGACAAGTTCAAGGTGTTGACTATGACAAAACCTTTTCTCTAGTGGCCATGGTTAAGTCCATCAAGATCTTGCTTGCTATTGTAGCTTATCATTACTATGAGATTTGGCAAGTGGATGTTAAAACTGCATTCCTTAATAGGAATCTTGTTGAGGATGTGCATATACACATCCTAAGGGTTTTATAGATCCAAAGTTTGCAAATAAAGTCTGTAAGCTACAAAGGTCAATCTATGGATTGAAGCAAGCATCTCAGAGTTGGAATCTTTGTTTTGATGAGACATTCAAAGGGTTTGGCTTTATTCAAAATGAAGATGAACCTTGTGTGTACAAGAAGGTTAGTGGGAGCATAGTGGCATTCCTCATATTGTATGTAGATGACATACTGTTCATGGGGAATGACATCCCTACTTTACAAAAGGTAAAGACATGGCTTGGAAATACATTCTCTATGAAAAACTTGGGAGAAGCATCCTACATCTTGGGGATAAAGATCTATAGAGATAGATCCAGAAGGCTTCTTGGTCTAAGTCAGAGCACATACATTGACAAAGTGTTGAAGCAGTTCAACATGGAGAACTCAAAGAGAGGAAAATTTCCAGTGTTGCATGGAGTGACTATCTCTAAGAGACAATGTACCAATTTTTGTGAAGAAAGGGAACACATGAGTTTGATTCCATATGCCTCAACAATTGGATCAATCATGTACACAATGTTGTGCACTCGTCTAGACATCTCATATGCCTTGAGCATGATGAGAAGGTATCAGTCAGAACCAGGAGATGCTCACTGGACAACTGTGAAGAACATCCTCAAGTACTTGGGAAGGACTAAGGATCAATTCTTAGTCTAAAGTGGAAAGGAAGAGTTGGTGGTAAAGGGTTACACTGATGCAAGCTTACATACTGATCAAGATGATTACAAATCACAATTAGGATTCATGTTTTGCATAAACAATAGAGTTGTAAGTTGGAAGAGTTCCAAGCAACATATAATTGTCGGTTCTACAATAAAGGCTATGTATATTGTTGCATCGAATGCAATAAAGGAAGCTGTAGGGATCAAGAAGTTCATTACAGAACTTTGGGTCTTTCCAAGCATTAGTGATGCAATCGAGCTATATTGTGACAACAATGGATCTATTGCACAAGCTAAGGACCCCAGATCACATCGGCGCTCAAAGCATATACAAAGGTGATAATAGTGGTTTGCAAAGTACCAACAGAGAGAAATGTTGTCGACCCCTTAACAAAGGCACTTTCACAAAAAATCATGACAAACAGTTAGATCACTTGGAATACGATTCGTGGGTGATTGGCTCTAAGTGCAAGTGGGAGTCTGTTGGTATGCATGCCTAGAGAGCCAATGATGTGATGATTGTAATGGCATAAATGTAAATGATTTGATTATTAATAAAAGGCAAGCTTCCATTTTGTTTTGTTTAATTCACTTATGAGATAATGATGTAACATTATAAATGACTAGAGAATAATATTACTCAATGGCGTATATCTTCAAGTATGTGACTTGGAAGAATGAGATCGTACGAATGTTAAGAGTACATATGAATATTCTTGTTATGTCCCTGATCGGTTGTTATAGTGGAAGGTCAATAGACAACGATAACACATAAGATCAGAGTGTGAGTTGGTTGATGACAGAGTCTCATTAGTCATGATATGGCAATATCAAACCAATCACACATGTACATGTTAGAGAATAGTATATCGGACAGACCCACTATGAGAATGACACATGGAAGCCATCATCATGGAAGTCATAGTCAGTTCTCACAGTGATGGTGGTGGTTGTGGTTCTTAGACATGAAATCATTGCACTCATCACATGTCATTGGGTACACTTTGACAATATCAAACACATTCCTGAAACATGGGTTGTTATAACGGTGATGATTTGGTGACTTTGATACATGGGGATAGACTATGAATGATAAAAATGGGATTTGTCCCTCCTATAGGAGTTTGATTTCTAGGCCTCTTGATTAACGAGACTGAGAAATGCATATCCATGAACATGTGAATCAATATGTGATATTGATCTTACATATATCTCAGATAGTATTTTCTTGGTTCAAGAAATAAGATTGAATGCAAAAGAGGGTGACTGTTCCATGCCTCGAGTTCAATCTAAACATCAGTGACAAAGGAACTATACAAACATTGTAACACCATACACAAATTGTAGGTTGACGTTGTTCTCCAACTTTCCATTTACTTGGGTAGCATTGATGTGTGACTAGGCACCGCTCATTGCTTCTGATGTCATAAGTTGTTATGTACATTCACTGCCAACGTAATATGGGACCTATAGGATCACACACATAGGTCTCGACCTAGAAGAGGAGTTTGATCTTGAATGACTGTTGAATTAAGTACTAAAGTGTTTAAGTATTTGATTCACACAACAATAGCCTGACTGCACTTCCAAATGCCTGTCTCATGGTATGAGACGACCGTCTAGAGTGCCAAACGGTTGTCTTAAGGGTTGAGATGGGTGTTTGAAGTGTCAGACTGATTCGAGGTGAAATTGTCTTTGGATTGAATCCACCGGCCTGACTCGGCTCACCAGATGGATGCCTCACATGGGTGAGATGGACCGATTTGGGCGAGGGAAGGTTCTAGATATTTCCAAGTTTGTTTCAGTTGTACATTATTTGTTGTGCAAGGAATTAATATGGGATCTTAATTGGAAATGAATTACTAATTTCATGTGTGACAGAGAAAGTACCAGACAGTCATCTGGAGTGAGCTAGACAACCGTATGGTTGTCAGACGACCATTTTGGCTGAAAATCTGAGATCTTCCGGTCTCTTCCACTCCCACAGACTAGGAACCCTGGCCCAAACCCCACCTATAAATAGAGGGGTACGTGGGGATTCCCAGAGCACAACAAACACAATTGAGAATGAATTGCTCTAACATATGTTTTCCTCTTTGGTTGTGGTACCCGAGATATCCCAAGTAAGTCCTACCCAACTACGGGGGATAGCAAGGGAGAGAACAACTAAAATCATTATTGTTGGAGATCAGGTTGGTGACTAGTACGCCAATAGAAGGGATGAATCCTTCCTGTCTATTCTAGCAAGACGAGGCGGTCCGTGTGAACTTCTTTCGAGGTGGGGGGCCGTTGTCTACCGCTAAGGAGGACATCATCAACCAACAATCCATGACGAAAGGAGCTGCTGTAGAAGATGATGTTCGAGTATGCTGCCCGTGGAGTAGCAGTCAGATGAGTCCCAGTGCAACTAGAAGTCAGAGTTGTACAACTACAATGACGAGGATTATCACTAGACTTGCTCCAAGACCAAGTATATCCTCAAAACCATCTTTCTCATATTACAGTAATTGACGTGATCCGTTGGTCATGGGAAATATGGTAGGTAATTTTTTTAATTTCTTCTTCCTATCATGTTGCTATATTTCCGAACCGTCTATGGATGGGATAGGGTGTGTATAGGGGAACTAGTCACTATTACTGATAGCATCTCATTTTGTGAACTTTTTGCACCTCTTTTATTCATGTTTGAACATCCCTTTTGTGGATTTTTCTGCCTATTTTAATATATTTGATCAATATCTGGATCTGACTTACTAACCTTTCCCAATCCATGTAGACAGTGACATCAGTCACGACTGAGATGATCCATCACAGCTATGATGCAAAATGTCATGGCCGAGAAGGGGTTGCAACCTAGAAAAAAGAAGCAAACACAACACCAGTCATGATCAAGAATGTCATCACGACCGCAAGTGCTTGACGACCTCTGATGGAGTCGCGGTCGTAATGATACCTCCTCACCACGATCGAGGCACATGTTACTACCGCAACTGCATGTCACGACTGCAACAATGGTCTCGATCAAGGCATGTGTCGTGACCACCAGAGGGTGTTAAGTTGGTGGGCAATGCCTATAAATAGGCCCTTGACTCAATATAAAAAGGGTATCATCATCAAGAGCAACAAAGTGTTGCCAAACTCTAGAGCCATTCTTATTCATCTCCATTGATCTTGGATCTCTGAAGGCGAAAGTTGGATTTATAACGTCGTTATGCTTCCCGTTAACATGTGTGGCTAAACACCTAACTTGGGTTGGGAGTATCTAGTAAGGTTCCCCCAACATGTATATACTTGCATCCCTTGAATATATATATATATATATATATATATATATATATATATATATGTATATATATATAGTCAGGCTAGAATACACTCGAGTGTACGGATCACACGAATACACTCAAGTGTGTTTACATATCAAAACTATTTTTTGCAAAATGTAAACCGTTGATCTTCACCGTAATACTATAACTAGGCTACATACAAATTTTGAGCCCATTTGGATGAGTGTAAGTCACTCATCCAAGGGCAACAAAATCGACGCACAAAACTAATTTGAAATGCATAATTTTTGTGGTCTTCATAACATGAGCTATACATATCCAAATGTGCTCAAATTTTGCGTATGAGTTGTTCACGAGATGTTTAAGAAGATCAATGAATTAGATTTTCAAAAAAAATATTGCATCATGAAAAACTACTTGAGTGTATTCTGCTCCGGATACACTCGAGTGTATTCTAGCCTGACTCTCTCTCTCTCTCTCTCTATATATATATATATATATATAGATATATATATATATATAGAGATATATATATATATATATATATATATATATATATATATATATGCCCCTATCAAGATTATCTCCATACTCTTGTTCTTAATTCTTCACTTGTATGCTTAGCTACCATCTTGTGATGTATGTTTGTTAGTGCCTTGAATGAGTAGTACTAGCCTTATCTATGTGTTATGGAGTAGTATGAATGCATGAAAATGTTGGAATACTAAAGCTGACAGTCATATGGTTTGCTTTGTGGTTGTTTGTTTGTCATCTCAAGAGAGAAACAACCTTATAATCTAGATCTATCCTAAGCTCGAGAGAGGAGGGAATATACATATATGATGATTGATTGTAATCTTGCTAAGGGTATATAAAGGGGTGTGAGTATTGCATGTTGGTGAGAGATCTTAGTAGGTGAAACCCAATCCAGGTTCCCTTCCATACTTTGGTTACATATTTCTTGTTTGACCTTATTCTCTTATTTTATTTTTTTCTTTTTATTTTGCTTTTATTGCTTTGTTTGGAGTGATATTGTTCCTTATAGAACACCATCTTGATCTATATTTTCATTTGGTGTATTTGAGTCTAAGGCCCTACATTCCTAGCACACACCAACCTCGTCCTTGTGGTTTAACCCCAATTTTCTACATCATACCCCATATAATAGTTGTGGGGGTCTGAGTGTCAGGTTATAAATCTAAGAGTCCGACTACTCTAGATCCACTCCATTTTGGATGTGTGATTTAGGCCGGTCAACTTTTTTCCGCCATTGCCGGGGACAAGGCAAAAAGGTACTATTAAGAATATGAGTCTACTCATTATACACCTGTGCCTCAAGCTTAGCAATAAGCTTGAATGCACAAAAACTCTAAATCTGCTACGTCTAGATTGCTTAGGATATTTCATTTTACACATCCATTTTTCTAACTTGACTGTGTGATCTATTTAGGTAGTATGAAGGGAAGAAAATTTAATCTACACCTCTCCCTTTTTTCAAGACACCATGTTGCCTCATAGAGATGGTAGCCTTACCGGGGAGGATAAGAATGCAAGAGTCTAACATATTCATCCACCTCCAAAAACCGAAGAAGAAAGAGAGGAACGTCACTTTGACAGTCGTCACCATGAGGAAGAAGATCATGAAGAGCGACAAGAAGGGGAGCGACACCATCATGAGTACCACCACCACCGCAACAGAAGGCACAAAAGGAATCATCGTGATGGTGAACATGATACGATAACAGTGAAGAGGAAGATGATGAAGAAGATAAAACACTTAGAGAATTGGCTGCTACCAGAGCTAATGAGTCAAAATGCCCAATCGTCATCCCTCAATTTAGTGCCGCTAATTTCGAGCCAAAACCTGCTATCATTCAATTATTTAGAACAAGCCTTTATGAGGGAATTTGAAGAACAAGAATCCTTACCATCATCTTGACGCCTTCAAAACCATATGCGATGATGAAGGGAGTGCCTTAAGAAGTCATTTATTGCAAGATTCATATTCTCTCTAGAGGATAAAGCTCTATCCTAGTATCTTAACCTACCTCACCCGTCTATAGATGGATGGAGGCCTCTCACTGATGCTTTCATCACTAAATTCTACCCCACTGACAAAACCATTCAAAATAGGCAAAAGACCAATTCCTTATTGCAAAAGGCTGGAGAGAACCTTCATGAATCTTGGGAATGATATCATGAGTATCAAAGGGATTGTCCTCATCACAACTACCGTAAAGGATTTCTGGTGACAACGTTTTACAATGGGCTGACTCCCACGGAGCAGACCTCACCGAATGCAGCCATCGGGAGTGATTTTCTTGGAAAGAAGCCAAGTAGAACTATGAAGATTATCGAAAACATGGCTGCATTGCAAGCAGACATGGAGTATGAGAGAAGTGATAGAGGATCAACCAAGAAGGTTGGTTCTGAAGGACCATCAGTAAAGGCCAAAGCTTTGGAAACCATCGTGGCTCAAATTCAGAAGATTGACATAGACGTCAAACAACTAAAAGACACTAGAGGCAAAGGCAAGAAACCCACTCAGAAATTCATGAAGTGTGTCACATGTGGTGACGGAGGACATGGAGTTGACAATTGTATTTATACACTGCCGGAAGAAAGCAAAGAGAGTAAAAGTGAAGAAGAGATAGAAAAGGTCTCTTATTCAAATTTTAAATGGCCAGATCAACCATGATTTAATTATGGCAACAAAGACGCTGCTAAGAATTCTCATCAACCGAGTGGTTCATCTAAACCACACCCAGGATTTGAGAAAAAAAAAGTGGACCGACTCAGTATAGCAGAACTACTAGCTATCAATCAAACAAGAACAATTATCAAGGTCAATATCAAAATAAAAATGCGAGCCATCCAAATCAAGGACAAAATCAAAGTTAGAATTAGACAAAGGATAACAACCAACCTGATATGATAGCTCAGTTGTTCAATTTTGCAAAAAGGAAAGCTTCAGTAAATGACCAACTTACTCAAAGCACCATGACCAACTCAAGAGTGTTAACTACGATGCAAACTCATATGGTATACATGCAAACACATCACAGATAGATTGATCAACAACTAGCCCAGCTAACAGAGCTCATGAAGAATCCTTCAGGGAGGACCCCACCGAACACAAAGACCGTGACGATGGCCACCCTTCGATCTAGAAGGACATTGGAAGATTCTGATGCCAAGGGCACCACAGAGGAAAGAGACAATAATGAGCCACAACCTGAAAAAGTAGTTGTACAAGAAGAATATGAAAGAGACGAGCCGATTAATGAAGACAAGAAAGAATAAGAAGACAAAAAGAAGAAAGGTGCAACAAGGGCCAAGAAACCAGATCCTATGGAAGATGCCTTTACAAAGAGAAATCCCTATGCCCCGAGGGTCCCATTTTCCTAAAAAATGATTAAGGCTCATCTCAAGAAGAGATATGAGAAGTTTATGGAGGTAGTAAAGAAGTAACACATGGATATTAGGTTTTTGGATGCAATTGAAGAGATGGCTACATATGCTAGATTCTTCAAGGACTTAATCACTATAAGAAGGAGAGGGGACCACATTGAGACAATACAATTGACCAAAATGTGGAGTGCCTTTGTTCAAGCTGAGCTACCAACAAAGAAGAAATATCTAGGGGCATTCAATATACCCATATGTGCTGGAGACAACATTGAAAGAAAAGGGTTAGATGACTTGGGAGCGAGCATTAGCCTTATGCCACTGACCCTAGCTCAAAGGCTAGGATTGATATATATGGTAAAAACTAGAATGAGAATCAAATTGGCCGATCACACCTTTACAAAACAAGTGGGAATAGTAGAAGATGTCCCAATTTGTGTTGGGTGATTCTTTATACCATGTGATATAGTGGTGATCGACATTATTGAGGATCCAAAGTGCCCAATTATATTTGGAAGACCCTTCCTTGCCACTGGAAGAGATCTAATAGATGTGGCAAAAGGGATTATTACTCTGCGTGTTGGTAATGATCACATAGATTTTTGTGTGCAAGACGCTATGAGGGGACCCTCTCTGTTTGAATTAGCTTACTTCATGGATAGCTATAACCAATACTGTGAAGAAGTGCAAGAGGATAAGGCCGTTGTTGATCCACTCATGCGAGCCTTGAATAACCATGACCCTAGTTTGGAAGACCCAGAAGTGGTTGAGGTTCTGGACTACTTGAATCAACCTGACGAAGAGGAATTCAGTGATGAGGAAGAAGTAACCTTTGAACAATAAAGTATGTGTCACTCGAGCAAACCCCTGAAGAGAAGGAAGAATCAAAACTGAAGCCAGAGTTAAAGCCACTGCCTAAAGGGCTGTAGTACGAATTCTTTGATGATGAAGAGAGGAATTCGGTGATTGTCAATGCGGATCTCACAAATGAACAAATGGAAAAGCTGCTGAAGGAACCCAGACTACATAGGAAGGTTATAGGATATTCTATAGAAGATATTAAGGGCCTCAGTCCTACTCTGTGCATGTACACAATCAACCTGGAAGAGACTGCTAAACCACTAATTCAGCCACTAAGGAAACTAAATAAGATGTTGAAAGAAGTAGTAAAGAAAGAGATAATAAAACTACGTGATGCAGGAATCATCTACCCCATAAGTGATAGCAAGTGGGTCAGCCCGATCCATGTTGTACTAAAGAAGGGAGGGATAATGGTAGTGAAAGGAAGCAATGGGGATGAAGTAGCGACTCAGACGGTTACCAGGTGGAGAATGTGTATCGACTATCACATGCTTAATGTTGTAATAAGAAAAGATCACTTCCCTCTACCTTTCATCGACCAAGTTCTTGAAAGGCTAGTAGGTCAATCCTACTTCTATTTTCTTGATGGGTATTCGAGGTTCTATAAAGTCCCGCTACTTTTAAAAGGCACATGATATCCATGTTTTTTTATTTTCTAGAAGACATAATGGAGGTATTCATGGACGACTTCTCATTATATGGGCCCGACTTTGACAGATGCCTTGAAAACTTATCAAAGGTATTACAAAGATATGAGGAGAAGCAACTTGTGCTTGCTTGAGAAAAATGCCATTCTATGGTGACAAAAGGCATAGTGTTAGGGAACATAATCTCTAGAAAATTCTTGGAAGTAGATAAAAATAAGATCAAAGCTATATCAAAGTTACCCCCGCCAAAATCTGCCACAGGAGCGAGGAATTTTCTAGGACATGTTGGATATTACAAAAGATTTATCAAAGATTTCTCAAATGTTGTGAAACTTTTTTCAAACCTTGTTGAAGATGTGGGTTTTGATTTCTCTGATAAATGTCTCAAAGCATTCAATTTCCTAAAAAATGCCATAACCATAGCCCTAATACTTCAAGCACATGATTGAAGATTTCTTTTTAAATCATGTGTGAGACTCAGGTAAACAACACCACAATCAAGAAAGAAATGCTAGCAATAGTATTTGCTTTCGACAAGTTCAGATCCTACTTAATAGGATCAAAGATGAAGGTGTACACAGATCACATGGCCATCAAATATCTCATGAGAAAAAGGTGACAAAGACGAGACTATTGTGATGGGCTTTTTTGCTATAAGAGTTCGACCGCGAAATCATAGACAAGAAAGGAACAAAGAATGTGGTGACTGACCACTTGTCTAGAATAGTATAAACTGAAGAAAATTAGATACCAGTAAATGAAAATTACACAGATGAGGCCTTGATGATGGGCAAGTCAGTTGAACCAAATCCACCTTGGTTCGCTGACATCTGTAATTATGTGGCTTGCAAGCAATTGCCTCTCGAGATAACATATAGAAGAAGAATCTTTTCTCTGACTTGAAGAATTATTACTAGGATGACCCCATGTTGTTTAAGAAAAGCTCCAACAACTTATACCGACATTGTGTTCCAGAAGAAGTGGTGCCTCAAATCCTCAGGGTATGCCATTCCTCACCTTATGGAGGCCACCATGGAGGTGAAAGGATGACTACTAAGGTCTTACAGTCAGGTTTTTATTGGCCAACACTTTTCAAGTATGCTATGTCTTTTGTCAAATCATGTAAGGAATGCCAGCTGGCTGGAAATATTACAAAAAGAAATGAGATGCCTATGTCAAATTGGGTGGAAGTGGAGATATTTGATGTCTGGGGAGTGGATTATATGGGGACCTTCCCTCCTTCCAGAGGAAACAAGTATATTTTGGTGGTAGTAGATTATGTCTTCAAGTGGGTAGAAGATGTAGCAACCCCTACTTGTGACTTTAAAGTAGTTGTGAGACTATTCGAGAAGACCATTTCCATAGATTCGGGATCCCACACACTGTCATTAGTGATGGGGGGTACCATTTCATGGAAAAATAGTTTGAAGCGTTGTTGAAGAAGTACGGGGTCAAGAATAAGGTACCCACACCATACCGCCCCCAAACGTCATGACAGGTCAAAGTTTGAAACTGATAGATTAAGCAAATATTAGATAAGACCATTGTCAGGACCCGTAAGGATTGGTCCAGGAAGTTAGATGATGCCCTGTGGGCATATAGAACTACTTACAAAACACTGATAGAGACTAACCCTACCGGTTGATCAATGGAAACTTGTGCCATTCGTAAGTTGAACTAGAGCACAAGGCCCTTTGGGCCATCAAATTCTTGAATATGGATCTGGATAGAGATGGGAAGAAAAGGTATTTGTAAATTCACGAGCTTGAGGAACTGAGGTTACACACCTATGAGAATGCCCACATCTACAAGAAAAAAAACAAAGGTGTGGTATGACGCCCACATCAAGCACAATGATGTTTCCGAAGGAGACAAGGTTCTGCTTTTCAATTCAAGAACCATGCTTTTTTCTAGGGAAACTTATGTCTAGGTGTTTGGTCCATTTTCTGTAATCAAGATCTACCCATCTGGGGTAATGGAGATCACCAAGAAAATATTGGCACATTTAAGGTAAATTGGCACAGAGTCAAGAGACACTATGAAGATGAAGCTTTTATCATAAGGACAAAATTGGATTTTAAAGAGCCACAGCCGTACCAACCAGAGAACCATGAGAAGCAAGAATTGAGAGTCAAGCTAAAGACTGTAAATTAGTGCTTCTTGGGAGGCAACCCAAGGATTTATTGCTTTTATAAATTTGCAATGCATTCTGATTTCTCCTTTAAGTAAACCATGTAAATATTCAACTATGAACTTCCTCTCTCTAAGTAGCCTTTAATTCCTCAAAAATAGATAATCTATTATGAATTAACATTTTTTGTTATTTTGTCCTCAATTGTTCTAATGATGTGCAATAGTTCAAAAACATGAATGTATGCTCTTCAAAATCCCTACATCAATCGAAACTATTTTTAGTGTCTCGGTAGTGACACCTATCGTGGTCGAGATAGTTGTTGTGTTAGATTAGCGTCACGACTGAGACACACATCTCAACTGTGATACCCATCATAGTCATGACATTTGTTTCGGTCGCGACACCCACCGAGTATAAAAGAGGAAGGTTTCTACAACAGTAATTTCCCCTTTTACTCTCTCTCTCTTCCTCTCGCACCATGACACAAGAACCCTAGCAAGGCAAAACCATGGAGTCATGAGCAATCGCGATTGAGGCTAGATCACCAGAAGACGTCTGCGGAGGCCCTATGGAGCGATGAGCACCCTGCCATTGCCGCCGCCACCTTCACCGGTCCCTCTTCCCCCCCCTCCGTTCTCTTCCTCTCTTACTCGGAGAAGGCACTGGGCTCTTTTCTCCCTCTTCAAAGCATCTATTTAATTAACTCACACCTTTGCACTTTCTTCTTCTCAACGTGTTAATCAATTTTGATCCTATCTTCATCTCTAATTTTTCGTCTTCATAAAACCCTTATTTTACCATTCGACTTCTCGTACTTTGGTCATGGTTGCAGTCGCGGTCTCCATCTACGCTTTGATTTGCCATGGTTTTGGCACCAACAGTTACCTCCACCCTCTCTACCATTTCACCTCTCCCTCTGGCATCTTTGTCACAAAAGGGGCCTCGATCGAGACACTCATCTCGATCTTGACGTACCTCACTCTCTTTCATGTTTTCTGACTAATCATGTCTGTGACATTCATCTTGATCACAACGATTGCCGCGACCATAATCTTTCTGACAAACCGACCCCTTGGTCACAACGAGCTAGCAATCTCAACCGCCTTTGTTCCATCTAAATGGTTAGTCACATTTTTTATGCTTTCTCTTTAGTTTACCCTCCGCATCATCCATCAATCCATCTCTTCAACCCATCTCATTTCCCTGACTCCAAATATACATTTCGGTTGTGACACATGTTCAGGGTCACGATGCACAAACTTCTTTTCTGATTAAGTCAGAGAACCATGTTTTCTACTGCACATGCATCATAGTCATGATGGTAATTTTGATCATTGCGGTCACAACGTGTTCTCTTTTACATTTCTGGTCTATCTCAATCGTGACACCCGTCGCGGTCACAATAGACAGATATCTTGCTATAGCGGTCACGATAGTTTTATATTTTGATCTCTATCTCGACCATTACACTAAGAACTGTAACAAATGCATACCTGAATAGTAATTAATATCATGTACAATACTAACTATCAAGTACCTGACAACCCTATGTTGCCAAAAATTGTAGAATGTCGACTTCAATGACTGACACCTTGACAAAGAAGGTGACCTCCCTGAAAGGAGAAGAACATGCCCTAAAAAAATCACCAAGGCACTGAACGATCACTCTGATCTAATGCTAGGAAAGAGACTCCGACTGGAGCTGATAAAGAAAAAGAATAAGTATATCTTGGGCCACAAGACACTGGAAGAATTCGAGGAGTCTCAGAGGACCACAGGGAAAAAGACTTTGGAATACCAGCCTGAAGAAGAAGAGCCTAAGCAAAAGGGAAAGTGAAAGGTCGCTGAGCTAGTAGAAACCAAGACTAAGAAGCTAGAGAAGGCAGTGAAGGTCGACTCAGAGGCCCAGAGATGAGAAGTTGTCTCTGGGATAGAAAAGAAAGAAGAACCAAAGGCTACAAAAGTGATGCAATCATTGACTTTCATACCATGAGACTCAGTGCACAAATCTTTCTATGAGCTTATCAGGACGACTATGGTGTTCAAGCCTACGAGGTACATTTATGCCGAAGATTTCAAGAAGCTAGGGATCCATGATAGAGTAATGGATTTCCTCATAAGAGCGAACCTACACCATATCGACTTAGCTCAGATGATATCTCTGATAGAACTCACTGTCGAGTTCATCTCCTGAATTGAAGTAGTGGATGTCGACAATAGACGAAGGAGGGAAGGAGGAGGAGACTTCAAGTGCATGTGAGAATGGTAGGGAAGGAGTATTATGTGATGGATGTGATTTTGAACAAAATCTTCATAGATAACGATGAAGAAGCTAAGGCTTACTCAACAACACATGGAGATAAGACACACTATTAGGTATAGCAGCCACAAGATGTGGGAGAAGCTCAAGGGAGAACCCACACATAGCCCAAAGAACTCAAAGGCAACACAAATATCCTCGTGCTTTAATAGTGATACAAAAAATAACTTCAAATATGATCTTTACAAGATCGAAGACAGTGGGAGTTTCCAAAGGAGAACTATTCCTCATCTGGTCAATGCTGAACAAGAGGCCAATAAACATAGGAAGGTTCCTGATTGAGAAATTATCAAACGCTACAGGATAGGATGCCAAGAAGATGAAGGATCTCTACATGGGAGGGAATATACCACAAATTGCCTCCTACTTCATGCCAATTGAGCAGTTGAGAAGATATGCGGAAACATAAGGGTACACGAAGATAGATATCAAGTACCTCACAATTGCTGGCATTATAGTACAGAAGAAGGAAAAACTCTTCTACAAGCAGTCCTACTCAAAGTTGATGCTCCCCTCCTACAAATGGTGTATTATGATGCCCACAAGCTATGAACCATAGAAGAAGAGGTGAGCAAAATGCACTTGAGTGCGATTAGAAGAGCTGGAGATCTGCATTCACCTACTAGCATGGGAGCTGGGCTACAACCAGAGATGGAGATAGAACAACTAAAGACAATAAAAGGAAGAAACTGACAATCACAAAACACAAACAAGAAACCAGATGCCACTCCTAAGAAGATAGAAGCGGCAAAGCAACCATCTCTAGATGACAAACCAACTCATCGTGATGAAGGGTTCAATAATGCACCACCCTCCCCACCCATCCCAAACAAGGTGTGGGAAATGCTAAACCTAGACATGGCTGACAAGCAAAGCAACTTTGTTGCTGTAAAAGAATGAACTCTAGAGGTTGAGAAGGAATCAAGCCATGGCCCTGATGCCTCCAATCTTGCCCCAACCCCTCCTATAGTTGAAGCAGTGCCCGAGGTGCCTGAACAACCTGAAGCATCAACCACTACACAAGCGATAGATGTTGAATGAGAAACACGCATGACAAAGGAACTAGTGCAAGAAAAACCAACTTAGCCTTCAGAACCACTCCTTAAAGCAACAAAAACAATACCATCAACACCGGCAGCCGAACAACATCAACACCCACAATCTTTTGGTGATGTATTAGCACATTGATTTGATGCCATGTGGGCACATATGAAATATTATTATGAAGTTAATTTCCATATCACCTCTAGCACGTGCACACTAACGACACATGTATAAGGTTTAAAATGCAAAAATGGAATCGCTTCCCTAGTTCATGCAAGAGGTGATCAATAATCAGGCGATGATGATGGGGGCTATAAAAACTATTTTGAAAGAAATGGCAGACCTAAGAAAAGAGAGCGATCACATGTGAGTTGACAAGGAGATGATGTATAAAGGGTACAGGGAGGTGTTGCAAGACTTGAAGCACGAACGTCAGCACTTAGACGAAGAGCGAAAAGAAATGGCAGTAGAGTGCCAGGAGCTAGAAAACTGGTGAAATAGAAACATGTCAAGGCGTATGACTAGCCCTTCCCCATCTCATGCTTCCTCAAGCCCTTCAAGCCCAGATCACGAGGATGATGACGTAGGTAGAGCAGGTGCACCCTTAGCACCCAATGATGAAAGTGAAAATGTAAAGCCCACCTAAAGGGGAGATCCATCCACAAAAGAGGTGCCACCACAACCTGAAGAACCACAAGGTGCTGATGGGAACAAGATAAACACATTAGTACATGAGTTCGATTTGAACTCCCACCCAACAGAAGATGAGATGATCTTTGAAGAGCACCTGAACAAATGCATCTTCGGACAAGAGGTCGCCAATTCTGATAAGTTGACTTCTGGTGAGATAACAACTCTAAATAAAATCCTGGATGAAATGAACATTGGCATGGATATAAGTGACATATACCTCTAAGAACCATCACACAATGAACACAACAATGCCATATATGAGATGGTCAAAACTTTAGCAGCACTCAAGAAAGTAGTGCTTGAGTCGCCATCAGAGGCAAACTAGCTCGTAGAGGAGTCCATTACATCAATTACCATCAACAACATGATACAAGTAGAGCCAATGGTGAAGAAGATTACTGAAGATCTGACCCCTACTCCTTCTGCCCCAGCTTCTCTTATACAAGCAGTAGGAGAAGGAACTTCTGAATATTATGAAGGTGACCTCGCTTTGTTCTCTATCAACAAGCCAACCAAAAAGCAAAGCCCACCCACTAATCAAGAAGAGTTGGGTGTCACTCCACCTCTCCCATGCAAGATGGAAAGCATGGACATGTCATCACTCTCTAGAATAACATGCATGGATGTCCATGTCCTGGAAGATGTGCTAGATGACAACCTTCCATACACATATTTTGTATCATAAAAAAGGAAGGTCTCTGTCCATGGAACACTTTAGAGGTATCTTTCTGAAGAGAGCACGTGTTCACAAGAAGTTATTTAAAGTGCTCTATGCAACACTACTTGATGAGTTCCTTCACCCTGAGAAAGTGCAACCAGTGTTCAATGACACAACTCATCTGGCAAGCAACTATTTGATCGAAAGTTTAATTTTGAAGATGTCAAAGAACTACAATAGGATGTGAATAGGGCAGAAACCTGATTTGTAACCCTACCTATAAGTACAGTCAAGCACTGGGCTCTAATAGTTGTGAATCTTTATGAGCGCCGCACCATAATGTATAAACTGTTATGTCACTGAGTTGGACATCACATCCCTAGTGTACAAAAGGAAGGAAGCCAGTGATATCCTAAAGGTACCACTACGTCTGTAATGTGTAATCCAAATAGCAGGAGATCGCCAATAAGGAATATGGAAACAATTCTCTATCTGTAAGAAGGTACCTTAGGAAGAGGCAGGGATAGGGGATTGTGCTTTCATTGTATTAAGAATGATGGAAGCCATCAACAAGGGAATTCTACTAGAAGACCTATGCAACAAAGATCTGCACGACCTACATGGTGTATATGCTATGCAAGTGATCTACGATCGCCACTTATTCAATGATCCGATAATGTCCTCAGATGTGATACCATGTAGGCTTCACACAGGAGTTCCCTTGCTTGAAAAGAAAACATGGAAAGAGCAACTGAAGACCCTGTGGATTGATCCTGATGAAACAGTCAGGGTAGCTGCTTGGAATGAAGGGTGGGCATCAGACAATCAACCTATAGAAACCACTCAAAATAAAGAACAACAAACTCATGTTATGGATGAGAAAGAAGTCACCCCCATAGCTAATAAAGAGCAAGAAGAACCTGCTATTAATGAGCCTGAAGAGAGAGAAATTAACGAAGATGATATGCCTGAAATCAATCCAGATGGGTCAACAAGGGAGATAGTGCCTAGTTTCTAGAACTTCAATAGATGGGCTTGTGAAGGCCTGACATTGGAATCTCTACAACTGCCGATGAACTGCCTGAAGGAAAGCGATACTACAGGGGACATAATCTTTGAGAGGGATGGCATCCGTGCTAAAGGATGAACTTCGTGAAATTTTGAAAATAGGAGGGTACCTTTCAGTGATCATAATGACAACATACCAATCACTCCTAGGAGACAACATGCCAAATGTACACATGGCATACTTCTTGCTTGTCGATGACATTCTAAAAGACAAGGAGCTAGGCAAAAAAGAGTTCTTATAGCCGTGTATGATGAACTCTCTTCTAGACTATGTATTCTTACATATTCTTCATGATAACCATTTGATCCTCTGAGTAGTCAATGTCATAGCAAAGACTGTGATTCTATACAACAACTTAGATTCAACCTTCACACCTAACAAACGTACAAACATGACTACTGTGAAGACGCCTACAGAAGAGAAGGCAACTACATGCACAGAAGAAATCATCTAGATGATCCAAAATCATGGAAAGGGATAGATGCACATAAAGGGCAAAGACTTTAGAAAGACACAATTTTGCCACAAAATCCCACAACAGATGCACTTATCCATTGATTGCGGATTCTACTGCCTGACGTAGATGACAACCCTGGACCTGATGAATATGAAGGCCACATGAATAATATCACATGCTTCGTGGAATATACACTAACATGATCCTACAATCAAAATGGGAAATCATCTAAAACCAACAAAAAATAAAATAAGCTTGTTTATACCTACCGCTTCATTTTTGACACTCTAGGACAGAGTCAATGATAAGTTTGTGGGAGGAGTTATAAACAGGCATGAGAGGTACAATTTTGTCACTTAAGTTTAATTTCCACTTGTACAAATTTTTACTTTTACCTCTGCAATATAGGAAATTTTGAAACAATTTTGAAAATTTTGAACAATCTTGAACAAACTCTTGCTATAGTTTGCAATTGTAAACTTTCCCCTATGAGATTCAACTTTTCCCTTTTTCTTAGACTTGTTTTTCCTCTTGATACCTTTTAGCATAATCATTGCTAGAGTGGTGCAAATGAGCTACCAATTTACATAAAAAGAAAAAGGACACAACAATACAGTTTTGCTCCATTCTTATAGCAAAATGTTGTGTAAAGGTAAAAGAAAACCCATGAATCTATGGAACCTCTGAAATAAGGAGGACTCTACCAATCACGCTCCTGATGAATCTTTCTAGCTTGATAGTACTAGCTAGAAAGTCTACATCTCCCATAAGATGGAAACATCTACCCCTTCCAGTTATTAATTATCCCCGCTTTGGGATGAAAAGAGGCTTGGCCGCCTAGAAATCCTACTAACCCCTTTCCCAACACCTAGAGCAGAATGAAAAACCAAAAAGAAACAAAATCATGAGAGTTGTGCCTAAAAAGATGCCGAAGGATTCCACACGGCCGATGTATTACAACACCAATGAATGCAGATATGTCATGCCCGGAAGTGGAATATTGAAGCCGAGTTATGCCGACCTGCATTCCAAAGCAACTCTCGCACAACCACCTCATACTACATCAGGGTCCATTTGGGCACAACACTATCTTTACAACAGCCCATGGTTGAGGGAGACTGAGGGGTGTAGGAAAACACTAAAAGCCTGACCTACCCAAACACAATAGCTTAGGCCCAACCAAAATAAAGGTAGGGTGTGAAGGATACCCCTTGTTGGAACCATTTACAAGTATAGCCAGAAACCAAGGACAGGAAGATCATTTCGAAGGAGAGTCCTTTATTACAAAAGGCAATGGATTGGGTACAAAGTCACACAACTCTGGAAATAAAGGGGAAAATGGAAGTTTAGGAAGTGAGCCAAGCCTATCACAAAGGTTTTTGCTGTAAGGATGGAATAATCTGGTAATGGTGAATTCATCAAAAGATAAATCATGTATGACTCATCACTTAATGATTTGATTCTATCTATTATCCTGGTGACAAACTAGACTTTATGTTTGAAGGAGTTGATAACATCTCATTTTGTGAACTTTCTGCACCTGTTTTATTCCTATTTGAACATCCCTTTTGTGGATTTTTCTGTCTATTTTAATATCATTGAACAATATCTAGATCTGACATACTAACCTTTCCTAATCCATGCAGACCAGTAGCAAGTTACAATTATGATGTCAGTCGTGACCGAGATGATCCATCGCGGCCACAATGCAAGATGTCATGACCGAGAAGGGGTCGCAATCCAGACAGAAGAAGCAATCGTGAAACCAGTCACGATAAAAAATGCCATCACGACCGCAAATTCTTGACGACCCCTGATGGAGTCACAGTCGTAAAGATACCTCCTCACCGCGACCAAGGCACATGTTACTACCGCTACTGAACGTCACGACTGCAAAAATGGTCTCAGTCGAGGAATGTGTCACGACTGCTACATGGTGTTAAATTGGTGGGCAATGCCTATAAATAGGCCCCTGACTCCATACAAAAGGAGGGATCATCATCAAGAGCAACAAAGTGCTGCCAAACTCCAGAGCCATTCTCGTTCATCTCCATTGGTCACCATCCCCTTCTTTGAGGGAAGGAGTTGCCATCTTCCATGCCCATACTAGATCTAGATCCAAAGTAGTATAGTTGGTGCATCACCTTCTCCCTTCTCTAGATCTACCATCTTCCTCACGTTGTGCCTTTCCCCCCTTTGTTATTCTTGATGTATCTACACTTTTGTAACACTGTTATGCTGCTCGTTAACATGTGTGGCTAAATACCTAACTTGGGTTGAGAGTATCCACTAAGGCTCCCCTAACATGTATATACTTGGATCCCCTTAAACATATATGCCTCTAGCAGGATTATCTCCATACTCTTGTTCTTAATGCGTCACTTGTATGCTTAGCTACCATCTTGTGATGTATGTTTGTTAGTGCCTTAAAAGAGTAGTACTAACCTTATCTAACTGTTATGGTGTATTATGAATGCATGAAAATGTTGGAATACTAAAGCTGAAGGTCATATGGTTTGCTTTGTTGTTGTTTGTTTGTCATCTCAAGAGAGAGACAACCTTATAATCTAGATCTATCCTAAGCTTGAGAGAGTAGGGAATAGACATATATGATGATTGATTGTAATGTTTGTAAGGTTATACAAAGGGGTGTGAGTATTTCATGTTGGTGAGAGATCTTAGTAGGTGAAACCCAATCCAGGTTCCTTTCCATAATTTGTTACATCTTTCTTGTTTGACCTTATTCTCTTGTTTTGTTTTCTTACTTTTTCTTTTATTGCTTTGTTTGGAGTTATATTGTTCCTTAGGGAACACCATCTTGATCTATCTTTTCGTTTGGTGTATTTGAGTCTAAGGCCCTACGTTCTTAGCACATACCAACCTTGTCCCTATGGTTCAACCCCGGTTTACTACATAAAACCCTATATAATAGTTGCGGGTGCCTGCATATCGGGTTATAAATGTAAGAGTTAAACTACTCTAGATCAGTTCCATTTTGGACGTGTGATTTAGGCCGGTTAATCACCTCCTATCCACCCATGAAAGGCTCACTTGGATTATGGTTAGGTGAAATTATATTAGGATATAATCAAGTATAGGTTTCTAGGTTAGAATCTCCTAGGGCAATTGGGGGCCGAGGGCAGTGATGGGAGGTGGAAATGAGGTTTTGGGCCTCAAATCACCTATCGGCTAACCATTAGGAAGCTCCAAGCCAATTACACTAAATGCTTCCAAACTATCTACTTAGATCTCTCACCTAGGTGTAGGAGAATTTATTAGCATGTAGGAAGGTGAATATATCCACTAATTGGATCTAGGTGCAATTCACAATTAGCTACATATAAGAAATTTTCCTAGAATCCTAGGTGATTTCAAGAAAAACCACAAATCAATTTATGAGAAATGAGATAGAAATAGAATATAGTCATTAGCAATTGAAATTACAATGTTTACATATCACTTTCCCCCAACACTACTATAGATATGGCATATTGCGTCAGTTGTTATTTAAGAAATATCGACGGTGTTATCTTTAGTGTTGGTTGTATGTAGACAACCACCACGGTTTGACCAGCTGAGAAAACATGATATGCATTTTTTTCTCTCTCATTGTTTGCTTCTCAAAGCAATTGATTCTATATATCTCTCATGAAAATAGAATTTTTTACAAAAAAATTGTGAGCATTTCATTTCCTCCAAAAATCCTATGTTGTTGGTTCTTTTCTAAATACCCGATGGGATAAAGAAGTGCACGCACCATCTATCTTATGGAAAACAATTGGCATTTTTTGTCAGTTGTATCAATAGAGACTGACAAGAAAGGTGTTCACGCCATGTGTCCCACAAAAATTTTCCCACCCCAATGTATTTTTCACATTAGTTGGCTTAACCGTAACCGATGACATGGTATCATTGGGTTGCATCTGGGATTTGATTTTGGTCATCAGTTTTTACATCAAACCAATGGCAAAGTTGTCCTTTTGCCATATGTTTTGTGATAGCAACAAATGAAAATGTTTTTACGTCATTAGTGTCATGAATAACCAATGCCTAATGTACATTTATAAGAAAACTCTTTCCCCTCTTTCCTTCCAATGAGATACTATATGATTGTGCCTCTCCCAATGTCTGTATGTGTGAAACCTCCATCTCTCCTTTGGTTCTCCTCCTCCTGTTCAAGCGCCACCGCCACGTTGCCTCCCCTCTACAACTTCTCCAGATCCTATCAGCAGAGACTCCACCATATTGCCTCCCCTCTACTGCTTCTCTAGACCCCACCGATAGAGCCTCAACCCTCGTTGGAGCTCTAGAGCCCTCGACGCCCGTCTCCTACTACTGTCACTCCTTTGTATGTCGTTGGCGCCCTTCTACTACTGCTCCGATGCTCCTCCTACTCCTCCCCGACTAGAGCCTCCTCAACTGTTGTTATTTCTTCCTTAGTTGCTCGAAGAAGAGGTATCCCTTTCTCCTTCTCCTACTCATTCCCCTCTCATCTTTATAACATCCCAAGATTTGAGGCCTCTGATAGAATGATCTTAGAAGTAATGATTGGACTATTCATATCACCAAAGTACACCTCCTTTTTAGGGAGCCCATCACTAAAGAACTCTGTGTCTAACTGTGCTCAACCCAGAGTTGTACTAGGATGTGAAACTAGTCAGATAGTTTTTCTTGGCTTGCGCGTGAGTGACAACAAAATGTGCAGTCAAGGCTGGTGGTGGTCTATGGGGCCAGTTGTCATTCCTGAAACTCTACTAGAGCATTGGGAAGTGGGTTCAGGTGTTCTATCCTTCCCCCTCTCCTCCTTCTCATGTTTGATTTTTTATCAATTACAATAAAAATTGTGATGAATGTTAGGGCTGATAAATAAGTACAACATTTGGTATGAAAAGTGTGATGAATCTTCCTTTATTATCTATGTTAAATGCATTTTTTATGTTAGCAATTTAAATGTAACTATGTATAAAAGAGTGCATTGTTTGCTATGAAAATTATGATGAAACTTCCTTTATTATTTATGTTAAGTTCATTGTTTGTTGCTAGCAATTTGAACGTTAGTATGCATAAATAATCATACCTTGGAATTAATACACTGAAGCTGATATGACTTGCTCTAAATTAACTTGATTTACATAAAAATTGATATAAATTTACCTAATTAAACCTAAGCACTAACCTTCTAAATAGTAAACCTAATCTTGTAAACCCTAACCCATATAATATGTTGGCATAGAAACCCGTCCAAGATTTACTCATTAAGAGTAAACCTTGGATAGTCCCCAATTTGGGACTATTCTTGATCACTTCATTTCACTTAGGATGTAAGTGTATAACGTGTTTTTTATTTCAATAAATTTCGATAACATTTCCCTTTTTGTTCTCTGGGTACATATGTTGGTGGGTATTTGCCCATCTACATTGGTGTACTTGGAGAACCATGGGGTAATAATACTAAAATTAATTGAATTGAACATGCATTATGCACCTACTAGTGAGATGAAGTTCTCAAGAATGGGATAGGTGGTACACATTCATGAATATGAATTCTACTAGATGATTAGGGCTAAATTCAAACATATCTATTTTTTGAAATTATCGTACTAGCTAGAACCCAATGAGCTACTCGTCTCCCATCTGATCATAGAAATGGATCAATGATGGATGTCTAAACCAAATCACTGCACACCAGAGTTTATTAACGGTCACAATGAATTTGTAAGATTTGCAGAGGAACATTGAAAACAACATGGAGATAGATTTTATTGCCCTTGTTGGAATTGTACCAACAACCTGAAAGTGGACACTATTAACACGATCAAAGATCATGTCATGTACAATGGGATTGTACATGTCTATGCAAAATGGTACTGGCATGGAGTGATTCCTAGTATGAGATCAGTGGATGTTGGTAGTGGTAGTTGTGTCCAAGAAGAAATGGCTGACAATGTTGATGAGAACGAACCAATTCCAACCGACATGGTTGATGCAATGCTATATAGTTGCGAGGTAAATGTTACATGACCCACCTCCCTTATTCAGAATGTTGTGTAAGATGCTGAGAAACCGTTATACTTAGGTTGTACTAAGTATACAAAGTTGAGAACTGTGCTGAGATTGTATACTCTGAAGGCTAACAATAGATGGAGCGATAAAAGCTTCACTTCTATGTTGTCTTTGTTGAAAGAAACTCCCCATGAAGGCAGCGAGCTTCCAATCTCAATGTACAAAATGAAAAAGATGTTGTGCCCAATGGGAATGGAGGCTAAGAAGATACATGCATGCACGAATGACTGTATGTTGTTTTAAAAGGACTATATAGATATGAAAGAATGTCCGTAATGTGGGAGTCTAGGTACAAAAGGATGCCATCGGGTAAGACCGAAATTAAGTCTCCTGTTAAAGTGATGTGGTATCTGCCTATAATACCACAAGTTTCAACACTTGTTTGCTAATACCGTAGATGTACAAAATTTATCTTGGCATGCAGAGGTAAAGAAAAACAACGATGGTATGTTATGACATGCGTCTGATTCTCCATAATGGAAGAATATTGATTTATTGTATCCTAAATTTGGCGAAGAAGCCAGGAATTTAAGACTTGGACTTTGTACTGATGGGATGAATCTATATGGAACATTAACGATCCAACATAGCACTTGGCTTATCATAATTGTTGTATATAAAATATTCCTCTGTGGTTGTGTGTGAAGAATAAAGACGTCATGATGTCATTACTGATATCAGACCCCAAACAACTTGGCAATGATATTAATGTTTACCTTGAACCTCTGATTGATGACCTAAACAAACTATGGAGAGAAGGTGTGATGACTTAAGGTTCTTTGCGTGGATAGATGTTTAATTTACGTGCTACATTGTTTTGCACTATTAATGACTTTCCTACTTATGGGAACTTGTCTGGATACAACGTCAAAGGAACCAAGGCATGTCCTATATGTGAGGAAAATACATATTCTATCAGACTAAAACATGGTGGTAAGATTGTATATCTTGATCATTAAAGGTTTCTGCCAAAGGTGCATCCTTACTGGAAGTTGCACAAAACATGCAATGGCTCAACTGAGGAACGAAGTGCCCCAAACCTATGTTAGGGGAGGATGTTTATTCAAGAGTAAATAACATTGTAAATCATTTTGGTAAGAGACCATGTACTGCTCACATGTGAAAAGTCTTTATCAAAAAGAGTTCGATATTCTGGGATCTTCCTTATTAGAGTTCTTTGACAGTTTGACATTGTATCAATGTCATGTATGTTGAGAAAAATGTTTGTGATAACATTATTGACACTCATTGAATATATACTTGGTAGAACTAAAGATGGCATCTGTAATGCCTGGGCCCACAGCCTAAGGCTCTAGTAGAGTTTCAGGAATGACGATTGGCCCCACATACCACCACTAGCCTTAACTACACACTTTTTCCTCACTCACGCGTAAGCCGGGGTCAACTTCCCGACCGGTCACCCATCCTAGTACTACTCCAAGCCGAGCATGCTTAACTATGGAGTTCTTTAGTGACGGGCTCCCGGAAAAGAAGCTGCACCTTGGTGATATGGGTAGTCCAATCATCCCTTATAAGATCATTATATCCGAGGCCTCAAATCCTGGGATGTTACAATCTCCCCCACTTAGACTCTTGATGTCTTCATCAAGGCTCAACTATAAGGCCTCATAACATCGCCCCATTTCAGTGCAGACCCAGAATGGCCCATGGACACCCAACTCCCGATCACAGAATACCAGCACAAGGGTGGCTACGTCAACCATGGACAACCCTTTCCTACATGCCTGGACCGCACGGTTCAAGACTAGCATGTCACATGCCCATGTGGGCTTCACCTACTGGAGGGGTTATGGCTCTGATACCATTTGTAATACCCGGGCCCACAGCCCAAGGCTCTAGTAGAGTTTCAGGAATGATGACTAGCCCCACAGACCACCACTAGCCTTAACTGCACACTTTTTCCTCACTCACGCACAAGCCGGAGTCAACTTCCCGACTGGTCACCCATCCTAGTACTACTCCAAGCCAAGCACGCTTAACTATGAAGTTCTTTAGTGATGGGCTCCCGGAAAAAGAGGTGCACCTTGGTGATATGGGTAGTCCAATCATTCCTTATAAGATCATTATATCCTAGGCCTCAAATCCTGGGATGTTACATCATCAAATCTAGAATGGACCTATATGAAATGGGTATAAGGAACGAATTAATAAAAGAAGTTACCAAAGGTTGCCACAAATATCTACCTCTTACTTGCTACAACTTGTCTACAAAGGAGAAGAGAACTCTTTGTGAGTGCTTGCGTAATGTTAAGGTACCACATGGATACTCAACCAATACCTGTATATTGGTATCAATGAAGGATCTGAAGCTGATAGGTCTTAAATCTCATGATTGTCAAACTCTAATGCAATGTATATTTCCCGTGGCTATTTGATCTATCTTTCCTAAGTATGTAATGTTTGCAATCACTAGGCTTTTCTTCTTCTTCAACACTCTACACATCAAATTAATTGATTTTGAGATTTTAGATAAGTTGAAAAGAGAAGCAGTTTTAGCAATATTTCCCCCTTTCATTCTTTGAAATCATGGTACATCTATTTGTCTATTTGACTAGGGAAGTGAAAATGTTGGGTCCAATTTTCTTGCATTAGATGTATCCTTTTGAGTGGTACATGAGTGTTTTTAAAGGTGATGTTCAAAAACATTGTCACCCTGGAGGGAGTATCATTGAGGGCTATATTTCTAGGGAGTTTATGGACTTTTACACTAACTTTTTGAGTTGCAACGAAACTCTTACTAATATTGTGAATCTTGATGTGTATTCTCGCAAAGGTATTTTGGGAGAAAAATAGATAAATATTAGTCATGCGTAGTGGAAACAAGCACACTTGTATGTTTTACACAATATTGATGATGTGGGTATTTATATCACCGAACACACCAATGAGCTCAAGACAAATTATCCTCGAGCCAACTCAATGTTTCTTGCTAGAGTGTATAGTCAAACATTTGTTAGGTGGTTTGAAAAGAAAATTTTCAATCAACTATCTCAAACACCAAATAATGTTACAAAAGATATCAAATGGCTCACGTATATGCCAAAGACCCACATTACATCTTATGAAGGGTCTGATATAAACAGATTTTCATACTACATAAAACATCAAGATGAAAAAAGTGTCATCCAAAACAATGGGGTCACCCTTCAGTCATCTTCATTGTATTTTTCTAGTGCCAAGGATAAGAGTCTATGTGAAGAAGATATATCTTATTACAGTGTCATTGAAGACATATGGGAAATTGGCTACACAAAGTGTAAATGGGTTGACAACAACTAAGGAGTTGTAGTTGAAAAACATGGTTTCACAATAGTGAATTTTGAGTGGACAGCCAAGAAGGATGAACCCTTCATCATGTCATCACAGGAAAAATAGGTATTCTATATCGATGATCCTACAAAATAAAATTGGTATGCCATTCTTCATGGGGAAAGGCAGTTCATTTCATATTCTATTGATGAAGAAGAGAACTATGAAAACTATGATGATATACTCATTTTCTATTAGCTTACTAAATGTAAATGTTTAATGTAACACTGATGAATATACATATGAAGATCACACCAAAGGGATATTAGTTTAAGGTATATTGTTCATATATGATCTGGATTTTTGGAATTATATAACATGTTTATTTGTTCATATGTGATCTGACTTTTTATATGTGATCTAATTTTTTTTCATAGATTTACTTTTGAATTTATAGATAGCATATGACCAGGAGCACAATGATCATGAGTGTGAGGATCATGGGCATGAGCATCCTGACCAGGGTGTTGACGGTGCTGATAAATAAAAATGTTAGGGAGTTAGAGGGATAACTATGATGAAAGATGTCACAAATAGACAATTGGAGGAAGGACATCATTGAATTGAATGAAGTAGACACACCAATTACTATAGAGTTTGTCAGCTACTATGGGGTCCTTGGTCAAAGCAAAGTGCTTCTCCTTGTTGAGGATTGGAGACAAGTGAGCATGGCCAATGAATACTTCATCTGGAGGGAGTTAGAAGTGAGATCAATGCAGTTACATTTTTATAGTCTTTTCCTATTATTTCTTTTAACATTTCCAAACAATATTGAAATTTTAACCTTTTTAGGGCCGATATGAACTTGATGAAAAGCTACATCATAAGTCTATTATGCAGCTTGTCAGGAGAAGACATAGAGATTGACAAACATTCCTCACAAGAGACTACATTTTTGGAGACAAGAAGGACCAAGACCCATGTCTTAAATGGAACTATATTGATAAAAAGGACTGGAAGGAGTTTGTTGAGCATATTAAAAAAGATGCGTTCAAGGTATTGTATTAGTTACATTTTTATGATTTTTATGGTTACTTAACAATATATCTTTATTGAATTAATCGGGCCCTTTACAAGCTCAAAAATATAGGTGTGACAAGAATGTGCAGAACCACCAGTTGGGTTCTGGTGGTTGTTTTAAACGCCGCCTGATGAGAGAGCAACAATGAGAGTAAGAGCAAATTCAAGAGCAAGGGCCTTCTAATTCTACTCCTTCTACTTCTGAGTCTTCTAGTACTTCTAGACAGTTGCCTAGCTATATTGAGTGGATAGAGGTGAGGAAAAATAAAGCCAGAAAAATCCCCGTCCAAGCAACACAAGAGGTGGCAAATGGTAAATTTCTTGGTCTCACAACAATTTCCATGTTCTTTTTCAACTGTATTGTTAAGTATTACTAATTAGTCAATCTTTTATGATAATTAGTTGGAGTTTTCTACCCAAGAAAAGGAGGGCAGGTTCACCCCTCGGGACACACACAATGAATTGATAGTTGTATTGATCTAAGTGTTACACATTGTCCATGTTTTGATAATGACTTAAACATTCCTTCATATGTATCTAATATGTCGACTTGTGATTGGTTTCAGGCATTAGGTACATGAAAAGCATCAAATTCATCAAGCCCTATCTTGATCAAGTTCAATTCAAAAGCAATACAAATGCATTTTTCTAGAAAACACCCTAAGTCCCTTAGGATGATTTTTGTAATCATTTGTATTGATGTAATGACTTATAACTAAGATGAGAAAAAATAGGAGCCCTAAATTCGAACATTTAATCACTCTAATTACATTTTCCAAAATTCATTACGTGGACTCAATCGGTCGAGTTTTATCTGTTACAAACTCGACCGATCCCCTTGTTGGATTTTGAGAAAATTCAAGTTTGGTCGAGTTGCACACACACAAAACTTGACCGAACCCTGCACTGAGAAAAACCGATTTAACTGTTCGGTCAAGTTTCATCCAAGATAAACTTAATTGATAGTTCAAATTGGCTTTGTTGCATAGTGCAATCATTCGAGTTAACTTTACTAAAACATGATTGAATGCACTATACCGAAAATGTAGAAAAAGTTATTCTAACCATTGGAGTGTTGCAAAACTCAAAATTATATATGTTATAGCACCCCAAATGGCTAGAAAATGTTCCTTAGTGCTCCTACCCTCTAGTGGACACCCCAACTATAAATAGGACCTCTTGGAGTTCATTCCAAGGTTGATCTTTCATGCTATTTAAGCTCCTAGCTATAGTTGAGTGCATCTAGTCCCCTAGAGCCCCTTTCTCTCTCTTGTTTACAAAGGCAAACGTCCATATGGGTGAGATAGGTTGTATGTGAGAGAGATACTCCATTGTACTTGTGTAAAGCTCTCAAATCCCCCTTCCCCAACCCCCTTCTTCAAGATCAAGTTGGTCTCCAAGTGAAGGAGAAGGCGCAAGCTTCTTCAAGTTGTAGAGAAAGGTGCAAAAAGCTTCTCAGAGTGGAGGGGAACAAGGCTAACGATTCAAGAGTGGAGTGGGTAAACCCTTCAAGGGAAAAGACTCATTGCAAAGAGAGTATATCCTTGGTAAAGGTGTCCAGTTGCTTGCAAGAGTGGGTAAGACCTTGGTGAGGTAGAAGACACCAACTCTTGGATAGGTAAGTCCTTTGTTGTAAGGCTATTAGCTCCCTTAACATCAAAGGGAAGCTGGGTATCCTTGTCCTGAAAAAGGAAGGTCAATTGTATGTCCTATAATGGAACCACTCTAAATAACTTGTTCAAGTGTTTGTTTTAGTCTCTCTCATCCTTGCTATGCATGTTTAGATTGTCATCAAATTCACTATTTGTAATTGTGCATAGTTGAAGTAACTTGAAGGTCTAACGAATTTTGTGTAAGTGTTTTTAGCTCCATTCACCCTCACCCTCTAGAGCCCTTTGATCCAATGCGTGGTATTAGAGCCACAATCTTCTCTAACACATCTCCCATGAGATGAGAAGATGGGCAAAACTTACTTGGGTCCCTCAACCTAAAGGGAGGCTTCTCCATGAGAACCCCAATCTTTGACGACACCAATTTCCTCTATTAGAAATGACGGTTGCAATTCTACCTTCAAGGGATGAACTACAACACGTGGAAGGTGGTGATTCTTCCCTACAAGGAGCCGATGGGGGAGATATCTAGTTGGGATGAAACTACAGTCAAGAAGGCACAACTGAATGCAAAGGCAATAAGCATCATCTATGTAGCCCTCACCCCCTTCGAGTTCAACCACATCTCTTCTTGGGATATAATCCATGAGATTTGTGACAAGTTGTGCATCACATGTGAAGGCATTAAGCAAAGGAGTCTAAGATCTACATGCTCAAGGGTCTCCTTGAAAACTTCAAGGTGGGGCCAAAAGGAGAGAGTGGTGGAGATGTACACAAGGCTCAACACCATCATCAATGGACTTGGTCAATTGGGCCACACCATTGAAAAAGTTAGAAGCCTTGGTGACATAGCCACCGAAGAACTAATTAGAAACCTTCAAACCCATGAGGCAGGACTAGATAAGCAAGAAGAAGATGACAAGAAAGAGGAGAAGGAATCAAACAAGATCAAAGATAGTACATTCAAAGCTGAAATGAAGGCAATGATTCTCCAATAACAACTTTCTTGCCAGTCTTTTCCCCCTTGCTCAAGTGAATATGAAGCCCCTAGTGACCATGAAGAAAACTACTCCAAGGGGAAACACTTTAAGGGAAATCCATTCTCCCCCTCCACTATAAGGTGATATGAATGTGGGTAAAAGGGTCACTACAAGAATGAATGCCCCAAGGCTAAGAAGTCCCACCACAAGAGCAACTTCAAGAAAAGGGAGGACTACAAGAAGGATAGAAAGTACAAGAAGAAGGACAATAAGGATGGGAAGTATATGAAGAAGGATAAGAAGGAAAGAAGAAGCAAGGATGCATCCCATGTCGCATGGGAAGAGTCTTCTTCAAGTGATTCAAGCTCCAATGAGGGGTAATGCCATCTTGCTCTCATGGCCTCTACAAGTGAAGACATTGGTGGGGTATGTGAGGCAAGTGAGGTAAGCTTACATGAGTTATCTAAGGAAACCCTCATTGATATACTTAATTCTACCCGCTCTTCTTACTCTGAATGCAAGTCTAACAAGAAGAGGTTAGGGAAGATCATAGATGATTTGTATGCTAAAATTAATATTCTTGATCAAAATGAGAAGTTGCATCTTGATATCATTGATTCCTTGCAAGGACAATTTCTTGATCATGAGATCTAATACAATGGAGTTGAAGTAGAGAATGACATCTACCTTAAGAACATCAATAGTCTTAAGGAATGAAACCAAGCCCAAGTAGATGAGCTTGTTTTACTTAGAGCTAAAAATGACGATCTTAAACTTTCTCGTGATGCTATTAAGGACGAGAATAGGATTTATCTTGATGAGATTGTTATGCTTAGAACTAAAAATGCTAGATTGCTTGCTTAAATAAATGATCTTTCTTCTGGACCATTATTTCCAAGTAATGAAGTTGATAATCTTACTTTAGAAAAATATTCTTATCTTACTAAAGCCCTCTGTTTGGAGATCAACTTACTTCATGCACAATTTGATCTTGCTAGCTTATCTTCTACTGTCATTACTCTTAGTGATGATAATCACAAACTACGAGCTTCCTTGCAGAAATTCCTCAAAGGGAAAAAGTCCCTCAATGAAGTTATACATCACTCTACCATATAAGTTGGTACTAGTAGTTTGGGATATGTAGGGGGAGCTCCAAAGAGCAAGAGAAAGGGGCAAGGGTAAGAAAAAGACCAAGGAACCTCCTATTTTCCATGAGAGTCATCAAGATTTAAGAACCCTATGGTTATTGTGCATTGCAAGAGTGATGGCCATACTCTACTTATTGTCCTTATAGGAGGAAGTGGACACATCCAAAGATGAGATGGGTCCCCAAGCTAACACCAGATCTAAAGGTTTGAATTGGGCACTGACATCTTCCTTTCTTGTATGTAAAATGAAAATTGATTGTTGATAGTGGTTGCTCAAAGAATATTTGAGAACCCATTACACTGAATGAGATTACTCAAAACACAAAACATTATTACTCATTAATTAAACACAAATCTATAAAATAGGGTAAATTAAAACCGACTTCAACATTTCTCAAATGCTCAGAAATATTTACATAAAACCCAGCAACTTGCTTCATTCCATATAATACTCGATATACATTAGAATTTCTCTGTAGCCTCAACTACAAAAAAAACTTTACAAAGGAACATTATCCACATATTCCACTTATACAAGCATTAGCATGCTATCTAAAGCTCAATTCAATCCAAACATCGTATACAAACTTTTCACCTAGACCTGAGAGTACATGGATGACTCTAGGATACACTAGACAACTAAATAACCTTCTCTAAGGTCCATCACCATATTTATTCCTCACTGCCATAGTTCTACTGTCGTTGTTGTCGATCACCGAAAAAGATGTGGTGACCCAGGGTGAGACCTAGTCCCAACAAGAGATATAACTCTCTCCAACAGATGTTGATCACAACAAATTATTTAACAATAAGTAGACTGAGAAGTTGGAGTATTTAATGGACAATTGAGCCAATTAACAGTTCAAGCATATTGAACAAGTTAAGCAAATAAGCTTAGCAACAAGTATAATTATCAGAGTATATGCAGACTATCATCTTGGATTTTATAACATTGCATCTAATAACAAAGGCCATCACTAGTCTGACTATCATCTTATGCTTTGCTAATAGTATAAGAAATCTAGAAGCATAAGTATCTCTAACATCATGAATATGTCTAGAAACATAAGTATATCTAACATTATTAGCATGTTTATCAAGTTTAACATATCTATGATTGACCATCTATCTGGTTTAAGAATCATACACTTGTATGCAACTGTAATCAAATATAACTTCCTGATTGACCTTGTCGGTGGTAGGGCAACGACATTGTCTTTGTCTTACTAGGATTCACACAACCCACTTAGTAGATGTAACATAACTCTAAGAGAGTACTCTAGTTAACCCCCAACTCACTCTTGCTGAACTTGCCACACATAAGTATAGTTGCTTCAACATTCTTAAGATTTAGCAAAGATGTTAACCATGCTACTGACCATCTCTAAAATACTTTGAGATGTCATTGTTCAAAGTTTGTCACAACTTATTGGCTATATGCACTCCACAGGACTCGAACACACATGTGGGAACTTTTGAAATTTATATTAGCCCTAACCAAGTCGATCACAAAACCAAATAGGTCACCCGCAAGCGCACGGGGTACTATTGTAGTATAGGTGATTGGCAAGTGTAGGGGTCAATCCCCAGGGATAGAGGGGGCACTAGAGCTAGGATAGAGTTGGCTATGTTCCTAATGTAGAGTCTAGGGTTGAAGGGTTTAAAAAGAGTTTGTTTTGTGATTAATCTAAGTGAACGAGCAAGAAAGGCAAAATTGAACCTAAGTTATCTTAAACAAGCAAGTTTAACAATCTAGGTTAACCAACTAACCAAGCAAGAACAAAGGTAAGTTACACTACACTAGAGGATCAAGAAGCAATTTAGAAACTAAGTTAACCACTAAAGTAAGAAAGGATCTAAATTAACCCTAACTATCAAAACTGAGCAGTTGACTAAGTTAAGCAAGAACAACTAGACTATACTAGCATAAGCAAGCAAGCAGATCATGTTGAGTTTTAAACAAGATGATTAAGGTAGGTGGTCCGTTTGGGGATGTAACTTCAATATTAGTCGGGGGAGGTTATTGGACAAGCATGGTTCTCATATTTCATCTAGATTACCAAACCAAACAATAAGGCAAATGCTATTAGAATGTACCCTATACTACTAGTGGAAGACTAGGGTTAGGTGTAATTCTAATAGGATTGACCAAATCTAGGTTTCTAGGATAAGTGGTATTGAGAAATTGAGGGCTAAGGGTAGAGATGGGAGTAGAGATGTGGGTATTTTACCTCATGCCACTAGCCATTCTAGCCTTTAGAAAATCCTAGAAAATCACATCAATCCCACTTATACTAGTAACTTAGGTCTCATACCAAGTAGTAGGAGAGGGGGTAGGCATGTAGAAACAAAGGGGACTAGCTAGGGATCCCCTATTGGGACCTATAAGTCATACCAAAGATTGCCACACACATCCCAATTCTCCTAGAAACATGGTATCATCAAGCACTATCAAACAAGCAATTCATAACAAAAAGCATAAATCACAAGCATGGCAATGGGATAAGAGACAAAAGCATGGAACAATCATCATAGATAAAAATGAGTTCATTACAAGCCAAAATTACCCCAACATGGTATCAAAGTCACATTTTATCCCCAAACAACCCACAACTAGGGGCTTGGCTACACATAATCAAAGAAATGGCAAAAGAATGCAGAAGAAGGGGAAGAAACTCCATGGAGCTTAGATAAGTAGCCTTCTTCTTCACCTCCTTACTACTGGGGACGTCCTCTCTCCTCCAAGGGTGCAGATGAGCATGAAGATATGGGGGATCATGGAGGAAAACCTAGAAAACTAGGTTTCCAAGGTGAAATGGAGATGGAAATGGTGGGTGGAGAGCATAAATGCAAGGGAAATGCACTAAATACTCAAGGAGTAGGTGGAGAGGAGTAATGGAGGCTAGGAGCAGCTAAGGGAAGCTAACCTAGTCCTGTGGCCGCCACCCATGCATGTATAGGTGGTGGTGGAAGCACTAGGGTAAGTAGGAGTATTGTGGGAAAAACAGTGTAGAAAGTGGTAGGTTTTGGGTGGTAGCACGACCGTGGTGGGTGGAGATGAGAATGACCGTTCTAAGAACGTGGCATAATCACAGGTTGGTGAGGTGAAATGGAGGCTGGCAGCATGGGCAGCACGATCGTGGTAGGGGCTAGGTAGAACGTGGGTGGCACGACCGTGGTGGTGGAGTTTGAGAGGAGGTCATTCCCAAGAGCATGCCCGTTCCGTTCTTCAGCTAGCACGACCGTTTTGGGGCTTCATGGCATGGCCGTTCTGGGTAGCATGACCATGGTGGATGAGTTGTTGACACTTGTGAATTCTGGCTATCAACCTGTAACTTTGTGCAATTGCCAGCACGACCATTCCTTGGCACCACGGCCGTGCTGGGGTCTTCAAGGGAAAAAATAGCTTCAAACTTCATTATCAAAGGACTTCTTTTCTTGTTGTCAAATATTGGCCATTGGGGTAGGTTGAGGGAGCTTTAGGGCCTTCTTTGGACCCCTCCATGGGTGGAGGAACCCTAGGACTCCTTCCTTCTCTCTCATCCATCCAAAGCATGGTCCAAGTACCTAAAAATAATGCAAATAACGTCCATAAGTGCATTTGGCAATGATAAGCATATTAGGGGCATAACTTGTAATCTAACATGTTTAGATGTGATAAAAGTACAAAATGACACAAGATGGAGCCCTAAAATAGGGCTACATTACTTATGAGACATAACTTGATTACTTTGTTCCTCCTATTTATGAATTCTATTTATACATTGATTAGTCTAACCAACTTAACCCTATACTCATCATGGTTATGCAACTTATGTCATCCTCTCTAACTCTTATCCATTGATATTCTGATCCTAGGTTTATCTTAAAGGAACACTATAACACATGTTTGTTGATCAACAAACCGTCTATCCTTGATAGTGGTCTTGCCCAACCATCAACAAACCATACACAACATTATATAATTACTCTTCTTTTCCAAAACAACACTTGGAGGATCAACATCAACTCTCTCTCTCTATTGGAGAGGAACATTGGACAACTCATCTAATTGATATCTTTAACTCATATATAACTGATACACTCTGGATACTAGGATTCATTATCTTGGTATCTACTACATGCACTGTAAAGAACTCATACCCTGGTATGATCCACTTCCTCAACATCATAACCGACTAAGAACATATAGGAGGAATCCACCTAACTCTTGGAGGGATAAAAAAGCATGCTCATTACAAAACATTAAGATTTGGAACAATAGTCCAAGGCAACCATACGTCATATCAAGATACCCATCCCCAGGATTTAAGCAAATCCACGCGTACCAAGCGTCATAATACCCACTTAAAGGCTACACTTCAAAAATAAGAAACACAAAGGGAAACACACTTCCCACATCAATGGAGCATTGTCTAGGGTCACAGGCAAAAGGTAACCAATTCAATTTTTCCCATGAAGGTTACACTTTTTATGTAGCATCTTACCTCTTAAAGCTTGGGTTCCTTGCCATTAGCATAGGAATTATTAAGATTATCACATCTCGTTGCTCTTTTCTTATTAACCCTTCATCATTCATATGTATGTCCTTTCATGTTATCATGTTTCTCAACTACTTATCAAGGAATAGATCATCATATTCCATAATTTCTTCATTAGACAGGGATCATCTCCCTTAATTTCTTTCATATGTCATGAAGATTTTACATTAGCACTTCATACACACATAGGTTGGTCTGAGATTAACTCAGTTTCCATTTTATTCATCTTCCATTGTTCTTATTCATCTTCTCATATTATAATTATCATAGGATTCCTCTCTATCTTATGTGAATTTCATACCTTGAATCACTTTATTAGCACATATTTATATGTCTTTTACTTTATTATCCTCTTGAAAAAACTTCAAGAATTCCTCATTTGCTTATTGGTATTCAGATTCAGGTTCATGGTGTCATATCTTTCTATTGTATTTACCAAACATTCAAATTTGATAGGTTATGATGTAATTCTCATCTTCTTTAGGGTAAAATTGAGATATATGTACCATAATTTCTTATTCATTATACTATTTACATTTTATCAAAATGACTACTTGATCAAGGTCATCAAAAAGATAACAATCTAAGATTCCATACTTACCTTTTCTTCAACAGTTGAATACCTGGCCAGGGCACCCAAATACCGAGATTAGGCAGTATGCACCATATTTTTATGCCATATTCCTAACTTAGACATCATCCTAGTCCCAAGTCCTATTGTGCCTATAGACTCAGTGAACCTAGAGATATGATACCAATTTGAGAGAACCCATTACACTAAATGAGATTACTCAAAAACACAAAACATGATTACCCATTAATTAAACACAAATCTGGAAAACAGGGTATATTAAAACTGATTTCAACATTTCTCAAATGCTCAGAATGATTTACATAAAATACCAACAACTTGCTTCATTCCATATAATACTCAATATCCTTTATAATTGCTCTGTAGCCCATTCCCTATAATACTCAATATCCTTTATAACTGCTCTGTAGCCTCAGCTACAACATAAACTTTACAAAGGAACACTATCCACATATTCCACTTATACAAGCATCAACATGCTATTGAAAGCTCAATCCAATAGAAACATTGTATACAAATGTTTCACCCAGACCTGAGAGTACATAAACAACTCTAGGACACACTACACAATTAAATAACCATATCTAAGGTCCATCACCATATATCTTCTTCGATACCACAATTCTACTATCATTGTTGCTAATCACCTAAAAGGATGTGATGACCCATGGGTGAGACCCAGTCCTAGCAAGAGATATAACTCTCTCCAATAGATATTGATTACAACAAATTATTTTAATAATAAGTAGATAGAGCAGTTGGAGTATTTAATGGACAACTGAGCAGATTAAATAATTAAAACATACTGAACAAGTTAGGCAAATAAGCTTAGCAACAAGTATAATTATCAGAGTATATGCAGATTATCATCTTGGATTTTATAAGATTGCGTCAAATAACAAAAGCCATCACTAGTCTGACTATCATCTTATGCTTTGCTAATACTATAAGAAATCTAGTAGCATAAGTATATCTAAATCATGAATATGTCTAGCAACATAAGTATAGCTAACATTATTAACATGTCTATCAAGTTGAACATATCTACATCATAAATAGAACTAACATCAAACCACAATTATATACATAAGAATGAATAGCAGTTTAATCATCTCTAATAATAGAGACATGGCTAGCAATATAAGCATAGCTAACAATACGTGAGAACTATCACCATTAGCATAATCAATTATAGTAGTATATCTATTAACATAGCATGAGTACTGTATGTACATATATACATCATGAGTATTTCTACAACATAAGCATATCTATTATCTCTTAATGCACTAATCATCATTTTTATGTAAAGAGAACATACAAGGGTTATTATCCAATATGAAGCGTCATGTATAACCTAAACAGATATGCTACATGACTGTGTTACATCTTTTATTAACCCCTAAGGGATTTGAGTCATACCACCCAAATCCAACTAACCACTACTAAGTAAAAATCCGTGCCATACAAGATCTAAGAAGAGCTAGACTCCAAGATATTCTCCCTACTCGGTCAGTATGAATCTCCACCACAGTGACATATCAGTCAAACTGCAAAACAAGGACATATAATCCTGTAACTAGCCCGCATTGGTACATGTCATGGTTCTAGAGAACAAGTCATACATGGACGTTCTATAAGAGGCATCCTACTGTTATAATGGTGCCTTTCACACATCAAAATATTCGAGGCATGACTAAAACCATCCTCCATAAACACCCAATGTCGGGATGACAAGCACCCCATATACTCACAATATGCACTCTGAGTTTACCTTAGGAATACTTGTTTCACCATACAACAAGGTCTAACACTGGAATGGATCTATGGCATAGGGCAACTACATGATTAAGGTTTCACTTGATTAATTATGCCAGTTGGGTGAATTAAGGCTACATCAAACAAGTGGACATACAAACCCTGATTCAGTTCTAGAAAACATATAAGTATAACAACTTCAAAAGATATAAATGTGTGAGACATAATTTCTCTCTCAACATCACAAGGCACTATTCACATGCCAATAAAGAGACTATACTTGTCATCACATCATCATCACATAGTACTATTCATTGCCTTTCATGAGACTACACTTGTCACCACACTATCACATGATATAAATTCTTATCACAACATCATAGGGTATCAACCCTTATCATCAAAGATGATTCACCTCATTCAGGGCTCAACCATGCCCAAAGGTATTTAAGACCATACTATCATTTCTTGTAAGATCATCATTATCTTTCCATGCCTTATAACAAGGCTCAACAAACATCACCACACATGTGATGCACATTCTCAACATGATATGACATGAAATAACTAAAATATGTTTACACGATAACATTGTAGGGTTATCTTAGCATTAAGAGCATTCCTTTATAATATCAAAATATAAGAAAACTGTATGATTAGCCAACATCACATTGATAGTGTACAAGTTCAACATATGCAAACATAATTCATAAAGTTATGATGACCACTAGTGATCACATTAGAGTTTCAATCAATCATCAGGAAGGATATTACATCATTGTATTAACCATTCAAGAAAGGATAATATGATTAACCACCATTCTCTTCTTGCATTGGAGTTAGGTTTAGCAAGGTAAGTTTCATTAAAGTTATAGTTCAATATTTATTCACAAACCCTCACTCATAGCACCCCATCTAATCTTGGGTGCATAAGTCAAAGCATCTTCATCATATTCCATACCATTATCAAGTATGGATCCATGCATAACTCAAGGTGTAACCATCAAATTTATAGTATACCAGGGTTTCAACAATAATAAAAGAATACTCCGTTATTCTATTAATCATTCACGGGAGGCTAATCATGTTTAATCACCATCACCTAATGGTATTAGGGTTAGGAGTAGCAAGATAAGTCACAATGATACTACAAATTAGAATTCATACACAAACCCTAACACATGACATCCCCATTGGATCATGGATCCACAAGGTGAAGCATCACCATATCAAATTCCATACTATCATCAAGTATGGATCCAATCATAACTCAAGGTGAAACCATGAAATTTATAGTATACTAGGGTTTCAACCACCATAAGATATTACCCCATTATTTTATTAACCATTCAAGCGGGTTATTCATAATAAATCAACATCACTTAGATACATTATAATTAGGTGTAACAAGCTATACTTTATTAGGTTTACCCATTAACTCATTTTGGTGATTATCAATTATATCCACCAAAGGGAAATGTAAGACTACAAATTTAAGGGTATTGACCATTGAATTCTCACCATTAGAACCAAAAAATATAATACAAACTTCATTCTAAACCATTGGATGTTGAATCATCCATTCACAACCATTGGATCATGTTTAACATTTCAAAACTATCAGTTGATATGTAGGTTTAACCCTTGGATCATATAACCAAAGAAACCATCAATCTAAGGCTTAATTGAAGCAACTCATGATACCTAGTGACACAATCATGTGGTAACCTGAACCACAATCAGTTGTGATACATTATGCCACCATCAGTTGATGAGGTCAATACTGCCATCATTGAACACCATCCGATGTTGAGCTAAAATCGCCATTGTATTATATCATCTTTAGAGCGCTAAACCATCAATCATTGAGCTTTCAAAAGAGTCTAGAACTGAACTAAGGTGTGTCCAACAATTAAAATGATACCTAGTGACACAATCATGTGGTAACCTAAACCACAATCAATTGTGACACATTATGCCACCATCAGTTGATGAGGTCAATACTGCCATCATTGAACACCATCTGATGTTGAGCTAAAATCGTCATTGGATTATATCATCTTTAGAGCACTAAACCATTAATCATTGAGCTTTCAAAAGAGTCTAGAACTGAAATAAGGTGTGTCCAACAATTAAAATTATCATCTATCACCATGTGTTATCACCATCAGTTGCCACAAAAGCATCTCCATCGGTTATGATATAAGGTCATGCATCAGCTCATGTATAAAATTGAAAATAAGCCCAAAACACTAAGTACATGCCATCGTTTGATAGGTACTTAGCACCATTGGTTGGTATGTAAGCAAGGAACAAGTCTTAATCTACCTCAGAAAGGTCATGCACATGATTTTAGGTTCATATATAACTAGAAACTAATCAAAGAACACTATAAAATTCGAAATTGTAAGCAAGAATAACTTTTATATGCATAGATCTTCATTTTAGAGCAAGAACATGAGTAATCAAGCTTGTAGTAAGCAATAAAAGTGAAGAGGGTTATAAAACTCGTCTCTAGGGAGAAGATTAGAGTCCAAGAAACAAAAAAATTTGAGCAAAGAAGGTGAAGAATCCTAGCTTTAGGTCCAAATTTGGCCAAGTATCACCTTTCTCCACAAAAGGAGCAAACCCTAGATAGAAGAAGCAAGAAAGATAAGTTCCTTGAGATTTAGAGCAAACTTTACCATGTAACAGAAAGGTTCCATCCTGGAAGAAGGTATGAGGAAGAGGAACATCAAAAGAAACAAAGGAAAGAAGGAGATACTTACTATTTTATGTCAAGATCAACAAAAAAACTCTGCAAACCCTTGTTAAAGGTAGATTTGAATCCTAGATGCTCCAACAAGAAGGTTGGATATATTCTTCTACCTTGGGCATTCTATTTACCCCAAATAAGGTGAAAGATGAAGTTCTATATAGGAGGAAAATATAAGAGTCTAAAAGGTTTCGTTTTTGAGATAAATGATAAGTATATAAGGCTTATTGATAAAGAAAGAGAAAAGCTTGAGGTGTCCTAATAACTCTCCAAGTGTCCATGGACTTAAACTATTATAGATATACAAGTAGATACACAATCAGCTGCCCCACCATTCATGTAGACCTGCTTAGCCACCATTTTTTTGGATTTCCAAGTCAATTAAATAAACCATTAGTTGATAGCTCCTAAAGGCGGCTCATCCATAAAGGGGTACACCCTAAAATACCCTTGAAGAAAACACATCCAAACCAAGGTTCAACTAGGTTCCCCATGACACAAAAATCTCAAGAATGATAAGAAAACATCTAAGTATTATAATGCATGTGACAAATTGCAAGTAAAACATCAGATTCAGGCAAATTGCATAAAATTCCAAAATGTGCATAAAATTGCATAACTTGCACAAACTATGTCCAAATTGGACCAAATTTGAAACTTAATCTTTTCACATGATACCAAAACATATCACAATATTAGATTAAGTTTAAAGCACTGAATTATGATAATAAACATGTTCGACTCTTTAAGCAAGTTTAGAGGTCTCACAACATATGATAGGTGAAGCCAACCACTTCAACCAATTCACAGAGAAGAAAGGAGGATCGGTGACATTTGGTGATGAGAAAAAAGGTAATATGATAGGTGAGGGTGATGTAGGTGATTCACTATGCATCAAGAATGTTCTTCTTATGGATGGCCTACATCACAATTTAATTAGTGTTAATTATTTGTGCAATAATGGCTATATTGTCCTTTTTACCTCACTTGAATGCTTACTTCTAGATTGCCTCTCCTATAATGTTATATATAAGAGAAATAGAATTGGTCCTATTCAAATCCAAATGAGTTAGTACCAAAAGAGATCTTGTCTTCACATCAATCTTTTTGGACCAATGCGTATGCAATTGCTTTGTGAGAGTAAGTATTGTCTTGTGATTGTCGATGACTTTTCCCTCAATACTTGGACCTCCTTTCTTGTTTCAAAAGGCGACATTGTTGATTTTTTTTGAATTTTTGTAAATGAGTTGAAAATGAAGCTTCTTACCGGATCGTCTCCATCCATAGTGATCACGGGAGATAATTTGAAAATGACTTGTTTGAACGGTTTTGTGAAGAATCTGGGTATGCATTTAACTTTTCTTCACCTCGAACACCTAAAAAATGGGGTTGTAGAGAGAAAGAATAGGTCACTACACAAAATAGCTTGGACTATGCTTCTAGAGTATGATACTCCAAAGAAGTTTTGAGACGTAGCCATTAGTACCTCATGTTTTCTGCAAATTCAGTTTTTTACTCATCCATCTTTGAAGAAAACCTCCTATAGGTATGGTGTGGTAGAAATCCTTCCATTGATTTCTTTCATATTTTTGGTTGTGCTTGTTTTGTTTTGAACACCAAGGACTCCCTTGACAAGTTTGATTTGAAATCTTACGAGGCTTTCTTTCTTGGCTATGGCACTACTATCAAGGCTTATAGAGTGTTTAACATTGAATTGTCTGAAGTAGAAGTATCTATCTGTGTTAGATTTGTTGAGACTAACCTCTCTATTTCCAAGAATATTGTTAATATTGATGTTGTAGATGAGGTGATCCCTCACTTGAAAGAGCTCAACATTGTTGATAAAGGAAAAGAGGTGTTAGTTGATGAAGAAGAGAAAGAAGAAGAAAAGAAGTATCCAACTCCCCGCTTTGCAAAACATCATCCTAAAGATCTCATCATAGGTAATCCTTTTGAATGAGTGAGGATACATGCTGCATTCAACAAAGAACAAGTCGACAACGCCTTCAACTCTGAACTTGAACCAAAAGATGTCAAAGAAGTTCTCAAGGATGATGAATGGATCCTAGCCATGCAAGAAGAGTTGGAACAGTTCAAGAAGAACAAAGTGTGGACCCTAGTTCCAAGACTAAGTGATAGAAAGATCACTGGAATCAAGTGGGTCTACCACAACAAGCTTGATGAAAGTAGAAAAGTGGTAAGGAACAAAGCAAGTTTAGTGGCTCAATGTTACAATCAATAGGAAGGTATTGATTTTGATGAAACTTATGCACCCATCGCTAAACTTATGCACCCATCACACTACACTAGTTCAATTAATAACTTTTCATTTAGTTACAATAGTTCAACAAGTACTAAAAGTGTAAATTAAATAAACTTTTCTCTATCTAATCATATTTGTTTAATTTGAATACATTGAATAGTCCTCATTCAAAAATTTTGAGGTGTTTTATGACATTATTTATGGAATCTAGGTTATTATTTACAAAACATGGGATTAAGTATTTAGTTTTTATTGATCACTGTTTGATGCATTTATGACAATATGTAACAAATATAAATTATAATTCCCTTAGATATGTGTTTACATTAGTTTTTCTTATATAATGTGTTGTATATAAGTATATAACTATATATAACAAATTATATGAAAAAAAATCCTACACCTGGGCGGACGACTAGTCAACCTGGTCATCCAAGCAATCAGGGTGACCGACTGGCCACCTTGACACATATGCTTTCAAATTAAACAAACAAAAGATGGGAACTTCATCAACCAAGGCAAGTACACCAATGAACTAGTTAAGAGCTTTGGGATGGAGAACACCAAGCCAATGGACACCCCCATGTCAAACACCACCAACCTTGATAGAGATGAACAAGGAGAAAATGTAGATGAAAAGCTCTATAGAGGTATGATTGGAAGCTTACTTTCTTTAATTGCCTCTAGACCTATAATGTTTAGTGTTGGCTTGTGCGATCGCTTTCAATCAAGTCCAAGAAAATCACATCTCATAGTGATTATGAGGATTTTAGGGTATCTAACCAAAACTCAAAATTTTGGACTATGGTATCCCAAGTCAAGGGGCTTTACTCTTACTGCCTATAGTGATGCTGATTATGCAGGGTAATTTATAGATAGAAAGTGCACTAGTGGTACTTGGTTCTTCCTAGGACCATGGTTGATTTCTTGGTTCTCTAAGAAACAAACCACAATGTCTCTTTAAACTCTCAAGGATGAATACATTGCAATTGGGAGTTGTGCCCAAGTCCTATGGATGAAGCAAATGCTCCAAGACTTTAACATTCATTTAATTGCTTCTCCTATCTACTGAGACAATAATAGTGCAATTGATGTCTTATAATCCTATATTGCATAGTAGATCTAAACATATAGAGGTATGTCATCACTTTCATCATGACCACATTGCTAAGAAGGATATTTATATCACGCATGTGGACACAGAGAATTAGCTTGCAGACATTTCACAAAATCTCTAGCTATAGAGAAATTTAGATTCATTAGGTCAAAACTGCTTTTGGTGATATTGACATGTAATCAACTAGATGTTATCATACCTAGATGTTTCTTGCTTAAAATTTGATTATCTCTTAATTGAATGTGCTATAATTGCTATGTTTTCATACCTTATTTCGCTTATTTTTGGCTATTTTTTGCAAACAGATGGTTTACCACAAAATAGTAGCCGATGATGAGTCAAATGTGCCTCAATATGTTTAAAACACATGACAGGATAGATTTTATATATATATAGCACTCTATAGGCTTAGAATTGAATTTCATATGTTTTGGACAACCCGCCATTCGGTCGAGTTTCCCCTAGTATAGAACTTGACCGATCTCTATTCGAGGATTGACCTGTAAAGCTCGTTCGGTTGAGTTTTTGACACACAAAACTCAACCGACCGCGCAACTAGATGAGAATAAAAAGGGGTTCACCCAACTTTTCTCCCTCTCAACTAAGAAAAGACGATTGATACCCGACCTCCAATGATTCATCCTCAACCCTAGGCTCAACCATCCACTCCTAACCCCTTCCTAGCCTTAGAATCGACCTTCCTTGCCTCTTCCCTTACAACCTAGGTGGCTTTTTGGGCTTGCCTTATGCGTTTCCTTCTCCAACTACTGTCCATTCTCTCATGTCTGAACTAGATGGCCTCAAATCAAAGAAATAGGTCTGCCCCTTCTAGAGCAATCTCCTCACCAGCTGCTACAAGGCATGTGTCCTTTGATGGTACCTCCTTAATCTAATCCCAAGCTTTAAATCGGTATAAGGAACTCCTACCTAAGAATCCATTTCCTTTTTGAGCTTTGTTTGAACCTCAATTTTCTACAACTAAGGTGATCGAGGAGGTAGTTGCGGTGTTTAAAGCAGATAACTTAAGTGCTTTATGTGTAGAGTGTGCGTGCTTTGAAAATTCCTTATCAGGCACAAAGGATGTCCATGAATTCTATGCCAATTTGATGTAGAACTACACCTTCCTAGTCCCACCACAGAATATCCAAGTCTTGTTGACTTCAATGATCATTGTGACCAAAATGCATGATGGTCTGTTACTCATGCATTTGGACCTCCTGCTGATGAGGAGATTCCTTACCAGGACACTGAGGATGAGGCTGATGATGCTGAGGATGCCAAGGATGATGATGGTTCTGATGATAATTCTAATGATGACTTTTCTGGTTCTTCTGGTGATGATGGTCAGCTACCAATGCTACCACAACTACACCATATGATGATGACAAGGACTACTAGGTGGTGGTGGCGACAAGAGCAGGTGGTGGTGGTCGGCAACTGGCGGAAACTGGATAGCAACATTAGCTTCGACAGTGAGCAACTTTAAGCTCCTCGTGGTGATCTAGTGAGAAACATCCTATAGAGAGAGCATGAAAGGCATTTGAATAACTACAAATTCTAAACTATTTTGTTTAAATCCAACCATATAGATGGAAATCGCATCATTTCATTTATCTTATCACAAAAAATCATTGCAATCAGACATTGTTTGCATGTCCATATGTACAAAACACTTTTTACATCCAACAGTCAGCCTGAAATTCAATATAGAGCATTGAAAAATATTTTGTTGTAGTTAATGATATACAAATAGAATGGTGATAAAAATTTGTAGGAAGGTAAATATTAAGGTATAATTGTAATCTATACGGTTTTATTATAAAAATTTGATCTATGTGGGGAGTATTCAAATGCCTCTATTGCTCTCACCAAGATTTGTTTCTCACTGTATCGTTCTCCTATATACATACATACATATACATACACACACACACACACACACACACACACACACACACACACACACATATATATATATATATATATATATATATATGAAACAATTAATTTTTTTTCACATATGACAGGATATTAACACTCACCGTATCCAAAATTTTCTCAATGATGTGGTCAGCCAATCATACTGAAATAGCTAAGAAACATCTCTCAATACTATAATAGTGTCATGAACTATACCTATGATCTCCTACCCAAGGCTGATCACAATGGTATTCGTTTGGTCTTTGTTCAGTTACGGCCTAAGGATTTGAATAAATACTTTGGAATAAAATGTGGGGGTGGAGGCTTGAAAACCCTAGGGGGCTTCTTAGCTGGTGTAGGATGCATGCATGTATGATCATATTAGCTTTTTATTATTTATGTAAGTTTCAACATACATTTGTCATACCTGAAGATATATAATCAGTCATTTGGGCCTCCTAATAAAGTTTCCTTCTACCTCTCCGACTGTTGTGTCACTCATTCCTAGAAAAACACATATGACTCTCACATGAATGTGATATGCGGGAAGGGGAATATCATGAACCACATCGGCGATAGAAGCTTTGGCTTCTACCAAGACATTGTGTGATGGAACATCGAACGTCAAGATGACATTTCCTGGCTACGTATAATTTTATAAAGTACAAAATTTAATTTGATAATTACAAATATTGACTTGAGGGATTATTTTATCACAATGTATATATAAATTGACTTGAATTGAATCTTACCCCGGCTGTGCCATGCGGTTCTGAAGGACTACTCCCAATTTACTTCATGGGCAAGTGATGAACAAGTTATATGACTGTCGGATAAGCTTGCACTGCTTGAGAAGCCTTGAAATTCTCCAAGGTTGCATCTATCAATATTTGCATGTACTCGTGGTCCACTTCCCCTTTCTTAGCTCGCTTGCACTTTTTCTAGGATATGCCAAAAAAGATTTTATCCCATACCCAGCTCCAGTGCCCCTAACACGTACGGATGTTCTTCTGTCCCTAGAGCAACCAGTTGGATCAAAGGGCTCTAGAAGGGGTGAATAGAGCTAAAAACACTTGCACAAAATTCGTTAGACCTTCAAGTTACTTCAAATAGGTATAATTGCAAATAGTAAATTTTATGGCAATCTAAACATGCATAGCAAGGATGAGAGAGATTGAAACAAGCACTTGAACAAGATGTTTAGAGTGGTTCCACTCTCCAAACATGGAAAGAGTCAGTCCACACCTAGACAGGTCAAGCTCTAAGATTTTACAACCTATGTATACTTATACTCCATTATAAGACATATAATTGACCTTCCTTTTTAGGGACAAGGATGCCCATCTTCCCTTTGAGGTCAAGGGAGCCAATAACCTTACAACCAAGGACTTACCTATCCAAGAGTTGGAGTCTTCTACCTCGCCAATGTCTTAGCCACTCTTACAAGCAGCTGGACACATTCACCAAGGAGATCCCCTCTTTGCACCAAGTCTTTTGCCTTTAAGGATTTACCCACTCCACTCTTGAATCTTCAGCCTTGTCCTCCTCCTTCACTCAGAGAAGCTTTTTTCACCTTCTTCTATAGCTTGAAGAAGCTTACACCTTCTTCTTCACTTAGAGAACCTTTCACCAACCTGATCTTGAAGAAAGGGGTGGGGAAAGGGAGCTCTGAGAGCTTTACACAAGTATAATGGAGTATCTATCTCACATACAACCTATCTCACACATATAGACATTTGCCTTTGTAAATAAGAGAGAGAGAAAGGGGCTCTAGTGGACTGGATGCACTAAACTATAGCCAGGAGCCTGAATAACATGAAAGAGCAACTTTGGAATGAACTCCAAGAGGTCCTATTTATAGTTGGGGTGTACACTAGAGGATAGGAGCACTAAGGAACGTTTTCTAGCCATTTGGGGTGTTGTAACAGATATAATTTTGAGTTTTGTAACACTCCAACGGTCAGAATCACTTTTAATGCACTTCCCGTACATTGCATTTGGATGAGTTTTAATGAAGTTAACTTGACCTATTGCACTATGTGACAAAGCCAATTTGAACTATTGGATGAGTTTATCCTAGATGGAACTCAACCGAATGATTAAATCAGTTTGCTCAGTGCAGGGATCAGTTGAGTTCTCTGTGTGTGCAACTTGACCGAACTTGAATTTTCTCAAAATCTAGTCAGGGGATCGGTCGAGTTTGTTGCAGATAAAACTTGACTGATTGGCTACCTATAATGAATTTTGGAAAATGTCATTATAGTGTTTTAACATTCAAATTTAGGGTTTCTAGATTTTTCTCATCTTATTTACAAGTCATTACTTCAATACAAATGATTACAAAAATCATCCTAAGGGATTTTGGGTGTTTTCTAGAAAAGTGCATTTGCATTGCTCTTGACGTGAACTTGATCAAGCTAGGGGTTGACAAATTTGATCCTTTTCATGTACCTAATGCCTGAAATCAATTTCAAGTAGTCATATTAGGTACATACAGATGGAATGGTTAACTCATTATCAATATATTGACAATGTGTAACACTTAGGTCAATATTCTCCCTCTTTTTGACAGTGACAAACCATTCCTCAACATATTGAAAAATATATGAAAATTTAAAATTTTACATTATGATTGCAAGGGGATACATGGATGAACAATGTTAATTGCTCCCCCTCAATTCATGATTACCTATGTGTGCATGGTTAGTCTTTCCACAAATATCCATATAATATATATATATATATATATATATATATATATATATTATATGGTCCTTTAGCAAATCACATGATATTTCAGTTAATTGACAAAAAAAGGATCACATAAGAAATAAATCAATATGGTTGAGTGCATTTCTCCCCCTTTGTCATATCAAAAAGGCATGTGGTAGAAGATCTATAAAGCACAAGTCTTCTCCACATGCACACACAAAAGAAGCAACCACATATTTACCTATTTCCAAAGAAAAAAAACAAATAGAGACAAAATAGAGAGAAGCAAGCTTAACCAGTGCCATAATCAAAATATGTAATAACATACCAAGAACTCATAAGATATAGTCAACCAACGAGTTATGGTACATGAGATTAAGATTACAACATGAACCATGCCCTCTCAAAATAAGAATTAGAAAGCAACAAAAAATGACGAGATGATAAAATAGTATGCGTTAGATACACAGTGCCCAAATGTTTAATACATGATAATCTACAAAAAGTATATATATATATATATATATATATATATATATATATATATATATATATATATATATATATATATATATATGAGCACTCTAATAGACTATAGAACTAAACATCTACATCATCTACTACATCGACTATATCCTCATATTCCTCATCCTTGGGCTAGTAGTCCTTGTCATCATCAGATGGTGCAACTGTGGTAGCAGTGGTAGCCTAACCATCATTACCAGAAGAACCAACAAAGTCATCATTAGAAACATCATCATCCTTGGCATCCTCAACATCATCATCCTCATCCTCAGCGTCCTGGTCAGGCATCTCCTCATCAGTAGGAGGTCCAAATGCATGAGTAACAGACTATCAGGCATTATGGTCACGACGATCATTGAAGTCAACATGACTTGGATATTCAGTGATAGGACTAGGGAGGTGTAGTTCTATGTCAAATTGGCATATAATTCATGGACATCCTTTGTGATTGACAAGGAATTTGCAAAGCACGCACACTCTACACATAAAGCACTTATGTGCTTTAAACACTGCAACTACCTCCTCAATCACCTCAGTTGTAGAAAATTGAGGTTCAAACAAAGCTAAAAAAGGAAATGGATTCTTAGGTAGGAGTTCCTTATACTGATTCAAATCTTGGGATGATATTGGGGAGGTACCATTGAAGGACACATGCCTTGTAGCAGCTGGTGTGGAGGTTTCTCCAGCAGGGGCAGATCTATTTCTTCGATTTGAGGCCATCTAGGTTGGACATGAGAGAATGGCCAGTAGTTGGAGAAGGAAACGCATAAGGCAAGCTCGAAAAGCCACCTAGGTTGTAAGGGAAGAAGAAAGGAAGGTCGATTCTAGGGCTAGGAAGGGGTTAGGAGTGGATGGTTGAGTCTAGGGTTGAGGATGAATCGTTGGAGGTCAGGTATCGATTTACTTTTCTTAGTTGAGAGGGAGAAAAGTTGGGTGAACCCTTTTTAATTCTCATCTAGTTGTGCGGTTGGTCGAGTTTTGTGTGTCAGAAACTCAACCGAACCAGCTTTAAAGGTCAATCCTTGAATAGCGATCGGTCGAGTTCTATACTAGGGGAAACTCGACCGAATGGCAGGTTGTCAAAACATACAAAATTTAATTATGAGCCTCTAGAGTGCTATATAAATTTATTTTTCTATCCTATCATGTGTTTTAAAAATATTGAGGCACATTTGACTCAACATTGGCTACTATTTTGTGGTAAAACGTTTGTTTGCAAAAAAAGCCAAAAACAAGCGAAATAAGGCATGAAAACATAGCAATTATAGCACATTCAGTTAAGAGATAATCAATTTTTAAGCAAGAAACATCTAGGTATGATAACATCTAGCTGATTGCATGTCAATATCACCAAAAGTAGTTTTGATCTAATGAATCTAAATTTCTCTATAGCTAGATATTTTGTGAAATGTCCGCAAGCTAATTCTCTGTGTCCACATGCATGATATAAATATCCTTCTTAGCAATGTGGTCACGATGAAAGTGATGACATACCTCTATCTATTTAGCTCTACTATGCAATATATGATTATAAGACATTGATTGCACTAGTATTGTCTCACTAGATAGGAGAAGCAATTAAATGAATGTTAAAGTCTTGGAGCATTTGCTTCATCCATAGGACTTGGGCACGACAACTCCCAATTGCAATGTATTCAGCCTTGAGAGTTTAAAGAGACATTGTGGTTTGTTTCTTGGAGAACCAAGAAATCAACCATGGTCCTGGGAAGAACCAAGTACCACTAGTGCACTTTCTATCTATCAATTACCCTACATAATCATCATCACTATAGGCAGTAAGAGTAAAGACCCTTGACTTGGGATACCATAATCCAAAATTTTGAGTTTTGGTTAGATACCCTAAAATACTCATAATCACTATGAGATGTGATTTTCTTGGACTTGATTGAAAGTGATCACACAAGCCAACACTAAACATTATAGGTCTAGAGGCAATTAAAGAAAGTAAACTTCCAATCATACCTCTATAGAGCTTTTCATCCACATTTTCTCCTTGCTCATCTCTATCAAGGTTGGTGGTGTTTGACATGGGGGTGTCCATTGGCTTGGTGTTCTCCATCCCAAAGCTCTTAAGTAGTTCACTGGTGTACTTTCCTTGGTTGATGAAGTTCCCATCTTTTGTTTATTTAATTTGAAAGCATATGTGTCAAGGTGGCCAGTCGGTCACTCTAATTGCTTGGGCGACCAGGATGACTAGGCCGACCAGGTTGACTAGTCGGCTGCCCAGGTGTAGGTTTTTTTTCCATATAATTAGTTATATATAGTAATATATATAGTTATATACTTATATACAATACATTATATAAGAAAAACTAATGTAAACACATATCCAAGGGAGTTATAAATATATTTGTTACATATTGTCATAAACGCAACAAACAATGATCAATAAGAACTAAATACTTAATCCCATGTTTTGTAAATAATAACCTAGATTCCATAAATAATGTCATAAAACACCTCAAAATTTTTGAATGAGGACTATTCAATGTATTCAAATTAAACAAATATGATTAGATAGAGAAAAGTTTATTAAATTTACACTTTTAGTGCTTGTTGAACTATTGTAACTAAATGAAAAGTTATTAATTGAACTAGTGTAGTGTGAATGAAATTGATGTTCACATCAAATCATTGCTAAAGACAAACACAAACATTCAAGATAGTGGTTGGGGGAATTAGAACAACAAAGAAAAACCTTATCATTCTTGGCTCCAGCCTAACTAAGCAGCCGCACAATCTTGGTTTAGGATGACCAGTCAGGCTAGTCGGCCTGGGCAGATGCCAAATTGAGGTCCAAATCTAGGCTACGGGCAAGTCAAAGCCCCCTCCAATGACCAACCGACTAGTCGGCTGACTCAAAAAGTATGTTTGAAATCCAAGGAAGAATGCAAGCTCCCCCATTGTGCTCTTCTTGAACTCACTCTGCATAAGAGAAATAAACTCCTTGCAAATATTAAGAATAGTCCCACCAAAGATAATATCATCAACATAAATTTGAATAATCAAGAAATTGCTAGAACTGTGTTTTAGAAACAATGTAGAATCGACTTTGCCCATGATATAGCCATTGTCTTTAGTTTCTCATACCAATATCTAAGGGCTTGGTTGAGTCCATAGAGAGATTTTTGTAACAAATAAACATGGTTAGGCAATTTATCATGTTCAAAGCTAGGAGATTGAGCAACATATATTTCCTCCTCAATTGTACCATTCAAAAACACACTTTTAACATCCATTTGATAAAGCAAGAAGTTCTTATAACTAGCAAAAGCAAGTAGCATTCTAATATATTCAAGTCTAGCGATGGGTGCATAAGTTTCATCAAAACCAATACCTTCCTATTGATTGTAACCTTGAGCTACTAAACTTGCTTTGTTCCTTACCACTTTTCTACTTTCATCAAGATTGTTGTGGTAGACCCACTTGATTCCAATGATCTTTCTATCACTTGGTCTTAGCACTAGGGTCCACACTTTGTTCTTATTGAACTATTCCAAATCTTCTTGCATGGCTAGGATCCATTCATCATCCTTGAGAACTTCTTTGACATCGTTTGGTTCAAGTTTAGAGCTGGAGGCATTGTCGGCTTGTTCTTTATTGAATGTAGCATGTATCCTCACCCTTTCAAAAGGATTACATGTGATGAGATCTTTAGGATGATGTTTTGCAAAGCGGGGAGTTGGATCCTTCTTTTCTTATTCGTTCTCTTCTTCATCAACTAACACCTCTTTTCCTTTATCAACAATGTTGAGAAACAATGACTTAATAGAGTCAAGCACAATTACATAAAAATTACCACTTCTAGTTCCCTTGTATATGACTTGATAGGTGAGGGAATCTAGAATAAAACATTCAAAAGAAGTAAATAGCACAAGATAACCATTATCACATAGTTGACTTACACTTATTATATTGTGATGTAGGCCATTCACAAATAGAACATTCTCGATACACAAAAATTCATCTACATCACCCTCACCTTTAACCTTACCTTTCTTATTGTCCCCAAAGGTAACCAGACCTCCTTTCTTCTTAGTGAAGTTGTTGAAATGGCTTATATCACCTGTCATGTGCTTAGTGCAACCACTATCAACAATCCATCTACCTTTTTCCTACAAGAAATAAGATTTTTTATTCCCAACTCAAACTTTGGGATCTGAAGTTAGCTTCGGGACCCATTTCATATTTGGGTTAGTCCCCTTAGGCTTGTAAGGATAATAAGTAGAATAATGATCATCACACTTGCAATGATAACAAATCATAGGGTTCTTAGTGCCAGAAAACTCTCCAATGAAAAAGGAGGTTTCCTTACTCTTTTTCTTACCTTTGGCTTTGTTCTTTCCCTTAGGTGCCTCCCCTACAAATCCCAAACCACTAGTACCACTTTTTTTGGTAGAATGCTCAAGGATTTCATTTAGAGAGTTTTTCCCTTTGAGGAATTTCTATAGAAAGGCTCTAAGTCTATGATTGTCATCATTAAGAGATATGATAGAAGAAGACAAACTAGCAAGATCATCTCTAGCATGAACAAGGTCGACCTCTAAATAGAGAGCTTTAGTCAAATAAGAATATTTCGCAAGAGAAATAGAATCAACACCATTACTAGGAAAGATAGGTCTAGAAGATAAATCATTAACTTGACCAAGCAACCTAGCATTTTCATATTTAAGAAATTGTATTTCCTTAAGATAAACATCCCTCTCATCTCTATGAGCATCAACAATAAGCTTGAATTCAACATTTTCAGTTTTAAGAGTTTCAAGCTCATTTAGGCACTTTTGGTTATCTTCCTTAAGAGTTTTAATGTTCTTAAGGTAAACATCATTCTCTACCTCAACTCCATTTTATTGGACCTCAAGATTAATAAATTGACCTTGCAAGTTATCAATGCTCTCAAGATGAGTTTTCTCATTTTCCTCAAGAATATCAAGTTTATCATACAAATCATCAATAATTTTTCCTAACCTCTTTCTTTTAGATTTACATTTAGCAAAAGAAGAATGGGTAGAAACAAGCATGTCAATAAGAGTTTCTTTAGATAACTCATGCAAGCTCACCTCACTTACCTCACCAATTTCTTCACTTATAGAGGCCATGAGTGCAAGGTGGCACTCTCCATCTTCATCGGAGCTAGAGCCACTTGAGGATGATGCTTCCCAAGTCGCATGAGCTGCATTCTTGTGTCTTCTCTCCTTCTTTTTCTTCCTCTTGTTCTTTGTCTCCTTCTTGTACTCTTCCTCCTTCTTGGATCTGTCCTTGTAGTGTGACTTTCTTGATTTAGGACATTCACTCTTGTAGTGTCCCTTTTGGCCACACTTGTAGCATCTTGGAGTAGAGTAGGAGGATTACTTTCCCTTGAAGTGCTTTCCCTTGGTGTAGTTGATTTCATGCTCAATAGGTCCATCATATTCACTAGAGGAGGAGGGAGAGGTCTGACAAGCAAGTTGTTGTTGAAGGATGACATCCACCACTTGAGCTTTGAAGGTACTATCTTTGATCTTTCGTGCTTCCTTCTCTTCGTGCTTGTCTTCTTCTTCTTGCTTGTCAAGCCTTGGCTCATGAGCTTGAAGATTTCCAATGAGATCTTTGGTTGGTATGCCACCAAGGCTTCTCACTTCTTCAATGGAGGTCACCTTAGACTCCCTTCTCTTTGGTAGACTCCTCAAGATCTTGGAGTTGATTACTCCTCTATCCAAAGTGTTTCCCAAAGCATCTAGTCCATTGATGATGATGTTGATCCTAGAGTACATCTCGACAATTCCTTCTTTCTTGCCCATCTTGAAGTTCTCTAGAAGGTTGTTCAACATGTAGATCTTGGCCTTCGTAACTTGATTTGTGCCCTCATAGGTAATTCACAACTTATCTCAAATCTCATAGGTTATATTCCATGAGGAGATGCGGTTGAACTCTGTTGGGGTAAGGGCTGCATAGAGGATGCTTATGGATTTGGCATTGAGCTGAGCTTCTTTTAGTGTAGATTCATTCCATGTTGACACAACTCCGATTGGATCCTTGTATGGTGTTACCATCACCTTCCACATATCAAAGTTCATTGTATGTAGAACTACTTATTCCTCTTCCAATATAGAGAGTTGATGCCGTCGAAGATTGGAGGATGCATGGAGAAGCCTCCCTCTAAGTTGAGTTAACCAAGTAGGTTGTCATCCATCTTCTCACATCGTGGGAGATTATTGGAGAAGATCCTTGGCTCTGATACCACTTGTTGGATCTAGGGCTCTAGAGGGGGGGGTGAATAGAGCTTCAAAATTCTCACAAGAAAAGTTAGACCTTCAAATTATATCAATTGAAACCAATAGCATAAGAACAATTTGAAGTCCTATCTAAGCAATCATAGTTAGCATGAGAGAAATTAAAACATGCACTTGGACAAGGTGGTTTAGAGTGGTTCCAATCTCCAAACTAGGAGATAGTTAATCCACTAACTAGAGAGGTCAACCTCTAGGACTTTGCAATCTGTGTATACTTATATTCCATCATAAGAGATACAAGGAGACTTGTAATCCATGTATACTTATATTCCTTCATAAGAGATACGAGGAGACTTGCAATCCATGTATCCTTATATTCAATCATAAGAGATAAAAGGAGGCCACCATACATCCAAGGACTTACCTATTCAAGATAAGAGTCTTTCACCTACACAAGGACTTACCCACTTGATCAAGATGTCTTCAGCCTTCAACAAGGAGTTACCCACACTTGCATCAAGTATTTGGCCTTGAAGGAATTACCCACTCTTCTTGAATCTTGGCCTTTCTCTTCTCCTTCATCTAGAGAAGATCTTCACCTCTTCTTCAACCTTGAAGAAGACTAGCAACAACTTCACCTTCACTCAGAGTAGCTTGCTTCAACCTTTGCTCTTTGAGAAAGGAGATTAGGAAGATGGAAGGAATGAGAGCTTTACAAGCACATGGAGGTAGCTCTCTTACTACATACCTATCTCACTCATAATCACGAAATGCTTTGTAAAAGAGAGAGAAAAGGGATCAAAGGGTTGCAACACACTCAAATATATCAAGGACTTAGAATAGCATGAATGAGCAAGCTTGGAATGAACTCCAAGGGGTCCTATTTATATCTAGGGGTGTTCCTTTGAGTGTGGGATCACTTAAGAATGAAATATAGCCGTTTTACAACTTGCAACAGATCTATTTTTTGCTCACAAGAACTCTCCAACGATTATAATAATTTTTTCTACATTTTTCATATAATACATTCGGTCGAGTTTCAATAAAGATAACTCAATCGATCCACTAAAGGACAAAGAAAATTTTCAAACTATCAGTCGAGTTTGTTCTGGGAAACTCGATCGATGAGTCAAAATTAGTTTTGCTTAGTTGATCGATTGGTCGAGTTCTGTGAGTGTGCAACTCGACTGATTGGTCATTTCAGAAAATCCATCACTGAATCGGTCGAGTTTCCAACTCGACCGATATACAACCTGTGACAAATTTTCCAATTTGACTTTTGAGTGACCAAACATTGGAATTAAGTGTCCCTGATTTTTTTTCTCATCTTAGTTACAAGTCATATCATCAATACAAGTGATTACAAAATTAATCTAAGGTGATTTGGAGTGATTTCCTAAAAAGCCCACTTGCAGTGCTTTTGACTTGAACTTGAACAAGCTCGGGCTTGTGAAATTTGATCCTTTTCATGTACTAAAGCCTAGAATCAATCTTGAACATACATAGGAATGGAATGGTTAAGTCATCATCAAAATATGGACAATGTTTAACTCTCAAGTCAACACCACCATCTATCATTAAACCAACAATAGTGTCTATTATACACTACGAGTAGCAGTTGATGTAGTTTTTTCAAACAAAACCAAATTACCTATGTAAAAGCCAAATTAAGATATTGACTAAAAAAACATGATGATTGTATGACCATCAGGAAAGGAGTCGACAATCAAATACATAGGAGGCATACTATTTTTCATATTTTTTTCATAATGTGAAACACGGTGAATCTATAATGCTGTGATTGCAAAATTCTGGAGAGTTGTTTCCATAGAAATATATATACAACTCTATAACTTGTCTAGGTAAAATCACAAATAGTTTAAGTACAACCATGATGAAAAACTAGTACAACAACTCACTCACAGTCATGGATATTATTGACACTATTGTCAGCATCAATCTCAACAAGGACTGACATTCTTAGTGATCCACACACCAAAGTCTATGCCATCCATTACTTGACCAATTCTTCTTGAGATTATCTCCCTATGTGGAGGATGGTTATTTGCAAATCAATCCTAGGAGAATCTCTAGATACTCAAGAACAACAGAGATGCCTCATACTTGGATGAAGCCCTAACACCGTTCCACACCATAATATCTTTTGTTATTATTACGATGATCAATTCCTCGTACAACCCCAACCTCCTCTGTCGTCTCTTTTCTACATCTCCACTATTGTTGCAGCTGCTTCTTCCGATTAGTTTCCTTTCAACTAGTGATCATTTTCTCCTTACCCTACCTACCAGTCCACCATATACCCTTTCTCCTCTACCCTCCCTACTTTTTCCTCCTACCCTCAGTCTGACCACCAGCTATATCAACTAGAAGACTCTAATAGCCTACCAGCCCCAACCCCTGTACACAACCAACACTACCACCACCACCTTCCCCAACCACCCTCCGGCTGCACCTGCTCCTCCCTCTACACCACAACTGTCGGCTAAGATCTACCACGGCATGCACCGGTTCCACTGGGGGAAGTGGGTTCCTGAGATCTGCCTACTTAGGAACCGGGAGTGCCTCTAGCTCGGTACCTTTAACACAACCAAGGACTCCACACTGGCCCATGACCGTGCCATTTTCCTTCTCTGTGGTGACAACACCTGACTCAATTTCCACACCTGAGCCATACCAGGGTGCACTCCCATGCCACGTTATTTCCATCCGACACCATGGAACCATGGGAGGCGAGGGAGGAAATCTCAGTGGAACAGAATGGGGATTCAAAGCACGACGTACATTGTCCCTGGGGTAATCTCTTTCTAGGACGGGACCAAAGTCCTATCGGAAGTAAGGAAGGCGTAGGCCTCAACATTTGTAGTGGAAGAGTTGCAACACAACCCTCCCCTAAGCCCTTGCCAATGATGCTACACTAGACAACCATCTGATTGGATGGGAGGACGACCATGCACCATAGGAGTTCGCTTGTCACCATTTGCGATGGGTTCCAATTAACCAACGATTCCCAAATTAGTAAAGTGTGGCAGTATTTACAGTTAGTGCCACTGTGATTCTGTACACAGGTATTATATATATATATATATATATATATATAGTTTTAGTCATTTGTATTACACGACTCATGACTTTAGAATGGCAAACATGTGATTTCGAATGCAATCATTGATCAACGATGTATTTCAAAATCCGAGTAACGTCAAAGATTGTGTGACTACTGCGACACAGTTTTTTGGTGCTTATAAGAATGTGATATTAGCTCCCTTCAATGTTAGATAAATTTTTGTCTTGTTCCTTATAAGTCTAACCCATGACTACAATTTTTTGTAAAATTTTATTTTTATTTTATTTGCCTTCTATTCACTCAGAAATAACCATTGACAATTGTTAGTGATTGTTCCCGAGACTTGGACTGTGTATTTCTTTGATCCTTTGGGAGTAAAACTGATACCAAATGAGGGACACCCAATGAAATTATTGATTAATGTGTGAGTATATTTTTAAGTGCCCAAGATAATTGTTAATGTTTGCATCATATGACAGTTTAATAATACAACATATCTATTAGTCTAACTTATAGGGGTGTGAAAGTATTCTATAGCGGCAGAGGGAAAGTAGATAAGTAAAAGAAATTAGTAACTTCCAAGAGTGTTGATGTGTACAATCTTCTCATTCCAATTGCATCATATATGACCAAATCTGCTTAATTATATTTGTTAACGTAATTGTAAATCTACATGGCCCTATATAAGATAACGGCTGGGCATGCACATATTATGTGATGTTGTACATGAAGAGATTGTCACTCACATGCAACATATCAAATATATAGAGAATGTAAGTTATTAGTCTTGGATCATATTGATGAAGTAGTCTCGTTTGATAATATAAACAATCAAATATAGTTAATAGTAAACTCAATACATTGGAGTAGTTGAATGACCTACACAAAGAATGAGAAAACTTCTTCATAAAAATGTGGGCTTGAACGGAAAATTTAATGGTTGATTAATATCTTTTGGTAGTTCAAACTTTGATGTCAAATTTTTTATTATTATATATTATTATACATTGTGACTTAAAATCTAAGATGGCAGCTGATGTTGATATGTATATGTGAGTTTGAATTGAATGTTAAATGTGTATGTGTGTGTGAATTCACATGTGAAGACATGAGGAAGGGAATGATTTGTATTGGTGTATATATGTATGAAATTGAAGTGTGGCTGGGAAATGAAACAATTGAGTTGTAAGTTCATGGATTTGTGTGCATTTGAAATGAAAAAAATGATAGAATGTGGAATGTTTATTCCTATTTTGTATAATTTTTCTTTCTTATAGGTTTTTTGTCCTATTGTTAAGTTGGGATGCTTGCAGAGGCCCGCACTGTTGGGTTTTGAGGAGGTGACAAATGTAATGGAAAATTAAAAATTTCTCCACATACCCTACTAGTGGATCTCGTCAGTAATAGCATATTCGGAAAGAGGGTACATGGGATATACCTCATCCCAGAGCAAGTCCGATGACGTCCCTCTACATGATGATATGTGTCACTCCTAGCGTGGACAAACAATCCCCGTCTGTCCTCCAAACGTAGAAAACTCAACATTTGGGTCTCTACTTCATCCATGTGAATGGACTAGAACTCCACGCCGCGCCTTATAAATTGACAGGAAGGTGTATCTTTCTGCTTGATGATGTGATATCGTCGATTTATCTACATCTCTTTTGCTTGATGACGATGACGGTTAGGATTCACGTACAAGAGAATAACCTTGGACGTCTATAAAATCCAGCCATTACGCCCCTATAAATAGAAGAGGAAAGAAAGCAGGGGTTCCCAAAACCCTTGGGTAAACAAAAGGCTGCACTGCATTTAAAATGAGCCTCTTGTGGACTATTACATATTATGGAATCAATTAATTAGCCAATTAATCATATTAATTGATTAACTAATTTTGTCATCTGACTCTACTCATTCGTTCGAGAATAGCCAGTCAACTTAGCAATTAGATCTAATTAAATGACTTAAATATTTTAACCAATCAACTCAGATTACATTTCAATATTATTCTAGTAGACTACCTAAACATTCTAGTAATCAATTCGATTTAGAACATTTCCAATTATTTCCACAATTATACTTCCATTCCAATACATCCTATGCGTGTGACCCGATAGACTCCAAATTACGTTGGTAGCAATGTTCACAATCATTTTATGATTTTATAAACAATGATTGGTATCTAACAAGACTTCATTGCTATCTAAGTAATTGGAGAAGTAGAAGAACAACTTAATCTACAACGTGTGATTGGTGTTACAGTGATCGTATAGTTCCTTTGTATTTCATATCTGGATTGAACTCAAGGCATGGAATTGTCTTCCCTTTCAACATTCAATCCATGTTCATTGACCTAGAATAGTCTATCTAAAATATATGTAAGCTCAATATCACATATTGACTCACACCAACATGGTCATGTATTTCTCAGTTGCACTTATCAAGTGGCCAGGATATCAAACTCCTCTAGGAGGGACAAATCCCATATATATCACTCACAGTCATCCCCATGTGTGACAGTACACCCCAGCACCACCTTTATGGCAACCCTTATTCAGGATCATAGTGGATGATGTCAAAGTCACTAAACGACATGTGATGAGTGTAGTGATTCCAGGTCTAAGAACCACAATCACCACCATCACTATGAGAGATGACTCTAACTACCAATCATATGGTTTCCATTTGTCACTCTCAAGTTGGGTCTGTCTGATATGTTATTCTCTAACAAGTATTTATGTGCTTGGTTTGATATCACATATCATGATTAATGAGATTCTGTCATCAACCAACACACACTCTAGTCTTAAGTGTTATTGTCTCTATTAGCCTTCCACAATAACATCCTACTAGGGACATAATAAGAATGCATTTATTCTTGACATCTGTATGATCTCATCGTTCAGATCCTTATCCCAAAGACATACTTCATTGAGTAATATCATTGTTTAGACATTTATTATGTTATATCATTATCTCATAATTGAATAAACAAAATAAATTGGAAGATTTCCTTCATAATAAATCAAATCATTTACATGATATTCCATTACAACCATCATATGATTGGCTCTTTGGGCATACATACCAACATGTAGTTCTCATAACTTTTTGTTTTGAAGAACTACATGCAGCAAACAGGCTAGTAGCCAAACAACAAGTCTGCAAACCTTCGATATAAAAAAACACAGACATTTATTGCCTATTATTTGTAAATAACTGACTACATATCCATTCTACGTTGGTTATTTACAATAAACTAACAAGGATCTACCTAAAATTTTCACTGTTCAATCACTGATAAAACTGACATCAAGTTATTTAGCGTCAGTTATTTTCACTACCCAATCGACAAGGAAATATTAGTGGCATCGGTTGTTGTTCTTGTTGTTGGATCAAAAGGGCTCTATAGGGGGGTGAATAGAGCTAAAAAACACTTTAACAAGATTAGTTAGACCTTCAAGATACTTCAAGAGAAACTATTACAAGTATGGAATTTGATGTGCAACTAAGGATACATAGCAAGGATGAGAGATATTGAATGAGATCAAGAACAATCTATGTAGAGTGGTTCCACACTCCAAACTAGGAGTAGGTCAGTCCATTAACTAGAGAGGTCAAGCCCTAGGATTTTGCAGCCATTGCATACTTATATACCATTATAAGGCATGCAATAGACCTTCCTTTTGTAGGGAAATGATACCTAGAATTCCTTTTTAAGGACCAAAAGGAGCCAATAAACCTTACAAGGACTTACTTATTCTTTGAGCAAGAGTCTTCAACCTCTAAAAGGGTTTAGCCACTTTTGTAAGGATCTAGATGCCTTCACCAAGGAGCTCCCCTTCTAGAAACAAGTCTTCCACCTTGAAGGAATTACCTACTTTTCTCAAGGATCTTCAACCTTCACGTTCTCCTTCACTAACGAGAAGCTTTCACCAACTTTGCTTGAAGAAAGGGATTGTGGAAAGAGAAAATTGAGAGCTTCACAATATTATAATGAAGTAGATCTCTCACAAAAGCCTATCTCACTCATATGGGCGTTTGGATTTGTAAGAAAAAGAGAGAAAGGGGCTCTATGAGGACAAAATCACCAACTATAGCTAGGATCATGAATAACATTAAGGAGAAAACTTGTAATTAAGTCCAAGGGTACCTATTTATAGTTGGGGATGTCCACTAGATGTTAGAAGCACTTGGGAACAAACTCTAGTTGTTTAGGGTGTTGAAACAGATTTATTTTTGATGTTTGCAACACTCCAACAACTAGAAACATTTTTTCTACACATTTCATACAATGTAGTCAGTCTAGTTTCCATAATGGTAACTCGGCCGATAGCACTATGTGACAAGCTAATTTTGTGTTATAGGATGAGTCTATCCTAGATGAAACTTGACCTATGGCTTAAAATCAGTTTGCCTGTGCAAGGTGTCACTCGAGTTTATCTTGAGGTAAACTTGGTTGAACCTAGAAATTTCCAAGACCCATCCTAGGTGCCGTTTGAGTTTCTGAGAGGGAAACCCAGTCGACAAAACACCCTGTGATGTAATTTGGAAATTGTTATTAAAGTTCTTAAACATCCAAATTAAGTGCTCCTGATTTTTTCTCATCCTAATTACAAGTCATAACATCAATACAAATGACTACAAAATTTTCCTAATTCATTTAGGGCATATTCCATAAAAGTGCAATTGCATTGACTTTGCCTTGTATTGGATCAAGTTGGAACTTGATTGAATTGATCCTTTTCTTGTACCCAATACCTAAAATCAATCTCAAACAAACATATTAGATACATATAAATGGAATGGTTGAGTCATCATCAATATATGGACAATGTATAACTGTTAGGTCAACATTCTCTCCCTTTTTGACGATGATAAACCATTCCTCAACATATTGAAAATGACTTGAAAATTTAAACTTTTACCTTGTGAATTGTAAGGGGATACATGGATGAACAATTGCAATTCCTCCCTCTCAATTCATGCTTACTTTTGCCTATATGGTTAGTTTCTCCAAAAGGTAACCATAGCACATATACACTATTACGCCCTCTTACAAGTCAGATGATATGTCAGAACAAGACTAGAAAAGGATCACAATACAATATTATTGAGCTCACATCTCCCCCTTTGTCATATCAAAAAGGCAGGGGGTATAAGATCTAAGAAAGACATGTCTTATCCATAGGAACAAACTTCTCAAGCAACCACCATAATCACCAAATAGAAGAAAACAGAGAGAACAAACATTCTAGAGTCATAATCAAAATATAGAAGCACATACCAAGAACTCATAGGATATATACAAGTATATATGATCCGATTACAATAAAAGACATGTCCTCTCTAGATGAAAACAACAAAACATAAAAAAACAATGAGATCTGAAAATAGCACGCCTCAGATACATTGCCCAAATGTTCAGTACATAATAGTCTACAAAAAGATATAAATATGATCACCCATAGACTAAGAACTAAACATCTATGGTATCTAGGTCATCTATCTCATCATCATCATCGCCTGGTTGGTAGTCTTCATCTCCATATGAAGGTGCATCAAGTGTAGTAGGTGCAACCTCACCATCATCTCCATCATCATATGAGCCATCATCACCATCCTCAATTCATCCTCATCATCATCACCACCAACATCATCCTCAACATCCTCTTATGCCATCTATGTGTCCTCATCAAGCACAAAGGAGCAAGTACCATTATGTCTATGGTATTTGCTCTACCCATGAGATGCTACACTCAGGCATAGCCTTTGCTTTCTCATAATTAGATACAACCAATCATAGCTAGCAAGGAAGGTGGCAACAAGGCCAACAGGAAGAGCTAGAGGCTGAGAGGCAGTAGGAGCAAGTCCACCATCAGAGGTAGGGGGTACAACAGAAGTAGTAGGTGGAGGGTCCATGTATAATTGACTATATGCATAGGAGGCATAGTCAGCACGAGAGTAGGGCTGGTAGGTGGGGTAGGGATGGGTGCAAGATAAGTTCATGTTTGACATGATCTGAACTAGATCCTGATGAAGGTGCTGCTAATCCTGGAGGTTATATGCATGTTGGTGTATCATGTAGCCCATCATGGCTTCATTCAACACCAAGAACGAGGCACAGTCAGGTCTAGGAGGAGGTGGAAGAGCCTGGGTGGAGGTGGAATCACTAGGTGTGGTAGAGGAGGTAGGGTGAAAGGACTTCTTGATAGTGGTTTCACTGATGTAAACACCTTTCCTACTTACTTTGTAAACAAGCTCATGGAAAAGGGATTTCTCAGAATGCTGAGCAAACACACCACCAATCAAGTTGGTATTGGGAAGGTGGGTTCCACTGGTGTTCTTCCCAGAGTCAAAACATGCATGTGATGAAGAATGTAACAAGCCCATTTGATTTTGACATAATTCAAGAGATAGTACATCAACACATCAATTTTCTCTACAATATCCATTTGGTTTCTATTTGGGTGGATAGTATAGTTGACTACTAGTGCAATGAGTTGGGTCTTTATGTCAAGCAAAGAAGGAGGAAGGATGAACTTCTTTCTATAGGGAACATAAAGTTTCTTCAGGAACTTGTGGATGTTAGGTAGTGTAAGCTCGGGTTCAAAACTTTTGTAAAACTTCTTAGGGTCATGTAGGTCAAGGTACCGAACCATGTGAATGTGATGTTGTTATCATTAAAGTAAGAATTCAAAGAATCCTCAGAGATGATAATCTTGGTACCCACAATCATGGAGATTAGGATCGCTTGTTGGTTAGGGGGTGGCACAAGGGTACTGTAGTTCCATGTGAGATTAGCATAGAATTTGTGGACAACTTTTATGCTAGAAAGAGAGTTGGTATAGCACAGTATCTCTACAAAAAGTGCACTAAGGCATTAAGGTTTGAAAACAACAACAACCTCTTTCATAAAACCACTAGACGATTCAAGCAAAGCACGAAAAAGAAAATAAATACTAAGAAAATCTCCTTATACCTATTGACAACTTGAGTGGAGATGAATGATGTACCATCATATGAAACATGCCTAGGAGCAGTGAAGGATGAAGGTAACCCAGTTGGTCTGGTCCTTTTGTGTCGATTTGAGGCCATGGAGGTCGAAGGAGATAAAATGGCCACAAATACAGGAGGATAGCAAGAGCTTCAAGATCTATGTTAGGAGAGGCTAGGAAGGGTGATCTCGAGCTAGAGATGGTATGAGAAAGGTTTGGGTATCCCTAGGGTTTATGAAAGAATAAGAAGAAGTGGTTATCTATTGAGTTTTCTCTAGTTGAGAGGGAGAAAAGTCCACCGACTGCCTATATATTTTCCACCCAACAATGTTGTCGGTCAAGTTTGTAGTTTGGGAAACTCGACTGACACTACAATTTTGTTCAGTTCTTGGTATGTTTTCGGTCAAGTTTCTGCCAGATCAAACGTGGCTGACATATCAGCCTACCTAAAAGATAAGGAATTTAATTCTAAGCCACTAGAGTTCTATATAAATTTATTTTTCTAGCCTATCATGTATTTTGAACATATTGAGGCACATTACACTCATCATTGGCTACTATTTTGCAGTAAAAGATGAGTTTGGGAAAAATAACAAAAATAAAGCAAAATAAGGCATGAAAACAAGGCAAATATAACACTATCAAGTAAGAGATGATCAAACTATGAGCAAGAACATATAGGTATGAGAACATCTATCTAGAAGAAATATCAATATCATCAAGAGCAGTAATAAGCAATTTTTATCTAATAAAGGTAAATGGCTCTGTAGCTAGAGGTTTTGTGAAAATGTCTGCAAGTTGATTTTCCGTGTCCACATGCGTGATATAAAAATCCTTTTCGGCAATGTGGTCATGAAGGAAGTGGTGGAGGACCTCTATATGTTTGGATCTACTATGCAATATAGGATTGTAAGAAAGGCCGATAGAACTAGTATTATCAATGAAGATACGAGAAGTATCATAATGAAAATTAAAGTCTTATAGCATTTGATTCATCCATATGACTTACACACAACAACTCCCAACTGCAATGTATTCAACCTTGATATTTGAAAGAGCCATAATGCCTTGTTTCATAGAGAACCAAGAAACTAAGCATGGTCCTAGGAGAAAGCACGTGCCACTTGTACACTTTCTATCAATTAAGCACCCTGCATAATCTGCATCACTATAAGCTGTAAGAGTAAAATCTCTTGAATCGGGATACCATAGACCAAAATTTTGGGTTTTGCCTAGGTACCTCAAAATCCTCCTTATAGATGGGATTTTCTAGGGCTTGATTGAAATCTAGCACACAATCCAACACTAGACATAATACCAGGCCTAGAGGCAGGTAAATATAACAAGCTACCAATCATACCTCTAGAGAGCTTCTCATCTATCTTCTCACCTTCCTCATCTCTATCAAGCTTGGAAGTGTTTGACATGGGGGTGTCCATCGACTTGTTGTTCTCCATCCTAAAGCACTTCAAGAGTTCACTTGTATACTTGCCTTGGTTGGTGAAGTTTCCTTCTTTTCTTTGTTTGATTTGAAATCCAAGGAAGAAAGTAAGCCTCTCATCGTACTCATCTCAAACTCACTCTACATAAGAGAACTAAACTCCTTGCAATGATCAAGATCAGTTCTGCCGAATATGATATCATCAACATATATTTGAATGATCAAAAATTTGCTAGAACCATGCTTAAGAAATAGATTCGAAACCACTTTGCCCATGACATAGGCATTGTCTAGCAAAAAGTTCTTTACTTTCTCTTACCAAGCTCTAGGGGCTTGTTTGAGTCCATAGAGAGCTTTTTTCAACAAATAAACATGGCTAGGAAGCTTGTCATGTTCAAAGTTGGGAGGTTGAGCCACATATAATTCCTCCTCTATTCTACCACTTCGAAACACACTTTTAACATCCATTTGATAAAGCAAAAAAATCTTATATCTAGCAAAGGCAAGTTACATTATAATAGATTCCAGTCTAGCAACATGAGCATAAGTTTCATCAAATTTAATACCTTCCTGTGGATTGTAGCCTTGAGCAACTAACCATGTTTTGTTCCTTACCACTTTGCCACTTTCATCTAGCTTGTTGTGGTAGACCCACTTGGTGCCAATTATCTTCCTATCATTTGGTCTTGGCACTAAGGTCCACACTTTTTTTTGTTGAACTACTCTAACTCCTCTTCAATAGCTAGGATCCATTGATCATCCATGAGAGCTTCTTTGATGTTATTTGGCTCAAGTTGTGAGATGAAGGTATTGTCAGCTTGTTCTTTGTTAAATGCAGCTAGTGTCTTCACTCTTTCAAAAGGATTGCCTATTATAAGCTCCTTAGGATGATCTTTAGAAAAACGGGGAGTTCGATCCTTATTTTCATCTTCTTTCTCTTCTTCTTCTTCTACTACCACCTCTTTTTCTTTATCCTAGATGTTGAGCTCTTTTAATCAAGGAATCAACTCATCTAGAACATCCTAATATAAAATATTCTTAGAAATAGAGGGGTTGGTTTCAACAAATTTAACATTGATAAATTATTCTACTTTATACAATTCAATGTTAAACACTCTATAAGCTTTGCTAGTAGTTCTATAGCCAAGAAAGAAAGCCTTGTAAGATTTCACATCAAACTTGTTGAGAGAATCATTGGTGTTAAAAAAAAACAAGGACAACCGAAAACATGAAATAAATCAATGAAGGGCTTTCTACCATGTCATAACTCATAGAGAGTTTTCTTTAAAGATGGATGAGTGAAAACCCAATTTTACACAAAACATGAGGTGCTAATGGCTTCGACCCAAAACTTCTTTGGAGTATCATACTCTAGAAGTATAGTCCTAGCCAATTCATGTAGAGACCTATTCTTTCTCTCTACAACCCCATTTTGTTGGTGTATAAGGGCAAGAAAAGTTGTGTGAATAACCAAATTCCTCACAAAACTTTTCAAACAAATCATTTTCAAATTCTCCCCATGGTCACTACAGATAGACACTATTTGGCAAAAAGCTTTGTTTTCAAATCATTTGCAAAAAGTAGAGAAAACATCGAGAGTATCACTTTTTGAAACTAAGAAGAAGGTCCAAGTATAGTGAGAGAAATCATCAAAAATCACAAGGCAATACTTGCTACCATGAAGAGATTGAGTTCTCATTGGTCCAAATAGATCAATATAAAGAAGTCCAAGATCTCTTTTGGAATTAAGGACTCATTTGGATTTAAAGGAGCATTTGGGGTACTTTCCTTGTGTATAAGGTTGCATTCCTCATCCTTATCAAAGTCCAATTTAGGAAGTCCTTTGAGAAATTTCTTTTTGCTCAACTTCTCCAATTGATGCATATTTACATGAGCAAACCTATGATGCCGCAAAGATGTATCACTCTTATCAACAACAAGGCTTAAGAGAATCAAGAACAATAACATAAAGATTTCCATTTCTAGTTCCCTTATATATAACATTGTAGGAGAGGGAATCTAGAAGTAATCATTCAAGTGAGGTAAATAATATAATATAACCATTATCACAAAGTTGTATAACACTAATCAAATTTTGATGTAGGCCATCCACAATAAGTACATTCTTGATGCATAGTGAATCACCCACATCACCCTCACCTATCACTTCACCTTTGTTGTTTTAAAAAAAAGTCATCGATCCTCCCTTTTTCTTTGTGAAGTTGTTGAAGTGGCTTATCTCATTGGTCATATGCTTGGAGAAACCACTATCAACAATCTATTTTCCTTTTACCTACAAGAAAGGAAGATGTCAGTGCCCAACTCAATCCTTGGGATTCAAAGTTAGCTTGGGGACCCATTTCATCTTTGGGTTGGTCCCCTTTTCGTTGTAATGACAATAAGTAGAGTAATGGTCACCACTCTTTCAATGTGCACAAACCAAAGGGTTCTTAGAGCTGGATGACACTCCATGGAAGATAGGAGGCCCCTTGCCCTTGCTCTTGGGAGCTCCCCTTACACATCTCAAACCACTTGTACCAATTTGTTTGGTAGAGTGGTCTAGAACTTCATTGAGGGACTTCTTCCCTTTGAGGAACTTTTGTAAGGAAGCTCTAATCTTGTGATTATCATCACTAAGAGTAATAATGGTAGAAGAAGAACTAGATAAATCATCTTGAGCATGAAGCAGGTCATCCTCTAAACAGAGGGCTTTAGTATGATAAGAATCTTTGTAAAGAGTAATGCTAGATACCTCATTACTAGGCAATAAAGGTCTATAAAAAGGTCATTTAATTGAGCAAACAATCTAGAATTTACAGTTCTAAGCATGATAATCTCATGAAGATAGATTCTATTTTCATCTTTAATAAAATCACAAGTGTTACAACCCCAATTTTTGGGCTTATATGGATTGAAATGCAATTTCTCCAATAAAATGTATGATTTGTGAGTTTCTTTTACAATATTTCTTTTAAATGAGTGATTTCTTGGATCCTAATGAGTTAGTGAGTCCAATGTAAAAAAAAAGGAAAGAAGCATTGAAAGAAATCCAATAATTATAAAAAGGAAAATAGATAAAAGAAATCTCATAATAAGTTTAAAAATAAAGAATATACCATGATTTAATGATATTGTTTTAATTAATGTTTAAATGGAGCAACTTTTGTATGGGAAGGATATTCCAATAAATCATAATTACTAAATATGAAGTGAAAAAGGCATCATGGGTTTCCTTGAAGGAAAGATAATCAATTTAAGGAATTGTAATGTTGGGGAAAAGACAAAGAATAATCTAGAAGAAGTATTTTCCCCTATATACACCTCCCTTACTAGATGTAGGTTACGAACCAAGTACTTTTATCGAGATGATTTCCAAAAGAGGAAGGAATACCCTTAATAGTATTGACTTGTGTACCTTGCCAATATTATATTGGAAACTTGCCATTTAATCCATGGAAAAAAACCCACTTAATTGGAAAGGAAGGAGGCAATGGAAATAGATGAGGATGTGATTAATGGATATTAATCTAGAATGACGTGATATATATATATATATATATATATATATATATATATATATATATATATATATATATATGGTTAGACCTCTCATAGGGGATACACTCTCCTCTCCCAACCTTGTCGCCTCCCCAGGGCATAGCATTGCATCTCGAGAAAAAGCCTAAGATTGCTCAGACCATCTTGCTTCTAAAATCCTGCGAGATAGTAGCCGCAAGCGTTGACTCAAAATCCTATCCAGGAACCGTGGGTGGAGCTACACTACCCATTGCCGAGGGAGAGCAGGTGATCTACCGGAGGCCATCGAGGTCACAATGGGGGGAAGGCCATGCTAGGAGAGAAGAACGACATTGAGGAAGACGACGTTGGTATGCAGTAGAGAAGGACCACGATAGTTGTTCTGGTCATCAGGACGTCAGGCGAGGTGAGGGCAACATTTCTTGACGAAGATGGCAACCCTGACCGAAGGAACTGAAACCGTGTTGACCATACACCATGGACGACACCGCATCTGATGATGAGAACATGGCGTTGGGTCATGGTGGCATGGGTTGAGGCACCGTAGATGGCGCTGTGGCTATGCGGTGTAGTGGGCGTCATCGTCCAAGTCCCTATGCAAGAACGAAGATGGAGGAGGAGGATGCGGCATCGAAGGGACTAAGATCCAATGAACGACACCATCGATGGTGCCACATCTGGCGACGAGGACGCTGCACACAGATACATGAAAGGGGGATCGAAGGTGGTGGCTGGGTCAAAGTCGCAAGGAAAGGAGTCAGAGATGAGTGGAAGATGCATGAAAGGAGAACACTCTCTGACCAGTGAGTCATGCAGTGTGCTGCATTTGCTCCCGTGAAGACAAAGGGAGATAGAGACCCGATTCAGGTAACTGGGTAGCAGACGCATACTAGGATCCATGAACTAGAAGAAGAGGTAAACTTTAGTCTGCATGTCACACTCTGATTGGTCGAATTGGATTTAATTTGAATAAATCATAACTGAACAATGGTAGCTCAGATTAATACATGTAATATATGACACTTGCTCAGAATAACATGAGGAATCCAATAAAAATATAATTAGACTTTGTTTCTTCTTCTAATTTGAAAAGTAAATAAAGTTGATAACTTTAATGCTTTAAATAGATCAAAGCCCTAGATCTTGATTATGGATGTATTTAATAGGCTTAGTTGATGCTAGTAATCAAAATCTGACTTAATTTCATAAATATGATGAAAGAGATCTAATTAGAGATAATTGTTCATAACTAGTGTAATTATGGTTTACTAACTTAGAATATGTGAAAAATGGTAATTTGGGTTCATTTGTGGATTTGACTATAATCATTGATGAAATCAGAGTTATTAATTCAAGAGAGCCTAAACATGCTAATTGGCCTTAATGATATCATTATGACCTAAAAGGATAAGGTTGGTAGTTTACTGTAAAAAAGTTATATTTGACTTAATTGGAATTCAATCATGCATATGATGTTGAATTAGGGTTTGTGGGCCAAAACTGCATTAAAAGTGATAATTGGATAATGGAAGCTAAAACCCTAATAAAACCCTAAAAGGTGACCTATAAACCCTAATGTGGGACCCAAGTCAATATTGGGGATGTTTAATGACACATGGGTGTTGTGCATTAATTTTAGGACCACTGGTTGATTATTCTTGCTTGGACATCAAGTTACTCTAGATCAGGTATGTGGTAATTTATGAATAATCAATTTAGTTTCACAGTAATTCCCAAACATTTTATCGATCATATGCAGCCTAAATTGTTGGATGTTTAATTCTGCGATCCTATAAAGTCCCTATGATTATCACAATTAAGTATGTATGTGTATTCTCAAACCTACATGCCATCCTGATGTAAGTTGCAAGACCAAGCCCCAGAGGGAAGGTCTGAGTTGGTCAAGCCCTAGAGGGAAGACCATTGGGCACCATGAGAGGTGACCCCATACACCAAGCTCAGGATGGGGAAGGTGGACTTATGTCCCTTGCAAGGACAAAACCCTAAGAGAGGGTAATCCAGGGTTTAGGGAAAAAGCGGTTGAGAATGTCATATTGAAAATGTAATTTGGATTGTTAATAACTTATTTGTGATAAATAGGTTGTTAGAAACTATTTGTGGAAATTTTGATTGTCCCCCACATACCAGTATAGAAATATACTAACCAACGTTTTGATTGTTGGCATTTTAGGTATTATCTGAAAAGGACAAATAGTAAAGTGAAATCTGTGAAGATGAATTTAAGTAATCAAAAGGAGGATTAGATAGTTAGATTTCTACCGTGGATAGAAGTCTTAGTACCTAATTTTGCAAGGTATGTAAAAGTTAATTTTATTCAAGCTTACAAGTTTAGTTTTTGTAGAATTTGATAATTATTTCTAATTAATTGTTAAACCATTGATCATGTATTTGGGATAACACCTCCGACCTCTTGATTTCCCTTGACTGGGGGTTACCGGGAAGCGAGGTCATTGCATTTGGTATCAGAGCCGTGGTTTCTCATTTAATCATTAGTAATTATTAAATTTTACAAACTCTGTAGAGCCCGAGGGAGTTATTAGATGATTTTCTGAGGATAGAGGTGTCTAGAAAAGGATCATGGTCCAGGGGCTGCCCCGCTAGTCAGTCACGAGGACTCCCAGATGTGGTGTGACTGCCTAGCCAAAGTTTGAGGTCTTGACTCGAAATAAGATACCTTTAGGACTCTCTCATCTATTTCGTCCCTTCTCAACCCAAATTCAATTAAGATTCTAAGGTTTAGGGTTTTTCTCTCTCTTACTCACCCTCTTGAGGTCAGGGTATGTACAATAAGGATTAAGGAATCCTCCACCAAATCAATGAAAAGCATGTAAATAAGATGTCATGGACATAAGTTTAATAGTTTAAGCATAAACTAAGGATTCGTTACATGCTTAAGGTTGCATGGCGAGTGTTGTCGTGCCCTTAGGAGAGATTTGAGGATGAACCTTCTTATCCAGAGGTTTAGGAGAGAGTCGGCCTTGGATGTAGAGACCTCCAGTAAGGGGTAGAGACCTAGCACATCCTCTGAGGATGAGCTAACCCTAACCTTAAGTGATTGTTAGAAAGAGGGATGACAAGATGAGTTGGATATCCCAGTTGACCATGCATGTATGAATGTGGGTTGACATGCATATTGGTTTTGAGTACCCGTGAGAAGCATGAGCGAGGTGAGGTTGGTTGACCTAGTGCCTTTTGGTGACCCAACCATGGAAGGGTCATGCCTGTTAGAGTGAAGGATAACTCCTTCATTGGAGGGGATAGTGGTGACCATATAGAAACCCTTATGGGCATATATGAGCATAGAAGAGCATGCCCCTATGTAGGAGGGTACGTCAGAAGTAATGGTAGTAGGTTGAGACCTAGGCCAGAAGGGCATGCTGGATAGCTTATGAGGTAAGCATGTAGAGCTTTGGATAACCTTGATCAGACATATGTTTGGATCATACGTTTCACCCATGCAGGTGTATGCATGTATCCTTGAGAGCTTGATTCACCTTCTTGAGAGAGAACCTTGAGTGGTAAGGTCGATTGTAGGGTTATCTCTAGAGAGAGAGCAAGACCTGAGAAAGAAGGTTGGAAGCTTAGATTCTGAGACATGAGGGACCATTAGAGGTTGGGTATGCCTTGACCTAGAATGGATGGCCTAAGATGATGGTTGTGGTTGCTTTGCACATGATCCTCGAAGACTCATCGTACCTTGGATGCCTTTAAAGGAATCAAACCATAGAATGGGAAGAGGCTTTTTGAATCAATGTATAAAAGAAGTAGGTCCCTACCTTACCTTATAGGTGTCAAAAGGAGAATTCCTTAGACTAAGGAGGTATGGTATCAAGTTGTGAGGCCTCGTACCTAGTTGGTCATCCTCATGTAGGGCTCTGAGGTGTTGTTCACATGGAGGAATAGTAGGAAGTGCATGCTATACCTTGTACCTATTTGGTTTGGGGTTGAAAAGATGAGCATGTAGTTAGACAGTGGATGCCTGAGAAGTGAACCTAGAGTTCATAGACCTAAGAGGGGAAGTAGTAGCACCTGGTGCACCCGATGCTCATGATGTGGTTTGAGTTTCTAGAGATTTGAGCATGGCACCCCTCATGTTTAGAGGAAAAAGGAAACCCTGAGGACTAAAGTATATGTTCGATGAACCCCTCACGTATAGGTTGATGATGTATGCATGTTCGATGTTAGTCTAATGTTAAGGAATAGAAACAAGTATGACCTACCACGGAGACCTGGCATGGTTTAGTAGGTGGTCTTCTTGTTTGCTACGTGCCTTAGTAACTTGATAGGGCTAAGCATGCTCATGATGATGTAGACCTTGGATGTAAGGATGTTTGTGACCTTTGTTGCTATCAAGAGATAATTTTCTCTCCATCCTGGGGAGGGACCCTTCTATCAAGTATCAACTTTTGTTTAGGTTCAAGGTAACCTAAAGAGGTCTCTCTTATAAGAGTTTGATGAGCTAAGTGGAGAGAACATGGTATGAGCATGAATCTATAGACCCTTGTGTGACAATCTCTAAGGGGCATGAAGATATGTTGCCATGGATGTAACCTTATGGGGCCTGACCAAGTTAGGTAGGTCACCATGATCCCTATGAAAGGATGTAAGGTTGACCATGAGTGCCCAGAGAGATGATGGATTTTTGGGTAAAGATTCAAGAATGAGATGTGCTATGAAGGAATCCTAAGTCAATACTAAGGTCATAAAGGGATAAGTCTGATGGAAGTAGGAGTTGTCTATTCCCTGGATGCACGAGACCATAGGGTCGGGTGGTAACAGCTACCTTTGCCCAAGGACCACGGGTTAGGAGGTTGGCCACCTTCATGAGTTCATGGGGCCTAAGGGGTAAAAGTGAGAGGCACTCCTTAGATGCATAAGGGTCAGATCACCCTAAAAGTGCCAACACCCTAGAGACCTTGGGGGTAACGACTAAGGATTGTACATAAAGGAGATATGTTAAGATCCAAAAGGTGATGGGAAAAGTCTTCCCATGGGAGTAAACCCATAATCGGGTTGGTTATGATGTGGAGACATGTGATGTACGTTTCAACTTAGTTTGGAAAGTGTACTGGTGATGTGTGATGCACCATCTCTACTCTTGGAATGGGGTGAACTTTGTATTTGGACTACATCCAAATGCTTATTTCCTCTCATTATGGGGGTGAGAGATAGGGCAATACACATGCCATACACTAAGGATAAAGATGATGTGAGTTCAAACATTGCTACGATGTATGAGGATAGAGATAGTAGCATACCTTTGTGGAGGGTATGATGTATGGATGGTTTAAAAACACAAAGAGAACTAAGGTAGTCATCATGAGGATGTTTTATCAAGAGCAGTATGGAATTTGTGAGTTATATAAGCTTGAGTTGGATAACCAAGATGATGAGCTTGAAGTTTTGTTGACTCACTTAGACCTAAATCCGAGATGAAGATGATGAATGGAGTATATGAGGGTTTATGTCTTCACCGTCACCTAGCACATAAGGATGTAAGGTGGTAATGGATGCTCTTAGTTGAGATGCATCCATCTGTTTAGTCAATAGAGGGGCTAGAAGAGGTTGTTAGGTGAACCCTAAGTTCATGAGACATACGAGGCTAATCCTCTGATAAAACCAGACCCATTGGTCGAGTTGGTGGTTTCTTAGTTAGCCTGCTCAGAGCTTGATGTGATAGAAAGATGGTTGTATGAACCTCTAATACACCTCTTAGAAAAGGAAGGTGATGGAACCCACAACTAGAGTGTTTAGGGTTTTCTGAGAAGTCACCTTGAGGAATCATGACATGTAGGAGATCATGATTTTAAGTACACTGTAGACCATGGTGAAAGTTTGCTGTGGTACCTTGAATACCTAAGGTATATAGTGTTGCATGTGGCTTGTCACCATGCATGCCAGTGGGTGAAGGCCGAACACCAGTAACCCAGTAAGTTGCTACAGACAATGAAGATGTCCTTGAGAGGGAATGGGAGAAAATTACCTAGACGTCGTGGATGGTCTCCTATGGACCAAGAGAGGTCGTGATGCAATATGGGATATGGTAGATCACCTTACCAAGATGGCCTAATCCCTTGCCTAAGAGAGAGAGCACTGTCAACATGACAAATCTGGTTGAACTATATATGAGAGAGAGATAGTTCATTTACACTGTGATCTGAATTCAATATCATGAGTATGACCTCAAGTTTACTTCCATATTGCGGAAGTAGGTACAAGAAGAACTTGATGCGAGATTGAAGTTGAGTACAACTTATCACCCATGACTTATGGACAATCAAGTGAGTATGATCCAGACTTTAGAGGGTCTAATGAGAGCAGGTATGCTCATTCGGGGTGATGCGTGGGAGAAGTTACTTCCCCTAAGAGAATTTGCTTGTGATGATATCCACCATAGCCAGTATCAGGATGTAAGAAGCTCTATAAGGGAGGCCGTGTCGGTCACCGCTTCATCAGGATGATGTCAGTGAAAGAACCTTGTGAAGGTTAGAGAGACCATAGTGTGTGTAGATGAAATCACTTTGATCATGCGATGGCTGACAAAGCCCAGGGGCGACATGAGTCGTGAGCTGATGCAAAGAAGACTGACATGCAGTTCACTATGGGAGAATATGTGTTATGAAAACCCGACCCACCCCTCTGAGCTATAGCTGAGAAAGATGAGTCCTCGATACATAGGTCCATTTGAGATGGATTAGTGGAGATGCTTATGTTTAGCTTTGCCCCTCAGGATAACATAATGTATGATGTGTTCCATGAGTCTGATCTAGATCACTATGTGCTATACCCAAACCATGTGCTGAGCCATGAACCTATTGAGCTTCTAGGGAGGCTAAAATATCCTGAATCACCTATGAGGGTATAAGATACCAAGGTGAGAGAGAACTCAGATGTAAATATATAAGATGATAAAGGTTCTTTGGAAGCACCCTGGAGAGGATGAGGCCACATGGGAGCCAATGATGGACATGGAAAAGTTTTATCCTAACTTGTTTGTAAGTTTGGTGGAATTTTGAGGTCAAAATTCCTATAAGAGGGGAAGGATGTTACAACCCCAATTTTTGGGCTTATATGGATTGAAATGCAATTTCTCCAATAAAATGTATGATTATGAAATTGTATGATTTGTGAGTTTCTTTTACAATATTTCCTTTAAAAGAGTTATTTCTTGGATCCTAATGAGTTAGTGAGTCCAATGTAAAAAAAAAGGAAAGAAGGATTGAAAGAAATCCAATAATTATAAAAGGGAAAATAGATAAAAGAAATCTCATAATAAGTTTAAAAATAAAGAATATACCATGAGTTAATGATATTTTTTTAATTAATGTTTAAAAGGAGCAACTTTTGTATGGGAAGGATATTCCAATGAATCATAATTACTAAATATGAAGTGAAAAAGGCATCACGGGTTTCCTTCAAGGAAAGATAATTAATTTAAGGAATTGTAATGTTGGGGAAAAGACAAAGAATAATCTAGAAGAAGTATTTCCCCTATATACACCTCCCATACTAGATGTAGGTTGCAAACCAAGTACTTTCATCGAGATGATTTCCAAAGAGGAAGGAATACCCTTAATAGTATTGCCTTGTGTACCTTGCCAATATCGTATTGGAAACTTGCCCTTAATCCTTGGAAAAAACCCACTTAATCGAAAAGGAAGGAGGCAATGGAAATAGACGAGGATGTGATTAATGGATATTAATATAGAAAGATTTGAGATCAATATATATATATATATATATATATATATATATATATATATATATATATATATATATGCGGTTAGACCTCTCATAGGGGATACACTCTCTTCTCCCAACCTTGTCGCCTCCCCATGGCATACCATTACATCCTGAGAAAAAGCCTAAGATTGCTCAGACCATCTTGCTTCTAAAAGTCTATGAGATGGTAGCCGCAAGCGGTGAATCAAGTCCTATCCAGGAACCGTGGGTGACACTACACTACCCATTGCCCAAGGAGCCAAGGTGATCCACCGGAGGCCATCGAGGTCACACTGGGGGGAAGGCCATGCTAGGAGAGAAGGATGTCTTTGAGGAAGACAACGTTGGTCTGTAGTAGAGAAGGACCACGATAGCTATTCTGGTTGTCAAGACGTTGGGCGAGGTGAGGGCGGCATTTCTCAACAAAGATGACAACCCTAACTGAAGGAACTGAAGCCGTGTTGACCAGACACCATGAACGACATCACATCCGATGACAAGAACATGATGTTGGGTCATGGCGGCACAGGGCGAGGCATGGTAGCTGGCGATGTGGCTGTGCGACGTAGTGGGCGTCATCGTCCAAGTCCCTGCACAAGTACAAAGATGGAGGAGGAGGATGCAACATTGAAGGGACTGAGATCCAATGAACGACGCCATCAATGGTTCTATGTCTGGTGACGAGGATGCTGCACACAACTATGTGAAAGGGGGATCGAAGGTGGTAGCTGTGTCGAAGTCACAAGGAAACCAGGAGTCGGAGATGAGTGAAAGATGCGTGAAAGGAGAACACTCTCCGATAAGCGAGTTGGGGCAGTGCGCTGCGTGCGCTGCGCTCGCTCCCATGAAGACGAAGGGAGATAGAGACCCGGTTCAGGTAACTGGGTAGCAGACACACACAATGATCCATGAACTGGAAGGAGAGGTAAACTTTAGTCCGCATGTCACACTCTGATTAGTCGAATTGTATTTAATTTGAATAAATCATAACTAAACAATGGTAGCTTGGATTAATACATGTAATATATGACACTTGCTCATAAAAACATGAGGAATCTAGTAAAAATATAATCAAGCTCAATTTCTGCTTCTAATTTGAAAAGTACATAAAGTTGATAAATTTAATGCTTTAAATAGATCAAAGCCCTAGATCTTGATTATGGATGTATTTAATAGACTTAGTTGATGCCAGTAATCAAAGTCTGACTTAATTTCATAAATATGATGAAAGAGATCTAATTAGAGATAATTGTTCATAACTAGTATAATTTGGGTTTACTAACCTAGAAGATGTGAAAAATGGTAATTTGGGTTCATTTGTGGATTTGACTATAATCATTGATGAAATTAGAGTTGTTAATTCAAAAGAGCCTGAACATGCTAATTAGCCTTAATGATCTTGTTATGACCTAAAAGGATAAGGTTGATAGTTTAGTGTAAAAGAGTTATATTTGACTTAATTGGAATTCAATCATGCATATGATGTTGAATTAGGGTTTGTGGACCAAAACTGCATTAAATGTGATAATTGGATAATAGAAGCTAAAACCCTAATAAAACCCTAAAAGGTGGCCTAGAAACCCTAATGTGGGACCCGAGTAAATCTTGAGGATGTTTAATGACACATGGGTGTTGTGCATTAATTTTAGAATCATGGATTGATTATTCTTGATTATTCTTGCTTGGACATCAAGTTACTCTGGATCAGGTATGTGGTTATTTATGAATAATCAATTTAGTTTCACGGTGTTTCCCAAACATTTTATCGATCAGATGCAACCTAAATGTTTGGATGTTTAATTATGCAATCCTATAAAGTCCCTATGATTATCACAATTAAGTATGTATGTGTATTCTTGAACCTACATGCCACCCTGATGTAAGTTGCAAGACCAAGCCCCAGAGGGAAGGTCTAAGTTGGACAAGCCCCAGAGGGAAGACCATTGGGCACCATGAGAGGTGACCCCAGACACCAAGCTCAAGATGGAGAAGGTGGCCTTATGTCCCTTGCAAGGACAAAACCCCAAGAGAGGTTAATCCAAGGTTTAGGGCAAAAGAAGTTGAGAATGTCACATTGAAAATGTAATTTGGATTGTTAATACCTTATTTGTGATAAGTATGTTGTTAGAAACTATTTGTGGAAATTTTGATTGTCCCCCACATACCAGTTTAGAAATATACTGATTGACATTTTGTTTGTCGACATTTTAGGTATTATCTGAAAAGGACAAATAGTAAAGTGAAATATGTGAAGATGAATTTAAGTAATCCAAAGGAGGATTAGATAGTTAGATTTCTACTGCGGATAGAAGTCTTAGTACCTATTTTTGCAAGGTATGTAAAAGTTAATTTTATTCCAGCTTTCAAGTTTAGTTTTCATAGAATTTGATAATTATTTCTGATTAATTATTAAACCATTGATCCTGTATTTGGGATAACGCCTCTGACCTCTTGGTTTCCCTTGACTGGGGGTTACCAGGAAGTAGGGTCGTTACAACAAGCATGTCTAATATCATTAGACTCGGTAGCAAGTCTATCATTTTTAGTTTTAATTAAGACAAGCTCATCAAGGCGAGTTTGGTTTTCATATTTAAGACTATTGATGTTCTTAAGATAAACACCATTCTCGACTTCAACTCCATTGTAATGGAGCTCAAGATCAAGAAACTGGTCTTGCAAAGAATCAATACTATCAAGATGCACTTTCTCATTTTGCTCAAGGAAATCAATTCTAGCATACAAGTCATTAATGATCTTCCCTAACATCTTCTTCTTAGAATGTCATTTAGAATAATAAGAGAGGGAAACATTAAGAATATCAATGATGGATTCTTTAGTAAGTTCATTTAAACTACCTCACTTACCTCACATATGTCATCACTAGTTGAGGCCATCAGAGCAAGGTGTCATTTTCCCTCATTTGAGCAGGGCTACATTTTTTATTCTTCTTTCTTTCTAATCCTTTCTCTTGTACTTGACATCCTTCTGGTAGTCCTCCTTCTTATTGAAGTTGCTCTTATGGTAGGACTTCTTTTCTTTGGGGAAATCATTCTTGTAACGTACTTTTTGTCCACATTCATAATACCTTAGACTCGAGGAGGAGGATGGCTTTCCCTTGAACTGATTCCCATTGGAGTAATTAGCTTCATGATCACTAGGAGGTTCATCTTCACTTGAGGAAGGAGGGGTAGTCCGACAAGCAAGTTGTTGTTGGAGAACAATGGCCTCCACTCGAGATTTGAATGCATTATCCTTGGTCTTCTTTGACTCCTTATCTTCTTACTTCTCATCTTCCTCTTGCTTGTCAAGTCTAGGCTTGTAGGCTTGAAGATTGCCAATAAGCTCTTCGGTGGCAATGTCACCAAGGCTTGTTATTTATTCAATAGAAGTCACCTTGGATTCCCACCTTTTGGAAAGATACCTAAGGATATTGGAGTTGTTGGTACCTTTATCCATAGGATGACCCGAAGAAGCAAGTCCATTGATGATGGTGTTGAGTCTTGTGTACATCTCAATCACTCTCTCCTTCTTACCCATCTTGAAGTTCTCAAGGAGACCTTTGAGCATGTATCTCTTGGACTCCTTGACTTGCTTGGTCCCTTCAAAGGTGATGAAAAGATTGTTCCATATCTTATGGGTTGTATCCCAAGAAGAGTTCAAGTTGAACTTGGAAGGAGTGAGGGCTGCATAAATGATGCTTATAGCCTTTGCATTCAGTCATGCCTTCTTTAAAGAGGCTTCATGTAACACCCCTGACCTGGGTTATGCTTAAACCTAGATGTTTTACTTTATAAAGTTGATTATATGCTTTCTCTTATCTCTTGAAAAGTAATTAAGGATCAAGAGGAACTTATATTTCAATTTTAGTCCTTTTTGAATAATATTGAAATAATGTTTTACTTGTTTTGGGCTAAAGTGCAAATTACCCAAGTTGAGGGGTTAAATTGCAAATATTACATGGTGAAATGTTCCTATAGTATTGAAGCATCATAGGAATAATAATGATGTAGAGGTATGGCTTGTAGGGGCCTGAATAACAAGAAAGAGCTTGTCGAGTAATGTTTGTGCATTAAAACCTAGTTTTGGTGTAATGTGCAATTTATCCAAAATCTAGGGTTCAAAATGCAAAATACCACTTCAAGAGGGTCCCTCATGATTCTTGGCATCATGTAGAGAAAATAATTTGAGAGGGGCACCTCATTTGAATCATTTTGGAGGAAAGATAATCTTGATATTAAAATAATCAAGATTTAAGCATAATTGGAACTTTACTTCAAATTAATGCAAAAATAAATATGTTAATCAAAGTGCCCTTCAACCAAAATGGTAATGGTTGAAAATAGATAAGGTTGGACGAGAATGTGCCTTTCAAAGGCACGAAAATATCTAAGTAAGTGGAGAACCCACTCACATTAGTTAAATCAAAAGTAATATCCACTAAAAATGGGATATTAGTATTATATGATTTAAGGTGCTTAATTTGATTTTCCTTAATTCATGGATAATGAAGAGGAAATAGAAGGAGGGGAATATGGATTTTAATGCAAGGAATTGATGGGGGAGAGTTGGCACCAATTTTGGAATTAAACAGATTTTTATAAAATATTTTCTCTCTCATTGAATTTCTTATAAAACACCTTTTATAACTCAATTGAGAGGCTTTTTCAAAACCACTTCCACTCTTTGTTTGCAAAACGACAAAGGGAGCTTTGGAGGATTAGGAGGACGACCCCAACCTGTTGGTAAGCTCCATGACCTCTTTTTACCTTGATTCCATGGTAGAAATCGAAAATCAATACATGATTTCTTCTTATCTCCATTCCATCTTCAATTCTAGCCATTCCTTTTCACTCAAAGCTTAAGGATGAGCTTGGGATAGTGAAAGGTGTTGCTTTCACCATTACAAACGTGGAGTTTGAAGATTTGAATCTCAATTGAAGGCAGGTTATATAACCTGAACCCTTGAACTTTGTTATTGATTCCATATCTTTATCAATTGTTGATTCCTTCTTTATTCCCAAAATTTTATTTGGTTGATTGATGCAATCACCATGAAAATCACAAAAAGCTTCATGTGTTTATAGCTTGATGATGATGACATCATCATAAGCACACACCTCCACAAATATCTATTGCAAACACTTTCATAATTTTGGTCCAATCGGTTTCACCAAACTGTTTGGAGACCAAACCGTTTGCAAACCGTTTGGAGGTTTGGGTTCCAAACCATTTGGAGTGGTTGACCAAATGGAGGGGGTTGACCATTTGAGGGGGGTTTGTGATGTGTTGAATAATGATCTAATAGATTTAATTGATTGGTTTCTAAAGGTTCTATGATTGGATAATCTACCAATTGCAAACCCTAATCGGGTTGAGTGCTGAAATTCTCAATTGATTGATTTAATTTTTGGGTTGACTAAACCAAACGGTCTCAAGATCATTTTTAGGTCAACCATGACCATTTAGAAGTCTATGATGAAGTATGATTGGTTGGTTTAAGATCCAGTGATATCAAATTGAAATACAATCAATAGCTAAATTGATGATCGATTCAAAGATGCAAACCCTAATTGATTTTCACAAATTTCAATAAAGGTTTGAGTCAAACGGTCTCAAGACCATTTGGAGGTCATCCAAATGACCTCAAGACCGTTCGAGGTCACATCATGTCATGGTTTGATGATGATCCAATGATTTCAATTGGACTAGTTCCACAATGTCAACCATTGATGGTTCCTCGATTTCAAAACCCTAATTGATGGTTTCTTGATTATAAACCCTAGTTCAAATGGGTTCAAAACCCTAATTGAAGGTCCACTTGAAGGGTGATTCAATGGTTCATTTGAAGAATAAATTAGTGGTTCAATTGATAGATGGTTTAATGATTGAAACCCTGAATTGATAAAGTGATGGAAGACCTTTTTGTTCCATTCAGTTTTGAGAGAGTTTGGACCAAACGGTCTCAAGACCGTTTGGGATCAAATGGTCTCAAGACCGTTTAAGACCAAACAGTCTCAAACCATTTGGAGACCCAAGTGGTTTCAAGTGTGAATTGTCCATACAGTTTCATTATTGTTTTGCTTAAATGATTTCAAACCATTCAAGGTCTCAGTGACCAAGACCGTTTGGGGTCTAAGTGACCAAGACCATTTGAGGTTCAATTGGTCAAACCATATGGACACCTAATATGATTAAAGGTCAATTAGCTACTTGATTATTAATGTTGTAAAACAAAGGAGATTATAATGATTAGCCCTAAATGTGTGTACTTAAATGAAGAGCTGACCTAGATCAATCTTGGAGTACTTAACATCCTTGAGAGGATGAGAGAGAGAGAAAGAGAGAGAGGAATGCTTATATAATTAAGCCCTAATCCTATCATTATGAATAAAATATGTAATTAGGGGTTGATCCATAATAATGAGATCATGAAACCCTAATTGAAAAGATTATTGAGCCCTGACCCTAATTTAGGGCAAAGCGGAGTGAAACCCTAATCTGGGTGATGATGTAACCCTAATTTGATGGGAATTGTGCGTCCTAACCCAAATTTGGGCAATTGGGTGTGAGAAACCTTACTTGGATGTAAATAGTAAACCCTAATCCCTAAAATAGGGTAAAGGTATATGAAACCCTAGTACAAGGTAATGGTATGTGAAGCCCTAACACTGGGTGATGTGATGTGAAACCCTAATTTCAGGGTGATGCTATGTGAAACCCTGATATAGAAGGATGTTATGTGAAACTCTAATGAAGAGTGATGTTATGTGAAACCCAAATGTGGAATGATGTTATGTGAACCCTAATTTATAAAGATCAAAAACCCTATTCCGTTTAATGGAATAGTAACTAATATATTGATAAGTGAAATACCTAAAGAGGTTGATAATGGATATCTTTATATTAATAGTTCCTAACTCAAAGATGAGTCCATATCATTGACAATGGTTGTATATTCTAAATAAGTGACTTATGACCAATACATTACATGATAAATGTGATGAGTTGATGTATAAAGTATTAGGATGGGAAATACCCTAATATAAGCTAAGTGGATGAATGCAAGTAAGATAAAGGTGATGAGGGAAGTGATACATCAAGATATGATAGATATCACATCCAACACCTTAAGATTTATACACCTTGATGTATTTTAAATATAATATATTTGGATGAGTGACACATGAAGTGTGTCATGTCAATTGTTACATTGAGATGTAATGCACTTTGATAAGTGTAGGCTAACATGCCTTATGAAAAGGTAAATCCAAATCAATAAACTATGATACAATCATATTCTGGTAAAGATGAGAGAGAAACTCATACTTTGTGTTGATAATTCATTTAATGATGAATGATGAGAATAAATAAGTATGGTTGAATACTTATGTTATCAATATTGGCTAATAGCTATGTGAAGCAATGAAATAGGACTTGATCATTAATAATATGATCATGAGAACCTAAATGGTTATTTATGGAAAACCCTAATGGAGGGTGATGATATGCAAGAAAAATACTAGCCCTAAAAAGGGAATAATGGTATTACTTTGTGTTGCATGGTGCTGATATGAAAGCATTATAATTGTTATCATGAAATACTAACCACGCAGGTATCATGAGAACATAAACATAGCCAGGTATGAGCTGTGATGTTTCTTTTATTAACGTTGTTAATGAGCCATAATATGCCTTGTTGCCTTCAAAGAGGTAACAAGAGGTGAAATGAGCTTTGTGAGTTATGTAGAATGCTTGTGTAGCAAGAATGATGATTACCTCAGTCAGATTGCCTGAAGGTATTAAGTTACCTGTTAAGTGGTAATAAGTATTCTATGATGAACTAAGGGTTTGAATACCCATATTCTATAATCATGATGATGAACTTGTTAAGAAATGGTAATGTACTTGATGAGATGAGAGATTAAGATCCCAATACTTTGTTAAAAGAATATGGCTACAGGCCATGACTCCACAAATCAATGCCAGACATTAGCTGTGTGATCTAAGCCTGAAGAGAGTATATGCTGCGGCTGTAACTATATAGGGAAGATGTCAAAATACCCTGGCAAGCTAATTGTAGTTTGACACATGATGTGTAAAATATATTCAGCCGTGTAGTGTATTTGCATAAAGTTGAAATACGAGAAACATTGGTTGATATTATCCTGCTTAGTATAGCGGATAAATGTTATACATGTTCTTCATATTCCTTATTGGATAAGTGACATGCTACTCTATCAGGTTATAGCGGCAATGCTTTAGATAAGAATAATGTTCTAATCTATTTGACAATGAATTAATTGATGTGAAACAATTACGATTCCTTTGTTCAGATTTATCTTATTAAACTGCAATAATAATGTTTCTGGCGGAGTGTTATATCTCTCGCCGGGGCAATTTACAATTGTATCACCCCTGTGGGAACCACATTTTTAGGTGAACGCGGACGAGGAGGCAAGAATCCTTCAGTAGGTAAAGGACATCAACAACAGCAGTAGGGACAACAGTGAATTCTCAGGTGGAGACACTGGCTGATATGCCTTGTATAGATGTACCTAGAGTCCTATGTGTCTTCTCTGTACTCTCGGGTCCTCGGAGTAGTAGCTAGTGCTTTCGATATTTTGTCTCAGTGCCTCGAGATTTTATACTGCCTGTGTTTAGTTTAACAGGGTAGTTGATGCTTGCAATTCTCAGAAAAAGATGATACGGGACATGTACTTGTAAAATAGTATGTAATTAAATTACTTTAGTTCTTTGTGAAAGAGTTTTCCTATGTGTGGACCTCTCTGTAAAATGGTTTTAATTTTTAGTGAATTTTTAGTAATCCACTGCTAAAGAATGCTTTCGCTTAAGCAAATTATGTTTTTGTGATATGTGTGTCATAATTTAGTGGTATCAGAGCTCTAGGTTCGCTGAGTCTACATAGACATAGGATTAAGGTTGTTGAGTCTGTTCTAAGTGTCTTCCAGTTTATCTGATAGTATCTTATGCTCACATAGGAGAAGAAGAACTTGAAGATGTCTGGACCACATGAAGAACATGCTGCTGAGAACAACGTAGCTGCACCAGGAGGAGGTGTAAGGGATCAAGATAGGGAGGAGCCAGTACCTGAACATCCCTAATTTGACCCAGCTATGATAGAAAATCCAGCCTTCCATACCATGTTCGGTCAGTTTATGGCAACCATGACACACATGGCAGACAAGATGCCACCACCTGCACCAAGGGCACCAGCCCATAATGAGGGACAAGGAGCCGACAAGACTTTTGAGAGACTTCGCCGAGTTGGAGCCATAGATTATGCTGGTACATCTGATCCAACAGATGCTGATTTGTGGCTGACGGAGCTGGAGAAGGCTTTCAGGATCCTTGATATTCCTGAAGCCGAGAAGGTAAGACATGCACTGTACCTCCTAAAAGGGAGTGCTGGTCACTGGTGGATTATAGAAGAAGATAAAAGGCCAGGTGTTGAGGTCGGATGGGAAGAATTCCGACGAGAATTCATCAGTAGATACTTCCCTAAGACGTATCTAGATGAGAAAATATCTCAATTTGAGAGGATCAGACAAGGAAAGATGAACGTTAGCGAGTATGAAGCTAAGTTCATGGAGCTGTTACAGTTTTGTCCGCATATGGCAGTTAATGATGAGGAAAGAATTCGACATTTTGAGAAGGGGTTGAACGCTAAAATGACCACTCCTGTGTCTGCTTTAGAGAACAGGGAGAGGTTTGCCACTTTTTTGGAGTCGGTAAGGAGGATAGAAAGGTATGAAATCGAGAAACGACAGACCAGTGGTAAGAAGGTATACACTCAGTTTCAAGGACACAGATCTGAAAGTTTTAAGAAGCCGAGATTTTCTGCATCGGCAGCACCATCGAGATTCATTACCCAGACACAATGGACGTCAAGTAGGGGTAGGGACCGTAGTATTAATCCAAGTAGAACCCCTGGCATAACATCAACATCAGTGACTGGATCTCACATACCCTATTTTGCGACCAGGGTCTGTTACCAATGTAGACAACCAGGACATATAGCAAAGGATTGTCTAGACGGGAATTCAGTGGTGACTCTACCTCCAAGGCAGAGTCAGCAAGGCTCACAAAGGAGGTAGTTTTCTAGTAACAATGGAGGACGTGGACAAACATCCCAAGCTGGTTCATCAACACCTAACAATCAAGCACAGGGTCAACAATAAGCAACTACAAGGTTCTATGCAATGAATCAATCTGATGCAATAGTCAACCCTCGAGTTGTGATAGGTCAGATGAAATATAATCATTTTGATATTTCATTTCATGATTCTATGTGTTAAAAATAAGAAAGTAGTTGTTTTTGAACTTCCTCTGACTAGTCCTATAAGGACACAAGGAAGATGAGAATTTACATTTTACTCAATATTCCTTAAAATGCTTTATAATCTCTCTTATCTGTGTGATAAAAAATGAGACATAGAAGTGATGCCTGAAGAAAATCCAGGAATGAAAAATCCTATGTGTATAATGATATGAAAAGTGAGGAACATGATAGTAAATAAAGTGCATACTACCTAATCTCAATACTTGTATACCCTGGCCAGGTATATGATTATTGGAGATAGGGAAAGTATAGAACTCTTAGATTGTTATCAATCTGATTACTCTAATCAAGTAGTAATTCTGAAACAATCTAGTGAGTATAATGAAATTACATAGGGATTGCTGTGTGAACTTTCCCAATTACATAGGAATTGCTGAGTGAACTTTCCAAAATAACATAGGGGTTGCTAAGTGAACTTTCCCAATTACATAGGGATTGCTGAGTGAACTTTCCCAATTACATAGGAATTGCTGAGTGAACTTTCCCAAATAACATAAGGATTGCTAAGTGAACTATCCCAATTATATAGGGATTGCTAAGTGAACTTTCCCAATTACATAGGGATTGCTGAGTGAACTTTCCCAATTACATAGGAATTGCTGAGTGAACTTTCCCAAATAACATAGGGATTGCTAAGTGAACTATCCCAATTATATAGGGATTGCTAAGTGAACTTTCCTAATTACATTGGGATTGCTGAGTGAACTTTCCCAATTACATAGGAATTGCTGAGTGAACTTTCCCAAATAACATAGGGATTGCTAAGTGAACTATCCCAATTATATAGGGATTGCTAAGTGAACTTTCCCAATTACATAGGGATTGCTGAGTGAACTTTCCCAATTACATAGGAATTGCTGAGTGAACTTTCCCAAATAACATAGGGATTGCTAAGTGAACTATCCCAATTACATAGGAATTGCTGAGTGAACTTTCCCAATTACATAGGGATTGCTGAGTGAACTTTCCCAATTACATAGGAATTGCTGAGTGAACTTTCCCAAATAACATAGGTATTGCTAAGTGAACTTTCCCAATTACATAGGAATTGCTGAGTGAACTTTCCCAAATAACATAGGGATTGCTAAGTGAACTTTCTCAATCATATAGGGATTGCTAAGTGAACTTTCCCAATTACATAAGAATTGCTAAGTGAACTTTCCCAATTACATAAGAATTGCTAAATGAACTTTCCCAACTAATGAGGAATTTCTAAGTGAACTTTCCCAACCAATTAAGGATTGCTAAGTGAACTTTCCCAGCCACATAGGGTTTTCTAAGTGAACTTTCCCAAAAAAATAAAGGATTGCTGAGTGGATTACCTATGTTAAATATATATGTTTCCCCTTTGATAAACAACCTTGGGTAATGATAGGAGTATGTTCCTTTATGTTTTTTCCTTTCAGTAACATGACCATCAAGTAAGTATTATGACATTTGATGTACTTGGATTAGAAATAATCCGTTGATGGATACTTAGAAAAGTATCAATTTGATTTGGACTTTGGTTCCAAGATAATGATATATGGAACAAGCAATGTCCTAAAATAAAAGGAATACCTTGTGCATGTATACCTTTGGTGGTAACAACAAAGAAATGAATACGATAAAAATGAGATGTGTTCTCAACACATATGATGAATACCAAAGTAAGGATTATGGTACCTGAGAAATAATAGATGATTTATGTTGGTTACCTATATTGGCCAACTGTGAAATCAATCTAGTTACATGAAATAATATGGACATCATATGTTAGGGGTTTATGCTCTTCATAAACATAAACATTGATAAGGTTGAACTAATGGAAGGAACAATTGTAATTATGGTGGAAAAGTTTATCAAGCTAAAAATATTTGCTTAGAATAACCCTGTGTGGAAGAACTTTGTGTGGATTATAGATCTATGGTATCTCCATGACATTAAGATGTTATGTGGGGATTTGATGGTATAATAAATGAATAAAATCGATCTCTCCTTTTCTTGGGATTTTAGGGACGAAATCCTTGTTAGGGGTTTACAACTTGTAACACCCCTAACCTGGGTTATGCTTAAACCTAGATATTTTACTTAATAAAGTTGATTATATGCTTTCTCTTATCTCTTTAAAAGTAATTAAGGCTCAAGAGGAACTTATATTTCAATTTTAGTCCTTTTTGAATAATGTTGAAATAATGTTTTACTTATTTTGGGCTAAAGTGCAAATTACCCAAGTTGAGGGGTTAAATTGTAAATGTTACATGGTGAACTGTTCCTCTAGTATTGAAGCATCATAGGAATAATAATGATGCAGAGGTATGGCTTGTAGGGGCTTGAATAACAAGAAAGAGCTTGTCGAGCAATGTTTGTGCATTAAAACCTAGTTTTGGTGTAATGTGCAATTTACCCAAAATCTAGGGTTCAATATGCAAAATACCACTTCAAGAGGGTCCCTAATGATTCTTGGCATCACGTAGAGAAAATAATTTGAGAGGGGCACCTCATTTGAATCATTTTTTAGGAAAGAGAATCTTGATATTAAAATAATCAAGATTTAAGCATAATTGGAACTTTACTTCAAATTAATGCAAAAATAAATATATTAATCGAAGTTCCCTTCAACCAAAATGGTAATGGTTGAAAATAGATAAGGTTGGACGAGCATGTGCCTTGCAAAGGCACGAAAATATCTAAGTGAGTGGAGAACCCAATCACATTAGTTAAATCAAAAGTAATATCCACTAAAAATGGGATATTAGTATTATATGATTTAAGGTGCTTAATTTGCTTTTCCTTAATTCATGGATAATGAAGAGGAATTCTAAGGAGGGGAATATGGCTTTGCATGCAAGGAATTGATGGGGGAGAGGTGGCACCAATTTTGGAATTAAAAGGATTTTTATAAAATATTTTCTCTCTCATTGAATTTCTTATAAAAACACCTTTTATAACTCAATTGAGAGGCTTTTTCGAAACCACTTCCACTCTTTGTTTGCAAAACGACCAAGGGAGATTTGGAGGATCAGTAGGACGACCCCCAACCTGTTGGTAAGCTCCATGACTTGTTTTCACCTTGATTCCATGGTAGAAATAGAAAATCAATACATGATTTCTTCTTATCTCCATTCCATCTTCAATTCTAGCCATTCCTTTTCACTCAAAGCTTAAGGACGAGCTTGGGATAGTGAACGGTGTTGCTTTCACCATTAAAAACGTGGAGGTTGAAGCTTTGAAGCTCAATTGAAGGCGGGTTATATAACTTGAACCCTTGAACTTTGTTATTGATTCCATATCTTTATCAATTGTTGATTCCTTCTTTATTCCCGAAATTTTATTTGGTTGATTGATGCAATCACCATGAAAATCACAGCAATCTTCGTGGGTTTATAGATTGATGATGATGACATCATCATAAGCACACATCTCCACACATATCTATTGCAAACAGTTTCATAATTTTGGTCCAATCGGTTTCACCAAACCGTTTGGAGTGGTTGACCGAATGGAGGGGGTTGACCATTTGAGGGGGGTTTCTGATGTGTTGAATAATGATCTAATAGATTTAATTGCTTGGTTTCTAAAGTTTCTATGATTAGATAATCTACCAATTGCAAACCCTAATCGGGTTGAGTGTTGAAATTCTCAATTGATTGATTTAATTTTTGGGTTGACTAACCCAAACGGTCTCAAGACCGTTTGGAGGTCAACCAAGACTGTTTAGAAGTCTATGATGAAGTATGATTGGTTGGTTGAAGATCTAGTGATATCAAATTGAAATACAATCAATAGCTAAATTGATGATCGATTCAATGATGCAAACCCTAATTGATTTTCACAAATTTCAATAAAGGTTTGAGTCAAACGGTCTCATGACCATTTGGAGGTCATCCAAATGACCTCAAGACCGTTTGAGGTCAAGTTATGTCATGGTTTGATGATGATCCAATGATTTCAATTGGACTAGTTCCACAATGTCAACCATTGATGGTTCCTCGATTTCAAAACCCTAATTGATGATTTCTTGATTATAAACCCTAGTTCAAATGGTTTCAAAACCCTAATTGAAGGTCCAATTGAAGGGTGATTCAATGGTTCATTTGAAGAATAAATCAGTGGTTCAATTGATAGATGGTTTAATGATTGAAACCCTGAATTGATACAGTGATGCAAGACCTTTTTGGTCCATTCGGTTTTGAGAGAGTTTGGACGAAACGGTCTTAAGACCGTTTGGGATCAAATGGTCTCAAGACCGTTTGAGACCAAACGGTCTCAAACCGTTTGGAGACCCAAGTGGTTTCAAGTGTGGATTTTCCATACGGTTTCATTATTGTTTCGCTTAAATGATCTCAAACCATTCAAGGTCTGAGTGACCAAGACCGTTTGGGGTCTAAGTGACCAAGACCATTTGAGGTTCAATTGGTCAAACCATTTGGACACCTAATATGATTAAAGGTCAATTAGCTACTTGATTATTAATGTTATAAAACAAAGGTGATTATAATGATTGACCCTAACTGTGTGTACTTAAATGAAGAGCTGACCTAGATCAATCTTTGAGTACTTAACATCCTTGAGAGGATGAGAGAGAGAGAGAAAGAGAGAGAGGAATGCTTATATAATTAAGCCCCAATCCTCTCATTATGAATAAAATATGTAATTAGGGTTTGATCCATGATAATGATATCATGAAACCCTAATTGAAAGGATTATTGAGCCCTGACCCTAATTTAGGGCAAAGTTGAGTGAAACCCTAATCTGGGTGATGATGTAACCCTAATTTGATGGGAATTGTGCGTCCTAACCCAAATTTGGGCAATTGGGTGTGAGAAACCTTACTTGGATGTAAATAGTAAACCCTAATCCCTAAAACAGAGTAAAGGTATATGAAACCCTAGTATAGGGTAATGCTATGTGAACCCCTAACACTGGGTGATGTGATGTGAAACCCTAATTTCAAGGTAATGCTATGTGAAGCCCTAATATAGAAGGATGTTATGTGAAACTCTAATGAAGAGTGATGTTATGTGAAACTCTAATGAAGAGTGATGTTATGTGAAACCCAAATGTGGAACGATGTTATGTGAACCCTAATTTATAAAGATCAAAAACCCTATTCCGTTTAATGGAATAGTAACTAATATATTGATAAGTGAGATACCTAAAGAGGTTGATAATGGATATCTTTATATTAATAGTTCCTAACTCAAAGATGAGTCCATATCATTGGCAATGGTTGTATATTCTAAATAAGTGACTTATGACCAATACATTACATGATAAATGTGATGAGTTGATGTATAAAGTATTAGGATGGGAAATACCCTAATACAAGCTAAGTGGATGAATGCAAGTAAGATAAAGGTTATGAGTGAAGTGATACATCAAGATATGATAGATATCACATCCAGCACCTTAAGATTTATACACCTTGATGTATTTTAAATCCAATATATTTGGATGAGTGACACATGAAGTGTGTCATGTCAATTGTTAAATTGAGATGTAATGCACTTTGATAAGTGTAGGCTAACATGCCTTATGAAAAGGTTAATACAAATCAATAAACTGTGATACAATCATATTCTGGTAAAGATGAGAGAGAAACTCATACTTTGTGTTGACAATTCATTTAATGATGAATGATGAGAATAAATAAGTATGATTGAATACTTATGTTATCAATATTGGCTAATAGCTATGTGAAGCAATGAAATAGGACTTGATCATTAATAATATGATCATGAGAACCTAAATGGTTATTTATGGAAAACCCTAATGGAGGGTGATGATATGCAAGAGAAATCCTAACCCTAAAAAGGGAATAATGGTATTACTTTGTGTTGCATGGTGCTGATATGAAAGCATTATAACTGTTATCATGAAATACTAACCACGCATGTATCATGAGAAGATAAACATGGCCATGTATGAGCTATGATGTTTCTTTTATTAAAGTTGTTAATGAGCCATAATATGCCTTGTTGCCTTCAAAGAGGTAACAAGAGGTGAAATGAGCTTTGTGAGTTATGTAGAATGCTTGTGTAGCAAGAATGATGATTACCTCGGTCAGATGACCTGAAGGTATTAAGTTACCTATTAAGTGGTAACAAGTATTCTATGATGAACTAAGGGTTTGAATACCCATATTCTATAATCATGATGATGAACTTGTTAAGAAATGGAAAATGTACTTGATGAGATGAGGGATTAAGATCCCAATACTTTGTTAAAAGAATATGGCTACATGCCATGACTCCACAAATCAATGGCTTGCATTAGCTGTGTGATCTAAGCCTGAAGAGAGTATATGCTGTGGCTATAACTATATAGGGAAGATGTCAATATACCATGGCAAGCTAATTGTAGTTTGACACATGATGTGTAAAATATAATCATCCGTGTAGTGTATTTGCATAAAGTTGAAATACGAGAAACATTGGTTGATATTATCCTGCGTAGTATAGTGGATAAATGTTATACATGTTCTTCATATTCCTTATTGGATAAGTGACATGCTGCTCTATCAGGTTATAGCTGCAATGCTTTAGATAAGAATAATGTTCTAATATGTCAGACAATGAATTAACTGCTGTTAAACAATTACGATTCCTCTGTTCAGATTTATCTTATTAAACTGCAATACTAATGTTTCTGGCGGAGAGTTTTATCTCTTGCTGGGACAATTTAAAATTGTCTTACCCCCGTGGGAACCACATTTTTAGGTGGACGCGGACGAGGAGGCAGGAATCCTTCAGTAGGTAAAGGACAACAACAACAACAACAGGGACAACAGTGAATTCTCAGGTGGAGACACTGGCTGATATGCCTTGTATAGATGTACCTAGAGTCCTATGTGTCATCTCTATACTCTCAGGTCCTCAGAGTAGTAGCTAGTGCTTTCGAGATTTTGGCTCAGTGTCTCGAGATTTTATACTGCCTGTGTTTAGTTTAACATGGCAGTTGATGCTTGCATTTCTTAGAAAAAGATGATACATGACATGTACTTGTAAAATAGTATGTAATTAAATTGCTTCAGTTCTTTGTGAAAGAGTTTTCCTATGTGTGGACCTCTCTGAAAAATGGTTTTAATTTTTAGTGAATTTTCAATAATCCACTGCTAATGAACACTTTCGTTTAAGTAAATTATGTTTTTGTGATCTGTGTGTCACACTTCGTCCCAAGTGACAACATCTCTGGTTGGCTCCTTGTATGGAAGGATGACTACTTTTCACATGTCGTAGCTCATTCCTCGCAAATAGAACTGCATCCTCCGCTTCCAATAGAGAAAGTTGGTGTCGTCGAAGATTGGAGGTCTCATGGAGAATCCTCCCTCCAAGTTGATAGAACCTAGAAGGTTTTCGTCTATCTTCTCGTCTCATGGGAGATCTTGTCAGGGAAGACCGTGGATCTGATACCACTTGTTGGATCAAAAAGTATCTGGGGGGGTGAATAGAGATAAAAAGTACTTAAACAAGATTTGTTAGATCTTCAAGTTACTTCAAGAAAAACTATTGCAAACATGGAATTTGATTTGTAACTAAGCATACATATCAAGGGTGAGAGATATTGAATGAGATCAAGAACAACTTATGTAGAGTGGTTCCATACTCCAAACTAGGAGTAAGTTAGTCCACTACCTAGAGAGGTCAAGTCCTAGGATTTTGCAACCATTGCATACTTATATTAAATTATAAGACATACAATAAGACCTTCCTTTTATAGGGAAGTGATACCTATCCTTCCTTTTTAAGGATCAAAAGGATCCAATAAACCTTACAAGGACTTACCTATTCTTCAAGCAAGAGTCTTCAACCTCTACAAGGGCTTATCCACTTTTGCAAGGAGCTGGACACAGATACCTTCACCAAGGATCTCTGCTTCTGGAAACATGTAACGACCCCAAATCTAGGTATCACCCTCTATTTCCTTTTCCTATAAAACTTAAATTCTAATTCTTCTTAATTTGTTTTGGGTAGTACTTTTGACCAAGAAATAATCTAGAGTGGTTTGAACCTTATGTCATCAATCATTTATTTAGACATTTATGAGCTTAACCTTGAGTGGGGGTTTAATCTAATTTTATATTCCCTATTAACTAGGAAGAGAATTGATGAGGAGAAAAATATCTAGAGTCAATGCAAATTGTAAACGAAAATGCATTATCCAATTATTAGGCTACTTACACCCTTTTGTTAGTATTATTGGTTAACAAATTAAAACGTTGCTTTTGAGGAAAATCATGTTCATGGATGGGTTTAATGGCCAACCTAAAAACTGGGAAGTCAAAAGGAGATTCGATACATACTTTAATGGCCTTAGAGTGAATTATATAAAATGTGTATCTTATTTCTATTTTATTGAGTCACGCTACTTGACCTTGGTCGTTTCCACATGTTAGGCTTTTAATATTGAGCTAGTATGTCAGATAGTGTGGGGGTTTCATCTTCGTCCCAATAAATAGTCGCGCACAGACGTTACACAACAACATTGAATGGACTTTGCAGATTGCTCACACCGGAAGCCTTGATGGCCGACGTTTCAACCAATTCTGATTTAAGGGGATCAAAACGACCACAACGAATCCTAATTTAAGACCTATGATTCCCTAAATACCAGACGCCCAAAAGTTGCTCTGTCTCTTCTAGTATGAACCTTATCGGCAGGTGTTTGAAGGGGGCATGGACTCTTGATTACCAGCTTTTAGCTCAACGCGGTGTTTCACAATGGGTTTTGAACGCAATATCTATCTTTCCGCTCACATTTTTGTTCTTGTCATTCCGGTAACACCTTGCTCAACCTATGCCGGTTCAATCGCCGCTAGACAGATACTGGTTTGTGACCTGACGATGATACCCTATTACTCACGGATTGGCAAATATGGATTAGAATGCGTGGTTGATTCGTTCCTGTTAATCAATTTCTGCCGTGCTCTCTTTTGTATCGACACCAGAGATATTTCAGCACAATCCTGTCCTGCTTCATATACTAATGACCGAACCAGACTGGTGCCAACGGCGTGCGTGATTTTCAGGTTGTTTATCCGTGTCCGCTGGTCCGCCGTGAATGCCGAGTTCGCCTCAGTTCATCCATGTCTTCTTTGCTTTCTGTTTGATTTGGGGACGAGAGTCTATCCATGGAGAATGACCGATCCCCTCAGGCTACACCTGTGTTGTGCGTGAGAGTGGGGTTGAATGCCTCCGTATTGTTTTTGCAATGTTCTGGGTTTGGAAATCCAAAGAACGAAGATGCTGACGCTGCTGCGTGTGGCAGTTGATTAAAACCTCCGGTGTTTAGTAGTACCTAATCAGCTTCCATGCTTCGTGTTGGGACACAACACTATCCTGGCTGTTTATTCACAGATTAACATTAACTTAGGTACCATACTCCTTTATAGTTTGAATTATAAGAACCACCTGGATACATTTATGTATAGGAACGTAATCGCTGTTTGCCTTGTTCTGTTAATTGAAAATTTTGGGATTAGTTTGGATTAGTAGATCGGCACATAATCATCAATTGATTAGAGAACCATACGTGCATGAGTGTGTGCTTTTGTATTAGAAGGATTTTCCAGAGTATTTAGTATAGGCTTTTGGACCCAGTTCTGTGATTTCAAGAAGAGTGTTTTAGTGGGTTAAATTATTGTATAAGACATGATATTAACTCTTAGCATAACTTTATGCATAGGTGATAATAAACTTGGCTCAGACTTAGGTGATCGTTTATTTTGACTTAAACAAGACTAGAGGTATGTACTTCTCCCTATTTATAATTGGGCATTATTATGACTAAATTTTCCCATAATGAGGCAGACAATCTTTGCAATACTTGCTCTTTTCCCATTTGTTGGACATTTTATATACTCTCAATTGGAATTATTATTGCTCTTTTGAAATTTCTATTGTCATGTTAAATTGGGTCAATGACCCCACCTGCAATTGTACTTGAGTTATGCCATGTATTTTGTGAAAAGTGAATCTTGCCACTCTATTTATGCATGTTAGATAATTCGACTAGTTTAACTATCGTAGACGTTTATGCGTAACCATTAGGGCGCGTCTATTTCCGCCCGGGGTGCGTCTTTTCACCTCTTTTTATACAGGGGCACGTCTATTTCCACCCAGGGTGCGTCTGTTTCCACCCATTTTACTTAGGCCATTGACTCAGTGGTGTCGTAGCCCTACTTTAGTTACTTTAGTCAAATGTATCGGCATGCAAATGTTTATATTATTGGATTGTTATTTATGGCAAGAATGGTGATAATAATTGTTTATTTATAATGCCTCATTCTTTTGAAAATTCATTCTCTTGTTACTTCTCCTTGAAGCTTACCTAATTTTTCATAGCCCCTTTTTGATGGGAACATCTTACTTTACTTTTTAAATGCCCTAGTTAGTCTTTTAACGTACATATCAGCTTTTGCTAATTCATACCTTGTTTTTCTATTATTCTGGGTGTTCCCTCCACCCAGGTGTAGGTGTTCTATGGGACAGAGATTCAGGATGATTGTGAGATAATTGGTGGACATAAGGACAATTTGAGATAGCCTTGTTACCCTCTGTATATGGGCATATGTGTGAATAGATGTAATCTTTTCATTCTTTGTACCACCTTTAGGGTGAGAAAGTTATGTACATGAGCATATTTTGTAACTTTGTAAATAGTAATGTTTTCCGCTGCTTAAATATGTTATGGCTCATTTTTGTACCATTGAGTGGGCCCATTATTGGGTCCCACTCTTTATAGAATGGTATCAGAGCCTGAGCAGTCGGTAACTAGACTATTTCAGGTTATCCTAGATTGTCCTTAGTGGGTAGGTGACCCTTTAGAGGTTCTTGACATACCTATACTTGAATTGTGTTTACCAATTAGGGTTTCACCCCCTATCAAATTTGATGGTTTATAAGTATCCCAAATAAATTTGTAGATGACCTAGTATTGGGTAAACTCTTATCAATCCTACCATCTCTTTATATGCATAGCTTTCTATACATAAATGTTGCCTCTCCTAGGAAGTAGCCTCTACCTCCCGCCTTAGGGGAATACAATTCATCTACTATAGAAAGAGTAGGTTGATTTCACATAATTTTGTGTAACCCTAGTAAAAGTCATTAAACCTTTTACTTTTGTTATTTCCTAGCTTATGATACATGCATTATGTGAACTATGCATTCATGGATACAAACTTATGATGTTGACATGACTTTTAGATTTTGAGGTATTATATGATGGCACATGATGATATGAACTAGATCCTTTATGGTTGGTCGAGTCTTTCCTGCAACATGGAATTATCTCAACATAATTTTGTTTAACACTTGCCACCCAAGAGTTAAATACTAACCTAGCTGAACTTGTGATATCTCATAAATGAGGGTTTGTTGAAGGAAGATATATGTTTCAAGTAATGATCCTTTATATTTTATCCCTCACATACCCATAAGGTAGAAATGATGCTGATCTTCCTTGTCTTATAACAGAGTGATCACATATTTGGATCACATAATAAAACTTTGTACCATATTGGTTTTCCCCGAGGACACATGGAGACATGATTATATTTAGAAGCTGCAATTGATACTCTATTACTTAAAACTTCAGATGTGCACCGACACTTAGGTCATGTGAGGTAGATACATCTAGGGTTGCTCCTTAAAAAAGTTGACCACTCTCTCATCGACGTCGTGTAATTAGTTTACCTGATGTATGAGATGTAGAGTAGTTTGACTATCCAGTGTGCCTGTGTTTGTCTTGACACCATGGAGGATAGCCTGTTGGCTAAATGGACATCTATAAATCCCTTTGTTTTGAGTATGACAAACATTTCATTCTTATTAATCTAACGTGCTACTTGAGTGTGCAGGATGACAAAGCAACAAGGGAAAATCTACAAGCTTACATATTTATATTTTCATGCAATGTAATCACTGTTGTAAAAACTTGTACAAAAATATAATGTACAAGTACTTAGAATTGCATGTAAATCAAGCGTTAGATTCTCCCTAGCTAAACACCACAGTTAGACAAGTCATCCCATTCAAATAGGATTACTTATGCACACTCACACACATAATTAGTGCCTAAATTGAAACCTTGAAACAGGATCAATCTCGGTCGACAAATTCCTCGACCGAGACACTCTCGGTCGACAATCTTCTCGACCGAGAAAGATCCAAAGTAGTCGTTAGACACAACAGACAAGTTAGTTGGCAGTTGAAGAAAGACGTTGCAAATCACTTGTTCCAGAGAGCCTGTCGGTCGACAAAAGTTCGACCGAGTAGGTGTCTCGGTCGACCATTTGTCGACCGAGATGGTCTCTGACAGCAACTGCAGAATTAATTAATTAGCCGTTGCTAAAGCAACAACTTTGTACCTAACAGCTAGTTAAGCACTTAGAAACCCCTAGAAGTTGTCTAGAATTTACTTAAGCATCCTTAGGCCATTCCTATAAATAGGACAAGCCATAGGACACCTAAACTCACTTGTTTTACACTTGTTACACTTGAGAAATACTTGAGCATACTTGAGCAATCTGTTGCAAGCAAATTGAGCACTGTGATCATTGGCCTACTTTCTCCTTAGCTCAAATTCGTGTCCTATAGGCTAGTATCTCCTACCCACTGCAATCACAAGTTCACACACTTGGTTAGGAGATCTATACGCTTGATCTAGGAAAATCAAGCCTTGGGCTACAAAGGATAAGTTGTAATTTCTGTTTTCTTTCTTGTTCCCTATTATTGTTTGTACTCTCCTTGCTACTCCTAGGTTGGAGGCTGCGGATTGGAGAGGGTAAAGATCTTCTTGGAAAAGAAGGAGACTTTGAGCTACTTCAGAAGGCTGGTGCAACGGGAGGTTACTTCTAGAGAAGAAGGCTACTTCAAGGGGGAGCTTGGAGTTACTTCAAGAAGGCTACCTCAGGGTTGGTGCACCTACTTCAAGTGAAGGCTGTTCAAAGGGTGTGGTTGAAAGTATTGTATTTTGTATAAATCCTCGAGAGGTAATAAAATAAATACTTTCAAATCCCGGTTGGGTAAGCAACCGGGTAGTGGACTGACAACTATAGTATTTGCTATAGTTGGAACCACTCTAAACGCCTGTCTCCTTCTTCTAATCTCAACTTTGGTTGTTTGAGTTAAATAATTATTAAAATCACTATAAAACTCTATTCACCCCCCTCTAGTAGTTTTCAATTGGTATCAGAGCGAGGATTCAAGGAACCCTAACAAGGTCTTGAAGAAATGGGTGACGGAGTGCTCAACAACCTCAACATTGAAGGGACACTTGTTGCTAGGCCTCCAGCGTTCGATGGAACAAACTACCAATATTGGAAGAGAAGGATGCAATTCTACTTCCAAGGAATCAACTGGGATCTATGGAGAATGGTGTCTACTCCATATATGCTCCCTCAAAATGAATTTGCAGAATGGGATGCAAACACGGTAAAGCTGGCCCAAATGAATGCAAAAACTGTAAGCATCTTATATTGTTCTATTTCGGTAGGAGAATTTAATAGAATATCAAATTGTGATACAACTTATGATATTTGGCATAGACTGTCCATAACCTATGAGGGTACAGTCCAAGTCAAAAATTCCAAAATTAGCTTGCTTAAAACGAAGCTTGAACATTTTCGTATGGATCCTAATGAATCTATTAGTGAAATGTTTTCAAAATTCTCTACCATTGTTAATGGTTTAAGTGCCCTAGGAAAACCTGTCCTTGAGGAAGATCAAGTATCAAAAATCCTTCGATCACTTCCTCCAAAATACAAGCCAAAGGTGACAGCCATTGAAGAAGCAAACGACCTCACTCGACTCAAAATGGAGCAACTCATCGGCAATTTAGAAGCTCATGAGGCAGATCTAGAAGAGGAAGAAAGAAGAGAACGTGAACGTCAAAGTGGGAAGAAGAAGGATGTGGCTCTCAAAGCTTCAAAAGTCGTCACACAAGAAAGTGAGGAGTCAAGTGAAGAAGAAGGAGAAGAAGCCTTGATCGTCAACGGTAAGAAATACAAAAGGTTTAAATCTAACAAAATTTCTAGTTCTTCTACCCCTCCCAGATGCTTTGAATGTGGGAAGAAAGGGCATTTCAAAAATGAATGTCCCAAAGTGAAGAAGGGAAAGAAAAGCTCACACAAGAAGAAAGGAGAAAAAGCCTATAAAGCTGCATGGGATGAGTCAAGTGAGAGTGAAAGCGGAGAAGAGGTGGAATGTCTAATGGCAAGAGAAGACAATGAAGACTCTCAAGAGGTAAGCCTAATTGATCTTCCTAAAGAAGAGTTAGTTACTAATTTACAAGAAACTCATGATAAATATATTGATGCCAAGAAGAAACTAAAGAAGGCTATAAAATCGAATGATGAGCTCATTGCCAAATTAGATAAACTTTCTTCTGAAAAGAACAACACTGATCTTGAGAATTTATCTTTAAAAACATCTTTAGATGATTGTACTAGAAAGCTACTCACTTTAGAAACAAATGTTGATCTTCTTTCTAAAGAAAAGACTGAATTATTAGCTAAACTACAAGATTTTCAAACTCAGCCTATTTTGTGTAACCATTCGGACTATGATAATCTTGTAAAGGAAAAGGACTCATTGTTTTCTGATTTAGATCAAGCAAGAAAAGATCTACACAAGAAAATGAATGACATTGCTATGTTGCAAAGAGAACTTAATGAGTTAAGAAGAAAAGATATACTTGATAACATACTAAGAGTCGGCATTGTTTTCAATGGAAGAAAAGGTTTGGGATATGCTCCAAAGAAAAATCAACCCAAAAGAACTCAAACTAGGTTTGTACCTAAAAACACAATGGCTAGAAAGAGAAATGAAATTGATTCTATTACTTGCCATTTCTGCTTACGTCTTGGACACTATTCCTTTTCATGCCCCTACAAGACTAAGGAGTCCGACTTAGTTTGGATCCCAAAACCCCAAACTTAGTAGAGTGGAATGTAGTTGAGATATGACCAAATGCTTTATTTTGCTATTTATATTGTCTTATCTCAACTAAAAGGTGTCATGCATATTGTTATTATTTTTCTGCATTGTTGTTCTGAAACAGAAACCTTGTCGGTCGAAGTATTGTCGACCGAGCTTTGGATCGGTCGAAGTATTGTCGACCGACTGAATGTATTTAACAAATCAAAATTTACAGAACCTATTTTGGTCGAAAATTGGTCAACCGAGCAAATTTCTGCGTTTCTTTGCTTGTAATACAGTAACCTTCTCGATCGACAAATTGTCGACCGAGACAGATATCGGTCGAACAATTGTTGACCGACTGGTTTTCTGTATCAGAACTTTTATACAAGTATGTACTTAAAAAGTTTCTAACCATATCGGACCATCACATGGGTACCAAAATCTACATTTTAATGCAGGAATGGGTAGTTGACAGTGGATGCTCCAAACATATGACCGGGAACAAGGATGCATTTCAAACTTTTGAAGAAAAGAAAAGTGGAACGGTCACCTTTGGAGACAATGGTAAGGGAAAAATCGTTGGAATAGGTAATGTTGGAACAAACCTCGAAATTAAGAATGTTCTACTTGTTGATGGTTTGCACCATAACTTGGTAAGTGTTAGCCAATTATGTGATAGTGGTTATGATGTTTTATTTAACAAAACCTGCTGCAAGTTATTAATAGAAAATACTACAAATGTTGTTTATGAAGGAAATAGAGTTGGAAATCTTTATATTCTTAAACCTAACTCTATGAAAACAGTAGTGGGAAAATTCTTGCTTGCAAATGACAATACCTTACAAATATGGCATAAAAAGCTAGGACATGCTAGTTCACATGTTATCAAAAAATTAGTGAAATATGTTCTTGTTCGTGGATTGCCTACTTTATCTTTTGATCAAGTTGAAAACTGTGAACCATGCACAATGGGAAAGCAAACCAAAACATCTTTCAAATCAAAACATGTACTTAGCACCAGTAGATCATTAGAATTAATTCATATGGATTTATTTGGACCAATGAGGACACAATCAATCGGTGGTAAGAGATACTGTTTTGTTATCGTTGATGATTATAGTAGATATACATGGGTACATTTTATTGCAACTAAAGATGATACTATTCATGTTTTTATGCAATTTTGTTCCAAGATTGAAAATCTCTTACAAAATAAAATATGTACCATTATAAGTGATCATGGTGGGGAATTTGAAAATCATACATTTGAAGAGTTTTGTACATCTCAAGGATACACTCATAATTTTTCTGCTCCACACACCCCACAGCAAAATGGTATAGTTGAAAGGAAAAATCGATCATTACAAGAAATGGCTAGAACTATGATGCTTGAACATAACACACCCAAAACCTTTTGGGCTGAAGCTGTAAACACTGCATGCTATGTGCTAAATAGAGTAACTGTTCACTCTCATTTAAAGAAAACTCCATATGAACTAATACATTCTAAGAAACCTAGAGTTGACTATTTTCATACCTTTGGCTCCACATGTTATATCTTAAATACCAAAGCCGATAGAGATAAGTTTGACTCAAAATCACACAAAGCATTCTTTTTGGGATATTCCACTTCTAGCAAAGCTTTTAGAGTATATAACACTATATCTAGAAAAGTTGAGGAATCTATTCATGTTTCTTTTCATGAAGAATCCCCATCTGAAAATCTAGAAATCATAGATCTCACTAATCAATTCGAAAATTTAAACATACCAAACAATAGTGAGAAAGGTGCTACAAATAATCACCAAACTGAACCTACACCTAGACTTATTAAAGATCATCCTCAAGAATTAATTATTGGAGATCCTAATGATAAAGTCAAAACTCGTTCTTTCTTTAAAGATGTTGCAAACATGGCTTTTGTTTCTATCATTGAACCTAAAAAGATATCTGAAGCTCTTAAAGATGACTATTGGATAATAGCCATGCAAGAAGAATTGAATCAATTCACTAAAAATGATGTATGGGATTTAGTTCCTAAACCACAAGATAAAACCATAATAGGAACTAAATGGGTTTTTAGGAACAAGCTAAATGAGTTAGGAGAAGTAATAAGGAATAAAGCTCGGTTAGTAGCACAAGGATATAATCAACAAGAAGGAATAGATTTTGATGAAACATATGCACCCGTAGCTAGACTTGAAGCCATTAGAATGTTACTAGCTATTGCTGCCCATAAAAACATCAAACTCTATCAAATGGATGTCAAAAGTGCTTTTTTAAATGGCATCATTCAAGAAGAAGTTTATGTTGCCCAACCACCTGGTTTTGAAATTCCAGAAAGAGGTGACTATGTTTATAAACTTAAGAAAGCACTTTATGGTTTAAAACAAGCACCTAGAAATTGGTATGAAAGGCTCAAAACATATCTTTTTGATAATGGTTTTTCTATTGGAAATTCAGACTCTACTTTATTTTTCAAAACATATACATCTGATTTCCTAGTTGTGCAAATATATGTTGATGACATTATTTTTGGAGCTTCAAATGATTCATTGTACACACAATTTAGTGATATTATGAAAAAAGAATTTGAAATGAGCCTCATGGGTGAACTAACTTTCTTTCTTGGTTTTCAAATTAAGCAAACATCTGCCGGAATATTCATAAGCCAAGAAAAATATACTAAAGAACTCTTAAAACGTTTTGGGATGGATCAATGCAAACATGCTACTACTCCTATGGCTACTTCTATCAAAATTGATAAGGATGAAAATGGGGAACCTATTGATGATTCCTTATATAGAGCTATGATTGGTAGTTTGCTTTACTTAACGGCTTCTAGACCGGACATTATGTTTTCCGTTGGTCTTTGTGCTCGATTTCAATCACAACCTATGCATTCTCATTTTCTAGCAGTTAAATGAATTCTTCGTTACCTAGCCGGTACTACTTGCTTTGGTTTATGGTATCCAAAAGGACAATCTTTGGATTTCAAAGCTTATACTGATGCGGATTATGCTGGTTGTCGACTTGATCGCAAGAGTACTAGTGGTGGCTGTTTCTTATTAGGGAGAGCTTTAGTATCTTGGTTTAGCAAGAAACAAAATACGGTTGCCCTATCTACAACTGAAGCTGAATATATGGCAGCCGGGTCTTGTTGTGCTCAAGTGATTTATATGCAACAAGTGTTAAGCGATTATGGTTTTAATTTTTCATCTACGCCTATTTTTTGTGACAACACAAGCGCCATAAACTTAGCACACAATCCTATTTTACACAGCCGAGCTAAACATATTGAAATCCGTCATCATTTCTTAAGGGATCACATCTCCAAAAATCATGTTTCTCTTCATCATGTTGATACGGAAGATCAATTGGCTGATATTTTTACAAAACCGCTTCCACTAGATCAATTTAACAACATTAGGAAGCAATTGCTTATCACTCCTTTGGAGGATGTTTTCTTTGATATTTGTGCTACTTAAACAAAAACTCTTGTTTACATTTTTGACGCTTAAATGGACATCTGTTTCATTAAAATTGATGGGATATCTTATTAAGGGGGAGCTTTTATTCTTAAACGGTTATCTTTTTGAAATGACAAAGGGGGAGAGATAAATATAAAACTAAAATTTAATAAATGTAAAACTCAATTAATGAGTTTCATAAATAAACTCTTGGCTTTACATTGAAAGTTGCTATATTCCCAAATGATCTGGATTTCATGTTCCATAATTCATGGGGAATAATAAGCACACATTTTATACACAAGAGAAAAAGCTACAAAAGGTAATCTAAAGGTATGAAACTCATATGTTTTATATTTCCTTTATTTATATTTTGGAAATGTTTGTCATCTTCAAAAAGGGGGAGATTGTTGGCTAAATGGACATCTATAAATCCCTTTGTTTTGAGTATGACAAACATTTCATTCTTATTAATCTAACGTGCTACTTGAGTGTGCAGGATGACAAAGCAACAAGGGAAAATCTACAAGCTTACATATTTATATTTTCATGCAATGTAATCACTGTTGTAAAAACTTGTACAAAAATATAATGTACAAGTACTTAGAATTGCATGTAAATCAAGCGTTAGATTCTCCCTAGCTAAACACCACAGTTAGACAAGTCATCCCATTCAAATAGGATTACTTATGCACACTCACACACATAATTAGTGCCTAAATTAAAACCTTGAAACAGGATCAATCTCGGTTGACAAACTCCTCGACCGAGACACTCTCGGTCGACAATCTTCTCGACCGAGAAAGATCCAAAGTAGTCGTTAGACACAACAGACAAGTTAGTTGGCAGTTGAAGAAAGACGTTGCAAATCACTTGTTCCAGAGAGCCTGTCGGTCGACAAAAGTTCGACCGAGTAGGTGTCTCGGTCGACCATTTGTCGACCGAGATGGTCTCTGACAGCAACTGCAGAATTAATTAATTAGCCGTTGCTAAAGCAACAACTTTGTACCTAACAGCTAGTTAAGCACTTAGAAACCCCTAGAAGTTGTCTAGAATGTCCTTAAGCATCCTTAGGCCATTCCTATAAATAGGACAAGCCATAGGACACCTAAACTCACTTGTTTTACACTTGTTACACTTGAGAAATACTTGAGCATACTTGAGCAATCTGTTGCAAGCAAATTGAGCACTGTGATCATTGGCCTACTTTCTCCTTAGCTCAAATTCGTGTCCTATAGGCTAGTATCTCCTACCCACTGCAATCACAAGTTCACACACTTGGTTAGGAGATCTATACGCTTGATCTAGGCAAATCAAGCCTTGGGCTACAAAGGATAAGTTGTAATTTCTGTTTTCTTTCTTCTTCCCTATTATTGTTTGTACTCTCCTTGCTACTCCTAGGTTGGAGGCTGCGGATTGGAGAGGGTAAAGATCTTCTTGGCAAAGAAGGAGACTTTGAGCTACTTCAGAAGGCTGGTGCAACGGGAGGTTACTTCTAGAGAGGAAGGCTACTTCAAGGGGGAGCTTGGAGTTACTTCAAGAAGGCTACCTCAGGGTTGGTGCACCTACTTCAAGTGAAGGCTGTTCAAAGGGTGTGGTTGAAAGTATTATATTTTGTATAAATCCTCGAGAGGTAATAAAATAAATACTTTCAAATCCCGGTTGGGTAAGCAACCGGGTAGTGGACTGACAACTATAGTATTTGCTATAGTTGGAACCACTCTAAATGCCTGTCTCCTTCTTCTAATCTCAACTTTGGTTGTTTGAGTTAAATAATTATTAAAATCACTATAAAACTCTATTCACCCCCCTCTAGTAGTTTTCATAGCCAACTAAGGTAGTAGAGTCCCTAATCTCTTTTTATTATTGTTATCCATGGTGTTATAAATAAATGATGTTTGGGACGTGATGGCATAAATCACGATTAAGAGAATTGTGAAATAATGAAGGTCGTGTCTAGTTGGACCTACTAGAGGTTCACTGCATGCTAGAAGTAACATGTATCCCCTCATTTAGAATTGGCCTATGCATGTTGTAATTTTTTGATGAGGTGTGTAGAGAAGAATATTTTGTGAAGATCAAGTGATGTTTGGGTGATAGCATATGTGGTGCATGGTAAAAGTGGTTGACTTGGTTCTTAGATTGATTTTGGCGCCATTTTGGATTCTAATCGCTAGGTTTTCATTGTCAAACATATTTTCATTATTATATTATATTTACAAAATTTTTTTTTCCAGATTTCATCGATGATTTTTGAACCAAGTCACCACAAGAAGGAAGTTGTAGTAGCATGAGAAACCTTTGATTTACATGTTCAACCCTCTGAGCCTAGGCATAAGTGTGATGTAGGAAAAAAAATATAATAGTTATGATCTAGTCAGCTACCCTCTTGATTCTTTGTATGATGAGATATGTCCTTCAAGGGGTGGATCCTTGTACACTTCGGTCTGTAATATTATTGGATGAATAGTTGTAATCAATGGCTATTATGTAGGAAAAAAAGGAATTTTGATGATATCATCCTCAATCATAGTATAATTTCCTAGACCAATTCACGATATGAGAAGATAATAAGACGTGATGGATAAAGTAATGTAAATTCACGTTGGGTTCTGCATTCAATTGTTATGTGACTATGTTATGCTAGGACCCCTATATTAACTTTGTCTAGTGAATTAGAAATTTATAATTGGTTAGAAATTACATCTTAGTATTTTGAGTTGTAGCTTGGTGGATTTCGGGGACGAAATCCTCTTTAAGGGGTGGTGTTCTGTAATGACCCCAAATCTAGGTATCACCCTCTATTTCCTTTTCCTATAAAACTTAAATTCTAATTCTTCTTAATTTGTTTTGGGTTGTACTTTTGACCAAGAAATAATCTAGAGTGGTTTGAACCTTATGTCATCAATCATTTATTTAGACATTTATGAGCTTAACCTTGAGTGGGGGTTTAATCTAATTTTATATTCCCTATTAACTAGGAAGAGAATTGATGAGGAGAAAAATATCTAGAGTCAATGCAAATTGTAAACGAAAATGCATTATCCAATTATTAGGCTACTTACACCCTTTTGTTAGTATTATTGGTTAACAAATTAAAATGTTACTTTTGAGGAAAATCATGTTCATGGATGGGTTTAATGGCCAACCTACAAATTGGGAAGTCAAAAGGAGATTCGATACATACTTTAATGGCCTTAGAGTGAATTATATAAAATGTGTATCTTATTTCTATTTTATTGAGTCACGCTGCTTGACCTTGGTCGTTTCCGCATGTTAGGCTTTTAATATTGAGCTAGTACGTCGGATAGTGTGGGGGTTTCATCTTCGTCCCAATAAATAGTCGCACATAGACGTTACACAGCAACATTGAATGGCCTTCGTGGATTGCTCACACCGGAAGCCTTGATGGCCGACGTTTCAACCAGTTCCGATTTAAGGGGATCAAAATGACCACAACGAATCCTAATTTAAGACCTATGATTCCCTAAATACCAGACGCCCAAAAGTTTCCTGGTTGCCTTCCGTCGTTCTCACCGAAGGCGCTTCGCAGCCCTCTTCTTTTAATGCCATACATTACGAGTTGTCCCTAAGCAAACATCTACCCTCTCCCAATGAGTCATCCGATCGATTAATCCCCTTGGAATGGCACTGCATCTCGTGTCGGAGCTATTCCCTTCTACAGCGTCGAAGCTAGCGGGGGTGCTGCTGTTTGCAGTCTTGAATCGATCAAAGGTAATGGAGCAATCCTTGGTCCCTATGTTTTCATTCCCCATTCTCGAATCGCTCTATGATGGTCCCGATTACTGGGTCGATGAGGTACTCTGTTTCTTCTAGTATGAACCTTGTCGGCAGGTGTTTGAAGGGGGCATGGACTCTTGATTACCAGATTTTAGCTCAACGCGGTGTTTCATAATGTGTTTCAAACGCAATATCTATCTTTCCACTCATGTTTTTGTTCTTGTCATTCCGGTAACACCTTGCTCAACTTGTGCCGGTTCAATCGCTGCTAGACAGATACTGGTTTGTGACCTAGCGATGATACCCTATTACTCGCGGATTGGCAAAGATGGATTAGAACGCGTGGTTGATTCGTTCCTATTAATCAATTTCTGCCGTGCTCTCTTTTGTATCGACACCAGAGATATTTGAGCACAATCCTGTCCTGCTTTGTATACTAATGACCGAACCAGACTGGTGCCAACGACGTGTGTGATTTTCAGGTTGTTTATCCGTGTCCGCTGGTCCGCCGTGAATGCCGAGTTCACCTCAGTTCATCTATGTCTTCTTTGCTTTTTGTTCGATTTGGGGACGAGAGTCTATCCATGGAGCATGACTGATCCTCTCAGGCTACACCTGTGTTGTGTGCAAGAGAGGGGTTGAATGCCTCCATATTGTTTTCACAATGTTCTGGGTTTGGAAATCCAGAGAATGAAGACGCTGACGCTGCTGCGTGTGGCAGTTGATTAAAACCTCCGGTGTTTAGTAGTATCTAATTAGCTGTCATGCTTCGTGTTGGGACACAACACTATCCTGGCCGTTTATTCACAGATTAACATTAACTTAGGTACCTTACTCCTTTATAGTTTGAATCATAAGAACCACCTGGATACATTGATGTATAGGAACATAATCAGTTTGGATTAGTAGATCAGCACATAATCAACAATTGATTAGAGAACCATACGTGCGTGAGTGTGTGCTTTTGTATCAGAAGGATTTTCCAGAGTATTTAGTACATGCTTTTGGACCCAGTTCCATGATTTCAAGAAGAGTGTTTTAGTGGGTTAAATTATTGTATAAGACATGATATTAACTCTTAGCATAACTTTATGCATAGGTGATGATAAACTTGGCTCAGACTTAGGTGATCGTTTATTTTTACTTAAACAGGACTAGAGGTATGTACTTCTCCCTATTTATAACTGGGCATTATTATGACTAAATTTTCCCATAATGAGGCAGGCAATCTTTGCAATACTTGCTCTTTTCCCATTTGTTGGACATTTCATATACTCTCAATTGGAATTATTATTGCTCTTTTGAAATTTCTATTATCATGTTAAATTGGGTCAATGACCCCACCTGTAATTGTACTTGAGTTATGCCATGTATTTTGTGAAAAGTGAATCTTGCCACTCTATTTATGCATGTTAGATAATTCGACTAGTTTAACTATCGTAGAAGTTTATGCGTAACCATTAGGGCGCGTCTATTTCCGCCAGGGGTGCGTCTTTCCACCTATTTTGATACAGGGGCACGTTTATTTCCGCCCAGGGTGCGTCTATTTCCACCCATTTTACTTAGGCCATTGACTCAGTGGTGTCATGGCCCTACTTTAGTTACTTTAGTCAAATGTATCAGCATGCAAATGTTTATATTATTGGATTTTTATTTATGGCAAGAATGCTGATAATAATTGTTTATTTATAATGCCTCATTCTTTTGAAAATTCATTCTCTTGTTACTTCTCCTTGAAGCTTACCTAATTTTTAATAGCCCCTTTTTGATGGGAACGTCTTACTTTACTTTTTAAATGCCCTAGTTAGTCTTTTAACGTACATACTCATCTTTTGCTGATTCATACCTTGTTTTTCTATTATTCTGGGTGTTCCCTCCACTCAGGTGTAGGTGTTCTACGGGACAGAGATTCAGGATGATTGTGAGCTAATTGGTGGACATAAGGACAATTTGAGATAGCCTTGTTACCCTCTGTATATGGGCATATGTGTGAATAGATGTAATCTTTTCATTCTTTGTACCACCTTTAGGGTGAGAAAGTTATGTACATGAGCATATTTTGTAACTTTGTAAATAGTAATGTTTTCTGCTGCTTAAATATGTTATGGCTCATTTTTGTACCATTGAGTGGGCTCACTATTGGGTCCCACTCTTTACACAACAAGTCTTCCACCTTGAAGGAATTACCTTCTCTTCTCAAGGATCTTCATCCCTCACCTTCTCCTTCACCAAGGAGAGGCTTTCACCAACTTTGCTTAAAGAAAGGGATCGAGGAAAGAGAAGATTGAGAGCTTCACAAAATTACAATGAAGTAGCTCTCTCACAAAATCCTATCTCACTCATATGAACATTTGAATTTGTAAGCAAGAGAGAGAAATAGGCTCTATGTGGACAAAATCACTCAACTATAGCTAGGGGCATGAATAACATTAAGGAGAAAACTTGGAATGAAGTCCAACGGTACCTATTTATAGTTGGGGATGTCCACTAGCCACTAGAAGTACTTGGGAATGAATTCTAGTCATTTGGGGTATTGCAATGGATCTATTTTTGATGTTTGCAACACTCCAATATCTAGAAACACTTTTTATGCACATTCCATATAGTGCAGTCGGTTGAGTTTCCATAAAGGTAACTTGGTCGATAACACTATGTGACAAGCTAATTTTGAGTTGTCGATCGAGTTTATCATGGATGAAACTCGACCAATGGCTTAAAATCAGTTTGTGTGTACAAGGTGTCAGTGAAGTTTATCCTGAGGTAAACTCAGATGAACTTGGACATTTCCAAGACCCATCCTAGGCATCAGTCAAGTTTTTGAGAGGGAAATTCGACTGATAAAACAACTTGTGATGCATTTTGGAAATTGTCATTAAAGTGCTTAAACATTAGAATTAAGTGCTCCTAATTTTTTCTCATCTTAATTACAAGTCATGACATCAATAAAAATGATTACAAAAATTGTCATGAGTCGTTTAGGGCATATTCCTCAATAGTGCATTTGCATTGACTTTGGCTTGTATTGGATGAAGTTGGAACTTGAATGAATTGATCCTTTTCTCCTACCTAACACCTAAAATCAATCTCAAATAGACATATTAGATACATATGAATGGAATGGTTGAGTCATCATCAAAATATAGACAATGTATAACTGTTAGGTCAACACTTGCAGCTGACAAGCAAAGGTCAAAGAAGACCACAAATACGTCACCCATTGTACATCACGTCATTAGTTTTGTTGTAATAAGGAACCAACAACAAAAAATATTGTCCTCAATTTCACAAACCGACAAATAATGGTTGAGTTTTAACTTCGCCCACTTGGTCGTCGGTTTATAACTGACACTAAATGCCTAAAATAACCGACGTCATATCCCCATTACGTATTAGTGCAACATGGTGCCAAAGTAACATTTTTGACCCCAAATAGTCCACCAAGGGGTCTAGATACTCACAGAACAAGAAAATACAAAAAATGAATAATAAAGAGGTAGAAGTAGCCATGGAGCTCAGTCTATATGAAGAAATCTCTTTCTCCAACAATTGTAAGGACTGCTCCTCCCTCCTCCGAGGTGGAATAGCACGAGACAATAGTGGAAAGTGGTCAAAACCCTAAACAACTAGTGTTTTGATGGTTGAAATGGTGAAATGGGGCAAGGGAATGATGGAATGGCTAAGGTATGAAATGGGGGAGATAAGAAGGGGTGAAAGTAGCTAACCTCATGATCCAGTCGCTGCCCATGTATATATAGGTGATAGGGAAGCACTGGGTCATATGAGGGGTATTATGGGTAGAATAGTATGAGTTGTGTAGGTTTTATGGTAGCGGGGTCGTACTAGGAAGCATGATCATGGTAGGTAGTGTGTAGAATGGCCATGGTGGGTGGAATAACATTGGTGAGGAAATGGAAACATATGTCAAGTTATTTTGGGTTTTGGAAAGATGGTGGCACGGCCATGCTGATTACCATGACCGTGGTGGGTCACTAGATAAATGGTCATGGTGATCTACACGACCATTATGGGCTAGAGTGTGCTAGTCATTCTACTCAAGAAGGGTGTGTTGAGATCTTTATGCCATGGTTGTGCCCGGCTGCATGTCCATGTTGGGTCCATCTTGGCACGACCGTTCTAGCTTGCACAACCGTGCTATTGAGATATGTCTTTAGTGCTTGAACTTGTAATTTCTCTATGATTTTGAACTTGATCAGCATGGTTGTTCTTTATCACCACGGTCCTGGTGGGGTCTTCAACAACACTTTACTCTTCAACTTTGGATTTCCATGGAATTCTTTACTTGAGTTGACTCTTGTCCACTAAGGGTAGGTTGGGGAAGCTCTTGGACCTTCTTTGGACTCATTAAAATGATGAAGGAACCCTAGGATCACCCTCCTTTTATCCTATCCATCCAATCTTGGTTTAAATACCTAAAAAATACACAAAGGACATCAATAAGTGCATTTGACATAAATATGCATATTGAGGGAAATAACATGCATTTTAACAACTTTAGATGTGATTGAAGTGCAATAAATCACAATATGAAGCCCTAAAATAGGACTGCATCACCATCTCAAACTTAAAACATGCTTGTCTTCAAGTATGCTCCAACTCAATATGTCTTCAATGTTTCAACAAACATTACTATCCTATAACCACTTCCTTCTACGAAAGAGGTCTGATCCTCCTATCACTTAAAAGGTCATGTGAGTATTCTCTAATATGCAAGCAATGAGAGAGAGAAGGGTGTATATTGCTCATAGCCAATAATCAGTCAAAACCTACCCAAGCATGACATCCACCATTTCCCACGTCATTCTTAATCATAATCCTGACTACCTCATCCCAAGTCCTAATTGAAACATGAGATTACCCAACATGACACATAAATATGCATATTGAGGGAAATAACATGCATTTTAACAACTTTAGATGTGATTGAAGTGCAATAAATCACAATATGAAGCCCTAAAACAGGACTGCATCACCATCTCAAACTTAAAAATGCTTGTCTTCAAGTATGATCCAACTCAATATGTCTTCAATGTTTCAACAAACATTACTATCCTATAACCACTTCCTTCTACGAAAGAGGTCTGATCACCCTCCTTTTCTCCTATCCATCCAAGCTTGGTTTAAATACCTAAAAAATATACAAAGGACATCAATAAGTGCATTTGACATAAATATGCATATTGAGGGAAATAACATGCATTTTAACAACTTTAGATGTGATTGAAGTGCAATAAATCACAATATGAAGCCCTAAAATAGGACTGCATCACCATCTCAAACTTAAAACATGCTTGTCTTCAAGTATGCTCCAACTCAATATGTCTTCAATGTTTCAACAAACATTACTATCTTATAACCACTTCCTTCTACGAAAGAGTTCTGATCCTCCTATCACTTAAAAGGTCATGTGAGTATTCTCTAATATGCAAGTAATGAGAGAGAGAAGGGTGTATATTACTCATAGCCAATAATCAGTCAAAACCTACCCAAGCATGACATCCACCATTTCCCACGTCATTCTTAATCACAATCCCCACTACCTCATCCTGAGTCCTAATTCCCATGTCATTCTTAATCATGACACATACATTACTATCCTATAACCACTTCCTTCTACGAAAGAGGTCTTATCCTCCTATCACTTAAAAGGTCATGTGAGTATTCTCTAATATGCAAGCAATGAGAGAGAGAAGGGTGTATATTGCTCATAGACAATAATCAGTCAAAACCTACCCAAGCATGACATCCACCATTTCCCACGTCATTCTTAATCATAATCCCCACTACCTCATCCCGAGTCCTAATTGAAACATGAGATTACCCAACATGATAGGTAGTGATATAGGGTTTTCTCCACCGTAGTTCCTTCACATGATAAGGTAAACTATATAGTCCAGATACCCATCTCAATCACTTGGTAAACCAAGTACTCCGAGAGAGGTGATAATTTAAGTATGCCTACTAAAACATTTAGCTCTATCAATCAATTCCAATACACAAGAATAACAATTCCAATGAGGGTGGAATTCAACCCTTGAGGGGATGGCATCAGGGCATAGCTATCCTAATATACTCACATTGAGGACAAGACATGCTATAAATAAAGTTGATCTAGTTTAGGATAACACTTAACATCAAAGGAATCTTAACCCTAATCTCAATTTAGGATTTTGTATTTTACATTCATGCATGCTTAGTAACCAAGTGAATGTATGCTAGGCATGCTAGATCAACATCAAGTAAAAGGGGCCACATGTGATAACTAGGGTTACACATAGCTATGAATGTCCAAGTCAATCTACACATAATGTAGTCTAAATAGCCTCCCATAAATCAGAAGATATCTCACTAGAAAATCCAATTCTAGTGTAGTTTCATTACACCCCCATAGAGAGAGTAGGGTAGTCTTGGTTTATCATGTACTATGCTTCCACAACTGATGTGTTGTAAGAAGATGTATTGACCAATTTTAGAAGGGATTGAAATACTAATTGGTAAACCACTACAAAGAAATAGGTCTGACAATAACCTCTAAAAGGTCGCCTAAGTACCTAATTAAGGAACAATGTAGGATAACTTGAAATAGTCAAGTTACCGACTACTTTTGGCTCTGATACCATTTTGTAAAGAGTGGGGCCCGAAAGGGGATCCACTCACATGATATAATACAAGAGCCATGTAATAATAAAGCAGCGGAAACAAAACTATTACAAAGTCACTTCATGATTCATTTATACAATTGTTCCTCACAAACTAAGTACAACTAAATCTAGTAGTAGAGGGTAACCCAGCCATTCCAAGCTATCCTTAAGTTCATGTCATGTTAGTGATCTTTTTGAGCTCTTGTCTTCCAATGTACCTAAACCTGGGTGGAAGGGAACATCACCCAGAACATAGGAAACAACATAGAGGTCAACAAAGTCTGAGTATGTACACATAATAAACTTTGGGCATTATATTGGGGTAAAAATGCAAAAAAAAAATGTTCCTACAAGAAGGGGGATAATTGCAATTAGGTAATTTCAAAAAAATTATAACAAGAGAAACGAGGCATATTAAAATTCAGATTACAAGCATCAGAACAAAATGTCTAGCCATATCATTTAACCACAATTTCAAATTTTAAAACAATAAATATTTGCATGCATAACAATGTAGACTAAATATACCTAAAACAGGGCCATAACACCATAGGATCATGGCCTAAAAGAAATAAGGGTAGAAATGCACACTCTAGGCGGAATACGCACGCCCTTAATAAGTATGGTTGTACATAAGTACCACTATTCTAGATATTTTCGTCAAACATGTAGCATGCAACAATAGAGTGGCAAGACTTATCATTTTAGTCAATTTCAAATAAGAAGGCAAACATAGTAGGAGGGGTACAAGAACCCATTATAAATAAGGTATCTCAACAACCAAATGAATATAATGAATTGAGAGAAGGAAAAATATAATAGTCCAAGCAAATGGATTTCCAAGTAGAATAACAGTTCAAAAGATGCCTCATTAAATAAATGTAGGTTCAGTCAAATAATGCCCAAAATAAAAAAAGGATGTACATACCTTATGATCAGACCTAGAAATTCAGTAACACCTCCTAAGCACAGGGTCAGGGTTGTCTCAACCTAGTCATAATATGTGTGCATTCAATTAATATAAAATGTATTAAATCCTTTACTTAGAAATCGACCCTACAGTAGGTTGCAAACCTGAGTGTGAAACCTATCCCAATAAATCAAGCATATTTTTCTAATCTCAAAAACATATTTATTTGTATTTTTCTACTGAACCAATAATTAGTTATGATTTTTATAAGTTTAAATCATTTTCTAATTAAGACATCAAATTCACTGTGAAAAGGTCGTGTTACCCCTGAATGATAACACGATTAATAAAGGTGTGATGTCATGCAAACTATGGAGAAATCGGAAGTGTGGGATTTTGAGATCAACCGAGTCAAACAAAACCAAAATTCCTATTTTGCCCTCTTGGGGGTGGCATGGATAATATAGGCACCATGGGTGAGACCGGGATTCTGCCCCCGGGATCCACCTCCCTGTGTCTCACACCAATGGCATACTACAGATGCTTGGGACCTTGAGACGAGCGATCATCATCGGAAATACCCTTCTTTTGCACTCCAGCAATCAATCCCATTGTCCTCATCGGGGTTGCCCGGACCCAGGGGTGCCTTGCTCGACTGCCTCCATGGTCCAGGGCCTGCACACGACTCGCCCACCATGGATGGGCACTAGAGGTGTTGTGTCCTCAGGAAAGCAAGGTCTCATTGCAAACTAGTGTTGCCTTTGGGTCAGAGGTGTCACATAGAAGAGGAGTTAACAAAATCGGGTGAGATGTGACTATGAGAGCAAGAAGACCAAAGGGTCGTCTGGTCATGGAACAACAGGGAGAACATCAACATTATAAAGAGAAACGAGGACTCACAGGAACCAAGATGCAACAATGTTCCTTGAATCATAGGAACTCGTCCATCAACACCCACGATAAAAGAGGGGTTTCCAAGTTTCAAGACCCCCATGCTTCCCTGCGGCGGTGAGGCAAAATAGAGCACGAGGGAGGCCCCTTGTCGATTGAGCAAAACTGACACTTTGGCGGCAAGATAAGTATAAAGAAGGTAAGATAGAGGGTCCGAGATGGTTACCTTTCCTCTAATTGATCTGAGAAGCCACGAGTTACTGTGATGGCAAGGAGTTTGTCAGAGAGGATCACTTGACTCAGCAAGGTGAACTTGGGGCAGTTTGTTCCAATTGAATGCAGTGAAGGGTGTAGGGGAAGAGATGATAGTTTCTGGGTGGTTAGAAACTACCCACACATTGGTCCAATGGGGTGTCGGGGTCACTGGAAGTGGCGGTAGTCAGGAAAGGGAGAAAGGGGATTGGGCATTTTGTTGTTAGGGTTCGAGTGAGGGTGAGTTAGGGATCAATGGAATCGGTAGGAAAGAGCGAGTTAGATGGTGAAGAAATCACGAGGAGTCAGTGTGTGTAGAGGGAGAAAGGTGAATAGAATGCAGGCTGTGTGGAGATGATCGTGCGTGCGCCCGGGGGAGTCGGGGTGGAAGACGAAGTCCACCTACCTGACTCGCAGACCCGCATGATGCCAACTTAGGCCCAAAATATGTGATATTTATTAAACCTAGAACTTAGCTCGCCCTTATCTAGATAAATCATATAATTGATAAGTAAACTTATATCTTATCTTGTAATTTGCGATTAGGGGTGTATCTAATATCCAATTAAGTCCAAAATTAGTATGTTGGATAATTATGGTATGAGGAATATGAATTTGGACTTAGATTTGCATTATGAGATTGTTTGTGTTTCCATGAAGCCCTAATGCATTAGTCACTAAATTAGGGTTATTAGCTTAACTAATATCAAAATAGGGGTGAATCCTCTCACATCATTTCCACATTCCTCACTCTAACATTCCACGATTATTCTAGGATGCTAAATAATGATTGAGGCTATAGATTAGTATTAGTATCCATTAATTCTCATAGTTCAAGTATTAGGGATATCACACTCTAAGATTTCATGCTCATGTCATTCTAATGAGTCGATTAGGGTTATCAATTCCTAATATTGTTTGATCTATGTTAATCACAATGGAATATAGATATAAATAGGTAGTTTACCGAAAAGGGGAAAAGGGTGATTAAATATCCACATAATCAAATAGGGGTCTAGAAGAATGAGGAATTAGCCTATGCGTGTGGGATCAAGTATGTTACACTATCCTCAGCATGAAATAGAAGTCTAGGATGATAGGGTAGAGGGCACGGGGTCGTGATAGACAAACACCAAGAGGGGAGGGAGATTTCAAGGTGTCAAGTGAGTAGGGGATATCCACCACATCCATTTTGTATTGCCTCGACCACAACCGTGTTGATCTCCTTCTTGTAGATTTTCTACGGATTTGTAATCTTCTCTTCAATTATGATCTTCTCCTTGGTTGGCTCTTCCATGCATCATCTTTCCTCCATTGTACTTGTTCTAGAATGATTCACAAATAAGAAAACCATCAAGTGTAGTGTGTGTGTGTGTTTTCTTGGAAAGTATATAAACAAAGCAAAAGTATCAAAAATGAAAGGTTGGGTGAAAAACTCCCAAACCTAGGTGGGTTGCCTCCCACAAGCACTGAGTTTCATGCTTTCAACTATACTTGTTGTTCTTTCACCATCAACCATTGTCCAGAAACAAAATGTTTACATCCCCATTATAGGCAATCCTCTCAAATGCTTTCCTTGATTGGTCTTCCTCCCAAGGGTCATGTGAGCTTCTTAAGTGGTTTTCAACAATTTTCTCTCCTTGGGGATCATCATCATAGATCTTAATCAACCTTAAGACCTTCGGAATTTTCATGCCATAGTTTTACTCTCTCTTGAGGAATGGGTATTCATAGGCATCAAAGAGAGGGGTCTCAATCATATGGGACACTTGCGAACAAGGACTTTTGGGCAAGGGCTCATCAAATTGCTTCCCTCCCTTGTTGATATTCTCAACAACCTTGTCACACCCCATGATTGAAACCATAACCATTTTCTCATGGGAAGTAGGGGGAGCATGTGATAGTTGTGGTGGTGGCACTGGTGTTAATGTCCTTTAGAATTGCAGTGGAGGGGTGAATTGACGTTGGAAGGTGAAGTGGTGGGAAGGTTGTGGCGATGGAGGTGTTGGGGGTGTGTAACGCTTAGTATAGCCTTGGAGGTAGGGTGCTAGAGGAAATAGATGGGTTTGTACATTTTGTCCTTCCATCTTGTCTTCCCCGAGTGGCTTGTCACATGCATAAGGTACAACCAAACAAAAGAAGGCAAGTTAGCAAGCCAATATGCAAAAAGAATACAAAAAAAAGAATAAAGAATAGCACGAATGAGGACAACAAGAAAAGATCAAAGTAAAACTAACTAGCTAGGCCGAGCACCTTTCTCCCCAGAAACGGTGCTAGAAAGCTTGGTGTGTTTCTGCCAATGGCGTTACACACTACTCAATTGAGATTTGAATAGATGCAACTCCGCGAATAGACACACAAGGTGTGATCACTTTCAAAATTTATAAGGGCCTACACAAACAACCTAATTCTACTAAAATGCTAACCCGCAAGCGCACGAGGTCGTGTCGTAGTATAGGTAAGGTGGCAAGTATAGGGTCGATCCACATGGAGAAAATGGGGCATTAGAACTAGGTTAGTTTTTGGGCTAGGTTCCTACTGCAGGGTCTAGGGTTGAAGGGTTTAAAAGTTGATTTGTTGATTACACTAAGGGTTGAGCAAACAAGCAAGTAAAGGAAGGAAAACAAGATGAAAACCTAAGTTAACCCTAGACAGTTAATTATACTAAGCAAGAAAAGACAAGGAAAGGCAAGAAAGAACAATCTACACTAAGTCAAGCAAGGAAAGAAAACAAGTTATGCTAAGGCAGGCAAGCATAATTCTACACTACATTAAGATAGAAAACTAAGCAAAAGAGCAATTAATGACCTAAAATAGCAAGATCAAAGCAAGAACAAGGCAAGAAGCTAATTAAGCAAGTATAGAGCTAACTAAGCTAATACTAGCTAAGAAGGACAACAATTAGGGTTTTAAAGCAATAAAGGGGTGTATGGGATGTTCGGGGAATGCACTTATCAATATGGTTGTGGATGACATGTGAACATTATGCTTTCATTTAGATTATCAAATCAAATAACAAGCTAGAGTCTAGTGAATTATCCTAAACTACTAACTGGCCATGAATATGCTAGGTTGTGTATAGGGGAACAAGTCCCTAACACCCCCTAATACCCTTGTAAGGCTCAGTTGGGTTAGGTTTTAGGTACAATTAAAATAGAGTCTAATCAAGCCTAGGTTTCTAGGTTATATGATCTTAGGATGATTAGGGGTTGGGGTTAGTAATGGGATGGAAGTGAGGTTTTAGGCCTCCCATCACCCACATTCTAACCTTGAGAAAGCTCCATGATAAGCACACCAAATTCATCTAAACTAGATACTTAGATCTCTCAACTAGGGTTGGGAGAATTGATTAGCATGTAGGAGGATAAGTAGCTATCTAGGGATCCATGAATTGGACCTAGGAGCAAATCCCAAAATTCACACATATAATCAATTTCCCTAAATTCCTAGGTGATTTCAAACACAAACCAATAAGAAATTCATGTAGAGTGAGATAGAAATAGAATATAATCATTATCAAATGAAATTACAATGTTTACATATCATTTCCCCCCAACATGGTATCAAAGTAACATTTTTGACCCCAAACAACCCACCCACAGGGCCTAGCTATTCATGGAACATGAAAATACAAAAAGAAAGGAAGAAGAATGAGTAGAGAAGTGAAAATGCATGATGAACTCGGTGAAGACTCCTCCTTCTCCACCTCCTAGCAGCTGTATCTTGATCTCCCTCCTCCAAGGTAGGTGAATGGCATGGATGTAAGGTGGAAAGTGGCCAAAACACTAGAAAACTAGGGTTTTGGTGGTGAAAATGGTGAAATGGAGGTAGAATGAGGTGGGAAAGGATGGAGGACAAAATGGGGAGGCTAGAGTGGTTGTAGGGTAGCTAGGGGTGTCCAACCTCGAGCTCCAGCAACCCCAAGGTTTTTTTGGGGGTCTAAGGTTAAGTGGGGGCAATATGGGTAAAGCAGTGCAAAAATAGGTTAGGGTTGATGCCCACCATAGGGGTGGTGAGTCACCACGGTTGTGATGGTTGTAGGGGAACATGGTTGTGGTTTATGGGAACGAGCGAGGTGAAAAATGGCTAAAGATAACCAGGAATTTGTGGAATTTGTACATGAAATGCCACAGTCGTGGTGATCACCACGACCATGGTGGAGCTTGGTCACCACTGGGGTGGTGGAGTCTGATCACCATGGGGGTGGTGGTTCACCACAGGGGCGATGAAGCCTGATCACCACCGGGGTGGTGGAAAGAAGCTTCAAACTTGCACTTTAGTGTAACATGGGGCATTTGTGCCACAGACATGGCCATGTACCACGACCGTGTTGGAGCTTCTTCCTTGCACTTTGACCTTCAACTTGCTCATCTTTGATGCTCCTTGCTCTGGGTTGACTCTTGACCATTTGAGGTAGGTTGGGGAAGCTCTTGGACTCTCTTTAGGCTCCTACAAGGGTGAAGAAACCCTTGGATTCTCCTCCTTCTCTCCCTTCCATCAAGTAGTGGCCAAAGTACCTATAAAACATGCAAAAAGCCTCCATAAGTGCATTTGATAGAAATTTGCATATTGAGGGAAATAACATGTAATCTAACATGTATAGATGTGATTAAAGTGCAATAATACACAAGATGAAGCTCTAAAATAGGGTTACATCATTGTCCATAACATAGGCCACTGGTCTTGGAGGAACATTACAAAGCATGATATTCCATAGCAATAAGATAAATGAAACACCATACATTAATTGGAAATATAGATTCATATATTGTTCTTTGAAAGAGAAAACTTATAACATAAACTATTTCATCCTTGAACTAAAATATAATGCATGAAAGGTAGAACAAATCTAAGGCATAGATATTCTTTGGAAACTTCATATAGGATCTTCTAAGGTGTAGATGGAACCCCACCAAGCTAGGTCCTGAAAACTTCTACTTTGAAGCACTCACTTCAATTTCCTTTACTCCTTGATCTGGGGACATATGGTCCCATGACCATGCAGAAACAAAGACACACATCAGTAAGCGACACTATACCTTTTATAAGAACTAAAAAATAAACATATATGCTTGACTTGAGAGAAAATCTTGACACATATTTGACTTAAGCATTCTTGATTACGTGATTCTTATAACATGAAGAATTGAATAGTAATATATACATCTCTCGATGACACCCACTTAAGGGCACATGATTTCTAGGAAAGCCCATAATTGACACAAATTCCCATGATTTTGCTATAAAAGCCCATAATTGGCACAAATGCCCATAACGACCCCTTGAGGTCCATGATGGCGAGAGCATATAAAAACTGATTCAATTCCATTTATCTTAACATTAACATTACCATAAACATGAACTTAATCTTGAACTTTAATATTTAATGTGATGGGATTCCTCCCTCTTGAAACTTGAACTTTAAATCCATTAATCATTTATCATTAAACATAGTCTATAATCTTAATCAACATGATAACCATGAGACATAGGAGTAGCAATCATCAAGCAATTTATATGATGAACATGATTTGAGCATTGAACTTGAAAATGAAAGCATAAACCATAGATCATACATAGCAAACAATTCAATCAATGTACTTATGTATAGTGGCATGACCCACTTACCTAGAGCAAAGCAAAATCCTAACTTGGTTTCTCTAATCTTGAGTCTAAACTAAGTCAACCTTCTCTTGTCTAGATTAGGCTCTAAACACATGTTCATAATTATTAAACATCATAAATCAACAATTTGTATTGATCCTAGGTTGAATTAGGGCTTGGGTGCATTAGGGTTAGCCTTATTAAACAACACCATTAGATTAGGAAAACTTGGTTGGTTGAGTAGTGTTTTAGGTCACATGAAACATATGTGATACATAATTAGGGCTTCATGAGTCAGAATAGGGTTTCTAATAAAAATCAAAACAAGGAGACAAATCATGGCTCAATACCTTAAAATCAGATTCCTCCTAAAAAATCCTTTCCAATGACAATTTATTCGAAAATTTTTGAGCATCCTATGATTTATGGTGAATATTTGAAAACTAGCCAATTAGAAATTGAGGAAAAGCCACATGGGCATTATCAAAACCTTGGCTACTGGTCCATCTAAACACTGGCCTACTTTTAGGTGGCCCAATGTGGTACAACCATGTTGCTCAGGTCCCTCCAAACTACAACACACGGTCAAAGATGACTGAATGTCAAAAATGCCAATTAGGGCATGACAAGCATGTTAAAGGTTTAGGGGTAAAACTGGGAATATTCCCTTGCAACTCTTCTTCTTAAATCTATAGCACAAACGAAGTAAATATAGTGAAGATCCTTGTTCCATAAATCTTTGAGGTCAAACCCTTGCAAGAAACTAGGGTTAGAGGTGAATCTTTTGCAACCTAACGAAGGCAACGAACCCTGACTTGGGCTGTTCCACGGTTTGCAAGACCACTAGCTTCTCCCACCATAGAAGGAGAAGATGAAGGTGGAGAGCCACCTTTTGAGTCAAGAAAACTAAAAACCAAAGTCACAAACCAATATTCCATTGAAAATTGAAGCTACTGGTGAAGGAGATGAGTAAAACTGAGATGGTATGCTCGAGAATTTGGTACAGGTCCAAACATTAGAAAAAAGAGGGAAATCGTGAAATCACCTCAAAGGTGGAAATTGAATTCATCGGAAGAAACTCTAAATATCCACGAACTGAAAATGGGTAACAGTCTTTGTCATGATGGCCCTAGGCACTGCACAGACGAACTCCGCTGAGGCTAGAAGAGCAGGTTCACAATTATGGCGAGGGAGTTGCTTTTTGGGCTAGACAAGGTAGATACTGGATTTGGTTAGTGTGTGGATGCTTTGGGGAAAGTAAAATATATAGAAGGAGTTATTAGGAGGCCAGGGTGTCTTGCAATGTTCAAAATAGAGGGTGCCTCCCATGACTTTGAGAGTCTGAGAAGTCTAGGGCACTAGAGTCCCACAAATATAGAATTGGGAAGATCGGAGGAGAGAGGAAAATATGTTAGAGAGGTTTGTTCGAGCAGAAATCTCACAGAGAGAGAGAGGGAGAGAGTAGAGGAGACAAGGGCCATTGTCATTGTTCCAAAAAATGGTGTCCTATTCATATTAGGATGGGCGAAGAAGACAACCCTTTTGTCGTCAGATGGATCTACGGATCGCAAGAGGAGACCGGGGTCATTCGATCAGATCTTATGAATAAAAGGAAACAAAAACGTGCGTGTTACATCCAAATAACCCAGGACTTTAGGTTAGATTATTTAATCCATTAAATTTGTTCTAAAAACTATATTAAAACTTTCTAAATTCATTCGAAGGGTCAAGAAAAGTCCTAATGACTTCAATTTTGAACCATATGCTAATCTAAGAGTCTATATTCTTCCTATATGGTTAGATTCGAGGTTTGCACATGTTTTGTCCTCACTTTCCAAATAGATCTGTTCACTTGATTTTAAATGCATTAATAGATTAGAGGATTAGTAAAGTACTTTCCTTTGTGATCACTTAAGCCAAAAAAATTGAGATAAACAATCATCACCCAGTCAAAAGTCATAACACCTATATTTATGTTCCTTTTGAGAAACTTTCATGGAGGAGAGATAAAAAGAGAATATGCATACTTTCCTCTTACATTGAAATCCATAAAAAGTAAAGGGAAAACTTCTTGGCCAAGGAATCTACCCTATATGTATAACTCGAATCCAAAGCCTTTTCTCTATCCTTTTTATTTATTTTAAGTATTTTTCAAGAATAGGAGAGAGAGAAAGTGAGAGGATAAATGCTAGTTTTCCTTTTTTGTATATTGGACTCATTTAATCATAAAGAAATTAAAGGAAGCATATTTTCTATGCCAAAACTCATCTAAAGGATTCAATATTTGGGGTAACTTGCGTTGCAATCCAAGTTTTAAGTTTTATAGTTGAAAATTTGCAACTAAGACCCTAAACTTATTTTATTTAAAAGTTGGGATCTTACAACTATGGTCTATGGATTATACATATTTTGCTCCTATCTATTAGGCTTAGAAGTGATTGTCTGCATGATCATGTTGTTGTTAAATACTTAATGTTAAGAAAAGGTTGTGAAACCAATGTTGATCATATGGATCTTATTGTTGCAAGAGTTTGATCTAGAAATCAAGAATAGAAGAGAATTGAAAACATTACTGTGGATCATCTCAACCAATTTTATGTTCAAGATGGTGACTCAATCCCTATGAATCACTCTTTGCCTAATGACCACTTGCTGAAGGTGACCACATCCAAACCATGGCACCATAATTTTGTTAATTACCTAGCTATGGGGGTCTTCATCCATATTACACAGGGAACAAAAAGAAGAAGACTGTGTTTGCAATTTGTATTACTATTGGGATGATCATTATCTATTCATGTTGTGTTCATATGGCCTCTACCTCCAGCGCATCCCCGAAGAGGACACTCCTTTAATTCTTGAATAGTGTCATTATAGCCCTACTAGAGGCCACATAAGCTCCAAATAGACCACCATCAAGGTACTTCATTGTGGGTTCTTCTAGCCCTCTATCTTTAAGGGTCCTTACAACTATGTTAAATCTTGTGACCGTTGTTAGGGATCTGGTAATATATTTGAGAGGGATGAGATGTCACTCGATCTCTAGTAGAAACTTGAGATCTTCGATGTTTGGGGTATGGATTACATGGGTCTATTCCCCTCTTCTTATGGCTTCTTCTACATCCTTGACGTAGTTGATTATGTTTACAAATGGGTCGAAGACATCCCCACATTTTCTAGTGACCCAAAAAAGTCATCAAGTTATTCAAAGACATCATCTTTACACACTTTATAGTCCTTGTCACTATCATTTCTTATGGATATCACTTTCTTGAACACACTTTTGAAGTGCTCCTTCACAAATATGGAGTCTCTCACCATGTGGCTACTCTAAACACCCTCATATGAGTGGTCAAGTGGATGTTTTCAAACATCAGATCAAAGTCATTCTCAAGAAGATAGTTGATCAAAGGAGGCAAGATTGGGCTCACAAGCTGAATAACGCATTTTAGGCCTATAGAATGGCTTAAAAGACTCCCATGAGTACTACACGTTTTCACTTGATTTATATGAAGTCTTGTCGGTTACCAGTGGAGCTTGAACATAAGGCTTAGTGGGCGATCAAACAACTCAACTTTGATCTCTATGTGGTGAAATAAAGCAAACGGCTTCAAATGCAAGAGGTAGAAGAGATACTTTGACAACGTATGAGAATATGCGCAATCACAAGGAGTGCACCAAGATTGGCATGATGGCTACTTGAAGGAGGAAGCTCTATAGGTCAAATTTCAAGTTTTATTGCACAACTCTTGCCTCCAGCTTTTTCCAACAAAGCTTAGGACTCGATGGTCGAGTCCATTCATCATCAGACACATCTTCCCTCATTGATCCATTATAATTTTGAGTGAGAAGACTGGTGAATTCAAAGTCAACGACCATTGTCTCAAATGCTAGTTGACATTGGACGATATGCATGCCAGTCAACCACTCATGCCTCTTCCCTCTATATACATTGATTGAGATCTAGGCGTCAAACCCCCAATGCTAAACAAAGGCACTTCTCAAAGGCAACCTGAGGGATACTTTCATGTTATTTTATTTTCATAGTCACTGCATCAACTAGATAATGCATCCCATGATGAGATCAACAGTTCTAACAATTTTAATTATTAATTTATGACTTTAATGAACAGATCCCAACCATAACTTGTAGTCCAACCAACAAAAATTTTGCTACACCATCTCATATTAAGTGTTTGCTCGAGGATGAGACAAGTATCTAAGCTCAGGGTGGAGGGTACGTATATTACTTTCTACCCACACACATCTATTTCTACTTATGATCCCATCGTTGTATCTTTATGTTGTATTTAGCTTAAAAAAATCAAAATTATTATTTTAAAGGTAATATATGTCATTATCTAGCCGATTGAGATTCAATATCTACGTTTGCATCCATTCACTATATCATCACTTCACTCCTTTTATTAGAAGAAACACCTCACAACGACCAATGTTCAAAACCAACCAACCAATGGAAATCACCATTTGTACCCTAGGAACCTAAACCATGTTTCCTTGGAAAAGATAAGTATTTGAGGAACAAAGAGGGGTCAAACACATTATTCTTCTAACCAAATTGTGATAAAAATTCCACATAACTTTATCCATTATTATTTCACTTTTTGATCATAAGTGGGAATAGGAGAACAACAAGATGCACTCAATTGCAAATCAATTTGCATGTGGATATCATCCCTCATTTACACTTCTTCTTCCAACTTCTTACCTTTCTTCCACCAAAAATAAAATAAAGAATCACAAAAGGTGCCAAACCCTAAGTTTGGGGTGGCACACCCCCTCCTGACTCTATTCATTTCGTCATTTTCCTTTATATGTAATAGGGCATACCACCAAAAGTAAGAAAGGATGACAATATGCATGACAAGCAAATCTTGTCAATCATTTAAGGCAAAAAGAAAAAAATGCAATCTCAAGTCGATAGAGGCGAGATTCACATTTGCCTTCCTCACCCCTCTTCTCTCCATTTCTAACCCAGAGACACAATAAATATCTTAATTTGATATCCTTTTCATCAACCCTAGTGTTGGATCATATGCGTACTTACTGTTATGTGGGATTCTCTACATTCTTATGAAAATCTTAAATGTGCTTGGCATCAAGGATAGTAGTGAGGAAGTATTTTTGGGAAACAAAATTGGAAACAAAGGCATTGACATATGTGTTTTGTGATCTCAGGGAGTTGGAAAGCTTGGATATATCATGTGATGTGAAGGTGAGATAGTCACATGGGTTGAAAGTTCTAATTTGGTGATTATAAGGACCTAGTTTCTTCTTAGCCATCTAACTAGAGTTTGTTGAATGGTTACATTCTTAGCTAGAGTCATAATAGTTTAAGCTTGATTCATGATGTTAGTTTACTATGATGTTTTATGAGAAACCCTAAGCATACCTTATTTTTAATAACTAGGGTTTGAGAAATGGAAGACCCTAATTGACCAAATTGAGAATTTTGATAGTTTAAGAAAATTAAAATGTGATAAGTATAGTGGTACAGTTAATGATTTTTAATACTAATAGCTCTATTTTTTATATTTGGATACAGTTTGGATAACTAGAATATAAGCTCTATTGAAAAATATCAGAATTTTTGGATGTGTGATCGACATGTTGGTCAGTCGAGTTTCCCCAAGAAACTCAACTGACCATGCATCTATACTGAAATATAACAATCAGGTAATTTTTTATGTAATAATCAAGATAAATTTTAACTATGGATTGGATCTCAATTTCAAAATCCTATTATTTTTTAGGACTTTTGGATGATATATGAGTGACTATGTATTGTGTGTCAGTCGATCTTCTTATCAGAAACAACTCAGATGACCAACCATTCTGAATAAATAAAAAAGAAGACTGAAAATGGTTTTTGACTTGTTTGTAATTGAACCAAGAACGTCAATCAATCTCAATCATCAATCTAACATCATAGTATCTCCCGTGATCTATAATTTCTTGTTCAAAATATGAAATTCTAGAAAGGGGGAGAGGGAAAATTATGGGGTTGAATAAGAAATCCTTAGAAATGATGATTTAGGGTTTCAGCTACATAAAGCTTGTAAATTAATGTAAGCTCACCAATCCCAAATAGCTTTTCATGGTGTATACTCTCTCCTATGATTGAAATTCATCCCTCTTGTGAATAAAAAAGTGTAGCAAATCACCTATTTTCTTTTCCTTTCCCTCATATTCTTTTTTTTCATGAGTTGAAAAGAGCAATAAATGGATTCAATCCTCATGAGTTGGTTGGATTTCTAGAAACTCATATAATGTGGGATATTTTTAAGGTGATTGGAACACGAGGTGAGTGTATGCCTCCCTCTTAACATCTATAATCATGTTGAAATCCTAATTCTATCCAAGTAAAGTAAACAAGATCCCTGCATGCATTTGTATGTATTTGGGTATTCGGTTGGAAAAACTTTGAATAAAATGCTATTGATTTAGATTGTTTCTCGTTTTCTTGTTTTTTTCTTCTAATTCATGATATGCTGACTCAGGTTCTAGGGGAAATCATATGGATAGAGAACTAAGTTGTTTTATATGAATATTGCCAAAAATCCTACCTAGTGAATGATATGCTTGGGAATTGAGTTGACAAGTATAGAATCATGTTTGAACTTAACCAGAATGAGTTACTCTGTTGTACTTTTAGATCTTTTCTAGAATTATATATGACATGTATATGAAGTCCGGTATGAGGGTTTAAAATGCAAGTTTTCCATGTATAAGGTTAATTTTAATGTTTTGACTCAAATGAACCAACAAATAAATATATACTTATAAATAGTGGATTGATTGTGTGGAAGTCAAAATTATGGTTTTCATGTATAGTGAATATCCTATATGAATCTTTGTCCCCCTGATGAGGTTAGTGAATAGGAAGGCTCTTATGATGCATTGAACTAAGCCAACTTCTTGAAAACCTTAGAAATTCAGTAGTAAGACGAGAATGATAGATAATTCCCAAACATGTATATAATCTTGTAAATGATACGAGTTGTTCAATTGTAGATGTTATTACATAAATCAAAGGCAAGGTGTACTATTAATATGGTCTAAGTATGATGCATCTATTGTAGTATAATTTGATAAATGTGAGTATATTCCCCATCGATGCAAATATTTTATAAAAGTCACACTACAAAAGTTGAGATAATGACTAGTGATTAAAGAGTAAAAAAGTAAACCTAATCTATATCACTTGAAATGAAGAGTTTTATGAAGAAGAAAAAGATTGAATTTAATCACCTTGTTGCCATTGAGAATTCAATAACATAGTTTAACTAACCAAATGCAAAGATAGGGAGTGGACATGGGTAAATTTAAGTGGAACAATGAGTAATGGATAAATAATATGAGATGAGTGTGAAGAAATGCTTAAGTTGTTTATATTAAGTATATACCAAATAACCTAAATGGAAGTAAATGCACTTAGATTAAATTGTGAAGGATTTTAATGATTAAGAATATTATATATCAAGTGAATAGACATGATGAATTACAAGAATAGTAGTGAAAAAATAAGAAGTTTAGAGTAATTGGTGGAGTTAATTGGTGGAGATAAGAACCTAATTGGTGGATTTAATTGGTGGAGATAATAACCTAATTGGTGGAGATAAGAAACTAATTCTTAAATCTAAGAGCCAACTCTAACCCTAATGTGAGAACTTAGGTAATAGCAGTGAAGAATATTCTTTTATGAGAAACTAATGAGCATACATGACTGAATATAACTTGAGTTGCCTAGAAGAAAGGAAATCGAGGTTGTTAACTGGAATTCTTAGAACGTATACTGGGACTCTAATTTGTGCTAGAATAATCATGTTTTGATAATGACCAACTATGTTAAATTTTAAATTAATTAAAAAATGTGTTGAATGGTAACCTTATTTGAGGCATATTAAATAATTAAATATGAGGTACAAATATGTGTTAATGTGTCTGAAATGGTATTTCTTCATATCTAAGGAAATTATATGACATGAGTCAATTTTTGTATAACTAACCTGACATGAGCATGAGAGTGTTCATATGTTGATATTTCAGCGTCTTGACGTCTCTGTGAATATATGATGACAAATTTGATATGAATGAATTGATAAAAACAATGTTGATATTTGATTAACATGCCATTATTATATTTTAGAAAATCTTGGTTAGTGTAAATACTGGAAATAATATAATGTCTTGAGATGATATCCCACTGATTATGACTCATATGAATTGATGTGAGGATGTGGATAAAAATGTATGTTGTAAATTATAGATTTTTGTGCTTCTTATTTCAATCATTGTCTTTTTTGTTAAGCTTAATATGATTCATGTCATTCTAGTTGCACCATGTGGACACTAACTACAATAGAAAATTTTAACTACCATGAATAATGAAGATGACTAATTACGCAAGAGTAAAGACTAACTAAGCTAACACTAGTTAACAAGAGAGTAATTAAGGATTTAATGTAACTAAGGGCAGTGTGAGACATTTAGGGTAATGCGATTATCATCTAGGTTAGGGTCATAACATGAAAACTTTACTCATTGATTTAGATTGTAATACAAACAACAAGTTAAAAGATAGAGACTTGCCCTAAACTTCTAACTGGCCATGGATGGAATGGGGTGTGTATAGGGGAACTACTCCCTATCAACCCCTATCTAACCTTTCAAGGCTCATTTAGATTAGGGTTTAGGTGTAATTAAACTAGGATTAATCAAGTATAGGTTTATAAAATAGAGATATTAAGGGAATTGGGGATCAAGGGTAGTAATGGAGGGTCGAAATGAGGGTATTCCACCTCACATCACCTACCATCTAGCCTTCAGATAACTTTAATCCAGTTGCACTAAGTGCCGCTAACTAGCTACTTATATTTGACACATAGGAGTAGGAGAAGGGATAGATATATAGGAAGATGGGGTGCTATCTAGGGATTCACTAGTTGGACCTAGGAGCAAATCCTAAAATATCTACATATAGGCCATTTCTCCTAGAACCTAGGTTTTTCAAGCATAAACCACAATGTAATCCATGGAAAATGAGATAAAAGTATAAGACAATCATTATAAAACTCATTCATATAGTTTACACATTACTTTATCCCCAACATGGTGTCGAAGTCAAATTTTAACCCCTAACTAGTGTTTTACAAAAAGGTCTCACAAACTGTATAAGCAGCCCACATATACTTCTCCGCTCATAAGGTCAATTAGTCGGTGACTTTTAGATGGAATTTTGTTATTTCCACCCAAAGGTGATTTTTAGATGAACTTTTGTTATCTCCACCCAAACTAGATTATATTTTTATTGATAACATTCTCTTGAGGTATTATTTTTATGTAAGTTTTGTACAAGAGTTGGACGCTTATTTGATCTTTGTTGTTTTGGACCTCTAGGACATGTGGTCATACTTTTTTATGATTTGTTTAGTGTTCATTGTTATGTACTTCTGTTTAACCATTTTGTGTGTGCTTCATTGGAGATTATACTTAAATGATTCTAGAAGACATTCCAATGGTGCTTTACTTTTCATTGAAACTTTATATTTGAATCTATCTCAATTTTTAGGGTTTAATTATGTAATTGTACAAATTAAACATGTTATAATATGATTATTTATATATAATAGTTTGGTTATTAGAAACTCCAAAACCACCTATACTTTTGCACATACTCCCACATACCACATATATATAGCATGTGACTGGTGTTTTTCTCAAATGTGATCAAGAAAGTTGGCAGAATATGGTTCTTGAGGGGAGAGTCAAACTACAACTACTAGGGAGTTATGGTGCTTTCTTTTCCCAATGATGGTGCCAAAAAACTTGGTGCATTTCCCCCCACCTCAAGGTTTATAAACCTAAATCAATTGAATTCTGATTAGATGCGCCTCAAGGCTTAAACACACAATATGGTTATCTTGAATTTATAAAGCCCAAATAGGCTCGCTCACACAAACTAACACACTTCACCCATAAGAGCATGGGGTTGTGTTTTAGTATAGGAAAGTGGCAAGTTAGGGATCAAACCCGAGGGAGAGAGGGGGCACTAGAGCTAGATTGGTTTTGGGCTAGGTTCCTACTGTGAAATTTAGGATTGAAGAGTTTGAAGTTTGATATTGAGTAAATTACACGGAGATTGAAAAAACAAATAAATAAAGAGCAAGGATTAAAACCTAATCTAACCCTAGAAAATTAATTCTAAGGAGTAAGGAAAGACAAGCAAATAAGAAAAGGCAAGAAAGGAGCAAATTACACTAAGACAGACAAGAAGAGATTTACACTACATTATGATAGAAATTAAGGATATAAGATAATTATAGATCTAAAATATCAAGAACAAGGCAAAAGAAAGGCATGAAATTAACTAAGAAAGCAAAGAGCTAAAAAAGTAAAAACTAACTAAGCAAGAGGGCAAGTAGGATTATACATAATTATGGAAAGTGTGGGATGTTTGGGGAAATGTACTTATTAATTGAGTTGGGGGTGATAACATGCAAACATTACCCTTTCATTTAGATTACCAAACCAAAAAACAAGATAGATGATAATGAATTGCCCTAAACTACTAGTTGTCCATGTTGGTATGTATTCCCAGAGAGTCAATCATGTGATGATTGTAATTGTGTAAATGTAAATGATTTCATTATCAATAAAAGGCAACCTCCCAATTTATTTTGTTTCATTCAGTTATGAGATAATGATGTAAAATTATAAATGTCTAGAGAATAATATTACTCAATGACATATGTCTTCAAGTACATGGCTTGGAAGAATGAGATCATACAGATGTTAAGAGTACATATGAATATTCTCATTATGTCCTTGATCGGATGTTATAGTGGAAGGTCAATAGATAATGTTAACACATAATATCAGAGTATGAGTTGGTTGATGATAGAGTCTCATTAGTCATGATATGGCAATATCAAACCAATCACACATGTACATGTTAGATAACAGTGTAACAGACAGACCCACTATGAGAATGACACATGGAAGCCATCATCATGGAGGTAATAGTTAGTTCTCACAGTTATGGTGGTGGTTGTGGTTCTTAGACCTGAAATCATTGCACTCATCACATGTCACTGGGTACACTTTGACATCATCAAACGCACTCCTAAAACATGGGCTGTTATGGCAGTGATGATTAGGTGACTTTGATACATAGGGATAAACTATGAATGATAGAATAGGGATTTGTCCCTCCTACATGAGTTTGATGTTCTAGGCCTCTTGATTAGTGAGACTGAGAAATGCATGGCCATGCACATGTGAGTCAATATGTGATATTGAGGTTACATATATCTCTAACAGTTTGCTCTTGGTTCAAGAAACAAGATTGGATGAAAAAGAGGGTGGTTGTTTCATACCTTGAGTTCAATCTGAACATCAGTGACAGAGGAACTATACAAACACTATATCGCCATACACAAATTGTAGGTTGAATTTGTTCTCCAACTTTCCATTTACTTGGGTAGCATTGATGTGCACCTAGGCATCGCCCATTGCTTGTGATGTTATAAGTTGTTATGTACATTCATAGCCAAAGTAATATGGGACCTATAGGGTCACACACATAGGTGTTGACCTAAAAGAGGTGTTTGATCTTGAATGGTTGTTGAATTATGTACTAAAGTGTTTAGGTATTTAATTCATGCAACAACAGAGCACTGCCAAACGCCCATCCATGGCATGAGACAAATGTCTAGAGTGCCAACAGTCATCTCAAGGGTTGAGATGGGTGTGGAGTGTCAGACTCATTTGAGGTGAAATTGGCTTTGGATTGAACTGACCGGCCTGATTCGGCTCACCAGATGATTCTCTGGGTGGGAGAGAAGTACGTCTCACATGGGTGAGATGGCCCCGTTTGGGTAAGGGAAGGTTCTACATATTTCCAATTTTGTTTCAATTGTACATTACTTGTTGTGTAAGGATTTAATATGAAATATTAATTGGAAACAAATTACCAATTTCATGCGCGATTGGAAAGGTACCAAACAACCGTCTGGAGTGAGCCAGACGATCGCCTGGCATGCCAGACACCCGTATGGTGTGTCAGACGGCAATATGGTGTGTTAGACGACCGTTTTTGCTGGTGCAAGTTGTGAAAGTTCTAGAATTGTTGCAAAAAAATTGAGTTCTTTTGATGCCTTCCACTACCGCATCGACTGGGAACCCTAGCCCAAACCCCCCCCCCCCAATAAATAGTGGGGTACTGGGGGCTTCCCAGAGAACGACACATGCAATTGAGAATCAATTGCTATGACAAACATTGTTCTCTCTGGTTGTGGTAACCGAGAGAGCTCAAGCAAGTCCCACCTGACTAGGGAGGGATATCAAGGGAGAGAACAAATGAAATCATTGTTGTTCGAGAGAAAGTTGGTGACTAGTATGCCAACGGAAGGGACAACTCCTTCATGTCCATTCTAGCATGATGAAAAGAGTTCTAGGCGGTCCATGTGGACTTCTCTAGAAGCGAGAGGCCTTTGTTTGTCACTAAGGAGGACATCATCAACCAACAGTCCGTGACGAGAGGAGCTTCTACAGAAGACGACGTTTGAGTCTATTTTCTGTGGAGGAGCAGTTGGACGAGTCCCAATGCTATTAGAAGTCAGAGTTTCACAACTATAATGACAAGGATTGTCACTAGACTTGCTCCAGGACTATGTATCTCCTCAAAACCATCCTTCTCATATTATAGTAATTGATGCAATCCGTTGGTCATGGGGAATATGGTAGATAAATCTTTTTTGTTTCTGTTGCCTATCATGTAGCCATATTTCCCAATAGTGGTATCAGAGCCAACATCAATCTACTATATTATGGGATAATTGATATGATCAGATTTTGGTTTTTTCGTTCTATTATTGCATGTGATGTGAGTAATATCTTGTCAAATCCAATACCATAATAATCCCAAACTAATATATATATATGATATATATATATGCAATTTACACGCATCGCCCTAAAAGTAGTATTGATGGTGGATTTGCATTATGGTTATGGCAAATAACCCCTATTATATGTGCATGATTATGTGGTTAGTTGATCCTTTTATCTCGGTCTGCATACTGAGCCTCTATCTTATCTTCCCAATGTAAAGTTAATTATTTCCTACCTTTCTCCCCTCGAATGTAACTCGAGGTTTCTCAATAATCATGTAAAAGTAGGATAGTTTACTTTCTTGTTATGATCAAGAAGCGTTTCGAAGACGAGTCTACAAGATGGAGGACCATGAAGGCCATGGAGGGCCAGAAGGATAGGCCAATTTGACCGCCTAGTGGACCCACTCGATCCGTTGGAGAAGCCAATAGATGGTGGAATGATGGAACCATACGACTGGTGAGATGACCTAACAACCGTCCATGAGGCGAGTGAGTCAGTTCAAGGGTTGAACTGATCAACCTAGATTGGCAAGCATGGATCTTCATCAACAACAAGTTTGTACATGTTATGTGGACATAGGATGATGTAATTCCTTGAGGCTCCAAGAATTTACATTAGGCTGGCCATAACCATTGCTTTCGTTTATTGCATATTTTCATTGTGGGATATAACATGTGTATGATACATACTATATATATATATGGTGATTGGATAAAGTAAGTGTATTTATACAAACTCCCTTAATTAAAATATTAAGTCTTAGATTCCTTTTATTAGTAATACACATGAAAAGCTTGACCGACCAAGCTAGATTTGCACAAAGCATGGTGTGCCATCTATCTCATGGAAGTGTGATGGTAGATACGTAAATTTTCACAATGCATGGTGCAGATATATCATATTAACTATTGGGTCAGGCTTAACTGGTGACTTGGAGAGCCCAAGCCCAGTGGCATGCATATGATCATGGTAAAGATTTATCATCTATCCGAGAGTTTTGTATGATACAATTGGCATGATGGCCTACATAAATAGCTAGTTTGTGGGCGATCGAAAAAAGTTGACTCATGACTTGATGAAATATGGATCTTGGCCCACTAGAATATTATACACTACAATATTCGAAATTGATATGTGAAGGCTATCAATTTGAATAAAATAGTAGGAGCAATAATAATTAGAGACCTAATTAATATCGTTAAAATTTTCAAATCAAATCAAATCAAAGATTTTTGACAAAATGCAAATTTTCTCTTGTAGAATCAAATGACGAACAAATCTGAATTGCGATTGGTCCTAAAGAAAGACAAACTTGACGAGAGAAATTTTGATGACTGGTTTTGGATTTTGATGACTGGTTTTGTCAAACCAGTGCCAGAAATACCTGCTCTTGATGCACCTAGGGCACAAGTGGATGCTTACTGAAAGAATACCAATGATGCCTTAGAGATAAAGTACCTTATTCTTAGCTGCACAAACTATGAGTTGCATGAGCAATGTGAAGATATGAGTCTTCTTGAGATGGTAACACATCTTAGTAAGTTGACACTTGGTCTTATAGAGCAAGAAAGGGACGATATCATGAAGGTGCTGCTTGAGTCAAAGCTGATAGAGGGAACCTCAGTATAAGAACATGTGCTCAATATGATTGGACATGTGTATCATCTTGAAGAACTAGGATTCACCTTGAGCCAAGAGTTGGCCACTGATATGATTCTAAAGAGAATGCCAGAATCATACAACTGCTTTATTGCATATTACCATGTGAGTAACACAGCTGGACAGATGTCAGACTTGCTTGCCATGTTGATTCATACTAAAGCAAAATTGAAGAAGGAAAATCCCATGATGGTGATCAGCAGAGCTGAGTCCAAGGATCAAGGCAAGACTGAGAAGAGTTCTGAGGTCAAGCCTGAATCCACGTCTTCAACACTCAAGGTAAGGGGAAAGAAAAGAGCAAGAGGATCTTATCATTTGTACTCGAAGGCATTCAGGAAGAAGAAGATGGGGATGGTGATATCCACTTTAGGTATATACATTATTGAGATAAATCTATCTACTTCATCATCATGGGTACTATATATAGTATGTGGATCTCACATATGTTCTCATATGCATGGTCTGAAAGGAAGTAGGCCTTTGGGAAAATGTGAGGTGGAACTGCAAGTTGCTAATGGTGCAAGAGTCATGGCCAACACAATTGGGACCTATAGTTTATCTCTACCCATAGGTCTTGTAACAGAGTTAAAGAACTTGTATTATGTAACTGCTATAAATAGAAATATCATTTGTGTATCTTGTATGGACAAGGATGCATTTGAATTCCATATTAAAAATGGTCGATGTTCTATTTCAAAAGATGGGATCTTTTATTACAGTGCCTCAATGTCTTATGGTCTTTATTTGTTAGACATAAAGACAGATGTATACAATGTTAATAACAAAAGACTAAAACTCAACAAATCAAACAAAACATACCTTTGGCATTGTCGTCTAGGGCGCATAAATGAGAATTGCATATCTAGACTCCATAAAGATGGTTATCAGGAGCCTTTTGATTTTGAATCATTAGAGACATGTGAATCTTGTTTGTTGGGCAAGATGGATAAGACCCCTTTCATGGTAACAATGAGAGGGCTAGTAATCTATTAGGACTCCTACATACTGTTGTGTGTGGACCTTTTAGAACAACCACTAGAGATGGGTATCAATACTTCATTACCTTCACAAATGACTTCAATAGGTATGGTTTTGTTTATTTAATGAAACATAAGTCAGAAGCTCTTGACAAGTTCAAGGAGTTTATGAATGAAGTACAAAGCGAACTTGGTAAAAGTATTAAGGCACTTCATTCTTATCGAGGTGGAGAATACTTAAAGCAAGAGTTTGAGGACCTTGTTAGAGCCCATGAGATTGTATCCCAGTGGACTCCACCTGTACAAAGAAGGAATCACACATTACTAGATATGGTGTGATCGATGATGAGTTTACCTGAGCTTCTGACTACCTTCTAGAGGTATGCTCTACAAACCACCACGTTTACACTAAATTGAGTACCATCTAATTTGGTTCAAAAGACACCATATGAGATATGGAGTGGGAAGCATCCCAAAATGCCTTTTATGATGATTTGGGGGTGTGAAGCTTATGTCAATAAAATATTTCTTGAAAAGCTTGGCCCAAGATCTGATAAATGTTATTTTGTTGGATATCCTAAAGAAACTATGGGATACTACTTGTATAATCCATATGACAACAAAGTGTTTGTTGCCAGAGATATTGCATTACTAAAAAAGGAATTTATTTCCAAAGGAATAAGTGGGAGGTAAGTGGAACTCGAAGAGGTTCAAAACCAACAAGAAAACATTGAACCAGTAGATGTACAAGAGGAACCAAGATAATCACAAAGTGTTGTGAATCTCAAACTCCTCAAGTAACACATGGACCTCGTAGATCTAATAGGACACACCTTGAGCCTGAAAGATTTGGTTATCTTATAACTCAGGAAGGCAATGAACTGGTCATAGATGATGAGCCAATATCCTATAAATATGTTATTGAGGGACCAAATTCGGAGAAATCGCTTAAGGCCATGAGATCTGAGATGGAATCCACGTATACCAACAAAGTATGGACTTTGGTGGATCCACCTGAAGGGGTAAAACCCATAGGGTGCAAGTGGGCCTTCAAGAAGAAGATGGGCATGGATGGTGAAGTACAAACCTATAAGCAAAGGGTTTCAGACAAGTTCAAGATGGGCATGGATGGTGAAGTACAAACCTTTTCTCTAGTGGCCACAGTTTAGTCCATCAAGATCTTGCTTGCTATTGTAGCTTATCATTACTATGCGATTTGGCAAGTGGATGTTAAAACTGCATTCCTGAATAGGAATCTTGTTGAGGATGTGCATATACACATCCTAAGGGTTTTATAGATCCAAAGTTTGCAAATAAAGTCTGTAAGCTACAAAGGTCAATCTATGGATTGAAGCAAGCATCTCAGAGTTGGAATCTTTGTTTTGATGAGATAGTCAAAGGGTTTGGCTTTATTCAAAATGAAGATGAATCTTATGTGTACAAGAAGGTTAGTGGGAGCATAGTGGCATTCCTCATATTGTATGTAGATGACATACTATTCATGGGGAATGACATCCCTACTTTACAAAAGGTAAAGACATGGCTTGGAAATACATTCTCTATGAAAAACTTGGGAGAATCATCCTACATCTTGGGGATAAAGATCTATAGAGATAGATCCAGAAGGCTTCTTGGTCTAAGTCAGAGCACATACATTGACAAAGTGTTGAAGCGGTTCAACATGGAGAACTCAAAGAGAGGAAACTTGCCGGTGTTGCATGGAGTGACTATCTCTGAGAGTCAATGTACCAGTTCTTGTGAAGAAAGGGAACACATGAGTTTGATTCCATATGCCTCAACAATTGGATCAATCATGTACACAATGTTGTGCACTCGTCTAGACATCTCATATGCCTTGAGCATGACGAGAAGGTATCAGTCAGAACCAGGAGATGCTCATTGGAAAACTATGAAGAACATCCTCAAGTACTTGAGAAGGACTAAGGATCAATTCTTAGTCTACAGTGGAAAGGAAGAATTGGTGGTAAAGGGTTACACCGATGCAAGCTTACAAACTGATCAAGATGATTACAAATCACAATTAGGATTCATGTTTTGCCTAAACAATAGAGCTGTAAGTTGGAAGAGTTCCAAGAAACATATAATTGTCGATTCTACAATAAAGGCTATGTATATTGTTGCATTGAATGCAACAAAGGAAGCTGTAGGGATCAAGAAGTTCATTACAGAACTTTGGGTCTTTCCAAGCATTAGTGATGCAATCGAGCTATATTGTGACAACAATGGAGCTATTGCACAAGCTAAGGACCCCAGATCACATCGACGCTCAAAGCATATACAAAGGTGATATCATCTCATACGAGAGATAATACAACAAGGAGATGTAAAGATTTGTAAAGTACCAACAGAGAGAAATGTTGTCGACCCCTTGACAAAGGCACTTTCACAAAAAATCATGGCAAACAGTTAGATCACTTGGAATATGATTCTTGGGTGATTGGCTCTAAGTGCAAGTGGGAGTCTGTTGGTATGCATGCCTAGAGAGCCAATGCTGTGATGATTGTAATGGCATAAATGTAAATGATTTGATTATTAATAAAAGGCAAGATTCCAATTTATTTTGTCTAATTCACTTATGAGATAATGATGTAACATTATAAATGTCTAGAGAATAATATTACTCAATGGCGTATATCTTCAAGTATGTGAGTTGGAAGAATGAGATCATACAAATGTTAAGAGTACATATGAATATTCTTGTTATGTCCTTGATCGGTTGTTATAGTGGAAGGTCAATAGACAATGATAACACATAAGATCAGAGTGTGAGTTGGTTGATGATAGAGTCTCATTAGTCATGATATGGCAATATCAAACCAATCACACATGTACATGTTAGAGAATAGTATATCGGACAGACCCACTATGAGAATGACACATGGAAGCCATCGTCATGGAAGTCATAGTCAGTTCTCACAATGATGGTGGTGGTTGTGGTTCTTAGACATGAAATCATTGCACTCATCACATGTCATTGGGTACACTTTGACAATATCAAACACAGTCCTGAAACATGGGTTGTTATAACAGTGATGATTTGGTGACTTTGATACATGGAGATAGACTATGAATGATAAAAATGGGATTTGTCCCTCCTATAGGAGTTTGATTTCTAGGCCTCTTGATTAACGAGACTGAGAAATGCATGTCCATGAACATGTGAATCAATATGTGATATTGATCTTACATATATCTCAGACAGTATGCTCTTGGTTTAAGAAACAAGATTGAATGCAAAAGAGGGTGACTGTTCCATGCCTCGAGTTCAATCTGAACATCAATGACAAAGGAACTATACAAACACTGTAACACCATACACAAATTGTAGGTTGAAGTTGTTCTCCAACTTTTTATTTACTTGGGTAGCATTGATGTGTGACTAGGCACCGCTCATTACTTCTGATGTCATAAGTTGTTATGTACATTCACTGCCAACGTAATATGGGACCTATAGGATCACACACATAGGTCTCGACCTAGAAGAGGAGTTTGATCTTGAATGACTGTTGAATTAAGTACTAAAGTGTTTAAGTATTTAATTCACACAACAATAGCCTGACTGCACTTCCAAATGCCTATCTCATGGTATGAGACGACCGTCTAGAGTGCCAAACGGTTGTCTTAAGGGTTGAGATGGGCGTTTGAAGTGTCAGACTGATTCGAGGTGAAATTGGCTTTGGATTGAATTCACCGGCCTGACTCGGCTCACTAGATGGATGCCTCGCATGGGTGAGATGGACCGATTTGGGCGAGGGAAGGTTCTAGATATTTCCAAGTTCATTTTAGTTGTACATTATTTGTTGTGTAAGGAATTAATATGTGATCTTAATTGGAAATGAATTACTAATTTCATGTGCGACAGAGAAAGTACCAGATGGTCGTCTGGAGTGAGCTAGACAACCGTATGGTTGTCAGATGACCATTTTGGCTGGCACAAGTTGCAAAAGTTCCAAAATTGTTGTAAAAATATGAGATCTTCGGTCTCTTCCACTCCCGCAGACTAGGAACCCTGGCCCAAACCCCACCTATAAATAGAGGGGTATGGGGGGATTCCCAGAGCACAACAAAGACAATTGAGAATGAATTGCTCTAACAGATGTTGTCCTCTTTGGTTGTGGTAACCGAGATATCCCAATCAAGTCCTACCCAACTACGTGGGATAGCAAGGGAGAGAACAACTAAAATCATTATTTTAGGAGATCAGGTTGGTGACTAGTACGCCAATAGAAGGGACGAATCCTTCCTATCTATTGTAGCAAGACGAGGCGGTCCATGTGAACTTGTTTAGAGGTGGGGGGCCATTGTCTACCGCTAAGGAGGACATCATCAACCATCAATCCATGACAAAAGGAGCTGCTGCAGAAGATGATATTCGAGTCTGCTATCTGTGGAGTAGCAGTCAGATGAGTCCCAGTGCAACTAGAAGTCAGAGTTGCTCAACTACAACAAAGAGGATTATCACTGGACTTTCTCCAGGACCAAGTATATCCTCAAAACCATCTTTCTCATAATAAAGTAATTGACGTGATCCGTTGGTCAAGGGAAATATGGTAGGTATTTTTTTTTAATTTCTTCTTCCTATCCTGTAGCCATATTTCCCAACCGTCTATGGATGGGATAGGGTGTGTATAGGGGAACTAGTCACTATTACTGATAGCATCTCATTTTGTGAACTTTTTGCACCTCTTTTATTCATGTTTGAACATCCCTTTTGTGGATTTTTCTGTCTATTTTAATATCTTTGATCAATATCTAGATCTGACTTACTAACCTTTCCCAATCCATGCAGACTGTGACATCAGTCGCGACTGAGATGATCCATCACAACTATGATGCAAAATGTCATGACCGAGAAGGGGTCGCAACCTAGAAAAAAGAAGCAAACACAACACCAGTCATGATCAAGAATGTCGTCACGGCCGCAAATGCTTGACGACCTCTGATGGAGTTGCGGTCGTAATGATACCTCCTCACCACGATCGAGGCACATGTTACTACCGCAACTGCATGTCGCGACTGCAACAATGGTCTCGATCAAGGCATGTGTCATGACCGCCAGAGGGTGTTAAGTTGGTGGGAAATGCCTATAAATAGGCCCTCGACTCAATATAAAAGGGGATCATCATCAAGAGAAACAAAGTGCTGCCAAACTCTAGAGCCATTCTTGTTCATCTCCATTGATCTTGGATCTGTGAAGGCAAAAGTTGGATTTATAACGCCGTTATGCTGCCCGTTAACATGTGTGGCTAAACACCTAACTTGGGTTGGGAGTATCTACTAAGGTTCCCCCAACATGTATATACTTGCATCCCTTGAATATATATATATATATATATATATATATATATATATATATATATATATATATATATATACACCCCTAGCAAGATTATCTCCATACTCTTGTTCTTAATGCTTCACTTGTATGCTTAGCTACCATCTTGTGATGTATGTTTGTTAGTGCCTTGAATGAGTAGTACTAGCCTTATCTATGTGTTATGGAGTAGTATGAATGCATGAAAATGTTGGAATACTAAAGCTGACAGTCATATGGTTTGCTTTGTGGTTGTTTGTTTGTCATCTCAAGAGAGAAACAACCTTATAATCTAGATCTATCCTAAGCTCGAGAGAGGAGGTAATAGACATATATGATGATTGATTGTAATCTTGCTAAGGGTATATAAAGGGGTGTGAGTATTGCATGTTGGTGAGAGATCTTAGTAGGTGAAACCCGATCCAGGTTCCCTTCCATACTTTGGTTACATATTTCTTGTTTGACCTTATTCTCTTATTTTCTTATTTTCTTTTTATTTTTCTTTTATTGCTTTTCTTGGAGTGATATTGTTCCTTATAGAACACCATATTGATCTATATTTTCATTTGGTGTATTTGAGTCTAAGGCCCTACATTCCTAGCACACACCAACCTCATCCTTGTGGTTTAACCCCAATTTTCTACATCATACCCCATATAATAGTTGCGGGGGTCTGAGTGTCGGGTTATAAATCTATGAGTCCGATTACTCTAGATCCACTCCATTTTGGATGTGTGATTTAGGCTGGTCAACTTTTTTCCGCCATTGCCGGGGACAAGGCAAAAAGGTACTGTTAAGAATATGAGTCTACTCATTATACACCCGTGCCTCAAGCTTAGAAATAAGCTTGAATGCACAAAAACTCTAAATCTTCTACGTCTAGATTTCTTAGGATATTTCATTTTACACATCCATTTTTCTAAATTTACTGTGTGATCTATTTAGGAAGTATGAAGGGAAGCAAATTTAATCTACACCTCTCCCTTTTTTCAAGACACCATGTTGCCTCATAGAGATGGTAGCCTTACCGGGGAGGATCGGAATGCAAGAGTCTAACATATTCATCCACCTACAAAAACCAAAGAAGAAAGAGAGGAACGTCACTCTAACAGTAGTCATCATGAGGAAGAAGATCAATTAGAGCGATAAGAAGGGGAGCGACACCATCATGAGTACCGCCACCACCGCAACAGAAGGCACAAAAGGAATCCTCGTGATGGTGAACATGATACGATAACAGTGAAGAGGAAGATGATGAAGAAGGTAAAACACTTAGAGAATTGGCTGCTACCAGAGCTAATGAGTCAAAATGCCCAATCGTCATCCCTCAATTCATTGCCGCTAATTTCGAGCCAAAACCTGCTATCATTCAATTATTTAGAACAAGCCTTTCTGAGGGATTTTGAAGAACAAGAATCCTTACCATCATGTTGATGCCTTCAAAACCATCTGTGAGGATGAAGGGAGTGCCTTAAGAAGTCATTTATTGCAAGGGATTCATATTCTCTCTAGAGGATAAAGCTTTGTCCTGGTATCTTAACCTACCTCACCTGTCTATAGATGGATGGAGGCCTCTCACTGATGCTTTCATCACTAAATTCTACCCCACTGAGAAAACCATTCAAAATAGGCAAAAGGCCAATTCCTTATTACAAAAGGCTGGAGAGAACCTTCATGAAGCTTGGGAATGATATCATGAGTATCAAAGGGATTGTCCTCATCACAACTACCGTAAAGGATTGTTGGTGACAATGTTTTACAATGGGCTGACTCCCATGGAGCAGATCTCACCGAATGCAGCCATTGAGAGTGATTTTCTTGGAAAGAAGCCGAGCAGAACTATAAAGATCATCGAAAACATGGCTGCATTGCAAGAAGACATGGAGTATGAGAGAAGTGATAGAGGATCAGCCAAGAAGGTTGGTTCTGAAAGACCATCAGTCAAAGCCAAAGCTTTGGAAACCATCACAGCTAACATCGACATCAAATAACTAAAAGACACTAGAGGCAAAGGCAAGAAACCCACTGAGAAAGTCATGAAGTGTGTCACATGTGGTGAAGGAGGACATGGAGTTGACAATTGTATTTATACACTGCCGAAAGAAAGCAAAGAGAGTGAAAGTGAAGAAGAGATAGAAAAGGTCCCTTATTCAAATTTTAAACGGTCAGATCAACCATGATTTAATTATGGCAACAAAGACGCTGCTAAGAATTCTCATCAATGAAGTGGTTCATCTAAACTGCATGCAGGATTCGAGAAAAAAAGTGGACCGACTTAGTATACTAGAACTACTAGCTATCAATCAAACAAGAACAATTATCAAGGTCAATATCAAAATAAAAATGCGAGCCATCCAAATCAAGGACAAAATCGAAGTTAGAATTAGACAAAGGATAACAACTAGCCTGATATGATAGCTCAGTTGTTCAATTTTGCAAAAAGGAAAGCTTCAGTAAACGACCAGCTTACTCAAAGCACCATGACCAACTCAAGAGTGTTAATTACGATGCAAACTAATATGGTATACATGCAAACACATCAAAGACAGATTGATCAACAACTAGCCCAGCTAGAAGAGCTTATGAAGAATCCTTCAGGGAGGACCCCACCGAATACAAAGACCACGACAATGGCCACCCTTCGATCTGGAAGGACACTGGAAGATTCTGGTGCCAAGAGCACCACAGAGGAAAAAGACCATAATGAGCCACAACCTGAAAAAGTAGTTGTACAAGAAGAATATGAAAGAGACGAGCCCACTAATGAAGACAAGAAAGAATAAGAAGACAAAAAGAAGAAAGGTGCAACAAGGGCCAAGAAACCAGATCCTATGGAAGAGGCCTTTACAAAGAGAAATCCCTATCCCCCGAGGGTCCCATTTTCCTAAAAAATGATTAAGGCTCATCTCAAGAAGAGATATGAGAAGTTTATGGAGGTAGTAAAGAAGTTACACATGGATATTAGGTTTTTGGATGCAATTGAAGAGATGGCTACATATGCTAGATTCTTCAAGGACTTAATCACTATAAGAAGGAGAGGGAACCACATTGAGACAATACAATTGACCAAAATGTGGAGTGCCTACCAACAAAGAAGAAAGATCTAGGGGCATTCAATATACCCATATGTGCTGGAGACAACGTAGAAAGAAAAGGGTTAGCTGACTTGGGAGCGAGCATTAGCCTTATGCCATTGACCCTAGCTCAAAGGCTAGGATTGATAGATATGGTAAAAACTAGAATGAGAATCAAATTGGCCGATCACACCTTTACAAAATGAGTGGGAATAGTAGAAGATGTCCCAATTTGTGTTGGGTGATTCTTTATACCATGTGATATAGTGGTGATCGACATTATTGAGGACCCAAAGTGCCCAAATATATTCGGAAGACCCTTCCTTGCCACAGGAAGAGATCTAATAGATGTGGCAAAAGGGATTATTACTCTCCGTGTTGGTAATGATCACATAGATTTCTGTGTGCAAGACGCTATGAGGGGACCCTCTCTGTTTGAATTGGCTTACTTCATGGATAGATATAACCAATACTATGAAGAAGTGCAAGAGGAGAAGGTCGTTGTTGATCCACTCATGCGAGCCTTGAATAACCATGACCCTAGTTTGGAAGACCCAGAAGTGGTTGAGGTTCTGGACTACTTGAATCAACCTGACGAAGAGGAATTCAGTGATGAGGAAGAAGTAACCTTTGAACAACAAAGTATGTGTCGCTCAAGCAAACCCCTGAAGAGAAGGAAGAATCAAAACTGAAGCCAGAGTTAAAGCCACTGCCTGAAGGGCTGTAGTATGAATTCTTTGATGATGAAGAGAGGAATTCGATGATTGTGAATGCAGATCTCACAAATGAACAAATGGAAAATCTGCTGAAGGAACCCAGACTACATAGGAAGTTTATAGGATATTCTATAGAAGATATCAAGGGCCTCAGTCCAACTCTGTGCATGCACACAATCAACCTAGAAGAGACTGCTAAACCACTGATTCAGCCACTAAGGAAATTAAATAAGATGTTGAAAGAAGTAGTAAAGAAAGAGATAATAAAACTACGTGATGCAGGAATCATCTACCCCATAAGTGATAGCAAGTGGGTCAACCCGATCCATGTTGTACTAAAGAAGGGAGGGATAATGGTAGTGAAAGGAAGCAATGGGGATGAAGTAGCGACTCCGACAGTTACCAGGTGGAGAACGTGTATCGACTATCACATGATTAATGCTGTAATAAGAAAAGACCACTTCCCTCTAACTTTCATCGACCAAGTTCTTGAAAGGCTAGTAGGTCAATCCTACTTCTATTTTCTCTATGGGTATTCGAGGTTCTATAAAGTCCCGCTACTTTTCAAAGGCACATGATATCCATGTTTTTTTTATTTTCTAGAAGACATAATGGAGGTATTCATGGACGACTTCTCAGTATATGGGCCCGACTTTGACAGATGCCTTGAAAACTCATCAAAGGTCTTACAAAGATACGAGGAGAAGAAACTTGTGCTTGCTTGAGAAAAATGACATTCTATGGTGACAAAAGGCATAGTGTTAGGGCACATAATCTCTAGAAAATTCTTGGAAATAGATAAAAATAAGATTGAAGCTATATCAAAGTTACCCCACTAAAATCTGCCACAGGAGTGAGGAATTTTCTAGGACATGTTGGATATTACAAAATATTCATCAAAGATTTCTCAAATGTTGTGAAACCTTTTTCAAACTTGGTTGAAGATGTGGGTTTTGATTTCTCTGATAAATGTCTCAAATCATTCAATTTCCTAAAAAATGCCATAACCATAGCCCTGATACTTCAAGCGCATGATTGAAGATTTACTTTTAAAATCATGTGTGAGACTCAGGTAAAAGACACCACAATCGAGAAAGAAATGCTAGCAATAGTATTTTCTTTCGACAAGTTCAGATCCTACTTAATAGGATCAAAGGTGAAGGTGTACACAGATCACATGGCCATCAACTATCTCATGTAGAAAAAGGTGACAAAGATGAGACTATTGTGATGGGATTTGTTGCTATAAGAGTTCGACCGTGAAATCATAGACAAGAAAGGAACAAAGAATGTGGTGGCTGACCACTTGTCTAGAATAGTATAAACTGAAGAAAATTAGATACCAGTAAATGAAAATTACACAGATGAGGCCTTGATGATGGCCAAGTCAGTTGAATCAAATCCACCTTGGTTCGCTGACATCTGTAATTATGTGTCTTGCGAGCAATTGCCTCCCGAGATAACATATAGAAGAAGAATCTTTTCTCTGACCTGAAGAATTATTACTAGGATGACCCCATGTTGTTTAAGAAATGCTCCAACAACTTATATCGGCATTGTGTTCCAAAAGAAGTGGTGCCTCAAATCCTCAGGGTATGCCATTCCTCACCTTATGGAGGCCACCATGGAGGTGAAAGGATGACTACTAAGGTCTTACATTCAGGTTTTCATTGGCCAACACTTTTCAAGTATGCTATGCCTTTTATCAAATCATGTAAGGAATGCTAGCTGGCTGAAAATATTACAAAAAGAAATGAGATGCCTATGTCAAATTGGGTGGAAGTGGAGATATTTGATGTCTGGGGAGTGGATTACATGGGGCCCTTCCCTCCTTCCAGAGGAAACAAGTATATTTTGGTGGTAGTAGATTATGTCTTCAAGTGGGTAGAAGTTGTAGCAACCCCTACTTGTGACTTTAAAGTAGTTGTGAGACTATTCGAGAAGACCATTTCCCTAGATTCGGGATCCCACACACTGTCATTAGTGATGGGGGGTACCATTTCATGGAAAAATAGTTTGAAGCGTTGTTGAAGAAGTACGAGGTCAAGAATAAGGTAGCCACACCATACCACCCCCAAACGTCATGATAGGTCAAAGTTTAAAACTGATAGATTAAGTAAATATTAGATAAGACCATTGGCAAGACCCGTAAGGATTGGTCCAGGAAGTTAGATGATGCCCTGTGGGCATATAGAACTACTTACAAAACATCGATAGAGACTAACCCTACCGATTGATCAATGGAAACTTGTGCCATTCGTAAGTTGAACTAGAGCACAAGGCCCTTTGGGCCATCAAATTCTTGAATATGGATCTAGATAGAGCTGGGAAGAAAAGGTATTTGTAACTTCACGAGCTTGAGGAACTGAGGTTACATGCCTATGAGAATGCTCACATCTACAAGAAAAAAAACAAAGGTGTGGTATGACGCCCCAATCAAGCACACAGATGATTCCAAAGGAGACAAGGTTCTACTTTTCAATTTGAGAACCATGCTTTTTTCTAGGGAAACTTATGTCTAGGTGTTTGGTCCATTTTCTATAATCAAGATCTACCCATCTGGGGTAATGGAGATCACAAAGAAAATATTGGCACATTTAAGGTAATTTGGCACAGAGTCAACAGACACTATGAAGATGAAGCTTTTGTCATAAGGACAAAATTGGATTTTAAAGAGCCACAACCGTACCAACCAGAGAACCATGAGAAGCAAGAATTGAGAGTCAAGCTAAAGACTATAAATTAGTGCTTCTTGGGAGGCAACCCAAGGATTTATTGCTTTTGTAAATTTGCAATGCATTCTAATTTGTCCTTTAAGTAAACCGTGCAAATATTCAACTATGAACTTCCACTCTCTAAGTAGCCTTTAATTCCTAAAAAATAGATAATCTATTATGAATTAACATTTTTTGTTATTTTGTCCTCAATTGTTCTAATGATGTGCAATAGTTAAAAAACATGAATGTATGCTCTTCAAAATCCCTATATCAATCGAAACTCTTTTTAGTGTCTCGGTCGTGATACCTATCGTGGTTGAGATAGTTGTTGTGTTAGCTTAGCGTCATGACCGAGACACACATCTCAACTGTGATACCCATCACAGTCATGACATTTATTTTGGTCGTGACACCCACCGATTATAAAAGAGGAAGGTTTCTACAATAGTAATTTCCCCTTTTACTCTCTCTCTCTCTTCCTCTCGCACCATGACACAAGAACCCTAGCAAGGCAAAACCATGGAGTCGTGAGCAATCGCGATTGAGGCTAGATCACCAGAAGACGTCTGCGGAGGCCCTATGGAGCGACGAGCACCCTACCATCACCACTGCCACCTTCACTGTTCCCTCTTCCCCCCCTCCATTCTCTTCCTCTCTTACTCTAAGAAGGTACTGAGCATTCGACTATTTAATTAACTCACACCTTTACACTTTCTTCTTCTCAACGTGTTAATCACTTTTACTCCTATCTTCATCTCTAATTTGTCGTCTTCATAAAACCCTTGTTTTACCATTTGACTTCTCGTGCTTTGGTCATGCTCACGGTTGCGGTCACCATCTATGCTTTGATTCACCATGGTTTTGGCACCAACAGTTAGCTCCGCCCTCTCTACCATTTCACCTCTCCCTCTGGTGTCTTTGTCACGAAGGAGCCTCGATCGAGACACTCATCTCGATCTTGACGTACCTCACTCTCTTTCATGTTTTCTGACTAATCATTTCTGTGACATTCATCTCGATCACAACGATTGCCGCAACCACAACCTTTTTGACAAACTGACCCCTTGGTCACGACGAGCTAGCAATCTCGACCGCCTTTGTTCCATCTAAATGGTTAGTCACATTTTTGATGCTTTCTCTTTAGTTTACCCTCCACATCATCCACCAATCCATCTCTTCAACCCATCTCATTTCCCTGACTCCAAATATACATTTCGGTTGTGACACGTGTTCAGGGTCACGACACACAAACTTCTTTTCCGATTAAGTCAGAGAACCATGTTTTCTATTGCACACGCATCATAGTCATGATGGTCATTTTGATCATTGCGGTCACAACATGTTATCTTTTACGTTTCTGGCCTATCTCAATCGTGACACCCATCGCGGTCACAATAGATAGATATCTTGTTGTAGCGGTCACGATAGTTTTATATTTTGATCTCTATCTCGACCATTACACTAAGAACTGTAACAAATGCATACCTGAATAGTAATTAATATCATGTACAATACTAACTATCAAGTACCTGACAACCCTATGTTGCCAAAAATTGTAGAATGTCGACTTCAATGACTGACACCTTGACAAAGAAGGTGACCTCCCTGAAAGGAGAAGAACATGCCATCAAAAAAATCACCAAGGCACTGAACGATCACTCTGATCTGATGTTAGGAAAGAGACTCCGACTGGAGCTGATAAAGAAAAAGAATGAGTATATCTTGGGCCACAAGACACTGGAAGAATTTGAGGAGTCTCAGAGGACCACATGGACAAAGACTTTGGAATACCAGCCTGAAGAAGAAGAGCCTAAGAAAAAGGGAAAGTGAAAGGTCACTGAGCCAGTAGAAACCAAGACTAAGAAGCTAGAGAAGGCAGTGAAGATCGACTCAGAGGCCCAGAGATAAGAAGCTATCTCTAGGATAGAAAAGAAACAAGAACCAAAGGCTACAATAGTGATGCAATCATTGACTTTCATACTACGAGACTCAGTGCACAAATCTTGCTATGAGCTTATCAGGATGACTATGGTGTTCAAGCCTACGAGGTACATTTATGCTGAAGATTTCAAGAAGCTAGGGATCCATGATAGAGTAATGGATTTCCTCATAGGAGAAAACCTACACCATATCGACTTAGCTCAGATGATATCTCTGATAGAACTCACTGTCGACTTCATCTCCTCAATTGAAGTAGTGGATGTCGATAATAGACAAAGGAGGGAAGGAGGAGGAGACTTCAAGTGCATGTGAGAATGGGAGGGAAGGAGTATTATGTGATGGAGGAGATTTTGAACAAAATCTTCATAGATAATGATGAAGAAGCTAAGGCTTACTCAACAACACATGGAGATAAGACACACTAATAGGTATAGAAGCCACAAGATGTGGGAGAAGCTCACGGGAGAACCCACACATAGCCCAAAGAACTCAAAGGCAACACAAATATCCTCATGCTTTAATAGAGTGATACAGAAAATAACTTCAAATACGATCTTTACAAGATCAAAGACAGGGGGAGTGTCCAAAGGAGAACTATTCCTCATCTGGTCAATGATGAACAAGAGGCCAATAAACATAGGAAGGCTCATGATTGAGAAATTATCAAATGCTACAGGATAGGATGCCAAGAAGATGAAGGATCTCTACATGGGAGGGAATATACCACAAATTGCCTCCTACTTCATGCCAATTGAGCAATTGAAAAGATATGAGGAAACATAAGGGCACACGAAGATAGATATCAAGTACCTCACAACTGCTAGCATTATAGTACAGAAGAAGGAAAAACTCTTCTACAAGCAGTCCTACTCAAAGTTGATGCTTCCCTCCTACAAATGGTGTATTATGATGCCCACAAGCTGTGAACCATAGAAGAAGAGGTGAACAAAATGCACTCGAGTGCGATTAGAAGAGCTGGAGATCTGCATTCACCTACTAGCATGGGAGTTGGGCTACAACCATAGATGGAGATAGAACAACTAAAGACAATAAAAAGGAAGAAATTAACAATCACAAAACACAAAGACAAGAAACCAGATGCCACTCCTAAGAAGATAGAAGCGGCAAAGCAACCATCTCTAGATGATGAACCAACTCACCATGACGAAGGGTTCAATAATGCACCACCCTCCCCGCCCATCCCAAACAAGGTGTGGGAAATGCTAAACCTAGAGATGGCTGACAAACAAAGCAACTTTGTTGCTGTAAAAGAATGAACTCTGGAGGTTGAGAAGGAATCAAGCCATGGCCCTGAGGCCTCCAATCTTGCCCCAACCCCTCCTATGGTTGAAGCAGTGCCCGAGGTGCCCGAACAACCTGAAGCATCAACCACTGCACAAGCGATAGATGTTGAATGAGAAGCACGCATGACAAAGGAACTAGTGCAAGAAAAACCAACTTAGCCTTCAGAACCACTCCTTAAAGCAACAACAACAACACCATCAACACCGACAGCCGAACAACATCAACACCCACAAACTTTTGGTGATGTATTAGCACATCGATTTGATGCCATGTGGGCACATATACAATATTATTATGAAGTTAATTTCCATATCACCTCTAGCACGTGCACACTAATGACACATGTTCAAGGTTTAAAATGCAAAAACTGAATCGCTTCCCTAGTTCATGCAAGAGGTGATCAATAACCAGGCGATGATGATGGGGGCTATAAAAACTATTTTGAAAGAAATGGAAGACCTCAGAAAAGAGTGCGATCACATGTGAGTTGACAAGGAGATGATGTATAAAGGGTACGGGGAGGCATTGCAAGACTTGAAGCACGAATGCCAGCACTTAGAGGAAGAGTGAAAAGAAATGGCAGTAGAGCGCTAGGAGCTAGAAAACTAGTGAAATAGAAACATGTCAAGGCGTATGACTAGCCCTTCCCCATCTCATGCTTCCACAAGCCCTTCAAGCCCAGATCACGAGGATGATGACGTAGGCAGAGCAGGTGCACCCTTAGAACCCAACGATGAAAGTGCAAATGTAAAGCCCGCCTAAAGGGGAGATCCATCCACAAAAGAGGTGCCACCACAACCTGAAGAACCACAAGGTGCTGATGGAAACAAGATAAACACATTAGTACATGAGTTCAATTTGAACTCCCACCCAACATAAGATGAGATGATCTTTGAAGAGCACCTGAACAAATGCATCTTCGGACAAGAGGCTGCCAATTCTGATAAGTTGACTTCTAGTGAGATAACAACTCTAAATAAAATCCTGGATGAAATGAACATTGGCATGAATATAAGTGACATATACCTCTAAGAACCATCACATAATGAATACAACAATGCCATATATGAGATGGTTGAAACTTTAGCAGCACTCAAGAAAGTAGTGCTTGAGTCGCCATCAGAGGCAAACTAGCTCGTAGAGGAGTCCATTACATCAATTACCACCAACAACATGATACAAGCAGAGCCAATGGTGAAGAAGATTACTGAAGAGCTGACCCCTACTCCTTCTGCCCTGGATTCTCTTATACAAGTAGTAGGAGAAGGGACTTTTGAATATTATGAAGGTGACCTCTCTTTGTTCTCTATCAACGAGCCAACCAAAAAGCAAAGCCCATCCACTGATAAAGAAGAGTTGGGTGTCACTCCACCTCTCCCATGCAAGATGGAAAGCATGGACATGTCCTCAATCTCTAGAATAACATGCACGGATGTCCATGTCCTGGAAGATGTTCTAGATGACAACCTTCCAGACACATATGTTTTGTATCATAAAAAAGGAAGGTCTCTGTCCATGGAACACTTTAGAGGTATCTTTTTGAAGAGAGTACATGTTCACAAGAAGTTATTTAAAGTGCTCTATGCAACACTACTTGATGAGTTCCTTCACCCTGAGAAAGTGCAACCAGTGTTCAATGACACAACTCATCTGGCAGGCAACTATTTGATCGAAAGTTTAATTTTGAAGATGTCAAAGAACTAAAACATGATGTGAATAGGGCAGAAACCTGATTTGTAACCCTACTTATAAGGGCAGTCAAGCACTGGGCTATAATAGTTGTGAATCCTTATGAGCGCCGCACCATAGTGTATAAACTATTGTGTCACTGAGTTGGACATCACTTCCCTAGTGTACAAAATGAAGGAAGCCAGGGATATCCTAAAGGTACCACTACATCTGCAATGTGTAATCCAAATAGCAGGAGATCGCCACCAAGGAATCTGGAAACAATTCTCTATCTGTAAGAAGGTACATTAGGAAGAGGCATGGATAGGGGATTGTGCTTTCATTATATTAAGAATGATGGAAGCCATCAACAAGGGAATTCCACTAGAAGACCTATGCAACGAAGATCTGCACAACCTACGTGGTGTCTATGCTATGCAAGTGATCTACGACCACCACTTCTTCAATGATCCGATAATGCCCTCAGATGTGATACCACGTAGGCTTCACACAGGAGTTCCCTTGCTTGAAAAGAAAACATGGCAAGAGCAACTGAAGACCCTGTGGATTGATCCTGATGAACCAGTCAGGGTAGTTGCTTGGAAATAAGGGTGGGCATCAGACAGTCAGCCTATAGAAACCACTCAAAATAAAGAACAACAAACTCAAGTTACATATGAGAAAGAAGTCACCCCCATAGCTAAGAAAGAGCAAGAAGAACCTGCTATTAATGAGCCTAAAGATAGAGAAATTAATGAAGATGATATGCCTGAAATCAATCCAGATGGTCCAACAAGGGAGACAGTGCCTAGTTTCTAGAACTTCAATAGAAAAGCTTGTGAAGGCCTGGCATTGGAATCTCTACAACTACTGATGAACTGCCTGAAGGAAAGCGATACTACATGGGACATAATCTTTGAGAGGGATGGCATCCGTGCTAAAGGATGAACTCCTTGAAATTTTGAAAATAGGAGGGTACCTTTCAGTGAGCATAATGACAACATACCAATCACTCCTAGGATACAACATGCCAAATGTACACATGGCATACTTCTTGCTTGTCGATGACATTCTAAAAGACAAGAAGCTAGGCAAAAAAGAGATCTTGTAGCCGTGTCTGATGAACTCTCTTCTATACTATGTATTCTTACATATTCTTTATGATAACCATTTGATCCTCTGAGTAGTCAATGTCATAGCAAAGGTTGTGATTCTATACAACAACTTAGATTCAACCTTCACACCTAACAAACGTACAAACATGACTACTGTGAAGACGCATACAGAAGGGAAGGCAACTACATGCATAGAAGCAATCATCGAGATGATCCACAATCATGGAAAGGGATACACGCACATAAAGGGCAAAGACTTCAGAAAGACACAATTCTGCCACAAAATCCCACAACAGATGCACTTATCCATTGATTGCGGATTCTACTACCTGACGTAGATGACAACCCTGGCCCTAATGAATATGAAGGCTGCATGAATAATAACACATGCTTCATGGAATATACACTAACATGATCCTACAATCAAAATGGACAATCATCTAAAACCAACAAAAAATAAAATAAGCTCGTTTATACCTACCGCTTCATTTTTGACACTTTAGGACAGAGTCAATGATAAGTTTGTGAGAGGAGTTATAAACATGCATGAGAGGTACAATTTTGTCACTTAAGTTTAATTTCCACTTGTACAAATTTTTACTTTTACCTCTGCAATATAGGAAATTTTGAAACAATTTTGAAAATTTTGAACAATCTTGAACAAACTCTTCCTATAGTTTGCAGTTGTAAACTTTCCCCTATGAGATTCAACTTTTCCCTTTTTCTTAGACTTGTTTGTCATCTTGATACCTTTTAGCATAATCATTTCTAGAGTGGTGCAAATGAGCTACCAATTTACATAAAAAGAAAAAGGACACAAAAATACATTTTTACTCCATTCTTACAGCAAAATGTTGTGTAAAGGTAAAAGAAAACCCATGAATCTATGGAACCCCTGAAATAAGGAGGACTCTACCAATCACGCTCCTGATGAATCTTTCTAGATTGATAGTACTAGCTAGAAAGTCTACATCTCCCATAAGATGGAAACATGTACCCCTTCCAATTTTTAATTATCCCCGCTTTGGGATGAAAAGAGGCTTGGCCGCCTAGAAATCCTATTAACCCCTTTCCCAACACCTAGAGCAGAATGAAAAGCCAAAAAGAAACTAAATCATGAGAGTTGTGCCTAAAAAGATGTCGAAGGATTCCACACGGCCGATGTATTACAACACCAATGAATGCAGATATGTCATGTCTGGAAGTAGAATATTGAAGCCGAGTTATATCGACCTGCATTCCAAAGCAACTCTCGCACAACCACCTCACACTACATCAGGGTCCATTTGGGCACAACACTGTCTTTACAACAACCCGTGGTTGAGGGAGACTGAGGGGTGTAGGAAAACACTAAAAGCCTGACCTACCCAAACACGATAGCTTAGGCCCAACCAAAATAAAGGTAGGGTGTGAAGGCTACCCCTTGTTGGAACCATTTACAAGTATAGCCAGAAACCAAGGGCATGAAGATCATTTTGAAGGAGAGTCCTTCATTACAAAAGGAAGTGGCTTAGGTACAAATTCACACAACTCCAAAAATAAAGGGGAAAATGGAAGTTTAGGAAGTGAGCCAAGCCTATCACAAAGGTTTTTGCTGTAAGGATGGAATAATTTGGTAATGGTGAATTCAGAAAAAGATAAATCATGTATGACTCATCACTTAATGATTTGATTCTATCTATTATCCTGGTGACAGACTAGACTTTATATTTGAAGGAGTTGATAACATCTCATTTTGTGAACTTTTTGCACCTGTTTTATTCCTATTTGAACATCCCTTTTGTGGATTTTTCTGTCTATTTTAATATCTTTGAACAATATCTAGATATGACATACTAACCTTTCCTAATCCATGCAGACCAGTAGCAAGTTACAATCATGATTTCAGTCGCGACCGAGATGATCCATCGCGGCCACAATGCAAGATGTCATGATCGAGAAGGGGTCGCAACCCAGACAGAAGAAGCAATCATGAAACCAGTCACGATCAAAAATGCCATCACGACCGCAAATGCTTGACGACCTGTGATGGAGTCACGGTCGTAAAGATACATCCTGACCGTGACCGAGGCACATGTTAATACCGCTACTGAACGTCACGACTACAAAAATGGTTTCAGTCGAGGAATGTGTCGCAACTGTGACATGGTGTTAAATTGGTGGGCAGTGCTTATAAATAGGCCCCTGACTCCATACAAAAGGAGGGATCATCATCAAGAGCAACGAAGTGCTGCCAAACTCCAGAGCCATTCTCGTTCATCTCCATTGGTCACCATCCCCTTCTTCGAGGGAAGGAGTTGCCATCTTCCATGCCCATACTAGATTTAGATCCAAAGTAGTATAGTTGGTGCATCACCTTCTCCCTTCTCTAGATCTACCATCTTCCTCACGTTGTGCCTTTCCCCCCTTTGTTATTCTTGATGTATCTACACTTCTGTAACACGGTTATTCTGCTTGTTAACATGTGTGGCTAAATACCTAACTTGGTTTGAGAGTATCCACTAAGGCTCCCCTAACATGTATATACTTGGATCCCCTTAAACATATATGCCTCTAGCAGGATTATCTCCATACTCTTGTTCTTAGCACGTCACTTGTATGCTTAGCTACCATCTTGTGATGTATGTTTGTTAGTGCCTCGAAAGAGTAGTACTAACCTTATCTAAGTGTTATGGTGTATTATGAATGCATGAAAATGTTGGAATACTAAAGCTGAAGGTCATATGGTTTGCTTTGTTGTTGTTTGTTTGTCATCTCAAGAGAGAGACAACCTTATAATCTAGATATATCCTAAGCTTGAGAGAGTAGGGAATAGACATATATGATGATTGATTGTAATGTTTCTAAGGGTATACAAAGGGGTGTGAGTATTGCATGTTGGTGAGAGATCTTAGTAGGTGAAACCCAATCCAGGTTCCCTTCCATACTTTGGTTACATCTTTCTTGTTTGACCTTATTCTCTTGTTTTGTTTTCTTACTTTTTCTTTTATTGCTTTGTTTGGAGTTATATTGTTCCTTAGGGAACACCATCTTGATCTATCTTTTCGTTTGGTGTATTTGAGTCTAAGGCCCTACGTTCTTAGCACATACCAACCTTGTCCCTATGGTTCAACCCCGGTTTACTACATCAAACCCTATATAATAGTTGTGGGTGCCTGCGTATCGGGTTATAAATGTAAGAGTTAAACTACTCTAGATCAGCTCCATTTTGGACGTGTGATTTAGGCCGGTCAATCACCTCCTATCCACCCATGAAAGGCTCACTTGGATTATGGTTAGGTGAAATTATATTAGGATATAATCAAGTATAGGTTTCTAGGTTAGAATCTCCTAGGGCAATTGGGGGCCGAGGGAAGTGATGGGAGGTGGAAATGAGGTTTTGGGCCTCAAATCACCTATCGGCTAACCATTAGGAAGCTCCAAGCCAATTACACTAAATGCTTCCAAACTATCTACTTAGATCTCTCACCTAGGTGTAGGAGAATTTATTAGCATGTAGGAAGGTGAATATATCCACTAATTGGATCTAGGTGCAATTCACAAATTAGCTACATATAAGAAATTTTCCTAGAATCCTAGGTGATTTCAAGAAAAACCACAAATCAATTTATGAGAAATGAGATAGAAATAGAATATAGTCATTAGCAATTGAAATTACAATGTTTACATATCACTTTCCCCCAACACTACTATAGATATGGCATATTGCGTCAGTTGTTATTTAAGAAATATCGACGGTGTTATCTTTAGTGTTGGTTGTATGTAGACAACCACCACGGTTTGACCAGCTGAGAAAACATGATATGCATTTTTTTTCTCTCTCATTGTTTGCTTCTCAAAGCAATTGATTCTATATATCTCTCATGAAAATAGAATTTTTTACAAAAAAATTGTGAGCATTTCATTTCCTCCAAAAATCCTATGTTGTTGGTTCTTTTCTAAATACCCGACGAGATAAAGAAGTGCACGCACCATCTATCTTATGGAAAACAATTGGCATTTTTTGTCAGTTGTATCAATAGAGACTGACAAGAAAGGTGTTCACGCCATGTGTCCCACAAAAATTTTCCCACACCAATGTATTTTTCATGTTAGTTGTCTTAACCATAACTGATGACATGGTATCATTGGGTTGCATCTGGGATTTTATTTTGGTCATCAGTTTTTACATCAAACCAATGGAAAAGTTGTCCTTTTTCCATCAGTTTTGTGATAGCAACAAACGAAAATGTTTTTACGTCATTAGTGTCATGAATAACCAATGCCTAATGTACGTTTATAAGAAAACTCTTTCCCCTCTTTCCTTCCAATGAGATACTATATGATTGTGCCTCTCCCAATGTCTCTATGTGTGAAACCTCCATCTCCCCTTTGGTGCTCCTTCTCCTGTTCAAGCCCCACCGCCATGTTGCCTCCCCTCTACAACTTCTCCAGATCCTATCGGTAGAGACTCCACCATGTTGCCTCCCCTCTATTGCTTCTCTAGACCCCACCAATAGAGCCTCTACCCTTCGTTGGAGCTCTAGAGCCCCCGTCTCCTACTACTATCTCTCCTTTGTATGTCGTTGGCGCCCTTCTACTACTGCTCCGATGCTCCTCCTACTCCTCCCCAACTAGAGCCTCCTCAACTGTTGTTGCTACTTCCTTAGTTGCTCGAAGAAGAGGTATCCCTTTCCCCTTCTCCTACTCATTCCCCTCTCATCTTTATAACATCCCAAGATTTGAGGCCTCCGATAGAATGATCTTTGAAGTAATGATTGGACTATTCATATCACCAAAGTACACCTCCTTTTTAGGGATCCCATCACTAAAGAACTCTGTGTCTAACCGTGCTCGGCCCAGAGTTGTACTAGGATGTGCAACCAGTCAAATAGTTTTTCTTGGCTTACGCGTGAGTGACGACAAAGTGTGCAGTCAAGGCTAGTGGTGGTCTATGGGGCCAGTTGTCATTCCTGAAACTCTACTAGAGCCTTGGGCAGTGGGCCCAGGTGTTCCATCCTTCCCCCTCTCCTCCTTCTCATGTTTGATTTTTTATCAATTACAATAAAAATTGTGATGAATGTTAGGGCTGATAAATAAGTACAACGTTTGGTATTAAAAGTGTGATGAATCTTCCTTTATTATCTATGTTAAATGCATTTTATATGTTAGCAATTTAAATGTAACTATGGATAAAAGAGTGCTTTGTTTGCTATGAAAATTATGATGAAACTTCCTTTATTATTTATGTTAAGTTCATTGTTTGTTGCTAGCAATTTGAATGTTAGTATGCATAAATAATCATACCTTGGAATTAATACACTGAAGTTGATATGACTTGCTCTAAATTAACTTGATTTACATAAAAATTGATATAAATTTACCTAATTAAACCTAAGCACTAACCTTATAAATAGTAAACCTAATCTTGTAAACCTTAACCCATATAGTATGTTGGCATAGAAACCCGTCCAAGATTTACTCATTAAGAGTAAACCTTGGATAGTCCCCAATTTGGGACTGTTCTTGATCACTTAATTTCACTTAGGATGTAAGTGTATAATGTGTTTTTTATTTCAATAAATTTCGATAACATTTCCCTTTTTGTTCTCTGGGTACATATGTTGGTGGGTATTTGCCCATCTACATGGGTGTACTTGGAGAACCATGGGGTAATAATACTAAAATTAATTGAATTGAACATGCATTATGCACCTACTAGTGAAATGAAGTTCTGAAGAATGGGATAGGTGGTACACATTCATGAATATGAATTCTACTAGATGATTAAGGCTGAATTCAAACATATCTATTTTTTGAAATTATCGTACTAGCTAGAACCCAATGAGCTACTCGTCTCCCATCTGATCATAGAAATGGATCGATGATGGATGTCTAAACCAAATCACTGCACACCAGAGTTTATTAACGGTCATGATGAATTTGTAAGATTTACAGAGGAACATTGAAAACAACATGGAGATAGATTTTATTGCCCCTGTTGGAATTGTACCAACAACCTGAAAGTGGACACTGTTGACACGATCAAAGATCATGTCATGTACAATGGGATTGTACATGGCTATACAGAATGGTACTGGCATGGAGTGATTCCTAGTATGAGATCAGTGGATGTTGGTAGTGGTAGTTGTGTCCAAGAAGAAATGGATGACAATGTCGATGAGAACGAACCAATTCCAACCGACATGGTCGATGCAATGCTAGATAGTTGCGGGGTAAATGTTACACGACCCACCTCCCTTATTCAAAATGTTGTGTAAGATGCTGAGAAACCGTTATACTTAGGTTGTACTAAGTATACAAAGTTGAGCAGTGTGCTGAGATTGTATACTCTGAAGGCTAACAATAAATGGAGCGATAAAAGCTTCACTTCTATGTTGTCTTTATTGAAAGAAATTCCCCATGAAGACAGCGAGCTTCCAATCTCAATGTACAAAATGAAAAAGATGTTGTGCCCAATGGGAATGGAGGCTAAGAAGATACATGCATGCATGAATGACTGTATGTTGTTTTAAAAGGACTATATAGATATGAAAGAATGTCTGTAATGTGGGAGTCTAGGTACAAAAGGACACCACCGGGTAAGACCGAAACTGAGTCTCCTGTTAAAGTGATGTGGTATCTGCCTATAATACCACAAGTTTCAACACTTGTTTGCTAATACCGTAGATGTACAAAATTTATCTTGGCATACAGAGGTAAAGAAAAACAATGATGGTATGCTATGACATGCGTCTGATTCTCCGTAATGGAAGAATATTGATTTATTGTATCCTAAATTTGGTGAAGAAGCCAGGAATTTAAGACTTGGACTTTGTACTGATCGGATGAATCTATATGGAACATTACGATCCAACATAGCACTTGGCTTATCATAATTGTTGTATATAATATTCCTCTGTGGTTGTATGTGAAGAATAACGACGTCATGCTGTCATTACTGATATCGGACCCCAAACAACTTGGCAATGATATTAATGTTTACCTTGAACCTCTGATTGATGACCTAAACAAACTATGGGGAGAAGGTGTGATGACTTATGGTTCTTTGCGTGGATAGATGTTTAATTTACGTGCTACATTGTTTTGCACTATTAATGATTTTCCTACTTATGGGAACTTGTCTGGCTACAACGTCAAAGGAACCAATGCATGTCCTATATGTGAGGAAAATACAGATTCTATCATACTAAAACATGGTGGTAAGATTGTATATCTTGATCATTAAAGGTTTTTGCCAAAGATGCATCCTTACTGAAAGTTGCACAAAACATGCAATGTCTCAACTGAGGAATGAAGTGCCCCAAACCTATGTTAGGGGAGGATGTTTATTCAAGAGTAAAGAACATTGTAAATCATTTTGGTAAGAGACCATGTACTACTCACACGTGAAAAGTCTTTATCAAAAAGAGTTCGATATTCTGGGATCTTCCTTATTAGAGTTCTTTGACAGTTCAACATTGTATCAATGTCATGCATGTTGAGAAAAATGTTTGTGATAACATTATTGACACTCATTGAATATATACTTGGTAGAACTAAAGATGGCATCTGTAACGCCCAGGCCCACAGCCCAAGGCTCTAGTAGAGTTTCAGGAATGACGAATGGCCCCACAGACCACCACTAGCCTTAACTGCATGCTTTTTCCTCACTCACGCGCAAGTCGGGGTCAACTTCCCGACCGGTCACCCATCCTAGTACTACTCCAAACTGAGCATGCTTAATTATGGAGTTCTTTAGTGATGGGCTCCCGAAAAAGGAGGTGCACCTTGGTGATATGGGTAGTCCAATCATCCCTTATAAGATCATTATATCTGAGGCCTCAAATCCTAGGATGTTACAATCTCCCCCACATAGACTCTTGACGTCCTCATCAAGGCTCAACTATAAGGCCTCATAACATCGCCCCATTTCAGTGCAGACCCAGAATGGCCCATGGACTCCCAGCTCCTGATCATGGAATACCAGCACAAGGGTGGCTACGTCAACCATGGACAACCCTTTCCTACATGCCTGGACCGCACGGCTCAAGACTGGCATGTCACATGCCCATGTGGGCTTCACCTACTGGAGGGGTTATGGCTCTGATTCCATTTGTAATGCCCTGGCCCACAACCCAAGGCTCTTGTAGAGTTTCAGGAATGATGACTGGCCCCACAGACCACCACTAGCCTTAACTACATGCTTTTTCCTCACTCACGTGCAAGCCGGGGTCAACTTTCCGACTGGTCACCCATCCTAGTACTACTCCAAGCTGAGCATGCTTAACTATGGAGTTCTTTAGTGATGGGCTCCCAGAAAAGGAGGTGCACCTTGGTGATATGGGTAGTACAATCGTTCCTTATAAGATCATTATATCTGAGGCCTCAAATCCTGGGATGTTAGATCATCAAATCTAGAATGGACCTATATGAAATGGGTATAAGGAACGAATTAACAAAAGAAGTTACCAAAGGTTGCCACAAATATCTACCTCTTGCTTGCTACAACTTGTCTACAAAGGAGAAGAGAACTCTTTGTGAGTGCTTGCATAATGTTAAGGTACCACATGGATACTCAACCAATACCCGTATATTGGTATCAATGAAGGATCTAGAGCTGATAGGTCTTAAATCTCATGATTGTCAAACTCTAATGCAATGTATATTTCCCGTGGCTATTTGATCTATCTTTCCTAAGTATGTAATGTTTGCAATCACTAGGCTTTTCTTCTTCTTCAACACTCTACGCATCAAAGTAATTGATTTTGAGATTTTAGATAAGTTGAAAAGAGAATCAGTTTGAGAAATATTTGCCCCTTTCATTATTTGAAATCATGGTACATCTAGTTGTCTATTTGACTAGGGAAGTGAAAATGTTGGGTCCAATTTTCTTGCATTAGATGTATCCTTTTGAGTGGTACATGAGTGTTTTTAAAGGTGATGTTCAGAACCATTGTCACCCCGGAGGGAGTATCATTGAGGGCTATATTTCTAGGGAGTTTATGGACTTTTGCACTAACTTTTTGAGTTGCAACGAAACCCTTACTAATATTATGAATCTTGATGTGTATTCCCGTAAATGTATTTTGGGAGAAAAATAGATTAATATATGTCATGCGTAGTGGAAACAAGCACACTTGTATGTTTTACACAATGTTGATGATGTGGGTATTTATATCACCGAACACACCAACGAGCTCAACACAAATTATCCTCGAGCCAACTCAATGTTTCTTGCTAGAGTGTATAGTCAAACATTTGTTAGGTGGTTTGAAAAGAAAATTTTCAATCAACTATCTCAAACACCAAATAATGTTACAAAAGCTATCAAATGGCTCACGTATATGCCAAAGACCCATGTTACATCTTATGAAGGGTTTGATATAAATGGATTTTCATACTACACAAAACATCAAGATGATAAAAGTGTCATCCAAAACAATGGGGTCACCCTTCAGGCATCTTCATTGTATTTTTATAGTGCCAAGGATAAGAGTCTATGTGAAGAAGATATATCTTATTACAGTGTCATTGAAGACATATGGGAAATTGTCTACACAAAGTGTAAGTGGGTTGACAACAACTAAGGAGTTGTAGTTGAAAAACATGGTTTCACAATAGTGAATTTTGAGTGGACAGCCAAGAAGGATGAACCCTTCATCATGTCATCACAGGAAAAATAGGTATTCTATATCGACGATCCTACAAAAGAAAATTGGTATGCCATTATTCATGGGGAAAGGCAGTTCATTTCATATTCTATTGATGAAGAAGAGAACTATGCCAACTATGATGATCTACTCCATTTTCTATTATCTTACCAAGTGTAAATGTTTAATGTAACACTGATGAATATACACATGAAGATCACACCAAAGGGATATTAGTTTAAGGTATATTGTTCATATATGATCTGGCTTTTTGGAATTATATAACATGTTCATTTGTTCATATGTGATCTGACTTTTTATATGTGATCTAATTTTTTTCATAGATTTACTTTTGAATTTATAGATAGCATATGACCAGGAGCACAATGATCATGAGCGTGAGGATCATGGGCGTGAGCATCCTGACCAGGGTGTTGATGGTGCTGATAAATCAAAATGTAAGGGAGTTAGAGGGATAACTATGATGAAAGATGTCACAAATAGACAAGGGAGGAAGGGCATCATTGAATTGAATGAAGCAGACACACTGATTACTAAAGAGTTTGTCAGCTACTATGGGGTCCTTGGTCAAAGCAAAGTGCCTCTCCTTGTTGAGGATTGGAGACAAGTGAGCATGGCCAATGAATACTTCATTTGGAGGGAGTTAGAAGTGAGATCAATGCAATTACATTTTTATAGTCTTTTCCTATTATTTCTTTTAACATTTCCAAACAATATTGAAATTTTAACCTTTTTAGGGCCGTTATGAGCTTGATGAAAAGCTACATCATAAGTCTATTATGCAACTCGTCAGGAGAAGACATAGAGATTGATAGACATTCCTCACAAGAGACTACATTTTTGGAGACAAGAAGGACCAAGACCCATGTCTTAAATGGAACTATATTGATAAAAAGGACGGGAAGGAGTTTGTTGAGCATATTAAAAAGATGCGTTCAAGGTATTGTATTAGTTACATTTTTATGATTTTTATGGTTACTTAACAATATATCTTTATTGAATTAATCGGGCCCTTTACAAGCTCAAAAATATAGGCATGACAAGAATGTGCAGAACCACCAGTTGGGTTCAGGTGGTTGTTTTAAACGCCGCCTGATGAGAGAGAAATAATGAGAGTAAGATCAAATGCAAGAGCAAGGGCCTTCAAATTCTACTCCTTCTACTTCCGAGTCTTATAGTACTTCTAGACAGTTGCCTAGCTATATTGAGTGGATAGAGGTGAGGAAAAATAAAGCCAGGAAAATCCCCGTCCAAGCAACACAAGAGGTGGCAAATAGTAAATTTCTTGGTCTCACAACAGTTTCCATGTTCTTTTTCAACCGTATTGTTAAGTATTACTAATTAGTCAATCTTTTATGATAATTAGTTGGATTTTTCTACCCAAGAAAAGGAGGGCAGGTTCACCCCTTGGGACACACACAATGAATTGACAGTTGTGTTGATCTAAGTGTTACACATTGTCCATGTTTTGATAATGACTTAAACATTCCATTCATATGTATCTAATATGTCTACTTGTGATTGGTTTCAGGCATTAGGTACATGAAAAGGATCAAATTCATCAATCCCTATCTTGATCAAGTTCAAGTCAAAAGCAATACAGATGCATTTTTCTAGAAAATACCCTAAGTCCCTTAGGATGATTTTTGTAATCATTTGTATTGATGTAATGACTTATAACTAAGATGAGAAAAAATAGGAGCCCTAAATTCGAACATTTAATCACTCTAATTACATTTTCCAAAATTCATTACATGGACTCAATCGGTCGAGTTTTATCTGCTACAAACTCGACCGATCCCCTTGCTGGATTTTGAGAAAATTCAAGTTTGGTCGAGTTGCACACACATAGAACTTGACCGATCCCTGCACTGAGAAAAACCGATTTAACTATTCGGTCGAGTTTCATCTAAGATAAACTTAATTGATAGTTCAAATTGGCTTTTTGCATAGTGCAATCGTTCGAGTTAACTTTACTAAAACATGATTGTATGCACTATACCGAAAATGTAGAAAAAGTGATTCTAACCATTGGAGTGTTGCAAAACTCAAAATTATATCTGTTATAGCACCCCAAATGGCTAGAAAATGTTCCTTAGTGCTCCCACCCTCTAGTGGACACCCCAACTATAAATAGGACCTCTTGGAGTTCATTCCAATGTTGATCTTTCATGCTATTTAAGCTCCTAGCTATAGTTGAGTGCATCTAGTCCACTAGAGCCCCTTTCTCTCTCTTGTTTACAAAGGCAAACGTCCATATGGGTGAGATAGGTTGTATGTGATAGAGCTACTCCATTGTACTTGTGTAAAGCTCTCAAATCCTGCTTTCCCCAACCCCCTTCTTCAAGATCAAGTTGGTCTCCAAGTGAAGGAGAAGGTGCAAGCTTCTACAAGTTGTAGAGAAAGGTGCAAAAAGCTTCTCAGAGTGAAGGAGGGGAACAAGGCTAACGATTCAAGAGTGGATTGGGTAAACCCTTCAAGGGAAAAGACTCATTGAAAATAGATGATATCCTTAGTAAAGGTGTCCAATTGCTTGCAAGAGTGGGTAAGACCTTGGTGAGGTAGAAGACACCAACTCTTAGATAGGTAAGTCCTTTGTTGTAAGGCTATTAGCTCCCTTAACCTCAAAGGGAAGCTGGGTATCCTTGTCCTGAAAAAGGAAGGTCAATTGTATGTCCTATAATGGAACCACTCTAAATAACTTGTTCAAGTGTTTGTTTCAGTCTCTCTCATCCTTGCTATGCATGTTTAGATTGACATCAAATTCACTATTTGCAATTGTGCATAGTTGAAGTAACTTGAAGGTCTAACGAATTTTTTGCAAGTGTTTTTAGCTCTAGTCACCCTCACCCTCTAGAGCCCTTTGATCCAATGTGTGGTATTAGAGCCACAGTCTTATTTGAAACATCTCCCATGAGATGAGAAGATGGGCACAACTTACTTGGGTCCCTCAACCTAAAGGGAGGCTTCTCCATGAGAACCCAAGTCTTTGACGACACCAATTTCCTCTATTAAAATGACGGTTGCAATTCTACCTTCAAGGGATGAACTACAACACGTGGAAGGTGGTGATTCTTCCCTACAAGGAGCCGATGGGGGAGATATCTAGTTGGGATGAAACTACAGTCAAGAAGGCACAACTGAATGCAAAGGCAATAAGCATCATCTATGCAACCCTCACCCCCTTTGAGTTCAACAACATATCTTCTTGCGATACAATCCATGAGATTTGTGACAAGTTGTGCATCACATGTGCAGGCATTAAGCAAAGGAGCCCAAGATCTACATGCTCAAGGGTCTCCTTGAAAACTTCAAGGTGGGGCCAGAAGGAGAGAGTGGTGGAGATGTACACAAGGCTCAACACCATCATCAATGGACTTGGTCAATTGGGCCACACCATTGAAGAAGTTAGAAGCCTTGGTGACATAGCCACCGAAGAACTAATTAGAAACCTTCAAACCCATGAGGCAGGACTAGATAAGCAAGAAGAAGATGACAAGAAAGAGGAGAAGGAATCAAACAAGATCAAAGATAGTACATTCAAAGCTCAAATGGAGGCAATGATTCTCCAACAACAACTTTCTTGCCGGTCTTCTCCCCCTTGCTCAAGTGAATATGAAGCCCCTAGTGACCATGAAGAAAACTACTCCAAGGGGAAACACTTTAAGGGAAAGCCATTCTCCCCCTCCACTCTAAGGTGATATGCATGTGGGCAAAAGGGTCACTACAAGAATGAATGCCCCAAGGCTAAGAAGTCCCACCACAAGAGAAACTTCAAGAAAAGGGAGGACTACAAGAAGGATAGAAAGTACAAGAAGGATGGGAAGTATAAGAAGAAGGATAAGAAGGAAAGAAGAAGCAAGGATGCATCCCATGTCGCATGGGAAGAGTCTTCTTCAAGTGATTCAAGCTCCAATGAGGGGTAATGCCATCTTGTTCTTATGGCCTCTACAAGTGAAGACATTGGTGAGGTATGTGAGGCAAGTGAGGTAAGCTTACATGAGTTATCTAAGGAAACCCTCATTGATATACTTAATTCTACCCGCTCTTCTTACTCTGAATGCAAGTCTAACAAGAAGAGGTTAGGGAAGATCATAGATGATTTGTATGCTAAAATTAATATTCTTGATCAAAATGAAAAGTTGCATCTTGACAACATTGATTCCTTGCAAGGACAATTTCTTGATCATGAGCTCTAATACAATGGAGTTGAAGTAGAGAATGGCATCTACCTTAAGAACATCAATAGTCTTAAGGAAGGAAACCAAGCCCGAGTAGATGAGCTTGTTTTACTTAGAGCTAAAAATGATGATCTTAAACTTTCTCGTGATGCTATTAAGGACGAGAATAGGATTTATCTTGATGAGATTGTTATGGTTAGAACTGAAAATGCTAGATTGCTTGCTTAAATCAATGATCTTTCTTCTGGACCATTATTGCCAAGTAATGAAGTTGCTAATCTTACTTTAGAAAAATATTCTTATCTTACTAAAGCCCTCTATTTGGAGGTCAACTTACTTCGTGCACAATTTGATCTTGCTAGCTTATCTTCTACTGTCATTACTCTTAGTGATGATAATCACAAACTACGAGCTTCCTTGCAGAAATTCCTCAAAGGGAAAAAGTCCCTCAATGAAGTTATAGATCAATCTACCATATAAGTTGGTACTAGTAGTTTGGGATATGTAGGGGGAGCTCCAAAGAGCAAGAGAAAGGGGCAAGGGTAAGAAAAATACCAAGGAACCTCCTATTTTCCATGAGAGTCATCAGGATTTAAGAACCCTATGGTTATTGTGCATTGCAAGAGTGATGGCCATAATATACTTATTATCCTTATAGGAGGAAGTGGACACATCCAAAGATGAGATGGGTCCCCAAGCTAACACCAGATCTAAAGGTTTGAATTGGGCACTGACATCTTTCTTTCTTGTAGGTAAAATGAAAATTGATTGTTGATAGTGGTTGCTCAAAGCATATTTGAGAGCCCATTACACTGAATGAGATTACTCAAAACACAAAACATGATTACTCATTAATTAAACACAGATCTAGACAATAGGGTAAATTAAAACCGACTTCAACATTTCTCAAATGCTCAGAAATATTTACATAAAAACCCAGCAACTTGCTTCATTCCATATAATACTCGATATACTTTAGAATTTCTCTGTAGCCTCAACTATAAAAAAAACTTTACAAAGGAACATTATCCACATATTCCACTTATACAAGCATCAACATGCTATCTAAAGCTCATCCAAACATCGTATACAAACTTTTCACCTAGACCTGAGAGTACAGGGACAACTCTAGGATACACTAGACAACTAAATAACCTTCTCTAAGGTCCATCACCATATTTCTTCCTCACTGCCATAGTTCTACTGTCATTGTTACCGATCACCGAAAAAGATGTGGTGACCTAGGGTGAGACCTAGTCCCAACAAGAGATATAACTCTCTCCAACAGATATTGATCACAACAAATTATTTAACAATAAGTAGACTGAGCAGTTGGAGTATTTAATGGACAATTGAGCCAATTAACAGTTCAAGCATATTGAACAAGTTAAGCAAATAAGCTTAGCAACAAGTATAATTATCGGAGTATATGCAGACTATCATCTTGGATTTTATAACATTGCATCTAATAACAAAGGCCATCACTAGTCTGACTATCATCTTATGCTTTGCTAACAGTATAAGCAATCTAGAAGCATAAGTATCTCTAACATCATGAATATGTCTAGAAACATAAGTATATCTAACATTATTAGCATGTTTGTCAAGTTTAACATATCTATGATTGACCATCTATCTGGTTGAAGAATCATACACTTGTATGCAACTGTAATCAAATATAACATCCTGATTGACCTTGTCGGTGGTAGGGCAATGACATTGTCTTTGTCTTACTAGGATTCACACAACCCACTTAGTAGATGTACCATAACTCAAAGAGAGTACGCTAGTTAACCCCCAACTCACTCTTGCTGAACTTGCCACACATAAGTATAGTTGCTTCAACATTCTTAAGATTTAGCAAAGATGTTAACCATGCTACTGACCATCTCTAAAATACTTTGAGATGTCATCGTTCAAAGTTTGTCACAACTTATTGGCTAGATGCACTCCACGGGACTCGAACACACATGTGGGAACTTTTGAAATTTATATTAGCCCTAACCAAGTCGATCAGAGAACCAAACAGGTCACCCGCAAGCGCATGGGGTACTATTGTAGGATAGGTGATTGGCAAGTGTAGGGGTCGATCCTCAGGGATAGAGGGGGCACTAGAGCTAGGATAGAGTTGGATATGTTACTAATGCAGATTCTAGGGTTGCCGGGTTTTAAAAGAGTTTGTTTTGTGATTAATCTAAGTGAACGAGCAAGAAAGGCAGAATTGAACCTAAGTTATCTTAAACAAGCAAGTTTAACAATCTAGGTTAACCAACTAACCAAGCAAGAGCAAAGGTAAGTTACACTACACTAGAGGATCAAGAAGAAATTTAGAAACTAAGTTAACCACTAAAGCAAGAAAGGATCTAAATTAACCCTAACTATCAAAACTGAGCAGTTGACTAAGTTAAGCAAGAACAACTAGACTATACTAGCATAAGCAAACAAGCAGAGCAAGTTGAGTTTTAAACAAGATGATTAAGGTAGGTGGTCCGTTTGGGGATGTAACTTCAATATTAGTTGGGGGAGGTTATTGGACAAGCATGGTTCTCATATTTCATCTAGATTACCAAACCAAACAATAAGGCAAATGCTATTAGAATGTACCCTATACTACTAGTGGAAGACTAGGGTTAGGTGTAATTCTAATAGGATTGACCAAATATAGGTTTCTAGGATAAGTGGTATTGAGAAATTGAGGGCTAAGGGTAGAGATGGGAGTAGAGATGTGGGTATTTGACCTCATGCCACTAGCCATTCTAGCCTTTAGAAAACCCTAGACAATCACATCAATCCCAATTATACTAGTAACTTAGGTCTCATACCAAGTAGTAGGAGAGAGGGTAGGCATGTAGGAAAAAAGGGGACTAGCTAGGGATCCCCTATTTAGACCTATAAGTCATACCAAAGATTGCCACACACATCCTAATTCTCCTAGAAACATGGTATTATCAAGCACTATCAAACAAGCAATTCATAACAAAAAGCATAAATCACAAGCATGGCAATGGGATAAGAGACAAAAGCATGGAACAATCATCATAGATAAAAATGAGTTCATTACAAGACAAAATTACCCCAACATGGTATCAAATTCACATTTTATCCCCAAACAACCCACCACTAGGGGCTTGGATACACATAATCAAAGAAATGGCAAAAGAATGTAGAAGAAGGGGAAGAAACTCCATGGAGCTCAGATAAGTAGCCTTCTTCTTCACCTCCTTACTGCTGGGGACATCCTCTCTCTTCCAAGGGTGCAAATGAGCATGAAGATATGGGGGATTATGGATGAAAACCTAGAAAACTAGGTTTCCAAGGTGAAATGGAGATGGAAATGGTGGGTGGAGAGCATAAATGCAAGGGAAATGCACTAAATGCTCAAGGAGTAGGTGGAGAGGAGTAATGGAGGCTAGGAGAAGCTAAGGGAAGCTAACCTAGTCATGTGGCCGCCACCCATGCATGTATAGGTCATGGTGGAAGCACTAGGGTAAGTAGGAGTATTGTGGGAAAAACAGTGCAGAAAGTGGTAGGTTTTGGGTGGCAACATGACCGTGGTGGGCGGAGATGAGAACGAACATGGTGGAGGAGAACGACCGTTCTAAGAAAGTGGCATAATCACAAGTTGGTGAGGTGAAATGGAGGCTGGCAGCATGGGCATCACGACCATGGTGGGGGCTAGGTAGAACGGTCGTGCTGGGTGGCACGACCGTGGTGGTGGAGTTTGAGAGGAGGTCATTCCCAAGAGCACACCCGTTCCGTTCTTCAGCTAGCATGACCGTGCTGGGTAGCACAGCCATTTTGGGGCTTCATGGCACGGCCGTGCTGGGTAGCACATAGCACGACCATGGTGGCTGAGTTGTTGAAACTTGTGAATTCTGGCTATCAATCTGTAACTTTGTGCAATTGCCAACACGACCATTCCTTGGCACCACGGCCGTGCTGGGGTCTTCAAGGGAAAAAATAGCTTCAAACTTCATTATCAAAGGACTTCTTTTCTTGTTGTCAAATCTTGGCCATTGGGGTCGGTTGAGGGAGCTTTGTGGCCTTCTTTGGACCCCTCCATGGGTGGAGGAACCCTAGGACTCCTTCCTTCTCTCTCATTCATCCAAAGCATGGTCCAAGTACCTGAAAATAATGCAAATAACGTCCATAAGTGCATTTGGCAATGATAATCATATTAGGGGCATAACTTGTAATCTAACATGTTTAGATGTGATAAAAGTACAAAATGACACAAGATGGAGCCCTAAAATAGGGCTACATCACTTATGAGACATAACTTGATTACTTTGTTCCTCCTATTTATGAATGCTATTGATACATTGATTAGTCTAACCAAATTAACCCTAAACTCATCATGGTTATGCAACTTATGTCATCCTCTCTAACTCTTATCCATTGGTATTCTGATCCTAGGTTTATCTTAAAGGAACACAATAACAGATGTTTGTTGATCAACTAACCATCTATCCTTAATAGTGGTCTTGCCCAACCATCAACAAACCATACACAACATTATATAATTACTCTTCTTTTCCCAAAAAAACACTTGGAGGATCAACATCAACTCTCTCTCTCTCTCTCTATTGGAGAGGAACATTGGACAACTCATCTAATAGCTATCTTTAACTCATATATAACTGATACACTCTAGATACTAGGATTCATTATCTTGGTATCTACTACATGCACTGTAACGAATTCATACCCTGGTATCATCCACTTCCTCAACATCATAACCGACTAAGAACATATAGGAGGAATCCCCCTAACTCTTTGCGGGATAAAAAAGCATGCTCATTACAAAACATTAAGATTTGGAACAATAGTCCAAGGCAACCACACGTCATATCAAGATATCCATCCCCAAGATTTAAGAAAATCCACGCGTACCAAGCGTCATAATACCCACTTAAAGGCTACACTTCAAAAAGAACAAACACAAAGGGAAACACACTTCCCACATCAATGGATCATTGTCTAGGGTCACATGCAAAAGGTAAGCAATTCAATTTTTCCCATGAAGGTTACACTTTTTATGTAGCATCTTACCTCTTAAAGCTTGGGTTCCTTGCCATTAGCATAGGAATTATTAAGATTATCACATCTCGTTGCTCTTTTCTTATTAACCCTTCATCATTCATATGTATGTCCTTTTATGTTATCATGTTTCTCAACTACTTATCAAGGAATAGATCATCATATTTCATAATTTCTTCATTAGACATGGATCATCTCCCTTAATTTCTTTCATAATTCATGAAGATTTTGCATTAGCACTTCATACACACATAGGTTGGTCTGAGATTAACTCAGGTTCCACTTTATTCATCTTCCATTGTTCTTATTCATCTTCTCATATTATAATTATCACATGATTCCTCTCTATCTTATGTGAATTTCATACCTTGAATCACTTTATTAGCACATATTTATATGTCTTTTACTTTATTATCCTCTTGAAAAAACTTCAAGAATTCCTCATTTGCTTATTGATATTCAGATTTAGGTTCATGGTGTCATATCTTTCTATTGTATTTACCAAACATTCAAATTTGATAGGTTATGATGTAATTCTCATCTTCTTTATGGTAAGATTGAGATATATGTACCATAATTTCTTATTCATTATACTATTTACATTTTATCAAAATGACTACTTGATCAGGGTCATCAGAAAGATAACAATCTAAGATTCCATACTTACCTTTTCTTCAACAGTTGAATACCTGGCCAGGGCACCCAAATACTGAGATTAGGCAGTATGCACCATATTTTTATGCCATATTCCTAACTTAGACATCATCCTAGTCCCAAGTCCCATTGTGCCTATAGACTCGGTGAACCTAGAGCTATGATACCAATTTAAGAGAACCCATTACACTAAATGAGTTTACTCAAAAACACAAAACATGATTACCCATTAATTAAACACAAATCCAGAAAACAAGGTATATTAAAACTGATTTCAACATTTCTCAAATGCTAAGACTCATTTACATAAAATCCCAACAACTTGCTTCATTCCATATAATACTCAATATCCTTTATAACTGCTTTGTAGCCTATTCCCTATAATACTCAATATCCTTTATAACTGCTTTGTAGCCTCAGCTACAACATAAACTTTACAAAGGAACACTATCACATATTCCACTTATACAAGCATCAACATGCTATCAAAAGCTCAATCCAATAGAAACATTGTATACAAATGTTTCACCCAGATCTGAGAGTACAGGAACAACTATAGGACACACTACACAACTAAATAACCTTCTCTAAGGTCCATCACCATATATCTTCTTTGCTGCCACAATTCTACTGTCGTTGTTGCCAATCACCTAAAAGGATGTGGTGACCCATGGGTGAGACCCAGTCCTAGCAAGAGATTTAACTCTCTCCAATAGATATTGATTATAAAAAATTATTTAATAATAAGTAGACAGAGCAGTTGGAGTATTTAATGGACAATTGAGCAGATTAAATAATTAAAACATACTGAACAAGTTAGGCAAATAGGCTTAGCAACAAGTATAATTATCAGAGTATATGCAGATTATCATCTTGGATTTTATAAGATTGCATCAAATAACAAAAGCCATCACTAGTCTGACTATCATCTTATGCTTTGCTAATAGTATAAGAAATCTAGTAGCATAAGTATATCTAAATCATGAATATGTCTAGCAGCATAAGTATAGCTAACATTATTAACATGTCTATCAAGTTGAACATATCTACATCATAAATATAACTAACATCAAACCACAATTATATACATAAGAATGAATAGCAGTTTAAGCATCTCTAATAATAGAGACATGACTAGCAATATAAGCATAACTAACAATATGTGAGAACTATCACCATTAGCATAATCAATTATAGCAGTATATCTATTAACATAGCATGAGTAATGTATGTACATATATACATCATGAGTATTTCTACAACATAAGCATATCTATTATCTCTTAATGCACTAATCATCATTTTTATGTAAAGAGAACATAAAAGGGTTATTATCCAATATGAAGCATCGTGTATAACCTAAAAAGATATGCTACATGACTGTGTTACATCTTTTATTAACCCCTAAGGGATTTGAGTCATACCACCCAAATCCAACTAACCACTACTAAGTCAAAATCCATGCCATACAAGATCTAGGAAGAGCCAGACTCCAAGATATTCTCCCTACTCGGTCAGTACGAGTCTCCACCACAGTGACATATCAGTCAAACTGCAAAACATGGACATATAATCATGTAACTAGCCCGCCTTGGTATAGGTCACGGTTCTAGAGAACAAGTCATACATGGACATTCTATAAGAGGCACCCTACTTTTATAATGGTGCCTTTCACACATCACAATATCCGAGGCATGACTAAAACCATCCTCCATAAACACCCAGTGTCAGGATGACAAGCACCCCATATACTCACAATATGCACTCTGAGTTTCCCTTAGGAATACTTGTTTCACCATACAACAAGGTCTAACACTGGAATGGATCTATGGCACAGGGCAACTACATGATTAAGGTTTCACTTGATTAATTATGCCAGTTGGGTGAATTAAGGTTGCATCAAACAAGTGGACATACAAACCCTGATTTAGTTCTAGAAAGCATATAAGTATAACAACTTCAAAAGATATAAATGTGTGAGACATAATTTCTCTCTCAACATCACAAGGCACTATTCACATGCCAATAAAGATACTATACTTGTCATCACATCATCATCACATAGTATTATTCATTGCCTTTCATGAGACTACACTTGTCACCACACTATCACATGATATAAATTCTTATCACAACATCATAGGGTATCAACCCTTATCATCAAAGATGATTCACCTCATTCAGGGCTCAACCATGCCCAAAGGTATTTAAGACCATACTATCATTTCTTATAAGATCATCATTATCTTTCCATGCCTTATAACAAGGCTGAACAAACATCACCACACATGTGATGCACATTCTCAGCATGATATGACATGAAATAACTAAAAGATGTTTACATGATAACATTGTAGGGTTATCTTAGCATTAAGAGCATTCCTTTATAATATCAACATATAAGGAAACTGTATGATTGGCCAACATCACACTGATAGTGTACAAGTTCAACATATGCAAACATAATTCATAAAGTTGTGATGACCACTAGTGATCACATTAGAGTTTCAATCAATCATTATGAAGGATATTACATCATTGTATTAACCATTCAAGAAAGAATAATATGATTAACCACCATTCTCTACTTTCATTGGAGTTAGGTTTAGAAAGGTAAGTTTCATTAAAGTTATAGTTCAATATTTATTCACAAACCCTCACTCATAGCACCCCATCTAATCTTGGGTGTATAAGTCAAAGCATCTTCATCATATTCCATACCATTATCAAGTATGGATCCATGCATAACTCAAGGTGTAACCATCAAATTTATAGCATACCAGGGTTTCAACAATAATAAAAGAATACTCTGTTATTCTATTAATCATTCACGGGAAGCTAATCATGTTTAATCACCATCACCTAATGGTATTAGGGTTAGGAGTAGCAAGATAAGTCACATTGATACTACAAATTAGAATTCATACACAAACCCTAACACATGGCATCCCCATGGGATCATGGATCCACAAGGTGAAGCATCACCATATCAAATTCCATACTATCATCAAGTATGGATCCAATCATAACTCAAGGTGAAACCATGAAATTTATAGTATACTAGGGTTTCAACCACCATAAGATATTACCCCATTATTTTATTAACCATTCAAGAGGGTTATTCATAATCAATCACCGTCACTTAGATACATTAGAATTAGGTGTAGCAAGCTATACTTTATTAGGTTTACCCATTAACTCATTTTGGTGATTATCAATTATATCCACCCGAGGGAAACATAAGACTACAAATTTAAGGGTATTGACAATTGAATTCTCACCATTAGAACCAAAAAATATACTACAAACTTCATTCTAAACCATTGGATGTTGAATCATCCATTCACAACCATTGGATCAGGTTTAACATTTCAAAACTATCTGTTGATATGTAGGTTTAACCCTTGGATCATATAACCAAAGAAACCATCGATCTAAGGTTTAATTGAAGCAACTCATGATACCTAGTGACACAATCATGTGGTAACCTGAACCACAATCAGTTGTGACACATTATGCCACCATAATTTGATGAGGTCAATACTTCCATCATTGAACACCATCTGATGTTGAGCTAAAATCGCCATTGGATTATATAATCTTTAGAGCACTAAACCATCAATCATTGAGCTTTCAAAAGAGTCTAGAACTGAACTAAGGTGTGTCCAACAATTAAAATGATACCTAGTGACACAATCATGTGGTAACCTAAACCACATTGAGTTGTGACACATTATGCCACCATCAGTTGATGAGGTCAATACTGCCATCATTGAACACCATCCGATGTTGAGCTAAAATCGTCATTGGATTATATCATCTTTAGAGCACTAAACCATCAATCATTGAGCTTTCAAAAGAGTCTAGAACTGAACTAAGGTGTGTCCAACAATTAAAATTATCATCTATCACCATGTGTTATCACATAAGTTGCCACAAATGCATCTCCATCGGTTATGATATAAGGTCATGCATCGGCTCATGTATAAAATTGAAAATCTACCCAAAACACTAAGTACATGCCATCATTTGATAGGTACTTAGCACCATTGGTTGGTATGTAAGCAAGGACCAAGTATTAATATACCTCATAAAGGCCATGCACATGTTTTTAGGTTCATATAGAACTAGAAACTAATCAAAGAACACTATAAAATTTGAAATCGTAAGCAATAATAACTTTTATATGCATAGATCTTCATTTTATAGCAAGAACATGAGTAATCAAGCTTGTAGTAAACAATAAAAGTGAAGAGGGTTATAAAACTCGTCTCTAGGGAGAAGATTAGAGTCCAAGAAACAAAAAAAATTGAGCAAAGAAGGTGAAGAATCCTAGCTTTAGGTCCAAATTTGGCCAAGTATCACCTTTCTCCACAAAAGGAGCAAACCCTAGATAGAAGAAGAAAGAAAGATAAGTTCCTTGAGATTTAGAGCAAACTTTACCATGTAACAGAAAGGTTCTATCCTGGAAGAAGGTAGTAGGAAGAGGAATATCAAAAGAAACAAAGGAAATAAGGAGATACTTACTATTTTATGTCAAGATCAACAAAAAAACTATGCAAACCCTTGTTAAAGGTAGATTTGAATCCTAGATGCTCCAACAAGAAGGTTGGATATCTTCGTCTACCTTGGGTACTCTATTTACCCCAAAGAAGGTGAAAGATGAAGTTCTATATAGGAGGAAAATATAAGAGTCTAAAAGGTTTCGTTTTTGAGATAAATGATAAGTATATAAGGCTTATTGATAAAGAAAGAGAAAAGCTTGAGGTGTCCTAATAACTCTCCAAGTGTCCATGGACTTAAATTATTATAGATATACAAGAAGATACACAATCAGCTGCCCCACCATTCATGGAGACCTGCTTATCCACCATTTTTTAGATTTCCAAGCCAATTAAATAAACCATTGGTCGGTAGCTCCTAAAGGCGGCTCATCCATAAAGGGGTACACCCTAAAATACCCTTGAAGAAAACACATCCAAACCAAGGTTCAACTAGGTGACCCATGAACCAAAAATCTCAAGAATGATAAGAAAACATCTAAGTATTATAATGAATGTGACAAATTGCAAGTAAAACATTAGATTCAGGTAAATTGCATAAAATTCCAAAATGTGCATAAAATTGCATAACTTGCACAAACTATGTCCAAATTGGACCAAATTTGAAACTTAAGCTTTTCACATGATACCAAAACATATCAAAATGTTAGATTAAGTTTAAAGCACTGAATTATGATAATAAACATGTTCGACTCTTTAAGCAAGTTTAGGGGTCTCACAACATATGATAGGTGAAATCAGCCACTTCAACCAATTCACAGAGAAGAAAGGAGGATCAGTGACATTTGGTGATGACAAAAAAAGTAATATGATAGGTGAGGGTGATGTAGGTGATTCACTATGCATCAAGAATGCTCTTCTTGTGGATGGCCTACATCACAATTTAATTGGTGTTAATTATTTGTGCAATAATGACTATATTGTCCTTTTTACCTCACTTGAATGCTTACTTCTAGATTGCCTCTCATGTAATGTTATATATAAGAGAACTAGAATTGGTCATATTCAAATCCAAATGAGTTCTTAGTACCAAAAGAGATCTTGTCTTTACATCGATCTTTTTGGACCAATGCGTATGCAATTGCTTTGTGAGAGCAAGTATTGTCTTGTGATTGTCGATGAATTTTCCCTTAATACTTGGACCTTCTTTCTTGTTTCAAAAGGCGAGATTCTTGATTTTTTTTTGAATTTTTATAAATGAGTTGAAAATGAAGCTTCTTACCGGATCGTCTCCATCCATAGTGATCATGGGAGATAATTTTTAAATGACTTGTTTGAACGGTTTTGTGAAGAATCTGGGTATGCACATAACTTTTCTTCACCTCGAACACCTCAAAAAAATGGGATTTTAGAGAGAAAGAATAGGTCACTACACAAAACAACTTGGACTATGCTTCTAGAGTATGATATTCCAAAGAAGTTTTGATCCGTAGCCATTAGTACCTCATGTTTTGTGCAAATTCAGTTTTTTACTCATCCATCTTTGAAGAAAACCTCCTATAGCTATGGTGTGGTAGAAAGCCTTCCGTTGATTTCTTTCATATTTTTGGTTGTGCTTGTTTTGTTTTGAACACCAAGGACTCCCTTGGCAAGTTTGATTTGATATCTTACGAGGCTTTCTTTCTTGGCTATGGCACTACTATCAAGGCTTATAGAGTATTTAACATTGAATTGTCTGAAGTAGAAGTATCTATCTATGTTAGATTTGTTGAGACTAACCTCTCTATTTCCAAGAATATTGTTAATATTGATGTTGTAGATGAGGTGATCCCTCACTTGAAACAACTCAACATTGTTGATAAAGGAAAAGAGGTGTTAGTTGATGAAGAAGAGAAAGAAGAAGAAAAGAAGGGTCCAACTCCCCGCTTTGCAAAACATCATCCTAAAGATCTCATCACAGGTAATCCTTTTGAATGGGTGAGGATACATGTTGCATTCAACAAAGAACAAGACGACAACGCCTTCAGCTCTAAACTTGAACCAAAAGACGTCAAAAAAGTTCTCAAGGATGATGAATGGATCCTAGACATGCAAGAAGAGTTGGAACAATTCAAGAAGAACAAAGTGTGGACCCTAGTGCCAAGACCAAGTGATAGAAAGATCACTGGAATCAAGTGGGTATACCACAACAAGCTTGATGAAAGTAGAAAAGTGGTAAGGAACAAAGCAAGTTTAGTGGCTCAATGTTACAATCAATAGGAAGGTATTGGTTTTGATGAAACTTATGCACCCATCGCTAGACTTGAATATATTAGAATGCTACTTGCTTTTGCTAGTTATAAGAACGTCTTGCTTTATCAAATGGATGTTAAAAGTGTGTTTTTGAATGGTACAATTGAGGAGGAAATATATGTTGCTCAACCTCCCAGCTTTGAACATGATAAATTTCCTAACCATGTTTATGTGTTACAAAATGCTCTCTATGGACTCAACCAGGCCCTTAGAGCTTGGTATGAGAAACTAAAGACAATGGCTATATCATGGGCAAAGTCAATTCTACCTTGTTTCTAAAACATAGTTCTAGAAATTTCTTGTTTATTCAAATTTATGTTTATGATATTATCTTTGGTGGGAAGGATCTTAATATTTGCAAGGAGTTTAGTTCTCTTATGCAGAGTGAGTTCAAGATGAGAAAAATGGGGGAGCTTGCATTCTTCCTTGGCTTTCAAACATACTTTGAGTCAACCGACTAGTCGGTTGGTCGCTGGAGGGGGGTCTGACTTTCCCGTCGCCTAGATTTGGACCTCAATTTGGCATCCGCCTAGGCCGACTAGCCCAACTGGTCAGCCTAAACCAAGGCTAGACGGCCGCTTAGTTAGACTGGAGCCAAGAATGATAAGGTTTTTCTTTGCTGTTCTAATTCCCCCAACCACTATCTCGAATGTCTGTGTTTGTCTTTAGCAATGATTTGATGTGAACATCAATTTCATTCACACTACACTAGTTCAATTAATAACTTTTCATTTAGTTACAATAGTTCAACAAGCACTAAAAGTGTAAATTAAATAAACTTTTCTCTATCTAATCATATTTGTTTAATTGGAATACATTGAATAGTCCTCATTCAAAAATTTTGAGGTGTTTTATGACATTATTTATGGAATCTAGGTTATTATTTACAAAACATGGGATTAAGTATTTAGTTTTTATTGATCACTGTATGATGCATTTATGACAATATGTAACAAATATAAATTATAACGCCCTTAGATATGTGTTTACATTAGTTTTTCTTATATAATGTGTTGTATATAAGTATATAACTATATATATTACTATATATAACTAATTATATGAAAAAAAAATCCTACACTTGGGCTGCCGACTAGTCAACCTAGTCGGCCTAGTCATCCTGGTCGTCCAAAAAATCAGGGTGACCGACTGGCCACCTTGACACATATGCTTTCAAATTAAACAAACAAAAGATGGGAACTTCATCAACCAAGGCAAGTACACCAATGAACTAGTTAAGAGCTTTGGTATGGAGAACACCAAGCCAATGGACACCCCCATGTCAAACACCACCAACCTTGATAGAGATGAACAAGGAGAAAATGTAGATGAAAAGCTCTATAGAGGTATGATTGGAAGTTTACTTTCTTTAATTGCCTCTAGACCTATAATGTTTAGTGTTGGCTTGTGTGATTGCTTTCAATCAAGTCCAAGAAAATCACATCTCATAGTGATTATGAGGATTTTAGGGTATCTAACCAAAACTCAAAATTTTGGACTATGGTATCTCAAGTCAAGGGGCTTTACTCTTACTACCTATAGTGATGCTGATGATGTAGGGTAATTGATAGATAGAAAGTGCACTAGTGGTACTTGGTTCTTCCGAGGACCATGGTTGATTTCTTGGTTCTCTAAGAAACAAACCACAATGTCTCTTAAAACTCTCAAGGCTGAATACATTGCAATTGGGAGTTGTGCCCAAGTCCTATGGATGAAGCAAATGCTCCAAGACTTTAACATTCATTTAATTGCTTCTCCTATCTACTGAGACAATACTAGTGCAATTGATGTCTTAGAATCCTATATTGCATAGTAGACCTAAACATATAGAGGTCTTTCATCACTTTCATCATGACCACATTGCTAAGAAGGATATTTATATCACGCATGTGGACATAGAGAATTAGCTTGTGGACATTTCACAAAATCTCTAGCTATAGAGAAATTTAGATTCATTAGGTCAAAACTGCTTTTGGTGATATTGACATGTAATCAACTAGATGTTATCATACCTAGATGTTTCTTGCTTAAAAATTGATTATCTCTTAATTGAATGTGCTATAATTGCTATGTTTTCATACCTTATTTCGCTTATTTTTGGCTATTTTTTGCAAACAGATGGTTTACCACAAAATAGTAGTCGATGATGAGTCAAATGTGCCTCAATATGTTTAAAACACATGATAGCATAGAAAAAAATAATTTATATAACATTCTAGAGGCTTAGAATTGAATTTCGTATGTTTTAGACAACCCACCATTCAGTCTAGTTTCCCCTAGTATAGAACTCGACCAATCTCTATTCAAGGATTGACCTATAAAGCTGGTTCAGTTGAGTTTTTGACACACAAAACTTGACCGACCGCGCAACTAGATGAGAATTAAAAGGGGTTCACCTAACTTTTATCCCTCTCAACTAAGAAAAGCTGATCGATACCCGACCTCCAATGATTCATCCTCAACCCTAGGCTCAACCATCCACTCCTAACCCCTTCCTAGCCTTAGAATCGACCTTCCTTGCCTCTTCCCTTACAACCTAGGTGGCTTTTTGGGCTTGCCTTGTGCGTTTCCTTCTCCAACTACTGTCCATTCTCTCATGTCTGAACTAGATGGCCTCAAATCAAAGAAATAGATCTGCCCCTTCTAGAGCAATCTCCACACCAGCTGCTACAAGGCATGTGTCCTTTGATGGTACCTCCTTAATCTAATCCCAAGCTTTGAATCAGTATAAGGAATTCCTACCTAAGAATCCATTTCCTTTTTGAGCTTTGTTTGAACCTCAATTTTCTACAACTAAGGTGATCGAGGAGGTAGTTGCAGTGTTTAAAGTAGATAACTTAAGTGCTTTATGTGTAGAGTGTGCATGCTTTGCAAATTCCTTATGAAGCACAAAGGATGTCCATGAATTCTATGCCAATTTGACGTAGAACTACACCTTCCTAGTCCCACCACCGAATATCCAAGTCTTGTTGACTTCAATGATCATTGTGACCAAAATGCCTGATGGTCTGTTACTCATGCATTTGGACCTCCTGCTGATGAGGAGATGCCTTACCAGGACACTGAGGATGAGGTTGATGATGTTGAGGATGCCAAGGATGATGATGGTTCTTATGATAATTCTAATGATGACTTTTCTGGTTCTTCTGGTGATGATGGTCAAGCTACCAATGCTACCACAACTGCACCATATGATGATGACAAGGACTACTAGGTGGTGGTGGCGACAGGAGCAGGTGGTGGTGGTTGGCGACTGTCAGCAACTGGATAGCAACAACAGCTCCGGCGGTGAGCAGCTTCAAGCTCCTCGTGGTAATCTAGTGAGAAACATCCTATGGTGAGAGCATGAGAGGCATTTGAATAAATACAAATTCTAAACTATTTTGTTTAAATCCAACCATATAGATGGAAAGAGCATCATTTCATTTCTCTTATCACAAAAAATCATTGCAATCAAACATTGTTTGCATGTCTATATGTACAATACACTTTTTACATCCAACGGTCAGCCTGAAATTCAATATAGAGCGTTGAAAAGTATTTTGTTGTAGTTAATGATATACAAATCGGATGGTGATAAAATTTTGTAGGAAGGTAAATATTAAGGTATAATTGTAATCTATATAGTTGGATTATAAAAATTTGATCTATGTGGGGAGTATTCAAATGCCTCTATTTCTCTCACCAAGATTTGTTTCTCACTATATCGTTCTCCTATATACATACTTACATACATACATACATATACATATATATATATATATATATATATATATATATATATATATATATGAAACAATTATTTTTTTTTCCACATATGACATGATATTCACACTCACCATATCCAAAACTTTCTCAATGATGTGGTCAGCCAATCATACTGAAATAGCTAAGAAACATCTCTCAATACTATAATAGTGTCGTGAACTATACCTATGATCTCCTCCCCAAGGCTGATCACAATGATATTCGTTTGGTCTTTGTTGTCTAACTATGTTTTCAACATCTTGCAGTTACGGCCTAAGGATTCGAATAAATCCTTTGGAATAAAATGTGGGGGTGGAGGCTTGAAAACCCTAGGGGGCTTCTTAGCTGGTGTAGGCTGCATGCATGTATTATCATATTAGCTTTTGATTATTTATGTAAGTTTCAACATACATTTGTCATACCTGAAGATATATAATCAGTCATTTGGGCCTCCTAATAAAGTTGCCTTCTACCTCTCCGACTGTTGTGTCACTCATTCCTAGAAAAACACATATGACTCTCACATGAACATGATCTGTGGGAAGGGGAATATCATGAACCACATCGGCGATAGAAGTTTTGGCTTCTACCAAGACATTGTGTGATGGAACATCGAATGTCAAGATGACATTTCCTAGCTACGTATAATTTTATAAAGCACACAATTTAATTTGACAATTACAAATATTGACTTGAGGGATTATTTTATCACAATGTATATATAAATTGGCTTGAATTGAATCTCACCCCGGCTGTGCCATGCCGGTCTGAAGAAATACTCCCAATTTACTTCATGGGCAAGTGATGAACAAGTTATATGACTGTCAGATAAGCTTGCACTGCTTGAGAAGCCTTGAAATTCTCCAAGGTTGCATCTCTCAATATTTTCATGTACTCGTGGTCCACTTCCCCTTTCTTAGCTTTCTTGCACTGATGCGATGATTTCGAGTCGCATTTATAGACCTTTTTCATATGTGTTTTATGCTCTAATTAGTCATTTTTATGGATAATATTGCATAATTCACTCAATTCGGTCTTTGCCATCATTTTATGTCAAATTCCCTTAGTTGTATCATTTTGAGCATTATTTATCATATTATCATAATTTGTGTGGATTTATTTGGTCTTGTTTTGGAATTTCAGGAAAAACAAGTATCTGCTTCCGTCGATACCATCAACGGAAGTCGATACCATCGACCAAGCCACAAGTTGACAGTTGAGAAGAGCAGCGCAGAGTCGATACCATCGACACGCAAGTCGATGGCATCGATATCCCTTCAGGTTGCTGGCGAGGAATCCGTCGATACCATCGACCCAAGTTGATGCCATCGACGCATGGAGGCTACAACGTCGCTAAACGACAACAACCGACGCTAAAGAGAGTCGATACCATCGACCCAAGTCGATGGTATCGAGATGATCACAAGCACTCAGACGAAAAGAAAAGAAGGCTGTCGCTAATACGCTGGGTCGATACCATCGACCCGCGTCGATGGTATCGACGCCGGCAGATATGCGTTGGATTCGTTTTGATCTCAATCGGATGGCTGGAGTTATTTGACGACCTAATTAGGGACTTATACCTAATGACGGCCGCCGAGAGGAGATCATCATCTCATTTTTGCATTGCACGAGTGCCAAGGAAGGAGAAAAAGGAGAACGGAGGCCAGAGGCTCATCCCGGGTGATTCGGACGCTGCCGAAGACGAATTCACCACCGATAGGCGGGGAAGCTTGTATTCTACGCCAAGGATCTACCGGTTCTTCTTCGTTCAGGGGTTTTCCCACTTGTTTCACGTTTTTCTTATGAATTCCCCTATTTCTACCATGTATTCGTGTGAGATGAACATGAGAGGCTAAAACCCTCCATCTTTAGGACCGGGAGTAGCCCGGGAATGCATTGTATGACAATTTTATATTGATAATTCATATTTTCTCTCTTAAATCCGTGGTATAGTTTCGTTTTCTCCATATACATTATTATGCCTGATCATCATAATAATAACCTAATGCCCTTAATCACTTTGACAGAAGGATTAACGGTTGAAAAGAGATGAAACCTACATTAATCGATAAATCCCTTGACAAAGGAGGTGTAAAATTAATGGTGGAAACTGAGAGACCGTTTGTAATGCGCTTAGTTTAGGGGAATGATTACTACGACGGTGGAATCAACCTAAACCTAAGTAGTGAATTACACCACGACAATGGGTAATTCTGTTTTCAGGCCACTACCCGGATAGAGAGAGAAGAGTGAGGAATTATATAAAACCTAATACAATGTTGACCCGCGGTGAAACCGCAATCCTAAAGATACTCTTTTGAATTGATTAAATTAATCTTTAATCGATTGTTTTCTTTGTTTCATTTTGTTTTCTTTTTAATTTCGACAACAAACCCTATTTTGTCATTCGGCCTAGCTGATTGCGATTAGTTAGTAGGAGTCTCCAATAATTCATGTATCCCTAAGTTCGACTCGGGCCTCACAAAGGCCTATATTACTCGACGCATATACTTGCGTTTAAGCGCGTAGTAAAATACACGTCAAGTTTTTGGCACCGTTGTCGGGGACACGGCGAATTGTTGGCACTTCGAGTGCTAAGAGCGGCCACTCTAGGCCACATTTTTTTTATTATTTTTTTTGAAACAATTTTAAATATTCTTAAATTTCTCTATAATTGTGTTTACTCGTTCAAAGCATAGTACTGAACCCCGATTTTCTTATTTCAGGTACTTTGCATGGTGCATACACGTAGCGCAGACTACGCGAATCGCACACCTGAGGTTCCACCTCCGGGACCAGAGGACGAGGATTACTACGAGCAAGATCACCAAAGCGACATAGATTCTGAATCTGAGCAAGAGCAAGCAGAAGAAATGGCCGAACCACAGACGATATGGGAGAAGATCAAAGCGTCTTCTTCATCAGCTTCAAAGGGGCCTATAAAGAAGCATGTGGTCAACATACCAACATATAAGATCGATCCGGCATTGATTAACTTGGTAAAAGCAAATGCATTTCACGGGCTGAAGAATGAGGACCCAGTTGCACACATCAGCCAGTTCGTTGAAAACTATGATATGGTGAAGATAGACCGGTTCCCACAAGATGCTCTATACCTCAAGCTATTCCCAAGTTCCTTGGCAGGAGCAGCAAGAGAGTGGCTCCATAACCTCGATGACGAATTTGTTCAGTCTTGGGATCATATGGTGGAAGTTTTCTTCGAGAGGTTTTTCCCTCCTGAGAAGACCAACGACATGATTAGGAAGATTCACAATTTCACCCAACATGTGGGTGAGACATATTCTGAGACCTGGGAGCGATTCCAGGTTATGTTGAGGAGGTGCCCACATCATGGGCTGGACAGGGAAACACAAGTGAAAATCTTTTATTTTGCTCTCTCCGAGCACGATAGAAGTAATCTTGATTCAGCCGGATCCGGATTCTTTCTGAATAATACGGATACCAGATGTTGGGAGATATTAAAGAACATGGCTAGGAAACAGTCATGGGGCGACAGAGGTGCAGTGGAACAGGTCAAGGCTGCTGGTGAATCCAGAATAGTTAGGGAGCTAAACGATAAGTTAGATCTTCTAGCTAAGAAGCTGCTAACTAAGGAAGATGCATCTGAAGATGAGGAGGCTCAAGTGAAATTCATGCAACAACAGGGCTATAGAAATAATGACTATGCATGGAGGAAGGATAAAAAGTTTTCATGGAAGGATCCAAATAATTTTCTGCAGGATCCGGATGCCAAGCCACAGCCAAGAGTCGAGGATAAGAACACTGAACTACTGAGTCAAATGGTACAGCAAAACCAAGAGATGATGGCCATGTTTGGTAAGCAATTGCAATCTCAAGGTGATATTCTAACCAAGTTTGGGCAGACGCTGCAAAGCCATGGAGCACAAATGCGGGCATTAGAAACCACCGTGGCATAGATTTCAAGTGAAGTGGCGGCCATCAAGCACGCCAATCAACAGAAACCGGCCGAGAATGCAAACGTGGTCCAAGCACACCACCAGGTCAAATATGTGTCTCTGGTAAGCAATGAGGAGGAATCTCAGGTGCAAGAAGCTGTAGAAGAAAGAAAAATGACTTTCAATGTGCATGTAACACCGGCGATACCATATCCACGCACGTACTATGGATTTCTGGGCGGAAACCCTTTCTTCAGAAAATCACAAAGAGTTATGAATATTGTATCTCCACCTAGGCAGGAAGAACAAGTGCAAGTTGTTTATGCACATGTGGAGACATCTAAGGCGAGAGAGGAACCACAACAAGCTGCTACTATTGAGGATGTCTCGCCAAAGCCCACGTCGGAGGGAGTGATTGAAGCAAGCTTAGGGGAGGTACCCCCAAAAAGCGCGTATGTGCCACCTCACAGGCGTGCTGATGCAGCTGATGTTTCAGATCCGGTAAATTCTAAGTCAAAGAAAGAGCATCGTCATTTTAAGAAATTCCTGGAGATATTCCGAAAACTCCACATCAATATTCCATTAGTGGAGATGATCGAAAAAATACCCGCCTATGGGAGGTTCATCAAGGAAATCATCAATAAGAAGAGGCGGATAAAAGACGATGAAATTTATTGGATGAATGAGACGGTGAGCTCTATGATTCACGGGAGTTCACCAAAGAAGAGAAAGGACCCATGATGTTTTTACATACCGTGCTCAATAGGTGGTCAACATTTTCCTAAAGTGCAATGTGATTCTGGCGCTAGCATAAATCTCATGCCTTTGGCGACATTTCAAAAGCTGGGGTTAAAAGAGATAAAGAGGTCAGCCGCAACAATTGAATTGGCGGATGGGTCTACTGTGAGACCCTATGGAGTATGTGAAGATGTTCTAGTCAAAGTGGATAGATTCATATTTCCGGTGGACTTTGTCGTCATGGATATGCCACCACTCCAAAGCTGTGAAATTCTTCTAGGAAGACCGTTTCAAGCAACAGCGGACGTCGTGACTGCCTTAGGGAGAGGTACTTTGTCCTTGGGAATTGGAGGAGATCGAGTTGAATTCAAATTACTGCACGATCCTCTAAACACAGTCCCCAATGTGAAAAGATGACGAGTTTCAATACGTCTAGCCTAAGACGTTAAAGAAGGGCGCTTGTTGGGAGGCAACCCAACCATTGGTACATTAGGATAGTTTAGTTATAGTCGTAGATTGCTTTTATTTCGTTTAAATTTTAGTGTAAAGAAGATACCTTGATCCGTTTGTTCAATGTGCAGGCACAGGAAGGGTCGATACCATCGACACACTGGTCGATGGTATCGACATGGGTTCAGGTTGACAGCTGCAAAAATCGCACTGAGTCGATACTATCGACGGCCCCGTCGATGGTATCGACATACCTACAGACAGGTCGCAATAAAAGTGTCGATAGTATCGACACACCAGTCGATACCATCGAGATCTCTGGAGAAGTTCAGAACGATTTTGCTCAGTCAACTCGATACCATCGACGACCTCGTCAATGGTATCGACATGATCACAGGTAGAAGTGAAAAAGTGGCGGTGTCGCAATGAAGGCAAGTCGATACTATCGACCCTCGTCGATGGTATCGACATCCATGTCACCGATCCGTGCAAAGACATCGACAAGGATCGCGAGTCCATGTCAGCGATCCAGGTGCTGCGTCGATACCATCGAATTCCTTCGATGGTATCGACACGTCAGCAATCCGGGTTTCCCGATCCAGAAAATGTCAGCCGTCGATACTCGCGAGGGAGGCGGATACCATCGAGACGTGTCGATACCATTGACCCGCATCGATGGTATCGATGGGTCAACAGTAGCGCCAGCCAAGTCTATATAAGGAGAATTGCAACGTCATTTGACGTCACACCTTCAGAGCAAACTTCCTCCTTTGCACCGAGCACTCCCCCGAGCCCTCGAGCAACTGAAGAGCAGCAACATCGAGCAAGGATCTTCGCCGAGCTAGTCACAGTGCCAGCGGGAAAGACAGTGAGCTACCACAATGCTGCGGTAGCGTACTTCGAGCATCCCTTCGTCCGGGTCCTACACCAGATGTTGAGCCTTACGTTCTTTGCTCGGAGCGATTTAGCATTGAGCAAGTTTCAGGAGAGCGGTCTTTTCTTCCTCTACATGCTCCTGAAGCGACAAGAATGCAACTGGGGTGCGTTCTTTCTGCAGCGCGTCCTGGCGGTGAAGAGGAGTACAAGGAAGGCTCCAATCCATTTTGGTGGGCTCATCACCAAATTGGCGATGTACTTGGGGCTGAATTTACAGTCCATGACTCCGATTTCCACGAGGAGTAAGGTGAAAGTGCAGCATCTGCACCGTTCAAACCTTATCCTTCTCCGGGATGGGTTGGCGTACGCACATTGCCACGTCAACCAAGCTTACCAGGAGTGCGCACTGCCGGACGCCGTCTTCCACATCGAGGGAGCCCAGCACTTCCGGTGGCCGATCATAGCCATCGAGTCCGATGAAGAAGAAGGTGGTAATGACGACCAAGAAGGCAAGGATGAGGAGGCTTTCACACCTCTTCGCGTACGAGTAGCACCCCAGAAGCGTCCTAGGATGCATCCGGGTGCGTCTTCATCATCAGAGCCCCCGCCGCCATCACCATAGCCCTTGCAGCCAGGCGAGGATGCCTACTCAATGCAGGGAATGTATATGATGCTGCAGGACATACATCAGACACAGCAGCAGCATCTAGAGATGTATACCGATATTCAGGATACTACGGACCGGTTACTTGACAACCAAAGGGCGATGTTCGAGAATGAACGTCTCCTCCTTGACAACCAACAGCAGATACACAACCGGTTGCAAAGGATGGAGATGCAATAGGAGCCCTTTTACGACCATTACTGGAGTCAGAGCTACTTTGGAGGCTATCCACAGCCTCCGCCGAGGACCCATTACGATCCGAGCTTCCAGGGGGAGTATCCTTCTTGGGATCCTACGGCCCCGCAGTACCCGCCTCCGCCTCCACAAGAATGATCAGGGTATCTCTGTTCCACTCTTAAGTTTGTTTTTGACTATGAGGCCATAGTCGAATTCAAGCTTAGGGGGGTAGCTGGAACAGCTCTATCTTTTCTTTTGTTGTTTTTAGTTTTTGCTTTGCTATTTGTTCTTGCATTTTTAGTTTTTGTTTAGGATCCACATCTATCTAGTGTAACTGTGGATGTCGTAAAAGTTTTCATCTCGCTGTTAATTCATGGGAAATTTAAGGGAATTTTAAAAAAAAAATGTGTCTTTGGATAGCTTGACTTGGTTGTCCTTGGGGAACTTATCCTATGAAAATGATTGATTATGTCAACTTTAAAGCAACATTTCACACCTATACTCCTTTTGACTCATGAAAAGTGGATAGTAACGGTTGTTTGAGCCTAACTTAACCAAATGGTAATGAGACCTTAATTGGATGTAAGAGAGAGAACCCTCCAAACCACTACGCAGGTCAGTAAGGAGGGACACATAATATCTTTCTAAGGTTCAGTCATTTAATCTTGTGATCATTCCACATCATTTTTCCATAATCCACCTAAGAATTGGAAGTAAAGTGCAGTTTCAATTTCTTCTTGTGTGCATAGCATTTAGATAGGACTTGCATTGATATTTTCCAGACGTTTGCATAAAGAAAAAAAATATATAGGGATTCATGCACATTACCTTTAGGTGCATGCCATGTAGTTGCACTCATGACTTTCATGATTATCATGCATAAAGTACACCATGTATCTCAATTTTTCCTCAAAAGTGATCTAAACTGTTCCATACCTTCGAAATATTGCAAAGAATTCTAAGCATGAAGTAAATAGCCCAATACACTTATCTCTAAGCAATTATGGATACGTGGGCTAAAGTGAAGAAAAAAATTTTGAAAAAAAAATATTAGAAAAAGAAAAAAAAAGAGAATTTGGAAGAAAGTGGAATGAGAGGGAGAAAGGAACATGATATCACTCGCATTACAGGAAAATTGAGTACATGTGGCTACTTAGATTTCCATCTCATTTTGGGGTGGAAGGTTAGTGCATGCATCATTTCACCCAATTTAGGCATTAGGGCATTTTTAATGTGCATTTGCATCACGTAGGACATTTTGTTTTATGCATATTGAAACTGTGCAATACTTCCAAGTTCTTCCATGAACCACCCATTCCATCCACCCGTTGCTTGGATTGGTAGGCCACCGTGAATTTCTCCTCACTAATGATTATCAGGAGAACTGCTTCCATGTAGATGGTAGTTAGGGCGATCAACGTAGTATAGGCGATCACAAGATGCACCAATGCTGAATCGACGAATTTTATTATGTTAACTGCCTTATGTGATAGTGTTCATCGGTTTTAAGGATAATTTCTCTTATTGATGATTATTGTCGCCTTTAGGGTAATTACTGTTCTATGGTTAGAGAAGGCCGGTTTGAGAATGTTCAGTGGGAGTCACATGGGATGTTGGGTTGGTGTGTTGATTTTTAGTTGACATCTGCAATTCTATTCTAAGGACTAGTTGCTCGAGGGCGAGCAATGTTTAAGCTTAGGGGAGTTTGATGCGATGATTTCGAGTTGCATTTATAGACCTTTTTCATATGTGTTTTATGCTCTAATTAGTCATTTTTATGGATAATATTGCATAATTCACTCAATTCGGTCTTTGCCATCATTTTATGTCAAATTCCCTTAGTTGTATCATTTTGAGCATTATTTATCATATTATCATAATTTGTGTGGATTTATTTGGTCTTGATTTGGAATTTCAGGAAAAACAAGTATCTGCTTCCGTCGATACCATCAACGGAAGTCGATACCATCGACCAAGCCACAAGTTGCCAGCTGAGAAGAGCAGCGCAGAGTCGATACCATCGACACGCAAGTCGATGGCATCGAGATCCCTTCAGGTTGCTGGCGAGGAATCCGTCGATACCATCGACTTATCGACGCATGGAGGCTACATCGTCGCTAAACGACAACAACCGACGCTAAAGAGAGTCGATACCATCGACCCAAGTCGATGGTATCAAGATGATCACAAGCACTCAGACGAAAAGAAAAGAAGGTTGCCGCTAATACGCTGGGTCGATACCATCGACCCACGTCGATGGTATCGACGCCGGCAGATATGCGTTGGATTCGTTTTGATCTCAATCGGACGGCTGGAGTTATTTGACGACCTAATTAGGGACTTATACCTAATGACGGCCGCCGAGAGGAGATCATCATCTCATTTTTGCATTGCACGAGTGCCGAGGAAGGAGAAAAAGGAGAACGGAGGCCAGAGGCTCATCCCGGGTGATTCGGACGCTGCCGAAGACGAATTCCACCACCGATAGGCGGGGAAGCTTGTATTCTACGCCAAGGATCTACCTGTTCTTCTCCGTTCAGGGGTTTTCCCACTTGTTTCACGTTTTTCTTATGAATTCCCCTATTTCTACCATGTATTCGTGTGAGATGAACATGAGAGGCTAAAACCCTCCATCTTTAGGATCGGGAGTAGCCCGGAAATGCATTGTATGACAATTTTATATTGATAATTCATATTTTCTCTCTTAAATCCGTGATATAGTTTCGTTTTCTCCATATACATTGTTATGCCTGATCATCATAATAATAACCTAATGCCCTTAATCACTTCGACAGAAGGATTAACGGTTGAAAAGAGACAAAACCTACATTAATCTATAAATCCCTTGACAAAGGAGGTGTAAAATTAATGGTGGAAACTGAGAGACCGTTTGTAATGCGCTTAGTTTAGGGGAATGATTACTACGACGGTGGAATCAACCTAAACCTAAGTAGTGAATTACACCACGACAGTGGGTAATTCTGTTTTCAGGCCACTACCTAGATAGAGAGAGAAGAGTGAGGAATTATATAAAACCTAATACAATGTTGACCCGCGGTGAAACCGCAATCCTAAAGATACTCTTTTGAATTGATTAAATTAATCTTTAATCGATTGTTTTCTTTGTTTCATTTTGTTTTCTTTTTAATTTCGACAACAAACCCTATTTTTTCATTCGGCCTAGCTGATTGCGATTAGTTAGTAGGAGTCTCCAATAATTCACGTATCCCTGAGTTCGACTCGGGCCTCACAAAGGCCTATATTACTCGACGCGTATACTTGCGTTTAAGCGCGTAGTAAAATACACGTCATGCAATTTTTCTAGGATGTGCCAAAAAAGATTTTATCCCATACCCAGCTCCAGTGCCCCTAACACGTACGAATGTTCTTATATCCCTAGAGCAACCAGTTGGATCAAAGGGCTATAGAAGGGGTGAATAGAGCTAAAACACTTGCACAAAATTCGTTAGACCTTCAAGTTACTTCAAATAGGTACAATTGCAAATAGTAAATTTTATGGCAATCTAAACATGCATAGCAAGGATGAGAGAGATTGAAACAATCACTTGAACAAGGTGTTTAGAGTGGTTACACTCTCCAAACTTGGAAAGAGTCAGTCCACTACCTAGACAGGTCAAGCTCTAAGATTTTACAACCTATGTATACTTATACTCCATTATAAGACATACAATTGACCTTCCGTTTTAGGGACAAGGATGCCCATCTTCCCTTTGAGGTCAAGGGAGCCAATAACCTTACAACCAAGGACTTACCTATCCAAGAGTTGGAGTCTTCTACCTCACCAATGTCTTATCCACTCTTATAAGCAGCTGGATACATTCACCAAGGAGATCCCCTCTTTGCACTGAGTCTTTTGCCTTTAAGGATTTACCCACTCCACTCTTGAATCTTTAGCCTTGTCCTCCTCCTTCACTCAAAGAAGCTTTTTTCACCTTCTTCTATAGCTTGAAGAAGCTTACACCTTCTCCTTCACTTGGAGAACCTTTCACCAACCTGATCTTGAAGAAAGGGGTGGGGAAAGGGAGCTTTACACAAGTACAATGGAGTATCTCTCTCACATACAACCTATCTCACACATATGGACGTTTGCCTTTGTAAATAAGAGAGAGAAAGGGGATCTAGTGGACTGGATTCACTAAACTATAGCCAGGAGCCTGAATAGCATGAAAGAGAAACTTTGGAATGAACTCCAAGAGGTCCTATTTATAGTTGGGGGTGTCCACAAGAGGATAGGAGCAATAAGGAACGTTTTCTAGCCATTTGGGGTGTGTAACAGATATAATTTTGAGTTTTGTAACACTCCAACGGTCAAAATCACTTTTAATGCACTTCCCGTACATTGCATTTGGCTGATTTTTAATGAAGTTAACTTGACCTATTGCACTATGTGACAAAGCCAATTTGAACTATTGGATTAGTTTATCCTGGATGGAACTCGACCGAACGATTCAATCAGTTTGCTCAGTGCAGGGATTAGTTGAGTTCTCTGTGTGTGCAACTTGACCGAACCTGAATTTTCTCAAAATCCAGTAAGGGGATCGGTCGAGTTTGTTGCAGATAAAACTTGACTGATTGGCTACCTGTAATGAATTTTGGAAAATGTCATTATAGTGTTTTAACATTCAAATTTAGGGTTTCTAGATTTTTCTCATCTTATTTACAAGTCATTACTTCAATACAAATGATTACAAAAATCATCCTAAGGGATTTTGGGTGTTTTCTAGAAAAGTGCATTTGCATTGCTCTTGACAAGAACTTGATCAAGCTAGGGGTTGACAAATTTGATCCTTTTCATGTACCTATTGCCTGAAATCAATTTCAAGAGACATATTAGGTACATACGGATGGAATGGTTAACTCATTATCAATATATTGACAATGTGTAACACTTAGGTCAATATTCTCCCTCTTTTTGGCAGTGACAAACCATTCCTCAACATATTGAAAAAGATATGAAAAATTAAAATTTTACATTGTGATTGCAAGGGGATACATGGATGAACAATGTTAATTGCTCCCCCTCAATTCATGATTACCTATGCGTGCATGGTTAGTCTTTCCACAAATATATATATATATATATATATATATATATATATTATATGGTCCTTTAGCAAGTCACATGATATTTCAGTTAATTGACAAGAAAAGGATCACATAAGAAATAAATCAATATGGTTGAGTGCATTTCTCCCCCTTTGTCATATAAAAAAGGCATGGGGTAGAAGAGATATAAAGCACAAGTCTTCTCCACATGGACAAACAAAACAAGCAACCACATATAGCACACACTAAATAGAGACAAAATAGAGAGAAGCAAGCTTAACCAGTGCCATAATCAAAATATGTAATAGCATACCAAGAACTCATAAGATATAGTCAACCAACGAGTTATGGTACATGAGATTAAGATTACAACACGAACCATGCCCTCTCAAAATAAGAATTAGAAAGAAACAAAAAATGACGAGGTGATAAAATAGTATGCGTTAGATACACAGTGCCCAAATGTTTAATACATGATAATTTACAAAAAGTATAGGTAAAAAGGGGTAAAGTCAATTTGTTTTGATTTTCTTCCAAATTAGTGTTTTCCTCTTCCGCGTGTAGAAAAGGAATAAATAAATCAATCAAATTACGAGAAGCCTCATAAAGTGCTTCTTTTGGAGTTAAACTCCCATTTGTCCATATTTCTAAAAAAGGATCATATATATATATATATATATATATATATATATATATATATATATATATATATGAGCACTCTAATAGACTATAGAACTAAACATCTACATCATCTACTACATCGACTATATCCTCATCTTCCTCGTCCTTGGGCTAGTAGTCCTTGTCATCATCAGATGGTGCAACTGTGGTAGCAGTGGTAGCCTAACCATCATCACTAGAAGAACCAACAAAGTCATCATTAGAAACATCATCATCCTTGGCATCCTTAACATCATCATCCTCATCCTCAGCGTCCTGGTTAGGCATCTCCTCATCAGTAGGAGGTCCAAATGCATGAGTAACAGACCATCAGGCAATATGGTCACGACGATCATTGAAGTCAACATGACTTGGATATTCGGTGGTGGGACTAGGGAGGTGTAGTTCTATGTCAAATTGGCATAGAATTCATGGACATCCTTTATGCTTGACAAGGAATTTGCAAAGCACACACACTCTACACATAAAGCACTTAAGTTATGTGCTTTAAACACCGCAACTACCTCCTCAATCACCTCAGTTGTAGAAAAATGAGGTTCAAACAAAGCTAAAAAAGGAAATGGATTCTTACGTAGGAGTTCCTTATACTGATTCAAATCTTGGGATGATATTAAGGAGGTACCATTGAAGGACACATGCCTTGTAGCAGCTGGTGTGGAGGTTGCTCCAGCAGGGGCCGATCTATTTCTTCGATTTGAGGCCATCTAGGTTGGACATGAGAGAATGACCAGTAGTTGGAGAAGGAAACGCACAAGGCAAGCTCGAAAATCCACCTAGGTTGTAAGGGAAGAGGCAAGGAAGGTCTATTCTAGGGCTAGGAAGGGGTTAGGAGTGGATGGTTGAGCCTAGGGTTGAGGATGAATCGCTGGAGGTTAGGTATCAATCGACTTTTCTTAGTTGAGAGGGTGAAAAGTTGGGTGAACCCTTTTTAATTCTCATCTAGTTGTGCGGTTGGTTGAGTTTTGTGTGTCAGAAACTCAATCAAACCAACTTTAAAGGTCCTCGAATAGCAATCGGTTGAGTTCTATACTAGGGGAAACTCGACCGAATGGCAGGTTGTCAAAACATACAAAATTTAATTCTAAGCCTCTAGAGTGCTATATAAATTTATTTGTCTATCCTATCATGTGTTTTAAACATATTGAGGCACATTTGAATCAACATTGGCTACTATTTTGTGGTAAAACATTTGTTTGCAAAAAAAAGCCAAAAACAATCGAAATAAGGCATGAAAACATAGCAATTATAGCACATTCAGTTAAGAGAGAATCAATTTTTAAGCAAGAAACAACTAGGTATGATAACATCTAGCTGATTGCATGTCAATATCACCAAAAGTAGTTTTGATCTAATGAATCTAAATTTCTCTATAGCTAGAGATTTTGTGAAATGTCCACAAGCTAATTCTCTATGTCCACATGCATGATATAAATATCCTTCTTAGCAATGTGGTCACGATGAAAGTGATGATATACCTCTATATATTTATCTCTACTATGCAATATAGGATTATAAGACATTAATTGCACTAGTATTGTCTCACTAGATAGGAGAAGCAATTAAATGAATGTTAAAGTCTTGGAGCATTTGCTTCATCCATAGGACTTGGGCACGACAACTCCCAATTGCGATGTATTCAGCCTTGAGAGTTTAAAGAGACATTGTGCTTTGTTTCTTAGAGAACCAAGAAATCAACCATGGTCCTAGGAAGAACCAAGTACCACTAGTGCAATTTCTATCTATCAATTACCATGCATAATCAGCACCACTATAGGCAGTAAGAGTAAAGCCCCTTGACTTTGGATGCCATAGTCCAAAATTTTGAGTTTTGGTTAGATACCCTAAAATCCTCATAATCACTATGAGATGTGATTTTCTTGGACTCGATTGAAAGCGATCACACAAGCCAACACTAAACATTATAGGTCTAGAGGCAATTAAAGAAAGTAAACTTCCAATCATACCTCTATAGAGCTTTTCATCCACATTTTCTCCTTGCTCATCTCTATCAAGGTTTGTGGTGTTTGACATGGGGGTGTCCATTGGCTTGGTGTTCTCCATCCCAAAGCTCTTAAGTAGTTCACTGGTGTACTTGCCTTGGTTGATGAAGTTCCCATCTTTTGTTTGTTTAATTTGAAAGCATATGTGTCAAGGTGGCCAGTCGGTCACCCTGATTGCTTGGGCGACCAGGATGACTAGGCCGACCAGGTCGACTAGTCGGCCACCCAGGTGTAGGTTTTTTTCCATATAATTAGTTATATATAGTAATATATATAGTTATATACTTATATACAATACATTATATAAGAAAAACTAATGTAAACACATATCCAAGGGCGTTATAATTTATATTTGTTACATATTGTCATAAATGCATCAAATAGTGATCAATAAAAACTAAATACTTAATCCCATGTTTTGTAAATAATAACCTAGATTCCATAAATAATGTCATAAAACACCTCAAATTATTTGAATGAGGACTATTCAATGTATTCAAATTAAACAAATATGATTAGATAGAGAAAAGTTTATTAAATTTACACTTTTAGTGCTTGTTGAACTATTGTAACTAAATGAAAAGTTATTAATTGAACTAGTGTCGTGTGAATGAAATTGATGTTCACATCAAATCATTGCTAAAGACAAACACAAACATTCAAGATAGTGGTTGGGGGAATTAGAAAAGCAAAGAAAAACCTTATCATTCTTGGCTCCAGCCTAACTAAGTGACCGCCCAACCTTGGTTTAGGATGACCAGTTAGGCTAGTCGGCATAGGCAGATGCCAAATTGAGGTCCAAATCTAGGCTATGGGCAAGTCAAAGCCCCCTCCAATGACCAACCGACTAGTCGACCGACTCAAAAAGTATGTTTGAAATCCAAGGAAGAATGCAAGCTCCCCCATTGTGCTCATCTTGAACTCACTCTGCATAAGAGAAATAAACTCCTTGCAAAGATTAAGATCAGTCCCACCAAAGATAATATCATCAACATAAATTTGAATAATCAAGAAATTGTTAGAACTGTGTTTTAGAAACAAGGTAGAATCGACTTTGCCCATGATATAGCCATTGTCTTTAGTTTCTCATACCAAGATCTTAGGGCTTGGTTGAGTCCATATAGAGCTTTTTGTAACAAATAAACATGGTTAGGCAATTTATCATGTTCAAAGCTGGGAGATTGAGAAATATATATTTCCTCCTTAATTGTACCATTCAAAAACACACTTTTAACATCCATTTGATAAAGTAATAAGTTCTTTTAACTAGAAAAAGAAAGTAGAATTCTAATATATTCAAGTCTAGCGATGGGTGCATAAGTTTCATCAAAACCAATACCTTCCTATTGATTGTAACCTTGAGCTACTAAACTTGATTTGTTCCTTACCACTTTTCTACTTTCATCAAGCTTGTTGTGGTACACCCACTTGATTCCAATGATCTTTCTATCACTTGCTCTTGGCACTAGGGTCCACACTTTGTTCTTCTTGAACTATTCCAACTCTTCTTGCATGGCTAGGATCCATTCATCATCCTTGAGAACTTCTTTGACATTGTTTGGTTCAAGTTTAGAGCCGGAGGCGTTGTCGGCTTGTTCTTTATTAAATGTAGCATGTATCCTCACCCTTTCAAAAGGATTACATGTGATGAGATCTTTAGGATGATGTTTTGCAAATCGGGGAGTTGGATCCTTCTTTTCTTCTTCTTTCTCTTCTTCATCAACTAGCACCTCTTTTCCTTTATCAACAATGTTGAGCAATAATGACTTAATAGAGTCAAGAACAATTACATAAAAATTACCACTTCTAGTTCCCTTATATATGACTTGATAGGTGAGGGAATCTAGAATAAAACATTCAAAAGAAGTAAATAGCACAAGATAACCATTATCACATAGTTGACTTACACTTATTATATTGTGATGTAGGCCATCCACAAATAGAACATTCTCGATACAAAAAAATTCATCTACATCACCCTCACCTTTAACCTTACCTTTCTTATTGTCCCCAAAGGTAACCAGACCTCCTTTATTCTTAGTGAAGTTTTTGAAATGGCTTATATCACATGTCATGTGCTTAGTGCAACCACTATCAACAATCCATCTACCTTTTTCCTACAAGAAAGAAGATTTTTTATTCCCAACTCAAACTTTGGGATCTGAAGTTAGCTTCGGGACCCATTTCATATTTGGGTTGGTCCCCTTAGGCTTGTAAGGATAATAAGTAGAATAATGATCATCACACTTGCAATGAGAACAAATCATAGGGTTCTTAGTGCCAGAAAACTCTCCAATGAAAAAGGAGGTTTCCTTACTCTTTTTCTTACCTTTGGCTTTGTTCTTTCCCTTAGGTGCCTCCCCTACAAATCCCAAACCACTAGTACCACTTTGTTTGGTAGAATGCTCAAGGATTTCATTTAGAGAGTTTTTCCCTTTGAGGAATTTCTATAGAAAGGCTCTAAGTCTATGATTGTCATCATTAAGAGATATGATAGAAGAAGACAAACTAGAAAGATCATCTCTAGCATGAACAAGACCGACCTCTAAATAGAGAGCTTTAGTCAAATAAGAATATTTCTCAAGAGAAATAGAATCAACACCATTACTAGGAAAGATAGTTCTAGAAGATAAATCATTAACTTGACCAAGAAACCTAGCATTTTCATATTTAAGAAATTGTATTTCCTTAAGATAAACATCCCTCTCATCTCTATGAGCATTAACAATAAGCTTGAATTCAACATTTTCAATTTTAAGAGTTTCAAGCTCATTTAGGCACTTTTGGTTATCTTCCTTAAGAGTTTTAATGTTCTTAAGGTAAACATCATTCTCTACCTCAACTCCATTTTATTGGACCTCAAGATTAATAAATTGACCTTGCAAGTTATCAATGCTCTCAAGATGAGTTTTCTCATTTTCCTCAAGAATATCAAGTGTATCATACAAATCATCAATAATTTTTCCTAACCTCTTTCTTTTAGATTTACATTTAGCAAAAGAAGAACGGGTAAAAACAAGCATGTCAATAAGAGTTTCTTTAGATAAATCATGCAAACCCACCTCACTTACCTCACCAATTTCTTCACTTATAGAGGCCATGAGTGCAAGGTGGCACTCTCCATCTTCATCGGAGCTAGAGCCACTTGAGGATGATGCTTCCCAAGTCGCATGTGCTGCATTCTTGTGTCTTCTCTCCTTCTTTTTCTTCCTCTTGTACTTTCTCCCCTTCTTGTACTCTTCCTCCTTCTTGGATATGTCCTTGTAGTGTGACTTTCTTGATTTAGGACATTCACTCTTGTAGTGTCCCTTTTGGCCACACTTGTAGCATCTTGGAGTAGAGTAGGAGGATTACTTTCCCTTGAAGTGCTTGCCCTTGGTGTAGTTGACTTCATGCTCAATAGGTCCATAATCTTCACTAGAGGAGGAGGGAGAGGTCTGACAAGCAAGTTGTTGTTGAAGGATGACATCCACCAATTGAGCTTTGAAGGTACTATCTTTGATCTTTCTTGCTTCCTTCTCTTCTTGCTTGTCTTCTTCTTCTTGCTTGTCAAGCCTTGGCTCATGAGCTTGAAGATTTCCAATGAGATATTTGGTTGGTATGTCACCAAGGCTTCTCACTTCTTCAATGGATGTCACCTTAGACTCCCATCTCTTTGGTAGACTCCTCAAGATCTTGGAGTTGATTACTCCTCTATCCAAAGTGTTGCCCAAAGTAGCTAGTTCATTGATGATGATGTTGAGCCTAGAGTACATCTCGACAATTCCTTCTTTCTTGCCCATCTTGAAGTTCTCTAGAAGGTTGTTCAAGAGGTAGATCTTGGCCTTCGTAACTTGATTTGTGCCCTCATAGGTAATTCACAACTTATCTCAAATCTCATAGGTTGTATTACATGAGGAGATGAAGTTGAACTCTGTTGGGGTAAGGGCTGCATAGGGGATGCTTATGGATTTGGCATTGAGCTGATCTTCTTTTAGTGCAGATTCATTCCATGTTGACACAACTACGATTGGATCCTTGTATGGCGTTACCATCACCTTCCACATATAAAAGTTCATTGGATGTAGAACTACTTATGCCTCTTCCAATATAGAGAGTTGATGCCGTCGAAGATTGGAGGATGCATGGAGAAGCCTCCCTCTAAGTTGAGTGAACCAAGTAGGTTGTCATCCATCTTCTCATCTCGTGGGAGATTATTGGAGAAGATCATTGGCTCTGATACCACTTGTTGGATCTAGGGCTCTAGAGGGGGGTGAATAGAGCTTCAAAATTCTCACAAGAAAAGTTAGACCTTCAAATTATATCAATTGAAACCAATAGCATAAGAACAATTTGAAGTCCTATCTAAGAAATCATAGTTAGCATGAGAGAAATTAAAACATGCACTTGGACAAGGTGGTTTAGAGTGGTTCTAATCTCCAAACTAGGAGATAGTTAATCCACTAACTAGAGAGGTCAACCTCTAGGACTTTGCAATATGTGTATACTTATATTCCATCATAAGAGATACAAGGAGACTTGTAATCCGTGTATACTTATATTCCATCATAAGAGATACGAGGAGACTTGCAATCCATGTATCCTTATATTCCATCATAAGAGATAAAAGGAGACCACCATACATCCAAGGACTTACCTATTCAAGACAAGAGTCTTTCACCTACACAAAGACTTACCCACTTGATCAAGATGTCTTCAACCTTCAACAAGGAGTTACCCACACTTGCATCAAGTATTTGGCCTTGAAGGAATTACCCACTCTTCTTGAACCTTGGCCTTTCTCTTCTCCTTCATCTGGAGAAGATCTTCACCTCTTCTTCAACCTTGAAGAAGACCAACAACAGCTTCACCTTCACTCAGAGTAGCTTGCTTCAACCTTTGCTCTTTGAAAAAGGAGATTAGGAAGATGGAAGGAATGAGAGCTTTACAAGCACATGGAGGTAGCTCTCTTACGACATACCTATCTCACTCATAATCATGAAATGCTTTGTAAAAGAGAGAGAAAAGGGATCAAAGGGTTGCAACACACTCAACTATATCAAGGACTTAGAATAACATGAATGAGCAAGCTTGGAATGAACTCCAAGGGGTCCTATTTATATCTGGGGGTGTTCCTTTAAGTGTGGGATCACTTAATAATGAAATATAGCCATTTTACAACTTGCAACGAATCTATTTTTTCTCACTTTTTCTGCATTTTTCGTACAATACATTCGGTCGAGTTTCAATAAAGATAACTCAATCGATCCACTAAAGGACAAAAACCAATTTTCAAACTATCGGTCGAGTTTGTTCTGGGAAACTCGATCGATGAGTCAAAATTAGTTTTGCTTAGTTGATCGATTGGTCGAGTTCTGAGAGTGTGCAACTCGACTGATTGATCATTTCAGAAAATCGATCACTGGATCAGTCGAGTTTCCAACTCGACTGATATACAACCTTTGACAAATTTTCCAATTTTACTTTTGAGTGACCAAACATTGGAATTAAGTGTCCCTAATTTTTTTCTCATCTTATTTACAAGTCATATCATCAATACAAGTGATTACAAAATTAATCTAAGGTGATTTGGAGTGATTTCCTAAAAAGCACACTTGCATTGCTTTTGAGATGAACTTGAACAAGCTAGGGCTTGTGAAATTTGATCCTTTTCATGTACTAAAGCCTAAAATCAATCTTGAACATACATAGGAATGGAATGGTTAAGTCATCATTAAAATATGGACAATGTTTAAATCTCAAGTCAACACCACCATCTATCATTAAACCAACAATAGTGTCTATTATACACCACGGGTAGCAGTTAATGTAGTTTTTTCAAACAGAACCAAATTACCTATGTAAAAGCCAAATTAAGATATTGACCACGAAAACATGATGATTGTATGACCATCAGGAAAGAAGTCGACAATCAAATACATAGGAGGCATACTATTTTTCATATTTTTTTTCATAATGTGAAACACGGTGAATCTATAATGTTGTAATTGCAAAATTCTGAAAATTTGTTTCCATAGAAATATATATATGACTCTATAACTTGTCTAGATAAAATCACAAACAGTTTAAGTACAACCATGATGAAAAACTAGTACAACAACTCACTCACGGTCATGGATATTATTGACACTTTTGTCAGCATCAATCTCAACAAGGACTGACATTCTTAGTGATCCACACACCAAAGTCTATGCCATCCATTGCTTGGCCAATTCTTCTTGATATTATCTCCCTATGTGGAGGATGGTTATTTGCAAATCAATCCTAGGAGAATCTCTAGATACTCAAGAACAATAGAGATGCCTCATACTTGGATGAAGACCTAACACCATTCCACACCATAATATCTTTTGTTATTATTACGATGATCAATTCCTCGTACAACCCCAACCTCCTCTGTCATCTCTTCTCTACATCTCCACTATTGTTGGAACTGCTTCTTCCGATTAGTTTCCTTTCAACTAGTCATCATTTCCTCCTTACCCTACCTACCAGTCCACCATATACCCTTTCTCCTCTACCCTCCCTACTTTTTCCTCCTACCCTCAGTCTGACCACCAACTATATCAACTAGAAGACTCTAACAGCCTACCGGCCCCAACCCCTGTACACAACCAAAACTACCATCACCACCTTCCCCAACCACCCTCCGGCTGCACCTGCTCCTCCCTCTACACCCCAACTGTCGGCCAAGATCTACCACGGCATGCACCGGTTCCACTGGGGGAAGTGGATTCCTAAGATCTGCCTACTTAGGAACCGGGAGTGCCTCTAGCTCGGTACCTTTGACACAACCAAGGACTCCACACTTGCCCATGACCGTGCCATCTTCCTTCTCTGTGGTGACAACACCTGACTCAATTTCCACACCTGAGCCATACCAGGGTGCACTCTCAGGCCACGTTATTTCCATCCGACACCTTGGAACCATGGGAGGCGAGGGAGGAAATCTCGGTGGAGCAGAATGGGGATTCAAAGCATGGCGTACATTGTCCCTGGGGTAATGTCTTTCTAGGACGGGACCAAAGTCCTATCGGAAGTAAGAAAGGCGTAGGCCTCAACATTTGCAGTGGAAGAGTTGCAACACGACCCTCCCTTAAGCCCTTACCAATGATGCTACACTAGACAACAATCTGATCGGATGGGAGGATGACCATGCACCATAGGAGTTCGCTTGTCACCATTTGCGACAGGTTCCAATTAACCAACGATTCCCAAATTAGTAAAGTGTGGCAGTATTCACAGTCAGTGCCACTGTGATTCTGTGCACATGTATATATATATATATATATATATATATATATATATAGTTTCAATCATTTGTATTAAATGACTCATGACTTTAGAATGGCAAATGTGACATTCCGAATGCAATCATTGATCAACGATGTATTTCAAAATACGAGTAACGTCAAAGATTGTGTGACTACTGTGACACAGTTTTTTGGTGCTTACAAGAATGTGATCTTAGCTTCCTTCAATGTTAGATAAATTTTTGTCTTGTTCCTTATAAGTCTAACCCATGACTACAATTTTTTGTTAATTTTTATTTTTATTTTATTTGCCTTCTATTCACTCAGAAATAACCATTGACAATTGTTAGTGATTGTTCCCGAGACTTGGATTGTGTATTTCTTTGATCCTTTGGGAGTAAAATTGACACCAAATGAGGGATACCTAACGAAATTATTGATTAATGTGTGAGTATAGTTTTAAGTGCCCAAGATAATTGTTAATGTTTGCATCACATGACATTTTAATAATACAACATATATATTAGTCTAACTTATAGGGGTGTGAAAGTATTCTATAGAGGCAGAGGGAAAGTAGATAAGAAAAATAAATTAGTAACTTCCAAGAGTGTTGATGTATACAGTCTTCTCATTCCAATTTCATCATATATGACCAACTCTGCTTAATTATATTTGTTAACATAATTGTAAATCTACATGGCCCTATATAAGATAACGGTTGGGCATGCACATATTATGTGATGTTGTACATGAAGAGATTGTCACTCACATGCAACATATCAAATGTATAGAGAATGTAAGTTATTAGTCTTGGATCATATTGATGAAGTAGTCTCATTTGATAATACAAACAATCAAATCTAGTTAGAAGTCTCATTCTCTTTGTAATTTTTTGAGAATAGTAAACTCAATACATTGGAGTATTTGAATGACCTACACAAAGAATGAGCAAACTTCTTCATAAAAATGTGGGCTTGAACTGAAAATTTAATGGTTGATTGATATCTTTTGGTAGTTCAAACTTTGATGTCAAAAAATTTATTATTATATATTATTATACATTGTGACTTAAAATCTAAGATGGCAGCTGATGTTGATATGTATATGTGAGTTTGAATTGAATGTTAAATGTGTATGTTTGTGTGAATTCACATGTGAAGACATGAGGAAGGGAATGATTTGTATTGGTGTATATATGTATGAAATTGAAGTGTGGTTGGGAAATGAAACGATTGAGATGTAAGTTCATGGATTTGTGTGCATTTGAAATAAAAAAAATGATAGAATGTGGCATGTTTATTCCTATTTTGTATAATTTTTCTTTCTTATAGGTTTTTTGTCCTGTTGTTAAGTTGGGATGCTTGCAGAGGCCCACACTGTTGGGTTTTGAGGAGGTGACAAATGCAATGGAAAATTAAAATTTTCTCCACATACGCTACTAGTGGATCTCGTCAGTAATAGCATATTCAGAAAGAGGGTGCATGGGATATACCTCATCCCAGAGCAAGTCCGATGACGTCCCTCTGCATGATGATATGTGTCACTCCTACCGTAGACAAACAATCCTCGTCTGTCCTCCAAACATAGAAAACTCAAAATTTGGGTCTCTACTTCGTCCATGTGAATGGACTAGAACTCCACGCCGCACCTTATAAATTGACAGGAAGGAGTATCTTTCTGCTTGGTGATGTGATATTGTCGATTTATCTACATTTCTTTTGCTTAGGGACGATGACGGTTAGGATTCACGTACAAGATCATAACCTTGGACGTCTATAAAATCCAGCCATTACACCCCTATAAATAGAAGAGGAAAGAAAGCAGGGGTTCCCAAAACCCCTGGGTAAATAAAAGGCTGCCACTGCATTTAAAACGAGCCTCTTGTAGACTATTAAAAATATTATGTAATCAATTAATTAGCCAATTGATCATATTAATTGATTAACTAATTTTTTCATCTGACTCTACTCATTCGTTTGAGAATAGCCAGCCAACTTAGCAATTAGATCTAATTAAATGACTTAAATATTTTAACCAATCAACTCATATTACATTTCAATATTATTCTAGTAGACTACCTAAACATTCTAGTAATCAATTTGATTTAGAACATTTCCAATTATTTCCACAATTGTACTTCCATTCCAATACATCCTATGTGTGTGACCCGATAGACTCCAAATTACATTGGTAGCAATGTTCACAATCGTATTATGATTTTACAAACAATGATTGGTATCTAACAAGACGTCATTGCTATCCAAGTACTTGGAGAAGTAGAAGAACAACTTAATCTACAACCTGTGATTGGTGTTACAGTGATCATATAGTTCCTTTGTCTTTCATATCTGGATTGAACTCAAGGCATGGAATAGTCTTCCCTTTCAACATTCAATCCATGTTCGTTGACCTAGAATAGTCTATCTAAAATATATGTAAGCTCTATATTACATATTGACTCACACCAGCATGGTCATGTATTTCTCAGTTGCACTTATCAAGTGGCCAGGATATCAAACTCCTCTAGGAGGGACAAATCCCATATATATCACTCACAATCATCCCCATGGGTGACAGTACACCCCAACACCACCTTTAAGGCAACCCTTATTCAGGATCATAGTGGACGATGTCAAAGTCACTGAATGACATGTGATGAGTGTAGTGATTCCAGGTCTAAGAACCACAATCACCACCATCACTATGAGAGATGACTCTAACTACCAATCATATTGTTTCCATTTGTCACTCTCAAGGTGGGTCTGTCTGATATGTTGTTCTCTAACAAGTATTTATGTGCTTGGTTTGATATCACATATCATGACTAATGAGATTCTTTCATCAACCAACGCACACTCTAGTCTTAAGTGTTATTGTCTCTATTAGCCTTCCACAATAACATCCTACTAGGGACATAATAAAAATGCATTTATTCTTGACATCTGTATGATCTCATCGTTCATATCCTTATCCCAAAGACATACTTCATTAAGTAATATCATTGTTTAGACATTTATTATGTTATATCATTATCTTATAACTGAATAAACAAAATAAATTGGAAGATTTCCTTTATAATAAATCAAATCATTTACATGATATTTCATTACAACCATCATATGATTGGCTCTCTGGGCATACATACCAATATGTAGTTCTCATAACTTTTTGTTTTGAAGAACTACATGCAGCAAACAGACTAGTAGCCAAACAAAAAGTATGCAAACCTTCGATATAAAAAAACAGAGACATTTATTGCCTATTATTTGTAAATAACCGACTACATATCCATTATACGTTGGTTATTTACAATAAACTAACAAGGATCTACCTAAAATTTTCACTGTGCAATCACTGATAAAACTGGCATCAAGCTATTTAGCGTCAATTATTTTCACTACCCAACCGACAAGGAAATATTAGTGGCATCGGTTGTTGTTCTTGTTGTTGGATCAAAAGGGCTCTATAGAGGGTGAATAGAGCTAAAAAGCACTTTAACAAGATTATTTAGACCTTCAAGATACTTCAAGAGAAACTATTGCAAGTATGGAATTTGATGTGCAACTAAGGATACATAGCAAGGATGAGAGATATTGAATGAGATCAAGAACAATCTATGTAGAGTGGTTCCACACTCCAAACTAGGAGTAGGTCAGTCCATTAACTAGAGAGGTCAAGCCCTAGGATTTTGCAGCCATTGCATACTTATATACCATTATAAGGCATGCAATAGACCTTCCTTTTGCAGGGAAATGATACCTAGACTTCCTTTTTAAGGACCAAAAGGAGCCAATAAACCTTACAAGGACTTACTTATTCTTAGAGAAAGAGTCTTCAACCTCTAAAAGGGTTTAGCCACTTTTGTAAGGATCTAGATGCCTTCACCAAGGAGCTCCCCTTCTAGAAACAAGTCTTCCACCTTGAAGGAATTACCTACTCTTCTCAAGGATCTTCAACATTCACGTTCTCCTTCACTAACGAGAAGCTTTCACCAACTTTGCTTGAAGAAAGGGATTGTGGAAAGAGAAAATTTAGAGCTACACAAGATTATAATGAAGTAGATATCTCACAAAAGCCTATCTCACTCATATGGGCGTTTGAATTTGTAAGAAAGAGAGAGAAAGGGGCTCTATGAGGACAAAATCACCAACTATAGCTAGGATCGTGAATAACATTAAGGAGAAAACTTGGAATTAAGTCCAAGGGTACCTATTTATAGTTGGGGATGTCCACTAGATGTTAGAAGCACTTGGTAACAAACTCTAGTTGTTTAGGGTGTTGCAATAGATTTATTTTTGATGTTTGCAACACTCCAAAAACTAGAAACATTTTTTCTACACATTTCGTATAATGTAGTCAGTCTAGTTTCCATAATGGTAACTCGGCCGATAGCACTATGTCACAAGCTAATTTTGTGTTATAGGCTGAGTCCATCCTAGATGAAACTTGACCGATGGCTTAAAATCAGTTTGCTTGTGCAAGGTGTCACTCGAGTTTATCTTGAGGTAAACTTGGCTGAACCTAGAAATTTCCAAGACCCATCCTAGGTGTCGTTCGAGTTTCTGAGAGGGAAACCCGATCGACAAAACACCCTGTGATGTAATTTGGAAATTGTTATTAAAGTTCTTAAACATCCAAATTAAGTTCTCCTAATTTTTCTCATCCTAATTACAAGTCATAACATCAATACAAATGACTACAAAATTGTCCTAATTCATTTAGGGCATATTCCATAAAAGTGCAATTGCATTGACTTTGCCTTGTATTGGATCAAGTGGAACTTGATTGAATTGATCCTTTTCTTGTACCCAATACCTAAAATAAATCTCAAACAAACATATTAGATACATATAAATGGAATGGTTGAGTCATCATCAATATATGGACGATGTATAACTGTTAGGTCAACATTCTCTCCCTTTTTGACGATGATAAACCATTCCTCAACATATTGAAAAGGACTTGAAAATTTAAACTTTTGCCTTGTGAATTTTAAGGGGATACATGGATGAACAATTGCAATTCCTCCCTCTCAATTCATGCTTACTTTTTCCTATATGGTTAGTTTCTCCAAAAGATAACCATAGCACATATACACTATTACGTCCTCTTACAAGTCAGATGATATGTCAGAACAAGACTAGAAAAGGATCACAATACAATACTATTGAGCTCACTTCTCCCCCTTTGTCATATCAAAAAGGTAGGTTGTATAAGATCTAAGAAATACATGTCTTATCCATAGGAACAAACTTCTCAAGCAACCACCATAAGCACCAAATAGAAGAAAATAGAGCGAACAAACATTCTAGAGTCATAATCAAAATATAGAATCACATACCAAGAACTCATAGGATATAGACAAGTATATATGATCCGATTACAATAACAAACATGTCCTCTCCAGATGAAAACAACAAAACATCAAAAAATAATGAGATATGAAAATAGCACACCTCAGATACAATGCCCAAATGTTTAGTACATAATAGTCTACAAAAAGATATAAATATGATCACCCATAGACTAAGAACTAAACATCTAGGGTATCTAGGTCATCTATCTCGTCATCATCATCATCTGGCTGGTAGTCTTCATCTCCATATGAAGGTGCATCAAGTGTAGCATGTGCAACCTCACCATCATCTCCATCATCATATGAGCCATCATCACCATCCTCAGTTCATCCTCATCATCATCACCACCAACATCATCCTCAACATCCTCTTATTCCATCTATGTGTCCTCATCAAGCACAAAGGAGAAAGGACCATTCCGTCTATGGTATTTGCTCTACCCATGAGATGCCACACTCAGGCATAGCCTTTGCTTGCTCATAATTGGATACAACCAATCATAGCTAGCAAGGAAGGTGGCAACAAGGCCAATAGGAAGAGCCAGAGGCTGAGAGGTAGTAGGAGCAAGTCCACCATCAGAGGTAGGGGGTACAATAGAAGCAGTAATTGGAGGGGCCATGTATAATTGACTGTATGCATAGGAGGAATAGTCATCACGAGGGTAGGGCTGGTAGGTGGGGTAGGGATGGGTGCAAGATAAGTTCATGTTTGACATGATCTGAACTAGATCCTGATGAAGGTGCTCCTAATCCTGGAGGTTATATGCATGTTGGTGTATCATGTAGCCCATCATGGCTTCATTCAACACCAAGAACGAGGCACAGTCAGGTCTAGGAGGAGGTGGAAGAGCCTGGGTGGAGGTGGAATCACTAGGTGTGGTAGAGGAGGTAGGGTGAAAGGACTTCTTGATAGTGGTTTTGCTGATGTAAACACCTTTCCTACTTGCTTTGTAAACAAGCTCGTGGAAAAGGGATTTCTCAGAATGCTGAGAAAACACACCACCAATCAAGTTGGGATTGGGTAGGTGGGTTCCACTGGTGTTCTTCCCAGAGTCAAAACATGCATGTGATGAAGAATGTAACAAACCCATTTGACTTTGACATAATTCAAGAGACAGTACATCAACACATCAATTTTCTCTGCAACATCCGTTTGGTTTCTATTTGGGTGGATATTATAGTTGACTACTAGTGCAATGAGTTGGGTCTTTATGTCAAGCAAAGAAGGAGGAAGGATGAACTTCTTTCTATAGGGAACATCAAGTTTCTTCAGGAACTTGTGGATGTTAGGTAGTGTTAGCTCGGGTTCAAAACTTTTGTAAAACTTCTTAGGGTCATGCAGGTCAAGGTACTGAACCATGTGAATGTGATGTTGTTATCATTAAAGTAAGAATTCAAAGAATCCTCACAGATGATAATCTTGGTACCCACAATCATGAAGATTAGGATCGCTTGTTGGTTAGGGGTGGCACAAGGGTACTGTAGTTCCATGTGAGATTAGCATAGAATTTGTGGACAACTTTTGTGCTAGAAAGAGAGTTGGTATTGCACAGTCTCTCTACAAAAAGTGCACTAAGGCATTGTGGTTTGAAAACAACAAAAACCTCTTTCATAAAACCACTAGACGATTCAAGCAAAGAACGAAAAAGAAAATGATTACTAAGAAAAGCTCCTTATACCTATTGACAACTTGAGTGGAGATGAACGATGTACCATCATATGAAACATGCCTAGGAGCAGTGGAGGATGAAGGTAACCCATCTGGTCTGGTCCTTTTGTGTCGCTTTGAGGCCATGGAGGTCGAAGGAGATAAAATGGCCACAAATACAGGAGGATAGCAAGAGCTTCAAGCTCTATGTTAGGAGAGGATAGGAAGGGTGATATTGGGCTAGAGATGGTATGAGAAAGGTTTGGGTATCCCTAGGGTTTATGAAAGAACAAGAAGAAGTCGTTATCTATTGAGTTTTCTCTAGTTGAGAGGGAGAAAAGTCCACCGACTGCCTATATATTTTCCACCCAACAATGTTGTCGGTCAAGTTTGTAGTTTGGGAAACTCGACTGACACTACAATTTTGTTCAGTCCTTGGTATGTTGTCGGTCAAGTTTCTCCCATATCAAACATGGCTGACATATCAGCCTATCTAAAAGATAAGGAATTTAATTCTAAGCCAATAGAGTTCTATATAAATTTATTTTTCTAGCCTATCATGTATTTTGAACATATTGAGGCACATTACACTCATAATTGGCTACTATTTTGCAATAAAAGATGAGTTTGTGAAAAATAACAAAAAAAAGCAAAATAAGGCATGAAAACAAGGCAAATATAACACTATCAAGTAAGATATGATCAAACTACGAGCAAGAACATATAGGTATGAGAACATCTATCTAGAAGAAATATCAATATCATTAAGAGCAATAATAAGAAATTTGTATCTAATAAAGGTAAATGGCTCTCTAACTAGAGGTTTTGTGAAAATGTCTGCAAGTTGATTTTCTGTGTCCACATGCGTGATATAAAAATCCTTTTCGGCAATGTGGTCATGAAGGAAGTGGTGGAGGACCTCTATATGTTTGAATATACTATGCAATATAGGATTGTAAGAAAGGCCGATAGAACTAGTATTATCAATGAAGATACGAGAAGTATCATAATGAAAATTAAAGTCTTAGAGCATTTGATTCATCCATATGACTTACACACAACAACTCCCAACTACAATGTATTCAACCTTGATATTTGAAAGAGCCACAATGCCTTGTTTCTTAGAGAACCAAGAAACTAAGCATGGTCCTAGGAGAAAGCATGTGCCACTTGTACACTTTCTATCAATTAAGCACCCTACATAATCTGCATCACTATAAGCTGTAAGAGTAAAATCTCTTGAATCGGGATACCATAGACCAAAATTTTGGGTTTTGTCTAGGTACCTCAAAATCCTCCTTATAGATGGGATTTTCTAGGGCTTGGTTGAAATCTAGCACACAAGCCAACACTAGACATAATACCAGGCCTAGAGGCAGTTAAATATAACAAGCTACCAATCATACCTCTAGAGAGCTTCTCATCTATCTTCTCACCTTCCTCATCTCTATCAAGCTTGGTAGTGTTTGACATGGGGGTGTCCATCGACTTGTTGTTCTCCATCCCAAAGTGCTTCAAGAGTTCACTTGTATACTTTCCTTGGTTGGTGAAGTTTCCTTCTTTTATTTGTTTGATTTGAAATCCAAGGAACAAAGTAAGCCTCCCGTCGTACTCCTCTGAAACTCACTCTACATAAGAGAACTAAACTCCTTGCAATGATCAAGATCAGTTCCACCGAATATGATATCATCAACATATATTTGAATGATCAAAAAGTTGCTAGAACCATGCTTAAGAAATAGATTTGAAACCACTTTGCCCATGACATAGGCATTGTCTAGCAAAAAGTTCTTTACTTTCTCTTACCAAGCTCTAGGGGCTTTTTTGAGTCCATAGAGAGCTTTTTTCAACAAATAAACATGGCTAGGAAGCTTGTCATGTTCAAAGTTGGGAGGTTGAGCCACATATAATTCCTCCTCTATTCTACCACTTAGAAACACACTTTTAACATCCATTTGATAAAGCACGAAATTCTTATATCTAGAAAAGGCAAGTTACATTATAATAGATTCAAGTCTAGCAACATGAGCATAAGTTTCATCAAATTTAATACCTTCCTGTGGATTGTAGCCATGAGCAACTAACCATGTTTTGTTCCTTACCACTTTGCCACTTTCATCTAGCTTGTTGTGGTAGACCCACTTGGTGCCAATTATCTTCCTATCATTTGGTCTTGGCACTAAGGTCCACACTTTTTTTTGTTGAACTGCTCTAACTCCTCTTCAATAGCTAGGATCCATTGATCATCCATGAGAGCTTCTTTGACGTTATTTGGCTCAAGTTGTGAGATGAAGGTATTTTCAGCTTGTTCTTTGTTAAATGCAGCCAATGCCTTCACTCTTTCAAAAGGATTGCCTATTATAAGCTCCTTAGGATGATCTTTAGCAAAATGGGGAGTTCGATCCTTATTTTCATCTTCTTTCTCTTCTTCTTCTACTACCACCTCTTTTTCTTTGTCCTAGATGTTGAGCTCTTTTAATCGAGGAATCACCTCATCTAGAACATCCTAATATACAATATTCTTAGAAATAGAGGGGTTGGTTTCAACAAATTTAATATTGATAAATTATTCTACTTTAGACAATTCAATGTTAAACACTCTATAAGCTTTGCTAGTAGTTCTATAGCCAAGAAAGAAAGCCTCGTAAGATTTCACGTCAAACTTTTTGAGAGAATCATTGGTGTTAAAAAAAAACAAGGACAACTGAAAACATGAAATAAATCAATGAAGGGCTTTCTACCATGTCATAACTCATATAGGGTTTTCTTTAAAGATGGATGAGTGAAAACCCAATTTTACACAAAACATGAGGTGCTAACGGCTTCGACCCAAAACTTCTTTAGAGTATCATACTCTAGAAGTATAGTCCTAGCCAATTCATGTAGAGACCTATTCTTTCTCTCTACAACCCCATTTTTTTGGTGTACAAGGGCAACAAAAGTTGTGTGAATAACCAAATTCCTCATAAAACCTTTCAAACAAATCATTTTCAAATTCTCCCCATGGTCACTACGGATAGACACTATTTGGCAAGAAGCTTTGTTTTCAACTCATTTGCAAAAAGTAGAGAAAACATCGAGAGTATCACTTTTTGAAACTAAGAATAAAGTCCAAGTATAGTGAGAGAAATCATCAAAAATCACAAGGCAATACTTGCTACCATGAAGAGATTGAGTTCTCATTGGTCCAAATAGATCAATATAAAGAAGTTCAAGAGCTCTTTTGGAATTAAAGACTCCTTTGGATTTAAAGGAGCATTTGGTTTACTTTCCTTGTGTATAAGGTTGCATTCCTCATCCTTCTCAAAGTCCAATTTAGGAAGTCCTTTGAGCAATTTCTTTTTGCTCAACTTCTCCAATTGATGCATATTTACATGACCAAAACTATGATGCCGCAAAGATGTATCACTCTTATCCACAACAAGGCTTAAGAGAATCAAGAACAATAACATAAAGATTTCCATTTCTAGTTCCCTTATATATAACATTGTAGGAGAGGGAATATAGAAGTAAGCATTCAAGTGAGGTAAATAATATAAGATAACCATGATCACAAAGTTGTCTAACACTAATCAAATTTTGATGTAGGCCATCCACAAGAAGTACATTCTTGATGCATAGTGAATCACCCACATCACCCTCACCTATCACTTCACCTTTGTTGTTTAAAAAAAAAAGTCATCGATCCTCCCTTCTTCTTTGTGAAGTTGTTGAAGTGGCTTATCTCATTGGTCATATGCTTGGAGCAACCACTATCAACAATCTATTTTCCTTTTACCTACAAGAAAGGAAGATGTCAGTGCCCAACTCAATCCTTGGGATTCAAAGTTAGCTTGGGGACCCATATCATCTTTGGGTTGGTCCCCTTTTCCTTGTAATGACAATAAGTAGAGTAATGGTCACCACTCTTTCAATGTGCACAAACCATAGGGTTCTTAGAGCTGGATGACTCTCCATGGAAGATAGGAGGCCCCTTGCTATTTTTCTTACCCTTGCCCTTGCTCTTGGGAGCTCCCCTTACACATCTCAAACCACTTGTACCAATTTGTTTGGTAGAGTGGTCTAGAACTTCATTGAGGGACTTCTTCCATTTGAGGAACTTTTGTAAGGAAGCTCTAAGCTTGTGATTATCATCACTAAGAGTAATAATGGTAGAAGAAGAACTAGATAAATCATCTTGAGCATGAAGCAGGTCATCCTCTAAATAGAGGGCTTTTAGTATGATAAGAATCTCTCTAAAGAGTAATGCTAGCTACCTCATTACTAGGCAATAAAGGTCTATAAAAAGGTCATTTAATTGAGCAAACAATCTAGAATTTACAGTTCTAAGCATGATAATCTCATGAAGATAGATTCTATTTTCATCTTGAATAATATCACAAGTGTTACAACCCCAATTTTTGGGCTTATATGGATTGAAATGCAATTTCTCCAATAAAATGTATGATTATGAAATTGTATGATTTGTGAGTTTCTTTTACAATATTTCTTTTAAATGAGTGATTTCTTGGATCCTAATGAGTTAGTGATTCCAATGTAAAAAAAAGGAAAGAAGCATTGAAAGAAATCCAATAATTATAAAAGGGAAAATAGATAAAAGAAATCTCATAATAAGTTTAAAAATAAAGAATATACCATGATTTAATGATATTGTTTTAATTAATGTTTAAATGGAGCAACTTTTGTATGGGAAGGATATTCCAATAAAACATAATTACTAAATATGAAGTGAAAAGGCATCGTGGGTTTCCTTGAAGGAAAGATAATTAATTTAAGGAATTGTAATGTTGGGGAAAAGACCAAGAATAATCTAGAAGAAGTATTTTCCATGTATACACCTCCCTTACTAGATGTAGGTTACGAACCAAGTACTTTTATCGAGATGATTTCCAAAAGAGGAAGGAATACCCTTAATAGAATTGACTTGTGTACCTTGCCAATATTATATTGGAAACTTGCCATTTAATCCATGAAAAAAAACCCACTTAATTGGAAAGGAAGGAGGCAATGGAAATAGATGAGGATGTGATTAATGGATATTAATCTAGAATGACATGATATATATATATATATATATATATATATGGTTAGACCTCTCATAGGGGATACACTCTCCTCTCCCAACCTTGTCGCCTCCCCAGGGCATATCATTTCATCTCGAGAAAAAGCCTAAGATTGCTCAGACCATCTTGCTTCTAAAAGCCTGCAAGATGGTATCCGCAAGCGGTGACTCAAAGTCCTGTCTAGGAACCGTGGGTGGAGCTACACTACCCATTGCCCAGGGAGACAAGGTGGTCCACCGGAGGCTATCGAGGTCACAATGGGGGGAAGGCCATTCTAGGAGAGAAGAACGACATTGAGGAAGATGACGTTGGTATGCAGTAGAGAAGGACCACGATAGTTGTTCTGGTCATCAAGATGTTGGGTGAGGTGAGGGCAACATTTCTCGACAAAGATGGCAACCCTGACCGAAGGAACTGAAACCGTGTTGACCATACACCATGGACGACACCACATCCGATGATGAGAACATGGCGTTGAGTCATGGTGGCACAGGTTGAGGCACCGTAGCTGGCGTTGTGGTTGTGCGGCGTAGTGGGCGTCATCGTCCAAGTCCCTGCGCAAGAATGAAGATGGAGGAGGAGGATGCGGCATCGAAGGGACTGAGATCCAATGAACGACGCCATTGACAGTGCCACATCTGGCGACGAGGTCGCTGCACACAAATATGTGAAAGGGGGATCGAAGGTGGTGGCTGGGTCGAAGTCGCAAGGAAAGGAGTCAGAGATGAGTGGAAGATGCATGAAAGGAGAACACTCTCCGACCAGTGAGTCAGGCAGTGTGCTGCATTTTCTCCCATGAAGACAAAGGGAGACAGAGACCCGATTCGAGTAACTGGGTAGCAGACGCATACCAGGATCCGTGAACTAGGAGAGGTAAACTTTAGTCTGCATGTCATGCTCTGATTGGTCGAATTGGATTTAATTTGAATAAATCATAATTGAACAATGGTAGCTCAGATTAATACATGTAATATATGACACTTGCTCAGAATAACATGAGGAATCCAATAAAAATATAATTAGACTCTATTTCTTCTTCTAATTTGAAAAGTACATAAAGTTGATAACTTTAATGCTTTAAATAGATCAAAGCCCTAGATCTTGATTATGGATGTATTTAATAGACTTAGTTGATGCTAGTAATCAAAGTCTGACTTAATTTCATAAATATGATGAAAGAGATCTAATTAGAGATAATTGTTCATAACTAGTGTAATTAGGGTTTACTAACTTAGAAGATGTGAAAAATGGTAATTTGGGTTCATTTGTGGATTTGACTATAATCATTGATGAAATCAGAGTTGTTAATTCAAGAGAGCCTAAACGTGCTAATAATTGGCCTTAATGATCTTGTTATGACCTAAAAGGATAAGGTTGGTAGTTTACTGTAAAAGAGTTTTATTTGACTTAATTGGAATTCAATCATGCATATGATGTTGAATTAGGGTCTGTGGGCCAAAACTACATTAAAAGTGATAATTGGATAATGGAATCTAAAACCCTAATAAAACCCTAAAAGGTGGCCTAGAAACCCTAATGTGGGACACAAGTCAATCTTGGGGATGTTTAATGACACATGGGTGTTGTGCATTAATTTTAGGATCACTGATTGATTATTCTTGCTTGGACATCAAGTTACTCTGGATCAGGTATGTGGTTATTTATGAATAATCAATTTAGTTTCACAGTGTTTCCCGAACATTTTATCGATCATATGCAACCTAAATTGTTGGATGTTTAATTCTGCAATCCTATAAAGTCCCTATGATTATCACAATTAAGTATGTATGTGTATTCTCGAACCTACATGCCATCCTGATGTAAGTTGCAAGACCAAGCCCCAGAGGGAAGGTCTGAGTTGGTCAAGCCCCAGAGGGAAGACCATTGGGTACCATGAGAGGTGACCCCATGCACCAAGCTCAGGATGGAGGTGGTCTTATGTCCCTTGCAAGGATAAAACCCTAAGAGAGGGTAATCCAGGGTTTAGGGAAAAAGTGGTTGAGAATGTCACATTGAAAATGTAATTTGGATTGTTAATAACTTATTTGTGATAAGTAGGTTGTTAGAAACTATTTGTGGAAATTTTGATTGTCCCCCACATACCAGTATAGAGATATACTGACCAACGTTTTGTTTGTTGGCATTTTAGGTATTATCTGAAAAGGAAAAATAGTAAAGAAAAATATGTGAAGATGAATTTAAGTAATCCAAAGGAGGATTAGATAGTTAGATTTCTACTGTGGATAGAATTCTTAGTACCTATTTTTGCAAGGTATGTAAAAGTTAATTTTATTCGATCTTTCAAGTTTAGTTTTCGTAGAATTTGATAATTATTTCTAATTAATTGTTAAACCATTGATCCTGTATTTGGGATAACACCTCCGACCTCTTGATTTCCCTTGACTGGGAGTTACCAGGAAGCGGGGTCATTACATTTAGTATTAGATCTATGGAATTTCTCATTTAATCATTAGTAATTATTAAATTTTACAAATTCTGTAGAGCCCGAGGGAGTTATTAGATGATTTTATGATGATAGAGGTGTCTAGAAAAGGATCACGGTCTGGGGGATGGCAATATTTTCCTCCGCCCCGCTAGTCAGTCATGAGGACTCCCAGATGTGGTGTGACTGCCTAGCCAAAGTTTGAGGTCTTGACTCGAAATAAGATACCTTTAGGACTCCCTCATCTATTTTGTCCCTTCTCAACCCAAATTCAATTAAGATTCTAAGGTTTAGGGTTTCTCTCTCTCTTCCTCACCCTCTTGAGTTCAGGGTATGTACGATAAGGATTAAGGAATCCTCCACCAAATCAATGAAAAGCATGTAAACAAGATGTCATGGACATAAGTTTAATAGTTTAAGCATAAACTAAGGATTAGTTACATGCTTAAGGTTGCATGGAGTGTGTTGTCATGCCCTCAGGAGAGATTTGAGTATGGACCTTCTTATCCAAAGGTTTAAGAGAGAGTCATCCTTGGAGGTAGAGACCTCCAGGAAGAGGTAGAGACCTAGCACATCCTCTGAGGATGATGCTAACCCTAACCTTAAGTGGTTGTTAGAAAGAGGGATGACAAGATGAGTTGGATATCCCAGTTGACCATGCATGTATGAATGTGGGTTGACATGCATACTGGTTTTGAGTACCCGTGAGAAGCATGAGTGAGGTGAGGTTGGTTGACCTAGTGCCTTTTGGTGACCCAACCATGGAAGGGTCATGCCTGTTAGAGTGAAGGATAGCTCCTTCATTGGAGGGGATAGTGGTGACCATATAGAAACCCTTATGGGCATATATAAGCATAGAAGAGCATGCTCCTATGTAGGAGGGTACGTCAGAAGTACTGGTAGTAGGTTGAGACCTAGGCCATAAGGGCATGTTGCATAGCTTATGAGGTAAGCATGTAGAGCTTTGGATAACCTTGATCAAACATATGTTTGGATCACACATTTCACCCATGCAGGTGTATGCATGTATCCTTGAGAGCTTGATTCACCTTCTTGAGAGAGAACCTTGAGTGGTAAGGTCAGTTGTAGGGTTCTGTCTAGAGAGAGAGCAAGACCTGAGAAAGAAGGTTGGAAGCTTAGATTCCGAGACATGAGGGACCATTAGAGGTTGGGTATGTCTTGACCTAGAATGGATGGCCTAAGACGATGGTTGTGGTTTCTTTGCGCATGATCCTCGGAGACTCATCGTACCTTGGATGCCTTTAGAGGAATCAAACCATAGAATGAGAAGAGGCTTCTTGAATCAATGTACAAAAGATGTAGGTCCCTACCTTACCTTATAGGTGTCAATAGGAGAATTCCTTAGACCGAGGAGGTATGGTATCAAGTTGTGAGGCCTCATACCTAGTTGGTCGTCCTCATGTAGGGCTCTGAGGTGTTGTTCACGTGGAGGAATAGTAGGAAGTGCATGCTATACCTTGTACTTGTTTGGTGCGTGGTTGAAAAGCTGAGCATGCAGTTAGACAGTGGATGCCTGAGAAGTGAACCTAGAGTTCATAGACCTAAGAGGGGAAGTAGTAGCACCTGGTGCACCCAATGCTCATGATGAGGTTTGAGTTTCTAGAGATTCGAGCATGGAACCCCTCATGTTTGGAGGAAAAAGGAAACCCCTAGGACTAAAGTATATGTTCGATGAACCCCTCACGTATAGGTTGATGACGTATGCATGTTCGATGTTAGTCCAATGTTAAGGAATAGAAACAAGTATGACCTGCCACAAAGACCTGGCATGGTTTAGTAGGTGGTCTTCTTGTTTGCTACGTGCCTTAGTAACTTGATAGGGCTAAGCATGCTCATGATGATGTAAACCTTGGATATAAGGACGTTTGTGACCTTTGTTGCTATCAATAGATAGTTTTCTCTCCATCCTGGGGAGGGACCCTTCTGTCAAGTATCAGCTTTTGTTTAGGTTCGAGGTAACCTAAAGAGGTATCTCTTATAAGAGTTTGATGAGCTAAGTGGAGAGAACATGGTATGAGCACGAATCTATAGACCCTTGTGTGACCATCTCTAAGGGGCATGAAGATATGTTTCCATGGAGGTAACCTTATGGGGCCTGACCAAGTTAGGTAGGTCACCATGATCCCTATGAAAGGATGTAAGGTTGACCATGAGTGCCCATAGAGATGATGGAGTTTTGGGTAAATATTTAAGAATGAGATGTGCTATGAAGGAATCTTAAGTCAATACTAAGGTCATAAAGGGATAAGACTGGTGGAAGTAGGAGTTGTCTATTCCCTGGATGCACGAGACCATATGGTCAGGAGGTAACAACTACCTTTGCCCAAGGACCATGGGTGAGGAGGTTGGCCACCTTCATGATTTCATGGGGCCTAAGGGGTAAAAGTGAGAGGCACTCCTTAGATGCATAAGGGTCAGATCACCCAAAAGTTCCAACACCCTAGAGACCTTGGGGTAACGACTAAGGATTGTACATAAAGGAGATATGTTAAGATCCAAAAGGTGATGGGAAAAGTCTTCCCATGGGAGTAGACCCATAATCGGGTTGGTTATGATGTGGAGACATGTGATGTACGTTTCAACTTAGTTTGGAAAGTGTATTGTCAATGTGTGATGCACCATCTCTACTCTTGGAATGGGATGAACTTTGTATTTGGACTACAGCCAAATGCTTATTTCCTCTCATTATGGGGGTGAGAGATAGGGCAATACACATGCCATACACTAAGGATAAAGATGATGTGAGTTGAAACATTTCTATGATGTATGAGGATATAGATAGTAGCATACCTTTGTGGAGGGTACAATGTACGGATGGTTTAAAAACACAAAGAGAACTAAGGTAGTCATTATGAGGATGTTTTATCAAGAGCAGTATGGAATTTATGAGTTATATAAGCTTGAGTTGGATAACCAAGATGATGAGCTTGACGTTTTCTTGACTCACTTAGACCTAAATCCGAGATGAAGATGATGAATGGAGTATATGAGGGATTATGTTTTCACCGTCACCTAGCACATAAGGATGTAAGGTGGTAATGGATGCTCTTAGTGAGACACAACCATCTGTTTAGTCAATAGAGGGGCTAGAAGAGGTTGTTAGGTGAACCCTAAGTTCGTGAGACATACGGGGCTAATCCTCTGATAAAACCAAACCCGTTGGTCAAGTTGGTGGTTTCTTAGTTAGCCGGCTCAGAGCTTGATGATATAGAAAGATGATTGTATGAACCTCTAATACACCTCTTAGAAAAGGAAGGTGATGGAACCCACGACTAGAGTGTTTAGGGTTTTCTGAGAAGTCACCTTGAGGAATCATGACATGTAGGAGATCATGATTTTAAGTACATTGTACACCATGGTGAAAGTTTGTTGTGGTACCTTGAATACCTGAGGTATATAGTGTTGCATGTGGCTTGTCACGATGCATGCTAGTGGGTGAAGGTCGAACACTAGTAACCCAGTAAGTTGCTACAGATAATGAAGATGTCCTTGAGAGGGAATGGGAGAAGATTACCTAGATGTCGTGGATGGTCTCCTATGGACCAAGAGAGGTCGTGATGCAATATGGGATATGGTAGATCACCTTACTAAGATGGCCTAATCCCTTACCTAATAGAGAGAGCACTGTCAGCATGAAAAATCTGGTTGAACTATATATGACAGAGATAGTTCATTTACACTGTGATCTGAGTTCAATATCATGAGTATGACCTCAAGTTCACTTCCATGTTGCGGAAGTAGGTACAAGAAGAACTTGATGCTAGATTGAAGTTGAGTACAGCTTATCACCCATGACTGATGGACAATCAAGTGAGTATGATCCAGACTTTAGAGGGTCTAATGAGAGTAGGTGTGCTCATTCAGGGTGATGCGTGGGAGCAGTTACTTCCCCTAAGAGAGTTTGCTTGTGATGATATCCACCATAGCCAGTATCGGGATGTAAGAAGCTCTATAAGGGAGGTCGTGTTAGTCACTGCTTCATTAGGATGATGTCGGTGAAAGGACCTTGCGAAGGTTAGAGAGACCATAGTGTGTGCAGATGAAGTCACTTTGATCATGCGATGGCTGACAAAGCCCAGGGGCGACATGAGTCGTGAGCTGATGCAAAGCAGACTGACATGCAGTTCACTATGGGAGAATATGTGTTATGAAAACCCGACCCACCCTTCTGAGCTATAGTTGAGAAAGATGAGTCCCCGATACATAGGTCCATTTGAGATGGATTAGTGGAGATGCTTATGTTTAGCCTTGCCCCTCAGGATAACGTAATGTATGATGTGTTCCATGAGTCCGATCTAGATCACTATGTGCTATACCCAAACCATGTGCTGAGCTATGAACCTATTGAGCTTCTAGAGAGGCTGAAATATCATGAGTGACCTATGAGGGTATAAGATACCAAGGTGAGAGAGAACTTAGATATAAGAATATAAGATGATAAAGGTTCTTTGGAAGCACCCTGGAGAGGATGAGGCCACATGGGAGCCAATGATGAACATGGAAAAGTTTTATCCTAACTTGTTTGTAAGTTTGGTGGAATTTTGAGGTCAAAATTCCTATAAGAGGGGAGGGATGTTACAACCCCAATTTTTGGGCTTATATGGATTGAAATGCAATTTCTCCAATAAAATGTATGATTATGAAATTGTATGATTTGTGAGTTTCTTTTACAATATTTCCTTTAAATGAGTGATTTCTTGGATCCTAATGAGTTAGTGAGTCCAATGTAAAAAAAAGGAAAGAAGCATTGAAAGAAATCCAATAATCATAAAAGGGAAAATAGATAAAAGAAATCTCATAATAAGTTTAAAAATAAAGAATATACCATGAGTTAATGTTATTGTTTTAATTAATGGTTAAAAGGAGCAACTTTTGTATGGGAAGGATATTCCAATGAATAATAATTACTAAATATGAAGTGAAAAAGGAATCGTGGGTTTCCTTGAAGGAAAGATAATTAATTTAAGGAATTGTAATGTTGGGGAAAAGACAAATAATAATCTAGAAGAAGTATTTTCCCCTGTATACACCTCCCATACTAGATGTAGGTTGCAAATCAAGTACTTTTATCGAGATGATTTCCAAAAGAGGAAGGAATACCCTTAATAGTATTGCCTTGTGTACCTTGCCAATATCGTATTGGAAACTTGCCCTTTAATCCTTGGAAAAAACCCACTTAATCAGAAAGGAAGGAGGCAATGGAAATAGACGAGGATGTTTAATGGATATTAATCTAGAAAGATGTGAGATCAATATATATATGTATATATATATATATATGCGGTTAGACCTCTCATAGGGGATACACTCTCTTCTCCCAACCTTTTCGCCTCCCCAGGGCATATCATTGCATCCTAAGAAAAAGCCTAAGATTGCTCAGACCATCTTACTTCTAAAAGCCTGCGAGATGGTAGCCGCAAGCGGTGAATCAAGTCCTATCCATGAACCGTGGGTGACACTACACTACCCATTGCCTAAGGAGCCAAGGTGATCCACCAGAGGCCATCGAGGTCACGCTGGGGGGAAGGCCACGCTAGGAGAGAAGGATGTATTTGAGGAAGACGACGTTGGTCTGCAGTAGAGAAGGACCACGATAGCTGTTCTGGTCGTCAAGACGTTGGGCGAGGTGAGGGCGGCGTTTCTCGACAAAGATGGCAACCCTGACCGAAGGAACTGAAGCCATGTTGACCAGACACCATGAATGGCACCGCATCTGATGACAAGAACACGATGTTGGGTCATGGTGGTACAGGTCGAGGCACAGTAGCTGGCGATGTGGCTGTGTGACGTAGTGGGTGTCATCGTCCAAGTCCCTGCACAAGAACAAAGATGGAGGAGGAGGATGCGGCATTGAAGGGACTGAGATCCAATGAACAACGCCATCGATGGTTCTATGTCTGGAGATGAGGACGTTGTGCACAACTATGTGAAAGGGGGATCAAAGGTGGTAGCTGTGTCGAAGTCGCAAGGAAACCAAGAGTCAGAGATGAGTGGAAGATGCGTGAAAGGAGAACACTCTTCGATAAGCGAGTCGGGGCAGTGTGTTGCGTGCGCTGTGCTCACTCCCGTGAAGATGAAGGGAGATAGAGACCCCGTTCGGGTAACTGGGTAGCAAACACACACCATGATCTGTGAACTGGAAGGAGAGGTAAACTTTAGTCCGCATGTCACGCTCTGATTAGTCGAATTGGATTTAATTTGAATAAATCATAACTGAACAATGGTAGATCGGATTAATACATGTAATATATGACACTTGCTCAGAAAAACATGAGGAATCTAGTAAAAATATAATCAAACTCTATTTCTTCTTAGAATTTGAAAAGTACATAAAGTTGTTAAATTTAATGCTTTAAATAGATCAAAGCCCTAGATCTTGATTATGGATGTATTTAATAGACTTAGTTGATGCTAGTAATCAAAGTCTGACTTAATTTCATAAATATGATGAAAGAGATCTAATTAGAGATAATTGTTCATGACTAGTATAATTAGGGTTTACTAACCTAGAAGATGTGAAAAATGGTAATTTGGGTTCATTTGTGGATTTGACTATAATCATTGATGAAAATAGAGTTGTTAATTCAAAAGAGCCTGAACATGCTAATTGGCCTTAATGATCTTATTATGACCTAAAAGGATAAGGTTGATAGTTTAGTGTAAAAGAGTTATATTTGACTTAATTGGAATTCAATCATGCATATGATGTTGAATTAGGGTTTGTGGGCCAAAAATGCATTAAATGTGATAATTGGATAATAGAAGCTAAAACCCTAATAAAACCCTAAAAGGTGGCCTAGAAACCCTAATGTGGGACACAAGTCAATCTTGGGGATGTTTAATGACACATGGGTGTTGTGCATTAATTTTAGGATCACTGATTGATTATTCTTGCTTGGACATCAAGTTACTCTGGATCAGGTATGTGGTTATTTATGAATAATCAATTTAGTTTCACAGTGTTTCCCGAACATTTTATCGATCAGATGCAACCTAAACTGTTGGATGTTTAATTCTGCAATCCTATAAAGTCCCTATGATTATCACAATTAAGTATGTATGTGTATTCTCGAACCTACATGCCATCCTGATGTAAGTTGCAAGACCAAGCCCCAGAGGGAAGGTCTGAGTTGGTCAAGCCCCAGAGGGAAGACCATTGGGTACCATGAGAGGTGACCCCATGCACCAAGCTCAGGATGGAGGTGGTCTTATGTCCCTTGTAAGGATAAAACCCTAAGAGAGGGTAATACAGGGTTTAGGGAAAAAGCAGTTGAGAATGTCACATTGAAAATGTAATTTGGATTGTTAATAACTTATTTGTGATAAGTAGGTTGTTAGAAACTATTTGTGGAAATTTTGATTGTCCCCCACATACCAGTATAGAAATATACTGACGAACGTTTTGTTTGTTGGCATTTTAGGTATTATCTGAAAAGGAAAAATAGTAAAGAAAAATATGTGAAGATGAATTTAAGTAATCCAAAGGAGGATTAGATAGTTAGATTTCTACTGTGGATAGAAGTCTTAGTACCTATTTTTGCAAGGTATGTAAAAGTTAATTTTATTCCAGCTTTCAAGTTTAGTTTTCATAGAATTTGATAATTATTTCTGATTAATTGTTAACCATTGATCCTGTATTTGGGATAACGCCTCTGACCTCTTAGTTTCCCTTGATTGGGGGTTACCAGGAAGTAGGTTCGTTACAACAAGCATGTCTAATATCATTAGACTCGGTAGCAAGTCTATCATTTTCAGTTTTAATTAAGACAAGCTCATCAAGGCGAGTTTGGTTTTTATATTTAAGACTATTGATGTTCTTAAGATAAACACCATTCTCGACTTCAACTCCATTGTAATGGAGCTCAATATCAAGAAATTGGTCTTGCAAAGAATCAATACTATCAAGATGCACTTTCTCATTTTTCTCAAGGAAATCAATTCTAGCATACAAGTCATTAATGATCTCCCCTCACATCTTCTTCTTAGAATGTCATTTAGAATAATAAGAGAGGGAAGCATTAAGAATATCAATGATGGATTCTTTAGTAAGTTCATTTAAACTACCTCACTTACCTCACATATGTCATCACTAGTTGAGGCCATCAGAGCAAGGTGGCATTTTCCCTCATTTGAGCAGGGCTGCATTTTTTATTCTTCTTTCTTTCTAATCCTTTCTCTTGTACTTGCCATCCTTTTGGTGGTCCTCCTTCTTCTTAAAATTTCTCTTGTGGTAGGACTTTTTTTCTTTGGGGCAATCATTCTTGTAACATACTTTTTGTACACATTCATAATACCTTAGAGTCGAGGAGGAGGATGGCTTTCCCTTGAACTGATTCCCATTGGAGTAGTTAACTTCATGATCACTAGGAGGTTCATCTTCACTTGAGGAAGGAGGGGTAGTCCGACAAGTAAGTTGTTGTTGGAGAACAATGGCCTCCACTTGAGCTTTGAATGCATTATCCTTGGTCTTCTTTGACTCCTTCTCTTCTTACTTCTCATCTTCCTCTTGCTTTCCAAGTCTAGGCTTGTAGGCTTGAAGATTTCCAATAAGCTCTTCGGTGGCAATGTAACCAAGGCTTGCTATTTATTCAATAGAAGTCACCTTGGATTACCACCTTTTGGAAAGATACCTAAGGATCTTGGAGTTGTTGGTACCTTTATCCATATTATGACCCGAAGAAGCAAGTCCATTGATGATGGTGTTGAGTCTTGTGTACATCTCAATCACTCTCTCCTTCTTACCCATCTTGAAGTTCTCAAGGAGACCTTTGAGCATGTAGCTCTTGGACTCCTTGACTTGCTTGGTCCCTTCAAAGGTGATGCAAAGCTTGTTCCATATCTTATGGGTTGTATCCCAAGAAGAGTTCAAGTTGAACTTGGAAGGAGTGAGGGCTGCATAAATGATGCTTACAGCCTTTGCATTTAGTCATGCCTTCTTTAAAGAGGCTTCATGTAACACCCCTGACCTGGGTTATGCTTAAACCTAGATGTTTTACTTAATAAAGTTGATTATATGCTTTCTCTTATCTCTTGAAAAGTAATTAAGGATCAAGAGGAACTTATATTTCAATTTTAGTCCTTTTTGAATAATATTGAAATAATGTTTTACTTGTTTTGGGCTAAAGTGCAAATTACCCTAATTGAGGGGTTAAATTGCAAATGTTACATGGTGAAATGTTCCTCTAGTATTTAAGCATCATAGGAATAATAATGATGCAGAGGTATGGTTTGTAGGGGCCTGAATAACAAGAAAGAGCTTGTTGAGCAATGTTTGTGCATTAAAACCTAGTTTTGGTGTAATAAGCAATTTACCCAAAATCTAGGGTTCAATATGCAAAATACCACTTCAAGAGGGTCCCTCATGATTCTTGGCATCATGTAGAGAAAATAATTTGAGAGGGGCGCCTCATTTGAATCATTTTGGAGGAAAGAGAATCTTGATATTAAAATAATCAAGAGTTAAGCATAATTGGAACTTTACTTCAAATTAATGCAAAAATAAATATGTTAATCGAAGTGCCCTTCAACCAAAATGTTAATGGTTGAAAATATATAAGGTTGTACGAGCATGTGCCTTTCAAAGGCACGAAAATATCTAAGTGAGTGGAGAACCCACTCACATTAGTTAAATCAAAAGTAATATCCACTAAAAATGGGATATTAGTATTAAATGATTTAAGGTGCTTAATTTGCTTTTCCTTAATTCATGGATAATGAAGAGGAATTCGAAGGAGGGGAAGATGGATTTGAATGCAAGGAATTGATGGGGGAGAGTTGGCACCAATTTTGGAATTAAAAGGATTTTTTATAAAATATTTTCTCTCTCATTGAATTTCTTATAAAAACACGTTTTATAACTCAATTGAGAGGCTTTTTCAAAACCACTTCCACTCTTTGTTTGAAAAACGACCAAGGGAGATTTGGAGGATCAGGAGGACGACCCCAACCTGTTGGTAAGCTCCATGTCCTCTTTTCACCTTGATTCCATGGTAGAAATCGAAAATCAATACATGATTTCTTCTTATCTCCATTCCATCTTCAATTCTAGCCATTCCTTTTCACTCAAAGCTTAAGGACGAGCTTGGGATAGTGAAAGGTGTTTCTTTCACCATTAAATACGTGGAGGTTGAAGCTTTGAAGCTCAATTGAAGGCGGGTTATATAACTTGAACCCTTGAACTTTGTTATTGATTCCATATCTTTATCAATTGTTGATTCCTTCTTTATTCTCAAAATTTTATTTGGTTGATTGATGCAATCACCATGAAAATCATAGAAAGCTTCTGGGTTTATATCTTGATGATGATGACATCATCATAAGCACACACCTCCACAAATATCTATTGCAAATGGTTTCATAATTTTGGTCCAATCGGTTTCACCAAACTGTTTGGAGACCAAACGGTTTGCAAACCGTTTGGAGGTTTGGGTTCCAAACCATTTGGAGGTTTGGGTTCCAAACCATTTGGAGTGGTTGACCGAATGGAGGGGGTTGACCATTTGAGGGGGGTTTCTGATGTGTTTAATAATGATCTAATATATTTAATTGATTGGTTTCTAAAGGTTCTATGATTGGATAATCTACCAATTGCAAACCCTAATCGGGTTGAGTGTTGAAATTCTCAATTGATTGATTTAATTTTTGGGTTGACTAACCCAAATGGTCTAAAGACCATTTTTAGGTCAACCAAGACCGTTTGGAAGTCTATGATGAAGTATGATTGGTTGGTTGAAGATCCAGTGATATCAAATTGAAATACAATCAATAGCTAAATTGATGATCGATTCAATGATGCAAACCCTAATTGATTTTCACAAATTTCAATAAAGGTTTGAGTCAAATGGTCTCAAGACCATTTGGAGGTCATCCAAATGACCTCAAGACTGTTTGAGGTCAGGTCATGTCATGGTTTTATGATGATCCAATGATTTCAATTGGACTAGTTCCACAATGTCAACCATTGATGGTTCCTCAATTTCAAAACTCTAATTGATGGTTTCTTGATTATAAACCCTAGTTCAAATGGGTTCAAAACCCTAATTGAAGGTACACTTAAAGGGTCATTCAATGGTTCATTTGAAGAATAAATCAGTGGTTCAATTGATAGATGGTTTAATGATTGAAACCCTGAATTGATAAAGTGATGGAAGACCTTTTTGGTCCATTCGGTTTTGAGAGAGTTTGGACCAAATGGTCTTAAGACCGTTTGAGTCCAAACAGACTCAAGACCGTTTGGGATCAAACGGTCTCAATACCGTTTGAGACCAAATGGTCTCTGATGGAGCTAGAACTTACACCAAAAGATTACTCTTCCAATGGAAGTCCTAACATGCACCAAAAACCCTAGGGAGTTGATGTCCTCTCTAGGTTTACCTACAACTGGTGCTAGATAAATGCTCCAACCCCACAAGAGTGTGGAAGCCTTATCATAGTACAGATTTAGGATCGAACCCAAAGGACAACGTTAAGAATCTGAGTGTCTTTTTCTTGTTTCATATCAATCTAAGTTAATCATCTAAGACCAGAAGTTTGATTTGAGTTATTTAACCTAAAACGTGCAAAAGTAAAGGCAAGAATAAAAACTAGTTTAAGGATTAAAATCTAAGATTAGCAAATGATGATGGATCACTGGGGTGATGCAGGTATTCGCCACCACTACACATGAATTGTACTTGTACCAAACATAGCAAGACTTGCAAGCAAGATACATGGATGTTGTACAATACCAATGTCTTATAGGACAAGAGTAATGCACACATCCTTCACGGGTTGGGTAACTCTCACCCGATACATATCTACGTGCCAATCAAGATATGTAGTCTCCGAAGAGAAAATCTTACTCAACCTCGTGAAACGTGCATCGGAAAACTAACAAGCGAGCGATAATTACCAAATCGATTAGTATCCTTATAGACTATCCCTCTTTCGAGGATATAGCTATGAGAAACGTGAGAGTGTTGCAACGTCAACCATTCCCGAACGAATGGTCAAGTACTTTTCACCACTCTCTCCTCAGAGTGTGTTCCTCGACCTGTCAAGGTTGCGATTTTGTACGCCAACTGATTCCATTTCATAGTACAAAAGTACAACGATGGAGGTGAGTTTACTCCACTCCTTAGAAAGCGTTCCTAGATACCGAAACGGATGCGCGGTGGATACACACACCAGAAACCAACACTAAATCGGTATTCGGGGTCTCAAGAGTGGTCGTAGACAAACCACAATGAAAGACAATAAATGCATACAAGAACGCGGCCAACATTCAAGCATGTATGGAATGATTTAGTATTGAATCAGAATGATAACATCTTTTTAGTACAAGATACAAGACACGGGCAGCGGGGCTAGTCTCCGCGCCCCAGTGGATGGAACTACTCACTCCTCATAGAGGGAGCAACAAAGAAAGAGAAGAGAGAGAAAGAAAGCATCATCGGAGCAGAAGAGTAGATCTGTGATAGCCCGGTGTAGATCGTCGCAGTCTCCGGGACTGCTCTGTTGTGGTCGATGACGCTTGTCTCTCCGCCTCGATCGTCGTGTCTACCTCTGGGATTGCACGGGTAGAATGAGGTAGAACAATGGTAGAAGTGAGATGATAGAGGTGAGATGGTGATGGAACAACCTTCTAGATCTGTCCCCAGTCTAGCACCACACCGGATCTAGACTCAGGATGGAATTCTGAGGCTGTGGGTGAAGTTTGGTCAGAAACGGTACTCGGGCATTCTGGCGGCGTCCCGACACTGGTCCCAGTCCGGCAGCCCTGGGCCGTAGTGAGATCGCCCCCCTAGTGAGGACCCTTGGGGTCCTATTTATAGGAACATGGCAGACCTTTAAACGGTCTTGGATCAGTTTGGTAAAATATCTCTTTCATACGGTTTGTGTTTACTGCTTTTAGCAAACGGTCTTCAGGCTACTCATGAGCAAATGGTCTTGCACTGTGCTCTTCATGCGGTTTGCGTACATGTGCGCTCATGTAGTTTCAGCCACAGCGCTCCATGCAGTCTTGTAAAGCAATGTGCATGCGGTCTTGCTGCACATTTGCTCATGCGGTCTTGGTGCCTTTGCTCATGCGGTCTTGGAAAGCAGCGCTCCATTCATCTAGCTGAGTCACGTGGACTCATGCTGTTTCACTTCCTATTGCTCATACGATCTTGTGATGTGCTTCTCATGCGGTCTTTGCTATTCTGCTAGCCGCTAGCTTCCTCATTCACGTGTACTCATGCGGTTTGGCGTGAATAGTGTTGCATGTTGATCTGCTGCAAAGAACGTTTACTTCACGTGGGCTGCTGCGATCTGCTCCAAACGATCTGCTGCAGAAACGATCTGCTGTTGATAGTTCTTTTCCATTCGATTTCATACGAACCTTTAAACGGTCTTCAAATATACATATGTGATTGTTAAACGGTCTACGCTCAAGAGAAAAGAGGCAAACGGTTTTTGCTAATTCCTTCATGCGCTCTTCCTACATGCAAACGGTCTTGGATCCAGGCTATGTGCACACGGTTGCTCATACGACTGTTCATGCGGTTTCAGCTACAACAAGAAAATGGTTTGCTTCTCTCAGTTTCTCTGCCATTCCACTCGTTTCCAACATACTCCCACGTTCTTTGCTTGCCATTCCATGCGGTCCTTCATGCAATCACGTGGTTTCATCAATTAACTATTATCAAACGATCCCGCAAGCTTAGCAGCAAAACGATCTCCAGCACGGTCTCGCTCATTCGGTTTGGTCTCCATTCAAGCAAGCGCTTCATGCGGTTTCACACGCAGCTGCTCATGCAGTTTCGGCTCAGCTGGGTGCATGCGATCTCATGCGGTTTCCCATCCCAGCAGCATGCAGTTTTGTGAGCACAAGCCCATGCGGTTTGCCTACACGGTCTTGCTGCCTTGTGAACTTCAAACGGTTTGCATGCATATGCCTGATGCAAACGGTCTTGCATGCATGGTTGGCGAGGGAGGCATGGCTGCTACGATGGCGGAGACGGTGGTGGCGCTGCTTCGTGCACGTGAGATGGCGGCGGAGCAAGGTTGGTGAAGACGACGACGCCGACGGTCGCGGGCAACAGTGGTGTCGACGAGTAGGTTGCATGTGTTGTTTGCGTGAGCTGCCAGTGGCCAAACGATCTTGAGACCGCATGGGCTCAAACGGTCTTGAGACCGCATGGGTCAGTGTTGTCAGGGTCATGACCGATGGTGATAGTTGAGTATGATCTGCAGAGGATAGAGAACATGAGTAGGGGAAAATGAGATCAAATAAGCTGGAAACTAGGGTTATTTGAGCTAGTAATGCACTAATTACACGAGACTGAAAAGATACTTAAAGTAAACCCAAAGCGAGGGTAGATCAGTCGATATGCGGCATAAAATCCTTAGAATTGACGACTGAGAGGGTGAATCTGGAGGATTCATCACCACACCGAACTTAAGCGTTGCTCGTCCCGAGGAACAAAAAAGCCCAAGACAGTCGCAAAAACGCATGCAGTTGGTCTCGTAAAAACCTCACCTTCGTGCAAGTGTCAGAATTTTCACAAAAAGGAGAAAAGGAAAATGAGGCGAAAGAAACAAAAATTAGGGAAAAACGTCAAAAATACTTTGAATTGGTGACTGAGGATGAGTCTGGAAGATTCATCACCACACCGAACTTAAGCGTTGCTCGTCCCGAGAAATGGAAAACTTAAAACAGTCGCCAATGAAATCATTCATTTCAGGATTGCCTCATCCTATTGTCATATCGTAATTTTGTTCATGGCTCAGATCGATACAATATTAGAGCTTCCTTAGATCATGAAATACATCTTATGATATCCTCATTTCTGAGTTCACTTTGTTGAAGTACTTCCTTCTCACTCTCTGTTGTATCGGTCATGTTAAAGAGTATTATGAGACTTTGAACAGACCCACAGAATCAACAAAATGCATACGATCTGTCACTAGTGTTGAAAAAGGAGGGAATGGGGGTATGATCAAAAGATAAGAGTCACTCCTATGATTGAATCAAGACTCGTATTATTAGTTGACTCATCGAGATACTTTGAATGATTTATGCACAACTCTGGTTGACTTAGCCTTACACCCGATTTTTTTTCTAAAGGTAACTCGAAAGTGTATATAGGTTGGCTTAAGGCTTTTGGCTATTTTACCTCTTTGAGAGGAGGTAAGGAGGTTATTTTTGGATCCTTAGGATCTCACTACTGGTCACGACACATCTGCCTTTATGAGGGTAGCTAATGTACCGGCCGGGCAAGACCTTTATCAGTTATCCTTATTCAGGGCACAACTCTCATGTTTTTATTCACACTTTGGCTTTTATTCATTCTCACTTGGCTTGGGAGAAAGGGTATTTTTGGATTTTTGTATATTTGGGCTGCCAAGCCTCTTTTTGGAATCGGGGTAGATTTTTTGCCAACCTCGGTATGTGCACAGTCATCATTGTATACTCTTTGAATCAAGAAAAGAAGGTGATACACCCTTGTTATGTATTTAGGGGTATGGAAGAAGCGGTAATGGAAAGAGGGGTGTGGTGTACCACACTGAACTTAGAGTTTTGCAGAGGTGTGGTTTACCACACTGAACTTAAAGTTCGACAAAGTTCTAGTTTTCACTAGAAAGGAGTGTGGCGTGCCACACTGAACTTAAAACTTTGTCATGGTTAGTGAACAGAGGGGTATGAAAATGAAGGAAGAAGTGTAGAAGAGAGTTCGGATCATGATGCAGTTTGCTTAGCGATTCCATGCGACGGGTCTCTTTTCTCCATCACACTCTGCTAAAAAAGAGACATGATGAAACATCAAATGAGAAATCCATACAACAGATCCATTAATCAGATAAAGGCGTGATGTATTTGATCTATCTCAGCCATATTGAAGTGTATCATCTTTTCCTATTTGAGGGTATGACATTAGGTTTCATAGACAATTCAAGATGAAAGACACGCATTGGCTAGTTTTAAGCATTCTTTTCTTGGAAAATTGCAACGAAAAGAGGTGATGATCACAGATTCGAAAACAAAAAGCCGACTAGATAAAGGCTTTATTTTTGGAAGACTACCGAAAGGCAGAAAAATTATGAAAAAGAAACTAGAATGGAAAAACAAGAAGCAATAAAGATAGAGGGTGGAGTGAAATTCATACCACCCACCCTCCACCTTGAACTCATGAATTTGCTCTTTTCTGAACAAATATTAGGTTCAAGGTGGAGGGGAAGGGTTGCTCAATGTTAACCAGGCGGTCCTCGTAGTTGGAAGAAGGTGCGGCAAAGATGTCTCGCGATAGCTGGTGCCGAGAACGAGGAAGTGGCCCGAACAACCTGTTGATTGGGTGGTTGTGGCGACTCAAACGAGTCTTCTGGATGACTTGGATGCACATTTCTTTCGCCTCGTTGTCCGTCTAGAAGAATCCAAATACCTTCCCCCATCAGCGAGGGAGGCGAAATATAAGCAGTCGAAACTGGAGGATTATATGAAAAATTAAGGTTATGCCCACTTGTGCCCTCCAGTTGTGGCTCACCCTCGAAGTTCAAAGTAAATCTGCTTTCTTCAAAATCTAGGGCAGTTGATTGAGGGTCGGCCACTTGAACTTCCTCCTGTCCAGGATCAGGTGGTGGATCCGGTTCTGACTTTATTTCGTCACCTGGTTTTTCTTGTGTGGGATATGGTAGCCAGGATGACGTTTCTTCATCCGAGGAGTTATTTTGAGAAGTATCATCATCTTTATCAATGTTGAAATTGGTAAGAGTGTGGTTCTTCTTTTCAAGGTTTTGTCCAGGATTTTCCTCGTAGAACATCCTTAGTTCATCCAAGAAACTAGAAGAGGATTTGACTGGTAAAACGAACTCTTGCTCGGGTAAGGAAATCATGGGATCCTGGGATAGAGGTTCCAGTGATATATCTTCATGGGATGGATTAGTCCATGACATATCGTTATGAGGGCTAAAATCCCTTGATGAACCCATTTCTTCAATATTGAGACTAATATATACCATTTTTGAGTCATGTTGTTGTTCCAGTTCTTCTTCATAACACTCCTCTGGTTCTATTGAGTGCTCGGGAAGAGTTTCTATGGGAGGAATGGAACCTAGCTCAAGTAATGGACATATCTCAGTTTCTTGAATATCAGGAGGGGCTTCTTCATAGGGATGGGTGACTATAGAGGACTTGATGTCTTCCCAAGGGTCCTTTTTATCATTATAAGAGTTTACAGTAATATCGTAATCCGTTCCAAAGTCAAGAGATGGCTCATGTTTCTCTTCATAGTGCACTGTCGACTCGTTCAAGTGACTAGAAGGAGATTCAATAGAAAGATCATGCTCTTGTTCGAGGACTGGGTCCGACTGGACTTCTTGTGGTGGTGGTAACTCAGGTGATATCATCTCATGAAAAGGACTGGTCATATGATTGTCATCTTGAGACCCGTCATTCTCCCTTGATTCTACTTCATCAGTGAGAGTGGTATGGTCCATTTCTGAATCAAGATCTTGATCGGTCCCATCCTCGAAGTTTGTTTCTAGATCATTTGAATGATCAGAAATGTCTTCATAAGGAAAAACCGAATTATGTTCCAGAAATGGGGTCATTTGAGTCTCTTGCATAAAAGGTGTCTCCTTATCTGAATCAGTCACATCTTCATCTAAGTCTGACCGTGAAGGAGTGTAGGGTTCTTGTAACGTAGACCTTTCTTCATTGGAATTCAATGACAAGATAGTTGAAGTTGAAGAATATTTGTCGTAGAAGGAGTCAATCATTGCTGACTGCCCCTCAATCTGTATGGTTGGATCTGGGTCTATGGGGGGAGAAGATGGACAAACACCGAAATTTATCCCCATGTTGTCTTCCAATTATAGAAAATCTTCATATTGGCTACTCATTCTTTCATCTAAGAGCATAGTGCATGAATCATTATCCGAGTCAGACCTTGGCTCGGAAAATGATTCTTTTTCTTGTGATGTTGTGAAGGAGTCATCCTTAAATTCAGTCATTAACTCTGAGGATGATTCCCCACCTTGCACTGGTGCTTGAAGATCATTGGAAGGCACCTCCCACATGATATCATAATCATCATCATAATCAACGTGTGGACTAGGGATGTGCTTAGTTAAAATTGGTGGAAGTTCTACATATTGCTCATGAGCGTTGACAAGTTGTGTAAGTTGATCTATCAACTTCTTGATCGCGGCTGTCTGATCAGCTAGTTGTTGAGCCACCTATGTCTGTATAGCATGTAGTTCTTCCATCAATGTGTGTTGATCTTCATGCACTTCATCGTCTTCCAGGTTCCCTTCTACATTGTAGTCCACGCCTTGAAATCCACCATAGTTAGGTTTTTCATAGTAACCTCCAGGGTGATACGAACTATAACTTGCATTATATCCATAGTTGTACGAAGAGGCTGCTTTGAGTTTCCCAGCTATCCGATTCATGATTACTTGATGCAAGGCCATCACGTAGAGAGGAGGGACATTGAAGCAGTAAATCGATGCGTGAGAATAGTCACCACATAGTTGACATCTAACAGTTGGTGGTGTCGACTACTTCATTTTGAAGAGAGTTGGTACCTGAAATCAAGGAAAGAGTGTATCAGGCTTGACCAACCACTTCGAATCCAAGAAGATATGCGAGATTAAGCCCTTCACTTTTTATGTTTTTGAAAAGAAAATGAAAAACCCTAGAGAAACCTAAATTGACACGGAATTCGAAAAAGACGATTCTTATACCGTTGTCCCCGACAACGGCGCCATTTTTTGATGGAGCTAGAACTTACACCAAAAGATTACTCTTCCAAAGGAAGTCCTAATATGCACCAAAAACCCTAGGGAGTTGATGTCCTCTCTAGGTTTACCTACAACTGGTGCTAGATAAATGCTCCAACCCCACAAGAGTGTGGAAGCCTTATCATAGTATAGATTTAGGATCGAACCCAAAGGATAACGTTAAGAATCTGAGTGTCTTTTTCTTGTTTCGTATCAATCTAAGTTAATCATCTAAGACCAGAAGTTTGATTTGAGTTATTTAACCTAAAACGTGCAAAAGTAAAGGCAAGAATAAAAACTAGTTTAAGGATTAAAATCTAAGATTAGCAAATGATGATGGATCACTGGGGTGATGCGGGTATTCGCCACCACTACACATGAATTGTACTTGTACTAAACATAGCAAGACTTGTAAGAAAGATACATGGATGTTGTACAATACCGATGTCTTATAGGACAAGAGTAATGCACACATCCTTCACGGGTTGGGTAACTCTCATCCGGTACATATCTACGTGTCAATGAAGATATGTAGTCTCCGAAGAGAAAATCTTACTCAACCTCGTGAAATGTGCATTGGAAAACTAACAAGCGAGCGATAATTACCAAATCGATTAGTATCCTTATAGACTTACCCTCTTTCGAGGATATAGCTACGAGAAACGTGAGAGTTTTGTAACGTCAGCCATTCCCGAACGAATGGTCAAGTACTTTGCACCACTCTCTCCTCAGAGTGTGTTCCTCGACCTGTTAAGGTTGCGCTTTTGTACGTCAACTGATTCCATTTCATAGTACAAAAGTACAACGATGGAGGTGAGTTTACTCCACTCCTTAGAAAGCGTTCCTAGATACCGAAATGGATGCGCGGTGGATACACACACCAGAAACCAACACTAAATCGGTATTCGAGTCTCAAGAGCGGTCATAGACAAACCACAAAGAAAGACAATAAATGCATACAAGAACGCGGCCAACATTCAAGCATGTATGGAACGATTTAGTATTGAATCGGAATGATAACATCTTTTTAGTACAAGATACAAGACACGGGAAGTGGGGCTAGTCTCCGCGCCCCAGTGGATGGAACTACTCGCTCCTCATAGAGGGAGCAACAAAGAAAGAGAAGAGAGAGAAAGAAAGCATCGTCGGAGCAGAAGAGTAGATATGTGATAGCCCAGTGTAGATCGTCGCAGTCTCCGGGACTGCTCCGTTGTGGTCGATGACGCTTGTCTCTCCGCCTCGATCGTCGTGTCTACCTCTGGGATTGTACGGGTAGAATGAGGTAGAACACTTGTAGAAGTGAGATGATAGAGGTGAGATGGTGATGGAACAGCCATCTAGATCTGTCCCCAGTCTGGAAGCACACCGGATCTGGACTCAGGCCGGGATTCTGAGGCTGTGGGTGAAGTTTGGTCGGAAACGGTGCTCGAGCATTCTGGCGGCGTCCCGACACTGGTCCCAGTCCGGCAGCCCTGGGCCGTAGTGAGATCGCCCCCCTAGTGATGACCCTTGGGGTCCTATTTATAGGAACGTGGCATACCTTTAAATGGTCTTGGATCAGTTTGGTAAAATATCTCTTTCATACGGTTTGTGTTTGCTGCTTTTAGCAAACGGTCTTCAGGCTACTCATGAGCAAACGGTCTTGCACTGTTCTCTTCATGCGGTTTGCATACATGTGCGCTCATGTGGTTTCAGCCACAGCGCTCCATGTGGTCTTGTAAAGCAATGTGCATGTGGTCTTGCTGCACATTTACTCATGCGGTCTTGGTGCCTTTGCTCATACGGTCTTGGAAAGCAGCGCTCCATTCATCCAGCTGAGTCACGTGGACTCATGCGGTTTCACTTCCTATTTCTCATACGATCTTGTGATGTGCTTCTCATGCGGTCTTTGTTGTTCTGCTAGCCGCTAGCTTCCTCATTCACGTGTACTCATGCGGTTTGGCGTGAATAGTGCTACGTGTTGATCTGCTGCAAAGAACATTTACTTCACGTGGGCTGCTGCGATCTGCTCCAAACGATCTGCTGCAGAAATGATCTGCTGTTGATAGTTCTTTTCCATTCGGTTTCATACGAACCTCCAAATAGTCTTCAAATATACATATGTGATTGTTAAACGGTCTACGCTCAAGAGAAAAGAGGCAAACGGTCTTTGCTAATTCCTTCATGCGGTCTTCCTACATGCAAACGGTCTTGGATCCAGGCTATGTGCATGCGGTTGCTCATACGATTGTTCATGCGGTTTCAGCTACATCAAGAAAACGGTTTGCTTCTCTCGGTTTCTCCGCCATTCCACTCGTTTCCAACATACTCCCACGTTCTTTGCTTGCCATTCCATGCGGTCCTTCATGCAATCACGTGGTTTCAGCAATTAACTATTATCAAACGATCCCGCAAGCTTAGCAGCAAAACGATCTCCAGCACGGTCTCGCTCATTCGGTTTGGTCTCCATTCAAGCAAGCGCTTCATGCGGTTTCACACGCAGCTGCTCATGCGGTTTCGGCTCAGCTGGGTGCATGCGATCTCATGCGGTTTCCCATCCCAGCAACATGCGGTTTTGTGAGCACAAGCCCTTGCGGTTTGCCTACACGGTCTTGCTGCCTTGTGAACTTCAAATGGTTTGCATGCATATGCCTGATGCAAACGGTCTTGCATGCGTGGTTGGTGAGGGAGGCATGGCTGTTGTGATGGTGGAGACGGTGGTGGCGCTGCTTCGTGCACATGCGATGGCGGCGGAGCAAGGTTGGTGAAGACGACGACGCCGACGGTCACGGGCAGCAGTGGTGTCGACGAGTAGGTTGCATGTGTTGTTTGCGTGAGCTGCCAGTGGCCAAACGATCTTGAGACCGCATGGGCTCAAACGGTCTTGAGACCGCATGGGCTCAAACGGTCTTGAGACCGCATGGGCTCAAATGGTCTTGAGACCGCATGGGTCAGTGTTGTCAGGGTCATGACCGATGGTGATAGTTGAGTATGATCTGCAGAGGAGAGAGAACATGAGTAGGGGAAAATGAGATTATATAAGCTGGAAACTAGGGTTATTTGAGCTAGTAATGCACTAATTACACGAGACTGAAAAGATACTTAAAGTAAACCCAAAGCGAGGGTAGATCAGTCGATATGCAGCATAAAATCCTTATAATTGGCGACTGAGAGGGTGAATCTGGAGGATTCATCACCACACCGAACTTAAGCGTTGCTCGTCCCGAGGAAAAAAAAGCCCAAGACAGTCGCAAAAACGCATGCAGTTGGTCTCGTAAAAACCTCACCTTCGTCCAAGTGTCAGAATTTTCACAAAAAGGAGAAAAGGAAAATGAGGCGAAAGAAACAAAAATTAGGGGAAAACGTCAAAAATACTTTGAATTGGTGACTGAGGATGAGTCTGGAAGATTCATCACCTCATTTTTTGATGGATCTAGAACTTACACCAAAAGATTACTCTTCCAATGGAAGTCCTAATATGCACCAAAAACCCTAGGGAGTTGATGTCCTCTCTAGGTTTACCTACAACTCGTGCTAGATAAATGCTCCAACTCCACAAGAGTGTAGAAGCCTTATCATAGTACAGATTTAGGATCAAACCCAAAGGACAATGTTAAGAATCTGAGTGTCTTTTTCTTGTTTCGTATCAATCTAAGTTAATCATCTAAGACCAGAAGTTTGATTTGAGTTATTTAACCTAAAACGTGCAAAAGTAAAGGCAAGAATAAAAACTAGTTTAAGGATTAAAATCTAAGATTAGCAAATGATGATGGATCACTGGGGTGATGCGGGTATTTGCCACCACTACACATGAATTGTACTTGTACCAAACATCGCAAGACTTGTAAGAAAGATACATGGATGTTGTACAATACTGATGTCTTATAGGACAAGAGTAATGCACACATCCTTCACGGGTTGGGTAACTCTCATCCGGTACATATCTACGTGTCAATGAAGATATGTAGTCTTCGAAGAGAAAATCTTACTCAACCTCGTGAAACGTGCATCGGAAAACTAACAAGTGAGCGATAATTACCAAATCGATTAGTATCCTTATAGACTATCCCTCTTTTGAGGATATAGCTACGAGAAACGTGAGAGTGTTGCAACGTCAGCCATTCCCGAATGAATGGTCAAGTACTTTGCACCACTCTCTCCTCAGAGTGTGTTCCTCGACCTGTCAAGGTTGCGCTTTTGTACGTCAACTGATTCCATTTCATAGTACAAAAGTACAACGATGGAGGTGAGTTTACTCCACTCCTTAGAAAGCGTTCCTAGATACCGAAACGGATGTGCAGTGGATACACACACCAGAAACCAACACTAAATCGGTATTCAAGTCTCAAGAGCGGTCGTAGACAAACCACAACGAAAGACAATAAATGCATACAAGAATGCGGCCAACATTCAAGCATGTATGGAACGATTTAGTATTGAATCGGAATGATAACATATTTTTAGTACAAGATACAAGACACGGGCAGCTGGGCTAGTCTCCGCGCCCCAGTGGATGGAACTACTCGCTCCTCATAGAGGGAGCAACAAAGAAAGAGAAGAGAGAGAAAGAAAGCATCGTCGGAGCAGAAGAGTAAATCTGTGATAGCTCGGTGTAGATCGTCGCAGTCTCCGAGACTGCTCCGTTGTGGTCGATGACGCTTGTCTCTCCACCTCGATCGTCATGTCTACCTCCGGGATTGCACGGGTAGAATGAGGTAGAACAATGGTAGAAGTGAGATGATAGAGGTGAGATGGTGATGGAACAGCCTTCTAGATCTGTCCCCAGTCTGGCAGCACACCGGATCTGGACTCAGGCCGGGATTGTGAGGCTGTGGGTGAAGTTTGGTCAGAAACAGTGCTCGGGCATTCTGGCGGCGTCCTGACACTGGTCCCAGTCCGGCAGCCCTGGGCCGTAGTGAGATCACCCCCCTAGTGAGGACCCTTGGGGTCCTATTTATAGGAACATGGCAGACCTTTAAACGGTCTTGGATCAGTTTGGTAAAATATCTCTTTCATACGGTTTGTGTTTGCTGCTTTTAGCAAACGGTCTTGCACTGTGCTCTTCATGCGGTTTGCGTACATGTGCGCTCATGCGGTTTCAGCCACAACGCTCCATGCGGTCTTGTAAAGCAATGTACATGCGGTCTTGCTGCACATTTGCTCATGCGGTCTTGGTGCCTTTGCTCATGCGGTCTTGGAAAGCAGTGCTCCATTCATCTAGCTGAGTCACGTGGACTCATGCAGTTTCACTTCCTATTGCTCATACGATCTTGTGTTGTGCTTCTCATGCGGTCTTTGCTGTTCTGCTAGCCGCTAGCTTCCTCATTCACGTGTACTCATGCAGTTTGGTGTGAATAGTGCTGCGTGTTGATCTGCTGCAAAGAACATTTACTTCACGTGGGCTGCTACGATCTACTCCAAACGATCTGCTGCAGAAACGATCTGATGTTGATAGTTCTTTTCCATTCGGTTTCATATGAACCTCCAAACGGTCTTCAAATATACATATGTGATTGTTAAACGGTCTACGCTCAAGAGAAAAGAGGCAAACGGTCTTTGCTAATTCCTTCATGCGGTCTTCCTAAAGGCAAACGGTCTTGGATCCAGGCTATGTGCATGCGGTTGCTCATACGATTATTCATGCGGTTTCAGCTACAGCAAGAAAACGGTTTGCTTCTTTCAGTTTCTCCGCCATTCCACTCATTTCCAACATACTCCCACGTTCTTTGCTTGCCATTCCATGCGGTCCTTCATGCAATCACGTGGTTTCAGCAATTAACTATTATCAAATGATCCCTCAAGCTTAGCAGCAAAATGATCTCCAGCACAGTCTCGCTCATTCGGTTTGGTCTCCATTCAAGCAAGTGCTTCATGCGGTTTCACACGCAGCTGCTCATGCGGTTTCGGCTCAGCTGGGTGCATGCGATCTCATGCGGTTTCCCATCCCAGCAGCATGTGGTTTTGTGAGCACAAGCCCATGCGGTTTGCCTACACGGTCTTGCTGCCTTGTGAACTTCAAACGGTTTGCATGCATATGCCTGATGCAAACAGTCTTGCATGCGTGGTTGGCGAGGGAGGCATGGCTGCTGCAATGGCGGAGACGGTGGTGGCACTGCTTCGTGCACGTGTGATGGCGGCGGAGCAAGGTTGGTGAAGACGACGACGCCAACGGTCACGGGCAGCAGTGGTGTCGACGAGTAGGTTGCATGTGTTGTTTGCGTGAGCTTCCAGTGGCCAAACGATCTTGAGACCGCATGGGCTCAAATGGTCTTGAGACCGCATGGGCTCAAACGATCTTGAGACCGCATGGGTCAGTGTTGTCAGGGTCATGACCGATGGTGATAGTTGAGTATGATCTGCAGAGGAGAGAGAACATGAGTAGGGGAAAATGAGATCAAATAAGATGGAAACTAGGGTTATTTGAGCTAGTAATGCACTAATTACACGAGACTGAAAAGATACTTAAAGTAAACCCAAAGCGAGGGTAGATCAGTTGATATGCGGCATAAAATCCTTAGAATTGGCGACTGAGAGGGTGAATCTGGAGGATTCATCAGTTTCAAACCGTTTGGAGACCCAAGTGGTTTCAAGTGTGAATTGTCCATACGGTTTCATTATTGTTTTGTTTAAACAATTTCAAACCATTCAAGGTCTGAGTGACCAAGACCGTTTGGGGTCTATGTGACCAAGACCATTTGAGGTTCAATTGGTCAAACCATTTGGACACCTAATATGATTAAAGGTCAATTAGCTACTTGATTATTAATGCTGTAAAACAAAGGTGATTATAATGATTAACCCTAACTGTGTGTACTTAAATGAAGAGCTGACCTAGATCAATCTTGGAGTACTTAACATCCTTGAGAGGATGAGAGAGAGAGAAAGAGAGAGAGGAATGCTTATATAATTAAGCCCTAATCCTCTCATTATGAATAAAATTTGTAATTAGGGTTTGATCCATAATAATGATATCATGAAACCCTAATTGAAAAGATTATTGAGCCCTGACCCTAATTTAGGGCAAAATTGAGTGAAACCCTAATCTGGATGATGATGTAACCCTAATTTGATGGGAATTGTGCGTTCTAACCCAAATTTGGGCAATTGGGTGTGAGAAATCTTACTTGGATGTAAATAGTAAACCCTAATCCCTAAAATAGGGTAAAGGTATATGAAACCCTAGTACAGGGTAATGCTATGTGAAGCCCTAACACTGGGTGATGTGATGTGAAACCCTAATTTCAAGGTAATTCTATGTGAAACCCTGATATAAAAGGATGTTATGTGAAACTCTAATGAAGAGTGATGTTATGTGAAACCCAAATGTGGAAAGATGTTATGTGAACCCTAATTTATAAAGATGAAAAACCCTATTCCTAATAATGGAATAGTAACTAATATATTGATAAGTGAAATACCTAAAGAGGTTGATAATGGATATCTTTATATTAATAGTTCCTAACTCAAAGATGAGTCCATATCATTGGCAATGGTTGTATATTCTAAATAAGTGACTTATGACCAATACATTACATGATAAATGTGATGAGTTGATGTATAAATTATTAGGATGGGAAATACCCTAATACAAGTTAAGTGGATGAATGCAAGTAAGATAAAGGTGATGAGGGAAGTGATACATCAAGATATGTTAGATATCACATCCAACACCTTAAGATTTATACACCTTGATGTATTTTAAATCCAATATATTTGGATGAGTGACACATGAAGTGGACTTAGAAAAGTATCAATTTGATTTGGACTTTGGTTCCAAGATAATGATATATGGAACAAGTAATGTACTAAAATAAAAGGAATACCTTATGCATGTATACCTTCGATGGTAACAACAAAGAAATGAATACGATAAAAATGAGATGTGTTCTCAACACATATGATGAATACCAAAGTAAGGATTATGGTACCTGAGAAATAATAGATGATTTATGTTGGTTACCTATATTGGCCAACTGTGAAATCAATCTAGTTACATGAAATAATATGGACATCATATGTTAGGGGTTTATGCTCTACATAAACATAAACATTGATAAGGTTGAACTAATGGAAGGAACAATTGTAATTATGGTGGAAAAGTGTATCAAGCTAAAAATATTTTCTTAGAATAACCCTGTGTAGAATAACTTTGTGTGGATTACAGATATATGGTATCTCCATGACATTAAGATGTTATGTGGAGACTTGATGGTATAATAAATGAATAAAATGTGTCTCTCCTTTTCCTGGGATTTTGGGGACGAAATCCTTGTTAGGGGTTTATAACTTGTAACACCCCTGACCTGGGTTATGCTTAAACCTAGATGTTTTACTTAATAAAGTTGATTATATGCTTTCTCTTATCTCTTGAAAAGTAATTAAGGCTCAAGAGGAACTTATATTTCAATTTTAGTCCTTTTTGAATAATGTTGAAATAATGTTTTACTTATTTTGGGCTAAAGTGCAAATTACCCAAGTTGAGGGGTTAAATTGCAAATGTTACATGGTGAAATGTTCCTCTAGTATTGAAGCATCATAGGAATAATAATGATGCAGAGGTATGGCTTGTAGGGGCCTGAATAACAAGAAAGAGCTTGTTGAGCAATGTTTGTGCATTAAAACCTAGTTTTGGTGTAATGTGCAATTTACCCAAAATCTAGGGTTCAATATGCAAAATACCACTTCAAGAGGGTCCCTCATGATTCTTGGAATCATGTAGAGAAAATAATTTGAGAGGGGCGCCTCATTTGAATCATTTTGGAGGAAAGAGAATCTTGATATTAAAATAATCAAGATTTAAGCATAATTGGAACTTTACTTCAAATTAATGCAAAAATAAATATGTTAATCGAAGTGCCCTTCAACCAAAATGGTAATGGTTGAAAATAGATAAGGTTGGACGAGCATGTGCCTTGCAAAGGCACGAAAATATCTAAGTGAGTGGAGAACCCACTCACATTAGTTAAATCAAAAGTAATATCCACTAAAAATGGGATATTAATATTATATGATTTAAGGTGTTTAATTTTCTTTTCCTTAATTCATGGATAATGAAGAGGAATTTGAAGGAGGGGAATATGGCTTTGAATGCAAGGAATTTATGGGGGAGAGGTGGCACCAATTTTGGAATTAAAAGGATTTTTATAAAATATTTTCTCTCTCATTGAATTTCTTATAAAAACACCTTTTATAACTCAATTGAGAGGCTTTTTCGAAACCACTTCCACTCTTTGTTTGCAAAACGACCAAGGGAGCTTTGGAGGATCAGGAGGACGACCCCCAACCTGTTGGTAAGCTCCATGACCTCTTTTCACTTTGATTCCATGGTAGAAATCGAAAATCAATACATGATTTCTTCTTATCTCCATTCCATCTTCAATTATAGCCATTTCTTTTCACTCAAAGCTTAAGGACGAGCTTGGGATAGTGAAAGGTGTTTCTTTCACCATTAAAGACGTGGAGGTTGAAGCTTTGAAGCTCAATTGAAGGCGGGTTATATAACTTGAACCCTTGAACTTTGTTATTGATTCCATATCTTTATCAATTGTTGATTCCTTCTTTATTCCCGAAATTTTATTTGGTTGATTGATGCAATCACCATGAAAATCACAGCAAGCTTCGTGGGTTTATAGCTTGATGATGATGACATCATCATAAGCACACACCTCCACAAATATCTATTGCAAACGGTTTCATAATTTTGGTCCAATCGGTTTCACCAAACCGTTTGGAGTGGTTGACCGAATGGAGGGGGTTGACCATTTGAGGGGGGTTGCTGATGTGTTGAATAATGATCTAGTAGATTTAATTGATTGGTTTCTAAAGGTTCTATGATTGGATAATCTACCAATTGCAAACCCTAATCGGGCTGATTGCTGAAATTATCAATTGATTGATTTAATTTTTGGGTTGACTAACCCAAATGGTCTCAAGACCGTTTGGAGGTCAACCAAGACTATTTGGAAGTCTATGATGAAGTATGATTGGTTGGTTGAAGATCCAGTGATATCAAATTGAAATACAATCAATAGCTAAATTGATGATTGATTCAATGATGCAAGCCCTAATTGATTTTCACAAATTTCAATAAAGGTTTGAGTCAAACGGTGTCAAGACCATTTGGAGGTCATCCAAATGACCTCAAGACCATTTGAGGTCAGGTTATGTCATTATTTGATGATGATACAATGATTTCGATTGGACTAGTTCCAAAATGTCAACTATTGATGGTTCCTCGATTTCAAAACCCTAATTGATGGTTTCTTGATTATAAACCCTAGTTCAAATGGGTTCAAAACCCAAATTGAATGTCCAATTGAAGGGTGATTCAATGGTTCATTTGAAGAATAAATTAGTGGTTCAATTGATAGATGGTTTAATGATTGAAACCCTAAATTGATAAAGTGATGGAAGACCTTTTGGTCCATTCAGTTTTGAGATAGTTTGGACCAAATGGTCTTAAGACTGTTTGAGTCCAAACGGTCTCAAGACCGTTTGGGATCAAATGGTCTCAAGACCGTTTGAGACCAAACGGTCTCAAACCATTTGGAGACCCAAGTGGTTTCAAGTGTGAATTGTCCATACAGTTTCATTATTATTTTTCTTAAATGATTTCAAACCATTCAAGGTCTGAGTGACCAAGACTGTTTGGGGTCTAAGTGACCAAGACCATTTGAGGTTCAATTGGTCAAACCATTTGGACACCTAATATGATTAAAGGTCAATTAGCTACTTGATTATTAATGTTGTAAAAAAAAGGTGATTATAATGATTAACCCTAACTGTGTGTACTTAAATGAAGAGCTGACCTAGATCAATCTTGGAGTACTTAACATCCTTGAGAGGATGAGAGAGAGAAAGAGAGAGAGGAATGCTTATATAATTAAGCTCTAATCCTCACATTATGAATAAAATGTGTAATTAGGGTTTGATCCATAATAATGATATCATGAAACCCTAATTGAAAAGATTATTGAGCCCTGACCCTAATTTAGGGCAAAGCTGAGTGAAACCCTAATCTGGGTGATGATGTAACCCTAATTTGATGGGAATTGTGCGTCCTAACCCAAATTTGGGCAATTGGGTGTGAGAAACCTTACTTGGATGTAAATAGTAAACCCTAATACCTAAAATAGGGTAAAGGTATATGAAACCCTAGTATAGGTTAATGCTATGTGAAGCCCTAACACTAGGTGATGTGATGTGAAACCCTAATTTCAAGGTAATGCTATGTGAAACCCTGATATAGAAGGATGTTATGTGAAACTCTAATGAAGAGTGATGTTATGTGAAACCCAAATGTGGAACGATGTTATGTGAACCCTAATTTATAAAGATGAAAACCCTATTCCTAATAATGGAATAGTAACTAATATATTGATAAGTGAAATACCTAAAGAGGTTGATAATGGATATCTTTATATTAATAGTGCCTAACTCAAAGATGAGTCCATATCATTGGCAATGGTTGTATATTCTAAATACGTGACTTCTGACCAATACATTACATGATAAATGTGATGAGTTGATGTATAAAGTATTAGGATGGGAAATACCCTAATACAAGCTAAGTGGATGAATGCAAGTAAGATAAAGGTGATGAGGGAAGTGATACATCAAGATATGATAGATATCACATCCAACACCTTAAGATTTATACACCTTGATGTATTTTAAATCCAATATATTTCGATGAGTGACACATGAAGTGCGTCATGTCAATTGTTACATTGAGATGTAATGCACTTTGATAAGTGTAGGCTAACATGCCTTATGAAAAGGTTAATCCAAATCAATAAACTGTGATACAATCATATTCTGGTAAAGATGAGAGAGAAACTCATACTTTGTGTTGACAATTCATTTAATGATGAATGATGAGAATAAATTAGTATGATTGAAGACTTATGTTATCAATATTGGCTAATAGCTGTGTGAAGCAATGAAATAGGACTTGATCATTAATAATATGATCATGAGAACCTAAATGGTTATTTATGGAAAACCCTAATGGAGGGTGATGATATGCAAGATAAATCCTAACCCTAAAAAGGGAATAATGGTATTACTTTGTGTTGCATGGTGCTGATATGAAAGCATTATAACTGTTATCATGAAATACTAACCACACACGTATCATGAGAAGATAAACATTGCCAGGTATGAGCTATGATGTTTCTTTTATTAAAGTTGTTAATGAGCCATAATATGCCTTGTTGCCTTCAAAGAGGTAACAAGAGGTGAAATTAGCTTTGTGAGTTATGTAGAATGCTTGTGTAGCAAGAATGATGATTACCTCGGTCAAATGACGTGAAGGTATTAAGTTACATGTTAAGTGGTAACAAGTATTCTATGATGAACTAAGGGTTTGAATACCCATATTCTATAATCATGATGATGAACTTGTTAAGAAATGGAAATGTACTTGATGAGATGAGGGATTAAGATCCCAATACTTTGTTAAAAGAATATGGCTATAGGCCATGACTCCACAAATCAATGCCAGGCATTAGCTGTGTGATCTAAGCCTGAAGAGAGTATATGTTGTGGCTATAACTATATAGGGAAGATGTCAATATACCCTGGCAAGCTAATTGCAGTTTGACACATGATGTGTAAAATATAATCAGCCATGTAGTGTATTTGCATAAAGTTGAAATACGAGAAACATTGGTTGATATTATCCTACTTAGTATAGTGGATAAATTTTATACATGTTCTTCATATTCCTTATTGGATAAGTGACATGCTGCTCTATCAGGTTATAGATGCAATGCTTTAGATAAAAATAATGTTCTAATCTGTTAGACAATGAATTAACTTTTGTTAAACAATTATGATTCCTTTGTTCAGATTTATCTTATTAAACTGCAATAATAATGTTTCTGGCGAAGAGTTATATCTCTCGTTGGGGCAATTTACAATTGTCTCACCCCCGTGGGAACCACAGTTTTAGGTGGATGCGGACGAGGAGGCAGGAATCCTTTAGTAGGTAAAGGACAACAACAACAACAGCAGGGACAACAATGAATTCTCAGGTGGAGACACTTGCTGATATGCCTTGTGTAGATGTACCTAGAGTCCTATGTGTCATCTCTATACTCTCAGGTCCTCGGAGTAGTAGCTAGTGCTTTTGAGATTTTGGCTCATTGCCTCGAGATTTTATACTTCCTGTGTTTAGTTTAACAGGGCAGTTGATGCTTGAAACTCTCAAAAAAAGATGATACATGACATGTACTTGTAAACTAGTATGTAATTAAATTACTTCAGTTCTTTGTGAAAGAGTTTTCCTATGTGTGGACCTCTCTGTAAAATGGTTTTAATTTTTAGTGAATTTTCAATAATCCACTGCTAACGAATGCTTTCGTTTAAGTAAATTATGTTTTTGTGATCTGTGTGTCACACTTCATCCCAAGTGACAACATCTCTGGTTGGCTCCTTGTATGGAAGGATGACTACTTTCCACATGTCATAGCTCATTCCTCGCAAGTAGAACTGCATCCTCCTCTTCCAATAGAGAAAGTTGGTTTCGTCGAAGATTGGAGGTCTCATGGAGAATCCTCCCTCCAAGTTGAGAGAACCTAGAAGGTTTTCGTCCATCTTCTCATCTCATGGGAGATCTTGTCGGGGAAGACTGTGGATCTGATACCACTTGTTGGATCAAAAAGTATCTAGGGGGTGAATAGAGATAAAAAGCACTTAAACAAGATTTGTTAGATCTTCAAGTTACTTCAAGAAAAACTATTGCAAACATGGAATTTGATGTGTAACTAAGCATACATATCAAGGGTGAGAGATATTGAATGAGATCAAGAACAACTTATGTAGAGTGGTTCCATACTCCAAACTAGGAGTAAGTCAGTCCACTACCTAGAGAGGTCAAGTCCTAGGATTTTGCAACCATTGCATACTTATATTAAATTATAAGACATACAATAAGACCTTCCTTTTATAGGGAAGGGATACCTAGCCTTCCTTTTTAAGGATCAAAAGGATCCAATAAACCTTACAAGGACTTACCTATCCTTCAAGCAAGAGTCTTCAACCTCTACAAGGGCTTACCCACTTTTGCAAGGACCTGGACACGGACGCCTTCACCAAGGATCTCCGCTTCTGGCAACAAGTCTTCCACCTTGAAGGAATTACCTTCTCTTCTCAAGGATCTTCATCCCTCACGTTCTCCTTCACCAAGGAGAGGCTTTCACCAACTTTGCTTAAACAAAGGGATTGAGGAAAGAGAAGATTAAGAGCTTCACAAAATAATAATGAAGTAGCTCTCTCACAAAATCCTATCTCACTCATATGAACGTTTGGATTTGTAAGCAAGAGAGATAAATAGGCTCTATGTGGACAAAATCACTCAACTATAGCTAGGAGCATGAATAGCGTTAAGGAGAAAACTTGGAATGAAGTCCAACGATACCTATTTATAGTTGGGGATGTCCACTATCCACTAGAAGTACTTGGGAATGAATTCTAGTCATTTGGGGTATTGCAATGGATCTATTTTTGATATTTGCAACACTCCAATATCTAGAAACACTTTTTATGCACATTCCATATAGTGCAGTCGGTTGAGTTTCCATAAAGGTAACTTGGTCGATAACACTATGTGACAAGCTAATTTTGAGTTGTTGATCGAGTTTATCATGGATGAAACTCGACCAATGGCTTAAAATCAGTTTGCGTGTGCAAGGTGTCAGTGAAGTTTATCCTGAGGTAAACTCAGATGAACTTGGACATTTCCAAGACCCATCCTAGGCACCAGTCAAGTTTCTAAGAGGGAAATTCGACTGACAAAACAACTTGTGATGCATTTTGGAAATTGTCATTAAAGTGCTTAAACATTAGAATTAAGTTCTCCTAATTTTTTCTCATCTTAATTACAAGTCATGACATCAATACAAATGATTACAAAATTTTTCATGAGTCGTTTAGGGCATATTCCTCAAAAGTGCATTTGCATTGACTTTGGCTTGTATTGGATGAAGTTGGAACTTGAATGAATTGATCCTTTTTCTCCTACCAAATACCTAAAATCGATATCAAATAGACATATTAGATACATATGAATGGAATGGAATGGTTGAGTCATCATCAAAGTATAAACAATGTATAACTGTTAGGTCAACACTTGCAGCTGACAAGCAAAGGTCAAAGAAGACCACAAATACGTCATCCATTGTTCATCACGTCATTAGTTTTGTTGTAATAAGGAACCAACAACAAAAACTATTGTCCTCAGTTTCACAAACCAACAAAGAATGGTTGAGTTTTAGTGTCGCCCACTTGGTCGTCGGTTTGTAACTGACATTGAATGTCTAAAATAACCGACGTCATATCCCCATTATGTATTAGTGCAACATGGTGTCAAAGTAACATTTTTGACCCCAAATAGTCCACAAAGGGGTCTAGATACTCACAGAACAAGAAAATACAAAAAATGAATAATAAAGAGGTAGAAGTAGCCATGGAGATCAGTGTATATGAAGAAATCTCCCTCTCCAACAATTGTAAGGACTGCTCCTCCCTCCTCCGAGGTGGAATAGCACGACACAATAGTGGAAAGTGGTCAAAACCCTAAACAAATAGTGTTTTGATGGTTGAAATGGTGAAATGGGGCAGGGGAATGATGGAATGGCTAAAAAATACATTTCATACCTTAGCCATTTCATACCTTAGCCATTCCATCATTCCCCTGCCCCATTTCACCATTTCAACCATCAAAACACTATTTGTTTAGGGTTTTGACCACTTTCCACTATTGTGTCGTGCTATTCCACCTCGGAGGAGGGAGGAGCAGTCCTTACAATTGTTGGAGAGGGAGATTTCTTCATATACACTGATCTCCATGGCTACTTCTACCTCTTTATTATTCATTTTTTGTATTTTCTTGTTCTGTGAGTATCTAGACCCCTTTGTGGACTATTTGGGGTCAAAAATGTTACTTTGACACCATGTTGCACTAATACATAATGGGTCAAAAATAACCCTAGGATCACCCTCCTTTTCTCCTATCCATCCAAGCTTGGTTTAAATACCTAAAAAATACACAAAGGACATCAATAAGTGCATTTGACAGAAATATGCATATTGAGGGAAATAACATGCATTTTAACAACTTTAGATGTGATTGAAGTGCAATAAATCACAATATGAAGCCGTAAAATAGGACTTCATCACCATACCAAACTTAAAACATGCTTGTCTTCAAGTATGCTCCAACCCAATATGTCTTCAATGTTTCAACAAATCAGAATGACAAATGCATTGCTATAGGTGCATATTGATTAAATGAGCTCAACGATGACTAAGTACATGTATTTCACCTCTTTGATATTATCTTTCATAAACCAATCATGATTAAATCATTGAACATACAAACTTCCAATATAGAGCATATAATGCACAATCAATCCATATGGTTATCATATAACTCCAGGAAAATTGTTTCATGGTGGTGACAATAAAACATGCTAGGGTTGTTGTTTCACCTTCATGCATTCAATATCATATTTCAATCCACACTAAGCGACCCATGTGGCTTCTAAAAAGGACAAAATGAGCTAGGATTCATGTTTCCTAGCTCAATGGGCATGCAAATAGAAGAAAGGGGTTACATGATGAGATTGGAATGCTAGTATATGGGAGCGCTCGTCTTTTTTATTTTGATGCTATTACACAAGAACATCTTTTATTCTATCTTTGCATTTTCTTTTTCTTTATCTTTGTCCTTGGTGTAGGTATGGCACATGGTGGTGAGAGTTAAGAGGGGAGATATAGATATTGTCATGCCAAACTTTTGCAGGTGGCCAAGGCTAGTATGTGCTCGTTTACATCCTTTCATGAGGTACAAGATTAAGAAATGGTGAAAGAAAGGTGAATCAAAGAGGGGTCACTAGTGTGGGTTTCAACATGAGATCTCCTGCATGAAAATTACCCCAACAATTTCATGAAGAAATAGCATACCAAATGAATTTTATCATGAGATTCTACAAGCCCTAAGCAATTGTAGCTTGCTTAATTCACAATTCAACCAAAACATGACACAAGAACGAGAGAGGTGATTCACATGTAAAAATTCAAGAACTGAGAGCATATAGCAATTGATCATGATAATGTAGCATGGATTTATTAAAGGTCATCATTTTCAATTTAGCAAGTAGATATTGGGTCAAAACATGCTTTTAAGGAGGAAATTCTAAATTTGGGAAAAATGGTGCCAAATCACCTTAAATCATATCTAAGCCTCCCTTAAGAAACAAAAAAAAAGAAATAATCAAATTCTAGCAACCAACATGTAAAAGTTAAAAAATATACATGATATGTGATGCATGGAAAAAAGAGCAAATTTTTTGAAAAGTATGCAAAAATGCAAGAAAATGAACTATATGGTATGAAAGTATGAAAAGCAAATAGAAATATAACCTATACAGCAAAATCATGGAAACAAAAATAAATGGCAAGATGAAATGGAATATGAGTGAAAAGAAGGGCGTACCCCCTACCCACCAAACTCCTGAATCATGCTGTCCTCGGCATGACACTAAAGTCTAGCAATGATACAGTAGATGTAACGACCCGTACTTTTGAGTGTCTAAAAGACCTTAAAGTCACAGATCGTTAATCATATACTCTAGGATCAGATTCATGAAATAATACAAAATAGTAAACAATTTCCATTAATGAACAAATATTTACATGTTTAGATAAAAAGCTCCTCTAAGGAGTTACATAACTTTTAAATAGAATTAACTTTTACAGGTGTAAAGATAAACCATTAAGACTAAACCTTCATGATTACACTGTAGTGTCTTCAACATCTCTATCTATACCCTCATGTCCACAAATCAAGTATATCTGATACCTAAAACTCCGACAAACAAATACACGATCAGTATATTTCTATATTGGTATGTGGATTCAAACAATAATCACAAGTACATATATAAGCAAATATTTTTATCTTGCATGTAAGAATATAAACTTATTTTCATATTCTAACCCTTATCTGGTCTACTACCTCAGGTGTAATCACTGTCCCTCCGGGGCTCGTGTGCATTACCCTTAAGATCAGTCTAACCCAGGGTTCAGAATATTGTTAATTAGTTTACATGATACTCATAAGAACTTCATAGTTTGCAAGAACTAAATAAATAAGCAAGTAGTTTATTTGTCGTTCAATCTCATCGAGAAACATCGGAAATCTTAGAATTCGATACATGTATTCATAAGTGTAACCACGTACCTTATGCCATTGCAGAAACTATGCAGAACATCATATACTTTAAGAGTGTATCCAAACATCCAAGCAACAAAGCATTCAATCTGAAATATACATACTACATATGTGTCACCATGTATTCACGCTACATTAATCCTACCTAAAACTGCTCCTAAACTAGGGTTTAGGTTATCTCGTGTTTGGACTAGGGATTAGGGCTACAAACCCTAGTTCCATCATATTAAGGTTTCTATGATTACAACTTCAATTATACGTATTAGGTGAAACCCTAATCACCCACTTAAGCATGTTAAATTACTCGTGACACCTAAGTCACATTACTAGCATTAAGATCATAGTAAGATGTCCACATTAGTTTTAAAACCCTAAAATAGCATGTATATGACTATTAATCTAGAATCATCCATTATTCATCATTATCATGGATTTCTTCATTATTCCTAACAAGATCAGGTATTAGATTAACATGATCAAATCTATTCAATTAAGCATCACATTACACAAAACTAGGTTGTTCTTTTCATTAGACACATTTAAATATGTATTGCATATATTTTTAGAACAGGAAATATAATCAGATTCTCATAATATTTATTTAGATTCCTCTCATTTTTCTGATCATTTTGATATATAATATCGCTATAATCCGACTTATGATTTAATTACTACATTATTTTAAGAAAAGAACTTACTCAGGCCAATGGGAAACTGCCAAGTCAGCATACTTATACTTCAGTCCCTTTCCACGCGGGTCCAACCTGGCCAAAATCCAGTGTCCATATGAACGCAGCGTCCCCCGTTGGTAGGTGTTTTAAGAAAGATCCAAATTACGTATTTGTCCTTTCCCTAGGTGCTTTGATATCCACTCACGCAGGGCCATTATCATCTTTTAATCCTGCAATCACCCTCAACCTCGCGACGCAGTCCGACCGGGCCTAACAGACTCTGCCGCCGGACCTCCTCCCTTAGCCCCCTGAGTCTTGAGAGTCAGAAGAAGGACTGAGCACCTCCGTGGGTTCCCGACGAACTCTATGGGCCCCTGGGTTTGGCCGGAGGCTGCCGCAGCTACGAGGTGAAGCCCTACTTTGCTGTTGCGCCTGTGCTTGATCGGAGAGGCATCGGAGGTGGTCCAAGGTTTCTGCTCACCCCTCCTCTTTTGTCCTTATCCACCAGAACATGCTCTGCCTCAACGACCTCCTAACCCGTAGTTGGGCACTGCAACTGGTATGGCTACGTCAGCCAGCCGTGGTTCTCCTGCCAAACTCGAGGGTGCGGAGGAGGAGGGACCTTCTTGGAGATCCGAGTTGCTATGGAGAGAAGGGATTACGGAAGTGCCGGAGGGGGAGACTAGATAAGATGGGCCAGAATCATGGTCTGCTGCTGCCTTGCAATTTATCTAGGAGGGTGGCATAGATAATTTCAGCAACAAAGAGTCTGGAGGATCCTCCTTCGAGAGGTCTAGTCCCATGTATGTATATATACACCACATCCTAGAGATTATCCACTGGTCTCATTCCTTCGGGATATTAAACACATTCCTGATTCTATTGCTTTCCTATCTTTTCACGTACGTAGATTGTCCATGATTTAATAGTTCACGTTGCCTATACGTGATTGCTAAGGAATAAAAGGCATTGAATTAAATTATATATATATATATATATATATTGTTCTTTCCTTTACCAAATTAACATTGTTGGTATTTTAAGGAGAGATTCACGATGGTCCATAAGACAAAATTCCCATCTTTTCCTTTCTTTATCTCCCTTTTTCAAAATATTCCTTAATCCATTATAGAAATTCATTAATGGTTTTCCCCCTCCTATATTCATATTGCGGGGTTTTAGTGGAATATCTTTTCATATCTAAAATTTGTCTTTTCCAGCATTATTTTAAAACAAACCATTATCTTGGATCTGGGATAAACCTCCCTTTTCTTACCTTATATTGGCCTCTTTCACAGTTACGGAGTGCCTTCATGGGAAAGTATCTTTTTATTGTGAAGAGAGTATTTAATTGATTTCCCATATGGAAACGTTGGTTAATCCAAAGGAAACATGCACCATGTATGTAGTTCCTTTTTATCTCTCTTTGATTTACCCTTTAAATCAACAATCCTCACTTCAAGGAAACTCATAAAATCATTTCCAATGTATTTCTGGTAAGTTAGGATGTAGAGATGTCTTAACCATTGTGTTGCCAAACTTGGCTAGATAAATATCTTAATCATTTATAACATCACATCTCTTATTCTTCTTTGGAAACTTGCATATCCTCTTGTATTTCATTTACCATATCAGAAGCCATTAATACCAATTCGTTATGAATTCTTTTCTTTTATTTAACATGCCACAAAGGCAATTAACACTATTATTCCATCAATAATACGATTAGGGAATTTATAAATCAATTCATTTATATAATTCATTTTTTTATCAAAATTGATGATATTACATTCACCCCTCCTTAAAAATGAATTTTGTCCTCAAAATTCAGGCCTACCAAGCCTAGGTGAATGATAACTCATCTTATTTTCACAACTTACCGTTAGCACCCTACTTAGATGGCTTAACTATTTTTCATTAGCATAGCAATTTTCATTTTATTACTAAGATTTGCACTTGAAATGAAATTCAAGTATTTCCACATCTCTGTTATATGTATATTTTCATCACTTGATGAATTTATTCTTATTTTGTGATCTCAATTTCACTTGGTGATTTCTCTTTTCACCTAGGTTTCCAACCTATTATTCATTATTTTCACAAAGGGTGAGGTGACACCTCTAACCATAGTTCATGTCATTATACATTCGACTTAAGACATTTATTCTCAATTTTAAACATAACGTGTATCTACCCAATCTCCCTCCCTCATAATGAGATGAAATAAGCATTTGGTTGTAGCCCAAACACAAAGTTCATTCCATTCCAAGAGCGGAGATAGCACATCCACACATTACCTTTTAATTTCACATATTAAGTTGAATCATACTCTATATAACTCTAAATTTACTTGTTCTCAATTGCACAACTTTTTTATACCCCATGAAGTCAAGTGTCCCTTTTCTTACTCTTAAGTTAGGGCACAACTTCTCTCAAGTTTTCATGACTTCTTTTATATTTACATCTCATGTATCATTATGAGCCTTAGACAAACCCTTAGGGCCTCTAGGGTATAGGTACTATTTTGGAGTGATCTCATCCTTATGCATCAAGGGAGTGCCTTTCACATTCACCCATTAGGCTACATGATCATCATGGAGGTAGCTAATCTCCTGAGTCGTGTACCTTGGGTAAACCTAGTTGTTACCTCCCGACCACATGGTCATGTGCATTCAGGGCACAATCAACTCCCAACCCATCGGTCCTATGTACCTCTAATACACCCTACTTGACCCTAGGATTGCATTAGGACTCTACCCTCCCTAAGGGTTTCTTTTGAGATGTCAAATCTTTTAAGCACATTATTCTCTTATTTAATTCTTTAACCCGGATTGCCTCCATCTCTCTCTTTTGAGTACACATAATGCAGTGTCGTCCCATCATTGGGCTCGGGCCACATTCCCTCCAGGGCTTGGTGCCATGTCGGTCTTCCCTCCTGGGCTTGACCTCTGTGATCTTCCCCTCCAGGGGCTTTATCCTAAACAACTACATTGTGGACTTATGCCACCTTCCCTCCTGGGCTTGGTGCCTTCCTGGTCTTCCCTCCTGGGCTTGACCATTTCATGACCTTCCCTCCTGGGCTTGGTGCCTTACTGGTCTTCCCTCCTGGGCTTGACCAGCTGTGTCACTCAGAGTCAGCATCCTTGGATTCAAAGAATTTATGTACTTTCATTTTTTTTATATATTTAACTCTTCACTCCTCTAGGTGAGGATTAAGGTTATCTCAATACTTAAATACATTTATTCACTTACCTTTTTAAGTAAAAGTCCTAGCCTAGGGTGCCTTCTTGTCTCATAGGAGGGGGTTAGGCTCGATAGCCACAACCTGATCCCAAGATCTAAGGTTTTGCCTCCCTCTTAGGTCATCTTCCCACTCTTGGGTTGACCCACCCTAGGTTGGCACACTAACCCTAAAGGTTTCTTAGACACATCTTTCTTTTATCGTTAGGCATAACTTTTATCATCAACCCATGTTTGCTCAACCTCAGGAATACCTCCTCATGGTCTCTGTCCATTCAATGAACTTAGGTCACCTTCCCTCCAGGGCTTGGTACTACCTCAGCCTTCCCCTCCAGGGGCTTGGCCACCATCACTAAACTTCTAGAGACAACATGAGGAGTTTGAGCAAGTTATATTCCAACTTTTCATTTTATTATATATACATCTACTGGGTTTTTATATCTCTTAAGACTTATCACATAAGTTTTATGCTCCTCATGCCCACATGCATGGGAGATTGGGTTACCTCAACCATCCCTTATCTTTCTTATTCATGATTTTAAGTTTCACATGGGCAGTGTCCCATACCACCACACCATGTTGATTACCAATTTTAAGTTTCACATGGGTAGTATCCCATACCACCACACCATGTTGATTACCAATTTTAAGTTTCACATGGGTAGTGTCCCATACCACCACACCATGTTGATTACCAATTTTAAGTTTCACATGGGTAGTGTCCCATACCACCACACCATGTTGATTACCAATTTTAAGTTTCACATGGGTAGTGTCCCATACCACCACACCATGTTCATTAATTAGGATTAAGGTTTTAGGGTTATGGTTAGGGACTACACTCTACCTCTCAGAGTTTTCATATCCCTTGACTCTCTAGAGTATTCATACCCTAAACCAAGTCCTTCCTCTAAGAAAGGGATTACCCAAACATGTATCTTTTTCGTGTCTACCCTCTCTAGAGGTATCTACACGAAAGGTTACATCTTTTCATATTTTACTTCTCTTATTAACATTTTCTTTTCAAAGATTTTAAGCACGAGATGAGAAGTAGAGGAAAATGTGAGATGAGGAACTTAATTTTTCTGTTAAAATTTCTAAGGATAATTTGAAATTATAAATTATTAAGTATTAATTGATGAATCTGGGCTCTGATACCAAATGTAACAACCCGCACTTTTGAGTTCCTAAAAGACCTTAAAGTCACATATCATTAATCATATACTCCAGGATCAGATTCATGAAATAATACAAAATAGTAAACAATTTCCATTAATGAACAAATATTTACATGTTTAGATAAAAATCTCCTCTAAGGAGTTACATAACTTTTAAATAGAATTAACTTTTACAGGTGTAAAGATAAACCATTAAGACTAAACCTTCATGATTAAACTGTAGTGTCTTCAACATCTCTATCTGTACCCTCATGTCCACAAATCAAGTATATCTGATACCTAAAACGCCGACAAACAAATACACGATCAGTATATTTCTATACTGGTACGTGGATTCAAACAATAATCACAAGTACAGATATAAGCAAATATTTTTATCTTGCATGTAAGAATATAAACTTATTTTCATATTCTAACCTTTATCTGGTCTACTACCTCAAGTGTAATCACTGTCCCTCCGGGGCTCGTGTGCATTACCCTTAAGATCAGTCTAACCCAGGGTTTAGAATATTGTTAATTAGTTTACATGATACTCATAAGAACTTTATAGTTTGCAAGAACTAAATAAATAAGCAAGCAGTTTATTTGTCATTCAATCTCATCGAGAAACATCGGCAATCTTAGAATTCGATACATGTATTCATAAGCGTAACCACGTACCTTATGCCATTGCAGAAACTATGCAGAACATCATATACTTTAAGAGTGTATCCAAACATCCAAACAACAAAGCATTCAATCTGAAATATACATACTACATATGTGTCACCATGTATTCACGCTACATTAATCCTACCTAAAACTGCTCCTAAACTAGGGTTTAGGTTATCTCGTGTTTGGACTAGGGATTAGGGCTACAAACCCTAGTTCAATCATATTAAGGTTTCTATGATTACAACTTCAATTATACGTATTAGGTGAAACCCTAATCACCCACTTAAGCATGTTAAATTACTCGTGACACCTAAGTCACATTACTAGCATTAAGATCATAGTAAGATGTCCACATTAGTTTTAAAACCCTAAAATAGCATGTATATGACTATTAATCTAGAATCATCCATTATTCATCATTATCATGGATTTCTTCATTATGCCTAACAAGATCAGGTATTAGATTAACGTGATCGAATCTATTCAATTAAGCATCACATTACACAAAACTAGGTTTTTCTTTTCATTAGACACATTTAAATATGTATTGCATATATGTTTAGAACAGGAAACATAATCAGATTCTGATAATATTTTATTTAGATTCCTCTCGTTGTTCTGATCATTTTGATATATAATATCGCTATAATCCGACTTATGATTTAATTACTACATTATTTTAAGAAAAGAACTTACTCAGGCCAATGGGAAACTGCCAAGTCAGCATACTTGTACCTCAGTCCCTTTCCACGCGGGTCCAGCCTGGCCAAAATCCAGTGTCCATATGAACGCAGCGTTCCCCGTTGGTAGGTGTTTTAAGAAAGATCCAAATTACATATTTGTCCTTTCCCTAGGTGCTTTGATATCCACTCACACAGGGCCATTATCATCTTTTAATCCTGCAATCACCCTCAACCTCGCGACGCAGTCCGACCGCGCCTAACGGACTCTGCCGCCGGACCTCCTCCCTTAGCCCCCCTGAGTCTTGAGAGTCATAAGAAGGGCTGAGCACCTCCGTGGGTTCCCGGAAAACTCTATGGGCCCCTGGGTTTGGTCGGAGGCTGCCGCAGCTACGAGGTGAAGCCCTACTTTGCTGTTGCGCCTGTGCTTGATCGGAGAGGCATCGGCGGTGGTCCAAGGTTTCTGCTCACCCCTCCTCTTTTGTCCTTATCCACCAAAACATGCTCTGCCTCAACGACCTCCTAACCCGTAGTTGGGCGCTGCAACTGGTGTGGCTACGTCAGCCAGCCGTGGTTCTCCTGCCAAACTCAAGGGCGTGGAGGAGGAGGGCCCTTCTTGGAGATCCGAGTTGCTATGGAGAGAAGGGATTATGGAAGTGCCGGAAGGGGAGACTAGATAAGATGGGCCAGAATCATGGCCTGCTGCTTCCTTGCAATTTATCTAGGAGGATGGCATAGATAATTTCAGCGGCAAAGAGTCTGGAGGCTCCTCCTCCGAGAGGTCTAGTCCCATGTATGTATATATACACCGCATCCTAGAGATTATCCACTGGTCTCATTCCTTCGGGATATTGAACACATTCCTGATTCTATTGCTTTCCTATCTTTTCGCATACGTATATTGTCCATGATTTAATAGTTCACGTTGCCTATACGTGATTGCCAAGGAATAAAAGGCATTGAATTAAATTATATATATATATATATATATATATATATATATATATATATATATATATATATATTGTTCTTTCCTTTACCAAATTAACATTGTTGGTATTTTAAGGAGAGATTCACGATGGTCCATAAGACAAAACTCCCATCTTTTCCTTTCTTTATCTCCCTTTTTCAAAATATTCCTTAATCCATTATAGAAATTCATTAATGGTTTTCCCCCTCCTATATTCATATTGCGGGGTTTTAGTGGAATATCTTTTCATATCTAAAATTTGTCTTTTCCAACATTATTTTAAAACAAACCATTATCTTGGATCTGGGATAAACCTCCCTTTTCTTACCTTATATTGGCCTCTTTCACAATTACGGAGTGCCTTCATGGGAAAGTATCTTTTTATTGTGAAGAGAGTATTTAATAAATTTCCCATATGGCAACGTTGGTAATCCAAAGGAAACATTACTCTTTCATGTAGATTACCAACATGTAATTAGGGTTTTAGATAATTATGGGAAGTGTTGGCTATTTGGGGGAATGTACTTGTCAATTGAGTTGGGGGTCATAACATGCAAACATTACTCTTTCATGTAGATTACCAAACTAGACAACAAGATATATTCTCATGAGTTGCCCTAAACTACTAATTGGCCATGGATGGGATAGGGTTTGTATAGAGGAACTAGTCCCTATCACCTCCTATCTAACCTTGTGAGGCTCACTTAGATTACGGTTTATGTGGAATTCTATTAGGATCTAATCAAGTCTAGGTTTCTAGGTTAGAAGCTCCTAGGGAAATTGGGGGCTGAGGGTACCAAATTCCTTTAGGAAGCTTCAAGCCAATTACACTAAATGCTTCTAAACTAGATACTTAGATCTCTCGCCTAGCTGTAGGATCATTTATTAGCATGTAGGAAGGTGAATAACTATCTAGGGATCCACTAACTGGACCTAGGTGCAATTCCCAAATTAGCTACATATAAGAATATTTTATAGAATCCTAAGTGATTTCCATTACAAACCACAAAGGAATTCATGAGAAATGAGATAGAAATAGAACACAATAATTTGAAGATTAATTACAATGTTAACATATCACTTTCCCCCAATATGTATCAAAGTAACATTTTTTATCCCAAACAGTCCACCTAAGGGGCCTAGTTACTCATTGAACAAGAAAATACAAAAATGGAGAGAAAGAGGTAGAAGTACATGTAGAACTCGATGTAGACAAAGAAATCTCCCTCTCTAGCAGATGCAAAGATGTGCTTCTCCCTCCTCTAAGGTAGAATGGATGGGATGGTGGTCTAAAGTGTTCAAATCCCTAGAAAACTAGGGTTTGGTGGTAGAAATGGTGAATTGGAGGTGAAATGGGGTAGGGGAATGATGAAATGGCTAAGGTATGAAATGGGAGAGCTAATAAGGGTTAGAAGGTAGCTAACCTTGTGCTCCAGCCACTATCCATGTATATATAGGTGGTGGGGAAGCACTAGGTCAAGTGGGGGGTATTATGGGTAGAGTGGTGAAAAAGTTGTGTAGGTTTTTTGGTAGAATGACTGTGTTGGGTAGTACGACCCTGGTGGGTAGTGTGTAGAATGGCCCCAGTGGGGTGGAACGACTAAGGTGAGAAAATGGAAAAATATGTCAGGTTGTTTTGGGATTTTGAAAGATGGTGGCGTTTATATGGCGTGTCACTGTCTACATGACTGTGATGATCCACATGACCATTATGAGCTAGACTGTGCTGGCCATTTTACTCAAGATGGGCGTGCTGAGGTCTTTGTTGTACGACCGTGTTGGGTCCATCTCGGCACGACTATGCTGGGTCCATATTAGCATAGCCATACTAGCTTGCGTGGTTGTGCTACTAAGCTATGTCTCTAATGCTTGAACTTGTGATTTCTCTATGATTTTGAACTTGATCAACACGATCGTTCTTTTCTCACCACGATAGTGCTGGGGTCTTCAACAACAATTTGCTCTTCAACTTTAGTTTTCCATGGACTTCTTTTCTTGAGTTGACTCTTGTCCACTAGGGATAGGTTGGGGAAGCTCTTAAACCTTTCTTGACTCCTCCAATGATGAAGGAACCCAAGGATCAGCCTCCTTCTCTCCCGTCCATCCAAGTGTGGTCCAAATACCTAAAAAAATGCAAAGAACATCCATAAGTGCATTTGATAGAAATATGCATATTGAGGGAAATATCATGCAATCTAACATCATTAGATGTGATTGAAGTGAGATAAAACACAAGATGAAGCCCTGAAATAGGGTTGCATTAGTGACCTCTATGCAAACAACCCACCTAGGGAGCTTAGCTACTCATAGAAGAAAAGATGGAGAAAGAAGAAAAAGTTGAGGAGTGGATAGCCTGGAAAGCTCAGTGAAAATTCCTCCTCCTTCACCCCAAATTGTAGTAGCTCGTCCTTCTTTCTCCTTGGTGTATAGATGGCATATAATGGTGAATGGAAGTTGACAAAACCCTAAAAAGCTAGGCTTTTGAGGTGGAAGATGGTGTAAATGGAGTGAGAGTAGGTGGCAAAGAGTGGATAGCTCAAGGTGGGTGGCAATAAGTTCTAGAGTGGATATATTTTAGCTCCTAGATACCACTATTTATTATATAGTATTTTGGTAATCCTATGATTGAGTGGGGGTAGAATAGAAAATTCAGTGTAAAAGATCAACTAGGGTTGCTAGCATCACGACCTATTCTAGGGAGAGCAACTGTGGTGGTGGAGTTGTTGTGTAATTTTGCATTTAGGATGCTTGAATGGCACGACTGTGGTGGGAAACACAGTTGTGGTGGGTAGGTGGTAGCATGGACATGGTGGGCACCACAATTGTTCTGGAGGGAGGGAGAACTTGATCATTTTGTTCATTGTTGTCATCTTGGAAGTCTCACCATAACCGTTTTGGTTGGCATGGATGTGGTGGATCTTGCACACCATGACCAATCTGTTGGCCATGGTTGTGCTGGATGGCTTGTTTTAGCTTCTTCAGTTCTTGGAATTTAACTGTGACTTGTAACAATTGTACCACAATCATTTGATGGTACCACAATTGTGATGAGACCTTGTACTTGCACTTTTATCCTCATATTCACAATCCATGGAATTCTGCTTTTTCTCAAGCCTTGTCCACGAGGGTTGGGGAAGTTCCTGGATTGTCTAGGCCCCTCCAAGGGTAATAAAACCCTTAAATCCTTATCCATCTCTCCCGTCCATCCGAAGTGTGGCCAAGGTACCCAAAAAAATTCAAAGAACCTCCATAAGTGCATTTTACAGTAAACCATTTATTGGAAGAAGTAATTCACCTTCTAACATGTTTAGATGTGACTAAATGAGACCGCATCAAGGTCCATATTGGGGAAATGAAATGGGTCACTTTGTAGTAATAAGAGAATTATAATAAGAATTTTTGAAGTGTGAACTGGGACCTTGACGGTTTGACCACCATGATTTAGGAGTGAGTCATTTGGTGTAATTCTAGCCCTTTATCCTCTACCGTGAAAGTCTTTGTCCATTAGGAATAGTCTCTGATGAAATGCAAACTAAGAAACATGAGAAACACGATGATCTATGACATTTTTCTATGTTGGTTCCTATCTCATCTACCCAAGATAAGGATGTGAGCCTCTTTAGGCAACCCTACAATGGAACCGGTCTGTTGTTGATATCTTAGGGTGACCAACTAAACCCTAAGATAGTGACAGTGAGTCATTAACACAAGAATCAGGTGTGGTGACTTCTACTTGGTGAGGTACGAGCCAAGTAGTTTCAAGACAAATGACTAAAATCTAACAAGCCATGTAGAATATGAGTTGAATGTTTGTGACATGTATTTTATTATTAGCTAGTAGACCTACTATTGTTGAATATGTATCTTGTTGTGTAAATTAATCATTCTTTTATAAATATTATGTATCTCCATATTCTTAGTTGTCTGGATTGGAATCTATCTTAAATTTTGACAAGTGGTTGATGCTGGGATTTAAAATCCACTATGAATATGATTCATATTTACTTATCATCCAAATAGTCCTATTTGGTAGAAGTATCTTATGTGTACCTCAACTTCATGAAAATAGGATGTGTTCTTGGTCCGACTCATGGGGTGTTATGAGGATGACATTATTGTTATGTATTGATTCTAATTATATAGATATTGACTTGTTACTCCTACAACCAGATTGTCATTTTGAAGTAGTTAAAAACTACTATTATGTTCATAGATATGCTCTTAAAAACATTTTAAACTTGGAATTGTCCCAATTGAATACATTATCTGATTGATTAGATCGTTGTCATAAAATGGGTGTGCTAAATTTGTTAATTATTTGCTTAGTGCATAGTTAGAAGCTGGATGTCTTTTGTCTTCCTTCTGTGCCTGCACAATTTGTGGGTGGTCTTTATTGTTAGAGTAGCTCCTCAGTTGTGCAGACTGATGGATAGTCTGTCTTTTATTTGTGTATTTTTCTGGGATGCTTCTTTCTATTTTGTAGTTTCTTCTATTTAGAGATCCAATGTTCAAGACTGATTTAATCTGGTCTATTGCTTTCTTTCTGTAATCCTACAAAGGGTTAGGGGTGCGTCTTCATGTACCTAAAGTTTTGGTAATTTTAATAGAAACAAAGTTTTTTTCGCCGACTAAAAAAAGTTCATTGTACTTAATCTGATGTTGTTGCATGTACTCAACTTGACAGGGAGATATGCATTCATTGGGCTCTATATGAATCTCATGAGATTATTTAAAATGTTTTCATGCATAATGATGTCCACCGGAGAGGTAACGACAAACAAGATATAATTAGAATAATCTAGATGAGAATGTCCATGTACTCTCTCTTTTCTGGGATGGCTTGTATAAGGAGTTTGTTCTTTCATGTAAAAGTTACAGATGTAAAATAAAGTGCATATGAGCAATAAGATTTGATTACGATTTTAATGGAGTTGAATACAATTTTTGATAACTGAATGTATTTTCATTTATGTGACATCCATTTGTGAGGTTTTAAAAAGAAATGAAGAAATGAAAAAAATTAAATGTGTTTCTCGTATATTGTGTTAATCATGTTTGTCAAAATGACGTATTTTTTTTGTCTAAATCTAGGATTAGGTTTAGGGGTTCTCTCTAATGATGGGCATTTGTTATTATCAAAAGAGACGTCCCAACAATGTCTATTTCAAATTTTTTATTACTCAAGGGAGAGCACCATTTAAGTTTGGAGTTACATGATGAATGTGTATTCCCCCTAGTTTTGGTCAAATTTTTGGTCTAGTTTTGCATTTATATTTTTTAGTTCGCCATAGAAATAGTTATGCTTTAATTTTATTTAGATTTTGTGTTAATTTGTTAGGATATTGATACTTTTCTCAACTTTCTTTGTAGGTTTTGATCTTAATCTCTTCATACTAGTGCGGCATATGGGATCCGATTGCCCTCCAATGGGTGGGAGTCGAGAGGACGCCTCTCGTGACGTGATGGGTAATGCCCCAGATGAAAACTGATTTTGGGCATGTTCAAAAGGCAAATGAATCAACATTTTAGGCTCATGATGATGATTGACCACCTGATCAACCCGGTGATCGACCTTCATGGATCAATGTTTTCTGATTGAACTCTACAAATCAAGCTCTACCAATTAACAAGCTAATGATTGAGCTCTATTGATTGCGCTCCATTGTCAATGTCATCCTATCAAGCTCTAGATAATGATTGAGGTCCACCAATCGATCACAATTGGTTGACCTACCCATTGAGTTCCACTAATCAATTATCTCATCGATGATCCAATAATCGATCTTCACCAATCAAGCTCATTTGATCAAAGTCAACTGATTGACCTTCTTCATGTGCCAGCCAGAGCTATTACCATTCATCTTATCCCTGCTGATGCATTTACACTAGGCGACTGGGGAAGCTTATGAATACAAGGTCCCTAATATGGACCTAAAGGATTTTAGGGTATCCAGTCTCACTAAGATCCTACCACACCCTAGTTGGTGTGGGTATAAACAATATGGGCTCAATGGCATGTGACCCACATAAAGATCGGGACCCACATAAACATCATGTCCTTACTAGATATACATGTCATGTCACCTATCATATAACACTAGAAATATTGTCACATAAACATATCACATCAATCTCATTGGCAGAACTTCCATATCCTAATATGAGATACAAACAAGACAACATTAGTATAATAGGTGATGTTAGGGCACTGAGGGGACCATGCCCCATAAGGATTCTTGGTAAACCACATATATTCATAAATATTTGAATCTGAGTAAATTCTCACATTCCTTGGGTCACTACAAGAATACTCATTTCCCTTCCCCAATTTCCAAACATCAGGGAAGTTCTAATATGCACAATTCATGCATGACATGACTATGGTTTCACTGATTAGGTAGTCCAATTACTCATTTTTAGGTCCATTTTATAGATTGGAATATTATCTTGCTTAGTTTGACTCAACTAGAGATATTTGAATTTTAATTAATACAGAGTTAATATATTTAATAGTCAAGACTAAGAAACAAACATAAACGTAATAGAACATATAGCCACATATTATGGACATGTAAACTCACACATTTGTCAGTAGTATTTGATTCCTTAACAATAGGCCACATGGTTTATCATCACCATGCTCACTTGGAGATGCCCTTGAGGATTATTTTATTGGACATATGCCCCTTTATGCAAAATATACTCAAACATTAGCCTTAAACAAGGCAATATCACAACATTACCGAAGTCATATTTAGTATTCATAAATTCATGTAAGGTGCATACACGATAATTACCATTTCCTCATATTTATAAGTTATGACCAAGTTTTTACCTTAAGAAAATCATAATATGATAGAAGGATAAACACTTCTATTGCAAGTGTAAGAGGTTACTAAAGGAGAATAGTACAATGTATGTTTCTTCAAAATCACTAAGCACAAAAGAAATTAGCAACCTTGATTCTCTTTTCCCAATGCATCCTTATTCCTTAATGATTATATGATTTATGAAATCTTTTTAATATATATAGTATAAATAGAATATATGAGTAATTCCATTATTAACCCCAAGCATTTCTTGAAAAACCTGATCCTTTTCACAGTCTATTGTATAATAATGGTTCAATTAGACTTGTATAACATTTACCTAAATGCATTTACCACGAGACATCAAAATCATGGTGTTGACAACAAGCCATCAACCAAAAGGCCACTCTTAACTAAATTTAACTCTTTAGCATTAGATTTGTCACTAACCCTAGTCTAGTTCACTCAAGACCATATGAGTTAAGAAGAGACAATAGAGGCATAGTTTTCTCTATACAGGAAGAGATCCTAATTATGAGTAGGGTTCCATGTGGAACTAACTTTGCCTAATTACGAGTAGGGATCCATCTCATTTTTATCTTACACAAGGAAACCATGATTATAAAGCATCCATGGCCATTCCATTCTTCTTAAGTATGAGTGTAACATGTAATTTGAGTAAGAAATGTAATAAAATCCAAAACATTCTTTAATCACTTAGGAAAGATCAAGAAAAAAGCTCAAATTTTGGTTACTAGACACCAACTATAAGGATACATGAAGTTATTAAAAAAGAACATATAAGTTAATGTGCTTTCTTATCTTTAAAAAATAACATGAACAATAAATATGAATATAAAACAACACATATTATTATTTACAAAGAATTCATTATATTCAGTTGTTAGAATGCAAGAGTTTGAATATCTTGTTTATCTTGTATTATATATATAAAAGAGGTAGTAAACCACTAACCTAGAGAATGAAATTTCAGCAAGATGAAGCATGAACTCTATCTTGAAATCTCCACCAAACAACTCTAAAACATACAACCTTGTATGCAGTAGCTTGAAGTAAGCAAAAGAGGGGGAAATGAGGGATTTTAGGTAGATACAAAAGACTTCTTGCATGTAACATGCAGAAATATGTCCAAGGAGGTATTGAGGAGAAAAAATAGCATTGTAGATGAGGGAGAAGGGAAGAAACTTACTAGGAACTAAACTATATATGTCAAGGAGGGTGATTTCAAGCTTGGATTGTGTAGAAACTTGCTAATTTACCAACATACAAGGGATATCTCTCCAAAAATGCCTTCATCCAGCCACAAAAAGCTCTCCCCAACTCTAGAACAATGAAAAAGAGTTGTAAGGGTCAAAGAGGCTTTATATCATTAGGTTTGTGTGAAAAGTACAAAACAACTATTATTTAGCTCATTCCAACAATAAAAGCCCTATTTAGACCTCTTTTGGGTCATATCGACCTCAAAAGGGTCACAACACCAAATACCGAATTAGTCTGGCCCATCATGACCCACATCGACTGACACCAACATGCATCAATCTAGAAACCCAATCTTTGCACCCTAAAATAGCCGCATCGACTTGTCTCAAGCATGCATCAACCGCTCACCAAGGTCAAAGCATTCCAAACCGATTCACACACACATCATGTAAGGAATGGGATTTGAGAGGGGTTTGACTCCCTACAAAAATCAAATAATAGTCATCATCAGAAACAAACATGCATATATTTTTCACAATTGGATGAATAAATTTCTTTTGATCTTTCATAAATGGTTATTATATAGACTAAAGTATAGCAGTGGAAATAAATATCATGACTATATTCAATTTAAAAGATTACATAACAATCTCCCATAAAGGGATTACATGGAGTGCAACTACTTTAATATCTAGACAAGGGGAAGTACAAACTATGTCAAGTCTATCTCCCAAGAGTCAGCTCCACTAAGCCATGTCCATTTGATAATGACATGTCCACCATGTCCTTCACATAAGGGGTTGGAACCATATCCCACAAGAGAAGAAACATGGAAGTGTTCAACATAAAATTGCTGCTACGAGCATATAATTAGGGATTGAGCAACACTATGGAAAAGGAACAACAATATAACTTTATCAAGGCTTCCATCAAATAGGGAAAGTGAACATCCAAGTAGATATCAAATAGAATATATAAAATGTATACAAAATATGCACTTGTCGTATGTTAACATAATAACTTGTGCCAGATAAGCACAATCAAATAAATTAGGACACAAAACCTGTCATCAACATCATCAAATTTCATGCAAGTGAGATAAACATTGTATCAGTGAAATATAAATAAAAAATGTTGGTTAGGGCACATAACTCATAGCATGATAGAGAATGGCACATAACCAAACTCTCAAATATATAAAATTGGGCACAAAACCTAGGTATGGGGCACATAATCCCCATCCCAAAACATAAAAGGCACATAAGCTCAAACCAAAGTACTTATACAACTCTAGGGCTATTGAATCACAAAACATGCATAAATGTAGAGGCAAGTGGAAGTACAGTCACAAAAATGGGAAGATTCCATCACATAAATGGACAATATGAAACATCCACAATAGAAGTGGGTAAATTAGGGTTCCATCTCATAATGAGGAAAATTTAGTTCAATTCCATGATTAGGGTTTCCAACAAGTATATCCAGCAAAATAAGAACATTTGAAGATCAACATTAGTAAACAATTACTCATGTGAGTCATCATATAAAAAAAGAGTATGTGTAGGGTATATGTCTCAAAAGACCAAGAGAGAGTAAATATAGGTATTTTTTTCAATATGATTAACAAGGATGCAAAACACCTCATATCAAGTCTAGATACGTCCAAATACAAGCCTAGTTCCATATCGGAATCACAAGCCACTATTAAGAGTATATATGAATTTAGGGTTAACTTCACATTAATTTCATAAACCTAAAAGTTGCGTTTTTATTATTGATGAATTAGGTTATGAAAATCATAACTTATAATAGATCATCTTTTCCTAAACACATCATATTATATTTTATTTTTCTAACTTATAAATTATTAGTTATTAATGTAAGAATATCTAGTACGAAAGCCATATATTTATTAGATTGGAACTAGGATATGAAAATTATACTATTAGTTAGAGAAAGAACCCACGATTCTAGAATATATTTTATTTAAATTTATGAGTCATGGTTGATTTATTATAAATTTTAGAAAATCATCCAATAAAAAACCCAGAAAAATTCACTCATATATTCCATTATACTCTTAAAGAGGAGGAGGCCCAGATGAGGTGGTCAGGTAAAAACTGGACATGGGCCCCAATCCTACACAAACTAGAATGCGACCAACAAAAAATGAGATGTCAAAAGATGAGAATGTCCTTAAATTGTGTTGGAAAAAGAAAACAAAACCAAATCAATTTAGGGTTGTCTTTGCCAAACCAATCACATGGATCTTCTTCCCCAAGCTCTCAGAGCACCATATTTATAAGCAACTTTGCTACTTGATTCCAATGATATAAGAAATTGCCAAATGGAATAAAACAACAAGAAGTAGATTTTAGAGTGGTCATGAGAGGGTATCTCAAACCAAAAGAATCAAGAAGAAGAAAAAACCACAAAGGAAAATGGTCAGGGGAAGCCATGGTCCAGGGTAGAAGGGAAAGAACAGAGAACTGAGGATTTATCAAGATATAAGGAAAAAATGATGATGAAGGAGACTTTGTAAGATTAGTTCAATGCTTCCAGTATTGTCCCTTTGTTGCATAGGAAGCCCAAAACTCTTATCCAAACTGTCACTGGCATGCGTAGTGGCCAGAGTTGGGAAGACCAACTTGCCAAACCCCAAAAGAAGCGGAGGCATGTGACATGCTTGGGAAGGTGTAGATAGGGTTCCTTGTCAACAAATATAGTTCCCATTTCCTACAAAGGCTCATCCTGATATATTTGCATAAATAGGAAGACGAAGTTGGTGATGATGGGAGGAGACGATTCATGCAAAATTGATGTGAGGGAAGTACAATTTAAAGGTCCCGGGATGATCAAGATATGGGAATTTATAGATGAGTTTCATGGAAAGGGTTCCAGGTAACAATGACCAAAAACCCAAAATTGGGAAGGTTTGGGGGTTTCCCAGAACGAAAAGAAAAGGCAAAAAATCCTAGGATCATGGGGTTCACATTTAAAAGAGGAAACCAAAGACCAAAAAATCATGAAGAACGAACGAGAAACTAAGGGATGTCACTCCCACACAGACATAGCTACAATAGGGTGTCTAGTTCAGTCTCAAACTTGAGGTAGGAGAAACACCATTCTTCATTGGATCAAAACACTAGCATGTAATGACCATCAGATCTTTGGGTCAGAGAATAGAAAGAACTGCATGACTACAGGGAAAAGCCAAGTTAATACACATGACGGGTTGATCAAATTCGAACATTGGAGTGTGCCATGAGATTCAATAGTAAACTTTAGGAAAGAAAAATAGCACTTGATAAATTATATTATTAAGTATTTAAAATACAATTTTGTTTCCTAATTCATTGAGGGATCAAACAAGGTCAAATTAACCCAAATTTTTCACCTAGCCAAATTTTGACATGTAGGACCCATTTTACTATTAGTTTCTACTTTGAAATCATCCAAAATTTATTTATTTATTATATCTTACCATATACTTTCTTTTCTTAATGCAATTCAGACATCTCATGTTATCCATTTAATCTCAAACATAGAACCCAAGCTAATTAGGACCCAAGGAACACAATTTTTACCATTAAATTTGGGTCTTAAGGTTTTCTTTTATGTATTGTAATACAAGTAGGGTTTAGGCTCATTACCATTATGTTTATTATATTAATACATCACTATAATAAACATTCGTTAAATTGAGTACTATTATCTTCACATTGTTACCAAAACAATGACTTTTATTACTAGCTCGAACTTCCATATTTTACTTATTTAACCTAATTAGTTCATTAATTCAACATTAACTTAGATGATGACACATTATTCATTTTTTTGGACATGAAAACTCCAATTTTTATTCCAATTCATGTATTAAGCACGCAATACCTCTCACTAGACATATCTTAGCCATTATATGTAAATTAGTTAGTAAAGGAAACATGTGCATCATGTTTCATGAGCTCTTTTACATGTTAGCACATAATTAGGTTATTAGATTAATATAAGTTTATCATGATATGTGATGTTGGTTATAGATCCTAAGCCACTTAATGTGTTATATTTGTTTTTAAAGTTATACATATTAGGGTTACCATTGAATTATACTATTACATGCATTAACTATATTAATTAGAGTTACAAACAACTATATTAGGTAATAACTTCATCCTTGTTTGGTCAAATGCAAATAGCCAAGACTATCAACCTCCTAATCATGGTATTAGGGTTTCTATATTCAAGATGTTAGATTTTAGTAGGTTACACATCAATTGCATAGAGAACTGACACACCATGATCCAGTCTGATTTGACCCACTTAAATTGGCCAAGGCATCCAACCCAAGGCCCTCTTTGAGTCCAACGATCATACCATAATGCTCAGATCCAAACAATGAACACATAGCTATATTTAAGAATGAAATTTTGAAATTTTCATCCAACCAAATTTTAGTTGCGGCTTATTCATAAAATGTACACATAAACAAAACACTTGAATATTTAAATAAAATCCCAAATATTTTCATAATAAATCAAATAAATCGCATAGGTCATGCAATTCATTAAATAAAGGAAAAGCATAATGAATATAAGCATGGCATATGGTATCACTTTAACTTTGTCATAAATAATGATAGCTGCATATATGAGTTATGGGGGTCTTACATTTGGTCTCATGAATGGGTATGCGCGAGAAACATCAGATGAGTTGTATAGATTTGTAAAGGAAGAATCTAGCTAGTAACTAGATAGAAGATTACATGAGATGTCTTTTGATGGAGATAAACATTGAAACAAGGAAATTTATTTATGGGTAATGTGTATATTGTTCTCATAGAATTTGTGTAATACAATGAATTTTATTAATATATAAGAGTGTTTATATTATTGAATGTGGGATTAGATCATATGAGGTTGTGTTTTTGCTAGAACACATGTTGATTTTGGGATAGGGAGAAAATATCTCATTCAAGATTCCCTCCATTTAATAACCTCATTATCTGATTACGATTGACTAGGAGAGATGAGGAGAGAAAGAGGGAGAGATCAAACAATGACTAGTGCCTCCTTGAGATAGTATACATCACTAACTTGCATATAGAGGAGAAACTATTGTAGGTACCTCACCTACCTCTCCCATATGTTGACTTTAAATGCCTCCTTGACATTTATGTGCATCGCCAAGTTGTACCCAAGAGTGTGAAATTTTCAAGCACCCACTAACATAATTGAAGGTCCCTATGTGAATCCAAATGACACCCTACTGATGTGTGTATATCAAGGTGAGAGAAGCATCCATGGTCATCTCTCCTCCTCTTTTCACATCTATCCTTCTTTTAATAATAATCATATTAATTAGTTAGAATCACTTTATATCCCCATAATATTGTTAAAAGGGTAGATCAAGGTACTAACAATTATGATATTTCTCGATCCATAATGGAGAGTGATTAACAACCATTTGTTCATTCTCTATTCCACACAATGAGTCATTTTCTCCAGTTGTACAAGTTTTTATGACAAAAACACAATGGTGAGCTCGAACCACACTTACAATCATTTTGGAACAAAAACAATAAGGATGATCATTGTAAACATCCCAAAAAGTCTTCTTGTGTTTGGAAATGACATAAGGAAGCCCAAAGAGTAGTTATGCCAATAATATTCCATGTAATCTTTCATGAAATGTGAAATAGAGGTTGTAGAAATGAGTAGGAGCTAGACACTCCCTGTTAGTAGGAAGAATAATGCTATTCTAGCCATCTCATTGATTCCTAGAGTTTCCATGTAGTGATATAAATAAGAAACCAACTCTTTTATTTCATGTGATAACCAGATAAGGCACATAATCTGTCGACATAGTTTATTATCACACTAACAAATTCACTCGGGGTTGAATTCCTAGAGTTTTTACCAAAACCTTGTGCAATAATACCACCCGCAAGCGGGCGGGTCATATCGCAGTATAGTTAAGGATCGAATCCCAAGGAAAAATGTTTTTAAGAATCATTTCTAGTCTAGTCTAGTTCAAGTAAGACTAATATTTAGAACAAAGTTTTGATTTGAGTTTAACTAAACTAATTGCAAGAAAGTAAAGAGTAAGATTAAAGTTGAATCTAGATTAATGATGGGGATCACTGGGGTGGTCCTGGGTTTCACCGCCACTACACATGCAAACATATCCAATCACAAACATCCAGGAAAGATCTAACTATCCAAATAGAATTGTTGCAAACCCTCTCGGAGGGATGTTTAGGTTCGCGTAAGCATCATCTTAGGCATCAGATGTCCCGTCTCCATCTGAATCATGCACTTACAGTTCCAAAGATACAGAAATCCAACTGAAGCTGTGGGCCCCCTATACAGGCGTTAGGCACATAGAAACATCACTATGGGCTAGATGGCTCATCCCCTCATGGATCATACACTTACGACCTCAAGGAATCCCTTTCTATTTCTAGTCAGGGAGTCAACCATGTTAATCGACATTCTATCCTACATATTGAAGTTCTTGCAACATAGGAAAAAACGAGATAAAAACAAGCGGGTGATCAATCTACAAGCAAACATCAACAATTAATAATGAAATGAAAAGTTATATACATTGCCTTGGAATGTTAAAATGAAAAGACATGAAAGCACAGACAGCGGGGCTAGTCCCTGCACCCCAGAGAAAAGGAACTACTCGCTCATGATGCGAGGAACAAGAAGAACAAGAGAGAGGGAATATTCTGCCATGAGCATGATGCAAAAGGTGGTCACAGCTCAGTGAAGATACAACCTTCTACGCCACATCAGAGAAGATCTGGTCGAGGAGCGAGGGACACCAAGATAGACTGGGTAGTCTTTCTCTCTCCACCTTCCTTCTCATCTCATCCTGCTTGCTCGTAGTAGGAGGAGCAGGTGGTGCATGCATAGGTGGAGTGGATGACGAGCGGATGCGCAAGCCTTCCACTCAGCTTAGCTGTGGAGATCGTCCTCCACCAGGGGTCGAGTGCTTCTTAGGTATAACTGGAGGTGGAGTGGATGACGAAGAGAAACGGAGGCAGATGAGCTTTCCTAGGGGTCGAGCATGCTAGGTGCAGCCAGGTGGTGGAGTTGTTATTGTAGATCAGAGGGAGCAGGGGTCGAGCTCACAAAGGAGTAGCCTAACAGTGTCCCGGATCCGATACCCAAATGAGGACCCTGCTGGTCCTATTTATAGGCTTGGGTCAGGTCTTGAACGGTTTGGACCTGCTAGTATTTTCTTCACGGTCTTGAGTTTAAACGGTTTGGAAGATTGTTTGATTTTTCTTAATAGTTTGAGGACTCATGTCCAAACGGTCTTGGAGACCAATTAATATCCTCACGGTCCTACCAAATGGTCTTAGGTTTGATAAACCCTCACGGTTTGGTACCCCAACGTTCTTCTCCTCTAAACAATTTTAGCTTCCAAACGCTCTCTATTCCAACCGGTCTTCACTTCCAAATGGTCTTCGGTTGCTCGTAGTTTGTGGTTCTAAACAGTCTTTCTCTGGTCGATTTTAATCGTCCAACCGGTCTTGGCATGATTGTCCTCACAGTCTGCCGCCTATTGGTCTTCACTTCCAAACGATCTCGCTTCTGCGTCTTAACGGTCTTGCTAGGGTCGCTGCTCTCGATTTGGGAAACCATAAGGTTCCCTCACAGTCTTGAGACCATGAGGAGTAGACCGCTTAGAGCGCAAGGAGGCAAGAAGGTGTCGTAGATGGTGGCGGGATATGCTGCTACAGGTTGTAACGACGGCGGAATCTTGATGTGTCGTGAGGGTTAGGCGAGGGTGGTGGCAGGGATACAGTCGCCGAAGCTCCTTGCGGTCTTGGGTAGATGGTTGCCCATATGATCTTGAGACCGTGAGGCTTCACACGGTCTTGAGACCATGTGACCTCACATGGTCTTGAGACCATATGGAAGGGAAAAACCGGTTGGAGGCAAACCGCAAGGAGGGTAGATCGCTGGATCAAGATCGTGTGGATGAATGGCTAAGACCGAGAGGTCAAAACCAAATGAATGAAATCGTTTGAATCAAGAACGAATGGTCAAGATCGATTGAGCAGACCGAATGGGAAAACTTCTTGGTCAAGACTGTTTGGTCGAGACCGTTTGGTCAAGACTGTTTGATCAAACCATTTGGTAACTGCCGATTGACTAGACCGAGGTTGAGAGGATCTTGAGTGAAGGTGAGTTCTAGTTGATGGTTTAACCTCATCACGACCTGCATAAAATAAATATAAACCCAGTTAATAATCTTGATAATTGAACCAATTAGGCAAAAGTGCACATTATAAGTTTTAGGAGATGAAATCGAATGTATTTAGTCAAGATGGGCCCAAAATGGCGATTGAAAATCATGATGAATATGGATTCATCAAAACACCCCAAACTTAAATGTTGCTCATCCCCGAGTAACACAAAATCTGAAACAATCGCTAGATGAATACTTTCAAGTCATGTGATTGCCTCATCTTCACATCACGATTGTTTCCTTTCTACTTAACATGACTAAGCATCTCAGCTTCTTGAAATCACTAAACACATCTTACCATATCTTTGTTCCTGAGTTTTTTTCCAACGCCATTTCCTCCTCACTTTTTCCAACAACAAGCATGTCAAAGAGTTTTTTAAGAGTCCATAGGTACCCGTAGAACAACAAGTGTACACCTGATCCAACACTGGTGTATTTTAGGATAGTGGAGGTATTCATTGTGCCTTTAGGTAGAAAAGGGAGTGAATGGGGGTATGGAAGGAAGAAATAAATCTCTCCTCTATTCGACTCGAGATTTTTATTTTATGATTGCAATTTCATTGATTGTATTTTTTGGTGCAAATCTCTCCTCTATTCTACTCGAGATTGCATTTTCTTTTTGTGTGCACATTGGCATCTTTTCTTGGTGGTACGTCCCTATTGATTTGTGAGGGGTATGGAAGAAGCGGATATAAAGGGAGGTGGCGTGCCACCCCGAACTTAGGGTTTGGCACTATTTTGGCTATTTTTGTTTCTTTTTTATGGATGGAGGGGTACGAAGATGATAGAAGAAGTGTAGAAGAGAGTTCAGATCAGAATGCAACTTGATTTACAATTCAGTGCACCAGGTCGTTCTCTTTATTGTACTCTGCTCAAATATGACTTGATGAGGATCCAATGGGGGTTCCATGTTGTTGTTCCGCTAGTCAGTTATGAAGCACGATGTGTTTGATCCCTATCAGTTTGACAGACACTTGCCATTTTTGCAGAAGGATCATGATGTTAGGGTTCATAAGTTTCACAAGATGATTTCAATCAAAAGGCTAGTTTCAAGAAAATGGTTCTTTTGAGGATCTTCTTCGAATAAGGTGGGTGTAATGATTCAAAATGCATAAAGAGAAAAACTAGAAGATTAGGTAATAGATTTTATTGAAACAGAAAACATCAAAATTTCATCAAGTTTATGTTCAATTTCTTTGAATTTTTTTTGAAAATATTTGGTCAAAAATGCAACGATGGAAACTTAAGTCTGAAATCGATGGGTGAAGGTGGAAAGTAAAGTACATACCACCCATCCTCCACCCCAAACTTAGAAATTTGTTCATCCTGAGCAAACTCTAAATCTGAGATGGTGGGGAAAATTCATGCCGGTTGGACCACAAGATGTGGTTGCATTCCAATCAGTGTGCATCCTCCATCTGAAAATCTCAAAAATGAAGATTAATCAGAACTTACGATAGCATCTTATGATGTGATTTTTTTAGTGCAAAATTATCTAAAAAGTAAAAACAAAATTAAAGAAACATTCTAATTTGAAATTAAAAGTAAAAACGAATTTTTTGATCGGGTTGCCTCCCAACAAGTGCCTTGGTTTTACATCGATGGCTCGACATGGATACTATCACCATGGTGGGGCTCTAGGTGGAACTTGAGCTGGAATGACATATTCTTTTGGTGGTTTCTTTCTCAGCCATTCATTAATCTTTGATATGACTCTGGACTCTTGTATTCTTCCCCATACAGAGCGGGCAATGTCAGAACACATAGGGAAACAACTTGAGTCATGTTGAATTATCCTTTGTTTCTCAATCCAACGTGGAGAATAGTTGTAGGGGATCTAAACGGCTTCATTGATAAAATAGTACTGTTGAGGCTCAGAAGAAAAGTTCCTTTGTTGATGCACTATCCCTTCATCATAGCAATGTTGATCATTGATGTCAATCAGATATGGATCTGGGGGATGTTCTTGGTAAAAACTGCAGTCCAAATCTTGTCACGGAGGGAAGATGAAATTAGTAGTCTCTGATTGTTAGGCTACTGTTGCATTCCAAAGGATGGTTGTTTCTAGATAAGGGGGCTCATGGACACCTGCAGAAGGTTCAGTGTGTGTAACAACATGGTTGATATGTGTCTCCTCCATAGTTGATGACATTTCTTTTGTCCCTACATAAACCGGTTCACTCTCAGTCTTTTCTTCATCATGGTATTTTTCTGAGGGAATATCAAATTTTGAGATAAGAAATTTCTGTTGCATCTGAGTGAATTGATTAACACAGTCAACAAAATATGCTTCTTCTTCTTTAGTGCGCTCCTTAGTGCTTTTAGATGCATAGAAATCAAAAGATTGGTTTCCCACCCTTAGGGTCAAGACTCCAACTTCAACATCGATCAGAGCTCTAGTAGTTGAGAGGAAAGGTCTTCCAAAAAGGAGGGGGTAGCGTGGGTTCTCCCTAATGTACATAACTATGAAATCACATGGGACATATAGATCCCCAATCCTTATAGGAATATCTTCTATAATACCAACTGGATTGATCATTGAAGAGTCAGCAAGCTTGATGGACATTCTAGTGGGCAAAAAGTTGGTGAGGCCCAATTTGTTGCATAGGCTGAGAGGAATGATAGAAATGCTAGCTTCAAGATCGGCTAGGCCTGGTCGATTGACAGAATCGCTTATCGAGCAGTTAATTTCGAAGGTTCCTGGATCCTTATGTTTGCGAGGCATTCTATCCATTACTAAATAAGATAAGTTTCTGCCAATTTCACCATCTGATGCTCTTCAGTTTTGTGCTTCCGATTGAGCAGGAGTTTGAAGAACTTTGACCATTGGGGCATATCAGCCATGGCATCCAAGAGCGGGATATTAACATACAATTTTTTCATGATTTCCTTGAATTTGTTGAACCTAGTATCGAGCTGGGTAAAAATCAGTCGATTTGGAAATGGTACACGAGGTTTGTACACTAGAACAACTGGCTCAGGCCAGTCTTCTGCATCAGCAAAAATAGGCCCCTCAAAACTTGGTGTGTCAGTCTTATCATTCTGAGTGGCACCTGTGCTATGCTCAGTACCTTGGTCATCTGTCACGGTGACAAGGATCGTGGCATCTGGTAAGACAAAGCATGAATGAGTTGTCATAGCTTTAAGTTGTTCCACGTGCCTCAGATTGTCTTTTGGTTTCCCAGATAAAGCTCCAGCAGATGGCTTGAGGCTAGCTGCAAGTTGAGCTAGTTGAGATTCAATGGCCTTCTGGTGTGCTTGCTGGTTAGCTATTAATGTTTGTTGTGACTGTAACATCTTCTCAATGGCTGACAATTCATCATAAGGAGAGATGGGTCTAGCTTGTTTCCACTGTTGTTGATTCTGGTAAGGGACTTGATTGGGGTCTTGGAACTGAGGGTTGTTCTAGTAATTGTTGTAGTTCATGTTCTGTAAGTTACCCCTAAAGTTCCCTTGATTCTCGAAATTCTATTGTTGGTTGTTTGAACCAAATTGATGTGAGTTTACCGCTCTCGAAGGATTTCCATACTAAAAACCAGGCTGGTTCCTATTTTGATTCAGGTTGTAATAACATTGACCAGGGATAGTGTTGACAGCATTCAGACTTTCCATCAGGCCATTATCTCCTTATTCACTTATTTTGCTTAAAACAACATCATAGAGAACATTACAGGATAAGGTAGAATGATCAGTGCCTTTGCATGCTTCACAAAATAGAGAGGCAGATTTGACTTGCTCTTGTTGTTGAGGGGGTGAGCATCTTCTTTCATAGGCAGCAAGAGACGATTCAAGATGGTCTTGCTTGGCAACTAGAAGCTTGAGAGATTCAGCAATAGACTTGTATTCAGGAGTAGCTTCAGCCATAACTACCTTCAACACTCCTTTGCCTACAGATCTACCCCAATTAGCTTGATTTTTAACTCCAAGGGTGACAACCTTCCATGCGTTGTCATAACTCTGACGCATGAAGTTTCCTCTAGATGAGGAGTCTAAGAACCTCTTGATATCATCATCCACACCCATATAGAAGATCTCAATAAGTTGATTCTTAGGAATACCATGGTGTGGACACTTGCGTAGAAGCTCCTTGTATCTTTCCCATGCTTCAGTAAGGGATTCTCCAGGGACCTAAGTGAACATTGTTATTCGACCCCTAATTTCTTAGGTGAGAGAAAGAGGATATAAATTTTCTGGAAAAACATTTTGAAGTTGTTCCCAAGTGGTGACGGGTTCGCATTGCAAGGAATTGTACCAACTTATAGCTCTATCAGCAAGAGAGTACTTGAAAAGACGGAGTCGGATGGCATCGTCAGACACTCCATTTTGCTTTGTCATAGCGCATAGATCAATAAACTTCAGAAGGTGTTCTTGACTATCTTCTCCTTGTTTACCATAGAATGGGCTATTTTGAAGCAAGGTGATCCAATGTGCCCTTATTTCAAAATTTGGAGCGTTAATGGGAGGAGGTTGCACTGGTGATGAATGTTAGCAGCTTTAGGGATTGAGAATTCTCTAAGATCCTTCTGCAATTCTACTGCTTGTGTCATTGCTTGAGCTGCTTGGATTTCTATTTCAACTACAGCTCTGGCTTCATGCATAAGCCTATCTCTTTGTGTAGCAAGGGCTTGAGCAACCCTTCAGGATATGTCCTCCTCTTGAGCCATCCTTGCTTGGTTCTCTCTGTTCTGATGATGAAAAGTTATGTCTATCTCAGAATCAAAGCTAGCAGTGAGACCGTGATTGTTTGAGCGGTACATGCACTAGTCTTTGTTGGTACCTGGGATGGAAAGATTTTTCAGAAGTGAGATTGACGAAGTAGAACTGAATTCAAGTGAATGATCATTGTATCAAAAGAAAAAGAAAAATCCTATATTAGTCTCAAAAGAACTAGATTTGACTAACTAATTCTGTTGTCCCTGCAATGGTGCCAAAATTTGACATAGTTTATTATCGCACTAACAAATTCACTCGGGGTTGAAATCCCATAGTTTTTACCAAAACCTTGTGTAATAATACCACTCGCAAGCGAACGGGTCTTATCATAGTATAGTTAAGGATTAAATCCCAAGGGACAACATTTTTAATAATCATTGCTAGTCTAGTCTAGTTCAAGTAAGACTAATATTTAGAACAAAGTTTTGATTTGAGTTTAACTAAACTAATTGCAAGAAAGTAAAGAGCCAGATTAAAGTTGAATCTAGATTAATGATGGGGATCATTGGGGTGGTCTCGGGTTTCACCACCACTACACATGCAAACATATCCAATCACAAACATCCAGGAAAGATCTAACTTTCCAAATAGAGCTACTGCAAACCCTCCCAGAGGGATGTTTAGGTTCACGTAAGCATCACCTTAGTCATCATATGTCTCGTCGCCATCCGAATCATGTACTTATGGTTCCAAAGATACATAAATCCAACTGAAGTTGTGGACTCCCTATACAAGCGTTAGGCACAAAGAAGCGTCACCGTGGGTTAGATGGCTTGTCCCATCACGGATCATACACTTATGACCTCAAGGAATCCCTTTCTATTTCTAGTCAGGGAGTCAACCAAGTTAATCGACATTCTATCCTACATATTGAAGTTCTCACAACATAGGAAAGAATGAGATAAAAGCAAGCAGGTGATCAATCTATAAGAAAACATCGGCGATTAACAACGAAATAAAAAGTTACATACATTGCCTTGGAATGTTAAAATGAAAATACATGAAAGCAGAGGAAGTGGGGCTAGTCCTCACACCCCCAACGAAAAGGAACTACTCACTCATGATGCAAGGAACAAGAAGAATAAGAGAGAGGGAAGATTCTACCATGAGCATAATGCAAAAGGTGGTCGCAGCTTAGTGAAGATACATTCTTTTATGCCACATCAGAGCAGATCTGGTCGAGGAGCAAGGGACACCAAGACATACTGGGCAGTCTTTCTCTCTCCACCTTCCTTCTCAACTCATCCTCCTTGCTCGTAGCAGGAGGAGCAGGTGGTGGATGTATAGGTGGAGTGGATGATGGGAAGATGCACAAGCCCGCCGCTCAACTTGGCTATGGAGATCGTCCTCCACCAGGGGTCAAGTGCTTCTTAGGAACAGCTTGGTGGTGGAGTGGATGATGAAGAGAAATAGAGGCGGAGGAGCTTTCCCAGGGGTTGAGCATGCTAGGTGCAGCCTGGTGGTGGAGTTGTTGTTGTAGATCGGAGGGAGTAGGGGTCAAGCTCGTAAAGGAGCATCCTGGCAGCATCCCGGATTCGATACCCAAATGAGGACCCTGTTGGTCCTATTTATAGGCTTGGGTCGGGTCTTGAACGATTTGACCTACTAGTATTTTCTTCACGGTCTTGAATTTAAACGATTTGGAAGACCATTTGCTTTTTCTTAATGGTTTGAGGACTCACGTCCAAACGGTCTTGGAGACCTCTTAAATCCTCACAGTCCTGTATACTGACCAAACAGTCTTGGGTTTGATAAACCCTCAAGGTTTGGTACCCCAGCGTTCTTCTCCTCCAAACGGTTTTGGCTTCCAAATGGTCTCTACTCCAACTGGTCTTCACTTCCAAACGGTCTTCGATTGCTCATGATTTGTGGTTCCAAACGGTCTTGCTCTAGTCAGTTTTGATCGTTCAACTGATCTTGGTATGATTTTCCTCACGGTCTGTAGCCTATCGGTCTTCACTTCCAAACGATCTCGCTTCTACGGTCTTAACGATCTTGCTAGGGTTACTGCTCTCGATTTGGGAAACCGCGAGGTTCCCTCATGGTCTTGAGACCGTGAGGAGTAGAGCACTTAGAGCGCAAGGAGGTGAGAAGGTGTCATTGATGGTGGCGGGAGACGATGCAGCAGGTCGTGACGAAGGCAGAAGCTTGATGTGTCACGAGGGTTAGGTGAGGGCGGTGGTGGGGATACAATCGTCGAAGCTCCTTGCGGTCTCGGGTAGATGGTTTCCCATACGGTCTTGAGACCATGAGGCTTCACACGGTCTTGAGACCGTGTGGCCTCACACGGTCTTGAGACTGTATGGAAGGGCAAAACTGGTTGGAGGCAAACTGCAAGGAGGGTAGATCGATGGTTCAAGATGGTGTGGATGAATGGCTAAGACCGAGAGGTCAAAACCAAATGAATGAAACCATTTGAATCGAGACCGAATGGTCAAGATCGATTGAGCTGACCGAATGGGCAAACCGCTTGGTCAAGACCGTTTGGTCGAGACCATTTGGTCAAGATCGTTTGATCAAACCATTTGGTAACTACTGATTGACCAGACCGAGGCTGAGAGGATCTTGAGTGAAGGTGAGTTCTAGTTGATGGTTGAACCTCATCATGACCTGCATAAAATAAATATAAACCTAGTTAATAATCTTGATAATTGAACCAATTAGGAAAAATTGCACATTGTAAGTTTTAGGAGATGAAATCGAATGTATTTAGTCAAGATGGGCCCAAAATGGTGACTGAAAATCATGATGAATATGGATTCATCATCATGAGGGAGTAAACAATTCTTATCTAGATAACATACTCTAGAAGAGTAAGTATACCTGCAAAGGAAAGTGTAACAACCTCAAACTTTGGAATTTAGAATTAATTCAAGAATATCTTGTGAGAATCAAAATTGAATAATAATCAAAGTAGTATGAATTTGGTTGAATTTTTTGAGATCTATAGTTGAATTAGGTCACCAATTCAAGTAAATAGAATAATATTGAATAAAGATATTTATATAAGGTTCTATTTAAGATACTATGATATTTAAAAAGTTAAATGTAGACTTTAGAATATGGTGTTGGTTGTGGATTTATTTTAGGGAATAGGTTCAAACCATGGGCCCTAGAATCCAAAACTAAGCCCAGTTGAACTACTTTTGGGTCTAAAAATTGGTCACTGGGATACAAAATTTAGAAACTCAGTAATTTGTTCCCATATTGAATACCAATGATATTTTTAGTTTATTGATAAAGGAAAAATGAGATCATAAACGAATTTTTGGAAGGCTCTAGGTTATCTCGTTCCATAGGATATTAGTTAAGTAATTATCTAAGTTTTTCTTGAGAACCAAGTTTAATATATCAAATAAAATTGTTTTGGCCTAACCTTTAGCCCAATGTTAGATAATAGCTATTTAGGATAACAATAAAATTTTAGAAGATTTATAGGAACTATGTGGCATGGATAAAGATATTTTGGGTTAGGATTTTTATGTGAAAAGAGGATTTTGTTTTAAGTAAAATGGATCCCAATGAGATCCAGACTCCCTCAGTCAGGTAGAGTCAAGCATAGGGAGATCACTTCCACTACTTGGGCTCTTTCAAGAAAACCATAACCCCACAAAATCTCCTCCCTATTTCTCTTATACTTCTCTCTCTCAATCTAGCCAACCTCCAAACAAATCCCAACAATGTTCCTAGACAAACTCTCTACATCTTCAAAAATCCAATCAGAAATGACATTCTCAATATCTTGGATTTCTCATATGTATAATGGTGTAATCTTTCCAACATCCTAAAGATAAGGTTACATGTATAAGATATCAATTCTAGTACTTATATAAGATCATGAATACCTTCAAGTAACTGGAGAGGAACCTCTTCAGGTCCCAACTACCCCCACTCTTAGTTGGTTCACAGTCTCCCACTCATGTATCTATTCTTAGCAAGAAAGCTACCTTCATGATGAAAATGATAGATACAAGGCATGGTGAAAATTTGCAAGCTCCCTGGAGGATCCATGATCCTCATCCATCCCTTATGAGGTGTTTAGGTAAGGTCTATAAGTCCTATAAATTGGTTTCTTGTCACATTACTTTGCGAGTAGAATCCAACCTTCATTCTCCCAGTCTGGGTCATTTGCAACAAGACCAAGGGAATGTTTGAGTCCAGTAAGACTCTGTGGAGATAGTTGGTGTTGTCCTAATAACTAGACATTGTATATATATTGATGATGACTTAACCATTCCATTCATATGTATATAACATATCTACATGAGTTCAATTTCAGATATATATTCACACCAAAAGGATGAAATTAGCAAATCCTAGTTTGCCAAGTCAAACTCAACACAAGTTCAAGTTTTGAAGAATAGATAGATTCTTCATTGGATTTGTTTGTATATCATTCATGTTGGATGTATGACTTGTAACCAAGATTAATGGATAAAAAAAATCATTTAAATTGAATAATATAAACTTTTTAGGTTTGGTCTTTGCCAAAATAGGGAAGATTGTCGGATAAGATTGCCCATGAGGTAAATCGGTGAACAAAAAATTGTGGGCTTTGGAAAAACCTTATGTCGTCTGAGTTTGCTCATGGGATAACTCAGCTGACAACCATCACTGGCCTAACATGATCATCTATCAACCTAGTTTCTTATTAGTTAGAAACTTGGCTAACATGTCTGATAGGCTTGACAGTTAGCACTATCAATTGAGTTTCCCAAAAGGTAACTCATCTAATAAATTGTATTATGAAGTTCTAAGAAGTGTATTTAGCCATTTAAAAGAGTAAAAACTTCAAAAGTGGATTCCTTGGAGCCCCTAAATGGCTATAATTGAATCTAGGTATCTTTACTAGATAGTAGGCAACCTCAAATATAAAAATGGGCCCTTGGATTTAATTTGAAGTTTTCTTTCAATGTTCCTATGATACAATTGAGTGGTTGTGACTAAAAGAGCTCCTAGTCTCCCTCAATTTTGATTACTACCCTACTTTCATTTGAGTGAGTTAGATTAAATGTAAGAGATTTGGAATCATTACTTATCATTTGTAAAGCTCTTCATTCTCTCTTCTCCCAATATCCATTTACAAAGCTTCATTGAAGGTTCTCTCCTTGGCCTAGGAGGTGAAGATAAAGGTGTAATATACTATTCAAGAGTGGGTAAGACCTTGAAAGAAGTCTAAAGAATCTAAGTAGGTAGATAGGTAAGTCCTTGGATGGTTTTTGGCTCCAATTTTACTAAAAGAGGAGCTATTTTAGACCTCAATTCAGAAAAGGGTGTCATATAGTGTATTTCTTATAAGTGAGTATAGGTGGTGTGCACAGTTCAAAACCCTAGAGGTTGACCTCTCTATGTAGTGGGGTACATCTCTAAGTTTAGAGATTGGAACCACTATAATTTATTTTGTTCTTTTTTTCTTGTTCAATTGCTCTCATCCTTGATATTCTTATTTAGTTGCCCACAAATTTGAATACATCCTAAAGTTCAAACAAGTTTTGCAACTATTTTTTAGTTCTCTATTCACCCCATCCTAGAGCCCATTGATCCAAGAATTGGTACTGAGCAAGGTATTATCCAACACATTAGTCTCAAAGTAAGAGAATATGGGTGATAACCTACTTGGTTCTCTCAAAATAGAGTCTCCATGTGTCCTCTTAACTTTCATGGCACCAACTAAATCTATTGGATTATAAGGAAGGATGCAATTTTACATACAAGGTTTGAGATATGACATATGAAATGTGGTGGATTTACCCTACAAACCTCTAGAAGGAGAGTTGAGCACATGGAGTGATGCAAGCATGAATAAGGCACAACTTAAATATGCTTACACAAGTAGCATCCTATGCTCCACACTCACTCTAAGAGAATCCAACCACATCTCTACTTTGTACAAAGCTCATGAGATATGGGAGAAGCTATGCATTACCTATGAATGTGTGTAGTAGGTCAAACAAAGCAAGGTCTACATGCTCACCCAACTCTATGAAGGTTTCAAGATGGGAAGGAAATAAAGTTGTGGCTAAAATATATGCTAGTCTCAACACTCTTATGAATGGGTTTGTCTTTGGGCATATCATGGATCATGGAAAGGTAAAATCAAATATCATCCGTTCTCTTCCTCATATTTGATAAGAAAGTCACACCTATACAAGAAACCAATAACCTCTCCACTATACCTATTGAAGACTCATATGAAATCTTCAAGCCTATGAGGTGAGATTCAACTCACAAGAGGAATAAGTAAGATAAGAAGATAATACTCCAACATGAAGGAGGAGGCTTCGTTCAAATCCCAATTTGAAGCACTTGTGCAAGAACAAGTCATGAGCCAATCTCCTCCTTCATAAAGTGAGCATGGGTGCCCAAGTGACCTTGAATCCCACTACTTTATAAAGAAACATTTCAAGGGTAAAACCTACTCTTATACTCCTAGGTGCTACGAGTGTGGATAAAAGGAGTACTACAAGAATGAATGCCCAAAAGCCAAGAAGCATCACCACAAGAACAATCGAAGGAAGAAGTATGACTATTACAAAGAGGGTAGAAACAAGAAGAGGGACATGTAAGATAGAAAGGGTGAAGAAACAACCCATGCCTCGGGAGGAGTATTCCTCAAGTGATTCAATCTCCCTTAAAGATAAATGTCACATGGAACTCATGGAAAGAACAAGTGAGGAATGTGGTTGAGGTAAGTGAGGTATATCTCAATGAACTTTCTAAAGATGATCTTATCAAAATTTTCCATGCTTCATGTTATTATTACTCTAAATGGAAGTTTAAAAAGAAAATATGAAGCAAAATTATTATTGACTTGTATAATGGGATAGAAGTTTTTGAGCAAAATGAAAAATACTTGGAAGGTTAGTATATATAATTTGCAAGAACTTAATGTTGATCTTGATATTTATTACAATGGAGTAGAAATAGAAAATGGAGTTTATCTCAAGCAAGTAAACATGCTTAAAATTGAAAATCAAAGTTACCATGATGAACTCACTTTTCCTTGAACAAAAAATTCTAGATTACTTGCCAAAGTTTATGATCTTGAATCTAGACCAATCTTGCCTACTAAGGAAGTTTCCAGTATTACTCTTGAGAAGGATGCTTACTTGACTAAAACCCTCTATCTAGAGGCTGATATTTTACATGCTCAAGATGATCTTGATAGTCTTCTTCTATTGTTATTTCTCTTAGTGATGAAAATGTTATGCCTAGTGGTTCTTTGCAAAAATTCCTTGACATGAAGAAGTCCCTCACTAAAGTCCTAGAGCACTCTCTCAACAAGTGGGTAAAAGTGGTTTGAGATTTGAGAGTGTTCAATAGACCAAGAAAAATAAAAAGTGTAAGAGACCTCCAACATTCCATGGAGAGTCTTCCAGATAAAAGGCCAATATAGTTTGTGCTCATTGTAAGAGTGATGATCATTATTCTACTTTTTGTCCTTACAAGATGAAGGAAACCAACCATAAGATGATATGGGTTGCCAAGCTAATCTTGGACCCCAAAGTTTGAATTGAGCACATGCCTTTGTTTTCCTTATAGGATAACGCAAAATGGATAGTTTATAGTGGTTTCTCCAAGCACATGACTGGCCAAAAGAGCCACTTCAACACTTCTACGAGGAGGCAAGGTGGATTATTTACAACAAGAAGGGTAATGTGGTAGGAGAGGGTGATGTAGATGATCCACTATGCATAAAGAATGTACTTTTTTGGATGGCCTACATCATAATTTAATTAGTATAAGTCAATTATGTGATAATGGTTATATTTTTCTTTTTACCATTCTTGAATGCTTGCTTCCAGATTCCCTCACTTAAAATGTCATATATCAGGGAACTAGATTTGGTAGTATTTACAATATTTGTATTATCTCTCATAAGCTTATTGTTGGTAAGTGTCTTGTAGTCGATATAAATGATATATCTTTGTGGCACTATAGACTTGGTCATGTAAACATGCATCAATTAAAATAGCTGAGCAAAAAGGAATTTGTCAAAGGACTTACTGAATCAGACTTCAAGAAGTATGGGAAATTTCAACCTTGTACACAAGGAAAGCAAACCAATCTTATTTCAAGTACATGCAAATGAGTCTTTAGCGGTAAAGGAGCTCTTGGACTTCTTTAAATTGGTCTATTTGTACCTATGGGAACCCATACACTTTTTAGTAGCAAGTATTGCTTGGCGGTTGTCGATGATTTCTCTCGTTTAACTTGAACCTTCTTTCTGGTTGCAAAAATGATACTCTTAATGTTTTCTCAGGTTTTTGCAAATAGATTGAATTGAAGCATCTTGCCAAGTAGTCTATATCCATAGCAACCATGAGGGATAGTTTGAAAATGATGTGTTTGAAAAGTTCTGTGAATAATATGATTATATGCACAACTTCTCTCCCCCCTATACACCTTAACAAAATGGCATTGTAAAAAGGAAGATTAGGTCTGTGCAAGAGATGTCTAGGACAACACACTTGCGACATGACACTCCTAAGAAGTATTGGACCAAAGTCATTAATATTGCATGTTTTGTGCAAAGCAGGTTTTCACTCATACTTTGCTTAAGAAAGCCCCCTATGAGTTATGACAAGGTAGAAAGTTGACTATTTACTCCTTTCATGTTTTTGGTTATCCATGCATTGTTTTGAACCCCAAGGACTCTATTGAAAAGTTTGATGTGAAATCTTGAAAGGATTTCTTTCTTGGATATAGTACTACCATTAGAGCATTTAAGGTCTTTAAGATTGATTTTTTATTGGTCTTCATCTTTAAGATTGTTTTATCTAAAAGAGAAGAGTCTCTAAATGTTAGATTTATTGAAAAGAACCCCTTTTCATACAAGAATTTTGTTTATGATGATGTGCTAGTTGATGTGATTCCTAGATCAAAATACCTAGACATTAAAAACAAAGGTAATGAGGTGGTTGTCTAAAAAATCTCACAACAATAAGAAAAGAAGGATACTACTTCCCACTTTGCAAAATATGATCCAAAAGAGCTTATCATAGGTAATCCATTTGTAAGAGTGAACAAACATGATGCTTACAAAAATACCAAGAAAACAATGCCTTCATCTCATAACTAGAGCCAAATGATGTCAAAGTAGCTCTTGAGGATGGGGAGTGGATCCTACTCATGCAAGATGAACTTAAGAAGTTTGAATAAGGTGTGGACTCTGCTACCAAGACCAAAGGATAGAGAGATCATTAGTGCCAAGTGGGTCAAAATAAACAAGCTAGATGAAAATGAAAAAGTGGTAAGAAATAAGGCAAGGTTAATAGCACAAGGTTACAATCAATATGAAGGTACTAAATTTGGTGAAACTTATGTTGCTGTTACTAATACATAATATATTAGAATGGTACTTGGCTTTTCTAGTCACAAAAATTTCTCTCCTTATCAAATGGATGTTAAATTTTTATATAGAGAGTTGGAGGAGGAAGTCTATGTGTCTCTATCTCTTGTCTTAGAACATGAAAAGAATGATAATTGTAACACCCCACCTTTTTAATATACAACATAACTAAGAGGAAGCTTTCATCTTGAAGGGGTATGTCACATTAATATGATCATAGCAAATAAATACACAAATCACCATTGATATCCATACATTGTTCTTTGAATAGGAAACTATAGTTGAGTTCTAGAACATGTCTAAACATGGAAAACTAAACATGAAGGTAGATATATCTACATCATTGGATCGCCTAGTATGGATGACACCCCACCAGTTATCTCTTGAAGGTATTCTAATCCTTGCTTGCTCCTCTTGAGTCCTTAATTTATCCAGCTCATGGGGACATCATGTCCCCAGTCATGCAAAAGGGGAAAACAACACATCAGTAAATGGTATTGGTACTTTATAATATGAGCCATGGATCAAGCATCTCACAGAAACATCCTAGCTTTGATCCCAGATTGTGATCTCTACCTCCTCCTTGCAAAACAAAAGCAGAGAGGAGTCCCCCATCTTTCCATGAAGACTATTCTTGCAAAACATCATGAACGGTATCCTAGAACTCAGTTTCATAAGGATAACACAGGGGAAAAGTTCGAAGGTTGGAAATCGTGGAAAATCATGACGAAAATGCCTTCTAAGGGTCAAAACACCCTCAAGAAGGTGCGGCGAGGTGGAAGGAAAAGGCACAAGATTCATAGGTGTACAGGGGAGAAGAGATGCAAAATATCAATGTGGACCTTGTGGAGGTCTATAGGGTACAACGACTGAGAGATGACTGGGACAAGAAAATGATGTGAAAACAAATCCAAGGTGTCTGAGAATCTTATCGGACATCCAATTTTCGTGGGGAAGCACCAGGGGCTAGGGCAAGTTTGGTGTCACTAGAGAGACAAGTCTAGTACGTGTGGGAGCTTTAGAGCGTCGACGGTGGAATTGGTTGAGGAGGAGCAAAGTATGATGGGTGTCAGTGCTTCTCACGGCCTTAAATAGGGAGGGGCGATGTTGTGGTAGTGTCTCCAAGCACCAATAGAGAGAGGCGGCAAGCCTTAGTTTGGGCATTTCACATGCAGAGAGAAAAGTAAGACAAGTTATGTCTCGATAGATTTGGGAAAGAAGAGGGAAAATGTAGGAGAAATAATCTTTGAAGAAGATTAAGAAATGAGAGAGATAGATCCTTTAAAGTCAGCGCATCAGGCTGTTTTTATACCACAAAGAAGTCAGAGGTAGGAGACAAACGGGGGTCCATTAGATCTCAAACAAATGGTCAGGATGGTACGCGTGAAAGGAAAGTGAAAAACAAAGAAGGTGTGAAAGCAAAAAATTTGTATCTTAGGTGTTATTCAACGCATTAAATACAATTTTGATTAATTCCTAATCCAACTATACTCTAAACTTCCTTAATTGATTTGGAAGGTCAAATGAAGTCAAAACTTCACTGAATTTAGATCACATGTCCAAGAAGGTGTCTAGATTCCTCCCATAGAATTATATTTATGTTTTTCACATGTCATGTCTATTATTTCTATAAATATTATTCTACTTGATTTTAATGCATTAATAAACGAAATAAGTGAATAATCCCTTTCCTTTGTGTTTCTTGGAGTCAAATTTCGAGATACATGTTATTATGACTCACTCCATGATTATTTTATCTATATTTTTTGTCTTTTTAAAAACTTTTCATGGAGGAGAGAGAAAAAGGAATATACATAATTTCATCTTATATTTAAAAGCCATAAGTGAAAAAGGAAAACTTATTGTCCAAGGTTTCCACTCCACATGCAAAATTTTCAAATTCCGATTTCTTTGTAATTCTCTTTTATTTCTTTTAAATATTTTGTTAAGACTAGGAGAGAGAAAAGGGATTTTCTTCTTATTAAAACTATGAAAGGAAAGAGTATTACTTCTTTCTTAAGTTATACAAGGTAAATTTTCAAATTTGAAATCTTTAATTTATCTCTTCCACTTACCCTAAACAATTTTTAAGGTTATTAAAGAGAAAAGGGTGAGGGGGCCAACATCTATTTTCTGGAGTGCATAATTCATATGTATAATGGAGAAAAAAGTGGATTGATCCTAATATTGTTTTCTAACTTCATTATTCTTTAAGAAAATTCCACTTTAGGTTCTTTTGCCAATAAGCCCCTCAATTATTATCTATTTAAGAAAATCACATTTTAAAGCATAAATTAATTTTATAAAATCTGGGATGTTACAATTCTACCCACCTTAGAATAAGTTCCATCCTCAAAATTTTCTAGGATACTACCCACCTTAGGGTTTTACGTATTCTATGTACACTAATTTCTAGTATCATCTGAAGGTCTCATCCTCATGGTAAAACACTATCAACATGTTGGTATATTACTAATGAACCTATTTCACATCATCATTGTCATAACAAAGGACCTCTCTTACCTCTTCTCTAGGAGTGTAATTCTACCATGGATCTATGTCAAATATCTACTCTTTGTATGCATGCTTGGTCTTACTATGTGTCTGATTAGGTTTAGGTGACTATAAGTCTCAAATTCTTAATGCAACTCTTGTTTTCTTTGTTGCCTTTGGATACATGCTAGTCAGTCATATATTTAGAGGTGACTTATCTTATCATGCTTATCTTAGTACCTTACTCATGCATATGTCCCACATCACGTGCACTTAAAAGGACAAGACAAGCACGATTATGCATATAAGATTCTCTCTAAAAAACCACATGAGCCAGTGTCCCATACCACAAACATGTGGGAAAAAGAGAGAGTAGGTTATATACAACTCTAGAGTTAACATAAAAGTCCAAAACATCTAGGCACATAACCCTAATCCTTCTATGAACTTATGTCTCTTGACTAGACCTCTACTTTAGTTTGTAATATCTTTCACCTACTTCTTCTATACCTATGGTTAGAACATATAAATTGGGTTGCTTTTTGGTGGTCATCCATCTATTGTCTATGATACCATTAATGTAACACCCCACCCTTTTAATAATTTTATGATGTTTTAATGTAGGGAAATTAGGGTGACAAATAAGGTAGTAGAAAAAAAAAATTGAAGCCAGATTCTCCTTAACAATAAGATCACATTAACAACAATGTATCTAGGAATGAAAGGTAACAACAATTATACTGGTCCTGGAGCAAGCCCAATGACAACTCTTGATGAAATACCATGCTTCTTCTCCAAGTAGCTTGCTTCTTCTTCAACAAAACTCGAACAGTTGTCAACAATGACCCCCTGGTCTGGCCACCACAAATGGAGGTTGAAGGATTTCTCCTTTAGGAAGAAGCCTCCTGCCTCTAGAGAAGACCACACAAACCACCGGGAACTCCACGTTGCACTTTTAGAGACAACGGGAAGGAGTTGTCCCTTTTGAATGTCAACCTACTAGAGTTATTTCGCTCTCCCACAATTGTCTTTTCCTTTCTATCCCTCCCTCTATTGGGTAGGACTTGCTCATGATCTTTATTGGTTACCACAACTAGAGAGGACAACAATTTTTAGAGCAACGGTTGTGTCTGATAAGCCCCCAATACCCCTCTATTTATAGGAGAGGCCAAGGTTAGGGTTCCAAATCTATGCGGGAGATCAAAGAATTGAATTCACAAACTTTTTAGAACCTGTGTAGGGCGAACCGTCATTTTGAAAAGCCAACCGGTCATTTTGTATAGTTTCCCATTCTGAATCACATTGGTATTCAATGCACTATTAATGTAGAACATGATGTCAACACCAATCCTTGATCCAACCAAATTGACCATTGAACTAAGTGGTTCATCCCATAAACATGTTAGTTGGGACATATGATCCAGTAAGTTCACTATGTGAAACAGCCATTTCACACCTTGGTTCAGTCATTGATCAATCGATGTTGATTCCAATTGACATAACACTCCAATTGCTTAGTTCAACACTTGAACTAGTTGATTTTTAGAGTGCAATTAGTAAATTTGGACCTCAATAGTTTAATTGAATACCTAAACACCTTCACTAATCAAATTAAACATCATTCATGAATATACTCCTATTCCAAGTGTATCTTGTGCATGTGGCCCTATAGGTCCAAATTACATTGGCAGTGTGTTCATAACCAATTATGACATCACAAGCAAAGAGCGACACCTAGAAACACATCATTGCTACCTAAGTAATTTAGAAAGTTGAAGAACAAATTCAACCTACAATCCGTGATCAGTGTTACTATGATCATATAGTTCCTTTTTCTCTTATATCGAGATTGAACTTGAGGCATGGAATCATCATCCTATCACTGTTCAATACATGTTTCTTGAATTAGAGCATATTGTTTGAGATGCACGTGAGCTCACATATCACATATTGAGTTACATCAGTATGGCCATACATTTCTCAGTCTTGCTTATCAAGAGGCCCACGATATCAATCTCTTATAGGAGGGACAAATCCCATCTACATCACTCACATTCTATCCCCATGTGTCATAGTACACCCAGGAACCACCTTTATGGCAACCCTTATTCAGGATCATGGTGGATGATGTCAAAGTACATGAACGACATGTGATGAATGTAGTTACTTCAGGTTTAAGAACCACAATCACCACTATATTCACTGTTAGAGCTGATTCTGACTACCATGCCATGGTCTCCATGTATCACTCTCACGGTGGTTCTGTTCGATACACTGTTCTCTAACATATACTTGTGTGCTTGACTTGATATCACATATCATGACTAATGAGATTCTATCATCATTCAACACACACTCTAATCTTGTATATTATTGTTGGTGGCTATTTTGCTTCCATAGTAATATCTGACTAGGGACATGATGAGAATCTACATAGTCTTAACATTCATATGATCTCATTGTTTAAGTCATGTACTTGAAGACATACGTCATTGAGTAACATCATTCTTTAGACATATACTATGTTTGTGTCATCATCTCATGCCTAGACAAACATAATAGATGGAATTACCTTTATTACTATCAAATCAGGTATTTAATGCCACATTCCAATCATCCTATGATTCACTCTCTAGGCATACATACCAACATTTAATGACCTAATTATGAAATTGAGATTAATAAAGTTATTTATGTGCACCAGCATGGCCCGTGTCAAGACACTGCCATCCCCAGAAACACACCCATGGAATATCCAAAGGGAGACCCTCAAGAAGAGTATGTCCTCAGAGAAGAAGAGAAAGTCCATGGAGAGTGAGTCCTTCAAGAAGATAAAGAGGGAAGGTGAGACCTTTGCTGAGAGAGGTGAGCTTGAGGCTGTCCCCTTTGACATGTCGAACCCTAAGGATGGCCCTAACCCAGAAGGTGACCCAATGATACAAGACAACCCCAACCATGCTACTGGCTCCACACCAACAGTCAGGAAAGTAGTTGTTCATACCCACGATGCACTTTGGCTGGATCAACAAAAGAAGCTCATTGAGTCTATCAATGCCCTTATACTCAAAGATGTTGCCAAAGATGAGAATGGTGAACCTCTACTTATCCGCCCTCATCTTGGAGCCACCATCCTAGAATTTTTCAAGCTGAATATAGAATTTTTTTAGGGTGAAGAAAAAGCAGAGGTAGTCAATAAGGGAAATGCCTGGCTTCTTGTCGTGGAAAATGGATTCCACATGCTGTAGGTGTAGCCAAATAAAAATGTTCTCTTCGCTACTCATCTTCTTGAAGGAGCAGAAAAAATATGGTGGGAAAATCATATCATGGGTCAAGATTTGAATGAGGAACCGATGGCCTGGGAGGACTTTCATACTATCTTCTATACAATATTCATACTCACCTCTGCCAATAAAGAGAAGGAAAAACAATTCATGTTCCTTACTAAAGCAACATGTCAGTAGCGGATTTCACTCGGAAGTTCTATATCCTAGAATGTTTTGGATATATGATGACTAAAGAGTGTTGAGTGGAACATTTTGTACAGATCCTGCACCCTTTGATCAAGCCTCATGTTATGCGAGTAAACCCACAAACTCCACCAAGGTTGTTAATTTCTCCCTAGACACAGAAAAGACGGTCATGCCTGCATAAAATCAACCTAAATGATATTTAGGGTTCACTGAAGGCACTTCTACCCCAAGGAATGATAATGGAAGAGGCCAAGGTCATAACAATGGTAAGGGAAGGAATGGAGTAAAGGGAATACCTCATCTTGAGGACCACAATCATGTCTGTCACACTTGTGGGAGGAAGAACCATGGCAAGTTCTGCTTCAAGAAGTCAGCGTGTTTTTGCTATCAGCTAAAGGGACATCTCATAGCTGATTGTCCTCTTCTTGACTCCCAAGGTCTGAGCCCAGTGGCGGCCCAACCCATAGCTATAACACCCTAGGGAGAAGCACCACCTGTAGGAAAGCAGAGATAGGTATGAGTCTTATCCATTAATAATGAAGAGGCTCATGCTAATGCCAACCGACTTATAGAAGGTAACCATCCCTAGAATACTATTTCCTAACATTACCATGATGTTCATAGTTGGACTGTTATATATATGATGTAGGCATGCTTGATAGCATGGGCCATAATGTTAAAGCTTTGTTTGACTCTGGTTCAACTAATACATTCATTTTGAGAAATCTCAAAACTATGCTTTTTTGGACTTTAAGGACTTATGATATGTCTTAGAAGTCACTACCCCTAATGGTTGGATGTTTTCATACCTCCTTAAGACACCGGTCATACCTATTCAATATATGAGTAATGAACTCCCTACTGATTCTATCTTACTTGATATGAATGATTTTAGTGTCGTTATAGGAATGGGTTGGCTTTATACTATAATGCAAAAATAGATTGTAGGGAAATAAAATAAGAATAGAGAGACCAAGTCATGCACCCTTTCCCATTAGAGGTAAGAGGGATGCTACCATTGGCATGTATGAGTTAGCTGTGAAAGAAGAACATATGGTAACCAAAGGTTGTCTAGTGTTCCTAGATGTAGTTACTGAGTTGGAGCCAAAGGTCCAACCCTTATAGGAAATAGAGGTAGTCATGGACTATGATAATGCATTCTTGGATGATTTTCCAGGCATATCTCTGGAGAGAGAAGTGGACTTATCAATAGATCTCACTTTCGAACAAACTTGATTTCTAGGACACCTTACATGATGACTCCTGTTAAGTTGCTTGAGTTGAAAAAGCAACTGTAGGAACTATCAGACAAGGGCTTCATCCAACTTAGTACTTTCATGTGGGGGGTGCCAATCCTCTTTGTCAAGAAAAAGGACAGATCACTCTGCATGTTCATAGACTATAGAATGATAAATCAAGATACCATTAAGAATACATATCCTCTATTCCATATAGATGACCTATTTGACCAACTCAAAATTGCTGGAGTCTTTTCAAAGATCGACCTGAGATCCCATTACCACCAATTGTGAGTTAAGAGAGAGGATATTCTAAAAATCACTTTTTGAATCCTCTATGGATAATGTTAGTTTTTGGTTATGCCTTTTGGGTTGTCTAATGCTCCAAGTGTGTTCATGAACCTCATTTATATTGTGTTCCAACCCTTCCTTGAAACCTTTGTCATAGTGTTCACAAATGACATCCTGATTTATTCTGATGACCTAGAACAACACCGTGAACACCTAGCCAAAGTCCTTGATATCTTGAGAAAGCAGAAGTTTTATGAGAAATTCTCAAAGTGTGAGCTTTGGATAGATCGAGTTATGTTCCTCGGGCACATTATATCTAGAGGAACCATTTCGGTGGACCATGCCAAGGTAGCGGTTGTACAAAAATGAACATCCCCATAGAACGCATTCGAGATTTGCACCTTCCTAGAATATGCTAGATTTTACCAATGATTCATTAAGGATTTCTCAAAGACTACTTTTTCCATGACCAAGCTCACTCATAAGGATAAGAAGTTTGTTTGGTCCAAATAGTGTGAAGCACGATTCTAGGAGTTGAAGGAAAATCTTACCCCCACCCCCTTCTTGACCATTCCCTTGGGTAATGAAGGCTTTATCATCTTCACTGCTACATCAAAGATGGGAGTAGGATTCATGATAGAACTAAACAAGCATGTGTTCGCCTTTTCTTCCAGACAACTCAAGCCCTATGAGTTGAATTACCCGACCCACGATCTGGAACTTGCAGCTATTGTCTATGCCTTGAAGATTTGGAGATATTATCTATGTTGGGATACCTTTGACTACCTCACCGACCATAAGAGACCAAAGTACATATTAACACAAAAGACCTAAACTTGTGACAAAGATGATGGATGGAGTATCTAAAAGATTTTGACTTCACCATAGCCTACCATCCTGACAAGGCCAATGTGGTTGTCGATGCCCTCAGTAGAAAATGTCTCAATTGAGCAGTTGGTCTAGTTAGCTAGTGGAATAGAGTGGAAGTCTTTACTTGATGGGCACCACAACCTTTGGCAAAAGGGATTCGTCCTGCCAATATCTGGATCAAGCCTGACCTGTTGTCTGAGCTAATAGTAGTTGAGTTATCCAGCCTAGAGTTAGAAAAGATAAAGGGTTTGATGGAAAAGCCTAAAAAATACCTCTCAGTGGGTGTGGATGGTGGAATTCAATACAAGTGTCATACTTGGGTTCCTAAGGATTCACCCATAAAGGCTCGTATCTTGCAAGAAGTTAATGGGTCAAAGTATACCGTGCACCCTGGCACCACCAAGATGTTTAAGGATCTACAATGATACTTTTGGTGGGCATGAATTAAGAGGGACATAGCTTCATATGTTGCCATTTGTCTCATGTTCCAAATGGTGAATACTGAGCACCAATGACCTGGTGGGTTACTACAATTAATTGAGATTCTCGATGGGAAATGGGATCAGGTCACCATGGATTTTTTGGTGGGTCTTCCCAAGACAAGAAAAGATCATGATGAAATATGGATTGTGGTGGACCGCCTAACCAAGTCAACACACTTCTTTGCCCTGAAAGTAACTTCCAAGGTGTCAAACTTAACTGAGTTTTACATTAGAGAGATAGTTTTCTTACATAGTGTTTCGAGTTTAATGATTTCTTATCATGACCCTAATTCACTTTAAAGTTATGGAAACAAGTTCAAGAAGAATTCGATATGAGGTTAAAATTTAACACAAATTATCACCCCCACACTGATGGACAATCAAAGAGAATGAGCCAAACCTTAGAAGATCTGTTTGAGAGCATATGTGCTAGATTGGGGTGGATAATGGGAGCAATACATGCCCTTAGCTGAGTTTGCCTATAATAAAAATTACCAAGCATGTATCAGGATACCTCTGTATGAAGCTCTATATGTGAGTCTAGGTTAATCACTACTTAATTGGATGATGTCGGCGAGAGGGCCTGATTGAGGTTAGAGGAACTACAATTGTATGCTGACAAGGTAACTTTGATTAAGAAAAGACTGAAGAGAGCCCATCATTGAAAAAGTCGTGTGTTGATACAAAACAAACATATTTGCACTTTACTGTAGGTGACCATGTGTTTCTAAAAATCTGACCCCTATGAGCTATAACTGAAAATGGAGGAAAACTAAGTCCCTGATACGTGGATCCATTTGAGATTCTAGAATAGATTGGCAAAGTCGCTTATTGTCTAGATTTACTATCACAATATAGTATGATGCATGATGTGTTCCATGTGTCCAATTTGAAGCACTGTGTGAAGGATCCTAGCCATGTGTTGGACATTTAGCTTATTGAACTCCAAGGGAGGTTGACATACCCTGAGTCACCTATGCGGATATTGGATACTAAGTTGAATGAGAGTAGGAATAAAAAGACAAAGATGGTAAAGGTTATTTGGAAACACCATGGTGAGGATGAAGCCACATGGGAACTAAAGACGAACATGGAAAAGTCTCATCCTGATCTGTTTGTATGATTAGTTGAATTTTGAGGAAAAAAATCCTATAAGAGGGAAAGGATGTTATAACATGGTTTTTCACATGTATTTACATATTTGAAATGAAAATATTTGTATAATAAGGATATTTTAGAAACTTGGTGTGCTTTGTTTTGAAAGCAAGGATTTAACTTGCAAATTTTCCTTTGCTAATGTTTTTGTAGATTTTACTATTTTTAATAATCAATAATAGATACGGGGAAAAGAAAGCGAGAAAATCCTAAAGTAAATGAATTTCTAAAGTAAGAGAAATTAATATGGAATTTTGCGGAATTGTTTAGAAAAGTGGCACTGAAGGCCACTAGTGGTTTATTTTCCACATTGTTTTTAATAAGAGAAGTAATCAAAATAAGAAATACGGGAAAGTGGGAAAGAGAAAAGAACCAATTTAGTGCCTTATATAGTGAGATAAAGAGGGGGACTTGGAGACTAAGAAAGACACATTTAAATGGAGTATTTTGGTATCCAATCTCACCCACATTTAGAAAAAAAATATTTAAGACTTTACCTTAAAATTTGAGATTAGAAAGATAAAGGAGAGAGATATATGGATTTTTGTAGAATTCCAAAAGTGAATGAATTAATGGAAATGTACATTAAATGTCAACAAATACTTTTCATATTTGAACTATACACGGACCCTTTTGATATCTCACATGGCTTGACACTCGAGAGTCGCAGATCCAAGGGCTCCTGACTTATCATCAAGCTTGCAAAAACTAGGAAATATCTGAATAGGGAACTCAATATTCTAATGACATATACTCTCTCTATTGTCCACCTCTCCTCTTAATTTCTTTCCCATTGTGTTTGTGAGACAAACGCAAGTACAACCATCCCTAGATGGCCATACCTGGAGAAGAAACTAGGGTTTCCCCAATTCTTAATATGAATGACGCCCAACCCTTGAAATTGAGGTTATAAAAGGAGGGCTATAATCCCTCTACAAACCTAAAAACGTCTCCACGAGACCCTACCACACCCAAAGGATCTCTCCCCCCCCTTCAATTTCTTTTCCAACCCCTACACCATCCCCCTCGACTTGTTGTGCAACCAAGGAAGCCCCTTCACCGTGCTCCTAACTTAGACCATCTCCAAGCAATCAGTCGCCACCTTTGAGTCCGATGAAGCATGACAGATGTAGTGGTGCCTTTGTTGGCCACCGAGAGAGCCCAAGGCTTAAGTCAACTCACTCCTTGACCTCGTGAGAATGCTCATGACCAAACTGAGGTTGAAGATGACTTGGGGTGAAAAGACTCCCCTGCCTCTGAGTTCTCTTCTTTACATGTAATGACAATTACATTCTTTTTCCCTTTTCGCCCTAACTAGCATGTGTCCATGCAAGCAAGTAGAACCGAGTTGGCATGAGCTCATTGGTTCATCCCATCCCAGTTGTCAATGCCAGGACCTGGGCTCATCGCCTAGGATACATTCTCTCATTGGCCAGAATCAATTAAATTTGGTAAAATCGTAGAAATTTATAAGAAGGTTCAATGATAATAATTTATATATATATGAAAGTTGATCAGAAAAATGCAAAGATTCCAATAAAAATAATTTCAAGGCCTAGATCTGACTCTAATTTCAAAAGTGCCTAAATTTGCTAACTTTAATGTATTTTTGGTCGGAATTTGTTTTTGGTCGGGCTAACTTTAATGTATTAAAAACATGGAAAACCTAATTTCTTGGTTATAATGATCAAAATATGCTTAAATGACTTTAATGGATAAAGTTGAGTCTTTTGGATAAAAGAGACATCTTTGACTTAATTTGAGGTTAATAATGCATGAAACGTCAAGTTTAGAGTTAGTAAGTTAAAAAGGCATTAAATATGTTAATTATGGTTTCAGAAGCCAAACCCTAATTTGACCCCAAAACCCTAACTTGGAACCCAAGTTAGTCTTAATGGTAGATTTTGGATAAAATATTAATACTTGGGTGTTATGAATAAATTTTAGTGTGATTGCTTGCTTAATCTCAAACTGCACTTATTTCTTGGACTTTGAGTTACATATGAGAAAGGTATGTGGTTACACCTAGGGGTGTAAACGGTGCGGGTCTGGCCATACCCATACCCATATCCATCTAATTTAGTCGGTCTGGTTCTGGTTCTAGACCCGCATAATACAAAACTTGGACCCGCACCATACCTGTACCCACAATAATAGCGGGTATGTGGGTAAGCGGTTTATAAACATCATATTGTTTATGTAAGAGAAATAATTATGTTCTATATATTTTTATACAACAAGATATTGTTATTACATAGTATACTAACATGAAATGGTTATATTATATAATTCTATATTTTATACATTAACATTAATTGAGTTAAAGTAGTTCTATAAATATCATATTATTTATGTAAGAGAAATAACCATGTTCTATATATTTAATACAACAAGATATTGTTAATATATAGTATATTATCATGCAATAGTTATATTAGATAATGCTATATTTTATACATTAACATTAATTGAGTTAATTGTTTACATATTTTTAGTCATCATCATAATATTTAACTTATGTAGAAAGTAATGTAAATTAGTAGACATTTTGATTTTAAGTTTACATGTGATGTTCATTATTGTAATTGGAATAGTTAATTCTTAATTATATGACTAGTCTCAACCTTATTGTGGTTAGAGTAGGATATAATCTCAAGAATTAAAATTTTTAGACTAATAAAGTATGATATATAACATATTATTTAAGTAGTTACTTATGTATAGCAGGTACACGGGTCTAGCAGGTCTGGGTCTAAGCATACCCCTTATTGGACCCATTATATGCGGGTCTAAGGGTATATGGGTCCAAGGGTATGCAGGTATAAAAGATTAGACTCGTGACAGGTTTTTTAAGGGTCCAGATTTGTGGGTCTGTGGGTCTACACGTACCCATTTACAACCCTAGTTACACCTTTGACTACTCAGCTTAGATGAGTTCGATAGTTTTCCAAGGTTTCCCGCATTGATTGCAAATAGACTGTTGGTTGTTTATTTAATTCCTGCAATCTTTAAAGCCTCTATGAGTATCACATTGTATAAGTATAACTTGCTTAACTATCTTTGGTGGATTTAAGTGATTCACGTGGGATGTATGAAAAGTCATTATGATGATGGGCAATCAAGCCATGATAGGATGATCAACAATAAGACCAACCCAGGATAGGATGATCATTATGAGGCCAAGCAGGATGGGATGGCCATTGTGAGGCCTAGCCAAGAAAGGAAGGCCATAACAAATCAAGCCTAGGAATGGGAGGTTATGAGAAATCCACTACATGGACTACACCCTAGAGAGAGGATACCTCATAATGAGTACTCCAGAGAGGGAGTGTACCACATAGATTAAGTTGAGAAGTTAGAATGACAATGTATTTTCAATTTTGTAATCATAATTGTTGATATGGTTGAATATGTTGTTACACCTTGATGTGAATATTTTTTCCCCACATACCAGTATTACTTGTTATACTTATTGTGTTTTGTTTCATAGAGTTTTAGGTTAAACTTCTATTATTCTGTAATATGCACTTCCAGCGAAAATGACACCAAAAGGATAGACATTTAAAACTACATGGAGGATTTAGTTAGATATATGTCTTTTCCAATTATAAAAAATAGTTTCCCTTTATGTAACTCCTTGTTGGAGAGTTTACTTTTCATACAGTATCAAACTCTTTTCCATTTAGTGAAGTTTAATAATTATTATTGGTTAATTGCTAAACCATCGACCCCTTGCCTTCTCAATACACCTTAATTGGGGATAACAGATGGAGGGCGTCATTACAATAAGGATGAAGGAGGTGCACCGGTAGATGAGAATCTCTATAGAGGTATGATGGGCACCTTATTATATCTTACTAGTTCTAGATCATATATGATGTCTAATGTTGTCTTGTGTGCTAGATTGCAATCAAGCTGTAGAAAATCCCACCTTGTTGCAATGAAGAGGATTTTTAGGTACCTATCCAAAACCCCAAATTTTATCCTATGGTATCCTAAGTGAAGGGACTTTGCTATAATTATGTACAATGATGCATATTATGTTGGGTTCTTAGTTGATAGAAAGTGCACAAGTGGCACTTGCTTCCTACTAGGACCATGTTTAGTTTCTTGATTATCTAAGAAACAAAACAAAATGGCTCTATCAATGATTGAGGCTAAATATATAGCAACCGGTAGTTTTTGTGCCCAAGTTCTATGGATGAAGCAAATGCTCTAAGACTTTGATGTTTTATATGATGCTTCTCCTATATATTGTGACAATACTAGTGTAATTAAGCTATCATACAATACTATATTGCATAGTACAGATAAATGTTTTGTAACACCTGACCCCACTACCCAAGGCTCTAGTAAAGTTGTAGGAATGATAACTGACCCCACATACAACCACTATCTTTAATTGCATTCTTTGTCCTCTCTCACAAGTCGGGATCAACTTTATGACTAGTCACCCATCCTAGTACTACTCTCAGTTGAGCATAGTTAACCACGTCATTCTTGGACCTTTTAAGATCATTTTATCCAAGGTGTCAAATTATGGGATGTTACAATATCCACCACTTAGACTCTTGACGTCCTCCTTAAGGATCAACTATATGGATTCATAATCATTTTGCATTTTAGTACAAACCCAACATGGTGATGTACACAATTAACTCCTAATCACAACCACCAATGCAAGGGTGGTTCCATCACCATGGGTAGCCCTTTCCAGCATGCCTAGACCGCACAAATTAAGACTAACATGCCATGTACCCATGTGAGCCCCACCTACTGGGGGAGAAATTGGCTTTGATATCATTTGTACACACGGGCCCATTACCCAGGTCTCTAGTTAGGTTTTAGGAATGACGACTTGCTCCATGAACCACCACTAGCCTTATCTGTGTGCTTTGTCCTCACTCACACACAAATCGGGATCAAATTCTCTACGGGCCACCCATCCTATTACTACTCTAGGATGAGCACATGTAAAGTCATGATCTTTACAATAATTTACAAGATTATATAAAAAATATAAACAAATCTTTTTACAATCATGCTTTACATCAGAGTGGTAGAAGGTTATGCATATGGACTACATATTAAAAACATAAGTCATATCTAATATTTCATCTAGATAGGAAACTCCTTGATGTATCTTATAATTATTCTTAGAGACACCCATCCATCTAGAGGGAATGAAATTACACATGGACCCTGGGAAGGGAAATATAGGACAACAATGCTGGTTCTAAATACAATTATTATTGAACTATGCACAAAATAGGATTTAGATACATAATAAAAGTAGGAAGGGACTATTTATTGGACTACTAGCTAACAAGTAGGAATATCTATATCAAGTTCAAGATGACTATTCTTCTACAAGATCATCAACTAAGTAAGATTTTCAACATTCAATATTTCAAATATAAAAAAATATCTAGGCTATTGACAAAGTATATCAATTTTATGTTATTCAATTTTACAAGTTTTAGCATCTTCCTAGCATATATTTTCTAGGGCTAAGTACCTTGTGTTCTCACACTCTAGAAGATAATGGTACTAGTGACTTATTAGCTATTCCCATTAATTGGCAGACAACTAATCCCTATCCACTATGTAGGGTTGTGGGGTACTTGGCCTACTCAAGTGATTCAAAGCTCTATAGGGCCAAAGACCGAGGGACCAAAGTCCATAGGGATTAAAAAATCTAGGAGATAAAGTTCAGAAAAAAAAAATCATTATCAAAAATACTTCATCATTTAAAAATGAGGGTGCTTAACTTTCAAGAGACAATAAAGGTTTCAAGGATATTTGGAATCCATAACAAATCATTTTGTATATGTACACATCAAGAGGATAAAAAGGTTCAATAATGAATATAGAAGATCTAATACATCAATTATTCACAACTACAAGGATTGCATAATCACAAAGTGTCTCCAAGAATAAATAACTATATATCAAAATAGTCTGGTTATTAATTTGCATGGAATCAAATGTTTTTCAATTTGACTTATTTACAATTAGACTTTCCACATTGGATTAATTTTCCATATTTACCTCCATAAATATAACTCCTATATTTTAAACTTGTTTATATATAACTAATGTTACATACTTAGTTGTTATATCATATTTCCCATAACTTCATTCTAGGTGTTATGAATAGGCTCCATATGACACATATTACAAATATAGGTATATTATCATGAATATTATTGGTTAGGTATCAAATATACACCTAATAATGAGTATTTGAGAATGGATGAAATTTAGTAGATTCTTATAAAAATCTCAAGCAACACGTCATATAAAAGTAATATTTCAGAATATTAGGCCATTCACATTCATAATTAGGGAAGAATCCTTCTTAAAGATGTCCCTTCTTCTTAAATATACTTAAATCAAGAAAAGACAAATTATTATTCAAATATCTCTTCAATGTATTGCGCTCTTCAAAATAATATGTGAATATATGTAGGGTTTAATTCTTAACATGGATAAGTAGTATATAACCAAGTACTAGCATTACATGAGTTTACTAATGAATCTTCATTCTTGGGGTACATGACTAGTTTTACTAAACCTAAGCATATTTTATCATATATAGTTACTTATATTATTAACTAATCAACTTTATGACCTAGTCAAATTCATAGCATAGACCTACTAAAAATATTGACGTCAAGTTTACATGCTTTGTTACATGCACATGATGTATGTATTATGTTCCATAGATTAAAAACCAGTAAGTCCTAAGTAACTACTATGTTTAATATGTATTACTTATAATGAAGTAGCATTATTTTGATTCTTCTAGTAGCCGTATCTAGATTAGTTTATTTCTGCAACTAAATTTAGCAATTGACTTCTTATATACTATTTCATATGCATTGATCTAGTTGTATGTAAGCACATCAATAATATATAGCTAAATGGTTTAGATATCTCAATAGCTACAAATCCAATATTTATGTTATTACTCATTTCATAATCCCCTTTATGTTATTATATCGACTACTCAATTGAAAAGAGAGAAAGTTGGAGGATGCTTCATAGTATGGTCAAGACAATATTGGTTTCTAATATGCAAATACAATGTGTCTATCCATATCTATTTTACTCTTCATCCATGTGTTCATTGGCATGAATGATCTTCTATTGGTATGAGTCTAATGATTGTGACCCTTAGAACTAATGTGCATGTTGGAGTATAAGATTGTAGTTGCAAGGTGTCGACGCTAGTGAGAAATAGGTAATGAAATTGATGAAGCCAAGGTGTCACAATATTGAAACTATGATGGGGGTGATATGGTGTCAAGTATCACACTATATGGTGATAGGGGTAGGGGATCACATGAAGAAATTTTCTAGAGGGATGATTATGTTGTGTTGCATATCATGATTATAGCTGGTGAGGTGTCGTCTACAGAATCCTTGCGCCTTCATTGGTGATTTTTGTTGAGGCAATCCACATTGTAGAGGTTGGGCAAAGAGTCATGAGAGTGGTCGATAGAGGAATGACTATAGAAGCTCGGGGGAGTTTGTAGTGGCATAAGTTATTTTCATGTTATGAGGTGACATCATGAGAGGAAGTCTTTATACTCCTCGACCTCCTTCCAACATGGTGTTGGTTGAATTAGGGTGGCGGCTGGTGAAGTGTTGATGGTTGGATCCAATGTCATAGGTAGGTGGGGAAGCGTGTTGGTTGAATTAGGGTGGCGGCTGGTGAAGTGTTGATGGTTGGATCCAATGTCATAGGTAGGTGGGGAAGCAAAAAGGAATGAGGGTGCAGCTGACATTGGGGTGGTTTCAGGTGTGTAGGTCTGTGGTTCATCTGAATTAAGGGGTATACATCTTATATAGGTTAGGAGGGTTTCAACTAGGGTTTCTGGTGCTAATTGAACATTTAGAGGGAGAAAAAGCTAAAGTTGGTGGCAGCGTAGGTGTGTGGATCCAAGGATTATCACCTCAACTTGTGTTGAGATGTAATGGTTGCACTGTCATTATCTTCAATTGCAACATGACAATGAGGGCGACATGGTGTTAGGTTTTCATATCAACACAATGATGAGGATGATGGACATTAAGGCAAGGAGATAATGTTGGAAGCATTTAGATTCTATTTCCTGAGTGAGGAGTGTGTCATGGTTGTTTTTCCCTCATAACCACTAGCCGCATATTTTAGAGGAAGGGGACACTACTTTTCCCTTGACCAAGGCAATTACTAGTGATATTACATATTAAACCCCTATTTACTAATTATTTCATTACTATATCATATTTAAGAGAAAAAACCAGTTGTTATAATTCTTTTGGGTGTAATTCCTATATGACTAAATATTAAAAATACTTGTACCACTATTCATGAATATGACCTATCTAACTTAATTTCTCTCATAAGTAATTTTGTTATAAAATTATTTTAGTATAATTAATACATTCCAATTATGACAAATCCAATAGTAGTCAAATTGAGAGTAGTACATGACTTCATGGTCTAAACAAGGTAGTTAGGCACAAAAATATTAATTTGGACTAAATGATCCAAAGTATGATAAATATGATATTTTGACTAAATTATCCAAAGTATGAAATATTTAACATGGGGACTAGACGGTAATATTTCTCAATTGAAGAAGGAGAAACTTATTCAGACCCAAGATATTTAAATATGAACCAAGAAATTGAAATTGAGGTTCTCAATGAGGGCGATTATGAATTATATCTTAAAATAAATTTGGTGCCAAAAATCCAATATGTTACAACTCTTACACCCTTCAAAGGGATTTTGTCCTCGAAATCAAATCCTTCTTGGAAACATATTTTATCTAAGGTATTCCCTATAATTATACACCATACTACTTTAATTTTCTTAGATGCTCATCTTCAATTCAAATACACAATATTGATTCTCCTTCCACTAGCATAGGTCGGAGTCAAGCTGGCCAATGATTCCCTTACGACTACCATAGAGTTACCAAACTAATTTAGGTTGGAATCCTACTTCAAAAAGTATATCTATTACTAAATGTAGCACTTAATGATGACTAGTACCTATGAATTATAATGTCAAATTGTGATATGAGGGTGGAGATAGTCATATTTTGAGTCTTAAATCAATATTATCAAAAAACTTGAGTTGCGTCACAAGCTTATTGGTCAAGTTACGATTATTAGGGCCAAGCTTATCAATTTTACTCAATGTTGTTATCACGAAAATTTATGTGATGTTTTATTGGATCTAGAACTTAATTTTTTTGACACCACAAAATGATTGGTCAAACTATAGTTGTTAAGTTCAAGCTTAACATTTTATCATATTTTACTCAATATTGTTATGACTAATCCTTATGTGACATTTTATTTTTGGTCAATAATTTAGATATACTTATTTTATTTCAAATTCCAAGTTTGGTAGGGCTTTATTTCAATTTTATATCTAGATCATATTAGTTTTCAAAAGTTTGTATATGTACATAAAAGTTACAAGTTCAAAAATATTCAGTTCAAGACATGTATCCTAATGCAACATATTATTAGTTACATCTTAGTTCATTGCAACCTCAATTTTTTACCCTCAAATCCCTAATAATATGGATCTACTATTGAACTTATTTCAAGGGTCACGTTTTTTACTTATATTCTCAAAAGGTAACTCCATTTTCATAAGGGGAATATAATTTTTTTTTCATTATCAATGTTTTTTTTCAATTATATGTTCATATAAAGGGCATACATGTCAAAGATATGGTTAGGTGAACTTTTCTGAGTAAATAAGTTATCAATATTTGATACTATATTTTTATTTTTCTCTCTTTCTCTTTTTTTCTTTTGGACAAGTTTTTTTTATTGAGCGAGGCTTTTCCTTAAGTATTAACACATTATAATTTATTTTCTCTATATTAAAGGTGATTATACACACTAATCTTTTTTAATTGGGTTGGTAACTTAATTCAAGATTAGGAATTTTCCAAGTAGTATAATCACCTTGCCCAGGTCCATAAGTAAACTGAGGAAACACCACCACCAACTAAGTGGATTGGGAGTAATTATGCCAAAACCTTCACTAAAAATTATTTATTAGACACATCATTTCCTTCCATGTATATGGTGATATGTTATTGACAACAAATTTATATAGTAGCAAAATTGAAGTAAATTATTTATGTTGCATGACTCTGGAATACATTTTTAAGGTTCCAAATGGAATTTATCAAATGTGATTGTATGTATACATTAAACTTACCATTTTAGGGTTTATGCTATTTATTTACTTTTTCATGTTTGTAATCATTTGTAGTTGTCTTAATCCAAGAGAATCTCTAGGGCACTCTACCTAATTGTGTACTTATAGTGGTGACTTTTATGTTTTAAGGGCCTCACTGTAAATCTACATACTAGTATCTTAAAACATTTCTTCCTCAATAGTATCTCCATGTATCCCTAGAAGAGTCCAAAAGCTAGTGGAAGAGCTAGATATGCTTCATGAATTTCTAGATTAAGGTGTATACCTTTCTAGGCTCTTAGTATTTCCTACTCATAGTCTAGGTATATCCTAATAATTGGGCCAATGATACTAGGGTTTGTTGTCTCTCTTTGAAAGTGCTAACTAATCCATTTGTACTCATAACTAATCTTACTTTACCAAGACATGCATGAGTGTTGACTGTTTATGGATCTAATACCGTGTTTTAAAGACCTAATCTCTACGATCAAATATTTACAAGATTATATCAAAAACTATAAACAAAAATTTTTACAATCATGCTTTACATCAGAGTTGTGGAATTTTATACATTTGGACTACATAAAGAAATAAGTCATATGTAATCTAAAATCTATAGAGGACACCTCTTGCATGTCTCTTGTATGTCTTCTTCATGCCACTTATCCATGAATTCCTAGAGGGAATGAAATTGTGCATTGTCATCAAGAACGGAAACATAGGTCAACAATGATAGTACTCAATCCAATTATTGTTAATTATGCACATGATTTAGATACATAATAAAAGTAGGAAGGGACTATTTGGTGGACTAATGGCTAACAAGTAGGAATATCTATATCAAGTTTAGTATGAAAACTCTTTTACAATATCATCAACTAAGAAAGATTTTCAACATTCAATATTTCAAATATGAAACATTTATCTAGGCTATTCACAAAGTATATCAATATCAAGTTAGTCAGTTTGAAAGTTTTTGGCACCTTACTATCATATATTATTTTACACTTAAGTACCTTCTATTCTCACATTGTAGGACTGATTGGTAATAGTGTCATATTGGCTATTCTGGTTATCAAGGGGACAACAAATTCCTATCCATTTCGTAGGGTTGTGGGGTAGTTGTCTCTCTCAAGTCATCCAATGCTCTATAGGGCCAAATCCTGAGGGATCAAAGTCAATATGGAGTCAAAAATCTAGGAGATCAAGTCTAGTGTCAAAATCATTATCAACAATATTTCATCATTTACAAATGAGGGTGGTGAATTGTTAAGAGACAATAAAGGTTTTCAAGGCTATTTGGAATTCACAACAAATCAAGATGCATGTGCACAAATTAAGAGGTAAAATAATTCAATAATGAAAATTGAAGATGTAGTACCTCAATTATTCATGACTCCAAAGATTTCATAACCACAAAGTGTCTCCAAGAAGAGATAACTACATATCTGAACAGTCTAGTTACTAATTTGCATGGAATCCAATGTTTTCCAATTTAACTTATTTATGTTTATATTTTCCATATAGGATTAATATTCCATATTACCCCTGTAAAGTTCATTTCTATATTTTAACTAGGTTATATGTAACTAATGTTGCATACTTGATTGTTATATCACAACTTCCCATAACTTCATTCTAGGGTTTATGAATAGGCTCCACATGATACATATTACATAAGTATATTATCCTGAATATTATTGTTTAGGTATTGAATCTTTATCTAACTATAAGTATGTGAAGTATGGATGAAAAGTAAGTAGACTCATATTAAAATTTAAGCAATAAGTCATCTAGAGGTAATATTTCGAAATATTAGGTCATTCACATTCATAATAGGGAAGCATCCTTCTTGAACATGTTCCTTCTTATATATATTTGAATCAAGAAAAGACAAATTATTATTCAAATATCTCATCAATTCATTGCATTCTTCAAAATAATATGTAAATATATGTAGGGTTTAATTCTTAACATAAAAAATAGTATATCAACAATTACTACCATTACATGAGTTTACTAATGAATATGATGTGTTCCAAGGGATCACGGGAAGAACTTGTCTAGAGGGACAATTATGTTGTGTTGCATATCATTATTACAGTAGGTGAGGCATCATCTGTAGTTACCTTAGCATCCTCGCTGGTGATTTTTGTTGAGGTAGTCCATGTTGTAGAGGTTGTGTGAGGAGTCATGAGAATGGTCAGTGGAGGGATGACTAGAGGAACTCGGAGTTGTAGGTTCTGAGGCGGCACTGTGAGAGGAAGTCTTTGTACTCCTCGATCTCCTTCCTGGTGGTTGTTTTATTGTGGTGGCATTTGGGCAAGGTGTCGGTGGTTGGATCCTATGGGATTGGTAGGTGGGGAAGCGACAAAGGAGTTGGGGGGACAAGTGATGTTGGGGTGGTTGTAGGTTTTGTAAGTTTGTGGTTCATCTGAATTAGGGGGTAGACGTCTTTATAGTTCAGGGGGATTTCAACTAGGATTTCAGGTACTAACTGAACATCTAGAGGGAAAAGAAGCTAAGGATGGTGGCAACATAGGTTTATAGATCCAAGGATTCTTTCCTCAACTTGTAGTGATCTATAACGGTTGCACCGCCATTATCTTTAGTTTCAACATGACAATGAGGGCAACATGATATTAGGTTTTAAGATCAACATGGTGATGAGGTTCAGAGACATTAAGGCAAGGAGATAATGTTGGAAATGTTTAGCTTTCATATCCTAGGTGAGGGGAGTAATATTTCTATTTCTCCATCATAATCACCGATCATGTGTTTTAGAAGAAGGGGACGCTACTATTGCTTCGACGATCGAAATTACTAGTGATATCACATATTAAAACTATGTTTAATAATTATTCCATTACTTGCTGAGAGAGTTATAACTTAGAAGAGTTATAACTCAGAAGGAACGACCTCCCCGTAGGGACCTGGGTTCTAATCATCGATTCTGCAATTTTAATGATCTTTGGTCCCATCACGTAGCTTGACTTCTATGTGAGTTCAATTTACAGTCCCTAATAAGTAGGTAGTTGGCAGAAGTCGGGGATTTACACTATCCAGGGGTGGTCATAATCGTGGCCCGTCATCAGGGGAGGGGGGCCCACATCATAAAAAATTATTTCATCATTTTATCATCTTTTAGCAGACAACTCAATTGCTATAAGTTTGCCATGAGTGTAATTACTTTTTGACTAAATATTAGAAACACTTGTAGCACTATTTATGAATACGACCTGTCTCATTTAATTACTCTCATAAGTAATTCAGATATCAATTTATTTTATTATAACTAATAAATTCCAATGATTCTGAATCCAATAGTATTCAAAGTGAGAGTACTAGATGGGTTCAAGGTCTAATCAAGGTAGTTAGGCACAAAAATATTGATTTGGACTAAATGCTCCAAAGGACGATAAATATTTAACAAAGGGAATAGATGGTAATATTTCTGAAATGAGGAGGAGAAACTTATTCAGACCCAATAAATTTAAATATGAACCAAGAAATTGAAATTGAGGTTCCCAAATGAGGATGATTATGAATTATAGGTCAAAATAAGTTTGGTGCCCAAATTTTGGTATGTTACTACATGCTTAACCACAAAGTTCTTAGTGATAGGCTTCTTGAAAGGAGGTGCACCTTCATGCTATACATAGTTTAATTATTCCTTTGAAGATCATTTTATGTAAGGCCTCAAATCCTGGGATGTTACATATGTAGAAGTCCACCATCATATCCCTCGTGACCACATTGATAAGAATGAAATTCATAATTCTCATGTGAAAAGAGAAAATCAACTTGTGGATATCTTCAATAAACCTCTTTATAAGGAGAAATTCAATTTTATTTGATCTAAATTTCTTTATCCTGAATAGTTCTATAAGAGATTTGATTCCAATCTTACACTTCCCGACATCTATAAGTTCCTCAAGAAACCTACCCATTTATTAATGAAGAGATACATCGCACCTTCCTCTACCTTGGACACCAGGAAACATCTCATTATCCTTATTGTGAACTATAATGTTCATCAAAAGAAGAATCAAACTAACATTGTTGGAAATAGTGTAGTGATAGTTTATTGTCTCTTAAAGGGGATCCAAGTCAAGTGGTCTTGTTACATTCTCCACCACACGATCTACTTTGACTAAGAGAATAACACTAGAGACACACATCCTCCTTATCTCAATCTTATTTGTGGTTCTTTTGCTACCTCACTAGCAGTTTCTCCTTAATAATTCCATATATCCTTCTAGTAGGTGAGTTGTAGTGATCAGTGAGACTTTAGTTAAGAATTCCTATGAAAAATCTAGATCTTCTACCCCCTGGTTCTTCTTCCTCCCAATTACCTCAACCAAACTCCACATGCACCACCTAAACCTATTATGAATTCTTTCTACATGTCCAATGAGTCTCTCATGGGATACGTGATGTATCAGAATGTCTATAATCTACATGCTCAAGAACATCTCCATAGGATCTAGTTCTATCATGTTCAACATGAAACTATCCTATCCTTGACCCCATCCTTTATACTAGCCCTCTTTCTCAGTTAGTGACTATGCCACATATGCATATGATCAGTTGTACCCTACATCATAGTATGCTCCTTCTGTTGTCCACTCTACACCTATTGATGTTGAACCTTCACATGTGTCATCTCAACCATATCCCTCCTTGACTCAACCTCTTGCCCTTCAACCTACCTGGCCTCTACTACTCTTTCTAGTTTTGATTGGAGTGATTTGTATAATTTTTAATAGGTACAAGCTCTAGTCTTTAGTGGCTAGATTCCTGGTCCCAAATCCATGCAAGATGGCCTGCCACACAACCCTTTGCATGTTCAGAGATTGACATGGTTGTGGATGAGATCCTTGAGGAAGACGAAGAAGATGATGTTGATGATGGTGAGGATGGGGAACGTGATGTTGAGGATATTGATGATACTCTTAATACTTCCTTCATAATGGATGTAGTCAATGATGTGGACTATGACCCAACTTAGGATGACTAGTTCTTAAATCTTAGAGTTTCCTTGTACTTTATCTTAGCATGTATTGCATATACCACATGTATATGAGGCTACTATTATTAATCTTATCTCATTATTTGCTTATTTTTGTTTCAACATGTTTAACCTTTATATTATATACTATTCAATTGGTCTTAAATGCTTATCAATTGATTTTTAGAGTATGTGAATTCATATTTTGATAATGACTATTGAAACTAGTTTATTTTTTTACTATGTGATGGTTCCAATGGTTAGATAAGACCTATCTTAGATCTTCTACCCCCATTTTTTTAATATGACAAAAGGGGATAAAAGGTTGGCTACATATTGAAATAGATCTCATCGCATATCTTTTTGAGTGTTGATACTCCAGTCGAAATATCATATATATGTGTATTCTTTTTGGAAAAACCAACCATACATGTAAAGGTAAGCATGAAATGAGTGGGAGCACTCCTGATTTCGTATTCATACACTCCCTTAAAATTCAAAGATAAATAATTCAACTTTTAATCCTTTCAATATTTTTGAAGATGGTTTGCCAACTTTAATAAGGGGAAAATGTTGACCTAACAATTATGCATTTGTCCCTATATTGACAATGACTCAGCCATTCTATTCATGTGTATCTAACATTTGTATTTGAGATTAATTTCAAATATATGGGTACACCAATAGGATGAAATTAGCAAACCCTAGTTTTCCAAAAAAAAATCAAATTCAACATAAATTCAAGTTTTAAAGAATAATTAGATTCTCTTTTGGATTTGTGTTATAAATCATGCATATTGAATGTATGACTTGTAACCAAACATTTAGTTTAAATGAATGTACACTTTTAAGGTTTTGTCTTAGCCAACATAAGAAGGTTTGTCGGCCGAGATTGCCTTGGGGTAACCAAGTGAATGGTCATATTGTGGGCTTTTCCTAAACCCTTTGTTGGTCGAGTTTGCCCTTGGGTTAACTTAGCTGACAACCAACACTGGCTTGATGGGAGTATTTGTTGAGCAAGTTTTTTTCAGTTAGAAACTCTATCGACATGCGTTATTGACTTGATGGTTAGCACCATTGGTCAAGTTTCCCAAAAGGTAACTCAGACGACAACATTGTATGGTGAAGTGATAAAAAGTGCATCTATCCACTTGAAGGAGTGAAAATTTCAACAATCGATCCATCAGAAACCCCCAAAAAATGACCTGAATATAATCAAAGTGTCTAATTTGTCTAGTATGCAACCTTAGCTATAAATAGGGATCCATGAACTTCATTCCAATTTTTCCTTCTATGTTCCTATGCTATAGTTGAGTGGTCGTGCAAGGAAGAGCTCCTAATATTCTCAAGCTTGATTAATTATCTACTTTCATTTGAGTGAGTTGGGGTGGGTTTTTTTTGTAAGAGTGATGGAATCATTGTAATCATTTCTGGAGCACTCTATTCCCTCTTCTTCAAATCTCCATTCATAAAACTTGATTGAAGGTTCTCTCCTTGGATAAGGAGGTGAAGATCAAGGAAGAAGATCCTCTTCAAGAGGGGGTAATACCTTGCAAGAAGGATGCAAACTCTAGATAAGAGGATAGATAAGTTTTTAGATGGTTGTTAAATCCCTTGTCCTAGAATGGAATCTAGTTTACCCCTTATTCTAGAAAAGGGTGGTCATATGGTGTATCTCTTATAAGTGAATATAAAGTGGTGCTCATAGTTCAAAATCATATAGATTTACCTCTCTAGTAGCAGAGTACATCTCTATGTTTAGAGGTTGTAACCGCTATAGTTGGTTGTGTTTTCTTGTGCTTGTTCAATCTCCCTCATCCATGCTATCCTTATTTAGTTGCCCACAAATTGCAATATACCTTAAAGGTCTAAGAAGTTTTATGCAAGTGTTGTTTATTTATATTCCCCCCCTGGAGTCATTGATCTAACAGTTGGACCAACACATGACTCCTGCAAATGGTGGGACCCGAGCGGGTTCACTCCTCACTTCATTGAGGAATAATACAACCCAAATCCAAACATACTACAAAGTATGAGGAAAATGACATATTTTATATTTATTTTTTATATGGTACTAAAAATAGAGCACACATTTATAAAGTAACAAAAAATATAACTATTTAGATTATCACAAGATATTTCATATACATCATTCTTCACCCTAAAGGTGGTATTACTAGGTAAAAGGGTACACCTAGTTGTACATAAGGACAGTTGCAGAGGGAAATCAATCATTCCAAGCCATCCTCAACTCCAAAATCCTATAATATTCTTCATGAATCATTGTCCTCTAAAGCACCTACACCTGGGTGGTTTGAGAACAACACTCACAAAAAGATAAATTGAGGTATAAGTCAGTAAACATTGAGTGTTTATGTGATAAACATCTTTGAGCATTATTAGATGTGCAAGGAAAAAGAGGGATGTTCCCAATAAAATAAGGGGACGTACATCATGTAGGTAATTTCAAGGGGATATAATTTTATGGTACATAACAAAAGAATGAGGAAATAAAATTTAGGAGAACAATATAATAATTTCAAATGCCTTGTCCAATAAATCACATCACCAATAAAATGTGCACACAGGTTAGACTAAGTCAATCTATTGTTGGTTTGAGACACCCTAGGATCCCTAGCCATAGATCAAGGGGTATTAAAACCCTAGTACTCCAAGAATAAGGGGGATTGGAGCCCTGATACCCCAAGGTAAAGGGGGGTTAAAGCCCTGATACCCCTTATAAAAGTAGGACACATGCCCAATATTTATGGCTGTACAAAAGTACTACTATAGTAGATTACTAACTAATAAGCAATCAATATAGTATGACAATATGAAAAGATTCCATAAACAAAATATTAAAATACGTCCAAACAAGTATGGAAAGTATAGTAATAAACCCAACATTGTTGGATATTTTCACATCTCATAAGAAATAAAAGAATCATACTTGATGAGATATGGGAATTGTAACAAGAAGAAGAAATATTCAAAAGATGCCTCATTATGGAAAATGATTTTATAGCCATGTTAATGTTCAAATTTTAATAGGGATTGCACATACATGATCTCTATGACTAACCTGTCTATAAGGGAAAAATGCATAGTTTGCCCTTCTCAAGCTAAAGGTATTTTATGCACACATTAATCCAAAATTAACCCTTCATAATAGAAGATATATCTAAACCTAGACCGGTCTCCTAATATCAATTTAGGTCTTAGGGGTACCCACATGTGTATGTCATTATTGCATAAGGTTGTATATATTGATGATTCACGTTACTTTTTGTCAATATTTATAATCAAGGTTATTTACCCAATAACCATTTAATTATGTCTCAATCACACTTACTTTCTTTATAACACTGTCTTTACCTACATAAGTTTAAGTACTTTAATGTAATTCACTATTATATTTATAAAAGAAAGCTTCTTATACATATCTTTCTCTCATGTTCTAACTTTTAAAGGGAAAGAAGAACATTTTCTTAACATCCCTTTATTACTTAACGTATATAATGAATACACTAGTGCCATTTCATCTTTACTAAAGATATTCATTTCTATTGATGAACAACCACATGATCCAAAATGAAGGTGTATTTATAATATTGAATTAATATTTACTATTTTTTTCATACATTTTAATTTACTAGTCTAGTAATACATACAAGCGCATGTATCATTATAGTAACATTGGTTGATTTAGTCCATTTATCTCAATGAACATGTTTCCATTTGGAACTATATTAATTTTCATAATCCGACTTAAGTAACAAATGTTTACAAAAATGATACAATACAATGTATAGAATATCGACTAACTTAACTAGCTAAACAAGTACTTTTAATGTTTTTATCAATTCTATAATTTCCATTATCTCATTAACCAAGTTATTAATAACTTAAATGCTAGATATTAAATGGGACAACTGAGATGTACATATTTTCTTACCATGATCATTCAAGACTAGTTTTTTAATTTAATCAAACCTTATTATGGACCTGATACTTCTTATAATCTAGATATAGATGTTATTTTTGGTCCATTGCCTTGAAGATATCCAAATGACTCTCACAAAATGATACAAAGGCCATGCATTGTAATAATCATTGATCATGTTCTTGATTGACTGGTGACAAGGCTAAGGACCCCATCAGTATCCCCAAGAATAACCAAGATTGATTACATGCATCTAGATCTATTGAAAGAGCTCGAGGTGGTCATCCTCCATTACATGCGTGATATTGTGGTGTGTCCCCGCTAGTGGTGCTTTTACACCCCACGAGGTCGGAGCGCACGGGATATGGGATGTTATGCTTTCAAAATTTATGTTATCCCTAACCGAGTCGATCACTAAGACTAAAATAGGTCACCCGCAAGCGTATGAGGTACTGTTGTAGTATAGGTGATTGACAAGATAAGGGGTCGAACCACATAGATAGAGGGGTCACTAGAGTTAGGTAGCATATACTATGTTCCTTTTGTGAAGCTTAGGGTTTTAGGGTTTTTGAAAGGTTTGATTGTTGATTAATCTAATTTAACAAGTAAGAAATGCAAGATGGAACCTAATTTATGGAAGAGCAAGCAAATTAGTAAACTAAGTTAACAAACTAACTAAGCAAGAGCAAGAAGGGATACACTACTCTATCAAGGCAAGAAGCAATTAAGAACTAAACTAACCACTAGCAAGAGCAAGAGCCTAAGTTAACACTAAAGAGCAAAACTAAGCAATTGACTAAGCTAGACTAAAGCAATTGGACTAAACTAGCATTAACAAGCAAACTAAGCAATTAGGGTTTTAAGCAAGGTGATTAAGTTGGGTGGGATGTTTGGGGAATGTAACTTTGATATTAGTTGGGGGAAGATCATTAAACATGCATGGTTCTCATTTCATATCTAGATTACCAAACCAAACAATAATGTCAATGCCATTAGAACATACCCTATACTACTAGTAGAAGACTAGGGTTAGGTGCAATTATAATGAGATTAACCAAATCTAGGTTTCTAGGGTAAGTGATAGTGAGTAATTGAGGGTTGAGGGTAGAGATGGGAGCAGATATGAGGGTATTTAACCTCATGCCACTAGCCACTCTAGCCTTTAGAAGGCCCAAGACAATTACATCAATCTCACTTACACTAGCTACTTAGATCTCACACTCATTTGTAGGAGGAGGGATGTGTATGTAGGAACAAAGGGGGCTAGCTAGGGATCCACTAATTGGACTTAGGAGCCATTCCTAAGATTGCCACATACACCCCAATTCCTCCTAGAAACTAAGTGTCATCAAAAACCTCAAAACAAGCAAATCATATAAGAAGCATAAACCACATGCAATAAGATAGGAAAAGAGATAGAAGCAAGAAGTAATCATCATAGATATGAATTAATTTCATTACAAGAAATTATCCCCCAACATGGTATCAAAGTTACATTTAAATCCCAAACAGTCCACCACAAGGGGCTTAGCTAGACATGATCAAGAAAACAAGAAAAGAAAGGGGTAGAAGAAGGGGAAATGCCATGAAGCTCGATGTAGAAGTCTCCTCCTTCACCTACGGGCTGCTGTGGACGTCCTTCCTCCTCCAAGGGTGCAGGGGTGCATGAAGATGTGGGGTTTTATGGATGGAAACCTAGGAAACTAGGATTCCATGGTGGAATGAGGGTGGAAATGGTGGATGGTGAGCCAAAATGCAAAGGGTTTGCACTCAAAGCTCAAGGAAGGAGAATGGAGCTTGGACCAACTGTAGGGGAATTTAACCTTCGTGCCCTAGCCGCCACCTATGTATATATAGGTGGTGGGGAGGCACTAGGGTAAGTGGGGGGTAGTTTAGGAAAATCAGTGTAAAGTAGGGTAGGGTTGGTGGATCACCACGGCCATGTTGATGTGCCACGGCCGTGGTGAGGGTAGTAGGGAACGGTCATGGGGTGGTAGAATGGTCGTGGTATGGATGGGAGTGGTGAAAAGTCAAGTATCGTGGTGGCCACAGCCGTGGAAGAGTGCCACGGTCGTGGTAGAGTGCCACGGTCGTGGTGGGTGAGAGGCACCACGGCCGTTTTGGGTAACACGACCGTTTTGGAGGAGGGAGTGGTGATCATGGAGCAGCACCACGGGCGTTTTATTCTTCAGCGGCCACGGTCATGGCAGAGGGCCACGGTCATGGAAATTTGGGGTGACAACCTGTTGAAATTTGGAACTTTGGTCATTAATTCCCACGACCGTGGGGAAGGCCCACAGCCATTTTCTCTTCTTCTGACCACGACCATGCTGATGGCCACGTCTGTGGTGCCTTCAATGGCCACAGTCATGGTAGGAGGTCACGGCCGTGGGATTCTTTAGGAAAACCATGTTAATGAGGGTACTTCTTTGCTAAAAAATGCACGACCGTGGTGTTGTGGCCACGGCCGTGGTGAGGCTTGCATTACTTGATTTCACTTCAAACTTCATTATTCTTGGATGTCTTTGCTTGGGGACGACTCTTGGCCATTGGAGGTAGGTTGAGGGAGACTTTGGGGGCTTCTTTGGGTCCCTCCATGATTGGGGAAACCCTAGAACTCCTTTCTCTCTCATCCATCTAAACATGGTCCAAGTACCTGAAAACAGTGCAAAGAACATCCATAAGCATATTTGCAATGATAAGCACATTAGGGGCAAATGCTTGCAATCTAACATGTTTAGATGTGATTTAAGTACAAAATGGCACAAGATGGAGCCCTAAAATAGGGCTACATCACCACCCCAAACTTAAAACATACTTGTCCTCAAGTATGCTCCAACTCAATCTCCCTACAAAACTTCCACAAAAAGAAATGACATATGCAATGTAAAAGATGATTATTGCTGAATGGGATCAAAGATGACTAAGTGCATGCATTTCACCTCTCTCCTCTCCTACTTTCACAATCCAATCATGAAAAGAGCACAAAGCACATGAACTTCAAATATAGCGCATAGAATACACAAGTTATCCATACTTCTTCCATAAAGTTCCGGGTAAACCGTTTCATGATAGTGTTAATCGGGGATGACTAGGAGTGTTGTTTCACATTCATGCATTCAGTCTTATATTTCAAATCATACCAAATGACCCACGTGGCTGCAGAAAAAAGGCAAAATGAGCTAAGTTTGATGCTTCTTATCTCAATGGGTATGAAAGTGAAAGAAAGGGTTGCGGTAAGATTTTTGGAGTGTTTTTACACACTCATCTTTTCTTTATTTGAATGCTCTTAAACAAGAGCATCCTTTTATTTTGTTTTTGCTTTTCTTATTCTTTTCTTTTCTTTCTTGCCGTTGGTGTAGATAGGGCATATGGTGGATAGAGTGAAGCGGGGGGTAGAGATGTGGCCACCCCAAACTTTTGGAGGTGGCCAAGGCTGATTATGTAAACTAGGGCATCTTTTTATTAAGCGGAGGGGTATGAAGATGGTGGAAGAAGAGTCGGGTTAAAGAGGGGTCATTGGTATGATTTTCCACATAAGACATCCTGCATGAAAGTTAATCCAATACTTCATCCTATATATCACACCACATGAATGAACAAGATGAAATTGATATATCAAACAAGTGATTCCACAAACACTAAGCATTCAAAGCTTGCTCAAGTTCACAATTCAACCAAATCAATCACAATCATAAGAGAGGTGATGCACATGTAAAAAGTCAAACATTGATACCACTTAGCAATAAAGCATGACATTTCACTTGCACTAGTCAAAGGTCATCATTTTTACTCAAAACAATAGAGATTGGGTCAAAACATACTTTTTAGACAAGAAATCTCAAATTTGGGCAAAATTGGCCAAAATGGTGCCAATTTGCACTAAATCACATCTAAACCTACTTTAGGGGAATTTAAAGCATAAAGCAGCAAATCCTAGTTAACATGCATATGACATCATAAAAAACTACATGAGAATGCAATGCATGATATGGAAAAGCAAAAAAACTATTTTGAAAAATTACACAAGAATGCAAGAAGTTAAACTACATGTATGCATGAATGCAAGAAGACACACCAGGTCAGGGTAAACAAGTATGAAATATCAGTCAAATTGTTTGATCATCTTGCAAAAATTTAGCACAAGGCACATGGAGAAAAGTGCGGTGAGAGAAGGGTTTACTGCCCTACCACCCCAAACTTTTAAATCATGCTGCCCTCAGCATAAAATAGAAGTTTAGACTAGTAGGGTAAAAGGTGTGGGGTCACGAAAGACAACCACCAAGAGCTGGAGTGGTCAAAGTAACACTGGGTGAGTAGGACAGGGCCACCACGGCCGTGCTGAACAACACAACTGTTCTGTCCTTCCTCCTATAGCTCCTCTATTGATTTGCAATCTCTTCTTCCATTTTGACCTCCACTTTGGATACACCCTTTTTGCATCATCTTTTCTTCCTTATACCTGTGCTAACATGATTCACAAACAGAAAAGCAGTCAAGTATAGTGTGTGTGTGTGTTTCTTGGAAACCAAAAGAAAGTATAATAAAATAAGGTTTGAGAATCTCAAACCACATGGGTTGCCTCCCACTAGCGCTAAATTTATAGCCTTCAGCCGGGCTTGTTGCTCTTTTTCTCTATGTATCAACACCCACGATGTCCTCCTTTTCCTCTACAGTGATCCTATCCAATGTTCTGACGACATGTGCTTCATCCCATGGAGTGTGCATCGAGTGGAAGTATGGACTTGATCTCCATAGCTCTAGAGGATCATAATAGCATAGACGCTCACCAAAGTCTTCATTACCCAGCTTGTCCCTCTCCTCTTTAGTAAATATAAAGAAATCAAATTTTCTCCTCTTATAGGTGATCGTCAGAGTGCCCGTACACACATTGATTTTTGCACCCACAGTGGACAAGAAGGACCTCCCCAATATTAGGTATTATTTCCCATCAATAGGATCAGAATCCACTATCAGAAATTCGGTCACATATGCAATGTTTATCCTTTCATCCATTGATACTATTGCATTTGTAGTATTCCCAAGGGTTTCCTTTTGGTTCCATCACCTAAGATAAGGACACAATCCACCGGTTCCATTTTATTTAGGCCCAAACGTAGATACATGCTCCATGGCATGATGCTTGTCCCTGCACCCAAGTCAAGGAGGGAGTGCTCGATAGCTTGTGTACCAATGTAATAGGTGATGAGAGGAACTCCCGGATCGTCTCTCTTTTTGGGGAAGCCAATGTCATAGATGAAGTTCACAAACTTTGAAGCAACAATCTCCTTGGTTGGTAGTAGCACTAACTTTTTGTTCCCCATGCACACATCCTTCAGTAATGAAAAGAATGATGTAATGCCCATCGTTCCTCACTTCAAGTTTCCCAAGAGATTCATGATACTACTGACCTTTTCTTGGAGAGCCGGACCTTCATGGGATTGCTTCCCGACTTCATCAAATATCTCCACAGCACTGGTTGGAACTTGAGGAGGGATGATGGTGATACTCATCTCATGAAAAGGTTTTTTCTCCCATAAAGGTATGTCTTCAAGCGCTGCTATGTCAATGGTATGTGAAGCAATGTACATGGCCTTGTCACAAACAGTCGGATGAGCCCTATCTATTACTATTTCAGTTTTCCTAAGAGATGGTGGGGCAAGTGAGGGTGCTTCTACATTTGTGTCGGGAGCAGCAGAAATTTGGGTGCACTTAACATCCTTTGGTAGTGCTTGAGTGGAAAATTCTCCGGATCTTTTGTGATCTTTGCTAGATCCTTCTAGCATTGAGCTTTTGTCATCAACCTCAATCATTCTCTTTTCCCTTTTTTCAAGATTTTGAGCAGCTTTTTCTCCCCATATGATAGACACCATACTCATTTGTTCATGGGGAGAAGGGGGGGCTTGTGAAGACAAAGGTGGTGGCGGTCTTTGATGGGTGGAGTTAGGATTTTGGAGTATGCAAGTTGGTTGTTGGGGAGGTTGTTGTGTAGGTGGTGGTTGATAGGTATGTGAAGGTGGTGGGGGATATTGGTAGTTAAGTGGGGATTGGTGAGGTGGTAGAGCATATGGATGTGGTGGTCCTTGATATTGTAGGAGTGAGGGTGCTTGGCCTCGTGGTGGGACATATGTGGTTTGCGTAGCATTCACATAACCACCATCGTTGTTTGGATTTATCACAGGTTGAGATGTAAGTCTCCCCTCTTCACGGCGAGCAAGAGAGATGGAGATTTGATCAAGTCTTTGTTCAAGGCGGCTAATATTCTGCCCTTGAGAGGAAACTTCTCTCTTTACCTCATCTAAGTTCCTCAACCTCCCGAGTACCTCCTCTTCAAATTTAGAGTTGAACCATGAACTCGGCTGCCCTTGCCCTTGTCCATCCTCATTTTGTTGCTTCCAAGAAAAGTTTGGATGGTTCCTCCACTCGGGAGTGTAGGAGTTGGACATGGGACCTTGGTTGTTGCAGCCGCCAAAGGAGTGTAGAGCATTTACTTCCTCATCTACAGTGTCAATTGCCATTGTGGGTTGGCTAGAAGAGCCACCGACTTGATTCTTCATCATGGCCATCATGTATGCCATCATCTTCATCATGTCAGGGTCGGTAGCATTGTGAGTTGGAGCTGCGGAGGAAGGTGGAGGAGTGTAGCTCCGACTGACATGCCCCCCTTTAGTAGAAGCATGGTGGTGAGAATTTTTAGCAAGGTGTTCAAATAATGGCCATGATTCTTCAGGCGGCTTTGCCATAAAAGTGCCCCCGCATGAAGAGTCCACATTGTTCTGGCTTTGCTTTTCAAGACCGGTGTAGAACACTTGAATGAGCTGCCACAAAGGTACCTCATGGTGAGGGCAGTCACGGAGAAACTTCTGGAATCTCTCCCACACCTCGTGGAAGGGCTCGTTTTCCATCTAAGCAAATGACGTGATGTACCTCCTCATGTAAGACAGCTTAGCGATGGGGAAGAACTTCTTGAGGAACTCATTTTTGACGTCATTCCATGAGACCAACTCTGGATTGGACACGTACCACTCTTTAGCCTTCTCTTTGAGGGAGAAAGGAAAGAGTGTCCTTCTCATGGAATCGTCAGTGGTGGTAGGAGTGCGGAAGGTTGAACACGTCTCAAGGAATGTGTCAATGTGGTGGTAGGGGTTTTCATTCTCCATCCCGAAGTAGGTAGGGAGGAGTCCCAGAAGTGCAGGCGGAATGGAGAATTGTTGACCGGGCATCTGGTCAACCAAGGTGGTGATGGGGGAGTTGTAGTTCCCCGGCGTAAAGTACTCATGGAGCGGGCGGTGTGGCGGTGGAGGTTGAGCATCTGGCTGCGGGTTGTTTTCAGCCATCTCGGCTTTTCGATGCTGATTTTGGCGAGCTTGGCGCCTCCTTCTACCAATATCGGGGTCGTATACCACCAAGTCAGTGCAAGTAGAATGCGTGCTAGGCATGTACAGCTATCACCTGCGCAAGGCACACACAAACAACAAGAAACCAAGTTAGCAAACCAAGATGCAAAAGTAACACAAAGAATAAATAATAGCAATGGTGAGGGCAAAAGGAAAGGCTAAGCTACACTATCTAACTAGGTCGAGCGCCTCTATCCCCGGCAGTGGTGCCAGAAAGCTTGGTGCGTCCCCGCTAGTGGTGCTTTTACACCCCACGAGGTCGGAGCACATGGGATATGGGATCTTATGCTTTTGAAATTTATGTTATCCCTAACCGATTCGATCACTAAGACTAAAATAAGTCGCCCTCAAGCGTACGAGGTACTTTTGTAGTATAGGTGATTGGCAAGATAAGGGGTCGAACCACAGAGATAGAGGGGGCACTAGAGTTAGGTAGTGTATACTATGTTCCTTTTGTGGAGCTTAGGGTTTTAGGGTTTTTGAAAGGTTTGATTGTTGATTAAGCTAATTGAACAAGTAAGAAATTCAAGATGGAACCTAAGTTATGGAAGAGAAAGCAAATTAGTAAACTAAGTTAACAAACTAACTAAGCAAGAGCAAGAAGGGATACACTACTGTACCAAGGCAAGAAGCAATTAAGAACTAAACTAACCACTAGCAAGAGCAAGAGCCTAAGTTAACACTAAAGAGCAAAAATAAGCAATTAACTAAGCTAGACTAAAGCAATTGGACTAAACTAGCATTAACAAGCCAACTAAGAAATTAGGGTTTTAAGCAAGGTTATTAAGGTGGGTGGGTTGTTTGGGGAATGTAACTTTGATATTAGTTGGGGGAAGATCATTAAACATGCATGGTTCTCATTTCATATCTAGATTACCAAACCAAACAATAAGGTCAATGCCATTAGAACATACCCTATACTACTAGTAGAAGACTAGGGTTAGGTGTAATTCTAATGAGATTAACCAAATCTAGGTTTCTAGGGTAAGTGATAGTGAGTAATTGAGGTTTGAGGGTAGAGATGGGAACAAAGATGAGGGTATTTAACCTCATGTCACTAGCCACTCTAGACTTTAGAAGGCCCTAGACAATTACATCAATCTCACTTACACCAGCTACTTAGATCTCACACTCATTTGTAGGAGGTGGGATGTATATGTAGGAACAAAGGGGGCTAGCTAGGGATCCACTAACTGGACTTAGGAGCCATTCCTAAGATTACCACATACACCCCAATTCCTCCTAGAAACTAAGTGTCATCAAAAACCTCAAAACAAGCAATTCATACAAGAACCACAAACCACATGCAATAAGGTAGGAAAAGAGATAGGATCAAGAAGTAATCATCATAGATATGAATTAAGTTCATTACAAGAAATTATCCCCCAACATGGTATCAAAGTTGCATTTAAATCCCAAATACCCCACCATTAGGGGCTTAGCTAGACATGATCAAGAAAACAAGAAAAGAAAGGGGTAGAAGAAGGGAAAATGCCATGAAGCTCGATGTAGAAGTCTCCTCCTTCACCTCTGGGCTGCTGTGGATGTCCTTCCTCCTCCAAGGGTGCAGGGGAGCATGAAGATGTGGGGGTTTATGGATGGAAACCTAGGAAACTAGGATTCCATGGTGGAATGAGGGTGGAAATGGTGGATGGTGAGACAAAATGCAAAGGGTTTGCACTTAAAGCTCAAGGAAGGAGAATGGAGCTTGGAGCAGCTGTAGGGGTGTCTAACCTTCCTGCCCTAGCCACCACCTATGTATATATAGGTGGTGGGGAGGCACTAGGGTAAGTGGGGGTAGTTTAGGAAAATTAGTGTGAAGTAGGGTAGGGTTGGTGGATCACCACGGCCGTGTTGATGTGCCACAACCGTGGTGAGGGTAGTAGGGAATGGTCGAGGGGTGGTAGAATGGTCGTGGTATGGATGGGAGTGGTGAAAAGCCAAGTATGGTGGTGGCCACGACCGTGACGGAGTGCCACGGTCATGGTGGGTGAGAGGCACCACGGCCGTTTTGGGTAACACGGCCATTTTGAAGGAAGGGAGTGGTGATCGTGGAGCAACACAGCGGGCATTTTATTCTTCAGCGGCCACGGTCGTGGCAGAGGGCCATGGTCATGGCGATTTGGGGTGACAACCTGTTGAAATCTGGAACTTTGGTCATTAATTCCCATGACCGTGGGGAAGGCCCACAGCCATTATCTCTTCTTCTGACCATGACTGTGTTGATGGCCACGGCCGTGGTGCCTTCAATGGCCATGGTCGTGGCAGGAGGCCACGACCATGGGATTCTTTAGGAAAACCCTATTGAAGAGGTTACTTCTTTGCTAAAAAAATGCACGACCGTGGTGTTGTGGCCATGGCCATGGTGAGGCTTGCATTACTTGATTTCACTTCAAACTTCATTATTCTTGGATGTCTTTGCTTGAGGACGACTCTTAGCCATTGGAGGTAGGTTGAGGGAGACTTTGGGGCCTTCTTTGGGTCCCTCCATGATTGGGCAAACCCTAGAACTCTTTCTTTCTCTCTCATCCATCTAAACATGGTCCAAGTACCTAAAAACAGTGCAAAGAACATCCATAAGCATATTTGCAATGATAAGCACATTAGGGGAAAATGCTTGCAATCTAACATGTTTAGATGTGATTTAAGTACAAAATGGCACAAGATGGAGCCCTAAAATAGGGCTACATCATATTGCATGAGCAAATTCACTACGTGTGAAATCCTTAGAGTTTATCTTAACCAACGTACAATATTCACTTACAAGTGAATGAATCTTGTTGTCATATAGTTCATGATCAAACCCAAACAACAACATTTTTAAGGATTAACTTATCAATATAAGCATGCAAGAACTAGTATGTAACACAAAGATTGTTGATTTTTTATTACACTAAGATTGCAAAAACAAAATGATGGATTAAATTCTATATTTATCAATGGATGAGAACACTTGGGTGAAATGGGGTTCACCACCACTACCTATCATTCACTCTCTCACTGCATCATAATAAGCATGGAAACACACATGTTGAGGCTATAAAAATCCCCCTTTCAGTGTTAGGATTAAAGCCTAGACATATATCAATCTAAGCTCGTCATCGCCTCACCTAGAAATCATACATATATTTCCCAAAAAACACCTATGTAAATTTCTCATCAAGGGTTTAACATGAATCAATCGATATTCTAGATCTTAGATTCAAAGTTCTCTACACCTAGGATCCGATTTACATATAGCCCTAATGATTAGGAAAGAATATAAGCATAAAATTTACAACATATACTAGTCGATACAATAGTATATGTCATAAGAGAGTAAAATTGGGCAATGACGCTACTCCCCGCACCCTAGCGAGGGGACTACTCATCATGGAAACAAATACAAATAAAATAGAGGGAAGAGGAGAAGGAGTCATCAACGGAGAAGGAGAGAAATCATAGATGTGGTTTGTAAGAATGATATTTCAAGTTCTGGGATGAAGGGACCACATCAAACACTAAATACACATCTTTGATGTTCAGTGGAGAGGGACTGGAAACCGTTGATCTATCTTATTTGTGGAGATAGTTGTTGCTATGGAGATGAAGTTGATGGTGGAGGATGTCCTTTCTACTGGCTTCCTTTGTGGTTAGAGACTTAGAATCTTGGTGAGGTGGGAGTCTTTTTGTCTGGTATGTCGATGAAGGTTGTCGATGTAGGGGTTGATGAAGACTGGAGAAAGGTGATGTGGAGTGAAATTGGCAGACTAGAGGCATGGTCACAAATCCTTTTTATGGCGGTCGTGGTCTTTTATTTATAGGTGGTCCCTCTCTAGCTTCTTTGTACAACTTTCATGGACACAAGAGGCCGGTGTCAGGATGTAGATGAAGGGTTGTCATGATAATTTAGTACTATTGTCAGGTTAGGTTGCAAGATTCCCACTGATTGATGGGTTGTAGGATTCCCTTTAGGCAGAAATGTCGTTGGGCACTGAGATTCCATTGGGCACTGCTTGCTCCTCATGTGGAATGTTGAATTCTTGTTGGGTAGATTCCCATCGAGTTGATTCTCATCGGGTCAATGAAATTCCTGAAAGTAATAGACCCACATCCGGGGGTATTACTATGGGTCGACGAGGTTGTGCTGATAGAACTTCTGACTGAAAAAATGTGGGTCAATGATGTAGCTCGACAAAGGGTCAGACCACCATCCCCTACACTCCCACCTTGCAATGAAGCTCAAGCCTACCATGGACAATGGAGTAAAGGGGTCAAAATCTTATAAATTAATGTAAAATCAATAAAATCTAAATGCTAGCTAGTTCTAAACTTAAATGATGAAAATGAGTGCAAACTATGCAGAAAATGTAGGTAAATATAGGATGAATATGCATTCATAACTCATCCTCTTCCAAGCCATATATATCGAGGGGTGGTTTTAGGCTGACATGGTCAAGTTTTGCAAGACTTGCTCCATTGAGTCAAGTAGGTTGGTGGACCTACAATGTAGATGTTAGAAGGAGGAAGGTAGCTGGGTCTAGTTCCAGAGTAGTGACAGCCATGGTGATGAAGAAGGAAGATGGTGGTGTTGTTTGGGTGCCACTAGGTTCTCCACTAATCACTACATAAGATGACACTCATCAACATGTTGCTAGAATTGTTACATAGGGAGAGGATATGAGGAGGAAAAGGGTTTGGTTTCAGACATCTAATTAAGCCTAGGGAACTTACAATGGTGACAAGGTATTCTAGAGGGGGAGTCCATTGATTGTGTTGGGGTCTAAAAGCCTTAGATGGCTAGGTGCAATTCTAAGGGTAGAAGAATGCAACTAGGGTTCTTGGCAGATGTAGAAGAACCATGGGAAAACAATGATGGTTTGATATTGAAGTTAGTTGTATACCACTACAATATTTGGCAACACATGTCTCTTTAGAGTGGATAGCAGAGTGGAGATGACTACTACAAACGACTAGGACAAGGATATGATAGTTATAAGGGAAAAGTGGAGGAGAAGAAATAGGGAAATGAAGATTATAAGAAGAGAAAATGGAAGGAATAAATGGTAACTATTGGTATGTATGCCCAGAGATCTAATCATATGATGATTGCAATGGCATATCTTATAAATAATTTGATTAGTAATAAAGGCAATCTTACAATCTATTCTATTTGTTTAGTTATGAGATAATGATATAATATAATAAATGTCTAAATATTATATTACTCAATGATGTATGTCTTCTGGTTGAGGACCTCAACAATGAGATCATATGGATCTCAAGAGTGTATATATTCTAATTATGTCCCTAGTCAGATGTTATTGTGGTAGGCTAATAGACATCAATAGCACTTAAGACTAGAGTGTATGTTGGTTGATGATTGTTACAACCCCAATTTTGGGTTCATTTGCTGAGAAATGTAATTTCTCATATTAAAGATAAATGAACAAATAATGAATGAATGCATGATTTTCGTTTAAAATGGCCTTCTTGATTTATTTATGGGCTTTATTGGCTATTGGGCTCAATAACAAGGAAAGGATAAAAGAAATTCCACTATTATCGAGTAAATAAGAAAATAGAGAAAAAGGAAAAGTGTGGGAAACCTCTAGAAGGCAAATCCAAAGAGGGATTTTGTGCCTCTTGGGTTCCTTGGGTTCCAAGGAGTCCAAAGTTGCATAGAGAATGCAATAAGAAAAGAAAAGATCAATTAAGTATTTCTTTATTAAGAAAGAAATTGAAATAATGGTAAAAGGTGGAAAACAAGTGAAAAGAGGTATAATTGAGTTATCCTTAGTGGAATTTCGTATTCAAAGGATTCCTAATGATAAAAGGAATACTAATGAGGAAAATAAAAGAGAAATAAAGAGAAATCCTCAAAAAGAAATATTTTAATAAGAAATAAACAAGATAATGTGAAATAATGTATATAGATGCATCTGGATGGATAATGAGTATCCATTAAAAGGATTTCGAAATAATAGAGTTTCTTGGGATCCAAGGAGTCCCAATGAAAAAAGAGGAAATAGAAAATACCAAAAATACAAATAAGAAGATAACATGATACTTAATTAATGAATTTCATGATATTATTGAAGAAAGGGTATTTTCTACAAAAAAGAAAATATAATTTCGTGGCTAATAAGTTAAAAGCCAAGAATAAAGAGAATGTGAAAGAGATTTTCGAATTCCTAATGTCTAAAGAATGAAGAAGATTAAAGTAATATGAGAAAGAGAAGGAAACTAGCTTCTTATTGTAGGAATCACATTCCTAATGGGAAACAGCCTTGACTGCTTAGTGGGCCAGCGATCTGGGGCATGGATACCCCCTATATAAAGGTTTGACCCTCCAGTTTGAATCCAGGAAGGATCCCACGCGCACCTCTCTTCCTTCTTCTTCTTATTCATGTAACCTTGCGTGCAAACCCTAGTTGCGGAGAGAAGGGATTTCTTAGAGTCGTGTTAGACTGAGGAGGAGTTGCAATGGTGGTTCGCCACCCCCACAATGTCCTGGGAGGTGAGAGTGACGGATCTCTTATCCTAATCGATTACTGCAACAGCAGGTTGGTTGCTCACGGCCTTCACATACAGTAGGTCATCCAGCCACATCCATACCACCTCGACCTTGGGTTGAGCCCTCCGCAGGTGAGGAGGAGGGAGGCAGAGGTAATGGAGGATCTACCGGTGCCCTAGGGGCCGAGGGTTGAAGGATGGAAACCACCCCGAGCCGCTACAGGCGGCAGCGTAGGGTTTCTCGCGGGGAAGAAGGGCTCGGGTCGCATTGGACCGTTATGCCCTCCGTAGGCTGAAGACCAACCTGACTTAACCAAGGGCATCATGGTCATTTCAAAATGATTCCCAACCAAGCCGCAGCAACGTTGCATGCAATGGGCTACGTGGTGCCTCCCCATTAGCCGAAGTAAGTCAATTTTGCTAAATTCATATCTCGTTAACTGTAGCTTGGATATATGCGCATTATACATGAATTTTGCTCAAAAAATGAGAGGAATCCAATAAAAATATATTTGAAGCCTAATTCTGATTGCAATTCGAAAAGTAATGGAAGTTATTAACTTTAATGTAATGATGATTAAAGGAACCCTAATGGGGAATGATTAATGTGATTAGTAGGGTTTAATTGATGATTAAAGTTGGTATTAGCCTGTTAAGGATAAAAAGAAACATTAGGAACAAAAACGATGAACTTTGCATATAATTAGTTTAATTTGGAGTTTATGTGCATAAATAGGCTTTACTGGGCCTTGAAACCCTAATGTTGGTAATTAGGACTATTAATGGCTTTAATTATTTAATTTCATGTATAGAACTGAGTTTTCATGGTTATAAGCTATTTCGAGCATTAAGTTCCTAATTTGTGGATAAATACTCTAAATGTAGTAATTAGGGTTTTCTGATGAATAAAAGATAGGATTAATGGTAAATTGAGTTCATATGTGATTTGGACCATAAGGAACTATGAATTAATGATAAATGCGTATAATGATATTGTCATGGATTAGAAGGATAAAAAAATAGTAGCTTTAATGTAAAAGAGGCTTAAAGAGCTTAATTAATGGTTAATTATGCCTTTAAATCTGAAATAGAGGATTAGATGTTGAGATAATTAGGGTTTGTGATCAATTGTGTTAAGTTAGGGTTTAAAACAGTAAAAGATGAAGGGAAACCCTAATTGCAATGGAAACCCTAAAAGTGGATTAGAAATCCTAGGAAGCGAGATAGGTTTAACAGATCTTGATGACATGAATAATAAAAAGGGAATTATGTGATTATTTCAGGATCTTGTTGAAAATGCTTGCTTGCTTGGATTCTTATTTGCATGGATATTTCTGTTCAAATCGTCAAATCAGGTATGTGGTTAATTATGATTAATCGCATTAGTTTCCCGAGGGCTTTTCGAATGTTTCCTCGTATTGAATGCAATCTAAACAGTTGGATGTTCATACTTATAAAATTATAAAGTCACTATGGTTATCACAATTATAAAGAAGTGTGTATTCTCGCACCTACATGCTACCCTGATGGAAGATGCCATAAAGGTCAGGCCCAAGAGGGTAGACCCATGGGCACCATGAGAGGTGACTCCAGACACCAAGCTCGGGAATGAGAAGGTGGTCTATGATGCATGACTATGGAGCACCATGAGAGGTGACTCCCAGGCACCAAGCTCGGGATTGAGAAGGTGGCCTTAAGTCAATGGCAAAAGAGAAACCCTAGAGGGGTATGCCAGGGTTAGGGCAAAAGCAGTGGAGAATGACACATTGAAAATGTAAATTGTCTTGTTAAATAATTTGATTGTGATTATTAAATTGTTAGCCATATTTGCAAGATTTTGGTTGTTCCCACATACCAGTATATTTTGATATACTGACCGACGTTTTGCTTTTTGGCGTTTTAGGAACAACAATTGAAAGAACAAACAGTAAAGTGACACATTGTGGAAATAAGAAATAAAGTGCAAGGAGGATTAGATAGAATAATTCAAGCTCTGGATAGATAGATTTTCAAAGTTTTCAAAGGTAAGTAAAGTTTTAATTTTATACCAAATTCCAGTTAGTTAGTATAATTTCATAATTGTTATTAATTATTTGTCGAACCTTTGATCCTGTTAATTGAATAACGGCTCTGACCTTCGTGTCTCCCTTAATTGGGGGTTACCAGGAGGTGGGGTCGTTACAATGATAGAATCTCATTATTCATGATATGTGATATCAAACCAAGCACATAGATACTTGTTAGAGAAAAATCTACCAGACATACTCACCTTGAGAATGACACATGGAAACCATGATTGGTAGTTAGATTCATCTCTCATAGTGATGGTGATGATTGTGGTTCTTAGACATGAAATCATTACACTCGTCACATGTCATTCAGTTTATTTTGACATCATCCACTGTGATCCTGAATAAGGGTTGTCATAAAGGTGGTGCCCGGGTTCATTGTGACACATGGGGATGAGTGTGAGTGATGTAGATGGGATTTGTCCCTCCTATAGGAGTTTGATATCTTGGCCACTTGATAAGTGAGTCTGGGAAAGGCATGGCCATGCTAGTATGAGACAATATGTAAAATTGATCTTACACATATCTCATACAATTTTTCTAGGTCAAGGAAGATGGATTGAATGTTAAAGAGGATGACCATTCCATGCCTCAAGTTTAATCTGGATATCAGAGACAAAGGAACTATACAGTCACCATAACACCAATCATAGATTCTAAGTTAAGTTGTTCTCCAACTTCTCCAATTACTTGGGTAGAAATAAAGTCTTCCTAGATACCAATCATTATTTGTGAAATCATAATATGATTATAAATATCACTGCTAACGTAATTACCGGGTCACATACATAGGATGTAATTAGAATAGGAGTATAATTGTTGACGTGATTCAAAATGTTCCAAATCAAACTGATTACTAAAATATTTAGGCAATCTACCAGAATAATATTCGAATATGATCTGAGTTAATTGGTTAAAATGTTTAAGCTAATTAATTAGATTTATTTGTTAAATCGGAAGGTTATTCCCAAGCAAATGAGTAGACGGGATGACAAAACTAGTTAATCAATTAACATGATTAATTAGTTAATTAATTGATTCCAGCATATTCTTTTAATAGTGCATGAGTGGCTCATTTTAAATCCATCTGCAACCTTTTATTTATCTAGGGGGTTAGAAAAACCCTACTTCCTTTCTTATGCTATTTATAGGGGCATGACAACTGGATTTTAGATATGCTCTAGGAGGCACACTCTTATACGTGAACCCTAGTTGTCATCGTTCAAAGAGAGAAACTGACACTAACACATCATTAAGTAGAAGGATACTCCGTTCCTCCATCTTATGAGGCATGATGTGGAGTTCCAGTCCATCTATGTAGACAAAGTAAAGACACAAAAGTTGAGTTGCCTATGTTATGAGGACGGACGAGAATTGTCTGTGCATGCGAGGAGAAACACACATCACTATGTGAAGGGATGTTTCCGTACTTGCTCCGCGATGAGGTATATCCCACACACCCTATTTCTGAATACGTTGTTATAGACGCGATCTGCTAGTAGGGTATTTGGAGAACATTAAATATTTTTATTACTTCTGTTGCACCTATCGCCTCCACAAAAACCCAATAGTGGTATCAGAGCCTCTTTGATCTACAAAGTAATTGGATTTTATTCAATATGATTGGACTTCTATATATCATTTTCCATGGTTGCATGTGATACAAACTTAAAACTTCTAATGTACATATCAAACCTAATTCCACATACACCGTACACCTATTATTTTTTACTTGATAGATGGGGTCGACTATAGAAAAATATGATTTTTCCTAGTGCATGAAAGTAAAATTTTGTAGACCTTTCAGGGGCGCTGCCTGTAGACCCTGTGAGAGGCGGCCTCCCCTCGACCCCCGCCCACTGACTAGGCAGCAAGATTCACACATAGGGGCATTGCCCCTGTGTACCCCACCTAGTCTGTGTGGGAGTCAAAATTATTTAATGGAGAATGTTGTGCATTAAAAGAACTTCAATCTTAATGTATATATGTTTATATGGATATATCTATAAAATCACACTCGTCTCCATTAAAAAATATTTTGTGTGGCGGATGCATGCATGGTTATGGCCTAGAACCCCTATTGTGAATATTTGTGGTTGGATGTATTCATTTGTAGATGGATCATTTGTATAAGTATTTGACTTGCATGCCGAGCCTCATCTATTATCTCAAAGTGTAACTAATTATGTTCCCACTAAACTCCCCTTGAATGTAACTTGAGGTTCTTCTCATATTATGTAATAGAGATATGAATAGATTTAGTTTGGAAGACTTGATGTGAATAGACAACTTGAAGATCCAACTCCAAGGAGAATCTATAGAGAGGCAACTCAAAGATCCAACACCAAGAAGCATCCATGAAGTTGTTCACCTTGATGATGTCAAATGCATGTTCATGTGATTTAATAGGTTGGCATTGCATGAGATGCAAAAGACTATAGGAGGATAGTAATATTTTTTGGCTCCAAAGGATTACAGTAGTATGGACATAACTAATGCTTACATGTTCTTGGATTTCATGTCTATGGTTTGTAATATGTGGATATAGTATGTATATGATACATATTATAAGTATGTGGTGTTGGATATGTATGTGTATATATATAAAGCCCCTCAAGTATAATATTAAGTCTTAGATGCTTTCCATAAGAAACACCCATGAAAAAATGACCGACTAAGTGTAGGTTATGCCAAAGTGTGGTGTGTTGTCCATATCATGGAAGTGTGATGATAGATATGTAGATATGTCAAAGCAGGGTGCATATTCTATCATGTTGGCTTATGGGTTAGGCTTAACTAGGTGATCTAATGAGATCAAGTACCTAGAAGAATGGAGATGGATTGTGATAAAGAGTTGTGCACACCATTTATCCAAGAGTTGTATATGATGTAATTGGTAAATGTTGCCTACCTAAATAGTCAAGTTGTGGGTGATCAACCAAAGTTGACTCATCATTTGATGAAATATAGATCTTGGCTCACTAGAAGACTGTACGATGCAATCTTCTGAATTGATAAATAAGGGTTATCAGTTTGAACAAAATAGTGAGAGAGATAATTAATTAAAGGCCTAATGAAATATTGTCAAATTTTATTTTAATAAAATCAAATAAAAAGTGTTTTGACAAACTATAAGTCTTTACTTATAGAAACAAATGATGACAAATAACACATTTTACTTGTGATAGGTCCTTGAGAAGGATACGCTAAATGGGAATAATTTCAATGACTAGTTCAGGACACTTAGAATTGTTCTACACAAGAGCGCAACCTCTATATCCTGGAAACACCTGAGCCAGATAAACATGCTCCCTATGTGCCTAAGTCTGGTAGGGATGATTACAAGAAGCACTCTGAAAATGCCACGGATGTACAGTGCCTGATGTTGTTCTCAATGAACTATGATTTGCAGAGACAACATAAGAACGTGGTTGTGATTGAGATGGTAACACATGTTAAGAGTATGTATCAAGATCAGGCAAGACATGAGATATATGATGTCTCCATGGTGTTATTCAAGTGCAACATGGCAGAAGGAGATCCAGTAGGTCCCCATGTGCTCAAGCTTATTGGGTATGTGGAGAACCTTCCAAGATTGGGATTTCCTTTGGGTCAAGAGTTAGCCACAGATGTGATTCTGCAGTCACTGCCAAAGTCTTAAAGCCAGTTTGTAATTAACTACAACATGAACAATTTTGACAAGTTGTTGTCAGGATTGCTTGTCATGTTGAGAACATTTGAAGCACAAATAAAGCAAGACAAGCCAATTATATGATTATGATCAGTAGAAAAGGGAAGTCAAAGGTCAAAGACAAAGCTAAGAATAGTTCTAAAGCTAGCCTAAAACCCAAATCTTCTACACTTAAAGCAAAGGGAGGGGTGAATAAGGGAGGCAAATGTCACCACTGTCACCAGAATGGACATTGGAAAAGTAATTGTCCTTTCTACGTGGAGGAACTGAGGAAGAAGAAGGAGGGGATAGAGATCTCCACTTTAGGTATATACATTGTTGAGATAAACTTATCTACTTTTTCATCTTGGGTACTAGATACTGGATGTGGATCTCACATATGCTCGAATATGCATGATCTGAAAAGAAGTAAGCCTTTACAAAAGAGTAAGGTTGAACTGTGTGTTGCAAATAGATCAAGAGTTGCTTCTATTATAGTTGGAACCTATAATTTATCTCTGCCCATGGAGCTTGTAATAGAGTTAAGGAACTGCTATTTTGTACCTGCCATAAAAAGAAACATTATTTCTGTATCTTGTATGGATAAGGATGGATATGAATTTCATTAAAGAATGGTCAATGTTCTATTTTAAAGAATGAGATCTTTTATGGCAAAGCCCCGATTTGGCATTGTCATCTTGGGTACATCAACGAGTAATGCATATCTAGACTCCATAAAGATGGTTATCTAGACTCTTTTGAATTTGAATCAATAGAGACATGTCAGTCTTGTTTGTTGGGCAAGATGACCAAAACTCCCTTCTCTGGTAACAGTGAGAGGGCTAGTGATCTATTAGGACTCATTCATACTAATGTATGAAACCCTTTTATAACAAATGCTAGAGGTGGTTATTAGTACTTCATTACCTTTATTGATGACTTCGGTAGGTATGGTTGTGTTTACTTGATGAAACATAAGTTAGAAACTCTTGAAAAGTTCAAGGATTTCATGCATGAAGTACAAAACCAACTTGGAAAAAGTATTAAAAAAACTTTGTTTTGATCGAGGTGGAGAGTACTTAAGCCAAGAGTTTGAGGACCTTCTATGAGCTTATGGTATCATCTCACAATGGACTCCACCTAGAACACCACAACATAATGGTATATCAGAAAGAAGAAATCACACATTGCTAGATATGGTGTGATCAGTTTTTCCGATCTTCCAAATTCATTCTGGTGTTATGCTCTACAAACTACAACGTTTACACTTAACTGTGTACATATAAATCGGTTCAAAAGACACCATATGAGACATGGACTGGAAAGTGTTCCAAAATGTCTTTTATGAGGGTTTGGGAATGTGAAGATCATGTGAAGAAAATGTTTCCTAAAAAGCTTGACCCTAGATTATGTATATGTTATTTTGTTAGTTATCCCAAAGAAACCAAGGGATCTACTTGTATAACCCAATTGACAACAAAGTGTTTGTTTTTAAGGATGTTGCATTCCTAGAAAAGCAATTCATTTCTAAAGGAATCAGTGGGAGGAAAGTAGAACTCAAAGAGGTTTGAGACAAACAAGAAAGCATTGAACCTGTAGAGGTACAAGAGGGACACAGAGAACCACAAACTATTGTGGAATCTCTAATTCCTCACATGATAGGGGAACCTTGTAGATCTAGTAGGACACACCTTTTGGCAAATAGATTTGGTTATCTACAGACTCAAGAAGGCAATGAGTCAGTCTTCGATGATGAGACAACTACCTACCTAGAAGTTGTTAAAGGACCAAATTCTGAGAAATGGCTTGAGGCGATGAGATGTGAGATAGAATCCATGTACACCAAATAGGAATGGATCTTGGTGGATCCACTTGAAGGGGTAAACCTATAGGATGCAAGTGGGTCTTCTAGAAGAAGATTGACATGGATGGTAATGTACAAACTTACAAAGGTTGATTGGTTGCAAAGGATTTCAAACAAGTTCAAGGTGTTGACTATGACAAAACCTTTTCTCTAGTTGCCATGGTTAAGTCCTTCAGGATCATGCTTGCCATTGTAGCTTATCATGACTATGAGATTTTACAGATGGATGTTAAAACTGCATTCCCTAACGGGAATCTTCTTGAGAATGTGTATATGAAAATACCTGAGGGTTTTATAAATCCAAAGGACATAAATAAAGTTTGTAAGTTATAAAGGCCAATGTATGTATTTAAGAAAGTATCTTGGAGCTAGAATCTCAATTTGACAAAACAATCAAAGTGTAACATCCCAGGATTTGAGGCCTCGGATAACATGATCTTAAAAGGAATGATTGGACTACCCATATCACCAAGGTGCACCTCCTTTTTCGGGAGCTCATCACTAAAGAACTCCATAGTTAAGTTTGCTCAGCTTGGAGTAGTACTAGGATGGGTGACCAGTCAGGAAGTTGATCCTGGCTTGCGCGTTAGTGAGGACAAAGTGCGCAGTTAAGGCTAATGGTGGTCTGTGGGGCCAGACATCATTCCTGAAACTCTACTAGAGCCTTGGGCAGTGAGCCCGGGCGTTAAAAATGGTATCAGAGTCATAACCCCTCCAGTAGGTGGGGCCCACATGGGCATGTGGCATGCCAGTCTTGAGTCGTGCGGTCCAGGCAAGTTGGAAAGGGATATCCGTAGAGATGAGATGGAGCCGCCCTTGCGCTGGTAGCCGTGGATGGGAGCTGGGTGTCCATGGGCCATTGTGGGTCTGCACTGAAATGGGGTCAGATTATGAGGCCATATAGTTGAGCCTTGACGAGGACGTCAAGAGTCTAAGTGGGGGAGATTGTAACATCCCAGTATTTGAGGCCTCAGATAACATGATCTTAAAAGGAATGATTGGACTACCCATATCACCAAGGTGCACCTCCTTTTCCGGGAGCCCATCACTAAAGAACTCCATAGTTAAGCGTGCTCAGCTTGGAGTAGTACTAGGATGGGTGACCAGTCGGGAAGTTGATCCTGGCTTGCGCGTCAGTGAGGACAAAGTGCGCAGTTAAGGCTAGTGGTGGTCTTTGGGGCCAGTCATCATTCCTGAAACTCTACTAGAGCCTTGGGCAGTGAGCCCGGGCGTTACACAAAGAGTTTGGCTTTAGTCAAAATGAAAATGAACCATGTGTTTACAAGAAGGTTAGTGGGAGCATGCTTGTATTCCTGATATTGTATGTGGATGACATAGTATTGATAAGGAATGACATCCCTACTTATATAGATGGTAAAGACTTGGCTAGGAAATACATTCTCTATGAAAGACTTAGGAAAAGCATCCTACATTCTAGGAATCAAGATATATAGAGATAGATCTAGAAGAATTATTGGTCTAAGTCAGAGCACATACATTGACAAAGTGTTGAAGAGGTTCAACATGAAGAACTCAAAGAGAGGAAACCTGCTCATGTCTCATGTTGTTAACATCTCTAGAGATCAATGTTCCAATTCTTGTTATGTACTCGTCCGGATGTATCATATGCCTTGAGCATGATGACCAGATATCAGTCAAATGGCAGTGAAGGTCACTGGATTGATGTAAAGAACATCCTTAAGTACTTGAGAATAACTGAGGATCAATTCCTTATCTATGGCAGTGAGGAAGAGTTGGTGGTAAAGGGTACACTAATGCAAGCTTTCAAACTGGCGAGGATGATTACAAATCACAATCTAGATTTGTGTTTTTCCTCAATAATGGAGTTGTGAGCTGCAAGAGTTCTAAGAAAGAGATAGTTGCCTATTATAAAATGGAGGCCAAGTATATTTCTGCATCTAATGTAGAAAAAGGAGGTTGTTTGGATCAAGAAGCTCATCTCAGAATTGGGGTGGTTACAAGCATCGCCGATGTATTTGAGCTATATTACGACAACAATGGGGCTATTTCACAAGCTAGGGAACCTAGATTACATTAGAGTTTCAAGCATATAGAAAGGTGGTTCCTCTCATATGAGAAATTGTACATCGAAGAGATGTGAAGATTTCTAGAGTACCAATAGAGAGCAATGTGGTTGACCCCTTGACAAAAGCACTTTTGCAGTAGAAGCATGAAGGTCATGTTAGTTCACTTGGGATTAAATTTATGGGGGATTGGCTCTAAGTGCAAGTGGGAGTCTTTTAGCATGTATTCCTAGAGAGCCAATCATCTAATGATTGTAATGTCATATCTTGCAATGATTTGATTAATAATAAAGACAATCTTCCAATTTATTCTATTTGTTCAGTTGTGAGATAAGGATATAACATAATAAATGTCTAAAGAATGTCATTACTCAATGACATATGTCTTTGGGTTGAGGACCTGAACAATGAGATCATACATATGTCAAGAGTGTATACATTCTTATTATGTCCCTAGTCGGATGTTATTATGGAAGGCTAATAGAGATCAATGACACTTTAGACTAGAGTATGTTGGTTGATGACAAAATCTCATTAGTCATGATATGTGATATCAAACTAAGCACATAGATACTTGTTAGAGAACATTGTATCGAATAGAGCCACTTTGAGAATGACACATGGAAACCATCATTGGTATTCAGATCCATCTCTCATAATGATGGTGGTAATTGTAGTTCTTAGACCTAAAATCACTACACTCATCACATGTCATTTAGTGTACTTTGACATCATCTATCATGATCTCAAATAAGGGTTGCCATAAAGGTTGTGCTCGGGTGCACTGTGACGCATAGGGATGACTATGAGTTATGTAGATGGGATTTGTCCCTCCTAGAGGAGTTTGATATCCTAGCCACTTGGTAAGCGAGACCGAGGAGTGCATGTGCATGTTGGTTTGAGTCAATATGTGATATAGAGCTTACACATATCTCAGACAGTCTGCTCTAGGTCAACAAACATGGATTGAACATTGAAGAGGGTGATGATTCCATTCCTAGAGTTAAATTTGGATATCAGAAACAAAGGAACTATATAGTCGATGTAACAAAAATAACAGATTGTAGGTTAAGTTGTTCTCCAATTACTTGGGTAGCAATGAAGTCTTGGTAGATACTAATCATTATTTGTGAAATCATAATATGGTAATGAATATCAATGCCAATGTAATTTGGAGCCTACCGGATCACCCATATAGGATGTAATTGGAATAAGAGTATAATTGTGGATGTGATTAGAAATGTTCTAAATCAAACTAATTACTAAAATGTTTAGGTAATGTACTATAATAATGGAATATAATCTTAGTTAGTTGATTAAAATGTGTAAGACAATTAATTAGATTTAACTATTAAGTCAGATGGCTATTCCTGAGTGAATGAGTAGAGCCAAATAACAAAATAAATTAATCAATTAATATGATTAATTGGTTAATTGATTGATTTTGAAATATTATTAATAGTCCAGGAGTGACTGGTTTGAAATGCAGCCTCAACCTTTTGTTTGTCCAAGGGTTTTGGGAAGCCCTACTTCCTTTCTTCTACTATTTATAGGGACATGACGGCAGGATTTTAGAGACACCTAAGGAGACACACTCTTGTACGTAAACCCTAGCCGACATCATCCCAAGCGAGAGAGAAGGAGAGAAACCAATGCTAACACATCATTAAGTAGAATCTAATCCTTCTCGCTGGCTTACAAATCTCGGTGTGGAGTTCCAGTCCATTTGTGTGGATGAAGTAGAGATGCAAACGTTGTGTTGTGTGCGTTAGAAGGACGGATGAGGACCGCCTATGCACGCAAGGAGAGACGCATATCACCTTGTGAAGGGACGTTTCTAGACTTCTTTCATTATGAGGTATATCCCACACACCCACTTTTTGAATACAATGTTATCGACGAGATCTACTAGTAGGGTATGTAGAGAAAATTAAATATTTTTATTGATTTTGATGCACCTATAGCCTCTACAAAAACCCAACAACGACAGTTGCAATGTTTGTTAGTGCACCATCTGTGTCAAGGGAGAGCACATGCACAAAAGGAGGAGGAATAAGAAGAGTAAAACAAAGTTGTATTGGGAAGGAAATTAATTGGATAATGGCAATTAATGTAATTATTTAATACTAATGCATATAAAGCTAACATCTTCAATCAATTAAAATAGTGGTCAAAAGAAGTCCAATTGACTAGAAATTTGACTTGTTGGTAAACAATAATGTGTGCAATAAGTTTTAATGTTATTTCACCTTTCAAAATGGTTTCACATTTTGTTACATTACTTGTAAGTTAAGTAATAAACTAACTTATTAATGTATATATTAATCAATTTTCTTAACTTATATTGTCTTTACTTTTTTTCTTTACTCAACTAGAAGTATGATGGTTCTAGAGTGACAACTTTAGGGTAAAACTGAATAATGGGTGCATTAATAGAGAAATAAATAATTTAACTAATTCTAAAATTTCATTTAAAATTATTTTTGTTAATACATGTTGTTATTTGTCTCCAATTAATACTAATATATACTTCGAATCATGGGAAAAGTGAACTCCTTTGATTTTAATTGAAATACATAAGAAAATGAGAGGGTTAGATTAGGTAATATATATTTGGGTATGTTACAATTGTCCTCCCTTTAAAGATTCATCCCTGAAATCCGCCCATTTATAACCTAGCCCACTAGTAAGCCTGACATCGACCAAATTACATTTTTTGAACTTACTAATTTATCCATTATTCTATAATTCATCAAGACTGGTTATTTACTTCATTTCTTTTCTATATTAGTTACCTAAATATCCTCTTTACAATATCATCCAAATGAGCTCATTCATCTTTGAAGCTTACCTCACTATGTTGAGTACCACTTTTGGATCAATTTATTTTATGTTATCTAATTAAAGTTCATTCTATCCATCTTAGTAATGTTTAACTATCATAGTTAGGGAGTATTTAAATTAGGTTAACCTCTTACATTTATTATTGAGTTTAGTTAATCTTAAAATCAAAGTACTCTCCCAAGGATACATAACTCAACCATTATAGGGTTAACCTATAATTCAATTAACCAACTACATATGTAACTAGGGGTAGGTCTACAAAGTCATATATACCCAAAACATCTCCTTAAACATATATTCAAACCTAGGTTTATAGGTTATAGGTTGACCCGACCGATGAAGGTGTTTCCCTCCTAAGGGATTTCTTGCTACTTAAGGCTCCATATGGTGGCGACATGGTTCATGAAACCATTGGAAAAAAATTCTTTTTGTACATGTAGTGTAATACTAAAAATACTTTTAATAATAAAATTTTGCAATGTAATTCTGAAAATGGAACCAAAATCAATACCTGAACCAAGTCAACAATTTTCCACCATCCAAAATTATACCAAATATTTTACCTCTTACTACTTTCCATTGAGGTAGTCTAATTATCCAAACATTTAGAAGGTCATAGCAAAAGCATCTTTTCACTAATAGTATAGGAGGTAATAAAAAGATTTTGAATTACACATTGTCAACTTCTACTAGATCCTAATAGTACACAACATCCATTATTCCTCACGTCACCCTAACCACAACTTAAATTGTTTCATTACAATACATCAGAGTCTTACAATCATCCATACTATCAGAAGGGATTAAGATTTTATCATCACTAGCTGGGTTACAACCATTCTGACTTCACTTGTTAAGGTAACCTATATAGTCAAACTTCTCATCCTTCAAAAACCAATTACACTATGTAGATGGGAGAGATGAACCCTTAAATATCTCAATTGAAAGTTCATAACTTCCATCAACTAATATTTGTGTATGAGGCATCTAAATATTTTTGAAAATTGTAGCCATCCCTTGGATAGAAAACTTTGGGCAAAGCTATGCTAAGACAACTCTATATCAAATGAAAGGCCTATCTAACCCTAATTGAGCTAGTTCAAGTTACTACTTATAAACAATGAACTCATTACAAATCAAACTTACATTAAATTCTAAGGTTTGTTGTCCATGCATGCCCAGTCCTCATATGTGTGTTCATGTAAAAGTACACTCTATAGTCATTGATGTAACCTCCCATGAAGTGAGAGATAGAAACTAATCAATAGAAGAGTCAACCTTACCCTAAGGGAACTTCTACCTCCATAGAGAGTATAGATGTAACTATATTGCCCTCAAAATTAAGTCTCAACCACATGGTGGCTTGGAGAGTGGAAGTCACCATATTAGATAGGGATTGAAATGCTAATTGGTATTCCATGATTTTGGGATAGGTTTATCAATAAACCATATAGCTTAACTTAATTTCCTAATTAAGGAACAAGAGTCCATATCTTTAAATAGCCAGATTATCGATGGATTTTAGCTCAAATACCTATTGTAAATAGTTAGATATGAGAGGGAGGAACATTCCTCACTTCATTGATGAATAAAACAACCCAAATCCAAACATACTACAATAGAAAAGGAGATATTTCATTTTTATTTCTTATATGATATTCGTCATAGAGAACATCTTTATAAAGAAAAATATATAAATATTCAAATTATTACAAGATATTTCATATAAATTGTTACACAACCTAAAGGTGGCATTATTAGGTAAAAGGCTACATATAGTTGTACATAAGGTCATTTGTAGAGGGTGGACTATCATACCAACCCATCATCAACTCCAAACTCCTATAATGTTCTTCATGAATCATTGTCCTCTAATACACCTACGCCTAGGTGGTTTTGGAACAACACCTAAAAAAATAAATATAGAGGTATGGGTCTGAAAGCACTATGTATGTGCATAATAAACATAATTGAACATTATTAGATGTGTAAGAATAGAGAGGGATGTTGTCAATAAAATTAGGGGGCTTACATATGTTGCAAGTTCAAGAATATATAGTTCAAGGATATATAACACAAGAATGAGACAATAAAAAATACAGGAGCAATATAATCATATCAAAGATCTTGTCCAATAATTCACAATAATAATAAGATGTGCATGCAGTTTAGACTAGGTCAATCTATTGTAGGGTCAAGACACAATAGGATCCCAAATCAGGGGAGTAGGGGGATCAAACCTCGATCCTTCAAGGATAAGGGGTATTAGAACCCAGATACCCACGTATAGGGGGTATGAAAACCCCAATACCCAATATATAAAAATGGGGCACATGTCTAATATTTATGGTTGTATGAAAGTACTACTACTCTATACTACTAGTCTAATAAGCATGCAATGTAGCATGGTAAGATGAAATGATTCCATAAACAATATATTTAAAAATATCCATGATAAGGATGGAAATTAGGGTAATAAACTCAACATTACTAGATAATTTCACATTTAAGAAGATATAAAAGAATCATATTTGATAAGGTATGGAAATTATGTCAAGAAGAAGAAATATTCATATGTATCATTATGGAAAATTGGTTTATAGTCATGTTAGTTATCAAATTTAAATAAGCATTGTGCATACCTGACCTCCATGACTAAGCTTGTCTCTAGGGGAAAATATACATTATGTCCTTCTCAACCTAAAAGTATTTTATACACACATTAGTCCAACATTTACCATTCATAATAGAAAGTATATCTAAACCTAGATTGGTCACCTAATGTCAAGTTAAGGTTTAGGAATACCCATATGTGTATGACATTATTATAGAAGGTTATATATCTTGAAGGTTCAAGTTATTCTTTGTCAATATTTATAGTCAAGGTTTCGTACCAAATAACCATTTCTATCACAATCAGTGATTTTCTTTATAACTTTATCTTTCTCTACCTAAGTTTAAGTACTTCAATGTCATTCATTATTATATTAAAAAGACCTTCTTATATGTATTTCTATCATATTCTAACTTTTAATGGGCATGAATGTCTTTTTCTTAACTTGCCTTTCTTACTATATAATGACTATACGTCCTCATGATCTAAATGAAGGTATAGTCATAATATATAATTGATATATACTGAGTTTTTTTTGTAACTTATTGTTTATAGATCTAGTAGAATATATGAGCATTTTATCATTATGGTTACATTGGTTAACTTAGTCTACTTATCTAAAAGGATATGTTTCATATTTGTAACATCCAAATTATCATATATTCCATTCCAAAGTATTATATTAGTTGATTTGTAGTATTAATACAATAATTGAACTATATAACTATGTATAACTCTACTTAAGTAAATGGATATATATATATAATACACTCGAGTGTACAGATCTCATGAATACACTCAAGTGTCTTGGCATATCAAGACTATTTTTTACAAAATGTAAACCATTGATCTTCACCGTCATACTTTAACTAGGCTACATACAAATTTTGAGCCCATTTGGATGAGTGTAAGTCACTCATCCAAGGGAAACAAAATTGACGTGTGAAACTAATTTGAAATGTATACTTTTTGCAGTCTTTATAACATGACCTATAAATGCCCAAATGTGCTCAAATTTTGCGTATGAGCTATTCACAGCATGTTTAAGAAGATCAATGGATTAGATTTTTGAAAAAAATATTACATCATGAAAAACTACTTGAGTGTATTCTAGCCTAACTCTCTCTCTCTCTCTCTCTCTCTCTATATATATATATATATATATATATATATATATATGCACACATATATATATATGTATGTATACAAAATGATACAATAGGATGTAGATGGCTTTAAATAACTTAATTTGCTAAACATGTATTTCAATATTGTTACCCATTCTTTCATTTCCATTATCTCATCAATAAAGATCTTAATAACTTAAATGCTAGATATCAATCAAGAATCTGTCTAACAACCAAACATCTACATATTTTCTTACCATGACCAATCTAGATCAGTTCCTTGATAACCTTATTCTAACCCTTGTACATTTTATAGTCTTGATATAGATGGTCTTTATGGTCCATTGTCTGGGGGATATCCAATTGAGTCTCTCCAGAGGATACATAAGACATGCACTTGTAACATACTCAAATTGTAGGTATTTTCCTTAATATTATTGATATCTTTATCCAATTAAATATAATGTAGTGACTTTCCCCTAAATTAAGATACTTTAGACCTAAAATATCATATTTAAATAATACATTTTATGTAAAGAACTTATATACAAAATCACCACTATAAGTTTAAGGTCTTATTAGTAAATACCCTAATCTTAGATTTGACTCACTAGAATGTCCTTGTACATGAGGTGAGGAAGATCAAGGATTAACACATTAATTAGAATCAAAATGCAGTTATACGGGGATCTTATGTAGTAAATATACATTTTATATAAAAATAATAAATGGATACCTCAAATGTTTTAAAAATGCAACATAAATGCCAAAATCGAATTTCTTATGGTCCATTTTGGTAACCCACCAAACTTGAGGTTAACAGGAAGTCAAACACCCTCTTTAATTGGCTAAATAAAGAGAAAACTAATGTGAAATGTATTCAATTCAATTTATTATATAACTGGACCAGTGTTCAGCTAATTAATCATTGATCAAGCAGATGAAGTGTTATCTATAATTTTATGATATGAATATTATGCATGTTCTAATCGAACGACATGCCTGCATCTTCAAGCTTTGTTAAGTAGCTCAAAGCTGCTGAATAGACTAGACCTTCGATTGACCATATCTCCCTCTACTATTAATTGTACTGAGTGATTCTTTCCCCTTTGAATTCGAATTGACCAAATGTACCCCTTGATATATTTCTCATTAGCTTTATTTACCAATAATAGAAATAGCCAACTTGGCCCTAAAACCCCTTCGTCGTTGCCCACCCTTTGACCTATATATAAACTACCCTAGAATGAGAACTAACAATGCATTTTAGTCAACACTCAGAGATACATCCACTCCCTTCCCACTCTATTCCAAAAAAAGCTGCAAAAATTTCTACAACAACATTGTTCTTCTCCTCTGGCCATTTCAAACCAAGGATGAGCAACCATATCATCTCCTACCAAATTGACACTTCAGTAAGAAGTCCCTCACCTTCTCCATGGTTTATTGCATTCTTCCCTCGACATATTCTACTATGTTTCACTCTTATCTATTGATGCTACTCATAGATTATCTTTTCACCATGACTGGAGCACTTATAAACTTTTGTGCACCTCCCAACCTTGCTAAGACATTGTTGAGTACATCTTTCCACATAGATTTCACCTAGTATTATCCCTCTTGTTGTATTGGGTTGCTTAACCACCCTAAGATGATATCATTCGACTTCATTGGATGCTATTCAAGTTGTGATCATACAGGTCGATGATACCAAGTCCTGAATTGACCTAGGTATCCTTGGCACTCCGATCACATAATTAATGTAGGAATGGCATTCTTGGATTTTTCTCTTCTCATTGTATTAGTCAAAATCTAAGTCAAGTAAGATGACCACATCGACCTAGTTTTGGGTCTAATAGTGTCGCACCTCGTAGGTAAAAACATCATAGGATTTCTTAATTTAATCAAGAATGTTTTATATTGTGAAAATCATAATAAATAATGTATAGCTCAAAAAGTACATAATAATAAATGTGCCTAAAAGTGATGGCGTCCTTAGGGTTTGGATGTGAAGGTGGTGGAGGTTGTGGCAGAGGCCTAGGCGGTAGGGGTTTTGTCCATCAAAACTGGTCGCCAGAGTACCCTTCTGAAGTGGAGAGCACATCCAGGCACAAGGACGATGAATCTACAAACTTGTCCATCGATGTAGATGTGGACATGGAAGGAACATTAGGAAAAGTTGATTCATCAAAACCCTTTTATAAAGGCGCTACTGTTGGAAAACTAAAGGCACTCTCACATACCTTAATCACATATCACCAAATCTGATCAAGGATACTGACATGTCGATTGATATGTCTAGCGTTCTTCCTTCGATCATGGTTTGCCGCGAAGTGATTCAACCTCTTCTGGAACCCCAGAAACATGTTACTGTTGTCAAGGCCATCAGCATTAACATCAGTTTTCAAGTCCTGGTTAATGAGATCCAATATTTGTGGCACCCTACTGAATCCTTTCACGTGATCGACCTTGAGCATGGCTACTATATCATTCAGTTCACTAACCAGGAAGATTTCTTAGTCTCTATGACAGGTGGGCCGAGGACTGTTTTATCAATTACCTATATGTGTAATCATGGTCCCCGTCCCTCTGTCCTTCTGACCCAATACCCAGGAGGTTAGTGGTGTGGGTTAGAGTACCCGACCTCCTAGTCTTCCTCTATTAAAACTAGCTACCATGGAGCATTGGCAACTTGATCGGGAAGACAATCAATATTGATTCCAACACCTCCTAGGGACACAGGGGAAAATTCGCCCAGATCGCAATGGAGGTTGAGACATCCAAACACCTCCTCCTTACTGTCTTCATAAACAACAAACACTTCTGTCTCTAGTATGAGAATCTACCTTCCATATGCATGAAGTGTGGCAAGGTTGGCCACACTGATTTTAAGTGCAAATTTGTCACCTCTACCTACCCTGAAGAAGCCTCGTTGTCTGTCCCAGTTCCTTTGCATGGTATTACCTACACCATGGCAATCCAAGCTAAAAAACTAGATAGACAGAAACCTCAACCATAGAACAAATCCATGTAGAAGAACTTCGACAAAGTTGGGAGTAAGTCCCATAAGACGGGTGATGACATCCCCATATCAGACAGTGAGGACACTGGTGATGAAAGCAAGTGGGAGACGACTATGAGAAAAAAAAAAGCTAGCCAAAATGCAATCCACTAATATAAAAGACAATAAAGATAAACCTAAAGACACCACCAAGTAGACTTTAGAGGATCCCAAGTCAGACACTGCAGTATATTTGTGAGAAGATGAAATCCACAATCCCCAAATCTAATCAATCCTACCAATTCTAGGCAGCAAAGTTGGGCACCACCTCATACCAGTGTATCCCCCTTCTTCACCAAGGATAAGGAGGTAATGGATCTGTGATGTTGAGGAACATGAAAATCATTTATCTATCTGTACATAGTCCCGACAGAGTCAGGAAAAAAGGACGTACCCATGAACCACCAGGAGATGAGGAACAACCAACCCCCCGACACCTAAAGATGTTGCTTGCACTTTGGAGTTCCCAGATCAGAAGGAACTCAGCCATGAGGATACATCTATGAATGATGAAGCACATGGTGATGCACATGTTGTGGGACTGTGCGCCACCATCAATTGATCTTTTTCCACCCCTCTTCTTTCCAATAGTTTCTTTAATGAAGGCATGTTGTTGGAACATTCAAGGAGCCCGTGGTAATGATAAACTTTACATCATGAAAGATTTAAAACCTTCACACAAATTGCAACTTCTTGAAATTATTGAACCAAGATGCGGCGGTCTTGTTGTTGCAAATATCATTCATCGAGTGGGCTTCCCCACTTCCCACAGGGTTGAATCCATTGGGTTTTTAGGTGGTATCTGGCTCATGTGGGATAACTCTCACTATAATATTGAGATTCTTAGCAATCACCATCAGTTCATTCACTATAAGATTGATGATGAATGGTTTCTAACCATCATTTCAGTAAAGTCCAAATATGAAGAAGAGAAAATTTCTTTAGAACTGATTGGAGGAACTATCTACAAACATCCCCTTTGCTTGGGCTGTTATGGGTGATTTCAACACCATGTTAGACACCTATGAAAAGAAGGGCGAGGCATATCTTGATAGATTTGCATTTGCTCACTTCAATGAATTTCTTCTAAATGCAAGCCTCTCAGATACAAGGAGCCAAGGACAATTTTTCACCTTTCCTCAGGGACAAGTCCAGGAATGCCTTGATCGAGCCATTATAAATAATGAATGGCTACAATGCTACCCAGATTCCACAGTCATTGTTCTTCCTCGAGTTGACTCAGATGATAATCCTTTTCTCCTTTACAACTACACCCGTTCTAGTGGGGGGAAATTTGTCTTCAAGACCAAAGCAATTGGCACTTCACTCCTACCTTTCACACAGATGTCATGCCTACTTGGAACAACAATGTTTCCTTCACTGAAGCCCTGCACATGTTCAAAGGTGTGGCCAAAAAATGGGATTGCAAGTGTATTAATCATCAACGCAAGGAGAAGGAAATGATTCTCAAGCATATAAACCAATTCCAGGTATCATCTTAAGTGCCCAACACTCATAATTCCATTGATGACTCCATCTTATTATAGGAACGTTACAACTAGCTTCTCCTTTGGGAGGAGGCTGACTAGAAATAGAGAGCCCACATTGGTTAGCTCACCCTTGGAAAGAATAACACCAAAATTTACCATTCCTATGTCCAATCTCACCGCCATTACAACAAGATCAACCATCTGGATCATAATCCTCTTCTCCTTTGCAACTACACCCATTCCAGGGGGAAAAATTGTCTTCAAAACCAAAGCAAGTTGGTGCTTCACTCCTACCTTTCACACAGATGTCATGCCTACTTGGAACAAAAATGTTCCCTTCATTGAATCCATGTGCACTTTCAAAGGTGTGACCCAAATATGGGATCGCAAGCATATTAATCATCAATGCAAGGAGAAGGAAATGATTCTCAAGCATATAAACCAATATCAAGTATCATCTCAAGCGCCTAATGCTCATAATTCCACTGATGACTCCATCTTATTACAGGAACGTTACAACCAGCTTCTCCTTCAGGATGAGGCTGACTGGAAATAGAGAGCCCACATTGATTGGCTCTCCCTTGGAAACAATAACACCAAATTTTACCATTCATATGTCCTAGCTCGCCACCATTACAATAAAATCACCCATCTAAAAGACTATATGGGTGATTGGGTGATCTCCCATTTAGGAGTCCAATCTCTCATTCACAACTTCTTCTCTGACCTCCTCACAGCTTCCTCCAAGCCTGACCCACTGCGTGTTGAAGCTTATATAGGTGTCTTCCCACCTATAGCCCCTGACGTATTCAACAAGCTCCTCTCCCACCTGACTATTGAGGAAATGAGAAGCACCCTCTTTCTCATGGCTCCATCCAAAGCGCTTGGCCTCGATAGAGTCTACAACGAGTTTATGCAAAATAGCTAGCATAAAATTGGCGGCTCAATTGTTCAAACCTTCAATGAAACTTTCACCACTGAGAAGATTGACTCTGCTCTTGCTGACTCCCATATGGTGTTGATACCTAAAGTTAAAGCACCACAAAGCTACAATGATCTCCAACCTATTTCTTTAAACAATGGGTGCTTTAAACTCATCTCTAAAGTCTTGGTTGAGCACATTAAACCTTTGCTCAATGACTGGATCTCTCCTTCTCAATCAGCTTTCATTCCTGACAGGCTCATAAGTGACAATATCTTGCTTATCTAAGAGGTGATTCATTCCATGAAAACTAAATCATTAAAGAAGAAGTGGATGTGAATATTAAGCTTGATCTGTCAAAATACATTGGCCGCATGAGTTGGGATTTCTTTAGTGACACTCTCAACAAAATGGGCCTTCTGCCAAAAATCTATAACTTGATCATGAAAATTATCACCCAAGGCTCTACCTCCATTCTTTGGGAAGGAGTGCATCTCCAACTATTTAAGGCCTCTCAAGGAGTGAGACAAGGCAACCCAATCAACCCCTATGTTTTTATGTTCTGTATGGAGAGATTAAGTTAGGAAATCTCGAAGGTAGTTTCTGAGGGAAGATGGAAACCTATGGTGTTATCTCGAGGAGGAACCAAGCTATCCCATGTCTTGTTCACTGGTGACATCTTACTCATAGGTGAAGCCTCAACAGCTCAAGCGAACACAATCAATGAAATCCTTGCAAACTTTGCTCTTGTCTCGGGCCAGGTAATATCAATAGAAAAATCCAATGCTTTTTCAGTGTTGACACCCCTAGACCCATAGTTTAGGCTATCAGCAGGAGTTTGGGCTTCCCCTAGACTAATGACTTTGGGAAATATCTAGGGGTGTCTATCCTTCATCACCGGGTCAACAAGGACACCCATGAAAGCATCATTTCATCGATTCACAACTGTATGAATAGCTAGTCCATGCATCATCTGTCTCTTATAGGTATGATCACCTTGGTAAGAACCCTACTTCAAGCTATACCCAAGTATACAATGCAATCCATTCTGCTTTCTCCTTCACTCTGTGATGACGTTAATAGGCATGTCTGATGGTTCATTTGGTCTGGCAATTGGGACCATAGGAAACTGTCACTTGTCTCGTGGAAGAAATTCACAGCTAACAAAGGCATTGGAGGCCTAGGTATAAAGGGCACGTGTGATCAAATTTAGGCGCTCATGCTCAAGAATGTTTGGTCATTACTCAATCAGCCGTCCAAGCTTTGGGTTAAGATAATGAAGGAAAAATATGCAAGGACGGGTCATATCTCCAACAAACATGGTTCTTCTACTTGGAATTTTATCAAAAGGCATGTATCAAACATTCAGAACCTTTTCTGTAAGGTAGTCAATGATGGTGAAACTACAAATGTGTGGTCTGATCGCTAGCTTCAAGGAAATTCTGTGCGAGATTTCCATCCTGATATACAAACACCAATTGAACTTTAGACTATGTTAGTAAGTTCAATGAAGCTCGAAAATGGTGAGTGGGACTAGGGATTTATACATCAATTCCTACCAACAACCACATGGAAAATCATTGTGGCTACACCCACTCTGATTCCCAACAGTGGGCATGATCTCTGGGGATGGCATTTTGAACTGATTGGATACGTTACATCTAGATCTGCTTATTGCTGGGTACGAGCGAATAAAGAAGTTTATACCCTAGGTCAATGGAGAGATATTTGGAGCTCACCTTTTCCAACATGAGTCAGAGTTTTTCAATGTCTCCTTGAGCACAAAGCACTCCTCACAAACTTAGAAAAGCAATGACAACATATTGAGGTTACTAAAATCAGCACCTAGTGCAACAATGGCCTCGATACTCTAGTACATGCACTACGGGATTGCCACTTTAGTAGGGCCATCTGGATTGTGCTGGGAGCATATGACGACCACTTCTCCCTTCAATAGGATGACTCGAGTTCATCTATAGCCCAGGCTCTGAAGGACATCACCACTACACCACATCTACACCATATTGCATGCTAGTATGCATGGAACTATTACAATGAACAAGCCCATAAAGGAATCTTAAAACCTGCCTCTATCAAAGACTCATTCATCAGAGAGTGTGCATCTACAATCCAAAAATCTTCTAGCATGATCTGCCCAACAAGAAAGAAAGTGGTTGCACAAGCAAAAATATCTGCTTCAGTCCAAATCAGCAACTACTATATAATGGTAGATGCTTCCTTCCATATAAACTCTTCATCCTTCAAGCTTGGTATACATGTGTTTGATAGTCAGGACACATGTTTCCTTGGTAGTGGCTTCCCCTCAAGTATCTCCTCTGCCCTTGAAGGTGAGATTCAAGTAATTATCAAAGACCTTGAGATCAGTTTAACTCGTCAATGGAGCAATGTAAAGGTCCTTTCCGACTCTTCACAAGCAATCTCAATGGCTAACTCTAATGATGATAACCTTCTTAAGTTCAAACCCCACATCACTAGAATCAAGGGACTCCTATACCACCTTCAAGGAGCAATGATAGATCATATCCCTAGAACAAAAAATAATGTAGAAAATTTATTAATAAGGCATGCTCAAAATTTGTATTTGCACTTTCTTTTTTGGTCGACAGACCTAGGTGCCTCAATATGAGACAAATGTAGATATTTCTTCTATTTTGACCTACAGTAGAGTGTGGGATGAATAAGAATTAGGCTCTATCTACACACAAAAAGTACATACTAATCTATTTTTGACATGCAATTTTCCCCCCAAATTTAATGGAAAACATTTTAGAGTCAAAATCCATTGTTTTCAATATGGTATTTTGAAGTTTAATAAGTTGGAATACATTTATAATAAACATTTATAATGGAGTTAGGTATCAAAAATCTCAAATCTAAACTTAAGAAGACATTGGAGGATTTAGACCTGGTTTAAGAGGTTTATGCAATCTCTGTTTGATATTTATGCATTTATTCAACCTTGATATACATTTTTCCATAATGAGGCACCTCTTGATATCCTTACTCCTTAATTGAAATTCCATAGCCTTCAAGTGGCAATTGTTCTTAGTTATCTAGTACTCTATTTATTCACATTAAATTGGTTTTGTAACCCTCTTATCATATGATTAAATCTTGTGAATGTAATTGATGGACACAAGTCTTCCCTTCTATCATTGGAGGTAGCTTTAGACCAATCTAATTAATGTAGATGCTTATGCATAACCATATTTATATAAAAAGACGTGCTTTTCTATACGGAGTGTGCTATTCCACCCTTAACAAGTACATGACATGGTATCCCAGACGTTCTATTCCATCATCCATGTATTAGCCAATGATTCTTGGTGTCCTATCCCTACTTTTGTTATCTATAGTCTAAATTATCTACATTAATTTGTTTATTTTATGAAAGGGGTCTGTGAGAAGACACTTTATGATGTTATGTTATTTTTTATATGTCTCATTCTATTGTGTAAATCTTCTTGAACTCACCTACTTGTTAATAGCCCTCTTTTGAACAGGAACCCCCATATTTTTGCTCCTTTACTTAGAATGCCTAAATTCATTTAATATGAACATACTAAACATTTGTTGACCTCTTCCTTTTGTCGATTTATTTGGGTACGGTCCCCTTCCACCAAGATCTTGAACAATCAGTGGACTCAGAGATTGTGGATCAAAAATTTGGAGACCAAGATTTAGAACAACCTAGTCATGATTAGAAGGACCTCGTGAGATGCCTAGACGGCCCTCCACCTCCTATTTATATAGTTGATAGTTTATTTAACTTCCTTTTTGTCTAGTATGGACTAGCATTTTAGATAATCATTTTACTTGAACTAAATCAAGTTTTCTTCCGTTGTAAACTCATTTTGTTGCTTTGTATTCCATATTGTTTTGAATAATACTATGCTCCCTGGTGCTTCTGAGCCAGAGGCATACACACTAGCCAATGAAGGGTGGCTAGATGCACTCCACGGGACTCGAACACACGTGTGGGAACACTTTGGAAATTTCTATTGGTCCTAACCAAGTCGATCAAAAAACTAAATAGGTCGCCCGCAAGCGCACGGGGTACTGTTGTAGTATAGGTGATTGGCAAAAAAAGGGTTCGATCCTTAGGGATAGAGGGGGAACTAGAGCTAGGGTAGTGTTTTCTATGTTCCTAGTGTGGAGATTAGGGTTTGAGGGTTTTAAAAGGTTTGTTTGTGATTACACTAAGCAAACAAGAAAGGAAAGGCAAGATGGAAACTAAGTTATCAAAAAGCTAGATCATCCTAAGCAAGTTGAATCTAAGCAACTAGTCCAAGCAATTAACCAAATGAGAGCAAGATAAACTACACTACTCTATCAAGGCAAGAAGCAATTAAGAGCTAAACTAACCACTAGCAAGAGAAAGAATATAATTTAACACTAAAGAGAAAAACTAAGTAATTAACTAGATTAAGCAAAAGCGACTAAACTAGACTAGCATGAACAAGCAAGCAAAGCAAGATGGGTTTTAAGCAAGATGATTAGGGTAGGTGGGCCATTTGGCGATGTGGCTTGATATTAGTTGGGGGATCTCAATATAGCAAGCAACCATCACAATTCTATCTAGATTACCAAACCAAACAACAAGGCAAGTGCTAATAGAATATACCCTATACTACTAGTTGGGTAACTAGGGTTAGGTGTAATTCTAGTAGGACTTGTCAAGTCTAGGTTTCTAGGGTAACTTGTATTAGGTCAATTGAGAGCCAAGGGTAGAGATGGGAGTAGAGATGAGGATATTTGACCTCATACCACTAGCCATTCTAGCCTTTCGAAAGCCCTACGCAATTGCAATAATCACACTTACACTAGCTACTTAGATCTCACACTCACTTGTAGGAGGAGGGATGTGTATGTAGGAACAAAGGGGGCTATCTAGGGATCCAATAATTGGACCTAGGAGCCATTCCTAAGATTTCCACATACACTCCAATTCCTCCTAGAGGCTAAGTGTCATCAAACATCTCAAAGCAAGCAATTCATGTTATAAGCACAAACCACATGCAATAAAATAGGAAATGAAATAGAAGCAAGAGGCAATCATCATAGATAGAAATTATGTTCATTACAAGCTATTTTTCCCCAACATGGTATCAAAGTCACATTTTAAACCCAAACAACCCACCACTAGGGGCTTAGCTACACATAGTCAAAGAAATAGTAAAAGAGATGGGAAGAAGGGGAAGAAATGCCATGGAGCTCGGGGAAATAGCCTTCTTCTTCACCTCCTTGATGTTGTGGACGACCTCTCTCCTCCAAGGGTGAAAGTGAGCATGAAGATATGAGGGATTATGGATGAAAACCTAGAAAACTAGGTTTCCAAGGTGAAATGGAGGTGGAAATGGTGGATGGAGAGCACACATGCAAAGGAAATGCACTAAATGCTCAAAGAGGGGTGATGGAGGCTAGGAGCAGCTGTAGGAGAAGCTAACCTCGTGTTGTGGCCACCACCTATGTATATATAGGTGGTGGTGGAAGCACTAGGGTAAGTAGGGGTATTATGGGAAAATCAGTGTAAAAAGTGGAGGTTTAGGGTGGCAACACGACCATGTTGATGGGCCACGGCCGTGGTAGGGGTAGATGAGGACAGTCGTGGAGAATGGATACAGGCGTGTTGTGGAAGGGTGGTGAGAGTGCTAAGTAAGAGGTGTCCATGGCCGTGGTGGAGTGCCACAGTCGTGTTGGATGAGCAGCACCACGGCCGCGTTGGGTAACACGGCCATTTTGGAGGAGGAGGACTTGGTCATGGGTAGCACCACGAGCGAGTTGATCTTTAGAGGCCACGCTCATGGCGGTTAGTCACAGTCGTGGAAGCTTGTGGGAGTAACTCCCTTTTGATTCTTCTCAATAAATAGTATGACCGTGGGCATGTCCCACGGTCATGGTATCTTCAATGGGCCACAGTCGTGCTAATGGCCATGGCCGTGGCCATTTGGGTGCAAAATCTCTGTTGACTCTGTTGGTTTTTCATAATAAACATTACGACCGTGGAGGTATGGCCACGGCCGTCATCAGCTCTCCTGGCCACGACCGTGTTGGCTGGCCATGGTTGTGGCCATTTGCGTGTAAGATCCCTGTTGACTCTGTTAATTCTTCACAATAAACATTACGACCGTGGGGTTATTCGCATGTCTGTGTTGGGGTCCGCAGTAGGCAAATTAACTTCAAACTTCATCATTCATGGGTTTCTTTGCTCGATGTCGATCCTTGGCCATTGAAGGTAGTTTAATGGAGCTTTGGGGCCTTCTTTGGACCCCTCCTTCTCTCTCATTCACCCTAATCATGGTCCAAGTACCTAAAAATGATGCAAAGAACATCCATAAGTGCATTTGGAAATGATAAACATATTAGGGGAAATAGTTTGTAATCTAACATGTTTAGATGTGATTTAAGTACAAAATGGCACAAGATGGAGCCCTAAAATAGGGATACATAACCACTCCAAACATAAAACATACTTTTCCTCAAGTATGCTCTAACTTAATCTCTCTTTTCAATTTTCATTCAATACACAAGCATGGCAAATGCATAGCAACAAAAAATTATTGACTACATGGTCCTGGAAGTGACTAAGTGCATGTATTCCACCCCTCTCCTTTCCTCTTTCACAAACCATTCATGAACTGAGCATTGAGCATACAAACTTCAAATATAAAGCATAGAAACACAAGTTGTCCATATGTCCTTCATGTCATTCCGGGTAAACTGTTTCATGTTGGTGTTAATCAAAGATGACTAGGAGTATTGTTTCGATTTCATGCATTCACTCTTATGCTTCAAACCACACTAGATGACCCACTTGGTTGTAGAAAGGGTAAAGTGAGCTAGATTTGATGTTTTCTAGCTCAATGGGTGTGAAAGAGGAATAAAGGATTGCGATAAGATTTTGGAGTGCTTTTATCCACTCATCTTTTCTTTATTTGAATGCTCTTAAACATGAGCATCCTTTTATTTTATTTTTTCTTTTTTTTCTTTGCCCTTGGTGTAGATAGGGCATATGGTGGATAGAGTGAAGCGGGGAGGTTGAGATGTTGCCACCCCAAACTTTTGGGGGTGGCCACGGTTGCTATGTGCACTTTGCCATCTTTTCATGAGGCGGAGAGGTATGAAGATGGTGAAAGAATAGTCAGATCCAAAGGGGGGTCATTAGTGTAGTTTTCAACATAAGATCTTCTACATGAAAGCTAATCCAACACTTCATCAAATGATATCATGCCACATGATAGAGAAACATGACATTCACATTTCTACCGAGTGATTCCATAGGCTTTAAGCATCTGTAGCTTGGTCAATTCACAAAACAACCAAAACATTCACAAACTTAAGAAAGGTGGTGCACGTGTAAAGAGTCATCAAACAAGACCATATAGTAATAAAATCTAATAAAACAACATGCATTTGTTAATGGATTAAAATTTTCATTTCCACAGTGGAGATTAAGTCAACACATACTTTTTGCACAAGAACATTCAAGCTTGGGAAAAATTGGCCAAAATGGTGCCAAATTGCCATCAATCACATCTTAACCTACATTATTGAACTTAAAATAGTAAAGCAAACAAGTCCTAGCTAAACCATGCAAAAATTACCAAAAATCTATATGATATGCAATGCATGGCAAAGAGAAGCAAAAATTTTGAAAAATGCAAGAAAGAAACTACATGCTATGCAACGATGCAATCAATAACAAGAGCAATAAAAACTAAACTAGATATCACAGGTGGAACAAAATCACAGAGAGATAGACCCCAAACTTTAGAATCATGATGTCCTCAACATGAAACTATGGCTTAGGGTAGATAGGGGAAGTGTCACGGCTACTGTGGTGGCTGGTCTAAAAAGTGAGGAGGATCTGGAGGAGGTGTTGAGGGAGGAGCTGAGCCTATGGGAGGATGTTGATAGTAATGTCCCCAGTAGTCATCCTGGGGTGAAGGGTATGTCTCTGGATATCTAGATATGCCACCCCAAAAATCTCCACCCCATTCAGGGTTTCTTGCTGCTTGGGCATGGTGGTAGTGATACAAGTGTTTGACCTAGTGGTGCATTTGTTGTTGGTCTTGCCACATGTATTGTTGGATCAATTGCATATCACCCTGCGTATTTTGAATACCCTCGAGTTGCACCTAGATGGTGGACATGTCATAGGCCTTCATTGAGGGCTGCTGCAGCTGGGATGTTCCTTCATCCCTCCTTCTTGTCCTTCGGGGTTGCCTTTGTCCTTCATCTTCTTGTTCCTACCCTTGCACATTTCATTCAGCTATATCTTCATGTGCGGTAGTGGCTCCCCTAGTGTATGTCTCTCGTGGGTTTTCTTGCTGCCATTTCAACAATTTTTCCTTCAATCTATAGAAGACCCCCAACACAGATAGAAGTGACACCGCATGGTATGGCATATCAAGTTCAATGTCGGGCACACTAGTTGTGAGATATATCATCATTTTGTCTTTCATCTTGATAGTGTGCAAGCACATAAGATAGTTTAGGTCAACAAACTCTCCCTCGTATGCGTCTTCTAACCCAGAAAGATCATACCCCAAAGCGAGTGCAATTGAGGTTCCAAACTCTCCCATAACCAAAGGTTTTATGCTCTTGAAGGATATGGACCTCAAGTGATCAATCAGTAGCACTCCAAGGTCTATATACTGTTTGTGGTTCATTGCCATCAAGACAAACATATCTTTTTGAGAGATGGAGACTTGGTTATCATACCGTCCCACAATGGTATTTGGTAAGACCTTCTGTACATAACAGATTATGGGGTTGCTTATAGCGGTGGTTTTGGATCTCCCTGCATTGTAATCACTGCTTCCTATCAAAGTCTTCCATAAATGTGCATAATTAAAATCTACCTCCTTTTCTAGAAGGTTGTCATTCATCTTCTCAGCCTCTTCAGGAGTTGCAGCAAAAACACAATTCAACTCAGTAGATGTGAGGGTGTGCATGTTGCCCATCATGGCAAACTTTATAGCTTCACTACCTCTCACCTTTGTCTTCTCCAGTGTGGCAAAGAACTCCCGAGTCAAAGCAAGGTAAGTTGTTTGGGGTGTGAAAAGGACGTTCCACAGCCCCATTGCCTTCAAACTTCCTTCCACAACTTCTTCAATTCTTAGATCATCAATGACCTTCTCACACCCATATCTAGTGGAGACGACTCTCCTTGCCATGCATTCTGGGTATGTGAGAGCGATCTTTCTTTGCATGTGTCCTCTGCCATAGGACACACCTGTAGGGGCCTTTCCTAAGGCCTTCAACCTATTCGCCTCCAACTGTTCCAGAACATCCTCCTCCTCAGGCATCAGCTCCACCTCTTCCTCGTCACTTTCATCTTCATCTTCCTCCATTATGTAAGATTGGGACCCTGAACTTGTGTCGAGGTTGTACCAATGTGCATATTGCTCTTCATCACGATGCAATTTCCGTGTCAGTTGCGGTTTTCCACTATGCTCTGTCGTCGTGTGAGATGTCGAGTGGCGTGCAGGCGTAGGCCTTGGCGGTCGCTTTGATGATGACGGTGCAACTTTTGATTTCTACCCTTTCTTTGCAATCACCGGCACAACTTCATCAATCAAGGCATCCAGATTTTCCTCAGAATCCTCTTCTTCTTCTTCATCCCCCTCATACGTTGCATCGGTGATGTGGTGGCTGTTAGATGAATGTGAGCGGGATGCACTCACTGATTATGAGCGACGAAGGGATTGGTATGCAGAGGTGGTTGGGGAGGGGTGTGGGAGGGCACAGAAACATTAGAGGAGGCATTTTTGGAGTGCCACTTTCCTCCGGTGATAATGTTAGCCCCTTTGGTTATTGCCTTTACAATTTTCTTCATGGTTGGGCTGGGAAGGGGGTGAAATTCGGATTTTGGTGAGTGGGGTGATGCAGATGTGGATTTGGGTGTAGAATGGAAGGAGAAGGAGGCTTAGATGGTGGAAATGGGGTTTGTTGCGGATTTGGGTGAAAAAATGGAGGCTTTATGTGGAGGTTTAGTGGAGGGGGGTTGTGGGGCGGAATGGAGATGAAAGTGGAGATGGAGGGTTGGTTGAGAGAAGAAAGGTGGTAGAAATCAAAGGGGGTGGCTGGGGAATGGTTTGGTATTGATTTGGGGTTGATTGGGGGCATTTTGAGGTGTTGGAGGTGGATAACGGTGGAGGGTAGAGTAGTTGTGCACCACCACGGTCGTGCAACTAAGGTAGAAGAAGAAGAAATGAAGAGGGGGTTGGGTTTTGATGTTAAAATATTTTTTTTTCCTGGATCGGGTCGGGCCATGGTCATGGTGGGTGGCCACGGTTGTGGTGAGTCCTTGGTAGCATAGTCGTGGTGGGGTGCCACGGTCGTGTTGTCAATGTAGAACATTTCCCTCTCACCCTTGCCAAGGGAGGGTTAGGTGCCACAGTCATGGCCATGCCTCTTCAACACGGCCGTGGCAGATGGCCACGGTCGTGGCAGATGGCCACGACCATGGCCATTCGTCCAAAACAACCTGACATTCTCTGTCACTTTGATGAAATAAAACAAAATGACCATGGAGTGAGGCCACGGACGTGGTTGTCCTCTTCTGTGGCGGTCGTGGTCTAGCTCCACGGCCGTGCTGGGGGCAATCCTTTAGTTTTCTCAATTGAAAAAAAAAAACAAGAACTTCTTTTGTCTTTTAGCATTCTGCCACAAATTTGCTTTCATGACCATGACTCAACTTTCATCCTCTCTCTCTAGTGTCTAACACCTTTCGTGTCATCAAAACTCAAAGAAAATCTATTAGACACAAGTGTGTGTGTGTTTGTGGAAAATAAAACAAAAGTATCAAAAAGTAAGGTTTGAGAATCTCAAACCACGTGGGTTACCTCCCACTAGCACTAAATTTTACACCTTCTGCTGGGCTTATTGATCCTTGACTTCTCTCACTTCTTTGGGATCCTCAAGGCATCCTTGTAGTATATTTCTTTCTCATCTGCTTCCAAGCACATTTCTTCATCGAATTGTTCTTCTACAAGCATAACAATATCAAAACTTTGATTGGCCTTGTTCGGGCCTACTTCAACAACTGGTTTCAATCTTTGTCCATTGACGGAAAACTCTTTCACACCTTCTTTCCCACATATCACAACAGCCCCGGATGGGTACACTTTATTGATAAGATAAGGACATTCCCATCTAGTCTGGAGTTTCCCGGGAAAGAACTTCATTCTTGAATTGTATAGCCATACCCACTTGTCGGGCTCAAATTCCTTCTTTCTAATCATCTTATCATGAAGGAACTTAGTTCTCTCCTTATAGCTCTTGGACAAGTCATATGCCTCATGACGCATTTCCTCTAGCTCATTAAGTTGAAACTTCCTCTTCATTCCGGTGTTTTCTCCATCAAGATCCATAGTCTTCAAAACCCATAATGCCTTGTGTTGCATTTCAACTGGCAAGTGGCAGCTTTGCCCATAAATGAGCTTGAATGATGTAGTGCCAATCGGGGCTTTAAATGCATTCTAGTATGCCCATAAAGCTTCATTGAGACAGAGTGACCAATCCTTACAGTCCGATCTCACCATTTTCTCTAAAATGAGCTTTATCTCCCGATTGGCCAACTCAACTTGGCCACTAGTTTGAGGATGATATGGAGTGGCCACTCGATGGTTTACTCCGTGCTTCTTGAGCAATCCTTCAAAAGTGCGGTGAATGAAGTGACTTCCCCCGTCACTAATCATGTCCCTTGGGATGCCAAAATGGCTAAAAATGTTTGATTTCACATAGTCACACACCACCTTGTGGTCATTTGTCCGGGTTGCAATAGCTTCTATCCACTTTGATACATAGTCCACGGTGACCAAAATGTATACATACCCAAAGGAAGGTGGGAAAGGACCCATGAAGTCAAACACCTCCACCACAATAATGGGTGATAGAGGCATCATGTCCCTTTTTGAGATAGTGCCCACTTTTTGGTACTTCAAGTAGCTTTTGCAAAACTCATGTGAATCTTTGAACAAGGATGGCCAATAAAACCCACATTGAAGAACCTTTTTAGCCGTGTGTTTCCCTCTAAAATGGCCTCCACATACTCCGGAATGGCACATGGATAGGATTTCTTACTATTCTATTTCCGGAACACATCTCCTTATGAGCTGATTAGGGTAATATTTGAAGAGGTGAGGGTCATCCCAAGCATAATTCTTGACCATGGAAAATAGCCTTTTGCTTTCCTCCCTTGTCCATGTGCCAAGAAATTGTCTATGTGTTGATACCATGGCCTTTGAGTGGATGAAAGAAGGAAGAGTTGTTCATGTGGCATTATTTCCTTGATTAGATTTGTATCATCAAAGGGGTAATCAATTCTAGAGAGATGGTCATAAACACCATTTTCCACTCCTTTCTTTTCTACGATCTCCACATCGAACTCTTGAAGCAATAGAATCCATCTGATCAACCTTAGCTTTGAATCTTTCTTTGACATGAGGTACTTTAGTGCAGCGTGGTCTGTTTATATCACTACTTTGTTTTGCAAGAGATATGATCGGAATTTGTCTAGAGCAAAGATGACTGCAAGAAAGTCTTTCTCAGTCATTGTGTAATTTCTTTGGGCTTCATCTAAAGTCTTGCTCGCGTAGTAGATAGCATGAGGAATCCGACCAACTCTTTGGCCCAGCACAACCCCCACTTCCATTTCGGATGCATCGGTCATAATATCGAATGGCAAAGAGAAATCTGGGGGCTGCATGATTGGAGCATAAATGAGTCTTTCCTTCAAGTGATTGAAAGCTTCAATACACTTGTCATCAAAATGAAATTCAACATCCTTTTCAAGCAAGTGACATAGAGGTCTTGAGATTTTACTGAAATCTTTGATGAGGCGGCGATAGAAACTGGCATGTCCCAAGAAAGACTGAACATGTCTTACGGTGGAAGGAATGGTGAGAGTAGAAATGAGGCCCAGTTTGGCCTTGTCAACTTCAATCCCATCCTTTGAAACCCAGTGACCCAAAACTATGCCTTCGGGTACCATGAAGTGACTCTTTTCCCAAGATAGAACTAGGCGAACCTTCACACATCTCCCAAGAATAGCAGCCAAATGTAGCAAGCACTCATCAAATGTCTTACCAAAAACTGAGAAATCATCCATGAACACTTCCAAAGACGAATCAAGCATATATCTGCAAATATCGAGGTCACACACCTCTGAAAAGTAGAAGGGGCATTACACAACCCCAATGGAATTCTCTGGTAGGCAAAGGTGTCACTCGGGCAAGTGAATGTTGTCTTCTCTTGATCTGTAGGATGCACGACAATTTGGAAATATCCAGAATATCCATCAAGGAAATAATAGAAGCTTTGTCCCGCTAGCCTCTCCAGAATCTGGTCAAGAAATGGGAGAGAATAGAGGTCCTTCTTGGTCTTTTCATTGAACTTCCGATAGTCAACACACATTCTCCATTTGGATTGTTCTCTTACCAGCATTATCTCACCATCTGCATTCTCCGCAACAATGATCCCACCCTTCTTGGGTACAACTTGGATGGGACTCACCCATGTACTGTCAGAAATGGGGTAGATTATCCCAGCATCAAGCAATTTTACAACTTCTTGGGTCACAACCTCTTTCAACTTTGGATTCAACTGCCTTTGCATTTGGTGGGTCGGCCTTGCATCATCCTCTAGATAGATCTTGTGTACATAGATGGAGGGATCAATACCCCTCAAGTCATCTATAGACCATCCAATGGCTTGGATGTTCTTCTTTAAGACTTTCATCAATGCCTCCTCTTGTTCTAGTGAAAGAATGTAAGAAATGATCATCGGGAGGGTGTCATCTGCCCCTAGAAAAGCATACTTCCATCCTTATAGAAGTGATTTCATCTCAAGAGTGGGAGGTTCTTCAAGAGAGTTCTTTAATGGTTCAGAGATAGATGGGAGGTCTTCACTGGAAGCCACCAAGGCTAGCTCATTCTCTTCATCATCTTCCTCATCATCATCGGGGAACTCAACTATCGACTCTAGACCTCTACCTTGAGTGGCAGTTTGAATCCACGTAGGTAGGCATTCCTCCACAATTTCATCTAGGCACTCAATGAGATAGCAATCTTCTTCAGTGGCCCCTATCACCTCGGCCGTGGTTGATGATTTAAAGATGTTCAACTGGATCTTCATGTACATGAATGTCACATACATCGTACCAGTCCTCACATGAATAACTGCATCCACCGTGGCTAGGAAAGGTCTCCCCAAGATGATAGGAACCCTCCTTGCATCCTTTTCCATGTCTAAGACAATGAAATTAGTAGGGAAGAAGGCGGATGTCTCATCATCAAGTCTCACAAGCATGTCATCCACGCGCCCTCTAGGCATCTTTACCGATCTGTCGGCCAACTATAAAGTACAATGAGCTGGACTCAACTGCCCCATTTGTAGCTCTGCAAACACATCATACGACATTAGGTTGATGTTAGAGCCCAAGTCTAGGAGAGCTTGGTCTATGTGGTGTGTCCTAATGTAGCATGAGATGATAGGAGCACCGGGATCTTTTCTTTTCCTTGGCATGGTACATGCTATAACATCGATCTCACTTGCTCGGTGAGCTTCACTTTCTTTGGGGTTCTCCCCATGGTCTTTCTCTTGAAGGTGCATAGATCTTTCAAGAACTTAGCATAAGAAGGGATTTGCTTGACTGCATCAAGCAAAGGAATGTTTATTTTCACCTCTTTGAAGGTTACAAGGATGTCTTCAGTGTGTTTATTTCTTCTCCTCTCAACAGATGGCTCCTTAAGAGCCTCAGGAAATGGGGGAAGTTGGGACCCCATATGGTGCGGATCAGCAGTATCATCAACAGGTATCACATGAATCATATTATCATCACCTGGTATCATAGTATCAACCCTGGCTCTCATCATGGTATCCTCAGGCTGCATCTCAGTATCAACCTGCCTAGTCTCATTATCACCTCTATCAACAACAACAGTATGAGGGGAGGTGCTCTAATGTTCGGCCACTCCTCAGAACATTCATGGCCTTCACATGCTCATGTGTAGTGGAAGAAGAGGCTTGTGGTGGCAGTTGTGGCTATTGGGGTGGTGGTGGCCTTTAGTGAGGTATAGTTGGGTTTTGGAGGATGAATTGCGGTTGTGGTTATTGTGGTGGTTGTTGTTGTTGCGGATGGGGGTGGTATTGCGGGGGTGGCTGCTGGTATGAATGAGGTGGAGGCAGAGCATATTGGTAGTTAAGAGGTGCCTGGGGAGGTGGTGGAGCATAGGTGTTCGGCGGTGCTTAGTATGATGGTGGAGCATATGAACTTGGAGTGATCCCTAGGAAAGTACCATCATTATTTAGGTTGGGTATCAGTTGAGATGGAAGTCTTCCTTCTTCCCTCCTTGCAAGAGAGAGAGAAATCTAATCCAATCTTTGCTCGAGGCAGTTGATGGACTGCCCATGTGATGTCACATCCTTCTTCACATCATCTAAACTTCTTAACCTTCCAAGCACCTCCTCTTCAAACTTGGAGCTATAACGTGGCCTCATCTGCCCTTGTCCTTGTCCTTGTCCATCCTCATTCTATTTTTTCTAAGAAAAATTTGGATGGTTCCTCCACTCGAGAGTGTAGGTGTTGGACATGGGGCCTTGATTGTTGCGCCTGCCAAAGGAGTGCAAAGCATTCACTTCCTCATCCATAGAGTCGACTGCCATGGTGGGTTGGCTAGGAGAGCCACCATATTGATTCTTCATTATTCTCATCATGTTCGCCATCATTTTCATCATATCAGGGTCGGTAGCATTGCGGGTTGGAGTCACAGAGGAAGGTGGAGGGATGTAGCTTCAACTGCAATGCTCCTCTTTTGTAGAAACACAATGGCGTGAGTTTTTAGTGAGGTGTTCGAACAAGGGCCACAATTCTTTGGGTGGCTTCGTCATGAAAGTACCTCCACAGGAGGAGTCGATGTTGTTTTGTCTTTGCTCTTCAAGCCCAGTGTAGAAGGCTTGAATGAGTTGCTACAAAGGTACTTCATGGTGAGGGCAGTCACGGAGCAGTTTTTGGAACCTCTCCCACACCTCGTGGAAGGGTTCATTCTCCTTCTGAGTAAAAGAAGTGATGCACCTCCTCATGTAGGAGAGTTTTGCAATAGGAAATAACTTCTTGAGGAATTCATTTTTAACTTCATTCCATGTAACCAGATCTGGCTTTGACACATACACTCCTTAGCTTTCTCTTTTAGGGAGAAAGGAAAGAGGGTTCTGTGGATGGAGTCGTCAGTGGCGGTGGGAGTGCGGAAAGTAGAGCACGTCTCTAGGAAAGCATCAATGTGGTGATAGGGATTCTCATTCTCCATCCCATAGTAAGTAGGGAGGAGTTCTAGGAGTGTAGGAGGAATGGAGAACTATTGACCCGACATCTGGTCAACTAAGGTGGTGATGGGGGAGTTGTAGTTCCCCGGGGTGAAGTATTCATGGAGCAGGCGGTGCTACGGTGGTTGAGCATCCGGGGGTGGGTTGTTTTCAGCCATCTCGGCCTCTCAGTACTGGTTGTAGTGAGCTTGGTGCCTCCTTCTACCAATCTTGGGGTCGTACAACATGAAGTCGCTACAAGTAGAATGTGTTTGGCGCATGCACAACTGTCACCTGCACAATACACAAATAATCAACAAGAAACCAAGTTAGCAAACCAAGATGCAAAAGTAACACAGAGAATAAATAACAGCAATGGTGAGGGCAAAAGGAAAGGCTAAGCTACACTATTTAGCTAGGCTGAGTGCCTCTATCCCCGGGAACAGCACTAGAAAGCTTGGTGTGTCCGAGCCAAAGATGTACACACTAACCAACTAAGGGTGGCTAGATACACTCCACGAGACTCAAACACACATGTGGGAACACTTTCAAAATTTATATTGGCCCCAACCAAGTCGATCACAAAACTAAACAGGTCACCCGCAAGCGCACAAGGTATTGTTGTAGTATAGGTGATTGGCAAGAAAAGGGGTCGGTCCTTAGGGATAGAGGGGGCACTAGAGCTAGGGTAGTGTTTGCTATGTTTCTAGTGCAGAGATTAGGATTTGAGGGTTTATAAAAGGTTTGTTTGTGATTACACTAAGCAAACAAGAAAGGAAAGGCAAGATGGAAACTAAGTTATCAAAAAGCTAGATTATCCTAAGCAATTTGAATCTAAGCAACTAGGCCAAGCAATTAACCAAATAAGAGAAAGATAAACTACACTACTCTAGCAAGGCAAGAAGCAATTAAGAGCTAAACTAACTACTAGCAAGAGCAAGAATCTAAGTTAACACTAAAGAGTAAAACTAAGCAATTAACTAGATTAACCAAAAGTGACTAAACTAGACTAGCATGAACAAGCAAGCAAAGCAAGATGGGTTTTAAGCAAGATAAATAGGGTAGGTGGGCCGTTTGGGGATGTGGTTTGATATTAGTTGGGGGATCTCAATATATCAAGAAACCATCACAATTCTATCTAGATTACCAAACCAAACAACAAGGCAAGTGCTAATAGAATATACCCTATACTACTAGTTGGGTAACTAGGGTTAGGTGTAATTCTAGTAGGACCTGTGAAGTCTAGGTTTCTAGGGGAAGTGGTATTAGGTCAGTAGAGATGGGAGTAGAGATGAGGATATTTGACCTCATGCCACTAGCCATTCTAGCCTTTAGAAAGCCTTAGGCAATTGCACTAATCACACTTACACTAGCTACTTAGATCTCACACTCACTTGTAGGAGGAGGGATGTGTATGTAGGAACAAAGGAGGCTAGCTAGGGATCCACTAATTGGACCTAGGAGCCATTCCTAAGATTGCCACATACACTCCAATTCCTCCTAGAAGCTAAGTGTCATCAAACATCTCAAAGCAAGCAATTCATGTTATAAGCACAAACCACATGCAATAAAATAGGAAATGAGATAGAAGCAAGAGACAATCATCATAGATAGAAATTGTGTTCATTACAAGCTAATTTTCCCCAACACTACAGAAAAAATGCCCATTAGTGGCCTTTTTGAAATGACACAAAAAAATAAATGCCACTAAACATGTTTAGTGGTATTTGTTGACACTTAAAAAAAATGCCTCTAGTACCAATGCCACTAGAAATATAGTGGCATAAGTTGTAAATGCCACTAAATGTTTGTCTTTAGTGGCTTCCAATAAATGCCAAATAAAGGCCACTAAACCATCATTTAGCATTTATAAAAAAGCCACTATCCATCAATTGGCCTTTATATAAATGCCACTATTTTGTATAATGTTGTTGTGTGAAACGGTTTTGATTGAGTGTAGTGGCGTATAAAAAAAGCCACTAATGACATAAAAAAAGCCACTAATGACATACTAGTTCTGTATTACTAAATTTTCATGGTTTTTAGTCATTATATTTTTAGTTCATTATCAGGTTTTCTAATTGAATGCCAATTGCAGCCAAACTCAGTTTTCCAAAAGTATGAACATTTTTTATTTATAATGAAATGACAATTACATGAGGAGCACATTTTATCTTTCCCCTTAGATTGAATACAACACCAATGTTAAATTTTTCTATTCAATACAATAACATCTACATCATTGAATCTGTCTCTTCCCTGATATGACTATCTACTTTTAAGCATGCCGACTTCACAGCTCCTTCTGGAAATAGCTTCAATAGCCCATTCAGCAAGCACCTTCTCATATGGTGCTTCAGCACCAGGGACAAGCATTACAATCAAGCTTGCAACCTTCTCAACCATCTAATTACCAGCTTCAACAGTAGTTGGAGCTAAATAATTCATTGATCTTGAGTCAACAGTTGTTCCAACTATTGCAATCCGTGCAATTTTGGTGACCTGTAATTGGACGAACTGATAAAGATCAGTCATGGAGATAAAACAGTAAAAAAAGAGTCTTTTGCCATTTTTTTGTGGGCACAACTAAAAAGAGCAGAATAATGGGAATGAGATTACTAGACATGTGAGATAATCAGAATGAATTCAACAATTAACTTTGGTTGCATAAAGCATAACCAATACAAGGTTCAGAATCGCCAACATCACGACAAGAAAGTTCATTCGAAACTACTTAGACTTCTTCTAGTTTGAAACTTTTCAGTAGAAGATCCTCCAAAGCTAGATGATTGAGTATCAGATTCAACCCTGGCATAGAAGCTTGTAGATGCTTTTTAGATGACGAATTAGTTAGTTTTAGAGAAGATGCAACCTCGACCATTTTTTGCAGCTCTTCTAGTAACATTTTACTGATCTTCTCATTTGTCATGCTAATCATTTCAGGTGACATTTTAGGAAACTGGGATCCCAATCCAATTTCTCTTGCACAGTACACAGCTTGAGCAGAAGATGGTAAACTAGCAGCCAAGCCCTAGGCTTGAGAAGAAGAGAATAAAACTGAGTACATATTAGAATCAATAGAATAGAACTGAGTACAAAACGATCAGAGGTGGATATAACTAATAAAATAACACATGTAAGAAGTATCTTAAATAAATGAGAATATAAGCATGATAATAAGTTGTATCAAAAATCCATTTATACTAGATAAAAGGACTTTACCAGGAAATAGATTGTTTGTCAGATGTGGTTAAGTTCACCCCAGGTTGATCCTACATCTGCAAAATGAGCTGCAATAAGTACATAAAAATTTATAACAGATAGCAACATGCATCTAGATGATCATAGGTAAAGATTCAAGGTTTTATCTAAGACTACCCCTTGACAAGCAATCATAGACTAAAATGAGGTTGTTATTCTCCAACAAGAATCCCTCCAAAGCACATATGTTTATATATGTGATGTGGTGGAGATCTTGATCTCTAATATAAATTGTTTCATGATTTCAAATAAGACTTTGAGTACCTTCACTGCCAGTTCTGTACCATCAGAGAGACAACCATCCTATATGTAGTTGTTGCCCCCTTCTATAATCAAATTCTGTGATAGAAAATCAGATGATACATTATATTAGATTGCAAAATAAATCTAAAAAGCAAAATAGGATATTAGAGCACAAGAAAGGTACAACAAATCAAATAACAATGATTTGCATTTACTTACTGGTTGAGTTTAGATGCTCCTATTGTGATACACAGATGTTGTGATGATGCTAAATTGAAAATCATATAGCAATAGTCAATACCTACTAGAGAAAATAACATATAAGTATTATGTTGGGAATAATGTTGGAACAAGCTTAATAAAAAATAATTGTATGTATGATATTCATTATGCTAAATTATGATATGTATCTCATTCTGAATGTAGTAAAAGTCATTGTGAAAAAGATCTACAATATTTTCATGTTGCACACTTTTGTGAACCTTGGCACTGAAAATATTAAAGCAACTAGGTAGAGCATATGAATCAATCATTTATCTAACAAAAAACAACACTAGAAGAGTGATCACTTGAACAGGAATCTAATTATCAAAAAAAGTAACTCTAAATATCAACATCAAAATATTTCTAGCAATGTTATAGATGATACATTACTTCTCTATGGTATGATCTACAAGTTCATCAAGCAAGGTAAAGAAAGTGTGCACCCTTCCGAGACTGGACAACATGAAACAAAAAAGATGAGTGGGGGTGATAATGCATGAGTCTATATCAATCAAAAATGGTTTTATTCGTCTACAAGAAGCATTGTTAATATCATTATTAACTAGAAACATTATAAGATATATTTTTAATGCATTACAATAAATCAAATTTAAGCCTGAAAGAGAGTGTTCGCCAACTGAGGATAAGCTTCCAAAACTTGTCGAGCTAGTGCATTATTTTCTTTAGTTAGACTATGCATGATCAACCTATTACTGTTTTCATTTTTTTGATCAAATTCAAAACTAACAGGTTACTAGAAAATGTGAGGTTAAATAATTACCTTCATATATGATAATACTTCATTTAACCGATTTCTTGACATTTTGGCTAAATAATGGGACAAGGGATCATTTCCAAGGCCTGATCGACTCTAATTACCAGGTAGAATGCCAGTTTGAGCTCCCTCTAGAGCTCCAGCCATTAAATATACTACCGTCTCAGCCAACTGTAGGCCAAGAGGTTGGTTGAGACCCAGAATTTCCATGCATTCATTATTTACCTGAAGAGGAAGAAATAAAACTCATCACAGATGACTACTTTAGATGATGGAATTATATTATAAGTGATTGAAGACAAGAATCCATCTAGAAGACCAAGTTCATACATTTTTAGAGGTCATCACAACACTATGCTCAATACATATGTCATAGACCAGGCTTGAGCTTTAGCTTCATATTTAACCATAATCAAATCACAGCAGTGAAGAACCCAATTTCCAGCCAAGCTAATTCATGAGATAGCAATAAGCTTACAACAATTAGTGTGAAACAACCTCAATGGGCTGAACGTTCAATGCTAATAGAGATATTGATAAGTTTGCAACCTTACAAGCTAGATATCATGTATGGCAAGCAATTTGCAACCTCACGGACTGGATAACATGATGTCATCAGTCCATAGCTTGTAGGAGTCACATCACAGCAACCAAGAGGATCACCTCTAGCAACATCAAATCCTGAAGATAAAATAGTCAAGTCAGGGGAAAGCTCAGTGGCAATAGGAAGCACGATATGCTGAAAAGAAAAGAGATGTCATTATCCCCAACTATCGTACTTTGTAATGCAAGCTGAGCTAGTGCGAGTTAAATCTATACAACCAATGTCATACATTCAACATACATTCACGTATGCATTTTCATTTACAAGATGGAGCTTATTAAACATTGTTATCCACAATGAAGTAAAGTATAACAGAAACCCAATATGAATATATATTGAATCAACAATAGATTAAGCTCATCAGATCACAACATAGCTAGAACATTAAAGAAAGATCCAAATTAGCATTCATCAACCAGACCCATCTAAACTTATTGAATCATTGAAACTGAATGAAGATCATATCATGAGGTTGAGCAACATGCCAACTGGCTTAGAGATGCACATGGTGTTAAAGAAAATATCAACCATGCAAAACAATAAGGTCAGACAACACTTAAACTTTCTTCTAACAAGCTAACTGGAACACTGTTGGGAAATCCATCCTTTACAGTGTGTAGACCGCTCTAAGGGGGAATGCCCAACCAGATTTCAAAAAATGGTTTCATGAATTAGCTACAATAGGACATGCTCTGCATATAACTGGACAACAATAATCCTCCATTGGCTTTCATAGTTATCCCTACAACAACACAATTTTCAAATTACTGAGCCCATCACTGGTTACTCCTAACAGGCAACCTACAACTACAGCTAGTTAAGGCAGCCTACAACTACAGCTAGTTGAGACAGCCTACAACAATTTGAAATCATTGATGTTAATGTCTTGAAAAAAAAAAGATAAAGAATAAACCAAAACCACTATAATAACTTCCATACCAACTTGCTCGTTGTTGCTTCACATCCCCTGCTCCTCAGCTACTATCCTCAAAACCTGATTTAGAAGGGAATACAAGTATTGATCATGTGGACATCTTGTCTTAGGAAAGTTACTGCTAATCTCCATAAAATCTTTAAACTAGTCTCAACGACATGGCATATCCACAACTACAACCACTATACAAAGTACAACAAGAAAAGTATGTGGAAATATTGATTCAAATTTATAGCATTATAATACAGTAGTCTATCTGATCCTCACAGTAAAACTTACTTTGGAGTTGGGCCTTAGGAACTTTATTACACATGTAGCTCCATAGAGTATAGCATCGCTATCAGTAGTGATACAAGCATCAAGTATAGCCAATCCTACTCCACTCAAGCCTGAGTGGAAAAAGGAACCATAAAAGAACCCAAAAGAAAAGAATAACATAATAAGAACATCATTTCTAGGTAACTAGATTCTCTAAAGAAGGAGCTCAAAGAGATGGGAATCAAAACATTCTTAGAGAAGCCTGGAGCTCTGTAGAGAAAAGGTTCAATTGAAGAAATAACTTGAAGATCATCAAAACTTGCTAACAAGCCACTAGAGAAGGTAAAACTAAAACCCTCATGGTAACTTCAAAACTCAACAGAAGAAATCCATAGGAAAGAAGGCATACAAACAGATTTTATTAGAAACTTCATGGATAAGACCACTATCAAGGATAGTTCACTGTCATCCCTACATTAGTCATTTGAGTTGTAAGTTGGCATATAAGAGTCTGGAAAAACTAAAACCAGTATAAAGAATCTAAAGTAGATCTCATGTTAGATAAAAGTCCAACATCTCAACTAAAAGTACATGTTATATTAAAACCAATTTAAGACCAATTCCTATTGGATTCTATGGAAATCTAGTAGTATAAAGTTATGAGTTTAGTCAATCTACAACATTCCTCTGAGAAACTCGAGCTTGTTGTTACAACTCAATATCATGTGAAATCTTACATGTATCCATTCCTATGAGAAGTACATACCACAAAGTCCATCATATGTGACAGAAAGTCAAGAATATAGAAAACTACATATGAGCATATACACTACATATCACCATGCATCTTATGGATCACAACTAGCTGACACACACCATCTTCAATTAGCAAACAAGCATGAGAGTAAGCATGGAAAGGAGCAAACAGAATAGGTGGATTATGGATAACAACAAATAGCAAAAAGAACATCATAACCACAAACCATTCATAGTGAATGTATTATCCATAATACTAAGATTATCCATAACAAAATCAAAAGCAGGTCAAAACAAAATAGGATTGTCATTTGTCAACATTGTCTACGACAATGGACATGAAACACCATTATTTGGATTGTCATGTACTAATAAAAAATCGGATTAAAGAAAAACAACTATATATGTCATCTCTCTAGACAGTATCTAAGAATGCAATTATCTTTATACTTCATGTCCTGCAGAAAATGGAAACAACTTTAGATACTACTTTTGTTTTCAATTATATAATATTATAAGCAATACTTTATGCTCATCTTGGCAATATATGTGTTTTTGACCATGCTATGACGTTGCCAACAACATCATTAATAGATTGATATTGATCATAAGGTCTCACTAGAGAATCATTGTCCAACAACGCAACCTCTGCAAAAACACCAAAAAATGATGAGCCTAAAATTGCACCTCCCACCCTTTTCATGGGGTCAACCTCAGATACTCGACCAAATGCAATTCAAGCATCTGTTCCTGTGAAACTCAGTAGATACACATCTTAGAAACAAAATATAGTTTACATAACAAATTTATATAAACATAAAATGATGTGAAATTACACAAATACAAACATACGTGTCCCTTCTTAAATGATGAATGTCTTATATGGAGTGGGGTTTGCATTGATAAGTTTGTCTGCACAATTATTTTATTTTTTTCATAAGTCCATAAAAGTCAACATGGAAAATAATTGATACCACACATCTTGTATAAAATGTATTCATACTTGGCAAGTACCAACATGTTGTGCTTGACTGTTTCCTGCTCTAGTTAAGGCAAGTAACTCCTCTAATTTTTAGTTAAATTCATCCTTTTGTTATTGAAGTTTTACATCAAATTCCAACCGTTGTTCTTCAAGCTTATCCTGGAAATGCTTCCTTTGTGCTTCTTCAACTTCTCGAGATTTACGATTCTTTCCCTAGATTTCAAAAGGTGATGGTCCAAGTCCATTACGAACATATCCTGGTCTCTCTTCTCCCATAACATGCCTATAAATTTCATATGAAGTAACATCATATTGTTTTCTTCGCAGCTCTTCTCCTACCTCATAAAATTTTTCCTACATACAACAACTCATAGGAGATGAATTTTATACCAAATATATACCTATTTCCAATTAGTATATGTAACATAATACTATAGGATAGGATGTGTTGTACCAAAATTTTGGCAGATTCAACATCAACGATGCTCCCATCTTTTTTATGATTAGATTTCTCAAAAAACATTATGGGATCCACTTCTCTGCCTGTTTCCTTGTCCATCTTTATCATTCAAACAAGGTTATTGTAAACATCAAATAAATGGATGTCATCAAATTGTATAAATGGATCACAAAAATTACTAACTTACATCATATTTTAGACATGCAAATGACTTGGTTCCTGTTGTGTGGCTAACCTTTTGAAATTTTCTACTTGTCTTGTTAGTTATAGACTTCCTCTGTGAAAAATATTCCAGTATTGTGCATAGTAATTATCTGTGAGGTAATTTAAGTATCAATGAATAGAAAAAAAGTATTACCTTTCTTTTATTACTCCTCCAATAATCCACAAGAAATTTCCAATGAGACTTGTCCATGCGGGGAACAACTTGTTCAAGCTGTTGTTCATATGGACTATCTTCTAAGAAGTATAGTCTCCTTAAATCCCACTTGTGGTCCTTCCATTTCTTTCCTAGTCTCTTCATTGTCCACCCCTTTCGATCTGAATCCATTGTGAATTTACTCTACCAACATAAAGGATATCAATTAGAAGCTTCATTTAACCATTTAAAACTAAAATTTAATAATATACCTTCATAAAATTCCATATAGAATCTTTTTTATTTGCTGGAAATTGTCTCCAGTCCTCGTAGTTTAGTGGACAAATAATGGGATCTCTTGCAATGGTTGTTAGAAAACTTGATAAGTGACATTGGTTTTCACCTATTGGTTGTCCAAATTGATTTTTCTCAATGGGAATTCGATCATCAGGCTTTCTTTTCCAAACTTTCAAACATTGTGTTTGACCATGTGCTCGATGTTTTTGACCTAAGCATTCATTCATAAAGGATAAAATATATATGGAAAATTATATATAATTAAATGCAACACTATAAATAAAATGATTACCTAGCCCATCAGAAGGTGTTGTTGTAACATTCAATGACTCAACATGGTGATCAGAGATGTCATTTTGGTCCATGTTATCAGGAAATGCATTGCTATTTTGGTTATTGGTAGCTCTATTCTCTACACTTCTAGAATGAATAGACACAGAAGCATTGACATTAGGCACACATGATAGCTATGAATTTCTTAATCTTGTAACTTTATCACCACTTTCTTTGTTGTGCTGATTTTAGAACCTTGTTCCCATCTCCTTTTTAGTTGTGCATGTTTACGAGGATTTCGAACCACCAATTATATTAGAGGCTTGGGGAGACGTGGCTGATTGGGTATTTTTTGCAGAGCTAGCAGCAGTTTTATTAAATTTCTTTGCTCTATCATTTTGAATTTTAGCTGGAAGGGAAGCTAAAATTTTTTTGGAGCGATTTGAGGATGACAGGTTCAAAGATTGCCAACAACTATGTTGAGTAATGCTAGGTAAATGAGTCACCATACAAGAGTCATTGTTGTTGTTCTTATCATTCCTTGTGGCTGTCTTGTTATGGCAGTTGTCACTGTACTATTCTCTCATCCTGAGTATATGAAGTCACATAAAAATGAAGACATTTAAAAAAAAATTGAACAACATAATAACAATTTTATAATTAATATTTAAAATGAAACATAGATATTTAATCAAATATAATTATAAATAACAGCAGAGACAAGGATAACTTTGATTAAGAAGAATGTCAGACATGCAAAATGCAAACACCTAGCTAGAGCACAATGTGAGACAGGAAATTAAAGAGATACATCGAGCCAAAAAAGGCTTATTTAAGTCAAATAATAATGACAAACTAAAAGAAACATTGGCTGCTATTTTGTAATCTTCTCATTCAAAACTATCATCATCATCACTTTGAGATACACTTTCTTCATCCTGCTGAAATTGGGATTGGTCTTTTTCAATTGTTGAACTATCAATAGTAATTCCTTCCATATCCAATATAACTATGTCACAATCAGTATCTTCATCCTCTGATGTCATTGATGGTCCATCTCTAGTTTCACCTTGCACATAAGCTTCTACATTCTCAATACAAGATTGTTCTTCCATGTTGAACATATCTCGTGGGGCAATCTTTACAGCAACATGCCACCCTTTTGTAGTGACATCTTCTACATAAAATACTTGTCCAACTTGAGATGCCACTACAAACAGTTCTCTTGTAGTTTGAAGTCATCTCAAATTAACAAGAGTCAACCCATGTTCATCATGCTTGATTCCCCTCTTTGAGTAGATGTCCACCCAATCACACTTAAATAATGTCACCTTAAAGTGTTCATAATAATTGAGCACAATAACATCCTTCAAAACACCATAGTAGGTAACATCTCTAGTAATTGGATTGCGGTCAGTGGTTTTAGAATAACAATCAATCTTAGCTACCAGAAAGACTCCACTATTTTGTGTTGTTCGATTTGCATATTTTGCCTTGGTATGAAATCTGTGACCATTGACAACATAGCCCTTTTACTTAATGGTCAGTTGATGTGGACCTTGAGAAAGAAACTTGATTTTATCATCAACCATCTCTATTCGTAGGAGTGTCTCAATATAACAAAAGAAAAGTTTGTTAGACTTTATTAATTAAGTATAAAAAAATTAATTACCACAACTAAACTTACATGTTCCTTAAACCATCCATCAAATGAGTTACTATGTATTCTCTGAACCTCCTTTAAGGACTTCTGAGGATGTTTTTTCCTAATGATATCATAGTGCTTCCTGAATACAAAATATGTGCAATATGTCATTAGAATATGTTATAGCATTTTATTAATAGAAGACAATTGTCACTAACTTACTTAATGTAGGGTTCAATTACTTCACAATTAAATAATACATGCTTATGGGCTTGTTGCAATGTATGTTCATCCAAGACACATGTTACCATTTTACTAACACCACGACCTACTGTTGAGAAAATAGAGCAGTCATCACTGTCATGCGTTGGCTCATTTTCCAAATTTGCTTCTTCAGCATCGTTTCTATTTGGCCGATTTAATTTTGTTTCAACTCCATCCAAGTATCTTGAACAAAAAGTTAGACACTCTTCGGCTATATATCCTTCTACTTTTGATCCTTCTAGATATCTTTTATTACGAATATATCCTTTTAGGGTCATCAGATACCTGATAACAAAGTTGAGGAAAATATTATGACAACTTACATTCCAATAGGTAAAGTCATCATGACGTATAAAAAGTTACCTTTCAATTGGATACATCCAACGATACTGAACAAGGCTGGATATCTTAGCTTCATAAGCGAGATGGACTGATATATGCACTATTATGTCAAAAAAAACATGGAGGGAATATCTTCTCCATCTCACAAAGTGTCACAGCTATTGCATTTTCCAATGCAGAAAAATCATTTGGATCTATGACTTTAGTGCACAACCTTTGAAAATAGAGACAAAGATAAATAATACATGACTTAGCATTCTTACTGGGCAAAGACACAGTGATATCTAATGGCAGAAATTGTTGCATCAGCACGTGATAATTGTGACTTTTCATTGGTAGCATCTTCTGATCCTTCGATCGTGCACATCTATATATATTAGACACATACCCGTCTGGAACTTTGACAGATTTTAGGAGGTTGCAAAATAATATTTTTCTCATTGTATAGCAAGCTGGAGGTAGGATGGTATATTTACCAATAGTTTTTGTATGAAGTGGAAATCTGATTCCCATATCCTCCAAATCCTTCCTTGCATTCAAGTTATCCTTACTTTTATCCTTCAAACCTAGCAATGTTCCAAAAATACTCTCACATATATTCTTCTCAATGTGCATGATATCGAGATTGTGCCTTACAATGTTAGATTCCCAATATGGTAGCTCAAAAAATATGCTTATCCTATCCCAATTATGTGTTGAATCTTTACCTCTTAGCCTTTTCTTACCAATTACAGTTCTTCCGTCCTCCAATTGTGACAAGATTTGAGCTCCAGAAGGAGGTTTAGGTAGACACCTAAATTCTTGCTCACCGTAAAATGCCTTTGCTTCTTTTTGGAATATGTGGCTAGTTGGCAAAAACCTACGGTGTCCTCTGTAGCAAACTTTACGGCTATGTGGCAACCAATGTGAGACAATATCTTTATTACAATAAGGACATGATTTGTAGACTTTAATACTCCAACCAGATAGATGTGCATATCCTAGAAAATCACTAATAGTCCATAATAAAGCGGCACACATCAGAAATAATTCCTTGGTTCCAACGTCATATGTATGTACACCAGTATCCCATAGTTCTTTCAACTCATCAATCAATGGACGCAAGTACACATCTATATTTTTGGGTGAAGTTGGTCCAGGAATGGGTAGGGACAACATAAAATATGGTTTCTTCATGCACAACCAAGGAGGTAAATTGTATGGAATAATCACAATAGGCCATGTACTGTAAGAAGTACTCATTGTCCCAAAAAGATTAAATCTGTCAGTTATAAGTCCCAATTGAATGTTTCTAGCATCTGCAGCAAATTCTGGATGCATCACATCAAATGTTTTCCATGCAGGTGAATCTATCGGGTGTCTTAACTTGTCATCTTTTTCATATTCTTCTGCATGCCACCTCATTAAGGAAGAGGTTTTTGATGACATGAACAACCGCATTAGGCGTGGTATAAGTGGAAAGTGTCTAAGCACTTTGACAGGTATTCTCTTGGGGTTTTTTGCAAGCTCGTCATCATCATCTGGGATTATAATGTTAATAAGTGTCACCTCATTGTATGAAATATCAAGCTACATCAAATTATAGAAAATACTAGTTACTTCCTTGAAATTCTCAAAGAAGGCTTAGTGAACATTGGACCAATTGCAAAGATATAGGACATGATCTCCTCTCTTAGATTTCTTTTCAAGCTATCATGTCCACCATAATAAAGTTCTTTATGACAAGAAAAAAAGGTTAACTGATGTTATACTACTTTTTCTGAAAATATATAACATCGTTATATGTACTTACAATTGTTAGTACTAATATTTTGCAATCTCTGTCCACCCACAACAGTCACTATGAACTGGGCCTCTATGCCAATGTTATTGTTCCCTAATAAAGAACAATTGAACATCATCCTAGATGATCGTTCTTTAAACCAACTAACCATTCCTGAACATTGGCATTTTCTAAACGGAAGAAGCTACAGGCCTGGTGAAGTGACCCTAAATTTTGGCAATTCTTCACATGTTATCAAGGTTGAGTATGATTTAGCAGAAAATCTTGTGTCAAAATCCGGTTGGCGTGATTGGATTAGAAAGATGCTAGTGGGCCGTAGTGACAAGCTTTTTCTCCATCCAGTTGGCCATAATACCATCAACGTTTGGATAATCAATGTCAACAATGAGACCTCGTTCATCTATGGTGGTATGAGCACACGATGGAGAAAACCAGCTCAGACGAATATGATGATGAGGCCCCTATCAGTTCAGATTCATCTAAATATAGTGAGGAGCTCTGTGACACAGCACAATCATCAAAAAGACCACAGTATATCCAATTAACAAATATAATTGTCATGTCTTGTTTTGTGTTTACACTTTTTGTCTTAAAGTAATCAATCCTCATAGCTACTTTCTTTTCTGAACTTTAGGAGAAGATTGCCATAATGAAAAGGCCTCGAAGTTACTGATGCGGGACCATGTTGGTGTAGTATTTAGTTGTCTATCTATCTAGACTTGTCTGTATTAATATTTATTTTAATTATGGGCATGTTTAGGGGTACACCAACCCCTTTGTTTAGTTACTATTTAGGGGTACACCCCTGTGTGTGGATGTAAAAAGATATTAATGAATGGAACTAGTATTTTCTCATATTGTATACTCTTTTTTGATATGACATACTTACTCATATATGTTATATGTTTTACTATTTTTATAGAATGGATAAGTCTTAGATAGCAGAGGATGACTGGACAAATAGTAAATACTTATGTGGAGTATCAAAATTTTGGATTTTGCTTTTGAACATTCATCGATTGGAGACAAGATTGTATGCCTGTGTAGAAAGTGTGCTAATGTATACCAGGTCACCAGAAAGACTGCATTGAGCCATCTATTGTGGCATGGCTTCTTACCAAGCTATATTTCTTGGGATATTCATGGTGAAGATGATGATGTTCAAATGGATGCTCCTACTGATCAGGGAGATTTCCAAAATGCTAAAAATTTACAAGATATGTTGCATGATACTTTTCTGAGTTTAAGTGAAGATGGAAATACAGAAGGAGTGGAGCCATCTAGTGATCAACATTTCAATGCTGACAAAATTTATATCTTGTTAAAGGATTCTAAGATAGAATTATATCCAGGGTGTAAGAAATATAGAAAACTTGCTTGCATCCTAGAATTCTATCACTTTGTTTGTCTTAATGGATTGAGTAAGAAAGCATCATTTATGTTTCTTATGTTCTTTAAGAAGATGCTACCAGAAGGAGTACAGTTACCTAATTCATTTTATGAGCTAAAAAAGATGATTACGGGGTTGGGCTTAGATTATGTGAAGATTCATGTTTGTCCAAATGGTTGCATGTTGTTTTGGAAGGATTTTTTTGTTGAATCAACACTCATATTTTAGATTATCAAAGAGGTTACTGGTGTCTGGCTTATTTTGTACAAGTGTGAGACCTATTTAATTTGGAGTATCCATGCACTACTATAGTAGGTGTGAGACCTATTTAAAGAGGTTACTGGTGTCTTTCCAAATTTTTACTATAGTCTTGTACTTATGTGTTTATCAAAACACTACTACAAGATATCTTATCATCTTATTATTTTGATAGTACCACAAAGTTTATGACAAGAAGGATTCATCTAAAAATTGTAAATTTTCTAAATGAGTTATGTGAGGTTATTATTCTCTGACCTATATGTAAATGGGATAGATTCCTACCTCTTTCGTTTTATGAGTACATGACACTATGTTTGAAATACTTTTTATAAGGATAAAAGAACATACTTATAATAAGGACCCAGGAACATTCTAATCATTTTGAACTGAATCAGAAAATGAACAGGAGCATGGGTCCTATCCGCTAGCATCAAAGGAGAATTCGTAAACCTCAAAACCACCAACATGGTTTCCAAACCTACAACCTCAGCTTCTACAAGCTCACCTTCTACAAACCTTTAGAACATATACAGCCAGAAAGTATCAATGATTTCATGTATCAATGACTGCAAAGTCTATCATGCAGCTTGCTTGGCACATGAAAGAGAGACATGTTCAGTTGTATTGGCCCAAGTGGAAAGCAAACCCTATTAGGGATAGGTCTAAATCTGACTCACAAGCATTATTTGGCAAATAGTTTGGCTAAAACTAAAGTAGGCATACAAATTGTGGTCTTCCCTGAACTAATTGCATTGGATGTATTGAAAATGCCATGCCCCACACAATAAAGTTGTGACATCAAAAAAGTCAAACCTAAAACCGGAAATGCACACTGCAAATTTTAGCACGATTGTGTATGAATGCAAAACAATACTGAATTGAATTAGGATCAATCATAGGGATTGGTTAACTGAATTATCATTGACATCTACTTATTTAGAAAATAGGTTAAGCCAAGGTCAACACACATTAACAACCATAGTAAAGCCTCATCATGATTTACAGACCAGTTGCGGACTCCTAACACATGTATCAATGACTGCAAAGTATGCCATGCAACTTGATTTACACATGTGTTGTATCTATTTAGTTATCATTATATATGGTTCAACACATGACTTGACAATCTCCTCTTCCTATGTAGACATGTATATAAGCACATCACTCACATGATGCATAACCCTAAAGATGTCAGGACATCAGTAGTGACTGGAATAGGGGCAAGTAGGATAATCTTTATCCATGAACATGCCCAACCCCCTCATACTAGAAATCAGTGGAGGTCACCATGATCAAGAGGTATATCAAGGGCATTTTCATAGCCTAGTAAATCCCAAGACCTAAGTAGTAACGAAGTAAATTATAACCATACTAAAGCTAAGAACATCCATTTCACCTACTAGAGGTACAATTTTGGATATGTTGAAGATATTTTTATGAAAATGAAGGGATATGCTTATTTTATGAGGCAGATACAAAGAGAATAATACCCCCTTTTGGGAACCCAAGACAGCGCTAAAACTCTTCTAAAATTTTGATCTATTGTAAACCCTTTTGAAAACACAATTAGAGTCAAAATATTGTCAAACTATTTTTTTGGGTAAAAACCCTCGTTTTTCAAAATCTAGAAAACTATCGAATGCTACTGAATTTGACCTTTTGATAATCCTTTCCCAAGTTACATTGTACCCATATGAGGCATAGATATTGGTAAATGCTTATAAGAAATCAACAAAGAGAATAAAAATGCTAAGAAACTATTGACTCCTTGATGATTCCATCAATAAATTTGAAACTTCAAATCCAAATATGAATTAGCATGATCCCTACGATCATTGAGGAACACATACTTACCTAGAATCCCAACAATATACCAATGTGTCTGATATCAAAATTTCAAACAAAATTTGACTACATGGCTAGGATACACAATAAGACTTGTTATGAAGAATAAGAGATTATGATTTTCTTAAGAAATTCACGAATAAAAAATATATAAACAAAAATAACATTCTTGTTGTCATAATCTATGTTGCAGAAGATTCTACAATCCTGATTTTAACCTATAATTACTCTCCTTTGAGGCCCCATTAGAATTAGGAAATAGATGAATACCTAATCCCTTAGAAGTAAACTTGACCCCCTCTTCATTAAGTCACACCCATATGAGGACTCACTTAATTAAGCCATACTGATATCCACCCATGAGAGGATGAATAAACACTACTATTCTCTACAAACATAAATAATCATATGCTAAAGTTCCCTTGAGGAACTGATAAGTAAATTATAAGTATAAATCATCAGGAAGCATATCAAGCTACTCATAAAGTCAAACATGACTATTTGATGAAACCTTTTCATCTTCACATGGGGAAAATTATTTTTTATATGTCCCCCCAACAATATGATAACAAGTCAAGAATGCTAATCTAACCTTCATTGGACAGAAGTTTAAATACAATAATAGAACATCTGACTGAGGATATGGGAGTCCATCACCTCCATGCTCTCCTCCTTAGTATCATCCATCTCAGTTTTCTTTTGACCCTTGATCCAATGGACTGGGAATTCTAGATAACAGACCTAAGCATGGATTCACATCTCAAGGTTGAGGGTTCAATCAAAGTATTCGACCATCAATCTATGGAAATCAACCCCATTCTCATGTCTTTTGTAAAATCTGTATGAATAGAGGCATGAAGCCATTCATTTGTGGCATAGATTTATTAACACATATCAGAGTCCGAAAATTCCCAAATGTCTGATGGAGGATGTTGTTACTACAAAAGAACTCTGAAAGGTAGTCAGGTGTCACTATACTTAGGGGATAACACAATGTGCAATCGCAAATACAGATAAATTGTATTTTGAGCACAAAGGAGAGAAGCCCATCAATGCCTAGTACAACTCTGTGCACTACAACTTTGTGCATAGATAAATTGGTTGTACACTACAACTTTGTGCATAGCTTAGACCAAATAGCTACCAAACTACATCTAGTAGTAGCAAAGATCATCTTTTTAAGTTATTTAATCTTCTAGATAGGTTACAAGTGTTATTACCCTAAAATAAACATATATTAGTCTGAAATGTACTTCTCTCAACTTGAGGCATCAAATCCAGAATATAATGTTGTACAAAGAGATTTCCATGAACCCACAAAGTTCACTTTGCCTACCTCATCTACACAATGAGCCAAAGTATCCCACCAGAGATCATAGTGCCTCCTCCTCACAATGAAAAGTCTGGCTGAACTTATAGCATATATGGTACATATTTGTGTCATTAAATATCATAATCTTGAAGATTTGTCTTACTTATCAATCAATAATGCAATATCAAATGTGTGCCTTATATATGTTTCGCAACTAAAGTTTAGCATAGCCTTAAGAAATCAATTTCTACTGAATTTTTTATGTTTCAGCCATGAAAAAATTCATCTTGATGGTTTTATGTCTATGGTCCTTCCAAAAGTGATGTATGTTGAGCATCTTTTCATCAAAATTTTGTTTGAACCTAAAATATCACATGTAATGCACCTGGTATTACTACTAATTTTTCATTTTTGAGTCAAGTATTTGCTTATAAACTACAAAAAAATATCTGAAGCAACATTTTTATTTTTACTATAAATATAATGGATTTTTCTTAGTCTGTGCTTTGCTATCACCTAGCTTATTATCTAATTCCAATTTCTACTGGCACCAGGTATTAGATGCAGCTTTACATATAAGAACTCTAATACAAAATGACATATTATTCCATTTTTTCATGTTTCAATTAACTGTCATTGGATGTTCAACACTTAGAGAGAAAAAATCTAACAAATATGTATGTGTTGCTCTCCCCAAATGCAGTTGTTGTAGGTCAAGTCTTCATGGTTGATACTAACATGGGAATATTTGATCTTGGCCTTACATAGGCGTGAGCAACAACTATTTACAATTCCCACTGATTTCTCAGCAACCCAACCTACCAAGAAACTTTGAAAATACATATATCATATGTTCATCTAGTCAAAGGTGCTATTGGTGATGTCGAACCATTATTGACAACTTGATCAAACTTTCTCAAAAGAAATTCATCCACATCAAGCCTAATTATGCTTGATCCTGTAAAACCTTTTTCTTGAACCCAGCTATAGATGGTTGAATTCTATTGAATTCCATAATATTTATGTAGATATATTTTCCATGGAAGATTCAAAACTACAAAATTCTTAGAACTGCCAAGACAGGTTGCAGGATCCTCAAGATTGTTAGGCAGCACATACCTAGATTCCCAGCAATATGTTGGCACAATTAATATCAGAAAGTAATACAGAATCCATGTATAAAGGTATAATAATTAATAATCACTGACTTTATACAAAAGATAAGATAGGAAACATATCTTGACTAGCTCTCACAATAACAAATGTAAAAGACAACTATTTTCCTCTCTACATAATCCATGATGAGGAATATTTGAGGATCTTGATTTTGGCCTATCATCACACCCATTTGAGGCCCATAGAGAATGATGTAATATCTAGACGTACACCTACCATCTAAGAGGATGAATGGTAGTAGAGTGGACTTAGTTTCTCAATAGGGAACCTCAGTCGCTGATTAAGTCATCAACATATAACAACTGAACAAATCAAACCACATAGATATTGAGCCATGACAAGATGGACCCACACTACTATATCCATGCAAGGATTTATGGCGGATGTTATAACTCTCATAGGGAAAACCATAAAGGAAATTATCTTAATTTTCATAGGTAGAATATCCCACTCATAACCAAGTCAAATCAAGACCACTTGATGAACCCTTCTAATCTCTACTTGCCCCTTTATGCATAAGAGGAAAGTTTATATATTACCCATAACACCCCACAAAATAAACCTGAGAATGAGTCTTGAATGATAGTATGAATACCCTTGCCATGCAATGGGATTTTTATGTACCATGTCTTGGTTCATTCATTTCCCTATCATTGCATTCTTTATTTATTGCAAAAATTGGGCACTCTGTTTCAAATCCCCCTTTCAAAGGGACATATTTATGTTCAACATCTTATTTAGGCTTGTAAAACCTGAGACTTACATATAATTAGTGACATGTACTTTCACCAGCAGACATGTGACTACAAGACCACTCCTCTAAAGAAAGCCCTAATATGCTCCATTCCTAGAAACTTATAGAATCATAGAATTACATAACATATGGAGGTAATCCTCAAAGCATGCCACACGAAGATAGTCATTCAGTCATCCAATATGCATATCTTGTGTTCCAGATCAAAGAAAACCAAGGCTATCATGTCTATCACAAGCCTCGCTTTGAAAAGTTTATCTAGCAATAATTATCTCCAACCTATATGATCCTCGATCGCCATATCTACACCAACTGCTTGTACTATAATATAGATGAAGAACAATTTCTAGACACCAAAAGTATTTTAGAATGTGAAGAATATGATAAAGTTTTGTTTGTGGGTCCACCATAGAACCATGTTCTTTTAATGGGTGTTATTCAAGTATGCTATTTGGTCCACCTACATTTTCCATTTTGGATGTCAACCCTCCTCAACCTTTATAGCATATCCCCCACCACATGCATGACAAGCATGCATCACTTGTTTATGACTGTGCCTACACCTCCAGTAGCCCAAACAATCAGAGGAGGATTTAAAATTCTAATTTTGGTAGCTTACCTAGTCAATGGCCATGTGGGTGATGGTGAACCCTCAAATAAGAAGAAGCGGGAGGCCTACAAAAACCCACAATAAACATCATCTCATACCCATCTCAAAAATTATAATAATGATAATATAATGGTAGGAATGGTTGTGTATAGATCATCTATACATAATATGAGTTGGCAGAAGGACACTAGTTTACATCTGCTTGCATCTTGAACAAACTATAAGTCGTTAGTAATGCAATATCATGGTACGACAAAACAAATTGATATCTAGACAAAATGAGATGCTTGTATTTTTTAACACACGGAGAGACTAGGGACAAAGTATAGGGACTGTAGAACTCTGAATCGATGGACAACACGAGACTTATATGCATTAATCTGCAAGTTAAATGCATGTATGGCTTTGATCGGTTTGCTTTAGAAAAAGAGCAGCTTTTCTATTCTATGTAGTACCTTGATCACGAATGGCACTCCTCTCCCAGCCGTTGGCAAGTCGTTCACACTCCTCGCCTAGCCGTTGGTGCTCCTCTCCAAGCCGCACACCTGATAACACCAAATTTTGTGATGTTTTAGACTGTTTTTCTGTTATCAAAACTGCCCTTTTTAAACTGTTTTCCTCTCTTTTATATGTACTTTCGCAATAATTGGCCAAACAACGCTCTTAATTCAATATTTCCATCTTTTGTAGTATTTTCCTCCTATTTTGACCCATATATCGTCAATAAGGCCGTCCCGGCCCACAAATAAGTTCAGCCTGCATCGGCCTTCCTAACGACCGACACGATCACTGCCCGACAGGGTAGCGCAACACGACGACGCGCGACATGGGGATACCACGCAAGAAGGAACTGACGGGCGATACGTCTTTTACCTGACAGGGAGCCCAAGCTCGCCTGACAGCTAAAGCTTGTCGCCCGACACGAGCCACCCACCGGCAGGCGCCGCTCGTCACGTGACCGATAGCCGACGTCCTTGTGCCGGGCGATACCGATATGTGTATCGGCCGTCCACCGACCCCGTGAATAAGGAGGACACGTGGCACTTCGACCCATAACTTCCCCCAACTACTGCCTATAAATAGCAGCTACAGGAAGCTGAAAAGACAGATCGGAAGAGGGGAACAGTCGGAACCCTGAGCAAATCTTCGGAGGAAGTTGCGAGAGCAGAAGTATCGCGCCTGAGTGTTCGTGCTGGGAAATTCTAGGTGAGCTCTTCCCCATCCCGAGAGGGAGGGGATGGTTCACTTAGGCCCGTCCCGGGCGACACTGCAGGCCGATATCGGCCAACGTGGATGAGCGACACGAGTGCCCGACATAGATGCGTCACTACTAGCCTGACACGATATCGAACCCGATACGCCCCGCCCGTCATGGCGTGTCATCCGAGAGGGTGTCGCCCGACTTGAGCGTATCGGTCAGGGTCCTTCAATGATACAATCGGCCGTCACAGTGTGCCGCCCGACACTGTTGTATCGAGCTTGGGTCCCGACAGATATCGGGCTGGAGAGCCGCTGTAGTCTGTCGTCCTTCTACATCAAGAAGGTGACCTCTATCTTTATTTATGTTATTTAATTGTTTACTTATGCAATGTAATTAAGACCCTTAATGTATATGGAAATGGAAAAGCGTAATTACTTGTTGCTTTATATTTGGTGCAATTGTTGGATGACTGCTATGTTTAATACCTGAACTCTAGCTTGCATGTTTGGATCGCGTTTCGCTTAGCTACCGAATCGTGTTTTCCCATCGCAACAACTTCGAGAGATGTGTTGTGGCTCTAGTGTTTGGGCTGATTCTGGAGTACGAGAGTGCCCGAGATCAGAGTTGCTTCAGTAACACTTCACTCTAACTTAAGGTCCAACAACCTCGAGAGGGGTGTTGATGCTTGGTTAGAGGTATCCATTCTGAGAGGAGGGGTACAGGATGTTCCTGTTGCTGCTTGTTTTACCAAAGTTTGTCCTTCACACCTTGCTTTAAGCTCTAGTTTTATCTTTCTATTTTTGTTGCATGAAAACCCCTAAAAACTGCTAAATGACTAAAACCTTAAATCCTTCTTGTAACTCCAGTTGGAGGTAGTTTTCTTTGTTTTGTTTATGGAATCTTGCTGTTTCCCCTTGGGGATTTTATTATCTTTTATCCTTGCCGGAGTGTAGCGTGTCGATTCTGAGTTCTCAACACTACCACCCTTGTCCATGTATTCGACCTTGTATATCTACTTCGACCCCGTAAACAAAGTTGCGGGGGGCTAGAAGGATTCATGTTATAAATGTAAAAGCTCGACTACCTCAAATCCGCCTCCAATTTTAGGACGCGCGATTTAGGCCGGTCAACTTTATGGCGCCGTTGCCGGGGACAAGGAAAAACGGCACTGTTGACGAATCCGAATCCACTAACTACACTTCCGTGCCTCAAGCCTAGAAATGAGCTTGACATCACTCTTTTCTTTCTTTTGTTATTTTATTATTATTACTCTTTGCACAAAATAATAATTATATTTTCTGATTTGATTTCTCGTGCCATTTCAGGAACTCTGAAGAATGGTGACCTGTTCCATCGAGCTCTGACGCCATGACTCACTGTGAGAAACATCTGTCTGAGAGTGAATGTCAAGGCCGAGATGGGATTTCGCACCAACCCAGTTTGGTTGGTCAGTTGTTTGCTTATATAAAAAGACAAGACACTATCATCAACCAGCTGGCACAGGGAGCGCTAGCCAGTCCTGGAGCTCTAAATTCCATGCAACACCAGATGGCGAGTCTACAGATGTGCCAGCATGAGGTCGATCAACGATTGGCCCAGATGGCTGCTCTGAGAAAGGACCCTGTAGGAAAGACACCCTCCTACCCTGAAGCTGCCAGAATGGCAGTATTAAGGTCTGGGAAGACGGTGGAGCACACTGATGAAGCCAGGCCAGAGCCTGAGCCGAGGCCTAAGAGTGTGATTCTGGCTGAGGATGAAGGTAGACAAGCAGAAGCTCGAGAGCCTGCATAGAAGCCTTCCGATGAGCTATCTGGTGGGAGGAATCCTTATGCTCCCAGGTTGTCGTTTCCTTACAAACTGATCAAGGCAAATCTGAAAAAGCATCACGAGAGGTTCATGGACTTGATCAGGAAACTGCATCTAGAAGTCCCATTCCTTGATGCCTTGGAGGAGATGCCGACCTACGCCAAGTTCCTCAAGGATCTTATCACGAAGAAAAGAAGAGGAGAAAGGGTTGAGACAGTGCACCTAGCATTTGTTTCCTCAGCCTTCGTGAATCCTGACCTGCCAAATAAAAGAAGGGACCATGGAGCTTTTACGATCCTGTTTGCCATCGAGGACAACGTCGAGCGAAGAGGTCTTGCCGACTTAGGGGCAAGCATCAACCTCATGCCCCTGAACTTCGTGCAAAGGTTGGGTTTAACCGACATGGTTCATACCAATATGAGGATCGAACTGGCAGACCATACCTTTAAGAGACCATTCGGCGTTGTTGAAGATGTGCCGATTAGGGTCGGTAATTTCTTCATTCCTTGCGACATAGTCGTAATTGATACAGTAGAAGATCCCCGCTGCCCTATCATCTTTGGACGTCCTTTCCTGGCAACAGGAAGGGCGTTGATCGATGTCTCTGAAGGGATTATCACACTGAGGGTCGGAGACGAACACCTGGACTTCAAGCTGAAGGAAGCCATGAAGGGTCCTTCCCTGTCTGAATCCGCATGTTTTGCGGACAGCTACGATAAATTATACGAGGAGATAGAGGAGGACATCCAGATAGTGGACCCCCTTGCGAGGGCTATAGGCTGTCAGGATTCCGACTTTGAAGATCCTGAAATTGTGAAGTATCTCGACCTTTTTGACCTGTCTGACGAAGATCTGCACAAAGAAGATGAGGTGGTGGAGTCCGTGAAGTATGCCTCTCTCGAGGAGGAGCCTCAAGAGAAGGTATCCAGAGCAAAGCTTGAGTTGAAACCATTGCTCGAAGGTCTGAAATATGTATTCTTAGATGAAGAAGAGAGAAACCATGTCATCATAAATGCCACTCTTCTGAGAAACCAGCTGGACCGACTCTTTGAGGAGTTAAGACTCCACAGGGGGGCTATAGGATATTCAGTAGAGGACATCAATGGCCTTAGCCCCGCCTTATGCATGCATCGCATCAACTTGGAAGAATCCGCCAAGCCTCTGGCTCAACCCCAGAGGAAGCTGAACCAGATGCTCAAGGAAGTCGTCAAGAAAGAGGTAATCAAGCTAAGGGATGCGGGGATCATTTACCCAATCAGCGATAGCAACTGGGTGAGTCAGATTCGCGTAGTACCCAAAAAGGGCGGGATGATAGTGGTAAAGGGTGAGAAGGGCGACGAGGTGGCGGTTACGGCCGTCACCGGGTGGAGGATGTGCATCGATTACCGAAAGCTAAACCAGGCTACCAAAAAAGATCATTTCTCGCTACCTTTTATTGACCAAGTTCTTGAAAGATTAGCACATCACGATTTTTTTTGTTTTCTTGATGGCTTTTCAGGATTTTATCAGGTACCCATCTTGCCCGATGATTAGGAGAAAACAACATTCACCTGCCTCTATGGAACTTATGCTTTCAGAAGGATGCCCTTCGGACTTTGCAACGCTCCAGCCACGTTTCAAAGATGCATGATATCGATGTTTTCAGATTTTTTAGAAGATATCATAGAAGTTTTCATGGATGATTTTTCAGTCTATGGGAAGGACTTCGATACCTGCTTGAAAAATCTGTCATTTGTTCTTCAAAGGTGTGAGGAGAACAGCCTGGTTCTAAACTGGGAAAAGTGCCATTTTATGGTATGGGAGGGCATCGTTCTGGGATATAAGATCTCAAGGTGTGGGATCGAGGTGGACGCAAGCAAAGTTGAAGCAATATCTAAGCTTCCTCCACCAAAGTCCGTGACAGGAGTGAGAAGCTTCCTCGGGCATGCCGGATACTACCGAAGATTTATAAAGGACTTCTCGAAGATTTCAAAACCATTGTCCAATCTTCTGGTAAAGGATGCTGAATTTGTTTTCTCTGATGATTGTCTCAATGCATTTTAGGTTTTGAAAAACGCTTTAGTATCACCACCCATCGTCCAAGCGCCAGATTGGGATTTACCATTTGAGATTATGTGCGATGCTAGCGACTATGCGGTAGGAGCAGTCCTGGGCCAAAAGAAAGATAGAAAGCACCATGTGATCTGCTACGCTAGTCGCACGTTGGACAAGGCTCAGGTAAATTACACAACCACCGAAAAAGAGATGCTGGAAATTGTCTTCGCCTTCGATAAGTTCAGGTTGTATCTAGTTGGAGCAAAGGTCAAGGTATATACAGATCATGGGGCTATAAAATATCTAATGCAAAAGAAAGACACAAAGCCCAAGTTGTTGAGGTGGGCCTTATTGCTGCAAGAGTTCGACCATGAAATTATCGACAAGAAGGCACAAAAAATGTGGTTGCCGACCACCTATCGAGGATCGTAGCCAGAAGGCAAGGGGGACCACCGATCAACGACGAGTACGTCGATGAGGCCCTTATATTGGCAGAAGCTAAAGCAGAAGACTTGCCCTGGTTTGCAGATATCTACAACTATCTTGCTTGTGGGGAACTGCCTCCTGACATTACTTACAATCAGAAAAAGAAACTATTAGCGGATGCAAAAAATTACTATTGGGATGACCCTCTCCTCTTCAGAAGATGCGCTGACAGTCTATACAGGAGATGCATCCCCGAGGAAGAAACCACGAACATCCTGAAAGAATGTCACGCCTCCCCCTACGGTGGACACCTGGGTAGTGAAAGAACGGCTGCAAAAGTGCTACAGTCATGTTTTTACTGGCCCTCGCTATTCAAAGATGCTGCACAATTTGTGAAAGTTTGCAAGGAGTGCCAGTCTACAGGGAATATAGGGAGGAGGAATGAAATGCTGATGGCGAGCTGAATCGAAGTAGAGATCTTCGACATGTGGGGGATTGATTACATGGGACCGTTTCCTCCATCCAGGGGGTATCAATACATACTAGTGGCAGTAGACTATATATCGAAGTGGGTAGAGGCTGTAGCAACCCAAACATGTGATGCCAGGTCTGTAATCAAGCTATTTGAGAAGACGATCTTTCCTTGGTTCGGTGTACCACGCACTGTAATAAGTGACGGCGGGTCGCACTTTGGAGAGAGACAGTTTGAAACACTCCTACATAAGTACGGAGTGAAGCACAAGATCTCTACACCCTACCACCCACAGACGTCAGGGCAGGTAGAAGTTTCCAACATGCAAATCAAGCAGATCCTTGAGAAAACTGTCAGTCGAACGAGGAAGGATTGGTCTATGAAGCTTGACGACGCACTATGGGCCTACAGGACAGCCTATAAAATGCCCATTGGAACCACCCCCTACAAACTCATGTACGGAAAATCCTGCCATCTGCCTCTAGAACTGGAACATAAGGCCCTTTGGGCGATCAAATTCTTAAACATGGACCTTGAAAAAGCAGGAGAAAAGAGATTTTTGCAGCTTCAAGAGCTCGAAGAGATGAGGATGAGCACCTATGAAAATGCAAGAATCTACAAACAAAGAACGAAGGTGTGGCATGATACTCACCTGAGAAGGAAGGATGTGAGCGAAGGGGATAAAGTTCTATTATTTAAATCCTCTATTCGCCTCTTCCCTGGAAAGTTACATACAAGATGGTCGGGACCGTTTACTGTGTTACAGATATACCCATCAGGAATGATGGAGCTCTACGACAAAGGTGATCCGAAAAAGGTCTTCAAGGTGAATGGGCACAGAGTAAAGAGGTTTTATGAAGATGAAGCTTTTGTCAGGAGAGCAGAAATCGACCTGCAGGATATGGGTAATATCGAAAGATGAATGCGAAGAGCTTGCACTGGTCGAGCTAGCGACGCAAACTTTAGCGCTCCTCGGGAGGCAGTCCGTGTTTTTCTTTCTTTCGTAGAGTAGGATGCATTTTTCTCTTTCTTGTAAAATGAACATTACAGACTGTAATAAGGCCCGAGTCAGTACACGCGCCGAGCGTACCGACTCTTCAGTTTTATGAGCCACCGCTGCATTTTACGAAGCTTTGAGGAGTAATACCTTCTGAGGTCGGGGACTTAAACCTAAGCCGATGATGTTTTACCCTTTAATCGCTTTTTCTTCACTTAGCTTTAGTTTTGGCCGCCTGTTTTTAACCGTATCAGGCAGCAGCACAGCCGGTGCGCAGGACCACTTGTATCGGGCTGTAGTCTCTCGGGAGTCGCAACGGTCGTGACAGACGGTATTCCTTGGCGGTGTGCATCCGCATCGTGCATGCGAGTAAATGCCCTTAATAAGACTGATGGGACCATCGTCTCGGGAACGGCATGTCCCAACGGCCGACGCGCGCCCCAGAACTACCCGTTTTACCCCCAAGTGAGTTTGCTATATATAGTAAGGAGGGTTCAACGTGTCGGGCTACTACACTTAATATTTTTCGCCACCTGTACTACATGCAGTAACACACTTTTTGCTCGCGTGTCGGCCAGCTTGCCTTTACCCTTGTATCAGGCGATGGCTCCAAAGAGCAAAGGTATAGCCCGACAGCCTATTTGCCTGACACAGGTTTCATATCGCGCGCTGCTTATCGGGTTGACGAACTTAGTCGATTTATCTTGTATCGCCCGACGCATGTGAAGGACGACACGGTGGCCGATTGTGCTTGCCCGATACGCCATATCGGGCAACACGTTTTTCCATCATGACATCCTATCGGGCAGTTGTTTTCATGCGACCTTATCGCCCTACATACCCGTGCCAAGCAGCGTGTTGTGCCGCATACATCCTCCTTATCGCGCGATCTCGTATCGCCTCGGATTTTTCTTTTGATGGACGATACCCGGACTTTGCAACTAGACGAGTCTTATCGGGCTTTTAGCTTTTCCTACCTAACATCTATGATCAATGGGCTTGATAACAGGTATGGATAATACACAGCAAACCTCCGGAAGAGTTGGCAAACACCGCAGAAGAATCGACATTGTGGTCGAAGCTGAAGCAACAACAGTCGGACAGAAACGTCAGAATCCCAAGACATCCGGGTTGTCAAAAGAAGTCCATTCCCTTATCATTGTCTGTCTTTTGTGGTGGTTTAGGACCATCTCCAGGGACAACACAAGTCTTGCCCCAGTGGCCTCCGGATTGAAGGTGGGCATTCCGGTTCCACCTTCGCCAAAGGGGGGAGTATCCACAAGTGTTTTCAAAAGCTCTCTGTCTACGATAGGCTGGTTATCATTGTCATAATATGCATGGGCCTTGTGCTTCCTTCTTGAGAGCTTTGCACTTGTTCCGGCTACATCCAGCTGGGGAAATAAAATGCAGACAATAAAGAAGCATATTGCAGCTTCTCCAAGGCACAAGCGCAACCACCAGCTAACCTTCACTGGGCTAACATGACCTCACCCTGTCTTCTTCACTACTCTGGGACAGAGTGTGGAGCAAGTTTGGGGGGGGGTACCCATGTACCAGTGAAGGAGGTATAAAAAATTTTCTTCTTCACCTCCACCCTTTGTGCCATTTTGTTCTTCTCCTATATCATGTGTATGTACCCATGCTAGTATAAAATGTCGTGCTCATATAAATTTTTTTTGAATTTTTTTTCTTATTTTGTTCCCATACATATGTACAAAGTCACTATATTAGCAAAAACCTGATGCGACTTCTTGCCAAGTTTGTTTTCTATGTTCTCAACAAAATGCAAGTTTTGTTATATCTTTCTGATAATGCTGCTTCAAACGAACAATAGATTATATTTTTCCGTGCCAAAAATTTCGAAAAAAATATAATAATCTCGCAAACAGCTAAGAGACGAGTATGGAGAAGGAAAAAGTTGCCCAAATAGCAAAAATCTCTTTTGTTTTCTCTTACCTAACAAAAATCCCAAAAAGAGAAAGCAGCCTTATGAGGGTGAATAAAAGCATGTGAGTTGTGCCCAATAAAAGAAAAAGGAAAAAATATATATACACACTTGTTTTCCAAAAGTACCCATCTTTAGGCATGGTAGATCTGGGGCAGTGATACGTAGGATGTGAAATCACTGCTCTAAAGCCAACTTGCTTGGACTGCAGGGACCACTTGCCCGTTAACGGACCCTTACCTGGATGGACCGATGGGAGACAAGAAAAACCCCAAAAAGCCTTAGCCTACCCTATACACAACTTTCTGCCCAAAAAATAAAGTTGTTTGGTGTGGAAGCTAACTTCGGAATCATACAACAAAGTCTCGCTGAAGCTGTAGAGAAGAATTTTACTGAAATAATAAGGCAGGAAATGCAAGGTCTTTTGTCATAGTGAAGCAGCATTATCTCTAAAGGCATTACGATACTTATTTTTCCTCTTGGTCGGAAATCTACACCGAGCAAGAAGAAGCATCACAAAACAAAGTTTAAATATTAATTGAGGACAATCAAAATGCTAAGTTTGGGGGAGTTGATAACACCAAATTTTGTGATGTTTTAGACTATTTTTCTGTTATCAAAACTGCCCTTTTTAAACTATTTTCCTCTCTTTTATATGTACTTTCGCAATAATTGGCCAAACAATGCTCTTAATTCAATATTTCCATCTTTTGCAGTACTTTTCTCCTATTTTGACCCATTTATCGTCAATAAGGCCATCCCGGCCCACAAATAAGTTCAGCCTGCATCGGCCTTCCTGACGACCGACACGATCACTGCCCGACAGGGTAGCGCAACACGAAGACGTGCGACATGGGGATGTCGCACAAGAAGGAACTGACGGGCGATATGTCTTTTACCCAACAGGGAGCCCAAGCTCGCTCGACAGCTAAAGCTTGTCGCCCGACACGGGCCACCCACCGGCAGGCGCCGCTCGTCACGTGACCGATTGCCAACGTCCTTGTGCCGGGCGATACTGATATGTATATCGGCCATCCACCGACCCCGCGAATAAGGAGGACATGTGGAGCTTCGAGCACCATAACTTCCCCCAACCGCTGCCTATAAATAGCAGCTACAGGAAGCCGAAAAGACAGGTCGGAAGAGGGGAACGGTCGGAACCCTGAGCAAATCTTCGGAGGAAGCTGTGAGAGCAGAAGTATCGCGCCTGAGTGTTCGTGCCGGGCAATTCTAGGTGAGCTCTTCCCCGTCCCGAGAGGGAGGGGATGGTTCACTTAGGCCCGTCCCGGGCAACACTGCAGGCCGATATCGACCAACGTGGATGAGCGACACGAGTGCCCGACATAGATGCGTCACTACTAGCCCAACACGATATCGAACTCGATACGCCCCGCCCGTCATGGCGTGTCGCCCGAGAGGGTGCCGCCCGACTTGAGCGTATCGGCCAGGGTCCTTGAACGATACAATCGGTCGTCACGGTGTGCCGCCCGACACTATTGTATCGGGCTTGGGTCCCGACCGATATCGGGCTGGAGAGCCACTGTAGTCTGTCGTCCTTCTACATCAAGAAGGCGACCTCTATCTTTATTTTTGTTATTTAATTCTTTACTTATGCAATGTAATTAAGACCCTTAATGTATATGGAAATGGAAAAGCGTAATTACTTGCTGTTTTATATTTGGTGCAATTGTTGGATGACTGCTATGTTTAATACCTGAACTCTAGCTTGCATGTTTGGATCGCGTTTCGCTTAGCTACCGAATCGTGTTTTCCCGTCGCAACAACTTCGAGAGATGTGTTGTGGCTCTAGTGTTTGGGCTGATTCTGGAGTACGAGAGTGCCCGGGATCGGAGTTGCTTAAGTAACACTTCACTCTAACTTAAGGTCCAGCAACCTCGAGAGGGGTGTTGATGCTTGGTTAGAGGTATCCGCTCTGAGAGGAGGGGTACAGGATGTTCCTACTGCTGCTTGTTTTACCAAAGTTTGTCCTTCGCACCTTGCTTTAAGCTCTAGTTTTATCTTTCTGTTTCTGTTGCATGAAAACCCCTAAAAACTGCTAAATGACTAAAACCTTAAATCCTTCTTGTAACTCCAGTTGGAGGTAGTTTTCTTTGTTTTGTTTCTGGCATCTTGCTGTTTCCCCTTGGGGATTTTATCATCTTTTATCCTTGTCGGAGTGTAGCGTGTCGATTCTGAGTTCTCAACACTACCACCCTTGTCCCTGTGTTCGACCCCGTATATCTACTTCGACCCCGTAAACAAAGTTGCGGGGGCCTAGAAGGATTCAGGTTATAAATGTTAAAGCTCGACTACCTCAAATCCGCCTCCAATTTTAGGACGCGCGATTTAGGCCGGTCAACACCTTCCTCTACACAATCGTCAGTCTGCACAGTCACTAACACCAGAACGTTTAGGATCGATCGTCCCAGGTGGGCACAGAATCAGGGTCTCCTTTGGTCGTCCGTGCGCGGAATCAGGGACTGAGATCGCGGGGGGGGGGGGGGGGAGGTAATACCAAATTATATTAATTAGTGCGAATCCCATTGCAACGCAAGTGGACTACCCACTACCAATAGGCATTTTTTAATTTCCACAAAACATATATATAAATGCCTTTAAAAAAATTATTTTTGAGAAACTAAATAATAGGGGGATTAGAGGCATTTTATATAAAATGCCTATAAATTAAATAAATAGTGGCCTTTTTTTTATAAAAGCCACTAGAATAAATGCCACTAATGGTCATTTTTTTTGTAGTGCAACATGGTATCAAAGTCACATTTTAACCCCAAACAGCCCACCACTAGGGGCTTAGCTACACATAGTCAAAGAAATAGTAAAAGAGATGCGAAGAAGGGGAAGAAACGCCATGGAGCTCAGGGAAGTAGCCTTCTTCTTCACCTCCTTACTACTGTGGACGACCTCTCTCCTCCAAGGGTACAGGTGAGCATGAAGATATGAGGGATTATGGATGAAAACCTAGAAAACTAGGTTTCCAAGGTGAAATGGGGGTGGAAATGGTGGATGGAGAGCACAAATGCAAAGGACTAAATGCTCAAGGAGGAGTGATGGAGGCTAGGAGCAGCTGTAGGAGAAGCTAACCTAGTGTTGTGGCCACCACCTATGTATATATAGGTGGTGGTGGAAGCACTAGGATAAGTAGGGGTATTGTGGGAAATTAGTGTAAAAAGTGGTAGGTTTAGGGTGGCAACACGGTCGTGTTGATGGGCCACGGTTGTGGTAGGGGTAGAGTACGGTCATGTACCATGGTCATGTTGTGGAAGGGTGGTGAGAGTGCTAAGTAAGAGGTGTCCACAGCCGTGGTGGAGTGCCATGGTCGTGTTGGATGAGCAGCACCACGACAGTGTTGGGTAACATGACCGTTTTGGAGGAGGAGGACTTGGTCATGGGAAGCAACATGGGTGAGTTGATCTTCAGAGTCCATGGTCGTGGCAGTCGGCCACAGTCGTGGAAGCTTGGGGGGTAACTCTTTTTGATTCTTCTCAATAAACAGTATGACCGTGGGCATATCCCACGGTCGTGGTATCTTCAATGGGCTACGGTCGTGGTCATTTGGGTGCAAAATCTCTATTGACTGTATTGGTTTTTCATAATAAACATTACGACCATGGAGGTATGGCCACGACTGTCTTCAGCTCTCCTGGCCACGACCATGTTGGCTGGCCATGACCGTGGCCATTTGGGTGCAAGATCCCTATTGACTCTGTTAATTCTTCACAATAAACATTATGACTGTGGGGTTATTCCCACGGCCGTGTTGGGGTCTACAGTAGGAAAATTAACTTCAAACTTCATCATTCATGGGTTTCTTTTCTTGATGTCGATCCTTGGCCATTGAAGGTAGTTTGATGGAGCTTTGGGGCCTTCTTTGGACCCCTCCTTCTCTCTCATTCACCCTAATCATGGTCTAAGTACCTAAAAATGATGAAAAGAACATCCATAAGTGCATTTGGCAATGATAAACATATTAGGAGAAATAGCTTGTAATCTAACATGTTTAGATGTGATTTAAGTACAAAATGGCACAAGACGGAGCCCTAAAATAGGGCTACATCACACCCCTCCCCATTGTTATGAATATATTTTAGGGCTGCATTATTTTATTTCAAAATAGAAGTAAGGAGTTGTCCCATCATTGGGATTCACTCCTTAAAGTATGGTATCAAAGTTGTAGAGGATGGCAATACTATCTTAGGATTAATTACATTGTCTCATAGTTATTTCTAACGCTAAAAAAAGGAAATCTACTTGGAGACATGGGTTCTAAGTTTAATCTGAATAACCCTTCTAGATAACAATTCCTCTAGCAGATGGCAATACTATCTTAGGATTAATTATGTTTACTCATAGTTATTCCTAAGTCTCAAAAAAGGAAATCTATTTGGAGATATGGGTTCTAAATCTAATCTGAGTAACCCTTCTAGATAACAACTCCTCTATATTCATAGTTTGGGACTCAACACATGGATCCCCTTTTTAGACCATACAAAATTAGTTACTTGTGTACCACATGTGGTCACAATGTCCCCTACTGCATCTGTAATACTAGAACCTGGATTTACTCCCGAGTAAGGGATGTCATTCCTTCATCATTTTCTCACCAATACTATGACATGAAGTATTAATATGAAGCAAATTCAGATAGACCCAAAGAATACTCCATGACAATATTTATCAAGATACAACCACCCTTCTTTAAGGGTGAAGGAGAATTGGATTTGGTCGATATTTTTGACAATTGGATCTTATCTCTAGAGCGTACCTTTGAAGGTATGGCATGCTCTCCATATTAAAAAGTTAGATTTTACATATGTATTGGATGGACCCACTAGATTTTGGTGGAATGGAGTTACATGAACTAATGATACTTCATTTATGACTTGGGAAGAATTTTTTCCCTCTTTTGGGAAAAATATATTTGTCCAGGCGCTCTGAGGAATAAAGAGTCCAAGTTTTACATTGTAAAACAAGGAACTCTAAGTGTCTCGACATACGTCCAAATTCATTTTTTGTTGAAATGTTAAGCTACTGGCCTTGTTGAACCTCATACGTCCACCCTCTCCTTAAATGAACTTAATTATCAACTTGGTTGTGCTCTTATTCCACAACTTCCATTAATCTTCCAAAAAATGGTGTATAAAGTTGTAGTTGTTGAAGCTTATCCATGGTACCACCCAACTGCTAGCCCTAATAAGAGAAAGAATGTGAGAGAGGACCATCATGAAAGTTGCAATTAATAATTTTGTCATCATCCTTTGGGAAAATGTCTTCTTGGAACTCCTATATAATATACAGATAGAAGGCAAGTATTTTGTCATCATTGTGGACAAGCATGGCACATTAGGCCTAGTTACCCTAGTGCCCTCTACTGCAATAGGGCCAAACTCCAATTCCATCACATCCTCTCCCTAACAACAATCCTTGTCATGTCCTCCTCAACCTCCAAAGAACAAAAACAATAATCATAATAACAATCTGAAAGGATGCCCACCTATTGATGGGCGTGTTAGACATGTCTTTTCCATAGATAGTGTAACAAACTCAAACTTAGAATCTTACCATATTCCATGATCAGAAATCTAGTAAGATTTTGTTTCATAGAATTGACCAAACAAGGATAAAAATTAAAACATGTTTACATAATAATGTGCAACATGTAATATAATCATGAAATATGTTACATCTATTTTCTTTACTAACATAATAGCAAAATAAAAAAAATGAATAATACGCTTTGGAGTAGCAATTGTGAATTACATGTCTATAAATATTAATAATGTTCTATTATTTACATAAATATGAAATCGATGGATTAAATATGTATAATTGTGAATTGTAGAATTCCATACAACATAATAATATATTTCTAATAAAAATGCATTGAATATAATAAGACTTAATTCAGTGGATATTTATAATAAAGGTATAATGTTTGATAAACATAATGGTAACAATAAAAACATTCTAATGGTGCCATAACTCATAAAAATGAATTTTGAAATTAAAATATAATGGTAAAAACATGTTCCTTGGGTTCCAATTGCCTTGGGTGCCAAGTTTCACATTGTTTGCATAATGATAACTATTTTAATTCTATTTAGAGAAGAAAATATGATTAAGAGCCAAAAGTGTTAGATAAAAATACTAAATGTCTTCAAAATTGGATATAAACCTCAAATCCAAAATCTACATGCCAAAACTAGTTTTTGTGTGAATTTCCACAATAATTGGACATCCTAGTGTAGTTTAGGAGAGAGAATGTATATTAAAGCCCAAAATAATAAATAAAATTATAAACAACCACAACAAGAAGAATTAATTGTAAAATAGCTTTCCTCGTGTTCAAGTTTGCTTGTAGGCTAATTTTCACATCTTTTAGGATTCTCTACATGTCTCAAATTCCATACGAAAAGAAAATGAAAGATAAGGAAAAAATGTTGAATTTATTATTAAAAAGAAATTATCTAATATATGAAATGAATAATGTAAACTAACTTGTGTGGATTGTTATAAATAAAGTTGTAATATAACATAATGAGAAACAATATTGTACACACATAAAAAATATTATCATAAAAGATATACAATCCGAAATTTATTTTGAAAACACACTAATTAATACATATGTAAAGGATATCATTGCACTCGTATGTACTAAATAATTCGATGTAAAATATTAGTAGTAAAAAGTAATAAGAGAATACAATTTCCTCTCTTTAATTCTCTTTATAGGATGTTTTTAATATTAAGTAAACAATTAACATTTATTGGGAAACTAAGTTACTATTATCTGAAAGAAATTAGAAATAAATATAGTTGAGGATAATGAAGAGAGATTGAGGAAATATAAGATACACTTTATTTCTCTCATGAGTGGAAAATTTTGAAAGGATCATAAATTCCCAATATAGTAAGTAAAATGTTCATGTATATGGAATAATCCACTATACGATTTTTAAATAAGAAAGTAATATCAAATATATTTCTCATGTATTAATTGGTCCAATTTCCAAATCCCATTTTATTTGGATAATACTAGTGTCCATATGTAAATTATAAAATAAATTAACATAATAATGCTAAAAGAATTCAAATAAATTAAATGACATATTTAACATTCCAAATATGAAAACGAATGTAAATTTCAAATTCTACATGTCTTAATTAACATATGTGTCACAATTTAATTTATTTTTGGACCCTCAAATAAATTTAGAACTAATATACACTTAGAAACAATAATTGTTAGTTATTTAATTTAATAGATTTCGTTTGATATGGTTTGTAATTTTCTTCCTATCACATTTTATTTTCCTTTTCCTTTTGCATGTAGTACTCTTTTTGTCTCTGATTCCTTCTCTCACTCTACCTTTCTCTTTTTCCTTTATTAACTTTTCCTTACTTTCTCCCGCATCTAATAAGGGTCTACTCGAAGCCTATCATGGTGTATTCTAAAAATGTCTAAAGCTTGGGACACAAGCATCTCCGAGCCCCATCATAGAAACTCTAGGAGCTAACCATCTAAATGTGTGACCTTGTCTCTGATTCTACCGCACCTTGCTTAGACTTTTTCCTCATCCAATTTCTCCTCTAGTCTCGTGCTCTACTACTAGAAACTTGGAACTTGGCAAACCTATTATGGGCATTGCGACCCATCATTATGCTATTCCAACGTAATTCCACCCACGGTTGAGTTGACTTTAGACTTGGAGGATTAGGATCCAATCTTATACTTAATACTTAATATTCAAGTCAAGGTATGTACATCTACTATATTTAAATCAGGCATAATATTATGAAAAAACAACCTTTTCTCATGTAAGACATTGATCAAATTGTGAATATTTATATCATCTCATAGTAGTTCTCTTCTTTATGAATATTTTCCTGACTTGTTGACAATGATGTGTAAATGACACATCAAATATTGTTAATTATTTGGGTCCTTTGATCCCACAAGATGACAACTTTTACTTCTTACCTTTTTTAAGAATACTATTTCATTTTGTTCTTACCCACCCTATTAACATGAGTGATTGATCAGTCATAACTAGAAGTAGTGACACTATGTTTTAGGTAGTGAGGTTTTAGTCCTCTTGCCAAAGCACTGAGGTTCTAATCCTCATGTAATCTATTATTTTAGGCACTGAGGTTTTAGTCCTCCTAGTGACACTATGTTTTAGGCAGTGAGGTTTTAGTCCTCCTGCGAAAGGACTGAGGTTCTACTCCTCCTATAATATTTTATTTTGGGCACTGGGATTTTAGTCCTCCTGCTAATGAACTGAAGTTTTAGTCCTCCTATGAAAATATATTTTGTTTGACACTAAGGTTTTAGTCCTGCCCTTGGTATGATGTACATGGGTTTCTTCTTGCTTCTTAAGATATGCTAGTCAGTATTTTTTTATCACCATGCAACTATTTATTTGGTAATGTATAAGAACATGACAAGACTCCTTTTAATTATCATATCATGGTTAATAAATGTCTCATATTTTGGATATGTTAAATCCTCTTGGAAAACTCTTCTTATTTGGATATCTTGATATCATCCCCTCTTTATTCAAATCATTTCTCCTTTTAAAATTATTGCCCAACTATTTTACTCAGTGCATACATAGCATTCACTGACGTCCTTTCCTTTTGATTTCCTCTTCCCTAGGTGTTTTTTTTCAACCCACCCAGAGTTAGCTCAACCCGTGGTTCAAGGATGAGATGACTTTGCTCAAGACCAAGTATAAGGATGAGTTCCAAGATGGGAAGGTTTCTCACAATAATATGATCTTGAGAATTAAATTCGTAGTTTAGACTTTGCCTATATAACTCAATATTAAGATGAACAATGAATTTGTGTAATAGTTACATTTTTTAAATTTTTAGCTGCCACAAACTATGTTTCTATATTTATTTGTTTGATAAAAAATATTGCACCACTTTTATTTGGTCATAATTGTATTGATGGGGTTTTATAAAATTTATTTTCTCAAATTATGTAAGAAGTGGTCCCCTACTGGGTCCCACTCCTTATAAGATGGTATAAGAGCATAATTGTGCTCTATAATCTAACTATTTCCTAAATTCATCCTTGGAGCCATTTTCCTTATACACTACGCCTATGTTTCAGGAAGACCAACTTGTTAGGACAACTAATACCTTTGGGGGAAAAGATCTATTCAAAAAAAATTGTTGTACCTCCTGCTACCCATATAGAAAGTGTTAGTCTTCAAAAATGGGAACACTAGTTAAAGATGTTGGACTAAAAACACATTACCTAACTTTTAGGCAATTAACCAAACTAAAATATCTACAATAACTACATCCTATCTAGGGCAATTAAACAGACTTTTCTAAGTGGACCACCTTGGGTAGACATATCTGACACCCTTGAGGAAATATTACACCAATCTATAATAAAAATATATTCAATATATAGGAGTATCCTACGGACTCTTAATTTAGGATATTTGGATTTTGGAGATGAAATCTTCTTTAAGAAGTAGAGTGTTATAACGAACCAAAACTTAGAATCTTACCCTATTCTGAATAAAAAATCTAGTAAGATTTGGTTTCTTAAATTTGACCAAACAAGGATAAAAATTAAAACGCATTTACATAATAATGCGACAAAATGTAATATAATCACAAAATATGTTACATCTATTTTCTTTACTAACATAATGACTAAATAAAAATGAATAATATGATTTGGAGTACCAATTAGTAAATCCATGTCCACAAACATTAAATAATATTTTATTATTTAATTAAATATGAAATTAACATATTAATAAATTGTAGAATTCTGTGCAATATAACAATATATATATATATCTCTTTTAAAAATGTATTGAATATAATAAGACTCAATTGAGTCGATGTTTATAATAAAGGTATAATGTTCGATAAACATAATGGTAATAAGCTAAACATTCTAATGGTTCCATAACTTTAAAGGTAATTTCAAAAGTAAGATATAATGGTAAAAATGTGTTCCTTAGGTCCCAATTGTGCTGGGTGCCAAGTTTCACATTTTTTGCATAATGATAACTATTACAATTCTATTCAGAGAAAAAATAAGATTAAGAGCCAAAAGTGTTAAATAAAAATACTTAAAGTCTTCAAAATTGAATATATACATCAAATCCAAAATCTACATGTCAAAATCAGTTTATGTGTGAATTCCCACAATATTTGGACATCCTAGTGTAGGTTAGGAGAGAGAATTTATATTAAAGCCCAAATTATTAAATAAAAGTTAAACAACCAAAATAGGAAGAATTAATTGTAAAATCATTTTCCCCATGTTCAAGTTTGCTTGTAGGCTAAGTTTCACATATTTTAGGAGTTTCTAGATACCTCAAATTTCTTAAGAAAATAAAATGAAAGATAATGCAAAAAATATTGAATTTATTATTAAAAACAAATCATCTAATATATTAAATGAATAATGTAAACCAACTTGTATGGTTTTTTATAAATAAAGTTGTGGTGTAACATAATGGGAAACAATTTTGTACACACATGAAAAATATTGTCATAAAAGAAATAAAATCTGGAATTTATTTTAAAAATACACTAATTAATACATATGTAAAGAATAGTATCGCACCAGTATGTACTAAATAATTAGATGTAAAATGTAAGTAGTGAAAAGTAGTAAGAGAATAAAAATTTCCCCTCTTTAGTTATCTTTATAGGATGTTATTAATATTATGGAAATGATTAACATGTATTTGGAAACTAAATTACTATTATTCGAAAGAAATTAGAAATAAACATAGTTGAGGATAATGAAGAGAGATTGAGGAAACATAAGATACTCTTTATTTCTCTCTTGAGAGGAAATTTTTTGAAAGGATCATAAATGCCCAATATAGTAAGTAAAACGTTCATGTATATGGAATAATCAACTATACAATTTTTAAACAAGAAAGTAATATCAAATTTATTTCTTATGCATTAATTGGTCCAATTTCCAAATCCCATTTTAGTTAGATAATACTAGTGTCCATATACAAATTATAAACTAAATTAACACAATAATGCTAAATAAAGTAAATGACATATTAAACATTCAAAAAATGAAGACTAATATAATTTTCAAATTCTACGTCTTAATTAACCTATGTGTTAGAAATTAATTTATTTTTAGACCCTAAAATAAATTTAGAAATAATATACAATTGGAAATATTAATTGTAAATTGTTTAATTTAACATATTCAGTTTGATATGGTTTGTAATTTTCTTCCTATCCTGATTCGTTTCCCTTTTTCTTTTATGTGTGGTACTCTTTTTGTCTTCAGATTCCTTCTCTCGCTTTCCCTTTCTCTTTTTCCTTTATTAACTTTTTCTTACTTTCTCCCGCATCTAATAAGGGTCTACTTGAAGCTTATCATGTGTATTCTAAAAATGCCTAAATCTTGGGACACAAGCATCTATGAGCTCCATCATAGAAACCCTAAGACCTAAACATATAAATATGGGACCTTGTCTCTGATTCCACTGAACCTCACTTGGACTTTTCCTTCTACCAATTTCTCCTCTAGTCTTGTGCTCTGCCATCGGGAACTTGGAACTTGGCAGACATATTTTGGGTATTGCGGCCCGTCAATCTACTATTTCAACCCAATTCCACCCACGGTTGAGTTGACTTTAGACTTGGAGGATTAGGATCCAATCTTTGACTTAATACTCAAGTTAAGGTATGTACATCTACTCTATTTAAATTGGGCATAATATTATGACTAAACAACCTTTTCCCATATGAGGCATTGATCAAATTGTGAACATTCATATTGTCTCATGGTAGTTTGCTTCTTTATGAATATTTCCCTGACATGTTGACAATGATTTGTGAATGACACATTGATGGTCTTCTGACCAAATCTTATTAATTTTGGGTCCTTTAATCCCACAATATGACAAATTTTACTTCTTATGCTTTTCAAGAATACTATTTCATTATGTTCTTGCCTGTCCTATTAGCATGAGTGATCGACTAGTCATAACTAGAAGTAGTGATACCATGTTTCAAGCAGTGAGTTTGTAGTCCTCCTACTAAAGCACTGAGGTTCTAGTCCTCTTGTAATTATTATTTTAGGCACTGAGGTTTTAGTCCTACTGCACTAATATATTTTGTTTGGTACTGAGGTTTTAATCCTCCTGCCTTTGGTACGATGTACATGGGTTTCTATCATTCTTCTTAAGATATGCTAGTCAATTTTTTTAATCACCATGCAACTGTTTATTTTGTAATGTACAAGTACAGTGGTAAGACTCCTTTTAATTATCATATCTTAGTTAATAAATGCCTCATCTTTTAGACGTTAAATCCTCTTTGAAAACTATTCTTATTTGGATATCTTAATATCGACACCTCTTTATTGAAATCATTTCTCCTTTACAAATTATTGCCCAATTTTTGTACTTTGTGCATACTCAACATTTACTGATGTCCTTTTGTTTTGAATTCCTTTTCCCTGAGTGTTGTTTTTCAACCCACCCAAAGTTAGCTCATCCCGTGGTTCGAGGAGGATAGGACTTTGATTAGGACAAAGTGCAAGGATGAGTTCATTGATGGAAATGTTGCTCAACATAATATGATCCTGACAATTAAATTTGTAGTTTAGACTTTTCTTGTAAGGCCCAATGTTAATATGAACAACAAATGTGTGTAGTAGTTAGATTTTTTTATTTTTTTTTTCTGCCACAAACTATGTTTTTGTATTCATCAGTTTGAGAAAAAAATAGTGCACCCTTTTTATTTGGTCATAATTGTATTCATGGGATTTATGAAAATTTATTTTCTCAAATTAAGTAAAGAGTGGTCCCCTAGTGGGTCCCACCCCTTATAGATGAAATGGAGACCAATGATGACATAGAAGTTATTGAAAGTATGGTACATTTAAATCAACAATGTATCAAAGATTTATATGACTCAAGGTCATCAAATACCTTTATAGCATCCAAACTAGTAACTATTCTAGAGCTAGAGCCTATGTACATGGAATTCAAGTCAGTGTTCAAACCCATAGAGGTAAGGTTTTCTCCTCTTTCCTAAACCCCCCATATATTTATGTATATCCATGTATATGTTTGTTATGGATTTCATAATCCTCGATATGAAAGACTTCAACGTCATGGTCGAAATGGATGGGTTGAAGAAATATGACATGGACTTGTTTTGTGGAGAAAAAAAGTTAGTCTTTTACGCTCTAATGGGGAACACTTCTGCATAAAGATAGAAAGTGAGATGAATGAAATTTCATCATCTTTTTCCTCAATGCAGAAAAACTCATTACTCACAGCTATAGAGCTTACCTAGCATTACTTGTTCTAAACCATGTACCACCTAATCTAGAAGATATTGATGTGGTTATGGGTTTCCCCAATGCGGTTCTTGATTAATTTCCTAGAATCCCTCCCACTCATGAGGTTGAGTTTTCTATTGACCTTGTGCTATGCATATTTCCTATATTAAAACCACCTTAGCGTATGGCACCAGTTGAACTAAATGTGCTCAAGAAACAATAGCAAGAGTTCTTGGACATGGTGTTTGTCCACCACATTATTTCATATCGAGGAGCTCTATACTTGTTTTTAAATAAGAAAGATGGTACAACGTAGATGTGCATGGATTTAAAATGTCGAATCATGTGACCATCAAAAATTGATATCCTGTACCACACATCAGTGATTTATTCGACCAACTATAGTATGCCAACTATCTTTTTTGAGAGGGATCTTCAACATGGATACTATCCAATGCGGGTAAAATATGAGGATATACCTAGGACAACCTTTTCTATACACGTTATTGGCATTATGAATTTCCGATTATGCCTTTTGGGCTGATGAATGCCCCAACTTCCTTTATGGATCAAATGAATAGAGTTTCATACCTTGACAGCTTTGTAGTTGTATTCATATATGATGTACTTATATCATTTGAGTCAATAAATAACATCATGAACATCTACAAATTGTTCTCCAATCACTATGAGAACATCAATTATATGCAAAATTCTTAAAGTGTCAATTTTGGCTGCAGGAAGTTATGTTTCTGGGTCATGTGATCTCAACAAGAGATATTGTTGTTGATCTAGAAAAGATTGAAGCAATAACTAAGTGATAATCCCTAAAGAATCCATTTGAGATTTGCAAATTTTTAGGTCATGTGAGATACTATTGAAGATTTGTGAAGAATTTCTCTGAGTTAGCTCTTCATATGTCAAAGTTGACTCGTAAAGATGTAAAGTTTACCTGGACTCCGGAATGCACAAGAAGTCTTTTAGACTTGAAGAAATGTTTAACCTCTAACACCTATTCCTACCCTACCTGTTGAGGGAAAACCCAATATGATCTTCATAGATGCCAAAAAACAAGGGTTAGGGGTCCATCCTTATGCAAGAAGGGTGAGTGATTGCATACACATCATGCCAATTGAATCCAAATGAAGAAAATTGACCAACTTACAATTTGGAGCTACCTACAATAGTTCATGCTCTAAAAATATGGCATCACTTCACTATATATGGTTCAATTTAAAGTGTTTTTAGACTACAAAAGTCTACAATAGTTGATGACTCAAAAGGATCTGAGTTTGCATCAAAGAAGATGGATGGGGTATCTTAAGGATTATGAATTCACCATTACATATGATCCTGGTAAGGCCAATGTTGTGGTTGATGTCGTGAGTAGAAAGAAAGGTGCCATTTCTACTTCCATTCGATGTTTAGTCTTCAGAAGTCTCAAGTTGGAGACATAAAACATAAAAAAATTGACGAGAAGTCCACAATGAAAAGGTTAAACGTACACATGGCTAGTCTGTCTCTTACTCCTTCCTAGATTTCTAGATTAATATATACTCAGCTAAAAAGTCCTAACCTTAAGGAAATGAAAGTCCTAATAGAAAAAACACAATCAGAATTCTCAATAGGAGTCGATGGTGCTATACACTTCTAAAACCGGCTATGGGTTCATGACGTTGAAGATCTTAGAAACATGTTTCAAAATGAAGCTCATGGGTCTCATACACACATCCTGATACTTCCAAAATGTACAAAGACCTACAATGAGAATTCATGGAAGAACATGAATAGAGACATAGATACCATTGTGGAAAAATGCCTAAATTATCAACATGTAAAAATGGAACATTAAAGGCCTAGTGGTTTCCTCCATCCACATGACATTCTAGAGTGGAAGTGGGAGAATATTACCATGGATTTCATCATTATATTCCTAAGATAAAAAACCAGTTGTGATGTAATTTGTGTAGTAGTAGACTATATGAATAAATATGCCCATTTATTACCTTTCAAGAGTACTTATAAAGTTTGTTACATGGAACAATTGTATGTGGACTAGAAATAATAGACCTTAGGTAACCCGATTTAGCAACCAATATTAGATACCATCAATTTTACATGCATACAAGTACATAGGGTAGATGCAGGCATGCATGTACATAAGGTACACATAAAGGATTAATTGTATATACACATGGAACATATAAAAATTCATAAGAAACATGACAGATCTCAACTCACCTGTAGGGGATTGTATTCATGTGTGTTGTGGATAAAGAGCCTAACCTCCTAATTGAATGCCAAGAAAACACCCTAGATTAGAACCTCCTCTAGAATGATGAGTTGAATAACATTGTGTTTGGCTTATAAAAAGTTGAGGTAACTTTGGACATCCTAAGAGGAAATAATGCTAGAAGGATAAGGTAGGTGAGATATAGAAGGCATGAAAGCCCCTACCATTAACTAATCAAAATAAGTTGGTTGTAACTATTGAAATTTTTTGTCAGCATATCTAAATGTGAAAAATTTTGTTGGAGAAATTTTAAGATAAATGTGTAAATGACAAGTTAAGATATTGAAAGGAATTCTAGACATGCATCTAAGACATAGAGACTCCTAGTTTGGGATAAGTTATGGAACACAAAATACAATGTTATCAAAGACTCTCATCTTGAGACAAGGTATAAATAATGATAGAGAGGTAATAAAGTTATAACATCTTAGTTAACCCTAGGTAGGTGAAACCCAAGTCAACCTTCGGGTAGGTAGGGATGCTTAGTAGTAAATGAGTCTCAGAGGGTTAAGAGGTGATCATTCCCTAAGTACATAAGACACTTGGGGTTAGAAGAAACCCACCTATGAGTACATAAGGCCCAAGTGATAAGGAGAATGTCCACTCCATGTGTACATGAGGCCTGAGGGGTCAAGGGGAAGGCATTTGATAAGTACATGAGGCCCTTATAACCAGGAGAAGATCACTCCAAAGGTACATGTACCACTAGAAGATCTTAAGGGAATGACTAAGGCCAATGATACACGAGTTATGAATATAAAGAAAATAAAAGTTTACCTAATAATGGTTGAGAAAAAAAATCCTAAGTGAGGTTGTGCACAAACTCAAGATATTTGATAAAAACACCTTTCATGTTGTGTTAATGATACTTAAGAAAAATCATTGGAGTAAAAAAGTATCCATGTTTTAAAGTCACTTTAGATGATGAACAACCTAATTTTAGATGTAACATATAATATGTGGATGCACCATCTCTGTTCATGAGAAAAGAAGATTTTTATATTTGGATTGTAGCCAAATAATATTTAATCTTACTATAGGAGTGAAACATTGGGTAACCACCTATCATACATATAAATGTCATGTGTAATAAATACCCTGAGTCAGAATTAGTGTTACACTAGTACAATGATAGCCTATAGGGTTGATTTTTTAAAACCTACAACTTCACTTTATAAGAAATAGTTAAGTGGATGACGCTATATAATTTGCATAATAACATCAGGTTCTTTATCCAAAGAAAACCTACCTTAAAGGTAATCATCGGGTCTGCCACATATAGGAGCTCGAGCTGATAGAAATGCTCTTGCATCATTTATATTTACTAAAAACGGACCCTATAAGCATAACTTATCAACTAAAATATGCTAAAGAGATATCATCAATTTATCTAACATAACCGATCCTAGGGATCTATAAGGTCATTTATTAGAAAAGCGACTGTATAGGTCAATTTTATTAGTTAAAATTTGGAAATAATTTTAGTTAGTTTATCGATAATAACTGACCCTATAGGTCTATAAGGTTGTCTATATAAAAAAACCATATAAGCATATCTAATAGTTAAAACTCTAAACTAAAACATAGACTCAATTTATCTAGCAACACAGACCCCAAAGGTCTATAAAGTTGTTTATTTGAAAAAATCTACCCTAGAGGTCAATTTTATAAGTTAAAATCAAACTTACCCTCGATTATAACTGCCCTTAAAGGTCTATAAGATCATTTATTTTATAAAAACCTAGCCTAGAAGTCAATTGTATCAATTAAAAATTAAAAACAATAACATTCTCAATTTATCTAAAACAACAGACCCTAGAGGTCTATAAGGTTATTTATTAAAAAAAACCTAGATGTAAATCTTATCGGTTAAAATTTGAACACAAATATAGCCTCAGTTTTGTGTAAAATAACCAACCTAGAGGTTTTTAAGGTCATTAATTTCACATTAGCAGATGCTATGCATATGGTTTTTTATAGTAGAACATAAATTTACTTTACAAAGATCAATCTTGTAATATAAATAAGACCTACAATGCAAAGATGCAACTTTGAGATACATACTGAAATCACTTGCTAGATTTCATGTTCATTCCTATTTAATTGAATTGATGCATTCACCAGTTACCAAATCACACATACATTCATCAACTTCATGCTCATTCCTATATAAATGAATTGATACATTCATTCCTATTCAATCACATATTTAATTAACATATTCACACATATTTCACATCATTCAAAATCCACATAATTCAGAATCCACAACATTCACAAAATGTTATAAAGATAGTATTAACCAAGTTTGAGATAATATTTTAAGTTCATGTCAGATACAACATAATATTCGAATTTAAGAGTTTTAAACTTATATTCATTCAATCCAATACCATGGTGACTTTATTTAGAAAGCATATGACCACGCTTCTCAAAGTTCATTTAAAATTCTCATGTATGTAACACTGAGTTTTAAATATATGTAGAATAAATGTACATGCTAATATTTTATAAAATGATTAAAATTCAATTGTAAATTTAGAATGATATTCTTTATTACTCGATTTGTAGTCTGATTGTCATGTGTTGATGTCTAGATAGTAGTTTCTATATATTTCTTTACATAATAGCCACAAGCCCAGACATTGTTTTGTATAGGAAACTGTGATTTAAGAATTGTACTTAATGTTAATAAATTAATATGAACATAGTTGACATAATACTAAGTCGTCAAACTAGCTACCTTGACATTCTTATAACTTATTGTATTTTATTTTGAAAGTATTTGTCTCCGCCTTCACGGAAAGCCTCTATACCCCTATTAGCTAGATGATTAAGATAGTTGTCTATATCGACATATCATGAAGACTCATAATAATTAATGTGGGAAGGACTAAAATATTTATGTTTAATTTATATATGGGAATTTCAATTTGTGTCCCCTTGAAGCTTTTCCCAGTGGGTGAAAATAATAGACAATAATCAAGTTTGGGACAACCATCGACAATTCCCAATGTATGACTCTGAGCGAGAATAAAACAAACATTTAAACAAACCAAAATAAAAGAAATTTACACGATATTAAAATTAGATCCAATGATAGAGATTTTACCTTGTCATATCACTCATATAGCTAAATGATGACTAATATGCTTGAGACCTAAGTGAAAAATACATCAACAAGTGAAAATGTAATCACCAATTGATAATGTAATATAGTAAATGAGAAGGTGGAACTACCCTTGAATAAATCTTGGTTATAGCCTCAAGTTAATTATATATATATATATATATATATCACCTCAATGAGAGTTAGTAATAATGATCTAGAAAAAACCTCTTTAAGGTGTGGTCTTTTCCCAACATTGCATGAGGTTAAGAGAGTTTTCATTCACCCTACCCTAATTATTTTTAAAATTTGGGGACAAAATTCATTTTTAAGGTAGGGTAGATGTAACGAGCTTAGACTATTGAAGTTTTGAATTTGATTTAAAAATATAATGTGAGAACTAAAGTTGAATAATAATTGAAATTGTTTGGATTTGGTTGAAGATTTTGAGATCTAGACTTAAATTAGCTCTCTTGTTCAAGTAAATAGAATAATATTGTTTAAAAATATTAATGTAAGGTTATTTTTAAGATATTATGGTGTTTCAAGCATTAATTGTGGAATTAAGAATATGGTGATTCGTATGGATTTGTTGAGGTCCTATGTTCAAACCATGGACCCTAGAATCCAAGCTAAGCCCAATTAAACTACTTTTGAGTTTACAAATGGGTCCTTGGATGCAAAATTTCGAAGTTCTATAGTTCATGCCCATATTGAATACCAACATTATTTTAAGTTTAATGATAAAGGAATTATGAGATCATTAACGGATTTTTAGAAAATTCCAAGTTTTTTGTGGACTATGTAGTTACCTAAGTAATTTTATAGACTTTGCTTGAAAAACAAGTTTAATTTACCAAAAAAGTTGTTTTGACCCAAGACCAAAGTAATATAATATCTATTTGAGGATAATACAAAACTTGAGGTAGTTTAGAGAAATGATATGGCTTGCAGAAATATGTCTCGAAACAATATTTTTTTAATGTAAAAGGGACTTTTTAAAAGTAAAATGAATCCTATTGGATCTGAACTCACCGAAATGGACATAGTCAAACATGGGGAGATCACCTCCCCCACTCTGGCACTCATGGGAAAACCATAAAACCATAGACCCTCCTCCCTCTTTCCATTATTTCCCGTCTCTTGATATTCCTTACCTCAAAAAAACCCTAGGGTTGTTACTCAACCAACTCACTGCATCTGAACAAAACCAATTAGAAATTAGAGCTTCATTATTGTTGCTTTATCAAGTGGATATTAGATTTATCTTCTCAATGACAAGAAGACCAGTAACATGCCTGATACATCTATACTAGTACCTATATAAGGTCTTGAACACCTCTGAGTCACCAGAGATGAACCACACGAGGTCCCAACCACCGGAAATCTTAAACCAGATTATGGTCATCCAGTCATGTGGCCTACCAGCAAGAAGGTCGTCGTCCCAATGAAGATGAACAATACATGATAGTGAGAAGCTCACAAGCTCCCTGTAGGATGCATGATGCTAGTTTATCCCTTCATCTAAGTATTGTCAATTGATTTCTTATTATTGTACTTTTTCAGTAGAAGTCGACCTTCATTATCCCAGTTTGAGTCATCTATGGCAAGACCAAGGGGCTGGAATGAGTTTGGAAAGACCCTGTGAAGACATTTGTACCTTCACATGACTCCACTATGACCAAGAGGATGAAGTCAACTATCTAGATGATTCTTATCCATGGCGGGATGGAAATTTCCCAAAAGGAAGAAGATGCACGGGGCCTAAAGGACATTAATGCTCCTTAAATGTGTGACTATCCAACCCATAATATGAGGGTGGTCATGTCATTTCACCCACTCTCAAGGTTTCAGCCCATGCTGGATTAAGTTAGGGGGATTCCACTGATGTGGTGCTTTGCCATTCATCAATATCTGGTTAATTTGAAATGCATGTAGAAATTAAATAGTAGGTTAGAATATAATGAAAATGTATATCAAAATGATCAAATAATAATGTAGATTAGGAAAAATTCATGTAGATTACAAATAAAATAGATTCAAGGTCTGATTATGCTCCTAGTTCAAAAAGTATGTTTTGATGCAGAATGTAAGATAATTGAATATGCAAAGCCTAAGTTTGATGAAAAGAATATTGAATGTGAATGCATTTAATCCTTCATATGATCTAATCCTACTTAGTAATAATGAAATCTCTACATATTTATATGATTGTGATATTTAGTAATGTGTATCTCAGGTTTCTAGGTCATTAGCTCTTTATATGAGAACTTAGATTTTGGGAACCTAACCCTAACTAGCCCCTAAACTAGATCCCTAGGACCAAGCCAAGATTGAGTCCTCAATAAGTGATCACAATAGTGACACCTTAGTGTTATGCATACTTTCGGACCATATTGATTTCTTAGTATACATATTGTTTGAACTAGATACGACTTGAAGTGCATGGATCAATACTGCATGGGTTCTTCATGGAAAAGGTGCATGTTTAATTAATGAATAATCTATCACATTAGCTTCAGATAGATTCCCAAATGTTTTCCAAATATTTGATCTTATGGTTAAACTTATTTGATGTTTATTTCAATTCTAGTTCAAATAAAATGCCTATGTATATCACAAAAAGAATACTTTGATATTCTAAACCCAATGTTAGGAATATAACATCATAGTTCTTATAAGTCCAATGATGAACAAATAAATGATTACACCTTCAGTGGCATGAAAACATGTGTTAGAATCTGAAATGGAAATGCAAGCTCATACTTGATTGATTAATAAATTATGTTGATTAATAAATTATGTTAGAATCATTTGATTGATTAATAAATTATGTTGATATTCATACTTGCAGACATTTTGTCTGCACCAAGTACACTTTATAGAGATATTAATGACTATATATTTGTTTGTCGGTGTTTTTGTGTAGTTGACTCAGTTAAAGATTGAATATATGGAGACCTAGATGAATGCATTAAAGATCATTAAGTGAAGTTCACCTGGAGGTATTGATAAGATAGTTATAATGTTTCTTCTCATGTAATATCTTCCTTTCAAAAATTTATGTAAACTCCTTTGAGGAGCATTTAGCATCCTTTTGTTATCAAACAAAGTGTATGAATGAAGTTTTTATTATTTTTAGTTATGTCTTGAATCTGGATCCCAAAATTTTGGATGATGATCCTTTTCCTCCCGTTCACCCTTTGTGGGGGATAACATGAGGAGGAATTTATCACAGAAAACATGCATAAACTTTAAGCCATGAATATCATAATAATAATTGAGCTAAAACATCCCAATGAGATTTCTTCAACCTTCCTTTAACAAAGGTATACCCTAAGTCATGTAATCCTCACAACATGAACAACCTACCACAAGGAATGATGACTTGGACCTTTTAGGATCCACACATTTCATATGAGAGGCTCCTAGAGTGAGAAACTCAAATTCTAATAGATTTAAGAAAGATTCAACAATGTTATGAAAAAGAAGTATCAATGCACACAACCACCTCACACCCTTCCACATCGATTATAAGATCCTCAAATTTGGTAAATTTGGATTCTATGATTATGAATCTGATAATAGTGTATTGAGATTCACTTTACAAAAAGATTAATGAGATCAAGAATATAGAATTGATTGAATTGGATGATGAATTAAGTATTAGATTTGGAGTAAGTATTTAATTTAGGGAAATAATTTAATATTGAGCAAATAAATTAATATGAGGCTTCAATTGAGTTATTAAAAAAATCAAACCCTTGAAGTTCATAATTAAGAAGATAATTAATCTTGTAGACCCTTTGTAAGGCCCCGGGCATGACCCATGATACTTGGAACCCAAGTGGAAGCCCAAATTGGGTCAATTAGGGTTTACAAATGGGTCCTTGGGATACAAATTTGAAAAACAAGTATTTCGTGCTCATGATAAACACTTATGATAATTGTAATATATGTATTATTGAAATATATAATAATGGAAGGAAATCCAAAAAATTCTAAGATATTGAGTGACTTAAGTAATTAATTATGTAATTATCTAGCAATTACTTGAAATGCAAGGCTTGAGGAATAAACATATTATTTTGGAGATAAAATATAGCCTAAGAGAGGTTAATAGAAAAAGGAAGCTTTTAATGAAAATTGAGATTAACAGGAGTAATATATTAGCCTAGATAATAACTTGTCCATTTTAGGCTTTTATCGTAAAGAAAAAGAAAAGATAATAAAACATGGACTGAGTCACCATTTGGTCCCAGATTGAGGATCCCCGGTGAAGCTAGACCGGAGGGTCTCCCCTTCCACATGAAGTCACCTTTGGAACCCTAATAAACCCTAGACTTTTCTACCTAAAACTCCCTCACCCACACATCCCTCTCTCTTGTGGAATTTCACCCTATATCTCACCCTCTACCATTCTGACGTGGTAAGGGCGACCCAATGAAATCAATCCTAAAGATAAAAGTTGCATTATCGTGCAAGTGAGATAATGATGAAGGGTTGAAGATAGTTTGTAGAGCCTCAAACATCACTCTTGTGCCTCTAAAAGGCCTTATAACATGAGTCTTTGCATAGGAACCTCAAGCATCCTATCTAGAGTAGAATAACCCTAGCCTCATTATGAGTGCCTCACCGTTGGCAATGCAAGAAGAATCAATTGATCATAGACATTGATAGGAGTACTCAAGTCACAAGAGAACACACAAGCTCTATAGGACGATCAAAACACTATTATGATCCCATCCATGATGGCAGATTTTAGCCAAGCATGGTTTTTTTTCTCATATTCATGCATATAGACAACATGAGGTAGAGCTTCTTCCTCCCTGTTTGGGCCAACTCTAGCTATTCTATGAGCATTCTAGGTCCAATAGTACTCATAGAAGGTACAAATGCCATTACTTATATGCATGGAAATGGGTCAAGTTTTGATGGACCCAACCCAAAACAGACATGCCCCACATGCACCCAAACCCAAACAAATATGACCTAAAATGGGCCCAAACTAGAATATACGTGACCCAAAACCAATCGGACCCGATTCAACCTAAAAATCATACACAATTTCTCTACTAAAAATGTGAAATTTTCTACAAACTTACAAACCAACCTGACCCAAACTAGATAAGACCTTACCCGACTCGACCTGACCTGACTCAAAACAAAATGGATCTGACCCTACCAGACCTGAAAACTAGACAAACTTAGAAAAACCCAAATTTTTGGGTCATGTAGGGTAGGGTCAGACCGAGTCTAGTAGGGTCTACTATTTTTTCCAATCTTAATTACTTGGACATACACCCAAGCACAATGAGTGAACCCTCCAGTTGACCCACCCAAGGCTGGAGCTATCCTCCTCATAAGGAAGACAAAGGTTAGAGTAATATAACACCCCACCCCTCAAGCATGTAATGCACAATTCTATAATGCCAGGGGTAGTGGGGTCAATTAACATGATCAACCCAACCCAACCTCTGGATAGAAAAGTTAATATAGTTGGGTGATATGTAAAACTTCCATTGTCTAGTTAAGTTTTATTTTTAAAAAAGTTTAGTATTTTAGTGGTAGATCATATTATAAAAAAATTATTGGTCATTTTATCAAGACAAAATGTAGATTCCTAATAAAATATAATCAAGACATGATTAGGCTTCTAGTTCAAAAAATGTATTTTGGATGCTTATGTAGAGTGATGAAAAGCATAAATAAGATCATGAATGTTCAAATTGTTAAGACTGCTATTCTATGATAACCTATGATAAAATATATTCAAACACTGATTCTTATCCTAGTTATAGAAGTATGTTTTGGTTCATAAACATAAAGTGGTTTCTACATATAAACTTTATATTTGCTGAAATGAATGTTAGACATGATATATGTTCTACTGCCCTATTGAATAGTGATGAGATATCAATGTCTTAAGTTGAATAGATTAATAATTATGATCTTTTAGGGTGATAACCATAAATAAGGAAATTAGGGTTTACAAGATAATACTCTTAGTTATTGTGATATTAAATTCCATGATCCAATCTAATTACTAATAAAGAATTGACGTGCTTAATCTGACAAATTAGGGTTATACCTAATGTCTAATTAGGGTTTATAACCCTTGGGTCGCATGGTATCATGGAATTAGGGGTTGACACCTTTATTCCTAATTACAACCATAGACAACCCTAAATCCTAGTTAGGGTCTATTCTAAACCTAATTAGTATCCTGTGAATGTTTGGTGACAGTTTAGGGTTATATCTACATGTAGATAATGTACATAAATTTGTTGAATGCTTGGATGTTTGGATATATGCTTAAATTACATGAAGTATACCCAAATTTTCTACATTGAGGTATGTGGTTACTTATGAGTACCCGTATTATTGAATGATGGTGGTTTTTTGGATGATTTCCAGAGTGTTCATTCAAAGAATGAACTGTTGGAAGTTTATTTACTTTATGGTCATGTATAATGAAACTATGACTATCGCACAAAATAAACTATGATATTCTATACATTGGGTTTCATGTCTCAAGGGGGTAATATACATAAGTGCAAGGATGGATAGTAATTACATACGTGATAGAATTCCATTAATGGGTTAGAATATGTAATGAAAATATAATTTCATATGTGAAAATAATTTGATTGTTACATTATATGTTGTTATTATACTTGCACACCTTCTATTTGGACCACATACACAATATAGATATATATTGATCCACATATTTGTTTGTTGGTGTTTTAGGTAACTGCCACATATAAAAACATGAAGACATGGAGATTCATACAATATAAAATGAAGATATTAAAGCTAAGTCAAAGAGGATTAGTAAGATATTTGTAGTACTTCTTCTGTGTATAAGTTAGTTTTCTTTTGAGAAATTCATGCAACTCCTTAGAGGAGCATCATTATACATCTTGTAAAAAATCACTGCTAATGGAAAATATTATTATTATTTATTATTTGTTAAATCTAGATCCTGAAAAAATCAAGTAATGAGTTTTGGCTATGAAGTCTACCTTGATTGGGGGACAATCAAAGGTGGGGCCCTTATATTTGGTATCAGAGCCCAAATTTATCAAATAATGTTTCATAATTGATAAATTTCAAACAATCCTTAATATTATAAGGGAAATTATTAAGGCATAATCTAAGGGTAATGACGTCTAGAAAGGATCACGAATTTGGGGACTATCAATATTTTCCTCCGCACCACTAAGTTGGTATAGGGGACTCCCTTAGCTAATCTGATACCCGCCTGCCCAAAACATAGAATTTATCTAAAGTAATATTTTCTTGAGTTGTCTCATCTCTAATTTCATCCACTTCTTGTTGCCTTGATTAATAAACCCTAAAATGCACTTCTCTCCTCATCAAGTAGGATTGAGACATACTGCACCAAAATAAAATACATATAATGTTAAGTTGAGAAATAGATGAGAAAGATATGATAAGCGGTGTATGCCCCTCTAGTGAGGATAAACCTTAGAAACACCTAGGGATGGGTTGGGATCCCCGATCTGTCCAGAAGGGCTTGGATTGGAATAATCTAGTGGGTCCTACAAACCTAAGTGGGTTAAAGGAGAAATAAAACCCTCAGATGAAGTGGTTAATCCTTGACCCTAATCAGAACTCTAATTTTGGTTATACATAGAGAATGAATAATAACCCCACCCAAACAAACCCTAAGTAGGGGTAAAGGAAATAACAAACTCAAACGGGTTGGATAATCCAATCGAGGTACCACAAATTACATACCTTAGTCTCTATGCATGTAAGTACGTGGAGTAACACATGCCACATGTCAAGGGTTTTGAATATATGTATGTATATACATATTCATATATATATATATATATATATATATATATATATATATATATATATGAAACACAGGAAATTAGTGGTTATGGAAGAATAAACATAAGACGTTCAATTCAATTTTAGAGGTCATGTTCATACCTGGGGTGGGTCAACCCAAGATTGGGAAAAGGACCTATGCGGGAGGCATAACCCTAACTTGTGGGGTCAAGTCATGGCTAGAAAGCTAATTTCCTCTTGGAATCTAAGAAGACATCCTAGGGTAGGACCTCCCCTAGAAGGATGATTTGAACCACCTTGTGTTAGATTTAAAAAAATCTTAGGTAACCTTGAATGTCCTCAAAGGACCTAATTATAAAGGGATGGGATGTCATGGGATGGTATGGGCACAAAGCATGGTAGCCCTTACCCGCACCTAATCATAGTGAATTGTCCTTAGTAAATGGGAAATCTATTTACAATATGTATTAAAAGTGGAGAGCTTGATTAGAGAAATTCCAGGGAAATTTTTTATGCAAGTAAAGTATATTAAAAGAAATGTAATAATGTATATAAGGTATGTGCTACCAAGTCTGAAAAAGAAGGGAGCTTGTTTGGCTTAATGATTGGATGCAAAAGAATGAAAACTTTGGTCAGAGAAATATCAAGAGAAATGTGTAATGCAAGATAACATACTATAAAGAATTATATCAAAGACATCTAAGTTATAGACTCTCCTAGGTAGGATGGGTCATGGGATATGGAAATAGAATGATATTGGAGACCCTTGTCTTGGGACAATGTGTAATAATAAGATAAATGAAATAAGGTTAATACATCTCAATAAAATTGAGGTAGGGTAGATCCCTAACTCAATCCTAGCGTCAATTAAGGATGTTCAAAGGTACATAAGACCCAAGGGGTCAGCAGGTGATCATTCCTTGAGTACATAAGCCCCATGTAGTTGGGTACATAAGGCCCATGCAGTCAGGATAATAGGCACATCCATAAGTACATAAGGCCTAAGGGGTGAATGTGGAAGGCACTTCATAAGTACATAAGGCACATGGGGTCAAGAAGATATTAGTCCAAAGGTATCAATACCCTTAGTGACCTTAAGGAGATGGCTAATGCTAATCATACATGAGATGTAGATATAAAGGAAACTAGAACTTATGAAATAATGTTTGAAATAGAATCCTTAATGGAGATAAGTACAAACTTAAGGGTTGAGAGAATCAATATGCCTTGAAATCGTGAAATTTAAGAAAACCTCATGGAATTATATGTATTAATGGTTTGGAGTCATGGTTAAGGATGATTCAAACAAAATTTTGAATTAAAATATAATGTGTGGGTAGACGAAATTTGAAATAAAATATAATGTGTGGGTAGACCATCTCTTCACCTGGAATAGGATGAACTTTGTATTTGGAATGCAACCAAATAGTTATTTAATTTCATAATAAGTGTGAGAGATTGAGTAGGCACACATGATACATGAAGTTGACATGTGAAGTTGAATACACTAAGTTGAATTTAATGAAATAATATAGGATTTTATGTGTCACCTCACCCTGACACAAATATAGTGGAATAATGATTATAAGTTTTGAGACGTAGGTGAAAGTATAATCACCCAGTGAAAATGAAAGCACAAAGTGAAAATATATTCATCATGTGATAATATCATGTAATGAATGAGGATGTGGAAATACCCTTGGATTTAAATTGGGTTCCAACCTTAGTGACATGAGAAATTTTTGTATCAATAGAATTTATTAAAGATAACTACATACAACATACACAATGAAGGTTTCTAGACCTAATGTTTAAGGGTAATATGAGTTAGCAATGTTTAAGGGTAATATGAGTTAGCATTCACCTTAACCTTTATAGGGTTGAATTTTAGGGAAAAAATACTTTTTAAAATGGTGAATGTAATGGTGGTATGTATGCCCAGAGAGCCAATCATATGATGGTTGTAATGGCACATCTTGTAAGTGATTTGATTAATAATAAAGGCAAGCTTCCAATTTATTATGTTATTCAGTTATGAGACAATGATGTAATATAATAAATGTCTAAAGAATGATATTACTCAATGACGTATGTCTTTGGGTTGAAAGACATGAACGATGAGATCATACAAATGTTAAGAGTATATGCATTCTATTTATGTCCCTAGTCGGATGTTATTGTGGAAGGCTGATTGACAACAATAACTCTTAAGATTAGTGTGCGTTGGTTGATGATAGAATCTCATTAGTCATGATATATGATATCAAACCAAGCACATATATACTTGTTAGAGAACAATGTCTCGGACAGACCCACCATGAGAGTGACACATGGAACCATGAATGGTAGTCAGAGTCATCTCTCATAGTGATGGTGGTGATTGTGGTTCTTATACCTAAAGTCACTACACTCATCACATATCATTCAGTGTGTTTTGACATCATCCATCATGATCCTGAATAAGGGTTTCCATAAAGGTGGTGCTCGGGTGCACTGTGACACATGAGAATGACTGTGAGTGATGTAGATGGGATTTGTCCCTCCTACATGAGTTTGATATCCTGACCACTTGATAACTGAGATTGAAAAATGCATGTTCATGTTGGTGTGATTCAATATGTGATATTGAGCTTACACATATCTCATACAGTCTGCTCTAGTTCAAAGAACATGTGAATGTTGAAGAGGATGACAATTCCATACCTCGAGTTCAATCTGGACATCAGAGATGAAAGAATTATACAATCTCTGTAACACCAGTAACAGATGGTAGGTTAAGTTGTTCTCCAACTTCTCTAATTACTTGGGTAGCAATGAAATCTTGCTAGATACCAATCATTACTTGTGAAATCATGATATGATTACGAATAACACTGCCAACGTAATGTGGAGCCTACCGGGTCACACACATAGGATGTGATTGGAATATGAGTATAATTGTGAATGTGATTGGAAATATTCCGAACCGAATTGATTACGAAAATGTTTAGGTAATCTACTACTATAATATTAGAATATAATCTAATTTAATTGGGTACATCGTATATGCCAATTAATTAGATTCCATTATTAAGTTGGTTGGCTGATCCAGAGCGATTAACTAGAGATGGATAATGGAAATTAGTTAATAAATAATGTGATTAATTTGTTAATTAAGTGATTCCAGAATATTCTTTAACTGTCCATGAGTGGCTCATTTTAAACACAGGCACAACCCTTTTATTTTCCCAAGGGTTTTGGGAAATCCTGATTTCTTTCTCTACTATTAATAGGGGCATGCCGACTAACTTTTGGTTAATGAATACACTCAAGTTGACGTTACACTCTTGTATGTGAACCCTAGCCATAATCATCCCTAAGAAAGAGAGAAGGAGAGCAACCGATGCTAGCACATCATCAAATAAAAGGATTCTCCTTCATGCCAGCTTAAGGAAGTATGACGTGGAGTTCTAGTCCATCTACGTGGATTAAGTAGAGACACATACGCTGTTGTGTCTGCATTTAGAGGATGACTGAGGATCGTCTTTGCATGCTAGGAGCGACACACATCATCGAGCCAATGGCCGTCTTAAGACCTACTCTGTGATGAGGTATATCCCTGTCCCCTCTTTTCGAACACGCTATTTTTGATGAGATCCTCGAGTAGGGTATGCGTGGAGAAAATTTTCATTGCTACTGTTGCGTCTGTCACCTCTAGAAAACCCAACATGTAAGACCCTCAAATTTGAAAAATATGGGTTTTATGATTATGAATCCAATAATAATGTTTCATTTTAATACAATTAGAGTAATGAGATTAATAGTATGACTTTGGTTGAATTGGAACAATGAGCTTAGTTCTAGACTTAGAGTAAGTCTTCCACTTAGGGAACTAGTGTAATATTTAGAAAATACATTATTATGATGCTTCAATTGAGCTATTATGATAATAAAAGTCTTGAGTTTGAATTAAGAAGATAAGTAATCTCGTGGACCCTTTGGAATGCCCTAGAAATGAGCCATGGGCCTTGGAACCCAAATGCAACCAATTAGGGTTTACAAATAGGTCCCTGGGATAAAAATTGAAAAATTAATATTTCGTCTTCATGATAAATACTTATAATAATTTTAATATAAGTATTATCAAAATATAGAACTATGGAAGGAAATCCATAAGATTCTAAGATATCGTGTCACTTAGATAATTGATTGTGTAATTATCTACCAATTACTTGAAAGGTAAGGTTTGGAATAAAGAACTTATTTTGGAGATAGAATATGGCCTAAGACAGGATAATAGAAAAAGGAATATACTACCAAAAATTGGGAACAAAAGGAGTAATATCTTATCCTATATAGTAACTTATCCATTTTGAGTTTTTATCTAAAAGAAAAAGAAAAGATAAAAAATAGGGATTGAGTCCCCTTTGGACCCAAATCACAGATCCTGGATGAAGTCTGGTTCCACCCGAACTGACCTATGGAACATTGATAACCCAAGACTCTTCTCCCTTATAATCCCTGACCCTAACACCCCTATGTATTCTGGTCTCCTACCCTATGTCTCACCCTCTACTAGTATGAGGTGATAAGGGCAACCCAACTGATTCAATCCTAAAGATAGAGAGCTACATTATCGTGGGAGTGAGATAACGGAAAGGGGATGAAGACAATTTGCAAAGCCTCAAACACTACTCAATCACCTATAGAAGGCCTTATGAGTCTCCACATGAGAACCTTAAGCAACCTATCTAGAGAAAAATAACCCAACTTCATCGTGATTTCCTCACCACCGACAGTATGAGAAGAATCAATTGATCCCATAACTTGATAGGAGTACTCAAATCACATGAGGATGCACAAGCTTGGTAGGATGATTGCAACACTCCCCTGATCCCATCCATGATGCTAGATAATAGTCCAAACCTAATTTTCTTTCTCTTATCCATGTGTATAGACAACACGAGGCAAATCTTCATCCTCCATGCTCGGCCACCTTCGACTATGTTGTGAGCCCCTCTAGGTCTAGAAGGACTCCTAAGAGGTACAAGTTCCATTACTTGGCCTCCATACGCCCAGGGGCAAGGAGTAAACCCTCTAGTTGACCCACCCAAGGCGGGATCTATCCTGCTCATGAGGAAGATGAAGGTTAAAGTAAAATGACATGCCAAACCTCGAGCATGTGACAGGAAGGTTCACCGAGCCAGGGTCAGTGGGGTCAATTAACCTAACTGACCTGACCCAACCTTTGAATAGAAAAGGTATTATAATTGTTGATGTGTCAAACATCCATCGACAAGTTAGGCTTTATTTTGAAATAATTGTAGTAGATTAGTGGTAGATCAGATTATAAAAAAATAATAGGTTATTTTTATCAGGAGAACATGTAGATTCCTAGTAAATATAATTAAGACTTGATTAGGCTTCTAATTCAAAAAATGTATTTTCGATGCTTATGTTAAGAGATGAAAATAATAAATAAGATCAACTGAATGTTCAACTTGTTAAGTTTGCTTATTCTATGATAATCTCTGATAAAATATATTCAAAAACCGATTCTTATCCTAGTTATAGAAGTATGTTTTGGTTTATAAACATTAAGTGGTTTGTGCACATAAAATCTAGATTTGATGAAATATGTGTTAGACATGATATATGTTCTCACTTTGAAATGTGATCTTAACTTGTCAAATAATGATGAGATATCAATGTCTTAAGTTGTATAGATTAATAATGATGATATATTAGGGTGCTAAGCCATAAACAAGGAAAGTTAGAAGATAATATGCTTTTTTATTGTGATATTAATCTCCATTCATCCAATCTAATTACTAATAATGAATCACATGCTTAATTTGATGAATTAGGGGTTGAACTTGATGTCTATTTAGGGTTTATAACCCTTGGGACTCATGATGTGAAGAAATTAAGATTTGATACCCTTATTCCTAATTAGAACCATAGACAATGCTAAATCCTAGTTAGGATCTAATCTAGACCCAATTAGTATTTTGTGAATATTTGGTGACACTGCAGGGTTATACCTACATGCAGATAGTATTGATAAATTATGTTGAATTCTTGGATGTTTGGATATATGCTTAAATTACATGAAGTATTGTATGGTTCTGCATCGAGGTACATAGTCACTTATGAGTAACCACATTATTGGCTGTCGATGATTTTTTAGATGATTTTCAAAGTATTCATTCAATGAATAAACTATTGGAAGTTTAATTACTATATGCTCAACTATAATGCAATAATGAGTATCACATAAAGTAAATAATGATATTATGAACCCTGGGTTACATGTCTCAAGGGGGTAACATACATAAGTCCAAGGATTGACAATGGATACATTCAAAATAGCATATGAAGAACGGGTTAGAATATGTAATGAAAACACAAGTTCATATGTGCAAATAATTTGATCATTAGCATTATATGTTGTTATTATACTTGCAGACTATTCGGTAACAACACGTACACAATATAGAGATACACTGATCCATATGTTTGTTTGTTAATATTTTAGGTAATACCCACATATAAAGACATGAAGACATGGCGATTAAGAGAAATAGAATGAAGATATTAAAGCTAAGTCAAAGAGGATTAGCTAAATAATTTTAGTAGTTCTTCTCCTATATAAGTTAGTATTCTTTTGAGAAATTCATGTAATTACTTAGAGGAGCATCATTATACATCTTGTAAATAATATTTGCTTAATTAATTAAAATGATTTATTATTATTTATGATTTGTTGAATCTGTATCCCAAAAAAATTAAGTAATGGCTTTTGACTTTAAGGTTCACCTTGATTCGGGGTCACTCTGAAGTGGGGGTAGTTGCACGAATACTTAGGGTCAATGTAGAAGTTGCATGGAATGCAAAGTAGCTTTCTTGCACTGTATGAGAAGTTAAAAGGGTCCCTGAAAATTCATGCGCTCATAGAGAGAGAGAGAGCTTCACAAAAATGGAGAGAGAAGGAAGGAGATTGAAGCCAAAGTAGAGAGAGGAGAGAGGTAACAAAACTTAAATATAATAAATGACAATTATCTTTTTTTAAAGATAGGGAGAGAGAGAGAAAAATGCTATATAGGTGACTTGATATATAAATTGATGAAGAACAATGCACATTGTAGAATCAAACAATATACATATATGTGGTAAACTTTTCTCTATGTGTATATTTTTTATATTGTCTACATATGTGTTTTGTAAACATTTTTATCTATATTATACTTTATTGATGGTTTTATTACTTATTTATTTTGTAAGAGCTGTATAATTCATTAGAATATACGTTTCTATGATATTGTTAGTTTTTTATTTGGAGGTACTATATATATTCTAAAATTTTAAAAAGTGTAATATATATTCACATAATATTATTATACATATTTGAGTATGAAATAACGGATGTACTATATAGTAGGAAATACTACAATAGATCATTGAGGACGAAGTAGTACATGTATTATATACCCATATCAACTATAATCCACATTATTAACAAGAAAGTACACATTAATACGTACTAGAATACATACTTTAGAATCATAAAACACACGCATTGAAAAAGCAATATGTCTCCACCTACTATCTCCTCTTTCTATTTATTTTAAAATTTCCCATTCACTATACCATTTTTATTTAGTACATAATCAAAGATGTAGCAATCATGTATTATATATTTATATGCACTATAATGTATATTTCTAGTGGAAAATGCATATTAACCCGTATAAAATACACTTACATAAAAGTAATCTGAACATCTCTCTCCACTAAATATCATTTATTTCTATTTGTAACAATCCCTCTCTATCTAGTATCTCAAATTATATTATTTCCTTATCTTCTACTCATATCTCTTCTTTCTATTTATTAAAATATCTCTTCATAGTATCCCATTTTGCTATATTTATCTCTATTCACTACATTATATCTATCTAGTATTTACTAATTTAGGCTCCGTTTGGTACATGGTGAAAAAATAGATTAGAGAAGGGGACAGAAGGTGGTGAAAAAGCAGACAACGAAGGAAAGATTGTTAAAAATTATTGTGCATGGGAAAAAGAAATAGGATGGGAAAATAGTTCCAAACTTTGTTGGTACATAGATATGGGGACATGGAGGGGAAATTCTTTTTTTTTTTTAACGAAATCAATCCATACAAATATAAATTTTATTTGTTTAAATGGTAGACAAACTTAAAGAAAATTCTAGTTGAAACAAAAAATGAAAAAAATTCTTTCATCGCATTTTATTATGAGTCAAAAGTATCAAATTATTATAGTGGAATTTTTTTAACATGCATGTTTTGTTTTTCTAACAATTATTAAAAAAACTTTATTGAATAATTATTCAAAGTAATTTCTCTTCATCATAATTTTTTCTTGGATAAATTCAACATGATCAAATTTTCTCAATCATATTGATTACGATTTGATGTACTCGGGTTGTGGACAAAAGTTTGACCCCGCCGTGTGTGAATTCTTGAATATATATAGATAAAATTTAGTGCAAATGTTCTTTTGGCATCTAAAGGAGGAAAAATATTAGCTTCAAATAATAGTTTTGTATTTTCTTTTTACAAAAATGCATTTAAAAATTCATACATAGAAAAGTCCTACACTTAGAAGGAGAGACATCTACGGAGGATAAATAATTCTTGAATTTTTTTTCATTAAAATGAAATCTATTCCGAGCACGTTTTCAAATGGAGCGGGAATATTTTTATATGAGAACAATTAGTTTAACAAATGAAACAAAATGTTAGGGGAAAATATTTTTGTTTGAGAATGGTTAGCTTAACAAAAGAAATAAAATGTTAGAATATATTTTTTATTGGACGGAAAGTAAGATAGAGAAATACTATTTAGAAGGAATAGATTTATTAATGGAAAAATATTTTTTGACTAGAAAATTTTGGAAGGAAACATATTTTCCTAGATAAGCAAAATATTGTGTCTTTTCTTTTACGTATGTTTAAATAATTAGTAGAGTCTTGATAGGATTTTTGTTAAAAATATGTGAAATTTTCTCACGATCTTAGATTTTTTTTCTTTCCCATCATGATGCATATCCTTGAAGAACAAAATATGGACTGATAAGACTCCTATCAGCTCACTGGAAACAACACCATCGTTGTCCTTTGTTATTATAACAATTAGCTTAAGAGGCTTGTCTAGGGATGCCTCTCCACTAACTTTATTATATGTTAGTCTCTCTCTCTCTAGTGGTTTATTGTACTTCTGGTAACGATAACATTATTGTCCACTGTGTAATCTAATTTCTCGGATGTGATCTCAAATACAGTATTTTCTATGAATGCATAAATAATTTTATTTAAAAAGGAAGGTGGCAGTGCGACTAGTTGCTCATCTGCCTTATTTTTCATTATAATTACATGGTAACTAAAAAGACACATTTGTTCATTTGTCTTTTTAAAAAAATGCTAACCAAAAATATTTTTATTTCCCCATTCTCGATCTTGTAACTCATCATATACCAAATGCAGCCATAGGAGCGTTGCACTGTTCTATAGTTTTTGTGCTTTTCTTTGAGTGTGGAAATGAGGGTAACTGCTAACATGTGATATCAATCAACGGCAATTGGTCGGCGGATGCTGTAAAAAGACGGTCGGCGGATCTGGCTTGCTTCGATTTGCCCATGTCAAGAGAAGTAAGGCCAGGCGTTTAGTGTTCCGTGAAGGCATCCCCACCGTCCTGGGCATCGGTTTGCGCAACGGGAATGGTGGCGCCGTCCACCTCAGCCCGGTTCAAAGCGCGTGGCGCCTGTGACGTGTATTACTGTGTCCCCGCTGTCCCCTGATTGCTAGAGCCAAGCGCGCACAAACAAACCAGGCACCACCACCCCCGCTTCCGTCCGGCGATTTCTCCACCACCCAAACGCCGCCCGCCCGCCCGCCCGCCATCCTCCCAGAATTAGAAGGCGCAGCTGCCCCTCTACCCTCCCCCTCGAATCGAGCGCGGCGAAGGAAGGAGGGAGGAGAGGAAAAAGGATAATACTCCTCCCCCAATCCGTTCCTCTGCTTCCGTTTCCTTGTCCGGATACTTCAATCCGGCTGCGCGGGCGGATCGGTCGAGGTAAAACGCTTTCTGCTTGATTGTTCGTCTGGGTTGTCTCGTCCGTTTCTTCCTCCAAATTTGATCCTTATCGGAATTGCGGTCTGTGAGGATGCGATGAAATAACTGCTAGAATCGGATGCTCCTCCGTGTGTCTTCTCTTCTTTCCCAAAAACGTTTGATTGTGTTTGCTTAGTGGGGGTTTGGATTCCCCACTTGTTGTTTCTTTCCTGTGGCAATGCCAAGCATTCACGACCGCGACATTCCTTTTCCTTACTTTCGACATTTCACGATGACGCGAATGGCGCGATAGTTTTGTGTTGCAAGCTTCCCTGTTGTTTTCTGTAATATTTACGGAGCCAACAAAGTATCGATCTGGATTCCTCAACAGCATAGTAGTGGTTTTTTTTTTCCCTTAATGTTTTGGAATATTCAACCTCTGACGCAATCTCCATCTGTGATCGATCCCAGGAGGAAGGGCGTGCCTCGTCGTCGTCTGGCTTACGTTCTCTCCCTCCCCTCGTCTATAGGTGACAGGGACACCGCACGTGTAGACTGTAGAATAACGACCCTCTACCAATTTGTAATGTGGTCGACCACACAATTTAAGGAAGCCGTCGGATGTACGTTAGAAGCTTGACAGGCTAGGCTATGCTCGGCTGGACAAGGCAGCTAAAAGCTTCGATTTTTTATTACTTCTGTGTTCTTTTCATTTATGCCTAGTGACAGCCCTGGTATCATTCCTGTCGCCGGGAACGGTAGCAGCCAGGGGCGTTCGTCATGGCCGGGTGGACCGCCGGCCCTTCTGGCCGGAAGAGCCCACTCTCCAACGGCCGTAACAGCAGTAGCAACACTGATAGTAATTCAGGAAATATGCAGGCGTCAGACAGGCGCCCGCACAACGTTTCTGTCCAGACAGGAGAAGAATTCTCCTCCGAGTTCATAAATGACGGGGTTCACCTGAAGAAGGTGGCCACAAATATTGCTCCGTCAGGTTATGAGGACTTCAATAGGATTCATGGGTTCGGAAGCACAGACTTGAATTGTATTAACGAAATTCCTGTGTATGCCAACGGTGGATATTTACCCGAGATTAGAACAAAAGGATGCATCTCCAGTAATGGTCCACTGCAGAAGAATCAGAGAGCGAACTATAAGCCCAACAACTCTTTTGATGTGGGTGACATGTTTCCGTCTACTTCCCCTATCTGCAATCAAGGATCACAGGGTTTCCTGAATGGATCTGGTGGAACAGTGGATACCCCACAGTCGGGAAAGTTGAAGTTTCTTTGCAGCTTTGGTGGTAAAATCATGCCAAGGCCTGGGGATGGGAAACTCAGATATGTTGGCGGTGACACAAGGATGATAACCATCCGAAACAATATCTCCTGGGAGGAACTAATGAGGAAAACTTTATCTATCTGTCAGCAGGCCCACACCATCAAGTATCAGTTACCTGGGGAGGATCTAGATGCTCTTATATCCATTTCATCTGATGAAGACTTTCAGAATATGGTTGAAGAGTACTATGGGCTTGAGAGGTCAGGTGGACCTCAGAGGCTCAGGTTATTCTTAGTTTCTTTAAATGATCAGGAAGACAGCTCCTTAGATTCCAGAGGCTTGCAAAGCAATTCGGAATACCAGTATGTCGTAGCAGTCAATGGCATTCCGGAGCGGAGTCCTCGGAGAAACTCTAGCATAACCTGCCTAGCTAGCCATATGGGGCAGATATTAGATTGTTCTTCTAGCTTTCACAAAGACTCACCAGCATCCGTCCTCCGCACAGATTTCCTTGATGTAAACAGTTCTTTGCTGTCTCCTGGTCAATCCATGCGTCAGCCAGCAAAGCAGCTTGTTACTTCCAGAACTGCAATGCGATCACGCGATCCATCACCATTCTCCCCGAGGCTCATTCAACATCCGAGCATTCAAAATTCACAAGAGCAGCAGCACTACAATCACTTCGTCTCAGGCCGCTCGTTTGAAGGTTGCTGTGGTGCAGAAACCTCCCACAACCCATACACAGATGCGGATAACTCTGGCCTGAGCATGCCAAGTGATGTTGAGACACCAGTAGCGGCTGGTGAAGCGCACCTCCAGTACCACAGGCAAGTCAGGGAGTTAGCTCGTCCACAATTTAATCGAAATGACAGTGACTTGTCTGGATATTCTTATTGTGAAAAACCTTCCATCACGGAAAGGCCATTCCATTCTGAAAATTTATCAAAAGACCAACAAACTAATCTTAGCAGAGTATCAGAACTAGATGACTTGAGCAGTTTTCCGGACAAATTATGTTATGCTGTATCTGATACTGTGCTTCAGGATCACGGTGCTAATACCGTTTCTGATTTGACAGAAGGAATAGTGCTCCACCCGGATCTCTCTTCACAGTTTTCTTGTCCACCCTCCCATCTTAATATACAGCAACTACCCCCACAGTTTCGGATACAAAAAGGATTGATCAAACCAGAGTCCAGATTAACTCTAGAAAGGTCCAGATTGGAGGCTGGCTCTATCTCTTCAAATCATTCTGGTTGTCCGGACATTCCTGGGAGAGAACGCGCCATGTACCCGGAAGGCAGTTTTGCAGATGTGAACACCCAAAGGAACGGTGATAGAAGTGAGCACAACTTTGTGTCACAGGACTATTACATGCAACACTCATTGCATCCAAATATGCAGAAAGAAATTGGTGATAGAGAAGGTTTACTTCCTAGTAACGAAAAACAAGGTGGGAGAAGTTGCTTTCTGGCATCACCAACTGATTCAGTAAAAAGCGAATTATCTGGAAGAAATGCTCCTCAAGCACTCTTACATGAGCTGGAAGCCTTGGATACTTTTATTCCTACATCTATGACAGTTACTGCCTGTAACAAACAAGCAGCTGTGTGTGCCACAACATATGAAAGAAAAGATGTTAGTTCCAACAGAGTATCAAAAGCCCAATTTAAATATGAGGAGAACCATAAGGTGGCGTTGTCTCCTGTTTCACCTTGCATGAATATCTCTGAAGTTGTATCTGGTTCTAAGGCTCCAGATCGTACTGCAAATCAACAATACCATGATGGCAGCTCAAAGATGTTGTTCTTGGCAGCAGATGTTGGTTCTCCACATGGTTCTGTGGCTTCAAGTTCACAAACTAAGGACAATTATGCACCAATGCTCTGTAACACTACTCAGCTCCCTGCAGATGACAGAAACTTCGAAATGGATGCTAATGTCATAGCAGATTGGACATTTTTCAAAAATCTTACTGAAAACAAAACACCTAAGGCAGAGGTTTCTCTCCTTGATCAAGACATTTTGAATTTTCATAAACCAACTGATATTTTGGTTCAAGTGGAGTATCGCTCCAAACTGCTAAATAATTTGGAAGGTCTTGTTGAAAAGAAGGAATTAGTGATTATCGAGGATGTAACAAATGATGTTCCTCCTGGAGTTCCTACTCCTTATATCAAACCTCGTGTTATGCATGAAAATCCTGATGAGCCAGATGCTACTTACCATTTATCCCCTGGTGCTACTGATGCAGAAAATGCAACCCCGCTGTCTGAATGTGAGGTAATTGTTTCTTCAGGAAGCAAGCAAACTAGTATACTAAAAGTAATTATTAATCTGCATGGATTTCAGGAAGCTCAAGACTATGACAGGGATATAGATGAATCCATAAATGACTCTACAATGGCTGAGATAGAAGCAGGACTCTACGGATTGCAGGTTTCTTACAATGATACATATATTAGGTTCTTAAGTAATCAAGAGAATAGCTATTCTGAATAGACTACATTCAAGAGATGATTTTATTCGTTGTTCAATCTAGCAAATACATTACCTTCCAATAAATATTTTCTGGCTTGATCTGTTGCACATAAAAGTCATAGAAAATATACTGAATCAGTTTCTCACAGTAACCCGTTTATGAAGAATATGGAACTTTCTTATATTTTATAAAACAATGTGGAAATGTTATCAAATGGAATCATGTGATATAAATTAACATTCCATCATTTCAAATTAATAGGCTTTCTCGTATGAAAATATAGATTGATAGTTAAGGCCACCTGAGTTGAATCACACGCAATTATATAAACTTGTAAATACCCCTTTTTGTTCACAACGGATTACCCATCTAAAAAAAACAGTTAACTTCAATGTGTGTGTGTGTATATATATACATGTATATGTCATGGATCTAAACTTCGGCGAAGTTGGGTGAAGTTTCATAGAAACTTCAAACTTCGACCATGGGCGATGTAGAATCCCCAATACTTCGGCCTCATCCAAACTTCAGAGCGAAGTTTCCCTGTTTTCGTCAAAGTGGATTTTTTGTATGTGTATTTTCCTCCAAAGTTTCCTCAAAGATGGCGAAGTTGGGGCTATGTTGAGATGGCCCAGAACATTC